>JASDDO010000029.1:288810106-291557935 GCA_030015575.1 Agapanthus africanus
GGAGTTTGATTTTCTGGGAATTTTTAATATTTATTCAAGAGTTGAATTTTCTGGGATTGTTTTGGGGATTCGGTGTTTCGATCGGTGTATCAGATTTTGTCAATGTGGCTTTCCGGATAAATATTAGAATATGTTAAAAAGTTCGACCGGATATAAATACCCAATTTTTCCCCTGTCGGGAAATTTCCAATTGTTGGATTTTTCCGTAGTTTAACGACGTTCTAAGTAGTGCAAGTAACGCGATGGTCCCTCTAGAAGACAACAAACCTTAACTCGATTATGTGACCGTCTTGAACTGCCCTTTGAACCTTAGGGTTTGGGGCAGTACGGCGTGCCACATGTGAGGCGTTGGCTTGACCCTTCTACGGCTGGACCGTTGGTACTGAGGCACGAACTGAATGTTTTTAGACTTGTTTCATGTGTTGATCTGTATTGGGAAAACTTGGGTGTTCGATTATTCGATCGAAAAGTTTAGCATTTTCTATTTATCCGGAATGTGATACAATACTTGGAATTCGCAAATAGTTATGAGATAACTGAATGAATGTTATAAACATAGTACTTTAGTCTCACTTGATCGGTTGACACGGAATTTTGATGTGATCAAAAGTCCGTCGCAATCACGTAGCGTACGCGGATACTCGCCGGGTAAACTTAATAGACAGTCTCACTCCATAGCCCCGACCAAGTGACTGTAGGAGAACCCCGTCGCCGAAAGCATCCGTTAGGGTGCTCGCGGCAGCGGTGTTCCGCCTTGGTGCACTTCGTCGACGGCGTCGTGGGTGCGGCCGCCTACAGAAGTTTGCGACGAGCATTCGATCAGGATGTCGGGAATCTTGTTGAATTGCCCGACTTGGTATTGAAAAGTATTTTCGATAATGAGACTAAAATGCGGGGTTTATGATTGTTAGGCATGCGATGTCTATGCAGGTTGCGGATTCCAACTGTTGTAGTTTTACACTTTCTTTTCTGTGACCGTAAGTGTAATATGTGATATCGCCGGTTTCGTTGCTATATGTCAACGACAATTGGGATGCGCATATTTACTTACGTTGATGACATGTGATGTTATGTGTTGCTGGATATGTTATATTGGATCATCGTGTTTGAATAGCCGGGGGTTTTTATGTGAGATGAGTGTTTTTCATTTTCATTCATGTAAAAACTTGTATGTAATATTCTTTTATTGGGGCACTTCCAGGTTGCGGAAGATGTCACCTTTTGTATATTATTTACTTTTCCGCACTAGGATAGACCCAAGGAGGGGAGCACAAGTAACCGGGTTCTGGAGTCCAGTGGGAGACCAACTCGAGGAGTCGAGTCCGGGTCTCCTAACTCCAGAATTGGTAGGGTTGCTTGCCGCTCTCGTAGGGGTCTAGGGGTGTGGGTTTAGCTATTCATCACGACCGTGGAATCCGTGTTTTATACTGGCTCGTATTGAAAACACGGACGTCCTAGTATATCCAATATTTCATATGATTCTTCTGCTGCGATATCTGTGATGTGATCATGTGATATGTTCTGTGATAGATACAGTATATAGTATATATGATATATTATATAGACGTTACTTATGTTTTACACCCGCGCTAGCCCTGCCCCGCTCTGCCGTTAGTTACCTAACCTAACGGTGCACGAGGGGACATCGAGGCGAATGCGGATGGCATAAGTGTACGTCGTATTTATCTGTGATGTTTAGGTACTTAAATGATGGGACTTCATTAATGTGATTAATGAAAATAAAAGAAACCTGAGATGTTGTAGAATCGAATTTCAAAATAAAAACAGGTAGCTACAGTTCTTGCTTTGCACAGCGGTATATGTGATATATCCTGCACCTTATTCGATGAGGAAAGGACCGAGATCCCTTCACCGGGAGTGACTCCTTTAGCAATAACTGGCAGATGCTACACACTCGGTTTGTCTTTTGATTGCTTTTAAGAGTTTTTTCTTTGCACAGTGATATATATGATATATCCCGCACCTCATTCGACGAGGAAAGGACCAACGATCCCTTCACCGGGAGTGACTCCTTTAGCAAAACTAGAAAAGCCTCAAAAACACTCCATTTCAAAATTCATTTGATTCTACAACGATATCAAGTTCATTACGTAATAGGTTTTCAGAAAAACCTGTCGTAGCCCTCCGTCATTTCAGATAAGTACTAGTTAGTATTCGTGCTACGTTTGTTGACTATGTTAAGGCGTAGTGTGCGGTAGCTAATTAGTGCTTATCTGCATAAGCATATGATGCGATTGGATTAGGGTAGTCGTGCGACTTTGTTGACTATGTTAAGGGTCGTGCGGGTGGGTTTAATTCAATCGGGAAATGACGGGTTGAACTTGACTAGCACTTATGATTTGTTGACTATGTTAAGGTCATATAGCTGCTAGGGGCAAAATATTATCGGGAATTTCAAGTGTTGAAATTTGCAATGAGATTGCATACCTTCTATGAGATAGTTGGATCCCGATACCCGCTGCGAGTAAGAATTACTCCTGGGAGAGTTTTATACATTACAATTAGCCGATCAAGTAGGTGTCTAGAAAGGTGTCAACGGGGTTACGCCTCTGGGAAAACGAGGTTTACATTAATTAGGTTCGTGCGAAAGCACGGGGGACCTCCCTCAAAGTACCGACACTGGCCTGGCTGAAAGATTGGCGAACTTGTAGTGTGTAATTAATCCCGGCTAGTCTTTCCTTTTAGGGTTTGAAGGAAGATTTGATAAAAAGCAGTGGGAGCCATCCTGATTAGATAAAATAAAAACCAATCTATTCTTACAAGAGCGCACGCTGAGTGTTTTCTTCTCTCTCTCTCCAGGTAGCGACCATATCATGCCTTAATCAAGATAATAATACGGAATATTGACCGAACCCGCTTGTTATACTGAGCTGGGGAACGTTGGTCCCACTCCAACTTATAATTGTTATAAGACAGAGCAGGAAATTGGGGAATACCAGAATTCCTATGCCGCCCAAACGAAGAAAGTGCATATGATGCATCTTCTTCGGGTGTGTTCGTTACACAGAACTGTTTCTCTGTATCCTCTACGTCCTGGGTATGTGATACCAGATCAGGATCCCAGATATGTAATCTATTACGTAGGGCTACAGAAAGGTAGAGAACTAAGAACGGGTGATAAGTTTCATGAGACAGAAAACGGGGCAAGTGTTGCAGCCAAGTCTGTTGGTCACTGTCACCCTGTATTCCAAATACATTGATTCTGAACGAATGTTATTAGATACCGAACCTGATATACAAAATCATATCTCTCTCTTTATTAGTAAAGAAAGGATAAAATTTTGTATAGTTGGATAATGTTTTGAACATTTCCTATATCAAAAGTTGATCGGTTCAGGCACGTTATCTAAAAGCATTGATGTTCTAAATCAAACTACAGTTCTTTAGTATACGAAATACACACAAGAGGAAGAGTTCAGAAATGAACGAATCCTTCTTGAGGTATTGTAGACTAGGTCATATCAATGCGACCCGACTAGCTGAAGTTACATGTAGATGCATATTTAAATCAGTTTGAATTTACATCTTGTGAAACTTGCCAGTCATGTCACAAAGATATAATGACACCAGCTCTGTTTATTGGAAACAGAGAAAGAGTTAGTGAACTCTTGGGATGATACATGTTGATGTATAAAGGTCCCCTGTCTACACATGCCAAGACCGGTTCTTTGTACTTCATTACATTCTCTGATGATCTTTCGAGATTCAGACCTATGTTCTTGTTGAAACACAAGTCCGAACCTTTTGAGATATTCACGGAATATAAGTTAGAAGTAGAGAACCAAAATACGGGTATAAGTATTATGTCCTTTGATGTGATCAAGGAGGAGAATACTTGAGCACGGAAATCCTGGACTATTCTAAAAGGAGAATGAGATTCTCTCTCAGCATTATTCCTCCGTATACACCATAGCACGATGGTATATCGGGGCGGAGCAATATCACCCTATATGATAAGGTGTGCTCTATGATGAGTACTACTGAGTTACCTTTTTCCTTTTGGGAGTTATGCACTTATGAAGTTGCATACCTATTGAATAGGGTTCCAATCAAATCAGTTGCCTACCATTTCATATGTGATATGGAAAGGGAAGAGCCCATATCTTAAGTTGGTTAAGATTTGGGGTCGTCCGGCCTATATCTAAAAGCAAAATCCGGACAAACTCGAGGCAAGGTCAGTTATGTAGAACTGGAAAGGTTCCAGCTATACAAATTACAGCAGATGATTTGATAGAACCAAAGGATTCAATAGTTACCAACGAACCTCAGCCTCTCCGCCGATCTAGTAGGGTTTCTCACCCACTTGAGAGATACTTATGTTTCTCTATGATAGTGGGAGCGAGGATTGCATCATGAGATGATGACCCAACTAGCTTCGAGCTGGCCATCAGGAGTAAGACTCTGTAAGAATGGCTGGATGCTTAGTGATCTGAGATGGAATCCTTATACACCAACAAAGTATGGACTTTGGTTGCTATATCTGAAGGGTTAAATTCCCATCAGGAGCAAGTATATCTTGAGAAGATTACTTGGTGTACATGGAAAAGTTGAGACTTTCCAAGCTAGACTTGTTAAAAGTTTGCATCATTGACCAGGTGTGGATAATGATGAAACCTTTTCAAGTAGCTATGCTTAAGTCCATCCAGATCCTACTTGCCACGGCTACATACCATGACTACGATATCTGGTGGATGGGTGCCATGACTGCTTTTCTAAAATGATGTTTTGGAAGAGAGCGTCTATAAGTACACAGCCAGAGGGCTTCGTAGACAGTGGAAGCAGCGGAAACGTGTGCAAGATGCTTTATAGGATAAAGCAGGCATCGCGGAGTTGGAACATCTGTTTTGATGAATTAGTCAAAGAAGTTGACATCATCAAAATGGTAGATGAACCTTGTATAAACAAAAAGGTTGTAGGGAGTATGGTGATGATCCTCGTAGAGTACGTGGATGACATACTCTTGATAGGAAAAGAGTTTCCTATGCTACGCTCGATCAATCTCCGCTTATCACAATGATTCTCCACATAGGATCAAAGTGATACCTCCTAAATCCTGGGTTTTTTGGATCTACGAGATAGATCTAATTGGATGTTAGGACTCTCACTAGTTGTAGTGAGACGGTATCAACCGATCCTGAGGAGAATCACTGGAAGGGTTCCAGGGTGATAAAGACGACTGAGTGTCAGTCACAGGCATTGTCTATACCCTCAGTAAAGGGACGGTATGTTGAAAGAGTTCCAAGCTAGATACCGTGACATACTAGACGATAAAGGCAGGATACATCGCTACTTAAGATGCTACCAAAGAGGCAGTCTGGGTGTATATTGGTTCATGAGATGAACTACGTTCCAACCATTGTGAGACAATGGAGTTGTGGCTTATGCCAAGGAACGCCGGTCCCAGTGATCCAGACATATTCTAAAGCAGTATCACCTGATCATGGGGATGGTTGATCTCCAAGGAGATCGAGGTTAGGAGAGTAGACTCAGAGGACAACACAGCGGATCCACTCACAAAGGCCTGTTCCCAGAGAGAGACTTTTATGGGATGGTTGAGTATGAGATACTACAACCACTGCTATAGATGGCCCTAGTGCAAGTGGGAGATTGTTAGTTATATGTATGCCCTAGAGGCCATTACTATACATAGGATGTATATTGTAGTGGATCCTGGGACATATATAGGGAGGACTTTCTTGCTCGACATGATAGTATGCTATCTGGTTGCTCTTTACCTTAACGTGTACGTTGATTGTCTCTCTGTTACATGTTGGTAAAGCCCTTAGGATGTGTACTTGACTACCTGGACTGTGATGCGGATCATACTAGTGGGGACATGGTAGTCCATAAGTACATCCTTCAAAGTCCCTAGTCGTGGGTATATCAAGACGGGGCATCGATATACCAGAGTAGACTAGCGTATACCTTCTCGACCTATACAGATGGGCGATGGATGATCCCATATCCATTGGTGTTTGACATCAGAGATGATATACGGGTGCTCAGTGGAGACTGGGTACACTGGACGGACTCGCCGAGAACTCCCAGATGGTATTATACCTCACGTCAGATGGCAGTTCTCTGGTGACACTGGTGCAGAGTAGTCTGTTGAACCGAGATCGTCATAGAGTATTGTGTGGTTCCCACTGTTCTTTGATTTCCATCTTACCACGTCCAAGACGGCGTGCAAAACGGTGGTTTTTGGGTACAGTCCCGAGTCACATGGAGGCAATGAGCGATAGGAGGGGATTCGTCTCTCCCGGTATAGGGGGTTGATGTTGCGCTGTGTTCGATTGGCTATAACAGGAAATCCCTGGCCAGGGTTGCTGAGATTTACTGGTAAGTGTTACCAGTAGTTTCTCGAATTGTTATAGACCTCATATCGACACGACTTATCGAGCTATTGGGGTCTGACGTTTACCACCCCTAGGCGAGATATGCGACATATCAGACGATCAGACCAGACTGTACGGTAGTGTTACTGGTTGGATTCACTGGAGTGTGAGCGGGCTTGCTCGTCGATCTTCAGATCGCTCAATACCCGGGTGGCCGTTACGTTTAGCAGACCGCTTGCGGCTTGTGGGTGTTTGATATGATCATCACCTGCTGCCGGCGTATTGACGAGTCTTTAGAGTCCTACACAGAGGTTTCCTGGCTCAAGCGAAACGAAATAGGAGCGCATATGAGATATGTGCGAGACCGAGAATAATGCATGTATGTGATACCGTATTCTATTCTCGCGATGAATGTGTCGAATGGTTATACGCGATATAACATAGTTATCGAATCGAGGGTTGATTCGATAAGCCGATACATTGGATACTAGTCGGTTATATGCGATATGACCGGATCGTTAAATCAAGTGTTGATTTAATGATTTAATGCATAATTATATATTTGATATATTACTTTGCGTTAACTAGTATTGGTTCATTTTAAATGGATTTTCTCACTCGGATGTGCACATTGTATATGTGATATACTTTTTGTGCACTTGATTGTATCATGTTTGATGATACATGTTTGCTAGGGTTTTTGTGTAAAGATCAAACTATGGTTACATGTTAATGGTTAGGGTTTTGTTTTATTCACTTATTTATTTATTTATTGATTTTTGGAAAAATGATAAGCATAAAGGAAAATGGTGGCTTTGTTTGTTTTCTAGTTGAAGCTTCATGAAGCTTTGACCAAAGTGACCATTTTGTCTCATGCTTAACCCTAACCACTCCATTAACCCTAGTTTAATCTCTACACTTGACCATGGTTCATGATATGATAAGTATTGATTTTCTTTTCAATATTAAAAAAACTTATCATAACATAATTCTTCTTCTTCTTCCTTTCTTCACTTGAAGAAAGCAAGCTCCATCAATGGTGATTGATGGAAATGAGTGAGAAATCCAATTCTAAAGTCTACCCACTTCCTATTTCTTCATCCTCTACCTCTTGCCAAGTAGTAGAGTGTGTTTTCTTCACAAGTTTCATCACTTGGTGAAGTTGGAGCTTGATCTAGCGATGCCTCGACGTAGATCATCTTCGGCACGAAGCCGACGACCTTGCCCGCTCTTTCTCCGATGAAGCCGACGCTAGAGCCCGGATTTTGATTTGGACAGCGGAGATGACTTCATCACGGAGCCGTGGAGGTGGAGGACCGGATCTACAAAGGTTGTATTTCCGTATTCTTGTAGTTAAGTGTTAACTAGTTTCTTTTTCACCTAGAAATCTAGCCAACGATCCGTAGTTTAGGGTTTCTCGGCACCGTAAATTTTGAAATTGGCATGGTTGATGCCTTGTGAGACCTCTTGAGAGTGCCTAGGAACCCTACAGGCTCATCATAGTCAATAGTGCAATCCTCTATATACCCGTCTATGAGAAAACCCTAGTATCTCTCGGGCGGATGAGACTGCTTACTACTTCTGCGGAGTGGTGTGGGAATGTCCAGTTCTTCTTGAACTTCTTGTTCTACCATACTTTCAGTAGCAGTTTGTGGTTCTGGAATTTCTTCCAGTTCTACTGCGCTCCTATTCTTCTGATTTTCTAAAAATTCAGTTTCTAAGAAGTGGACATGATGAGAAACAAAAACCTTTTGTTCCTCTGCGTAATAGAAATAATATCCTTTTGAGTTCTTTGGATATCCCACAAACTTACACTGTACTGAGCATGCCTCGAGCTTGTCCGGATGCTGCTTTTTTACAAAATCTGGACATCCCTATGTCTTCAGGTACTGAAGATAGGGTTTCTTCCCACTCCACATCTGATATGGTGCGGTAGGCACAGTCTTGGTTGGAACTTTGTTCAAAAGATATGCAGCTGATTCTAGCGCATATCCCCAGAAAGATCGCGGTAACTCAACCTTACTCATCATGGAACGAACCATATCTAATAGGGTTCGATTCCTTCTCTCTGATACACTATTGTGTTGTGGTGTGTATGTAGGAGTAAGCTGAGAGAGAATTCCATTCTCTTTTAAGTAACCCAAGAACTCGGTACTTAAGTATTCACCACCTCGATCAGATCTCAGTGTCTTGATACTTTTTCCCTTTTGGTTTTCTACTTCATTCTTGTATTCCTGGAATTTTTTAAAGGCCTCGGATTTATGTTTCATCAAGAAGACATGTCCATACCTAGAGATATCATCCGTAAAAGTAATGAAGTAGGAATAACCACCTCTCGCAAATGTAGACATTGGACCGTACACATCACTGTGTGTGAGTCCCAAGAGCTCGCTCGCTCTTACTCTGTGTCTAGTAAATGGAGTCTTTGTTATCTTTCCTATGAGGCAAGATTCACAAGTAGCATAAGATTGATATTTGAACGGATTCAAATATCCTTCTCTATGTAACTTAGTCAACCTTCTCTCATTGATGTGACTTAGTCTACAATGTCATAAGAAAGCCTGATTTAATTCCATAAACTTTCTTTTAAGTGTGTTCTGGACACTGAAAATCTGAGTTTCATTTAATACGTATATTCCGTTTTGTAATGTTCCTGACCCAATCAAAACTTGATTTAGGTGGATGTGGACCACATCGCTTATAAAAGTAAAATCATTTCCTTCTTTAGAAAGTAAGGATATAGATATGATATTACAAGTTGTACTTGGTACATAAAAACAGTTACGCAGAATCAATATCTCTCCAGTTGTCAGTCTAAGATGATATTCCCCTACGGATTCAGCATCCATGCTCATTCCGTTAGCAACCGTGAGGGTCATATCACCTATCCTGATAACTCTACGGTTTCTCAGAGCCTGTAATGAATTAAAGATGTGTGATCCTGATCTGGTATCCAATACCCAAGAAGTAGGGTTAACTGTCATATAGTTCTCTATCATAAACACACCCGAAGTTGAAGCCACAACATGCTTCGTATCCTGGCTACTGGCTTCTAAAGCCCTGCAATCATTCTGCAAATACCCAATCCCATAACAATAGGAGTGTCCATCAATAGGGTGGTCCAGCTTGTCATAGGCAATGGACATCAGGACAGACTTTTTCCAGTCATATAAGTCAGATTCAGTCAAATTATTATCTAGATGTAACCTATGTGTGGTCATAAGGTCGCTGCAATTTAGAGAGAGAGAAGAAAACACTTTAGCATGATGCTCTTACAAGTTTATAGTGGTTTTTAATTTATCTAAACAGGATGGCTCGCACTGTTTCTCGAATCCTTCCTCAAACCATAAAAGAAGAATTAGCCAGGACTATTCTCACCGTACCATACTTGCTTAACCGTTCAGCCCGGCCAGTGTCGATACTTCCAGGGAGGTTTTACAACGCTTTCGCGAATTTCCTTAATTAAAGAACCTCTTTTCTCTGAGGCGTAACCCCACTGACACCTTTCTAGGAACCTACTTGGTTTATAGCATTGATCGTTAAGTGACGAATCTCCTGATAAGTAGCATATACTCACAGTAGGATTGGGATCCAAAATATCATCCTATGATAATGTTGAAGGAATCCTACCAGCATTCATCAAACTCCAAAGTGGTATGCAATACTTGCAAGTTTCAGTTTCTTTAGAAACTCCCGATGTGGATTTTTGCCCCATGCTCTTATGACCTTGACGAAGGCCAACAAATCATAAGTCACATGTCAAGTTCTGCCCATCATTATCCTTGTTAATTTTAACCCACCCGTACATACCCTTGATGAAGGCCAACAATGTAATACGACTGTCCCAAACCAACACATCTATCTATGCAACATATGAATACCCCAGTAGCTACCAAACACTATGCCTTGACGAAGGCCAACAAACATAGCTTGAATACTACTGACCATCCATAAGAAATGACGAAGGGCTACGAATGGTTTTGGCAAAACCGTGAACTTAGTGAACTTGATATAATCGAAGGAACCTGATACTTTTTAAAAGGAGTGGTTAAAGCCCCGCAATTAAAAATTCTGCCCTTTTAAAATAACCGAGTGGTTTCTTTTAAATTTGTTCCAACGACTTAACTTTGGTTTATTTTCTTTGCATTTATAATAATGCGTCCCATCTTTTATCTTATCATTGCAGAAAACAACGAAAATACCACGTCCTCTTATGCCATCCGCATTTGCCACGGGGTCCCGTCATCACCCGTTAGGTTACTTAACTAACGACAGAGCGGGGGCTGGGCTAGCACGGGAGTAAAACATAAGTGACGTCTAATAGCTATCATATATAGATATTGTACATTCGTCAGACGCAATAATAAGCATTTCAGATCACAGATGAACTTTATTGGATATACTAGCAATCCCCGTTTGCTTTGAGCCTGCAACAAAAGACGGATTACACAGTTGTGATGAATAGTCTTTACCCTACCCCAGACCCCTACGGTTACGGCAAACTACCCGCCAAGTACCCGAAGCGAAGCGGTCTCCCTCAGCAACGTGAGTAGGCCACTAAACACTTCAACGTGCCCGGTAGTTTGTGTACACTACCTTGGGTCTATCCTAGAAACAAAAACAGTAAAAAAAAAGAAATAATACAACGGTGGCTACAACCGCAACCTGGATGTGCCCCGCAAAAGAATATTACATCATATTACATTTACATCGAATGAATGAAATAATAACCCATCACAAAACCCCGACTAAACATCACAATAGTCCAACACAGTTCATATACACAAACAGATAAAATCCATTACAGAAATGTGCAACCCCCTGCCAACCGACATACTAGCAGTTAGGGGAGGTTTACGTACACATTATACAAACAGAGATATAATCAAATTAGTAATTATCGTAAAATTTCGATCGAACAAACAATTTAAATTCTACAGCAAAACTTCTCCGTGCACCTGAGATCTTAGCAGAAAATAAACATTCCAGAAAACACACAAATATCACAGAAGAGACACAGGAGCAAACTGGGTTGAATCGACCCCAACTCGGTCGCGGATCCGCGGCGGATCGGTGGGATCCGCCGTGGTTCTGCGTCTGTATGGCTGATTCAGAAACAAATTTTTCACCAGTGTTCTTATATTTCTATGCTAGTTATTCTGCAGCTCCCTGAAAAATTTTTAGAGCCTGTTTTAAATTCGACAAAAACTTGTGATATCGATGTCTTTTTCGGATCGTTTTGCGTTCGAAATACATACGACTTTTCTAATTAGTTAATTA
The DNA here is from genome assembly GCA_030015575.1 of Agapanthus africanus. Taxonomy (NCBI): domain Eukaryota; kingdom Viridiplantae; phylum Streptophyta; class Magnoliopsida; order Asparagales; family Amaryllidaceae; genus Agapanthus; species Agapanthus africanus. The sequence goes on from JASDDO010000029.1 coordinate 288,821,743, forward strand.
TTGTTTAGCGAGGCTCTGATACCACTGTAAGTCTATGTCACTCACCCCACTACTTGCGGGGAGGCGGAAATTTAAAAAACGAACTTGTTCTTTGCGTAAACATCGACTAACCAAAGAATTGTTTGCTAAACTATAACTAACAACAAACATAGGAGTTCTAAACTACTATGTAAAGTGTTTATACCTAAAGAACCATATCCTTCATCTTTACGATCTCCACCTCCTCCTCGGCCTTCTCCAAGTAGTAGACGATCCACCCGAGAGCTTTACTCCAAGCTTTACCTCTAAACTTGAGGCAACTAGGTTTCTTTAGTTGCTAATCAAAGTACCTAGATGATATAGAGTGAGGGTTATGAATTAATTAGCCTATCTAATCCTTGTAGACAACACATGAGAGGGGAGGATTAGGTTTTGAAGAGAGAGCTTGAGGAAAGAGAAGGTGAGCAAGAGAACGATATGAGATAATGAATCTATCATGAATAAATGAAGCATAATGATTTATCAAAATATATAAAATAAAATGATTAATCATCATCTTTCATTTACTCATATGAGTGATTCATTTCCATGAGTCATTAAGCATTTATGATGCATTAATGACAAGGATGAATCACGCAAATGAGTCACTAATCTCATTTAATGCATATGCCACCTAAACCCCAAGTCATCATCTTCTAGAAGCTTCTCGTGAAATTACGAGAACGCCCCTCCTATCCATGAAAACACGGAAAAAACTTTAGACTGTATAAATCCAATAACCTGATACTAGAATCTGGCTTAAACCAAAGCCGACTAGTAAAAACTGTCCGAATGACGTACGTGTGTTTAAACACGTATGCATCCGAACTCTTGTCGAAAAACCATAATACCTCTATATCGTTTCGCCTGGAGTAGGGAACTCTCTGTGTGGGACTCTAGAGACTCGACTACTACGCTGGCAGTGGGTTTAACCACAGACCGCAAGCGGCACTAACTGTACGTAACGGTCCCCAGGTAGATGTCGATAAGAAGGCCGATGAGGAAACTTATCCAAACTCCACTGAGCCTGATGTGACAATCTCCGTACAGTCCGGTCTGTTCATCTAAGACTATCGCATATCAAGCCTAGGGGGCAGCTAGCGTCAGTTCCCTAATAGCTGTATAAGTTGTGTCAGAGCGAAACCCATTACACCCTGAGAAGCTACTGGAACCTACCATTATATCTCGCTTGCCTGGCCAGGGATTTTGCGTAATGGCTCTCTGACACAGCATGATATCATCTCCAATACCGAGAGAGACGAATCCTATTTAACCACTACTGCCTCCAAGTGCTCGGGACTGCACCCAACTGCTACCTGTTTGCACGACTCCTTTGAACCGTGGTAGAGTAGCAATCTAAGAACAGTGGGACACACTCAAGGCGAAGTAGCAGTGTCAAGTCTGCGGACTATGCTGTACCCATGTCACCTAAGAACTGTTAACTGACGACGGGTATAATACTATCTAACAGTTCCCCTGCGAGTCCTGTCCGGTGTACTCGTAACCTAACGAGCACCTATATACTATCTCCAGTACGACGTACTGATAACTATGGGACATACCATCTCCCCAACTGGGATGAGAAGCGTACACACTAGTCTACTCTGAGTATCGTTGCCCTGTCTTGATAATCCTACGACTAGGACAAGTATAGGATGTTGCTCATAGACTACCCAGCCCCCACTGGTGTGACTACCATCACAATGCTGGTAATCAAGTAAAGAACCTATGGGCTCTACTAATATGTATAAGTGATACGTCACAAGAAACATATGCACATATTAGAGTAGACTCAAACCAAGTAGCATACTACCATTTTTAGCAAGACTATATATATAACTGTAAATATCCCAAGCTTCCATTACGTAATATACAATCTAGTATGATACAATAATGGCCCATAGGGCATATACATTAACAATCTCCGACTTGCACTAGGGCCATGAGCTGGCATATCGTAGACCTATCATATCGAATAGCCTCTCGAACTGTGTCTGAGGAATGGCCTTAGTGAATGGATCAGCAATGTTATCCTCCGTCTTTACTCTCTTCACCTCAATCTCCCGGCGATCTATGATCTCCCTGATTAAGGTGATACCGCCTTAAGATGTGTCAGGACTTCTGATGGGACTAGGTTCCTTCGCTAAAGCTATAGCGCCGTTGTTGTCACAATACAGAGGTATTGGATCAACACTGGTAGGAACAACCTAAAGTTCTGTGAGTAACTTCTTCATCCAGAAAGCTTCTTTTACGGCATCGCAAGCAGCTATGTACTCCGCTTCCATTGTTGAGTCAGCAACGGTCTCCTGTTTGGAACTCTTCCAACAGACCGCCCCCCATTGAGGGTAAAGACATAACCCGACAAGGATTTGGAGTCATCTTTGTCACTTTGGAAGCCAAAGTCGGCAAAGGCCTCAATCTGGAGGTCTTTTCCGCCATACACCAAGAACATCTCCTTAGTCCTCCTCAGGTACATGAGAATGTTCTTTAATGCTATCCAGTGATTCTCCCCTGGGTTTGCTTGATACCGGCTTACTACGCTTAATGTGTATGCTACATCCGGTCTGGTACATAACATCGCATACATTATAGAGCCTACTGCTGAAGCGTAGGGTATAATCGACATGCGATCCCTTCCAAATCAGCCTTGGGAGACATATCTTTGGAGAGGGTGATTCTGTGACAAGCCGGCAGGTTACCACGCTTAGAATCTTCCATACTGAATCTTTTCAATATGGTGTCTATGTACCTGGACTGCGAAAGTCTCAACATCTGCTTTCATCTATCACGAAAGATCTGGAACCCAGAATGTAGGTGGCCTCACCCAGGTCTTTCATGGAGAATTTATGTGACAAGAATCTTTTGACTGACTGTAACATAGGAATATCATTTTCTATTAGGAGAATATCATCCACGTACAAGACAAAGAATACTACAGCTCTCCCTACAATCTTACCTTATATCCATGGTTCATCTGGATTTTTGATAAAGTCATATTCCTTGACAGCATCGTCAAACAGATGTTCCAACTCCGCGATGCCTGCTTTAGTCCATAAATGGACTTAAGCAGCTTGCATACTTTACCGCTGCACCCACTCTGAATGAATCCCTCTAGTTGATCCATATAGACACTCCCTTCCAAATTTCCATTTAGAAAAGCCGTCTTTACGTCCATCCACCAGATCTCATAATCATGGAAGGCAGCAATAGCAAGAAGAGACCCGAATGGATTTCAGCATAGCCACTGGAGAAAAGGTTTCGTCATAGTCCAAACCAGGTTTTTGACAGAAACCCTTTGCAATAAGTCTAGCCTTATAGGTTTCAACCTGTCCATCTACACCAATCTTCTTTCTGAAGATCCATTTGCATCCTACAGGTTTTATCCCTTCTGGAGCAATGTCCAAAGTCCATACTTTGTTAGTGTACATGGACTCCATTTCGATCCACATTGCATCCAGCCATTTTACTGAGTCACCGCTCTGAATGGCTTGCTGGAAGCTAGTAGGCTCATCATAGTCAATAGTGCAATCCTCTTTATCCCCGTCTATGAGAAAACCGTAGTATCTCTCGGGCGGATGAGACTGCCTACTACTTCTGCGGAGTGGTATGGGAAGTCCAGTTCTTCTTGATCTTCTGGTTCTACCATACTTCAGTAGCAGTTTGTGGTTCTGTAATTTCTTCCAGTTCTACTGCGCTTCCATTCTTCTGATTTTCTAAAATTTCAGTTTCTAAGAATTGGCATGACGAGAAACAAAATCCTTTTGGTCCCCTGCGTAATAGAAATAATATCCTTTTGAGTTCTTTGGATATCCCACAAACTTACATTGTACTGAGCGTGCCTCAAGTTTGTCCGGATGCTGCTTTTTTACAAAAGCTGGACATCCCCATGTCTTCAGGTACTGAAGATATGGTTTTTTCCCACTACACTGCTGCTAGTCAAGCAAGAATCCTATGGGCTCTATCAACATATAACAGTGATCTTTAATGTCACCTAAAGCATGTACATGATGATAAAGACAAACCAGATAACATACTATCATCTCGATTAAGACTGTTCTACCAGTTTTGGTCCTCCATCAATCATTGCAGTCATGTGCCTGCGATCCAATAATTGACTTGATGGCACTATAGCCAACATACCCTACCACGGTTCAAATGAGTCATGCAAACAGGTAGTGGTTGGGTGCAGTGCTGAAGCACTAGGAGGAAGTAGTGGTTAGATAGGATTCGTCTCTCCCGATATTGGGGGTTGATATTGCGCTGTGTTCGCAAAGACATTACATAAAGTCCCTAATCAGGGCAACCGAGATTTACTGGTAGGTACTCTGGTAGTTTCTCAGGGTGTTTTAGGCTCTACCCCGACATGACTTATTGCGCTATTAGGGGTCTGACTTTTACCACCCGTAGGCCTGTTATGCGATACTCTAAGACGAACAGACCGGACTGTACGGAGATTGTCACATATAGGTTCAATAGGAGTTCGGATGAGTTTGCTCACCGGCCTTCTTATCGACAAAACCTTGGTAGCTGTTACGTGCAGCTAGTACTGCTGATGTGTTTGTGGTTAAACCTATTGCCAGCATACTGTCGAGTCTTTAAAGGCCCATAAGAGGGTTTCCCTGCTTCGGGCGAAACGATGTAGAGGCCATATGATTTTACGGCAGGGTTTCGATCATATTTGTGTACTAGTTGCACGGATGTTGTTCGGATGGATAATACTAGTGGGCTTTTGTTTAAGCCAGATCTTAGTATTATATTATTGGATTATTTTTGGCTCTTGGTGTTCGTATTTTTCAGAATATGAATACGGGTATGAATACACGGTGAGGGGTATTCTTGTAATTTTACAAGCATGCTTCTAGAAGAAGACACCTCATTTGTGGTTTAATCCATTTACTTAAATGGATAATGAGGTGGATGTATGAGGTGTTATTAAGTACATGATTGAAGCATGGGTACTTGGGTGACTCATTGTCTGATGACTATTGAAGCATGGTTGAATCATTATTGATTTATTATATGCTTCATTATCATCAACCCGTATCCATTATTCAGTTTCATTATCTCTTCAACACTCTCTGTTCTTCAAGGCTCTCTTCTTCTTCCTCAAACCCTAATAGCTCTTATGAGTTTAGAAACCTATGGTTATTGAGACAAATTAATCCATAATCATTCTCTACATCTTCTAAGCTACTTAGCATAGCAAACTAGGTACCCTAATTACCTCGGTTTAGAGGTTAGAGCTTGAAGTACATACTCTCAGGTGGATCCTCTTTGACACGAGGAGGCCGACGATCAAGCGCGACCCGTACACTTGAGGAGCTCAAGAAGGGGAAAAGAAGTCCCGAAGGACTTGAAACTACGAGGTATAAAACTTTTACCGAGTAGTTAAACCTCAAAGTAGTTATATCTAGTTAAGGTTCCGTAAAGACCTTGGAGTTCAAGTCGTTTTTGTGAGCTTTGTAAAAATCGTTTTTTTGCATATTCCACTTCCCCGTGAATCCGTAGGGTGCGCAACATCGACTTACAGCGGTATCAGAGCCTACTAAAACTTAACTAGCAGTTTAGGCGATATATAGAATTACGAAACCGAAATAACTCCGGAACACGATGCGTTGATTTGGGATAGTCGTATTACTATTTTGGCCTTCGTCAAGGGTATATATGGGTAGGTTTAAATTAACCTGGACAAAGACGGGTTGGACCTGACTTGCGACTTATGATATTTTGGCCTTCGTCAAGGTCATAAGAGCTTGGGGCAAAAATCCACATCGGGAGTTTTTAAGGAAATTAAAACTTGCTAGTGTTGTATACCATTTGGAGTGTGATGATTTTGGTAGGATTCCTTTAAGATGTCACAGGATGATATTTGGATCCCGATCCTACCATGAGTATTCGCTACTCCTTGGGAGACTTTTTCACTAAACAATCAACGCGATAAACTAAGTAGGTGTTTAGAACAGTGTTAGCGGGGCTACGCCTCCAGGGAAAAGAGGTTATTTAATTAAAGAACTTCGCGAAGCGTTGTAAAACCTCCCTTGAAGTACCGCCAGTAGCCTGGCCGAAAGGTTAAGCAAGAATTATAAGGTGCGATTAATCCCGGCTAATTCTTCTTTTATGGTTTGATGGAGAATTCGAGGAACAGTGGGAGCCATCCTCTTTAGATAAACTAATAAGCAATCTAAACTTACAAGAGTATCATGCTGAGTGTTTCTTCTCTCTCTCCTAATTGCAGAGACAGAAATGACCGGGCTTAAGTTACTGCTAGATAAAAACTTATTGACTGGGCCAAACTATAAAGATTGGCTAAGGAATATCTTGATAGCCATTACCTATGACAAGCTAGGCTACCTCCTTACTACCAAGCCCCCGCCATCCCAGGTCCAGATTCCACCGTCGCGGATGTTGAAATCCGTAAGACATGGGAAATAGACATTGCGAAAGCCAAGTGCCTCGTGCTGCCTCAATGGATAATGAACATTAGAGATGGCACGAGAAGATGGACTTATCTTCCATCTTCCTCTATAACAAGAAATTATATGGAGAGCAATCTCGTATCGCAAGATATGATATCTTAAAGAAATTTTTTTAGCGAGGTTGGCTATTGGGTCATCTGTAGGGAACCACATCCTTAAGATGATCAGCTTGATTGAAGAGCTCGCGGACATTGGGACCACGTTGGAGAATGAGTTATCTACTGACTTGATTCTAAAGTCCCTCCATTCTAGTTATGCCTAGTTTATCTTGAATTTCAATATTCAGGGTAAGGAAGTTTTTCTTCCAGAACTCCTTAACATGTTGAAGAGTGCAAATGGTGAATGTCTACCCTAGCACCAGCAAGCATGCTAAATTCAAATTTTTATAGGTGCTAAGATAGACTATCCAAGATCTTTAGCTAGGTGATTAGGGTTATGGTTTGATATCTACTAAAACTAAAGAAGTGAAAGATGGATATACCCTTATAGATTGAGTCCTTCACTTCACATACTCCGTGTACTAGTCTCGTAACTCCACTAGGCTGCACTTGAGGGTTTGGATGAGCTTCCTCCGATGACCTTCGTGCCGAAGATGATCCACGTGAAGTCCCTCCAACTGAAGCTATCTCTACACAAAACTCTCTAGTGTAGGAAACACGCTACACTCGATCGCTAGTCAAGTGTAGGATGGTGAAGTAGGGGATGTTTAAAGATCACAAGTTTGTGTTCAAGCTTCACGATTCACATCACATGTGAGGGTTGAAGCTTGAACCATGACATTTGAGGAAGAAGAAGAAGAAGCTAGAAAGCAACCATGGGAGCAACTCAAGAAAATGGATAAGTGTTGAGAATGAGCTTTTGAATGAATGGCAACTCTTTACCCCAACTCATTCAAGCATGGAATTAGCAATATAAAATTGCAACCATGCTTGAATAGTGAGTCAAGATGAATAAAATAACATAGAGCCCATTTTCTACCTCTTTCCTATTTTCAGAAAATAGAAATTCATATGCCATGCTTCATTATATATATATATATATATATATCGTATATATTAATATATTTAAAATGAAGAATAATTAGTGAGCTAATGATATTATTTAAGATATAATTATATACATATAATATATATCACATTATTAAATCAACACTTGATTTAATAATCCGGTTATATCACATATGACCGACTAATATCATTTATCTGTATATCAAATTATCAAATCAACACTTGATTCGACAATATGGTTATATCACATATATAACCAAACCAATAACAGATAACTGCCAGTTTACAATACGGTATCACATACACGTATTTAATCAGGCCCACCTACATAGCACATATGTGTCCTACTTCGTTTCGCTTGAACCAGGGAACTTCTGTGTGGGACTCTAAAGACTCGTCAATATGCCAGCAGTAGGTGATGATCACATCAGTCTCCCATAAGTCGTCAGCGGTACTAGCTGGACGTAAGGACTACCCGGGTATTGAGCGATACGAAGATCAACAAGCAAGCTCGTCCATAGTCTCCATGAAGCCTATCAGTAACACTACCGTACAGTCCGGTCTCTTCGTCTGATATGTCGTATATCATGTCTAGGGATGGTAAACGTCGGTCACCAGTAAAGTGATAAGTCATGCTGGTGTCTGGCCTATAATGGTTCGAGAAACTACTTATAACACTTATCAGTAAATCTAGGCAGCAGCCCTGGATAGGGAATTCCAGTTATAGCCAATCGAGCAGAGCGCAACATCAACCCCAATACCGGGAGAGAGGAAACCCCTCCTATCGCTCATTGACTCCATGCGACCCGGGACTATACCTAAAATCCACCTGTTTACACGTCTCCTTTGAGCATGGTAGGGAGGAAATCAAAGCACAGTGGGAGCCGCACAAGACACTATGACGATCTCGGGCCTACATAACATGTACCAGTGTCACCAGAGGATTGCTATCTAACGATAGGTATACTACAACATAAGAGTCCTCGGCGAGTCGTGTTCGGTGTACCCATTCTCTAATGAGCACCGGTGTACAATATTTGATATCACACACCAATAGTTGTGGGATCAACCATCTCTCTTTAAGGGACAAGAAACGTGCACACTAGTCTATTCTGGATTATCAATACCCTAGTCTCGATATTCCCACAACTAGGAACTGATTAAAAGATGTACTTTTGGACCACCCTGGCCCCGCTAGTATGATCTCATCATAGTCCTGTTAGTCAAGTACATATCCTATGGGCTTTATCAACATGTAAGAGACAGGCAGTATAAATATCAGTCTACATGTTAAGATAAAGGTAACCTGATAGCATACTATCATGTCGCGCAAGAAATTCCTCTATATATATCCAAACATCCACTATATCATCATTAATGACCTCTAGGGCATACATATTACTAACAATCTCCCACCTGCACTAAGGCCAGTTGTTGTAGTATCTCATACCCAACGTCCCAAAAGTCTATTGAATAGCATCTGGTGGATGGCTTCGGTGAGTCGATCCGCTGTGTTATCGTCTGTGTCAACTCTCCTGACCTCGTTCACCCAGAGATCAACTATCTCCCTGATCAGGTGATACTGTCTAAGAATATTTCTAGATCGCTGACGGGACCGGGGTTCTGAGGCCAAAGCCACAGCTCCATTGTCATCACAATACCCAGGTATTAGATGCCCAATGGTAGGAACCTAGTTCATCTTATGAACTCTATTCATCCAGACAACCTCTTTGGCAGTATCGTTGGTAGCGATGTAATTAACCCCTATCAACGAGTCTGCTACGGTATTTAGCTTGGAACCCTTCCAATATACCGTCCCTCCACTGAGAGTGAAGACAAAACCCGAGATTGACTTTCAGTCGTCCTTATCACTATGGAAGCTCGAATCGGTAAAGGACTCCAGCTGGAGTTCCCCATTACCATACACCAAGAACATCTCTTTAGTCATTCTCAAGCACTTAAGAATGTTCTTCAGCCATCCTATGGTTTTCCCAAATATCTTTTCGATATTGATTCACTACACCTAGTGAGTAAGCTACATCTGGTCTGGTACATAACATCGTATACATGATTGACCCTTCTGCCTGAGCATAGGGTATCCCTTGTATGCGAGCTCTCTTCAAATCAGTCTCGAGAGAAATCACTTTGGAGAGAGTGATTCCTGAACACGCGGGTACAGTACCACGCTTAGAATAATCCATAATAAACCCCTTTAGCATGGTGTCTATGTACCTGGATTAGGACAATCCCAAATCCGTCTAGATCTATCTCTATTGATCTATATTCTCAGGATGTAGGAGACATCAGTTAGATCTTCCATGGAGAACCTGTGTGGTAAGAGGGGCTTGACCAAGTGTAGCATATGAACATCCTTTCCTATCAAAAGTATGTTATCCGCGTACAATACGAGGAAGACAACCAAACTCTCTACAACCTTCTTATTTATACATGGTTCATCTACCTTTTTAATGAAGTCAAACTCTTTGACAGCTTCATTAAAACATATGTTCCATCTCCACGATGCCTGCTTTAACCCGTAGATGAATTTAAGCAGCTTGCACATGCTTCCGCTGCTCCTACTGTCTACGAAGCCCTTTGGCAGTGTCATATACATGCTCTCTTCTAAATCAGCATTTAGAAAAGCGGTTTTGACTTGTAGTTTGCTAGATATCGTAGTCATAGTAAGCAGTAATGGCAAGTAGGATCCTGATGGACTTAAGCATTTTTTCATTGAAAGTTTTAACTTTTCCATCTATACCAAATTATCTTTCTCAAAGATCATCTTGTTTCCGATAGGTTTTACCCCTTCAGGACGAACATGCAAAGTCAACACTTTGCTTGTGTACATGGACTCCATCTCAGATCGCATAGCATCCAGCCATTTCACATAGTCTCCACTTGCGATGGCCTGCTCGAAACTAGCTCGGTTATCATCTCCATGATGCAATCCTCGCTCCCACAGTCTATGAGAAAACCGTAGTATCTCTTAGGTGGATGTGGAACCCAACTAGTTCTGCGGAGTGGCTGCGCTTCGTCGGGGACTCTTGAATCCTCCGGTTCCTACAAATCGTCAGTTATAGTTTGTGTTTGCTGGAACTACTTCCAGTTCTACCTCATCGCCACTAATTTATTCCACAAGAAATTCCATTTCTAAAAAGGTGGTATGTCGAGAAACAGAACATCTTTTGTTCCTCTGTGTGGTAGAAGATATACCCTCGTGAGTGTTTGGGATATCCTACAAACTTGCACAGAACTAACCGTGCCTCAAGCTTGTCCGGATTATGCTTTTCAACATAGACTGGACAACCCCATATCTTAACTCGTTTAAGAGATGGTCTCTTTCCATTCCATATCTCATATGGAGTGGTAGGCAACGGATTTGGTAAGAACTCTATTCAATAGGTATGCATCTTCTCAAATGCATGTACCTGAAAGGAAATAGGCAACTCAGCAGCACTCATCATAGAGCGCACCATATCTCATAGGATGCGATTCCTCCACCCCAACATACCATTGTGCTCTGGTATATACGGAGGAGTAAGCTAAGAGAGAATCTCATTCTCTTTTAAATAGTCTCGGAATTCCGTGCTCCGGCATTCTTCTCACCAATCATATCGAAGGATTTGAATATCTTTACCCATCTGGTTCTCATCTTTGTACTTATATTCCTTGAAATTCTCAAAAGATTCAGATTTGTGTTTTAACAGGAACACATGGCCGTATCTTGAGAGAACACCGGTGAATGTAATAAAGTACGTGGAACCATCCTGACATGTGTAGACATAGGACCGCATACATCACCATGTATCTGCCCAAGAGTTCAGTAGCTCTTTCTCCGTTTCCAGTAAACAGAGATTTGGTCACCTAGTCTTTGAGACATGACTGACAAGTTTCATAAGATGTAAATTCGAATGGATTCAAATATGCATCCGTATGAAACTTAAGCTAGTCTTGTTTCATCGATATGACCTAGTCTACAATGCCACAAGAAGACTTTGTTCATTTCTGAACTGTTGCTCTTATGTGAGTTCTGTACATTTAGAACTGTAGTTTGATTCATAACGTGTACACTGCTATATAATATACCTTACCCAATCAACACTTGATTTAGCAAAAAATTCATAATATTTGTTGTTATGAAATAACAGTCACTAAGAATCAATGTATTACCAGTTGATATCTGCCCACTGCTTTGGCTGCAACAATTGCACTATTCTCTACTACTAGTGACATATCACCCTTTCCCAGTTCTCCTTGTCTATATCCCATGTAACAAATTAATTGTATGGGATCCTGATCCGATATTCAATACCCTGGACGTAGAGGTAACTGAGAAACTGTTCTTCGTTACAAACACACCCGAAGACAATGCATCAACATACTTATTCTTTGTTTAGGTGGCGTGGGAATCCGTATATTCCCCTATTCCTCGCTCAGAATTATGACAACCATAAGATAGAGCGAAACCTAGCCCAGTATAATAATTATGTTCGGTCAATACATCCATATTATTATCTTGATTAAGGTATGTTATTGGTTTCTACCAGGAGAGAGAGAGAAGGATAATCACTCTGCGTGCGCTCTTTGCAAGATTAGATTGGTTATTTTATCTAATCAGAATGGCTCCCATTGTTTTTATCAAATCTTCCTTCAAACCTTAAATGGTAAGATTAGCCGGGATTAATTATACCCTACAGGTTCACCAATCGTTCGGCCAGGCAGGTATCGGTACTCCGAGGGAGGTTCCCCGTGCTTTCGCATGGACCTAATTAAAATAGACCTCGTTTCCCTAGAGGCATAACCCCGTTGACACCTTTCTAGACACCTACTGGATTAACTAATTGTAAAGTGCAAAACTCTCATAGGAGTAACTCTTACTCGCAGTGGGTATCGGAATCCTACTATCATATAGAAGGTATGCAATCTCATTGCAAATTTCGCAATAATGGTATTTACCCCTAGTATCTTATGACCTTGGCTATAGTCAACAAATCATAAGTGCTAGCCAAGTTCAACCCGTCATTTCTTGATTGAATCAAATCCACCCGTGCGACCCTTGGCTAAGGTCAACAAAGCAGCACGACTACCCTAATCCAATCGCATCACAAGCTGCAGACAAGCACAGATTAGCTATCGCAAACTACGCCTTGGCTATTATCAACAAACGCAGCACGAATACTACATAGTACTTATCTGAAATGATGGAGGGGTACACATGTTTTTAAGAAAACCATGAGCGTAATGAACTTGATATCGTTGTAGAATCAAATGATTTTGAAAAGGAGTGTTTTTGACGCTTTTTCTAGTTTCGCTAAAGAGGTCACTCCCGGTGAAGGGGATCTCGGCTCTTTCCTCATCGAATGAGGTGCAGGATATTCGGGAATACCACTATGCAAAGCAGGAACTAGAGAAGCAATCAAAAAACAACACTGAGTGGGTTATAGCATTTGCTCGTTTCGCTAAAGAGGTTACTCCTGGTTAAGAGATCTCGGCTCTTTCCTCATCAAATGAGGTGCTGGATATTCATCAAGGAATACCACTATGCAAAGCAAAAACTAGAGCTACCCTTTTTAAAACTTTGATTCTATAACATCTTAAGGTTTCTTTCTTTTCAGTAATCTTATTAATGAAGTCCCATCATTTAATGCTTCCTAAACATTACAGAAAAGTGGAACGAAAATAGAACGTACGTTTATTCCATCCGCATTCGCCACTGGGCCACGTCATGCACCGTTAGGTTACTTAACTACCGGCAGAGCGGGGGCTGGACTAGCACGGGTGCAAAACATAAGCAACGTTTATTATATATCATATATATAATATCACATTCGTCTCACGCACTTATATGATCACATCATAGAACCAAGCAGCAGAAGCAATATATGAAATATTGGATATATTAGGATTTCCGTGTTTTAAATTTAGCCAGTAATGTAAAACACGGATTCCACAGTCGTGATGAATAGCCAAACCCACATCCCATAGACCCTTACGAGAGCGGCAAGTAACTCTACCAATTCAAGAGTTAGAAGACCCGGTCTCAACTCCTTGAGATGGTCTTCCACTAGACCCTAGAACCCGGTTACTTGTTCTTCCCACCTTGGGTCTATCCTAATGCAGAAAAGTAAATAATATACAACTGTGGTGACATCATCCTCAACCCAGAAGTGTCCCAATAAAAGAATATTACATACAAATTTTACATGAATGAAAATTGAAAAGCTCTCATCTCACATAAAACCCCCGGCTATTCAATCACGACGATCCTATAATACATATCACCACCAACACATGATATCACATATCATCAACGTAAGTAAATACACATATTCCAAATTCCGTTTACATATAGCAACGAGATTTGGGATACCCCACGTATTACACTTACGGTCGCAGAAAAGAAATGTAAAACTGCAATAATTAGAATCCGCATATCCTTAGACATCATAAACCCGGAATATCAAATATTCCGAATTTCATACCTAACCTATAAACCTTGCATTTTAGTCTCATATCAAAAACTCTTTTCAATATTGTATTCTGGTAATTCAACAAGATTCCCGACTACCCGATCGAATAAGCGTCGGATACTATAGTAGATGGCCGCACCCCTGATGCCGTCGACCAAGTGCACTTAGGCGGAACACCATGGCTGTGAGCACCCGAGTGGGTGCTATTGGCAACGGTGTCGCCTACAGTCGCTTGGTTGGGGCAATGGGGCGAGTCTATCTAGTAAAGTTATTCGGCGAGTATTTGCATACGATACGCGATTGCGATGGAGTTTCGATCCAAATCGAAACTTCATGGAAATCGAGCTTCCGAGAATAAAACCCTAGATTAATAAACACTAACTAGTTTTCATAAAACCAATTAAATGTGGATTCTAACTACTGCATCCATATCAAACTAAAACCGAAACGACGTAACAACCATGACTACGAAATACTCCGTATTAGCCCCAAAAGAACTGTTACCATCATATTCAAACTGGACTAATAAAATAATACCAGAAACCCCAAAATCAAGCTACTATAACACCAGAAAATTTTGAGCCAAAAAAGAGCACAGAAAACCGGTGATGTCGGTTTTAATTGGGTTCTCACCGGGTCAAAACCGGTGAAACCGTCTCAAACTTTTCCTGTATTCTAGTTGTATCACATACAAAATTCTGCAGTTGCTAAAATAATTTTCTGAAATCATTTTAAAATCGACAGAAACTTGAATTTTGATTTCAGTGTTTTGGAGTGTTTCGGTTTCGAGATTCTAATTACACCGTCTAATCTTCTAACTTCGGCTCTGATACCATGAAAGTCTACCCTAGCAGCAGTAAGGGGTTCAAGTGGCATCAAGCATGCTAAATTCAAATTTTTATAGGTGCTAAGCTAGACTATCCAAGATCTTTAGCTTGGTGATTAGGGTTATGGATTGATATCTACTAAATCTAAAGAAGTGAAAGATGGCTATACCCTCGTAGATCGAGTCCTTCACTTCAAATGCTCCGTGTAGTAGTCCCGCGACTCCACTAGGCTCCACTTGAGGCTTTGGACGAGCTTCCACCGATGGCCTTCGTGCCGAAGATGATCCATGTGAAGTCCCTCTAACTCAAGCTACCTCTACACTAAACTCTGAAGCATAGGAAACACGCTACACTCGATCGCTAGTCAAGTGTAGGATGGTGAAGTAGGGGATGTTTAAAGCTCATAAGTTTGGGTTCAAGCTTCAGGGTTCACATCACATGTGAGGGTTGAATCTTGAACCATGACATTTGAGGAAGATGAAGAAGCTACAGAGCAACCATGGGAGCAACTCAAGAAAACGGATAAGTGTTGAGAATGAGCTAGAGATTGAATGGCAACTCTTGACTCCCACTCATTCTCTTGACTCCCACTCATTCAAGCATGGAATTAGCAATATAAAATTGCAACAATGCTTGAATAGTTAGTCAAGATGAATAAAATAACATATAACCCATGCTTGAAACCAAGCTCCCATTTTCCACCTATTTTCTATTTTCACAAAATAGGAATTCATATAGCATTCTTCATTATTATATATATATCATATATATTAATATATTTATAATGAATAATAATTAGTTTTCCTGGCCAAATCAAGGATTTGGGGCTTCGAGAGCGGTAGGTTGACTTGTGAAACGTCGTGAATGCGGGGTTTTGTTCTCATAGAGAAGCAGTGAGAAATAATTATATCAAATATAATATATATCACATTATTAAATCAACATTTGATTTAATAATCTGGTTATAACACTTATGATCGACTAATATCATTTATCTATATATGACATTATCAAATCAACACTTGATTCAACAATCTGGTTATATCACATATATAACCGAACCGATAACCGATAACTGCCAGATTACGATACGGTATCACATACACGTATTTAATCAGGTCCACACACATATCACATATGTGTGCTACTTCATTCCGCTTGAACCAGGGAACTTCTGTGTGGGACTCTAAAGGCTCATTAATACGCCAGCTGTAGGTGATGATCATATCAGTCATCCACAAGCCGTCAGCGGTACTAGATGGAGGCAACGGCTAACGGGTATTGAGCGATATGAAGATCAACAAGCAAACTTGTCTATAGTCTCCATGAAGCCTATCAGTAACACTACCGTATAGTCCGGTCTCTTTGTCTGAAATGTCGCATATTATGTCTAGGGGTGGTAAATGTCAGTCCCCAGTAATGTGATAAGTCATTCCGATGTCTGGCCTATAACGGTTCGAGAAACTACTGATAACACTTATCAATAAATCTCGACAGCAGCCCTGGCCAGGGACTTCCAGTTATAACCAATCGTGTGTAACATCAACCCCCAATACCGGGAGAGACGAAACCCCTCCTATCTCTCATTGCTTCCATGTGACTTGGGACTGTACCCAAAATCCACCTGTTTGCATAACTCCTTTGAGCCGTAGTAGGGAGGAAATCAAAGCACAGTAGGAGCAACACAAGACTTTATGACGATCTCGGGTCTAACCTGTACCAGAGTCACTGGAGACCGGCTATCTGACGATAGGTATACTACCATATAGGAGTCCTCGGCGAGTCCTGTTCGGTGTACCCATTCTTTAATGAGCACATGTGTACAATCTCTGATGTCACACATCAATAGTTGTTAGATCAACCATCGCCCTCTAAGAGACAAGAAACGTACACACTAGTCTACTCTGGAATATCGATGCCCTAGTCTCGATATTCCCACGACTAGGAAATGATTAAAAGTTGTACTTTTGGACCACCCTGGCCCCACTAGTATGATCTCATCATAGTCCTGATAGTCATGTACATATCCTAAGGGCTTTATCAATATGTAAGAGACAGACAGTATAAATACCAGTCAAGATGTTTAGATAAAGGTAGCCTGATAGCATACTATCATGTCGAGCAAGAAAGTCCTCTATATATATGTCCAAGCGTCTACTATATCATTAATAATGGCCTCTAGGGTATACATATTTCTAACAGATGGCACCCTACAGAAAATCAGGAGGACACCCACTCTGCTTATTAGGGGACCTTCCTCTTCTAGATCCAAGGCAAAAGCCAAAGGGAAGAAGATGAAGACCTCCACCAAGCCGAAAGGCGGTGTGAGTAAGGTAGAGGGAAAGGGCAAGGCAAAAGTTTCGGGGACGATAATAGGGAAGGAGGAATGTTTCTATTGTCACAGAAAAGGCCATTAGAAGAAGGACTGCATGTCTTGGAAAGCCAGTAACCAGGATTCGAAGCACGTTATGGCTTCGGCTTCGAGTGTGTTTATGATTGAAAGCTGTCTGTCAATTAACTCTACTTCTTAGGTACTAGATACCGGATCAGGATCTCATATCTATAATACATTGCAGGCACTGAGAAACCATCGAGTTATCAAGGCTGGTGATATGACTTTCAGGGTTGTTAATGGAACGAGCGTGGATGCTGTATCCGTAGGGAAATAACACCTAGGATTGACAAGTGGTCAGATTTTGATTTTGCGTAACTGTTTGTGTGTACCTAGTTTGACATGTAATATCATCTCTGTATTTTACTATGTAAAGAAGATTTTGATTTTACATTTGTAAGCGAAGTAGTCCATATCCACCTTAATCAAGCTTTGATTGGGTCAGGTACACTAAATAACGGTATATACATATTAAATCAAGCTCAGATTTTCAACGTCCAGAACACACTTAAAAGAAAGTCTCCTGAATTAAATCAAGCTTTCTTATGGCATTGTAGACAGGGTCATATTAATGAAATACGGTTGACGAAGTTATATAAAGAAGGATATTTGGATCCTTTCGAATATCGGTCTTTTGCAACTTGTCAATTATGTCTCAAAGGAAAGATGACAAAGACTCCATTCACTTGACACGGGGTAAGAGCGAGCGAGCTCTTGGGATTCATACACAGCGACATGTGTGGTCCGATGTCTACACATGCAAGAAGTGGTTATTCCTGCTTCATTACTTTACGGATGATTTCTCAAAGTATGAACATGTATTCTTGATGAAACATAAATCCGAGGCCTTTGAGAAATTCTAGCAATATAATAATGAAGTGGAAAAACAAACAGGCAAAAGTATCAAGACACTTAGATCTGATCGAGGTGGTGAATACTTAAGTGCCGAATTCCCGGATTACCTAAAAGAGAATGGAATTCTCTCTCAGCTTACTCCTCCATTCACATCTCAACACAATGGTGTATCGGATAGGCGGAAACGAACCTTATTAGATATGGTACGTTCCATGATGAGTAATTCTGAGTTACCACAATCCTTATGGGGTTATGCACTAGAATATGCTGCATATCTTTTGAACAAGGTTCTTACTAAATCAGTGCCTATCACACCATATAAGATGTGGTGTGGGAAGAAACCCTAGCTTAAGTATCTAAAGATATGGGGATGTTCATCTTCTGTTAAAAAAAGCAGCATGCAGACAAGCTCGAGGCACGCTCAGTACTGTGTAAGTTTGTGGGATACCCAAAGAACTCTAGGAGGTATCTTTTTTATTACGCAGAGGAACAATGGTCATTGTTTCTCAGCATGCCCATATTTTGGAAACTCAATTTCATGAAAAAGAGATATGTGGGAGCACAATAGAACAAAAAGAAATTCCAGAACCACAAACTATTACTGAAAGCATGGTGGAACAAGAAGTTTCAGAAGAACCGGACATCCCTGTGCCACTCCGTATGACTAGTAGGCAGTTTCACCTGTCCGAGAAATCCTACGGTTTTCTCATAGACGGGGATAGAGAGGATTGCACCGTCGATGATGAGGAGCCAACTAGCTTCCAACAAGCTATTCAGAGTAGTGACTCAGTAAAATGGCCGGATGCTATATGGACCGAAATGGATTCATGTACACCAACAAAGTATGGACTTTGGATATTGCTCTAGAAGGGGTAAATCCCGTAAGCTGCAAATGGATCTTCAGAAAGAAGATTGGTGAAGATGGACAGGTTGAAACCTATAGGGCTAGACTTGTTGCAAATGGTTTTACTCAAAGATCTGGTTTGTACTATGATGAAACCTTTTCTCCAGTGGCTATGCTCAAATCCATTCGGATCCTTCTTGCCATTGCTGCCTTCCATGATTATGAAATTTGGTGCATGGACGTAAAGACCGTTTTTCAGAATGGAAATTTGGAAGAGTGTTTTTATATGGATCAGCCGGAAAGTTTCATAGAGAGTGGAAGCAGTGGAAGAGTGTGCAAGTTGCTTAAATCCATTTATGGATTAAAACAGGCATCGCGGTGTTAGAACATCTATTTTGATGAAATGGTTAAGAAATTTGACTTTATCAAAAATCCTGATGAACCATGTATTTATAGTAAGATTGTAGCGAGAACTGTGGTATTCCTCATCTTTTATGTGGATGATATTCTCCTGATAGGAAATAACATTCCTACGCTACAATTAGTCAAAGGATTCTTGTCACAAAGGTTCTCCATGAAGGATCTGGGTGATACCTCCTACATTCCGGGGATCTAGATCTATCGTGATAGATCTAAATGGATGTTGGGACTTTCACAGTCCAGGTACATCAACAACATACTGAAAAGATTTTTTATAGAATATTCAAAGCGCAGTAATCTACCGTCTTGTCATGGAACCACTCACAAATGCCATCTATCAGACTCAGTTCGAGAGGCTAATCGAGATGATAGGTCTGTGATATGCCAATACATGGCCTTAGTGCAAGTGGGAGATTATTAGTGATATATGCCCTAGAGGCCATTATTGTAAAGTACTGGTTTGTATATTACATTTTGGAAGCTTAAGATAAACACAAATATAATAACAGTCTTGTTAAAATTAGTAGTATGCTACTTAGTTTGATTCTACCTCAATATGTGCATATGTTTCTCTTAGCATATCGCTTATACATATTGGTAGAGCTCTTAGGATCTTTGCTTGACTACCAGCGTTGTGATGGTATTCACACTAGTGGGAGATGGGTAGTCTTTAAGAATATCCTTATATAGGTCCTTATTCGTAGGATTATCGAGACGGGAATCGATACTCCAGAGTAGACTAGTATTTACGCTTCTTATCCCAGTAGTGGAAATGGTCTTTCCCATAGCCATTAGTAAGTCATACTGGAGATAGCATACAGGTGCTCATTGGGTTATGACTTACACTGGACGGACTCATTGGGAACTGCTGGTTGGAATTATACCTATCGTCAGGTAGCAGTTCCCAGGTGACATATGTACATGTTAGTCTGTTGACTTGACATCACTATTCATCTCGAGTGTGTTCCCACTGTACTTAGATCACTATCCAACCATGACTCAAATGAGTCTTGCAAATAGCATATCGTATGGATAAATGGTTTCATCATAATCCATACTTGGTCATTGACGAAAACCTTTTGCAAGAAGTCTAGCTTTGAATGTCTCAACTTTTCCAACTACACTAAATTTCTTCTTAAAGATCCATTTGCACCCAATGGATTTTACCACTTCGGGAGAAACTTCCAAAGTCCATACTTTGTTAGTGTACATGGATTCCATCTCAAATCACATTGCATCCATCCATTTCACAGAGTCCCCACTCGTGATGGCCTGCTCGAAACTAGTTAGGTCATCATCTTCCATGATGCAATTCTTGGTCCCACCATCAATGAGAAAACCATAGTATCTCTCGCGTGGATGAGGAACCCTACTAGATCGGCGGAGAGGCTGAGGTTCATTGGGAACTATCGAATCCTCTGGTTCCACTAAATCTTTAGTTGTAGTCTGTGTAGCTGGAACATCTTCCAGTTCTACCTCTTTTCCACTAATTTCGTTTTCAAGAAATTTATTTTTCAAGAAATTCCTTTTCTAAAAAGGTGGCATGACGAGAAACAAACACCTTTTGTTCCTCGCTGTGGTAGAATAGATATCCATGTGAATGTTTGGGATATCCAACAAACTTACAAAGAATTGATCGTACCTCGAGTTTTTCCGGATTTTGCCGTTTGACATAGGCCGGACAACCCCATATCTTAACTCGTTTAAGACATGGTCTCTTATGACTCCATATATCATATGGTGTTGTAGGCACTGATTTAGATGAAACTTGATTCAATATGTATGTAGCTGTTTCAAGCGCATGACCCCAAAAGGAAATAGGTAACTGAGCGGTACTCATCATGGAGCGCACCATATCCTATAGGGTGTGATTCCTCCGCTCCAATAAACCGTTGTGCTGTGGTGTATATGGAGGAGTAAGCTGAGAGAGAATCTCATTCTCTTTTATATAGTAACGGAATTCTGTTCTCAAGTATTCTCCTCTCCAATTAGATCGTAGTATTTTAATACTTTTTCCCGTTTGGTTTTCGACTTCAAGCTTATATTCTTTGAATTTCTCAAAAGCTTCAGACTTGTGTTTTAACAGGAACACATGTCCGTATTTTTAGAGATCAGTGAATGTAAAGAAGTATAAGGAACCATTCCAGGCATGTGTGGACATGGGCACACATACATTGCTATGTATTAGTTCCAAGAGTTCCGTAACTTTTTCTCCGTATCTAGTAAATAGAGTTTTGGTCATCTTTCCTTTGAGACATGACTGGTAAGTTTCATAAGATGATAATTCGAATGAATTCAATTATCCATCCTCATGTAACTTAGCTAGTCATGTCGTATTGATATGATCTAGTCTACAATGCCACAAGAAGGATTCATTCATTTCCGAACTCTTCCTCTTGTTTGTGTTCTGTATATTAAGAACTGTGGTTTGATTTAGAACGTATATGCCATTATTTAACGAGCCTGATCCAATCAGCTTTTGATTCAAAAAAATGTTCATAACATTATCCTGCAATAAAAAATTATATCCTTCTTTACTTAATAAAGAAACTGATATTGTAGGGTTTCTAGGCACATTAATGAGGTCTAACAAGAGATCAAACATGCCCAATTCAAATTTTTCATGTGCCTACAAACCCTAATACGGATCGTTAACTAGATGATAAGGCGATGCAAGCAAGTAAACGACTTTATTGCTAAAGGAAACTGACTACAACCTTTGTAGATCCGGTCCTCCACATCCTAGGCTCCGTGATGACGTCCCTCTGCTGTACCTATAGGAATACGGACTCTCGCGGTGGTTTCATCGGAGAAAAGATCGGGCTAGGTCGTCGACTTTGATGCCGAAGATGATCTACGTCGAGGCAACTCAAAATCAAGCTCCAACTTCACCAAGTCATGAAACTTGTGAAGAAAACACCCTATACTACTTGGCAAGTGGTAGAGGATGATGAAATAGGAAGTGGGTTCACTTTGGAATTGGATTTCTCACTCTTTTTCTCATGTTGCCATTAATGGTTGCAAGCTTTCTTCTTTGTTGAAGAAGAAGAAGAAAGAATATGATATATTATTGAAAATAGAAAATAAGTTGATTCTTATCATATAGCAACCATAGTTTAATGTAGAGAATAAACTAGGGTTAAGTTGAATGGTTAGGTTAAAGGAAACAAACAAAATGGTCAAGCTTTCAACACTTCATGAAGTTTCAACAAAAGAACAAAATAAGCCACCATTCTATTTATCTTTCAAAAATGAATAAATAAATAAATGAATAGATAAGTAAATCAAAGCCCTAACCATTAAAATAACCATGGTTTAATTCTTTACACAAACCCAAGTTTGCATGCATCATCAAACATGATACAAACAAGTGCACAAAAGTATATCACATATACAACTTGTGTATTTCAAGTGAGAAAATCCATTTAAAGTGAACAAATACTAGTTAATGCAAAGTAATATATCAAATATATAATTATGCATTAAATCATTAAATCAATACTTGATTTAACGATCCGGTCAAATCGCATATAACCGACTAATATCCAATGTATCGGCTTATCTTGATTCGATAACTAGGTTATATCGCATACAACCAATCGATACATTCATCGCGAGAATAGAATACGGTATCACATACATGCATTATTCTCGGTCCCGCACATATCTCATATGCGCTCCTATTTCGTTTCGCTTGAGCCAGGAAACCTCTGTGTTGGACTCTCAAGACTCGTCAATACGCCGGCAGCAGATGATGATCATATCAAGCACCCAAAAGCTGCAAGCGGTCTGCTAAACGTAACGGCCACCCGGGTATTGAGCGATCAGAAGATAGACGAGCAAGCCCGCTCACACTCCTGTGAATCCAACCAGTAACAATTACCGTACAGTCCGGTCTGTTCGTCTGATATGTCGTATATCTCGCCTAGGGGTGGTAAACGTCAGACCGCAATAGCTCGATAAGTCATGCCGACGTGAGGTCCATAACAATCATGAAACTACTGATAACTCTTACCAGTATATCACTGCAACCCTGGCCAAGGATTTCCTGTTATGGCCAGTCGAGCATAGTGTAACATCAACCTCCAATACCGGGAGAGACGATTCCCTTCCTATTGCTCATTACCTCCATGTGAATCGGGACTGTACCCAAAAACCACCTGTTTGCAAGACTCAGTAGAGCCGTGGTAGGGTGGAAATCAAAGCAAAGTGGGAGACACAAAAGTCTCTATGACGATCTCGGGTCAACAGACTAAGCTGTACCAGTGTCACCAGAGAACTGCCATCTGACGTGAGGTATACTACCATCTGGGAGTTCTCGGCGAGCCCGTTCACTGTACCCAGTCTCCACTGAGAACCCGCATACCATCTCTGATGTCAAACACTAATGGATATGGGATAATCCATCGCCCATCACATGGGTCGAGAAGATATGCGCTAGTCTACTCTGGAATATCGATGCCCCGTCTCGATATTCCCACGACTAGGAACATTGAAGGATGTACTCATGGACTACCCAGGCCCCACTATTATGATCTGCATCATAGTCCTAGAAGTCATGCACACATCCTATGGGCTTTATCAACATGTAACAGAGAGACAGAAAGTATACATGTTAAGATAAAGAGCAACCAGATAGCGTACTATCATGTCGAGCAAAAAAGTCCTACCTATATATGTCCCAGCATCCACTACAATATACATCCAATGTACAGTAATGGCCTCTAGGGCATAAATATAACCAACAATCTCCCACTTGCACGAGGGCCATCTGTAGCAGTGGTTGCAGTATCTAATACTCAACCATCCTATATAAGTCTCTCTCTGGGAAAAAGCCTTTGTGAGTGGATCCGCCGTGTTGTCCTCTGAGTCTACTCTCCTAACCTTGATCACCATGGAGACCATCTATCTCCATGATTAGGTGATGCTGCCTCAGAATATGTCTGGGTCACTGATGGGATCAGGGTTCCTTGGCCAAAGCCACACTTCCATTGTCATACAATGGTAGGAACCTAGCTCATCTTATGAACCAATATACACCCAAACAGCCTCTTTGGTAGCATCTTAAGTAGCGATGTACCCAGCCTTAATCGTCTAGTTTGCCACGGTATCTAGCTTAGAACTCTTCCAACATACCGTCCCTCTACTGAGGGTAAAGACAATGCCTGTGACTGACATTCAGTCGTCCTTATCACCCTGGAACTTTTCCGGTGATTCTCCCCAGGATCGAGGAGGTATCACCTTTATCCTATTTGGAGAATCCATGTGACAAGAGGAGATCGACCGATCGTAGTATAGGAAACTCTTTTCCTATCAAGAGTATGTTGTTCATGTACAATATGAGGATGACTACCTTACTCTCTACTACCGTTTTGTATATACAAGGTTCATCTACTCTTTTGATGAAATCAAACACTTTGACTATCACATCAAAACAGACGTTCCAACTCCGCGATGCCTGCTTTATTATGTAAAGCAACTTGCACACATTTTCGCTGCTCCCACTGTTTACGAAGCCCTCTGGCTGTGTTCTTATAGACGTTCCCTTCTAAATCATTATTTAGAAAAGTAGTCATGGCACCCAACCACCAGATATCGTAGTCATGGTATGTAGCAATGGCAAGTAGGATCTGGATGGACTTAAGCATAGCCACTGGAAAAGGTTTCATCATTATCCACGCCTGGTCGATGACGAAAACCTTTCACAAGTCTAGCTTTGAAAGTATCAACCTTTCCATCTACACCAAGTAATCTTCTCAAGATATTCTTGCTCCTGATAGGGATTTAACCCTTCAGATATAGCAGCCAAAGTCCATACTTTACTGGTGTATATGGATTCCATCTCAGATTGCTAAGCATCCAGCCATTCTTACAGAGTCCCTACTTTCGATGGCCTGCTCGAAACTAGTTGGGTGATCATCTCATTATGCATTCCTCGCTCCCACTGTCATCGAGAAATCGAAGTATCTCTCAAGCGGATGAGGAACCCTGCTAGTTCGGCGGAGAGGCTGAGGTTCATCGGGAACTATTGAACCCTTTGGTCCTATCAAATCAGCTGCAGTTTTGTATAGCTGGAACCTTTCCAGTTCTACAGAACTGACCTTGTCTCGATCTTTTCCGGATTTTGCTTTTGACATAAGCCGGACAATCCCAAATCTTAACTTACTTAAGAGATAGGCTCTTCCCATACCATATCTTATATGGAGTGGTAAGCAGTGATCTGATTCGAACCTAATTCAATAGGTATGCAGCTTCTCAAGTGCACAACCCCAAAAGGAAATAGGTAACTCAGTAGTACTTATCATAAAGCACACCATATCTAATATGGTGCGATTGCTCCGCCCTGATACACCGATGTGCTGTGGTGCATTCAGAGGAGTAATACTGAGAGATAATCTCATTTTCATTTAGAATAGTCTAAGAAATCCATGCACAAGTATTCTCCTCCCTAATCTTATCATAGAACATAATACTTATACCCGTATTTTGGTTCTCTAATTCTAACTTATATTCGGTGATTATCTCAAAAGTTTCGGACTTATGTTTCAACAGGAACATATGACTAAATCTTGAGAGATCATCAGAGAATGTAGTGAAGTACAAAGAACTGGTCTTGGCATGTGTAAACAGGGGACCTTACATACATCATCATGTATCAGTCCCAAGAGTTTACTAACTCTTTCTCTGTTTCCAGTAAACGGAGCTATGGTCATCTAATCTTTGTGACATGACTGGCAAGTTTCACAAGATGTAAATTTAAATTGATTTAAATATGCATCTAAAATGTAACTTAAGCTAGTCGGGTCACATTGATATGACCTAGTCTACAATGCCTCAAGAAGGATCCGTTCATATCTGAACTCTTCCTCTTGTGTGTGTTCTGTATACTAGGAACTGCAGTTTGATTTAGAACGTCAATGCTTTTAGATAACGTGCATGAACTGATCAACTTTTGATATAGGAAACGTTCAAAACATTATCCAACAATACAAAATTTTATCATTTCTTTACTTATAAAGAGACTGATATGATTTTGTATATCAGGTTTGGAATCTAATAGCATTTGTTCAGAATCAATGTATTGGTAATACAAGGTGACAGTGACCAACAGACTTGGCTGCAACACTCGCCCCATTTTCTGTCTCATGAAACTTATCACCCGTTCTCAGTTTTCTACCTTTCTATAGCCATATGTAACAGATTATATATATGGGATCCTGATCCGGCTTCAAATCCTAGGATGCAGAGGATACTGAGAAACAGTTCTTTGTAATGAACACACCCGAAGGAGATGCATAATATGCACTTTCTTCGTTTGGGCAGCATAGGAATTCTGGTATTCCCCTATTTCCTGCTCTGTCTTATAACCATTATAAGTTGGAGCGGGACCAACGTTCCCCAGCTCAGTATATCAAGCGGGTTCGGTCAATATCCGTATTATTATCTTGATTAAGGTGTGATATGGTCGCTACCTGGAGAGAGAGAGAGAAGAAAACACTCTGCGTGCGCTCTTGTAAGATTAGATTGGTTATAAATTTTATCTAATCAGGATGGCTCCCACTGTTTTTATCAAATCTTCCTTCAAACCCTAAAAGGAAAAACTAGCCGGGATTAATTACACTCTACTAGTTTGCCAATCTTTCAGCCAGGCCAATGTCGGTACTTTGAGGGAGGTTCCCCGTGCTTTCGCACGGACCTAATTACAGTAAACCTCGTTTTCCCAGAGGCGTTACCCCGTTGACACCTTTCTAGACACCTACTTGATCGGCTAATTGCAAAGTGCAAAACTCTCCCAGGAGTAACAATTACTCGCAGTGGGCATCGGGATCCAACTATCATATAGAAGTTATGCAATCTCATTGCAAATTTCAACACTTGAAACTCCCGATAAAGATTTTAACCCTAGCACTTATGACCTTAACTATGGTCAACAAATCATAAGCACTAGTCAAGTTCTACCCGTCATTTCGTGATTAATTAGACCCACCCACATGACCCTTAACTAAGGTCAACAAAGTCACGCGACTGTCCTAACTAATCGCATCATATGCAGTGTAGGAAGACATCACTTAGCTACCGTACACTGTGCCTTGACTATGGTCAACAAACACAGCACGAATACTAAGTACTCTACTTCCTAAAATGACGGAGGGTTGCGAATGTTTTTTAAGAAAACCTTTAACGCTTTGAACTTGATCTCGTTGCGGAATCAAAGGGTTTTTAAATGGAATGTTTTTGAGGCTTTTCTAGTTTTGCTAAAGGGGTCACTCCCGGTGAAGGGATCGTCGGCCCTTTCCTCGTCGAATGAGGTGCGGGACATATCATATATATCACTGTGCAAAGCAGAAACTATAGAAGCGATCAAAAGACAAACTGAGTGTGTAGCATCTGCCAGTTAATGCTAAAGGAGTCACTCCAAGTGAAGGGATCTCGGTCCTTTCCTCATCGAATAAGGTGCAGGATGTTCTTAATGAACACCGCGATGCAAAGCAAGAATTGTAGCTACCTGTTTTTATTTTTGAAATTCGATTCCACAACATCAATTAGGTTTACTTTCTTTCATTAATCTCATTAATGAATGTCCTATCATTTAAGTCCACCTAAACATCATAGATAAATATAACGTATGCTTATGCCATCCGCATTCGCCTCGATATCCCGTCTGCACCGTTAGATTAGGTAACTAACGCCAGAGCGAGGCAGGGCTAGCGCGGGTGTAAAACATAAGCAACGTCTATATAATATATCATATATACTATATATAATATCTATCTGAACAAATCACATGATCACATCACAGATAACGCAGCAGAAAATATCATATGAAATATTGAATATACTAGGACGTCCGTGTTTTTAATACGAGCCAGTATAAGACACGGATTCCACGGTCATGATGAATAGCCAATCCCACACCCCTAGACCCCTACGAGAGCGGCAAGCAACCCTACTAATTCTAGGGTTAGGAGACCCGGACTCGACTCCGCGAGATGATCTCCCACTGGACCCTAGAACCCGGTTACTTATGCTCCCCTCCTTGGGTCTATCCTAATGCGGAAAAGTAAATAATATACAAAATGTGACACCTTCCGCAACCTGGAAATGCCCCAATAAAAGAATATTACATACAAGTTTTTACATGAATGAAAATGAAAAACACTCATCTCACATAAAAAAACCCCGGCTATTCGAATACGGCGATCCAATATAACATATCCAGCAACACATAACATCACATGTCATCAACGTAAGTAAGTATGCATACACCGATTGTCGTCGACGTATAGCAACGACAATCGGCAATGCCACTACATACTACACTTATGGTCACAGAAAAGAAAGTGTAAAACTACAACGGTTGGAATCCTCAACCTGTTTAGACATCGCATGCCTAATCAAATGAACTCCTTAGACATCGCATGCCCAATAATTATAAACCCCGCATTTTAGTCTCATTATCGAAAACTCTTTTCAATATCGAGTCGGGCAATTCAACAAGATTCCCGACATCCTGATCGAAAAACTTCAATAGATGGCCGCACCCCCGATGCCGTCGACGAAGTGCACCAAGACGGAACACCGCTGCCGCGAGCACCCGAATGGATGATTTCGGCGACGGGGTTCTCCTACAGTCACTTGGTCGGGGCTATAGAGTGAGGCTGTCTATTAAGTTTACCCGGCGAGTATCCGCGTATGCTACGTGATTGCGACGGACTTTTGATCACATCAAAATTCCGTGGCAACCGATCAAGTGAGACTAAAGTGCTATGTTTATAACATTCATTCAGTTATCTCATAACTACTTGTGAATTCCAATTATTGTATCACATTCCGGATAAATAGAAAATGTTAAACTTTCCAATCAAACAATCGAACACCCAAGTTTTCCCGAAACAGCTCAACACATGAAATAAGTTTAAGAACATTCACTTCGTACCTCGGTACCAACAGTCCAGCCGTAGAAGGGTCAAGCCAACGCCTCACATGTGGCACGCCGTACTGCCCCAAACCCTAAGGTTAAAATGGCGGTTCAAGACGGTCACATAATCGAGTTAAGGTTTGTTGTCTTCTAGAGGGACCATCGCGTTACTTGCACTACTTGGAACGTCAAACTACGGAAAAATCCAACAATTGGAAATTTCCCGGCAGTGGAAAAAGTGGGTATTTATATCCGGTCGAACTTTTTAACATATTCTAAAATTACCCGGAAAAACACCTAGACAAAGTTTGATAATCCGATCGAATTTACGAACTCCCAATACAACCCAGAAAACTCAACTCTTTAGATCAGATTAAAAATTCCCAGGAAAACCAGCATTACAATATAAGAATTACTGTGCAAAATAAATGATAAGAAGCTCCTATATGGCCGCGGAACCGCCGCAAATGCCATGCTATTGCCGCGGTTCCGCGGCAACATGGTCGAATTACCCTCACGTGCTTCACAGTAATTCATCAAAAAGCCTGCTGATTTTTCCACATATTTTAATTCACAAAAATCCCCGATTTCAAAAAATGTACAGAGAGCAATTTGAGATTAGGGTTTCGGTTCGATCGGACTTCTAACTCCGTCTACGCATCGCCTAAGGCTCTAGCTAGGCTCTGATACTACTGTAGGGTTCCTAGGCACACTAATGAGGTCTCACAATAGATCAAACATGCCCAATTCAAATTTTTCATGTGCCTACAAACCCTAATACGGATCGTTAACTAGATGATAAGGCGATGCAAGTAAGTAAACGACTTTATTGCTAAAGGAAAGTGACTACAACCTTTGTAGATCCAGTCCTCCACATCCTAGGCTCCATGATGATGTCCCTCCGCTGTACCTATCGGAATCCGGACACTCGCGGTTTTTTCATCGGAGAAAAGATCAGGCTAGGTCGTCGACTTCGATGCCGAAGATGATCTACGTCGAGGCAACTCAAGATCAAGCTCCAACTTCACCAAGTCATGAAACTAATGAAGAAAACACCCTATATTAATTGGCAAGTGGTAGAGGATGAAGAAATAGGAAGTCGGTTCACTTTGAAATTGGATTTCTCACTCTTTTTCTCATGTTGCCATTAACGGTTGCAAGCTTTCTTCTTTGTTGAAGAAGAAGAAGAAGAAAGAATATGATATATTATTGAAAATAGAAAATAAGTTGATTCTTATCATATAGCAACCATAGTTTAGTGTAGAGAATAAACTAGGGTTAAGTTGAATGGTTAGGTTAAAGGAAACAAACAAAATGGTCAAGCTTTCAACACTTCATGAAGTTTCAATAAAAGAACAAAATAAGCCACCATTCTATTTATCTTTCAAAAATGAATAAATCAATAAATGAATAGATAAGTAAATCAAAACCCTAACAATTAACATAACCATGGTTTAATTCTTTACACAAACCCAAGTTTGCATGTATCATCAAACATGATACAAACAAGTGCACAAATGTATATCACATATACAACTTGTGTATTTCAAGTGAGAAAATCCATTTAAAGTGAACAAATACTAGTTAATGCAAAATAATATATCAAATATATAATTATGCATTAATTCATTAAATCAATACTTGATTTAACGATCCAGTCATATCGCATATAACCGACTAATATCTAATGTATCGGCTTATCGAATCAATCCTTGATTCGATAACTAGGTTATATCGCATACAACCAATCGATACATTCATCACGAGAATAGAATACGGTATCATATACACGCATTATTCTCGGTCCCGCACATTTCTCATAAGCGCTCCTATTTTGTTTCGCTTGAGCCAGGAAACCTCTGTGTAGGACTCTAAAGACTCGTCAATACGCCGGCAGCAGATGATGATCATATCAAGCACCCACAAGGCACAAGCGGTCTGCTAAACGTAACGGCCACCCGGGTATTGAGCGATCATAAGATCGACGAGCAAGCCCGTGTAAGTCGATGTACAACACCCCAATACTTGTGTGGAGGCGGAATTTTCAAAAACGAACTTGTTTAGTGAACAAACATCGACTAACCGCTTGAATCGAAGCTAAACGATAACTAACCAAACACATAGTTGTTCTAAACTACTATGCTTAGGGATTATACCTATCAAACCAAGTCCTTCGGCTTTACGATCTCCTCGTCCTCCTCGGCCTTCTCGATGTAGTAGATGATCCACCCGAGAGCAAAACTCCAAGCTTAGCCTCTAAACTTGAGGCAACTAATCTTCTTGGATTGCTAATCAAAGAAGATAGATGAGATAGAGTGAGGGTTATGGATTGTTTAGTCTAACTAATCCTTGTTCTCAACACATGAGAGATGAGGATTAGGGTTTGAAGAGAGTGAGCTTGAGGAGAGAGAATGTGAATGATATTATGAAGTGAGAATAGTAAGTTATCATAATATATATGAAACATTAAAATTCATCAATAAAAGAAAAACAAATGATGAATAATCAAGTTTCATAAATATCTAATGGTGATTCACAACCATGACTCATTAATCATTTATTGTGCATTAATGATATGGATGAATCACTCTCATGACTCACTAAACTCATTCAATGCATATGACACCTAAACCTCCTTAGTCACCATCTTCTAGAAGCTTCTCGCACAATTACGAGAACGCCCCTCCTTTCCGCAAAAATACGGAAAAACTTTAGACTGTATAAATCCAATAACCGGATACCAGTAACTGGCTTAAACCAAAGCCGACTGGTAAAAACTGTCCGAAAGTCGTACGTGCGTAAACACACGTATGCGTCCGAACCCTTTGTCGTAAAACCATACGACCTCTATATCGTTTTGCCTGGAGTAGGAAACTCTCTGCGTGGGACTCTAGAGACTCGACTACTACGCTGGCGGTGGGTTTAACCACAGACCGCAAGCGGCACTAGCTGTACGTAACGGTCCCCAGGTAGTTGTCGATAAGAAGGCCGATGAGGAAACCCATCCGAACTCCTACTGAGCCTGCTGTGACAATCTCCATACAGTCCGGTCCGTTCGTCTTAGACTATCGCATATCGGGCCTAGGGGGGCGGCAAGCGTCAGTCCCCTAATAGCGGTATAAGTCGTGTCAGAGCGAAGCCCATTACACCCTGAGAAACTACTGGAACCTACCAGCAAATCTCGCTTGCCCTGGCCAGGGACTTTGCGTAATGGCTCTCTGACACAGCGCGATATCATCTCCCAATACCGGGAGAGACGAATCCTGTCTAACCGCTACTGCCTCCAAGTGCTCGGGACTGCACCCAACTGCTACCTGTTTGCATGACTCCTTTGAGCCGTGGTAGGGTAGCAATCTAAGAACAGTGGGACACACTCGAGGCGAAGTAGCAGTGTCAAGTCTGCGGACTATGCTGTACTCATGTCACCTGGGAACTGTTCACTGACGACTGGTATAAAACCAACCAACAGTTCCCTGTGAGTCCTGTCCGGTGTACCCGTAACCTAACGAGCACCTGCATACTATCTCCAGTACGACGTACTGACGGCTGTGGGACAGACCATCTCCCCAACTGGGATGAGAAGCGTACACACTAGTCTACTCCGGAGTATCGATGCTCTGTCTCGATAATCCAACGACCAGGGACCTGAATAAGGATGTGCTTGTAGACTACCCAGCCCCCACTAGTGTGACTGCCATCACAACGCTGGTAGACAAGCAAGATCCTAAGAGCTCTATCAATACGTACACTCACATATTAAGATAGAAAAACCAAGTAGCATACTACCATGTTTAGTAAGACTGTTATATACATGTGAATATCCCAAGCTTCCATTAAGTAATATACAAACTAGTATGATACAGTAATGGCCTTCTAGGGCATAAACACTAACAATCTCCTACTTGCACTAGGGCCATGTACTGGCATATCGTAGACCGATGATCTCGAGTAGCCTCTCGAACTGAATCTGAGGTAGGGCCTTCGTGAATGGATCAGCAATGTTCTCTTCAGAAGCAACTCTCCGAACCTCGATCTCCTGACGATCAATGATCTTCCTGATCAGGTGATACCGCCTTAAGATGTGTCTGGACTTCTGATGGGACCTTGGTTCCTTCGCTAAAGCTATAGCTCCGTTGTTGTCGCAATACAGAGGTATTGGATCAACTATGGTAGGAACCACCTGAAGTTCTGTTAGGAACTTCTTCATCCAGACTGCTTCTTTTGCGGCATCGCAAGCAGCTATATACTCCGCTTCCATCGTCGAGTCAGCAACGGTGTCCTGCTTGGAGCTCTTCCAGCACACCGCCCCTCCATTGAGGGTAAAGACATATCCCGACATGGACTTGGAATCGTCCTTATCACTCTGCAAGCCGGAATCAGCAAAGGCCTCCAACCTGAGGTCTTTTCCGCCGTAAACCAAGAACATCTCCTTAGTCCTTCTCAGATACTTGAGAATGTTCTTTACTGCTATCCAGTGCTTCTCCCCTGGGTCTGACTGATACCGGCTTACCACGCTCAGTGCGTAAGCTACATCTGGTCTGGTGCACAACATCGCATACATTATAGAGCCTACCGCAGAAGCGTAGGGTATAATAGACATGCGTTCCCTTTCCAAATCAGTCTTGGGAGACATCTCTTTAGAGAGGGTGATTCCGTGACAAGCCGGTAGATTACCGCGCTTAGAATCTTCCATACTGAATCTTTTCAGTACAGTGTCGATATACCTGGACTGCGAAAGTCCCAACATCCTCTTGGATCTATCACGATAGATCCGGATCCCCAGAATGTAAGAGGCATCACCCAGGTCTTTCATGGAGAACCTGTGTGACAAGAATCCTTTGACAGATTGTAGCATAGGAATGTCATTTCCTATCAATAGAATGTCATCCACGTACAAGACGAGGAATACGACACTTCTGGCTACAACTTTACTATATATGCACGGTTCATCTGGATTTTTGATAAAGTCATATTCTTTGACTGTCTCATCAAAACAGATGTTCCAACTCCGCGATGCCTGCTTTAGTCCATAAATGGACTTAAGCAGCTTGCATACTTTCCCGCTGGTCCCACTCTGATTGAAACCCTCTGGCTGATCCATATAGACGCTCTCTTCTAAATTTCCATTCAGAAAAGCCGTCTTTACGTCCATCTGCCAGATTTCATAATCATGGAAGGCAGCAATAGCAAGAAGGACCCGAATGGATTTGAGCATAGCCACTGGAGAAAAAGTTTCGTCATAGTCCAAACCAGGTCTTTGACGAAAACCCTTTGCAACAAGTCTAGCCTTATAGGTTTCCACCTGTCCATCTACACCAATCTTTTTCTTGAAGATCCATTTGCATCCTATGTGTTTTACCCCATCTGGAGCAAAGTCCAAAGTCCATACTTTGTTGGTGTACATGGACTCCATTTCGGTCCGCATTGCATCTAGCCATCGTACCGAGTCGCCGCTCTAGATGGCCTGCTGGAAGTCAGTAGGTTCATCATCATCTATGATGCAATCCTCTCTATCCCCATCTATGAGAAAACCGTAGTATCTCTCAGGCGGATGAGACGGCCTACTACTCCTGCGGAGGGGTGCGGAAATATCCTGTTCTTCTTGAACTACTGGTTCTACCAAACTTTCAGTAGCAGTTTGTGGTTCTGGAATTTCTTCCAGTTCTACTACGCTCCCACTCTTCTGATTTTCTAAAAATTCAGTTTCTAAGAGGCGGGCATGACGAGAAACAAAAACCTTTTGTTCCTCTGCGTAATAGAAACAATATCCTGTAGAGTTCTTTGGATATCACACAAACTTACACTCTACTGAGCGTGCCTCGAGCTTGTCCGGATGCTGCTTTTTTACAAAAGCTGGACATCCCCATGTCTTCAGGTACTGAAGATAGGGTTTCTTCCCACTCTACATCTGATATGGTGTGGTAGGCACAGTTTTGGTTGGAACTCTGTTCAAAAGATATGTCGCTGATTCTAGCGCATAACCCCAGAAAGATCGCGGTAACTCAGCATTACTCATCATGGATCGTACCATATCCAATAGGGTTCGATTCTGTCTCTCCGATACACCGTTGGGCTGTGGAGTGTATGGAGGAGTAAGCTGAGAGAGAATTCCTTTCTCTTTTAAGTAACCTAGGAACTCGGCACTTAAGTATTCTCCACCTCGATCAGATCTCAGTGTCTTAATACTTTTGCCTGTTTGGTTTTCCGCTTCACTCTTGTATTCCTGGAATTTCTCAAAGGCTTCGGATTTATGCTTCATTAAGAAGACATGTCCAAACCTAGAGAAATCATCTGTAAAAGTAATGAAGTAGGAATAACCACCTCTCGCATGTGTAGACATTGGACCGCATACATCGCTGTGTATGAGTCCTAAGAGCTCCCTCGCTCTTACTCCTTGTCCAGTAAATGGAGTCTTTGTCATCTTTCCTTTGAGACAAGATTGACAAGTGTCATAAGTTTGATATTCGAACGAGTCCAAATATCCTTCTCTATGCAACTTAGTCAACCTTCTCTCATTGATGTGACCCAGTCTACAATGCCATAAGAAAGCTTTATTTAAATCTGGAGACTTTCTTTTTAGTGTGTTCTGGACATTGAAAATTTGGAGTTGGTTTAAAACATATATACCGTTATTTAAAGTACCGGACCCAATCAAACCATGATTAAGGTGGATGTTAACAACATCTCTTACAAACGTGAAATCATAACCTTTATTTGATAACAAGAAAACTGATATGATATTACACGTTAAACTTGGTACAAAATAACAGTTATGTAAAACCAAAATGTGTCCACTCGTCAATCCTAAGTGATAATCCCCGACGGACGTAGCTCCCACGCTAGCTCCGTTAGCAACCTTTAGGGTCATATCACCTTCCTTCAGCACTCTACGGTTTCTCAGTGCCTGCAATGAATTGCAAATATGAGATCCTGATCCGGTATCCAATACCCAGGAAGTAGAGTTGATCGACAGACAATTCTCAATTACAAACACACCTGAAGTCGAAGCCACAGC
Organism: Agapanthus africanus; assembly: GCA_030015575.1. Taxonomy (NCBI): domain Eukaryota; kingdom Viridiplantae; phylum Streptophyta; class Magnoliopsida; order Asparagales; family Amaryllidaceae; genus Agapanthus; species Agapanthus africanus. Next base: position 288,857,986 of record JASDDO010000029.1, read on the forward strand.
TTGCTTCGGTTCCTGGTTCTTGGCGTTCCACGCCTTGCAATCCTTCTTCCAGTGCCCTTTCCTGTAACAATGGAAGCACTCATCCTGGCCCACTACCGGTACCGCAAACTTTTTCTTTCCCATCCCTCCCACCTTACTTACACCTCCTCTAGGTTTGGGTGCGGCCTTCTTCTTCCTTCCTTTGGCCTTAGCCTTGGACCCGGAAGAAGATGCACCGCCAACAAACATAGCGGGTGTTTCCCTTGCTTTCTGCAAGGTGCCCTCTGCACTCCTTAACATGTTCAGGAGTTCCGCAAGTTCAACTTCTTTTCCTTGAAGGTTGAAGTTCAGGATAAACTGGGCGTAGGTGGGAGGAAGGGACTGGAGAATAAGGTCTGTATAGAGCTCATTATCCAAAGTCGTCCCAAGGTCTGCGAGCTCTTCAATATAGCCGATCATCTTTAGGACATGTTCTCCTACCGATGACCCGACAGCCAACCTCGCTCGAAACAAGTTCTTAGAGGTCTCATATCTTGCTATACGAGATTGCTCTCCATAAAGTTCCTTTGTATGGAGAAATATGCCATCTAGGGTCATATCCTCGTGCCTCCTCTGATGTTCATTGTTCATTGAGGCAAGCACGATGCACTTGGCTTTCGCGCAATCTAAATCCCAGGTTTTGCGGATTTCCTTATCCGCATTGCTGGATTTGGGACCAGGGACAGCAGGTGCCGTAGCGGTGAGGATGTACCCCAATTTGTCATAGGTCAAAGCCATTTTGACATTCCGCAGCCAATCTTTATAGTTTGGCCCTGTCAGTATATTTTTCTCTAAAAGTAACTTAAGTCCAGTCATTTTCAGGGTCGCTGCAATTAGGAGAGAGAGAAGAAAACTCTTTAGCATGATGCTCTTGCAAGTTTAGAGTGGTTTTTAGTTTATCTAAACTGGATGGCTCCCACTGTTTCTCGAATTCTTTCTCAAACCATAAAAGAAGAATTAGCCAGGACTATTCTCACCGTACAATACTTGCTTAACCGTTCAGCCAGGCCAGTGTCGATACTTCGAGGGAGGTTTTCAAACGCTTTCGCGAAGTTCCTTAATTAAATAACCTCTTTTCTCTGGGGGGCGTAACCCCGCTGACACTTTTCTGGACACCTACTTGGTTTATAGCATTGATCGTTAAGTGACGAATATCCTGATAAGTAGCATATACTCACAGTAGGATCGGGATCCAAATATCATCGTATGATAATGTTGAAGGAATCCTACCAACATTCATCAAACTCCAAATGGTATGCATCCCTTTGCAAATTTCAGTTTCTTTAGAAATTCCCGATATAAGTTTTTGCCCCATGCTCTTATGACCTTGACGTATGCCAACAAATCATAAGTCACATGTCAAGTTCTGCCCATCATTATCTTGTTAATTTGAACCCACCTGTATATACCCTTGACGTATGCCAACAAGGTAATGCGACTGTCCCAAACCAACACATCTATCTATGCAACAAATGAATACCCCAGCAGCTACCAAACACTATGCCTTGATGTATGCCAACAAGCATAGCTTGAATACTACTGACCATCCATAAGAAATGACGGAGGGCTACGACTGGTTTTGGCGAAACCGTGAACGTAGTGAACTTGATATAACCGAAGGAACCTGATAGCTTTTAAAAGGAGTGGTTAAAGCTCCGCATTTAAAAATATCTGTTTTTAAAATTAACCCAGTGGTTTCTTTTAAATTGTTCCAACGATTTATACTTTGGTTTGTTTTTCTTTGCATTATAGATAATGCGTCCCATCATTAACCTATCATTGCAGAAAACAACGAAAATACAACGTCCTCTTATGCCATCCGCATTCGCCACGGGGTCCCGTCATCACCCGTTAGGTTACTTAACTAACGACAGAGCGGGGGCTGGGCTAGCGCGGGTGTAAAACATAAGTGACGTCTAAATAGCTATCATATATAGATATTGTACATTCGTCAGACGCAATAATAGGCATTCCAGATCACAGATGAACTTTATTGGATTTGCAAGTAATCCTTGTTTGTTTCGAGCCTGCAACAAAAGATGGATTACACAGTTGTGATGAATAGACATTACCCCACCCAAGACCCCAACGGGTACGGCAAACTACCCGCCCGGCAGTTTGTGCACCCCACCTTGGGTCTGTCCTAGGAGCAAAAACAGTAAAATGAAATAATACAACGGTGGCTACAACCGCAACCTGGATGTGCCCCGCAAAATAATATTACAACAAATTACATTTACATCAAATGAATTAAATAATAACCCATCACTTAACCCCGGCTATATATCACAGCAGTCCAACACAGTTCATATGCACAAACAGATAAAATCCATTTCAGAAATGTGCAACCCCCTGCCAACTGACATACTAGCAGTTAGGGGAGGTTTACGAACACATTATACAATCACAGATATAATCCAACAAGCAAATACTGTATAATTTCGATCGATTAAACACTTTTAATCTTGCTCCAATACTGCTCTGTAAACTTGAAACCTGAGCAAAATTAAAAAATACCAGAGAATCCCAAATATCACAGAGAACCACCACAAGAAAAATGGCTCCCTGAATCGTCAACTCGGCGGCGGAAGCGCGGCGCTATCTGTGCTAGCCGCCGCGGTTCCGCGGCGCCGTAGACGAATTAGGGGACCAAATTTTTTGTGTGTTCTACTACTATCATTTTAAGCTTTCTGAACATCCCTGAAAAATTTTTGGACTTCATTTATAAATCGACAGAAACATGATTTTTCAGGCTTTTCCGGTTTCGTTTTTTCCGTTCGAAATTCATACAAATTTGCAGAAAGGTTATTTATTGTTTAGCGAGGCTCTGATACCACTGTAAGTCGATGTACAACACCCCAATACTTGTGGGGAGGCGGAATTTTCAAAAACGAACTTGTTTAGTGAACAAACATCGACTAACCGCTTGAATCGAAGCTAAACGATAACTAACCAAACACATAGTTGTTCTAAACTACTATGCTTAGGGATTATACCTATCGAACCAAGTCCTTCGGCTTTACGATCTCCTCGTCCTCCTCGGCCTTCTCGATGTAGTAGATGATCCACCCGAGAGCAAAACTCCAAGCTTAGCCTCTAAACTTGAGGCAACTAACCTTCTTGGATTGCTAATCAAAGAAGATAGATGAGATAGAGTGAGGGTTATGGATTGTTTAGTCTAACTAATCCTTGTTCTCAACACATGAGAGGTGAGGATTAGGGTTTGAAGAGAGTGAGCTTGAGGAGAGAGAATGTGAATGATATTATGAAGTGAGAATAGTAAGTTATCATAATATATATGAAACTTTAAAATTCATCAATAAAAGAAAAACAAATGATGAATAATCAAGTTTCATAAATATCTAATGGTGATTCACAACCATGACTCATTAATCATTTATTGTGCATTAATGATATGGATGAATCACTCTCATGACTCACTAAACTCATTCAATGCATATGACACCTAAACCTCCTTAGTCACCATCTTCTAGAAGCTTCTCGCACAATTACGAGAACGCCCCTCCTTTCCGCAAAAATACGGAAAAACTTTAGACTGTATAAATCCAATAACCGGATACCAGTAACTGGCTTAAACCAAAGCCGACTAGTAAAAACTGTCCGAAAGTCGTACGTGCGTAAACACACGTATGCGTCCGAACCCTTTGTCGTAAAACCATACGACCTCTATATCGTTTCGCCTGGAGTAGGAAACTCTCTGTGTGGGACTCTAGAGACTCGACTACTACGCTGGCAGTGGGTTTAACCACAGACCGCAAGAGGCACTAGCTGTACGTAACGGTCCCCAGGTAGTTGTCGATAAGAAGGCCGATGAGGAACCCATCCGAACTCCTACTGAGCCTGCTGTGACAATCTCCATACAGTCCGGTCCGTTCGTCTTAGACTATCGCATATCGGGCCTAGGGGGGCGGCAAGCGTCAGTCCCCTAATAGCGGTATAAGTCGTGTTAGAGCGAAGCCCATTACACCCTGAGAAACTACAGGAACCTTCCAGCAAATCTCGCTTGCCCTGGCCAGGGACTTTGCGTAATGGCTCTCTGACACAGCGCGATATCATCTCCCAATACCGGGAGAGATGAATCCTGTCTAACCGCCACTGCCTCCAAGTGCTCGGGACTGCACCCAACTGCTACCTGTTTGCACGACTCATTTGAGCCGTGGTAGGGTAGCAATCTAAGAACAGTGGGACACACTCGAGGCGAAGTAGCAGTGTCAAGTCTGCGGACTATGCTGTACTCATGTCACCTGGGAACTGTTCACTGACGACTGGTATAAAACCAACCAACAGTTCCCTGTGAGTCCTGTCCGGTGTACCCGTAACCTAACGAGCACCTGCATACTATCTCCAGTACGACGTACTGACGGCTGTGGGACAGACCATCTCCCCAACTGGGATGAGAAGCGTACACACTAGTCTACTCCGGAGTATCGATGCTCTGTCTCGATAATCCAACGACCAGGGACCTGAATAAGGATGTGCTTGTAGACTACCCAGCCCCCACTAGTGTGACTGCCATCACAACGCTGGTAGACAAGCAAGATCCTAAGAGCTCTATCAATACGTACACTCACATATTAAGATAGAAAAACCAAGTAGCATACTACCATGTTTAGCAAGACTGTTATATACATGTGAATATCCCAAGCTTCCATTAAGTAATATACAAACTAGTATGATACAGTAATGGCCTTCTAGGGCATAAACACTAACAGCCCGCTCATACTCCCGTGAATCTGATCAGTCGAAAATATTGCATATTTTAGCTGGAAATTTCCCTATCATCTGCATTCATATAGAAGTGTTCGGTATCTGTATTTCACATATTAGCAAATCTATCACAGAATATCAGATTACATGTATTCGACCTTAAAAACCGGCATTTCTAAGGAAATTGACTGCATTGCATTACATGGCATATTTTCTATATATCGCAACCCGTGTTTCGAAGTCTGTGCAGGAAAAGAGAAGCTTGCTCGACCATTACACCGCTCGTAAACTCACTGAACTCAAATCTGGTACCAATCAAAAGGAGCAACTGCAAATAAAAACATCAGATAAAAGTCCAAATGTGCACCCAAGACCACAGCAGAAGCCACAGCTCCCAAGGACTTCACATGGCCGCGGTTCCGCGGCCAGAGATGGCTTAGGCCGCGGATCCGCGGCGGCTACAGGGGATCACCTCCTCAATTTTGGTGCACAACTCCTGTTCCAGTGGCTATATTCCAGAAATGCACACAAACTTCCAGAAGACTCCAGATATTTCTACCAGATCAGCAAACACTTTGAGTTTCATTAAACTAGCCTAATCATTCTAGAACTTTCCCTAAACCCTAGCTTAAACCCTAAGCTAACTCCTAACAAACTCCTTCTAGAAACTCTTCAACAAACTTTGGGAGGGAAAGTTACAATTCAAACCTAAACCTAGGGTTTGGGAGTTCTATAAATAAGACCCTAGGCTCACTCATTACTCATCTTGGCAACCTTGGGAAAGCTTAGAAAAATCAATCTCTTTCTTCATCCCCTCTTCCTCAAGTTTAGTGAGAGAGCTTGTAGGAAACCCTAACCCTAAATCCAACCACAATTCAAGATCTTTAGTGCAAGCCAAGCAAGATGCCTTCAACCCTTTTATGAGCCGAGCCGATCTTCAATCGGGCAAGAGATCAAAGTAGATCCACGATCCACAGAGACGAGCGAAGCCGAGTCAACGATCGATTTCTTCTTCTTGTAGATCTTGAAAGAATGTATTGAAATTGTTGATTAAATAAAAGGTGATATTCTTTTATCTTGTTTTCTTTAAATTCCGCATCATGTTATCTTTACAATTCTTGAATATTATCTTTGTGGTGATGTGTGAATAAAACTCCGCTCGTTAAGGAGTCGAAACGATCTTTAGTATGATGATGTAACAAATTTGCAATCGATTCTTGAATCCCACGAGTTTGTAAACCCTAGCAAGTTCAAGAATCGACGACCCAATTCGTTGCGATGCTTTCTTGATCGACATCGCTCGAGATTGGGGAGTTCCGATCGTTTCTTGAAATTGCTAGAGGCTAGAATATAAATGGTATCAACGAAAGAACAAGGGTTAAGAGATGAAACCCTAATTTCATCAAGAAAGCCCTAACTCTCGTCGATCACCATTGATCTAGTATCAATTCTTCGAAGGACAAGAACACGAAACCTTTTAGATTACATCACGTCTAAAGATCCGATCGATTCTTACGAGCCTCTCTTATATTCTTGATTGTTGATTGGAAATATTATCAAAACACCGATTCTTGATTGTTTATAGTTTCTTGATTCTTGCATAAAGAATAGTGACACTCGAATACAAATCATTCTTGAATCATGTTTTCTTTTATTGTTGCTTAACATTTCATTTCAAACGTATCAAAATACAAGTGAATCGTGCAATCCCTGTGGACGATCCGCACTCACTACAAACTATATCCGACACCGTAGTTTGATTGCGGTCAAAATAGTTTTTGGTTGTGAAGTTCTTTACAAATTTCTCTATATACTACACAACGGGAAAAACGATCAATCAAAATGGCGCCGTTGCCGGGGATCGCGCTAATTCATTTACATTTTTAGTTTGAAGTGAAAGAATTATTACATCTTACTTCTTGAAATCAAAATTCGTACAAACTCTTATACGTGTGTTGTGAATTGATTGCAAGGTGATCTGGAGCTTACTGGGAGTCTGGAAAATTATTTGGGATATACTAGAGAGCTGAGGGAGCCGAGATAAGCTCCCTGAAGAAATCTAGTACAGTGATCTCATTGTGGGAGCGCGGAAGGGCGGCATTTAGGTGGTCATTGCGGCGGAAACGCGGCTACTTCAAGGGGTCTCTGCAAAATTTTTGCAGCAGGTAATTTCTTGCTCTCTCCCCTCTTCTCTTTTAGCTCCAACTAACACTTTGCTGCAGGATTCTTTGCAAATAATCGCAGCGCGCAAACGCAAAATTAAAATTGTGTGTGATTTTTGATTTCTTGGTTGTTTGCATTCTAATACGGAAATTTAAGGGGCACGGCCAAATCCAAATTAGGTGGGGATTTCATTACCCTTCCTAGGCCCCGAAAATCGCAAAACTTGCATCCGCATTACCCTCATTAATTAAAAGAAAGCTAGAGAAGACTCTAAGGACTGTCGCGCTCAATTAGGACAAGAGAAGGTCGTGGGTAATTCATTGCTTATCCGCGTTTTCTTGTGGTGCCTAAGGCGAGTGTGTCTAAGGCTAGTGGATTTTAATTAGGCCCACTACTATGTAGTGGAGTACCTTCCCACTTACCTGGCACTTATCCAGCCACAGGGGGACAAAGAGGCAGTGGAGGATTCTATCCTGCGGCTTGTCTTTTGGCAGTTAGGAGCGGTCTAGAGCCGGACCTAGGTGACCACTAGATTCTAGGGTTTGTGTGCTGCATTTGTTTTGTCGCATCATTTTTTCAAAAAATCCGACCCTTTTTCAAAAGCAAACACCGCATTCATTTTACCCCTAATTATAAGCCAACGCTGCCACTTATACTAACCCTTTTTAGTGCAAGATAGGCTGGACACGGGATTCTAGTGCCCGTTTAGTCCGCGTACCTTTTATCGACTCCGAAGTCGATATTTCTCCATTTACCTTTTCTTTACCCACTACCACACCCACATCGATGGATCCGAATCCATCGAACTTCTTTAACCCTAATCTGCCACCGTCCGTTGGTGCGCAGAATCCTCCCCACATTTCTCTCCAGGAAAGATGCTATCTACATAGAGGTCCTCTTTCGACCTGCTTATCCACACCACCAGCCAATGGGGATAACTTTGAGATTAAGCCCCAGTATATCAATCTTTTACCCAAATACCACGGACTCGAGACCGAGGACGCTTACGTTTTCATTACCAAATTTGAAAACGTATGCGCAATGATGGGTACGTCTCAACTTTCAGTGGATGCGATGCGTCTACGTCTTCTTCCATTTACATTGTGCGATATAGCCGAGAAGTGGCTATATAACACTACCGCACACTCTATTACGAATTGGGAAGAATTCGTCGCTGCATTCCTTAAGAAATTTTACCCAATCCAAAAGACGGCTCGAATCCGTAGCGAACTGAACCAATTTGCCCAGCTCCCTGCCGAACCATTTTCAAAATACTTTGAACGTTTCAAGGATCTATTGGTTCAATGTCCACATCACGGCATCCCGAGATGGGAGCTTTGCCAAATCATATATGAGGGCAGTAACCCTAACACTAAACAGAGCCTTGAAAACATGTGTCAAGGTACATTTATGACTAAGGATGATGGGGAAGCCTGGCGATACTTAGAAGAGTTCGCTGAAAAATCACTAATTTGGGAGAGTGGAACCCAACCATTGAATAGGGGTGACGTACACCAAATAGATGTGTCCATAGGTGTTCGAGCTGAAATGGCAGCAATGCAAAAGAAGCTCGACGCTATGGAACACAAATTTGCAGCAGCCTCCCTAAACCCAGTGTCACTCCCCAAAACTGTTTGTGGGTGCTGTTCTGATCCGTCACATTTAACGGAAGAATGTCCATTAAACTCTGCGTTTCAAGGTCACGAGCATTCTAATGCCGCATTTCAAAGACCTCGAAACGATCCATATTCTTCCACGTACAATCAGGGTTGGAGGAATCACCCGAATTTCGCTTGGAACCAAAATCAATCTCAAAACACGGTTCCAAACACGAATAATTTTCAAAGGGCTCTTCCTCCACCACAACAGCAACCCCTTCAACTCACTCAGCACCCCTATCAGTCACAAAATTTCCAAAATCAGGGCAACACTCCTGCACAGTCTAATCCTATGCAGTCCTGTTCTGACGAGTTCTCTCAATTCACTCAAACCATGAAATCACTTTTATCAAATTTCATGGATGTTTCGACTGAGGTTAGATCTTCCGTCAGTGAAATAAAGAAAAACTCAGCGTCCCAAGCTGAGAGTATTCGCACGATGGAAGCTGAAATCGCACGCTTAAAAGCCGAAATGAGTGCGAGAGAAAAAGGGAAACTTCCCTCTCAACCCCTACAGAATCCTGGGCATTACAATGTAAATGCCATCACAACGTTGAGATCGGGAAGAGTGCTGAATAATAATGTCGGGGAAGATATTGATAATACTGAAAATCATATCAACACCCCGGCTGAGTCCTTTCCACATCACACACACACTTCTCCTTCTGATCCTTCTTTTTCTACCAAACCACCTTCTCACGAGCCTATTCTCCATTTCCCATTAGGCTCAACACCTTCACCCAACCCTTATAGTTCTCCACAGACGGTCCCCACACCTCCTTTGGGACCTCGTCTACCCCCCTTTCCTTCTCCTGTGATGGACCCTGCGCTTATTGCGAAAGCACCTTACCCGAACCGGCTAAGGGCTAACAGAACGAGTCCTCATATGGAGAAAATTTTAGAGATGTTCAAACAGGTTAACATCAATATCCCTCTCCTAGATGCGATTCAGCAAGTCCCCGCTTATGCGAAAATTCTTAAGGACTTGTGCACTAGGAAGAGGAAGACTCAAGTGCCGAAGAAGGTCTTTATGTCTAATAACATCAGCACTGCTTTTATACCCCAGCTTCCAAAGAAAAGAAAGGACCCAGGTTGTCCTACAATATCGATTTCGATTGGGGGTAAAAACATAAATCGTGCTCTTTTAGACCTTGGCGCAAGTGTTAACCTGCTCCCTTATTCTGTCTATGAGCAATTAGGGATTAGAGAGCTGAAACCTGCTCATTGCACTCTCCAGATGGCAGACCGATCTATCACCAAACCAAGGGGTGAATTAGAGGATGTACTGATAAAGGTCGGGGAATTTGTTTTCCCTGTAGACTTCATTGTGCTCGACACACATCCTGTAGCAAACCCCCGGGGCCAAATTCCGGTGATTCTAGGTCGTCCTTTCCTTGCCACTTCCAACGCTGTTATAAACTGTAGAAATGGTTCAATGAATTTATCATTTGGAAATATGACCATTGAACTAAACATCTATAAAGTTGGAAGTCAGCCATCAGAACCCTCTGCTCATATTTTAGATGTGTGCTCTGTCCATGAAATCGCTCCCGATAGTTGTGGAGCCGAGGATCTTTGCTTTACTGATCTCGATGACATTAGCACATCTCTGTTTGACTTAGCACAAGATCTTAGTGAGGACACTTTCTTTACACATGAGTCCTGCACTTCTGACTTTTCTCCACCCGAGTCTGTATCTTTCACAGGCTCTGAGCTTCTTTGTAGATCCAAAAATCAATCTATGACCCTTCCTTCTATCATTTCTCCGCCTGAGTTAGATCTTAAAATTTTACCTTCTCACCTGAAATATGCATATCTAGGTGAGAACGAGTCATTACCGGTTATCATATCCGCTTCTCTTGCATCAGAGCAAGAAAATGCACTTTTATCGGTATTGAGATCTAACAAAGAGGCGTTCGGTTGGAGTATGGCGGACATCAAAGGGATTAGTCCCTTGATAGTTGAACATCATATACATGTGATGGATGATGCCAGACCGATCCGAGAACCACAGAGATGGTTGAATCCCGTCATGAAGGAAGCTGTCATGAAAGAGATCGTCAAATGCTTAGATAGTGGTATTTTATACCCCATCTCCGATAGCCAGTGGGTGAGTCCTATACATGTCGTTCCTAAGAAATCCGGCATCACAGTTATCACAAATGAGGCGAATGAGTTGATTCAGACACGCGCCCAAACTGGGTGGCGTGTATGCATCGATTATAGAAAACTCAACGCTGCTACGAGGAAAGATCATTTTCCTCTACCATTTATTGATCAAATGCTGGAACGCTTAGCGGGACGAGAGTTTTATTGTTTTATGGACGGATACTCAGGCTACAATCAGGTCCCCATCGCCAAAAAGGATCAAGATAAAACCACTTTTACTTGTCCTTTTGGTACCTTTGCTTACAGTCGCATGCCTTTTGGGTTATACAATGCTCCCGCTACCTTTCAGCGGTGTATGATGGGGATATTCTCTGATATGGTAGAGAATTTTTTGGAGATCTTTATGGACGATTTCTCGATTTTTGGAGACTCTTTTTCAGATTGCCTAGCGAATTTGGACGCTGTTCTTACTCGTTGCAAAGAGAAGAACTTGACATTAAACTGGGAAAAATGCCATTTTATGGTCCAAGAAGGAATAGTCCTTGGACATGTCATTTCACAGAAAGGCATTGAGGTTGACAGAGCTAAAGTAGATGTCATTCAAAACCTCCCTCATCCCAAAAGCGTCAAAGATATTCGCTCTTTCCTTGGCCATGCGGGCTTTTATAGGAGATTCATTAAGGACTTTAGCAAAATTGCTAGACCTTTAACACTACTCCTGGCCAAGGATACGACCTTCCATTTTGACTCGGATTGCGAGACAGCTTTCGACTCACTTAAACACTCACTCACTTCAGCCCCCGTTTTATCATCACCAAATTGGGACTACCCCTTTGAGCTGATGTGTGACGCATCTGATTTTGCAGTAGGTGCAGTCTTAGGACAGCACATTGATAAGATGCCACACGTGATTTACTATGCTAGTAAGACCCTGAATGATGCGCAAATCAATTATACAACCACCGAGAAAGAGCTTTTAGCGGTTGTATTTGCATTAGAAAAATTCAGGCCTTACTTAATCGGCTCATCTATAGTTGTGTATACTGACCATTCCGCTTTAAAACATCTTCTGGCGAAGAAAGATGCAAAAGGTCGACTAATACGTTGGATCCTTCTTTTACAAGAATTCGATCTTGTTATCAAAGATAAGAAAGGATGTGAAAACGTAGTAGCTGACCACCTTTCACGCATCGTTTCTTCCCCTGTGACCCTGCCGATCAATGATTCATTCCCTGACGAACAACTCTTGAGCATATCAGCTGAACCATGGTTCAGGAATATTGTGAACTATCATGCCACGGGACTGATACCGAGCGAATGGTCAAAACAGGACAAATATCGTTTTCTTTCCCAAGTAAAACACTTTTACTGGGACGAGCCCTATTTGTTTAAATATTGTCCTGATCAGATCATTCGCCGGTGCGTCCCGAATGAAGAGTTCAAGAGTGTTCTTTCATTTTGTCATGATCAGGCCTGTGGGGGTCACTTTGGTCCTAGAAAGACAGCGGAAAAGGTTTTGCAATGTGGATTTTATTGGCCGACCTTATTCAAGGACGCATTTGAGTATTGCAAAACCTGTACACAATGTCAGTATACGGGTAGAATATCCCAGAGGAATGAAATGCCTCAGCAACCCATCTTGGTTGTTGAAATGTTTGATGTTTGGGGCATTGATTTTATGGGTCCTTTTCCCAACTCCTTTGGGAATCTGTACATATTGCTGGCGGTTGATTATGTCTCAAAGTGGGTAGAAGCCATTCCATGTCGCACTAATGACAGGAAAGTTGTCATTAAGTTCTTAAAAGAGAATATCTTTTCGCGATTTGGACACCCACGCGCTATCATTAGCGATAATGGGACACACTTCTGCAACAGGTCTTTCGAGACTCTGATGCGGAAATATTCAATCAACCACCGTCTTTCTACACCCTATCACCCCCAAACAAGCGGGCAGGCTGAAATCTCAAACAGACAAATCAAACTTATCCTGGAGAAAACTGTTGCTAAAAATAGAAAAGACTGGTCGACCAAATTGACGGATGCTCTTTGGGCATTCAGGACTGCATATAAGACCGACCTAGGAATGTCTCCATATAGGATAGTGTTTGGAAAAGCATGTCATTTACCTGTCGAGATAGAGCATAAAGCATTGTGGGCTATAAAAGAAATAAATTTTGATCTAAACCTTGCTTGCAACTTTCGGAAGCTGCAACTTAACGAGCTAAGCGAACTCCGCGATGAAACTTATGATAATGCTGTAATCACAAAGAATAGGACTAAGGTTTTTCACGATAAAAGCATTTTAAGGAAAACATTTTTACCTGGTCAACAAGTCCTTTATGATTCACGATTACACCTTCACGCGGGTAAGCTCCGATCTCGATAGAAGGGACCTTTTGTTGTGCGGTCTGTATTCCCGCACGGGGCAGTAGAAGTTGAAAATGTTAAAAACGGCACCTTTTTCAAAGTAAATGGACATAGACTAAAGCCGTATTTTTCCACTGACCCCACGGAGGAGCTCTTGTTCTTACAAGAGCCAGTTTATTTGGATTAAAATTCCTCCGTCTCACCTTCATATCCTGTATATCATTGCATCATCTTTTGAATGAAGGTGAGTGAAAGATAAGTTTGGGGGAAGTTCTTCACTTATATATTTTGCCCCCACTAATAATTCCCCCCAGATTTACAGATTTTTGTAGGTATAGCTGTCGGCAACAGTGAGGACACTGTTGAAAACAAGTTTGGGGTAGGTTTGTGCTTATTTTTGCATCATTTGCATATCATCTGCATAAGCACAAAACATTTCTTTTAAAAAAATCTATAAAAATTGAAAAATTTTCAAAACCCATAAAAATTTAAAAATTTTCAAATATAAAAATAATTTTAATATTTACACTTTTTTGTATATAAATAAGATAATGAAAGTTGAGATAGTGAAAAGTTACATCCATGATATTAGAAAAATGTTAGAAAACTAAGAAAATTAGAAGTTTTCTTATACGAACTAGTAATAAGTAGTTATGAGCCGTTGTCCCAAGGGTTAGTAAGATGAAGGACGTCACTAATCTGAGGATAAAAATAAGTCTGAAAAATAGTTTCTATTCTGGAAGCCAAACATTTAGAACGTTGCTACCCTGCTATTCGCACTTACACACGTCTTGAAGCCTGGGATAGTAGAGGATACCTTGAAATGCTCTTCTCTTAAAGCCAAAAGTATGAAAAAAAAATAAATATGGTGAGAAAAATGGACACTGGTTTTGTTATCACCAAGGGAAATAAAAAAAAATATATAGCGAGGGTGCCTCTTCATCTAGTGCCCTAAGGCCAACTGGTCTGGGAGTCACTGCTATACCTAAGGTGGTGCAAGACTAGGAAAATACACCAAATAAGCAAGCACATGAGTAATCGGTCGGTTAGTACCTCAAGAAATATTAACGGTCGCATGAAAGTGTGTGAGCTCATCGAAAAAAGAAAAAAAATAATACTGAGGTTGATGGGCAAGAGTATGATAGCTTGAATTGAATTCTCCGGGTGTAGGGATGTCTTTACACACACGCAGGGTTATATGATCGATGTTTGGAAGAAAGATAGGAATGAAGAATAAGACGATGTTTTATTGAGGGAGGACGTGATTTCTAACATCTTTTCATGACCATTAAGATAGGGCTCATGACAACCGAAAAGCTAGCTTAGTTGGAAACCCTAATTTTCAAGGCTTTTCTTTTACGATTCTTTTCTTTAAATGTAATATTCATGATCTTGCTTTTATTATTGGATTTTGTGGGTGCAATCCGCTGAAAACCCTCAGGAGACAACACTCCTCCTACTAGGGACACCTAGAGGTTTAAAGGCTTGTTGCACATGCTCAGTGCAATCGTGTTGCCTACGAAAGTGTGCTAGTTAGTTTTTCTCTTTCTTTATTTTCTCCTTCTCTTTTTAATAAAACATTCGCTCGAGACGATCGAAATTAAGTTTGGGGGTATTTGATCAGTCGAAAATATTGCATATTTTAGCCGGAAATTTCCCTATCATCTGCATTCATATAGAAGTGTTCGGTATCTGTATTTCACATATTAGCAAATCTATCACAGAATATCAGATTACATGTATTCGACCTTAAAAACCGGCATTTCTAAGGAAATTGACTGCATTGCATTACATGGTATATTTTCTATATATCGCAACCCGTGTTTCGAAGTCTGTGCAGGAAAAGAGAAGCTTGCTCGACCATTACACCGCTCGTAAACTCACTGAACTCAAATCTGGTACCAATCAAAAGGAGCAACTGCAAATAAAAACATCAGATAAAAGTCCAAATGTGCACCCAAGACCACAGCAGAAGCCACAGCTCCCAAGGACTTCACATGGCCGCGGTTCCGCGGCCAGAGATGGCTTAGGCCGCGGATCCGCGGCGGCTACAGGGGATCACCTCCTCAATTTTGGTGCACAACTCCTGTTCCAGTGGCTATATTCCAGAAATGCACACAAACTTCCAGAAGACTCCAGATATTTCTACCAGATCAGCAAACACTTTGAGTTTCATTAAAGTAGCCTAATTATTCTAGAACTTTCCCTAAACCCTAGCTTAAACCCTAAGCTAACTCCTAACAAACTCCTTCTAGAAACTCTTCAACAAACTTTGGGAGGGAAAGTTCCAATTCAAACCTAAACCTAGGGTTTGGGAGTTCTATAAATAAGACCCTAGGCTCACTCATTACTCATCTTGGCAACCTTGGGAAAGCTTAGAAAAATCAATCTCTTTCTTCATCCCCTCTTCCTCAAGTTTAGTGAGAGAGCTTGTAGGAAACCCTAACCCTAAATCCAACCACAATTCAAGATCTTGAGTGCAAGCCAAGCAAGATGCCTTCAACCCTTTTATGAGCCGAGCCGATCTACAATCGGGCAAGAGATCAAAGTAGATCCACGATCCACGGAGACGAGCGAAGCCGAGTCAACGATCGATTTCTTCTTCTTGTAGATCTTGAAAGAATGTATTGAAATTGTTGATTAAATAAAATGTGATATTCTTTTATCTTGTTTTCTTTAAATTCCGCATCATGTTATCTTTACAATTCTTGAATATTATCTTTGTGGTGATGTGTGAATAAAACTCCGCTCGTTAAGGAGTCGAAACGATCTTTAGTATGATGATGTAACAAATTTGCAATCGATTCTTGAATCCCACGAGTTTGTAAACCCTAGCAAGTTCAAGAATCGACGACCCAATTCGTTGCGATGCTTTCTTGATCGACATCGCTCGAGATTGGGGAGTTCCGATCGTTTCTTGAAATTGCTAGAGGCTAGAATATAAATGGTATCAAGGAAAGAACAAGGGTTAAGAGATGAAACCCTAATTTCATCAAGAAAGCCCTAACTCTCGTCGATCACCATTGATCTAGTATCAATTCTTCGAAGGACAAGAACACGAAACCTTTTAGATTACATCACGTCTAAAGATCCGATCGATTCCTACGAGCCTCTCTTATATTCTTGATTGTTGATTGGAAATATTATCAAAACACCGATTCTTGATTGTTTATAGTTTCTTGATTCTTGCATAAAGAATAGTGACACTCGAATACAAATCATTCTTGAATCATGTTTTCTTTTATTGTTGCTTAACATTTCATTTCAAACGTATCAAAATACAAGTGAATCGTGCAATCCCTATGGACGATCCGCACTCACTACAAACTATATCCGACACCGTAGTTTGATTGCGGTCAAAATAGTTTTTGGTTGTGAAGTTCTTTACAAATTTCTCTATATACTACACAACGGGAAAAACGATCAATCAGAATCCAACCAGTAACACTTACCATGCAGTCCGGTCTGTTCGTCTGATATGTCGCATATCTCGCCTAGGGGTGGTCAACGTCAGACCCCAATAGCTCGATAAGTCATGCCGACGTAAGGTCCATAACAATTGTGAAACTACTGATAACTCTCACCAGTATATCATTGCAACCCTGGCCAGGGATTTCCTGTTATGGCCAGTCGAGCATAGCGCAACATCAACCCCCAATACCGAGAGAGATGAATCCCCTCCTATCGCTCATTGCCTCCTTGTGAATCGGGACTGTACCCAAAAACCACCTGTCTGCACGACTCAGTAGAGCCGTGGTAGGTTGGAAATCAAAGCACTGTGGGAGACACACAAGACTCTATGACGATCTCGGGTCAACAGACTAAGCTGTACCAGTGTCACCAGAGAACTGCCATCTGACGTGAGGTATAATACCATCTGGGAGTTCTCGGCGAGTCCGTTCAGTGTACCCAGACTCCACTGAGCACCAGCATACCATCTCTGATGTCAAACACCAATGGATATGGGATCATCCATCGCCCATCACAAGGGTCGAGAAGATATGCGCTAGTCTACTCTGGAATATCGATGCTCCGTCTCGATATTCCCACGACTAGGAACATTGAAGGATGTACTCATGGACTACCCAGGCCCCACTATTATGATCTGCATCATAGTCCTGGACGTCGAGTACACATCCTAAGGGCTTTATCAACATGTAACAGAGAGACAGAAAGTATACATGTTAAGATAAAGAGCAACCAGATAGCGTACTATCATGTCGAGCAAGAAAGTCCTACCTATATATGTCCCAGTATCCACTAAAATATACATCCAATGTACAGTAATGGCCTCTAGGGCATATATATAACTAACAGATATAATATTGCATATCCGGTTCGGTATGTAATGACATTCGTTCAGAATCAATGCACTACCATTTGGTAATACAAGGTGATATTCGCCAACTGCTTTGGCTGCAATATTTGCACCATTCCCTACTCTTACAGAATAATCACATATTCCCAGTTCTCAACATTTCTTTAGCCCATGTAACATATTACATATATGGAATCCTGATCCAGTATCTAATACCCAGGACGTTGAGTGTACTGAAAAACAATTGTCGGTAACTAACACATCCAAAGAAGACGTATCAACATGATCATTCCTCGCTTGGGTGGCGTGAGAATCCGGATATTTCCCTATTTTCTGCTCGGACTTATAACAATTATAAGATAGAGCGGAACCAACGTTCCCCAGCTCAGTATAACAAGCGGGTTCTGTCAATACATCCATATTATTATCTTGATTAAGCCTTGACATTGTCGCTACCGGGAGAGAGAGAGATGAAAACACTTAGTGTATGCACTTACAAGATTAGATTGGTTATTGTCTTATCTAATCATGATGGCTCCCACTATTTTTATCAAATCTTCCTTCAAACCCTAAAAGGTAAGACTAGTCAGGATTAATTACACCCTACAAGTTCGCCAATCTTTCGGCCAGGCCATGGTTGGTACATTGATGGAGCTTCCCCATGCTTTCGTACGGACATAATTAACTTAAACCTCATTTTCCCAGGGGCATAACCTCGTTAACACCTTTCTAGACACCTACTTGATCGGCTAATTATGATATGTAAAACTCTCCCAGGAGTAACTCTTACTCGCTGTGGGTATTGGGATCCAACTATTTCATAAAAGGTATGCAATCTCATTACAAATTTCAACACTTAAAATTCCTGATAATGTTTTGCCACTAACGTCATATGACCTTGACAAAAGCCAACAAACCATAGGGCGCTAGTCAAGTCCAACCTGTTATTTCGTGATTGAATTAAACCCATCCGCACGACCCTTAACAAAGGCCAACAAGATCATACGACTACCCTAATCCAATCGCATCACATGCATTACAAATAAGCACTAATCATCTACCGCACACTACGCCTTGATAAAGTCCAACAAACGCAGCACATATACTAAATAATGTTTATCTAAAATAACGGAGGGTTACGACAGGTTTTGTTAAAGAAAATCTTTTACGTAATGAACTTGATATAGTTGTAGAAACAAGTAAATTTGAAAAGGAGTGTTTTTTAGTCTTTTTCTAGTTTTGCTAAAGTGGTCACTCCCGATGAAGGGATCTCGGCTCTTTTCTCATCTAATGAGGTGCTGGATATTCATGATTACCGCTATGCAAAACAAGAACTAGAGAAGCAATCAAAAGACAAAACTAAGTTGGTTGTATCATCTGCTAGCTTTTGCTAAAGAGGTCACTCCCTGTAAGGGATCTCGGCTTTTTCCTCATCGAATGAAGTGCTGGATATTCTATAAGGAATACCGCTATGCAAAGCAAAAATTAGACCTGCCCTTTTTGAAAAATTGATTCTATAACACCTTCAGGTTTCATTCTTTTCATCAATCTTATTAATGAAGTCCCATCATTTATGCCTCCTAAGAATCACAGAAGAAATGAAAATAAAACGTAAGCTTATACCATCCGCATTCACCATAGTGTCCCGTTATGCACCGTTAGGTTACTTAATTAACGACATAGCTGGGCGAGACTAACGCGGGTGCAAAACATAAGCAACGTTTATTATATATCATATATATAATAATAAATCATTCGTCTCACGCATATAAAGTGATCACATCAAAGAATATCAGCAGCAGACGTCATCATATAAAATATTGGATATACTAGGAAGTCCGTGTTTTATATTAAGCCAGTAGAAAACACAGATTCCATGATCGCGATGAATAGCCAAACCCACATACTTAGACCCCTACAGGAGCGGCTAGCAACCGCACCAATTCTAGAGTTAGGAGACCCGGACTAAACTCCTCGAGATGGTCTCCCACTAGACTCTAGAACACGGTTACTTGTGCTCCTCACCATGGGTCTATCCTAATGCGGAAAAGTAAATAATATACATCAATGGTGACATCATTCTTAACCTGGAAGTGCCTCAATAAAAGAATATTACATACAAGTTTTTACATGAACGAAAATGAAAAACTCTTATCTCACATAAAAACTCACGGCTATTCAAACATGACGATCCAATATAACGTATCATAGCAACACATAACATCACATGTCATCAACGTAACTAAATATGCGTATCCCAATTGTTGTTGACATATAGCAACGAAACCGGCGATACACCACATATTTCATTTACGATCGTAGAAAAGAAAATGTCAACTATAACATTTGGAATCGATGCACCCCTTAGACATCATAAACCCGGAATATCACATACTTTAGATTTCATGCCTAACATTGTAAATCTATTTGGGTCTTACTTATGAAAACTCCTTTTCAAAAGAAATCGGGTAATTCTACAAGATTCCCGATTCCTTCCGAGACCAAAATGTTAAATTTACAAGCAACTAATTAATTTTCACAAAACTAATTAGTGTAGATTCCAAATATTGTATCAGATCACAGATAACTAGACGATGTTAAACATTTCGATCGAATCAACAAACACCAAAAATTTCCCAGAGATCTCAACACTTGAGCCCAGTTTTAAAAATACTCAGAACACGCCACAGTGCCTATGGACCAACCGTAGAAGGGCCGACCCATGCCTCATTCATGGCGCCGCGGAACTGCCGCAAACCCTAGGGTTTAGCCGCGGTGCCGTGGTGAAAAAGTTGAGTTTGGGTATCGTTCTTCTATATAGTCCATAGAATCACTTGCATAATTTTTGAATATTTTTAACTTGGAAAAAATCCAACTTTTGGAAAATTTCTATAGAGTGGTGAAAGTTGGGTTTTTGATATTCTTTCGAACTTTTCAATGTCGTCTAAATTACCCGAAGCGATGTTAGAATTAGGACTACGAAACACTCCGAATTGCCTTTACAAAAAGATAACATCACATGCAATCTTTGTAAAAACAAGCAACACCTGAAATACCAAAACTCAGAGACCAGAGCACCAAACAAAAACGAGGCCATTCCAGTATAGGAAAACCGGCCAGGCTGGTTTTAAAGAGCATCTCGCCAGGTTAAATCTGGCGGATGAGGTTCGTTTTTGTCTGGTGTTCATTTTACATCTCATGTAATATTTTGCAGTTGCTTAAAAATTTTTCGAGGACTTAAAAATTTCGACAGAAACTAGGCTTTTAGTTTCGATGTTTCGAAGCTGTTTCGGTTTCGTAATTCTACAAATATCGTATAATTCTCTAGCTTGGCTCTGATACCACTATAGAGTTATCTAGCACGACTACTGGGTTTCGGGAGGCAACAACCATGCCATTTTCAAAAATTAGTGTGCTAAAGAACCCTAACCAAGAATTTTAACTAGAGAATTAGACGTAATCTAGTATGTAAACAACTTTACATATAAGTGAACAAGAAATACAACCTTTGTAGATCGGTCCTTCACTTCAAAAGCTCCGAGTAGTAGTCCATTCGCTCCAAGTAGTGATCTTCCGAACTCTAGTTGGACTCCACATGGTGAAAGGAACAAGATTGCTAGAAGTCTTCGAGGCCAAAGATGTTCTACGTCGAGAAGACTCTAACTTAAGCTACCTCTTCACTAATTAGGAATTAGTGAAGCAAACAAACTAAACTAAATGGATAATCCAGTGTAGGTTGATGAGGTAGGATTTTTGCTCACTTTAGAATTAATTTTCTCACTAATTTTCTTCACCTCTTGAAAACCTTGAGAGCACTCTCTTGATGAAGAAGAAGATGAAGTCAATAATGGAATGAGTGAGAACAGCAACCATGGATGAGATAATATCTCATACTAACTCATGTAGAGACTTAACCATGGCTTAAGGTAATGGTTGGGTTAATAAATATCTAATGTAAAACAAAGCAAATGGACTACGTCAATGGTTCTATAAGATTCCACTAAACTCAAACCATGTGACTAATTTCCATCTAATTTTGTTTTACTTTAAATAAATAAACCCCATATTATCATAAGCATGGTGTGAGTCTCATACACCTATATAGCATGTATCAACAAGTATGACACAATAATATATATCACATATATATTAAAAGTGCACAAGTGAGAAAAAAGAAATGCTTAAGTGAGATAATATTAGTTCATGTAAATTAATATATCAAATATACACTTATACATTAAATTATTAAATCAACACTTGATTTAATAATCCGGCTATATCACATATAACCAACTAATATCAATTGTATCAACTTATCGAATCAACACTTGATTCGACAACCCGGCTATATCACATATAACCGTCCGATATCACATATTGTGAGAATAGAATTCGGTATTACATACACGTATTAATCTCGGTCTCGCACAGATCATATATGTGCTTCTATTTCATTTCGCATGAGCTAGGAAATCTCTTTGTAGTACTCTAAAGACTCATCAGTACGTCGGAAGTAAGTGATGATAATATCAGTCACCCACAAGCCGTCAACAGTACTTGCTGGACGTAACGGCTACCCAGGTATTGAGCGATCAGAAGATCAACAAGCAAGCCTGATTATACTCCTGCGAATCCAATAAGTAACATTACCGTACAGTCCGGTCTCTTCGTCTGATATGTTGCATATCTAGTCTAAGGGTGGTAAAAGTCAGACCCCAGTAACTTGATAAGTCATGTCGATTTGAGGCTCATAACGGGTCGAGAAACTACTGATAACACTTACCAGTAAATCACCATATCAGCCCTGGCCAGGGACTTCCTGTTCTAGCTAATCGAGCACAGCGCAACATCAACCCAAATACCGGGAGAGACGAATCCCCTCCTATCGCTCATTGCCTCCATGTGACTCAGGACTGTACCCAAAAACCACCGTTTTGCACGTTCTCTTGAACGTCATAAGGTGGAAATCGAAGCACAGTGGGAATCACACAAGACTCTATGAGGATCTCGGGTCTACAGACTAACCTGTACCAGTGTCACCAGAGAACTGCTATCTGACGCTAGGTATAATACCATCTAAGAGTTTTCAGCAAGTCCTGTTCAGTGTATCCAGTCTCCACCGAGCACCCGTATACCATCTTTGATGTTAAACACCAATGGATGTGGGACCATCCATTGCCCATCATATGGGTCAAGAAGCGTATACGCTAGTTTGCTCTTGGATATCGATGCCCTGTCTCGATATACCCTCGACTAGGAACAATTAAAGGATGAAATTATGGACTACCCTGGCTCCACTAGTATGATCTCCATCATAGTCCTGGTAGTCAAGTACACATCCTAAGGGCTTTATCAACATGTAAGAGCAAGACAGTATCATAATACAAGTATACATGTTAAGACAAAGAAGAACCAGATAACATACTATCATGTCGTGCAAGAATGTCCTCTCTATATATATCCAAGCATCCACTATAATATACAATCATGTCAATAATGCCTCTAGGGCATACATATAACTAACAATCTCCCACTTGCATTAAGGCCAGTTGTTGTAGTATCTCATAACCAACATCCCGAAGAGTCTCTTAAATTGTATCTGGGGTATTGCTTTGGTGAGTGGATCCATCGTGTTATTCTTCGTGTCAACTCTCTTGACCTCGATCTCCCAGTGATCAACTATCTTCCGGATCAAGTGATACCGCCTCAGAATATGCCTGGATCGCTGATGGGACCTGGGTTGCTTGGCCAAAGCCACTGTTCCATTGTTATCACAATACAAAGGTATCGGATGCTCGATGGATGGAACCTCTCCAAGTTCAGTTATGAACTTCTTCATCCAGACAGCCTCTTTGGCAGCATCGTTAGCAGTGATGTATTCGGCCTCCATCGTCGAGTCTGCCATGGTTTCTTGCTTGGAATTCTTCCAACAAACCGCCCTTCCAATGAGGGTGAAGTCAAATCCCAAGACCGACTTAAGTCGTCCTTATCACTCTGGAAGCTCGAGTAAGTAAGTGACTCCACTTGGAGTTCACCGTTACCATACACTAAGAATAATTCTTTAGTCCTTATCAAGTACTTAAGAATGTTCTTCACAGCTGTTCAGTGATTCTCTCCAGGATCTGCTTGATACCTACTGTCTACATTTAGTGAGTATGCTACATCGGGTCTGGTACATTACATCATGTACATGATAGAGCCTACTACCGAAGCATAGGGTATCCCTTGCATAAAAGCTCTCTCCAAATCAGTCTTGGGAGACATCTCTTTGGAGAGAGTGATTCCTATGATCGTGGGTAAATTCCTATGCTTTGAATCCTCCATACTAAACCTCTTTTGTATGGTGTCAATGTACCTGGATTGGGACAATCCCAACATCCGTTTAAATCTATCTCTATAGATCTTAATCTCCAAGATATAGGAGGCATCCCTAGATCTTTCATTGAGAATCTTTGTGATAAGAAGAGCTTGACTGAATGCAGCATAGGAACATCATTTCCTATCAAGAGTATATCATCCATGTACAATACGAGGAAGACGACCTTACTCTCTACCACCTTACTGTATATTTAATGTTCATCTACATTTTTGACGAAGTCAAACTCTTTGACTACTACATCAAAACAGATGTTCCAACTCCGTGATGCCTGCTTCAACTCGTAGATTGTTTTAAGTAGCTTGCACATCTTTTCGCTGCTCCCACTATCCATGAAACCCTTTGGCTGAGTCATGTATACGCTTTCTTCTAGATCACCTTTTAGAAAGGCGGTATTAACATCCATCTGCCATATTTCATAGTCATGGTATGCAGCGATAGCAAGTAGGATCCGGATGGACTTAAGCATAGCCACTGGAGAAAAAGTTTCATCATAATCCATACCTGGTCATTGACGAAAACCTTTTTCAACAAATCTAGTTTTGAAATTCTCAACATTTCCATATACGCCAAGTTTCTTTTTAAAGATCCATTTGCTCCCAATGGGTTTTACCCCTTCGGGAGCAACTTCCAAAGTCCATACTTGGTTGGTGTACATGGATTCAATCTTAGATCGCATTGCATCCAGCCATTTCACAGAGTCTCCGTTCGTGATAGCCTGCTCGAAACTAGTTAGGTCATCATCTTCCATGATACAATCCTCGCTCCCACCATCAATGAGAAAACCGTACTATCTCTCAGGTGGATGAGGAACCCTACAAGATCGGCATAGAGGCTGAGGTTCGTTGGGAACTTTTGAATCCTCTGGTTCCACTAAATCTTCGGTTGTAGTCTGTGTAGCTTGAACTTCTTCCAGTTCTACCTCTTTGCCACTAATTTCTTTTTCAAGAAATTCCTTTTCTAAAAATGTGGCATGACGAGAAAAAAACACCTTTTGTTTCTCGCTGTGGTAGAATATATATCCATTTGAATGTTTGGGATATCCAACAAACTTACAAAGAACTGATCGTGTCTCGAGTTTATCCGGATTTTGCCGTTTAACATAGGCCGGACAATCCCATATCTTAACTCGTTTAAGACATGGTCTCTTACGACTCCATATCTCATATGGTGTTGTAGGCACTGCCTTAGATGGAATATGATTCAATAGGTATGCAGCTGTCTCAAGTGCATGACCCCAAAAGGAAATAGGTAATTCAGCGGTGCTCATCATAGAGCGCACCATATCCAATAAGATACGATTCCTCCGCTCCGATACACCATATCTTAACTCGTTTAAGACATGGTCTCTTATGACTCCATAACTCATATGGTGTTGTAGGCACTGATTTAGATGGAACATGATTCAATAGGTATGCAGTTGTCTCAAGTGCATGACCCCAAAAGGAAATAGGTAATTCAGCGGTGCTCATCATAGAGCGCACCATATCCAATAGGGTGCGATTCCTCCGCTCCGATACACCGTTGTGCTGTGGTGTATACGGAGGAGTAAGCTGAGAGAGAATCCCATTCTCTTTTAGATAGTCACAAAATTCCGTGCTCAAGTATTCTCCTCCCAAATCAGATCGTAGGATTTTAATACTTTTACCCGTCTGGTTTTTGACTTCATGCTTATATTGTTTGAATTTCTCAAAAGTTTCAGACTTGTGTTTCAATAGGCACACATACCAGTATTTTGATAGATCGTCAGTGAATGTAATGAAGTATGAGGAACCTGTCATGACCCACCTCCAAACACAGTTTGTATTGTCCGCTTTGGCCAAAACCGCACAGTTTTGTCCCTTTGAATGAACCGAACTCAAGAAGGGGGCTACTTCCCAGTAGGTCACACATCCCAGAATTTTCCTAGCTCAAGCATGCTTAAATAAGGAGTTTTTCAATCATTCTATTTATAGTTCAGATCGTTGCCTTTTTCGGAATGGAATTCGATACTCCCCATTGTTCTACAGTGGGTCCCCGTATGTATCCGTAGCGGTTACATCCCCACCTCGATACCGGATAACAATTCATTTCTTACGGGATAGGTAATATTCATCCCCAACTCCACCAGAGGTATTACATTCCCCCTACTTAGAACAATAGTTCGTCCTCGAACCATAGACCTACTTTTGAGGGGCCGGCTCTGATACCATATTTGTCATGACCCACCCCCAAACAAAGATGGTATTGTCCGCTCCGGCCGAAACCGCACGGTTTTGTCCCTTTGAATGAACCGAACTCAGGAAGAGGCTACTTCCCAGTCGGTCACCCATCCCAGAATTTCCCTAGCTCAAGCATGCTTAACTACGGAGTTTTTCAAACTCCGGAGTTCCGATTCATCCAAAAGACGCCTCTGTGTTATAGGAGTGGTATCATTCGATTTATAGTTCAGATCATGCCCTCTTTCAGAATGGAATTCAATACTCCCCATTGTTCTACAGTAGGTCCCCGTGCTTATCCGTATCGGTTACATCCCCACCTCGATACCGGATAACAATTCATTTCTCATGGGGTAGATGGTATTCATCCCCAACTCCATCTGGGGTATTACATGTAATATGTGGGGTATCCCAATCTCGATGCTATATGTCAACAAGTTTTAGGGATACGCGTATTTTCTTACGTTGATGATATGCGATATCATGTATTGCTATTGATATGATTTTTTGGATCATCGTGAAAGAATAGCCGAGGGTTTTATGCGAGATGAGAGTTTTTATTTTCATTCATGTAAAATCCGTATGTAATATTTTTTAATTGGGGCATTTCCGGGTTGAGGATGATGTCACCATTGTTGTATATTATTTACTTTTCCGCATTAGGATAGACCCAATGCGGGGAGCACAAGTAACCAGGTTTTAGTGTCCAGTGGGAGACCATCTCAAGGAGTTGAGACCGGGTCTCCTAACTCTAGAATTGGCAGGGTTACTTTCCACTCTCATAGGGGTCTAGAGATGTGGGTTTGGCTATTCATCACGACCGTGGAATCCGTGTGTTACATTGCTGTCTAAATTTAAAACACGGACATCTTAGTACATCCATTATTTAATATATTGCTTCTGCTACTTGATTCTGTGATGTTGATCATATAACTGCCTTAGACGAATGTAATATTATATATATGATATATAATAAATGCTGCTTATGTTTTGCACCCACGCTAGTCCAGCCCCCGCTCTACCAGTAGTTAAGTAACCTAACGGTGTATGACGAGGCCCAGTAGCGAATGCGGATGACATAAGCATACGTTCTATTTTCGTTTCATTTTTCTGTGATATTTAGGAAACATTATGAGACTTCATTAATGAGATTAATGAAAAGAAAGAAAACAAAAGATGCAGTAGAATCAAATTTTCAAAAAAAGGTAGCTCTAGTTTTTGCTTTGCACTGTGATATTCCTTGATGAATATCCAGCACCTCATTCGACGAGGAAAGAACTGAGATCCCTTCACCGGGAGTGACCTCTTTAGCGAAACTAGAAAATGCTACAACCCACTCGATTTTTTCTTTTGATTGCTTCTCTAGTTCTTACTTTGCATAGTGGTATTCTGTAACATTTCAAAAGAAAATAAAATATTATTTTTGGGAATTTTTATAATTTAATATTATTTTAATGAATATTTTAATATTTCGGTATAATTAAATACAGATAAATGGGAAAAATTATGGAAAAAAATTACGGAAAATTCTAAAATAGGGAATTTTATAGAATTATGCCATTTTTAAGTTTTTATGATTAGTTATATGCTAATTTAGTGCTAATAGCGATTAAAAATCGCTAATCGGTTTTTTAGCATTTTTGTGCAAAACATGCACATATCTTTTTCTATACTTGTGTTTCATTTTCTACCATGCTATTTGGGTTAATATTGGTGTGAGAAGGATTTAGAGGGAAAGAGAAAAGAAAATAAGAAAAGAAAAGAGAAAGGAATATTATATGAAGCATGGGTGAGAGAGAGAAAGGGGTTACTTTTGACCAAGACTTAGCCATTTCCTCTTCTTTCTTCATTCATCTCTTTCCCTCTTCATCCCTTGCTGGTGTTGCTACCCTAGTTCCCTCCCCACTTCACCTCCTCAATTCATCTCAAAAACAAACTCAAAACCATATCTTCCTTTCACTAAAAGGGTGCACAAGCTCAAGACAAACACATTGGACCAAGTAAGCAAGGATTTTGGCCACCAAGGGCAACTCAAGAATTTTCTTGAGTTGCCAAATGAGGTATTTTTCTGGACCATTAGCTTAGTTTTTTGCATACTTATACCCCCATGTTAAGATTAGAATCGATATTGTGTGATTTTATGGATTTAGGAAAACTTAGTTAGGTTTTGAAGGAATTGTGAGTTGTGCTGAGCAATTGAGCTCAGTAGAGGTTATACAAACACCTTAGTGCTAGATTTGAGACCCAAACCGGGCACAGGAAACCCGGAACATGGATTTAGTAACCGATATCGGAAGATTTGTGAAATGTGCGAAGGTTATATTGGAATCTGCTATTACCCCGAGACATTGAAATTTTTTTTGGTTGGACAGTGATATATGCAGGCACCCTGGAAGCTAACCCCAAGACCCCAGCCCCTAACTTTCTTTCTTGGCCGCCAATTTATTCCCTTTGGCCGCAATTTGCGGCCAGACCTGGACCTATCTGGCTCGTGTTGGTTGTGTGGCTTTATTTCATGTAGGTTAGACACCTGGCATGTGCAAAATTGTCCAATTTGACCTAGGATAGAATCTGGAGCCTTTTTCCTAAGTTTCTGTTTTGAATTGTGTTTCCGTATTCCGTATTTTGAATTCTGGAATTGTGTATCTGTGTTTTACCTCGAATACTTGGCGTTTATACGGCGATATCGAGGAGTGTTCGATGGTTTTAAAGACGTAGTCCATAGGTTTTAACCTGTAAGCCTTAGCGTATCGTTTAGGGTTTTGTGTGTTGTTTTAGTTTTGATTTGGTTTTAATACGCATTTATGATACTTTGATGTGTAGGTACACATGAAGACTTCGGGACGACAAGCAAGCGCGTGGCGACGTCGACAAATGAAGACGTAAGGTGAGTATATTATATTTACAGGGGAAATCAGGTTATTTACGAGGGAAATCGGGTGGATGGCGTATAGCACCCCCGCAGTCCGAAGTTGGTATACTCTATATGTATATATTATATATATGATAGTTTATAGTGTGTCATGGCTATTGTGTTAGGTGTACTACGTATAGATTAGGGTTAGAAGTACACTAGTGTAGTTTCTAGTCGCGAACCCTAGAATAGGTTTACACACACACGCACACCCTTGCATATTCATTATACTTATACTGTGATGATGATAGTGGATGACATTGGAGATGAGTCGATGATATTGGGTATAGTGCCGTGAGATCGGTGATATGATGTGTTTCGTATTTGGGATATGACATATAATTCTTAGTGAGCCTTTGGACGTGTGCTTCACACACGCATTCATACTTATATAGATGGTATGGACTTGTACTAGACTTAGATCAGTACCCCAGATTGTGTGATTTGATGATAAGGATATCGGATAATTGATGAGATAATGTGATATTGACCCGTGCCCAGCTATTGGGATGTCATACGACAATTTACCGAGCGATCTATATATTGATGATTGATCCGCACTCATTACTCGAGGATGTCAGATGATATACGGTATCGTACGCGATACTATTGAGGCGGGATCACCGACTCTTATATCTATATTTATATATCGATTCAGATTTAGGTGGTTTCCATATCCCTCCCGATTGACTTAATTGTTAGATCTGTAATTAGTATAGTAGATGCTAGACTAGACCCGAGTCATACCTATTTCAAAACTAACGAATCGAGAGTATTTTAAAGATAGGAAAAAGGGATTCTACGGATACTTTAAAAAGGTCGCACCATTTCTTAAAAACACCGTAGCCCTTATTTTACTAAAAACCCCGAGTCGTCTTATTTCAAATGGCAAAACTGCATGTCATATACATATAGTAGTAGATTCTTTACTGTTGCGTTGATTATTCGATTCCGCATATTCTTACAGTTTGCATTGCATCGTATTGCATGTGTTTATTGCTATATTACAACCATGCTGTTAGGACACCAGCACTATTATCGAGATGATACGTATGTTCCACGTACACTTGCTTACCGGTTCACACACTTCATCATCGATAATTGCCATGTCACTACACTGTAGTACTGTTGCATTCAGGATATAACCCTTGCATGGCATACTTGTGCACATACTTACTGTACACTCATTACTTGTGCACATAGATATTTGCACATATATAAATGATTTCTCGCTTGATTTGGAGATTTGGGAACCGCAAGATACTCTTTAAAACTGACTCATTTTAAAAGAGCGGCTTTCCCCAATATGTGCGTATTACTATTCCATGTTGCATGATATATTGATATGCTTACATTCTTTTATATGTCGCATACATCATGCTTTGAGATATGTTGTTTCCATGATATTTCTGAATTTGGGAACCGAGGATATTTTAAAAAGAGAGTATGCGTTGTTTCAAAAACCTGGTTACCCTTGATATGATATTTCAGTGCGTCACCATGTGTTTTCTCGGTTCTGAGAGTGGCATGTGAAATCCGATTCGAGGAGTGGTAGGCACCGTCTGTGGATACATAGTAGACCCGGTGAGGTACCCCGGGGCAAGAAGACTCGTATATGCTAGACGGTAAGCCCGGTCGGTGAGTACTACCTACCGGTGATAGTATTTGGGACCCGTCGGTTATCCGGAGGATGCCGACCGGAGTCATGAAATGGATATGAGGGCCGACCAGTGGGTGCGGCGCCTGAGATATATGAGGATTTACGTGCCGATGTTGGGCACAGGTTTCATGATGTTTTCGAGTGTCGATGCTTGACACTCAGGTTCCATGATTTTGATATGTCGCGAGTGGCACATGCTGGTTTACATCCTCATACATCCACGCATATGCTTATGTTGTTTACATGCATGATGCTTATTGTCATTGGGTGACATGTGGATGGGATCCACATGCATACAGACTTTGATTACGTTGATCATACATTATATGTATATATAACAGTGGATGAGGACGCTGTTATATATGCCCATACACCAATATTAGTGGAATGAGAGGCTAATATATGTGTATTTGTTAGTTGTATGTATGCCCTAGAGGCCAGTATTGTACAGATGATGTATATTATATTGGATGCTTGGACATATATAGAGATGACTTTTTTGCTCGATATGATAGTATGCTATCTGGCTGCTCTTTATCTTAACATGTATACCAGTCTCTTTAAACTGTCTTATAGTTACATGTTGGTAAAGCCCTTAGGATGTGTACTTGACTACCTAGACTATGATGCAGATCATATTAGTGGGGACATGGTAGTCCATAAGTACATCCTTCAAGGTCCCTAGTCATGGGTGTATCGAGACGGGGCATCGATATACCAGTGTAGACTAGCTTATATGCTTCTCGACCCATGAGATGGGCGATGGATGATCCCATATCCATTGGTGTTTGACATTAGAGATAGTATACGGGTGCTCAGTGGAGACTGGGTACACTGGACGGACTCGCCGAGAACTCCCAGATGGTATTATACCTCACGTCAGATGGCAGTTCTCAGGTGACACTTGTGCAGGTTAGTCTGTAGACCCGAGATCGTCATAGAGTCTTGTGTGATTCCCACTGTGCTTTGATCTCCACCTTACCACGTCTATGAGGGCATGCAAAATGGTGGTTTTTGGATACAGTCCCGAGTCACATGGAGGCAATGAGCGATAGGAGGGGTTTCGTCTCTCCCGGTATTGGGGGTTGATGTTGCGCTGTGCTCGATTGGCCGTAACAGGGAAGTCCCTGGCCAGGGCTGATCAGAGATTTGCTGGTAAGTGTTACCAGTAGTTTCTCGACCCGTTATGAGCCTCACATCAGCACGACTTATCGGTTATTGGGGTCTGACGTTTACCACCCCTAGACTTGATATGCGACATATCAGACGAACAGACCGGACTGTACGGTAAGTGTTAGTGGTTGGATTCACAGGAGTGTGGGCGGGCTTGCTCGTCGATCTTCTGATCGCTCAATACCCGGGTGGCCGTTACGTTTAGCAGACCGCTTGCGGCTTGTGGGTGCTTGATATGATCATCATCTGCTGCCGGCGTATTGACGAGTCTTTAGAGTCCTACACAGAGCTTTCCTGGCTCAAGCGAAACGAAATAGGAGCGCATATGAGATATGTGCGGGACCGAGAGTAATGCGTGTATGTGATACCGTATTTCATTCTCGCGATGAATGTTTCGATTGGTTGTATGCGATATAACCTAGTTATTGAATCGAAGGTTGATTCGATAAATCGATACATTGGATACTAGTCGGTTATGTGCGAAATGACCGGATCATTGAATCAAATGTTGATTTAATGATTTAATGTATAATTATATATTTGATATATTACTTTGCATTAACTAGTATTGGTTCACTTTAAATGGATTTTCTCACTTGTTTTTCACAAGTTGTATATGTGATATATTTTTGTGCACTTGGTTGTATCATGTTTGATGATACATGAAAATTGGCTTTGTGTAAAGACTTATACCATGGTTATGATAATGGTTAGGGTTTTGATTTATTCACTTATTTATTTATCCATTCTTTTTTGAGAAATAGATAAAAGAAAACAAAATGGTTTCTTTTTATCATGAAGCTTGTTGAAGCTTCATGAAGCTTTGACTAAAGTGACCATTTTGTCTTCATGCTTAACCCTAACCATTCCCACTAACCATGGTCTATTCTCTACACCTAACCAAGGTTAGGATATGATAAGTATTCATTTTATTATTCTTTTTAAAGAACACTTATCATATTCTTTCTTCTTCTTCATCATCTTCATCAAGAAGAAAAGCTCTCCTCCAACAATGGCATCTTGAGTAAAAGAGTGAGAAATCCAATTCTAAAGTGAACCCACCTCCTATTTCTTCACCCTCTACCTTTTGCCATGTAGTATAGGGTGTTTTCTTCACAAGTTTCACGACTTGGTGAAGTTGGATCTTGATCTTGTGTAACCTCGACGTAGATCATCTTCGGCATCATAGCCGACGACTAGTCCGCTCATTTCTCCGATGAAGCCGATGCTAGAGTCCGAGATCCGACTTGGACAGCGAGAGGACGTCTACGTAGAGCTAAGGAAGTGGAGAACCGGATCTACAAAGGTTGTAGCTTCTTACTTTTAGTTAAGTCGTTAACTAGTTTTACTTTTCGCCTAAACTCTTGTCAACGAATCCGTATTAGGGTTTCTCGGCACATGTAAAATTTGAAATTGGCATGGTTGATGCCTTGTCAGACCTCATTAGAGTGCCTAGGAACCCTACAATGGTATCAGAGCCTAGCTAGAGCCTTAGGTGATGCTTAGACGATGTTTGAAACCCGATCGAACCCGAAACCCTAATTTTTTCACGCTCTCTGGACTTTTTTCAAAAACTGGTTTTTTTCCAGATTAAAAATGCTTAAAAAATTCAGCAGGGAATTAAAAGAATTACGGTGCAAAAATTACTTGATGATATGTCTAATGAGCGGCGGAACCGCGGCAGAAGCCTGGCTTCTGCGGCGGTTCCCCGGCCATATAAAGGGATATGCCTCCAAAATTTGCACAGTAATTCATGTTTTCAGGAGCTGAGTATTATGGGAATTTTTAATATTTACTCAAGAGTTGAGTATTTTGGGTTGTATTGGGAATCGAAGATTCGATCGGATTATCAAACTTCATCTATATGTTTTTCCGGATATTTTAGAATATGTTAAAAAGTTCGACCAGATAAAAATACCCACTTTTTCTCCTGGCGGAAAATTTCCAAGTGTTGGATTTTTCTGTGGTTTAAGGACGTTCTGAGTAGTGCAAGTAACGCGATGGTCCCTCTAGAAGACAACAAACCTTAACTCGATTATGTGACCGTCTTGAACTGCCCTTTGAACCTTCGGGTTTGGGGTAGTACGGCGTGCCACATGTGAGGCGTTGGCTTGACCCTTCTACGGCTGGAACGTTGGTACTGAGGCATGAAGTGAATGTCTTTGAACTTATTTCATGTGTTGAACGGTTTCGGGAAAACTTGGGTGTTCGAATGTTCGATCGAAAAATTTAATATTTTCTATTTATCCGGAATGGGATACAATAATTGGAATTCACAAACAGTTATGAGATAACTGAATGAATGTTATAAATCTAGCGGTTTAGTCTCACTTGATATTGAAAAGAGTTTTCGGTAATGAGACTAAAATGCGGGGTTTATAATTGTTAGGCATGTGATGTCTAAGTATTTCATTTGATTAGGCATGCGATGTCTAAAGAGGTTGCGGATTCCAACTGTTGTAGTTTTACATTTTTTTTTCTGTGACCATAAGTGTTGTATATAGTGGTATTGCCGATTGTCGTTGCTATACGTCGACGACAATCGGTGTATGCATACTTACTTACGTTGATGACATGTGATGTTATGTGTTGCTGGATATGTTATATTGGATCGTCGTGTTTGAATAGCCGGGTTTTTTTTATATGAAATGAGTGTTTTCATTTTCATTCATATAAAAACTTGAATGTAATATTCTTTTATTTGGGGCACTTCCAGGTTGCGGAAGCTGTCAGCTTTTGTATATTATTTACTTTTCTGCACTAGGATAGACCTAAGGAGGGGAGCACAAGTAACCGGGTTCTAGGGTCCAGTGGGAGACCATCTCGAGGAGTCGAGTCCGGGTCTCCTAACCCTAGAATTGGTAGGGTTGCTTGCCGCTCTCATAGGAGTCTAGGGGTGTGGGATTGGCTATTCATCACAACCGTCGAATTCGTGTTTTATACTGGCTCGTATTGAAAACACGGACGTCCTAGTATATCCAATATTTCATATGATATTTTCTGCTGTGATATCTGTGATGTGATCATTTGATATGTTCTGATGGATACAGTATATAGTATATATGATATATTATATAGACGTTACTTATGTTTTGAACCCGCACTAGCCCTGCCCTGCTCTGTCGTTAGTTACCTAACCTAACGGTGCACGAGGGGACATCGAGGCGAATGCGGATGGCATAAGTGTACGTCGTATTTATCTGTAATGTTTAGGTGACTTAAATGATGGGACTTCATTAATGTGATTAATGAAAAAAAAGAAACCTAAAAGATATTGTAGAATCAAATTTTAAACAAAACAGGTAGCTACAGTTCTTGCTTGGCATAGCGGTATATATGATATACCCTGCACCTTATTCGATGAGGAAAGGGCCGAGATCCCCTCACCAGGAGTGACCCCTTTAGCAATAACTGGCAGATGCTACACACTCGGTTTGCTTTTGATTGCTTCTATGGTTTCTGCTTTGCACAGCGATATATATGATATATCCCGCACCTCATTCGACGAGGAAAGGGCCGGCGATCCCTTCACCGGGAGTGACCCCTTTAGCAAAACTAGAAAAGCCTCAAAATCACTCCTTTTCAAAACTTCATTTGATTCTACAACGATATCAAGTTCATTACGCAATAGGTTTTCAAAAAAACCTATCGTAGCCCTCCGTCATTTCAGATAAATCCTACTTAGTATTCGTGCTACGTTTGTTGACCTCCGTCAAGGCGTAGTGTGCGGTAGCTAACCAGTATTTATCTGTTTATGCATTTGATGCAGATTGGATTAGGGAGTCGTACGACCTTGTTGACCTCCGTCAAGGGTCGTGCGGGTGGGTTTGATTCAATCAAGAAATGACAGGATGAACTTGACCTGCACCCTGTAGTTTGTTGACCTCCGTCAATGTCATAGGATGCTTAGGGCAAAATATTATCGGGAATTTCAAGTGTTGAAATTTGCAATGAGATTGCATACCTTCTATGAGATAGTTGGATCCCGATACCCACTGCGAGTAAGAGTTACTCCTGGGAGAGTTTTACACATTACAATTAGCCGATCAAATAGGTGTCTAGAAAGGTGTCAACGGGGTTACGCCTCTGGGAAAACGAGGTTTACTTTAATTAGGTCCGTGCGAAAGCACGGGGAACCTCCCTCAAAGTACCGACACTGGCATGGCTGAAAGATTGGCGAAGTTGTAGGGTGTAATTAATCCCGGCTAGTCTTTCCTTTTAGGGTTTGAAGGAAGATTTGATAAAAACCAGTGGGAGCCATCCTGATTAGATAAGATAATAACCAATCTTATCTTGCAAGAGCATACGCTAAAGTGTTTTCTTCTTTCTCTCTCCAGGTAGCGACCATTTCATGCCCTAATCAAGATAATAATATGGATGTATTGACCGAACCCGCATGTTATACTGTGCTGGGAAACGTTGGTTCCGTTCTTTCCTATAAGAGTTATAGGACTGAACAGGATATAGGGGAATACCAGGATTCCCATTTCACCCGAATGAAGAAAATACATACTGATGCATTTTCTTCGGGTGTGTTCGTTACAGAGAACTGTTTCTCCATTTGCTATACATCCTGGGTATTAGATACCGGGTCAGGATCCCATATATGTAATCAGTTACATGGGCTAAGGAAAGTTAGAGAACTTGGAGAAGGTGATAAAGACATTAGAGTTGGAAATGGTACAATAGTTGCAGCTAAGACTGTCGAGGAATATCACCTTGTGTTACCAACTGGTAATACATTGGTTCTGAACGAATGCTATTACATGTCGAACCTGATATGCAATATTATATCGGTTTCTTTGTTGAGTAAAGAGGGATATAATTTTGTATTACAGGACAATGTTATGAACATTTTCCGTAACCAAAAGTTGGTTGGATCAGGCACATTGTGCAATGGCATTTATGTTCTAAATCAATCAACAGTTCTGAGCATAACAAACACACACAAGAGGAAGAGTTCTGAAATGAACGAATCCTTCTTGTGGCATTGTAGACTGGGTCACATCAATACGACACGACTAGCTAAGTTGCATAAGGATGGGTATTTAAATCCGTTTGAATTTTCATCTTATGACACTTGCCAGTCATGTCTCAAAGGCAAGATGACCAAAACTCTGTTTACGGGACATGGAGAGAGAGTTACCGAACTCTTGGGACTAATACATAGTGATGTATGCGGTCCCATGTCTACACATGCCAGAGATGGTTCTTCGTACTTCATTACATTCACTGATGATCTCTCTAGATTCGGATATGTGTTCCTGATGAAACACAAATCAGAAGCTTTTGAGAAATTTATAGAATATAAACAAGAAGTCGAGAACCAAACTGGAAAAAGTATTAAAATCCTACGATCTGATCGAGGAGGTGAATACTTGAGCATTGAATTCCTGGACTTCATAAAAGAGAATGGGATTCTCTCTCAGCTAACTCCTCCATATACACCACAGCACAACGGTGTATCAGAACGGAGGAACTGCACCCTATTAGATATGGTGCGCTCTATGATGAGTGTAGCTGAGTTACCTGTTTCCTTCTAGGGATATGCACTAGAAACAGCAGCATACCTACTGAATAGGGTTCCCACCAAATCTGTGCCTACCACACCATATGAAATATGGGAAGGGAAGAGACCATATCTTAATTTTATAAAGATATGGGGTTTCCCGGCCTATGTCAAAAGACAAAAACCGGACAAACTCGAGGCAAGGTCTGTTTTGTATAAATTTGTTGGATTTTCCAAATATTCGTGAGGGTATATCTTCTGCCACAGTGAGGAACAAAGAGTATTTGTTGCTCAACATGCCACCTTTTTAGAAAAGGAATTTCTTGCAAAAGAGATTAGTGGCTCTGAGGTAGAACTGGAAGAGGTTCCAGCTGAACAAAACACAACAGAAGATTTAGTGGAACCAGAGGATTCAGTAGCTCCCAATGAACCTCAGCCTCTCCGCCGATCTAGTAGGGTTCTTCGCCAACCTGAGAGATACTACGGTTTTCTCATGGATGGTGGGAGCGAGGATTGCATCATGGAGGATGATGACCCAACTAGCTTCGAGTAGGGACTCAGTGACATGGCTGGATGCAATGCGGTCCGAGATGGAATCCATGTACACCAACAAAGTGTGGACTTTGGAAGTTGCTCCTGAAGGGGTAAAACCCATTGGGAGCAAGTGGATCTTCAAGAAAAAACTTGGTGTAGATGGGAAAGTGGAGACTTTCAAAGCTAGACTTGTTGCAAAAGGTTTTCGTCAAAGACCAGGTGTGGACTATGACGAAACCTTTTCACTAGTGGCTATGCTTAAATCCATCCGGATCATGCTTGTCATCGCTGCATATCATGATTACGAAATCTGGCAAATGGATGTTAAGACCGTCTTTCTAAATGGTGATTTAGAAGAGTGCGTGTACATGACTCAGCCAGAGGGCTTCGTAGACAGTGGGAGCAGCGGGAAGGTGTGCAAGCTGCTTAAATCCATTTATCGATTAAAGCAAGCATCGCGGAGTTGGAACATCTGCTTTGACATCGTTATCAAAGAGTTTGATTTCGTCAAAAACCCAGATGAACCTTGTATCTACAAGAAGGTGGCAGAGAGTAAGGTTGTCTTCCTCGTATTGTACGTGGACGACATACTCTTGATAGGAAATGATATTCCTTTGCTGCAATCGGTCAAGCTCTTCTTATCACAAAGATTCTCAATGAATGATCTTGGTGATGCCTCCTGCATATTGGGAATTAGGATCTATAGAGATAGATCCAAACGGATATTGGGATTGTCCCAATCCAGGTACATTGACACCATACTAAAGAGGTTTAGTATGGAAGAATCCAAGCGTGGGAACTTGCCCACGATCTCTGGAGTCACTCTCTCCAAAGAGATGTCTCCCAAGACTGATTTGGAAAGAGCTCGCATGCAAGTGATACCCTATGCTTCGGCTGTAGGCTCTATCATGTACGCGATGTTATGTACCAGACCCGATGTAGCATACTCACTAAGTGTAGTGAGCAGGTATCAAGCTGATCTTGGAGAGAGTCACTGGACAGCTGTAAAGAGCATTCTCAAGTACTTGCGAATGACTAAAGAGATGCTCTTGGTATATGGTAACGGAGAACTCCAAGTGGAGTCCTTTACCGATTCGAGCTTCCAGAGTGATAAGGACGACTCTAAGTCGCAGTCGGGATTTGTCTTTACACATTATGGAGGGGCGGTTAGCTGGAAGAGTTCCAAGCAGGAAACCGTGGCAGACTCGACGATGGAAGCTGAATACATCGCTGCCAACGATGCTGCCAAAGAGGCTTTCTGGATCAAGAAGTTCATTACTGAACTTGGAGTGGTTCCATCCATTGAGCATCCAATACCGTTGTATTGCGATAACAATGGAGCGGTGGCTTTGACCAAGGAACCCAGGTCCCATCAACGATCCAGGCATATTCTGAGGTGGTATCACCTGATCCGGGAGATAGTTGATCGCCGGGAGATCGAGGTCAGAAGAGTTTATACGAAGAACAACACGGCGGATCCACTCACGAAGGCCATTCCCCAGATATAGTTTGAAAGACTCTTCGGGATGCTCGGTATGCGATACTACAGCAGCTGGCCCTAGAGCAAGTGGGAGATTGTTAGTTGTATGTATGCCCTAGAGGCCAGTATTGTACAGATGATGTATATTATATTGGATGCTTGGACATATATAGAGATGACTTTCTTGCTCGATATGATAGTATGCTATCTGGTTGCTTTTTATCTTAACATGTATACTAGTCTCTTTAAACTGTCTTATAGTTACATGTTGGTAAAGCCCTTAGGATGTGTACTTGACTACCTGGACTATGATGCAGATCATACTAGTGGGGACATGGTAGTCCATAAGTACATCCTTCAAGGTCCCTAGTCGTGGGTGTATCGAGACGGGGCATCGATATACTAGTGTAGACTAGCGTATATGCTTCTCGACCCATGAGTTGGGCGATGGATGATCCCATATCCATTGGTGTTTGACATCAGAGATAGTATACGGGTGCTCAGTGGAGACTGGGTACACTGGACGGACTCGCCGAGAACTCCCAGATGGTATTATACCTCACGTCAGATGGCAGTTCTCAGGTGACACTTGTGCAGGTTAGTCTGTAGACCCGAGATCGTCATAGAGTCTTGTGTGATTCCCACTGTGCTTTGATCTCCACCTTACCACGTCCATGAGGGCGTGCAAAACTGCGGTTTTTGGGTACAGTCCCGAGTCACATGGAGGCAATGAGCGATAGGAGGGGTTTCGTCTCTCCGGGTATTGGGGGTTGATGCTGCGCTGTGCGCGATTGGCCGTAACAGGGAAGTCCCTGGCCAGGGCTGATCAGAGATTTGTTGGTAAGTATTACCAGTAGTTTCTCGACTTGTTATGAGCCTCACATCGGCACGACTTATCGGTTATTGGGGTCTGACATTTACCACCCCTTGACTTGATATGCGACATATCAGACGAACAGACCGGACTGTACGGTAAGTGTTACTGGTTGGATTCACAAGAGTGTGAGCGGGCTTGCTCGTCGATCTTCTGATCGCTCAATACCCGGGTGGCCGTTACGTTTAGCAGACCGCTTGCGGCTTGTGGGTGCTTGATATGATCATCATCTGCTGCCGGCGTATTGACGAGTCTTTAGAGTCCTACGCAGAGGTTTCCTGGCTCAAGCGAAACGAAATAGGAGCGCATATGAGATATGTGCGGGACCGAGAGTAATGCGTGTATGTGATACCGTATTTCATTCTCGCGATGAATGTTTCGATTGGTTGTATGCGGTATAACCTAGTTATCGAATCGAAGGTTGATTCGATAAATCGATACATTGGATACTAGTCGGTTATGTGCGACATGACCGGATCATTGAATCAAATGTTGATTTAAAGATTTAATGTATAATTATATATTTGATATATTACTTTGCATTAACTAGTATTGGTTCACTTTAAATGGATTTTCTCACTTGTTGTTCACAAGTTGTATATGTGATATACTTTTGTGCACTTGGTTGTATCATGTTTGATGATACATGAAAATTGGCTTTGTGTAAAGACTTATACCATGGTTATGATAATGGTTAGGGTTTTGATTTATTCACTTATTTATTTATCCATTCTTTTTTGAGAAATAGATAAAAGAAAAAAAAATGGTTTCTTTTTATCATGAAGCTTGTTGAAGCTTCATGAAGCTTTGACTAAAGTGACCATTTTTTCTTCATGCTTAACCCTAACCATTCCTACTAACCATGGTCTATTCTCTACACCTAACCAAGGTTAGGATATGATAAGTATTCATTTTATTATTCTTTTTAAAGAACACTTATCATATTCTTTCTTCTTCTTCATCATATTCATCAAGAAGAAAAGCTCTCCTCCAACAATGGCATCTTGAGTAAAAGAGTGAGAAATCCAATTCTAAAGTGAACCCACCTCCTATTTCTTCACCCTCTACCTCTTACCAAGTAGTATAGGGTGTTTTCTTCACAAGTTTCATGACTTGGTGAAGTTGGAGCTTGATCTTGTGTAACCTCGACGTAGATCATCTTCGGCATCATCGCCGACGACTAGTCCGATCATTTCTCCGATAAAGCCGATGCTAGAGTCCGAGATCCGACTTGGATAGCGAGAGGACGTCTACATGGAGCTAAGGAAGTGGAGAAACGGATCTACAAAGGTTGTAGCTTCTTACTTTTAGTTAAGTCGTTAACTAGTTTTACTTTTCGCCTAAACTCTAGTCAACGAATCCGTATTAGGGTTTCTCGGCACTTGTAAAATTTGAAATTGGCATGGTTGATGCCTTGTGAGACCTCATTAGAGTGCCTAGGAACCCTACAGTATTGATATCAATTTAGATACTTCATCATATTTACTCATGCAGATATAACTCATATTCATGATATGATATTACCTGAGGCACTTGGCACTACTTACATGTATAGATGTTATATTGCCACCTTATCATGCTTTAGACTTATCCTTTTGAGGTTTATTATATATCTGATCGTATTGACCTAGGATTATGTCATACATTCGATTTCCACTTGTAGATATTTTCTATTCACGAGTTAGTAACTCACCCCCGTTGTGCCACAGCTTCTTGAAGTGTTTTGCCGTACAGGTTCCATGGCGGAATTTCTGGGACACCGATTCCTTTGCGGGTGATTTGGTTTGGTAGGTGGGATCTTTTGCATCAGAACCACCATTGTTGATGTATTATTCATTGTATCTAGAAATTCCATCAAACAAAACTTGTATATTGTTTCAGACTTAGACACTAGTGATGTATTATTTCGACCTTAGAGTCGCGCGTAGTAGTTTTACGGTTTTCATGTTATTTGAGTTTCTTTTTGAGTTTTGATTCTCGCCCTTCGGCGTTGTATATTATATTGCCTACGTGATTGTGACCGTCGTTTGACGAAGAGCTAGCTCCCGCTTGGGGATGCCTTTTATCATTGCATATATATTATTTTTGTTGTACCCCGTTCGGGGCCAGTTTTTACAAAGGAAACTCTGCCGAAATTTTCATAAAAGACTATACATTTTAAAATGCATATTCGGCTTAGTTATTTAAAAAACCTTGTTTTTTTAAACAAGTTTTCTTTACTTCTAAAAACTATTTTTCTACTAATTACTCTTTAAAATGGTTTTAGATTTCTGAGTTTTTGGCTTACTTGGATTAGATGGAGTCCTATAGACTTCATATGATTCAAGGGCCAGTCACGTGCTCTTTCGGGTCATGACAAAGTTGGTATCAAAGTGCTAGGTTAACCTTGGTTCGAGTCTAAGTTTGACTATATGGAGCCTAGGGAGTTTATATATATACGGAACTTAAGCTTGACCTTACGGAACTTAGACTTTTTCGAGGGTGTATTAGATCCGAACTTTCGTCGTGTAAGATGACCCTTGGTTGATGGAGTACGTAGCTTGAGTAGAGTGACGTACCGTGTGTATGTTCCGCGGCATACTTACGACACGCCACTCCACTTAAGAAACCTTAAGATGTACATTTCCTTGCACAGTATTATATTCATTCTTATGACCTATCCTCATCGATTTTGGTTACGATGTTGCTGCCACGATTACACGGGCAGAGTGAGCTACGGTTAGACTTGCGTCAGCTTGAGCTCATCGCAGACGAGGACTGACACCAGAGACATACGATTGCATATGCAGGCATCGTTTTGCTGTGTTTTCGCGCCATGAGCGTTTGACAGATCGCTTTTACGAGATTTCTCGGACGTGCCGATCAGTACAGAGGATCAGGCTACTGCTAGAGGCCAGCCAGAATGTGATTACCATCGATATATCGCTTATTCATAATGATAGAGGCG
Source organism: Agapanthus africanus (assembly GCA_030015575.1). Lineage (NCBI taxonomy): Eukaryota > Viridiplantae > Streptophyta > Magnoliopsida > Asparagales > Amaryllidaceae > Agapanthus > Agapanthus africanus. The sequence continues at coordinate 288,901,012 of JASDDO010000029.1, forward strand.
TTGTTCAGCGTACATAGGAATGAGCCAGTGGTTGCTGCAAATGACGAGATATCGCCCAGATGATTGGAGCTACTGCAGCATGAGTATATACTTAGAGTTATGATGGAAGGTCGCTAGTCACTAAGGATGAAGGACTAAGACATGTGGTTCGTCCGCTTACCGATGCGAGGTCATCAGATAGATTGATTCCAGCTAGAGACGACTTCACGCAGATTCGGTTAGAGTCAATAGAGACGATCGAATGTTAGGAGCCCATTTTCCAAGTTTAAACTATTCGGAAAGACATGTAAGCGAGTCTATGGACCCTCTAGAAGAATGAAACCCTAACTCGACATAATGACCGTGTGAAAGCCTTTGAATCTTAGGGTTTGCGGCAGTTCCGCGGCGCTATTAGTGAGGCTTGGGTTTGCCCTTCTATGGCTAGACCATTGATGCTGTGGTATGTACTCGATACTATTAAACTGGACCAAAGATGTTGATCTCTTGGGGGACTATGAGGTTTTGACAAATTGATCGGATGGTTCGACATCATTCGGATATCATATGATAGGACACATTGCTTGGGAGACTCCAGATACGAGTATAGCCGTTGGAGCACCGTCCATGCAGCCACGATGAGACGAGTCCGAAGCAGTCGACATCAGAGAAAAGTGGAGTAGGAGATTCGAGAAAGACCTCGACAGGACCTTTCTGGAATACTATACAGGAAGACCTGGATCTAGGAGTGGTCATATTGCGCACACCCTGCAGGTCAAAGTTCGGCATCGTTGACGAGATAGTTGACCAGGTTCGGATAAAGGACCTCACCCAGATGCGTTGTGAGTTGATCGAGGACAGACGAGTATTGAGTAATCCTCCAATGGTTGGGATGAGTTCCCGAGGGCCTGTTCGGCCAGATATCTTCTATAGAGTGATGAAGCTACAGAGTACGCAATTTCGAGTCCGTACGAGAGACTTTGGATTGACCGTGGCCGAGAACATTTGCAGTGCGTAGATAGCATGGCGTGACATCATAGTGGATGACGCTAAAGACAAGTGGAACTAGGGGTTCGTGCGAGATGCTGACGAGCTGTCATTACTTCCCGTCGAGACTAGATACCTGATATGCTTACAAAGGCATTGGGATACGGCCAGTTTCCGAGGAAATATGTGCGGAACACGCAGATGTCCAGAAAATGAGAAAGGATTATGTAAGAGTACCAGCCTCCGTAAGTTCGACATAGGCAAGATCGGAAGAGACCCTGAGCAGGATTCCTTCCAGGACACTGCTACGATTAGATTTGCACCCAGGTGCAAAAGAATGATGTGCATTCAGAGGACCGGAGGTCGGCGCCAGTGACGTGCTACTTTACGAGTGGTCGTGAGGATTGACCGAGAGATGACCAGAAAAGTGCCAAAACGGAATCATCCTGTTAGCACACCTAACAGGGCCGATGAGCCGATGGATTGCGAGATAGGTAATCCACAGGAAAGATAAGGACCCAGAGACAGAGGACGCCAGACCGTGAGCAAGAGGCAAGTGGATATCTTGTGCTGCTAGCATTGGATGCGCCGACACCTTCTCGACTGCGAAGGAGGATATAACGATGACGGTATTTATGATTTGCGATTTTATGATTCGACTATCACGTATCCGTCATCTTAGATTTCGGTATTTTGGGTGATCTATTTGCATGATTTGGTCGTGATGGCTGAATTTCATAATATTTGTTTTTATGCACCATGGTTGCACTTAATGGGTATTTATGTTTTACGCAAAGTATTATGCTTGAGGTATTGATTATGACTTCATGCCTATTTTATGCCGGTGATTTGATTTATGCTTCCAGCCTCGTTTTCATGCACTTTTAATGTTTGATTTGATTCGTGCACGCAGATGCACATGGTTGTGAGATTATACATCACGGTGTACCTGATTTGGATTGAGCCATATTGTATACCTTCGATTTCGATTCTGATATTGTTGTTGATTTCTTGGACTCCATGCATTAGATTTGGAATTTCGCGCATGTTGGGCGCATGTTTTGAGATACGATTTTGGTGCACACCAGATGCACTAGGTCGGGATTCTTCATGCATGTCAGATGCACCTGATTTTACTGGCAGGCACACACGTTCCTTATGACAGATATTCCGTCCACACCCGTTGCACTTAGATATTGTTTTGTGCACATGTATGGCACATATATGGATTTTGATTTCCGTGCGCATCAGATGCATAAGGTATTCTTATATACATTTTTAGGATTGATTTCTTATCGAGCAGAACATTTTTATGATATTTGCTATGTGTTTTCATACGGAGCAGGAATAGTCAAAAGACAGTACCTGGATGTATTTTACATATATTTACTTCAGCTATTTACATGTATTGATGATTTCAAAGCCCCGACGACTTAGATACTGAAATGTTTTAGTATTTGGAGGTTTAAATTTAAATTCGGGGACCGAATTTCTTTAAGGGGAGAAGATTGTAACATTTCAAAAAAAATAAAATATTATTTTTGGGAATTTTTATAATTTAATATTATTTTAATGAATATTTTAATATTTCGATATAATTAAATACAGATAAATGGGAAAAATTTTGGAAAAAAATTGTGAAAAATTCTAAAACAGGGTATTTTATGGAATTATGTCATTTTTAACTTTTTATGATTAATTATATGCTAATTTAGTGCTAATAGCGATCAGAAATCGCTAATCGTTTTTTAGCATTTTTGTGCAAAACATGCACATATCTTTTTCTACACTTATGTTTCATTTTCTACCATGCTATTTGGGTTACTATTGGTGTGAGAAGGATTTAGAGGGAAAGAGATAAGAAAATAAGAGATGAAAAGAGAAAGGAATATTATATGAAGTATGGGTGAGAGAGAGAAAAGGGTTACTTTTGACCAAGACTTAGCCATTTCCTCTTCTTTCTTCACTCATCTCTCTCCTTCTTTATCCCTTGCAGCTGCTGCTGCCCTAGTTCCCTCGCCACTTCACCTACTCAAATCATCTCAAAAATAAACTCAAAACCATATCTTCCATTCACTAAAAGGGTGCACAAGCTCAAGACAAACACATTGGACCAAGAAAGCAAGGATTTTGGCCACTAGGGGCAACTCAAGAATTTTCTTGAGTTGCCAAATGAGGTATTTTTCTGGACCATTAGCTTAGTTTTTTGCATACATATACCCCCATGTTAAGATTAGAATCGATATCTTGTGATTTTGTGGATTTAGGAAAATCTAGTCAGGGTTTGAAGGAATTGTGAGTTGTGGTGAACAATTGAGCTCAGTAGAGATTATACAAACACCTTAGTGCTAGATTTAAGACCCAAACCTGAGACTTGAAACCCGGAATACGGATTTAGAAACCGATATCGGAAGATTTATGAAATGTGTGATGGTTATATTGGAATCTGCTATTACCCCGAGACTGTGAAATTTTTTTTGGTTGGACAGTGATATGTGCAGGCACCCTGGAAGCTAACCCCAAGACCCTAGCCCCTAACTATGTTCCTCGACCGCCAATTTATTCCCTCTGGCCGCAATTTGCGGCCAGACCTGGACCAATCTGGCTCATGTTGTTTGTATGGCTTTATTTCATGTAGATTAGACCCCTGGCATGTGCAAAATTGTCCAATTTGACCTAAGGTAGAATCTGGAGCCTTTTTCCTAAGTTGCTATTTTGAATTATGTTTCCGTATTCCGTATTTTGAATTCTAGAATTGTGTATCAGTGTTTTACCTCGAATACTTGGCGTTTATACGACGATATCGAGGAGTGTTCGGTGGTTTAAAGACGTAGTCCATAGGTTCTAACCTATATGCCTTAGCGTATCATTTTGGGTTTTGTGTGTCGTTTTAGTTTTGATTTGGTTTTAATACGCATTTACGATACTTTTATATGTAGGTACCCTTGAAGGCTTCGGGACGACAAGCAAGCTTATGGCGACATCGACAAATGAAGATGCAAGGTAAGTAGATTATATCTACGGGGAAGTCGGGTGGATGGCGTATAGCACCCTCGCAGTCCGAAGTTGGTATACTATATATGTATATATTATATATATGATAGTTTATAGAGTGTCGTGGATTTGTGTTATGTGTACTACATATAGATTAGGGTTAGAAGTAAACTAGTGAAGGTCCTAGTCGCGAACCCTAGAATAGGTTTACACCCATACACGCACTGTTGCATATTCATTATACTTATACCGTGATGATAATAGTGGATGACATTGGAGATGAGTCGATGATATTGGGCATAGTGCTGTGAGATTGGTGATATGATGTGATTCGTATTTGGGATATGACATGTGATTCTTAGCGGGCCTTTGGACGTGTCCTTCACACACGCATTCATACTTATATAGATGGTATCGACTTGTACTAGATATAGAATAGTACCCCAGATTATTTGATTTGATGATAAGGATAACAGATAACTGGTGAGATAATGTGATATTGGCCCTTACCCAGCTATTGGGATGTCGTACGACGATTTACCGTACGAGCTATATATTGATGATTGATCTGCACTCATGACTCGAGGATGTCAGATGATATACGGTATCGTACGCGATACTATTGAGGCGGGATCACCGACTCTTATATCTATATTTATATATTTTGACTCAGATTTACATGGTTTCCATACCCCTCCCGATTGACTCAATAGTTAGATCTGTAGTTAGTATAGTATATGCTAGACTAGACCCGAGTCATACCTATTTCAAAACTAACGAATCAGGAGTATTTTAAAGACAGGCAAAAGGGATTCTACGGATACTTTAAAAAGGTCGCACCTTTTCTTAAAAACACCGTAGCCCTTATTTTACTAAAAACCCCGATTCGTCTTATTTCAAATGGCAAAATTGCATGACTTATACATATGGATGTAGATTCTTTACTATTGCATTGATTATTCGATTCCGCATATTCTTACAGTTTGCATCGCATCGCATTGCATGTGTTTATTGCTATATTACGACCATGCTGTTAGGACACCAGCATCATTATTGATGATGCATATGTTCCACGTACACTTGCTTACCGGCTCACACAATTCATCATCGATAATTGTCATGTCACTACACTGTAGTATTGTTGCATTCAGGATATGACCCTTGCATGGCATACTTGTGCACATACTTACTGTACACTCATTACTTGTGCACATACATATTTGCACATATATAGATGATTTCTCGCTTGATTTGGAGATTTGGGAACCGCAAGAAACTCTTTAAAACTGATTCATTTTAAAAGAGCAGCTTTCCCCAATATGTGCATATTACTATTCCATGTTGCATGATATATTGATATGCTTACATTCTTTTATATGTCGCATACATCATGTTTTCTGATTATACGTATTGAGATATGTTGTTTCCATGATATCTCTGAATTTGGGAACCGAGGGTATTTTAAAAAGAGAGTATGTGTTGTTTGAAAAACACGATTACCCTTGATATGATATTTCAGTGCATCTACCATGTGTTTTCTCGGTTCTGAGAGTGGCATGTGAAACCCGATTCGAGGAGCGGTAGGTACCGTCTGCGAGTACATGGTGGTCCCGGTGAGGTACCCCGGTGCAAGAAGACTTGTATATGCTAGACGGTGAGCCCGGAAGGGGAGTACTACCTACTGGTGATAGTATTTGGTGTAAGTCGATGTGCAACACCCCAACTACTTGTGGGGGGCAAGAATATGAAAAATGATCTTGTTCTTTGTTTAAACATCGACTAACTGTATGAATCGTTTACTAAACTATAACTAACAAATAACATAGAATTCTAAGCTACTATGTTAAGGAATTATACCAAACGATTCTAGTCCTTCGTCTTTACGATCTCTCCGGCCTCTTTGGATCTCAACGTCCTCCTCGGTTTCCTTCCGTGATAGACGATCCACCCGAGAACCCTAATCCAAGCTATAACCTCTAAACTTGAGGTTACTTAGTTTCTCTAGTTGCTAATTAAAGTAGCTAAGGTGATGTAGAGTTAGGTTATGGAGTGTTTAGCCTTTACTAATTCTTGTACTCAACTCATGAGTGGTAGGATTAGGGTTTGAAGAAGAGAGTGAGCTTGAGGAGAGAGAATGAGAAGATGATAATGATGATGATAAAAATAATGATATTGTTTCTCACTTGATATATGAAATATAATGAATTAAAAATAAATGAATAATATGAGATTATTCATCATGCTTCATAAATGCAAGTGGGTGATTCATTATGTGAGTCATTAAGCATTTAATAATACATTAATGACATGATGAATCACTCATAATGAGTCACAAAATCATTAAATGACAATGCCACCTCACCCTCCAAGTCACCATGCTTCTAGAAGCTTCTCGGAAAATTACGAGAACGCCCTTCCTATCCGTGAAAACACGGAAAAACTATAGACTGTATAAATCCAATAACCTGTTACTAGAATCAGGCTTAAACCAAAGCCGGCTAATAAAAACTGTCCGAACGACGTATGTGTTTAAACGCACATGCGCATCCGAACCCTTATCGTAAAACCGTACGACCTCTATATCTTTTCGCCTGGGTTTGGGAAATCTCTGTGTGGGACTCTAAACACTCGACTACTACGCTGGCAGTGGGTTTAACCACAGACCGCAAGTGGCACTAGCTGTACGTAACGGTCCCCAGGTAGTTCTCGATAAGAAATCCGATGAGCTAAACCATCTGAAATCCTACTGAGCCTATCCGTGACAATATCCGCACAGTCCGGTATGTTCGTCTAAGAGCATCGCATGTATGGTCGAGGGAGGTGGTGGACGTCATACCCCTAATAACCGTACAAGTTGTGTCGGTATGGCTCAAGACCATCCGAGAATCTACTGATCAGTCCATCAGTAATTCTTCATCAGCCCTGGCCAGGGACTTATCGTAATGACCAACCGACCAAAGTGTGATATCAACTCCCTATACCGGGATAGACGAATCCCTAACAGTCGCTCACTGCCTCCACGTGGCTCGGGACTGTGCCCAACTAAAACCTGTTTGCACGACTCCTTTGAGCCGTGGTAGGGTAATAATCAAAGCACAGTGGGAACTCACACGAGACAAATGATGACTTTAAGTCAACAGACTATCTGCACACATGTCACCTGAGAACTGTTATCTGACTTTAGGTTTAATACCATCAAGTCAGTTCACGGCGAGTCCTGTCCGATGTACTCACACCCAGTGAGCATCTGTATACAATCTTAGGTGCACACCACCAATGGCTGCAGGACCAATCCATCGCCCCTTGTCAGGGTCTAGATATGTGTTGGAGATAGTGCCCTCAGAGTCAATTATTAGGTCACAGGTACGTGATTGCAATGATTGATGGAGGACCTATCCCGGTAGGACAGTCTTACTCGAGATGATAGTATGCTATCTGGTTTACCTTTATCATCGTGTACTGTTTTAAGTGACCTGACACGTCGCTATTACACGTTGATAGAGCCTCTAGGATTCTTGCTTGACCACCAGCAGTATGAGAGCGATCATATAAGTGGGAGCTGGGGGTCTATAAGCATATCCTTAAAAGGTCCCTAGTCGTGAAAGTTTCGAGACAGGGCATCGATTCTCCATAGTAGACTAGTGTATACAGTCGAGACCCCGACGAGGGGCGGTGGCCGATCTCACAAGCCACTGGTGTCAGTTGGATCACCTAAGATGTATACAGGTGCTCATTGGGTTATGAGTACACCGGACAGGACTCGCCGGGAACATGCTAGTTGGTCATATACCAGACGTCAGATGGCAGTTCCGTGGTGACATGTGTATAGGTTAGTTCATCGACCTGGGGATCGTCATTTGTCTCGTGTGAGTTCCCACTGTACTTTGATTACTACCCTACCACGGCTCAAAGGAGTCGTGCAAACAAGTTTTAGTTGGGTACAGTCCCGAGCCACATGGAGGCAGTGAGCGTATCTTCAGGGGTTCGTCTCTCCCGGTATTGGGGGTGAGGTCGTGCTGTGTCTAGGAGAGCCATTACACGAAGCCCTCGGCCGAGGCAAGGAGATTTACTGGTAGGTATTCCAGTAGTATCTCAGGGTGTTCTGGGCTACACTCCGACACGACTTGTACCGCTTTTGGGGGTCTGACTTTTACCAACCCCCTAGGCCCGCCATGCGATGCTCATAGACGAACGGACCAGACTGTACGGATATTGTCACTGACAGGCTCAGTAGGGTTGTCAGGCTGAGTTCGCTCACAGACGTCCCTTTTAGTCAATACCTGGTAGCCCGTTACGTATTGGCTTATACCTCTGACGTGCTAGTGGTTAAATCCACAACCAAGGTGTTGACGAGTCTTTAGAGTCCCCCACATTCTGTTACTCAGCTTTCGGGCGAAAGGTTGTAGAGGCCGTATGGAGATATGGCAGGTTCCGATCAGATACGTGCGGTATTGCACGGATCAGGATCGGACAGTTTGTACTATAGGCCGTATGGTTATATGGCAGGGTTCGATCAGATACGTGCGGTATTGCACGGATCAGGATCGAACGGATATTACTAGCCGGTTTTGGTATAAGCCGGATCCTAGCATAGTACATTGTAGATTTTGTCTCATTGCATTTGTATTTCAGTCGAAATACAGATGCGGGTGTGTATGCACAGTTTCGGGGTTTTCCTGTAATTTATTACGGGACCAGTTTTCTGGAGTTGCCAGTTTGCTTTCCGTTTCGGCCAATTTCCTTTGTATCGTTCATTGGCCGAAGTTTGGTGGAGGAGGGCTTATTTGCATTGTTGCAAATAGGCATTTGTGGAGGGGGTCTTTGCATATTCTTGTGTCATGATCACTTGACTTTTTGACTTCATCATGGTTGCACCTTACCTTAACTTCTTGACTTTGTTTTCATGATTTCTTGACTTTGGTTGTGATGATGGGAGAGGAGATGGTTGTTGAGTGTTGGACTTTCCAAGCCATCATTTTCTTTGCATTATTGTTCAAGCCACTCACTCCCTCATATTTTCCTATCTCATTCTCTCCATCACTCACTGGAGATGGCCGGCCAAAGCATTAGGGGCTGTCCAAATTTTTGCATGTGGGATTTTTGCTCTTTTGCTTTTGTAAAATCCCACAAGTCCCTCCACATTGTTCTCATATCATTTCCTCCACCAAAAGGCAATTCCTACAACTCCAAAGTGAGACTTGAGGACTACATATTCTACAGCGAATCTTGGGCACGTCGAGTAGCCGGCTTCGTGCTCGAGTTGCCTCGGCATTGAGGTGGGAGCCCGTAAAAGAAGTAGGCGATGTGGTGCACTTCCGGCGACGAGGAGGAGACGGGACATTCCGCAAGAGATCGGGACGATGACGAGAAGACCGGAGGACTTGGATCGTCGGTATATCTCTTTCCCATCTTATTGTTAGCTAGGACTAGTTAGTGGTTCGATCCGGGTATTAGTGCGCGGCGGTTTGCCAGTTCAAGAAAAATTAAAGTTTATCACCGCTTCCGCATTTGGCCGTCGGATTGACGGCCGGGGCGCCGCCGTGGACTTACAGTGGTATCAGAGCCTCACCATTAACTTAGTCTAGCTTCGTTTAATGTGTTTTGCATTTCCGATCGACCAAAATTCCAAAAACCATATTTTGATCACATCAGTTTTCTGTTGGAAATTTTTGGTGTCGAAAATTTTTTCAGGTTGCATAAAAGTACTGTGCTGAAAGATCTAAGACTACTGGAAAAATTTGAGACACTAATCTCTTTAGGGGAGCGCGGAACCGCGGCAAAACCCTACTTGTTGCCGCGGTTCCGCCGCAGTATGGAGGATTCAGTGGGTCGGGTTTTTACAGTGGGCTTCTGGGGTTAAAATTGGGGTTTTGGAATAATGACATTGGGCCCAGAATTTCTTGACCTGCTACAGTATTGCTTGGGGGCCCACTTGTTAAAGTTTGATCGATCGGATATTTTAAACACATTATTTCACAGTATTTACATTATATCTGCGACCGTGAATGTCACTTGATCGGTAAATCCGGTCTAACTGCTATAGCCCGGTTAGACGGATTTGCAAACGTGACTTTCACCTTGATGTTCTGTTTTTGCTGTGATGTTGCGGATCGGTCGTGGGGGATAGCCTGGATGCAATGCTAGTACAGTTGTGGTTGTATTATGTACATTTGATATTGCGGGGCGAGCGTCCGACATGTGGACTGCCGTCACTGCCTGTTTGTATTATTATTTTGGGGCACGGCCAGGTTGCGGTCGATGTACCCGTTGTATGTATATTTTACTTTCTGTACTAGGATTGCCCCGCGGAGGGGTGCACGGACAGCCGGGTTCTAGAGGGCAACAAGCCCGCATCTCATGGCATTGAGACGGAGGGGGATTTACTCTAGAATTGACGGGCTATTCGCCGCACTCGTAGGGGGTACAGGTTGACCCAGGAGGGGTGCCCAAGTTACCGGATTCCGTGAAGTGCTGGGTGGTCCATTCACGGTGCTGAAGGGGGCTGCCTCGCTTCAGGTTTTGGCGGGTGACTTGCCGCGCCCGTAGGGGTCTAGGATTTCATTGCACAGGCTATCCACACGACCAGGGGAACGTCGGGTTTCAGCGGCTCTGTGAAACCCGGGGATCCCAGATATCTGTATTGTTTCTGTGATGCTGTACATTTCTGTGATGTTGCATTTTTATTCACGCCTTGAGCGAATACTATATATTGGTATATATATTAGTAGATGTTGTATATGTTTTGCATCCGCGCTAGTCCAGTCCCCGCTCTGTCGTTAGTTAGCTAACCTAACGGGTAATGACGGGACCCAGTGGCGAATGCGGATGGCATATACGTACATCAGTATATTTTCGTTCTTTTTGGTGTGATCAATTGATGGGACTGCGTTGATTCGGATCAATGCAAGTTAAAAACAAACCTAATCTGATGTTGTTGGAACACTTTTTCAAAAAGCTGTTATTGCAAGGACGTTCACTTTTGTTTTGCATCGTGGTATTCAGTTGGAATATCCTGCTCCTCACTCGACGAGGCAAGGGCCGAGATCCCTTCACCGGGAGTGACCCCTTGGACAGAAGTTTGCGTCAGGGCATTAACTTCACTATAGCCGATTACTTTTGCTATGCATCGCGGTATTCATTTGGAATATCCTGCACCCCATTCTACGGGGAAAGAGCCGAGATCCCTTCACCGGGAGTGACCTCTTTAGCAACGGTTTTCGTCACTATATTTTTAAAAAGCTATCCGTTCCTTCAACGATATCAAGTTCATTACGTTAAAGGTTTTCGCCAGAAACCATTCGTAGCCCTCCGTCGTTTCATATGGGTAGTCAATAGTATTCAAGCTGTGTTTGTTGGCCATAGTCAAGGCACAGTGTTTGGTAGCTGTTGGGTGTTCATATGCTGCATAGATAGATGCGTTGGTTTGGGACAGTCGTACAGCCTTGTTGGCCCTAGTCAAGGGCTTGTACGGGTGGGTTCAAATCAACCTGGATAATGACGGGTAGAACTTGACATGTGATTTATGATTTGTTGGCCTTAGTCAAGGTCATAAGAGCATGGGGCAGAAATCACATCGGGAGTTTCAAAAGAACTGAAACTTGCCAGATATGCGCATACCTTCTGGAGTGTGATAGCGTGAGCGGATTCCGTCACGTTATCATGCGGTGATAGTTGGATCCCGATTCCCACTGATGAGTTAGTTTACTCCTCGGGTGACCCCGACTAATTCTTCTTTCAGGTTTGGAGGAGAATTTGAGGTACAGTGGGAGGATTCCAGATTAGATAAATTGGTAACCATTCTGATCTAGGTTAGAGTGCACGCTGAGTGTTTCTTTTCTCTCTCTCTTTGGAAGCGACCATTGACCTGACCCCAAGACTATGACTCAGTGACCAAGTTGACCGAAACTTCTTGACACCGGCTTTTGGATTGTCAGAGTTGCAGACCTCATTGCCACTCCTACTTTTACCCTTTTCTCCAGGACACCCCGTATTACTACGAACGTCCACTTCCATTGGACAAAACCATCGTCTGGTTAGATACGAACTCGAAAGAATTTATTCGAGGATGGTTTCCGGTTCTGGAGAAAACGGATAGGATTATTCAGTTGCCTTTTCCTTTTACCTTCTCTCAAGTTGTGAGTACTCCTTGGTTTAGGGGTAGTACACCTATTACGCAAATTGGATTGTCTTCTTCCAAACCTTAGGCTGGTGCCGACCGGTAGGGAATGAAGAAAACCAATTAGCATAACGATGGTGTGCAGAAAGTATTAAGTTAAGACAAATAAAGGGATTAGTAAGAGGGCAAAGTAAAATGCAACAGATATTCACGACCAAACCAAGTATTCCTTCGCCAATCCTAAATCACCTTAGTATTTCTCCAGAACGCTCCGTATCACTACGAAGATCCACAGTTTATTGGATACTCCATCGTATGGTTATATACGAACTCGAAAGGAACTTGTTCCAGTTCGGGGATGGATTATGGTTCAGGAGAAATAGGAATTAAGTTCATTCGGTTGTCTTTTATCTTCACCTTCTCTCGCACTGCGAGTGCTCCTAGGATTAGGACAGTACACCCATTATGCTTATTGGATAGTCTTCTTCCAAACCATAGGCTGGTGCCGAACGGTAGGGAAGGAAGAAAACCATTTGGCCTAAAGGGGTGTGCAGAAGGTGATGACTAAAGACATATAAAGGGATTTGGAGAGGTGGCAAAGAATTATACGGTTACAGTCGTGAATCTGGAAGATGCATTACTAGGAATACCAGGATACCCCATCGAAACATTTCGATGTTTCAGTTTCACTGTGTAATGTTAAGAGAAAACTGATTCCCCGATTAGATACCTAATCCAGGGTATGTATTTACCAGGTATGATTCTTACATCTGTATGGTTTTACAGATGATGAGTGGGAGTAGGTTATTGGGAATTGGGTGATCGTCCTCATTATATCGGGATTCGTTGTAATCAGTGATATTTGAGGAAGTCACCTGGGTCGTTTACCGGTCGGCAAATATTTGGTTTTGAATATCCGCTGTTATGCACCAATTTCAAATTAATATATCTGTACGTCTATTTTCATAGAGTGAGATATACCTTTTTGAAATTATGTCTACGACATTTACCTATATCAGTGGATGGTTAGGTAAGGAGCATTGAACAGCGGTGTAATTCTTCTTAACCATAAGTACAGTTTTCAACCTACGACACACAGTGAATGAGTTATCAGACTCAAGGGACTTATACAGAGTATTGTATGTTGTCCAGGGTCCATCAGGACAGAGGGGTTGGTCCTCGTACTATATTCGGTTTACTTATGACTTCTCTAGTTTTTAGACAAGTGTTTCGTAGAAACACAGGGTCCGAATTTGGGGAAGTTATAGGTATTTGAATAGAGTAGAGAACCAGGTGTAGCAAGTATCGGGATTCTTCAAAGTGATCGAAGATGTAGACACTTGTGCATGGTATTCAGTTGACAGTAATGATTAAGAGATCTTGCTTCTCTTTCAGGTTACTCATAATTGGAAGCATTCCTAAGTTGAGTAACGCTGATCCGCCTCCCTCCATTTAGTTGACATGCACTGGAGATAGTTGCATGATTTGGATCTGGTTCAGTTAAATCAGTGCCTCTGGTCCTATATGGGATATAGAACAGTTCGTATCTTAACGTTGTTAAGGTACGGGGAGTTGTCCGGCTTATGATTAAAACCAGACACTGGACAACTCAAGTCATGATTCTGTAATGGCTGTTTGTGGGTTGACCCAGGCTATGACGAGGGTTGATTTTCTACCATCTGGATGAACAATAGCGATATTGTTCTAGACTCGCCACAGTTTTATTAAAAATGGTTTTTTTCAGAAAACAGTAGTGGGAGTATGGTAGAACTGGAAGTGATTCCAGAACCACAAACGATTACTGAAGATTTGATAAGGAACCTAAAGATTCAATCTGGATTGACATTCCATTGGCCACTCCGCAGATGCGGTGGGTAACTTCAGACACCCAAGAGGTACTACGGTAGCCTCAAGGACGGTGACAGGGAAGTTCTTGTTTACCCACAATTGCCAATGCTGTTGTTCCAGGTTGCGAGACCCGGCGGGAGGATGAGTATAGCGTCGTTCTAAACTAGCTTTAGAAGTGTACGTGTATATGACTCTGCCAGAGGGTTGTCGTAGTCAGTGGGAGCAGCGGAAGCATTGGTGGACAGGTAGCTTATGTCTATTTATAGACTGAAGCACCAGTAGCGGAGATAGATCATCTGTTTCTGACGTGACAGTCATAGGTTTGACTTCATCAGAATAGGGGATGGATCTGTTGAGAAGGTAGTAGCGTGTGATATCCTGGTATTTGGATGACATACACAGAGCAGGAAAGGAAACTCCTATACTACGATCGGTTGTACTTTGGTCGTCACAAAGTGGTTTCTCCACATGGGACTTGGACATTATATCAGACATTCTGGTTACTAGATCTATGGCTTTAGATCTAGATTTGGGTAGTCTCCCAATCTGGGTACTTAGACAGCATTCTAAGGGTATTTAGAATGGACGACTCCATGCACGGTAGTGTACCTGCAGAAGATGGAGTCACCCTCTCTAAAGGTGTCTTATAGACTAAAGTAGAGAGGGATGTGCATGATTGGCAGATCACTTGCTCAGGCAATTGAGTCAATCATGAGATGTCAAGTACCACACCAGACATTGTTCTTGCACTAGATGCAATAAGCTGACATTAATCCAATCCTGGAGAAACGGTCGGAAGCAGTTTTAGAACATAAGTAGATGTTCTAGGGATATGATAACGACAGCCTCATTCGGGAGACAGTTATCATTCCAGGCTTCCAAGGTGACCTGGACGACAAGGAGGTTGTCAGAGTTATGGTTTTCCTTCTGATGAGGGGCAGTATTTTGGACAGGTGGTCCAAGACAATACTGAGGGTGGCATGGCGCAGGATACTGATTAAGTTCAGTTGACGATACAGTCTAAGAAGTTTGGATTTGGAGTTCATTTATGAGCTATGTCCCATCAGACATCCAGACACATTCTAAGACAGGTATTGCTCATTTCGGGAGATGGCTTTCTCCGCGAACTTGAGATATAGAGAGACATAGAAAGAAACATCAAGGCGGATCCACTCACTGAGGCTATTCCTCGAACGCAATAGTTTCGCAAACGAGCTTTGTGAGACTGACTAGTAGAGGAGTTGGGTGTTCGGTATCACACGGGCTGTGAGTATGCGACATCGCAATAATTAGCCTTGAGTGCAAGTGGGAGAATGTTGGAGATAGTGCCCTCAGAGTCAATTATTAGGTCACAGGTACGTGATTGCAATGATTGATGGAGGACCTATCCCGGTAGGACAATCTTACTCGAGATGATAGTATGCTATCTGGTTTACCTTTATCATCGTGTACTGTTTTAAGTGACCTGACACGTCGCTATTACACGTTGATAGAGCCCCTAGGATTCTTGCTTGACCACCAGCAGTATGAGGGCGATCATATAAGTGGGAGCTGGGGGTCTATAAGCATATCCTTAAAAGGTCCCTAGTCGTGAGAGTTTCGAGACAGGGCATCTATTCTCCATAGTAGACTAGTGTATACAGTCAAGACCCCGACGAGGGGCGGTGGCCGATCTCACAAGCCACTGGTGTCAGTTGGATCACCTAAGATGTATACAGGTGCTCATTGGGTTATGAGTACACCGGACAGGACTCGCCGGGAACATGCTAGTTGGTCATATACCAGACGTCAGATGGCAGTTCCCTGGTGACATGTGTACAGGTTAGTTCATCGACCTGGGGATCGTCATTTGTCTCGTGTGAGTTCCCACTGTACTTTGATTACTACCCTACCACGGCTCAAAGGAGTCGTGCAAACAGGTTTTAGTTGGGTACAGTCCCGAGCCACATGGAGGCAGTGAGCGTATCTTCAGGGGTTCGTCTCTCCCGGTATTGGGGGTGAGGTCGTGCTGTGTCTAGGAGAGCCATTACACGAAGCCCTCGGCCGAGGCAAGGAGATTTACTGGAAGGTATTCCAGTAGTATCTCAAGGTGTTCTGGGCTACACTCCGACACGACTTGTACCGCTTTTGGGGGTTTGACTTTTACCAACCCCCTAGGCCCGCCATGCGATGCTCATAGACGAACGGACCAGACTGTACGGATATTGTCACTGACAGGCTCAGTAGGGTTGTCAGGCTGAGTTCGCTCACAGACGTCCCTTTTAGTCAATACCTGGTAGCCCGTTACGTATTGGCTTATACCTCTGACGTGCTAGTGGTTAAATCCACAACCAAGGTGTTGACGAGTCTTTAGAGTCCCCCACATTCTGTTACTCAGCTTTCGGGCGAAAGGTTGTAGAGGCCGTATGGAGATATGGCAGGGTCCGATCAGATACGTGCGGTATTGCACGGATCAGGATCGGACAGTTTGTACTATAGGCCGTATGGTTATATGGCAGGGTTCGATCAGATACGTGCGGTATTGCACGGATCAGGATCGAACGGATATTACTAGCCGGTTTTGGTATAAGCCGGATCCTAGCATAGTACAGTGTAGATTTTGTCTCATTGCATTTGTATTTCAGTCGAAATACAGATGCGGGTGTGTATGCACAGTTTCGGGGTTTTCCTGTAATTTATTACGGGACCAGTTTTCTGGAGTTGCCAGTTTGCTTTCCATTTCGGCCAATTTCCTTTGTATCGTTCATTGGCCGAAGTTTGGTGGAGGAGGGCTTATTTGCATTGTTGCAAATAGGCATTTGTGGAGGGGGTCTTTGCATATTCTTGTGTCATGATCACTTGACTTTTTGACTTCATCATGGTTGCACCTTACCTTGACTTCTTGACTTTGTTTTCATGATTTCTTGACTTTGGTTGTGATGATGGGAGAGGAGATGGTTGTTGAGTGTTGGACTTTCCAAGCCATCATTTTCTTTGCATTATTGTTCAAGCCACTCACTCCCTCATATTTTCCTATCTCATTCTCTCCATCACTCACTGGAGATGGCCGGCCAAAGCATTAGGGGCTGTCCAAATTTTTGCATGTGGGATTTTTGCTCTTTTTCTTTTGTAAAATCCCACAAGTCCCTCCACATTGTTCTCATATCATTTCCTCCACCAAAAGGCAATTCCTACAACCCCAAAGTGAGACTTGAGGACTACATATTCTACAGCGAATCTTGGGCACGTCGAGTAGCCGGCTTCGTGCCCGAGTTGCCTCGGCATTGAGGTGGGAGCCCGTAAAAGAAGTAGGCGATGTGGTGCACTTCCGGCGACGAGGAGGAGACGGGACATTCCGCAAGAGATCGGGACGATGACGAGAAGACCGGAGGACTTGGATCGTCGGTATATCTCTTTCCCATCTTATTGTTAGCTAGGACTAGTTAGTGGTTCGATCCGGGTATTAGTGCGCGGCGGTTTGCCAGTTCAAGAAAAATTAAAGTTTATCACCGCTTCCGCATTTGGCCGTCGGATTGACGGCCGGGGCGCCGCCGTGGACTTACAATATGTATACACTAGTCTACTCCAGAGTACCGATGCCCAATCTCGATACTCCAGCGACCAGGGACATCTAAGGATGTGCCTATTGACTATCCAGCTCCCACTAGTATGACTGCCATCACAACACTGGTAGTCAGGCAAACACCCTATGAGTTTTATCAACATGTATATATATAAATGAATACAACACAAAATATATCATATGTTAAGATAAAGACAAACCAAATAGTGTACTATCATATCAAGCAAGACTGTCATGTACATACATATCCCATGCATCCTATACAATGTAGGCCTCTAGGGCATATATATCTAACAATCTCCCACTTGCTCTAAGGCCTATAATTGGCACAATGAGTACCCACTATCTGCACTAGATCCAGTTGCTGGTGTACTGCATGCCCAACATCTCAAATAGCCTCTCGAACTGGACTTGAAGGATGGCCTTGTTGAATGGATCTGCCGTGTTGTCTTTTGTACCTACTCTCCGTACCTCGATCTCCCGACGATCCACAATTTCCCTGATCAGGTGAAACCGGCTTAAGATATGCCTGGATTTCTGATGGGACCTTGGTTCCTTCGCTAATGCTACAGCCCCATTGTTATCATAATATAAAGGTATTGGATTAGCAATGGACGAAACCACTTGAAGTTCAGAAATGAACTTCTTCATCCAGACAGCTTCGTTTGCGGCTTCACTAGCAGCTATATACTTAGCCTCCATAGTTGAGTCTGCGACGGTATCCTGTTTGGAACTCCTCCAACATACCGCCCCTCTATTGAGGGTAAACACAAAACCTGAAATAGATTTAGAATCAACTTTGTCACTTTGGAAGCCGGAGTCGGTAAAAGCCTCTACCTGGAAGTCCCCATTACCGTAAACTAAGAACATCTCCTTAGTCCTTCTCAGGTACTTGAGAATGTTTTTTACCGCTATCCAATGTTTCTCACCTGGGTCAGATTGATACCTTCTTACCACACTAAGTGCGTAAGCTACATCTGGCTTGGTACATAACATCGTATACATTATAGATCCTACCGCCGAAGCGCAGAGTATAATGCCCATGCGAGCCCTCTTTTCATCAGTCTTTGGAGATATCTCTTTGGAGAGGGTGATCCCGTGACAAGCGGGCATATTGCTGCGCTTGGAATCTTCCATACTAAATCTCTTTAGTATAGTGTCTATATACCTGGACTGTGAAAGTCCTAACATTCTATTAGATCTATCACGATAGATCTTAATGCCCAGAATGTATGATGCATCTCCCAAGTCTTTCAAAAAGAATTTCTGTGACAAGAAGAGCTTATTGTAGCATAGGGACATCATTCCCTATCAGTAGTATGTCGTCGACGTACAAAACAAGGAAGAATATTGCTGCTTCTACAATCTTCCTATAAATACATGGTTCATCTATATTTTTGATAAAGTCAAATTCCTTGACTGTCTCATCAAAGCAGATGTTCCAACTCCGCGATACTTGCTTTAACCCATAAATGAATTTAAGCAATTTGCACACTCTTCCGCTGCTCCCACTGTCTAAGAAACCTTCTGGTTGATCCATGTAAACACTCTCTTCTAAATGTCCATTTAGAAAAGCTGTTTTTACATCCATTTGCCAGATTTCATAGTCATGGAAGGCAGCAATGGCAAGCATGATCTGAATGGATTTAAGCATAGCTACTGGTGAAAAGTTTCATCATAGTCCAATCCTGGTCTTTGACGAAAACCTTTTGCAACTATTCCAGCTTTGTAGGTTTCCACTTGTCCAAATGCACCAATCTTCTTTTTAAAAATCCATTTGCACCCAACTGGTTTCACCCCAGGAGGAGCAACTTCTAAAGCCCATACTTTATTGGTGTACATGGATTCCATTTCGGATCTCATAGCATCCAGCCACTTCACCGAGTCGCTACTCGTGATAGCCTGCTGAAAACTAGTAGGCTCATCGTCATCGATGATGCAATCCTCTCGATCCCCATCAAGAAGAAAACCATAGTATCTTTCAGGAGGATGAGAAAGCCTACTAGGTCTATTGAGTGGCGTTGGTTCGTCATGTTCTATTGAAATCTGAGATTCTTCTAAGTCCTCAGTAGCAGTTTGAGGTTCGGGAATTTCTTCCGGTTTTACCGCGCTCCAACTAATTTCTTTTGCAAGAAATTCGCTTTCTAAGAAGATAATGTGGCGAGCGACAAACACCTTTTGTTCTTCAGTGTGGTAGACCATATACCCCCTTGAATGCTTGGGGTATCCAACAAACTTGCAAAAAACCGATCGTGCCTCGAGCTTGTCCGGATTATGCTTTTTAACATATACCGGACACCCCCATATCTTGATATACTTGAGATATGGTCTCTTCGCGCTCCACATTTCATATGGAGTGGTAGGCACAGACTTAGTCGGAACTCTATTTAATAGGTATGCTTCTGATTCTAGAGCAAATCCCTAGAAGGAAAGTGGCAACTCAGCACTACTCATCATTGAACGCACCATGTCTAACAGAGTGTGATTCCTCCTTTTTGATACACCATTATGCTGAGGTGTATAAGGTGGAGTAAGCTGAGAGAGAATTCTATTCTCTTTTAAGTATTCAAGAAAACTGGTACTTAAGTATTCTCCACCTCGATCAGATCGAAGTGTCTTAATGCTTTTACCAGTTTGTTTCTCTACTTCATTTTTATACTTCTTAAACTTCTCAAAGGCCTCAGATTTATGTTTCATTAAGAAAATATATCCATATCTAGAGAAGTCATCAGTAAAAGTTATGAAGTATGAATGACCCCTTCATGCATGTGTAGACATTGGACCACATATATCACTGTGTATAAGTCCCAAGAGTTCTGTGGCTTTTTCTCCGTGTCCGGTGAACGGAGATTTGGTCATTTTTCCTTTGATACATGATTGACAAGTTGCATATGATGAATATTCAAACAGATCTAGATATCCATCTTTATGTAACTTATTTAACCTTGTTTTATTTATATGACCAAGTCTACAATGCCATAGGAAGGCTTGATTTGAATCTGGAGCCTTTCTTTTATGTGGTTTTTGTATACTGAAAATTTGAGGTTGATTAAGTATGTATATGCCGTTTTCCAGTGTGCTAAACCCAATCAGGTCTTGATTTAGGAAAATGTTCATGACATTTCTTTCAAGCGCAAAATTATATCCTTCATTAGACAACAAAGATACTGATATAATATTACACAACATACTGGGAATACAAAAATAGCTGTACAACACCAAAATGTGTCCACTAGTCAACCCTGGGTGATATTCCCCTATTGCAATATCATCTACATGCATTCTATTGCCCATCGGGAGAGTCATATCACCTGCCCCCAGTACTCTACTATTTCTCAGATCCTGCAAAGAATTACAGATGTGAGAACTAGAACCGGTATCAAGTACCCATGAAGTAGAGTTTACTGAAAGACAATTTTCGATTACGAACACACCTGAAGCAGAAGCAACAGCTTGCTTCTTGTCCTTGGCTTTAAAGGCCAAACAGTCCTTCTTCCAGTGCCCTTGCTTATGGCAATAGAAGCATTCGTTCTTTTCCGCCTTCGCCCTTCCTGTCTTGTTCGTTCCCTGCACCTTCTTGACCCCACCATTCGGTTTGGTGGATTTCATCTTCTTCTTCCCTTTTGCTTTCGCATTATATTTAGAAGAGGATGATTGGCCGACATACAGAATGGGGGTCTTCTCCTTTTTCAAGGAGCTCTCTGCTACCCTCAACATGTTGAGGAGGTTTGGAAGATTAGCTTCCATTTCGTGCATATTGAAGTTCAGCACGAACTGAGAGAAGGTGTGGGGAAGGGACTGCAAAATCAAGTCGATGTACAAATCATTCTCTAGTACGCATCCCAGGTTTGCGAGTTCCTCAATGAGGGTGATCATTTTTAGGACGTGCTCTCCAACAGGCAATCCTGGAGCTAACCTCATCTGGAAAAGTTTCCTTGAGGTCTCATACCTCACGATACGGGAGTGTTCACCATACAGTTCCTTGCAATGGAGGAATATAGATAGAATATCCATACTCTCGTGCTGTTTCTGGAGTTCATTGTTCATGGACACCAGCACGATACACTTAGCTCACTCATAGTCTAGATCCCAGGTTTTGCGAACTTCCTTGTCCGCAACTGAGGAATCTGGTCCTGGGATAAGGGGAGGAACAGCGGTGGTAACATTTGCAACTTTGTCATAAGTCAGCGCAATATTGATGTTCCTTAGCCAATCTTTATAGTTCTGCCCGGTCAGTATATTTTTTTCGAGTAACAGTTCTAGTCCAGTCATGGTAGCTGCCAGAGAGAGAGAAAAGAAACACTCATCATATGCTCTTTCATGTTTAGATTGATTATTAATTTATATAAACAGGATGGATCCTACTGTTTCTTCAAATCCTTCTTCAATACCTAAAAGAAGAACTAGTCAGGTTTTAATCATACGTCACAATACTTGCTTAACCTTTCAGCCAGGCTGGTGTTGGAACTTCGAGGGAGGTTTTCCAACGCTTTCGCGAAGTTCCTTAATTAAAGAACCTCTTTTCCCTGGAGGCGTAGCCCCTATAACACCTTTCTAGACACCTACTTGGTTTATAACATTGATTGTTAAGTGAGAAAAATTTCCCGGAGTAATCTTACTCATCAGTGGGATCGGGATCCAACTATCATTGCATGATGCCTTAAATGGAAGCCACTCTAGTCACCACACTCCCGAAGGTATGCTAAATCTGCAAGTTTCCTTTATGTTTGAAACTCCCGATATGATTTTTACCCCAAGCTCTTATGACCTTGACGTAGGCCAACAAATCATAAGACACAAGTCAAGTTCTACCCGTCGTTGTCCTGATCAATTTAAGTACATCGTACAAGCCCTTGACGTAGGTCAACAAGGTGTATGTCTGTCTTAAACTAATGCATCTATCTATACAACAAATAGGCAAACACACTGCTACCATACACTATGCCTTGACGTAGGCCAACAAGCATAGCATGAATACGATGTGCTGTCTACTTGAAACGACGGAGGGTTACGGCTGGTTTTTGGCAAAAAACCGTTAACGTAGTGAACTTGATATAATCGAAGGAACTGTGATAGCTTTTATTTTAAAAGGAGTGGCTTAAACTCCGCATTTAAAATTTGCTTTTTGAAGAAAACCGAGTGGTTTTAAAATTGTTCCAACGATTCAGTTTAGATTTTATTTTCTTTGCATTAATAATAATGCATCCCATCATTAACCTATCATTATAGATAACAACGAAAATACAACGTCCTCTTATGCCATCCGCATTCACCACTGGGTCCCGTCATCACCCGTTAGGTTACTTAACTAACGGCAGAGCGAGGACTTGGCTAGCGCGGGTGTAAAACATAAGTGATGTCTAAATAGCTATAATATATACATATTGTACATTCGTCAGACGCAATAATAGGCATTCCAGATCACAGATAAATTTTATTGGATTTGCAAGCAATCCGCGTTTCTTTTGAGCCTGCAACGAAATACAGATTACACAGTTGTGATGAATAGCCATTTACCCCACCCCAAACCCCTACGGGTACGGCAAACTACCCGCCAAGTACCAGAAGTGAAGCGGTCTACCTCAACACTTCAAAATACCCGGTAGTTTGTGTACCCCACCTTGGGTCTATCCTAGGAGCAAAATCAGTAAAAAGAATAATACAACGGTGGCAACAACCGCAACCTGGATGTGCCCCGAAAAATAATATTATAACTTATTACAATTACATCGAATGAATTAATACATTAACCCATCACGAAACCCGGCTAATCACCATAACAGTCCAATACAGTTTATATACACAAACAGTTATATATAACATCACAGATATGTGCAACCCCCTGCCAACCGACATACTAGTTAGGGGAGGTTTACGAACACAAAAAACATTTCACAGATATAATCAAACAACCAAACACCGTATAATTTCGATCGATTAAACACATTTAATTTTGCTCCAATACTTCTCCGTAAATCTGAAACATGAGAAAAAATTAAAAATTACCAGAAAATACCAAATATCACAGAAGATGCACAGAAGAAAACTGGGCTGAATCGGCCCCAACTCCGCCGCTGATCCGCGGCGGATCGGTGGGATCGGCCGTGGTTCCACGGCACTTTGGCCGATTCAGGAGCCCATTTTTCTTGTGTGTTCTTATACTTTCAAGTAGGTCATTCTGGAGGTCCCTGAAAAATTTTTGGACCTCATTTTAAAATCGACAGAAACTACAAGATATCGGGTTATTTTTCGGTTTGTTTTCCGTTCGAAATTCATACAACTTTACAAGTATATTAATTATTGTTTAGTGAGGCTCTGATACCACTGTAAGTCGATGTGCAACATGTTGCGCCACGGCAGCGCCCCGGCCGTTTACTCGAGGCCAAAATACGGAATTAAAATTTTTCTTAACTTTTAAACTAGCGCTACCGCGGACAATAAACCCGGATCGAACCATTAACTAGATCTAGCTAACTAAAAGATGGTGAAGAGATATACCGAGTGATCCGTGTCCTCCGGTCTTCTCGTCGTCGTCCCGATCTCCCGCGGAAACTCCGGTCGTCGCCTCCTTGCCGGAAGGGCACCACATCGTCTGCATCTTTTACGGGCTCCCGCCTCTATACCGAGGCAACTCGGGCACGAAGCTGGCAAGTCAATGTGCCCAAGATTTACTGTAGAATGTAGTGTAGAGGCTATGTCTCTTTTGGGGGTTTTGTTGCCTTTGAAGATGATGGAGGAATCAAGATAAGGAAAAATGGTGCTTGCATTTATCCTAGCATGAAATGAGATCAAGAAAATGCCACACCCCAAAAATGTAAACTCTCTCATCCTCTCACTCTAATGTGGCCGGCCTTATCAAATATGGTGGAGGAAAAACCAACACAAGAAGGGAGGTGAGTGTAGAAAAACTAGAAAGGTGACCACACGCCCAAGCAATGATAACATGGTCAAATCCAATTCAAATCAACTCTAATCCTTTCTAATCTCAAAAAGCAAAGGATAAGAAAGAAAAAGGATCTCATGATACTTGTCAAATCATGAAGCCATCATAATCAATCCATATGCAAGAAACCCCCTCCACAAACGTTATTTGCAAACTTGCAAATAACCCCCTTTCATCAGAAAAGTCCGGCCGGGAAGGAACAAAGGAAAACTGGCCGGAACGGAATGCAAACTGGCAACTTCAGAAAACTGATCCCGTAATAAATTACAGGAAAACGCCACTACTGCATATACATGCCCGCATTTGTATTCCCACTGAATACAAATGCAACGAGACAAAATCTACACTGTCTAATACTAGGATCCGGCTTAAGCCAAAGCCGGCTAGTAAAATCTGTCCGATCACGATCCGTGCAATACCGCACGTATCTGATCAAACCCTGCCATATCTCCATACGGCCTCTACAGCGTTTCGCCCGAAACTTGAGTAACTGTATGTGTGGTGGACTCTGAAGACTCGTCAATACTATGGCTGTGGATTTAACCACCAGCACGTCAGAGGTATTAGTCATACGTGACGGGCTACCAGCTATTGACCAAAAGGGACGTCGATGAGCGAACTCATCCTGACACCCTACTGAGCCTGTCAGTGACAATATCCGTACAGTCCGGTCCGTTCGTCTATGAGTATCGCATGGCGGGCCTAGGGGGTTTGTAAAAGTCAGACCCCCATAAACGGTACAAGTTGTGTCGGAGTGTAGCCCAGAACACTCTGAGATACTACTGGAATACCTACCAGTAAATCTCCTGCCTCGGTCGAGGGCTTTGTGTAATGGCTCTCCAAGACACAGCGCGACCTCACCCCCAATACCGGGAGAAACAAACCCCTGAAGATCCGCTCACTGCCTCCATGTGGCTCGGGACTGTACCCAACTAAAACCTGTTTGCACGTCTCCTTTGAGCGTGGTAGGGTAGTAATCAAAGTACAGTGGGAACTCACACGAGACAAATGACGATCCTCTGGTCGATGAACTAACCTGTACACATGTCACCAGGGAACTGCTATCTGAC
Source organism: Agapanthus africanus (assembly GCA_030015575.1). Taxonomy (NCBI): domain Eukaryota; kingdom Viridiplantae; phylum Streptophyta; class Magnoliopsida; order Asparagales; family Amaryllidaceae; genus Agapanthus; species Agapanthus africanus. The sequence continues at coordinate 288,926,508 of JASDDO010000029.1, forward strand.
GTCAGGTATAAGACCAACTAGCATGTTCCCGGCGAGTCCTGTCCGGTGTACTCATAACCCAATGAGCACCTGTATACATCTTAGGTGAACCAACTGACACCAGTGGCTTGTGAGACCGGCCACCGCCCCTCGTCGGGGTCTCGACTGTATACACTAGTCTACTCTGGAGAATCGATGCCCTGTCTCGAAACTCCCACGACTAGGGACCTTTCAAGGATGTGCTTATAGACTACCAGCTCCCACGTATATGATCGCCCTCATACTGCTGGCAGTCAAGCAAGAATCCTAGGGGCTCTATCAACGTGTGATAGCGACCTGTAAGGTCACCTGAAGTAGTACACGATGATAAAGGTAAACCAGATAGCATACTATCATCTCGAGTAAGACTTTCCTACTGGGACATGTCCTCCCTCAATCATTACAATCACGTGCCTGTGATCCAATAATTGACTCTGAGGGCACTATCTCCAACAATCTCCCACTTGCACTCAAGGCAAATTATTGCGATGTCGCATACTCATAGCTCGTGTGATATCGAACACCCAACTCCTCTACTAGTCAGTCTTACAAAGCTCGTTTGCAAAACTATTGCGTTCGAGGAATAGCCTCAGTGAGTGGATCAGCTGTGATGTTTCTTTCTATGTCTCTCTATACCTCAAGTTCATGGAGAAAGACATCTCCCGAAATGAGCAATACCTGCCTTAGAATGTCTGGATGTCTGATGGGACCTAGCTCATAAATGAACTCCAAATCCAAACTTCTTAGACTGTATCGTCAACTGAACTTAATCAGTATCCTGCGCCATGCCTCCCTCAGTATCCGCCTGGACCACCTGTCCAAAATACTGCCCCTCGTCAGAGGGAAAAACAATAACTCTGACAACCACTCTGCCATCCAGGTCACTTTGGAAGCCTGGAATGATAACCGTCTCCTAAAGGAGGCTGCCGTTATCAAATCCCTAGAACATCCATTTATGTTCTAAAACTGCTTCCGAATATTCCTCCAGGATTGGATTGATATCAACTTATTGCACCTAATGCAAGAACAACATCTAGTGTGGTACTTGACGTCTCATGATTGACTCAATTGCCTATGCAAGTGATCTGCCAATCATGCACATCCCTTTCTACTTTAGTCTACAAGACACCTTTAGAGAGGGTGACTCCATCACTTGCAGGTATACTTCCGTGCCAGGAGTCGTCCATTCTAAATACTCTTAGAATGCTGTCTAAGTACCCAGATTGGGAAACCACCCAAATCTAGATCTATAGATCTAGTAACCAGAATGTCTGATTTAATATCCAAGTCCTATGTGGAGAAACCACTGTGTGACAACCAAAGAATAACCGACCGTAGTATAGGAATATCACTTCCTACTCTGTGTATGTCATCCAAATACCAGGACATCACACCCTACTACCTTCTTAACAGATCCATCCCCTATTCTGATGAAGTCAAACCTATGACTGTCAGGTCAGAAATAGATGATCTATCTCCGCTATATCTGCTTTAGTCTATAAATAGACATAAGCCACCTGTCCACCAATGCTTCCGCTGCTCCCACTGACTATGACAACCCTCTGACAGAGTCATATATACGTACACTTCTAAAGCAAGTTTAGAATGACGCTATACTCATCCTCCTGCCAGGTCTCACAGTCTGGAACAACAGTAATGGCAAGTCTGGGTAAACAAGAACCTCCCTGCCACCGTCCTTGAGCATACCGAAGTACCTCTCGGGCGCCTGAGGTTACCCACTTTATCAGCGGAGTGGCTAATGGAATGTCAATCCAGATTGAATCTTTAGGTTCTTATCAAATCTTCAGTAATCGTTTGTGGTTCTGGAATCACTTCCAGTTCTACCATACTCCCACTACTGTTTTTCTGAAAAAAAATCCATTTTTATTTAAAACTGTGGCGAGTCTAGAACAATATCACTATTGATCTTCCAGATGGTAGAAAGCCAACCCTCGTCATAGCCCGGGTCAACCCACAAACAGCCATTACAGAAACGTGCCTTGAGTTATCCAGAGTCTGGTTTTAAGCATAAGACGGACAACTCCTCGTACCTTAACATTGTTAAGATACGAACTGTTCTATATCCAATACAGAAACAGAGGCACTGATTTAATTGAACCAGATTCAAATCATGCAGCTGTCTCCAGTGCATGTCAAGTGAATGGAAAGAGGTCGATCAGCGTTACTCAACTTAGGAATGCTTCCAATTATGAGTAACCTGAAAGAGAAGCAAGTTCTCTTAATCATTACTATCAACTGAATACTATACACAAGTATCTACATCTTCGATCACCTTGAAGAATCCTGATACTTGCAATATTTGGTTCTCTACTTTATCCTTATACTTATAACTCCTCAAAAATTAAACCCTGTGTTTCTACAAAACACTTGCCTAAGAACTAGAGAAGTCATAAGTAAACTGAATATACTATGAGAACCAACCCCTCTGTCCTAATAGGCACTGGACAATATACAATACTCTGTATAAGTCCCCTGAGTCTAATAACTCATTCACTGTATGTCGTAGGTTGAAAACTGTCCTTATGGTTAAGAAGAATTACACCGCTGTTCAATGCTCCTTACCTAACCATCCACTGATATAGGTAAATGTCATAGACATAATCTCAAAAAGTTATATCTCACTCTATGAAAATAGACGTACAGATATATCAATTTGAAATTGGTGCATAACAATGGATATTCAAAACCAAATATCTGCCGTCCGGCAAACAACCCAGACGATTTTCTCAAATATCACCAATTACAACGAATTCCGATATAATGAGGATAATCACCTAATTCCCAATAACTTACTCCCACTCATCATCTGTAAAACCATACTGATGTGAGAATCATACCTGGTAAATACATACCCTTGAGCAAGTGTCTAATTGGGAAATTAGTTTTCTATTAACAGTACACAGTGAAGCTGAAACATCGAAATGTTTCGATGGGGTATCCGGGTATTCCTAGTAATGCTTCTTCCATTATCCAGATTCACAACTGTAACCGTATATTTCTTTGCCACCTCTCCAAATCCCTTTTTATGTCTTTAGTCATTACCTTCTGCACACCCCTTCAGGCCAGATGGTTTTCTTCCTTCCCTACCATTCGGCACCAGCCTATGGTTTGGAAGAAGACTATCCATTAAGCATAATGGGTGTACTGTCCTAATCCTAGGAGCACTCGCAATGCGAGAGAAGGTGAAGATAAAAGACAACTGAATATACCTTATTCTTATTTCTCCTGAACCATAATCCATCCCCGAACTGGAACAAGTTCCTTTCGAGTTCGTATATAACCATACGATGGAGTATCCAATAAACTGAGGATCTTCGTAGTGATACGGAGTGTCCTGGAGAAATTCAAAGGTGAAGTGGGAGTGGTAAAGAAACACTTGGTTTGGTCGTGAATATCAGTCACAATTTACTTTGCCCTCCTTCTAATCCCTTTCTTTGTCTTAACTTAATACCTTCTGTACACCGTTTAGGCTAATTGGTTTTCTTCATTCCCTACCGGTCGGCACCAGCCTATGGTTTGGAAGAAGACTTTCCGATTTGCGTAATAGGTGTACCATCTCCTAAACCAAGGAGTACTCGCAACCTGAGAGAAGGTAAAAGGAAAAGACAACTGAATAGTCCTATTCGTTTTCTCCAGAACTGGAAACCATCCTCGAATAAATACCTTCGAGTTCGTATATAACCATACGATGGTTTTGTCCAATGGAAGTGGACGTTCGTAATAATACGGGGTGTCCTGGAGTAAAGGGTAAAAGTAGGAGTGGCAATGAGGTTTGCAACTCTGACAATCCAAAAGCCAGTCTTATAAGAAGGTTCGGTCAACTTGGTCACTGAGTCATAGTCTAGGGTCGGGTCAATGGTCGCTGCCAAAGAGAGAGAGAAAAGAAACACTCAGCGTGCACTCTAACCTAGATCAGAATGGTTATCAATTTATCTTATCTGGAAACCTCCCACTGTAACCTCAAATTCTTCTCCAAACCTAAAAGAAGAATTAGTCGGGATCACCCGAGGAGTAAACCAACTCATCAGTGGGATTCAGGATCCAACTATCATCGCATGATAACGTGACGGAATCCACTCACATCACCACACTCCAGAAGGTATGCGCATGCCTGGCAAGTTCAGTTTCTTTAGAAACTCCCGATGTACGTTTTTACCCCTAGGACCCAAGTGACCTTGACGAATAATCAACAAATCAAAAGGTCCTAGTCAAGTTCAACCCGTCATTATCTTGATTGCGTTAGACCCACCCGCACGACCCTTGACGAATAATCAACAAAGTCGTACGACCGTCCTAACCAATCCATATATCCATGAGACATAAAGCATTACAGAGCTACCGCACACTACGCCTCGGCGAATAGCAACGATAAACGTAGCGCGAATACTAAGCAATACTAATCTGAAATGACGGAGGGCTATGGCTAGTTTTTGGTGAAAAACCTTTTACCGTAATGAACTTGATATCGTTGAAGGAACTGGATAACTTTTTATAAAAATATAGTGACGAAAACCTTTACTAAAGAGGTCACTCCTGGTGAAGGGATCTCGGCTCTTTCCCCGTAGAATGAGGTGCAGGATATTCCAACTGAATACCACGATGCAAAGCAAAAGGCAATCGGCTATAGTGAAGTTATTGCCCTGACGCAAACTTCTGTCCAAGGGGTCACTCCCGGTGAAGGGATCTCGGCCCTTGCCTCATCGACGAAGGAGCTGGATATTCATAACCGAATACCACTGTGCAAAACAAAAGAGAACGCCTTTGCAATAACAGCTTTTTAGAAAAGTGTTCCAACAACATCAGATAAGGATTGTTTTAACTTGCATTGATCCGAATCAATGCAGTCCCATCAATTGATCACACCACAAAGAACGAAAATATACTGATGTACGTATATGCCATCCGCATTCGCCACTGGGTCCCGTCATTACCCGTTAGGTTAGCTAACTAACGACAGAGCGGGGACTGGACTAGCGTGGATGCAAAACATATACAACATCTACTAATATATATACCAATATATTATATTCGCTCAAGGCGTGATAAAAATGCAACATCACAAAAATGTACAGCATCACAGAACAATACAAATATCTGGGATCCCCGGGTTTCACAGAGCCACTACTGAAACCCGACGTTCCCCTGGTCGTGTGGATAGCCTGTGCAATGAAATCCTAGACCCCTACAGGCGCGGCAAGTTACCTGCCAAAACCTAAAGCGATGCAGCCCCCTTCAGCACCGTGAATGGACCACCCAGCACTTCACGGAATCCGGTAAGTTGGGCACCCCTCCTGGGTCAACCTGTACCCCCTACGAGTGCGGCGAATAGCCCGCCAATCCTGGAGTGAAGGCCCCTCCGTCTCAATGCCATGAGATGCGGGCTTGTTGCCCTCTAGAATCCGGCTATCCGTGCACCCCTCCGCGGGGTAATCCTAGTACAGAAAGTAAAATATACATACAACGGGTACATCGACCGCAACCTGGTCGTGCCCCAAAATAATAATACAAACAGGCAGTGACGGCAGTCCACATGTCGGACGCTCGCCCCGCAATATCAAATGTACATAATACAGCAAAACTGTACTAGCATTGCATCCAGGCTATCCCCATGACCGATCCGCAACATCACAGCAAATACATAGAACATCAACGTGAATGTCACGTTCGCAAATCCGTCTAACCGGGCTATAGCAGTTAGACAGGATTTACCGATCAAGTGACATTCACGGTCGTAGATATAATGTAAATACTGTGAACTAATGTGTTTAAAATATCCGATCGATCAAATTTACCAAGTGGGCCCCCAAGCAATACTGTAGCACTCACAGAAAATCTGGGCCCAAACAAAGTACAGCAAAACCCCTATTCTCAGCCCACAAGCCCACTATAAAAAAATGGTGACTTGAATCCACATTCCTGCAGCGGAACCGCGGCCAAAGAGGGGTTATGGCCGCGGTTCCGCGGTCGTACAGAAGGATCAGGGCACCAAAATTTTTCAGTGTTCTTGGGATTCTCTATACATCATTCTGAGAGAACCTGAAAAATTTTTGGACTTCAAAAAATTTTGACAGAAACTGATGTGAAGAAAAATACGGTTTTTGGAAAATTGTTCGATCGGAAATGTAAAACACATTAGACAAAGCTAGACTATGTTAATGGCGAGGCTCTGATACCATGTTGCGCCACGGCAGCGCCCCGGCCGTCTACTCAAGGCCAAAATGCGGAATTAAAATTTTTCTTAACTTTTAAACTGGCGCTACCGCGGATAATAAACCCGGATCGAACCATTAACTAGATCTAGCTTACTAAAAGATGGGGAAGAGATATACCGAGTGATCCGTGTCCTCCGGTCTTCTCGTCGTCGTCCCGATCTCCCGCGGAAACTCCGGTCGTCGCCTCCTTACCGGAAGGGCACCACATCGTCTGCATCTTTTACGGGCTCCCGTCTCTATACCGAGGCAACTCGGGCACGAAGATGGCAAGTCGACGTGCCCAAGATTTACTGTAGAATGTAGTGCAGAAGCTATGTCTCTTTTGGGGTTTTTGTTGCCTTTGAAGATGATGGAGGAATCAAGATAAGGAAAAATGGTGCTTGCATTTTTCCTAGCATGGAATGAGATCAAGAAAATGCCACACCCCAAAAATGAAAACTCTCTCATCCTTTCACTCTAATGTGGCCGGCCTTATCAAATATGGTGGAGGAAAAACCAACACAAGAAGGGAGGTGAGTGTAGGAAAAGTAGAAAGGTGACCACACCCCCAAGCAATGATAACAAGATCAAATCCAATTCAAATCAACTCTAATCATTTCTAATCTCAAAAAGCAAAGGTTAAGAAAGAAAAAGGATCTCATGATACTTGTCAAATCATGAAGCCATCATAATCAATCCATATGCAAGAAACCCCTTCCACAAATGTTATTTGCAAACTTGCAAATAATCCCGTTCCATCAGAAAAGTCTGGCCGGGAAGGAACAAAGGAAAACTGGCCGGAACGGAATGCAAACAGGCAACATCAGAAAAATGATCCCGTAATAAATTACAGGAAAACCCCACTACTGCATATACATGCCCACATTTGTATTCCCACTGAATACAAATGCAACGAGATAAAATCTACACTGTCTAATACTAGGATCCGGCTTAAACCAAAGCCGGCTAGTAAAATCCGTCCGATCACGATCCGTGCAATACCGCACGTATCTGATCGAACCCTGCCATATCTCCATACGTCCTCTACAGCGTTTCTCCCAAAACTTGAGTAACTGTATGTGTTGTGGACTCTAAAGACTCGTCAATACTATGGCTGTGGATTTAACCACCAGCACGTCAGAGGTATTAGCCATACGTGACGGGCTACCAGCTATTGACCAAAAGGGACGTCGATGAGCGAACTCATCCTGACACCCTACTGAGCCTGTCGGTGACAATATCCGTACAGTCCGGTCCGTTCATCTATGAGTATCGCATGGCGGGCCTAGGGGGTTGGTAAAAGTCAGACCCCCATAAGCGGTACAAGTCGTGTCGGAGTGTAGCCCAGAACACCCTGAGATACTACTGGAATACCTACCAGTAAATCTCCTGCCTCGGCCGAGGGCTTTGTGTAATGGCTCTCCTAGACACAGCGCGACCTCACCCCCAATACCGGGAGAGACGAACCCCTGAAGATCCGCTCACTGCCTCCATGTGGCTCGGGACTGTACCCAACTAAAACCTGTTTGCACGTCTCCTTTGAGCGTGGTAGGATAGTAATCAAAGTACAGTGGGAACTCACACGAGACAAATGACTATCCTCAGGTCGATGAACTAACCTGTACACATGTCACCAGGGAACTGCTATCTGACGTCGGGTATAAGACCAACTAGCATGTTCCCGGCGAGTCATGTCCGGTGTACTCATAACCCAATGAGCACCTGTATACATCTTAGGTGAACCAACTGACACCAGTGGCTTGTGAGACCGGCCACCGCCCCTCGTCGGGGTCTCAACTGTATACACTAGTCTACTCTGGAGAATCGATGCCCTGTCTCGAAACTCCCACGACTAAGGACCTTTCAAGGATGTTCTTATAGACTACCAGCTCCCACGTATATGATCGCCCTCATACTGCTGGCAGTCAAGCAAGAATCCTAAGGGCTCTATCAACGTGTGATAGCGACCTGTAAGGTCACCTGAAGCAGTACACGATGATAAAGGTAAACCAGATAGCATACTATCATCTCGAGTAAGACTGTCCTACTGGGACAGGTCCTCCCTCAATCATTACAATTACGTGCCTGTGATCCAATAATTGACTCTGAGGGCACTATCTCCAACACAACACCCCAACTACTTGTGGGGAGACGCAAATATAAAAAACGATCTTGTTCTTTGCTTAAACATCGACTAACCGTGTGAATCGTTTACTAAACTATAACTAACAAATAACATAGGATTCTAAGCTACTATGTTAAGGAATTATACCAAACGATTCTAATCCTTTGTCTTTACGATCTCTCCGGCCTCTTTGGATCTCCACGTCCTCCTCGGCTTCCTTCCCTGATAGACGATCCACCCGAGATCCCTAATCCAATCTATAACCTCTAAACTTGAGGCTACTTAGTTTCTCTAGTTGCTAACTAGAGTAGCTAAGGTGATGTAGAGTTAGGTTACGGAGTGTTTAGTCTTTACTAATCCTTGTACTCAACTCATGAGTGGTAGGATTAGGGTTTGAAGAAGAGAGTGAGCTTGAGGAGAGAGAATGAGAAAATGATAATGATGATGATAAAAATAATGATATTGTTTCTCACTTGATATATGAAGTATAATGAATTAAAAATAAATGAATAATATGAGATTATTCATCATGCTTCATAAATGCAAGTTGGTGATTCATTATGTGAGTCATTAAGCATTTAATAATGCATTAATGGCATGATGAATCACTTACAATGAGTCACAAAATCTTTAAATGACAATGCCACCTCACCCTCCAAGTCACCATGCTTCTAGAAGCTTCTCGGAAAATTACGAGAACGCCCCTCCTATCCATGAAAACACAGAAAAATTTTAGACTGTATAAATCCAATAACCTGTTACTAGAATCTGGCTTAAACAAAACCCGGCTAGTAAAAACTGTCCGTACAACGTATGTGTGTAAATACACATGCGCATCCGAACCCTTGTCGTAAAACCGTACGACCTCTATATCTTTTCGCCTGGGTTTGGGAAATCGCTATGTGGGACTCTAAAGACTCGACTACTACGCTGGCAGTGGATTTAACCACAGACCGCAAGCGGCAGTAGCTGTACGTAACGGTCCCCAGGTAGTTGTCGATAAGAAAGCTGATGAGGTAGCCCATCTGAAATCCTACTGAGCCTGTCCGTGACAATATCCGCACAGTCCGGTCTGTTCGTCTAAGAGTATCGCATGCATGGTCTAGGGAGGTGGTGGACGTCAGACCCCTAATAATCGTACAAGTCGTGTCGGTATGGCTCAAGACCATCCGAGAATTTACTGATCAGTCCATCAGTAATTCTTAATCAGCCCTGGCTAGGGACTTATGGTAATGACCAACCGACCAATGTGCGATATCAACTCTCTATACCAGGAGAGACGAATCCCTAACAGTCACTCACTGCCTCCACGTGGCTCGAGACTGTGCCAAACTAAAACCTGTTTGCATGACTCCTTTGAGCCGTGGTAGGGTAATAATCAAAGCACAGTGGGAACTCACACGAGACAAATGATGACTTTAAGTCAACAGACTATCTTCATACATGTCACCTGAGAACTGCTATCTGACGTTAGGTATAATACCATTCAGTCAGTTCTCAGCGAGTCATGTCCGGTGTACTCACACCCAGTGAGCATCAGTATACAATCTTAGGTGCACACCACTAATGGCTGCGGGACGAATCCATCGCCCCTTGTCAGGGTCTAGATACGTATACACTAGTCCACTACGGAGTACCGAAGCTCAGTCTCGATACTCCTGCGACCAGGAACATCTAAGGATGTGCCTATTGACTATCCAGCTCCCACTAGTATGACTGCCATCACAACGCCGGTAGTCAGGCAAACACCTTATGGGCTTTATCAACATGTTTATATATAAATGAATACAACACAAAATATATCATATGTTAAGATAAAGACAAACCAAATAGTGTACTATCATATCAAGCAAGACTGTCATGTACATACATATCCCAAGCATCCTATACAATGTAGGCCTCTAGGGCATAAATATCCAACATTTGGGACCCGTCGGTTATCCGGAGGATACCAACCGGAGTCATGAGATAGATATGAGGGCCGACCAGGGGGTGCGGAGCCCAAGATATATGAGGATTTACGTGCCGATGTTGGGCACAGGTTTCATGATGTTTTCCAGTGTCAATACTTGACACTCAGGTTCCATGATTTTGATACGTCGCGAGCGACACATGCTGATTTACATCTTCATACTTCCAGGCATATGTTTATGATGTTTACATGCGTGATGCTTATTGTCTTTGGGTGACACGTGGACGGGATCCACATGCATACAGACTTTGATTACATTGATCATACCTCATATGTATATATAACAGTGGATGAGGACGCTGTTATTTATACCCTTACACTAATATTAGTGGAATGGGACGCTGATATATGTGTATTGATATCAATTTAGATACTTCATCATATTTATTCATGCAGATATAACTCATATTCATTATATGTTATTACCAGAGGCACTTGGCACTACTCACATGTATAGATGTTATATTGCCACCTTATCATGCTTCAGACTTATCCTTTTGAGGTTTATATATATCTGATCATATTGACATAGGATTATGCCATGCATTCAATTTCTGTTTGTAGATATTTTCTATTCACGAGGTGGCAACTCACCCCCGTTGTGCCGCAGCTTCTTGCAGGGTTTTGCCGTACAGGTTCCATGGCGGCATTTCTGGCACACTGATTCCTTTGTGGGTGATTTGCTTTAGTAGGTGGGTTCTTTTGCATCAAAACCACCATTTTGATGTATTATTCATTGTATCTAGAAATTCCATCAACCAAAACTTGTATATTTTTTCAGACTTAAACACTAGTGATGTATTATTTCGACCTTAGAGTCGCGCGTAGTAGTATTACGGTTTTAATGTTATTTGAGTTTCTTTTTGAGTTTTGATCCTCGCCCTTCAGCGTTGTATATTATATTGCTTGCGTGATTGTGACCGTCGTTTGACGAAGAGCTAGCTCCTGCTTGCGGATGCCTTTTATCATTGCATATATATTATTCTTGTTGTACACCATTCGGGGCCAGTTTTTGCAAAGTAAACTCTGCCGAAATTTTCATAAAAGACTATACATTTTAAAATGCATATTCGGCTTAGTTATTTAAAAAATCTTATTTTTTTTAAACATTTTTTCTTTACTTCTAAAAACTATTTTTCTGCCAATTACTCTTTAAAATGGTTTTAGATTTCTGGGCTTTTGGCATACTTGGATTAGATGGAGTCCTATAGACATCATATGATTCAAGGGCCAGTCGCGTGTTCTATCAGGTCGTGACATATTCATGAATATCCAACACCTCATTCGATGAGGAAATAGCCGAGATCCCATCACCGGGTGTGACCTCTTTAGTGATGCTAGAAAAGTCTCAAAGACACTCCTTTATAAAATTACTAGATTCTACAACGATATCAAGTTCATTACGCTCATGATTTTCTTAAAAATTTGCATGGCCTTCCGACATTTCAGATAAGTATTATTTAGTATTCAAGCTGCGTTTGTTGACCTTGTCAAGGCGTAGTATGCGGTAACTGATTATTGCTTATCTGCCAGCATGAGATGCGATTGCGTTAAGGGAGTCATGCGGCCCTGTTTACCTGGTCAAGGATCATGCGGGTGGGTTTAATTCAGTCAAGAAATGAAGGGTAGAACTTGACTCGCGCTTATGGTTTGTTGACCTTGTCAAGGTTATAAGTGGCTAGGGGTAAAAACATTATCGAGAATTTCAAGTGTTGAAATTTGGAATGAGATTGCATACTTTCTATATGATAGTTGGATCCCGGTACCCACTGCGAGTAAGAGTTACTCTTGGGAGAATTTTTCACTTTACAATTAACTAATCCAGTAGGTGTCTAAAAAGGTGTCAACGGGGTTATGCATATAGGGAAACGGGGTTTATTTTAATCAGGTCCGTGCGAAAACACGGGGAACCTACCTCGGAATATTGATACCTGCCTGGCCGAACAATTGTCGAAACTGTTGGGTGTAATTAATCCCAGCTAATCTTACTTTTTAGGGTTTGAAGGAAGATTTGATAAAAACAGTAGGAGCCATCCTGAGTAGATAGGATAAGATAATAACCAATCTAATCTTGCAAAGAGCGCATGCTAATGTGTTTCCTTCTCTCTCTCTAGGAAGCAACCAATGTCATGCCTTAATCAAGGTAATAATATAGATGTATTGACCGAACCCTCCTTTTATACAGGGCTAGGGAACGTTGGTCCCACTCAATCTTATGACTGTCATATGTCTGAGCAAGGGATAGAGGAATATCAGGATTCCTATGCCACCCGTATGAAGAAAAAACATGTTGATGCATCTTCTTCGGGTATGTTGGTTACCGAGAACTGTTTTTCATTTTGTTCTACGTCCTGGGTATTGGATACCAGATCAGGGTCCCACGTATGTAATTTGTTACATGGGCTAAAGAAAGGTAGAGACTTGGGAAAGGGTGATAAATCCCTAACAGTAGGGAATGAGTCAATTGTTGTAGCCAAGACAGTTGGCGATTATCACCTTGTATTACCCACTGGTAATACATTGATTTTAAACGACTGTTACTACGTACCAAAGATGATGTGCAACATTATATCGGTTTCTTTTTTAACTAAAGAAGGATATAATCTCACATTAGAGGATAATGTTGTGAACATTTTCTAGAATCAAGTGTTAATTGGATCTGGTACGTTATGTAACGGTATATACATTCTTAATCAAAGTATAGTTCTTAACATATAGAACACAAGCAAGAGGAAAAGTTCAGAAATGAACGAAGCCTTCTTGTGGCACTATAGACTAGGTCATATTAATGCGAAAGGACTTGCTAAGTTGCATAAAGATGGATATTTGAATCCGTTCGAATTTTCATCTTATGAAACTTGCCAGTCATGTCTCAAAGGCAAGATGACCAAAACTCCGTTTACTCGACACGGAGAAAAGGCTACTGAACTCTTAGGACTGATACTTAGTGATGTATGTGGTCCTATGTCTACACATACCAGGAATGGTTTTTCGTACTTTATTACATTCACCGATGATCTCTCAAGGTTCGGACATGTGTCCTTGTTGAAATACAAGTCTGAAACTTTTTAGAAATTCAAGGAATATAAGTGCGAAGTAGAAAACTAGATGGGCAAATGTATTAAAATCCTACGATCTGATCGGGGAGGAGAATACTTGAGCTAGGAATTTTGTGATTATCTAAAAGAGAATGGGATTCTCTCTCAGCTTACTCCTCCGTATATGCTAAAGCACAATGGTGTATCGGAGCGGAGGAATCGCACCCTATTAGATATGATGTGCTCTATAAAAGAGTACTGCTGAGTTGCCTATTTCATTTTAGGGTTATGCGCTTGAGACAGCTGCATATCTATTGAATCAAGTTCTATCAAAATCTGTGCCTAAAACACCATATGAGGTATAGAGTAGAAAGAGGTCGTATCTTAAACGAGTTAAGATATAGGGTTTTACGGCCAATGTTAAAAGGAAAATTCCGGACAAGCTTGAGGCAATGTCAGTTCTATGTAAGTTTATGGGATATCCAAAGAATTCACATGGATATATCTTCTACCAAAGTGGGGAACAAAAGGTGTTTGTTGCTCAACATGCCACCTTTTTGGAAAATGAATTTCTTGTAAAAAAATTAGTGGCAATGAGGTAGAACTGGAAGAAGTTCCAGCTGCATAAACTAGAACTGATGATTTGGTGGAGCCAGGGGATCCAATGGTACCCAACGAACCTCAGCCACACCGCAGATCTAGTAGGGTCCTTATCCACCTGAGAGATACTACGGTTTTTGCATAGACGGTGGGAGCGAGGATTGCATCATGGAAGATGATGACCTGACTAGTTTCGGGCAGGCCATCACGAGTGGAGACTTTATGAAATGGCTGGATGCTATGCGATCCGAGATGGAATCCATGTACACCAAAAAAGTATGGACTTTGGAAGTTGCTCATAAAGGGGTAAAACCCATTGGGAGCAAGTGGATCTTCAAACAGAAGATTGGTGTAGATGGAAAAGTTGAGACTTCCAAAACTAGACTTGTAGCAAAAGGTTTTCGTCAACGACCTGGAGTCGACTGAGTAAACCTTTTCACTTGCTGTTATGCTTAAGTCCATCAGGATCCTACTTGCCATTGCTGCATACCATGTCTACGATATTGGCAGATGGACATCAAGACCGCTATTCTAAATGGTGATTTCGAAAAGAGCGTGTACATGACACAGCCATAGGGCTTCATAGACTGTGGGAGCAGCGGAAAGGTGTGCAAGCTGCTTAAATCCACCTATGGATTAAAGCAGGCGTCGCGGAGTTGGAACATCTGTTTTGATGAAACTATCAAAGTGTTTGACTTCATCAAATATGTAGATGAACCCAGTAGATATAAGAAGGTTGTAGAGAGTAATGTGGTCTTCTTCGTATTGTACGAGGATGACATACTCTTTGTACGAAACGATGTTCCTATGCTACACTCGGTTTAGCACTTCTTATCACTCAAGTTCTCCATGAAAGATCTTGGTGATGCCTCCTACATCCTGGGGATAAAGATCTATAGAGATAGATCTAAACAGATGTTAGGATTGTCCCAATTCAGGTACATAGACAATATACTAAAGAGGTTTAGTATGGAAGATTCCAAGTGATGTAATGTTCCCGCTTGTTTAGGAATCACTCTTTCCAAAGAGATGTCTCCTAAGACAGATTTGGAGAGGGCTCGCATGCAAGAGATACCCTATATTTCGGCAGTAGGCTCTATCTTGTATACGATGTTATGTACCAGATCGGATGTAGCTTACTCACTAGGTGTAGTGAGCAGGTATCAATCAGATCCTGAGGAAAACCACTGGACATCAGTGAAGAACATTCTTAAGTACTTGAGAAAGACCGAAGAAATGTTCTTGGTGTAGGGTAACGGTGAATTCCAGGTGGAGTCCTTTACCGATTCGAGCTTCCAGAGTGATAAGGACGACAGTAAGTCGGTATCGGGTTTTGTATTTTCCCTCAACGGAGGGGCGGTGTGTTGGAAGAGTTCCAAGAAAGACGTCGTAGAAGACTCGACGATGGAGGCTGAATAGATCGCTGCCAACGATACTGCCAAAGAAGCTGTCTGGATGAAGAAGTTCATTGCTGAGCTTGGTATGGTTCCATCCATTGAACATCCAATACCTGTGTACTGTGATAACAATGAAGCAGTAGCTTTGGCCAAGGAACCCAGGTCCCATGGGAGATCCAGTCATATTCTGAGGCGGTATCACCTGATCAGGGACATAGTAGATCGCCAGGAGAGTTGACACGAAGAACAACGTAGTGGATCCACTCATGAAGGCCCATCCCCAGATACAGTTTGAGAGGCTTTTTGGTATGTTGGGTATGATATACAACAACACATGGCCTTAGTGCAAGTGAGAGATTGTTAGGAACATGTATGCCCTAGAGGCCATTACTGTACATGTGATGTATATTATAGTGGATGCTTGGACATATATATATAGGACTTTCTTGCTCGACATGATAATATTCTAAATGGTTACTCTTTATCTTAACATATTGACTGGTATTCTTTACTGTATTGCTCTCTCATGTTGATAAAGCCCTTAGGATATGTACTTGACTTCCAAGATTATGATGAGATCATACTAGTGGGGCCGGGGTGGTCCTCAAGTACATCCTTTAATCAGTTCCAAGTTGTGGGAATATCAAGACCAGGGCATTGATATTCTAGTGTCGAATAGTGTGTACATTTCTTGTCCCTTAGAGGGTGATGGTTGATCCCATAACCATTGGTGTGTGGCATGAAAGATTGTTCACAGGTGCTAATTAGAGAATGGGTACACCCAGCAGGACTCGCCGAGGACTCTTATGTAGTAGTATACCTATCGTCAGATAGCAGTCCTCTGGTGACACTGGTACAGGTTAGTCTGTAGACCCGAGATCGTAATAGAGTCTTGTGTGGCTCCTATTGTGCTTTCATTTCCTCCATACCATGGCTCAAAGGAGTCATGCAAATAAGTTGATTTTAGGTACAGTCCCGAGTCACATGGGGGCAATGAGCGATAGGAGGGGTTCCGCCTCTCCCGGTTTTGGGGGCTGATATTTACTGATGAGAGTTATCAGTAGTTTCTCAAACCGTTATAGGCCAGATATCGACATGACTTATCACGTTACTGGGGCCTGACGTTTACCATCCCTAGACATGATATGCGACATATCAGACGAAGAGACTGGACTGTGTGGTAGTGTTATTGATAGGCTTCATGGAGAGTATGGATGAGCTTGCTTGTTGATCTTCATATCGCTCAATACCCGGGTAGCCATTACGTCCAGCTAGTTCCACTGACGGCATGTAGGTGATTGATGTGATCACCACCTACTGCTGGCGTATTGACGTGTCTTTAGAGTTCCACACAGAAGTTTCCTGGTTCGAGCTAAATTAAGTAGGGCACATATGTTGATATGCGCGTGGGCCTGATTAAATATGAGTATGTGATATCGTATTATAATATGACAGTTATCTGATGTCGGTCAGGTTATATGTGATATAACCGGATTATCGAATCAAGTATTGGTTTGATAATGTGATATTCAGATTAATGATATTAGTCGGTTATATGTGATATAACCGGATTATTAGATCAAGTGTTGATTTAATAATGTGATATAATTATATCTTAACTAATATCATTAGCTCACTAATTGCTTTATTTATACACACACACAAACACACACACATATACATATATATATTAATGTATATTTGATATATATAAATATATATATTATTTTAAGCATGGCATGTTTTTCTATTTTTAGAAAATAGAAAAATGAGGTGTAAATTGTGGAGATATTTGTGGAATGGGCAAGGAATGGGTTTTATTATTTGTATATTAGTCTTGACTCACTATTCAAGCATAGTTGCAATTTAGAATTGCAATTTTATTCCATCCTTGAATAAGTGAGGAAAGAGAGAGCCATTTGAGTTTACACTCATCATTTTTTTATTCTTCATGCCTTAGCCATTTTCTTGAGCTCTGGCTTCCTCTTGCTCTCTACAATTTTATTCACCTCACCTCCAATTTCAAACCCTCGCATGTGATGTGAATTATTGAACTTGTGAAAACCATAGCGAGAAAATTAAACCCCTACTTCACCATTACACATTAGATTAACAATTTGCTGTGGAGTGTTGCCTTTACTAATGAGATTAGTGAAGGGTTAGCATGAGCTTGTGGACTTCTGGTGGATCTTCTTATGCGTGAAGATCATGAAGGAGGTTCTCTCATCTTGAAGTGAAGCCTAGTGGAGTCGCGTGGACCACAACGCGGAGCCAATGAAGAGAAGGGCTCGAACTACAAAGGTTGTATGCTCTTTTCTTCTCTTTAGTTCATGACATCACAAAGGAAAACTCTAATAATCTAGTAAAGATCTTGTTAGTCTATCTTAGCACCAAATAAAAATAAAAATTTGGCATGCTTAATGCCTCTAGAACCTCATGGTGGTGCTAAGGTTGACTTTCACTTTGTGCCTGATGAAACTGAAGAGAAGGCTTTGCAGGAGGTCCACGTTGTTAGGAATATGCCCTAGAGGACATTATTGTATATGTGATGTATATTATAATGGATGCTTGGACATATACATACATACATATATTTATATATATATATATATATATATAATGGACTTTCTTGCTCGACATGATAGTATGCAATCTGGTTACTCTTTATCTTAACATGCTGACTGGTATTCTTTACTGTCTTGCTCTCACATGTTGATAAAACCCTTAGGATATGTACTTAACTACCAGGATTTCGAAGAGATCATACTAATGGGGTTAGGGTGGTCCACAAGTACATCCTTTAATCAATTGCTAGTCGTGGGAATATCGAGACTAGGGCATGGATATTCCAGTGTAGGCTAGTGTGTACGTTTTTTGTCCATTATATGGCGATGGTTGATCCCACAACCATTGATATGTGACATCAAAGATTGTATACAGGTGCTCATTGGAGAATAGGTACACCAAACAGGACACACCGAGGACTCCTATGTGGTACTATACCTATCGTCAGATAGCAATCCTCTGGTGACACTGGTACATGTTAGTCTATAGACCCGAGATCATCATAGAGTATTGTATGGCTCCCACCGTGCTTTCATTTCCTCCCTACCACGGCTTAAAGGAGGCGTTCAAACAGGGATATTTTAGGTACAGTCCCGTGTCACATGGAGGCAATAGGAGGGGTTTCGTCTCTGTTGGTATTGGTGGTTGATGTTGCGCTTGCTCGATTGGCTATAACTAGAAGTCCCTTGCCAGGGATGCTGCTGAGATTTATTGATAAGAGTTATCAGTAGTTTCTCAAACCGTTATAGGCCAGCCATCGGCATGACTTATCACGTTACTAAGGCCTAACGTTTACCACCCCTATACATGATAATATCAGACGAAGAGACCGGACTGTACGGTAGTGTTACTGATAGGCTTCATGGAGAGTATGGATGAGCTTGCTTGTTGATCTTCATATCGCTCAATACCCGGGTAGCCGTTACGCCCAGCTAGTACTACTGAAGGCTTGTAGGTGATTGATGTGATCATCACCGACTACTGCCGTATTAACGAGTCTTTAGAGTACCACACAGAAGTATCCTGGTTTGAGCAAAACGAAGTAGGGCACATATGTTGATATGTGCGTGGGCCTGATTAAATATGAGTATATGATACCGTATTATAATCTGGCAGTTATCTGATGTCGATCAGGTTATATGTGATATAACCGGATTATCGAATCAAGTGTTGGTTTGATAATGTGATATTCAGATTAATGATATTAGTCGGTCATATGTGATATAACCGGATTATTAGATCAAGTGTTAATTTAATAATGTGATATATATTATATGTGATATAATTTTATCTTACGCAATATCATTAGCTCGCTAATTTCTTTATTTATATATATATTAAAGTATATTTGATATATATATATATATATATATATATTATGAAACATGTCATGTTAATCTATTTTTAGAAAATAGAAAAATGATGTGTAATTTGTGGAGATATTTGTGGAATGGGTAAGGCATGGGTTTTATTATTTGTTTATTAGTCTTGATTCACTATTCAAGTATGGTTGCAATTTGAAATTGCAATTTTATTCCATATTTGAATGAGTGAGGAGGGAAAGAGCCATTTAGAGTTTACTCTCATTATTTTTTTCATTCTTCATGCCTTAGCCATTTCTCTTGAGCTTTTGCACCTTTTGCTCTCTACAATTTTCTTCACCTCACATCCAATTTCAAACCCTCACATATCATGTGAATCATTGAACTTGTGAAAACCCTGGAGAGGAAATTAAACCCCTACTTCAACATCACACATTAGATTAGCAATTTGATGTGGAGCGTTGCCTTCACTAATGAGATTAATGAAGGGTTAGCTTGAGCTTATGGATTTCGGGTGGATCGTCTTTGGCACGAAGATTATGAAGGAGGTTCGTTCAACTCGAAGAAGAGCCTAGTGGGGTCGCGTGGACCACAACCTGGAGCTATTAAAGAGAAGGAATCGAACTACAAAGGTTGTATGCTATTTTCTTCTCTTTAGTTCTTCACATCATAAAGGCAAACCCTAATAATCTAGTAAAGATCTTGCTAGTCTAACTTAACACCTAATAAAAATTAAAATTTGGCATGCTTCATGCCTCTAGAACCTCATTGAGGTGCTAAGGTAGACTTTCATGGTTTTATATCCAAGCTAGAACATTAGGGTAACTTGTAGCGACATTATAAATCCATCATTTTTGTCGCGCAAAAACTGCCGATAAAAACATTTTTCCAAAATGATGTTTTGAGTTGTTTGCACACCCCACGGGCTCACGGTTTGAACCGAGAAGACGCGGGTGGAGCATGCGCACCTCGGGGACACCCAGGGGGGACCGAACGGCTCGGCCCACTTCCCAAGACCACCACAATGTGGTCCTGGCGTTGGGGACCCGAAACTGCCCCACCTTAGGCAGTTTCGGGTCTGCCTCACCCCTTGGTCACTTCATGGTGGCCTCGGGGGTGGGGTACCCCTACTAGCCCCTATTCGATACTTAATTTTTGAGTTCGTTTCGACTCCCGGATTGGCTTAAAACGACCAGGTTTGGAATTTTAACTCACTGGATTTTTCATGTCTTGGAAAAATTGGTTAAGTTTGCTAATTGCGAGCGGAATTCTAATGTCGCGGTTACTTTACAAGCTTTGTGATGTATGTGATACAATTACTAGAATCCGGATTAATTAGTTTTATAAAAACTAGTTAGTATATTGTAGAGCTAGCCGTTTAGTCTCAATTGATCAATTGCCATGAAATTTTGATTCGGATCAAAACTCTGCCGCAATTCTGTATTGTACGTGATCACAAAGCCGGGAATCTTATTGAATTATCCGAAAACCAATTGAAAAGATTTTTCAATTTGAGACTAAAATGCAAGTTTTATAAGCAAGGCATGAAATCCGGAATATGAGATATTCCGGGTTTATGATGTCTAAGGATATTGCGGATTTTAATTATTATAGTTTTCTGTTTTCTTTTCTGCGACCGTAAGTGTAATATGTGGGGTATCCCAATCTCGTTGCTATATGTCAACATGTTTTAGGGATACAAATATTTGCTTACGTTGATGATATGTGATATCATGTGTTGTTGTTGATATGATTTATTGGATCGTCGTGAAAGAATAGCCGGGGGTTTTATGTGAGATGACGGTTTTTAATTTCATTCATGTAAAATCTATTTGTAATATTCTTTTATTGGGGAACTTCCGGGTTGAGGATGATGTCACCACTATTGTATATTATTTACTTTTCCACATTAGGATAGATCCAAGGCGGGGAGCACAAGTAATCGGGTTCTAGAGTCCAGCGGGAGATAATCTCAAGGAGTTGAGTCCGGGTCTCCAAACACTAGAGTTGGCAGGGTTACTTGCCGCTCTCATAGAGTTCTAAGGATGTGGGTTTGGCTATTCATCAAGACTTTGGAATCCGTGTTTTACATTACTGGCTAAATCTAAAACACGGACATCCTAGTATATCCAAAGTTTAATATGTTACTTGTTTCTGTAATGTTGATCATTTAACAACGTTAGAAAAATGTAGTATTATATATATAATATATAATAAACGCTGCTTATGTTTTGCACCCGCGCAAGTCTAGCCCCCGCTTTGCCGGTAGTTAAGTAACCTAACGGTGCATGACGGGGCCCTATGGTGAATGCGGATGGCATAAACGTATGTACCATTTTCGTTTCATTTTTCTGTAATGTTTAGGAAACATTAATTGATGGGACTTCAATAATGATATTAATGAAAAGAAAGAAACAAAAAGATATTGTAGAATCAAATTTTCAAAAGGGTAACTCTAGTTTTTTCTTTGCATAATAGTATACCTTGATGAAAATCCAGCACCTCATTCGATGAAGAAAGAGCCGAGATTCCTTCACCGGGAGTGAACTATTTAGAGAAACTAGAAAATACTACAACCCACTCAGTCTTGTCTTTTGATTGCTTCTCTAGTTCTTGCTTTGCATAGTGGTATTCATGAATATTCAGCACCTCATTCGATGAGGAAAGAGCCGAGATCCCTTCACCGGGAGTGACCTCTTTAGCGAAGCTAGAAAATCATAAAAAATACTCCTTTATAAAATCACTAGATTCTACAATGATATCAAGTTCATTACACTCATTGTTTTCTTAAAAACCTGCATAGCCCTCTGTCATCTCAGATAAGTGCTATTTAGTATTCGTGCTGTGTTTTTTGGCCTTTGTCAAGACGTAGTGTGCAGTACCTGGTTAGTGCTTTTCTGTAACCATATAATGCGATTGGATTAGGGTACTCATACGACTTTGTTGGCCTTTGTCAAGTCTTGTGCGGGTGAGTTTAATTCAATTAGAAAATGACAAGTTGAACTTGACTAGTGCCTTATGATTTGTTGGCCTTTGTCAAGGTCATAGGACGTTAGAGACAAAATATTATCGGGAATTTCAAGTGTTGAGATTTGCAATGAGATTGCATACCTTCTATTTGATAGTTGGATCCTGAAACCCACTGCGAGTAAGAGTTACTCCTGATAGAGTTTTGCACTTTACAATTAGTCGATCAAGTAAGTGTCTAGAAAGGTGTCAACGGGGTTATGCCTATAGCAAAACGAGATTTATTCTAATTAGGTTCGTGCGAAAGCATGGGGAACCTCCCTCGGAGTACCGAGACCTTCCTTGCTGAATGATTGGCGAACCTGTAGGGTGTAATTAATCCCGGCTAATCTTACCTTTAAGGGTTTGAAGGAAGATTTGATAAAAATAGCGGGAGCCATCCTGATTAGCTAAGATATTAACCAATCTAATCTTGCAAAGACCTCACGCTAACGTGTTTCCTTCTCTTTCTCTCTCTCTCCAGGGAGCACCCAATGCGTCTTAACCAAGATAATAATATGGATGTATTGACCGAACCCTCCTTTTATACAGGGCTAGGGAACGTTGGTCCTGCTCTATCTTATAATTGTCATAAGACTGAGAAAGGGATAGGGGAATATCAGGATTCCCATGCCACCCGTGCGAAGAAACAACATGTTGATGCATCTTCTTCGGGTGTGTTCGTTACCGAGAACTGTTTCTTAGTTTGTTCTACATCCTGGGTATTGGATACTGGATCATGATCTCACGTATGTAATTAGTTACATTGGCTAAAGGAAGTTAGAGAACTGGGAAAAGGTGATAAATCCCTAACAGTAGGGAATGATCCAATTGTTGCAGGCAAGGCAGTTGGCGATTATCACCTTGTATTACCCACTGGTAATACATTGATTTTAAACGACTGTTACTACGTACCAAAGATGATGTGAAACATTATATCGGTTTCTTTGCTAACTAAAGAAGGATATAATCTCACATTAGAGGATAATGTTATGAACATTTTCTAGAATCAAGTGTTGATTGGATCTGGTACGTTATGTAACGGTATATACGTTCTTAATCAAAATACAGTTCTTAACATACTGAACACAAACAAGAGGAAAAGTTCAGAAATGAACGAAGCCTTCTTGTGACACTGTAGACTAGGTCATATCAATGTGACAAGACTGGCTATGTTGTATAAAGATGGATATTTGAATCCGTTCGAATTTTCATCTTACGAAACTTGCCAGTCATGTCTCAAAGGCAAGATGGACAAAACTCCGTTTACTGGACACGGAGAAAGAGCTAGTTAATTCTTGAGCCTGATACATAGTGATGTACGCGATCCTATGTTTATACATGCCAGGAATGGTTTTTCGTACTTTATTACATTCACCGATGATCTTTCAAGATTCGGACATGTGTTCTTGTTGAAACACAAGTCTGAAGATTTTGAGAAATTCAGGGAATATAAGTGCGAAGTCGAAAACCAGATAGGCAAAAGTATTAAAGTCCTAAGATCAGATCGGGGAGGTGAATACCTGAGCGATGAATTTCGAGATTATCTGAAAGAGAATGGGATTCTCTCTCAGCTTACTACTCCATATACACCACAGCACAACGGTGTATCGGAGCAGAGAAATTCCACCGTATTAGATATGGTGCGCTCTATGATGAGTACTGCGGAGTTGCCTATTTCTTTTTGGGGTTATGCGCTTGAGACAGCCGCATACCTATTGAATCAAGTCCCATCAAAATATGTGCCTAAAACACCATATGAGATATGGAGTGGAAAGAGGTCATGTCTTAAATGAGTTAAGATATGGGGTTGTCCGGCCTATGTCAAAAAGCAAAATCCGGACATGCTCGAGGCACAATCAGTTCTTTGTAAGTTTGTTGGATATCCAATGAATTCACATGGATATCTATTCTACCACGGCGAGAAACAAAAGGTGTTTGTTTCTCGACATGCCACCTTCTTAGAAAAGGAATTTCTTGTAAAAGAAATTAGTGGCAATGAGGTAGAACTGGAAGAAGTTCCAGGAGTACAAACCACAACTGACGATTCGGTGGAACCATAGGATCCAATAGTACCCAACGAACCCCATCCACTCCGCAGATCTGGTATGGTTCCTCATCTACCTGAGAGATACTATGGTTTTCTTATAGATGGTGGGAGCGAGGATTGCATCATGGAAGATGATGACTCAACTAGTTTCGAGCAGGCCATCATGAGTGGGGACTCTGTGAAATAGATGGATGCTATGCGATCCGAGGTGGAATCCATGTACACCAACAAAGTATGGACTTTGGATGCTGCTCCTGAAGGGGTAAAACCCATTGGGAGCAAGTGGATCTTCAAAAAGAAGATTGGTGTAGATGGAAAAATTGAGAATTTCAAAACTAGACTTATAGGAAAAGGTTTACGTCAACGACCTGACATCGACTATGATGAAACATTTTCTCCTATCGCTATGCTTAAATCTATCAGGATCCTACTTGCCATTGCTGGATACCATGACTATGAAATCAGGTATATAGACGTCAAGACCGCTTTTTCTAAATGATGATTTAGAAGAGAGCGCGTACATGACACAGCCAGAGGGCTTCTGTAAAGTTTTAAAAATCATTTAAGTGAATTTTCCGATAATCGGTAATATAACATGTTTTTTCCGTAAAACCAAGATATAATTATTTTTTCACATAGACTTAAATATACCTATTTTAGCTATATATTTGCTAGTATTGGTATTTAATTAGTCGCTTATGAATTACTAGTTTACTTAAATATTTTCTGTAATTAATTATTATTTTAATCATACACTTATACACTAAATTGGTGATAATTACAAATTAGAATGGGTTAATACAAGTTTTGTGCAGCATGACAACTTAAAACTTATTTTGTAACATGTTCTCTCTTTCTAAAAATTTTCTCAATGGTTCTAGATATTTCCAAGATAACTTACATAGAAAATAACAATAAATAAGGAAATGATATAATAATGAAGTATGGTGCATTCTATATTGAGGTATGGGTTAATTCTTGACTTGGACACACACTCTCTCTCTTCCTCTCCTCACTAGCTGCAGCCTCCACTTCCAAACTCGGCCAACAGCATCCCCCTTTTTCCTCTTCTTCATTTCATTGCAAAAACTTCATTTCCTTATCAAAAAAATCCACAAAATTAACTTTTGGGTTCTAGCAAAATTATCACACAATTCATTGTTCAAATCTAATGCTTGGATCTTGAAGGTAGTAGCATTTTGGGTGGCTAAGTTTGCAAGTTTGACCTCAAACTTGTTGTGGTATAATCTTAATCCAATAGTTTATTTGTTGTTTAATTACCTTAATCAAACTTAATTAGGTAGTAACATGGTTTTAATTTCAAGATTTATATTTCAAGAAAATGGTTTAGGTTCAAGTTAGGATTTTTATCACTTGATTATCTTTGCAATGTGTAGTTTAACATGTTAAGACTTGGAAAAGCTAATCAAGTTGCTAATTTGCTAATCGTTACATTTAAATTGTCATAATTATATATTCTTGCAAACTAATTTTTATGATTAGTGTAATTAGGTGAGATTAAAATTTAGTTAGGGTTTGTGAGGCTTAATTAAGTTATTAAATGAACATTGTGGCCACTAGTTTTCCGAAAACATTAAGATTTGAACTAAAATGGTAAATTGATACTTACTAGGTTTTCGGGATTAATCGATTTTAATTAAGTTTGAGGTTTTGATGATTTACTACCTATTTCCTAGAATATTTAATGTGTTGTGAATGCGCGATTGGGTTCTAAGCTTGGTAGTTGCCACGTATAGCGACCCTAGTTAGGGTTTGTTCCGTTGTCGCGAGCGCGTTTTGGAAACCAAGTGCGTGCGCGTGGTTGATTTGCATCATTTGTGTCCGCGACTAATTACATATCTATTCTCTTATTTGCTTGTGTGCGATTCTAGGATCGGGTGCAGAGGCGTTGGATGTGGCGCGGAAAGTCAAGGCTGAGATCGGATCAGATTAGCCGAGACGTCCCGGTGAGTAGATGTACACATCTACGGGGGATCGTATAGATGGCGCGAGACGCCCAATAATTAGGAATGATAAGTAGTTCTTGAATCTATATGCGTAGTCTTAAATCATCCATATCATGGCATATTCATATTCTTAATTACGATGTAATTCATTAGGACACTTTCACCATTACCACTGGTTCATGTCGCACGTGTACTATTCATGCGAACAGACATGCCTTCGGTAATTGCTATGTCACGAACACTATAGAACTTGCATAAAATCAATATCGGTGCATTGAATCATGTATTATATGTAGATTGTTAGTCATCTGCCTCACCGCATCATCATTCATACATAGTTTTCTAGCCATGCATCGCATTGCATGTTATTGATATGTTGGACATCCATTATTACCGCCATATTTATATATTGTGATTTTTATTGGGGATTTTAGTATTTATGAGATTTCTAGATTTTGGGGGGCGCAAGAATTTTGTAAACTCATTATCTTTTAAATTACAAGTTGCATTTTTTCTCGTGACATAATGATATGGGCTGATCCGGACTGACGGAGCCCGGGATAATTTGGCATGGTGGATATCTGTAGGATACCGACCGTGGTCATGATATGATGATATAGGCCGATCCGGATTGACCGAGCCTGAGATAGTTTGGCGCGGTAGATATCTGTAGGATACCGACCGTGGTCGTGATATGATGATATGGGCCGATCCGGACTGATGGAGCCCGATATAGTTTGGCGCGACGGATATCTGTAGGATACCGACCGTGGTCGTGATATGATGATATGGGCCGATCCGGACTGACGAAGCCCGAGATAGTTTGGCGCGATGAATATCTGTAGGATACCGACCGTGGTCGTGATATGATGATATGGGCCGATCCGGACTGACGGAGCCCGAGATAGTTTTGTGCAGCGGATATCTGTTGGATACCGACCGTGGTAGTGATATGATGATATAGCCAATTCGGATTGACGGAGCCTGGGATTTTGAGGATTTAGTGTCGATGCATGACACAGATATTTTGTTGATTTCATTGATGATATTCTAGTTTTTACTATATAAAAGGTTTTTCTAAGCTAAAAATAAATATTTTCTCATACCAGACATGTTCAGGTTTCGTGTTTGATTATGCATTCATGTTGCATTCATGCTAGTACATTGTATCATATTAGTATATGTAGGCTGTGACGAATTTGCGTGCATGCTTATTATACCCTTATAAGATGTTACTTACTACTCACGAGTTGGCAACTCACTCCCGTTGTGCCACAGTATCTTACATGTCCTACCAGTCAGCACAGATGCGGCAGGCGCACTTCCTCATTTTGTTCCTTTTGCTTGGACCGGCGGCATTGCTCATAGGTGGGATGCGAGGATATATTATTCTTGTTAGTGTATATGCCCTTGGGGCTATTATTGTATCCTACTAGCTTGTATATTACTTAATGGAAGCTTTCGATATTCACAGTTGTATTAACAGTCTTGCTCAAAATAGTAGTATGCTACTTGGTTTATATCTATCTTAATATGTGTATATGTTTCATTTAGCATATCCCAAATATATATTGATAGAGCCCATAGGATCTTGCTTGACTCCCAGCGTTGTGATGGCAATCACACTAGAGGGGGCTGGGTAGTCTACAAGCACATCCTTTTTCAACTCCCTAGTCATAGGATTATCGAGACAGGGCATCGATACTCCGGAATAGACTAGTGTATACGCTTATCGTCCCAGCAGAGGAGATGGTCTGTCCCACAGCCATTAGCACGTTGTACTGGAGATAGCATGCAGGTGCTCGTTGGGTTACGGGTACACCGGATAGGACCCTCAGGGAACTGTTGGTTGGTATTATACTCGTTGTTAGTTAACAGTTCCAAGGTGAAAAGAGTACAGCATAGTCCGTAGACTTGACACTGCTGCTTCGCCTCGAGTGTGTTCCCACTGTTCTTAGATTGCTACCCTACCACAGCTCGACCGAGTCATGCAAATAGGTAGCAGTTGGGTGCAGTCCTGAAGCACTTGGAGGTAGTGGCGGTTAGATAGGATTCGTCTCTCCCAGTGTTAGGGGTTGATATTGCTCCATGTTTGGAAATCCATTACACAAGGTCTCTGGCCAGGGCAAACAAGATTTACTAGTAGGTTTTCCAGTAGCTTCTTAAGGTGTGATGGGCTTCACTCCGACATGACTTATACCGCCTTTTGGGGACTGACGCTTGCCGTCCCCTAGGCCCGATATGCGATAGTCTTAGACGAGCAGACTGGACTGTATGGAGATTGTCACATCAGGCTCAGTAGGAGTTTGGATGGGTTTCCTCATTGGCCTTCTTATCGACATCTACCTGGGGACCGTTATGTACAGCTAGTATCGCTTAAGGCCTCTAGTAAAACCTACTGCCAGCATAGTATCGAGTCTTCAGAGTACCACACAGAGGGTTTCCCTGTTTCAGGAAAAACGATATAAAGGTCGTATGGTTTTACGATAGGTTTCGGACATATACGTGTACTTATACAGGTATGATGTTCGGACAGATTATATTAGCATGCTTTGGTTTAAACCAGATTCTAGTATTGGATTATTGGATTTATGTAGTCTCAGTATATCCGTGATTTTCGTTAACAAGGATCGGAGGGTTATTTTCGTAATTACTCGAGAAGCTTCTAGAAGAAAGGCAACTCATTATGTTTAATTCATTTATGAATTAAGCTTAATGAGGTGGAGGAGATGATGTGTTATTTGCATTAAATGAAACCATGACTCATGAGATGATTCATCCTTTTGTAATAAATGAAGCATGGTTGTAATTATGATATATTATTTCTTAGATAATTATCATGCTTCATGATATATACAAATGAGTTATATTTTCATTTCATAATAACAAACACATTCTCTCTCCTCAAGCTCTCATCTTCTTCATCCTAACCCTAATCCTCTCATGTGTTGAGAACCCTAGGGTTAGCAAGACTAATAGATCCTTAATCTATCTCTATATTCTCTAGGTCACTTGGATAAGCAATGCTAGCCACTTAGTTACCTCAAGTTAGAGGTTAAAGCTTGGAGAAGGAACTCTCGGGTGGATCTTCTGTCAAATTAAGGAGGCCGACAAGGAGGTGAACAATAAGAACAAGAAGGACTAATATCTTGAGGTATATTCTTCTATCATAGTAGTTAACTACTTCTAGATAGTTTGTTAGTTAGGGTTTAGCAAAGATCCGTTTGATAGTCGATGTTACTTTGAACAAAATGATTGTTTTACCTATTTCCCTCCCCGCATCTCGTAGGGTGAGTAACGTTGACTTACAGTGGTATCAGAGCCTAGCTAAACCATAACTAACATGCTAGCCAAGTCTTTAGAAATTCGATCGCAATTTAATCCCTAAAAAATGACATTTTCAGCATGTTTCTGCCGATTTTAAATTGGGGTCTAAAAATTTTTCAGGGACCTTAATAACTACGAGCTGGGTTTTTAAGAATTGTAAAGAAGTTTGGGTTCGTGACTCGTCCAAACCACCACGGAACCGCGGCCGATCCAAGCGATCCACCGCGGATCCACGGCCGAGTTGATACCGAGTCAACCCAAATTTGCTCAGTTTTCTTCTGTGTTGATGTTGGGTTTTCTGGGATATTTTTTTCTACTCAGGTTTTATGTGCACAGAGAATTATTCTGAGTAGATTCGTATATGGTGCTTGATCGAAATTATAAGAACTTCGGCTAACTGGATTATATCTGTGTTGTGATTAATGTGTTCGTAAACCTACCCTAATTGCTAGTATGCCGGTTAGCAGGGGTTGCACATTTCTTTAATGGTTACTTTATGTTTTTGGATATGAACTTGTTGGATTTTCATGAATGGATAGCCGGGGATGTGAGACGAGTGTTTCTTTCATTTAAATGTAAATTGTAATTTGTTGTAATATTCTTTTGTGGTGCACATCCGGGTTGAGGTTGTAGCTACCGTTGTATTATTTCATTTACTGTTTTCTGCTTCTAGGATAGACCCAAGGTGGGGTGCACAATCTACCGGGTACTTTGAAGTGCTTAGTGGCCTACTCACATCGTTGAGGGAGACCGCTTCACTTCGAGTAATTGACGGGTAGTTTGCCGTACCCGTAAGGGTCTAGGGTGGGTTGGCTATTCATCACCATTACGTAACCCGTCTTTCATTGCAGACTCAAAGAAAATGAGGATTCCTAGAATATCCAATATGTTTATCTGAGATCTGGAATACCTATTATGGCGTCTGATGAATGTACAATATCTATATATGATATCTAGTATCTATATATGATATCTAGTAGGCGTTGCTTATGTTTTGCATCCGTACTAGCCCAGCCCCCGCTCTGTCGTTAGTTAAGTAACCTAACGGGTGAATGACGTGGCCCTGTGGCGAATGCGGATGACATAAGCGGACGTTGTATTTTCGTTGTTTTCTACAATGATAGGTTAATTGATGGGATGCATTATATTAATGCAAAGAAAATAAAACAAAGTTGAATCGTTGGAACAATTTAAAAGAAACCACTCGGTTATTTTAAAACAGCAGATTTTTAATTGCGGAGCTTAAACGACTCTTTTTAAAAGCTATCAGGTTCCTTCGATTATATCAAGTTCACTACGTTCACATTTTCGCCAAAACCATTCGTAGCCCTTCGTCATTTTATTTGGGTATTCAGTAGTATTCAAGCTTTGTATTTTGACCAACGCCAAGGTATAGTGTTTGGTACCTGCTGGGTATTCATCTGTTGCATAAATAGATGAGTTGGTTTGGGACAGTCGTACTGCCATTTGGCCAACGTTGGGGGTATATACGGGTGGGTTCAAATTAACAAGATAATGATGGGTAGAACTTGACATGTGACTTATGACATTTTTGGCCAACGTCAAGGTCATAAGAGCATGGGGCAAAATTCTATATCGGGAGTTTCTAAAGAAACTGAAACTTGCTAGAGTTGCATATCATTTAGAGTGTGATAATTTTAGTAGATTCCTTCAGCTTTATCACACGATAATATTTGGATTCCGATCGTACTATAAGTATATGCTACTCATCAGGAGATTCTTTCACTTAACGATCAATGCTGTAAACCAAGTAGGTGTCGAGAATGGTGTCAGCGGGGTTATTCCCCCAGAGAAAAGAGGTTATTTAATTAAGGAACTTCGCGAAAGCGTCATAAAACCTCCCTCGAAGTACCGACACCGTCCTGGCTGAATGGTTATGCAAGTATTGCACAGTAAGAATAGTCCTGGCTAGTTCTTCCATTTTGGTCTGAGGAAGGATTTGAGAAACAATGGGAGCCACCATGTTTAGATAAACTAAAAATCACTCTAAACTTGCAAGAGCATCATGCTAAAGTGTTTTCTTCTCTCTCCTAAATTGAAGCAACCAATAACATGACGGGCTTTAAGTTATTATTAGATAAAAATATTTTGACAGGGCCAAACTATAAATATTGGTTCTGGAATGTCAAGATAGCAATCACCTATGAAAAATTGGGGTATGTCCTTACTATTAAAGCCCCTACTGTCCCATGTCTAGAATCCAGTGTCGCGGATAAGGAAATCCGTAAGACCTGGGAGTTAGACTACGCGAAGGCCAAATACATCGTGCTTGCCTCTATGGATAATGAATATCAGCGGAGGCACAAGAATATGGGTCTTGAATCCATATTTCTCCACACCAAGGAACTGTATGGAGAGCAATCTCGTATAGCTAGATAGGAGACCTCGAAGAACTTGTTTCAGTCGAGTCTGGCCGTCGGATCATCTGTAGAGGAACATGTCCTTAAGATGATTGGCTATATTGAGGAGCTCGTGGACCTCGGGACAACATTAGAGAACGGGCTGTATACAGACTTGGTTCTACAGTTCCTTCCTTCCACCTACGCCCAGTTTATCTTGAATTTCAATATTCAAGGTAAAGAAGTTGAACTTCCAGAACTCCTTAACATGTTGAGGAGTGCAGAGGGCACCGTGCAGAAAGCAAGGTAAACACCCTCTATGTTTGTTCGTGGTGCTTCCTCTTCCAGGTCCAAGGCAAGAGCCAAAGGAAGGAAGAAGAAGGCCGCTACCAAACCGAGTGGTGGTGTTGGTAAGGTGGGAGTCAAGGGAAAGGCAAAGGTTGCGGTGCCGGTAGTAGTAAAGGGCGAGTGCTTCAACTGTCGTAGGAAAGGCCATTGTAAGAAGGATTGCAAAGCTTGGATTGCTAAGAACTTGGACCCGGGGCAAGTTGTGGCTTCGACTTCAGGTGTGTTTATAATTGACAATTGTCTGTCAATCAACTCTACTTCCTTGGTATTGGATACCGTATCAGGATCTCATATATAAAATTCATTGCAGGCTCTGAGAAGCCGTAGAGTTCTGAAGGTTGGTGATATGACCCTCGAGGTTGCTAATGGAGAGAGCGTGAATGCTGTGTCTGTAGGGGATTATCATCTTGGATTAACGAGTGGACATACTTTGGTTTTGCGCAACTGTTTTTGTATACCTAGTTTAACGTGTATTATCATATCAGTATCCTTGTTATCAAAAGAAGGTTATGATTTCATGTTTGTAAGAGATGTTGTTAACATCCACCTTAATCGTGGTTTGATTGGGTCCGATACACTAGATAACGGTATATACATGTTAAACCAATTGCAGATTCTCAATTTCCAGAACACACTAAAAAAAAGTCTCCAGATATAAGTCAGGCTTTCTTATGGTATTGTAGACTAGGTCACATCAATAAGACAAGGTTAACTAAGTTACATTGATAAGGATATTTGGATTCATTCGAATATCAATCTTATGCCACTTGTCAATCATGTCTCAAAGGAAAGATGACAAAGACTCTATTCACTGGACATGGAGTAAGAGCGAGCGAGCTCTTAGGACTCATACACAGCGATGTATGTGGTCCAATCTCTACACATGCAAGTAGCGATTTTTCTTATTTCATTACTTTTATGAATGATTTCTCTAGGTATGGATTCATTTTCGTGATGAAACATAAATCCGAAGCCTTTTAGAAATTCCGAGAATATAAGAATGAAGTAGAAAACCAAACTAGCTAAAGTATTAAGACACTGAGATCTGATCGAGGTAGTGAATACTTAAGTGCCGAGTTCCTGAGTTACCTAAAAGAGAAAGGAATTCTCTCAGCTTTCTCCTCCATACACTCCATAACACAACGGTGTATCGGAGAGACGAAACCAAACCCTATTGGATATGGCGCATTCCATGATGAGTAATGCTGAGTTACTGTGATCATGCTGGGGTTATGCACTAGAATCAGCTGCATATGTTTTGAACAGAGTTCCTACCAAGACTGTGCCTACCACACCATATCAGATATCGAGTGCAAAGAAACCCTATCTACAATATCTCAAGATTGGAGATATCCAGCTTATGTTAAAAAGAAGCATGTGGACAAACTCGAGGCACGCTCAGTACAGTGTATGTTTGTATGATATCCAAAGAACTCCAATAGGTATTTTTCTATTACGCAGAGGAACAAAAGGTTTTTGTTTCTCGCAATGCCCATTTTCTATAACAGTTGTTTTTAGAAAAGGAAACAAGTGGGAGCGCAATAGAACAGGAAGAAATTCCAGAACCATAAGCTACTACTGAATGCTTGGTAGAACCAGAAGTTCCAGAAGAACAGGACATTCCCGCACCCCTCCGCAGGAGTAGTAGGCCATCTCATCCTCCTGAGAGATACTACAGTTTTCTCATAGACGGGGATAGAGAGGTTTGCGTCATTGATAATGATGAACCTACTAGCTTCCAGCAGGTCATCCAGAGCGGCGACTCAATAAGATGGCTGGATGCAATGCGGACCGAGATAGAGTCCATGTACACCAACAAAGTATGGACTTTGGAATTTGCTCCAGATAGGATAAAACCCATAGGATGTAAGTGGATCTTCAGAAAGAAGATTGGTGTAGATGGACAGGTGGAAACCTATAAGGCTAGACTTGTTGCAAAGGGTTTTCGTTAAAGGCCTGGTTTGGACTATGACGAAACTTTATCTCCAATGAATATGCTCAAATCCATTCGGATCCTT
This sequence comes from Agapanthus africanus, assembly GCA_030015575.1. Classification (NCBI taxonomy): domain Eukaryota; kingdom Viridiplantae; phylum Streptophyta; class Magnoliopsida; order Asparagales; family Amaryllidaceae; genus Agapanthus; species Agapanthus africanus. Next base: position 288,960,833 of record JASDDO010000029.1, read on the forward strand.
CTTGCCATTGATGCCTTCCATGATTATGAGATCTGGAAGATAGACGTAAAGACGGCTTTTCTAAATGGAAATTTGGACGAATGCGTCTGTATGGATCAGCCAGAAGGTTTCAATCAAAGTGGGAGCAGAGGGAATGTGTGCAAGTTGCTTAAGTCCATTTATGGAATGAAGCAGGCATCGCGGAGTTGGAACATCTGCTTTGATGAAACGGTCAATGAATATGACTTTATCAAAAATCCAGATGAGCTATCTATTTATACTAAGATTGTAGCACAAACTGTCGTATTCCTTCGTCTTGTACGTAGATGACATTCTCTTGATAGAAATGATATTCTAAGCTACAATCTGTCAAAGGATTCTTATCACACATGTTCTCCATGAAAGACCTGGGTGATGCCTCTTACATTCTGTGGATCCAGATCTATTGTGATAGATCTAAAAGGATGTTGGGACTGTCACAGTCCAGGTATATCAACACTAAACTGAAAATCTTTAGTATGTATGATTCTAAGCACGGTAATTTACCAGCTTGTCATGGAATCACCCTCTCCAAAGGGATGTCTCCCAAGACTGATTTGGAAAGGTATCACATATCGATTATACCCTACGCTTCTGTGGTAGGCTCTATAATGTATGCGATGTTGTGCACCAGACCAGATGTAGCTTACACACTAAGCGTGATAAGCCGGTATCAGTCAGACCCAGGGGAGAAGCACTGGATAGCAGTAAAGAACATTCTTAAATACCTGAGAAGGACTAAGGATATATTCTTGGTTTACGGCGGAAAAGACCTCCAGATCGAGGCTTTTGCTGACTCCAGCTTCTAGAGTGACAAGGATGACTCCAAGTCGATGTCAGGTTATGTCTTTACCCTCAATGGAGGGACGGTGTGCTGTTGTAAGAGTTCCAAGCAGGACACCATTGCTGACTCGACGATGGAAGTGGAGTATATCGCAGCATCTGATGCCGCAAAAGAAGCAGTCTGGGTAAAGAAGTTCTTAACAGAACTTCAGGCGGTTCCATCCATTGTTGATCCAATACCTCTGTATTGTGACAACAACAGGGCTATATCTTTAGCCAAGGAATCCAGGTCCCATCGAAAGTCTAGACACATCTTGAGGCGGTATCAACTGATCAGGGAGATCATAGATCGCCGAGAGATCGAGGTCTGGAGAGTTACTACAGAGGAGAACACTGCAGATCCATTCACAAAGGCCTTACCTCAGACACAGTTCGAGAAGCTATTCGAGATGATAGGTCTTCGATACGCCAGTACATGGCCCCAGTGCAAGTGGGAGATTGTTAGTGTATATGCCCTAGGGGCCATTATTGTATCATACTAGCTTGTAGATTACTTAATGGAAGCTTGGGATATTCACAGTTGTATTAACAGTCTTAATCAACATAGTAATATACTACTTGGTTTATATCTATCTTAATATGTGTATATGTTTCTTTTAACATATCGCGAATACATATTGATAGAGCCCATAAGATCTTTCTTGAGTACCAGCGTTGTGATGGCAGTCACACTAGTGGGGGCCGAGTAGTCTTCAAGCATATCCTTTTTTAGGTCCCTAGTCATAGGATTATTGAGACAGAGCATCGATACTCCGGAGTAGACCAGTGTATACGCTTCTCGTCCCAGCAGGGGAGATGGTCTGTCCCATGGCCATTAGTACGTTGTACTGGAGATAGTATGCAGGTGCTCGTTGGGTTATGGGTACACCGGACAGGACTTCCAGGGAACTGTTGGTTGGTATTATACCCGTCGTCAGTTAACGGTTCCCAGGTGACATGAGTACAGCATAGTCCATAGACTTGACACTACTGTTTCGTTTCGAGTGTGTTCCCACTGTTCTTAGATTGCTACCCTACCACGGCTCGACTGAGTCGTGCAAACAGGTAGCAATTAGGTGAAATCCCGTAGCACTTAGAGGCAGTGGCGGTTAGATAGGACTCGTCTCTCCCGGTGTTGGGGGTTGATATCGTGCTATGTTTGGAGAGCCATTACACAAGGTCCCTGGCCAGGGCAAGCGAGATTAACTGGTAGGTTTTCCAGTAGCTTCTCAAAGTGTGATGGGGTTCACTCCGACACGACTTATACCGCTTTTAGGGGACTGGCGCTTGCCGCCCACCTGGGCCCGATATGCGATAGTCTTTGACGAACAGACTGGACTATATGGAGATTGTCAAATCAGGCTCAGTAGGAGTTCGGATGGGTTTCCTCATCGGCCTTCTTATCGACATCTACCTGGGGACCATTTCGTACAGCTAGTACCGCTTGCGGCCTGTGGTTAAACCCACTGCCAGCGTAGTATCGAGTCTTTAGAGTCCCACACATAGGGTTTCCCTGCTTCAGGCGAAACGATATAGAGTTTGTATGGTTTTACGAAAGGGTTCGGACATATACGTGTACTTATGCACGTATGATGTTCGGACAGATTATACTTGGAGGCTTTGGTTTAAGCCAAATTCTAGAATTGGATTATTGAATTTATGCAGTCTCAGTATATCCGTGTTTTTCGTAAATACGGATGGGAGGGGCATTCTCGTAATTACCCAAGTAGCTTCTAGAAGAAAGGTGACTCATTATGTTTTAATTCATTTATGAATTAAGCTTAATGAGGTGAAGGTGATGATGTGTTATTTGCATTAAATGAAACCATGACTCATGAGATGATTCATCCTTTTGTAATAAATGAAGCATGGTTGTAATTATGATATATTATTTATTAGATAATTATCATGCTTCATGATGTATACAAATGAGTTATATATTTATTTCATAATAACAAACACATTCTCTCTCCTCAAGCTCTCATCTTCTTCATCCTAACCCTAATCCTCTCTTGTGTTGAGAACCTTAGGGTTAGTGTAACACCTTAGAATATGTTTTGTGGCCAATTATTTTTTAATGTATGGATTTTAATAAAAATTTTACGAAATTGATTTTTAATTATTTTATCCTATTTAATGAATACTTTATTGGATTTTTCCTAGGCTTGCATACACTTGTGCATGATAACTAGGATGTAAATTGGGGTTTAACCATGATCAGCAACATGGTGAATTAACCCATTTTCCTTAATCTAGTTTTATAGTTTTATTAAGTGTTTAGGGTTTTAAAATTGTATGGTTGTTTTTTTAAAAAGAAAAGTGAAAAGGATTTGAATAATGTGTTCAATTTGTTGACCAAGTGAGAGAGTGAGCATGGGGCAACATGGTATGAGCCATGCTCATTTAATGAAGTGAGAGAGAGTGAGAAGGGGGTTGAATTGTTTCTCTTATTTCTCATTCTCACTCTCATTTCCCTCACACTCTCACACTCTCACACCCTAACACCAGCAGCCTTCAGCAGCAGCAGAGAAGTTGCATCAGCACAGCAGCAACTCCATCAGCAGTAGAGGCAGCAACACCAGCATCAGCTCCAGCAGCTCGAGAGGCGACAGCAGCAGCTGAAGTAGCTGAAGCAAGCAGCGGCACCATCAGCATTAGCAGCAAGCAACTCCAACATCAGCACTAGAAGCAACAACAGCTTCTGCAACAGCAACAGCAGGAGCCTAGCAACATGCAGCAGTTCTTCTCCTCCATACACTTCTTCTCCTGCTTCTTAGGGTTCTATAGCGTATATTTCTGAACCCAATTCCCTTTCTTGTTACGCTTCTGTGCTAATTAGCGTCGGTTTGCATTTAAAGTGAGTTTTATGCTAAATTTTGATGATTATGTGGACTTGTGATTAAATGATGATTGTGTTAGTTAATCTAGCTTATTTTAGTGTTATTAGGGTCACTTGAACTGAGAATTTACCCAGATTTCACTAAAATACCATAAGGTTTGCTTTTTGTGCTAAATTAGCGTTTTTAAGCGATATATTATCTTTCTGTAATCTGCTATTGAGCCGGACCCTTCAGGTTAAAATTGAGAAAACTGGAGCATGCTAATTTGGTCTAGAATACACCAACAGAACACGAAACCCCCATTCCAAAACTTGGCCGCAGATTTAATACATCTGGCCGCAAATTGCGGCCAGATAGGGGGCTGGGGTGTTGGGGTCTTGGCTAGGGTTCTCTGCAGTGTTTTCTAGTGTTTTGGAATGTGTAGTTTTGTGAGATTTGACCTGTAGAAAAATCTGGGACAATATATCATATTTCTAGTTCGTTGTGTTTGCGTGAAACTCGCGATATGTGAGTGGGTTCTGTGATCCCGCGTGTCGCGGTAGTTTTAGACGCGTATTCACACGTTTCAGCGTATCGTGCGTACGCGTGTTTAGTTCGCGACGCGAGTTTCTCGTTTAATGTCGATATCGCGTTTTGCGAGATATTTGGCTTATATATAGATTTCTTATCTCATTTTCAGGTTTGCAGGCGAGTACATCGGACACAGCTACAGGGGGATCAGATGGTAGGATTCACCTAGCTTGGAGCGTAGATGAGTAGATTTAACATCTACAGGGGAATCGCCCGCACGGTGTTATGCGTCTGGGCTAGAATTCTAATACTTGTCGCATATTCTACGTCATTGTTAGAATTGCGCCTTTACCCTATTTACTTAGATATAGTTGTACTGTGACTAGTAGCCGTAGGACACTGCACAAATTATTGACGATTCATATTGCACGAGCACTGATTGTATGCTACACACGCCGTCAATAATTGCCATGTCATACACAAACCACTTATAGATACTATATTGCTTGGTTAGGGACCTTATAACATTGATTCGTACTGCTTATCACATATGACATTTACCATATTTGTATACCAATATAGTATCGTACCATTAGTGATATACATATACCCTTTACGATACATCTACTGGTATACCTTGCTCATATTTTACTTATACCCAGGGGGTATACTACATCTTTTACTTACAGCTAGACACCTATCCTTAGCCGTACCTTATTGATTTTGCATATATCTGGTTTCAGCTACATATTTTCCTTTACATGCTCGCATTTCAGATATATCGCACATATTATTCGTGGATTTGCCCATTGTTATTTGGATTTTACATGATGTTTTCTGGATTTGGGAACCGCGGGAGTTCATGAAATTATGCATACATTGAAAAACCCGGTTTCCATGATATAATATTTGCGCAGCCACCATGAGATTTATCGGTTCTGATTTTATACCCCATACAAGGAGTGGGTGCCGTATGAGGGTACATGGTGGGGCCGGTATGGTTCTCCTCGGCAAGAAGATCGATGGTCTATGCCGATTGGGCCTGGAGGCGAGCGAGTACCTACCGGTGACAGTACCAATGACTCATCAGGGATCATGGAGATACCGTTGGGAGTCATGTACGTATGCATACGTCGAAAGGCGAGGGTCAGAGTTAGGCACTCGTGCTTTCGGGATAGCGTATGATACATGATAAGGATTTCTGTGTCGATACTTGGCGCATGGTTTTTATGATATTTTTTAACACCTTTGTATATATAACAGGGGATTTAGCCGTTGTTATATATACCCTTACCCTAATATTAGTGGAGTGGGATGATAATATATGTGTATTGACCCCATCATATTTATTTCTACATATATAAATATTTAGGATTCTATAATCTTACTTGAGATGTGATTTGGGATATTAGGTGATTCATCGAGATTGGATACAGGATACATATGAGATTGTCGATTTGTACATTCGGGATATAAGAGATTACTCGATATTGTACATTAGGGAGATGTGAGATTTATATGATATGAGAGCCCAACTTGGGGGCTGATTTGAGTAATTGGGATTTAAGTGTCTTGATGGATTGTGATCCTACCACGATGTCAGGTTTCCGTGGGAACGACATATTTCACTCCATACCCCATCCATATTCACTTATGCACTGTTCCATGTATTAGGAGTACCTGTTAGTGTACCCTTCATGATTGCTGCATATCTACATTCTCATATCCCTATTGCATGATTATTGCATACTATTGTCATGTTATTATTGCTTCACATATTGATTGTACCTGCTAGTGTACTTTCCATTATTCCGTATTCACGTGACCTGTTATTACTGTAAATTGCATATCTTGGATTCATACTGTACGGACATTCCTATGATTACCTGCATATGTTATCTACTATTCACGAGTTGGCAACTCATCCCCGTTGTGCCACAGTTATTTTGTAGGGTGTTTCCCCAGAGTAGTCGAGGCAGGCTATTCACCTATCATCTTTTGCTACAGATACAGCATCGGCTCACAATGTGCTATTTCGCTTAGGTGGGTATTGGTGGTTATCTGTATTTTGTATTGTACTTTCGTTGTATCTTGTACTCTCCATCTACAATTATGTTGTTGATTTAGAGACTTGGTGAGGATCTTATTGTATATTATTTATGGATTTGTTGTCTTTTATATACAGTTTTCCTTCCTATTGTCTCTTATTTCTTCGCTACGGCGTCGTATATTTGTGATGTGATTGTTTTCCGTCTTTGGGCTAGTTTTTAAAAATGGGGTGTTGCCAAAATATTAAAGAAAGAAAGTTGGACTTTTAAAGAATTTGGGTTGTGATTTCAAATGTTTCGAAAACATTTATTATCATTTTCGTATTTTCATGGTTTAGATTTCTGGGTTTCGGCTTTCTTTTAATGCGTTATATCTTTAGGCGTTGCGTAGTATTAGGGCCGTCACGTGCCAATTTTGGGTCGTGACACGGTTGGTATCAAAGCGCTAGGTTTTACCTTTCGGAGTGTAGGATGACCTTAGTATGATAAAGTAGGTAGCTTAAGCAAAGTAACGTAGTGTGTGTATGTCTGCAGCATACCCACGATGCGGTACTTCGCCTTAAGTGACCTAAGTACAAATTGCTTGAAATTCCTTCCTTGATGATTCATATCCTTGTGATTCGATTTCCTTATTCTTATCGAATCTTATATCTATTTATAGCCTTGCCGCCGATGACTATGGGGACTCAGAGTGATGCAGCGAGGGCCGAGGTCAGAGCTGGCTCGGGTGAGACGAGCACTGACCAGGATGGCACGCTAGTTGCACAGGTGCAGAAGGATCAGCCTTCGACATATAGTATCGATAGGCTTGTGGCAGAGATGCAGGACTTTCGCCAGACTATGTGTTCATTGGTTGATGTCGTTCGGGAGCTACGACATGAGGTTGTTACCCCTGTTACTCAGTTGTCCTTTATGATCGGCATGCAGAAGTCCGTCACTTACATAGCACCAGTGGTTGCAGTTCCAGTTGACGAGGCACATATTCCAGAGATGCTGAGAGTTCCAGGACAGACCAGGACTCATACTAGTGTACCAGCCCAGAGACAGAGGTTTGGTCATTGAGACAGATTTCGTGGCCATCATGAGAGTAGCAGAGCCTTAGGACGAGGACAGTCGTTCAGCTCTCATTTCCAGGAGGGTCAGCAGTCAGCACGTGGATGCATTCGATGCGGAAGCCTTCAGCACTTCATCAGGGATTGTTCCTTAGCACCTCGTCAGGATCGTATTCAGAGAGGTCGTGGACATGGAAGGTTCGCTCAGAGGAGTCAGTCTACTAAAGGAGTTCAGCCAGTTGCGGGTAGGGGTAGACACAGGAGTTTGCTTCCACTCATCAGGATGCGCAGGCGTCCAATGCAGAGTTTTCAGGTATCCTTAATTTATATGTTCTTTTGGTGTATCTGTTTATTTTCCACACTTGTGCCGTGGTTGGGACGAGAGTTGTGTTAGGTAGATTAGCTATTTGCTTGTGTTAACTTCTGTCAGCGATTCTTTTGTTGCGCGACACGTATTTCAGTTGTGTGTCAATCGGATAGGAGATAGATATTTGTCCTTCGTTTTGATCCTTCTAGAGATGTTGGATTTGACATTCTCCGGGGCACAGACTGGTTTGCTACGTGTTAGGCGTCTGTGGACTACCGTGAGGAAACAGTCAGGAATTGTTTTCCCGGCAAGTCAGTTCTTGTTGTGTAGGTGGATAGTTATGCCGCCTCTCACAGCTTGAATTCAGCCTTTTCGCTAGTCGGCTTTTGAGGAGATGTCCTGGATTCTTGGCATTCATTCGTGATACCGTAACCATAGTTGGGATTGTTGGACCGGGTTCCTATCATGAAAGGGTTTTCCGACGTCGTTCCAGATGAGCCGGCGAAGCTTAGGGAGCTTAAGGATCAGTTGCAGAGTTGTCATTCGGGGAGTTTTGCGCGTCTGAGTGTTTCGCTTTTGGAAGCTCCTATTTCTGTTCGTCAAGAGAAAGACGGCAGTTGGAGGTTGTATATCGACGGATCGTCAATTGAACCGGCTTACGGTGCGGATAGGTATCCTTTATCCCGCAGTGACGATTTCTTCGATCAGCTCCACAGTGCGAGACATTTTATAAGTTTGTTCGGGATCAGGTCATCATTATTGCGGGTTCGGAGTGATGGCATTCCGAAGGCTGCCTTGTGCGTGCTATGGGCTTTGTGTGTTTTAGTGAGTCATTGGATTCATTGATGCCCTAGCAACGTTCGTAGATGTGATGAACCAGATTTCTTCAGGCCGTTCCTCGACCAGAGTTGTTGTGTTATTTACGATATTCTGGTCTATTTAAGGTGTCTTGAGGGACAGGAGTAGCACTTGAGGATTTGTTTTGCAGATACTGGGAGAGCCCCAGCAGTTTTCCAAATTCTCAGAGTATTTCTTCAGGCTTGTTTTGTGTTGACTCCTAGGTCTTGTAGTCACGGGAGACGGTTTTGTATGGTTCCGAAGAAGATCGTGGCCGTACAACTTAGGCCCAGACTTGTGTGCAGGACGAAAGTCCGTAGATTTTGGGCTTAGCAGGTTTTTATCGCCGTTTCGTGCAGGATTGCTAGTGTAGTGTTGCGCCGTCGACTGAATTGATCGGAATGGAGGTTTCTTTTCCTTGGACTGAGGCATGTGTACGGAATTTTCGGCAGTTGAAGATTCTGTTAACAACTGCATCAGTTCTTTTTTGCTTTTGGTTCGTGCGAACTTGTTGTTTGACTGTAATATTTCTTGAGTAGGGCTCGAGTGTCTACTGAAGTGACATTATAGAGTTATCACTTTTGCTTCCCTACAATTGGGGGAAGTACGAGAAGTATATTCCACTCATGATCTGGAGATGGCCGCGGTGGTTTTGCGTTGGAAATTTGGAGACACTATTTGTTCGAGAGTCGTGTCAGATTTTCATGGACCACTAGAGCTTAATGTACATCTTCCTGCCGCGGATTTTGATTGTTGTGATAGTCCTCTGCAGATTTACAGTTCTTGTACGATCGTTGAATACAGCTTAAGCTCGTCTCTACGGAGGGGACAGCTTGCTCTTGTCCGCGCCCGACCACTTTTCTTTAATCGCTTTCGCGAGACACTGCCCACCGATGCTCGTACGCCAGAGATACCTGAGCATACTCGGTCGGGTAATGATTCGGAGACCTTGATTTGTGTCACGGGTGTGCTAAGTTAGGGACGCCTTTGTGTACTTGATGTTATCGGGTAGAAACGTGAAATCTTAGAGTAATGCACATCAGTCAACTCTCGGTAATCATTCAAGTTCCACTAATAGTGACGTGACTTGTGTGATAGTTATGGATTGGCAGATGTAAAGAGAGGTTTCAAGTTTCGTTTCAAGGTGTCTGTCTTTTGTGTGTTGGGTTGAGCATCTAAGGCCGGCTGGAGAGTTGCAACCTTTAACCGTTCCGAAATAGGAGTGGGAGCAGATCTCCATGGATTTTCGTTATGGTGTCTACCCAGGGTTAGTCAAGGGTGTGAATCCATTCGGATTCTTGTTGTCCGGTTAAACTCAGTTTGCTCAGTTGTTCTTGGTTAAGTTGTGTGTTTGTGTTAATTGTTGTCGGCAGTTGGGATCGTCACTCGCCATTGTTAGGGTTCTCCTTCGATAGCTGTTATCAGGAGACACTCCAGTTGGCAACCTTTAGGTTTAGGGGTTAGGTCATGTCGATCACCAGTCTGTTCTTCTGACTCTGCATAACTAGGATTTTAGACCCCAGCTAGTCTAGAGACTTCGGAGATGATCCAGTTGATTCAGGTCAGGATGAGAGTAGCCCAGTGCAACAGAGGTCTTATGCCGACTGTGTTGGACATAGAAGCGCAGTAGAAAGTCATGTATTCTTGCGGATGTTTTCGATGAATTACGTGTTGGATTTTGGGAAGCTTATCCCAAGATTTAGGTCCTTCTGAGGTCCTATAAGCAAGTTAGTTTTGTTGCCTTTAATTTGGCACTTCCGCCCAGATTATTGAGTTTTCACCCCGTATTCCTTATGATGACACTTTACAATTACCTTCATTACCTCTCACACGATTCAGCATTAGACCATTTAGCTTAGACGCGATCGTTTCGCTCACCGGCAGCCATTCGTGTTAATGGCTCGGCAGGTAAAGAAACATCGGTCAAGGGTTTTGCCATCTGTGAAGGGTTTTTCTTGGACGTAGCCGTATAGTGAGGTAATCACATGGGAGGCTGCGAGCGAGATTTGAGAGTTTGTAATCTTCTCTTTGAAGGTACGCTTAGTATATTTTTAAATTTGGGGACGAATTTCTTTTAAAGGGGGAGATTGTAACACCTTAGAATGTGTTTTGTGGACAATTATATTTTAATGTATGGATTTTAATAAAAAGTTTACCAAATTGATTTTTAATTATTTTATCCTATTTAATGAATATTTTATTAGATTTTTCCTAAGCTTGCGCACACTTGTGCATGATAACTAAGGTGTACATTGGGGTTTAACCATGAATAGCAACATGGTGAATTAACCCATTTGCCTTAATCTAGTTTTATAGTTTTATTAAGTGTTTTGGGTTTTAAAATTGTATGGTTGTTTTTTTAAAAGGAAAAGAAAAATAAATTGAAAAGGATTTGAATAATGTGTTCAATTTGTTGACCGAGAGAGAGAGAGAGAGTGAGCATGGGGCAACATGGAATGAGCCATGCTCATTTAATGAAGTGAGAGAGAGTGAGAAGGGGGTTGAATTGTTTCTCTCATTTCTCATTCTTACTCTCATTTCCCTCACACTCTTACACCCTCACACCAGCAGCCTTCAGCAGCAGCAGAGAAGCAGCATCGGCATAACAGCAGCTCCATCAGCAGCAGAGGCAGCAACTCCAGCATCAGCTCCAGCTGCTCGAGAGGCGACAGCAGCAGTTGAAGCAAGCAGCAGCACCATCAGCATTAGCAGCAAGCAGCTCCAGCATCAGCACCAGAAGCAACAGCAGCTTCTGCAACAGCAACAGCAGGAGCCTAGCAACCTGCAGTAGCTATTCTCCTCCATACACTTCTTCTCCTGCTTCTTAGGGTTCCATAGGGTATATTTTTTAACCCAATTCCCTTTCTTGTTACGCTTGTGTGCTAATTAGCGTCAGTTTGCATTTAAAGTGAGTTTTATGCTAAATTATGGAGATTATGTGGACTTGTGATTAAATGATGATTGTGTTCATTAACCTAACCTATTTTAGTGTTATTAGGGTCACTTGAACTGAGAATTTACCCAGATTTCACTAAAATACCATAAGGTTTGGTTTTTATGCTAAATTAGCGTTTTTAAGCGATATAATAGCTTTCTGTAATCTGCTATTGACCCGGACCCAGGTTAAAATTGAGGAAACTGGAGCATGCTAATTAGGTCTAGAACACACCAACAGAACACGAAACCCCCATTCTAAAGCTTGGCCGCAGATTTAATACATCTAGCCGCAAATTGCGGCCAGGTAGGGGGCTGGGGTGTTGGGGTCTTGGCTAGGGTTCTCTGCAGTGTTTTCTAGTATTTTGGCATATGTAGTTTTGTGAGATTTGACCTGTAGAAAAATCTGGGACAATATATCGTATTTCTAGTTCGTTATGTTTACGCGAAACGCGCGATACGTGAGTGGGTTCTGTGATCCAGCGTGTCGCGGCGTGTCGAGGTAGTTTTAGACGCGTATTCACACGTATCAGCGTATCGTGCGCACGCGCTTTTAGTTCGCGACGCGAGTTTCTCGTTTAGTGTCGATATCCGTTTTGCAAGATATTTGGCTTATATATGGATTTCTTGTCTCATTTTCAGGTTTGTAGGCGAGTACATCGGATGCAGCTACAGGGGGAATCAGCTGGTAAGATTCACCTAGCTTGGAGCGTAGGTGAGTAGATTTAACATCTACATGGGAATCGTCCGCATGGCGTTATGCGTCTAGGCTAGAATTCTAATACTTGTCGCATATTCTACGTCATTGTTAGAATTGCGCCTTTACCCTATTTACATAGATATAGTTGTACTGTGACTAGTAGCCGTAGGACACTGCACAAATTATTGACGATTCATGTTGCACAAACACTGATTGTATACTACACACGCCGTCAATAATTGCCATGCCACACACAAACCACTTATAGATACTATATTGCTTGATTAGGGACCTTGTGACATTGATTCGTACTGCATATCACATATGACATTTACCATATTTGTATACCTATAGAGTATCGTACCAATAGTGATAGGTACATATACTCTTTACGATACATCTACAGGTATACCTTGCTCATATACCCAGGGGGTATACTAAATCTTTTACTTATAACTAGACACATATCCTTAGCTATACCTTATTGATTTCGCATACATCTGGTTTCAGCTATATATTTTCCTTTACATGCTCGCATTTTAGATATATCGCACATATTTATTACTGGATTTGTGCATTGTTATTTGGATTTTACATGATGTTTTCTGGATTTGCGAACCACGGGAGTTCATGAAATTATGAATACATTGAAAAACCCGATTTCCTTGATATGATATTTGCACAGCCACGATGAGATTTATCGGTTCTGATTTTATACCCTATACGAGGAGTGGATGCCGTATGAGGGTACATGGTGGGGCCCGGTATGGTTCACTTCGGCAAGAAGATCGATGGACTTTGCCGATTGAGCCTGGAGGCGGGCAAGTACCTACCGGTGACAGTACCAATGACTCGGCGGGGATAATGGAGACACTGTTGGGAGTCATGTACGTATGCATACGTCGAAAGGCGAGGGTCAGAGCTAGGCACTCGTGCTTTCGGGATAGCGTATGATACATGATCAGGATTTCTGTGTCGATACTTGGCACATGGTTTTCATGATATTTTTTTAACACCTTTGTATATATAACAGAGGATTTAGCCGTTGTTATATATACATTTAAACCAATATTAGTAGAGTGGGACGCTAATATATGTGTATTAACCCCATCATATTTATTTCTGCATATATAAATATTTAGGATGCTAGAATCTTATTTAAGATGTGATTTGGAATATTAGGTGATTCATTGAGATTGGATACAGGATACATATGAGATTGTCGATTTGTACAATCGGGATATAGGAGATTACTCGTTATTGTACATTGGGGAGATGTGAGACTTATATGATATGAGAGCCCAACTTAGGGGCTGATTTCAGGAATTGGGATTTGAGTGTCTTGATGGATTGTGATCCTACCACGATGTCAGGTTTCCGTGGGAACGACATATTTCACTCCATACCCCATACCTATTCACTTATGCACTGTTCCATGTATTAGGAGTACCTGTTAGTGTACCCTTCATGATTGCTGCATATCTACATTCTCATATCCCTATTGCATGATTATTGCATACTATTTTCATGTTATTATTGCTTCACATATTGATTGTACCTGCTAGTGTACTTTCCATTATTCCGTATTCACGTGACCTGTTATTACTGTAAATTGCATATCTTAGATTCATGCTGTACGGGCATTCCTATGATTACCTGGATATGTTATCTACTATTCACGAGTTAGCAACTCACCCGCGTTGTGCCACAGTTGTTTTGCAGGGTGTTTCCCCAGAGTAGTCGAGGCAAGCTATTCACCTATCATCTTTTGCTACAGATACCGCATCTGCTCACAGTGTGCTATTTCGCTTAGGTGGGTATTGGTGTTTATCTGTATTTTGTATTGTACTTTCATTGTACCTTGTAGTCTCCATCTACTATTATGTTGTTAATTTAGAGACTTGGTGAGGACGTTATTGTATATTATTTGTGGTTTTATTGTCTTTTATATACAGTTTCCTTCCTGTTGTCTCTTATTTCTTCGCTACGGCGTCGTATATTTGTGATGTGATTGTTTTCCGTCTTTGGGCCAGTTTTTAAAAAGGGGGTGTTGCCAAAATTTTAAAGAAAGAAAGTTGGACTTTTAAAGAATTTGGGTTGTGATTTCAAATGTTTTAAAAACTTTTATTATATTTTACGTATTTTCATGGTTTAGGTTTCTGGGTTTCGGCTTTCTTTTACTTCGTTATGTCTTTATGCGTTGCGTAGTATTAGGGCCGTCACGTGCCAATTTCGGGCCGTGACAGTTAGCAAGACTAATGGATCCTTAATCTATCTCTATATCCTCTAGGTCACTTGGATTAGCAATCCTAGCCACTTAGTTATCTTAAGTTAGAGTTTATAACTTGGAGAAGGAACTCTCGGGTGGATCTTCTATCACATCAAGGAGACCGATGTGGAGGTGAACAGTAAGAACAAGAAGGACTAGTATCTTGAGTTATAATCTTCTATCATAGTAGTTAACTACTTCTAGATAGTTTGTTAGTTAGGGTTTAACAAAGATCTATTTGATAGTCGATATTACTTTGAGCAAAATGACTGCTTTACCTATTCCGCCTCCCCACATCTCGTGGGGTGTGTAACGTTGACTTACAATTCCATCATATATATTATTTTGTATCTAGTAAACTCCATCTACCATAGTATATTGAACTAGATGGTGAGACTCGTGTGACTTGTATTGGTAGTGTTTGGTGTCGATGCTCATTTGAGCCGACGCGGTGTTTCTTATTTCTTGCTTTCAGATACCTATTTCGCACTTTTGATACACATATTGCATGTGGTTATGATTCCGCCATTAGAGAAGAGCAAGCTCCCGCTTGGGGATGCCTTTATTCTTTAATTATATGTATCTTCATGTGTTGTACCCGTTTGGGGGCCAGTATTTACAAAGGAGACTCTGCCGAAATTTTCGGGAAAATTTAATGTTGCTTTTAAATGTTTAATGCCACTTATTTTTACTAAAAACCACTAGCTTTAAAACAACTTTTCCTTCACTCTAATTGTTAAACGGTTTAGTTTTCTGGTTTTTTATGTACTTAGATTACGTTACGCATTTAGACGTTTCGTAATTTAAGTGCCAGTCACGTTCCGTACCTTCAGGTCGTGACAAAGTTGATATCAGAGCGATAGGTTTTACCTTTCTGAGTGTAGGATGACCTTTGGTAGATAGAGCAGGTGAGTTAAACAGAGTGACGAAGCGTGGGTATGTTCCGCGGCATACTTATTGTCATGACCCAAAATTTGGCATGTGACCGGCACTTAAACCACGTAAGTCTACAGGCGTAACACAATTTAAGTAAGCCGAAACCCAAAAATCTAAATCATGAAAAGTAGTAAGTGATGAAAACATTTGTTAAAAACTTTTGGAAATCTCAAGTAAAAATCTTTAAAGTTTAAATTATTTTCATAAAAATTTCGGTAGCACCTCTTCTGTAAAAAATAACCCCGAAACGGGTACAAAATATGATATAAGTAAAGAAACATATGATATAAATAATGCATCCCCAAACGGGAGCAATCATGCCCAACGGCGGAAACAACCACCACAAGAATAAAATATGACGCCGTAGCGAAGAAGTGGACAATATAAGTGAAAAACAACATAAAAGATGCATAATGAATGTTTGCTCACACGAGCTCGACACCCAGAGTCACAAAACATATACAATATTGTGCTCACAACTTATCTCTAAGTCAATACATGAAATGGTAGATGGAGAGTACTAGATACAATAATAGATAAATAATTAATGTAAAGTCGGATAACCTCAACCGACCTACAACAAAACGGCTCACAGCCAACCTGGGCGGTATCCGCTGTAAAAAGATACAATAAATAGCCCCTGCCGTGACTACTCTGAGGGTCAACCTGCAAAACACTGTGGCACAACGGGGTAAGTTTCCAACTCATGAATAGTAAGTAACATCATATAGGTAATCACAGGTATGTACGTACTGCGATACCCTATCACATGTATTCTGATAGTATCAATATGGTAATCTGGGTATACAACAATCATGAAAGGTACTCTATCAGGTACTACAAATACATGATGCAATGCATACCAATAAATGCTGAATATGGGATAAAACATATCATCCTCACGAATCATCATCATGGAAAAACCCTGCGTCTATCAATACACCCCAAATCCCAATACCTCAGGCGCCGTCACCCTGATCAGCCCTCATATCCTGTAAATCTCATGGAACTTGAGTGCCCAATATCGGAACTCGAAAACATCATGAAATACTTGTGTCCTGCATCGACACACAAATCCACATATATAAGGCTTCATCAGTCCGGATCGGCCCACGGGCTCCCTCGGTCCGGATCGGCCTTCGGGCTCCGGCTGTACGGGCCAGCCCATATCCATCTCTCAACTCCGGTTGGTATCCTCCGGATAACTGCCAAGTCCAACCTATCACCGGTAGGTAGTAGTCTCTCTGCCGGGCTCATCGTCTACTGTGCGACATCCCTTTCTTGCCCTAGGTTACCATACTGGGTCCACCATGAACCCATAAACGGATCATCAAGATCCTCGAATCAGGTTTCTATCACATGTCTCAGAACCGAGAAAACGCATGATGGACGCACTGAAATATCATATCAAGAGAACCGGGTTTTCAAAACAATGTATACTTTCTTGAAATAATACCACAGTTCTCAAATCTATAAAATCACATGAAATCCGTATCTCAATGCATAAGTCCATGCAATATGATATATGCAACATAAAATTGTAATATGAGCATATCAAAGGAAAAACCGCTCTTTAAAATGAATCCTGTTTTTTAAATTTGTCATGTGGTTCCCAATTTCTCCAAAATCAAATCCAACATCATATAAAGGTGTACATGTAGCTATATATGCACGATGTATCTCATATGCGCAATAAAACAATAATCCATGTGCCAATATCAATAAAAATTACAATACAACATATGTGTATAGGTTGTCAATGTCATGGCAATTATCGACGGTGTAGCATACAATTTAGTGCTCATGCAACATGAACCATCAGTAATAGTGCAGTGTCCACTAGGTACTAGGTCAAGGCACAACAATTAATGGTATGTATGATGCTCATGCACAATCAACATATATGAATATAAACATGCGGCTATAATATCCTATCAAGCCCTGACACATAACGCCATACAGGAGATTTTCCCATAGATGTTAAATCTATTCACCGGTGAACTCGAGCTAAGTATATCCAACTACCCGCTTCGCTTTCTTCACAGCGTCCGAAGTCCCCGCCTGCGATCCTATTTACACATAAAACATAGCATGAGAAAACTTAGAAATCGACTAATAATATGCACAAATTATGCTTAGACCGACGCACCGACCCTAAAAACTCACAAGTGTTCGCTTAGTGGCTAACGTGTGTGGTGACATAACTAAAACAATCCAAGTACAGAAATCACTTGACGCACAGAACTGAGTCGGACACCGTGTCACATATCGTAACGCGCGTCCTCGAAACACTAAAAACTAGCTAATCGATCCCATATTTTACCCACTGTAAAAACATAAAAATCTCGCAGTACCAAACACTTCAAAATAACTGCAAACAACTACCCTAAAAGTTACAACCCCCTATTCCCCCACAAGGCCGAGCTCACCGGATTTAGCCCTGATGTCGCCGGCTAAATAGTGTCAGGTGGGTCTCGTGTTACTGGTGTATACTCAGAGAAACTAGCACTACACTACTACACTGCTTGATTTTACAGTAAGGACTCGGGGTCACAGCAGATCACAGACATCCTAATATGACACTAAAATACGATATCGTGCACAAAACTATACTTTTAGTGTTCTAAACTGAAACCACAAAGCAACACAATAATAATAAACTCCTAAATAATAGGAGAGAGCACTACCTTCCCAAACATGCTCAAAACTCTATCTTTCCAAGCTCCAAGTGATCACCATAAGCTCTAGATCAGGTTTAATGAAGGGTGCATTGAGTTTTGTGATGATTTGCTTGGGTTTATGAGGATTTGGGTTAGGGTTTAGTGAAGAGCACGGTGTGGGTACAGTTTGGAGTGTGAGGGTAAGAAAATGAGGTGAAGAAATAATGAGAATGAGAGTGAATGAGTGTATGAGTGAGGGTGTAAGTGTGAGGGTCGGGGAATACAAATGGGTGTGAGTTTAACATAAGCCATGCCTCCCTCTCTCATCATTTAATGCATAGCATACTTGCCATGCCTCATGATTCCCTCTCTCTCTCTCTCTCTTCCTCTCTCTCAAGTCAACCTAATTAAAAACAATTTTTATTTAAAATTTGAAAACTAATTAATTTAATAATCACATTTACACTTAAAGGAATGGGTTAATATGCCATGGCTACTTAAGCATGGTTTAACCCCAAATTAGCCCTAGATTAACATGCACATGTGTGTGCAAGCCCGCAATAAATATTAATAAAATATTAATTAATTTTGATAAAATATTTGAAAACTATTTTGGTAAACTTTTTAATAAAAACCCGAATTATCGCTTAACACTAATCGCATTGTAAGGTGTTACAATCTCCCCCTTAAAGAAATTCATCCCCGAATTTAAAAATCTTACAATGCATACCTTCAAATAGATGAGGGAATTTCTCCAGCATCTCGCTCTCGGCCTCCCAAGTGACTTCTTCACCATTCGGGCTACGCCAAAGAACTTTCACAGATGGCATGATTTTTGACCGAAGTTTCTTCACCTGTCGATCCAATATCACTACTGGCTGCTCGATGAATGAATGATCGCACTCTAACTGAATGGTCTGGTGCTGAATCATGTGAAAATGGTCATGATGGTATCTGCGAAGCATCGATACATGGAATACAGGGTGAACATCCGAAAAGCAGCGTGGAAGAGCCAACCGATAGGCAACGGTACCAACTCGCTCAAGGATCTCAAAAGGACCTACAAATCTGGGATTGAACTTTTCTTTCTTTCCAAATCTCATCACGCCCTTCATCGGAGAAATCAATAGGAATACATGAACCCCCACTGCGAACTCGAGCTTGCGGCGACGACGGTCGGCATAAGACTTCTGTCTGCGCTGGGCTGCTCTCATCCTATCCTAAATCAACTGGATCTTCTCCGTAGTCTCTTGAACTAACTGGGGTCCCAAAATCCTGCTCTCGTGAAGTTCGTGTAGGGTTACTAGGCACACTAACAAAGCTCTACAACGCATCAAACAAGCCCGATTAAAATTTTAGCCGTGTCAAGTAACTCTAAACAAGATCGTTGCTAGATTATTAGGGTTTCATATGCAAGTAAAGGACATTAACTACTAAGGGAATAGGAAATACGACCTTTGTAGATCGATCCTTCACTTCATTGGCTCCTTGTTGAAGTCCCTTCGCTGCGATCATGTTTCTCCCAGACTCTCGCATGGCTTCATGAGGCGAAAGATGCGTCCTTGCTTGAAGTCTTCGATGCCGAAGATGATCTACGTCGAGGGGATGCCAGCTCAAGCTTCTACTTCACTAACTAGAGAATTAGTGAAGCAAACACCCTATACTAAAGTGCTAGTCTAGTAGAGGATGGAGAAATAGGAAGTGGGTTCTCTTTGGATTTTTATTTCTCACTTTAGTTCTCACTTTAGATCAAACACTAGCAAGCTTTTCTTTTGAACCATGAAGAAGATGATGAAAATGAAATGAGAAAGGATAATCATCAAGTGAGAAAACTAACCATGGTGAGTGAGTATCATATGCTAACTCTTGTAGAGACTTAACCCATGGCTAACCTGTATGGATGGGTTAAGAAATATCCATAGTAAAAGCAAACTCAAGTTGAATTAGTCAATGCATCCACAAGCTTCTACAAGCTTCATGCATTTTCTAATCCTCCACTTGATTTTGTAATTACTTTAAATATTAAAAACCAAAACTAAATGTTAGCATAGTGTAAGTCTCATACACCTATGGATGATGTATCATCAACCATGATACAAAAATATAACACATTTTAATATATATCATATATATAGTAAAGATGTGTACATGTGAGAAAAAACCCTAAGTGAACATGTGTTAGTTAATGTAAACTAGTATATCAAATATACAATTATACAATAAATTATTAAATCAACACTTGTCTTAATAATCCGGTCATATCTCATATAACAGACTAACATCCATTGTATCGACTTTCGAATCAACACTTGATTTGATAACCCGGCTGCATCATATATAACCGACCGATACAAAAAGTCATGAGAATAGAATACGGTATCACATACACGCATTATTCTCGGTCTCGCACATATCACATATGCGCTCCTATTTCGTTTTGCCTGAGCCAGTAAAATCTCTGTATAGGACTCTAAAGACTCGTCAATACGCCGGCAGTAGTTGATGATCACATCAAGCACTCAGAAGCCGTCAGCGGTACTAGCTGGACGTAACGACCACCCGGGTATTGAGCGATCAGAAGATCAGCAAGCAAGCCCGCTCCAACTCCTGTAAAAGCCTGCCGGTAACACTTCCCGTAAAGTCCGGTCTCCTTGTCTGATATGTCGCATATCAAGTCTAAGGGTAGTAAACGTCAGACCCCAATAACCGATAAGTCATGCCGATGTGAGGCTCATAACAGGTCGAGAAACTACTGGTAACACTTACCAGTAAATCTCTAAATCAGCCCGGGCCAGGGACTTCCCTATTACGGCCAATCGAGCACAGCGCAACATCAACCCCCAATACCGGGAGAGATGAAACCCCTCCTATCGCTCATTGCCTCCATGTGACTCGGGACTGTACCCAAAAACCACCGTTTTGCACGCTCTCATCGACGTGGTAAGGTGGAAATCAAAGCATAGTGGGAATCATACAAGACTCTATGACGATCTCGGGTCTACAGACTAACCTGCACAAGTGTCACCAGAGAACTGCCATCTGACGTGAGGTATAATACCATCTGGGAGTTCTCGGCGAGTCCGTCCAGTGTACCCATTCTCCACTGAGCACCCATATACCATCTCTAATGTCAAACACCAATGGATATGGGATCATCCATCGCCCATCTCATGGGTCGAGAAGCGTATATGCTAGTCTACACTGGTATATCGATGCCCCGTCTCGATATACCCATGACTAGGGACCCTGAAGGATGTACTCATGGACTACCATGTTCCCACTAGTATGATCCGCATTATAGTCCAGGTAGTCAAGTACACATCCTAAGGGCTTTGGCAACATGTAACTATAAGACAGTACAAAGAGACAAGTATACATGTTAAGATAAAGAGCAACCAGATAGCATACTATCATATCGAGCAAGAAAGTCCTCTCTATATATGTCCAAGCATCCAATATAATATACATCATCTGTACAATACTGGCCTCTAGGGCATACATACAACTGACAATCTCCCACTTGCACTAGGGCCAGCTGCTACAGTATCGCATACCAAGCATCCCGAAGAGTCTCTCAAACTTTATCTGGGGAATGGCCTTCGTGAGTGGATCCGCTGCGTTGTTCTTCGTGTCAACCCTCCTGACCTCGATCTCCCGGCGATCAACTATCTCCCGGATCAGGTGATACCGCCTCAGAATATGCCTGGATCGCTGATGGGACCTGGGTTCCTTAGCCAAAGCCATCGCTCTATTGTTATCGCAATACAAAGGTATTGGATGCTCAATGGATGGAACCACTCCAAGTTCAGTAATTAACTTCTTGATCCAGACAGCCACTTTGGCAGCATCGTTGGCAGCGATGTATTCAGCCTCCATCGTTGAGTCTGCCACGGTTTCCTTCTTGGAACTCTTCCAGCTAACCGCCCCTCCGTAAAAGGTAAAGACAAATCTCGAGTGCGACTTAGAGTCATCCTTATCACTCTGGAAGCTCAAATCGGTAAAGGACTCTACTTGGAGTTCTCCGTTACCATACACCCAGAGCATCTCTTTAGTCCTTCGCAAGTACTTGAGAATGCTCTTCACAGTTGTCCAGTGACTCTCTCCAGGATCAGCTTGATACCTACTCACTACACTTAGTGAGTATGCTACAACGGGTCTAGTACATAATATCGCGTACATGATAGAGCCTACAGCCAAAGTACAGGGTATCCCTTGCATGCGACTTCTCTCCAAATCAGTCTTGGGAGACATCTCTTTGGAGAGAGTGACTCCAGAGATCGTGGGTAAGTTCCCACGCTTGGATTCTTCCATACTAAACCTCTTTAGTATGGTGTCAATGTATCTGGACTGGGACAATAATAAAATCCGTTTAGATCTATCTCTATAGATCTTAATTCCCAAGATGTAGGAGCCATCCCCTAGATCTTTCATTGAGAATCTTTGTGATAAGAAGAGCTTAATCGATTGCAGCATAGGAATGTCATTTCATATCAAGAGTATGCCGTCCACGTATAATACGAGGAAGACAACCTTACTCTCTGCCACCTCCTTGTAGATATAAGGTTCATCTATGTTTTTGACGAAATCAAACTCTTTGATAACGACGTCAAAGTAGATGTTCCAACTCCGCGATGCTTGCTTTAATCCATAAACGGATTTAAGCAGCTTGCACACTTACCCGCTGCTCCCACTATCTACGAAGCCCTCTGGCTGAGTCATGTACACGCACTCTTCTAAATTACCGTTTAGAAAGGCGGTCTTAACATCCATTTGCCAGATTTCGTAGTCATGATATGCAGCGATGGAAAGCATGATCCGGATGGATTTAAGCATAGCCACTGGAGAAAAGGTTTCGTCATAGTCCACACCTGGTCTTTGACGAAAACCCTTTGCAACAAGTCTAGCTTTGAAAGTCTCCACTTTCCCATGTACACCAAGTTTTTTCTTGAAGATCCACTTGCTCCCAATGGGTTTTACCCCTTCAGGAGCAACTTCCAAAGTCCATACTTTGTTGGTGTACATGGATTCCATCTCGGACCGCATTGCATCCAGCCATTTCACTGAGTCCCCACTCGTGATGCCCTGCTCGAAACTACTTGGGTCATCATCCTCCATAATGCAATCCTCGCTCCTACCATCCCTGAGAAAACCGTAGTATCTCTCAGGTGGGTGAGGAACCCTACAAGATCTGCGGAGTGGCTGGGGTTCATCGGGAATTACCAAATCCTCTGGTTCTACCAAATCTTCTGTTGTGGTTTGTCTTGCTGGAACCTCTTCCAGTTCTACCTCCTTGCCACTAATCTCTTTTTCAAGAAATTCCTTTTCTAAAAAGGTGGTATGTCGTGAAACAAACACCTTTTGTTCCTCGGTGTGGTAGAAGATATACCCTCGTGAATGTTTAGGATATCAAATAAACTTACACAAAACAGACCTTGCCTCGAGTTTGTCCGGGTTTTGTCTTTTGACATAAGCCGGGCAACCCCATATCTTAATAAAATTAAGATATGGTATCTTCCCCTCCTATATCTCATATGGGGTGGTAGGCACAGATTTGGTAGGAACCCTATTCAGTAGGTATGCTGCTGTCTCTAGTGCATATCCCCAAAAGGAAATAGGTAACTCAGCTATACTCATTATAGAGCGCACCATATCTAATAGGGTGCGGTTCCTCCGTTTCGATACACCGTTGTGCTGTGGTGTATATGGAGGAGTTAGCTGAGAGAGAATCCCATTCTCTTTTAGGAAGTCCAGGAATTCATTGCTCAAGTATTCACCTTCTCGATCAGATCGAAGGATTTTAATACTTTTTTCGGTTTGGTTCTCGACTTCTTGTTTATATTCTCTAAATTTCTCAAAAGCTTCTGATTTGTGTTTCATCAGGAACACATATCCAAATCTACAGAGATCGTCAGTGAGTGTAATGAAGTACGAAGAACCATTCCTGGCATATGTAGACATGGGACCGCATACATCACTATGTACTAGTCCCAAGAGTTCTGTAACTCTTTCTCCGTGTCCTGTAAACGGAGCTTTGGTCATCTTGCCTTTGTGACATGACCGGCAAGTGTCATAAGATGAAAATTCAAACGGATTCAAATATCCATCTTTATGCAACTTAGCTAGTCTTGTCGCATTGATGTGACCCAGTCTACAATGCCACAAGAAGGATTCAATCAATTCTGAACTCTTCCTCTTGTGTGTGTTTGTTATGCCCAGAACTGTTGATTGATTTAGAATATAAATGCCATTGCACAACGTGCCTGATCCAACCAACTTTTGGTTACGGAAAATGTTCATAACATTATTCTGTAATACAAAATTATATCCCTCTTTACTCAACAAAGAAACCGATATAATGTTGCATATCAGGTTCGGCATGTAATAGCATTCGTTCAGAATCAATGTATTGCTAGTTGGCAATACAAGGTGATATTCCCCGACGGTTTTAGCTGCAACAATTGCACCATTTCCAAATCTTATGTCTTTATCACCTTCTCCAAGTTCTCTACCTTTCCTAAGCCCATGTAACTGATTACATATATGGGATCCTGACCCGCTATCTAATACCCATGACATTGAGCAAATGGAGCAACAGTTCTCTGTAACGAACATACCTGAAGAAAATACAACATCATATATTTTCTTCATTCGGGTGGCATGGGAATTCTGGTATTCCCCTATGTCCTGTTCAGTCCTATAACTCTTATAAGAAAAAACGGAACCAACGTTCCCCAACACAGTATAACATGCGGGTTCGGTCAATACATCCATGTTATTATCTTGATTAAGGCATGCTATGGTCGCTACCTGGAAAGAGAGAGAAGAAAACACTTTAGCGTATGCTCTTGCAATATTAGATTGGTTATTATCTTATCTAATCAGGATGGCTCCCATTGTTTGTATCAAATCTTCCTTCAAACCCTAAAAGGAGAGACAAGCCAGGATTAATTACACACTACAACTTCACTAATCTTTCAGCCAGGCCAGTGTCGGTACTTTGTGGGAGGTTCCCCGTGCTTTCACACGGACCTAATTAAAGTAAACCTCGTTTTCCCAGAGGCGTAACCCCGTTGACACCTTTCTAGACATCTACTTGATCGGCCAGTTGTCCTGTGTAAAACTCTCCCAGGAGTAACAATTACTCGCATTGGGTATCGGGATCCAACTATCTCATAGAAGGCATGCAATCTCATTGCAAATTTCAACGCTTGAAATTCCCGATAATTTTTCACCAAGCATCCTATGACCTTGACGGAGGCCAACAAACCACAGGGTGTAAGTCAAGTTCAACCCGTCATATCTTGATTGAATCAAACCCACCCACACGACCCTTGACGGAGGTCAACAAGGTCGTACGACTACCCTAATCCAATCAGTATCATATGCATAAGCAGATAAATACTAGTTAGCTGCCGCACACTACGTCTTGACGGAGGCCAACAAACGTAGCACGAATACTAAGTAGGACTTATCTGAAATGACGGAGGGCTACGACAAGTTTTTCAGAAAACCTATTGCGTAATGAACTTGATATCGTTGTAGAATCAAATGATTTTAAAATGGAGTGTTTTTTAGGTTTTTGCTAGTTTCTCTAAAGAGGTCACTCCCGGTGAAGGGATCGTCGGCTCTTTCCTCGTCGAATGAGGTGCATGATATATCATATATACCGCTGTGCAAAGCAAAACTACAAAAGCAATCAAATAACAAACCGAGTGCTGTAGCATCTGCCAGTTATTGCTAAAGGGGTCACTCCCGGTGAAGGGATCTCAGCCCTTTCCTTATCGAATAAGGTGCAGGATGTTCTACAAGGAACACCGCGATGCAAAGCAAGAACTGTAGCTACCTGTTTTTGAAAATTCAATTCCACAACATCTTTTAGGTTTCTTTTCTTTCATTAATCACATTAATGAAGTCCTATCATTTAAGTCACCTAAACATCACAGATAAATACGGCGTACACTTATGCCATCCGCATTTGCCTCGATGTCCCCTCATGCACCGTTAGGTTAGGTAACTAACGACAGAGCAGGGCAGGGCTAGCGCGGGTGTAAAACATAAGTAACGTCTATATAATATATCACTATATACTATATATAGTATTTATCACAACATATCAAATGATCACATCACAGATATCGCAGTAGAATAAATATATGAAACATTGGATATACTAGGACGTCCGTGTTTTATTTTGAGCCACTATAAAACACGGATTCCACGGTCGCGATGAATATCCAAACCCACACCCCTAGACCCCTACGAGAGCGGCAAGCAACCCTACCAGTTCTAGAGTTAGGAGACCCGGACTCGACTCCTCGAGTTGGTCTCCCACTGGACTCTAGAACCCGGCTACTTGTGCTCTCCTCCTTGGGTCTATCCTAGTGCGGAAAAGTAAATAATATACAAATGGTGACATCAACCTCAACACGAAAGTGTCCCAATAAAAGAATATTATATACATTTAATTTAACATGAATGAAAATAAAAACTCTCATCTCACATAAAAAAACCCCGGCTTTTCAAAATGCGACGATCCAATATAACATATCTAGCAACACATAACATCACATGTTATTAACGTAAGTAAGTATGCATACACCGATCGTCGTTGATGTATAGCAACGAAAATCGGCAATACAACTACATACTACACTTACGGTCACAGAAAAGAATATGTAAAACTACAACATTTGGAATCCACATACTATTTAGACATCGTAAATCCAAAATATCACATACTTCGCATTTCATGCCTAACTATATGAATTCCACATATTGTATCACATTTCGGATAAATAGACAGTATTAAACTTTCCGAACAGATAATCAAATACCCAAAATTTCCTAAATAGCTCAACACTTGAGCGAAGTTCAAAAATTCCAGAATACGTCACAGTTGCAATGGTCCAGCCGTGGAAGGGTCAAGCAAGCGCCTCACATGTAGAACGCCATACTGCCCCAAACCTTATGGTTCAAAAGGCAGTTCAAGACGGTTACATAATTGAGTTAAGGTTTGTTGTCTTCTAGAGGGTCCATCATATTACTTGCACGTTTTTCCGAAAGATTTAAACCTAAGAAAAAATCAACACTTGAAATTTTTTCGCACCGGGAAAAATTGAGTTAATGATATCCGTTCGAACATTTTAATACTTACTAAATTATCTGGAAAAAAGAATAACAAATTTAAAATTCTCAATCGAATCAACGATTACAAAATAAACCCCAGATTACTCAACACTTGAGTCAGTTTTAAAATACCCAGAAAATATAACTCACAGAAATAGGGATTATAGTGTAAAAACTAGGGCATAAGTCCTCTGTTCTGTCGCGGATCCGCGGCCTAAGCGCGGTACGGCCGCGGTTCCGCGGTGGTTTGAACAGTGTATGCTCTCGTTTTTCACCAAGTTTCTTATATTTCCCTGCTGAATTTTTCAGGTATTTTTAATTCAGAAAAATCCCTGTTTTCAAAATTTGTCCAGAGAGGGGTTAACTTTGTCGTTTCCGGGTTCGATCGAGGTTTTAACTTCGTAAACACATTCCCTAATGCTCTAGCTTGTCTCTGATACCACTGTAGGGTTACTAGGCATACTAACAAAGCTCTACAACGCATCAAACATTCCCGATTAATATTTTAGCCATGCTAGGTAACTCTAAACAAGATCGTTGCTAGATTATTAGGATTTCATATGCAAGTAAAGGACATTAACTACTAAGGGAATACGAAATACGATCTTTGTAGATCGATCCTTCACTTCATTGGCTCCTTGTTGAAGTCCCTTCACTGCGATCGTGGTTCTCCCGGACTCTCGCATGGCTTCACAAGGCGAAAGACGCGTCCTTGCTTGAAGTCTTCGATGCCGAAGATGATCTACGCCAAGGGGATGCCAACTCAAGCTTCTACTTCACTAACTAGAGAATTAGTGAAGCAAACACCCTATACTAAAGTGCTAGTCTAGTAGAGGATGGAGAAATAGGAAGTGAGTTCTCTTTGGATTTTTATTTCTCACTTTAGTTCTCACTTTAGATCAAACCCTAGCAAGCATTTCTTTTGAACCATGAAGAAGATAATGAAAATGAAATGAGAAAGAATAATCATCAAGTGAGAAAACTAACCATGGTGAGTGAGTATCATATGCTAACTCTTGTAGAGACTTAACCCATGGGTAACCTTTATGGTTGGGTTAAGAAATATCCATAGTAAAAACAAACTCAAGTTGAATTAGTCAATGCATCCACAAGCTTCTACAAGCTTCATGCATTTTCTAATCCTCCACTTGATTTTGTAATTACTTTAAATATGAAAAACCCAAACTAAAAGTTAGCATTGTGTAAGTCTCATACGCCCATGGATGATGTATCATCAACCATGATACAAAAATATAACACATTTTAATATATATCATATATATAGTAAAGATGTGTACATGTGAGAAAAAACCCTAAGTGAACATGTGTTAGTTAATGTAAACTAGTATATCAAATATATAATTATACAATAAATTATTAAATCAATACTTGACTTATTAATCCGGTCATATCTCATATAACCAACTAACATCCATTGTATCGACTTATTGAATTAACACTAGATTCGATAACCCGGCTGCATCATATATAACTGACCGATACAAAAAGTCATGAGAATAGAATACCGTATCACATACACGCATTATTCTTGGTCTCGAACATATCACATATGTGCTCCTATTTCGTTTTACCTGAGCCAGTAAAACCTCTGTGTAGGACGCTAAAGACTCGTCAATACGCCGGCAGTAGGTGATGATCACATCAAGCACCCACAAGCCGTCAGCGGTACTAGCTGGAAGTAACGGCCACCCGGGTATTGAGCGATCAGAAAATCAGCAAGCAAGCCCGCTCCAACTCCTGTAAAAGCCTGCCGATAACACTTCCCGTGTAGTCTGGTCTCCTCGTCTGATATGTCGCATATCAAGTCTACGGATAGTAAATGTCAGACCCCAATAACCGATAAGTCGTGCCGATGTGAGGCTCATAACGGGTCGAGAAACTACTAGTAACACTTACCAGTAAATCTCTAAATCAGCCCTGGCCAGGGACTTCCCTGTTACGGCCAATCGAGCACAGCCCAATATCAACCCCCAATACCGGGAGAGACGAAACCCCTCCTATCGCTCATTGCCTCCATGTGACTCGGGACTGTACCAAAAAACCACCGTTACGCACGCTCTCATGGACGTGGTAAGGTGGAAATCAAAGCACAGTGGGAATCACACAAGACTCTATGACGATCTCGGGTCTACAGACTAACCTGCTCAAGTGTCACCAGAGAACTGCCATCTGACGTGAGGTATAATACCATCTGGGAGTTCTCGGCTAGTCCGTCCAGTGTACCCAATCTCCAATGAGTACCCTTATACCATCTCTAATGTCAAATGCCAATGGATATGGGATCATCCATCGCCCATCTCATGGGTCGAGAAGCGTATACGCTAGTCTACACTGATATATCGATGCCCCATCTCGATACACCCACGACTAGGGACCTTGAAGGACGTACTCATGGACTACCATGTCCCTACTAGTATGATCCGCCTCATAGTCCAGGTAGTCAAGTACTCATCCTAAGGGCTTTGCCAATATGTTACTATAAGACAGTACAAAGAGACAAGTATACATGTTAAGATAAAGAGCAACCAGATAGCATACTATCAAATCGAGCAAGAAAGTCCACTCTATATATGTCCAAGCATCCAATATAATATACATCATCTGTACAATACTTGCCTCTAGGGCATACATACAACTAACAGTTCGGTCCAACAGACTGGCGATCGAGACTTCCTACCATACAAAGCCTCAAAAGGTGCCATCTGAATTGGCTCCCGATAACTGTTATTGTAGGAGAACTCTATCAATGGCAAGTGACGATCATAATTGCCACCAAAGTCAAGCACGCACGCACGAAGAATATCCTCTAGAGTCAGTATAGTCCGCTCTAATTGACCATCGGTTTGCGGATGGAAAGCGGTGCTAAATCTCAAATGGGTACCTAAGGCTTCCTGAAGCTTCTGCCAAAGACGGCTAGTGAACTGGGTGCCCCTGTCGGATACGATACATGTGGAAACGCCGTGCAAACGCACAATCTTATCAATGTACAATTGAGCATACTAAGTATAACCGAAAGTGGTCTTCATTGGAAGGAAGTGAGCCGCTTTCGTCAACCGATCAACAATCACCCAAATGGAGTCATACCCTCGACTAGACCTGGGTAGACCCATAATGAAGTCCATGTAAATCTTCTCCCATTTCCACTCCGGAATGGTTAAAGGATGCAACTCTCCTGCCGGTCTCTAATGCTCATCCTTGACTTGCTGACAAGTCAGGCACCTAGAAAAAAAATCCGAAACATCGCTCTTCATCCCTGCCCACCAGTAAATATCTCTCAAGTCACGGTATATCTTGGTGGAACCTGGGTGAACACTAAAAGCTGACTGATGTGCCTGCTCTAGGATCTCGTGTCCCAACCCATCGTTATCAGGTACACACAAACGAGTCCCAAAACATAGCACAACCTGGTCATCAATCAAGAACTCTGAATCTCTACCCTGCCGAACAAGTTCCAGAATCTCAGACAAACGGGCATCGGCTGGCAGTGCCTCATGAATACGATCAAATAGAAGTGGATGGGTGCGGACATGAGCAAGCTGTCCCCTAGTAGAAGTGAACTAAAACTTTACTCTGCTGTCGAACAAGATCTGCCAATCTACAGAAGACTGTATTTGAACTGCGCTCAACTGGGACAAGCTACCCCGAGCCTACGACTCAAAGCATCGACTACAACATTAGCTTTGCCCGGGTGATAAAGGATCTCACAATTATAATCCTACACAAGCTCCATCCAACGGCGGTGTCTCAAATTCTGATCCGCTGCTGGAAGATGTACTTTAAGCTCTGGTGGTCCGTGAAAATATGACACGACTCTCCTTACAAGTAGTGTCTCCAAATCTTAAGCGCACAGACCATCGCGGCCATCTTAAGATCGTGATTGGGATAATTCTGCTGGTGCTTCTTCAGCTGTCGGGAAGCATAAGCCATAACTCTATCATGCTATATCATTACACAACAGAGCACCACTGGAGAAGCATCACAGTAAACGACAAAGCCGCCCAATCCAGAAGGAAAAGATAAAACTGGTGCAGTCGTCAACCGATTCTTCAACTGCTGAAAACTCTGCTCGCATGCCTCAGTCCAAAGAGAAGGAACCCCCTTTCGGGTCAATCCGGTCAACGGTGCAGTGATATGGGAGAAATCCTGAGCAAAACGACGATAATAACCGGCTAAGCCCAAAATGATGCGGACCTATGTCACCGATACATGTCTTTATCAATCCTATTTCTTGTTCCTGCCACTATGCCACCGGAGACTATGAGGGCTAGAGGACTGCCGCAATGGATGAGATTAGAGCAGTCTCATTTGAAACGAGGACCGATCATGGTGGTACGCTTACCCCTCAGGGGAAAAGTGACCCGCCTTCTCCAGGATGGATACCTAGGCTGAAGTCGAGTATTCAGGACTTGTGACAGATGGTTGGATTGTTAGTTAAGGTTAGCCGAGCTCCGAGAGCCGAAGATGTCCCTCCTACTGCAGGGATTATGATTATACCTACTGCTCGGGCAGCTGTTTCTGTTGTTACCGAGATTATTTGCGTATCCTTATAGGAGTTTTTGAGGCTGAAGCCTCTAGTTTTTACAGGCACAGATGCGATGAAGGATCCGTAGACAATCCTCGACAGGATGGCTAGGATTTGTCGTTCACAGAGATGTTTTGATGAGATATGGATCGAGCTTATGAATTTTCGTCTAGAGAGGTCTTGCTCAGACGTGGTGCGAGTCGATTGAGATAGGCCGAGCTGCAGATGTACTTCCTATGACTTGGGATGAGTTCACAACTGTATTTCTTGTTCATTTCCATCCGAAGAGCGTTCGAGATGTCCGAGCTCATAGTTTTGAGTCTTTGCGCAAGTCTCCAGGGATGAAAGTGTCCGAGTACGACATTCGGTTTACTTAGTGGTCCGATATGCCCCTTACCTGGTGGACAGTGAAGAGAAACACATGAAGAGGGTCATGCGGGGATTAGACAAGCAGTTATTCTTTCAGTGTTTCTTCCGATGCGTACTTCTTTCTGGTGTTATTTCAGTGTTTTCTTTCGATGTGCGTATTTCTTTTGTTGTTTGAACTTGTATCTATGCACTTTGTACTGAGTTTGGACCGAGAGTCGTCCTTGTTTGATCTGCCGCTGGTTGTTATTATTCCAGTAAGCGAGTCTTTTGCCGCTCGAAATTTTTTTCGTTTATGTTTGTTTCGTTCGTATCAGAGATATGGATTCTTCTGTCAATTTGGTTTTCTCAATATGTTGACTTCGAAGTTCTTCTGAGCATGGATTGGTTAGCCATGCGTTATGTGTCCATGGACTATCGTAAGAAGGCAGTCGGATTTATTTTTCCAAGCGAGCCAGTTCTTGTTTGTTTTCGGGGAGACCGTAGCGCCGCCTTTCCCATTTTGATTTCTTCTTTTCGCGCTAGTCATCTTTTGAGAAAATGATGTTGGGAATTCTTGGCGTTTGTTTGTGATGTTAGAGCCGTAGAGTAACCGTTGGACCAGGTCCCGATTGTGAGAGAGTTTCCTGATGTCTTTCCTGACGAGTTGCTTGGTTTGTCACCAGAGCGTGATATTGAGCTCTGCTTGACTTGATTTCCGGCACGGAACCTTTTTCTATACCGTCATATCGGATAGACCCGGCGGAGCTTAAAGAACAGAAGGATCAGTTGCATGATTTTTTGGATAAAGTGCTTATTCGTCCAAGTGCGTCGCCTTGGGGAGCTCCTGTTCTGTTCGTCAAGAAGAAAGACAACAGTTATTTTTGTGCATCGATGATCGTCAGTTGAATCGAGTTATTGTGCAGAATAGATATCCCCTACCTCACATCGATGATTTATTTGATTATCTCCTGTGTGCAGGAAATTTCTCGAAGATTGACATGCGATCAGGTGACCATTAGTTGTGGGTTCGAGAGGATGATATTCTGAAGACTGCTTTTCGCACACGTTAAGGGCATAATAAGTCTTGGTGATGTCGTTCGAGCTCACCAATGCCCCAGCAGCGTTTATGGATTTGATGAACCATATATTTAGGTCGTCTCTTGATCAGTTTATCATCGTGTTCATTGAGGACATCTTAGTGTACTTTTGGAGCCGAGTGGACCATAGGCAGCATTTGAGGATTTTGTTGTAGACCTTCCGGGAGCACCATCTATTCGCTAAATCATCCACGTGTGTTTTCTGGTTGGATAATATGGACTTCTTGGGACACGTAGTTACGAGAGATGTTAAGTATGGAACCGAATAAGATCGAGCCCGTTCAGCACCGTCCCAGACCTGTATTAGTGATGGAGGTTCGCAGCATTTTGGGTTTGGACGGATACTATTGATATTTCATTTTGGATTTTTTGCATATAGCTGCAACATTGACCGGGTTGGCCCGGAAGGGCGTTTCTTTTCGTTGGACTAAGGTATGCGAGCAGAATTATTCCACGCATAACTTAGAGATGGTTGCGGTGATTTTTACACTTAAGATTTGGAGACACTACTTATACGATGAGTCGTGCTAGATATTTACGGACCACAAGAAGCTTAAAATATACCTTTCAGTAGCGAGATTTAAATATGAGACAGCACAGATGGATAAAGCTAATGAAAGACTATGACTGCAAAATTCTTTATTGTCTGGGCATGGCGAATGTTGTGGCAGATACTTTGAGTCGGATGCCTGGAGGTAGCTTTTCTTGTTGAGCACAGTTTAGAGGCTGTCGACGGCAGATTAGTAGATTCTTTGTGACAGCCGAGTGCAGTTCGAGTTTACGTTGACCGGGTGACAACTTATCCGTATCCGTACACGTCCCCAGTTACTTGATCGTATCTATGAGGCACAATCCGATGACGTTCGTTTGTCAGAGATCATGGAGCAGGTTCGACAGGGCAGAGATTCAGAGTTCGTGATTGATGATCAAGGAGTACTACGATTTGGTATTCAACTGTGTATGGCAGATTCTGAGGGACTGAGACATGAGATCTTAGAGGAGGCACATCAGTCAGCATACAGTGTTCATCCAGCTTCCTCCAAGATGTATTATTATTTGAGAGAAGTCTATTAGTATGAAGGGATGAAGAGAGATGTCACAGATTTTGTTTCGGGATGCTGACTTGTCAGCAAGTCAAGGCTGAGCAACAGAGGCCAGCAGGAGAATTACAACCTTTACCCATTCTAGAGTGGAAATGGGAATAAATTTCTATGGATTGTATCGTGGGTCTACCTAGGACTAGTAGACAGTATGGCTCTATTTTAGTGATTGTAGACCGATTGACGAAAGCAGCTCACTTTGTGCCAGTGAAGACCACCTTCGGATTCGTTCAGTATTCTCAGATATATGTTGATGAGTTTGTGTGACTACATGGAGCTCCGACTTGTATTGTATCCGACATAGACACCCGGTTCACCAGCTGACTACTGTAGAAACATTAAGAGATTTTGGGCACCCGATTGAGTTTCAGCACAGCTTTCTATCCGTGGACCGATGGTCAATTAGAGCTGACCATTCAGACTCTTGAGGATATGCCCCAAGCTAGCATTATAGTTTTCGATGGCAGTTGGGATTGCCACTTGCTCTTGATAGAGTTTTCCTATAATAACAGCTTCCAGGAGACGATTCAGATGGCACCCTTCGAGGCGTTATATGGGAGGATATTTGATCGCCCATTTATTGGACTATGCTCGGTGAGAGCAGTGTTTTGGGATCACAGTTTGTGCAAGAGATGACCGAAAAGATTCAGCTAATTCGGGATAGGATGGGAGCTGCCCAGAGAAAGCAGAAATCTTATGCAGACTGTCGTTGGCACAGACTTGAGCTTATAGTAGGCAATCATGTTTTCTTAAGGGTTTATCCAATGAAGGGCGTGTTGAGATTCAGAGAGTAAGGGAAGCTTAGTCCCAGATATGTGAGCCCCCTGGAGATTCGCGAGCATGCCGGCGTAGTTGTTTATCATTTGGCTCTTCCACCCAGCTTTCCAGGTATTCACCCCGTGTTTCATATATCGATGCTCCGAAAGTACCTTCATGACCCCTCTCACGCGATACAATATCAGACGATCCAGCCGGAGCATGATTTTTCCTTCACCAAGCACCCAATAGTCATTCTAGATCGGCAGGTGAAGAAACTGTGGTCCGAGGTCATACCGTCCGTATAGATTCTTGACGTGGCCTGAACGGCAAAAAAGGTCATGTGGGAAACCGAGGACGAGATGCAGAGAAATATTCCCATCTCTTCGAGGGTACGCGTAGTTAAATTTAAAATTCGGGGACCGAATTTCTTTAAGGGGGAAGATTGTAATGTTTTAAAAATCATTTAAGTGAATTTTCCGATAATCGGTAATATAACATGTGTTTTCCGTAAAAACCAAGATATAATTATTTTTCCACATAGACTTAAATATACCTATTTTAGCTATGTATTTGCTAGTATTGGTATTTAATTAGCCACTTATGAATTGCTAGTTTACTTAAATATTTTCTGTAATTAATTACTTTTAATTATTATTTTAATCATACACTTATACACTAAATTGGTGATAATTACAAATTAGAATGGGTTAAAACAAATTTAATGCACCATGACAACTTAAAACTTATTTTGTAACATGTTCTCTCTTTCTAAAATTTTTCTCAATTGTTCTAGATATTTCCAAGATAACTTATATAGAAAATAAAAATAAATAAGGAAATGATATAATAATGAAGTATGGTGCATTCTATTGAGGTATGGGTTAACTCTGGACTTGGACTCTCTCTCTTTCTGTCTCTCTCTCTCTCTCTCTCTCTCTCTCTCTCTTCCTTTTCTCACAAGCTGCAGCTCCCCACTTTCAAGCTCGGCCAGCAGCAGCCCCCTTTTTCCTCTTCTCCATTTCATTGCAAAAACAACATTTCCTTATCAAAAAATTCCAAAAAATTAACTTTTGGGTTCTAGCCAAATTATCACACAATTCTTTGTTCAAATCTAATGCTTGAATCTTGAATCTAGTAGCATTTTGGGTGGCTAAGTTTGCAAGTTTGATCTTAAACTTGTTGAGGTATAATCTTAACCCAATATTTAATTTGTTGTTTAATTAACTTAATCTAACTTAATTAGGTATTAACATGGTTTTAATTTCAAGATTTAAATTTCAAGAAAATGGTTAGGGTTTAAGTTAGAATTTTTATCACTTGATTATCTTTGCAATGTGTAGTTTAACATGTTAAGACTTGCAAAGGTAATCTAGTTGCTAATTTGCTAATTGTTACATTTAAATTGTCCTAATTATATATTCTTGCAAACTAATTTTTATGATTAGTGTAATTAGTTGATATTAAAATTTAGTTAGGGTTTGTATGGCTTAATTAAGTTATTAAATGAATATTGTAGCCACTAGTTTTGTTAAAACATCAAGATTTGAGCTAAAATGGTAAATTGATGTTTACTATGTTTTTGGGATTAATCGATTTTAATTAAGTTTGAGGTTTTGATAATTTACTACCTATGTCCTAAGATATTTAATGTGTTGTGAATACGCGATTGGGTTCTAGGTTTGGTAGTTGCCACGTATAGCGACCCTACTTGTGGTTTGTGACGTTGTCGCGAGCGCGTTTTGTGCAAAAAGTACGTGTGCGTGGTTGATTTGCATCATTTGTGTCCGCGACTAATTATATATCTATTCTCTTATTTGCTTGTGTGCGATTCTAGGATCTGGTGCAGAGACGTCGGATGTGGTGCGAAAAATCAAGGTTGAGACAGGATCAGATTAGACGAGATGTCCCGGTGAGTAGATGTACACATCTATGGGGGGATTGTCTGGATGGCGCGAGGCGCCCAATAACTACGAATGATGAGTAGTTCTTGCATCTATATCCGTAGTATCAAATCATCCATATCATGGCATATTCATATTCTTAATTACGATGTTATTCATTAAGACACTTGCACCATTACCATTGGTTATGCCGCACGTGCACTATTCATGTGAACACACACGCATTTGGTAATTGCTATGTCACGAACATTATAGAACTTGCTTAAAATCAATATCGGTGCATTGCATCATGTATTATATGTAGATTGTTAGTCATCTGCCTCATCGCATAATCATTCATACATAGTTTTCTAGCCATGCATCGCATTGCATGTTATTGATATTTTGGACATCTATTATTACCGCCACGTTTATATTTTGTGATTTTCTTAGAGATTTCAGTATTTATGAGATTTTTGGATTGGGGGGGACCGCAAGAATTTTGTAAACTCATTATCGTTTATATTACAAGTTGCGGTTTTTCTCATGATATGATGATATTGGCCGATCCGTACTGACGGAGCCCGAGATAGTTTAGCGCGGCGGATATCTGTAGGATACCGACCGTGGTCGTGATATGATGATATGAGCCAATCCGGAGTGACGGAGCCCGAGATAGTTTGGCGCGGCTGATATCTGTAGGATACCGACTGTGTTCGTGATATGATGATATAGGCCGATCGGAACTGACGGAGCCTGAGATAGTTTGACGTGGAGGATACCTGTAGGATACCGACCGTGGTTGTGATATGATGATGTGCATCGATCCAAACTGATGGAGCCTGAGATAGTTTGGCACGGTGGATATATGTAGGATACCGACCGTTATCATGATATGATGATATGAGTCGATCCGGACTGACGGAGCCCGAGATAGTTTGGCACGGTGGATATCTGTAGGATACCGACCATGGTCATGATATGATGATATGGGCCGATCCGGACTGACGGAGCCCGATATAGTTTCACATGACGGATAACTGTAGGATATCGACCGTGTTCGTGATATGATGATATGTGCCGATCTGGATTGATGAAGCCCGGGATATTGAGGATTTAGTATCGATGCTTGACACGGATTTTCTATTGATTTCACTGATGACATTCTAATTTTTACTATACAAAATGTTTTTCTAAGCTAAAAATAAATATTTTCTCATACCAGACATGTTCAGGTTTCATGTTTGATTTTGCATTCATGTTGCATTCATGCTAGTACATTGTATCATATTAGTATATGTAGGCTGTGACGAATTTGCGTGCATGCTTATGATAGCCTTATGAGATGTTACTTACTACTCACGAATTGGCAACTCATCCTCGTTGTGCTACAATATCTTGCAGGTCTAACCCGTCAGCACAGTAGCGACGGGCGCACTTCCTCATTTTAGTCCTTTTTTCTTGGACTCGCGGCATTGCTCGTAGGTGGGTTGCGAGGATATGTTATTCCATCATGTATATTATTTTGTATATAGTAAACTCCACCTACCCTTGTATATTGGACTAGACGGTAAGACTCGTGAGACTTGTATTGGTGGTGTTTGGTGCCGATGCACATTTGAGCCGACGTGGTGTTTCTCATTTCTTACTTTCAGATGCTTATTTCGTATTTTTGAAACACGTATTACATGTGGTTGTGATTTCTCCATTGGCGAAGAGCTATCTCCTTCTTGGGGATGCCTTTATTCATTATTTATATGTATTTTCATATGTTGTACCCGTTTGGGGGCCAGTATTTACAAAGGAGACTCTGCCGAAATTTTCGGGAAATATGATGTTGCTTTTAAATGTTTAATGCCACTTATTCTTACTTAAATCGACTTACTTTAAAATAAGTTTTCCTTCACTCTAATTGTTAAACGGTTTAGTTTTCTGGGCTTTGGCTTACTTAGATTACATTACGCATTTAGACGTTTCGTAATTTAAGTGCCAGTCACGTTCCGTACCTTCGGATCATGACAGCTTCGTAGACAGTGGGAGCAGCGAAAATGTGTGCAAGCTGCTTAAATCCATCTACGGGTTAAAGCGGGTATCACGGAGCTGGAACATCTGTTTTGATGAAGTTATCAAAGAGTTCGACTTCATCAAAAATATAGATGAACCTTGTATATATAAGAAGGCTATAGAGAGTAAGGTGGTCTTCCTCGTATTGTATGTGGATGGCATACTCTTTATAGGAAACGATGTTCCTATGCTACACTCGGTCAAGCTCTTCTTATCACTCAAGTTCTCCATGAAAGATCTTGGTGATGACTCCTACATCCTAGGGATAAATATCTATAGAGACAGATCTAAATGGATGTTGGGATTGTCCCAATCCAGGTACATAAACACCATACTAAAGAGGTTTAGTATGAAATATTCCAAGTGAGGTAATGTACCCGCTTGTTCAGGAATCACTCTCTCCAAAAAGATGTCTCCCAAGGCTGTTTTGAAGAGCGCTCGCATGTAAGGGATATCGCATGCTTCGGCAGTAGGCACTATCATATATGCGATGTTATGAACCATACCGGATGTAGCTTATTCACTAGGTGTAGTGAGTAGGTATCAATCAGATCCTGGGGAAAACCAATGGACAGCTGTGAAGAATATTCTTAAGTATTTAAGAAGGACTAAAGAAATGTTCCTGGTGTATAGTAACGGTGAACTCCTGGTGGAGTCCTTTACCGATTCAAGCTTCCAGAGTGATAAGGATGATAGTAAGTCGGTCTCGGGTTTTGTCTTTACTCTCAATGGAGGGGCGGTATGTTTGAAGAGTTCCAAGCAAGAAACCGTAGCAGACTCGACGATGGAGGCTGAATACATCGCTGCCAACGATACTGCCAAAGAACCTGTCTCAATGAAGAAGTTCATTACTGAGATTGGTGTGGTTCCATCAATTGAGCATCCAATACCTGTGTATTGTGATAACAATGGAGTCGTGGCTTTGGCCAAGGAACCCATGTCCCATAAAAGATCCAGACATATTCTAAGGCGGTATCACTTGATCAGGGAGATAGTAGATCGCCGAGAGATCGAGGTATGGAGAGTTGACATGAAAGACAATGTAGCTGATCCACTCACGAAGGCCCTCCCTCAGATACAGTTTAGGAGACTTTTTGGAATGTTGAGTATGGGATAGTACAACACATGGCCTTAGTGCAAGTGGGAGATTGTTAGGAATATGTATGCTCTAGAGGCCATTATTGTACATGTGATGTATATTATAGTGGATGCTTGGACATATATATATATATATATATATATATATATATATATATATATAGAGAGAGAGAGAGAGAGAGAGAGAGAGGATTTTCTTGCTCGACATGATAGTATGCTATCTGGTTACTCTTTAGCTTAACATGTTGACCGGTATTCTTTACTGTCTTTCTTTGACATGTTGATAAAGATCTTAGGATATGTACTTGACTACCGAGATTATGATGAGATCATACTAGTGGGGCCAGGGTGGTACACATGTACATCCTTTAATCTGTTCCTAGTCGTGAGAATATCGAGACCAGGGCATCGATTATAACATTTCAAAAAAATAGAATATTATTTTTGGGAAATTAAACAATATAAGTAATAAATAATATGAATATTTTAAAGTTTGGAGACTAGTTTTAAACGTTATAGTACAATTATATACCAATAAATTGGGAAATATTTAGAAATCTATATTAAATATTGAATTTAAAAGAATGTATGAAGATTGGGGATTTTACAATTTAGTATACAATTAATTGTATGTAAGTTAATATTACTAAACTCGATTAGTACTTAATCATGCATTGGTTTTGATTTATGCATGTGACATGCACCATGTCATGTTACACACTTGTTACATTTTTCTACCATGACTTCTTTCTTTTTTCAAGCATAGCTTTTTTTTAAAAATTATATGAAAAGGAAATGAAAAATGAAATAAAAGAAGAGAAGAAATGTATTTTAAAATGTGGCATGGGAGGGAACAAAGAGGTATGGGCTTGGAGAGAGAGGGGAGGTTAGGGGTCTCCTTGAACCATTGCACATTGTTTTTCACTTGTTCCCTTCATCATTTTCTGTTTTTCTCCTCTCCCATGGCTGCCTTCTCTCCCCCACCTCCTCTATCTCCTCACTTCATCCTAAATCGACATCAAAATATCATAATCCCTTCATTAAAATTGTGCACAAGCTCACTACAAGCATGATGAACTAAACAAGTTTGGATTTTGAGTACTTGGGGAAACTCAAGAAAATTCTTGAGTTGCCAAATGAGTTAATTCTTTCACTCTTAGCTTAGTAATTGATTTACTTTAGCATCTATTTTAGTTCAGAAGTGATTAAGTGAGGTTTAATGGTCTTGGAAAATTCCTAGATGAAGTTTAGGGGGATTTTTGAGTTGTGATGGTGAAATTGAAATGTAATTGGTGACTACAAACCCCTTTGGTGTTTAAACCTAGACCAAAACAGAAACAAAACCAAACTTGAGTTAGATATTCCAAAATGTCTGTTTTGTGTTTAATTGGTGGACAACAGGGAATCTGGAGTGACCTGAGACCATTACTGGAAAAACTAGCAACTCCATTGACCTGTGACTAACACTAGAGGACCACCCTGCAAGAACCTGAACAATGCAGTCTGGACAGAGAAGGCCATTTTTTTAGGTGATCTCGTTGGGTCATTTGTGGGTTTTGGTGTCTAGGTTTGGTCTGAAGCTCAGTTACCCCATATACTACCCCACTGTACTGCTAGTTTAGCGTAATTTTACCTGAAACAAAATATGGAACCATTTTCTTGAGTTGTTGTTTGTATTTATGGCTTTTTCATGACTTGAAACTTTGGATATTTCATTTTATCTTGATCGATTGGCGTTTATACGTCGATGTCGACGGCTATTGGTTCTTCTTGCATACGTAGGCCGCAGGTTCTAACTTATGTGTGATTCCTGTGCCGTTTTGGTTTTCGTGCGCGATTTCTGTTTAGGCACCTTCACGTGGACTTTGGACGATGAGGAAAAGAATGGCGACATCGACTTCCGCAAGCAAGGATCAAGGTGAGTAGATGTATATCTACGGGGGAAGTCGGGTGGATGGCGTATAGCACTCCTGCAGTTTCGTAGTGTAGCATGTGAATATATATATATGTGTGTGTATGTGTGTGTATGTGTGTATTGTGAGACGTGGATAATTAGCAAGAACGGCTTAGGAGAGCATGTGTTAGTTTTAGCGTAATTAGAAGATAGTGCTTTCTATTTAGTTTCTTAGTCGCGAAACCCTAGAGTAAAGATTGACACACAAACACACGCACACACGTGACATGATATTGGGTGTATATGTTATATGTATGTATGTATATGTGTGTGTGTGTGGATGTGTTGGTACACACACACACACACACATATACGTATACGTACACACCGTTGATGAGGATAGTACATGATACTTGGAGGTGAGTCGATATGATCGGGCATGATGCCGTAAGATCGGTTATGTGATTGGGTCGTAATATGAGATACGACATGATATTATAGTGGATCAATGGGCGATGTGTTTTTATTCACACGCGGATATATGTTGATGGTATTGTAATATACTAGACTTTAGATCAGTACCTTTAGTTCATGATTTATGATAATGATACCATATGGATAATGAGGTATGCATAATATTTAACCCGTACCCTGATTTGGGATGCCATACGATAGATTTTACCGTACGATGTATAAATATGATGATTGATCCGCACTCTAGATTTGAGGATGTCGTATTATATATTTTACCGTACGTGATGCTATTGAGGCGGGATCGCCGACTACTAGATATATCGACTCGGAATTTAGGTAGTTTTCCTTACCCCTTTCGATTAGTCACTTAGTTTAGTCCTGTGGTTATCAGTTAGATGTTATACTGGGCTCGAGTCATACTTATTTTCAAACTAATGAATCGTGAGTATTTTAAAGACATGCCGAGGGATACTACGAATATTTCAAAGGACATACCTTTTCTTAAAAACATCATAGCCCCTATTTTCTAAAAACCATGATTTGTGCTATTTCAAATGCTAAAATTGTATGACTCGTATATTTAAATGAATATTCTTATATGTTCCGGTCACTACATCTTTTTTCCATATATTCATGTTGTTCTTATCGCATTGCATTCTTATACTTGTGATTTGTTTTGTTATTATAAACCCATGCTGTCAGGACACCAGCACCATTACCGATGATGTGTATGTTCCATATACACTTGCTTGCCGGCTCACACACATCATCATCGGTAATTTCCATATCACGTACACATTAGAAATAGTACTTCACTGATATAACCTGCTAGCTGGTAGTTTCAACATATTATTAGAATGCTTGGTTCATGTGCTAAATTAGATATTGCATTCTTTTACTTAGATATCCATGCATGTGTATTTATCCATTTGTCATGCAATATTATGGGGCTTTCTATCGGTAATTCACTGTTTAATTACTCTCAAGTTTGGGATTTTGGTTTTTCCATGAGATTTCTAGATTTGAAGAAACCGCAAGGATTTTATGAACTCATATTCATTTCAAAAGATAGAAATTTACGGTTATCTCATGATATGATGTAAGAGGTGTCCACCATTTCTCGGCTCTTGAGCCGTATCATACACCCGATTCGAGGAGGAGGAGGAACTATCTGCGGGTGCATGGTGGACCCGGTGCGGTACCTCGGGGCAAGATGGTCGCAGATGATGGCGTTGAGCCCGGCAGGGAGCACTACCAACCGGTTATTTATGACACGGCAGATATCCGAAGGATAACGACACAGTCGTGAGATTTGATGATATGTGCCAGTCCGGATTGCCGGAACCCGAGATATTGAGATTTGATAATATGAGCCAGTCCCGACTGCCGGAGCCCGGGGCCAGTCTGGATTGCCGGAACTCAAGATATTGAGACATTGAAATATTAAGATATATGTTTTATGTCGATGCTTGACACGGATACTCTGTTGATTTCATTGATGATACTTCGGTTTTTATACAAAATTCTCACTGAGATATGAAAACAGTTCTCTCGTACATGATGTATTTTACTTTCATTCTTAATGCATTCATATATCATATATCTGACATGTTGCTACCTGAGGCACTGACACGAGCACTTGGTATTTCACTTATGTTTAGATGACTACCTTTACCATTATTAGATTTTTTAGGTTATATATTTTGAGGATATTATTGTATGACCTAGGAGAGAGTCATACATGCGATTTCTTCTCGGTGATGTTTTCTACTCACAAGTTGGCAACTCAACCCGTTGTGCCACAGTTTCTTGCAGGTTTTACAGTACAGGTTTCGTTGCGGCTTGCTGGCACACTGCTTCCTTCCGGGTGATTGCTTTGGCAGGTGGGTTCACTTGCATCGTGACCACCATTGTACTTTTATTTATATGCAGTTGTATCTAGTAAACTCCATCAACCATACTTGTATTATTGATAGACTTAGAAGATCAGTGTATATTCTTTCAATCTTAGAGTCGCGCGCTTGTATTATTCTGGGTCTTTTTTGGTTTTCTTGAAGATGTTGGATTCCTTTCTGAGTTTTGATCCTCGCCCTTCGGCGTTGTATATTATATTACTTGCGTGGTTGTTTCCGCCAATTGGCGAAGTGCTAGCTCCCGCTTGGGGATGCCTTTATTCATTATGTATATTATGAATGTTTGTACCCGTTTGGGGCTAGTATTTACAAAGGAAACTCTGCCAAAATTTTTGGATAAGACTTTATGTTTTAAAAAGGCTTACTACGATTTTCAAATGAATTTATATGTTAAATTTTAAATAAGTATTCATTCACTCTCTTTTTAAATGGTTTATA
The DNA here is from genome assembly GCA_030015575.1 of Agapanthus africanus. NCBI lineage: Eukaryota > Viridiplantae > Streptophyta > Magnoliopsida > Asparagales > Amaryllidaceae > Agapanthus > Agapanthus africanus. The sequence continues at coordinate 289,005,500 of JASDDO010000029.1, forward strand.
TTTCTGGGTTTTTGGCTTACTTGAATTAGTTGGGGTACTATAGACTTCACATGATTCAAGTGCCAGTCACGTACCATTTCGGGTCGTGACATCGATATTCCGGTGTCGATTAGTGTGTACGATTCTTTTCCCTTAGAGGGCGATGGTTGATCCCACAACTATTGGTGTGTGACATCAATGATTGTACACATGTGCTCCTTAGAGAATGGGTACACTGATCAGGACTCGCCGAGGACTCCTATGTGGTAGTATACCTATCGTCATATAGCAGTCCTCTGGTGACACTGGTACAGGTTAGTCTATAAACCGGAGATTGTCATAGAGTCTTGTGTGGATCTCATTGTGCTTTGATTTCCTCCTTACCACGGCTCAAAGGAGTCGTGCAAACAGGTGGATTTTGGGTAAAGTCCCGAGTTACATGGAGGCATAAATCGATAGGATGGATTTCGTCTCTCCCAGTATTGTGGGTTGATGTTACGCTATGCTCGATTGGCTATAACTGTAAGTCTCTGGCCAGGGCTGTTGTTGAGATTTATTGATAAGAGTTATCAGTAGTTTCTCAAACCGTTATAGGCCAGACATCGGCATGACTAATTACGTTACTGGGGCCTGACATTTACCACCCCTAGACATGATATGCGACATATCAGATGAAGAGACCGGACTATACAGTAGTGTTTCTGATAGGCTTCATGGAGAGTATGGATGAGCTTGCTAGTTGATCTTCATATCACTCAATACCCAGGTAGCCGTTACATCCAGTTAGTACGGCTGACGGCTTGTAGGTGATTGATGTGATCATCACCTACTGCTGGCTTATTGACGAGTCTTTAGTGTCCCACAAAGAAGTTTCCTGATTCGAGTGAAACGAAGTAGGGCACATATGTTGATATGTGCGTGGGCCTGATTAAATATGAGTATGTGATACCGTATTATAATCTGGCAGTTATCTGATGTCGGTCAGGTTATATGTGATACAACCGGATTATTGAATCAAGTATTGATTTGATAATGTGATATTCAGATTAATGATATTAGTCGGTTATATGTGATATAACCGGATTATTAGATCAAGTGTTGATTTAATAATGTGATATATATTATATGTGATGTAATTATATCTTAACTAATATCATTAGCTCACTAATTGCTTTATATATATGTATATATTAATGTATATTTGATATATATATATATATATATATATTATATGAAGCATGGCATGTTTTTCTATTTTTAGAAAATAGAAAAATGAGGTGTAAATTGTGGAGATATTTGTGGAATGGGCTAGCCATGGGTTTTATTATTTGTATATTAGTCTTGACTCACTATTCAAGCATGGTTGCAATTTAGAATTGAAATTTTATTCCATTCCACACTTCAATGAGTGAGGAGAGAGAGAGAGCCATTTAAAGTTTACTCTCATCATTTTTTTCATTCTTCATGCATTAGCCATTTCTCTTGAGCTCTTACTTCCTCTTGCTCTCTACAATTTTCTTCACCTCACTTCCAAGTTCAAACCCTCACATGTGATGTGAAGCATTGAACTAGTGAAAACCTTAGTGAGCAAATTAAACCCCTACTTCACCATGACACATTAGATTAGAAATTTGATGTGCAGTGTTTCCTTCACTAATAAGATTAGTAAAGGGTTAGCTTAAGCTTGTGGACTTTGGGTGGATCGTCTTTGGCGTGAAGATCACGAAGGTGGTTCGTTCAACTCGAAGAGGAGCTTATTGGATTCGCGTGGACCACAACCCGGAGCTATTGAAGAGAAGGACTCGAATTACAAAGGTTGTATGCTCTTTTCTTCTCTTTAGTTCATCACATCACAAAGGCAAACCCGAATAATCTAGTAAAGATCTTTTTAGTCTAACTTAGCACCTAATAAAAATTAAAATTTGGCATGCTTGATGCCACTAGAATCTCATGGTGGTGCTAAGGTCAAATTTCACACATGGAGGTGGAGAAGGTAAAGCAAGTCGAGGTGCAGGAGCCTGGATAGCTGGCCGCTTCGGAACTGTGATAGCTGGTCGGGGTGTAGGAGCTGGGTCGAGACGATAAGGACAAGCTCCAATGGTATGAGTGGATGCACCACAAATCTAACACAGGCCACTCGCACGCATGCAGTCCTTCGCCAGGTGTCCATTCCTCTTGCAGTAGAAGTAAAAGTCTGTACTGGGCCGGTTAAAAGTTACTCCCGGTATACTGGGTATAAAAGGTGGCCTGAAAGAGGCTCCTACTTCCATCTGAGAGGCAGAGCGTTTCACACCAGAAGTTTGAGATCTGCCTTTCTTCTTCACCACTGCTTCATAGCGTCGGGTAGCCTTCAGAGCAAGATTATGGGTTGTAAAATCCCTTGTAGCTAGTGTAGCTTGGATCTCCGGGTCCAACCCTTGCTGAAATCTTCATGCCCTGATCTCAGCAGTCAGGATCAGGTGTGCCGTGAACCTGTTATGACCTTGTGTTAGCACTGTAGTATGTGGTATCAGGAAATTGAATATTGAGATATATCTTACCTGCTAAGCATGGTAAACTCAGTATCGTATTCATCCACAGATTTGTTCCAAATTGAACCTTGCTGTAAATGGATGAACTGTTGTTCCATGTCGAATCGGGCAGTCTAAGGGAAATATTTCGCGTTGAACATATCATAAAATGCCAACCATTCAATCGGTTGGGCGATTCGGCTTTCTTTAGCCTTCCACCAGACTCTGGCATTATCAGTTAGTTACAGCTTTGCAACTCTCACCCAACCATTCTCTAGAACTTGTGCTGCTGCCAGATCGTCCTCGATAGACTGAGCCCATTCCTCTATCTCTAGTGGGCTCTTTTTTCCTGAAAAATGCTTCGAATGCAATGCCCGAAATTGCTTCACTCTGGGTCCTCAGCTTCAGGGCGGTGCAAGAAGATAGCAGTCTGCTGCTGCTAACCCTCTAAGAGTCTCTTTATCGCTTTAAGCAATACAATCTGGTCGTTGATGGGAGCTGCAACGGTAGGAGGTGGTGGTAGAGTAGGTGGTGGGGTATTGCCATTGACGTTCGTGCTTGTGTTGTAGGGAGAATCCATGACCTTGATAGAAAAAGAAAGATTAGGATAGATTCAAGGAATTTGAAATATAAAGAATGTACTGTTGTTGATTCTTATATTTCTTGTGATATATTGCTTAGGATTCCATACAGAACTAACCTGCATAAGATGCCAACAAAACCTGTCACGCCCCGCTTCCGGTGTACAAGGAAGGAGACGTGGCGAGGCCGCGATGTATTTACACAAAAGTAAATACGTTAAGCGTAAATAAGCAATATAAATAAATGCAAAAGAATAACAAGAGATGTAATATAAACAGCAACTTTTATTATCATTCATTCTTTACATTACAACTGATTTGAAAAGGAACTGTACAATGATAAATGCAATGCTTAAACAGTGGTGTACAAAAGAAAGATAAATACAAGTAAACTAGAAGTCTAGCTCTTCTGTGAACCGAACCAGGTCCTCCTGGTTGGGCTCGGTCTCTTGAGAGTCGGGTCCTCTTGACGAATATTCCAAAGAAAGAAAAGATATGAATTGTTGGATATGTATGCCATAGAGGCCGATATTGTATATGTATTCAAGTGGATGCTTGGATATATAATTGTACAGGACAGTCTTGCTCAATATGATAGTACGTTTTCTTGTTTATCTTTATCTTAACATGTACATATGTTTTAATTGCTATCATGTATCATTCATACATGTTTATAAAGCCCGTAGGATCATTGCTAGACTACCTGCATTGTGATGGAGATCATACTTATGGGAGCTGGGTAGTCGGTACACACATCCTTAAATGGTCCTTAGTCATGGGAGTATCGAGACTGGGAATCGATATTCCAGAGTGGACTAGTATATACGTTTTTAGAACCCGACGAGGTGCGATGTTATGGTCCCACAACTATTGGTCTTTTGCACCTAAGATCGTTTACATGTGCTTACTGGGTGTGATTACACTGGACGGACATGCCGAGAATTTCCAGATCGTACTATACATATCTTCAGGTAGAAGTTCTCAGGTGACACGAGTACAAGTTAGTCTTTAGACCTGAGATTGTCATTTATCTTGTGTGAGTTCCCACTGTGGTTTGATCACCACCCTACCACGGCTCTACTGAGTCGTGCAAACATGTTTTGGTTGGGTACAGTCCTGAGCCACATGGAGGCAGTGAGCGATTGTTCAGGATTCTTCTCTCCCGGTATAGGGAGTCGATATCGTAATGTATTCGATTGGTCAGGACCACAAGACCGTGGTCAAAGCGGTTGGGATTTACTGATAGGCTGATCAGTATTTTCCCGGATTGGTCCTGAGCCACATCAGCAATATTTATCGGGTTATTAAGGTCCGACGTTTACCACCCCCTCGACCCGGTATGCGATACTCTCAGACGAAGAGACCGGACTGTATGGAGATTGGCAAGGATTGGCTCAATAGGGGTCCAGATGAGTTTTCTCGTCGGCCTTCCTTTTCGACAGGTACCCGTTACGTACAGTTAGTGCCACTGACATGCTTGTGATTGTGGATTTATCCAGTAAATCACTACCGACGTACTATGGAGTCTTTAGAGTCCTACATAGAGGGTTTCTCTGTTTCAGGCGAAATGATGTAGTAGTTGTGTTGGATACGTGCAGGGTTCCGATCGATTGATGTACTTTGTACCTGGACTTTCGATCGTGCAGTTGGTAATACAAGCCACCTCAGATTTGAGCGGGATTATTAAATCAGGTATTGATTTGATAATTTACATATATGTATTTCGATATGTATATTCTACTATTATGTTCTTCGTTTTATTCTATATCTTTGGGTATTTGTGTTTTTATCCGAATGCAGGTATGCATATACGGTTGACTGTAATCCGTATTTTTATACGGATAACTTTCTAGAAGGTAGGCGCTTCATTAGTATTTTTCCATTTATTTGATAAATGGAAATGAGGTGTAAATTGAAGTAGAGGGAGGGTATAGTGAGAGCCATGGCTTCAACAGTTGACAAATGAATTATTAATTCATTTGTGGCAACTATTGAAGCATAGTTGATATTGTTTACTCATGGATATTGTTATACAAAACCCAAGTGAGTGATTTTCTCTCTCATGGTTGCCATTATTTTTGCATCTCACCATTTTGCTTCATCCTCATCTCCTTCACTTGAGCTTCATCACCTTCATTATCTTCCTCCTCTCTATACTCTCATGTGTTGAGAAACAAGAGAAGAGGTAAGATAGAGATAGTAGAACACTTAGAACCTCATACTACATTCTAGACTTCTTGGATTAGCAACCCAAGTTCTCTAGTTGCTCCACTTGACATTTAGTGTAGAGCTAGAGTCATGTATCACATCTCTCGGGTGGATCAACTACGACAAAGGAGGACCGGAGAGCAAGATCGATCACGGAGAACCGATGAAGCAAGAAATGAAGATCAAGCTTATTCAAGGAGGCCACTAGGAGCACATGATGAAGAAAGAAGATCGAAGGACACAGATCGTTTGGTGGGGTTTTCTTATCATAGTAGATAGCTCTCCTAGTTTAGCAAGTTACGTTTATGGAAAGATCCGGTTTATTAGGTTATTCTAGCGCCGTTTTTACTTTGGTAGAAATAATTTTATTCCGTAAACGGCCACGGATGGTGGCTAGGGCATTATGGTAACCCAACATGGTATCAGAGCCACCTTATAAAACCTAAACTAGCTAGTTTTGACGTGTTTAGAATATCGATCGACCGAACTTTTCCAAAACCGCATTTCCATTTTATACATTCTGTCGATTTTCAAAAGGTGTTCAAAAATCATTTTCAATGTCAAAAATTCGTGCAGGGTTTTTAAGAGTCCAGAAGAAAATTGAGCACACAAGCCCACTATAAGGCCACGGAACTGTGGCAGAACATGCATGTTTGCCATGGTTGCGCTGTCCTATTGGAGCCTATGTGCATAAAATTTCCTCTAGAGCTTTTATGTTTGGAAATGTGGTTTATAAGATGTTTAGTTTTTGTCCCAGATTTGTTTGGTTACTGGATTAGAACTTGGTGCCTATTTGAAAAAGTTTAGTCGATCGAAATTTTGAAATACATGTTTATTATCAGTACTTAGATTTGCATCTACGACCGTGACTGTCATTTGATCAGTATAACCCATCTAACTGCTATATGTTCTTTTAGACGAGTTTGCGAATGTGACATTCATGTTGATGTTCTGTGATTGTGCTGATATTGTGGTTGGACTGTCGTTATGGATAGCCAGTGGTGCAATGGTTTAGTACAGTTTATATTCATTTGTACATTTGTTATTGCGGGCGAGCGTCCGACATGTGGACTGTCGTTTCTGCCGTGTTGTATATTATTTTATTAGGGCATGACTGGGTTGAAGTCGATGTCACCTTTGTATTCTGTACTAGTACTACCCCAACGTTGAGTGCACGAATAGCCAGGCTCTAGAGGGAAACAAGCCCGCATCTCATAGCATTAAGATAGAGGGGGCTTCACTCTAGAATTGGCGGGCTATTTGCCGCACTCGTAGGGGGTATAGGTATGACCCACGGAAGAGCCCTCATGTTACTGGGTCCCGTGAAGTGTTTGGTGGCCCATTCACTTTTTGGATTGGGGTTGCCTCACTTCTAGGATTGGAGGGTAACTTAACACTCTCGTAGGGGTCCGGGTTTCCATTGTACGAGCAATCCACAAGACCGGGAACGTCGGGTCTCATTTGCGGCTCAAATGAAATCCGAGGATCCAAGATTATCCACCATTCTGTGTTGCATGCTGAGCTTCTACGATGCTACGTATTATTATGCCTGAGACGAATGCTATATATATTTATATATATACTAGTAGATGTTGTATATGTTTTGCACTCGCGGTAATCCGGCTCCCGCTCTGTCGTTAGTTAAGTAAACTAACGGGTGATGATGGAGCCCAGTGGCGAATGCGGATGGCATATACATACATTGTATTTTCGTTCTTTTCTGGTGTGATAGGTATTAAATGATAGGACCGCATTAATTTTAATTAATGCAAGATAAGAAACCTAAAAGATATTGTTGGAACAAATTTTGAAAAACTATAGTTATATTCTTTCGCTTTGCAAAGTGGTATTCGCTCATGAATATCTAGCACCTCATTCCAGGAGGCAAGAGCTGAAATCCCTTCACGGGGAGTTACCTCTTGAGCAAAATCTTATACTGTAGATTACTTGGTTTTCTTCAAAACCACAAGTTTTCAAAAAGCGAGGGCTAAACCGCTCTTTTTCAAAACTGATCAGGTTCCTTCAACGATATCAAGTTCATTACGTTAAAGAGTTTTTCACCAAAAACCCAGCCGTAGCCCTCCGTCATTTCCAATGAGTAATACTTAGTATTCGTGCTATGTTTGTTGACTGTGTCAAGGCGTAGTGAACGATAGTTAAGTACTTCTTATTTGTAGCATTCGATGCGATTGGTTAGGACAGTCGTGAAATCTTGTTGACTATGTCAAGAGTTATGCGAGTGGGTTTAATGCATTCAAGATAATGACGGGTTAAACATGACTAGGACTCTTTGATTTGTTGACTGTGTCAAGGTCATTGGGGTTCTAGGGGCAAAAACTATATTGAGAGTTTAAAATATACAGGAAACTTGCTAGTGTTGCATACCTTCTGGAGTGTGGTGACTAGAGTGGCTTCCATCTAGTTTATCACGTAATGATAGTTGGATCCCGATCCTTCTGATCGGTCGGATTACTCTCGGGAGATTATTTCACTTAACAATCAATGCTATAAACCAAGTAGGTGACTAGAACGGTGTTAGCGGGGCTACGCCTCCACGGAAAAGAGGATATGTAATTAAGGAATTTCGTGAAAGCGTTGGAAAACCTCCCTTGAAGTACCCACACAAGCCTAGCCAAAAGGTTAAGCAAGTATTGTGATGTGCGATTAATCCTGATTAGTTCTTCTTTTAAGGTTTGAAGAAGAATTTGAGGAAACAAGGTGAGCCATCCTTATTAGATAAACTAATAACCAATCTAATCTTGCAAGAGCGCACGCTGAGTGTTTCTTTTATCTCTCTCCAGATAGCAACCAATTCACGCCCTAATCAAGATAATAAAATGTATCACATGACCGATCCGATTTATTATTCAGTGGTGGAGAACGTCTGTTTGGCATTAACTTATAACAACAGTCATGAGTGTGAGCAAAGGAAAGAGGATTGCGTGAATTCCTTGATGACCCCATCGAAGAAGAAGCATATCATTGCGTCTCCTTCACGTGTTCTTGTTATTGAGAACTGCTTTTCGGTTAGTCCTACCTCCTGGGTACCAGATACCAGATTAGGATTTCATATCTGTAATTTATTGCAGGGATTGAGAAAAAGTAGAATGGTTGGACCTGGTGATATGCCCCTCAGAGTATGGAACGGAGCACAAGTTGATGCTTCTGCCGTCGGTGAATATCACCTAGCATTGCCAAATGGCAATATTATGGTTTTAAACAATTGCTACTATGTACCTTCCATGGTTTGCAATATCATATCAGTCTCTTTACTTGATAAAGATGGATATAAGTTTGTTCTTGATAGAAATATCATGAACATTTACCTTAATCAGGTATTGCTTGCAGAAGGTACACTGTGTAATGGTATCTATGTTCTTAATCAAAACGCAGTTTTCAATGTACAAAACACACGCAAGAGGAAGAGTTCAGATACGAACGAATCCTACTTGTGGCATTGTAGACTTGGTCATATCAGATAGAAAAGACTAAGTGAGTTGTATAAAGATGGACTTTTGAATACGTTCGAATTTTCATCTTATGAAACTTGTCAGTCCCGTCTCAAGGAAAAGATGACCAAATCTCCGTTCATCGGACACGAAGAAAGAGCAACAGAGCTCTTGGGACTCATACAGTGATGTATGTGGTCCAATGTCTATACATACAAGGGGTGGGTTCTCATACTTCATCATATTCACTGACGATCTCTCCAGGTTCGGATATTTGTATCTCATGAAACACAAATTTGAAGCTTTTGAGAAATTCAAAGAATTCAGAAACGAAATAGAGAACCAGACATGCAAAAGTATCAAGATCCTCCGATCTGATAGAGGAGAGAAATACTTAAGTACAAAATTCCTAGAATACCTAAAAAAGAATGGAATTTTCTCTCAGCTTACTCCTCCGTATACATCACAACACAACGGTGTATCGGAGCGGAGGAACCGTACTCTATTGGATATGGTTCGCTCTATGATAAGTAAGGTCGAGTTGCCTCTTTCATTCTGGGGATATACACTTCAAAAAGTGGCACATCTTTTGAATCAAGCTACATCAAATCTGTACCTACACTCCATATGAATTATGGAGTGGCAAGAGTTTGTATCTTAAATGTGTTAAGATTTGGGGTTTCCCTGCATATGTTAAAAAGCAGAACCTAGACAAACTCGATGCACGATCATTTTTGTGTAAGTTTGTAGGATACCCAAAGTATTCTAATTGGCATCTATTCTACCATGCAGAAGAACAAAGGATTATTGTTTCTAGGAACCCCACATTTTTAGAAAAAGAATTTCTTGCAAAAAATATTAGTGGCAGTGCGGTAGAACTGGATGAAGTTCCAGAAACATAAATTATAATTGGAGATTTAGTGGAACCTCTAGATTCAATAACCACGGATAAGCCTCAGCCACTCCGCGGATCTAGTAGGATCTAGTAGATTCAATAACCCCGGATCTTCAGTTTTCTCATAGACGGGAACCGAGAGGATTGCATCTTTTAAGAAGATGATCCTACTAGTTTCAGGCCGGCTATTATCAGTAGGGATTCTGATAAGTGGCTGGATACCATGCGTTCCAAAATGGAGTCCAAGTACACTAAGAAAGTATGGACTTTGGATATTGCTCCACCTGGGGTAAAACCCATTGGATGCAAATGGATCTACAAAAGAAATCTGGTGTAGATGGGCAGGTGAAAACCTATAAAGCAAGACTTTCTGCAAAAGGTTTTCGTCAAAGACCAGGTGTGGACTATGACGAAACCTTTTCTCCCGTGGCTATGCTCAAATCCATTCGTATCCTACATTCCATTGCTGCCTTCCATGACTATTAGATCTGGCAGATGGACGTAAAAACGGCTTTTCTAAACGGAAGTTTAGAAGAGTGCGTTTATATGGATCAGCCGAAAGGTTTCATAGACAGTGGGGGCAGCGGGAAGGTGTGAATCTTGCTTAAATATATTTATGGATTAAAGCAGGCATCGCGGAGCTGGAACATCTGTTTTGATGAAACAGTCAAGGGATTTGACTTCATCAAGAATGAGGATGAGCCTTGTATATATAAGAAAATTGTAGGCCGAACTTTCGTGTTCCTAGTCTTGTACGTGGACGATATTCTCTTGATAGGAAATGATATTTCTATGATACAATCGGTCAAGTTGTTCTTGTCACAAAGGTTCTGCATGAAGGACCTGAGTGATGCCTCGTACATTCTGGGGATTAAGATCTACAGAGATAGATCCAAGAGATTACTGGGACTTTCACAGTCCAGGTACAAAAGGACCGTACTAAAGAGATTTAGTATGGAAGATTCTAAGCGCTGTAACATATCCGCATTGCACGGAATCACCCTCTCTAAAGATATGTCTCACAAGACTAATGAGGAGAGGGTTCGCATGAGCACTATACCCTACACTTCGGTTGTAGGATCTATAATGTATGCGATGTTATGTACTCGACCAGATGTAGCTTACACACTTAGTGTGGTGAGCGGTTATCAGTCTAACACAGGTGAGAACCACTAGACAGCTGTTAAGAACATTCTTAAGTACCTGAGGAGGACTACAGAACTGTTCCTGGTATTCGGTAATGGGGACCTCCAAGTGGAGTCTTTTACCGATTCGAGCTTCCGGAGTGACAAGGATGACAACAAGTTTATCTCGGGTTTTTTGTTTACCCTCAACGGAGGGGCGGTTTGTTGGAAGAGTTCCAAGCATGACACCGTCGCAGACTTGACGATGTAGGCTGAATACATTACTGCAAAGGATGCCGCAAAAGAAGCTGTCTGGATTAAGTTCATTATTGTTAACCGAGTACCTTTGTATTGAGACAACACTGGAGCTATGGATTTACCAAAAGATCCACGGTCCCATCAGGAATCCATACATATCTTGAGGCTGTATCACCTGATCAGGGAGATCGTTGATCGCCGGGAGATCGAGGTACGGAGAGTGGACATAAAAGACAACATGACGGATCCATTCACCAAGGCCTTTCCTCAAGCACTGTTCGAGAGACTTTTAGAGATATTGGTTATGCGATATGCTAAAAGCTGGCCTTAGATCAGACGTTGGGTACTCGGTACGCCAATATATGGCCTTTGTGCAAGTGAGAGATTGTTGGATATGTATTCCTTAGAGGCCATTATTGTATATGTTTATAAGTGGATGCTTGCAAATATATATATGTACAGGACAGTCTTATTCGATATGATAGGATGCTATCGGGTTTTTCTTTATCTTAACATGTGCATTTGTTTTACTTGCTATTACGTATCTTTCATACATGTTGGTAAAGCCCGTGTGATTAATGCTAGACCACCTGCGTTGTGATGGCGATCATACTTATGGGAGCTGGGTAGTCGGTACGCATATCCTTATATGGTCTCTAGTCATGGGAGTATCGAGACTGGGCATCGATATTCCGGAGTAGACTAGTGTATACATTTCTAGACCCCGACGAAGGCTGTTGTATGGTCCCGCAACTATTGGTCTTTTGCACCTAAGATTGTATAAAGGTGCTCACTGGGTGTGAGAACACAGGACGGACTTGCCAAGAACTTCCAGATGGTACTATACCTATCGTCAGGTGGGGGTTCTCAGGTGACATGAGTACATGTTAGTCTTTAGACTTGAGATCGTCATTTGTCACATGTGACTCCCCATTGTGGTTTGATCACTACCATAACACGGCTCTACTGAGTCGTGCAAACAGGTTTTGGTTGGGTATGTTGAGTTTTCTTAGCACCCTCACAAGGATTAAACAACCATCAAATATGAAACTTTAAAAATTCAAGGATGCTAACCAAACCTAACTTAATCGAACTAGTGGATTAGGGTATAAAGTAGTAAGCAACACATAGTAGTTAGTGTCTAACACTAAGAGGGGACATATACAACCTCTGTAGACCTCTCCTCCTTGAATCCTCGGTTCTACATAGAGTTTGAACGGGTTTGCTTAATCCTTCGAAGTCCACAACGATCCACCACTGAGTCCTTTGCTCAAGCTCCTAGCTTCACTTGGCTTAAGTGGAAGTGAAGCAAACAACCTACACTAGTGGGCTAGACTAATATAGATTGGTGAAGTGGGTAATATTCTCACTTAAAAACCTTTCTTTTTCTTTCTCTTCACTCACTTTGAAAGAGGTAGAGAGCTTGAAGGAAGAAGGAGATGGAAATGGTTTGCTTGAGCTCAAAAGAAAATAAACTCAAGATAATAATGAATAAGAGAGAGTCACACTCACTCTTAACTAAGGCTAAGAAAATATCTAGATATTTTTGAAGTTGAGTTAATAGATAGTTAGAAATGAAACCATATTTAGTATAAGATATTTTTAGAAGTGTGTAGAAAGAAAATTCAACCATGATTTATTTCCCATTTTCTTTAACTCAATAATTTAAAATATCATAATAGTTCCCATGTCAGTCTTGCATAGCCGTCTCCAATGTATCATCAACTATGGCACATGTATGTATGCAAGTATGCATACATATCAATATAAACATGCATACATGCATACAAAATAAAGAAAGGGTTTAACAAATGAGCTAATAGTCATTTGATATCAAATCAACACTTGATTTAATAATCCGGTCATATCACATACGACCCGACCAATAGAAAATCCTTGACTAAAATACAGTATCATATACACGCATTTAATCAAGCTCCCGTGCATATACCCATATGCACCCCACATCGTTTCTCCTGAGCTAGAAAACCACTTTGTGGGACTTTAAGACTCGTCAATACGCTAGCAGTAGGCAATGATTATATCACATATTCACAAATTGTCAGCGGCACTAGCTGTACGTAATGGCACCCAGATATTAAGCGAACAGAAGAATAACAAGCGAACCTGTCAAAACTCCCGCAGAGCCAACCGACAACATATACCGTACAGTCCGGTCTCTTCATCAGATATGTTGTATATCAAGTCTAGGGATGGTATCGCCGACCCCAATAACTCAATAAGTCATGCCGATGTATGGCCTACAACAGATCGAGAAACTACTGATAACACTTATCAGTAAATCTCATCAGCTCTGGCCAGGGACTTCTTGTTATAGCCAATCGAGCACAGTGCAACATCAACCCCTAATACCGGGAGAGACAAAACCCCTCCTATCACTCATTGCTTCCATATATCTCGTGACTGTACCAAAATGCCACATGTTTGCATGACTCAGTAGAGCCGTGGTAGGGTGGAAATCGAAGTACAGTGGGAAAACACACAAGACTCTATGACGATCTCGGGTCTACTGACAAACCTGTACCAGTGTCCCTTGAGAACTGCTATCCGACGATAGATATAATACTATATAGGAGTTCTCGGCGAGTCCATTCAGTGTACCTAGTCTCCACTGAGCACCCGTATAAAATCTTTGATGTCCAACACCAATGGATATGGGATCATCCATCGCCCATCATATTGGTCAAGCATCGTATATGCTAGTATACTCTAGAATATCTATGCCCGTCTCGATACACCCACGACTAGGAACATTTTATGATCATGCTTATAAACTACGCATGTCCCACTAGTATGATCTGCATCATAATCTCAGTATTCAAGCAAATACCCTAAGGGCTTTATCAATATGTACCAAATAAATAATATGCATGATCAAGTGAACATGTCAAGATAAAGAGTAACCAGATAGCATACTATCATGTCAAGCAAGAATGTCCTCTGAATATATATATATATATATATATATATATATAGAGAGAGAGAGAGAGAGACGTCAATACATCCACTATGAAATAATGGCCTCTAGGGCATACATATATCCAACAATCTTCCACTTGCACTAGGGCCAATTGTTGGCGTATCTCATACCCAACATCTCAAAAAGTTGCTCATGTTGCGGCGGAGGGAGGGCCTTGGTGAGTGGATCCGCAGTGTTATTCTTTGTATATACTCTCCGAATCTCGATCTCGCGGCGATCAGTTTATCTCCCGGATCAAATGATATCGCCTCAGGATGTGTCTGGATCGTTGATGGGACCTGGGCTCTTTACCCAACGCCATAGCCCCCATTATTATCACAATACAATGGTATTGGATCAAAAATGGTTGGAACTACTTCTAAATCCGAGATGAACTTCCTCATCCAGACGGCTTCCTTGGCAGCATCATTTGCAGTAATATACTCAGCTTCCATCGTGGAGTCTGCAATGGTATCTTGTTTGGAACTCTTCCAACATACCGCCCCTCGATTAAGGGTAAATACAAACCCTGAGATAGATTTTCTGTCATCCTTATCACTTTGGAAGCTTGAATTGATAAAGGCCTCCATTTGGAGATCCCTGTTACCATACACCAAGAACATTTCTTTAGTCCTTCGCATGTACTTAAGAATGTTCTTCACAGCTCTCCAGTGTTTCTCCCGTGGGTTGGATTGATACCTGCTTACTACACCTAGTGCATAAGCTACATCAGGGCGAGTACATAATATCACATACATTATAGATCCTACGACTGAAGCGTAGGGTATAATGCTCATGCGAGCTCTGTCTTCATCAGAATTTGGGCAAAAGTCCTTGGAGAGAGTGATTCCGTGATAAGCGGGTACGGCACCCCGCTTGGAATCTTCCATACTAAATCACTTTAGGATGGTGTTAATGTACCTGGATTGGGACAATCCCAACAACTTTTGTGATAAGAACAGTTTGACGGATTGTAGCATAGGAACATCGTTTCCTATAAGGAGGATATCATCCACGTACAATACAAGGAATGTGATAGTACTCCCTACAATCTTCTTATAAATACAAGGTTTATCTGGATTTTTGACGATATCAAACTCTTTGATCGTATCATCAAAATAGATGCTCAAACTTCATGATTCCTGCTTTAATACATAAATGGATTTATGCAACATACATGCTTTCCCGCTTCTCCTACTATCAACAAAGCCCTCTGGTTGATCCATATAAATGCACTCTTCTAAATCACCATTTAGAAATGCAGTTTTAACGTCCATCTGCCAGATTTCATAGTCGTAGTGCGCAGCAATAGCAAGTAGGATCCGAATGGATTTAAGCATGGCTAAAGGAGAGAAAGTTTCGCCATAGTCCAATCCTGGTTTTTAACGAAATCCTTTCGCTGCAAGCTTTACCTTATAGGTCTCCACCTGCCCATCTACACCGATCTTTCTGTTAAAGATCCATTTGCACCCTACGTATTTTACACCAGAGGGTGCAACTTCCAATGTCCATACTTTGTGTTAGTGTATATGCCCTAGAGGCCATTACTGTATCATACTAGTTTCTATATTACTTAATGGAAGCTTGGGATATTCACAATGTATATACAATCTTGCTCAAAATTGTAGTATGCTACTTGGTTTGTTTCTACTTCAATGTGTACATGTGTTTATTTTAGTATATCACCTATACACATTAGTGGAGCCCTTAGGATCTTTGCTTGATTACCAGCGTTGTGATGGCAGTCACACTAGTGGGGGCTAGGTAATCTATAAGCACATCCTTATGCAGGTCCCTAGTCGCAGGACTATCGAGACAGGGTATCGATACTCCGGAGTAGACTAGCGCATACGCTTCTCATCCCAGTGTGGGAGACGGTCTGTCCCACAGCCATCGGTACGTCGTACTTTAGATAGTATGCGGGTGCTCATTGGGTTACGAGTACACTGGACAGGACTCGTCGGGAACTGACTAGTTGGTATTATGCCTATCTTCAGTTATCAGTTCCCAGGTGACATGAGTACAGCTTAGTCCGCTGACTTGACACTGTCACTTCGCCTCGAGTGTGTTCCCACTGTACTTTGATTACTACCCAACCACGGCTCAAAGGAGACGTGCAAACAGGTAGTAGTTGGGTGCAGTCCCGAAGCACTTGGAGGCAGTGACCGTTAGACAGGATTCGTCTCTCCCGGTATTGGGGGTTGACATCGCGTTGTGTCTAGGAGAGCCATTACACGAGTAGTCCCTGGCCAGGGCAAACGAGATATACTGGTAGGCTTCCAGTGTTATCTCAGGGTGTTTTGGGCTTCACTCCCATACGACTTGTACCTCTATTGGGGGACTGACGTTTATCGCCCTTAGGCCCGCCATGCGATGTATCAGACGAACAGAACGGACTGTACGGAGAATGTCATATTCAGGCTCAGTAAGAGTTCAGATGGGTTTCGCCTCGTCAGTCTTCTTGTCGGCATCTACCTGGGGACCGTTACGCACAGCAAGTGCCGCTTGCGGTGTGTGGTTAAACCCACTGCCAGCGTAGTGTCGAGTCTTTAGAGTCCCACACAGAAAGCTATTCGCCTTTAGGCAAAAGAGTAGAGGTCGCATGGTTTTGCGACAGGTCGCATGGTTTTGCGACAGGGTTCGGTCACATCCGTGCACTTATGAACGTACAGTGTCCGGACAGTTTACACTAGCGGGCTTTGGTTTAAGCCAGATCCTAGTATACCTTTTGGGATTGGTTTTATCCAGTATGCATTCGTGTTCCTCGGAACGCGGATGCGGGTGTGTATGCACAGTTAACGGAGAGACAGAGGCAGAGGATTCTCATTAGGGTTGTTGACCGTTGACCGTTGACTTTTTGCTCAACCCTAATGAGAATATGATATGATTAACAATTATATTAATTAAGTATTATGGTGATATGGTTGTTGAGGGGTTGACTTTGTTGACTTGTTGACTTTGTGGACCGGTTGACTAGGCTTGACTAGTTGACCATCATGATAACAATAGCTCTCATTTCATGGCAAAGACTTTTGCTTGCTTGCTCTCTTGTGCAAAATGAGTGCATGAAATGATATGGCTATTGTTGCTTAAACCATCACATGATACTTGATTGCTATGATGTGTTATGATGGTTTTGGATTATGAGAGCAAAATGAGAAAAGTCTTCCCTCATTCTATCATGCTCATTCTCTCTCTTGTTCTTGAGCTCTCATCTTTCTCCTCTTGCTCTCCCTCTCTTTAGTCTATGGTTCACTTGTCTCATGAGTTGAGAACCAAGAACCATAGATAAAATCCCAAACAAACTCTTCTCTACTCACTCTAGTTCACAAGGTTTAGCAAACCGAGTGAACTAGTTTCTTCAAAGTTCGAAAAAGGAGCCAAAGGTAGAAGCTTTCAGGTGGATCGATCTTCGGCGCAAGGAGACGACGGGGAGAAGCCGATTCGGACAACCATCGAGGCTTGAAGACGAAGGAGTTCAAGATAAGAAATGTATAAACCCCCTAACCGAGTAGTTAACAACTCCTAGTTAGGTTGTTAGTTAGATGTTTAACAAAGATCCGGGTTTCAAGTCCATGTTACCACCTCTAAGAAAATTGTTTTTCATCAAATTCCGCATGCCCGAAAGTACCGGGAGAGGTAGCATGGACTTACACTTTGTTGGTGTACATAGACTCCATTTCGGATCTCATGGCATTCAGCCACTTCACAAAATCACCACTCTTGATATCTTGCTGAAAACTAGTAAGGTTATCATCATCCATGATGCAATCTTCTTTATCACCATCAATGAGGAAACCGTAGTATCTCTCCGGTAGCCGAGAAGTCCTACTAAATCTACAGAGTGGCTGAGGTTCATAAGTTTCTATTGCAACATCAGGTTCAACCAAGTCGTCATTTGTAGCTTGTGTCTCTAGAACTTCTTCTTGTTCTACCGCATTGCCATCAGTGTTATTTGGAAAAATTTCATTTTCTAAAAATGTGGTATACTGAGAAACAAACACTCTTTGTTCCACCTAGTGGTAGAAAAGATATCTAAATGAATGTTTTAGATATCCCACAAATATACATAGAACCGATCGTGTCTCGAGTTTTTCTGGTTTCTGCTTTTTGAAAAAAGCCAGACAACCACAAATCCTAACTCGTTGAAGAGATGGTCTATTCCTATACCATATCTCATATAGAGTAGTAGATACGGACTTTGTTGGAACCCTGTTCAACAGATATGCTGCAGTCTCCAATGCGTGCCCCGAAAAGGAGAAATGTAACTCAGTATCACTCATTATGGATCACACCATATCTAATAGCGTACGATTCCACCGCTCTGATACACCATTGTGCTGTAGTTGTAAGTAGATGTTGCACACCCGCACAACACTTGTGAGGAGGAAGAAGTAGCAAACGATAATTTTCTTGCATGCAACACCCACATAAACCCTAGATCTTGTGCTTAACCTTAACAAGCAAACCCTATCAAGAGTTCTTAACTACAATGAAAGGGTTAAAACTAAGGAAACTAGTCCTTCGGGTCTTCTTTTGGATGCAACTCTTTGGCTCTTTAGATGCTTGAAAGGAACTCGGTCTCTGGTCACCTCTAGGTCGTAGATGATCCACCAGAGAGCTATAGAACAAGCTTCAAACTGGTCACAAGAGTTAACTAAGAAATCAAGTGTGCTAGAAATGATTACTTAGATGATGTAGAGATTAAGTAGAGGATTAATGTGATCCCTAAGCTTTTGAATCACAACTCATGTGAAGGGTAAAGCTTGGAGGAGGAGGAAGAAGATAATTAGGAGAGAGAATGTGAGAGTGATGAATGAAAAAATTAAGCATGGAAAAAATAGCATGGCTCAATGAAAATAATTGAAGCATGCAATATTTTTCTCAAAGAAAATGCACAATGTTTCAATAGTAATCCCAAATGAATATAAAATGAATTGAGCCGTGCCATCACCCATGCTTAGACTTTCTCTAAATTCCACCTCACAATTTCCATTTTCACAAAATGAAAACCATTTATGAGTTGTCCCCTTCTAGAAGGTATTCTTGTACAATTAGAAGAATACCCCTTATCGTATACCGTATAAGTATACCAGCATTCGTATTCTGAGAAATACGAATACAAAATAATCCAATAATATAATACCGGTATTCGGCTTAAACCAAAGCCTACCAGTATTATCCTTCCGATCATCATTCCTGTAACCATTACACGAACATGATCGAAACCCTGCCATAACAATTTACGGCCTCTACATCTTTTGCCTAAACCAGGGAACCGTCTGTGTGGGACTTTAAAGACTCGACAGTATGCTAGCGGTAGGTTTAACCATAAGCACGTCAGCAGCACTAGTTTTGCGTAACGGCTACCCAGGTACATGGCAAAAAGGTGGCCGACGAGCAAACCCATCCCAACCCTAACGAGCCTATAAGAAACACTTACCGTACAGTTTTGTCACAACCCGGGAGTTTCGACTCATGACCGGCACTTAACCACGCAACGTCTACAGGCGTAACGCGGCTAAGTAAGCCGAACCCAGAGATCAAAACCAATAAATAAAGAGTGATTAAAGCATTTTGGTAAAAACAGTCGTACATGCCTGAAAAACTTCCATTTATTTAGTAGAAAACCTTTTTAAGTGCAAAAGTTATAGTTTTATAATTTTGGCAACATTTCCTTTTTAAACATTTGTCCCGAAAGTCGGGTAAAAGCAAGGTGTAGCAAGAATAACAAGTGAAATGAATAAGCATCACCATATGATATACGACGCCATAGCGAAGAGTACACAGTAAAGCAAGGACATTATCATAAAAGATAAGACTGCATAAAGTAAAGTCGGCTCACATGCGAGCTCGACACCAGAGTACAAAATCATACACATCGTCCTGACAACTGTCTCTAAGTCAATACAGAAAGGTAGATGGAGAATACTAGATACATCAATATACAACTGAAAGATAACAGATACCGTACAAAACCCACCTATCAGCAAAAGGCTATCTCGCCTCAAAAAGGGTATCTGTGCCAAAAGATGCGGTAAAAAGCCAGCCGCGACTACTCCCAAGGGCAACCTGCAAATACTGTGGCACAACGGGGGTGAGTTGCCAACTCGTGAATATAGATAACATATAAGGGTAATCGCGAGCATGCACATATAGCGTGGCTCTACTAATGCCATCAGGTGATAAAAATGCATGCCAAACAGAGGATGCAATAGTAATGCAAATGCTCTATCAGGTAAATACTACAGGATGAGGTACATAGTAATCACTACTGAGTATGGGATAAATAACATCTACATGGAATATGTCAACATGGAAAACAATAATCGGTGCCTCAGACTGCACCCTAATCCCAAATACACTCAGGCGCCGGCACACCCATCGGCCCTCAAATCCTGTATATCTCAGAGAAATCACGAGTGCCCAACATCGGCACCCAAAATATCATAAAATACTCGTGTCCAGCATCGACACGCAAATCCTAATATATCGGGCTCCGTCAGTCCGGATCGGCCCTACGGGGTCCGTCTGCGGTGTCGGCCCTCGGCCCCGGCAGTACGGATCATCCCGCATCCATCTCTCGACTCTGGTCAGTATCCTCCGGACAACTACCAGGTCCAACCAATCACCGGTAGGTACTCGCCCGCCTCCAGGCTCAATCGGCAAAACCCATCGATCATCTCGCCGAGAGGAACCATACCGGGCCCACCACGAACCCGCAAACGGATCATCACTCCTCGAATCGGGTTTCAAGCACGCGTCTCAGCACCGAGAAAACGCGTGGTGGACACACCAAAATATCATATCACGAGGTACCGGGTTTTTCAAAATAGTGCATCTTTTCTTAAATACTTCCACGGTCCTCAAAACAGAAATCACATGAAAATCCAACACCAATAGTAAATCCAATGCGAGGTACAATATACATCAATCCATGGTATGGGTATAAGGGGAAAACCGCTTTTTAAAATAGTTTCCGTTTTTAAAGATGTCATGCGGCTCCCAATTTCCAGGAAATCACCACCAATCATATGTAAGATAAACTACAGCAATACAATCATGGTAGCTCTACAGTGAGTGTGGCATGGCAATTACTAACGGTGTGTGTAGCATGCAAATAGTGCTCGTGCAACATAAACCGTTAGTAATAGTGCGGTGTTCTATCAGTTCTAAGCATATATCTATAAACACATAGCAGGGAAATGCAATATGCAATGACAGTCCATGGGTAAATGCAATATATAATACTAAGGTCCTATCAGCCCTGATGCATAACGCCATGCGGGCGATATCCCCGTGGATGTGAAATCTACTCACCGTATCTCGCGCTAAGTGTATCCAACCACTTGCTTTCCCTTTTTCGCAGCGTCCGTCTCACTGGCCTGCGAACCTAGAATCACATAACATATATCACGCATAAGCTCAATTTCACAGAAACGCGACATTACGGTCCAACTAGAAACCCGTGTCGCAAACCAATCGCGCGTGTGCGCGATACGCTAAAACGTGTGATCACGCGCCTGAAACTACCCCGACGCGTCGCGATACGCAGAAACCCCAAACCTACTCACGTATCACGCGTGTCGCGAAGGTTTAGAAAAACGGCAAAATAGGTATTTGGTCCCAGATTTCTATACAGAACTAGATTTACAAAACTATATATATAACAACACCCTACACACTAGCAGACACCTACAGGACCAAACACCAACCCAAACCCTACCCATCTGGCCGCAAATTGCGGCCAGAAAGAGAAAATTGGCGGCCTACTGTAGCAATTAGGGGGTCGGGTTAAATCTGGGGTATCAGCACATCTCCACTATACTGCAGTCTTCCCAATTTCAACCTGAACTCAACGGGTCAAAAGCAGTTTCCAGAAACTCAGTTTTTACTCAAAAACGACAAATTTGCATCAAATAGGAAAACTGGTGGTATTTTAGTGCAATCGGGGTTAAACTAAGTTAATATGGTCTCAATAACCCTCTAACAACTTACTGAAACCATAACACATCACATTAGCACAAAGTTCCCACTAAACACCCCATATCACACTAAAACGCACTAAAAATCACTAACCGATGCAAATCTACGCCAACCAAGCTAACTAGGGAAGCAAGTTAGGAAATATACCTCATACTTAACCCTAGGAAGCTGAAGGAAGATGAAGAAGTGCAGGGAAGGGGCTGCGCTTGGTGCTGGTGCTGCTGCTGCTCACTGGCTGTTGCTGCTGTGCTTGCTGTTGCTGTTGCTGCTGCTCACTGCTTGCTGCTGCTGCTGTGGAGTTTGCTGCTGCTGCTGCTGCTTCTGGCTTCAGCTGAGGTAAGTGTGTGTGTGTGAGAGTTTGAGAGAAATGCAAAGAAATGAGAGGAAACACTCAAGGTCCAATTGTCAACCCTCCTCTCTCTCTCTTCATTAATGGCAAGCATGGCTTGAGCCATGATGCCCACTCCCTCTCTCTCACAAGTCAACCCCCAAACAAATTCAAATTAAAGTGACTTTTAATTAGCTAATTAACCCAATTAAAAACCCAAAAGGCCTAATCCCTTGATTAACCCACCATGGTTAATAATCATGGTATTAACTCAATTTAAAAACCCTAGTTTACATGCACAAGTGTGTGCAAGCCTAGGAAAATTTTGGAAAAATATTTATTAAATTAGGAAAAATATTCAAAACACAATTTGGTAAACTTTTTGTTAAAAACCATTATTTAAATATAATTATTCACTAAACATATCCTAAGGTGTTACAATCTCTCCCCCTTAAAGAAATTCGTCCCCGAATTTCAAAAATCTAACTATACGCACCTTCAAAAAGATGGGGATACGTCTTCATCATCTCGCTTTCGGTCTCCCAAGTGACCTCCTCACGGTTCTGGCCATGCCAAAGTACCTTGACTGATAGGATGTCCTTCGATCTCAGCTTCTTCACTTGTCGATCTAAGATCATCACCGGCTGCTCTGCATAGGAAAGGTCGCGCTCAAGCTGGATCGTCGGATGCTGAATCGCATGCGAAGGATCATGAAGATATCTGCGGAGCATCGAGACATGAAATACGGGATGCACATCTGGAAAGTTGGGCGGAAAGGCTAACCGGTAAGCTACTGCACCAACACGCTCGAGGATCTCGAAGGGGCCCACATACCTGGGACTGAGCTTCCCCTTCATCCCAAACCTCATCACACCCTTCATTGGGGAGACCCTCAAGAACACATGATCCCCAACAGAAAACTCAAGTCTGCGTCGCCGACGGTCAGCATAAGATCTCTGCCTACTCTGGGCTGCTCTCATCCTATCGTGAATCAACTGGATCTTCGCTGTCGTCTCCTCAACGATCTGTGGCCCTAAGATACTGCTCTCACTGAGCTCAGTCCAACAAGTGGGCAACCTGCATCTCCTCCCATAAAGAGCCTCAAATGGTGCCATCTGAATGGTCTCCTGGTAGCTGTTATTGTAGGAGAACTCTACTAAGGGCAAATGATGATCCCAGCTACCTCCGAAATCTAATACACAAGCTCTGAGCATGTCCTCGAGAGTCTGGATGGTCCGCTCTGACTGTCCGTCGGTCTGCGGATGAAAAGCCGTGCTGAAACTCAAGCGAGTGCCCAAAGCCTCCTGGAGCCTCTGCCATAGTCTACTGGTAAACTGAGTGCCTCTGTCGGACACAATACACGTCGGGACTCCGTGTAGTCGCACTATCTCGTCAATGTAGATCTGGGCATACTGAGTAAATCCGAAAGTCGTCTTCACCGGTAGGAAGTGAGCCGCTTTCGTCAAACGATCCACGATCACCCAGATGGAGTAATACCCCCGACTAGTCCTGGGTAGACCCACCACGAAATCCATCGAAATTTGTTCCCATTTCCACTCCGGAATGGGTAACGGCTGTAGCTTTCCCGCGGGCCTCTGGTGCTCAGCCTTGACTTGCTGACAAGTTAGGCATCTCGACACAAAATCTGCGATGTCCCTCTTCATTCCGTCCCACCAGTAAACACCTCTCATATCATGATACATCTTGGTGGAACCAGGATGGACGCTATATACTGATCGATGTGCCTCCTCAAGAATCTCGTGTCTCAGTCCCTCAGCATCAGGTACGCACAGTCTGACTCCAAATCGTAGTAACCCCTGATCATCGACCACGAATTCGGAAAATCTGCCCTGTCCCATCTGTGCCATGATCTCTGAACATCGGTCGTCACTGAGCTGTGCCTCACGTATACGATCGATCAACTGTGGGCGTGCACGGACATGCGCTATCTGTCCTCCAATCAGCATGAACTCGAACTGTATCCGGCTGTCGCATAATATCTGCCAGTCTGCTGATGACTGCCCCTGTACTGCGCTCAAACAAGATAGACTACTCCCGGGCCTCCTGCTCAAAGCATCCGCCACCACATTTGCCTTGCCCGGGTGATATAAGATCTCGCAATCGTAATCCTTCACTAACTCCATCCATCGGCGCTGTCGAAGGTTCAGGTCCCGCTGCTGGAATATGTATTTCAGACTCTTGTGATCCGTG
The DNA here is from genome assembly GCA_030015575.1 of Agapanthus africanus. Classification (NCBI taxonomy): domain Eukaryota; kingdom Viridiplantae; phylum Streptophyta; class Magnoliopsida; order Asparagales; family Amaryllidaceae; genus Agapanthus; species Agapanthus africanus. Next base: position 289,030,009 of record JASDDO010000029.1, read on the forward strand.
AATATCTGGCACGACTCGCCGTATAGGTAATGTCGCCAGATCTTAAGTGCAAAGACCACTGCTGCCATCTCCAAATCGTGAGTGGGGTAGTTCTGCTCATGTTTCTTCAATTGTCGCGAGGCATACGCGATCACCCTGTCATGCTGCATCAGTACGCACCCCAACCCCACTCGAGAAGCATCACAAAAGACCACAAATCCGCCCGATCCGGAAGGTAAAGATAACACCGGTACCGTCGTCAGCCGTGTCCGTAACTGCTGGAAACTGTGCTCGCACTCCTCCGTCCAATCGAAAGGAACCCCCTTCCGGGTCAACCCGGTCAACGGTGTAGCAATACGGGAGAAGTCCTGCACAAAACGTCTGTAGTAACCGGCCAACCCCAAAAAGCTGCGAATCTCCGTCATCGATGTGGGTCTGGGCCAACGCTGAACGGCCTCGATCTTCCTCGGGTCTATACATATACCGACTCATGAAATCACATATCCCAAGAAGTCTACGCTGTCCAGCCAAAAAGCACACTTGGAGAATTTCACATAAAGCTGGTGCTCCCTCAAGATCTGCAATGTAATCCGCAGGTGCTGCTCGTGCTCCTCACTACTCCGGGAATACACCAAGATATCGTCAATGAAGACTATGATGAACAGATCCAAATAAGGCCAGAAAATACGGTTCATCAAGTCCATGAAGGCTGCTGGCGCATTGGTGAGTCCGAACGACATCACCAAAAACTCGTAATGGCCGTAGCGCGTACGGAAAGCTGTCCTGGGAATGTCCTCCTGTCGAACCCGCAGCTGATGATAGCCCGATCGTAAATCGATCCTCGAAAAGTACCCTGCCCCCTGAAGTTGGTCGAACAAATCGTCGATACGCGGCAAAGGATACCTGTTCCGCACTGTTACCCTGTTCAGCTGGCGGTACTCGATACAAAGACGCAAACTGCCGTCCTTCTTCTTGACGAACAGGTCTGGAGCACCCCAAGGAGAAACACTGGGTCGAATAAGTCCCTTGTCCAGCAAATCTTGCAACTGACCCTTCAATTCTCTAAGTTCCGCCGGGGCCATCCGATAAGGCGGTATGGAAATAGGCCCCGAGCTAGGAACCAAATCAATACAAAAAGAAATGTCGCGCTCGGGCGGCAACCCTGGAAGCTCGGCAGAGAACACGTCGGGAAACTCGCTAACAACCGGAACCTGATCCAATGGAACCTCTGTAGCGCGAGCATCGCAAACATAGGCGAGAAATCCCTGACATCCCTTCCTCAAAAGCTGTCCAGCGCGAAAAGAAGAAATCACAATGTGAGGGGCGGCACTACGGTCCCCCAACACAACAAAAACCGACTCGCCGGGAAAACAGAATCTAACTGTCTTCTCACGGCAGTCCACAGAAGCATAGCACGTGGCTAACCAATCCATGCCCAAAAGAACGTCGAAGTCCAACATCTCCAGAAGGATCAAGTCGACAGGCAACTCTCTCTCGCCAATACAGACGATACAGGATCGGAACACGTGCCTAGCAACAAACGACTCTCCCACAGGAGTGGTCACCACAAGCGGCTGATCAAGCAAACCGGACTCTCTACCCAAACTCGGCACAAAGCGTGTGGATACGTACGAGTGTGTGAATCCGGGATCAAACAATACATGGGCATCAACTGAACATACAGGAAGGATACCTGAAACCACTGCATTGGACGCCTGCGCGTCCTGATGTGTCAAAGCAAAAACCCGCGCCTGTCCACCACCTGCGACTGACTGCCCTCTGCCTCGGTCATCTCGCCCCCTCTGAGTAACTCCTCCACGCCTACGACCTTTATGTGCATGAGTCTGGCGCGGAGCAACGGTAGGTACAACGGGCAACGCCCTCTGGGGTGGTGATGGTGGTAAAGTAACATGCGGTGCTGCTGCCTCCCTCTGGTGTGTCTCAGGACAATCTCTAATGAGGTGAAGTAGGCTGCCGCATCTAAAGCAACCCCGCGGCGACTGCTGACCCTCTCGTGGATAGGAACTAAACATCTGGCTCCGTCCCGAATCTCTGCCACTCCCCGTACCTGGGCGATACCTGTCGCGGCGTCTGAAAGTCTGTCTCCGTGCGGATATACCAGTATGAACTCTCTTCGGCTCTGGAGCTGCCGAAATCTCAGCCAGGCGCTCCTCGACCAATAAGGCTGCATCTACAGCTGCTGCGTAAGTCTCGTAGTGCTGTGCGCTGATCGCAAGGGTGTAAGCAAGCCTCGAACAAATCTCTTGACGCGCAACTCCTCGGTAGCCACTAAATATGGGGCATAGACTGCCAACTCCGTAAACAGCACGTCATACTCTGACACTGTCATCCCTGGCGTCTGGCGCAAAGACTCAAATCTGCGTGCTCGGGCATCCTTGACACTCTGGGGAAGGAAACGGGCTAGAAATACTGTCACGAACTCCGTCCAGGTCATAGGAGGAAGACCTGCTGCTCTGCCCTTCTCAACTGAATCACACCACTTCTGCGCAAGACCTTCTAGGAGAAAGCTCGCGAACTCGACCCATCTCGCATCTGCGCATCTGAGGGAACGGCATATACGGGCCATCTTGTCAATGAATGACTGGGGGTCCTCGGCTGTATCGGTGCCTGTGAAGACCGGAGGCTTCAGCCACATGAACTCTGATAACGATACTGTGATCACCTCAGTGGCTGCAGGGACAACTGGCTGGGCGGTAGGTACCATCGCGGTCGCTGGAACAGGTGGAGCTATCTCTGGTCGCTGGGCTCGAAGCGCCTCAACTAGCGATCCTATCATCTGGCACATCTCCTGCATGCTAGATCCCACCGTCTGGCGCATCTCCTGCATACCAGCCCCTAGCGTGGCGATCTGATCTGTCACAGGAGGAACAGTCTGCTCGGGTACAACAAGTGCACTGCCCGGATCAGTCCTCGTCTCGGACGAGTCAACACGAATCTCGGCCCTCGCGGCCGCTCTCTGTGCCCTCGTAGTCTTAGGCGGCATGATGGCTGAAAGAAAATTTAGGATTCGATAAGAACACGGAAATCGAATAGCAAGAATGTATGTATTCACGAAGGAATTTAAATCAACAAGTCCTAAGGTCGTGTAGGCGGAGTACCGTATCGTGAGTATGCCGCGGAACATACACATGCTACGCTACCCTGCTGCAGCTACCTACTCCATCATACCAGGGTCATCCTACACTCCGAAGGTAAAACCTACGCACTGATACCAACTTTGTCACGGCCCGGGAGTTTCGACTCGTGACCGGCACTTAACCATGCAACGTCTACAGGCGTAACGCGGCTAAGTAAGCCGAACCCAGAAATCAAAACCAATAAATAAAGAGTGATTAAAGCATTTTGGTAAAAACAGTCGTACATGCCTGAAAAACTTCCATTTATTTTGTAGAAAACCTTTTTAAGTGCAAAAGTTATAGTTTTATAATTTTGGCAACATTTCCTTTTTAAACATTTGTCCCGCAAGTCGGGTAAAAGCAAGGTGTAGCAAGAATAACAAGTGAAATGAATAAGCATCACCATATGATATACGACGCCGTAGCGAAGAGTACACAGTAAAGCAAGGACATTATCATAAAAGATAAGACTGCATAAAGTAAAGTCGGCTCACATGCGAGCTCGACACCAGAGTACAAAATCATACACATCGTCCTCACAACTGTCTCTAAGTCAATACAGAAAGGTAGATGGAGAATACTAGATACATCAATATACAACTGAAAGATAACAGATACCGTACAAAACCCACCTATCAGCAAAAGGCTATCTCGCCTCAAAAAGGGTATCTGTGCCAAAAGATGCAGTAAACAGCCAGCCGCGACTACTCCCAAGGGCAACCTGCAAATACTGTGGCACAACGGGGGTGAGTTGCCAACTCGTGAATAGAGATAACATATAAGGGTAATCGCGAACATGCACATATAGCGTGGCTCTACTAATGCCATCAGGTGATAACAATGCATGCCAAACAGAGGATGCAATAGTAATGCAAATGCTCTATCAGGTAAATACTACAGGATGAGGTACATAGTAATCACTACTGAGTATGGGATAAATAACATCTACATGGAATATGTCAACATGGAAAACAATAATCGGTGCCTCAGACTGCACGCTAATCCCAAATACACTCAGGCGCCGGCACACCCATCGGCCCTCAAATCCTGTATATCTCAGAGAAATCACGAGTGCCCAACATCGGCACCCAAAATATCATAAAATACTCGTGTCCAGCATCGACACGCAAATCCTCATATATCGGGCTCCGTCAGTCCGGATCGGCCCCACGGGGTCCGTCTGCGGTGTCGGCCCTCGGCCCCGGCAGTACGGATCATCCCGCATCCATCTCTCGACTCTGGTCAGTATCCTCCGGACAACTGCCAGGTCCAACCAATCACCGGTAGGTACTCGCCCGCCTCCAGGCTCAATCGGCAAAACCCATCGATCATCTCGCCGAGGGGAACCATACCGGGCCCACCACGAACCCGCAAACGGATCATCACTCCTCGAATCGGGTTTCAAGCACACGTCTCAGCACCGAGAAAACGCGTGGTGGGCACACCAAAATATCATATCACGAGGTACCGGGTTTTTCAAAATAGTGCATCTTTTCTTAAATACTTCCACGGTCCTCAAAACAGAAATCACATGAAAATCCAACACCAATAGTAAATCCAATGCGAGGTACAATATACATCAATCCATGGTATGGGTATAAGGGGAAAACCGCTTTTTAAAATAGTTTCCGTTTTTAAAGATGTCATGCGGCTCCCAATTTCCAGGAAATCACCACCAATCATATGTAAGATAAACTACAGCAATACAATCATGGCAGCTCTACAGTGAGTATGGCATGGCAATTACTAACGGTGTGTGTGTAGCATGCAAATAGTGCTCGTGCAACATAAACCGTTAGTAATAGTTCGGTGTTCTATCAGTTCTAAGCATATATCTATAAACACATAGCAGGGAAATGCAATATGCAATGACAGTCCATGGGTAAATGCAATATATAATACTACAGTCCTATCAGCCCTGATGCATAATGCCATGCGGGCGATATCCCCGTAGATGTGAAATCTACTCACCGTGTCTCGCGCTAAGTGTATCCAACCACTTGCTTGCCCTTCTTCGCAGCGTCCGTCTCACTGGCCTGCGAACCTAGAATCACATAACATATATTACACATAAGCTCAATTTCACACAAACGCGACATTACGGTCTAACTAGAAACCCGTGTCGCAAACCAATCGCGCGTGTGCGCGATACGCTAAAACGTGTGATCACGCGCCTGAAACTACCCCGACGCGTCGCGATACGCAGAAACCCCAAACCTACTCACGTATCACGCGTGTCGCGAAGGTTTAGAAAAACGGCAAAATAGGTATTTGGTCCCAGATTTCTATACAGAACAAGATTTACAAAACTATATATATAACAACACCTTACACACTAGCAGACACCTACAGGACCAAACACCAACCCAAACCCTATCCATCTGGCCGTAAATTGCGGCCAGAAAGAGAAAATTGGCGGCCTACTGTAGCAATTAGGGGGTCGGGTTAAATCTGGGGTATCAGCACATCTCCACTATACTGCAGTCTTCCCAATTTCAACCTGAACTCAACGGGTCAAAAGCAGTTTCCAGAAACTCAGTTTTTACTCAAAAACGACAAATTTGCATCAAATAGGAAAACTGGTGGTATTTTAGTGCAATCGGGGTTAAACTAAGTTAATATGGTCTCAATAACCCTCTAACAACTTACTGAAACCATAACACATCACATTAGCACAAAGTTCCCACTAAACACCCCATATCACACTAAAACGCACTAAAAATCACTAACTGATGCAAATCTACGCCAACCAAGCTAACTAGGGAAGCAAGTTAGGAAATATACCTCATACTTAACCCTAGGAAGCTGAAGGAAGATGAAGAAGTGCAGGGAAGGGGCTGCACTTGGTGCTGGTGCTGCTGCTGCTCACTGGCTGTTGCTGCTGTGCTTGTTGTTGCTGTTGCTGCTGCTCACTGCTTGCTGCTGCTGCTGTGGAGTTTGCTGCTGCTGCTGCTTCTGGCTTCAGCTGAGGTAAGTGTGTGTGTGTGAGTGTGTGAGAGTTTGAGAGAAATGCAAAGAAATGAGAGGAAACACTCAAGGTCCAATTGTCAACCCTCCTCTCTCTCTCTTCATTAATGTCAAGCATGGCTTGAGCCATGATGCCCACTCCCTCTCTCTCACAAGTCAACCCCTAAACAAATTCAAATTAAAGTGACTTTTAATTAGCTAATTAACCCAATTAAAAACCCAAAAGGCCTAATCCTATGATTAACCCACCATGGTTAATAATCATGGTATTAACTCAATTTAAAAACCCTAGTTTACATGCACATGTGTGTGCAAGCCTAGGAAAATTTTGGAAAAATATTTATTAAATTAGGAAAAATATTCAAAACACAATTTGGTAAACTTTTTGTTAAAAACCATTATTTAAATATAATTATTCACTAAACATATCCTAAGGTGTTACAAGTTTGATATCTTTGTCTGATACGTCGCATATGAAGTCTAGGTGTGGTAAATGTCAGACCCCGGAAACTTTATAAGTCATGCTGATTTATGGCCCATAACGGTTTGAGAAACTACCGATAACTCTTATCAGTAAATCTTGACAACCCTGGTCAGGGATTTGCTGTTATGGCCGATCAAGCATAGCACAACATCAACTCCTTATATCGGGAGAGACGAAACCCCTTCTATCGCTCACCACCTCCATGTGACTCGGGACAGTATCCAAAATCCACCTGCATGCACGCCTCAGTAGAGCCGTGGTAGGGAGGAAATCAAAGCATAATGGGAATCAAACAAGAAACTATGTGGATCTCGGGTTTACAGACTAACCTGCATAAGTGTCACTAGAGAACTACTATCTGACAATAGGTATATATACCATATAGGAGTTGTTGGCGAGTCCTATTCGGTGTACCCATTCTTCGATAAGCACCCGTGTACAATCTTTGATGTCAGATACCAATGGTTGTGGGATCAACCATCGCCCCCACAGTCAAGAAACGTGCACACTAGTCTACTCTGGTAATATCGATGCCCTGTCTCCATATACCTTCGACTAGGAACTATTAAAGGATATGGTTATAGACTGCCCAGGCCCCACTAGTATGATCTACATCATAATCCCGACAGTCAAGCATGATCCTAAGGGCTTCATCAACACGTATACAAAGATATGAAATACAACACATCACACGTTACGGTGAAGATAAACCAGGTAGCATACTATCATTTCGAGAAAAGATTGTTTCTGTACATAGACATGCCTAGCATCCTATACAATACAAGTCTCTAGGGCATACATATCTAACAATCTCTCACTTGCACTAAGGCCTATAGTTGGTGAAATAAGAACCCACTGTCTACACTAGAACTAGTTGTTGGCGTACCGCAAGCCCAACAGCTCGAATAGTTTCTTAAACTGGACTTGAGGGATGGCCTTGGTGAATGGATCTGCTGTATTGTCTTTCATGTCTACTCTCTGTACCTCGATGTCCTGGCAATTCACTATCTCCCAAATGAGGTAATGGTGCCTTAAGATATGTCTGGATTTTTGATGGGACAACGGTTCCTTTCCCAAAGCCATGGCTCCATCGTTATCGCAATACAGAGGTATTGGATTAGCAATGGATGGAACCACCTGAAGTTCAGAAATGAACTTCTTCATCTAGACTTCCTCTTTTGCGGCATAATTAGCAGTAATATACTCAGCTTCCATCGTGGAGTCAGTGACGATATCTTTCTTGGAACTCTTCCAACATACCGTCCCTCCATTTAGGGTGAATACAAATCCTAATATGGACTTATTATCATCCTTGTCACTTTGGAAGCTGGAGTCCGTAAAGGCCTCCATTTAAAGATCTCTGTTACCATACACCAAGAACATTTCTTTAGTCCTTCGCAAGTTCTTCAGAATGTTCTTCACAGCAGTCCAGTGTTTCTCCCCTGGATTGGATTGATACATGCTTACTGCACTGAGTGCGTAAGCTACATCTGGGCGAGTACACAACATCACATACATTATAGATCCTACCGCCGAAACATAGGGTATAATGCTCATGCGAGCCCTCTCTTTATCAGTCTTTAGAGACATCTCTTTCGAGAGGGTGATCCCGTGGTAAGCGGGTAAATTACCTCGCTTGAAATCTTCCATACTAAACCTCTATAGTATGGTGCCTATGTATCTCGATTGGGACAATCCCAATAATTTCTTAGATCTATATTTATAGATCTTAATTCCCAGAATGTACGAGGAATCACCCAGGTCTTTCATGGAGAACCTCTGTGATAAGAATAATTTGACCAATTGTAGCATAGGAACATCAACTCCAATCAAGAGAATGTCGTCCACGTATAATACGAGAAATGTAACAGTACTCTCTACAATCCTTTTATAAATATATGGTTCATCTACATTTTTTATAAAACCAAATTCTTTGATTGTATCATTAAAACAGATGTTCCAACTCCGTGATACCTGCTTTAATCTATAGATGGATTTAAGCAACCTGCATACTTTTCCGCTGCTCCCACTGTCAATGAAGCCTTCTGGATGATCCATAAAAACGCATTCTTCTAAATCATCATTTAGAAATGCCGTTTTAACATCCATCTGTCAGATTTCATAGTCATAGTGAGCAGCTATAGCAAGCAGGATCCGAATAGATTTAAGCATCGCGACTGGAGAAAAGGTTTGATCATAGTCCAAGCCCGGTCTTTGACGAAATCCTTTTGCAACCATCCTAGCTTTATAGGTCTCTACCTGACCATCCACACCAATCTTTCTCTTAAAGATCCACTTGCACCCTATGGGTTTTACTCCAGAAGGTGGAACCTCCGAAGTCCATACTTTCTTGGTGTGCATGGATTCCATTCCGGATCTCATGGCATCCAGCCACTTCACTGAGTCACCACTCGTGATAGCTTGCTAAAAACTAGTAGGATCATCATCATCCATGATGCAATCTTCTCTATCACCATTAATTAGAAAACCTTAGTATCTATCAGGTAGATGAGAAGTCCTACTAGATCTATGGAGTGGCTGAGGCTCGTCAGGTTCTATTGAAACCTTAGGTTTAACCAAATCATCGGTATTTGTTTATGGTTCTGGAATTTCTTCCAGTTCTACATTGCCAATAGTGTCATTTGAAAGAAAACTCATTTTCTAAAAAAGTGGCATATTGAGAAAAAAAACACTCTTTGTTCCTCCTTGTGGTAGAAAAGATATCCATACGAATGTTTTGTATATCCCACAAATCTGCACAAAACCGATCGTGTCTCGAGATTTTCTGGATTCTACTTTTTCAGATAAGCCGGACAACCCCATATCCTAACTCGTTTAAGAGATGGTCTCTTCTCATACCATATCTTATATGGAGTGGTAGACACGGTTTTGGTCAGAACTATATTCAATAGAAAAATTGCAGTCTCCAATGCGTGCCCCTATAATGAAAGTGGTAACTCAGCATCACTCATCATTGATCGTACCATATCTAATAGGGTACAATTCCTCCATTCCGACACACCATTGTGCTGTGGTGTGTATGGAGGAGTGAGCTGAGAGAGAATCCTATTCTCTTTTAGGAAATCTAGAAACTCTGAGCTTAGATACTCACCTCCTCGATCCGAAGAAAGTTTCTTAATACTCAATCCTGTTTGTTTTTTTCTACTTCATATTTATACTATTTGAACTTTTCAATAAGAATACGTGACTGAATCTCGAGAAATCATCAGTAAAAGTTATGAAGTACAAAAAACCACCTCTGGCATGTGTGGACATTGGTGCACATGCATCACTATGTATGAGGCCTAAGAGTTCAGTAGCTCTCTCTCAGTGTCCAATAAACGGAGTTTTGGTCATTTTACCTTTGATACAAGACTCGCAAGTCGCATAAGATTTACATTCAAACGGGTTTAAATATCCATCTATATGTAGCTTAGTTAGTCTTATTTCATTAATTTGACCAAGTCTACAATTCCAAATGAAAGCTTAATTTATTTCTGAAATCTTCATTTTGTTTCTGTTGTATATTGAAAACTGTATTTTGATTTAAGACGTATATCCCGTTATTTATTATACCAGACCCAATCAACTCTTGATTAAGGTTAATGTTCATAACATTAGATTGTAATACAAAATTATATCCTTCATTTTCCAACAACGATATTGATATTATATTACTTCACATCGAAGGTACAAAATAATATGGGTTCAAAACTAATATACAACCCGACGACAAACTAAGGTGATACTCTCCCACTGCTATAGCATGTACAGAGGAACCATTCCCAACTCGGAGAGTGTGATCACCTTTCTTCAAAAACCTGCTATTTTTCAGCCCCTGCACACAGTAGCAAATGTGAGATCCTGACCGGGTATCTAATACCAAGGAAGTAGAGTTAATTGAAAAACAGTTTTCTGTTACAAACACACCTGAAGTGGAAGCATCAACATGCTTCTTCATCTTGAGGCCGGCAAGGTATCCAACGCAGTTTCTCTTCCAGTGCCTAGTCTTGTGGCAGTGGAAGCATTCCCCTCATCTTGACGCAGCAGCCCCTATCTTGTCCTTCCCTCTGCCTTTTTCACTCCTCCTCTCGGCATGATGGGATTCATCTTCTTCTTTCCCTTGGCCTTAGCTTTCGGGACGGAAGAGGAAGATGTCCCAAAAATTAGAGCGGGAGTTTTCTCTATCTTTACCATGCTCTCTGCAATCCTCAACCTATTGAGAAGTTCAGGAAGTGACTTCTCCATGTTGTGCATGTTGAAGTTTACAATGAACCGAGCGAAGGCAGAGGGGATTGTAGAACAATATCAACATATTGTTCATTCTTTGTGGTCCATCCCAAATCCTTTAGTTCTTCGATAAGTCCAATCATCTTCAATACATAGTCACCTACAGACGTGCCAGCAGCCATCCGCATCTGAAATTACTTTCGAGATGCCTCGTATCGGAGAGTAAGATATTGCTCTCCATACAACTCCTTTGTATGGAGAAAGATGGATTGTACATCCATCTTCTCATGCTGCTTCTGATATTCATTGTTCATAGAAGCAAGCGCGATGCATTTGGCTATTGCACAGTCTATATCTCATGTCTTGCTGATTTGTTTATCCGCAACTGAAGATTCAGGGCCTGGGCTAGGAGGGGCTGAAGTAGTCAGGACGTATCCTATCTTATCATAGGTCAGGGGAATATTTACGTTCCCCAGCCAATCTTTATAATTCAGTCCTGTGAGTTTATTCTTATCTAATAAAAACATAAGTCCCGTCATAGGTATCTGTCATTAGGAGAGAGAAAAGAAGACACTCGGCGATTGCTCTTGGATAATTAGATTGGTTATTAATCTTATCTAATCGATGTCTTCCACTTCTTTTATCAAATTTTCCTTCAAAACTTAAAAGGTAAATTAGCCAGGATTAATTGCAACCTACAAGTTCTCTAACTGTTCGGCCAGGCCAGTGTCGGTGCTCCGAGGGAGGTTTCCCGTGCTTTTGCACGGACCTAATTAAAATAAACCTCGTTTTCCTAGATGCATAACCCCATTGACACCTTTCTAGACACCTACTGGATTAGCTAATTGTAAAGTGCAAAACTCTTCCGGGAGTAAATTTTACTCAAAGTTGGATCAGGATCCAACTATCGAATAAAAGGAATACAATCTCATTGCAAATTTCAACTCTTGAAATTCCTGATATGCTTTTACCCCTAGTGTCTTATGACCTTAACTATTGTCAATAAATCATAAGCACTAGTCAAGTTCAACCCGCCACTTCATGATTGATTTAGACCAACCCGGATAACCCTTAACTATGGTCAACAAGGTCATGTGAATGTCCTAATCGATCGCATCATATGTTTTTTAGGAAGACATCACTTAGCTACGTACACCACGCCTTAGCTATAGTCAAAAAATGTGGTACGAATACTAAGTACTATTCTTCCGGAAATGGCGGAGGGCAACGGATGGTTTTGATGAAAACCTTTAAAGCTTTGAACTTGATATCGTTGTAAAATCTAGTCAAAGCAGTGATTTAAGCTCCAGTTTCAAAAGTTTAATGGTTTTGTAGTATATTTCTAATTTTGCTAAAGAGGTCACTCCCAGTGAAGGGATCTCGGCTCTTTCCTCATCGAATGAGGTGCTGGATATTCATGAATATCACGATGCAAAGTAAAAGTTAGATCAACTATAAAAACAATTGAGTGCATTATAACATTTGCTAGCTTCGCTAATGGGGTCACTCCCGGTGAAGGGATCTCGGCCCTTTCCTCATCGAATGAGGTGCTGGATATTTGTCACGACCCGAAATTTGGATGTGACCGGCGCTTAGATTATATGACATCTAAAGATGTCGACACAATCTGAGTAAGCCAAAAACCAAGATCAAAACCCTTTTTGCGGAATTAAGGAAATTTTAGTTTTTAAGTAAAAGAATGAGGTAGCACGTCGAATGATTTTTAAGAAATGAAATCTAAACAACTGATTCTTAGCATTTAAAATGTTCGACAACACCTCCTTATCAATCATTTATAAAAGTAGTTACACAATATCTAAATAAGTTCCGTCCCTAGTTCGGAGCAAAATAACGACAAACAACGGAAATCAATATGCACCAATAATACGATGCTCAAGCAAAGAATTTCATGCATAAGTAAAGAAAGTATAAATTAATCCAACTATATTATTTCACTTAATAAAAAAAAATATATACAAACATATCTCGTTCTAAGTCAAATATACAAGGCCTAATGGAGAATTTCTAGATCCAATATACATATACCAAAATAGAAGGTTACTACGTAAGTAACCCACCTAGACAAATAATTGATGAGAGCTGACAAGTGGATCCACGCTGCTACTACATGTCCACGCGTCTCCTGCAAGGAACTATGGCACAACGGGGGTGAGTTTCTAACTCAGTGAATAAAACTAATATCTAACAACTGATAATGTAAGTATGACGAACTAGAGTTAACAGTAGTAAAGATAAGTATAATGTATGATAACATGTGGAAGCATGAATATGTACTAACTACATGTATAAATCAACACCGAAATCTCATCAATTGTTTCCAAATAAGGTTCATTTTTCCGTGTCCAACATCGACACAAATCTTCTGTTTCCAGTAGGCATCGTTCCTTGAACGATCCTGTCAATCCATAACATCGGTCGGTATCATCCAGATATCCACCGTGTTTCACAACTATCTCTGGTATCGAGTATGCTCGCTAGGCAACTCGCCATAAATGCGGCTATCCTGCCCCTCGGTCTCGACCGGTTCCACCATGAATCCGACTGTATAACCCCCCTCCACTCAGTCCGAATAACGTAAAAATCCGCAACCGTATTGCTCCCGCACTCGGTTCGGAATAAAACCAAATCATAAAAACAACATTTCATGGTGGACATATCACGTCGAACCCGAAGAATCGCCGAATATACTACATAGCACATAAAACTCAAAAACCCAGAAATCAGCATAATCCAATACATCTTATATCATAATTAATAATACATGAAAACGAAGCATGGTATTTGTTCATAATAACATTGTTGCAAAATTACTACTATTACTGATGCTTACGGTATGAAGTGAATCATATGTGACATAGCAAATACTAAGTGTATATGTGATATGTCAATATCGACAAAGTGTGGGGTAACATATAGATATGTGCACGTGCAACATAACTCTTCGATAATTTGTGCAGTGTTCTAGCAATTATTAAACATGACGTTTTTATATATATGAATGCATAAGAAAAAGTTTCTAAATTCAATTTTATGCACAAGGAACAATTATAACTAGCCTAAATCACGGGCGTATTACGCCATCCATAAAAAATTCCCCGGTAGATGTTAATCTACTCACCGGAATACATCAAAGTCACTCGGATGTCATCAATACTTTTCCTTTTCTTGCGGTCACCGAAGTCTCCGCGGTCGAACCTAACATCAAATTTAACTTTCGTATAAGAAACAGCTAAACTCCGATACGGCGAAAACATGAAACTACAAGACTTATATACTAAATATGCTACGCACGAATATTGTGAACTATCTAAAACTTAAACTAACCAGAGTTGACCTTTTGCTGTTCATAACAGGCAAAAACAGAATCGTGTCACAAACATCCGTGTCGTATTTAGAACCTTTAACCCCAAAACAGATATTTGCTTCCAGATTTTTTATACAGAAAATATAACTTCAAATAATAATACCGGACATCCTAAAATATAAACAGAGAGCTACCCTAAGAACCAAAACACTTAACTCCCTAAGAAAACCGCCGAGCTCGGATTTTGGGCAGATGTCGTCGGCCGATTATGGAAGGAATGGGTTCGTGTTTCTGGTGTGTATTCTAGGTCCAATCATTAAGGGTATGGTTTTGTTTGATTTTGTTATAATTTATCTAGACTATAGCAGATTCACAACAGAGTAATAATCCAACACAATACGATATTTTACCGATATTACATTTCTATATTAGAACAGTATTGAACTAAAAGAACTACAGGGTTGGAAATTATCCCTATCTAGAAGATCAACTGAAAGTTCCTTTCAAAGATGTACAAGCACAATTTCCTAACTTGATGGTGGTGGGAATGATCCCTAGCACTTAGCTTTTCTTCTCTTCTTTCTTTTTCTTTGGTGTGTTCTAAGATTTTTTTTTCTTGTCCTAAGCTAGTTAATTAGTTTCAACTTGATATATAGTATATCAACTGAACAATTTTAATCAAGATAAGAAAAGGAGTGATAATGCTAGTACGTGGTGTTACCATGAAAAAGGTGGTGTTTTCATGCAAGCATGAAGTGTAGGCATAAGGTGCAACCTAATGTGTGATGTGTGTTAGGTTCACTTTAATCTTAATCATTTGTCACGACATAAAATTTAGTTCGTGAACGGCACTTAAATCACACCACGTCTAAAGACATAACATAAATTAAGTAAGCCGAAGCCCAGAAATCTAAACCTTTTAAAGAAAATAAAGAGGTGAAGTTTAGAAATAAAGGTATGAAGAAATCAAATGTTTTCTTAAATGCATAAATAGTTGAATATTGTAACATTTCAGAAAAATAAAATACTTTTTTTAGGAATTTAAATAATTAAAATAATAAGTTTCAGGAATATTATTAAATACAAGGATTTGTTTTGATGAAAGGGTATAACTATATACCAATATATTGGAGAAATATTGGAAAATTACCTTGAATGTTGATTTTTAAAGAAATGGTGAGATTTAGACCTTTCATGAATTATTATATAATTTATTATATACAAGTTTATGTCTAAACTTGATTAATATCCACTAATCATGCATTGATTTGGCTTTGTGCATGTGACATGCACCATGTCAAATTTCTAACATTTGTTACATTTTTCTATCATGACTTCTTCCATTTTATCAAGCATGGCTTTGTTTTAAAAGAAATAAAAGAAAGAGATAAAGAAAAGAAAAGGGAAAAGAATTTTAAATTGTGGCATGGGAGGGAACAAGGAGGTATGGGCTTAGGAGAAGGAGAGAGAGAGGGTGAGGGGTCTTTGACCTTGGGATCATTTGTGTTCACTTCATCATCTTCAACATTTCTTCTTCTCTTCTCCCTCACCATGGCTGCCCACTTCTCCACCTCCTCTACATCCTCACAACACCCTCAATCCCACATCAAAACACTTCATTCCCTTCATAAAAAATGTGCACAAGCTCACTACAAGCATGGTGGATCGAGAAAGTTTGGATTTTGGGCACTTTGGGCAACTCAAGAAAATTCTTTAGTTGCCAAATGAGGTATTTCCTTCACCATTAGAGTAGAAATTAATTTCCTTTAGCATCTACATTAGTTTAGAAGTGATTAAGTGAGGTTTAGGGAGGTTTGAAAATTCCAAGAAGAGATTAGGGAATTTTATGAGTTGTGATGTGTAAATTGAGTTTAGTACAGGCCATACAACCCCTGTAGTGTTAGTATTGTGAACTAAATCTAGAGATTTAAACCCAAGAATTGAACTTAGAAACCCCAATATCGGAAGATTGTAGGAATTGTGATAATATTAAGGGATCAGCTATGACCCGGGGCACCTGAAAAATATTTAGCGAAGAATGTGCGATATGCAGGAAACCTAGAAGCTACCGAAGACCCGGGACCCAAACCCCTCAACCTGCCCGCCAATTATCTCCTTTTGGCCGCAATTTATGGCCTGGGTACTTCAGATTCGGTTCGTGGTTGGTCCATGGCTCTATTTTCAGTAAACTGGACCCTCCATATATGCAAAATTGACTAATTTCACCTGAAACAAAATATTGGAGTGTTTTCTTATGTTGCTATTTTGGTTTTGTGACAATTTATGACTTGGATTATAGTATTTAGGTTATGACTCGGTGGTATGTTTGCATGCCAATCTCGATGGTTGTTTGGTTATTCTTGCATGTGTAGACCATAGGTTTTAACATATGTCCGTTTTGTGTGCCGTTTTGGTTTTTATCCGTGATTTCGGTTTACGATATTACATGTTTGTATATGTAGGAACCCTCATACGGAGTTTGACGACGAGGAAGAGAATGGCGACATCGACTTCGGCAACCAATTGTCAAGGTGAGTAGATATATATCTACGGGGGAAGTCAGGTGGATGGCATATAGCACCCCCGCAGTTTCGTAATGCAGTATACGAATACGTTATATATGTATATAGATACGTGTATTGTGAGACTAAATGTTTATCAAGATAGCCTTTTGTAATGCCCCAGGTGGAGTTGGGGCTGAATACCACCTACCCCGTGAAGAAGTGAGGTGTTATCCGGTATCGAGGTGAGGATGTAACAGATACGGATACACACGGGGAACCACTATAGAACAATTGGGAGTATCGAATTCCATTCCGAAAAAGGGCACGATCTGAACTATAAATGGAAATGACACACTCCTATAACACAGAGGCGCCTTTTGGATGAATCGGAACTCCGGAGTTTGAAAAATTCCGTAGTTAAGCGTGCTTGAGCCAGAGAAATTCTGGGATGGGTGACCTACTAGGAAGTAGCCCCGGGTTCATTCAAAGGGACAAAACCGTGCGGTTTCGGCCAGAGCGGACAATACCATCTGTGTTTGGGGGTGGGTCGTGACAAATATGGTATCAGAGCCGGTCCCTCAAAAGTAGGTCTGTGGTTCGAGAACGAACCATTGTTCTAAGTGGGGGGGAATGTAATGCCCCAGGTGGAGTTGGGGCTGAATACCACCTACCCCTTGAAGAAGTGAGGTGTTATCCAGTATCGAGGTGGGGATGTAACCGATACGGATACACACGGGGAACCACTATAGAATAATGGGGAGTATCGAATTCCATTCCCAAAGAGGGCACGATCTGAACTATAAATGGAAATGACATACTCCTATAACACAGAGGCGCCTTTTGGATGAATCGGAACTCCGGAGTTTGAA
The DNA here is from genome assembly GCA_030015575.1 of Agapanthus africanus. Lineage (NCBI taxonomy): Eukaryota > Viridiplantae > Streptophyta > Magnoliopsida > Asparagales > Amaryllidaceae > Agapanthus > Agapanthus africanus. The sequence goes on from JASDDO010000029.1 coordinate 289,047,504, forward strand.
AAACTCCGTAGTTAAGCGTGCTTGAGCCAGAGAAATTCTGGGATGGGTGACCTACTGGGAAGTAGCCCCGGGTTCATTCAAAGGGACAAAACCGTGCTGTTTCGGCCAGAGCGGACAATACCATCTGTGTTTGGGGGTGGGTCGTGACACCTTTAGGTGTTCACAGGTTAGTTTTAGAGTAATTTGAAGATAGTGCTTATTGTATAGTTCTTAGTCGCGAACCCTAGAGTATAGGTGCACACATGCACACACGGGATATGTTTGGGGGTATATGTTTGTGTGTGTGTGTGTGTGTGTGGATTGTGTTGGTATGTATGTATGTATGTATGCATGTATATATATATATATATATATACACGGATGATGAGGTTAGTATATGATACTTGGAGATAAGTTGATGTGATTGGGCATGATACTGTAAGATCGGTGATGTGATTTGGGTCGTGTTATGAGATACGACATGATATTATAGCGGATCTAATGGGCGATGTGATTTTATTCACACACGGATATATGTTGGATGGTATCGGTACGTACTAGACATTAGATCACTTTAGTTCATGATATTATGATGATGATACCATATGAATAATGTGATATATGTGATATTCGACCCATACCCCGATTAGGGATGCCGTACGATGGATTTTACCTTACGAAGTATAAATATGATAATTGATCCGCACTCTTGATTGGAAGATGTCGTATAATATAGTTTATCGTACGTAACGCTATTGAGGTGGGACCACCGACTACTAGATATGTCAACTCGGACTTAGATGGTTTCCCTTACCCTTTTGATTAGTCTCTTAGTTTTGTCCTCTAGTTTATTTAGTAGATGTTAGACAAGGCTCGAGTCATACTTATTTTAAAACTAACGAATCGTGAGTATTTTAAAGACATGCCCTGTTTTCTAAAAACAACGATTCGTGTTATTTCAAATGCCAAAATCGTATGACTCGTACTCATAAATTTATATTCTTATATGTTGGGTTACTATTCATTTTCCGTATATTCTTGCTGTTCGCATCGCATTGCATGATTACACATGTAGTTTCTTTTATTATTATGAACCTTTGTTGTCAGGACACCGGCACTATTTCCGATGATGCGTATGTCCATGAACACTTGCTTGCCGGCTCGCACACATGATTATAGGCAATTTCCATGTCACATACACTTTAGAGAATATTACTTTATTGATATCGCTTGTTAGCTGATAGTTCCGATATATCATTATTATCATAGTTTAGATATCGCATCCATATATTCATTTGCCATGCAATATTATGGGGCTTTATAATGATAATTCATTGTTTATTTACTCTTGAGCTTGGGATTTCGGATTTCAATGAGATTTCTAGATTTGGAGAAACCAAAAAGATTTTATAAACTTATTATCATTTTAAAGATAGAAAATTGCAGTTTTCTCGTGATATGATTTAAGAGGTGTACACCATTAGTTATCTCTCCTCTTGAGCGATATCATACACCCAATTTGAAGATGAGGAGGAGGAACCATCTGCGGGAGCATGGTGGACCCGGTACGGTACCCCGAGGCAAAATGGTCGCAGATGATTGCGTTGAGTCTGGAAGGGGAGCACTTATGACCGGTTATTTGTGACGTGGCGGATATCCGGAGATACCGACGTTATCATGAGATTTGATGATTTGGGCCTGTTCGGATTGCCGGAGCCCGGGGCCAGTCCGAAGTACCGGAGCCCGAGATATTGAGACATTGAGATATTAAGATTATATGATATGGGCCAGTCTGGATTGCCGGAGCCCGAGATTTTGAGATATCGGGATATATGTTTTGTGTCGATGCTTAACACGGATTCCCTGTTGATTTCATTGATGATATTTCGGTTTTATACAGAAGTCTCACTGAGATAAGAAAACAGTTTTCTCTTTAGATGTATTCTGTTTTCATGCATTCATACATCATATTTATGATATATTGTTACTTGAGGCATTGACACGAGCACTTGGTATTACACTTATGTATATATGTTTACCCTTACCGTTATTATTTTCTTCAGGCTATATTAATTTGAAGATATTACTATCGTATATCCTACGATAGAGTCATACATGCGATTTCTACTCGGTGATGTTTTCTATCCATGAGTTGGCAACTCACCCCTATTGTGCCACAGTTTTTTGCTGGTTTTGCTGTACAGGTTTCCTTCGTGTCTTTTCTGGCACACTAGTTCATTCCGGGTGATTGGTTTGGTAGGTTGGTTCACTCGCTTCGTGACCGTCATTGTACTTTATTTATATTCAGTTGTATCTAGTAACTCTATCAACCAGACTTGTATATTTGATAGACTTAGAAGACCAATGTTTATTCTTTCAACCTTAGAGTCGCGCACTTGTATTATTATAGTTTTTCTCTGGTTTCTTTCTGATTTTTTATCCTCGCCCTTTGGAGTTGTATATTATTTGTCTTGCATGGTTGTATCCGCCAATTGGCGAAGAGCTAGCTCCCGCTTGGGGATGCCTTTATTCATTATGTATATTATTCATGTCTGTGCCCGTTTGGGGTCCTTATTTACAAAGGAAAACTCTGCTGAAATTTTTTGGAAAAGACTTGAGGTTTTAAAAACGCTTACGGCTTATTTTGTTAAAACACCTACTTTAAATCTATGTTTTTCCTCCACTCCTTTTTTAAATGGTATAGATTTATGGGCTTTTGGCTTACTTGAATTAGGTGGGGTCCTATAGACTTCACATGATTCAAGTGTCAGTCACGTGCTGCTTTGGGTCATGATAAAGTTGGTATCAGAGCGCTAGGTTTAACCTCAGTTCGATTCTAGGTTTGACTATGCGGAGTCTAGGGCGTATATATATATTTGTAACCTAGACTTCACCTTTCAGAACTTAGACTTGGTCAAGGGGGTATTAGACCCGATCTTTTGTCGCATAGGTTGAGCTTGGTTGATGGAGTAGGTGACTTAAGTAGAGTGACATACCGTGTGTATGTTCCGCAGCATACTTACGATACGCTACTCCGCTTAAGAAGCCTTAGGATGTACATTTCTTTGAACAATATTCTATTCGTTCATATGATCTATCCTCGTCGATATCGGTTGGTGGTTTTATTACCATGATTGCATATGCAGAGAGTGCTGCTGCTAGAGTTACGGTCAACATGAGCTCGTATTGGACGAGGACTGACCAGGGCATAATTCCAGTGATACACGATTGCATAGATGTGTCGTTTTATTGTGTTTTTCACACCATGAGCATTTGATAGATTGCTTTTACTAAAATTTCTCGAACGTGCAGATCAGCACCAGAGGATTTGGCCACTGCTATAAGCCGGCTAGAATGTGATAACCGTCAATATACCATTTATTCTTGATGATTGATGCATTTTTTAGTGTGCGGACAAATGAGCTAAATGTTGCTGCCACTGACAAGATACCGCCCTAGATATTTGAAGCTATTGCAGCACGAGTTTATGCATAGAGATATGATAGAAGATCACTAGTCACCCAAGGATGAATGACTAGGACATGTAGTTCATTGCATACCCCGATGCGAGGTCATCAGATTGATTGATTCTAGCTCGGGAAGACTTCACGCAGGTATGTTGAGAGTCGATAGAAAACGATCGAATGTTACGAACCTATTTTGCAAGTTTAAGGTATTCGAAAAAACATGCAAGTAATTCTGTGAACCCTCTAGAAGAATGAAACCCTAACTCGACATAATGACCATTGAAACGGTTTTGAACATAAGGGTTTGTATCAGTTCCGCGGTGCTATTAATAAGGCTTGGGTTTGTGATTGGAAGAATTCAAGTTAACCGCAATCAAGACGGTGTCGCTATGCAGCTAGCCGGTTGAGCACGGGTCGATCCACAGGGAGATGGTGGTATTTTATCTTCTTGTTTTAGACGAGTCAATAAAGAATTTGTGTAAGGTTGTTTCTAACCTATGTGTTTATTTGCAAGTATAAAGTTGTTAAGAAAAGATACGAGATTGTAAGCTAAGGAAATCCGTACTCAAAACCTTTGAGCCGAGTCTTGACCAATTGAAGCTAGAGCAATCGGCAACAAAGTGGATTAGGGGATTTAAGCGCGGTATTCGTGGAATACGGCTTATTTACCCTTGTCCTTCCGTTCTTGTCTTTTGCTTTCGCCTCCGGCCAAACCGAACGCAACCGGTCACGGTTAGGAATCACCGTTACCTTGTCAGGGTACGGTGCCTAACGGAGCGCTTGCGTATGGTTTGGGCGGAGTTAAATGGAAAATACGGGAAAAGGAAATGGGCAAAGAAACGTTAACTTATAATGCCGTATTTCTTCTTAACAATAATAATTACATTCATTCACAAAAAGAACCAAAAAGAGAGAACAAAAAGAAAAGAACAAAGAAAAGAAAAGATTACAAGTAATTAAGTGCATGAATTAAATTGCAAGAAAGTAAAGCAAGGTAATAAAAAGCAAGTAATAAAAAGCGATAAAAAGAACAAGAAACTAGGACTCAAGACAAGCATGTGATCAATAGCCAACCCTTAAACTTGCAAGCTCAATCAAGAGGTTGCAAGATCAAGGGAAGGGTAGAGAACGCATGTGAAATGAAGTGCTAATTCCATGAAAGAATACGACCCTTGAGATCAATAACTAACCCTTAACCATTCAAGCTCAATGAAGAGGTTGAATGATCAAGAGAAAGCAAGAATCTCAAGGGGAAGAAGAAACAAAAGAGAATGATACAAAACCCTCATCTTCATTGATCTCCCACTCAAAAAGCTCTCACTACAATTTTCATGGAAAAAGAATGAAGAAGAAGAAGAAAAACTATACAAAAGACTATAAAAGAGGAACAAAAGAATGACCCTTGGCTTAGCTCAATTCTGGAGTATTTATAGGCAGGGAATGGGAAACCTAGGGCAACAATCTGCCCCTAAATAAAAGTACCAAACTACCCCCAAAAGACGACAGAGCGAGGAGCCCACATGGCCGCGGATCCGCGGCCTAGACCCCCTTTTGGCCGCGGATCCACGGCCCTATGGTGGAATTGAGTGGTCGGGTTTTGGGTGCTTCCCTGGTTTCATGTTGTCTGCTATGTGGTATATGACTTTTCTCAGAAACTCTTCACAATTATTCCAGAATTTTAGTAGAACAAAAAGGTGATGTGATGTGGATCTTTTGCCATGATTTCCTCGAGCTCCGCGTAGATTTCTTGGATCTTGTGTTGACCTAGAGCTTTGTGCATGACATGACAATTGATTTGCCATCTTGTCCCTTAACTGGTATGTGGCAACACACGGATAGAGAGGGGAGACCGTGTTTTATCTGTTGTTGGCAGTAATCCGGAATTTGTCGTACTTTTCCATGATATTCATTGTTCAGAGCCGAGAACCTGTATTCTGCAATTATGTAGCAAACACAGATTAAAAGCACCTACCTATAAACACACGAGCGTAAGAATGGGCGGTATAAAATGCAGTATTCTGTTATGAACAAATACCCCCAAACTTAACTTTTGCTCGTCCCGAGCAAAACCAATTATTCACCAAAATAAAATCCTAACCGCACTTTCGCAGGGAACGCGATTGCACTGAGCGCGTGCAACAAGCCGTTAAACCTCTAGGTGTCCCTAGTAGGAGGAGTGTTGTCTCCTGAGGGTTTTCAGCGGATACTACCCACAAAATCCCGTCAAGCTAGTTTCATAAGTTAACAATGATTCTACTCCTACAGTTTAGTATTTACGTTAGAAACTCTATTATCCTAAGTTAGAAATATCCAACCCTAATGCTTCACACCTCCTATCTATTTAACCTTAGATCATATACGTTCCAAAAAAGTTTAGAAAGATGTTGGTTCTCCTGAGTTTTCCTTCTAAAAGTGTGGCCTTAAATCAGGGATTTTTATCAACTTTACAGAAAACATAAGTCTTATTCTTTATTTCTATCTTTTATTCAAACATCGATTGTATACCCCTACGTGTGTGTATATTTGCACCCCTACACTCAAGAATTCAATTCAAGCTATAATACCCTTGCCCTAATACCAAATACTACTTCTTTTCATTAAGGATGGACGGATTTGCTCACACACCTTTCATGCGACTATTAATGCTTCTTGAGGCACTAACGGCCGATTACTGAATGTGTGAGCTTAAAGCGTAAATAGCAGTCTCCAGGTCTTGACTTTATTCTATTTTTCTTTTTCTTTTTTCTTTTTCTTTTTCTTTTTCAAGACCGGATATATTTTTCAACATGCTCTTTTGGTGTTTAGCTTTAAATACCGTTTTTTCTTTCATACTAGGCTTTCAGGCAAGAGTATTTCTAGGTATCCTCTACTATCCCAAGTTTCAAGGTGCGTGTAAGTGCAGTTTGTAGGGTATATACTTTCTAAATTTAAACTCAAGATAAAGAAACTATTTTTCAGACTTATCCTTCAGTAGAGCATCAATACTTTCCCTTCATCTTGACTTAACTAAAGAACTGAACTCAAGATTACCTATTTCTCAAAAAAAACTGTAAGGACGTATACTTACCAAAGTTAGACAGAATGAAGGTTATTTTTAGGGTTTTCAATTCCTAAGCCTAGAATTTAGTTATTTCTATCATATCAACTAAACTTTCGGAATAAAGATCTAAGTTACCCAATTAGCTAAATTGACGACAAAGTTTTTATATTTTTTGGAAAATTTTCAATTTTTGTGGGTTTTTAATAAGGTATGCAAATGCAAAATATACAAATGAATGCGAAGGAAGAAAGCTTACCGAGCACACCCCCAAACTTAAACTTGACAGTGCCCTCACTGTCAGGCTATACCAAGAGGGTCAAAATTGTCAGCGCTCCCTAAAAAAATTATATACAAAACAAAAAAGGAAAACAAAAAAAATATATATATATATATATATACACAAAAAAGGTGTCCCCCCCAAACTTAAGTAAAACAGTGTTTCCACTGTTAAGCGTTGAAATTCAGGATTAGGGGGGAAAGAAAACAGTATCAAGCTATACAAGGCCTTACACAGGCCAAAAGTTAACACCAACCATTCAAAAATTTTATCGTGATAAAACAGCGGCTGGTGAAAGAAGGTGAAGAGGTAAGAAATGGAGAATACGCGAGACCGTATGTGGAGAGAAGTGGAATGCGGTCTCGGTAGATGAGAAGAAGAATGGCGGAAGGGAAAAAGAAGTGGAGTACGAACTTGAGGGTGCAAATGGAGTAAATAGATTAGCACAATTTGTGATGACCGATTTGTGAAAAGTGATTGTGCTAATATATTTACCCGTCGAGAAATGGGGTCAAATCCCTCAAGATTCGTAAGAAACCATGGGTACGCCGAACTTGGTAAACCAGACATATGAAATGAAAGTGATACGGTTTCTTGCATGGTCGGAACGATGGAAAGGGTGGGGGGAGGTGATTGAGGAAGGGTATCGGTTAAGGTTTCGGGAGGGTGTACACAGTCAATGACAGGGACAGGATGAATAGGAAAATCCGACTCTTCAATTAAAACTGGTTCATCCTCAAAACTATCCTCAATATTCTCCTCAAAATTTAGCACATCCATGCACTTCTCTTCAAAATCCAAACGCATATGGGGTTCGGGAAAAACATTTAATGACTCGGGATGATGATTTGAAGAGACAAACTCAGCCAAATCTACGGGTTCATCATCCAAAATATTCCCGGCGTCAATATCCTTAATCAAGTGAAAATCAAAATTCTCTGACACCTCAACAAAAGCATGGATATCAATCAATTCAGGTTCTAGAGTGGAGGTGTAGAGGTCAAAAGGTTTAGGATCGGTTTCACTTGGAAGAGACCCTTCACAATCGGGCAAATCAAACACTACGAAGTCGCACAACTCATTCATCATTCTATCTTCAATTGATAAATCATGTGGGATACTCGATAGACTTTCAAAACAGGAGTTGTGGGATTCAATTTGGGACGGGTAGGTTTGATTTGGAAGGGTGTACATCTCACTCTCTCCACTCAAATTTTCAGCCTGTCCTACCGCCTCCTCATACATTGGAAAATGTGGAGCTAGCTGGAAACTAGCTACCGAGTCAGTAGGTTGTATGAGAGCGGCCATAGACGCACTCAAATCCATCATCTGTTGGCTTGACGCTACCCTAAAGTCTTCCAACGACTGTTCCAGACTAGACATGGGTTGTGAAGGTGTTTCAGTAAAAGATTCAAAGTTGTTTGGATACTGAAAACTCCCAAATGGAGGTTCTGATGCAATGTCTAGGGAAGGTGCAAAAGTAGGGTAGGATTGGTAGGAACTGAATGGCTGGACAGGAGTGGGATCAACATTGGGATAAGAAGGTGAATGGATTTGTTGGTCCCAAGAATTTGTAGTGGTGAAAGGAGTGAAAGATCGGCTACGGGATTGTTCAATTCGTTCAGCAAGAGACATTGGTCTCGGGGTTACAACTGGACTTTCAAAAGGTGTATCAACGCAAGAAGGGGTGAATGTTTGAAATGGTTGATACGCAGTGGATTGCGGGGTCCAGTTGTTCGTCCTAGACGCGTCCATCCGATCTTTCAAAGAAATTTTGGGCATGGAGGGATCGTTCGATGTTCGGCCAAAGCAAGAACCGTAAGAAGTAATGTCTGGTTGTGGGTACCAAAGTTCGGCAAGAGTTTTGCGAGGTGGAGTACCCATGATATGAAGAGAGAAGGAAGAAAGGAAGAGAAAAGGAGGGGAAAATGAATGTAATTTTATTTTGTTATTTTTTTTTTTATATATTAACAAAAGAATAAAGTATACACAAAAAGAATATGGACAAAAATAATCACGACACAAAAATACCACACACCTAATCGTTCTAGGGTTCACCTAGGTCAACTAGACCTGCTCCAGAACTTGATTGTCGAAGTAAAACTGTGTCGAGAAACAGGCTCAAGATACACTGTTCACGAGGCCAGGTAAGTGCAGAGATAAGGGGAGGTTTTCCAACGCTTTCGCGAAGTTCCTTAATTAAATAACCCTTTCTCTTTTGGCGGTTTCGCCGTTAACACTTTTCTAGACACCCCGTAAACAATATACCGTTAAGCGAGGTTCTAAACACGGTTAACTTCTCCTAATGAGCGCGAAGTCCTTAAGGCTTAAAGTCTAATTTCTTTTAAAATTTTTGTGGGTAAACGTTATGCTCAAGTTCGTGATTTGTGGGCCACGGAAAAGGTGATGAAATCCTTTACCGTATGTTGTGGGGTTCGCTTGCCCTTATGTCCGTATTAATTGATGCAATGCGCAATTCAATAAAAATTCTATAAAGAATCAAACAATCGTTTTTTAGTTTAAGCGCGGCACTGCAACAAATACGGGTTAGTCAATTTTTAGCGTTTGTTAGCGAACTTGCAAAGAATCCTGCAAAGAATAGTATATTGGATGCGTCAGATTTGAAAAGAAGGTGTTAGGAAAGTACGTACCGTTAAGTTTTTGGGTTAGGAAACCCCCGTTGAATCAAATCCGGTAAGCTTGAAAGGTTCGCTTGCGCGGGTCAAACTACCCGGATCTTTGGCACTGTACTTTGTAATCACCTTTGTTTTGAATGCACACTTTGCTCCCCACAATCGCAGTTTGCAAACTTGCAAAAAATCTGCACTCTTGCCCACAAAAATGATCAAAAAAAACAAAAAAACAAAAAAACAAAAAGAATATTTTTTTTTTTTATAAATATATACAAAAAGAATATTAACCCGAATAACAAGAAAGAAAATACGCTACCGTTTCCCCGGCAACGGCGCCATTTGATTGGAAGAATTCAAGTTAACCGCAATCAAGACGGTGTCGCTATGCAGCTAGCCGGTTGAGCACGGGTCGATCCACAGGGAGATGGTGGTATTTTATCTTCTTGTATTAGACGAGTCAATAAAGAATTTGTGTAAGGTTGTTTCTAACCTATGTGTTTATTTGCAAGTATAAAGTTGTTAAGAAAAGATACGAGATTGTAAGCTAAGGAAATCCGTACTCAAAACCTTTGAGCCGAGTCTTGACCAATTGAAGCTAGAGCAATCGGCAACAACGTGGATTAGGGGATTTAAGCGCGGTATTCATGGAATACGGCTTATTTACCCTTGTCCTTCCGTTCTTGTCTTTTTCTTTCGCCTCCGGCCAAACCGAGCGCAACCGGTCGCGGTTAGGAATCACCGTTACCTTGTCAGGGTACGGTGCCTAACGGAGCGCTTGCGTATGGTTTGGGCGGAGTTCAATGGAAAATACGGGAAAAGGAAATGGGCAAAGAAACGTTAACTTATAATACCGTATTTCTTCTTAACAATAATAATTACATTCATTCACAAAAAGAGCCAAAAAGAGAGAACAAAAAGAAAAGAACAAAGAAAAGAAAAGATTACAAGCAATTAAGTGCATGAATTAAATTGCAAGAAAGTAAAGCAAGGTAATAAAAAGCAAGTAATAAAAAGCGATAAAAAGAACAAGAAACTAGGACTCAAGACAAGCATGTGATCAATAGCCAACCCTTAAACTTGCAAGCTCAATCAAGAGGTTGCAAGATCAAGGGAAGGGTAGAGAACGCATGTGAAATGAAGTGCTAATTCCATGAAAGAATACGACCCTTGAGATCAATAACTAACCCTTAACCATTCAAGCTCAATGAAGAGGTTGAATGATCAAGAGAAAGCAAGAATCTCAAGGGGAAGAAGAAACAAAAGAGAATGATACAAAACCCTCATCTTCATTGATCTCCCACTCAAAAAGCTCTCACTACAATTTTCATGGAAAAAGAATGAAGAAGAAGAAGAAAAACTATACAAAAGACTATAAAAGAGGAACAAAAGAATGACCCTTGGCTTAGCTCAATTCTGGAGTATTTATAGGCAGGGAATGGGAAACCTAGGGCAACAATCTGCCCCTAAATAAAAGTACCAAACTACCCCCAAAAGACGACAGAGCGAGGAGCCCACATGGCCGCGGATCCGCGGCCTAGACCCCCTTTTGGCCGCGGATCCGCGGCCCTATGGTGGAATTGAGTGGTCGGGTTTTGGGTGCTTCCCTGGTTTCATGTTGTCTGCTATGTGGTATATGACTTTTCTCAGAGACTCTTCACAATTATTCCAGAATTTTAGTAGAACAGAAAGGTTATGTGATGTGGATCTTTTGCCTTGATTTCCTCGAGCTCCGCGTAGATTTCTTGGATCTTGTGTTGACCTAGAGCTTTGTGCATGACATGACAATTGATTTGCCATCTTGTCCCTTAACTGGTATGTGGCAACACACGGATAGAGAGCGGAGACCGTGTTTTATCTGTTGTTGGCAGTAATCCGGAATTTGTCATACTTTTCCATGATATTCATTGTTCAGAGCCGAGAACCTGTATTCTGCAATTATGTAGCAAACACAGATTAAAAGCACCTACCTATAAACACACGAGCGTAAGAATGGGCGGTATAAAATGCAGTATTCTGTTATGAACAGTTTGCCCTTTTACGGCCGGTCCATAGGTACTATGGCATGTACTGGATATTATTAAACTGTGCTCCAGTATTGTGCTCACGGGGAATTATGGGACTTTGATGAATCGATCAAAAAGCTTGACGTCGTTCGGATATCATGTGATGGGATACATTACTTGGGAGAATCTAGATATGAGTATATCCATTTGTAGCGCAGTCCATACAACTATGAAGAGACAAGTCTGAATCAGTCGACATTAGAGAAAATTGGAGTAAGGGGTTCGTACGAGATTTTGACGAGATGGTGTTCTACTCCGTTGACATCAGAGATGTGATACGCATGCATAGGATTTGAATATGGATATATCTTCCAGAAGGAGTCGTGATGAGTATGCAGCCGTTCTGGAACAAGAAATGGATTTAGTAAAGGGTGATAACTTCCGGGAAGTTCAGCAGAAACGAGATTTGGGAGACACCCCGACAAGAATCTTCTGGAATACTAAACGAGAAGACTTGGACCCAGGATCGATCATATTACGCACACCCAGTAGGCCAGAGTTAGGCAACATTGACGAGATTGTTGGAGATAGTGCCCTCAGAGTCAATTATTGGATCACAGGCACGTGATTGCAATGATTGAGGGAGGACCTATACCGGTAGGACAGTCTTACTCAAGATGTTATTATGCTATCTGGTTTATCTTTATCATCGTGTACTGCTTTAAGTGACCTTACTGATCACTATTACGCGTTGAAAGAGCCCCTAGGATTCTTGCTTAACTGCCAGCAGTATGAGGGTGATCATATACGTGGGAGCTGGTAGTCTATAAGCACATCCTTAAAAGGTCCCTAGTCGTGGGAGTTTCGAGACAGGGCATTGATTCTCCAGAGTAGACTAGTGTATACAGTCGAGACCCCGACGAGGGGCGGTGGCCGGTCTCACAAGCCACTGGTGTCTGTTGGTTCACCTAAGATGTATACAAGTGCTCATTGGATCATGAGTACACCGGACAGGACTCGCAGGGAACATGCTAGTTGGTCTTATACCTGACGTCAGATAGCAGTTTCCTGGTGACATGTGTACAGGTTAGTTCATCGACCTGAGATCGTCATTTGTTTCTTGTGAGTTCCCACTGTACTTTGATTACTACCCTACCACGGCTCAAAGGAGTCGTGCAAACAGGTTTTAATTAAAACAGTCCCGAGCCACATGGAGGCAGTGAGCGGATCTGCAGGGGTTCGTCCTTCCCGTTATTGGGGGTGAGGTTGCGCTGTGTCTAGGAGAGCCATTATACAAAGCCCTCAGCCAAGGTAGGAGATTTACTGGTTGGTATTCTAGTAGTATCTCAGGGTGTTCTGGGCAACACTCTGACACGACTTGTACCACTTTTGGGGGTCTGACTTTTACCAACCCCCTAGGCCCGTCATGCGATGCTCATAGACGAACGGACCGGACTGTACGGATATTGTCACTGACAGGCTCAGTAGGGTGTCAGGATGAGTTCGCTCATCGACGTCCCTTTTGGTCAATAGCAGGTAGCCCGTTACATATGGCTAATACGTCTGACGTGCTAGTGGTTAAATCCACAGCCATAGTATTGACGAGTCTTTAGAGTCCCCCACACAGACAGTTACTCAAGTTTCGGGCGAAACACTGTAGAGGCCGTATGGAGATATGGCAGGGTTCGATCAGATACATGCGGTATTGCACGGATCGTGATAGGAAGGATTTTACTAGCGGGCTTTGATTTAAGCCGGATCCTAGTATTAGACAGTGTTGATTTGGTCTCTTTGCATTTGTATTCAGTGGGAATACAAATGCGGGCATATATATGCAGTAGCGGGGTTTTCCTGTAATTTTTTACGGGATCAGTTTTCTGAAGTTGCCAGTTTGCATTCCGTTCCAGCCAGTTTTTCTTTTTTCCTTCACGACCGGACTTTCCGAGGGAGGGGGTTGTTTACAAGTTTGCAAATAACTTGTTGTGGAGGGGTTTCTTGCATATTGGCGGCATCATGATGGTTACTATTATCATTAGATTCTATTTCCATCTCTTTCTTGCATTAAATGAGATTAGAATGTGATTTGAGATGGTTATCATTTCCTTTGGATGTGGTCACCCCCCTTCTTGTTTCCTACACTCACCTCCCTTCTAAGTTTTTGGTTTTTCCTTCACCATTTGAAAGAAAAGGGCCAGCCACATTAGATGAGAGAGAGGTGAGGGAGTTCTTTTTCATGTGGAGAAAAGTGTTCATCTCATTTTTGTATCAAAAGTTCCCAAGCTCCATTTTCTCATTGCTCCTTTTGATTCTCCACCCCATCCTCCATGGCAACTTCACTACCCGTGAGAGACAAAGCATTCTACACCACACCTACAGTACCCTTGGACGCGTCGGCTACACAACTTCGCGCCCGAGTTGCCTCGGTCCAGAGGTGGGAGCCCGTAAAAGAAACCGGCTACGTGGTGCCTTTCCGACGAGGAGGTGATGGACGGAGATTCCGCAGGAGATCGGAGTAGAGGCGAAGACTGGAGGACACGGATCGCTCGGAGTAGATGGCTTTCTCTGCGAACTTGAGATATAGAGAGACATAGAAAGAAACATCACAGCGGATCCACTCACTGAGGCTATTCCTCGAACGCAATAGTTTCGCAAACGAGCTTTGTGAGACTGACTAGTAGAGGAGTTAGGTGTTCGGTATCACACGGGTTGTGAGTATGCGACATCACAATAAGTAGCCTTGAGTGCAAGTGAGAGATTGTTGGAGATAGTGCCCTCAGAGTCAATTATTGGATCATAGGCACGTGATTGCAATGATTGAGGGAGGACCTATACCGGTAGAAAGTCTTACTCAAGATGATAGTATGCTATCTGGTTTATCTTTATCATCGTGTACTGCTTTAGGTGACCTTACTGATCACTATTACGCGTTGATAGAGCCCCTAGGATTCTTGCTTGACTGCCAGCAGTATGAGGGCGATCATATACGTGGGAGCTGGTAGTCTATAAGCACATCCTTAAAAGGTCCCTAGTCGTGGGAGTTTCGAGACAAGGCATCGATTCTCCAGAGTAGACTAGTGTATACAGTCGAGACCCCGATGAGGGGCGGTGGCCGGTCTCACAAGCCACTGCTGTCTGTTGGTTCACCTAAGATGTATACAGGTGCTCATTGGGTCATGAGTACACTGGACAGGACTCGCTGGGAACATGCTAGTTGGTCTTATACCTGACGTCAGATAGCAGTTCCCTGGTGACATGTGTACCGGTTAGTTCATCGACCTGAGATCGTCATTTGTCTCGTGTGAGTTCCCACTGTACTTTGATTACTACCCTACCACGGCTCAAATGAGTCATGCAAACAGGTTTTAGTTGGGTACAGTCCCTAGCCACATGGAGGCAGTGAGCGGATCTGCAGGGGTTTGTCTCTCCCGGTATTGGGGGTGAGGTCATGCTATGTCTAGGAGAGCCATTACACAAAGCCCTCGGCCGAGGCAGGAGATTTGCTGGTAGGTATTCCAGTAGTATCTCAGGGTGTTCGGGGCTACACTACGACACGACTTGTACCGCTTTTGGGGGTCTGACTTTTACCAACCCCCTAGGCCCGCCATGCGATGCTCATAGACGAACGGACCGGACTGTATAGATATTATCACTGACAGGCTCAGTATGGTGTCAGGATGAGTTCGCTCATCGACGTCCCTTTTGGTCAATAGCTCGTAGCCCGTTACATATGGCTAATAACTCTGATGTGCTAGTGGTTAAATCCACAACCATAGTATTGACGAGTCTTTAGAGTCCCCCACACAGACAGTTACTCAAGTTTCGGGCGAAACGCTGTACAGGTCGTATGGAGATATGGCAGGGTTCGATGAGATACGTGCGGTATTGCACGGATCGTGATCGGACGGATTTTACTAGCAGGCTTTGATTTAAGCCGGATCCTAGTATTATATAGTGTAGATTTTGTCTCTTTGCATTTGTATTCAGTGGGAATACAAATGCGGGCATTTATATGCAGTAGCGGGGTTTTCCTGTAATTTTTTACGGGATCAGTTTTCTGAAGTTGCCAGTTTGCATTCCGTTCCGGCCGGTTTTTCTTTGTTCCTTCACGGCCGGACTTTCCGATGGAGGGGGTTATTTGCAAGTTTGCAAATAACTTGTTGTGGAGGGGTTTCTTGCATATTGGTGGCATCATGATGGTTACTAGTATCATTAGATTCTATTTCCATCTCTTTCTTTCATTAAATGAGATTAGAATATGATTTGAAATGTTTATCATTTCCTTTGGATGTTGTCACCCCCTTCTTGTTTCCTACACTCACCTCCCTTCTAAGTTTTTGGTTTTTCCTTCACCATTTGAAAGAAAGGGGCCGGCCACATCAGATGAGAGAGAGGTGAGGGAGTTCTTTTTCATGTGGAGAAAAGTGTTCATCTCATTTTTGTATCAAAAGTTCCCAAGCTCTATTTTCTTATTGCTCCTTTTGATTCTCCACCCCATCCTCCATGGCAACTTCACTACCCATGAGAGACAAAGCATTCTACACCACACCTACAGTACCCTTGGACGCGTCGACTAGCCAACTTCACGCCCGAGTTGCCTCGGTCCAGAGGTGGGAGCCCGTAAAAGAAACCGGCTACGTGGTGCCTTTCCGACGAGGAGGTGACGGACGGAGATTCTGCTGGAGATCGGAGTAGAGACGAAGACCGGAGGACACGGATCGCACGGTATAGCTTCTACCTCATTCTCTTGATAGCTAGGATTAGGTTAATGGTTACGATCTGGGTTTTATTGTCCGCGGTAGCGCCGGTTTAATGTTAAGAAAAATTTTTGATTCCGCATTTTGGCCTCGAGTAGATGGCCGGGGCGCTGCCGTGGCACAACAGAGACATGTTACGAGTGACCAAGATAGTTGGCCAGAGATCTTTAGAAGATGCTCCAGAGCAGAACTGCTTCCGTCATCATTCCATATTGAGCCGTTGAGCCGAGAGCTATGTATCAAGTAATTCGCGGGGAGAGACGAGAGCCTAAGGGGACAAGGTGCCAAGCCATGTGTTAGTGTATATGGCCTAGGGGCCATTATTGTATCATACTAGCTTGTATATTACTTAATGGAAGCTTGGGATATTCACAGTTGTATTGACAGTCTTGCAAAAATGGTAGTATGCTACTTGATTTGTATCTACTTTAATATGTGCATATGTTTCTTGTAACATATCACCTATACATATTAGTAGAGCCCATAGGATCTTTGCTTCATTACCAGCGTTGTGATGGCAGTCACACTAGTGGGAGCTGGGTAGTCTATAAGCAACATCCTATACATTTCCTTTGCCGTTGGATTATCGAGACATGGCATCTATATTCCGGAGTAGACTAGTGTGTACGCTTCTCATCCCAGTTGGGGAGAGGTCTATCCCACAGCCATCAGTACGTCGTACTGGAGATAGTATATCGGTGCTCGTTAGGCTACGGGTACACCGGACAGGACTCACAGCGGAACTGTTGGTTGGTATTATACCCGTCGTCGGTTAATAGTTCCCAGGTGACATGAGTACAACATAGTCCGCAGAATTGACACTGCTACTTCGCCTCGAGTGTTTTCCCACTGTTCTTAGATTGCTACCCTACCACGGCTCAAAGGAGTCGTGCAAACAGGTAGCAGTTGGGTGCAGTCCCGAAGCACTTGGAGGCAGTGGCGGTTAGACAGGATTCGTCTCTCCCGGTATTGGGAGTTGATATCGCTCTGTGTATGGAGAGCCATTACGCAAAGTCCCTGGCCAGGGCAAGCAAGATTTACTGGTAGGTTCCAGTAGTTTCTCAAGGTGTAATGGGCTACGCTCCGACATGACTTATACCGCTACTAGGGGACTGATGTTTACCGCCCCTAGCCCCGATATGCGATAGTCCTAGACGAACGGACCGGACTGTACGGAGATTGTCACAGCAGGCTCAGTAGGAGTTCGGATGGGTTTCCTTATCGGCCTTCTTATCGACATCTACCTGGGGACCGTTACGTACAGCTAGTGCCGCTTGCAGTCTGTGATTAAATCCACTGCCAGCATAGTGTCGACTTTTTAGAGTCCTACACAGAGAGTTTCCCTGCTCCAGGCGAAACGATATAGAGCTCGTATGATTTTACGACAAGGATTCGGACGCATACATGTTTTTACGCACGTACGGCGTTCGGACAGTTTTTACTAGCCGACTTTGGTTTCAGTCAGATTCTAGTATCGGATTATTGGATTTATATAGTCTAAAGTTTATCCGTGTTTTCACGGATAGGAGGGGCATTCTCGTAATTTGACGGGAATCTTCTAGAAGTATGGTGACTTGAGGGTTTAGGTGGTATTTTCATTAAATGCATTTATGACTCATTTGTGTGATTCATCTATATCATTAATGCATCATTAAATGGTTAATTACTCATATAGTGAATCACACATATAGAATTAATGAAGCATGATGATTAATCATATTTATTCATTTATTTGATAAAAGATTATGCTTCATATATTCAAGTGAGAAACATTTTCATCATCATTATTATGTTCACCTTCTCTCTCCTCAAGCTCACTCTCTCTTCAAACCCTAATCCTACCACTCATGTGTTGAGATCAAGGATTAGATAGACTTATTAATCCATAACCTCACTCTATATTACCTAGGTTCCTTTGATTAGTGATTGTTACGAAAAAAGTGTGTTTGTAGAATAACCGCAATCAATAACGGTGTCACGCGTAGCTAGACCGAGATGAGTACAGGTCGTCCTCAGGCAAACGTTGAACCTTTTACTCTTACTTTAGATGTGTTGAAAAAGAGAGGAGGGATAAAGGATTTTGTGGAATGGTTTCTAGATCTACGTTGGGCACTAATGCAAAATATAGATCTAGATTATTTATGGATGTAGTTAATATAATAAGGGGGCTTTTAGGGTTCGCTAGGATTTAGTAGTTATGGATGATTAATTAAAAGTTACCATTTTTATCTTTTAATAGATTTAAAACAAGAACGACGGTGATGCGTGTAGATTAGGGTTTTTGGAGGGAAAAGGAATCCCACACTTAACCCTTATCTCGACACGGAACTCCGTTCATATCTAGCATTTACCAAAACAATCATTAATCTAATCTCTAATCGCGGTCGGGACTAAAAATGAATTGTAAGCGAGCCCGATTATGATGTTAATGATTCTTTTGATAAAGTTCATAAATTTTATAGGACTTAAAAAGGATTTAGGGATGTTCATCATCCATTAGCCTACCCTAATCCTACGAACCCTAACAAGCGGAGAATTACTCACGCATATTGGGAGAAAAAGAGATGGAAAGAAATTGCATAATTAAACTACGAAAAAATAGAATAAGAAAAAGAAAGCTACTTTTATTAATCAACAATATTCATTACACTTGAATCCTTCGAAAATGGTTACAATTTCTAGTTGCTTCTCGATCTCTTCTAAGGAAGAAGACGAACAATTGATGATCAGCCTGGATGCGTGAGCCGTCTGGGACTTTGTGATCTCGTCGGCTTGATGCTTTTTCCAAGAGGCTCTCTGTCCATATTTATAATCCAAAGCCAGAAACCATTTCTTCCAAATATGGAAGTTAACAGCAAAGATTCACCCACAAAAAGCGCAGCATCTAAACCTTCAATCTTGCCGCGGATCCGCGGCCCAAGGCGGGTATGGCCCTTGATCAAATTTTTGGGGCTTCTTGTGTGTGACATTTGGCGATCCATGGAACCTTTGTAACATGGAAATCTTCTCGTGGTTGCTGCCAGACTTGGTCTCCATGTTTTTCTTTCTTAATTAGGCACGTTTTTTAACTTTATTTCTTGGAAAAATTCTACACAACAACTTGGAAAAATTCTGCACAACAACTTAAATAATATTTATTAGACATTGTTCTCTTAGGATTTGGTCAATGATATTATTTGCATACAATTTCCAACCAAATACTAATTATAATATATCAACACATGGAAAATATTATTTTTACTGATAAACCCTCATATGAATGATATATTATAATAAAAACCTTTTTTAGTATGGAAATAGTAGGAAAAATGTAATAACAAATGTGCAATTTTATCAACTGAACAAATACCCTCAAACCTATATTTGATCGTCCCGAGCAAACTAGTTTATTCAAGAGAAGGAGAAAAAAGAAAGGAGAAAACTAAACACATTTTCGTAGGCAATTACGATTGCACTGAGCACGTGCAACAAGCCGTTAAACCTCTAGGTGTCCCTGGAAGGAGGAGTGTTGTCTCCTAAGGGTGTTTAGTGGATTACACCCACAAAATCCAATAACAAAAGAGAAATGGTGAAATTTACATATAAAGATAAGAAACATAAAAGAAATATTTTGAAAATTTAGAGTTTCCAACTACACTAGCTTTTCAGTTGTCATGAGCCCTATCTTAATAGTAATGAAAAAATGTTAGAAATATCATCATCCCTCAATAAAACATCGTCTTTATTTTTCGTTCCTACCTTTCATCCAAACATCGATCATATACCCCTACGTGTATGAATAGAACATCCCTACACTCGGAGAATTCAATTCAAGCTATCATACTCTTGTCCATCTGCCGTAGTACTTTTTAATTTGATGAATATTTAGATTTGCTCACACATTTTCATGCGACCGTTAATACTTCTTGAGTTACTAACCGACCGATTACTCATGTGCTTGCTGACTAGGTGATAGTATTTTCCTCGTCTTGCACCACCTAAGGCTTATAGCAGTGATCCCAAACCAGTTGGTCTAAGGCACTAGGTGATGAAGCACCCTCGCTATATTTTTTTTGCTGCCTTGGCGATAATAAAACCAGTGTTCATTTTTCTTTTCACCATTTTTATATTTTCTTCATTTTTTTCTTTATTTCCTTCATACTTTGGCTTTTAGACAAGAGCATTTCAAGGTATCCTCTACTATCCCAAGTTTCAAGATGTGTGTAAGTGCATATAGTAGGGTATCAACATTCAAATGTTTGGCTTCCAGAATAGAAACTATTTTTCAGACGTATTTTTATTCTCAGATTAGTGGCTTTCTTCATCTTACTAACCCTTGGGACAACAGCTCATAACTACTTATTACTAGTTCGTTTAACAAAACTTCTAATTTTCTTGGTTTTCTTAAACTATTCCTATCTTTTGGATGTAATTTTTCACTTTCTACTCTTTTGTTATAAAAAAATATTTTAATGCCTAGTGTCTAAGATAATTCAGTGAATACAAACCTCCCCCCCAAATCTGTTTTCAGCAGTGTCCTCACTGATGTAGCCTTTTGAGAGCATGGACCTGTATACTAGGGAGAGATACAAGGGGTAAAATAATAGTTAAATGAAAACTACCCCCAAACTTATTCTTTGGCACGCACAGATATTCAATTAAATCCATTTTTACTCACCTCCATTCTTAAAATGAGAAAATGTTATAAAAACACGGAGGTGAGGCGGGGGAATTTTAGTTTTGATAAAGCGGCTCCGGTAAAAATAGGAGCTCCTCCGTAGGGTCAGCAGAAAAATACGGTTTTAATCTATGCCCCTTTACTCTAAAAATTGAACTGTTTTCAAGTTTTCAACTTCAACTACCCGTGCGGGTGTACATACCGCACCACATAAGGTCTTTTCCAACGAGATTTAAGCTTACCCGGATGAAGATGGAGACGGGAATCGTAAAGAAGGACTTGTTTCCCCGATGTGAAGGTTTTTCTAAAAAGATTTTTATCATGGAACACTTTAGCCATGTTTTTTACTATCACCGCATTATCGTAAGCTTCATCGCGGAGTTCTCTTAGCTCATTCAATTGCAGCTTCCGATAGCTGCCTGCATGATCAAGATCAAAATTAAGCTCTTTAATAGCCCACATTGCTTTATGTTTGATCTCGACAGGAAGGTGGCATGCCTTCACAAACACTAGGCGGTATGGAGACATACCAAGATCGGTCTTATAAGCGGTGCGGAATGCCCAAAGAGCATCCGTCAATTTGGTTGACCAATCTTTACGGTTTTTCGAAACCGTCTTCTCCAATATTTGTTTGATCTGCCTATTTGAGATCTCAGCCTACCCGCTTGTTTGGGGATGATAGGGCGTAGAAAGCTTATGAGTGAATGAATATTTCCGCATCAAGGCCTCGAAAGACCGATTGCAGAAATGTGTCCCGTTGTCGCTAATTATAGCGCAATGGTGTCCGAATCGCGAAAAGATATTATCTTTAAGGAACTTAATGACAAGTTGTCATTAGTGCGACACGGTATAGCTTCCACCCATTTCGAGACATAATCAACCACTAATAAGATATATAGATTCCCAAAGGAGTTGGGAAAAGGGCCCATAAAATCAATACCCTAAACATCAAATATTTCCATAACCAATATAGGTTGGAGCGGCATCTCGTTCCTTCATGAAATCCGACCTAAATGCTGACATCGCGGATAAGTTTTGCAATGTTCATATGCATCTTTAAATAATGTAGGCCAATAAAAGCCACATTGCAAAACTTTCTCTGCCGTTTTTCGAGGACCAAAATGACCGCTGCATGCCTGATCATGACAAAATGATAACACGCTCTTGAATTCCTTGTTAGGGACACACCTGCGAATGATTTGATCGGAACAATACTTGTATAGATAAGGTTCATCCCAGTAAAAATATTTTACTTGGGATAGAAATCGAAATTTGTCTTGTTTCGACCAATCGCTAGGTTTAAGTCCCGTCGCAAGGTAGTTCACGATATCCACGAACCAAGGTTCGTAGGATACAGTCAAAAGCTGTTCGTCAGGAAATGAGTCATTTATCGGCACGTTCAAAGTTGGTGAAGAAGTGATGCATGAAAGATGGTCGGCTACAACGTTTTCACATCCACTCTTGTCTCGGATGACAAGATCAAATTCTTGTAACAATAGAATCCAACGTATTAGCCAGGCCTTCGCATACTTCTTCGATAAAAGATGTGGGCGGAGTGATCTGTGTAAACCACAATTGGCGAGCCAATCAAGTAGGGCCTGAATTTCTCTTATGCAAATACAACCGCCAAGAGTTCTTTCTCGGTAGTTGTGTATTTTATATGTGCATCATTCAAGGTTCTACTTGCATAGTAAATTACATGTGGCATCTTATCAATGTGTTGTCCTAAGACAGTACCAATAGCAAAATCTGATGCATCACACATAAGCTCGAACGGGAGGTTCCAATCTGGAGATGATAGAACGGGGGCTGTAGTGAGTGATTCTTTAAGCGATTCAAAAGCAGCCTCACAATCCGAATCGAAGTGAAAAGCAGTGTCCTTGGCAAATAGAAAGGTTAATGGTCTAGCAATTTTGCTAAAGTCCTTAATAAATCTCCTATAAAATCCTGCACAACCAAGGAAGGATCGTATATCTTTGACGCAATTGGAACGAGGGAGGTTATGAATGACATCTATTTTAGCTCTGTCAACCTCAATGCCTTTTCTTGAAATTATACGTCCAAGTACAATACCTTCTTGGACCATAAAATGGCATTTCCCCCAATTCAAAGTCAAGTTCTTATCCTTACAGCGGGTAAGAACCGCGTCAAGATTACGAAGGTAGTCCTCAAAGGAGTCCCCAAAAATGGAGAAACCGTCCATAAAAATTTCGAGAAAATTTTATGCCATATCTGAAAATATCCCCATCATGCACCACTGAAATGTAGCGGGAGCGTTGCATAACCCAAAGGGCATGCGTTTATAAGCAAAAGTTCCGAAATGATAAGTAAAAGTGGTTTTATCTTGATCCTTTTCAACGATGGGGACCTGGTTATAGCCAGAGTATCCGTCCAAGAAACAGTAGTATTCGTGTCCCGCTAATCGTTCTAACATCTGGTCAATGAAAGGTAGAGGGAAATGATCTTTCCTCGCCGTGGTATTGAGTTTCCTGTAATCAATACATACGCGCCATCCAGTTTGAGTGCGTGTTTAGATTAACTCATTAGCCTCATTAGTGATGACTGTGATGCCAGACTTTTTAGGGACCACATGAATTGGACTTACCCATTGGCTATCAGATATGGGGTAAATTATTCCACTATCAAGGCACTTGACGATTTCTTTCTTTACCGCCTCCTTCATAACAGGATTTAACCGTCTTTGTGGGTCTCGAGTTAGTTTGGCTTCATCCATCAGATGTATGTAATGTTCAATAATTAAGGGACTAATCCCTTTGATGTCGGCCATTGTCCAACCAAATGCTTGCCGATTCGATCTCAACACTGCCAAAAGTGCATTATCTTGCTCTAAGGCTAGAAAAGCGGATATAATCACTGGCAAAGTCTCATTCTCTCCTAAATATGCATATTTAAGATGAGAAGGTAGCAGTTTGAGATCAAGAATTGGCGGAGAGACAATAGAAGGTGGGGTAAGGGAATGATATTCGGACTCCCTAAGAAATTCAAAACTTACATAAGATATTGACTCGGAAAGTGCTGCTGACTTTTGCAATGAGTCAACGGGTTCAAACTCAAGGACGGATTCATTGAACATATCCGCACTATGAAGTGGTGCAAGATAAAACGTTGTCTCATTAGTGTTATCGAGAACATCAAAACAAAGTTCCCCATCCATGCAGCTTTCGGAAGCTATCTCGTGGATGGAACAAACATCCAGCAAATGAGCAGAAGGTTCTGATGGCTGACTTCCTAGCTTGTAAATATTAAGCTCAATTGTCAATTTCCCGAAGGTTAAGTTCATAGAACCGTTACGAAAATTAATTACAGCATAAGAAATTGCTAGGAAGGGTCGACCAAGTATCATCGGGATTTGATTGCGTGGGTTTGCCACAGGTTGTGTATATAAAACAATGAAGTCCACAGGAAATATGAATTCCCCGACTTTAATTAACACATCCTCTAGTTCACCCCGAGGTTTGGTGATAGATCGGTCTGCCATCTGGAGAGTACAATGGGCGGGTTTTAATTCTCTGATTTCTAACTGCTCGTATACTGAATAAGGAAGCAACTTAACGCTAGCGCCAAGATCGAGTGAAGCACGATTAATATTTTTACCCCCAATAGAAATAAAGATTGTAAGACAGCCGGGGTCCTCACGTTTCTTTGGTATTTTTTGGTTAAAAGCTATGGTAACATTACTCGTCATGAAAACCTTCTTAGGCACTTGAGTTTTTCTCTTCCTAGTGCACAAGTCTTTAAGGATTCTTGCTTAAGATAGGACTTGTTGAATAGTATCTAGGAGAGGAATATTCATGCTAACTTGCTTAAACATTTCCACAATCTTCTCTATTTGCGGGTTAGGTTTGTTGGCCCTTAATCTATTTGGAAATGGGGCTTGATCAATAAGTTTTGGGTCCAACGTTTGTGGAGAAGACTGTGGGGACGGATTCGATCACAAAATTGGATTGGGAATCGACTTAGATAGATTTAGTGAAATGTTCGAGCCTTGGGGAAAACTGAGAATAGGCTTGGATGAGGGTGGGAGACTAGACGAATTAGGGGAAGAAGAAGAAGCTGGGGTATCAATGGTGTCACTAACATCAAATTGCTCACCCACTCGGTTATTCAGCATTTTGCCCGATCTTAACGTAGTAATGGCATTCACATTATGATTTTGTGAATGGCCAGGATTCGGTAGGGGTTGAGATGGGAGTTTCTCTTTCTCTCTCGCACTCATTGCGGCATTTAACTATGCGAGTTGGTTTTCTGTTGATTTAATACTCTCACCATGGGAGGTGGAGCCTTTCTTTATGGTATCAATAGAAGACATCATCTCAGCAGACAATTGCATGGAATGTTTCATGAACAAATCCAAAGTTTGTGAAAGTGATGAGTTGTCAGTACCGGCCACTTGTGGTGTAGAAGTGTTGGCCGGATTTTAGAAATTTTGTGACTGAAAAGGGGGCTGACTTTGTGGTTATGGTTGCTGTGGAGGAGGTCTTTGATAATTGCTTTGTTGGTTTTGATTCCAAGCAAAGTTAGGATGATTCCACCATCCTTGATTGTATGTGGAAGAATAAGGATCGTTTCTAGGTCGCTGCTGAAAAGAAGCATTAGTTTGAAAAGATGCATTCATAGGACATTCTTCCGTTAAGCGTGAAGGATCCGAACAGCAACCACAGACGGTCTTAGGAAGCGTGACCTGATTTAGGGAGAATGATGAGAATTTGTTCTCAATAGCGTCGAGTTTCTTCTGTATCGCTGCCATTTCGGCTTTTACTGTGATAGAAACATCGAGCTGGTGAATACCTCCCTTAGATGAAGGTGGTCTTATGCTTTCCCACTGCAAAGTGTTTTCTGCGAGATCTTCCAGATATTTCCATGCTTCATCGTCATTTTTAGACATGAAATTGCATTGACACATTGTTTTAAGCATCTGCTTTGTCGCTGGATTAATGCCCTCATATATAATTCGACATAAATCCCATCTTTGTATTCCATGATGAGGATATTGGACAAGCAGATCCTTGAAACGTTCAAAGCACTTCCAAAATGGTTCATTGGAAGCCGGGTGAACTGGTTGATCTCGCTCCTAATATGGGCAGTCTTATGGTTTGGGAAAAACTTCTTAAGAAATGCTATGACGAATTCATCCCAATCAGTGATAGAGTGTGCGGCAGTATTATAAAGCCATTTTTCTGCCAAGTCGCACAGTGTGAATGGGAGAAGACGCAAGCGCATATCATCGACAGTCAACTGTGAAGTACCCATAATTGCGCATACGTTCTCGAATTTGGTGATGAAAACGTACGCGTCTTCCGACTCAAGCCCGTGAAATTTAGGCAGCAGATTGATGTAGTGGTGTTTAATTTCGAAATTATCCCTGTTAGCTGGTGGAAGAGATAAACAAGTGGAAAGAGGACCACGGATAGGATAGCATCTCTCTTGGAGAGAGATGCGCGGTGGATTCTGCGCACCTACGGGCGGTGGCAGCGTAGTGTTATACTCTGATGGAGTGTCGTCCATCTCAGTCATGGTGTGTGGTGGGGGAAAAGAAGATGAAGAAGTACCTACCTCGGAGTCGATAGCAGGAACACAGACAAGACGGGCACTAGGATCCCGTGTCCAGTCGAGCATGCACTAAGCGGGTTTAGTGCAAGTGGCAGCGTGCGTGTGATTTTAAAATTGGTTTGTTTTGAAAAAAGTGGGACTCAAGACAAATCACTCTAAAATACACAAGCAACTCTAGAACTAAGGTCACCTAGGTCCAGTCTCTAGACCGCTCCTAGACTTCCAAAGGAAAAGCAGCACGATCAATCCTCTACAGCCTCTGTACTACCCTTGTATCCAGGTAAGTGCCAGGTAAGTGGGAAGGAACCACAGTAGTGGGCCTAATTAATAACTAGTAGACTTTGACACACTTGCCCAG
The DNA here is from genome assembly GCA_030015575.1 of Agapanthus africanus. Taxonomy (NCBI): domain Eukaryota; kingdom Viridiplantae; phylum Streptophyta; class Magnoliopsida; order Asparagales; family Amaryllidaceae; genus Agapanthus; species Agapanthus africanus. Next base: position 289,074,243 of record JASDDO010000029.1, read on the forward strand.
ACACTACAAAAGTAATCCGGATAATCGATGGATTACCCACGACCTTCCTCTGTGCTTATTGAGCACGACGTCCTTAGAATCTGGTCTAGATATTTTTTAAATTAATGAAAGGTTGATCTAGATGCTCGGTTTGTGATTTGTGGGGCTTAGGAAGGGTGATGAAATCCCCACCTAATCTTGATTTGGTCTTTGCCACTTAAATTCCGTATTAAAATATGCAAAACGAAACCAATCACAAAACTTTTGCAAAAAAATTTTTGAGCGGTGCTATTTTGCAAAGAATCCTGCAGAAAATAGATTTTATTGGATTTTAGGGGAGAGAGAAGGAGTTGAAAAAGATACCATAGAAGTGTGAACCCTAGATCCCCCAATTGCACCGCGCTTCCACCGCAGATGCCCTCCTTTGCCGCGGTTCCGCCGCAGGAGGGAAGGATCTGTTGATGAAATTTTTTCTCTGCCCTTCTGTGCTCCTCTGGATCTCTAAGAATGTCTTTGTCTTCTGTTTTCCTTAATTCTGTGACTCTAGATCTCCATGCAAAAATTCACGAATAAATCGTTAAATATGCAATTTGTAGTTTTGTTTCAATTATGATATGGATCAAATAAGAATTCAACAAAAATAGTAAGAATAAAAAATTACACACGTATCCCCGGCAACGGCGCCATTTGATTGGTACTAAAAAAGTGTGTTTGTAGAATAACAGCAATCAATAACGGTGTCGTATGTAGCTAGACCGAGATGAGTACGGATCGTCCACAGGGAAACGTTGAATCTTTTACTCTTACTTTAGATATGTTGAAAAAAAGAGGAGGGATAAAGAATTTTGTGGAATGGCTTATAGACCTACGTTAGGCACTAATGCAAAATATAGATCTAGAATATTTATGGATGTAGTTAATATAATAAGGGGGCTTGTAGGGTTCGTTAGGATTTAGTAGTTATGGATGATTAATTAAAAGTTACCCTTTTTATCCTTTAATAGATTTAAAACTAGAACGACAGTGATGCGTGTAGATTAGGGTTTCTGGAGGGAAAAGAAATACCACTCTTGACCCTTATCTCGACACGGAACTCCGTTCATATCTAGCCTTTACCAAAACAATCATTAATCTAATCTCTAATCGCGGTCGGGACTAACAATGAATTGTTAGCGCGCCCGATTAGGATGTTAATGATTCTTTTGATAAAGTTCATAAACTTTATAGGGCATAAAAAGGGTTTAGGGATGTTAATCATCCATTAGTCCACCCTAATCCTACGAACCCTAACAAGCGGAGAATTACTCGCGCATGTTGGGAGAAAAAGAGATGGAAAGAAATTGCATAATTAAACTACGAAGAAATAGAATAAGAAAAAGAAAGCTACCTTTATTAATCAACAATATTCATTACACTTGAATCCTTAGAAAATTATTACAATTTCTAGTTGCTTCTCGATCTCTTCTAAGGAGGTAGATGAACAGTTGATGATCAGCCTGGATGCGTGAGCCGTCTGGGACTTCATGTTCTCGTCGGCTTGATGCTTTTTCCAAGAGGCTCTCAGTCCATATTTATAGTTTAAAGCCAGAAACCGTTGCTTCCAAAACTGGAAGTTAACAGCAAAGATTCACCCACAAAAAGCGCAGCATCTAAACCTTCAATCTTGCCGCGGATCCGCGGCCCAAGGGGGGTATGTCCCTTGATCAAATTTTTAGGTCTTCTTGTGTGTGACATTTGGTGATCTTTGGAACCTTTGTAACATGGAAATCTTCTCGTGTTTTCTGCCAGACTTGGTCTCTAAGTTTTGCTTTCTTAATTAGGCAAGTTTTCTGTAACAACTTGATTTCTTGGAAAAATTCTGCACAACAACTTGGAAAAATTCTGCACAACTACTTCAATATTATTTAGTAGACTTTGTTCTCTTAGGATTTGGTCAATGATATTATTTGCATACAATTTCCTACCAAATGCTAATTATAATATGTCAACACATGGAAAATATTATTTTTACAGATAAACCCTCATATGAATGATATATTATAATAAATACCTTTTTTAATTTGGAAATAGTAGGAAAAATGTAATAACAAATGTGCAATTTTATCAACTGAACAATTAGCAACTAAAGAAACTTAGTTACGTAAAGATTAGAGGTGAAGCTTGGAATAGAAGCTCTCGGGTGGATCGTCTTGACTGGAGGAGGCCGTTGAGGTGCCGACATTCCAAAGATCCTACGAGGAGTGGAGGACAGCGATGAAGACCCGAAGGACAAGTAACGTGAGGTATAATTTCGAATCCGAGTAGTTAAACCTCTCGTAGTTTGCTAGAAATGGTTTAGAAACGATCCATCTACTCAAGTCCTTGTTACAAAACTTTGATAATTGTTTTTCATATACTCCGCCTCCCCGCAAGCTCGTGGGGTGCGTGACGTGGACTTACAGTGGTATCAGAGCCGACTAAACCTTTACTAGCTTGTTAGCAACTAATTAGAACTTCGATCGTCAGAAAAAATGCGAAAACTTAACCCGGACCCTTATCAGTTTTTGTTAATTTTAAACGTGTCGAAAAAAATATTTGATATGCCTTAAAATTCACAGCAGGGGAATATAAGAATACTGGGAAAATACGGTGCAGTAACTCGGTAAGATGGCTGCGGATCCGCGGCCGATTAGTGCTTTTGGCCGTGGATCCGCCGCCGAGTCAAACTCCGAGTTGACTCGGATTTTCACAGAAATTCATATTTTAAAGTGTTTTGTTTTCCAGTATATTATGTTTCTGCCCAGCTTACTTCTGTGCTGGTTTGCTTTTACGGTAGACACGGAAAAAGGTTATCGATCGATGTTCTAAGTTATTTGCTAATCAGGTTTTTATCTGTAATGTTTAATGTGTTCGTAAACCCCCCCTAACTGCTAGTATGTCGTTTGGCAGGGAGTAGCACATTTCTGTAATGTTTACTGTTTGTGTATATGAACTTGATTGGATTGTTGTGATGATTAGCTGGGGTTTGAGATGTGTTTATATTCATTCATTCGATGTAAATTGTAATATGATGTAATATTCTTTTGCGGGGCACATCCAGGTTGCGGTTGTAGCCACCGTTGTATTATTTCTTTTTACTGTTTTTGCTCCTAGGATCGACCCAAGGTGGGGTGCACAAACTACCGGGTACTTTGAAGTGTTTAGTGGCCTACTCACGTTGTTGAGGGAGACCGCTTCACTTCGGGTACTTGGAGGGTAGTTTGACGTACCCGTAGGAGTCTAGGGTGGGGTAATGGCTATTCATCACAACTGTGTAATCCGTCTTTTGTTGCAGGCTCAAAGCAAACACGGATTGCTTGTATATCCAATAAAGTTCATTAGTGATCTGCAATGCCTATTATTGCGTCTGACGAATGTATAATATCTATATATGATAGCTATTGGACATCACTTATGTTATACACCCGCGCTAGCCCAGCCCCCGCTCTCTCGTTAGTTAAGTAACCTAACAGGTGATGACGGGACCCCGTGGCGAATGCGGATGGCATAAGAGGACGTGGTATTTTCGTTGTTTTCTGCAATGATAGGATAAATGATGGGACGCATTATTATAATGCAAAGAAAATAAACCAAAGTTAAGTCGTTGGAACAAATTTAAAAGAAACCACTCGGTTATTTTAAAAGAGCAGAATCTTTTAATTGCGAAGCTTTAACCACTCCTTTTAAAAAGCTATAAGGTTCCTTCAATTATATCAAGTTCACTACATTCACGGTTTCGCCAAAACCAGTCTTAGCCCTTCGTCATTTCTTATGGATGGTCAATAGTATTCAAGCTATGTTTGTTTGGTCCTTAGTCAAGACATACTGTTTGGTAGCTGCTGGGGTACTCATTTGTTGCATAGATAGATGCGTTGGTTTGGGACAGTCGTATTACTTTGTTTGGCGCTCAGTCAAGAATATATACGGGTGGGTTCAAATTGACATGATAATGATGGGCAGAACTTGACATGTAACTTATGATTTATTGGCCCTTAGTCCAGGTCATAAGAACATAGCGCAAAAATCTACTTCGGGAGTTTCTAAAGAAACTGAAACTTGCTAGTATTGCATACCATTTGGAGTTTGATGAATGTTGGTAGGATTCCATCAACATTATCATACGATGATATTTGGATCCCGTTCCTACTGTGAGTATATGCTACTTATCAGGAGATTCGTTACTTAACGATCAATGCTATAAACCAAGTAGGTGCCTAAAAAGGTGTCAGAGGAGTTACGCCCCCAGAGAAAAGAGGTTCTTTAATTAAGGAACTTCACGAAAGCGTTGGAAAACCTCCCTCGAAGTATCGACACTGGCCTGGCTGAACGGTTAAACAAGTATTGTACGGTGAGAATAGTCCTGGCTAGTTCTTTCTTTTTGGTTTGAGGAGAGATTCGAGAAACAGTGGGAGCCATCCTATTTAGATAAATTATAAACCACTCTAAACTTGCAAGAGAATCATGCTAAAGTGTTTTCTTCTCTCTCTAATTGCAGCGACCTTGTGACCATGACTAGGTTACATCTAGATAACAATTTGACTGAATCTTAGTTATATGACTGGCAAAGGTCTGTCCAGATGTCCATCGCCTATGACAAGCCGGACCACCCTATAACTACTCAAGATCCCGCCGTCCCAGGTCCACTTACCACCGTCACGGATATGGTTATCCGTCAGACAACGGAATAGGATAAAGTGAAAGTCATGTGCATCGTATTGGCTTCAGTTGATGGTTTAAACCAGATGCAGCACGAGAAGATAGACCCAGTTTCCATCTTTCTCCATAACAAAGATTATATGGAGAGCAATCTCATATCACAAGATATGAGACCTCGAACGAATTAATTCAAGCGAGGTTGGCATTCGGGTCATCTGTAGGGGACAACGTCCTTACAATAACTAGCTATATTGATGAGTTCAAGGACCTGGAGACCACGTTGGGAAACAGGTTAGATACTGACTTGATTCTACAGTCTCTGCCTTCTACCCTGAAGGAAACCAGGGAAGTAGAAGAAAAGAGAAGGGCAAAAGTTTCAGGACTGAATGTGGTAAAAGAGGGACGTTCCTATTATTATGGGATTGGGCATTGGCAGAAGGATTACAGGGCTTTGGAAGCCAGTAGCCAGAATACGAAGCATGTTGTGGCTTTGGCCTCAAGTGTATTTGTAATTGAGAATTGTTTGTCAATTAACTCTAATTCCTGGGTACTAGATGCCGGAGCAGGATCTCATATCTGTAATTCATTACATACTTTGAAAAACCGTAGAGTTATAAAGGTAGGTGATTGGTCTTTCAAAGTTGCAAACGGAATGATTTGTGAACGCTGAATCCGTGGAAGAATATCGCCTAGGTTTGACAAGTGGGCAGATATTGATTCTACGTAACTATCTGTATGTATCTAGTATGACTTGTAATATCATATCAGTGTCCTCAAATTCGAGAGTGGGGTATGATTTTACATTCGTAAGCGATGTAGTTGACATCCACCTAAATCAAGTTCTGATTGGGTCCGGTACATTAGATAACAGTATATACGTATTGAGTTAAGCTCAAGTTTTCAATGTCCAGAACACACTTAAAAGAATGTCTCCAGAAATAAATCAGGCTTTCTTATGGCATTGTAGAGTAGGTCACATCAATGAGAGAATGTTGACTAAGTTACATAGAGAAGGATATTTGAATCCGTTCGAATATCAATCTTATGCTACTTGTAAATCTTGTCTCATAGGAAAGATGACAAAGACTCCGTTTACTGGACACGGAGTAAGAGCAAGCAAGCGCTTGGGACTCATACATAGTGACGTGTGCGGTCCAATGTCTATACATGCGCGAGGTGGTTATTCCTACTTCATTACTTTTACGAATGATTTCTCTAGGTTTGGATATGTCTTCTTAATGAAGTATAAATCCGAGGCCTTTGAGAAATTCCAAGAATACAAGAATGAAGTGGAAAACCAAACAGGCAAAAGTATCAAGACACTGAGATCTGATCGAGGTGGTGAATACTTAAGTGCCGAGTTCTTATGTTACTTAAAAGAAAATGGAATTCACTCTCAGCTTACTCCTCCATACACACCACAACATAATGGTGTATCGGAAAGAAGGAATCGAACCCTATTAGATATGTTTCGTTCCATGATGAGTAAGGCTGAGTTACCACGATCTTTTTGGGGTTATGCACTAGAATCAGCTGCATATCTTTTGAACCAGGTTCCTACCAAGACTGTGCCTACCACACCATATCAGATGTGGAATGGGAAGAAACCCCATCTAAAACATTTTAGGACATAGGGATGTCCAGCTTTTGTAAAAAAGCGGCATGCGGACAAGCTCGATGCACGCTCAGTACAGTGTAAGTTTATGGGATATCCAAAGCACTCCAAGGGATATTATTTCTATTACGCAGAGGAACATTTCTCGTCTGCCCACTTCTTAGAAGCTGATTTTTTAGAAAATCAGAATAGTAGGGGTGCAGTAGAACTGGAAGAAATTCTAGAACCACAAGCTGTTACTGAAAGTATGGTAGAACCAAAAGTTTCAGAAGTAATGGACATCCCAATGCCACTCCGCAGGAGTAGTAGGCAGTCTCATTCGCCCGAGAGATACTACGGTTTTCTCATAGACGGGGATAGAGAGGATTGCACTATTGACTATGGTGAGCCTACTACCTTCCAGCAAGCCATTCAGAGCGGTGACTCGGTAAAATGGGTGGATGCAATACGGACCAAAATGGAGTCCATGTACACTAACAAAGTATGGACTTTGGACATTGCTCCAGATGGGGTAAAACCCGTAGGATGCAAATGGATCTTCAGAAAGAAGATTGGTGTAGATGGATAGGTTGAAACCTATAAGGCTAGACTTGTTGCAAAGGGTTTCCGTCAAATACCTGGGTTGGACTATGACTGAACTTTTTCTCCAGTAGCTATGCTCAAATCCATTCGAGTCCTTCTTGCTATTGCTGCTTTGCATGATTATGAGATCTGGCAGATGGACGTAAAGACGGCCTTATTAAATGGAAATTTGGAAGTGTGCGTCTATATGGATCAGCCAGAGGGATTCATTTAGTGTGGGAGCAGCGGAAAAGTATGCAAGTTGCTTAAATACATTTATGGACTAAAGCTGGCATCGCGGAGTTGGAATATCTGTTTTGATGATGCTGTCAAAGAATTTGACTTTATCAAAAATCCAGATGAACCATGCATATACAGAAAGATTGTAGGGAGAGTTGTAGTATTCCTCGTCTTGTACGTGGATGACATTCTCCTAATAGGAAATGATATTCCTATGATACCGTCAGTCAGAAGATTCTTGTCACATAAGTTCTCCATGAAGGACCTGGGTGATGCCACCTACATTCTGGGGATCCAGATCTATCGTGATAGATCAAAGAGGATGTTGGGACTTTCGCAGTCCAGGTACATAGACACCATATTGAAGAGATTCAATATGGAAGATTCTAAGCGTGGTAACCTACCGGCTTGTCATGGAATCATCCTCTCCAAAGAGATGTCTCCCAAGACTGATTTGGAAAGGGATAGCATGTCGATTATACCTTACGCTTCTGCGGTAGGCTCTATAATGTATGCGATGTTATGTACCAGATCAGATGTAGCATACGCATTGAGCGTTGTAAGACGGTATCAGGCAAACCAAGGGGAGAAGCACTGGATAGCAGTAAATAACATTCTCAAGTACCTGAGGAGGACCAAGGAGATGTTCTTGGTGTATGGCGAAAAAGACCTCCAGATCGAGGCCTTTGCTGACTCCAGCTTCCAGAGTCATAAGGATGACTCCAATTCCATGTCGGGTTATGTCTTTACTCTCAACAGAGGGGAGGTTTGTTGGAAGAGTTCCAAGAAGGAGACCGTTGCTGACTCAACGATGGAAGCGGAGTATATAGCTGCATGCGATGCCACAAAAGAAGCTGTCTGGATGAAGAAGTTCCTCACAGAACTTCAGGTGGTTCCTACCAGTGTTGGTCCAATACCTCTGTATTGTTACAAAAACGGCGCTATAGCTTTAGCAAAGGAACCCAGGTCCCATCAGAAATCCAGACACATCTTAAGGCGGTATCACCTGATCAGGGAGATTGTACATCGCCGGGAGATCGAGGTGAAAAGAGTAGAGACGGAGAATAACATTGCTGATCCATTCAAAATGGTCATTCCTCAGACGCAGTTCGAGAGGGTATTCGAGATGATAGGTCTACGATATGCCAGCTCATTGCCCTAGTGAAAGTGGGAGATTCTTAGTGTATATGCCCTAGGGGCCATTATTGTATCATACTAGCTTGTATATTACTTAATAGAAGCTTAGGATATTCACAGTTGTATTGACAATCTTGCTAAAAATGGTAGTATGCTACTTGGTTTGTATCTACTTTAATATGTGCATATGTTTCTAGTAACGTATCACTCATACATATTAGTAGAGCCCATAGGATCTTTGCTTGATTACCAGCGTTGTGATGGTAGTCACACTAGTAGAAGCTGGGTAGTCTATAAGCAACATCCTATACATGTCCCTAGTCGTTGGATTATTGAGACAGGGCATCGATATTCCGGAGTAGACTAGTATGTACGCTTCTCATCCTAGTTGGGAAGATGGTCTGTCACACAGCCATCAGTACGTCATACTGGAGATAGTATATAGGTGCTCGTTAGGTTATGGGTACACCGGAGATGACTCGCCGGGGAACTGTTGGTTGGTATTATACCTGTCATCAGTTAACAGTTCCTAGCTGACATGAATATAACATAGTCCGCAGACTTGACACTGCTGCTTCGCCTCGAGTGTGTTCCCGCTGTTCTTAGATTTCTACCCTACCATGACTCAAAGGAGTCGTGCAAACAGTAGCAGTTGGGTGCAGTCCCGAAGCACATGGAGGCAGTGGCGGTTAGACAGGACTCGTCTCTCCTGGTTTTGGGAGTTGATATCGCGCTGTGTATGGAGAGCCATTACGCAAAGTCCCTGGCCAGGGCAAGTGAGATTTACTGGTAAGTACCAGTAGTTTCTCAAGGTGAAATGGGCTACGCTCCTACACGCCTTATACCGCTATTAGGGGACTGACGTTTACCACCCCCTAGGCCCGATATGCGATAGTCCAAGACGAATGGACCAGACTGTACGAAGGTTATCACAGCAGGCTCAGTAGGAGTTCAGATAGGTTTCCTCATCGGCCTTCTTATCGACATCTACCTAGGGACCGTTACGTACAGCCAGTGCCACTTGCGGTCTGTGGTTAAACCCACTGCCAGCATAGTGTCGAGTCTTTAGAGTCCCACACAGAGAGTTTCCCTACTCCAGGCGAAATGATATAGATGTTGTATGGTTTTATGACAAGGCTTCGGATGCATACGTGTGTTTATGCACGTACGGCGTTCGGACAGTTTTTACTAGTCGGTTTTGGTTTAATCCGGATTCTAGCATTGGATTATTAGATTTATATAGTCTAAAGTTTTTCTGTGTAAACACACGTATGGTGACTAGTAAATCTAATAATCCAATGCTAGAATCTGGATTTAATGATTAAATGTGTCGAGTCAAAATTCTGGATTGGCATTCTCGTAATTTGACAGGAAGCATCTAGAAGTATGGTGACTTGAGGGTTTAGGTTGTATTTTCATTAAATGTATTTTTGACTCATTTGTGTGATTCATCCATATCATTAATGCATCATTAAATGTTTAATGAATCATATAGTGAATCACACATATAGAATTAATGAAGCATGATGATTAATCATATTTATTCATTTATTTGATAAAATATTATGCTTTATATATTTAAGTGAGAAACATTTTCATCATCATTATTATGTTCACCTTCTCTCTCCTCAAGCTCACTCTCTCTTCAAACCCTAATCCTACAACTCATGTGTTGAGATCAAGGGTTAGATAGACTTATTAATCCATAACCTTACTCTATATCACCTAGGTTCCATTGATTAGCAACTAAAGAAACTTAGTTACCTCAAGATTAGAGGTGAAGCTTGGAATAGAAGCTCTCGGGTGGATCTTCTTTGACTCGAGGAGGCCGTTGAGGTGCCGAAGTTCCAAAGATCCTATGAGGAGTGGAGGATGGCGATGAAGACCCGAAAGACAAGTAACGTGAGGTATAACTTCAAATCTGAGCAGTTAAACCTCTCATAGTTTGCTAGAAATGGTTTGGAAACGATCCGTGTGCTCAAGTCCGTGTTACGAAGCTTTGATAATTATTTTTCATATATTCCTCCTCCCCGCAAGCTCGTGGGGTGCGTGACATGGACTTGCACCATGAACAGGAGGCAAGTAGATATCTTGCTCTGCTAGTTTTGGATGCACTGACACCTTCTCGACTTTGAAGGATGGGCATATCGACGACAGTATTTACGGTTTGCGACTTGGTGACTTGAATGTCATGTGTCCGTATTCTTGGATTTCGGTATTTTGGACGATTTATTTGCCCGATTGAGATTTTGTGCACCACAGTTCCACTCGACATCGATTTGATGTCGTTCAAGATGTTTGATTTTGATTTCATGCCTATGGTATGTATGTGATTTGACTTGTGCTTTCGGTGTATTTTTCATGTACTTTAGCACTTTGATTCGATTTTGTGCACGCTGAAGCACGTGGTTGTGAGATTATATACCACGGTATACCTGATTTGGATTGAGATGTGTTGTATACCGTCGATTTCGATTGTGATACTCGATATTTATTTTCTTGCACCATATGCACTTGATTTGGATTCTTTCGCATACTTGACGCGCTTGATGCGATTTTGGTGCGCACCAGATGTACTAAATCGGGATTCTTCGTGCATATCAGATGCACAGGATATTTCTGTCAGGCACACTCTTTGCCCCTGACAGGTGTTTTTGCGCACACCCGCTGCACTTAGATTTTGTTTCTGTGCACACGTATGGCACATTCATTGATTTCGATTTTGTGCGCACCAGATGCACGTGGCATTCTTATACAAATTTTGGGATTGATTTCTTTTGGAGCAGTGTGTTTTATGATATTTACTTTTGTATAGTAGCTGAGCAGGACTAGTCAGAGGATAATACCTTGATATGTTTTTCCATGCATCGACAGTTACCGAAGGGATTTCCAAAAGAGAGCTATTGTCTCAGTATTTACCTACGTGTCCGAGATGACACGAAACATTTTTCAAAGGAAACCCTTCTAAATTATTTTCAAAACGGTGGGACGTGTATGTTAAACACAGGATATATATATATATATATATATATTTATATATATATAAACATTTATAGTTATTTTTCTTACAACAAATGTCCGCTACTTGTGTCGTGATACGCGCATCGCCTAGCGACTTGCAAAAGGTTAGACATGCATTTCGTTTCAGATGTTTTGACGAGTTTACAACGATGCATACTGTGTACATGTTATAGTTTTGATGTATATCATATTTATTTTTGTAATGGAATTTGACATAGGCATCTTCACCCTAACTCCGATGATTGCGTGATACTTGACGGAGTGTTGATTTTGAGTTATATACTCGTTTCCATGAGCATGCATTGCACTACGATGTGTTTTACATATTTATGATTTCGAAGCCCCGACGACTTGATCATTTTGCTGAAATGTTTTAGTATTTGAGGGGTTTAAATTTAAATTCAGGGACCGAATTTATTTAAGGGGGAAGACTGTAACATTTCAGAAAAATAAAATATTAATTTTAGGAATTTAAATAATTAAAATAATAAGTTTCAGGAATATTATTAAGTACAAGGAATTGTTTTGATGAAAGGGTATAACTATATACCAATAGATTGGAGAAATATTAGAAAATTACCTTGAATGTTGATTTTTAAAGAAATGGTGAGATTTTGACATTTCATGAATTATTATATAATTTATTATATACAAGTTTATCTCTAAGCTTGATTAATGTTCACTAACCATGTATTTATTTGGTTTTGTGCATGTGGCATGCGCCATGTCATATTTCTAACATTTATTATATTTTTCTACTATGACTTCTTCCATTTTATCAAGCATGGCTTTGTTTTAAAAGAAATAAAAGAAAGAGATAAAGAAAAGAGAAGGGAAAAGAATTTTAAATTGTGGCATGGGAGGGAACAAGGAGGTATGGGCTTAGGGGAGAGAGAGAGAGAGGGTGATGGGTCTTTGACCGTGGGCTCATTTGTGTTCACTTCATCATCTTCAACATTTCTTCTTCTATTCCCCCTCACCATGGCTGCCCTCTTCTCCATCTCCTTAACATCCTCACAACACCCTCAATCCCACATCAAAACACTTCATTCCCTTCACAAAAAATGTGCACAAGCTCACTGCAAGCATGGCGGATCAAGAAAGTTTGGATTTTAGGCACTTGGGGCAACTCAAGAAAATTCTTGAGTTGCCAAATGAGGTATTTCCTTCACCATTAGATTAGAAATTCATTTTCTTTATCATCTACATTAGTTTAGAAATGATTATGTGAGGTTTAGGGAGGTTTGAAAATTCCAAGAAGAGGTTAGGGGATTTTATGAGTTGTGAAGTGTAAATTGAGGTTAGTAGTGGCCATACAACCCTTGTAGTGTTAGTATTGTAAACTAAAACTAGAGATTTAAACCCAAGACTTGAACTTAGAAACCCCAATATCGGAAGATTGTGAGAATTGTGATGATATTTAGGGATCTGTTATGACCCTGGGCATATGAAAAATATTTAGCAAAGACTGAGAGATGTTCAGGCAACCTAGAAGCTACCTTGAAGACCCGAGACTGAAATCCCTCAACCTGGCCGCCAATTATCTCCTTTTGTCCGCAATTTACGGCGTGGTACTTCTGATTAGGTTCGTGCTTGGTCTATGGCTCCATTTTAAGTAAACTAGACCCTTCACATATGCAAAATTTGCTAATTTCACCTGAAACAAAATCTGGAAGTGTTTTCTTATGTTATTGCTTTTGTTTTGCGACTATTTATGACTTGGATTTTAGTATTTGGGTTTTTACTCGGTGGTGTGACGTTCGCACGTCAATCTCGAGGGTTGTTTGGTTATTCTTGCATACGTAGACCATAAGGTTTAACCTATGTGCGTTTCGTGTGCCGTTTCGGTTTTTATCCGCGATTTCGGTTTACGATATTACATGTTTGTATATGTAGGCACCCTCATGCGGACTTTGAACGATGAGGAAGAGAATGGCGACATCGACTTCGGTAAGCAAGGATCAAGGTGAGTAGATATATATCTACGGGGGAAGTCGGGTGGATGTCGTATAGCACCCCCGCAGCTTCGTAGTATAGTATACGAATACGTTATATATGTATATAGATATGTGTATTGTGAGACTAAATGTTTATCAAGATAGTCTTTAGGTGTTCACGGGTTAGTTTTAGTGTAATTTGAAGATAATGCTTATTGTATAGTTCTTAGTCGCGAACCCTAGAGTATAGGTGCACACATGCACACAAGGGATATGTTTGGCTGTATATGTTTATATGTATATATGTGTGTGTGTGTATATATGAGTGTGTGTGTGTGTGTGTGGATTGCGTTGGTATGTATGTATATATATATATGTATGTATGTATGTATGTATGTATGTATGTATATATATACATATACGTATACACGGATGATGAGGATAGTATATGATACTTGGAGATGAGTCGATATGATTGGGCATGATGCCATGAGATCGGTGATGTGATTTAGGTCGTGTTATGAGATATGCCATGATATTATAGCGGATCGAATGGGCGATGTGATTTTATTCACACGCGGATATATGTTGGATGGTATCAGTATGTACTAGACTTTAGATCAGTTCCCTAGTTCATGATATTATGATGATGATAACATATGAATAATGTATTATATGTGATATTCGACTCGTACCCTGATTTGGGATGCCGTACGATAGATTTTACCGTACGAAGTATAAATATAATAATTGATCCGCACTCTTGATTTGAGTATGTCTTATTATATATTTTATTATATGTGACGCTATTGAGGCGGGATCACCAACTACTAGATATATCGACTCAGACTTCGATGGTTTTCCTAACCGTTTTGATTAGTCTTTTAGATTTGTCGTGTAGTTTACTTAGTAGATGTTAGACTGGGCTCGAGTCATACTTATTTTCAAACTAGCGAATTGTGAGTATTTTAAAGACAAGCCCTATTTTATAAAAACCACGATTCGTGCTATTTCAAATGCCAAAATCGTATGACACGTACTTATAAATGTATAATCTTATATGTTGCGTTACTATTCATTTTCCGTATATTCTTGTTGTTCGCATTGCATTGCATGCTTACACATGTAGTTTCTTTTACTATTATGAACCTATGTTGTCAGGACACCAGCACTATTATCGATGATGTGTATGTCCATGAACACTTGCTTGCCAGCTCACACACATCATCATCGGTAATTTCCATGTCACGTACACTTTAGAGAATATTACTTTATTGATATCGCTTGTTAGCGGATAGTTTTGATATATCATTATTGTCTTAGTTTAGATATTGCATTCATATATTCATTTGTCATGCAATATTATGGGGTTTTATGCTTGTAATTCATTGTTTATTTACTCTTGAGATTGGGATTTCGGATTTCAATGAGATTTCTGAATTTGGAGAAACCGCAAACATTTTATAAACTTATTATCATTTTAAAGATAGAAAATTACGGTTTTCTTGTGATATGATTTGAGAGGTGTCCACCATGAGTTTTCTCGGGTCTTGAGCAACATCATACACCCGATTCGAGGAAGAAGAGGAACCGTCTGCGGGTGCATATGGTGGACCCGGTGCGGTATCCCGGGACAAAATGGTCGTGGTTGATGGCGTTGAGCCTCGCTGGGGAGCACTGCCGACCGGTTATTTGTGACGCGGTGGATATCCTGAGGATACCGACGTTGTCGTGAGATGTGTTGATTTGGGCCAGTTCGGATTGCCGGAGCCCGGGGCCTTTCCGGAGTGCTGGAGCACGAGATATTGCGACATTGAGATATTGAGATTATATGATATGGGCCAGTCTGGATTGCCGGAGCCCAAGATATTGAGATATTAGGATATATGTTTTGTATCGATGCTTGACACGGATTCCCTGTTGATTTCATTGATGATATTTTAGTTTTATACAGAAATCTCACAGAGATAAGAAAATAGTTTTCTCATTTAGTTGTATTCTATTTTCATGCATTCGTACATCATATATATGATATGCTGTTACCTGAGGCACTGATACGGGCACTTGGTATTACACTTATTTATAGATGTTTACCCTTTCCATTATTATATGTTTCAGGCTATATTATTTTGAGGATATTACTATCGTATTTCCTAGGATAGAGTCATACATGCGATTTCTACTCGGTGATGTTTTCTACTCAGAGTTGGCAACTCACCTCCGTTGTGCCACAGTTTCTTGCAGGTTACGCCGTACAGGTTTTCTTGGCGGTTTTGCTGGAACACTACTTCATTCCGGGTGGTTGCTTTGGTAGGTGGGTTCATTCGCATCGTGCCCACCATTATACTTTATTTATATTCAGTTGTATCTAGTAACTCCATCAACCAGACTTGTATATTTGATAGACTTAGAAGACCAGTGTTTATTCATTCGACCTTAGAGTCGCGGGCTTGTATTATTATGGTTTTTCTCTGGTTTCTTTCTGAGTTTTGATCCTCGCCTTTCGGTGTTGTATATTATTTATCTTGCGTGGTTGTATCCGCCAATTGGCGAAGAGCTAGCTCTCTCTTGGGGATGCCTTTATTCATTATGTATATTATTCATGTTTGTACCTGTTTAGGGTCAGTATTTACAAAGGAAACCCTGCCCAAATTTTTTGGAAAAGACTTGAGGTTTCAAAAACACTTACTACGGCTTATTTTGTTAAAACACTTGCTTTAAAACTATGTTTTTCCTCCACTCCGTTTTTAAATGCTTTAGATTTGTGGGCTTTTAGCTTACTTGAATTAGGTGAGGTCCTATAGACTTCACATGACTCAAGTGCCAGTTACGTGCTACTTTGGGCCGTGACATACATGAAGAAAGCAAGTGGAATTTATTAGTTCAAAAACTTGCTTTGTCTTTTAAAAATTTGGGCAGCACCTCCTTTGTATATTTTGATCCAAAACCGCATATACATAATAATAATAAAGGCATCCCCAAGCGGGAGCTAGCTCTTCGCCAATCGGCGGATTCACAACCATGCAAGTCATAAAGTAAGTATACGACACCCAACGATAAAGATCAACACAAAGAATTATGAATAAAGCAAAACATCAATCCAACCAGTGAACATATAACCAATCGCTCAAAGTCTCGCAACTACAAGTCTCTCTAAATCTTACTACTTATACAAATACTAGTTTTGATCGATGGAGTTAACTAGATACAACAAGAATAATAAATACAATAGTGGTACGATCTAACATGTTCCACCTACCAAACCAAATCACCCGAATGCAAGCTGTGTGCCAACGATGCCGCTACCGATCCATGCGGTCAACCTGCAAGAACTGTGGCACAACAAGGTGAGTTGCCAACTTATGAGTAGAAAACATCATCAGGTAGAAATCGAATAAACATCGATTCCTATGTCAACTATATCATAAGGGTAGTACTATGATATCTTGGGTGACCGTATATGCATATGTGCCAACAATATACTCAATGTTATATGGAGGTGGATATCATCTAATCATATAATCAATGCCTGTATGCATGCGGATCTCATCCACGTGTCAACCAATGACACAATAACAACATGCTTGTAAATATCATGAAAACACATGCATGTAAATATGAGAATATAAATCAACGTGTGTCCATCAATGACACATCAAATCATGGAACCGGAGTATCCAACACCGACACACGAAACATCATGAAACCCGTGTCCAGTATCGGCACGTAAATCCTCATATCTCAGACGCCGCATCCTCAGATCAGCCTTCAGGCGCCGCACGCTCTGGTTGGCCCTCATATCCATCTCACTACTCCGGTCGGTATCCTCCGGATAACTGTCGAGTCCAGATGCTATCAGCGGTAGGTAATACTCCCTCTGCTTGGCTCATCGTCTACACCACGAAAATCACCACTTGCACCAGGGAACCATACCGGGTCCACCATGTACCCGCAGACGGTGCCTCCCGCACCTCGAATCGGGTCTCAAAAGCCACTCTCAGAACCGAGAAAACACATGGTGGACGCCTCAAAATAACATATCAAGAGATACCGGATTTTTAAAACAATACATAATTTCCTTTGAAATTTGACCATGGTTCTCAAATCCAGAAATCTCATGAAAACAGCATATCTCAATGCGTATAATCATAAAGTATGATGTATGCGACATATGACAGAAATGTAAGCAAATCTGTATATCATGCAATATGGAACAGATGTGACAATATCAATATATCATGAGACATATCAAAATGATGTGAACATAGCAAGTAAATCATGCAAGGAGTCATATCATGATGGAGCAATTCTACTGTGTAAGTGACATAGCAATTATCGATGATGAAGTGTGTGAGCCGGCCAATCTATGTAAGTGTAACATACGCATCATCGATAATAGTGTAGGTATACTAGCACAGGTATAAGTAATGCAATGAGAATGACATGAATGTAGCATAAAGTAAATCGTAGGCGCAATGCTATAAGCAAACATATCTAATCTAACATCTACACATGAACCATACGATCAGTTTTTAAAAGATGTGAATCGTAGTTTTGAAAGTAGGGGCTACTGTGTTTTTAAGGAAAATGCATCATTTGAAAATCCATAACGTCCCTCAAGGTATCTATTTAAGAGATGCATAACATTCTTCAGTTTGGAAATATGTATGGTTCGGATGACACATTTACGTCGGCTATCTAGTCTTATAGTATCCGATATGGCAATATCATCGAACATCATCCTCTAATCATGAGCACGGATCATCCATCCGGTAACTCACATCGCGTACGGTAATCCTTCATAAGGTGACATTTAACAAAAATAGGGATCTATCGACCTATACGATAATGAGGGTACGGATCTTAAGTCTCATATGGCATATCACTCATTATTCTCATATCTTGTTATTCTGCATAAATGTCATATCTTATTGTATATAACGTTCTCAGAACATGCTACTATAAATCTTATATCAATCGTATTCGCTCGTATCATCTTATCACATCATATTCATATCTCAAATCTCATCATCACGTATTGATCAAATTATAACACTTATAACTATCCTTTTAACCATATCCCTAGTTTCCTAATATAGGCTTCCTTCAAGACTTGCGAGGGTGCAATACGTCATCCACCCGACTTCTCCTGTAGATATAGATCTACTCACCTTGATCCTTGCTTGATGAAGTCGATGACGCCATGCTCCGTCATCTCAGAATCCACGTGAAGGTTGTAAGTCCACGTTGCCTACCCCGGTACTTACGAGGAGGCGGAAACGGTATATAAAAATCAAATTTTAGCGAAAGGGGCAACATGGACTAAAAAAGTCGGGATCTTTTTTAAACTAAACTAGCAAGAAAGCTAAAGAGAGTTAGCTACTCAGAAAAGAGGTTATACTTAACTTGAACTCCTTCTTCTTGAAACCTTTGTAGGGGTTGATGGTGCTTTCCTCGTTGCCTTCTTCCGTCAAAGATGGATCCACATGAGGGTTCAACCTTCGGGCTCTTTCTCGAACTTTGAGTGAACTAGGATCTTTGGCTTGCTAAACCTCTCAAGGAGATGGATTCTCAACACATGAGAAGGGAGCTCCTTGAACTAGAGGAGGAGGAAGAAGAAGAGAGGAGAGAGAAGTGTTATCATAGAATGAATAATATCCTTTTCATTTTACAACCATAACCAAAAAGAAAAGAATTATCAAATTAACAATAATAATAAAAATGAAATAGTTGATGGAAGGTTTGGAATGACCATTATCATTACATTCATTAAATGAATTTTGCTAGAATCAAAGAGCATCTTTGCAAAGTAATGATGATGGTCAAACTTTCAACTATGGTCAACTAGTCAACCTTGGTCAACAAGTCAACAATCCCAACCATGACACAATTTCATTTAATTAATATTATTAATTGATAATTCATAAATCCATTAGGGTTTGGAAAAAGACGACTGTCAACTGTGCATACGCACCCATTCCGAAACCCTAATGAAAGTTCTCTTCCTCCGCCTCAATCAACTGTGCATACACACCCGCATTCTTGTTCCGAGGAACATGAATACTATGAGATAAAATCAACCCCAAAACATATACCAGTATCTGGCTCAAACCAGAGCCTGCTAGTAATATCTGTCCGGACTCCAAACGTGCACAAGTGCGCGGATGAGAACGAACCCTGTCGCAAAACCATGCGACCTCTACTCTGTTTTGCCCAGAGGCGAATAGCCCTCTGTGTGGGACTCTAAAGACCCGACACTACGCTGGCAGTGGGTTTAACCACAGACCGCAAGCGGCACTAGCTGTGCGTAACGGTCCCCAGGTAGATGCTGATAAGAAGACTGATGAGGTGAACCCCATCTGAACTCCTACTGAATCTAAATGTGACAGTCTCCGTATAGTCCGGTCTGTTCGTCTGATACATCGCATGTCGGGCCTAGGGGGCGGTAAACGTCAGTCCCCTAATAGCGGTACAAGTCGTGTCGGAGTGAAGCCCAAAACACCCTGAGATAACACTGGAAGCCTACCAGTATATCTCGCTTGCCCTGGCCAGGGACTACTCGTGTAATGGCTCTCCTAGACACAGCGCGATGTCAACCCCCAATACCGGGAGAGACAAATCCTATCTAACTGTCACTGCCTCCAAGTGCTTCGGGACTGCACCCAACCACTACCTGTTTGCTCGACTCCTTTGAGCCGTGGTAGGGTAGTGATCAAACTGCAGTGGGAACACACTCGAGGCGAAGTGCCAGTGTCAAGTCAGCGGACTAAGCTGTACTCATGTCACCTGGGAACTGATAATTGACGATAGGTATAATACCAACTTGTCAGTTCCCGAAGAGTCCTGTCCAGTGTACTCGTAACCCAACGAGCACCCGCATACTATCTCAAGTACGACGTACTGACGGCTGTGGGACAGACCGTCTCCCACACTGGAATGAGAAGCGCATGCGCCAGTCTACTCTGGAGTATCGATGCCCTGTCTCGATAGTCCTGCGACTAGGGACCAGTATAAGGATGTGCTTATAGATTACCCAGCCCCTACTAGTGTGACTGCCATCACAACGCTGGTAATCAAGCAAAGATCCTAAGGGCTCCACTAATGCGTATAGGTGATATGATAAAATAAACACATGTACACATTGAAGTAGAAACAAACCAAGTAGCATACAACTATTTTGAGCAAGATTGTATATACAAGGTGAATATCCCAAGCTTCTATTAAGTAATATACAAACCAGTATGATACAGTAATGGCCTCTACGGCATATACACTAACAATCTCCCACTTGCACTAAGGCCATGTACTGGCGTATCGAAGACCTATCATCTCGATCAGCCGCTCGAACTGAGTCTGGGGCAAGGCCTTGGTGAATGGATCTGCAGTGTTTTCTTCTGAAGCAACCCTCCGAACCTCGATCTCCTTGCGATCCACGATCTCTCTGATCAGGTGATACCGTCTCAAGATGTGTCTGGATCTCTGATGGGACCTGGGTTCCTTTGCTAAAGCTATAGCCCCGTTGTTGTCGCAATACAGAGGTATTGGGTCAACAATGGATGGAACCACCTGAAGTTCTTTCAAGAACTTCCTCATCCAGACAGCTTCTTTTGCGGCATCAGATGCAGTGATGTAACATTTCCAAAATAATAAAATATTATTTTCGGGAATTTTTATAATTTAATATTATTTTAATGAATATTTTAATATTCGGGTGGAATTAAATACAAATAAATAGGGAAAAATTTTGGAAAATTCTAAAATGAGGTATTTTATGGAATTATGCCATTTTAAAGTTTTTAAGACTAGTTATATGCTAATTTAGTGTTAATCGCGATTAAAAATCGCTAATTGGATTTTTAGCATTTTTGTGCAAAAATGTGCACATATCATTTTCCACACTTGCTACACTTGTGTTACATTTTGTTGCCATGGTTCATTTGGATGCACTATTGGGGTGAGAAGGAAAAGAAAAGAAAAGGAAAGAGTAGGTGATGATGAGAGAGAGAGAGAGAGAACAAGTCAACCCCACCTTTTTAAACCATGCCTCCATCATTTCCCTTCTCATTTTCTCTCCCCTCTTCTTCTAGAGCTGCTGCTGCTCCTACTCCCTCTCATTTCCCTCCCCTTCACTTCATAGATCCACAATGAAATCCAAGCCAAAACCTTATTCCCACTTCACAAAATGTGTTCCCGAGCTCACTAGCTTCGCATTGAACCTAGCAAGATTGGATTTGGAGGACTTTGAGCAACTCAAGAATTTTCTTAAGTTGCCAAATGAGCTAATTTCTGCACCTATTAGAGTAGTATCTCATTTCTATTGCATCCATACTAGTTTAGTATCGATATTGTGTCATTTTGTGGATTTTAGAGAATTCAAGTGAGGGTTTAGGGTAAAACTGAAATCAAGATGAAATTTAGGCTTGTTGAGACCCTAGAAACCCTGGTGTAATGCAAAATTTGACCCAAACCTGGAATTGAAACCAGAATACGGAATTACGGAACCGATATCGGAAAAAACTGGAAATCTGGGACTGTTTTATGCAATCTGCTATCACCCCGAAACCCCAAAAATAAAACTGAGTTGACAGTGAGATGTGCAGGCACCATAGAACCAACACCCCAAACCCTAGCCCCCAACTCTAAACTGAGGCCGCCAATTTATCCCTTCTGGCCGCAATTTGCGGTCAAAGCAGGAGGGAACTGCCTCGATTTCTGTGCATAGCCCTATTTCCTCTATTCTTGACCCTGGGTATGTCTAGTTTTGACTGATTCCATCTAGGATGAAATCTGGGATGATTTTCCTATGTTGGTGCATGATTTGAGACTTGTTTTAACATGGATTTTGGTATCTGGTGTTTCGTTCCAGTCGGGTGGCGTTTGGACGTCAACGACAGGTGGATATTGATCGTGTTTACATGCGAAGCGATAGGTTTTTACCTAGGCGAGTAGCGTGTGCTGTTTGGTTTTTGATGGGATTTTCATGTGCTTTAGCATCGTGATATACTTGTAGGTACCCCGTGTGATGTTGAGGCAAAGGAGATGAAGATAGCGACATCGGCTTTGGCACACGAGAAGCAAGGTGAGTAGATTTATATCTACGGGGAGAAGTCGGGTGGATGGCGTATAGCACCCCCGCAGTCCGTGGTGATGTATACGAATACGTATACACACGCATATTTATTTTGGGTTGTTTAGGATTATTGATAGTAATATTGGTAGTATTGATGATAAGAATATATTGGTTTAGTATAG
This sequence comes from Agapanthus africanus, assembly GCA_030015575.1. Lineage (NCBI taxonomy): Eukaryota > Viridiplantae > Streptophyta > Magnoliopsida > Asparagales > Amaryllidaceae > Agapanthus > Agapanthus africanus. The sequence continues at coordinate 289,096,659 of JASDDO010000029.1, forward strand.
TGCGAACCCTAGAGTAGTGGTTGCACTCACACATACACTCACACACATACTTGCATACATTCTTTCATTTGATGGTGCGTATATCTACACATGGGTATGGGACTATGTGTTTACATACGAGATTTGAGGATGATACGTGGGACTGAGATGATACTTGATGTGAGGCCGTGAGATCGGCGATGTGACATAGTTGTCTTTGAGGTGCGATATGATAGTTTTAGCGGGCCTTTGGACATGTGCTTTACCCGCATTCATATTTTTATAGATGGCATCGATTTGTACTAGACTTAGAGTAGTACCCCAGATTGTGCGATCTGATGATGAGTGATACCTGATATGTGATGAGATGGTGTGATATTGACCCCTACCCAGTTATTGGGATGCCGTACGACGATTTACCGTACGAGCCGATATTGATGATAGATCCGCACTCATGACTCGAGGATATCTTACGATATGTTATTGAGGCGTGATCACCGACTATCATATCTATATATACCGACTCAGATTTAGGTGGTTTCATACCCCTTCTGTCTAGATTAGTTAGTGGACCTTAGACTGAGCCGAGACATACCTATTTCAAAACTAACGAATCAGGGATATTTTAAAGATAGGCAGAAGGGTTATACGGATATTTTCAAATGATGCACCTTTTCTTAAAACACCGTAGCCCTTATTTTACCAAAAGCCCTGTTTCGTCTTATTTCAAAAGGCAAGGTTGCATGACATATCTATTGGGGCAGGTTCTGTACTTTTGCGTTGATTATTCGTTTCCGCATATTCCTGCTATTTGCATTGCATCGCTTGTATTGTTGTTATATTCAGTCATGCTGCTAGGACACCAGCACCATTATCGATGATGCATATGTTCCACATACACTTGTTGCCGGCTCACACACTTTATCATCGATAATTGCCATGTCACTACACTGTAGTACTGTTGCATTTTGTGTATGTTGCCTACATTTCTTTACATGTCGCATACATCGTGCTTTCTGATTATACGCATTGAGAAATGTTGTTTCCATGATATTTCTGGATTTGGGAACCGTGGGTATTTCAAAAGAGGATGTATAATTGTTTTAAAAACCCGGTTACCCTTGATATGATATTTCAGTGCGTCCACCATGTGTTTTCTCGGTGCTGAGAGCGACATGTGAAACCCGATTCGAGGAGGCGGATGAGGCCGATTGCGGGTACATGGTGGACCCGGTATGGTACCCCGGGGCGAGAACGGTTTCGCTGTGTAGTTGACGGTGAGCCTGGCAGAGGGACTACTACCTACCGGTGATTGGTTGGACCTGGCGGTTATCCGGAGGATACTGACCAGAGTCGATAGATGGATTTGGGCGTACTGCCGGGGCCGAGGGCCGATACCGCAGACAGAGCCCGTGGGCCGATCCGAACTGACGGAGCCCGATATATAAGGATTTACGTGCCGATGCTGGGCACAGTTTTCATGATGTTTTCGAGTGCCGATGCTGGGCACTCTGGTTCCATGATTTTGATGTGTCGCGAGGGACACGGGTGGATTATATCGTCATATTATTTCCCATGCACATGTTTTATGATATTTACATGCATGGTGGTTATCGTCAGTGGGTGATGAGTGGACGGGATCCACGTGTGTGCAGATTTGATTACATTGATTATACCTCACATTCATGACATGCTATTACCTGAGGCATTAGCACGAGCACTTGGCACTACACTCATGTATAAAGATTATATTGCCAGTTTAGCATGCTTCAGCTTTATTCATATTGAGGTTATTTATATCTGATCATATTGACCAAGGATGGGTCATGCATTCGATCTCTGCTTGTAGATATTTTCTATTCACGAGTTGGCAACTCACCCCCGTTGTGCCCCAGTTCTTGCAGGTTTGCCGTACAGATTCCATAGCGGCATTTCTGGCACACTGCTTCCTTATGGGTGACTTGCTTGGGTAGGTGGGTTCTTTTGTATCAGAACCGCCATTGTTCATGTATTATTTATTGTATCTAGAATTTCCATCAACCAAAACTTGTATATTGTTTCAGACTTAGTCAGCAGTGTTGTATTATTTCGACCTTAGAGTCGCACTTGTAGTATTGCGGTTTTCTGCCTGTTTTTGAGTTCCTTTTTCGGTTTTGATCCTCGCCCTTTGGCGTTGTATATTATTATTGCTTGCGTGGTTGTGACCGTCAATTGACGAAGAGCTAGCTCCCGCTTGGGGATGCCTTTTATCATGTTATATATTGTTCTTGTTGTACCCCGTTCGGGGCCAGTTTTTACAAAGAAAACTCTGCCGAATTTTTCAGGAAAAAATGCACAATTTAAAAATACATATTCGGCTTAGTTATTTAAAAACTTGATTTTCAAAACATGATTTCTTTACCTCTTAAAACTAGTTTTTCCTTATTTACTCCTTAAATGGTTTTAGATTTCTGGGCTTTTGGCTTACATGGATCAGATGGAGTCTTGTAGACTTCATAGGATTCAAGGGCCAGTCACGTGCTCTTTCGGATCGTGACAAAGTTGGTATCAGAGCGCTAGGTTGACCTTGGTTCGAGTCTAAGTTTGACTATGTGGAGCTTAGGGCGTTTATATATATACGGAACTTAGGCTTGACCTTACGGAACTTAGACTTGGTCGAGGGGGTATTAGACCCGAACTTTCGTCGCGTAGGATGACCCTTGGTTGATGGAATAGGTGACTAAAGCAGAGTGACGTACCGTTGGTATGTTCCGCGGCATACTTACGACACGCCACTCCGCTTAAGAAACCTTAGGTTGTACATTTCTTTGCATTGTGTTATATTCCTTCCTATGATCTATCCTCATCGATACTGGTTATGGTTTTGCTGCCGCGATTGCACGGGCAGAGTGAGCTATGGCTCGAGTTGTCAGCATGAGCTCATCATGGACGAGGACTGACCAGGGCGTGATTCCCGAGGCATACGATTGCATATTGAGGCGTCGTCTTATTGTGTTTCCGCACTTTGGACGTTTGACAGATCGCTGTTGCGAGATTTCTAGGACGTACCGGTCGGTACCAGAGGATTGAGCCACTGATAGAGGCCAGCCAGGATGTGATGACCGTTGATATGTCGCTTATTCATGATGGTGAGTCGCTAGTCACCGAGGATGAATGACTAGGACATGTGGTTCGTTCGCTTACCCCGATGCGAGGTCATCAGGTAGATTGATTCCAGCTATAGGCGACTTCACGCAGGTTCGTTGAGAGTCGATTGAGACGATCGAATGTCAGGAGCCTATTTTCCAAGTTTAAAGTATACGGAAAGACATGCAGGTGATTCTATGGACCCTCTAGAAGAATGAAACCCTAACTCGACTTAATGACCGTGTGAAAGCCTTTGAACCTTAGGGTTTGCGGCAGTTCCGCGACGCCATTAGTGAGGCTTGGGTTTGCCCTTCTACGGCTGGACCACCGACGCTGTGGCATGTACTCGATACTATTAAACTGTACCCGAGATGTTGAGCTCTTGGGGGATTGTGAGGTTCTGACGAGTCGATCGGATGATTCGACATCATTCGGATATCATGTGATGTGACACTGCTTGGGAGACTCCAGATGCGAACATAGCCGTCGGAGCTCAGTCCGTGTAGCCACGGTGAGATGAGTCCGAGTCAGTCGATATTGGAGCAAGGTGGAGTAAAGAGTTCGCACGAGATTTCGACGAGATGACGTTCCACTCCGCTGACATCAGAGATGTGACATGCACGCTGAGGACGTGTTCGGCTAGATATCTTCTACTGAGTGAGGAAGATATCGAGTTCGTGATTTTAAGTCCGTATGAGGGACCTCGTATGGACCAGAGCCGAAGGCATTGCGGTGCGCGGATGGAGACGCGACATCGAATGGACGATGATACAGATAAGCGGGACAAGAGGTTCGTGTGAGACGCTGATGAGCTGTCATTATTCCCCGTCGAGACCAGAGGCCTGATATGCTTACAGAGGCATTGGGATGCGACCAATTTCCGGGGAGATGCTGTGCTGAGGATACAGATGTCCATTGAATATGAAGAGACTATGCAAGAGTACCAGCCTCCGTACAGATCGGCATTGGCAAGATCGACAGAGACCTTGAGCAGGATTCCTTCCAGGACACCGTTGCAATGATGTTGCACCCAGGATCAGACGTGTGATGTGCATTCAGAGAGCCGAAGGCCAACGCCAGTGACATATTGCTTTACGAGCGGTCGTAAGGATTGACCGAGAGATTACCAAAGAAGTGCCAGAACGGAATCGTTCCTGTCAGCACTCCTGACCGGGCTGATGAGCCGATAGATTGCGAGATTGGTGATCCACAGGAAAGATCAGGAACCAGAGGCAGAGGACGCCAGCCGCGAGCAAGAGGCAAGTAGAGATCTTGTGCTACTAGCATTGGATGCACCGGCACCTTCTCGACTTCGAGGGAGGATATACCGACGACAGTATTTATGATTTGTGATTTTGTGATTCGACTATCACGTATCTGTCACTTTGGATTTCGGTGTTTTGGCGTCCTGTTTTCATGATTTGGTTTCGATGACTGAGTTCTATGATTTCTGTTTTCGTGCACCATGGTTGCACTTATTGGGCATTTATACCTGGCGCATCATTATTACTCTTGAGGTATTGATTGTGATTTCATGCCTATTATATGCCGGTGATTTGATTTACGCTTCCAGCATAGTTTTCATGCACTTCTAGTGTTTTGATTTGATTTGTGCACGCTGATGCACACGGTTGTGAGATTTCCATCGCGGTACACTTGATTTTGATTGAGCCGCATTATATCGTTGATTTTGACCCTGACATTGATGATTGATTCTTGCACTCCGTGCTTTTGGTTTGACTTACGCATGTTCGGCGTTTGCTATTGGATTTCGTGATTCCGTGCGTGTTGAGTGCGCAGGGTTTAGATTTTCATTCGTGCATGATGGATGCACCGATTTGGATTTTCTTGCATGTTGGACGCATGTTTTGAGATACGATTTTGATGCACACCAGATGCACTAAATCGAGATTCTTCGTGCATGTCAGATGCATCTGTTTTGACTGCCAGGCACACACGTTGCCTATGACAGATGCTTCGTGCACACCCGTTGCACCTAGATGTGGTTTTGTGCACCTGTTTAGCACATATATGGATTTTGATTTCCGTGCGCACCAGACGCACAGGGTGGTGTTATGTATATTTTTGAGATTTATTCCTTTTGGAGCAGTACATTTTTATGATATTGGATATTTATTTTCTTACTGAGCAGGACTAGTCAGAGGACAGTACCTGGATATATATTGTGCATGCATTGATAGTCGAAGGGATTTCCAAAGCGTGAGCTATAGTCTCAGTATATACCTACGTGTCCGACATGACACGAAACGTTTTAAAAACAAGGAAACCCTTCTGATTGTTTTCAAAACGGCGGAACGTGCTTATTAAACAAAGGATATATATATATACATATATAGTTATTTTCTTATGAAAAACGTCCGCCACTGTGCAGTGTTATGCGCATCGCACAGCGACTTAAAAAGATTGGGCATGCATTTGCATCAGCTATTCACATGTATAGATTGGATGTCTACATGTGTAGTTCTGATCCATATCATATCGGTTTTGTATTGGATTTGACATTGTGTCTTTACCTTGACTCCGATGATTGCGAGATGCTTGATGGAGTGTTGCTTTTGAGTTATCTGCTCAGTACTCATGCGCATGCATTGCGCTGTGACGTTCTATGTATTGATGATTTCGGAGCCCCGACGACTTGAAATTTGTATCGAAATGTTTTAGTGTTTGGGGTTTAAAATTTAAATTCGGGGACCGAATTTCTTTAAGGGGGGTAGATTCTAACATTTCCAAAATAATAAAATATTATTTTCGGGAATTTTTATAATTTAATATTATTTTAATGAATATTTTAATATTCGGGTGGAATTAAATACAAATAAATGGTGGAAAATTTTGGAAAATTCTAAAATGAGGTATTTTACGGAATTATGCCATTTTAAAGTTTTTAAGACTAGTTATATGCTAATTTAGTGTTAATCGCGATTAAAAAACGCTAATTGGATTTTTAGCATTTTTGTGCAAAAATGTGCACATATCATTTTCCACACTTGTTACACTCGTGTTACATTTTGTTGCCATGGTTCATTTGGATTCACTATTGGGGTGAGAAGGAAAAGAAAAGAAAAGGAAAGAGTAGGTGATGATGAGAGAGAGAGAGAGAACAAGTCAACCCCACCTTTTTGAACCATGCCTCCATCATTTCCCTTCTCATTTTCTCTCCCCTCTTCTTCTAGAGCTGCTGCTGCTCCTACTCCCTCTCATTTCCCTCCCCTTCACTTCATAGATCCACAATGAAATCCAAGCCAAAACCTTATTCCCACTTCACAAAAAGTGTTCCCGAGCTCACTAGCTTCGCATTGAACCTAGCAAGATTGGATTTGGAGGACTTTGAGCAACTCAAGAATTTTCTTGAGTTGCCAAAGGAGGTAATTTCTGCACCTATTAGAGTAGTATCTCATTTCTATTGCATCCATACTAGTTTAGTATCGATATTGTGTCATTTTGTGGATTTTAGAGAATTCAAGTGAGGGTTTAGGGTAAAACTGAAATCAAGATGAAATTGAGGCTTGTTGAGACCCTAGAAACCCTGGTGTAATGAAAAATTTGACCCAAACCTGGAATTGAAACCAGAATACGGAATTACGGAACCGATATCGGAAAAAACTGGAAATCTGGGACTGTTTTATGCAATCTGCTATCACCCCAAGACCCCAAAAATAAAATTGAGTTGACAGTGAGATGTGCAGGCACCATAGAACCAACACCCCAAACCCTAGCCCCCAACTCCAAACTGAGGCCGCCAATTTATCCCTTCTGGCCGCAATTTGCAGCCAGAGCAGGAGGGAACTGCCTCGATTTCTGTGCATAGCCCTATTTCCTCTATTCTGGACCCTGGGTATGTCTAGTTTTGACTGATTCCATCTAAGGTGAAATCTGGGATGATTTTCCTATGTTGGTGCATGATTTGAGACTTGTTTTAACATGGATTTTGGTATCTGGTGTTTCGTTCCTGTCGGGTGGCGTTTGGACGTCAACGACAGGTGGATATTGATCGTGTTTACATGCGAAGCGATAGGTTTTTACCTAGGCGAGTAGCGTGTGCTGTTTTGGTTTTCGATGGGATTTTCATGTTCTTTAGCATCGTGATATACTTGTAGGTACCCCGCGTGATGTAGAGGCAAAGGAGATGAGGATAGCGACATCAGCTTTGGCACACGAGAAGCAAGGTGAGTAGATTTATATCTACGGGGAGAAGTCGGGTGGATGGCGTATAGCACCCCCGCAGTCCGTGGTGATGTATACGAATACGTATACACACGCATATTTATTTTGGGTTGTTTAGGATTATTGATAGTAATATTGGTATTATTGATGATAAGAATATATTGGTTTAGTATAGTGCGAACCCTAGAGTAGTGGTTGCACTCACACATACACTCACACACATACTTGCATACATTCTTTCATTTGATGGTGCGTATATCTACACATGGGTATGGGACTATGTGTTTACATACGGGATTTGAGGATGATACGTGGGACTGAGATGATACTTGATGTGAGGCCGTGAGATCGGCGATGTGACATAGTTGTCTTTGAGGTGCGATATGATAGTTTTAGCGGGCCTTTGGACATGTGCTTTACCCGCATTCATATTTTTATAGATGGTATCGATTTGTACTAGACTTAGAGTAGTACCCCAGATTGTGCGATCTGATGATGAGTGATACCTAATATGTGATGAGATAGTGTGATATTGACCCCTACCCAGTTATTGGGATGTCGTATGACGATTTACCGTACGAGCCGATATTGATGATAGATCTGCACTCATGACTCGAGGATATCTTACGATATGTTATTGAGGCGAGATCACCGACTATCATATTTATATATACCGACTCAGATTTAGATGGTTTCATACCCCTCCTGTCTAGATTACTTAGTAGACCTTAGACTGAGCCGAGACATACCTATTTCAAAACTAACGAATCGGGGATATTTTAAAGATAGGCAGAAGGGTTATACGGATATTTTCAAATGATGCACCTTTTCTTAAAACACCGTAGCCCTTATTTTACCAAAACCCCTGATTCTTCTTATTTCAAAAGGCAAGGTTGCATGACATATCTATTGGGGCAGGTTTTGTACTTTTGCGTTGATTATTCGTTTTCGCATATTCCTGCTATTTGCCTTGCATCGCCTGTATTGTTGTTATATTCAGTCATGCTGCTAGGACACCAGCACCATTATCGATGATGCATATGTTCCACATACACGTGTTGCCAATTCACACACTTTATCATCGATAATTGCCATGTCACTACACTGTAGTACTGTTGCATTTTGTGTATGTTGCCTACATTTGTTTACATGTCGCATACATCGTGCTTTCTGATTATACGCATTGAGATATGTTGTTTCCATGATATTTCTGGATTTGGGAACCGTGGGTATTTCAAAAGAGGATGTATAATTGTTTTAAAAACCCGGTTACCCTTGATATGATATTTCAGTGCGTCCACCATGTGTTTTCTCGGTGCTGAGAGCGATATGTGAAACCCGATTCGAGGAGGCGGATGAGGCCGATTGCGGGTACATGGTGGACCCGGTATGGTACCCCGGGGCGAGAACGGTTTCGCTGTGTAGTTGACGGTGAGCCTGGCAGAGGGACTACTACCTACCGGTGATTGGTTGGACCTGGCGGTTATCCGGAGGATACTGACCAGAGTCGATAGATGGATTTGGGCGTACTGCAGGGGCCGAGGGCCGATACCGCAGGCAGAGCCCGTGGGCCGATCCGGACTGACGGAGCCCGATATATGAGGATTTACGTGCCGATGCTGGGCACAGTTTTCATGATGTTTTCGAGTGCCGATGCTGGACACTCTGGTTCCATGATTTTGATGTGTCGCGAGGGACACGGGTGGATTATATCCTCATATTATTTCCCATGCACATGTTTTATGATATTTACATGCATGGTGGTTATCGTCAGTGGGTGACGAGTGGACAGGATCCACGTGTGTGCAGATTTGATTACATTAATTATACCTCACATTCATGACATGCTATTACCTGAAGCACGAGCACGAGCACTGGGCACTACACTCATGTATAGAGATTACATTGCCAGTTTAGCATGCTTCAGCTTTATTCATATTGAGGTTATTTATATCTGATCGTATTGACCAAGGATGGGTCATGCATTCGATCTCTGCTTGTAGATAATTTCTATTCACGAGTTGGCAACTCACCCCCGTTGTGCCCCAGTTCTTGCAGGTTTGCCGTACAGATTCCATAGCGGCATTTCTGGCACACTGCTTCCTTATGGGTGACTTGCTTGGGTAGGTGGGTTCTTTTGTATCAGAACCGCCATTGTTCATGTATTATTTATTGTATCTAGAATTTCCATCAACCAAAACTTGTATATTATTTCAGACTTAGTCAGCAGTGTTGTATTATTTCGACCTTAGAGTCGCGCTTGTAGTATTGCGGTTTTCTGGCTGTTTTTGAGTTCCTTTTTCGGTTTTGATCCTCGCCCTTTAGCGTTGTATATTATTATTGCTTGCGTGGTTGTGACCGTCGATTGACGAAGAGCTAGCTCCCGCTTGGGGATGCCTTTTATCATGCTATATATTGTTCTTGTTGTACCCCGTTCGGGGCCAGTTTTTACAAAGGAAACTCTGCCGAAATTTTCAGGAAAAATTGTACAATTTAAAAATACATATTCGGCTTAGTTATTTAAAAACTTGATTTTCAAAACATGATTTCTTTACCTCTTAAAACTAATTTGTCCTTATTTACTCCTTAAATGGTTTTAGATTTCTGGGCTTTTGGCTTACTTGGATCAGATGGAGTCCTGTAGACTTCATAGGATTCAAGGGCCAGTCACGTGCTCTTTCGGGTCGTGACAAGCGATATATTCCGCTTCCATCGTCGAGTCTGCAACGGTTTCCTGTTTGGAACTCTTCCAACACACCGCCCCTCCATTGAGGGTAAAGACAAAACCCGACATGGACTTGGAATCATCCTTGTCACTCTGGAAGCTGGAGTCAGCAAAGGCCTCGATCTGGAGGTCTTTTCCGCCATACACCAAGAACAACTCCTTAGTCCTTCTCAGCTACTTGAGAATGTTCTTTACCGCTATCCAGTGTTTCTCCCCAGGGTTTGACTGATACCTGCTTACCACACTCAGTGCATAAGCTACATCCGGTCTGGTACACAACATCGCATACATTATAGAGCCTACCGCAGAAGCGTAGGGTATAATAGACATGCGATCCCTCTCCAAATCAGTCTTGGGAGACATCTCTTTAGAGAGGGTGATCCCGTGACAAAACGGTAGGTTACCGCGCTTGGAATCTTCCATACTGAATCTTTTCAGTACGGTGTCGATGTACCTGGACTGTGAAAGTCCTAATATCCTCTTAGATCTATCACGATGGATCCGGATCCCCAGGATGTATGAGGCATCACCCAGGTCTTTCATGGAGAACCTGTGCGACAAGAACCCCTTGACAGATTTTAGCATAGGAATGTCATTTCCTATTAAGAGAATGTCATCCACGTATAAAACGAGGAATACTACAATTCTCACTACAAATCTACAATAGATGCATGGTTCATCTGGATTTTTGATAAAGCCAAATTCCTTGACCGTCTCATCAAAACAGATGTTCCAACTCCGCGATGCCTGCTTAGTCCATAAATGGACTTAAGCAACTTGCACACCTTTCCGCTGCTCCCACTCTGAATGAAACCCTCTGGCTGGTCCATATAGACACACTCTTCTAAATTTCCATTTAGAAAAGCGGTTTTTAGGTCCATCTGCCAAATCTCATAATTGTGGAAAGCAGCAATGGCAAGAAGGATCCGAATGGATTTCAGCATAGCCACCGGAGAAAAGGTTTCGTCATAGTCCAAACCAGGTCTTTGACGAAAACCCTTTGCAACAAGTCTAGCCTTATAGGTCTCAACCTGTCCATCTACACCAATCTTCCTTTTGAAGATCCACTTGCATCCTACGGGTTTTACCCCGTCTGGAGCAATGTCCAACGTCCATACTTTGTTGGTGTACATGGACTCCATTTCGGTCCGTATTGCATCCAGCCATTTTACCGAGTCAACGCTCTGAACGGCCTGCTGGAAGCTAGTAGGCTCATCATAATCTATGATGCAATCATCTCTATCCCCGTCTATAAGAAAACCGTAGTATCTCTCGGGCGGATGAGACTGCCTACTGCTCCTGCGGAGCAACGTAGGAATGTCCTGTTCGTTTAAACCCTCTGGTTCCTCTAGGCTTTCAGTAATAGCTCGTGGTTCTGGAATTTCTTCCAGTTCTACTGTGCTCCAACTTATCTGGTTTTCCAAAAACTCAGTCTCCAAGAAGTAGGCATGACGAGAAACAAAAACCTTTTGTTCCTCTTCACAGTAGAAGTAATATCCCTTGGAGTTCTTTGGATATCCCACGAACTTGCACTGTACTGAGCGTGCCTCGAGTTTGTCCGCATGCTGCTTTTTAACAAAAGCTGGACATCCCCATGTCTTAATATGATTAAGATGGGGCCTCTATCCACACCACATCTCATATGGTGTGGTAAGCACAGTCTTAGTAGGAACTTGGTTCAAAAGGTATGCAGCTGATTCTAGTGCATACCCCCAGAATGATCGCGGTAACTCAGCGTTACTCATCATGGACCGTACCATATCCAATAGGGGTCCGGTTCCGTCTCTCCGATACACCGTTATGTTGCGGAGTGTATGGAGGAGTAAGCTGAGAGAGAATTCCATTCTCTTTTAAGTAATTCAGGAACTCGGCACTTAAGTATTCTCCACCTCGATCCGATCTTAGAATCTTGATATTTTTGCCGGTTTGTTTTTCTACTTCATTCTTATATTCCTGGAACTTTTCAAAGGCTTCGGACTTATGTTTCATCAAGAAGACATAACCGTACCTTGAGAAGTCATCCGTAAAAGTAATGAAGTAAGAATAACCGCTTCGCGCATGTGTAGACATTGGACCGCACACGTCGCTGTGTACGAGTCCTAAGAGCTCGCTCGCTCTTACTCCGTGTCCAGTGAATAGAGTCTTTGTCATCTTTCCTTTGAGACCGGATTGACAAGTGGCATACGATTGATATTCGAACGGATCCAAATATCCTTCTGTATGTAACTTAGTCAACCTTCTCTCATTGATGTGACCCAGTCTACAATGCCATAAGAAAGTCTGATTCATATCTGGAGACTTTCTTTTGTGTGTATTCTGGACATTGAAAATCTGTGGTTGGTTTAATACGTATATACCATTGCTCAGTGTACCTGACCCAATCAGAACTTGATTAAGGTGAATGTTTACAACATTACTTACAAACGCAAATTCATAACCTTCTTTAGAAACCAAAGATACAGAAATGATATAACAAGTTGCGTTGGGTACAAAAAAGCAATTACGCAAAACCAAAACATGCCCATCTGACATTCCCAGGTGATAGTCCCCCACGGCTTTAGCATCCATACTAGCTCCGTTCGCAACTCTGAGGGTCATGTCACCTGCCTTCAAAACCCTACGGTTTCTCAACGCCTGCAAAGAATTACAGATATGAGATCCTGATCCGGTATCCAATACCCAGGAAGTAGAGTTTATCGAAAGACAGTTTTCAATAACATACACACCTGAAGCTGAAGCCGCAACCTGCTTCAGTTCCTGTGTCCTGGCTTTCCAAGCCCTGCAATCTTTCTTCCAGTGTCCACTCTTATGACAATAGAAGCATTATTCTTTACCCACAAGCTTCCCCGCTATCTTTGTTGCTTTTTCGTTTCCCTTCGTATCCACTTTACTAACACCGCCCCTTGGTTTGGCGGGGGCTTTCTTCTTCTTTCCCTTGGCTTTCGCCTTGGACCTGGAAGAAGAAGATCCTCCTACAAACAAAGTTGGTGTTTCCCTACCTTTCTGTAGGGTGCCCTCTGCGCTCCTCAGCATGTTGAGGAGTTCTGAAAGTTCAACTTCTTTCTCTTGTAAGTTGAAATTCAGTATAAACTGGGCGTAAGTGGAAGGAAGGGACTGGAGAACCAAGTCTGTATAGAGCTCACTCTCCAACGTGGTCCCAAGTTCTGCGAGCTCCTCAATGTAGCCAATCATCTTAAGCACGTGTTCCGCTACCGATGATCCGATGGCCAATTTTGCCGAAAACAACTTCTTCGACACTTCGTATCTTGCGATAGGGGACTGCTCTCCATACAGTTCTTTTGTATGGAGAAATATGGATTCCAGATCCATATTCTCGTTCCTCCTCTGATGTTCGTTATCCATAGAGGCAAGCACGAGGCACTTGGCCTTCGCGCAATCAATCTCCCAAGTCTTACGGATTTCCTTATCCGCGACGCTGGAGGTGGGACCTGGGACGGGGGGAGCTTTGGTGGTAAGAAGATACCCCAGCTTGTCGTAAGTGATTGCCATTTTGACATTCCTGAGCCAATCTTTGTAGTTTGGCCCTGTCAGTATGTTTTTATCTAGCAGTAACTTAAGTCCAGTCATGTCGATTTGGTCGCTGCAATTAGGAGAGAGAGAAGAAACACTCAGCACGACGCTCTTGCAAGTTTAGAATGGTTTTTAATTTGTCTAAACAGGATGGCTCCCACTGTCTCTCGAATCCCTCCTCAAACCATAAAGGAAGAATTAGCCGGGATCAATCCCACCGCACAATACTTGCTTAACCGTTCAGCCAGGCCAGTGTCGGTACTTCGAGGGAGGTTTTCCAACGCTTTCGTGAAGTTCCTTAATTTAAGAACCTCTTTTCCCTGGGGGCGTAGCCCCGCTAACACCTTTTTGGACACCTACTAGGTTTATAGCATTGATCGTTTAGTGAGAAATTTCCCGAGGAGTAGCATATACTCACAGTAGGATCGGGATCCAAATATCATCGTGTGACGAAAATGAAGGAATCCTACCATAATCATCACACTCCAAATGGTAAGCAAATCTAGCAAGTTTCAGTACTTATGAAACTCCCGATGTGGATTTTTGCCCCATGCTCTTATGACCTTGACATTGGCCAACAAATCATAAGTCACATGTCAAGTTCTACCCGTCGTTCTCCAGGTTAATTTGAATCCACCCGTACCTACCCTTGACTTTGGCCAACAAGGCAGTACGACTGTTCCAAATCAACACATCTATCTATGCTGCACATGAATACCCAATAGCTACCAATCACTATGCCTTGACTTTGGCCAACAAACACAGCTTGAATACTATTGACTATTCATGTGAAACGACGGAGGGCTACGAATGGTTTTGGCTAAAACGTGAACGTAGTGAACTTGATATAATCGATGGAACGAGATAGCTTTTAAAAGGAGTGGCTCAAGCTCCGCATTTAAAAGTTGGTTTTGAAAAGAACCGAGTGGCTTTTCGAAAGTGTTCCAACGACTTTAGCTTGGTTTATTATCTTTGCATTAGTTCTTTTAATGCGTGATATTCTTGCATTAGTTCTTTTAATGCGTCCCATCATTTAATCCTACCATTGCAGAAAACAACCAAAATATGACGTACGCTTATGCCATTCGCATTCGCCACGGGGCCCCGTCATCACCCGTTAGGTTACTTAACTAACGACAGAGCGGGGGCTGGGCTAGCGCGGCTGTAAAACATAAGCAACGCCTAAATAGTTATAAATATATAGCAATGATAGACATTACAGATCACAGATGAATACATTGGATATACTAGGAATCCGCAATCCTTTCGAGCCTGCAACGAAAAGCGGATTACACGGTCGCGGTGAATAGCTAATACCCCATCCAAGACCCCTACGGGTGCGGCAAACTACCCGCCAAGTACCCCGAAGTGGAGCAACCTCCCTCAACGCCGTGAGCAGGCCACTCGGCACTTCGAGATACCCGGTAGTTTGTGCACCCCCTCCCTGGGTCTATCCTAGGAGCAAAAACAGTAAAAAGAATTATACAATGACGGCTACAACCCCGACCCGGTTGTGCGGCCATACAAATAATAATATTACATCAATTTACATTTTACAATGAATGAAAGAAAAAGAAACACTCATCTCACATCCACCCCGGCTATTCACCCGCGACAGTCCAACGCATTCATATACACAAACCATCATCAAACACAGATCATAGATATGTATAACCCCGACTAATCGACATATAGCGATTAGCCAACGTTCAATACATATAAACATCACAGATATAACAATTATAGTCAAAGTGCAGTGAAGTTCGAAAAAAATACGGATTTATAGGCCCCGAAAAATAAATTTCTTTTCTGGAAAAACTGGGCAAATATAAACCATCTGAAAAATCCCAAAACCCAACAAAAAGAACACTGCAGCAAACCCGGTCGACAACAGTAACAAGACGACCGCGGTTCCGCGGCAATGGGCATGGTTCTGCCGCGGAACAGCGGCTCTTTGATGAGTTCAGGCGACCGTTTTTGCATGGTGTCTTCACAAAACCCTGAGCCGATTTTTGGAGTAGAAATTTTTATTTTTAGAGCACAAAAAATTTCAACAGAAAGTTAGGGTTTTGATTTTCCGGTTTTTGCGATTTTTCCGATCGAACTTCCATACACTTTACTACTAAGCTAGTTTAAGTTTAGTTAGGCTCTGATACCACTGTAAGTCCACGTTGCCTACCCCGGTACTTACGAGGAGGCGGAAACGGTATATAAAAATCAAATTTTAGCGCAAGGGGCAACATGGACTAACAAAGTCGGGATCTTTTCTAAACTAAACTAGCAAGAAAGCTAAAGAGAGTTAGCTACTTGGAAAAGAGGTTATACCTAACTTGAACTCCTTCTTCTTTAAACCTTTGTAGGGGTTGATGGTGCTTTCCTCGTCGCCTTCTTCCGTCAAAGATGGATCCACTTGAGGGTTCAACCTTCGGGCTCTTTCTCGAACTTTGAGTGAACTAGGATCTTTGGCTTGCTAAACCTCTAACCCTAGAGTGAGTAGAGAGTGGCTTTGGGGTGTTTTTCTCTCAAGGAGATGGATTCTCAACACATGAGAAGGGAGCTCCTTGAACTAGAGGAGGAGGAAGAAGAAGAGAGAAGAGAGAAGTGTTATCATAGAATGAATAATATCCTTTTCATTTTACAACCATAACCAAAAAGAAAAGAATTATCGAATTAACAATAATAATAATAATGAAATAGTTGATGGAAGGTTTGGAATGACCATTATCATTACATTCATTAAATGAATTTTGCTAGAATCAAAGAGCATCTTTGCAAAGTAATGATGATGGTCAAACTTTCAACTATGGTCAACTAGTCAACCTTGGTCAACAAGTCAACAATCCCAACCATGACACAATTTCATTTAATTAATATTATTAATTGATAATTCATAAATCCATTGGGGTTTGGAAAAAGACGACTGTCAACTGTGCATACGCACCCGTTCCAAAACCCTAATGAAAGTTCTCTTCCTCCGCCTCAATCAACTGTGCATACACACCCGCATTCTTGTTCCGAGGAACATGAATACTATGAGATAAAATCAACCCCAAAACATATACCAGTATCTGGATCAAATCAGAGCCTGCTAGTAATATCTTTCCGGACTCCAAACGTGCACAAGTGCGCGGATGAGAACGAACCCTGTTGCAAAACCATGCGACCTCTACTCTGTTTTGCCCTGAGGCGAATAGCCCTCTGTGTGGGACTCTAAAGACCCGACACTATGCTGGCAGTGGGTTTAACCACAGACCGCAAGCGACACTAGCTGTGCGTAATGGTCCCCAGGTAGATGCCGATAAGAAGACTGACGAGGTGAACCCTATCTGAACCCCTACTGAGTCTGAATGTGACAGTCTCCGTACAGTCCGGTCTGTTCGTTTGATACATCGCATGTCGGGCCTAGGGGGCGGTAAACGTCAGTCCTCTAATAGCGGTACAAGTCGTGTCGGAGTGAATCCCAAAACACCCTGAGATAACACTGGAAGCCTACCAGTATATCTAGCTTGCCCTGGCCAGGGACTACTCGTGTAATGGCTCTCCTAGACACAGCGCGATGTCAACCCCCAATACCGGGAGAGACGAATCCTGTCTAACTGTCACTGCATACAAGTGCTTCGGGACTGCACCCAACCACTACCTGTTTGCTCGACTCCTTTGAGCTGTGGTAGGGTAGTGATCAAAGTGCAGTGGGAACACACTCGAGACGAAGTGCCAGTGTCAAGTCAGCGGACTAAGCTGTACTCATGTCACCTGGGAACTGATAACTGACGATAGGTATAATACCAACTTGTCTGTTCCCGACGAGTCCTGTCCAGTGTACTCGTAACCCAACGAGCACCCGCATACTATCTCAAGTACGACGTACTGACGGCTGTGGGACAGACCGTCTCCCACACTGGGATGAGAAGCGCATGCGCCAGTCTACTCCGGAGTATCGATGCCTTGTCTTGATAGTCCTGCGACTAGGGACCAGTATAAGGATGTGCTTATAGATTACCTAGCCCCCACTAGTGTGACTGCCATCACAACACTGGTAATCAAGCAAAGATCCTAAGGGCTCCACTAATGCGTATAGGTGATATGATAAAATAAACACATGTACACATTGAAGTAGAAACAAACCAAGTGTTAGTGTATATGCCCTAGAGGCCATTACTGTATCATACTAGTTTGTATATTACTTAATGGAAGCTTGGGATATTCACAGTTGTATATACAATCTTGCTCGAAATGGTAGTATGCTACTTGGTTTGTCTCTGCTTTAATATGTGCATGTGTTTCTTTTAGCATATTGCTGGTATACATATTAGTAGAGCCCGTAGGATCTTTGCTTGATTACCAGCGTTGTGATGGCGCTCGCAATCGTGGGAGCTGGGTAATCCATAAGCACATCCTTATACAGGTCCCTGGTCGTTGGACTATCGAGACAGGGCATCGATACTCCGGAGTAGACTAGCGTATGCGCTTCTCATCCCAGTGTGGGAGACGGTCTGTCCCACAGCCGTTAGTACGTCGTACTTGGGATAGTATGCGGGTGCTCGTTAGGTTACGAGTACACTGGACAGGACTCATCGGGAACTGTTGGTTGGAAATATACCTATCGTCAGTTATCAGTTCCCAGGTGACATGAGTACGGCTTAGTCCGCTGACTTGACACTGTCACTTCGCCTCGAGTGTGTTCCCACTGCACTTTGATTACTACCCTACCACGGCTCAAAAGAGCCGTGCAAACAGGTAGATTTTGGGTGCAGTCCCGAAGCACTTGGAGGGAGTGACGGTTAGACAGGATTCGTCTCTCCCGGTATTGGGGGTTGACATCGCGCTGTGTCTAGGAGAGCCATTACACGAGTAGTCCCTGGCCAGGGCAAGCGAGATATACTGGTAGGTTTCCAGTGTTATCTCAGGGTGTTCTGGGCTACACTCCGACACGACTTGTACCGCTATTAGGGGACTGACGTTCACCGCCCCCCTAGGCCCGCCATACGATGTATCAGACGAACATACCGGACTGTACGGAGACTGTCACATACAGGCTCAGTAGGAGTGCAGATGGGGTTCACCTCGTCAGTCTTCTTATCGACATCTACCTGGGGACCGTTACGTACAGCTAGTGCCGCTTGCGGTCTGTGGTTAAACCCACTGCCAGCGTAGTGTCGAGTCTTTAGAGTCCCACACAGAGAGCTATTCGCCTTTAGGCAAAATGAGTAGAGGTCGCATGGTTTTGCGACAGGGTTCGTTCGCATCCGCGCACTTGTGCACGTTTGCTGTCCGGACAGTTTATACTAGCGGGCTTTGGTTTAAGCCGGATCCTAGTATATGATTTGAGATTGGTTTTTCTCAGAGTATTCGTGTTCCTCGGATCACGAATGCGGGTGCGTATGCATAGTTGCTTGAGATTGGGGGAGAGGACCTTGTTTAGGGTTAATGGCTTTTGTCATTTTATTAACCCTATTGATTTTGTGTGTATTATAGTTAATTGATAATTAGCTTAATAATTGTGCATGGTTGTTGTTGACAATTTGACTTCATTGACTTGTTGACCTTGTTGACAAATTGACCATAATCATTTCATTTGGAAGATGCTCTTTGATCTTTGCAAAAATTGAAATGATAATGGTCATGTCATGATTTACCATGACAATTTTCAAGCTAATTATTCAATTAAAATTATCCACACATATTAGTGAGAATGGCTCACTAATAATTCATTCTCTCATATTATTTCTCTCTCTTGCTCATCCTCTCCCTCAAGCTCTCTCCCTCTCATGTGTTGAGAAACAAAAAACTTGAGAAAACCTTCACTTGATCCTCTCTACTCTCTTCTAGGGTTCAAGTCTTAGCATTTCTTGCACTCTAGTTACTCCTAGCTTGGAGTTGAAGCTAAAGGTAGTGGCTTTCGGGTGGATCGTTCTTTGACGGGAGAAGACAAGCAAGGAGACCTCTTTCTACCATTCCAAGGAGCAAGGAGAGAAGGACTTTGAGCTCAAGGTATAACCTTTCCATCACTTAGCTACTTTGTAGTTAGGGTTAGCAAGTTTATGTTTAGCAAAGATCCTTAAAGCATAGTCCATGTTGCCTATAGTTGATAAAAATCCAATTTTTATTATGTTTTCCGCCTCCCCGTAAGCACCGGGGTGGGCAACACGGACTTACAGTGGTATCAGAGCCTAACTAAACCTAAACTAGCTAAGTAGTTAAGTGTAACGAAGTTTCGAAACCGGAAAATCGAAAAACCAAACTCGCAAAACCCTAAGTTTCTGTTATTTTTTTTTCTGGTCAAAATAAAATTTGTTATATACCAAAAATTATCTCAGGGTTTTGTGTAAAACACCACCAAAGACGAACCAGAGAGGCGACTAGAGGACCGCGGATCCGCGGCAAGAGGAAGCTCTTGCCGCGGAAGCGTGGCCGTCTTGTCCCCTCTCTGCATCGTTTTTGGTGCAGTATGTTTCTGTGTTGGTTTTAGGATTTTTAGGATATGTTATATGTGCCCAGATTTTCCAGAACTAAAATTTACTTTTGGGGGCCTATAAATCCGTATTTTTTTTCGGAACTTCACTACACTTTAACTATATCGGTTATATCTGTGATGCTTGTATGTATTGAACGTCGGCTAATCGCTATAAGTCGATTAGTCGGGGTTATACATCTCTGTGATCTGTGATTGTTATTGGTTTGTGGATATGAATGGATTGGATTGTCGCGGGTGAATAGCCGGGTTGGATGTGAGATGAGCGTTTTTTTTTCTTTCATTCATTTGTAACATGTAAATTGATGTAATAATATTATTTGTATGGCCGCACAACCGGGTCGGGGTTGTAGCCGTCATTGTATAATTCTTTTTACTGTTTTTGCTCCTAGGATAGACCCATGGAGGGGGTGCACAAACTACCGGGTATCTCGAAGTGCCGAGTGGCCTACTCACGGTGGTGAGGGAGGTTGCTTCGCTTCGGGTGCTTGGCGGGTAGTTTGCCGCACCCGTAGGGGTCTTGGGTGGGGTATTGGCTATTCACCGCGACCGTGTAATCCGCTTTGCGTTGCAGGCTCGAACGCATTGCGGATTCCTAGTATATCCAATGTATTCATCTGTGATCTGTAATGTCTATCATTGCTATATATTTATATATAATAACTATTTAGGCGTTGCTTATGTTTTACAGCCGCGCTAGCCCAGCCCCCGCTCTGTCGTTAGTTAAGTAACCTAACGGGTGATGACGGGGCCCCGTGGCGAATGCGAATGGCATAAGCGTACGTCATATTTTTGTTGTTTTCTGAAATGGTAGGATTAAATGATGGGACGCATTAAAAGAACTAATGCAAGAAATAAACCAAGTAAAAGTCGATTGGAACACTTTGAAAACCACTCGGTTCTTTTCAAAACTAAAACTTTTAAACGCGGAGCTTGAACCACTCCTTTTAAATGCTATCTCGTTCCATCGATTATATCAAGTTCACTACGTTCACGGTTTCGCCAAAACCATCCGTAGCCCTCCATCATTTCGGTTAAATATTCGGTAGTATTCAAGCTATGTATTTTGACCTCACGCCAAGGCATAGTGATTGGTAGCTGCCGGATATTTATCCGTTGCATAGATAGAATGCGTTGATTTGAGACAGTCGTACTGCCGTTTTGGCCTACGTCAAGGGTAGGTACGGGTGGGTTCAAATTAACCAGGATAATGATGGGAAGAACTTGACATGTGACTTATGACATTTTGACCTCACGCCAAGGTCATAAGAGCATGGGGCAAAAATCTACATCGGGAGTTTCATAAGTACTGAAACTTGCTAGCGTTGCATACCATTTGGAGTGTGATGATTCTGGTAGGATTCCTTCGGTTTTATCACGCGATGATATTTGGATCCCGATCCTACTGTGAGTATATGCTACTCCTCGGGAAAACTCTCACTTAACGATCAATGCTATAAACCTAGTAGGTGCCTAGAAAGGTGTTAGCGGGGCTACGCCCACAGGGAAAAGAGGTTACTTAATTAAGGAACTTCGCGAAAGCGTTGGAAAACCTCCCTCGAAGTACCGACACTGGCCTGGCTGAACGGTTAAGCAAGTATTGTACGGTGAGAATGATCCCGGCTAATCCTTTTCTTTACGGTTTGAGAAGGGATTCGAGAGACAGTGGGAGCCATCCAGTTTAGACAAACTAAAAACCACTCTAAACTTGCAAGAGCATCATGCTAAAGTGTTTCTTTTCTCTCTCCTAATTGCAGCGACCATTCAAGATGACCGGACTTAAGTTACTATTAGATAAAAACATATTGACAGGGCCAAACTACAAAGATTGGCTCAGGAATGTCAAGATGGCTATCACTTATGACAAGCTGGGGTATATACTTACCACCAAAGCTCCCCCTGTCCCAGGTCCCACCTCCAGCGTCGCGGATGTAGAAATCCGTAAGACATGGGAGATAGATTGCGCGAGGGCCAGATGCCTCGTGCTAGCCTCGATGGACAACGAACATCAGAGGAGGCACGAGAATATGGACCTAGAGTCCATATTTCTCCATACAAAAGAACTGTATGGAGAGCAGACTCGTATCGCTAGATACGAAGTGTCGAAGAAGCTCTTTTCGGCAAGGTTGGCCGTCGGATCATCGGTAGCGGACCACGTGCTTAAGATGATCGGCTACATAGAGGAGCTCGCGGACCTTGGGACCACGTTGGAGAATGAACTCTATACCGATTTGATTCTCCAGTCCCTTCCTTCCACTTACGCCCAGTTCATTCTTAACTTCAACATGCAAGGAAAGGAGGTTAAACTTGACGAACTTCTGAACATGTTGAGGACTGCTGAGGGCACCCTACAGAAGGGTAGGGAGACATCCACTTTGTTTGTAGGAGGATCTTCCTCTTCTAGGTCCAGGGCGAAAGCCAAGGGCAAGAAGAAGAAAGCCCCCGCCAAACCAAGAGGCGGTGTCGGTAAAGTGGATACGAAGGGAAAGGGTAAAGCAACAAAGGTAGCGGGGAAGCTGGTGGGGAAGGAAG
The DNA here is from genome assembly GCA_030015575.1 of Agapanthus africanus. NCBI lineage: Eukaryota > Viridiplantae > Streptophyta > Magnoliopsida > Asparagales > Amaryllidaceae > Agapanthus > Agapanthus africanus. The sequence continues at coordinate 289,119,209 of JASDDO010000029.1, forward strand.
AATGCTTCTATTGTCACAAAAGTGGTCACTGGAAACAAGATTGCAAGGCTTGGAAAGCCAGAACACAGGATTTGAAGCGAGTTGCAGCTTCAGCTTCAGGTGTGTATGTTATTGAAAACTGTCTATCAATAAACTCTACATCCTGGGTATTGGATACCGGATCAGGATCTCATATCTGTAATTCTTTGCAGGCGTTGAGAAAGCATAGAGTTTTGAAGGAAGGTGACATGACCCTCAGAGTTGCGAACGGTGCTAGCATGGATGCTGAGGCCGTGGGGGACTATCACCTGGGATTATCAGATGGACACTTTTTGGTTTTGCGTAGTTGTTATTATGTACCAAATGCAACCTGTAATATCATTTCTATATCTTTATTATCTAAAGAAGGTTATGAATTTGCATTTGTAAGTAATGTAGTGAACATTCACCTTAATCAAGTGTTGATTGGGTCAGGTACATTGAACAACGGTATATACGTTTTAAACCAACCACAGGTTTTCAATATCCAGAATACACACAAAAGAAAGTCTCCAGAAATTAATAAAACTTTCTTATGGCATTGTAGACTGGGTCACATCAATGAGAGAAGATTGACTAAGTTACATACTGAAGGATATTTAGATCCGTTCGAATATCAATCGTATGCAACTTGTCAATCCTGTCTCAAAGGAAAGATGACAAAGGCTCCGTTTTCTGGACACGGAGAAAGAGCGAGCGAGCTCTTGGGACTCGTACACAGCGACGTGTGCGGTCCAATGTCTACACATGCGCGAAGCGGTTTTTCTTACTTCATAACTTTTACGGATGATTTCTCAAGATTCGGACATGTCTTCTTAATGAAGCATAAATCCGAAGCTTTTGATAAGTTCCAGGAATATAAGAATGAAGTAGAAAAACAAACAGGCAAAAGTATCAAGATCCTAAGATCAGATCGAGGAGGAGAATTCTTAAGTGCCGAATTCCTGAATTACTTAAAAGAGAATGGAATTCTCCTCAGCTTACTCCTCCATACACCCCGCAACATAACGGTGTATCGGAGAGACGGAACCGAACCCTATTGGATATGGTACGGTCCATGATGAGTAACGCTGAGTTACCGCGATCATTCTGGGGATATGCGCTAGAAACAGCTGCATATCTTTTGAACCGTGTTCCCACTAAGACTGTGCCTACCACACCATATGAGTTATGGAGTAGGAAGAAACCCTATCTTCAATACTTGAAGATTTGGGGATGTCCAGCTTATGTCAAAAAGCAGCATACGGACAAGCTCGAGGCACGCTCAGTACTGTGCAAGTTTGTGGCATACCCAAAGAACTCCAGGGGGTATCTTTTCTATTACGCAGAGGAACAAAAAGTCCTTGTTTCTCGCAATGCCCATTTTCTGGAACATCAGTTTTTAGAAAAAGAAATAAGTGGGAGCGCAATAGAACTGGAAGAAATTCCAGAACCACAAACTACTACTGAAAGTTTAGTGGAACCAGAAGGTTCAAAAGAACAGGACATTCCTACGCCGCTCCGCAGGAGTAGTAGGCAGTCTCATCCGCCCGAGAGGTACTACGGTTTCCTCATTGACGGGGATAGAGAGGACTGCATCATAGATTGTGATGAGCCTACTAGCTTCCAGCAAGCCATTCAGAGCGTCGACTCGGTAAAATGGCTGGATGCAAAGCGGACCGAGATGGAGTCCATGTACACCAACAAAGTATGGACGTTGGACATTGCTCCAGACGGGGTAAAACCTGTAGGATGCAAGTGGATCTTCAAAAGGAAGATTGGTGTAGATGGACAGGTTGAGACCTATAAAGCTAGACTGGTAGCAAAGGGTTTTCGTCAGCGACCTGGTTTGGACTATGACGAAACCTTTTCTCCAGTAGCTATGCTGAAATCCATTCGGATCCTTCTTGCCATCGCTGCTTTCCACGATTATGAGATTTGGCAGATGGACGTAAAGACAGCTTTTCTAAATGGTTATTTAGAGGAGTGTGTCTATATGGACCAGCCAGAGGGTTTCATTCAGGGTGGGAGCAGCGGAAAGGTGTGCAAGTTGCTCAAGTCCATTTATGGACTCAAGCAGGCATCGCGGAGTTGGAACATCTGTTTTGATGAGACGGTCAAAGAATTTGGCTTTATCAAAAATCCAGATGAACCATGCATCTATTGTAGATTTGTAGCGAGAACTGTAGTATTCCTCGTTTTATACGTGGATGACATTCTCTTAATAGGAAATGACATTCCTATGCTACAATCTGTCAAGGGGTTCTTGTCACACAGGTTCTCCATGAAAGACCTGGGTGATGCCTCATACATTCTGGGTATCCGGATCTACCGTGACAGATCCAAGAGGATATTAGGACTCTCGCAGTCCAGGTACATCGACACCATACTGAAGAGATTCAGTATGGAAGATTCCAAGCGCGGTAATCTACCGGCTTGTCACGGGATCACCCTCTCCAAAGAGATGTCTCCAAAGACTGATTTGGAGAGGGATCGCATGTCCATTATACCCTACGCTTCTGCGGTAGGCTCTATAATGTATGCGATGTTGTGTACCAGACCGGATGTGGCTTATGCACTGAGTGTGGTAAGCAGGTATCAGTCAAACCCTGGGGAGAAACATTGGATAGCAGTAAAGAACATTCTCAAGTACCTGAGAAGGACTAAGGAGATGTTCTTGGTGTATGGCGGAAAAGACCTACAGATTGAGGCCTTTGCTGACTCCAGCTTCCAGAGTGACAAGGATGATTCCAAGTCCATGTCGGGTTTTGTCTTTACCCTCAATGGAGGGGCGGTGTGTTGGAAGAGCTCCAAACAGGAAACCGTTGCTGACTCGACTATGGAAGCGGAATACATCGCTGCATCTGATGCCGCAAAAGAAGCTGTCTGGATGAGGAAGTTCTTGAAAGAACTTCAGGTGGTTCCGTCCATTGTTGACCCAATACCTCTGTATTGCGACAACAACGGGGCTATAGCTTTAGCGAAGGAACCCAGGTCCCATCAGAAATCCAGACACATCTTAAGGCGGTATCACCTGATCAGGGAGATCGTGGATCGCCAGGAGATCGAGGTCCGGAGAGTTGCATCAGAGGATAACACAGCAGATCCATTCACCAAGGCCTTGCCCCAGACTCAGTTCGAGCGGCTGATCGAGATGATAGGTCTTCGATACGCCAGTACATGGCCTTAGTGCAAGTGGGAGATTATTAGTGTATATGCCCTAGAGGCCATTACTGTATCATACTAGTTTGTATATTACTTAATGGAAGCTTGGGATATTCACAGTTGTATATACAATCTTGCTCGAAATGGTAGTATGCTACTTGGTTTGTCTCTGCTTTAATATGTGCATGTGTTTCTTTTAGCATATTGCTGGTATACATATTAGTAGAGCCCTTAGGATCTTTGCTTGATTACCAGCGTTGTGATGGCGCCCGCAATCGTGGGAGCTGGGTAATCCATAAGCACATCCTTATACAGGTCCCTGGTCATTGGACTATCGAGACAGGGCATCGATACTCCGGAGTAGACTAGCGTATGCGCTTCTCATCCCAGTGTGGGAGACGGTCTGTCCCACAGCCGTTAGTACGTCGTACTTGGGATAGTATGCGGGTGCTCGTTAGGTTACGAGTACACTGGACAGGACTCGTCGGGAACTGTTGGTTGGTAATATACCTATCGTCAGTTATCAGTTCCCAGGTGACATGAGTACAGCTTAGTCCGCTGACTTGACACTGTCACTTCGCCTCGAGTGTGTTCCCACTGCACTTTGATTACTACCCTACCACGGCTCAAAGGAGCCGTGCAAACAGGTAGTTTTTGGGTGCAGTCCCGAAGCACTTGGAGGCAGTGACGGTTAGACAGGATTCGTCTCTCCCGGTATTGGGGGTTGACATCGCGCTGTGTCTAGGAGAGCCATTACACGAGTAGTCCCTGGCCAGGGCAAGCGAGATATACTGGTAGGTTTCCAGTGTTATCTCAGGGTGTTCTGGGCTACACTCCGACACGACTTGTACCGCTATTAGGGGACTGACGTTCACCGCCCCCCTAGGCCCGCCATGCGATGTATCAGACGAACAGACCGGACTGTACGGAGACTGTCACATACAGGCTCAGTAGGAGTGCAGATGGGGTTCACCTCGTCAGTCTTCTTATCGACATCTACCTGGGGACCGTTACGTACAGCTAGTGCCGCTTGCGGTCTGTGGTTAAACCCACTGCCAGCGTAGTGTCGAGTCTTTAGAGTCCCACACAGAGAGCTATTCACCTTTAGGCAAAATGAGTAGAGGTCGCATGGTTTTGCGACAGGGTTCGTTCGCATCCGCGCACTTGTGCACGTTTGCTGTCCGGACAGTTTATACTAGCGGGCTTTGGTTTAAGCCGGATCCTAGTATAAGATTTGAGATTGGTTTTTCTCAGAGTATTCGTGTTCCTCGGATCACGAATGCGGGTGCGTATGCACAGTTGCTTGAGATTGGGGGAGAGGACCTTGTTTAGGGTTAATGGCTTTTGTCATTTTATTAACCCTATTGATTTTGTGTGTATTATAGTTAATTGATAATTAGCTTAATAATTGTGCATGGTTGTTGTTGATAATTTGACTTCATTGACTTGTTGACCTTGTTGACAAATTGACCATAATCATTTCATTTGGAAGATGCTCTTTGATCTTTGCAAAAATTGAAATGATAATGGTCATGTCATGATTTACCATGACAATTTTCAAGCTAATTATTCAATTAAAATTATCCACACATATTAGTGAGAATGGCTCACTAATAATTCATTCTCTCATATTATTTCTCTCTCTTGCTCGTCCTCTCTCTCAAGCTCTCTCCCTCTCATGTGTTGAGAAACAAAAAGCTTGAGAAAAACCTTCACTTGATCCTCTCTACTCTCTTCTAGGGTTCAAGTCTTAGCATTTCTTGCACTCTAGTTACTCCTAGCTTGGAGTTGAAGCTAAAGGTAGTGGCTTTCGGGTGGATCGTTCTTTGACGGGAGAAGACAAGCAAGGAGACCACTTTCTACCATTCCAAGGAGCAAGGAGAGAAGGACTTTGAGCTCAAGGTATAACCTTTCCATCACTTAGCTACTTTGTAGTTAGGGTTAGCAAGTTTATGTTTAGCAAAGATCCTTAAAGCATAGTCCATGTTGCCTATAGTTGATAAAAATCCAATTTTTATTATGTTTTCCGCCTCCCCGTAAGCACCGGGGTGGGCAACACAGACTTACACCAAGTAGCATACTACTATTTTGAGCAAGATTGTATATACAAGGTGAATATCCCAAGCTTCCATTAAGTAATATACAAACCAGTATGATACAGTAATGGCCTCTAGGGCATATACACTAACAAAGGTACCTACAATAAATACACAATCGCAATCGCTATTAACATCAAGTCCGAAAAACCAATACGGCACACGAAATGCCTATAGGTCAGAACCCATAGCCTACGCATGCAAAACAACCAAACAAATCCTTGTTGTTGACGTACAAACATCAAACGACATAATACAATATCAAATACTAAAACCAAGAATTCCAAAATTCGAAAAACATAACCAAAAACACCCCAATGTGCTACCAGATTTTGGTTCAGGTCAATTGGAACAAAACTAAAAAGTATAAGGTGTTGTATATGGAGTATATGAGCTACTGCAAAAACCTAGACACCATACACTGCAACTTGGCCGGACAAACTCCTAAAAAATCTGGCGAACTCGGCTAGAATAGAAGGGATTGGTCTCGTATTTTCAGGGTGGTCTCCTATTAGTGTATCTAGGTCACTGGTACTGTTTGTTTTTCTCAGAATTACCCCAGGTTGCTCCAGATTCCCTATAGGCACACAATTAACACAAAACCGACACGGGGTATATCCTAAGTCCGAATTCTCTGTTTTTGGGCATAAAATCCACACTGGGGTCTTGTGAACAGCTACTAGACATCATCAAATCCACACCTTCACTTAAACCCTCTCTAAGGATTTCTAACTTCTCCATTCCACACTTAAACAAATTCCAAACTAAACTAAAATGCAAGAAACTAAAAACTAAACTAAATGAAAGGAATTATACCTCATTTGGGCAACTCAAGAAAAACCCGAGCTTCCCAAAGTTTTCAAAATCCAACTTTGCTTGGTCCAATGTGTTGAGGATGAGGTGGGGATCAACTTTTGTGAAGGGAGTATAGGCTTTTGATGAAGATTTTAAGATAGGTCCTCAGGGTAGAATGAGAGAGCTCGAAGATGAAGAAGGAGAAGAAAAATGATGGGGGAAAAATGAATGAGGCAGCCCTCTCTCTCTCTCTTCTTATTCTCACCCTCTCACACTCATGTCTCACTCTCTCTTTCTCTCCAATCATTCTCCTTTTAACCCTTTTCTCTTTTTCTCATAAAAATACACATAATACCCATAAAACAACACAAATGTAACAACATGCAACAAAATTCAACATGACATGGTGCACTAGCCATGGGAAAAAATAGAAACACGGATCTGGCTTAATCGCGATTAGCAGTGCACTAATCAATTTTTATTCATACTATATATAATTAATTATAAAAATACCAAATCCAATAAATATATTATTAAATGAATAAATTATTTTAATCTCCAATTATTTCACAGATATTGGTATATATTTATACCATTTTACGAAAACCCCAATTTCGAACATATGGTAGTTTTCGCAAAATATATTATTTTAATATTAAATTCCAAAAATAATATTTTATATTTTCTGAAATGTTACACCATTACCTAACCCTCTTTACATAATAACCCTCACAAAATCCTAATGAGCATAAGGAAACCAACATTTTCACAAAACCCCCTCATGACACATATTATTATATAAACAAACTATCTTCTTTACTAAATTATTTCTACTACATATTAAAAGTCCCTCTTTACTACAATAAAAGTAAAATAAAATTTTCTCTCTAAATAAATAATTTAATTAATTATCTAAAATATTTCAAAATATTACAATATTTCCCCCTTAAAAAAATTAGGTCCGTGAATTTAAAAACCTAAACACATGTACCTTCAAAAAGGTGCGGAAATTTCTTCCGCATCGCATCTGTGGTCTCCCAGGTGACCTCTTAGCGATTTGGTCCTCGCCGAAGAACCATTACGGATGGAAGTACCGTTGATCTTAGCTTCTTTAACTGCCGGTCTAGAATAGCTACCGGCTACTCAGTATAAGATAAATTCCGCTCAAGCTGTAAAGACTGATGCTGGATGGCATGAGAGGGATAGTAAAGATACTTGCGAAGCATAGACATGTGAAACACTGGATGTACAACAGGAAAACTTGGTGGATGTGCTAAACGATAAGTTACAGCACCCACCCTCTCCAGAATCTCATAGGGTCCGACATACCTGGGACTGAGCTTCCCCTTTTTCCTGAAACGCATCACACCCTTCATCGAAGAGATTAAGAGGAACAGATGGTCTCCCACATTAAACTCAAATCTACGATGACGTCGATCGGCATAAGAATTTCTGTCTGCCCTGGACCGCTTTCATTCTGTCTCGTATCAACAGGATCTTTTTCGTAGTCTCCTGCACTAGCTGCGGTCCCAAAATGCTGCTTTCGCTGAGTTCTGTCCAACAAATGGGTGATCGACACTTTCTCCTATACAAAGCTTTGAAGGGTGCCATCTGAATTGTCTCTTCAAAACTGTTTTTGTAAGACAATTCTATCAAAGGTAAGTGACGATCCCAACTGCCACCGAAATCTAGACTGCAGGCTCGGAGCATATTCTCAAGAGTCTGTATGGTCCGCTCTGACTGACCGTCAGTCTGTGGGTGGAAAGCTGTACTGAAACAAAATCGGGTGCCTAGAGCCTCATGAAGTTTCTGCCATAATCGGCTGGTGAATTGTGTGCCCCTATCGGACACTATGCAAGTCGGAACTCCATGCAATCGCACAATCTCGTTAATGTAGATCTGGGCATACTACGCATATCTATACGTCGTCTTCACTGGAAGAAAGTGACCAGCTTTTGTCAATCGATCAACAATCACCGAGATAGAATCATACCCTCTGCTGGATCTGGGCAGACCCACAATAAAATTCAAAGAGATCTGCTCCTATTTCCACTCCGGAATGGGTAAGGACATGTTGGTTATATATATGTCCTAGAGGCGATTGTTGTACATATGATGTATATTATAATGGATGCTTGGATATATATAGAGAGGACTTTCTTGCTTGACATGACAGTATGCTATTTGGTTTCACTTTGTCTTAACATGTTGAATTGTATTAGTTTACTGTCTTGCTCTCATATGTTGATAAAGCCCTTAGGATATGTACTCGACTACTGGGACTATGATACAGATCATACTAGTAGGGCCAGGATAGTCCAAGAGTACCACCTATAACTGTTCTTAGTCGAGGGAGTATCGAGACAAGGCATCGATACTCAAGAGTAGACCAGTGTATACGCTTCACGACCCATATGATGGGCGATGGATGATCCCATATCCATTGTTGTTTGACATCAGAGAAGGTGTACGGGTGCTCAGTGAAGACTGGGTACACTGAATGGACTCACTGAGAACTCCTACATGGTATTATACCTATCGTCAGATAGAAGTTCTATAGTGACACTGGTATAGGTTAGTCTGTAGACCTGAGATCGTCATCAAGTCTTGTGTGATTCCCACTGTGCTTTGATTTCCACCTTACCACGTTCATGAGGACGTGCAAAACGGTGGCTTTTGGGTACAGTCCCGAATTGCATGGAGGAAATGAGCGATGGGAGGGTTTCGTCTCTCACGGTATTGGGAGTTGATGTTGCGCGGTGATCGATTGGCTATAACTGGAATTCCCTGGCCAGGGATGATATGGAGTGCTACTGGGAAGAGTTATCCATAGTTTCTCGACCCGTTATGAGCCTCAAATCGACACGACTTATCAGTTACTGGGGTTTAACGTTTACTACCACTAAACTCGATATGTAACATATCTTATAAAGAGACCGAACTGTACGGTAAGTGTTACTAGTTGGCTCGAAGGGTGTTTTGACAGCTTCGCTGGTTTTCTTCTAATCGATCAATACCAGGGTAGCCGTTACGTTTAGCTGACTGCTTGCGGCTTGTAGGTGTTTGATGTGATCATCACCTATTGCTAGCGTATTTACGAGTCTTAGAGTCCCACACAGGAGTTTCCTAGCTGAGGCGAAAAGATGTGGTATGCATATGAGATATGCGAGGGGACCCGATTAAATGCGCATATGTGATATCGTATATTAATTGGGTGTTTTTCTATTAGTCGGGTCATATGTGATATCACCGGTTTGATAAATCAAGTGTTGATTTAATATTTGACTTTTAGTTCAATTCATTATTAAACCCTTTTCTTTATATTTGATGTATGCATGCATGTATGCACATGTTGATGTGCATGGACACATACATACATACATGGATGTGTATCATGGTTGATGATACACAAATGGTGGCAATGCAAGACTCACATTATAGTTAATATCTATATGTTTATTTATTTTGAGATAAAGAAAAGATAATTCACTCATGGTTGATATTTATCCTCACTTGACCTCACTTGACCTAACTTTTAATCATGAGTTGATTCTCTTTTGGCTTTTAAGCTCAATGATAAATATCTAGATATTAACTAACCATGATTTGAGGAGAGAATGATTTAATATTGATTATTCATTCTCATCGCATTATTTTTCAAAAAGGACTTTGAGCTCAAGTTTTTGCCATTATCTTCTTCTTCCTCTCTCTCTTGAGTTTTCATTTGAGTGAGGTAGTAAAAAAGAAAGGGCAAACCACCTCATCATTCTACACACATCTAGCCCATTTGTGTAGGGTGTTTGCTATACTTCTTTCACAAATCAAGTAAAGCAAGGAGGTTTAGGCGAAGAGACTTCGGGTGGATTATTGTGAACGAGAAATGCCTCTAGTGATCCATTCCTTACTCTCAAAGGTCCAAGGATTCACCAAGGGAGGTCTACAAAGGTTGTAATTTCTTCACTTAGTGATAGTTTTTTATTTGCATTTGATGCTAATTGTATGATACCTTAAATATTCTAGTTATGATTCATTGTTTGTTTGCTTTGCACCTCTCTAAATTTTAAAGTGGCATGTGTGATTCTGCCATACCCTAGATTAGGTGTAAGGGAAACCCAACAATGGTATTAGAGCTACTAGGCATTGGATGTCGACCTATGAGGGGTTATCGCTATGTGACAGAGTGGAGAAGCATAGGCTCTTACCCCCAGGGTGTCCCAAGACCGGTAGGTGTTCTGGTAGATTTTAGTCCTCGCGAGGGGGCATGTGTAAAAAGTAGCTGCTGAGGGACCAGTAGATGCCAAAGCGACCCCATCGGATAGGGTGGCTGCCTGACCAACAATGGTATCAAAGCCAATTTAGAATTTTAGACATGGTGTTAAAACAATTGAGAAAATGAAATCAACTCCGAAAATACGATGTTTGAAACCCTTGATATTTCTCTCTGGAAATTTTGTAAAAAGTCGTTTAAAAAATTTATTAGCATTTGCAGAAGTTAGTATAAGATGTACTGAGAACATTGGAGAAATACGGGGCATTTCCACTTTATGAAAACCGAGCACATTGGCCATATGGCCAGCCTACTCGGCCATCTTAGCCCCAAACTGCTCCGTACTTCTATTGTGGTCTGCTCTGTAGGATTTGGGGTTTCAGGTATTGTTTGTTTAGTCTATATTTTCATGTGATGATAATTTGGTTAGGGGCTAATTCGGAGCTATTCGTAGTCATATATTTTAACATTGTACTGGTAACCTTGACAATGTTTAGCAGTTCGAACGAACTTCGAACACCATATTTTGTACCCCGCTGAAATTTCCAAGTGTTATAATTTTCCCTAGTTGATTGTATTTGTAAAATCGTACAAGTATCCCTATTCCCCTCCAGAAGAATATAATAACCTTAACTCGATTCTATGCCCATAGAAACGTGATTGAACCCTAGGGTTTGCCGTAGTTCCGTGGTGCCATAAGTGAGGCATTGGTTAACCCCTTCTATGGCTGGTCCATAGACACTGTAGCACGGTTTTTTCGTATTTTGACTTTGTTCAAGTGTTCAGCTCTAAGGGTAATTTGTGGGTGTATGTTGATTCGATCGAAACTTTAAACATCGTCTTAATATATCTGAATGTGATACAATATATGGAATTCACATTGTTAGGCATGAAATCCGTAATATGTGATATTTCGGGTTTACGATGTCTAAGGTGATTTTGGATTCCAAATGTTGTAGTTTTCCATTTTTCTTTTCTGCGACCGTAAGTGTAGTATGTGGTGTATCGCTGGCTTCGTTGCTATACAACAATGACAATCGGGGTACGCATACTTACTTACGTTGATGATATGTGATATTATGTGTTGCTGAGATATGATGTGCATGATTGTCGCGATTGAATAGCCGGGGGTTTTATGTGAGATGAGAGTTTTTATTCTCATTCATGTAAAATTCATTGTATGTAATATTCTTTTATTGGGGCACTTCCTATTTAAGGATGATGTCACCATTGTATATTATTTAGTTTTGTGCATTAGGATAGACCCAAGGAGGGGAGCATAAGTAATCGGGTTGTAGGGTTTAGGGGGAGGCCATTTCGAGGAGTCGAGACTGGGTCGCATAACCATAGAATTGGCAGGGTTACATGCCACTCTCGTAGGGGTCTAGGGTTGTGGGTTTGGCTATTCATCGCGACCGTGGAATCCATTTTTTATACAGGCTCAAAATAAAACATGGACCTCCTAGTATATCCAATATTTCATATGTTTCTTCTACTGCTGATATACTGTGATGTGATCATTTTATATGCCTGAGTTGAATGCTTTATTATTGTATATATGATATATAATAAACGTTGCTTATGTTTTACACAGGCACTAGTCCCGTCCCGCTATGTCGTTAGTTAAGTAACCTAACGGTTCATAACGGGACACTGTGGCGACTGCGGATGGCATAAGCGTACATTGTATTTTCGTTTCTTCTGTGATGCTTAGTAAGCATAAATGATGGGATTCATTAATGAGATTAATGAAAGAAAAAGAAAACTAAAAGATGCTGTAGAATCAAATTTTATAAAAAGGGTAGCTCTAGTTTTTGCTTTGCATAGAGGTATTCCTTCTAGAATATCCAGCACCTTATTCGATAAGGAAAGAGCCGATATCCCTTCACCGGGAGTGACCTATTTAGCGAAACCAGCAGATGCAACAACTCATTCGGTTTTGTTTTTGACTGCTTGTATAGTTCTTTCTTTGCATAGAGGTATTTTTGAAATATCCTGCACCTTATTCGATAAGGAAAGAGCCGAGATCCCTTCACCGGGAGTGACCACTTTAGCGAAACTAGTAAAAGCCTAAAAAACACTCCTTTTCAAAATCACTTGTCTCTATAACGATATCAAGTTCATTACGTTCATGGTTTTCATAAAAAGCTGCGCAGCCCTCCGTCATTTCAGATAAGTATTATTTAGTATTCGTGCTACGGTAGTTTGGCATGCGTCAAAGCGTAGTGTACGGTAGCTAATTAGTATTTATATGTAACATGAGATGAGATTGGATTAGGGTATTCATATGACGTTGTTTGGCATGCGTCAAGGATCGTACGGATTGGTTTAATTCAATTAGGAAATGTATGGGTTGAACTTGACTAGCGGACTATGGGTTGTTTGGCATGCGTCAAGGTCATAGCACGCTAGGGGTAAAAGTATTATCGGGAATTTCAAGTATTGAAATTTGTAATGAGATTGCATACCTTCTATAAGATAGTTGGATCCTGATACCCACTGCGAGTAAGAGTTACTCCTGGGAGAGTTTTACACATGAAAATTAGCCGATCAAGTAGGTGTCTAGAAAGGTGTTAATGGGGTTATGCCTCTAGGAAAACGAAGTTTATTTTAATTAGTTCCGTGCGAAAGCACGGGGAACCACCCTCAAAATACCAATACTGACCTGGCTGAAAGATTGGCGAGCTTGTAAGGTATAATTAATCCCGGCTAGTCTTACCTTTTAGTGTTTTAAGGAAGATTTGATAAAAACCAGTAGGAGCCATCCTGATTAGATAAGATAATAACCAATCTAATTTTTCAAGAGTATATGCTAATGTGTTTTCTTCTCTCTCTCTCTCTCCAGGTAGCGACAATTTCAGGCCTTAATCAAGGTAATAATATGGATGTATTGACCGAACCGGCTTAATATATGTTGGATATATATGCCCTAGAGGCCTACATTGTATATGATGCTTAGGATATGTATGTACATGACAGTCTTGCTTGATATGATAGTACGCTATTTGGTTTGTCTCTATCTTAACATATGATATATTTTGTATTGTATTCATTTATATATACATGTTGATAAAGCCCATAGGGTGTTTACCTGACTACCGGCGTTGTGATGGCAGTTATACTAGTGGGAGCTGGATAGTCAATAGGCACATCCTTAGATGTCCCTGGTCACAGGAGTATTGAGACTGGGCATTGGTACTCCAGTGTAGACTGGTGTATACATATCTAGACCCTGATGAGGGGCGATGGATTGGTCCCCCAGCCATTGGTGGTATGCAAATAAGATTGTATACAGATGCGAACTAGGTGTGAGTATACCGGACAGGACTCGCCGAGAACCGACTGGATGGTATTATACCTAACGTCAGATAGCAGTTCTCAGGTGACATGTGTACAGATTGTCTGTTGACTTAAAGTCATCATTTGTCTCGTGTGAGTTCCCACTGTGCTTTGATTATTACCCTACCACGGCTCAAAGGAGTCGTGCAAACAGGTTTTAGTTGGCCACAGTCCCGAGCCATGTGGAGGCAGTGAGCGACTGTTAGGGATTCGTTTCTCCCGGTATAGGGAGTTGATATCGCACTGTGGTCGGTTGGTCATTACCATAAGTCCCTGGCCAGGGCTGATTGAGAATTACTGATGGACTGATCAGTAGATTCTCGGATGGTCTTGAGCGATACCGACACGACTTGTATGGTTATTAGGGGTCTTACGTCCACCACCTCCTTAGACCATACATGCGATATTCTTAGACGAACAGACTGGACTGCGCGGATATTGTCACGGACAGGCTCAGTAGGATTTCAGATGGGTTACCTCATCGGCTTTCTTATCGACAACTACCTGGGGACCGTTACGTATAGCTAGTGCCGCTTGCGATCTGTGGTTAAACCCACTGCCAGCGTAATAGTCGAGTCTTTAGAGTCCCATACAGAGATTTCCCAAAACCAGGCGAAAAGATATAGAGGTCGTACGGTTTTACGACAAGGGTTCAGACGCGCACGTGTGTTTACACACATACGTCGTTCGGACGGTTTTTACTAGCCGGGTTTGGTTTAAGCCATATTCTAGTATCAGGTTATTGGATTTGTACAGTCTAAAGTATTTCCGTGTTTTCATGGATTCGAGGGGCGTTCTCGTAATTTCCGAGAAGCTTCTAGAAGGATGTGACATGAGAGGTTGAGGTGGCTTTTTCATTAAATGTTTTAGTGACTCATTCATATGATTCATCATATCATTAAATGCATCATTAATGCATCATTAATGATCTAATGACTCACATGATGAATCACTCTCCTTGAATAAAAGAAGCATGGTGAATAATCATTTAATTCATATTATTTGATAATTCATTTTGTATCATATATTCAAGTGAGAAAGATTTTATTCTGATCATCATCTCCATCTTCTCTCTCCTCAAGCTCTCTCTCCTTCACCAAACCCTAATCCTACCACTCATGAGTTGAGAACAAGGATTAGGAAAGACTAATCACTCCATAACCTATCTCTACATCACCTTAGCTACTCTAATTAGCAACTAGAGATACTAAGTAACCTCAAGTTTAGAGGTTATAGCTTGGATTAGGGTTCTCGGGTGGATCGTCTATCACGGAAGGAAGCCGAGGAGGACGTGGAGATCCAAACAGGCCGGAGAGATCGTAATGACGAAGGACTAGAATTGTTTGGTATAATTCCATAACATAGTAGCTTAGATTCCTATTTTATTTGTTAGTTATAGTTTAGTAAACGATTCACACGGTTAATCAATGATTAAGCAAAGAACAAGATCGTTTTTCATATTTTCGCCTCCCCACAACGATTGGGGTGTTGCACATCGACTTGCATTATACTGAAAAGGGGAACGTTGGTCCCGCTCCAACTTATAATTGTTATAAGTTTGAGTAGAGAATAGCAAAATATCTGGATTCTCACGCCGCCCAAACGAAGAACAAGTATGTTGATGCATCTTCTTCGGGTGTGTTTGTTATCGAGAACTGTTTCTCAGTTCACTCTATATCCTGGGAATTAGATACCAGATCGGGATCCCATATATGTAATATGTTACATGGGCTACGTAAAGGTAGAGAACTGGGAGAGCGTGATCATTCCGTAATAGTTGGGAATGGTGAAAATGTTGCAGCCAAAGCGGTTGGCGAATATAACCTTGTATTGCCAAATGGTAATATAATGATTCTGAATGAATGCTATTACATTCCAACCTTAATATGCAATCTTATATCAGTTTCTTTATTGAGTAAAGAAGGATATAATTTTGTAGTACTGGATAATGTTATGAAGATCTTCCTGAATCAAAAGTTGATTGGATCAGGCTCGTTAAATAATGGCATATACGTTCTCAATCAAACTACAGTACTTAATGTACAAAACACACATAAGAGGAAAAGTTCAGAAATGAACGAATCCTTCTTGTGGCATTGTAGATTAGGTCATATCAATGCGACACGACTGGCTAAGTTTCATAAAGATGGATATTTGAATCCGTTCGAATTTTCATCTTATGACACTTGCCAGTCATGTCTCAAAGGCAAGATGACCAAAACTCCATTTAGTGGGACTCTAAAGACTAGGATCTGGGTTAATCCAAAACCCGCTAGTAATAACTCCCTGGACACCAAACGTGTCAGAGTGTAGCCCAAAACAAATACTAGGATCTGGGTTAATCCAAAACCCGCTAGTAATAACTCCCCGGACACCAAACGTGCACAAGTGCGTGTATATGAACGAACCCCGTCGTAAAACAATACGACCTCTACTCTGTTTTTCCCAAAAGCGAACAACCCTCTGTGTGGGACTCTAAAGACTCGACAATACGCTGGCAGTGGGTTTAACCACCGGCCGCAAGCGGTACCAGCTGTACGTAACTGTCCCCAGGTAGATGCTGATAAGAAGACCGATGAAGTGAACCCATTCGAACTCCTACTGAGCCTGAATATGACAATATCCGTACAGTCCGGTCTGTTCGTCTGAGAGTATCGCATGTCGGGCCTAGGGGGCGGTAAACGTCAATCCCCTAATAAAGATACAAGTCGTGTCAGAGTGTAGCCCAAAACACCCCGAGAAAACACTGGAAATACTACCTGTAATTCTCTCTTGTCATGGCCAGTGACATTGTGTAATTGCTCTCCTAGACACAGCGCGATATCAACTCCCAGTACCAAGAGAGACGAATCCTGTCTAATCGTCACTGCCTCCAACTGCTTCGGGACTGCACCCAACTACTACCTGTTTGCATGACTCATTTGAGCCGTGGAAGGTAGTAATCTAAGGACAGTAGGAACACACAGTGTCAAGTCAACGGACTAAGCTGTACTCATGTCACCTGGGAACTGATAACTGACGATAGGTATAATAGAAACCAACAGTTCCCAGAGAGTCCTGTCCAGTATACTCCTAACCTAACGAGCACCTGTATACTATCTCTAGTACGACGTACTGATGGCTGTGGGACAAACCATCTCCCCTCCTGGGATGAGAAGTGTATCACTAGTCTACTCTGGAGTATCGATGCCCTGCCTCGATAATCCTACGACCAGGGACCTATATAAGGATGTGCTTATAGACTACCCAGCCCCCACTATTGTGACTTCCATCACAACGCTGGTAGTCAAGCATAAGATCCTAGGGCTCTATCAATATGTATTAGCAATATGTCATAAGAAACACATACACATATTAAGATAGATACAAACCAAGTAGCATACTACCATATTGAGCAAGAATGTCAATCCGTGTATATATTCCAAGCTTCTAAAATGTAATATACAAACTAGTACTATATAATAGTGGCCTCTAGGGCATATAACACTAACAATCTCCCACATGCACTAAGGCCATGTGCTGGCATATCGTAGACCTATCATCTCGAATAGCCTCTCGAACTACGTCTGAGGAATGGCCTTTGTGAATGGATCTGCACTATTATCTTCTGTAGCAAAACTCCGAACCTCGATCTCCCGGCGATCCACGATCTCCCTGATCAGGTGATACCGCCTTAAGATGTGTCTGGAATTCTGATGAGACCTAAGTTCCTTTGCAAAAGCTATAGCCCCGTTGTTGTCACAACACAGAGGTATTGGATCAATAATGGACGGAACCACTTGAAGTTCTGTCAAGAACTTCCTCATGCAGACGGTTTCTTTTGCCGCATCAGATGCTGCGATATATCCCGCTTCCATTGTCGAGTCAGCAACGGTTTCCTGTTTGGAACACTTCCAACACACCGCCCCTCCATTGAGGGTAAAGACATAACCCATCATGGATTTGGAGTCATTCTTGTCACTCTGGAAGCTGGAGTCAGCAAAAGCCTCGATCTAGAGGTCTTTTCCGCCGTAAACCAAAAACATATCCTTAGTACTTCTCAAGTACTTCAGAATTTTCTTTGCTGCTTTCCAGTGCTTTTCCCGAGGGTTTGACTGATACCGGCTTACTACACTCAGTGCATAAGCTACATCTGGTCTGGTACATAACATCACATACATTGTAGTGTAAGTCCGTGCTACCCGTCCCCGGTTCTTTAGGGTTGTGGAAGTGGTAAAAAATGATTTTTCTTGAGGTGGTAATATGGACTACAAATACGGATCTTTGTTAAACAATCTACCTAACAACCTAACTAGGAGTTTTACCTACTCTGTTAGGGGGTTATACCATTCTTGAACTCCTTCGTCTTCAACTCTTGTGGTGTACGGACCGGCCTCTCCTCGTCGTCTTCTCGCGCCGAAGATGGATCCACCCGAAAGCTTCTACCTTTGGCATCTTCTTCGAACTTTGAAGAAACTAGAACAGTTGGCTTGCTAGGCCTTGTGAACTAGGATGATTGGAGGATTGTTTTGGTGTTTTTATCTCTAAGGCAATGAATCTCAACACATGAGAATGGTTTGCCTTGAGCTAGAGAGAGCAAGAGGTAGACGGAGAGCTTGAGCAAAAGAGAGAAGAGGAAATGTTAGAATGAGCTAGACTTTTCTCACCCTTGCCCTCATAATCCAAAAGAATAATAATAATAATGGTAATTGAGTATTATGTGATGGTTCATATCATTTCAAAAGCAATATCATTTCATGCACTCATTATGTAAAGCATAACAAGCAAGCAAAAGTCTTTACCATAAAATGATAGCCTTTGCAATGATGATGGTCAACTAGTCCAACCTAGTCAACCGGTCAACCAAGTCAACAAGTCAACAATGTCAACCCTTCAACCCAACCATGGTATAATAATACCCAATTAACATTATCATTAATCATACTTCATATTCTCATTAGGGTTTAGCAGAAGTCAACAGTCAACAACCCTAATGAGAATCCTCTACCTCTGTCTCTGTCAACCATGCATACACACCCGCATCCGTATTCCGAGGAACATGAATACAAACGAGATAAAATCAATCCCAAAACGTATACTGGGATCCGGCTTAAAGCAAAGCCCACTAGTAATACCTATCAGGTCAGTAAACGCGCACAAGTGCACGGATGTGACCGAACCCTGTCGCAAACCCATGCGACCTTTACTCTTTTGCCTAAAGGCGAATAGCTCTCTGTGCGGGACTCTAAAGACTCGAGACTACGGTAGCAGTGGGTTTAACCATACACCGCAAGCGGCACTAGCTGTGCGTAACGTCCCCCAGGTAGATGCCGATAAGAAGACGGATGAGGTGAAACCCATCTAAACTCTTACTGAGCCTGAATATGACAATCTCCGTACAGTCAGGTCTGTTCGTCTGAGTACAATGCATGGTGGGCCTAGGGGGCGGTAAACGTCAGTCCCCTAGTAGCGGTACAAGTCGTGTCGGAGTGTAGCCCAGAACACCCTGAGATAACACCGGAAGCCTACCAGCATATCTCGCTTGCCCTGGCCAGGGACTACTTGTGTAATGGCTCTCCTAGACACAGCGCGATGTCAACCCCCAATAGCGGGAGAGACGAATCCTGTCTAACCGTCACTGCCTCTAAGTGCTTCGGGACTGCACCCAACTACTACCTGTTTGCACGACTCCTTTGAGCCGTGGTAGGGTAGTAATCAAAGTACAGTGGGAACACACTCGAGACGAAGTGACAGTGTGAAGTCAGCGGGCTAAGCTGTACTCATGTCACCTGGGAACTGATAACTGATGATAGGTATAGTACCAACCAATCAGTTCCCGACGAAACCTGTCCAGTGTACTTGTAACCTAACGAGCACACACATACTATCTCAAGTACGACGTACTGACGGCTGTGGGACAGACCGTCTCCCCTGCTGGGATGAGAAGCGCATACGCTAGTCTACTCCGGAGTATCGATGCCCTATCTCGATAGTCCTACGACTAGGGACCTGTATAAGGATGTGCTTGTGGATTACCCAGCCCCCACGAGTGTGACTGCCATCACAACGCTGGTAATCAAGCAAAGATCCTAGGGGCTCTACTAATATGTATAAGCAATATGCTAAAAGAAACACATGCACATATTGAAGTAGAAACAAACCAAGTAGCATACTACCATTTTGAGCAAGATTGTCTATACAACTGTGAATATCCCAAGCTTCCATTAAGTAATATACAAACTAGTATGATACAGTAATAGCCTCTAGGGAATATACACTAACAATCTCCCACTTGCACTAAGGCCTTGTACTGGCGTATCGAAGACCTATCATCTCAATCAGCCGCTCGAACTGAGTCTGGGGTAAGGCCTTCGTGAATGGATCTGCAGTGTTATCTTCTGAATTTACTCTCTTCACCTCGATCTCCCGGCGATCAATGATCTCCCTGATCAGGTGGAACCGCCTCAAAATGTGCCTGGACTTCTGATGGGACCTGGGTTCCTTCGCTAAAGCTATGGCGCCGTTGTTGTCGCAATACAGCGGTATTGGATCAACAATGGTAAGAACTACCTGAAGCTCCGTGAGGAACTTCTTCATCCAGACAGCTTCTTTTGCGGCATCGCAAGCAGCTATGTACTCCGCTTCCATAGTTGAGTCAGCAACGGTTTCCTGCTTGGAACTCTTCCAACAAACCACCCCTCCATTGAGGGTAAAGACATAACCCGACATAGACTTGGAGTTATCCTTGTCACTCTGAAAGCTGGAGTCAGCAAATGCCTCGATCTGGAGGTCTTTTCCGCCATACACCAGGAACATCTCCTTAGTCCTTCTCAGGTACTTGAGAATGTTCTTTACCGCTATCCAGTGTTTCTCCCCTAGGTCCGACTGATACCGGCTTACAACGCTCAATTCGTATGCTATATCTGGTCTGGTACATAACATCACATACATTATAGAGCCTACTGCAGAAGCGTAGGGTATAATAGACATGCGATCCCTTTCCAAATCAGTCTTGGGAGACATCTCTTTGGAGAGGGTGATCTCGTGACAAGCCGGTAAATTACCGCGCTTGGAATCTTCTATACTGAATCTTTTCAGTATGGTGTCAATGTACCTGGACTGTGAAAGTCCCAACATCCTTTTAGATCTATCACGATAGATCTAGATCCCCAGAATGTAGTTGGCATCGCCCAGGTCCTTCATGGAGAACCTCTGCGACAAGAATCCTTTGACTGACTGTAGTATAGGAATATCATTTCCTATTAGAAGAATGTCATCCACGTACAAGACGAGGAATACCACAGTTCTCACTACAATCTTACTGTATATGCATGGTTCATCTGGGTTTTTGATAAAGTCAAATTCCTTGATAGTATCATCAAAGCAGATGTTCCAACTCCGCGATGCCTGCTTCAGTCCATAGATGGACTTGAGCAACTTGCACACTTTACCGCTGCTCCCACTCTGAATGAATCCCTCTGGCTGATCTATATAGACGCACTCTTCTAAATTTCCATTTAGAAAAGCCGTCTTTACGTCCATCTGCCAGATTTCATAATCGTGGAAGGCAACAATGGCAAGAAGGATCCGAATGGATTTGAGCATAGCTACCAGAGAAAAGGTCTCGTCATAGTCCAAACCAGTCTTTAACAAAAATCCTTTGCAATGAGCCTATCTTTATAGGTTTCAACCTACCCATCTACACCAATCTTCTTTCTGAAGATCCATTTGCAGCCTACTGGTTTTACCCCTTCTGAAGCAAAGTTCAAAGTCCAAATTTTGTTGGTGTACATGGACTCCATCTCGGTCCGCACTGCATCTAGCCGTTTTACCGAGTCACCGCTCTGAATGGCTTGCTTGAAGCTAGTAGGCTCATCATAATCAACAGTACAATCCTCTCTATCCCCGTCTATAAGAAAACCATAATATCTTTCAGGTGGATGAGACTGCCTACTACTTCTGCGGAGCGGCGCAGGAATGTCCGGTTCTCCTGAAACTTCTGGTTCATGCAAGCTTTCAGTAATTGCATGTGGTTCTGGAATTTTTTCCAGTTCTGTTACGCTCCCACTTATTCCTTTTTCTAAAAACTGATGTTTCAGAAAGTGGGCATGATGAGAAACAAAAACCTTTTGTTCCTCTGCGTAATAGAAAAATACCCCCTGGAGTTCTTTTGGTATCCCACAACTTACACAGTACTGAGCGTGCCACGAGTTTGTCCGCATGCTGCTTTTTAACAAAAGCTGGACATCCCTATATCTTCAGATATTGAAGACAGGGTTTCTTCCCATACCACATCTGATATGGTGTGGTAGGCACAGTCTTGGAGGGAACCTTGTTCAAAATATATGCAGCTGATTCTAGTGCATAACCCCAGAAAGATCGCGGCAACTCAGCCTTACTCATCATGGAACGAACCATATTCAATAGGGTCCGATTCCTCCTTTCCGATACACCGTTGTGTTGTGGTGTGTATGGAGGAGTAAGCTGAGAGAGAATTCCATTCTCTTTTAAGTAGTCCAGAAACCCGGCAATCAAGTATTCTCCACCTCGATCAGATCTCAGTGTCTTAATACTTTTGCATGTTTGTTTTTCAACTTCATTCTTGTATTCCCGAAATTTCTCAAAGGCCTCGGATTTATGCTTCATTAAGAAGACATGTCCATACCTAGAGAAATCATCTGTGAAAGTAATGAAGTATAAATAACCGCTTCGCACATGTGTAGAAATTGGACCACACACATCACTGTGTATGAGTCCCAAGAGCTCGCTCCCTCTTACTCCGTGTCCACTGAACGGAGTCTTTGTCATCTTTCCTATGAGACAAGATTCACAAGTGGCATAAGACTGGTACTCGAACGGATCCAAGTATCCTTCTTTATGTAACTTTGTTAACCGTGTCTCATTAATATGACCCAGTCTACAATGCCATAAGAAAGCCTGATTTAATTTCGGAGACTTTCTTTTAAGTGTGTTCTAGTCACTGAAGATCTGAGCTTGATTCAATACGTATATCCCGTTATTTAATGTACCTGACCCAATCAGAACTTGATTTAGGTGGATGTTTACTACATCGCTTATAAAAGTAAAATCATATCCTTCCTTAGAAAGTAAGGATACAGATATGATATTACAAGTCACACCTGGTACATACAAACAGTCACGCAGAATCAATATCTGCTCAGTTGTCAGTCCAAGGTGATATTCCCTTACGGATTCAGCATCCATGCTCATTCCGTTAGCAACCCTGAGAGTCATATCACCTTTCCTGATAACCTTACGGTTTCTCAAAGCCTGTAATGATTTACAGACCGGTATCCAATACCCAGGATGTAGGGTTAACTGACAAACAGTTTTCTATCATAAACACATCCAAAGCCGAAGCCACAATATGCTTCGAATTCTGGCTACTGGCTTTGCTAGCCCTGCAATCCTTCTGCCAATGTTCATTCCCGTAACAATAGGAACGTCCCTCTTTTACTACATCCAGCCCCAAAACTTTTGCCCTTCCCTTTCTTTCTTCTTCCCTTGTTTTCTTCAGGGTAGAAGGTAGAGACTGTAGAATCCAGTCAGCATCTGACCCGTTCTTCAACGTGGTCTTCAGGTCCATGAGCTTAAAATAGCTGGTCTCTATAAGGATGTTGCCCCTACAGATGAACCGATAGCCAACCTCGCTTGAAGCAATTCGTTCGAGGTCTCATATCATGCGATACGAGATTGCTCTCCATATAAATCTTTGTTATGGAGGAAGATAGATACTGAGTCCATTTTCTCGTGTTGTCTCTGGTATGAACCATCAACTAAGGACAACATGAGGCACTTGGCTTTCGCACAGTCTTTTTCCGATGTCTTACGGATATCAATATCCGTGACAGGGAAAACTGGTCCTGAGACGGCAGGGGTTTGATTAGTTAAGAGGTATCCCAACTTGTCATGGGCAATGGACATCTGGACAGACCTTTGCCGATCATAACAGTCAGGTTCAGTCATTTTATTATCTAGATGTAACCTATATGTGGTCACTGGGTCGCTGCAATTAAGAGAGAGAGAAGAAACACTCAGCATGATACTCTTGCATGTTTAGATTGGTTTTTAATTTATCTAAAAAGGATGGCTTCCACTGTCTCTCGAATCCCTTCTCAAACTATAAAGGAAGAATTAGTCGGGATCAATCTCACCGCACAATACTTGCTTAACCGTTCAGCCAGGCCAGTGTTGGTACTCTGAGGGAGGTTTTCCAACGTTTTCACGAAGTTCCTTAATTTAAGAACCACTTTTCCCTTGGGGCGTAGCCCCGGTAACACCTTTCTCGACACCTACTTGGTTTATGGCATT
The DNA here is from genome assembly GCA_030015575.1 of Agapanthus africanus. Classification (NCBI taxonomy): domain Eukaryota; kingdom Viridiplantae; phylum Streptophyta; class Magnoliopsida; order Asparagales; family Amaryllidaceae; genus Agapanthus; species Agapanthus africanus. Next base: position 289,143,179 of record JASDDO010000029.1, read on the forward strand.
GATCGTTTAGCGAGAAATTTCCCGAGGAGAAGTAGATACTCACAGTAGGATCGGGATCCAAATATCATCGCATGATAAAACAGAAGGAATCCTACCAGAATCATCACACTCCCAATGGTATGCAGCGCTAGCAAGTTTCAGTACTTATGAAACTCCCGATGTGGATTTTTGCCCCATGCTCTTATGACCTTGACGAAGGCCAAAATATCATAAGTCACATGTCAAGTTCTACCCGTCATTATCCAGGTTAATTTGAACCCACTGGTACATACCCTTGACGAAGGACAAAATGGTAGTACGACTGTCCCAAACCAACGCATCTATCTATGCTACAGATAAACATTCAGCAGCTACTAATCACTATGCCTTGGCGAAGGTCAAAATACATAGCTTGAATACTACTGAATATTTAACTGAAATAACGGAGGGCTATGAATGGTTTTGGCGAAACCGTGAACGTAGTGAACTTGATATAATCGATGGAACCATGATAGCTTTTAAAAAGAGTGGCTTAAGCTCCACATTTAAAAGTTGTTTTTGAAAAGAAACCGAGTGGTTTTTGAAATTGTTCCGACGATTTTAACTTGGTTTATTTTTCTTGCATTAATTTTAATGCGTCCCATCATTTAATCCTACCATTGCAGAAAACAACCAAAATATGACGTATGCTTATGCCATCCGCATTCGCCACGGGGCCCCGTTAGATTACTTAACTAACGACAGAGCGGAGGCTGGACTAGCGCGGATGCAAAACATAAGCAACGCCTAAATAATATCATATATAGATATATTGCAATGATAGCCATTTCAGATCACAGATGAACACATTGGATATACTTGGAATCCGCAATTCGTATGAGCCTGTAACGAAAAGCAGATTACACGTTCGCGGTGAATAGCCAATACCCCACCCAAGACCCCTACGGGTGCGGCAAACTACCCGCCAAGTACTCGAAGCGAAGCAACCTCCCTCAACACCGTGAGTAGGCCACTCGACACTTCGAGATACTCTTTAGTTTGTGCACCCCCTCCATGGGTCAATCCTAGGAGCAAAAACAGTAAAAGAAATTATACAATGACGGCTACAACCTCATCCCAGTTGTGCGGCCAAATAAATAATATTACATCAATTACAAATTTACATGAATTGAAAGAAAAGAAAACTCTCATCTCACAACCCCCGGCTATTCACCCGCAACAATCCAATGAATTCATATACACATACCATCAACATTACATATCACAGATATGTATAACCCCCACTAATCGACGTATAGCGATTAGTAGACGTTCAATACATATATCACATCACAGAAATAAACCCGTTAGCTTAAGTCTTTAGTAGTTCGATCAAAATACGGATTTTCAAGCCCCAAAAACAAATTTTTCTTTCTGGAAAACCTGGGTAGAAAAAACATATTGTAAAAATCCCAAAACTCCCCCAGAAACACACTGCAAGAAAATTGAGCCACGACCGACTCAACTCGGCCGTGGATCCGCGGCGGGAACATGCTCCCGCCGCGGTTCCACGGCGTTTTGAACATTTCTGTGGACCAAATTTCTTGAGTGTGTTTTAAAATGCCTGAGTCAAATTTTTGAGTATGATTTATCATTTTTTGAACAGAATACAGAATCGACAGAAACATGATTTTTCGGGTGTTTTTCGTAACTTTTCTCCGATTGAACTTCTACATACTTTGCTAACATGTTAGATAGTGTTTAACTTGGCTCTGATACCACTGTAAGTCCATGCTACCCATCCCCAGTTCTTTGGGGTTGCGGAAGTGGTCAAGAACGATTTTTCTTGAGGTGGTAACATGGACTACAAATACGGATCTTTGTTAAACAATCTAACTAACAACCTAACTAGGAGTTTTACCTACTCTGTTAGGGGTTATACCTTTCTTGAACTCCTTCATCTTCAACGCTTGTGGTGTACGGACCGGCCTCTCCTCGTCATCTTCTCGCGCCGAAGACGGATCCACCCGAAAGCTTCTACATTTGGCTTCTTCTTCGAACTTTGAAGAAACTAGAACACTTGGCTTGCTAGGCCTTGTGAACTAGGATGTGTGGAGGACCGTTTTGGTGTTTTTATCTCTAAGGCAATGAATCTCAACACATGAGAATGGTTTGCCTTGAGCTGGAGAGAGCAAGAGGAAGAGGGAGAGCTTGAGCAAGAGAGAGAAGACGAAATGATAGAATGAGCTAGACTTTTCTCACCCTTGCTCTCATAATCCAAAAGAATAATAATAATAATGGTAATTGAGTATTATGTGATGGTTCATACCATTTCAAAAGCAATATCATTTCATGCATTCATTATATAAAGCATAACAAGCAAGCAAAAGTCTTTGCCATAAAATGATAGCCTTTGCAATGATGATGGTCAACTAGTCCAACCTAGTCAACCGGTCAACCAAGTCAACAAAGTCAACCTTTCAACCCAACCATGGTACAATAATACCCAATTTACATTATCATTAATCATACTTCATATTCTCATTAGTGTTTAGCAGAAGTCAACGGTCAACAACCCTAATGAGAATCCTCTGCCTCTGTCTCTGTCAACCGTGCACACACCCGCATCCGCGTTCCGAGGAACACGAATACAAACGAGATAAAATCAATCCCAAAACCTATACTAGGATCTGGCTTAAACTAAAGCCCGCTAGTAATACCTGTCAGGCCACTAAACGCGCACAAGTGCACGGATGTGACCGAACCCTGTCGCAAAACCATGCAACCTATACTCTTTTGCCTAAAGGCGAATAGCTCTCTGTGTGGGACTCTAAAGACTCGACACTGTTGGGTTAGCCTAGCATCTCATGAAGGGTTTGGAAGCATCACATGAACCAAAGAATGAATTTTTAGGGTGCTAAGTTAACGAACATAAAATCGTTCCTAGAAAAATTAGGGTTTCTAAATTTATCACATCATCATATGAAAGAAAAGCTAGGGTTTAGAGAGTACAACCTTTGTAGTTCCCTACGCTAGACTCCTCGTCTACTTGGGGTTTGAAAAAACTCCGCTTGAACTCCTCTTGGTCACCGATGATCCACCCGGAGTCCGCTTCGTCCAAGCTTGCAACTTCACCCGATCAAGAGAACGAAATGAAGCTAACACTCCAAACAAGTGGGCTAGACTTGTGTAGAATGGTGTTGTGGTTCTCTTTCTCACTTCAAAATCCTAACTTGATGAGTATTATGCTCACTTGAAAAAACTAGAGAGCAATGCAAGAAGGAGGAAGAAGATGATGGCTTTTTAAGAAGAAGATAAATTCAACTCATGAAAGAAAGATAGAAAAAATATCAATATATATTTTCCACTTCTCAAATCAAACCATGGTTAGGATATTATTGAATTTGAGTTAAAAACACAAAAAGGAAAAGTAATCCATGGTCAAATGGTGGGTGAGAATGGTTAGGTCAAGAAGGATGTAGAAACTAGTCATGAATTATCTTTTCCATTTTCCATTTTGTTTTAACCAAAAATCAAATAATAATCCAAATAAAAACCCATGGTGTGAGTCTTATATTGCCACCATTTTCTTTGTATAAGCAACCATAATTGATGATGTATGTATGTATGTATGCACATCCATATGTGCATGAATCTATAAAGAAAGTATACATGCATGCATACATCCATCATACTCAAGAAAGGATTTCAAGTGAGAAGCTAATGGTCAAATGATAAATCAATACTTGATTTATCAATCCGGCCATATCACATACGACCCCTACCAAAAGCAAGCCGCCCGATCAATATACGGTATCCCATACGCGCATTTTAATTGGGTCCATGCGCATATCGCATACGCGCAACACAACGTTTCGCCTGGACTAGGAAACTACATTGTGGGACTCTGAGACTCGTCAATACGCCGGCAGTGGGTGATGATCATATCAAGCACCCCCAAGCCGCAAGCGGTCAGCTAAATGTAACGGCCACCCAGGTATTGAACGATCAGAAGAGAACAAGGGAACCTGCTACAACTCCCGTCGAGCCAACCGGCAACACTTCCCGTACAGTCCGGTCTCCTCGTCTGATATGTCGCATATCAAGTCTAGGGGTGGTAAACGTCAGACCCCAATAAACGATAAGTCGTGCCGATGTGAGGCTCATAACGGGTCAAGAAACTACTGGTAACACTTACCGGTAAATCTCTAATCATCCCTGGCCAGGGACTTCCCTGTTACGGCCTATCGAGCACAGTACAACATCAACCCCCAATATCGAGAGAGACAAAACCCCTCCTATCGCTCATTGCCTCCATGTGATTCAGGACTGTACCCAAAAAGCACTGTTTTGCACACCCTCATGGACGTGGTAAGGTGGAAATCAAAGCACAGTGGGAATCACACAAGACTCTATGACGATCTCTGGTCTACAGACTAACCTGCACAAGTGTCACCTGAGAACTGCCATCTGATGTAAGGTATAATACCATCTGAGAGTTCTCGGTGAGTCCGTCCAGTGTACCCAGTCTCCATTGAGCACCCGTATACCATCTCTGATGTCAAACACCAATGGATATGGGATCATCCATCGCCCATCCCATGGGTCGAGAAGCGTATACGCTAGTCTACACTGGTATATCGATGCCCTGTCTCGATACACCTACGACTAAGGACCTTGAAGGATGTACTTATGGACTACCATGTCCCCACTAGTATGATCTGCATCATAGTCTAGGTAGTCAAGTACACATCCTAAGGGCTTTACCGACATGTAACTATAAGACAGTATAAAGAGACTAGTATACATGTTAAGATAAAAAGCAACCAGATAGCATACTATCATATCGAGCAAGAAAGTCATCTCTATATATATGTCCAAGCATCCAATATAATATACATCATCTGTACAATACTGGACTCTAGGGCATACATACAACTAACAGACACTACGCTGGCAGTGGGTTTAACCACAAACCGCAAGCGGCACTAGCTGTGCATAACAGCCCCCAGGTAGATGCCGATAAGAAGACGGATGAGGTGAAACCCATCTGAACTCCTACTGAGCTTGAATGTGACAATACAGTCCGGCATGTTCGTCTGAGTACATCGCATGGCAGGCCTAGGGGGCGATAAACGTCAGTCCCCTAATAGCGGTACAAGTCGTGTCGGAGTGTAGCCCAGAACACCATGAGATAACACTGGAAGCCCACCAGTATATCTCGCTTGCCCTGGCCAGGGACTAATTTTGTAATGGCTCTCCTAGACACAGCGTGATGTCAACCCCCAATACCGGGAGAGACGGATCCTGTCTAACCGTCACTGCCTCCAAGTGCTTCGGGACTGCACCCAACTACTACCTGTTTGCAGGACTCCTTTGAGCCGTGGTACGGTAGTAATCAAAGTACAGTGAGAACACACTCGAGGCGAAGTGACAGTGTGAAGTCAGCGGGCTAAGCTGTACTCATGTCGCCTGGGAACTGATAACTGACGATAGGTATAGTACCAACCAATCAGTTCCCGACGAGTCCTGTCCAGTTTACTCGTAACCTAACGAGCACCCGCATACTATCTCAAGTACGACGTACTGACGGCTGTGGGACAGACCGTCTTCCTTGCTGGGATGAGAAGCGCATACGCTAGTCTACTCCGGAGTATCGATGCCTTATCTCGATAGTCCTATGACTATGGACTTGTATAAGGATGTGCTTGTGGATTACCCAGCCCCCACGAGTGTGACTGCCATCACAATTCTCGTAATCAAGCAAAGATCCTGAGGGCTCTACTAATATGTATAAGCAATATGCTAAAAGAAACACATGCACATATTGAAGTAGAAACATACCAAGTAGCATACTACCATTTTGAGCAAGATTTTCTATACAACTGTGAATATCCCAAGCTTCCATTAAGTAATATACAAACTAGTATGATACAGTAATGGCCTCTAGGGCATATACACTAACATACAGAGCCTACCGCAGAGGTGTAGGGTATAATAGACATCCGATCTCTTTCCAAATCAGTCTTGGGAGACAACTCTTTGGAGAGGGTGATCCCGTGACAAGCCGGTAAATTACCGCGGTTGGAATCTTTCATACTGAATCTTTTCAGTATGGTGTGATGTACCTGGATTGTGAAAGTCCTAATATCCTCTTGGACCTATCACGATTGATCTGGATCCCCAGAATGTAAGAGGCATCACCCAGGTCTTTCATGGAGAACCTGTGTGACAAGAACCCTTTGATAGGTTGTAGCATAGAAATGTCATTTTTTATCAAGAGAATGGCATCCACGTATAAAACGAGGAATACGACAGTTCGTGCTACAATCTTATTATAAATACATGGTTCATCTGGATTTTTGATGAAGCCAAATTTTTTGACCGTCTCATCAAAACAGATGTTCCAACTCTATGGTGCCTGCTTCGGTCCATAAATGGACTTTAGCAACTTGCACACCTTCCTGTTGCTCTCACTCTGAATGAAACCCTCTGGCTTGTCCATATAGACACACTCATCTAAATTTCCATTTAGAAAAGTGGTTTTTACGTCCATCTGCCAAATCTCATAATCGTAAAAGGCGGCAATGGCAAGAAGGATCCGAATGGATTTGAGCATAGCCACCGGAGAAAAGGTTTCGTCATAGTCCAAACCAGGTCTTTGACGAAAACCTTTTGCAGCAAGCCTAGCCTTATAGGACTCAACCTGTCCATCTACACCAATCTTCCTTTTGAAGATCCATTTGCAGCCTACGGGTTTTACCCCTTCTGGAGTAACGTCCAAAGTCCATACTTTGTTGGTATACATGGACTCCACCTCGCTCCGCATTGAATCCAGCCATTTTACCGAGTCAGTGCTCTAAATGGCCTGCTGGAAGCTAGTCGGCTCATCATTATCAATGATGCAATCCTCTCTATCACTGTCTATGAGAAAGCTGTAGTATCTCTCGGGCGGATGAGACTGCCTACTACTCCAGCGGAGTGGCACAGGAATGTCCTGTCCTTTCGAACCTTTTGGTTCTACTAAGCTTTCAGTAATAGCTTGTGGTTCTGGAATTTCTTCTAGTTCTATTGCGCTCCCACTTATCTGATTTTCTAAAAATTTAGTTTCCAAGAAGCATGCATGACGAGAAATAATTCCTCTGTGTAATAGAAGAAATATCCTTAGGAGTTCTTTGGATATCCCACAAACTTGCACTGTACTGAGCGTGCCTCGAGTTTGTCCGCATGCAGCTTTTTGACAAAAGCTGGACATCCCCATGTCTTAATATGTTTAAGATAGGGTTTCTATCCACTCCACATCTGATATGGTGTGGTAGGCACTGACTTAGTTGGAACTCGGTTCAAAAGATATGCAGCTGATCCTAGTGCATATCCCAGAAAGATCGCGGTAACTCAGCATTACTCATCATGGAACGTACCATATCCAATAGGGCTCGGTTCCGTCTCTCCGATACACCATTGTGATGTGGTGTTTATGGAGGAGTAAGTTGAGAGAGAATTCCATTCACTTTTAGGTAATCCACGAACTCGGCACTCAAGTATTCACCACCTCGATCAGATCTCAGTGTCCTGATACTTTTGTCTGTTTGTTTTTCTACTTCATTCTTATATTCCTGAAATTTTTCAAAGGCTTCAGATTTATGCTTCATTATGAAGACATGTCCATACCTCGAAAAATCATCCGTAAAAGTAATGAAGTAAGAACAACCACTTCGCGCATGTGTAGATATTGGACCACATACATCGCTGTGTACGAGTCCCAAGAGCTCGCTCGTTCTTACTCCATGTCTATTGAACGGAGTCTTTGTCATCTTTCCTTTGAGACATGATTGACAAGTTGCATATGATTGATATTTGAACGGATCCAAATATCCTTCTTTATGCAACTTAGTCAACCTTGTCTCATTGATGTGACCCAGTCTACAATGCCAAAAGAAAGCATGATTTATTTCTTGAGACTTTCTTTTGTGTGTATTCTGGATATTGAAAATCTGCGGTTGGTTTAATACGTATATACCAATTCTTAATGTACCCGACCCAATCAAAACATGATTTAGGTGAATGTTCACAACATTGCTTACAAATGCAAAATCATAACCTTCTTTAGACATTAAAGATACAGATATGATATTACAAGTCAAACTGGGTACAAAATAACAGTCGCGCAAAACCAAAACATGTCCATCCGTCAATCCCAAGTGATAGTCCCCCACAGACTCAGCATCCATGCCTGCTCCGTTTGCAACTCTGAGGGTCATATCACCTGCCTTCAAAACTCTACGTCTTCTTAGTGCCTGCAAAGAATTACAGATATGAGATCCTGATCCGGTATCCAATACCCAGGAAGTATAGCTGATTGATAGACAGTTTTCAATAATATACACACCTGAAGCCGAAACCACAACTTGCTTCGGGTCCTGGTTCTTGGCCTTCCAAGCCCTGCAATCTTTCTTCCAGTGTCCTTTCTTGTGACAATAAAAGCACTCTTCCTTCCCCACAAGTTGTACCGCTACCATTGCTACCTTTGCCTTTCTCTTGGCTACCACTTTACTAACACCGCCCCTTGGTTTGGTGGGGGCCTTCTTCTTCTTTCCTTTGGCTTTCGCTTTGGACCTAGAAGAAGTAACTCCTCCAACAGACAAGGCGAGTGTTTTCCTGACTTTATGTAGGGTGCCCTCTGCACTCCTCAACATAATGAGGAGTTCTGAAAGTTCAATTTCTTTTCCTGGCATGTTGAAGTTCAGGATAAACTGGGCGTTGGTGGAAGGAAGGGACTGGAGAATCAAGTCAGTGTAGAGCTCGTTCTCTAATGTGTTCCCGAGGTCCGTGAGCTCTTCAATTTAGCCAATCATTTTAAGCACGTGTTCTGCTACAAATGATCCGACGGCCAACCTCGCTGAAAACAACTTTTTCGAGGTTTCTTATCTGGCGATACGGGATTGCTCTCCATATAGTTACTTAGTATGGAGAAATATGGATTCAAGGTCCATATTCTCGTGCCTCCTATGATGTTCATTGTCCACAGAGGCAAGTACGAAGCACTTGGCCTTTGTGCAGTCAATCTCCCAGGTCTTACGGATTTCCTTATCCGCGACACTGGATTCTAGACCTGGGACGGCGGGGGCTTTAGTGGTAAGGAGATACCCCAGCTTGTTATAAGTGATTGCCATTTTGACTTCCTGAGCCAATTTTTGTGGTTTGGCCATGTCAGTATATTTGTATCTAGTAGTAACTTAAGGCCGGTCATGATGTTTGGTCGCTGTAATTAGGAGAGAGAGAAGAAACACATTAGCATGATGCTCTTGCAAGTTTAGAATGGTTTTTAGTTTTTCGAAACAGGATGGCTCCCACTCTTTCTCGAATCCTTCCTCAAACCATGAAAGAAAAATTAGTCGGGATCAATCTCACCGTACAATACTTGCCTAACCGTTCAGCCAGGCCAGTGTCGGTAGTTTGAGGGAGGTTTTACGTTGCTTTCGTGAAGTTCCTTAATTAAATAACTTCTTTTCCCTGTGGGCGTAGCCACGCTAACACCTTTCTGGACACCTACTTGGTTTATAGCATTGATCGTTAAGTGAGAAAGTTTCCCGAGGAGTAGCATATACTCACAGCAGGATCGGGATCCAAATATCATCGTGTGACAAAGCAGAAGGAATCCTACCAAAATCATCACACTCCAAATGGTATGCATCACTAGCAAGTTTCAGTTTCTAAAGAAACTCCCGATATGGATTTTTTCCCCAGCTCTTATGACCTTGACTTTGGCCAACAAATCATAAATCACATGTCAAGTTCTACTCGTCATTTTCCAGGTTAATTCGAAATCACCCATGCCTGTCCTTGACTTTGGCCAACAAGGCAGTACGACTGTCCCAAACCAACGCATCTATTTATGCTACATATGAATATCCAATAGCTACCAATCACTATGCGTTGAATTTGGCCAACAAACATAGTTTGAATACTATTGACTATCCATATGAAATGATGGAGGGCTACGAATGGTTTTGGCAAAACCCTGAACGTAGTGAATTTGATATAATCAAAGGAACCTGATAGCTTTTAAAAGGAGTGGTTCAAGCTCCGCATTTTTAAAGGTTTTCTTTTTTGGAAAAAACCGAGTGGTTTTGAAATTGTTCCAACGATTTAACTTTGGTTTATTTTCTTTGCATTAATATAATGCATCCCATCAATTAATCCTACCATTGCAGAAAACATCGAAAATATGACGTACGCTTATGCCATCCGCATTCGCCACAGGGACCCATCATCACACGTTAGGTTTACTTAACTAACGACAGAGCGGGGGCTGGACTAGCACGGATGCAAAACATAAGCAACGCCTACTAGATATCATATATAGATATATACATTCGTCAGACGCAATGATAGCCATTCCATATCACAGATGAACACATTGGATATGCTAGGAATCAACATTTCGTTCGAGCCTGCAACGAAAGAAGGATTACACGGTCGCGATGAATAGCCAAACCCCACCCTAGACCCCTACGGGTGTGGCAAACTACCCGCCAAGTACCCGAAGTGAAACAACCTCCCTCAACAACGTGAGTAGGCCACTCGGCACTTCAAACTACCCGGTAGTTTATGCACCCCACCTTAGGTCTATCCTAGGAGCAAAAACAGTAAAAGAAATAATATACAATGGCGGCTACAACCTCAACCCGGACGTGCGGCCATAAAAATAATATTACATCAATTTACAATTTAAATCAAATGAAAGATAAATAAACACTCATCTCACAACCCCAGCTATTCATCCGCGACAATCCAACAAGTTTATATACACAATCCAACAACACAGATCATATATATGTACAACCCCCACTAATTGACGTATAGCGATTAGTCGACGTTCAGTACATATATCACATTACAGATATAATCAATTAGCTAAAGTTTATAGAATTTCAATCAATTTTCCAATTTGAAACTACCCCAAATACAATACTGTTCTCTGAAGAATCTGGGCAGAAACAAAGTATCTTAAAGATCACAAAACATCAAGCTAGACACACTGCAGGAAAAACGAGTTAACTCCGAGTCGACACGGCCGCGGATCCGCGGCGAAACACTTGGTTTCGCCGCGCTTCCGCGCCGTCTGACCGAGCCATAAGCTCGTTTTTCTTGGGTGTTCCTAAAAAACCCTGCACGTATTTTTCAGGTCTCTGGAAATATTTTTAGACCTGTTTTTAAAAACGGCAGAAAACACTATTGTATTTGGGGAAAACGGCAGAAAGCACTTGATGCGATTTTGATCTAAAAATTCTGATGGAATAATAAAAAAAAATTCAATTCAAATAACAAAAACGAACAAATTAGCACACTATCCCCGGCAACGGCGCCATTTGATTGATCATCTTCGTGTGTATTTGGAAAAGTTTTAATCACAACCAAAGAAATTTATAACCGCAATCACTTAACGGTGTCTATTGAAGTTTCGTTAGCGAATACGGATCGTCCGCTAAGATTGTGTGAATTTGTTCGAATTTGTTTTAGTTGAGTTGAAAAGAAATGATAAAAGAAAATGATTAAATATATGTGAGATTTAGTTTCAAGAAACATAAAGAAATAGATTTAGGATCAAGAATTGATAAAGATCAAGAAAATGTCCAAATCGATTTAATTTTCAACATTTGAAAAATAGCTTGTAGGAATCGATCAAATAAGTAGTGATCATGAAAACTAAAGATTACGAAATCTTATCTATTGAGGAATTGTAGCAAGATCGACGGCGATCACTGAAGATTAGAGATCTATTGAATAAACTACGGTTTCTCCTTCACTATCCCATGTCTTTTCATTTATTATCATTCAAATTCTAGCCTTTAGCAAAGAAAATCTCCGATCGTTGATCTCTAATTTGGAGCGAAAATATTCAAGGAAGTGATCTCTCTCAAAATTAGGTCATCGATGATTCTTTTTCTTAGAGTTAACAAACCTCATAAGACTTAAGAATCGTTCAAGAATTTCATCATCATCTACTTATTCTCTCGATTCCGTTACAAGTGGAGATTTCACTCACACATCATGAAAAATGAAAGAATCAAGAATCGATAAATTTTCATAATGCAAGAATGTAAAGAAAGCAAGATTTACAATTTTCACCTTTATTAATCGACAATTAGGTACACATTCACTCAATTCGAGGTTATAAGATTTGAGGAGGTAACTACATCCGTCGAAATTAGCTTAGCATCGATCTCCTTGAGTCGTATAACGGTTGCGATCACTTACTCTTGATGAAGACTGGTGTCGCTACAAAGGATCGTTGATGGCTTGCTTGATTTGCTTCTCAATTGATCTTGATTTGACTTTGAAATTGGATTTGGGCTAGGGTTTTATTTACAAGTTGTGTCACTCAGCTTGTATATGGATTTGGTTCAATATTCAACAACCTTTGTAATGAAGTCATAGGTATCCTTTTATAGTTTTCCTCTATCTTCTTTTAGAAGCTTGGTTGTTATGAGCTTGCATAGGAAGCTAGGTAGGTACCAAGCTTACACTAGAAGATTGGTTGTTGTAGAGAAGCTTCTGGAGATTTCTAGGGACTTTGAAGCATCTTGAAGAAGTTTGGCCATTAAAAGAGAAGCCCTGCAAAAAGTATCAACCGTCGACGAGTCTGATCGACTGTGGTTCCGCGGCGGATCGGCCTGACTCGGCCGCGGATCCACGGCCATATAGTGGGCTTGATGGCTGAAATCTTCATGGGTATTTTGTGTTATCTTTTGGATACTTTTCTATTACCTGGAATATTATACTTCTTTCTTGATTGCTTCCAGATCTCAAGTATTTGACTTGCTGCATTTTATCGGCACTTTTAGCAATTCCAGTTCTTTGACTTGAAGAGTTACTGCACGAAATCTTGAGACAAGTGTTGAGATATACAAAAATCATGCGTGTAGTAATAAACACTCAATTTCTCGCATAACGCTGGTTAAAATGTATAACACATGTCATTTGATATTTTGCAGACGAATTTCTAATATGTGCTGTATTTATACAAAACACCTTTAGATGATTATAAAGAGTAAGGAAATTGATGTGTTAGAAATGCAATATTTTCGACCGATCACCTTCTAAATCCTAGTTTTGGATCCATGCGATAGATCTAAATGGATGTTAGGATTCTCACTAGGTGTAGTGAGATGGTATCGATCGATCCTGGTGAGAATCACTGGATAGCTTTTAGGTTGGTAAGGTCGACTGAATGTCAGTCACAGGCATTGTCTTTACCCGCAGTGGAGGGACGGTATGTTGGAAGTGTTCTAAGCTAGATAACGTGACATACTAGACGATAAAAGCTGGATACATTGCTACCAAGGATGCTACAAAAGAGGTATTCTGGTTGTACAAGAGTTCATGAGATGAACATCGTTCCTACCATTGTGTGACAGTGGATTTATGGCTTTGGCCAAGGAACCCCCGTCCCATCTGTGATCTAGACATATTCTAAAGCAGCATCACCTGATCATGGAGATGGTTGATCTCCAGGGATATCCAGGTTTAGGAGAGTAAACACAGAGGACAACATGGTGGATCCACTCACAAAGGCCTATTCTCAGGAGAGACTTTTATGGAATGGTTGAGTATGAGATACTTCAACCACTGCTGATTGTTGAGTATGAGCTACTACAACAGATGGCCCTAGTGCAAGTGGGTGATTGTTAGTAATATGTATGCCCTAGAGGCCATTACTGTATATACGATGTATATTGTAGTGGATGCTTGGATACATATGGGGAGGACTTTCTTACTCGACATGATAGTATGCTATCCGGTTGCTCTTTATCTTAACATGGACACTGATTGTCTCTATATTACATGTTTATAATACTTGACTACCAGGACTATGATGGAGATCATACTAGTTGGGCCACAAGTACATCCTATAACTATTCCTAGTCGAGGATGTATCGAGACAGGGGCATCGATACTCCAGAGCAGACTAGCGTATACGTATCTTGACCAATATGATAGGCGATGGATAATCCCACATCCATTGATGCTTGACATCAAGGATAGCATACGGGTGCTCAGTGGAGACTGGGTACACTGGACGGACTTGCCGAGAACACCTAGATGGTATTATACCTATCGTCGGATAGCAGTTCTTTGGTGACACTGGTATAGGTTAGTCTGTAGACCCGAGATCGTCATAGAGTCATGTTTGATTCCCACTGTGCTTTGATTTCCACCTTACCACGTTTAAGAGAACGTGCAAAACAGTGGCTTTTGGGTACAGTCCCGAGTCACATGGAAGCGATGAGCGATAGGAGGGGTTTCATCTCTCCCGATATAGGGAGTTGATGTTGCGCTATGCTCAATTAACCATAACAGGAAATCCCTGGCCAGGGTTGCCGAGATCTACTGGTAAGTGTTATCAGTAGTTTCTCGAACCGTTATGGACCTTGCATCGGCATGACTTATTAGGCTATTGGGGTTTGACGTTATACCACCCCCAGGTTAGGATATGCGACATATCAGACGAAGGGACCGGACTGAATGGTAGTGTTACTGATTGGATTCGCAGGAGTACGAGCAGGCTTGCTTGTTGATCTTCTGATCGCTAAATACCCAGGTGGCCATTACGTTTAGCAGACCGCTTGTGGCTTTTGGATGTTTGATATGATCAACACCTACTGCCGGTGTATTGACGAGTCTTTAGAGTCCTACACAGAGATTTCTTGGCTCAAGCGAAATGGAGTAGGAGTACATATGTGATATGTACGGGAACGAGATTAATGCGTGTATATGATACCGTATTCTATTATCACGATATATGTAACGATAGGTTATATGTGATATAGCCAGGTTATCGGATCAAGTGTTGATTCGAGAAAAGGATACATTTGATATTAGTCGGTTATATGTGATATGACCGGATTATTAAATCAATTGTTGATTTAATAACTTAATGTGTAATTATATACTTGATATATTACATTACATTAACTAATATTAGCTCACTTAAGTATTCATTTTTCTCACTTGATGATACGTTGATATATATGTGATATATGTTAAATGTATTGTTTTCTTTTTGCACACTTATTATATATGTGATATATATATATATATATATATATATATATATATATATATATATATATATATATTAGTGTGCATGCTAGGTTACACATGCAACTTGTATGTATGAGACTTATACTATGCTAGGGTTAAGCTAGGGTTTTATTGTTTTAAGCTAATTCAAACATTTGGTTTATGTCATGGTAAATATTTTGTGCAAACAAGATAACTATTGACCAAGTCAACTTGTTTGTCTAGCTTAGGATATTTATTGACCCAACTCTTAACCATAGCCTATGATTTATTATCTACATGAGTTAGCCATGATATTATTTGACCATGATTGCATTTGTAACCTCATGAATTCATCTCTTTGTTCATCACTTCATCTTCTTCTTTCTCACTTTTGAGCTTTCTTGATTTTTGATAAGTGATGAAACCTTGCGAGAAAATGAAATCTAAAGTGAGCCTACTTCCTAGTTCATCATCCTCTACTACTTGTCATTTAGTATAGGGTGTTTGCTTCACTACATCGAGCTATTGAAGTGAAGGACCGGTCTACAAATGTTGTATTCCTTGCTCACTTCTTTTGCAAAGTTGTTTGCATTACTTTCCGTACGATTTCTAGTAAACAATTCTATGTTTAGGGTTAGCTAGAACGGCAAAATTTTGATTTGGCATGGACAATGCCTCCCGAAACCTTTCTGCCGTGCTAGGCAACCGTGCATTGCAGACTCTAGAATGGCTCCACAAGATGAAAGGAACAAGCTTGCACGATGTCTTCGAGGCCGAAGATGGTCTACGTCGAGGAGACACTAATCCAAGCTACCTCTTCACTAATTAGGAATTAGTAAAGTTAACACCCTAAACTAAATTGCTAATCTAGTAGAAGATGATGAAGTAGGATTTTTGTTCACTTTAGAATTATTTTTCTCACTCTTTTTCTTCTCCTCTCAAAAACCTAGAGATTTCTCTTTTGAGCTTGAAGAAGATGAAGAAAATAATAGATGAGAGAGTAAACGACAACGATGGGTGAGAAATATCTCATATAACTCATGTGGAGACTTAACCATGGGTTTATATGATGGTTAGGTTAATAAATATCCAGTGCAAGATAAAACTAGTGGACTAAGTCAATGGATCTCCAAGCTTCTACAAGCTTCATGCCATGTGACCCATTTCCAACTAATATTTGATTTACTGAAAATAAATAAACCCTATACTATCGTTAGCATGGTGTAAGTCTCATACACCCATGTTGCATGTGGCATAAAGAATGACACAGAAAGAAGACACAATTAATATATATCACATATATATTAAGTGTTGGTTGATTGTATGGATTGTGTTTTAAAAAAATGTTTGTCACAACCAAAGAATTAAAAACCGCAATCAATAATGGTGTCAATATAGTTTCGTTAATGAGAGCGGATCGTCCACTGAGATGCGAGGATTTATTCAATCTTGTTTTAGATGAATTGAAATGAAAATATAAAAGAAAATTCAAGAAGATGATTCAGGATTTATGATACTTAATTTCAAGAAACATCAAGGAAAATATCAAGAGTCAAGAAAGTATACAATATCATTTTGAGTTATCAAGAAATATGTAGAATAGCTTGTAGGAATCGATCGAATTAGTAGCAATGATGAATACTAATAATTACGAATCTTATCTATTGATGAATTGTAGCTAGATCGATGATGATGAATGAAGATTAGGGATATATTGAAGAAACTATGGTTTCTCCTTCACCGTCCCTTGTCTTTTTAGTGATCATCATTCAATTCTAGCCTCTAGCAAAGAAAATTATCAATCATTTGATTCCTAATTTGCAACGAAATAATCAAGAACGGGATATCGCTCCAAATTAGTTCATCGATGATTCTTTTTCCAAAAGTTCACAATCCTCATAAGACTTAAAATTAGTTTAGGATTTCATTATCATTAGATCTACCGATTCTCTTGATTCCTTTATAAGCGGAGATTTCACTCACGCGTCATGAAAATAAAAGAATCATGAACTAGAAATTTCATAATGCAATAATGTAAAGAATGCGAGAATTACAATTATCACCTTTATTAAATCTCTTTCAAATTATACCTCTCAATTCGAGTTTACAAGACTAGCTCTCGATCGCTCCTTTGAAAGGGAATTTGTCGTCGATCTTTACGTGGCTCGATCGTCGTGAGTCGTGGATCGGTTGCAAATCTCTTGCTCTTGATGACGATCAGCGTTGCGTTAAAGGCTTTTTGATTATCGCTTGATTTTGTTCTCAATGGATCTTGATTTGGATTGGATTTGGATTGGATTTGGGTTTGGATCACAAGTTGTGTCACTCAACTTGTGCAGTGAATTGGATCAATGTTCAACAACTAATCAACAACCTTTTAACTTTAGCCCTAGATCACCTTTTATAGCCCTTGATCAAGCTTCTCTCATAAGCTAGGTTGTTATAAGGATGCTTCTAGAATATACTAGGTAGTTATGATGGTTGATCAAAAAGCTTGGTTGTTATAGAGAAGTTTCCAGAAGAAATTTGTAACAATGGAGCGTCTTGAGTACGCTAGGTTGTTGAGATGAAGCTTCGGGAGAGATTTCGACGTCGGAGCCCCCAACGCGGCCGCGGATCCACAGCGGATCGGGCTGAATCGGCCGCGGTTCCGAGGCCATATGATGAGATCTCTGCATGATATTTCTTGTGGCTTCTGGTGTAGGTCTTTAGGTCTTCTTTTGATATATAGAATCTTATAACGTTTGCTTGGTTGCTGCCAGTAGTTGAGTCTTTGGTTTTTCTGTATTATATCGGCAGATTTCTGATTTCTGTTATTTGACCTGAATAATCTCATACAAGATCTTAATAAAGAATGTGAAAGATACAGAATATTATTCGTGAAATATTAACACACAATTTCCTTCATAAGACATTGATTATATATATAACACGTGGTATTTGGTATTTTCCAGACGAACTTGTAATATGTGCTATATTTATAACAACTATCTTCAAATGATTAGAATGAGTAAGGAAATTGTCGTGTTGAGAATGCAATATTTTCGGCTGAAAAATTCCCCCAAACTTGATTTTGATTATCTCGAGCAAAATTGTTTTATTCAAGATAAGGAGAAAATATAAAAAAAAGAAAAACTAACTAGCACACTTTTGTAGGCAACACGATTGCACTGAGCACGTGCAATAAGCCTTTAAAGCTCTAGGTGTCTCTAGTAAGAGGAGTATTGTCTCCTGAGGGTTTTCAGCGGATTGCACCGACGAAATCCCATAATAAAAGGAAAATTGTGAAAGTTACATATAAAGATAAGAACTGTAATAGAAAGAACTTGAAAATTAGAGTTTTCAACTACACTAGCTTTTCTGTTGCTATGAGCCCTATCTTAATAGTCATGAAAAAATGTTAGAAATCACATCATCCATCAATAAAATATCGTCTTTATTTTTCCTTCCTATTTTTCTTTCAAACATCGATCATATACCCGTACGTGTGTGTAAAAGATATCCCTACACTCGGAGAATTCAATTTAAGCTATCATACTCTTGTCCATCTATCTCAGTACTTTTTAGACGGTGAATATTTTAGATCGAATTGCTCACATATTTTTCATGTGACCGTTAATACTTCTTAAGGTACTAACCGACCGATTACTCATTTGCTTCTTGATTGAGCATAAATAGTATTTTCTTCGTCTTGCAACACCTGAGGCTTAGCAGTGACTCCCAAACTAGTTGGTCTAAGGCACTAGGTGATGGAGCACCCTCACTATATTTTTTTATTCTGCCTTGGTGATTACAAAACCAGTGTTCATTTTTCTTCACCATTTTATCTTTTATGCTTCATTTAAATTTATTTCCTTTAGACTTTGGCTTTAGGATAAGAGAATTTCAAGGTATCCTCTACTATCCCGAGTTTCAAGACGTGTGTAAATGCATAAAGTAGGGTATCAACATTCAAATGTTTGGCTTCCAGAATATGAACTATTTTCAGACTTATTTTTATTCTCAGATTAGTGACTTCCTTCATCTTCCTAACTCCCGGGACAATGGCTCATAAGTACTTATTACTAGTTTCGTTTAAGAAAACTTCTAATTTTCTTGGTTTACTTAAATTTTTTCAATCTTTAAATGAAATTTTTCACTTTCTAATCTTTTATCATAAAAGATTTAAATTTTTTTTTTTTTTTAAATGTTGTGCTTATACAAAGTATGATGCAAAGTGATACGCAAATAAGCACAAAGCCCCCCAAACTTTTTTACAACAGTGTCCACACTGTTACCATCAGTTAAATCTCAGAAACCTGTAAGCTTGGGAGGAAATATGATCGTGAAAATCTCCCCCAAACTTATTCTTTATTTATGTACAATTTTTTTATTTTTTTATTTTATTATGTTTATATATATATATATATATATTATTTTATTTAAATGTATGTACAAGTTGAGTCACCACCATTCTAAAAGATGAGACAATATTACCAAAACGTGGAGGTGAGGTGGAGGAAAATCAGTTATTATAAAGCAGCTCCTGTAAAAACATGAGCTCCTCCGAATGTTCAGTGGAAAAATACAGTTTTAATTTATGCCCATTTATTTTGAAAATTGTACCGTTTTTAACATTTTTAACCTCAACTGCCTTGTGCGGGTACACATACCGCACAACAAATGGTCCTTTCCAGCGTGATTTTAGTTTATCTGCATGAAGATGGAGATGTGAATCATAAAGAAGAACTTGTTGACCTAGGGTAAAAGTTTTCTCAATATGTTTTTGTCGTGAAATAACTTAGTCTGATTCTTTACAATTACATCATTATCGTAAGGTTCATCGCAGAGTTCGCTTAGCTCGTTTAATTGCATCTTCCGAAATTCGCTGGCTTGATTTGAGTCAAAATTCAGTTCTTTAATGGCCCACATTGCTTTGTATTAAATCTTGACCGGAAGGTGGAATGCCTTAACAAACACTAGACGATTAGGAGACATACCGAGATCAGTTTTAAAAGCAGTACGGAATGTCCAAAGAGCATCCGTCAGTTTGGTTGACCAATCTTTCCGGTTTTTAGAAATTATTTTCTCCAAAATCTATTTGATTTGTCTGTTGGAAACCTCAGCTTTCCCGCTCGTTTAGGGATGATAGGGTGTCGAAAGTTTGTGGTTGATTGCATATTTCCGCATCAAAGTATTGAAAGACCGATTACAGAAATGTGTCCCGTTATCGCTAATGATAGCGCGAGGGTGTCCAAATTACGAATAGATATTTTCTTTAAAGAACTTAATGACAACCTTGTTGTCATTAGTGCGACAAGGAATAGCTTCCACGTATTTCGAGACGTAATCAACCGCAAGCAATATGTACAAATTCCCAAAAGAGTTGGGAAAATGACCCATAAAATCAATACCCCAAATGTCAAAAATTTCTACAACTAAGATCGGTTGAAGTGGCATCTCATTTCTTCGAGAAATACGACCCGTGTGTTGACACTGTGGACATGTTCTGTAATGATCAAATGAATCTTTGAATAAGGTCGGCCAGTAAAAACCGCATTGCAAAACCTTCTCCACCGTCTTTTGAGGACCAAAGTGACTTCCACATGCCTGATTAGGACAAAAAGATAGAACGCTCTTGAACTCATCATTAGGGACACATCTACGAATGATTTGGTCAGGACAATATTTAAACAAATAGGGTTCATCCCAGTAAATGTGTTTTACTTGGGATAGAAACCGATATTTGTCCTGTTTAGACCATTCACCGGGAATAAGTCCTATTGCAATATAATTCACAATATCCCCGAACCAAGGTTCGCCTGATACGTTCAAGAGCTGTTCATCCGAAAAAGTGCCATTAATTGGCAGGGTCACATGTGAAGAAGAGATGCGCGAAAGATGGTCTGCTACTATGTTTTCACATCCTTTCTTATCTCGAATAACAAGATCAAATTTTTGTAATACAAGGATCCAACGTATTAACCTACCTTTTGCATTCTTCTTCGATAAAATATATTTTAAGGTGGAGTGGTCAGTATACACAACAATTGGTGAGCCAATCAAGTAAGGCCTGAATTTTTTCTAATGCAAATACAACTGCCAAAATTTCTTTTTCGGTAGTTGTATAATTAATTTGAGAATCATTAAGGGTCTTACTTGCATAATAAATCACATGTCGTATCTTATCAATGTGTTGTCCTAAGACTGCACCAACAGCAAAATCTGATGCATCACACATTAGCTCAAAAGGGTGGTTCCAATCAGGAGATGATAGAACGGGGGATGTAGTGGGAGAATTTTTAAGTGAGTCAAAAGCAGCCAAACAATCCATGTCAAAATGAAATGTTGTGTTCTTAGCCAAAAGAAGAGTTAAAGGTGTAGCAATTTTGCTAAAATCCTTGATGAATCTCCAATAAAATCCTGCATGGCCAAGAAAAGATCGAATATCTGTGACGCATTTGGGATGAGGAAGATTATGAATGACATCTATTTTAGCTCTGTCAACCTCAATGCCCTTCCGTGAAATGCCATGTCTAAGCACTATTCCCTCTTGGACCATGAAATGGCATTTTTCCCAATTCAAGTTTAATTTCTTATCTTTACAACATTTATGAACCGCGTTAAGATGAGATAGGCAATCATCAAAAAAGTCCCCCAATATTGAGAAATTGTCCATGAAAATCACCAGAAAATTCTCGACCATGTCTGAGATTATCCCCATCATATATCTCTGAAATGTAGCGGGAGCATTGCATAATCCAAAGTGCATGCGTCTATAAGCTAAAATTCCAAAAGGAAAAGTAAATGTGGTTTTTTCTTGATCCTTTTGGGCAATAGAGACCTGGTTATAGCCAGAGTATCCATCCATGAAACAATAATATTCATGTTCAGCTAAGCGTTCTAGCATCTGGTCAACAAAAGGTAGAGGAAAGTCGTGTTTCCTCGTTGCGGCATTATGTTTTCTATAATCAATATATACAAGCCACCTTGTTTAAGTACGTGTTTGGATCAACTCATTAGACTCATTAGTTATGATCGTGATGCCGGACTTCTTAGGGACTACATGAATAAGACTTACCCATTTGCTATCAGAGATTGGGTAAATTATACCACTGTCAAGAAATTTGACGATTTCTTTCTTTACCGCCTCCTTCATGACGGGATTTAACCGTCTTTGTTGTTCTTGTATTGGCTTGGCTTCATCCATCAGATGTATATGATGTTCAACAATCAAGGGACTAATCCCTTTGATGTCAGCCATTGTCCAACCAAAAACCTGCCTATTAGATCTCAAGACCATTAGAAGAGCATTCTCTTGCTTTAAGGCTATAAAAGATGATATGATCACAGGTAAAGACTCATTCTCATCTAAATATGCAAATTTAAGATGAGAAGGTAATAATTAGATATCTAATGTCGGCGGAGAAACAATAGAAGGTGGGGTAAGAGATTGACATTGAGATTCACGAATAAGCTTATAGCCTGCAAAGGATACAGACTCGGAAAGTGTTGAGTCAAAATATTCAGACTCAGGTGTGGACTCGTCAAAAGTGTCCTCACTATTGTTTGGAAGATCAAACATTGATTTGTGAATGTCTTCGAGATCTTCAAAGCAAATTTCATCAACCTTGCACCTTTCAGAAGCTATCTCGTGGACAGAACAGACATCAAGAATGTGAGCAGAAGGTTCAGATGGTTGACTTCCAATCTTATAAATGTTTAGCTCAATTGTCATTTTTTCAAAGGATAGGGTCATAGAGCCGTTTCGACAATTAATGACAGCATTGGAAGTGGCTAGGAAGGGTCGACCAAGAATCATCGGAATTTGGTTCCGTGGATACTATAGGCTGTGTATCAAGAAAAATAAAGTCCACAGGGAATATAAATTCCCCTATTTTTATCAACACGTCCTCAAGTTCACCCATAGGTTTGGTGATTGATTGTTCTGCCATTTAAAAACTACAGTGAGCTGGTTTCAACTCTCCAATCCCAAACTGCTCGTAGGCAGAATATGGAAGCAGGTTAACACTTGCGCCAAGGTCAAGTAAAGCACGGTTAATGTTTTTACCCCCAATAGAAATCAAGATTATAGGACATCCAGGGTCCTTACGTTTCTTAAGTAATTGTGAGGTAAAAACTGTGCTATCATTATTAGTCATGAATATCTTATTGGGCACTTGAGTCTTCCTCTTCTTAGTGCACAAGTCTTTAAGAATTTTTGCTTAAGCTGGAACTTGTTGGATAGCATCTAGAAGAGGGATGTTGATGTTAACCTATTTAAATATTTCCATAATCTTCTCCATATGTAGACTCGATTTGTTTTCCCTTAACCGATTCGGATAAGGAGCTTTAGCAATAATGGCTGGGTCCAACATTGGAGAAAGTGGTGTTTGTGGAACTGATCCCAGAATAGGAATGGAGATCTTCTTTGGTTGAAAAAAAGAAGTGCGCTGAGGATTCGAGCCTTGAGGAAAATGAAGAATAGGCTCGTAAAAAAATGGTAGGGTAGACAAAGTAGGATCAAAAGTAGAAGTGGATATGGAAGTAGAAGTGGAAGTGGAAACGGAAGCCGAGGTGTTATTGATTAATTCATCATGATTATCAATCTCTTCACCGACTTGGTTATTCAGCACCCTTCTGGATCTTAACGTTGTAATGGAATTCACATTCTAGTGTTGTGAATGCCCAGGATTCGGTAGAGGTTGAGACCGAAGTTTCCCTTTCTCTCTAGTACTCATTTCGGCATTTAATCGTGCAATTTGTGCATCAAGTATGAATATCATGTCAAGTCACATAAAGATGAGCTACATCATAATGATCCGATGTGATATATCCATCAAGTATGAATATCATGTCAAGTCACATAAAGATGAGCTACAGCATAATAATCCGATGTAATTTATGCATCAAGTATGAATATCATGTCAAGTCACATAAAGATGAGCTACAGCATAATGATCCGATGTGATATATGCATCAAGTATGAATATCATGTCAAGTCACATAATGATGAGCTACAGCATAATGATCCGATATGATAAATGCATCAAGTATGAATATCATGTCAAGTCACATAAAGATGATCTACAACATAATGATCCGATGTGATATATGCATCAAGTATGAATATCATGTCAAGTCAAATAAAGATGAGCTACAGCATAATGATCCGATGTGATATATGCATCAAGTATGAATATCATGTCAAGTCACATAAAGATGAGCTACGGCGTAATGATCATGGAAATTCTACAGTTTGAGTGTCATTGCAATTACTAACGGTGTGTGTAACATGCAGGATAGTGTTCGTGCAACATGAACCGTTAGTAATGGTGGTGTGTTCTTTCAATTCTTTTATATTCATATAGCAGGGAATACGGTATGTACTAAATAGTAGCCATGAACAGTCAATATATGGAAATATAGCTATAAGGTCCTATCAGCCCTGACGTAGAATGCCATGCGGGCAATATCCCCGTAGATGTTAAATCTACTCACCGTAGTCTCTCGTTAGATATAGCCGACGACTTGTTTCTCCTTCTTCGCGGCGTCCGTCGCACTAGCCTGTGAACCTAGAATTTCACAATTATATCACATATAAGCTCAAACCATACAAACACGACATATAAAGTCACACTAGAAACCCGTGTCGCAAACCAAGCGCGCGTGTGCGCCATGCGCTAAAACGTGTGATTACGCGCCTGAAGTCACTCCGATGCGTCGCGATACGCAGAAACCCCAAACCCACACACACGTATCACGCGTGTCGCAAAAGATTAAAAAATACGGGAAATAGGGTATTCAACTCCAGATTTTGATACAGAAAAGATATTATGAAAATATATATACCAAAATACTCCACGTAGCAGCAGACTCCAGTGGCCCAAACCCTAACCCCCAACTCACCCATCTGGCCGCAAATTGCGGCCATAATGAATATTCCGGCGGCCTGTCTTGGGAATTGGGCTCCCAGGCTTTGTGTGTGTACTCTATACCTCCTATACATGCTACAGTAAATCCAATTTCAATCTGAAATAACTCGGGTAGCAGCAGACCCTACAGAGCCCTATTTCTAGTTAAAAACCACACTTTTGTACTAAAAAGGTACTTTATGGTATTTTTGTACAAACCTGAAGCAAAACCTGGTTTAAATAGCTCTAATAACACTTTAAGGAGTTAACTAAATTATGAGAACAACAATCTAACATATACTTCACAAATATCCTTCAATATCACTGATAATGCACATAAAACATGATTTTTAGCTAAGATATTACAAGATATGGAGAAAGGGTGTTAAACATGAGTTGATACCTTCTAAAGACCTTATAAAACACCAAAAGTTCCAGCTCCCTCCTCAAGTATGCAGATTTGCTCCTAAACACCTAAAAAAGCCCCTTTTCCCATGGTTTTGTGAAGGAAAAAGTGTTGATTTGTGTAGGGTTTTGTGTAGGGATCAAAGAAAAATGAAAAGAAGAAGAGGAGATGAAGAAAATGCCATGGTTTTTGCTGTTTTTCTGCAAGAAATTCAGAATGAGGGAAAGAGAGAGAAGAGAGAAAGAAAAGGGGTCAAAAGTCAAGTTCTTTACCGAACCCCCATGCCTCATTTGTTTATTTGGATTTTGATATTCAAAAAGGGTTATGACTTGATTAAAATGGTGGGGATAAATTATCAACCATGCAACAAAAGAAATGGTTAACATGTTACACTAAAAGACCTAATTCACAAAATTGGCTAAGTGTGCAAGTGTACACTACAAAGGAAAATTTTCCAATTAGGGTAAATCCAACTAAAATAATTAATAATCCTATGTACACATATATAATAACACGCACAAATACTAATTAATCACGAAAAAAACATTCTAACAAAATTTTAAAGTGTTACAATCTACCCCACTTAAAGAAATTTGGTCCCCGAATTTCAAAAATCTAACTACACGTACCTTCAAAACGGTAGGGATACCTCTTCGTCATCTCGCTCTCGTCTCCTAAGTGACCTCCTCGCTGCTCTGACCATGCCAAAGTACTTTGACGCACGGTATATCTTTCGACCTCAATTTCTTCACTTGTCGATCCAAGATCATCACCGGCTGCTCTGCGTAGGAAAGGTCACGCTTAAGCTGGATCGTCGGGTGCTGAGTCGCATGCGAAGGATCATGAAGATATCTGCGGAGCAACGAAACGTGAAATACGGGGTGCACATCTGGAAAACTGGGTGGAAGGGCAACCGATACACAACTGCACCAACACGCTCGAGGATCTCGAAGGGGCCCATATATCTGGGACTAAGCTTCCCCTTCTTCCCAAATCTCTTTACACCTTTCATTGGGGAGACCCTCAAGAAAACATGATCACCAATAGAAAACTCAAGTCTGCGCGGTCCGCATAAGATCTCTGCCTACTCTGGGCTGCTCTCATCCTATCGCGAATCAACTGGATCTTTGCGATCGTCTCCTCAACAATCTGGGGCCCTGAGATACTGCTCTCACTGAACTCTGTCCAACAGGTGGGCGATCTGCATCTCCTCCCATAAAAAGCCTTAAACGATGTCATCTAAATGGTCTCCTGGTAGCTGTTATTATAGGAGAACTCTACTAAGGGTATATGATGATCCCAGCTACCTCCGAAGTCTAATACGCACGCTCTGAGCATGTCCTCGAGAGTCTGAATAGTCCGCTCTGACTGTCCGTCGGTCTGCGGATGAAATGCTGTGCTAAAACTCAAACGAGTGCCTAAAGCCTCCTGAAGCCTCTGCCATAGTCGGCTGGTAAACTTTGTGCCTTTGTCGAAAACGATACATGTCGGAACCCCGTGCAGTCGTACAATCTCGTCGATGTATATTTGGGCATACTGAGCAAATCCGAAAGTTGTCTTCACCGGTAAGAAGTGAGCTGCTTTCGTCAAACGATCCACGATTACCCAGATAGAGTCATACCCTCGACTAGTCCTGGGTAGACCCACAATGAAGTCCATAGAAATCTGCTCCCATTTCCACTCCGGAATGGGTAATGCCTGTAGCTCTCCCGCGGGCCTCTGGTGCTCAGCCTTGACTTGCTGACAAGTCAGGCATCTCGATACAAAATCTGCGATGTTTCTCTTCATTCCGTCCTACCAGTAAATCACCTCTCATGTCATGGTACATCTCGGTGGAACCCGGATGAACACTATATACCGATCGATATGCCTCCTCAAGAATATCGCACCGCAGTCCCTCAGCATCTGGTACGCACAGTCTAGTCCCAAATCGTAGTATCCCCTGATCATCGATCACGAACTCGGAAAATCTGCCCTGTCCAATCTGTGCCCTGATCTCTGAGCAACGGTCATCCCTGTGCTGTGCCTCATGTATAAGGTCAAGCAACTGTGGGCGTGCATGAACATGCGCAATCTATCCACCGATCGGCGTAAACTCGAACTGTACCCGGCTGTCTCATAAAATCTGCCAGTCTGTCGACGACTGCCTCTGTACTACGCTCAAACAAGATAGACTACCTCCGGGCCTCCTGCTCAAAGCATTCGCCATTACATTAGCTCTGCCCGGGTAATACAAGCTCTCACAACCGTAGTCCTTCACTAACTACATCCATCGGCGCTGTCTAAGGTTCAGGTCTCGCTGCTGAAATATATACTTTAAGCTCTTGTGATCAGTGAATATCTGGCACGACTCTCCATATAGGTAATGTCGCCAGATCTTTAGTGCAAAGACCACTGCAGCCATCTCCAAATCATGAGTGGTGTAATTCTATTCATGTTTCTTTAATTGCCGCAAAGCATACGCGATCACCCTGTGATACTGCATCAATACGCACCCTAGCCCCACTCATGAAGCACCCAATAGACTATAAATCCGCCTGATCCTGAAGGTAATGATAACACTGGTGCCATCGTCAGTAGAGTCCGCAACTGCTAAAACTGTGCTCACACTCCTCCGTCCAATCGAAAGGAACGCCCTTCCGGGTCAACCCGGTCAAAGGTGTAGCAATGTGAGAGAAGTCCTGCGCAAATCGCCTGTAGTAACCTGCCAGCCCTAGAAAGCTGCGAACCTCCGTCACTGATGTGGGTCTAGGCCAACTACGAATGGCCTCAATCTTCCTCGGGTTTACACATATAACATCTCGTGTAATCATGTATCCCAAGAAGTCTACACTGTCCAGCCAGAAAGCACACTTGGAGAATTTGGCGAAAAGCTGATGCTCTCTCAAGGTCTGCAGTGTAATCCGCAGGTGCTGCTTGTGCTCCTCTCTACTCCAAGAATACACCAAGATATCGTCAATGAATACTATGATGAACAGGTCAAGATACGACCGGAAAATACGGTTCATCATGTCCATAAATGCTGCTGGCGTGCTGGTGAGTCCGGACGACATCACCAAAAACTTATAATGGCCGTAACGCGTGCGGAAAGCTGT
Source organism: Agapanthus africanus (assembly GCA_030015575.1). NCBI lineage: Eukaryota > Viridiplantae > Streptophyta > Magnoliopsida > Asparagales > Amaryllidaceae > Agapanthus > Agapanthus africanus. The sequence continues at coordinate 289,171,600 of JASDDO010000029.1, forward strand.
CCTAGGAATGTCCTCCTTTCGAACCCGCAGCTGATGGTAGCATGATCGTAAATAAATCCTCGAAAAGTATCCTGCCCCCTGGAGCTGGTCGAACAAATCGTCAATGTGCGGCAAAGAATACCTGTTCCGCACTGTAACCCTGTTCAGCTGGCGGTAGTCGATACACAAACGCATACTACAATCCTTCTTCTTGACAAACAGGACTGGAGCACCCCAAGGAGAAACACTGGGTCGAATAAGTCCCTTATCCAGCAAATCTTGCAACTGACCCTTCAATTCTCTAAGTTCCGCTGGGGCCATCCAATAAGGCGGTATGGAAATAAGCCCCGTCCCAAGAACCAAATCAATACAGAAAGAAATGTCATGCTCGGGCGGTAGCCCTGGAAGCTCGTCAGGGAACACGTCAGGGAACTCGCTAATAACCGGAACTTGATCCAACGGAACCTCTGTAGCTCTAGTATCGCAAACATAGGCAAGAAATCCCTGACATTCCTTCCTCAAAAGCTGTCCAGCGTGAAAAGAAGAAATCACACTGTGAGGGATGGCACCAAGGGCCCCCAACACAACAAAAACCGACTCGCCGGGAAAGCAAAACCTAACTATCTTCTCTTGGTAGTCCACAACGCCTAGCACGTAGCTAACCAGTCCGTGCCCAGGAGTACGCCAAATTCAACATCTTTAGGAGGATCAAAACAACAGACGAATCTCTATCTCCTATCCGATTGGCACACAATCGAAACACATGTCGCACAACAAAAGAATCGCTAACAGAAGTTCACACAACAAACGGCTGATCTACCTATCACGACTCTCGTCCTAAACTCGGCATGAAGTGTGGAAACATACGAGTATAATAAAAGGACATAGTGAAGGAGTACCTGAAACCACAGCATTGGACGCCTGAGCATCCTGATGAATTGAAGTGAAAACTTGGGCCTGCCCTTCATCTGCGACTGACCGAACTCCTCCTCTACTAGCCTGACCCTTCTATGCGAACCTTCCGCATCCACGACGTCTCAGACTACGACCTTGACGTGGTGTGAAGGAACACTGCCTGATGAGGTGTTGAAGGCTTCCGCATTGTAAACATCTACGCGCTGACTGCTGTCCTTCTTAGGGATGAGAGCCAAATGACTGTCCTCGTCCTAAGCCTCTGCTCTGGGCTGGTACACCAGTATGATTCATCAACTGTTCTGGAACTCTCACGGTCTCTGGAAGACGTGTCTCGTAAACTGGGGCTGCCTCCACCGGTGCTATGTAGGGGACGGAATACTGCATGATAATCGCAAGGAATAACTGGGTAACAGGGGTGACAACCACCTGTCGCTCGCTCGAACGACCTCCACCAATGAGCTCATCGCCTGGCGCAAGCCCTGCATCTCTGCCACTAGTCTAGCGATCTGGTCTATCGTAGGAGGAACAATCTGCACTGGTACAACGGGTGTACTACCCAGATCAGTCCTCATCTCCGACGAATCAACTCGAATCTCGGCTCCCGCGGCCGCTCTCTGTGGCCTCGTAGTCCTTGGCAGCATAATGGCTGAATAAATTAAGATTCGATGAGGATACGAAAATCGAATCACAAGGGTGTATACAATCATGAAGGAATTTCAATCAATAAGTCCTAAGGTCGCATAGGCGGAGTACCGTGTCGTGAGCATGCCGTGGAACATTCGCACGCTACGCCACTCTGCTTCAGCTACGTACTCCATCATACCAGGGTCATCCTAGGAACACTCCGAAAGGTAAAACCTACGCTCTGATACCAATTTTGTCACGACCCAAAATTTGGCCTGTGAACGGCACTTAACCACGTAACGACTACAGGCGTAACGCGACTAAGTGAACCGAAAACCCAGAAATCAACCAGTAAAAGTATAGAGTGTTTTAGGCATTAAATGGAAGCATTTATTAAATATTAAGAGATCCGAGTAAACAATCACCAAGATAGCAATATACGACGCCATAGCGAAGAAAATGAGCAACAAGTGCGAACATCGCTGATAGAATAAACTGCATAAGTAAAGTCGGCTCACAACGAGCTCGACAACAGAATACAAAATAATATACAACATCGTCCTCACACTGTCTCTATGTCAATACATAAGTGGTAGATGGAGAGTACTAGATACAATAATGTACATAACTGAAAGATAAATAGATATCGTACAAAATCCACCTATCAGCAAAAGATCTAGTACGCCAACTGTAGGGGTATCTATGTCAAAAGATGTACGAAGACAGCCTGCCGCGACTAATCTTAAGGGCAACCTGCAAATACTATGGCACAACGGGGGTGAGTTGACAACTCATGAATAGAGATAACATATAAAGGTAATCGCGAGCATGCACATACTATGCTACTTTATCAAATGCCAACAGATAAGTCTATATGCAATATGCAGTATGTGCATAATCATGTAAGTGCTCTATCAAAGTAATTATAGGATGAGATGCAAATAATGATTGTGGAGCATGGGATGAAATAACATCTACACAGGATGTCAATGTGGAAAGAAAATCGGTACCCACCAATACACCCAAATCCCAACAATCCAGAAGCCGGCACTCCCATCGGCCCTCAAATCCTGTACATCACTGAGAATCACGAGTGCCCAACATCGGCACCCAAATATCATAAATACTCGTGTCTAGTTTCGACACGCAAATCCTCCTATATCGGGCATCCATCAGTCCGGGTCAGCCCCATCTCTAATATATCGGGCATCCGTCAGTACGGGTCAGTCCTTTCTCTCATATATTGGGCATCCGTCAGTTCGGGTCAGCCCTCTCTCTCAAATATCGGGCATCCGTCAGTCCGGGTCAGCCCTTTCTCTCATACATATCGGTCATCCTTAAGTCCGGGTCAGCCCCCTCTCTAATATATCGGGCATCCGTCAGTCCGGGTCAGCCCTCTCTCTCATACATATGGCTCTAGCACTGAGAAAACACAGGGTGCACGCACCGAAATATCATATCAAGGGAACCGGTTTTTAAAATGATTACATATTTGATATAGCCACGGTTCCCAAATCCAGAAATCATATGTAATCCAACCCAATATGCAAGTCGGTATGATGTGATATGTGCATCAAGTATGAATATCATGTCAAGTCACATAAAGATGAGCTACAGCATAATGATCCGATGTGATATATGCATCAAGTATGAATATCATGTCAAGTCACATAAAGATGAGCTATAGCATATTGATCCGATGTGATATATGCATCAAGTATGAATATCATGTCAAGTCACATAAAGATGAGCTACACCATAATGATCCGATGTGATATATGCATCAAATATGAGCATCATGTCAAGTCACATAAAAATGAGCTACAACATAATGATCATGGAAATTCTACAGTGTGAATATCATGGAAATTTCTAACGGTGTGTGTAACATGTAGGATAGTGTTCGTGCAACATGAACCATTAGTAATGGTGCGGTGTTCTATCAATTCTAGTTTATATACAGATAGCAGGGAATGCGGTATGCACTAAATAGTAGCCATGAACAGTAAATGTATGGAAATGTAGCTATAAGGTCCTATCAGACCTGACCTAGAACGCCATGCGGGAGATATCCCCGTGATGTTAAATCTACTCACCGTAGTATCTCGCTAGGTATAGCCGACGACTTATTTCCCCTTCTTCGTGGCATCCGTCGCACTCGCCTGTGAACCTAGAATTTCAAGATTATATCACATATAAGCTCAAACCATACTAACACGACATTTAAAGTCATACTAGAAACCCGTGTCGCAAACCAAGCGCGTGTGTGCGCGATACGCTAAAACGTGTGATTACGTGCCTGAAGTCACTCCGACGCGTCGTGATACGCAGAAACCCCGAACCCACACACATGTATCACGCGTGTCGCAAAAGATTAAAAAATACGGGAAATAGGGTATTCAACTCCAGATTTTGATACAGAACAGATATTATGAAAATATATATACCAAAATACTCAACATAGCAGCAGACTCCAGTGGCCCAAACCCTAACCCCAAACCCACACACACGTATCACCCATCTGGCCACAAATTGCGGCTAGAATGAATATTCCGGCGGCCTGCCTTGGGAATTGGGCTCCAAGGTTTTGTGTGTGCCCTCTTTACCTCTTATACATGCTACAGTAAATCCAATTTCAATCTGAAATAACTCGGGTAGCAGCAGACCCTACAGAACCCTATTTCTAGTAAAAAACCACATTTTTGCACTAAAAGGGTACTTTATGGTATTTTTGTGCAAACCTGAAGCAAAACCTGGTTTAAATAGCTCTAATAACACTTTAAGGAGTTAACTAAACTATGAGAACACCAATCTAACATATACTTCACAAATAACCTTCAATATCACTAATAATGCACATAAAACATGATTTTTAGCTAAGATATTACAAGATATGGAGAACCAGAACTGTCGAATGTCGAACCACCAATCTTGGTACCCCCGTTATGGGACTTCCCGGGCTCTTAAGGCTGGGTGTTAAACATGATTTGATACCTTCTAAAGACCTTATGAAACACCAAAAGTTCCAGCTCCCTACTCAAGTATGCAGATTTGCTCCTAAACACCTCAAAAAACCCCTTTTTCCATGGTTTTGTGAAGGAAAAAGTGTTGATTTGTGTAGGGTTTTGTGTAGGGATCAAAAGGAAATGAAAAGAAGAAGAGGAGATGAAGAAAATGCCATGGTTTTTCTTGTTTTTCTGCAGGAAATTCAGAATTAGGGAAAGAGAGAGAAGAGAGAAAGAAAAGGGGTCAAAAGTCAAGTTCTTTACCTAACCCCCATGCCTCATTTGTTTATTTGGATTTTGATATACAAAAAGGGTTATGACTTGATTAAAATGGTGGGGATAAATTATCAACCATGCAACAAAACAAATGGTTAACATGTTACACTAAAAGACCTAAGTCACAAAATTGGCTAAGTATGCAAGTGTACACTACAAAGGAAAATTTTCCAATTAGGGTAAACCCGACTAAAATAATTAATAATCCTATGTACACATATATAATAACACGCACAAATACTAATTAATCACGAAAAAAACATTCTAACGAAATTTCAAATTGTTACATTTAGCGTTAATAGCAGATCCTGGGATATAGTATACGATAGCGCTAATTGTAAAAGTTTTGTTCCGCATTTTGGTGTCTGAAAGACGGCCGGGGCGCTACCGTAGAATTACACTGGTATCAGAGCCTCGCCATTAGGCTTTACTAACTTGTGCTAACGTGTTTAAAATATCGATCGAACGGATTCGAAAACTTAAATTTTTCTGTACATGGTTTCTGTCGATTTTAAATCAAGCCTAAAAATTATTCTACATATCACAGAAAACAGGGCAGGCAATTTTAAGCAAACTGGGAAAAATTAAGCACGTGCTCCCACCGTACGGCCGCGGATCAGCGGTCAAACCTATGGTTTGACCGCGGAACCACGACAAGTATGTGGGAACAATGCCTTAAAATTTTTCCAGTAAGCTTTAAATTGGAAATTGTGGTTTTGGTAAGTTTCTTTTGGGCCCATATTTTATTACTGTACACAAGATGTATGTGGGGCCCACTGCGGGAAGTTTTTCGATCCAAATTTTAAACGTGTTACTTTACATTACTTTCTTTATATCTCCGACCGTGAATGTCATTTGATCGGAAAACCGCGTCTGATTGCTATAGTTCTTTTAGACGGGTTTGCGAATGTGACATTCGCGTTGATGATCTGTATTGTGCTGTGATGTTGCGGATATTTCGTGGTGGATAGCAGTGTGCAATGGTAGTGATGTTTGGATTTATTTGTACATTTGATATTGCGGGGCGAGCGTCCAACATGTGGACTGTCGTCACTGCCTGTTTGTATATTATTCTTTTGGGGCACGACCGGGCTGAGGTCGATGTTCCCATTGTATAGATTTTTTCTTTTCTGTACTAGATTTACCACGCGGTGGGGTGCATGAATAGCCGGGTTCTAGAGGACAACGGGCCCGCATCTCATGGCGTTGAGACGGAGGGGGCTTCACTCTAGAATTGGCGGGCTATTCGCCGCACTCGTAGGGGGTACAGGTTGATCCAAGGAGGGGTGCTTAAGTTACTGGATTCCGTGAAGTGATGGGTGATCCATTCACTTTGTTGTAGGGGGCTACCTCGCTTCAGGTTTTAGCAGGTAACTTGCCGCACCCGTAGGGGTCTAGGTTTCATTGCACAGGCTATCCACACGACCGGGGAACATCGGGTTTCAGTAGCGGCTCTGTGAAACCCGGGGATTCCAGATTATCTGTATTGTTCTGTGATGCTTATTACTTTTTTGTAATGTTGCATATTATCACGCCTGGAGCGATTATTGTATATTAGTATATATATTATTAGATGTTGTATATGTTTTACACCCGCGCTAGTCCAGTACCCGCTCTGTCGTTAGTTAAGTAACCTAACGGGTGATGACTGGACCGAGTGACGAATGCGGATGGCATATACGTACATTTTATTTTCGTTCTTTTCTGGTTTGATTAACTGATGGGACTGCTTTGATTCTTATCAATGCAAGGATAAAACAAACCTATATTTGATGTTGTTCGACCAAATTTTAAAAAAGAGTTATTACAAAGGCGTTTCCTTTTGTTATGCATAGTGGTATTCGGTTATGAATATCCAGCACCACATTCGACGAGGCAAGGGCCGAGATCCCTTCACCAGGAGTGACCCCTTAGGCAGAAGTTTACGTCAGGGTAATAACTTCAATATAGTCGATTACAAGTTGCTTTGCTTCGCGGTATTCAGTTAGGATATCCTGCACCTCATTCCACGAGGAAAGAGATGAGATCCCTTCACCGGGAGTGACCTCTTTAGCAAAGGTTTTTCGCCACTATATTTTTATAAAAAGCTATCAGGTTCCTTCAACGAGATCAAGTTCATTACGTTAAAGGTTTTTTGCCAAAAACCAGCTGTAATCCTCCGTCATTTCTTATGAATGGTCAGTAGTATTCAAGCTATGTTTGTTGGCCTATGTCAAGGCATAGTGTTTGGTAGCTACTGGACATTCATTTGTTGCGTAGATAGATGCATTAAGTTTAGGACAGACGTACAGCCTTGTTGGCCTACGTCAAGGGCATGTACGATGTACTAAATTAATCAGGACAATGACGGGTAGAACTTGACATGTGGCTTATGATTTGTTTGCCTACGTCAAGGTCATGAGAGCATGAGATAAAAATTATATCGGGAGTTTCAAACATACAGGAAAGTTGCCAGGCATGCGCATACCTTCTGAAGTGTGATAACTTGAGTGGCTTCCATCACGTTATCATGCGATGATAGTTGGATCCCGATTCGCACTGATGAGTTAGTTTACTCCTCGGGTGATTCCAACTAATTCTTCTTTCAGGTTTGGAGAAGAATTTGAGAAAACAGTGGAAACTTTCCTAATTAGATAAAGTGATAACCATTCTGATCCAGGTTTGAGTGCACGCATAGTGTTTCTTTTCTCTCTCTCTCTCTCTTCAGCAGCGACCTTTGACCGACCCTAGACTATGACTCAGTGACCAAGTTGACCGAACCTTCTTAAAATACTGGCTTTTCGATTGTCTAAAGTTGCATAAGTCATTGCCGCTCCTTCTTTTACCCTTTGTATTTCTCAGAACACCCCGTATTTACTACGGACATCCACTTCCATCGGATAGATCTATCGTATGGTTATATACGAACTCGGAGGGATTTCTTCGAGGATGGATCCAGGTTCAGGAGAAATAGAATTGGTTTATTCAGTTGTCTTTTATTATTACCTTCTCTCAGGTTGCGAGGGCTCCTTGGTTTAGGAGAGTACACATATTACACTTATTGGATAGTCTTAATCCAAAACATAGGCAGATGCCGAAAGGTAGAGAATGAAGAAAACCAATTAGCCTAAGTAGGGTGTGCTGAAGGTAATATGTAAAGACAAATAAAGGGATTAGAAATAGGGAAAAGTAAATTGCGACTGTTATCATTCACGATAAACCGCATACTTCATCGCCACTCCTATTTCACCTTTAATAGAATATGGTATTATTCAGTTGTCTTTTATCATCACCTTCTCTCAAGTTGCGAGTACTCCTAGGTTTAGGAGGGTACACCTATTATGCTTACTGGATATTCTTCTTCCAAACCATAGGCTGGTGCCGAACGGTAGGGAAGAAAGAAAACCATTTTAGCCTAACGATGGTGTACAGAAGGTAACGACTAAAGACAAATAAAGGGAATTGGAGAGATGGCAGGGAAATATACGGTTACAGTCATGAATCTGAATAATGGAAAAAGGCATTACTTTGAATACCCAGATACCCTTTCGAAACATATTCATGTTTTATTTTCACTGTGTATTGTTAATAGAAAACTGATTTCCCAATTAGACCCTTACTCCAGGTTATGTATTTGCCAGGTATGAATCTCACATCTGTATTATTTTACAGATGATGAGTGGGAGTGAGTTATTGGGAATTAGGTGATCATCCTCATTATATCGGAATTCGTTGTAATTGGTGATATTTGATAAAATCACATGGTACAGTTTTCAACCTACGATGCACAGGTCTTGAGTTATTCAACTCAACAGACTTATACAGAGTATTGTATGTCGTCCAGTGTCCGTCAGGATAAAGGGGTTGGCCCTCGTACTCTGTTCTATTTACTTGTAACTTCTCTAGCTTTTAGACAAGTGTTTCGTAGAAATACAATGTCTAAGTTCTGAAAAGATGTGGGTATAGGAATAAAGTAGAGAACCAGGTGTCGCAAGTATCAGGATTCTTCAAAGAAATCGAAAATATAGATTCTTGTGATTGGTATTCAATTGATAGTAACGGTTTTGAGAAACTTGTTTCTCTTTCGGGTTATTCATAATTGGACATATTCCTAAGTTGAGTAATGTTGATTAGCCTCTCTCCATTAAGTTATTATGCACTGGAGACATCTGCATAAATTGAATCCAGTTCCAATTAAATAAGTGCCAAAGTTTCTATATTGGATATAGAGTGCTTAATATCTTAACGATGTTAAGGTAAGGGGAGTTTTCCAGCTTATGCTTAAAACCAGACACTGGAAAACTCAAGGCACATTTCTGTAATGGCATTTTGTGGGTTGACCCAGGCTTTGACGAGGGTTGATATTCTACCATCTGGAAGATCAATAGTGATATTGTTCTTGACTCGCCACAGTTTTAATAAAATGGATTTTTTCATAAAACAGTAGTGGGAGTATGGTAGAACTGGAAGTGATTCCAGAACCGCAAACGATTACGAAAAATTTAATAGGACCTATATATTCAATCAAGTTTGACATTCCATTAGCCACTCTGCAGATATGGTGAGTAACCTCAGACACCTGAGAGGTACTCTGGTAGCCTCAAGGACGGTGACAGGGAGGTTCTTGTTTACCCAGACTTGACACTACTGTTGTTCCAGACTATGAGACCCGGCAGGAGGATATGTATAGCATCATTCTGAACAAGTTTTAGAAGTACACGTATACATATTATTCTGCCAGAGGGTTGTCGTACTCAGTGGGAGCAGCGGAAGCATAATGGGCAAGTAGCTTATGTCTATTTATAGACTTGAGCAGATATAGTGGGGACAAGATCATCTAATTTTGATGTAAAAGTCATGGCTTTGAATTCATCAGAATAGGGGATGAATCTATTAAGAAGGTAGTAGGGTGTGATGTCCTGGTATTTGGATAACATACACAAAGTAGGAAGTAAAATTCCTATACTACGATTGGTTGTACTTTGGTCGTCAGACACAGTTGTTTCTCCATAAAGGATATGGATATAATATCAGACATTTTGATTACTAGATCTATGGTTTTAGATCTAGAATTGGGTAGTTTCCTAATCTGGGTACTTTGACAGTATTCTAATAGTAGTTTAGAATAGATGACTCCTGGCCTGGTGGTGTACTTAAAGGTAATGGAGTCACCGTCTCTAAAGATGTCTTACAGACTAAAAGGGAGAGGGATGTGCATGATTGGCAGATCACTTGCTTAGGCAATTGAGTCAATCGTGAGATGTCAAGTTCCACACCAGACGTTGTTTTTGCACTAGATACGATAAGTATATATTAATCCAATCCTGAAGAAACATAAGGAAGCAGTTTTAGAACATAAGTGAATGTTCTGCGGATTTGATGACGACAGCCTCCTTCGGGAGACGGTTATCATTCCTGGCTTCAAAGGTGACAAAGATGACAGAGTGATTGTCAGAGTTAAAGTTTTTCCTCTGACGAGGGACAATATTATGGACAGTTGGTCCAAGAGGATACTGTGGGAGACATAGGGCTGGACACTGATTAGTTTCAGTTGTCGATACAGTCTAAGAAGTTTGTATTTGGAGTTCATTTATGAACTAGGTCCCATCAGATATCCAGACATATTCTAAGACAGGTATTACTCGATTCGGGAGATGGCTTTCTCTGTGAACTTGAGATTAAGGGAGACATAGAAAGAAACATCAGGGCGAATCTACTCACTGAGGCTATTTCTCGAACACATTAGTTTCATAAATAGGCTTTGTGAGACTGATTAGTAAAGAAATTGGGTGTTCGGTATCACACGGGCTGTGAGTATACGACATCACAATAATTGGCCTTAAGTGCAAGTGGGAGATTGTTGGTAATAGTGCCCTCAATGCAATTATCGTAGTCGCAGGCAGGTGATCATAATGATTGAGAGATAGCCTATACCGATAAAACAGTCTTACTTAAGATGATAGTATGCTATCTGGTTTGTCTTTATCATCATGTAAATGTTGATAAAGCCCATAGGATTCTTGCTTGACTGCCAGCAGTATGATGGCGATCATATATGTAGGAGCTGGGGTCTATAAGCACATCCTTAAAGTGTCCCTAGTCGTAGGAGTTTCGAGACAGGGCATCGATACTCCAAAGTAGACTAGTGTATATATTCGAGACCCCGACGAGCGGCGGTGGCCGGTCTCACAAGCCATTTGTGTTAGTTGGTTCACCAAAGATGTATACAGGTGCTCATTGGGTTATGAGTACACCGGACAGGACTTGCCGGGAACTTGCTGTTTGGTATTATACCCAGCGTCACATAGCAGTTCCCTGGTGACATGTGTACAGGTTAGTTCATCGACCTGAGTTAGTCATTTGTCTCGTGTGAGTTCCCACTGTACTTTGATTTATACCCTACCACGGGTCAAAGGAGTCATGCCAACAGGTATATTTTAGGTACAGTGTCGAGCCACATGAAGGAAGTGAGCAGATCGTCGGGGATTCGTCTCACCCAGTATTGGGGGTGAGATCGCGCGGTGTTTAGGAGAGCCACTGTTAGGTTTGCCTAGCACCCTTTGTAGAGTTTTGAAGCATCACATGTCACAAAGTTTAGATTTTTATGGTGCTAAACAAGCATACAAAGGAATCGATCCTAGAAAATTAGGGTTTCGAAAGTTAAAGCCAATAAAAACTAGGGTTTTGAGACTACAACCTTTATAGCTCCCTTATGCTGGACTCTATGGCCTCATGGGTGTTGGAAGAAGGTCCTCTTGAAGTCTTCTCACGTCCACGACGATCCACCCGGAGTTCCTCATCCAAGCTCGCAACTTCGATTATCCAGATGAGAAACGAAGAGAACTCTCTAAACAAGTTTGCTAAACTTGTGTAGAATGATGTTGTGGTTATGATTCTTACTTCAAAAACCTTTCTTAATGTGTGTTTTACTCACTAAGAAAAACTAGAGAGCAAAAGGAATAAGGAGGAGGAAGATGATGGCTTTTGTTTTTAACAAGAGTAGAAAAATGATAACTCTTGTAAAGAAAAAAGAAAATATATGAATATATATTTTCTAATCCTCATCTCAAACCATGGTTAGATGATGGAGACATTATTTAACTTTAGTTTAAAACACAAAGAGAAGGATAACTGATGGTTAGAAGTAGGTGAGCATGGTTAGGTTTGAAGAAGAGTGTAGAAGCAAAGCAATAATTATCCTTTTCTTTACCATTTTGTGTTAAACATAAAACCAAATAATAATCCATATATATATCCATGGTGTGAGTCTTATATTGCCACCATTTCCATATGTAAACAACCATGATAGATGGTGTATGTATGTATGTATGTATGCACATCCATATGTGCATGAAACTAGAAAGAAAGAAAGAAAAACATACATGCATGCATACATCCATCATATACTTGAAAAGGTTTTATGTGAGAAAACTAATGGATAAATGATAAATCAACACTTGATTTATCAATCCGGCCATATCACATATAACCCTACCAAAAGCAAGACGCCCGATCAATGTACGGTATCATATACGCGCATTTTAATCGGGTCCATGCGCATATCGCATACACGCACCACAACGTTTAGCCTGGACTAGGTAACTCCTTTGTGGGACTCTAAGACTCGTCAATACGCCGGCAGAGGGTGATGATCATATAAAGCACCCCCAATCCACAAGCGGTCAGCTAAACGTAACGGCCACCCGGGTATTAAGCGATCAGAAGAAAACAAGCGAACCTACTACAACTCCCGTCGAGCCAACCGACAACACTACCGTACAGTCTGATCTCTTCGCCAGATATGCTGCATATCGAGCCTAGGGATGGTCACGTCGACCCCAATAACTCAATAAGTCGTGCCGGTGAATGGTCTATAACAGATCGAGAAACTACTGATAACACTTATCATCAAATCTCAGCAGCCCTTGCTAGGGACTTACTGATATAACCAGTCGGGCACAGCACAACATCAACTCCCAATACCGGGAGAGACGAAACCCCTCCTATCGCTCATTGCCTTCATGTGTCTCGGGACTGTACCCAACGGCCACCTGTTTGCACGACTCAGTAGAGCCGTGGTAGGGTGGCAATCAAAGTACAGTGGGAGAACACACAAGACTCTATGACGATCTTGTTAGTGTTTATGCCCTAGAGGCCATTACTGTATCATACTGGTTTGTATATTACTTAATGGAAGCTTGGGATATTCACCTTGTATATACAATCTTGCTTAAAATAGTAGTATGCTACTTGGTTTGTTTCTACTTCAAAGTGTACATGTGTTTATTTTATCATATCACCTACACACATTAGTGGAGCCCTTAGGATCTTTGCTTGATTACCAGCGTTGTGATGGCAGTCACAGTAGTGGGGGCTGGGTAATTTATAAGCACATCCTTATACAGGTCCCTAGTCGCAGGACTATCGAGACAGGGCATCGATACTCCGGAGTAGACTGGCGCATGCGCTTCTCATCCCAGTGTGGGAGACGGTCTGTCCCACAGCCGTCAGTATGTCGTACTTGAGATAGTATGCGGGTGCTCATTAGGTTACGAGTACACTGGACAGGACTCGTCGTGAACTCACTAGTTGGTATTATACTTATCGTCAGTTATCAGTTCCCAGGTGACATGAGTACAGCTTAGTCCGCTGACTTGACACTGGCACTTCGCCTCGAGTGTGATCCCACTGTACTTTGACTACTACCCTACCACGGCTCAAAGGAGTCGTGCAAACAGGTGGTAGTTGGGTGCAGTCCCGAAGCACTTGGAGGCAGTTACGGTTAGACAGGATTCGTCTCTCCCGGTATTGGGGGTTGACATCGCGCTGTGTCTAGGAGAGCCATTACACGAGTAGTCCCAGGCCAGGGCAAGTAAGATATACTGGTAGACTTCCAGTGTTATCTCAGGGTGTTTTGGGCTTCACTCCGACACGACTTGTACCGCTATTAGGGGACTGGCGTTTACCGCCCCCCTAGGCCCGACATGCGATGTATCAGACGAACAGACCGGACTGTACGGAGACTGTCACATTCAGACTCAGTAGGGGTTCAGATGGGATACACCTCGTCAGTCTTCTTATCGGCATCTACCTGGGGATCGTTACGCACAGCTAGTGCCGCTTGCGGTCTGTGGTTAAACCCACTGCCAGCGTAGTGTCGGGTCTTTAGAGTCCCACACAGAGGGCTATTCGCCTCTGGGCAAAACAGAGTAGAGGTCGCATGGTTTTGCGACAGGGTTCGTTCTCATTCGCGCACTTGTGCACGTTTGGAGTCCGGAAAGATATTACTAGCAGGCTCTGGTTTGAGTCAGATACGGGTATATGTTTTGGGGTTGATTTTATCTCATAGTATTCATGTTCCTCGGAACAAGAATGCGGGTGTGTATGCACAGTTGATTGAGGCAGAGGAAGATAACTTTCATTAGAGTTTCGGAACGGGTGCGTATGCACAGTTGACAGTCGTCTTTTTCCAAACCCTAATGGATTTATGATATATCAATTAATAATATTAATTAAATGAATTTGTGTCATGGTTGGGTTTGTTGACTTGTTGACCATGGTTGACTAGTTGACCATAGTTGAATGTTTGACCATCATCATTACTTTGCAAAGATGCTCTTTGATTCTAGCAAAATTCATTTAATGAATGTAATGATAATGGTCATTCCAAACCTTCCATCAACTATTTCATTTTTATTATTATTATTAATTTGGTAATTCTTTTTCTTTTTGTTATGGTTGCAAAAAGAAAAAGAGCTCATTCTATCATATTGCTTCTCTCTCCTCACTTCTTCTTCCTCCTCCTCTAGTTCAAGGAGAATCCTTCTCATGTGTTGAGAATCCCTCTCCTTGAGAGAAAAACACCCCAAAGACACTCTCTACTCTCTCTAGGGTTAGAGGTTTAGCAAGCCGAAGATTCTAGTTCTCTCAAAGTTCGAGAAAGAGCCCGAAGGTTGAACCTTTAGGTGGATCCATCTTTGACGGAAGAAGGCGACGAGGAAAGAACCATCAACCCCTACGAAGGCCTCAAGAAGAAGGAGTTCAAGTTAGGTATAACCTCTTTTGCCGAGTAGCTAACTCTCTTTAGCATGATAGCTAGTTTAGTTTAGAAAAGATCCCGACTTTGTTAGTCCATGTTGCCCTATGCGCTTAAAATTTGATTTTTATACCGTTTCCGCCTCCCCGCAAGAACCGGGGGTGGCAACATGGACTTACAGTGGTATCAGAGCCTAACTAAACATATACTAGCTAGGTAGTGAAGTGTATCGAAGTTCGAAACGGAAAAATCGAAAAACCGAGTTTCAAAAACCCCAAGTTTCTGTCAAATTTTTTTCTGTTCAAAATAAAATTTGTCATACTCCAAAAATCATCTCAGGGTTTTTAGAAGAAAGCCACCAAAAACGAGCCAGTGACTCGACCAAAGAGCCGCGGTTCCGCGGCAATAGCAGGCTATTGCCGCGCAACCGCGGCCATCTTGGTGAGTCACTGGGTCGATTTTGGTGCAGTGTTTTTCAGGCTTGGTTTTATGATTTTTAAGATGGTTTGTATGTGCCCAGTTTTTCCAGAATAGAAATTTATTTTTGAGGGCCTATAAATCCGTATTTTTTTCCGAACTTCAATACACTTTGACTGTGAAGGTTATATCTGTGATGTTTATGTATTGAACGTCGGCTAATCGCTATATGACGATTCGTCAGGGTTATACATATCTGTGATCTGTGTTTTGATGATGGTTTGTGTATATGAATGCGTTGGACTGTCGCGGGTGAATAGCCGGGGTGGATGTGAGATGAGTGTTTCTTTTTCTTTCATTCATTGTAAAATGTAAATTGATGTAATATTATTATTTGTATGGCCGCACAACCGGGTCGGGGTTGTAGCCGTCATTGTATAATTCTTTTTACTGTTTTTGCTCCTAGGATAGACCTATGGAGGGGGTGCACAAACTACCGTGTATCTAGAAGTACCGAGTGGCCTACTCACGGCGTTGAGGGAGGTTGCTCCACTTCAGGGTACTTGGCGGGTAGTTTGCCGCATCCGTAGGGGTCTTGGGTAGGGTATTGGCTATTCACCGCAACCGTGTAATCCGCTTTTCGTTGCAGGCTCGAAAGGATTGCGGATTCCTTGTATATCCAATGTATTTATCTGTGATCTGTAATGTCTATCATTGCTATATATTTATAACTATTTAGGCGTTGCTTATGTTTTACAGCGGCGCTAGCCCAGCCCCCGCTCTGTCGTTAGTTAAGTAACCTAACGGGTGATGACGGGGTCCCGTGGCGAATGCGAATGGCATAAGCGTACGTCATATTTTGGTTGTTTTCTGCAATGGTAGGATTAAATGATGGGACGCATTAAAAGAACTAATGCAAGAATATCACGCATTAAAAGAACTAATGCAAGATAATAAACCAAGCTAAAGTCGTTGGAACACTTTCGAAAAACCACTCGGTTCTTTTCAAAACTAACTTTTAAATGCGGAGCTTGAGCCACTCCTTTTAAAAGCTATCTCATTCCATCGATTATATCAAGTTCACTACGTTCACGGTTTAGCCAAAACCATTTGTAGCCCTCCGTCGTTTCACATGAATAGTCAATAGTATTCAAGCTGTGTTTGTTGGCCAAAGTCAAGGCATAGTGATTGGTAGCTATTGGGTATTCATGTGCAGCATAGATAGATGTGTTGATTTGGAACAGTCGTACTGCCTTGTTGGCCAAAGTCAAGGGTAGGTACGGGTGGATTCAAATTAACCAGGAGAACGACGGGTAGAACTTGACATGTGACTTATGATTTGTTGGCCAAAGTCAAGGTCATAAGAGCATGGGGAAAAAATCCACATCGGGAGTTTCATATGTAAGTCCATGCTACCTCTCCCGGTACTTTCGGGAATGCGGAATTTGGTAAAAAACGATTTTTACGGAGGTGGTAACATGGACCTAAAACCCGGATCTTGGTTAAACATCTATCTAACAACCTAACTATTAGTTTCTAGCTACTCGGTTAGGGGGTTATACCTTGCTTGTCTTGAACTCCTTCGTTTTCAAGCTCCGATGGTGGTCCGGATTGGCTTCTTCTCGTCATCTCCGTACGCCGAAGATAGATCCACCTGAAAGCTCCAACCTTTGGCTCCTTCTTCGTTCTTTGAAGAAACTAGTTCACTCGGTTTGCCTAACCTTGTGAACTAGAATGAGTAGAGAATAGTTTGTGTGGGATTTTATCTATGGTTCTTGATTCTCAACTCATGAGACAAGAGAACCATAGATTAAAGAGAGGGAAAAAGAGCAAGAGGGTGAGAGCAAAACAAGAGGGCTCAAGAACAAGAGAGAGAATGAGCAAAAAAGAATGAACAACTCTTTTGTCTCTCACCCTCTCATAATCCAAAGTCATGATAACTCATCATACTAAAAAAAAGTCTTATGTGATGGTTGAAGCAACCATAACCATATCATTTCATGCACTCATTTTACATAAATGAGCAAGCAAACAAAAGTCTTTGCCATGAAATGATGGCTATGGTTATCATGATGGTCAACTAGTCAAGCCTAGTCAACCGGTCAACAAAGTCAACAAGTCAACAAAAGTCAACAAGTCAACAAAGTCAACAAGTCAACAACCATGTCACCATAATACTTAATTAATATAATAGTTAATCACATATCATATTCTCATTAGGGTTGAACAAAAAGTCAAATAGTCAACGGTCAACTGTCAACAACCCTAATGAGAATCCGCTGCCTCTGTCTCCCTGTCAACTGTGCATACGCACCCGCATCCGCGTTCCGAGGAACACGAATGCACACTGGATAAATCCAATCCCAAAAGGTACACTAGGATCTGGCTTAAACCAAAGCCCGCTAGTGTAAACTGTCCGGACACTGTACGTGCACAAGTGCACGGATGTGACCGAACCCTGTCGCAAAACCATGCGACCTGTCGCAATACCATGCGACCTCTACTCTTTTGCCTAAAGGCGAAAAGCTTTCTGTGTGGGACTCTAAAGACTCGACACTACGCTGGCAGTGGGTTTAACCACAGACCGCAAGCGGCACTAGCTGTGCGTAACGGTCCCCAGGTAATGCCGACAAGAAGACCGACGAGGCAAAACCCATCTGAACTCCTACTGAGCCTGAATGTGACATTCTCCGTACAGTCCGGTCTGTTCGTCTGATACATCGCATGTCGGGCCTAGGGGGCGGCAAACGTCAGTCCCCCAATAGCGGTACAAGTCGTGCCGGAGCGAAGCCCAAAACACTCTGAGATAACACTGGAAACCTACCAGTATATCTCGTTTGCCCTGGCCAGGGACTACTCGTGTAATGGCTCTCCTAGACACAGCGCGATGTCAACCCCCAATACCGGGAGAGACGAATCCTGTCTAACCGTCACTGCCTCCAAGTGCTTCGGGACTGCACCCAACCACTACCTGTTTGCACGACTCCTTTGAGCCGTGGTAGGGTAGTGATCAAAGTACAGTGGGAACACACTCGAGGCGAAGTGACAGTGTCAAGTCAGCGGACTAAGCTGTACTCATGTCACCTGGGAACTCATAACTGACGATAGGCATAATACCAACTAGTCAGTTCCCGACGAGTCCTGTCCAGTGTACCCGTAACCTAACGAGCACCCGCATACTATCTCAAGTACGACGTACTGACGGCTGTGGGACAGACCGTCTCCCACACTGGGATGAGAAGCGCATGCGCTGGTCTACTCCGGAGTATCGATGCCCTGTCTCGATAGTCCTGCGACCAGGGACCTGCATAAGGATGTGCTTATAGATTACCCAGCCCCACTAGTGTGACGGCCATCACATCGCTGGTAATCAAGCAAAGATCCTAAGGGCTCCACTAATGTGTATAGGCGATATACAGAAATAAACACATGTACACATTGAAGTAGAAACAAACCAAGTAGCATACTACTATTTTGAGCAAGATTGTATATACAAGGTGAATATCCCAAGCTTCCATTAAGTAATAAACAAACTAGTATTATACAGTAATGGCCTCTAGGGCATATACACTAACAATCTCCCACTTGCACTAAGGCCATGTACTGGCGTATCGAAGACCTATCATCTCGATCAGCCGCTCGAACTGAGTCTGGGGCAGGGCCTTGGTGAATGGATCTGCAGTGTTATCTTCTGAAGCGACTCTCCGAACCTCGATCTCCTGGCGATCTAAGATCTCCCTGATCAGGTGATACCGCCTCAAGATGTGCCTGGATCTCTGATGGGACCTGGGTTCCTTCGCTAAAGCTATAGCCCCGTTGTTGTCGCAATACAGAGGTATTGGATCAACAATGGACGGAACCACCTGAAGTTCTTTCAAGAACTTCCTCATCCAGACAGCTTCTTTTGCGGCATCAGATGCAGCGATGTATTCCGCTTCCATCGTCGAGTCTGCAACGGTTTCTTGTTTGGAACTCTTCCAACACACCGCCCCTCCATTGAGGGTAAAGACAAAACCCGACATGGACTTGGAATCATCCTTGTCACTCTGGAAGCTGGAGTCAGCAAAGGCCTCGATCTGGAGGTCTTTTCCGCCATACACCAAGAACATCTCCTTAGTCCTTCTCAGGTACTTGAGAATGTTCTTTACCGCTATCCAGTGTTTCTCCCCAGGGTTTGACTGATACCGGCTTACCACACTCAGTGCATAAGCTACATCCGGTCTGGTACACAACATCGCATACATTATAGAGCCTACCGCAGAAGCGTAGGGTATAATAGACATGCGATCCCTCTCCAAATCAGTCTTGGGAGACATCTCTTTAGAGAGGGTGATCCCGTGACAAGCCGGTAGGTTACCGCGCTTGGAATCTTCCATACTGAATCTTTTCAGTATGGTGTCGATGTACCTGGACTGTGAAAGTCCTAATATCCTCTTGGATCTATCACGATGGATCCGGATCCCCAGGATGTATGAGGCATCACCCAGGTCTTTCATGGAGAACCTGTGCGACAAGAACCCCTTGACAGATTGTAGCATAGGAATGTCATTTCCTATTAAGAGAATGTCATCCATGTATAAAACGAGGAATACTACAGTTTTCGCTACAAATCTACTATAGATGTATGGTTCATCTGGATTTTTGATAAAGCCAAATTCTTTGACCGTCTCATCAAAGCAGATGTTCCAACTCCGCGATGCCTGCTTTAGTCCATAGATGGACTTAAGCAACTTGCACACCTTTCCGCTGCTCCCACTCTGAATGAAACCCTCTGGCTGGTCCATATAGACACACTCCTCTAAATTTCCATTTAGAAAAGCTGTCTTTACGTCCATTTGCCAGATCTCATAATCGTGGAAGGCAGCAATGGCAAGAAGGAACCGAATGGATTTCAGCATGGCTACTGGAGAAAAGGTTTCGTCATAGTCCAAGCCAGGTCTTTGACGAAAACCCTTTGCTACCAGCCTAGCTTTATAGGTCTCAACCTGTCCATCTACACCAATCTTCCTTTTGAAGATCCACTTGCATCCTACGGGTTTTACCCCGTCTGGAGCAATGTCCAACGTCCATACCTTGTTGGTGTACATGGACTCCATTTCGGTCCGCATTGCATCCAGCCATTTCACTGAGTCAACGCTCTGAACGGCCTGCTGGAAGCTAGTAGGCTCATCATAATCTATGATGCAATCCTCTTTATCCCCGTCTATGAGAAAACCGTAGTATCTCTCGGGCGGATGAGTCTGCCTACTGCTCCTGCGGAGCGGCGTAGGAATGTCCTGTTCTGTTGAACCTTCTGGTTCCACTGAGCTTTCAGTAACAGTCTGTGGTTCTGGAACTTCTTCCAGTTCTATTGTGCTTCCACTTATCTGGGTTTCCAAAAACTCAGTTTCCAAGAAGCGGGCATGCTGAGAAACAAAAACCTTTTGTTCCTCAGCGGAATAGAAAAGATACCCCCTGGAGTTCCTTGGGTATCCCACAAACTTACACTGTACTGAACGTGCCTCAAGCTTGTCCGCATGCTGCTTTTTTACAAAAGCTGGACATCCCCATACCTTAAGATACTTTAGACAGGGTTTCTTCCCAGTCCACATCTCATATGGGGTGGTAGGCACAGTCTTGGTGGGAGCCTTGTTCAAGAGATACGCAGCTGCTTCTAGTGCATATCCCCAGAATGATCGTGGTAACTCAGCGTTACTCATCATGGACCGAACTATATCCAATAGGGTTCTGTTCCGTCTCTCCGATACACCGTTATATTGCGGGGTGTATGGAGGAGTAAGCTGAGAGGGAATTTCGTTCTCTTTTAAATAGTCCAGGAACTCGGCACTTAAGTATTCTCCACCTCGATCCGATCTTAGAATCTTAAAACTTTTGCCGGTCTGTTTCTCTACTTTATTCTTATACTCCTGGAATTTTCCAAAGGCTTCGGACTTATGTTTCATTAAGAAGACATAACCGTACCTTAAGAAGTCATCCGTAAAAGTAATGAAGTAAGAATATCCGCTTCGTGCATGTGTAGACATTGGACCGCACACGTCACTGTGTACGAGTCCCAAGAGCTCGCTCGCTCTTACTCCATGTCCAGTAAACGGAGTCTTTGTCATCTTTCCTTTGAGACAGGATTGACAAGTGGCATACGATTGATATTCGAACGCATTCAAATACCCTTCTGTATGTAACTTCGTCAACCTTCTCTCATTGATGTGACCCAGTCTACAATGCCACAAGAAAGTCTGATTCATTTCCGGAGACTTTCTTTTGTGTGTATTCTGGACATTGAAAATCTGTGGTTGGTTCAATACGTATATACCATTACTCAATGTACCTGACCCAATCAGAACTTGATTAAGGTGAATGTTTACAACATTACTTACAAACGCAAATTCATAACCTTCTTTAGAAACTAAAGATACAGAAATGATATTACAAGTTGCGTTGGGTACAAAAAAGCAATTACGTAAAACCAAAACATGTCCATCTGACATTCCCAGGTGATAGTCCCCGACGGCTTTAGCATCCATGCTAGTTCCGTTCGCAACTCTGAGGGTCATGTCACCTGCCTTCAAAACCCTACGGTTTCTCAACGCCTCAAAGAATTACAGATATGAGATCCTGATCCGGTATCCAATACCCAGGAAGTAGAGTTTATTGAAAGACAGTTTTCAATAACATACACACCTGAAGTTGAAGCTGCAACTTGCTTCAATTCCTGTGTCCTGGCTTTCCAAGCCCTGCAATCATTCTTCCAGTGACCTTTCTTATGACAATAGAAGCATTCTTCCTTATCCACAAGCTTCCCCGCTTTCTTTGTTGCTTTAGCTTTTCCCTTCGTATCCACTTTACTAACACCGCCCCTTGGTTTGGCGGGGGCTTTCTTCTTCTTTCCCTTGGCTTTCGCCTTGGACCTAGAAGAAGATGATCCTCCTACAAACAAAGTGGATGTTTCCCTACCTTTCTGTAGGGTGCCCTCTGCGCTCCTCAGCATGTTGAGGAGCTCTGAAAGTTCAACCTCTTTTTCTTGTAAGTTGAAGTTCAGTATAAACTGGGCGTAAGTGGAAGGAAGGGACTGGAGAACTATATCTGTATATAGTTCACTCTCCAATGTGATCCCTAGGTCCGCGAGCTCCTCAATGTAGCCGATCATCTTTAGCACGTGCTCGGCCACTGATGATCCGACGGCCATTCTTGCCGAAAATAACTTTTTCGACGCTTCGTATCTTGCGATACGAGATTGCTCTCCATACAGTTCTTTTGTATGGAGAAATATGGATTCAAGGTCCATATTCTCGTGCCTCCTCTGATGTTCGTTGTCCATCGAGGCAAGTACGAGGCACTTGGCCTTCGCGCTATCAATCTCCCAAGTCTTGCAGATTTCCTTATCCGCGACGCTGGAAGTGGGACCAGGGGCAGGGGGAGCTTTGGTGGTAAGAAGATACCCCAGCTTGTCGTAAGTGATTGCTATCTTGACATTCCTGAGCCAATCTTTGTAGTTTGGCCCTGTCAGTTTGGTTTTATCTAGGAGTAACTTAAGTCCAGTCATGTCGATTTGGTCGCTGCAATTAGGAGAGAGAAGAAGAAACACTCAGCATGATGCTCTTGCAAGTTTAGAGTGGTTTTTAGTTTGTCTAAACAGGATGGCTCCCACTGTTTCTCGAATCCCTCCTCAAACCATAAAGGAAGAATTAGCCGGGATCAATCCCACCGCACAATACTTGCTTAACCGTTCAGCCAGGCCGGTGTCGGTACTTCAAGGGAGGTTTTCCAACGCTTTCGCGAAGTTCCTTAATTAAAGAAGCTCTTTTCCCTGGGGGCGTAGCCCCGCTAACACCTTTCTAGGCACCTACTAGGTTTATAGCATTGATCGTTTAGTGAGAAATTTCCCGAGGAGTAGCATATACTCACAGTAGGATCGGGATCCAAATATCATCGCGTGACGAAACTGAAGGAATCCTACCAGAATCATCACACTCCAAATGGTATGCAAATCTAGCAAGTTTCAGTACTTATGAAACTCCCGATGTGGATTTTTGCCCCATGCTCTTATGACCTTGACGAAGGTCAACAAATCATAAGTCACATGTTAAGTTCTGCCCGTCATTATCCAGGTTAATTTGAATCCACCCGTATATACCCTTGACGAAGGTCAACAAGGTAATGCGAATGTCCCAAACCAACGCATCTATCTATGCTACATATGAATACCCAACAGCTACCAATCACTATGCCTTGATGAAGGTCAACAAACACAGCTTGAATACTATTGAATATTCATACGAAACGACGGAGGGCTACGAATGGTTTTGGCAAAACCGTGAACGTAGTGAACTTGATTTGGTCGATGGAACGAGATAGCTTTTAAAAGGAGTGGCTCAAGCTCCGCATTTAAAAGTTGGTTTTGAAAAGAACCGAGTGGTTTTTCGAAAGTGTTCCAACGACTTTAACTTGGTTTATTATCTTGCATTAGTTCTTTTAATGCGTGATATTCTTGCATTAGTTCTTTTAATGCGTCCCATCATTTAATCCTACCATTGCAGAAAACAACCAAAATATGACGTACGCTTATGCCATTCGCATTCGCCACGGGGCCCCGTCATTACCCGTTAGGTTACTTAACTAACGACAGAGCGGGGGCTGGGCTAGCGCGTCTGTAAAACATAAGCAACGCCTAAATAATATCATATATAGATATACTGCAATGATAAACATTTCAGATCACAGATGAATACATTGGATATACTAGGAATCTGTAATTCGTACGAGCCTGTAACGAAAGACAGATTACACGGTCGCGGTGAATAGCCAAATACCCCATCCAAGACCCCTACGGGTGCGGCAAACTACCCGCCAAGTACCCGAAGCGTAGTAACCTCCCTCATCTCCATGAGTAGGCCACTCGACACTTCGGCATACCCGGTAGTTAGTGCACCCCCTCCATGGGTCTATCCTAGGAGCAAAAACAGTAAAAAGAAATTATACAATGACGGCTACAACCCCGACCCGATTGTGCGGCCATGCAAATAATTATTACATCAATTTACAAATTTACATGAATTGAAAGAAAAGAAAACTCTCGTCTCACAACCCCCGGCTATTCACCCGCGACAATCCAACATATTCATATCCACATTCCAGCAACATTACAGATCACAGATTTGTATAACCCCTACTAATCGACATATAGCGATTAGTAGACGTTCAATACAAATATCACAATACAGAAAAACCCGTTAGCTAAAGTCTTTTAGAAGTTCGATCAAAAATACGGATTTTCGGGACCCCAAAAATAAATTTTTCGTTCTGGAAAATCTGGGTTGAAAATATATATTCCAAAAATCCCAAAATACCCCAGAAGAACACTGCACCAAAAATGGACCACGGCCGAGTCAACTCGGCCGCGGATCCGCGGCGGGAGCGTTCTCCCGCCGCGTTTCCGCGGCGCTTTGACTCGATCGTTGGACCAATTTTTGTGGGTGTTCACAGAAAAGCCTGAGCCGATTATAGGTGTGAAAATAATCAACTTTTGAACAGTATAAAAATCGACAGAAACTTCGAATATCGGGGTTTGTTTTCGGGACTTTTTCTTTGATCGATCTTCTAGTTACTTGCTAACATGTTAGATAGAGTTTAACTAGGCTCTGATACCACTGTAAGTCCATGCTACCTCTCCCGGTACTTTCGGGAATGCGGAATTTGGTAAAAAACGATTTTTACGGAGGTGGTAACATGGACCTAAAACCCGGATCTTGGTTAAACATCTATCTAACAACCTAACTATGAGTTTCTAGCTACTCGGTTAGGGGGTTATACCTTGCTTGTCTTGAACTCCTTCATCTTCAAGCTCCGATGGTGGTCCGGATTGGCTTCTTCTCGTCGTCTCCGTACGCCGAAAATAGATCCACCTGAAAGCTCCAACCTTTGGCTCCTTCTTCGTTCTTTGAAGAAACTAGTTCACTCGGTTTGCCAAACCTTGTGAACTAGAATGAGTAGAGAATAGTTTGTGTGGGATTTTATCTATGGTTCTTGATTCTCAACTCATGAGACAAGAGAACCATAGATTAAAGAGAGGGAAAAAGAGCAAGAGGGTGAGAGCAAAACAAGAGGGCTCAAGAACAAGAGAGAGAATGAGCAAAAAAGAATGAGCAACTCTTTTGTCTCTCACCCTCTCATAATCCAAAGTCATGATAACTCATCATACTAAAAAAAATTCTTATGTGATGGTTGAAGCAACCATAACCATATCATTTCATGCACTCATTTTACACAAATGAGCAAGTAAACAAAAGTCTTTGCCATGAAATGATGGCTATGGTTATCATGATGGTCAACTAGTCAAGCCTAGTCAACCGGTCAACAAAGTCAACAAGTCAACAAAAGTCAACAAGTCAACAAAGTCAACAAGTCAACAACCATGTCACCATAATACTTAATTAATATAATAGTTAATCACATATCATATTCTCATTAGGGTTGAACAAAAAGTCAAATAGTCAACGGTCAACTGTCAACAACCCTAATGAGAATCCGCTGCCTCTGTCTCCCTGTCAACTGTGCATACGCACCCGCATCCGCGTTCCGAGGAACACGAATGCACACTGGATAAATCCAATCCCAAAAGGTACACTAGGATCTGGCTTAAACCAAAGCCCGCTAGTGTAAACTGTCCGGACACTGTACGTGCACAAGTGCACGGATGTGACCGAACCCTGTCGCAAAACCATGCGACCTGTCGCAATACCATGCGACCTCTACTCTTTTGCCTAAAGGCGAAAAGCTTTCTGTGTGGGACTCTAAAGACTCGACACTACGCTGGCAGTGGGTTTAACCACAGACCGCAAGCGGCACTAGCTGTACGTAACGGTCCCCAGGTAATGCCGACAAGAAGACCGACGAGGCGAAACCCATCTGAACTCCTACTGAGCCTGAATGTGACATTCTCCGTACAGTCCGGTCTGTTCGTCTAATACATCGCATGGCGGGCTTAGGGGGCGGCAAACGTCAGTCCCCCAATAGCGGTACAAGTCATGCCGGAGCGAAGCCCAAAACACCCTGAGATAACACTGGAAACCTACCAGTATATCTCGTTTGCCCTGGTCAGGGACTACTCGTGTAATGGCTCTCCTAGACACAGCGCGATGTCAACCCCCAATACCGGGAGAGACGAATCCTGTCTAACCGTCACTGCCTCCAAGTGCTTCGGGACTGCACCCAACCACTACCTGTTTGCACGACTCTTTTGAGCCGTGGTAGGGTAGTGATCAAAGTACAGTGGGAACACACTCGAGGCGAAGTGACAGTGTCAAGTCAGCGGACTAAGCTGTACTCATGTCACCTGGGAACTCTTAACTGACGATAGGCATAATACCAACTAGTCAGTTCCCGACGAGTCCTGTCCAGTGTACCCGTAACCTAACGAGCACCCGCATACTATCTCAAGTACGACGTACTGACGGCTGTGGGATAGACCGTCTCCCACACTGGGATGAGAAGCGCATGCGCTGGTCTACTCCGTAGTATCGATGCCCTGTCTCGATAGTCCTGCGACCAGGGACCTGCATAAGGATGTGCTTATAGATTACCCAGCCCCACTAGTGTGACGGCCATCACATCGCTGGTAATCAAGCAAAGATCCTAAGGGCTCCACTAATGTGTATAGGCGATATACAGAAATAAACACATGTACACATTGAAGTAGAAACAAACCAAGTAGCATACTACTATTTTGAGCAAGATTGTATATACAAGGTGAATATCCCAAGCTTCCATTAAGTAATATACAAACTAGTATGATACAGTAATGGCCTCTAGGGCATATACACTAACATCATAAGTACTGGAACTTGCTAGATTTGCATACCATTTGGAGTGTGATGATTATGGTAGGATTCCTTCATTTTCGTCACGCAATGATATTTGGATCCCGATCCTACTGTGAGTATATGCTACTCCTCGGGAAATTTCTCACTAAACGATCAATTCTATAAACCTAGTAGGTGTCTAGAAAAGTGTTAGCGGGGCTACGCCCCCAGGGAAAAGCGGTTCTTAAATTAAGGAACTTCGCGAAAGCGTTGGAAAACCTCCCTCGAAGTACCGACACTGGCCTGGCTGAACGGTTAAGCAAGTATTGTGCGGTGGGATTGATCCCGGTTAATTCTTCCTTTATGGTTTGAGGAGGGATTCGAGAGACACTGGGAGCCATCCTGTTTAGACAAATTAAAAACCATTCTAAACTTGCAAGAGCATCGTGCTGAGTGTTTCTTCTCTCTCTCTTAATTGCAGCGACCAAATCGACATGACTGGACTTAAGTTACTGCTAGATAAAAACATACTGACAGGGCCAAACTACAAAGATTGGCTCAGGAATGTCAAAATGGCAATCACTTACGACAAGCTGGGGTATCTTCTTACCACCAAAGCTCCCCCCTTCCCAGGTCCCACCTCCAGCGTCGCGGATAAGGAAATCCGTAAGACTTGGGAGATTGATTGCGCGAAGGCCAAGTGCCTCGTGCTTGCCTCTATGGACAACGAACATCAGAGGAGGCACGAGAATATGGACCTGGAATCCATATTTCTCCATACAAAAGAACTGTATGGAGAGCAGTCCCGTATCGCAAGATACGAAGTGTCGAAGAAGTTGTTTTCGGCAAGATTGGCCGTCGGATCATCGGTAGCGGAACACGTGCTTAAGATGATTGGCTACATTGAGGAGCTCGCAGAACTTGGGACCACGTTGGAGAGTGAGCTCTATACGGACTTAGTTCTCCAGTCCCTTCCTTCCACTTACGCCCAGTTTATACTGAATTTCAACTTACAAGAAAAAGAAGTTGAACTTTCAGAACTCCTCAACATGCTGAGCAGCGCAGAGGGCACCCTACAGAAAGGTAGGGAAACACCCACTTTGTTTGTAGGAGGATCTTCTTCTTCTAGGTCCAAGGCGAAAGCCAAGGGAAAGAAGAAGAAAGCCCCCGCCAAACCAAGGGGCGGTGTTAGTAAAGTGGATACGAAGGGAAAAGAAAAGGCAACAAAGATAGCGGGGAAGCTTGTGGGTAAAGAAGAATACTTCTATTGTCATAAGGGTGGACACTGGAAGAAGGATTGCAGGGCTTGGAAAGCCAGGACACAGGAACTGAAGCAGGTTGCGGCTTCAGCTTCAGGTGTGTATGTTATTGAAAACTGTCTTTCGATAAACTCTACTTCCTGGGTATTGGATATCGGATCAGGATCTCATATCTGTAATTCTTTGCAGGCGTTGAGAAACCGTAGGATTTTGAAGGCAGGTGACATGACCCTCAGAGTTGCGAACGGAGCTAACATGGATGCTAAAGCCGTTGGGGACTATCACCTGGGAATGTCAGATGGACATGTTTTGGTTTTGCGTAATTGTTTTTTTGTACCCAACGCAACTTGTAATATCATTTCTGTATCTTTGGTTTCTAAAGAAGGTTATGAATTTGCGTTTGTAAGTAATGTTGTAAACATTCACCTTAATCAAGTTCTGATTAGGTCAGGTACACTGAGAAATGGTATATACGTATTAAACCAACCACAGATTTTCAATGTCCAGAATACACACAAAAGAAAGTCTCCAGATATCAATCAGACTTTCTTATGGCATTGTAGACTGGGTCACATCAATGAGAGAAGGTTGACTAAGTTACATACAGAAGGATATTTGGATCCGTTCGAATATCAATCGTATGCCACTTGTCAATCCTGTCTCAAAGGAAAGATGATAAAGACTCCATTCACTGGACACGGAGTAAGAGCAAGCGAGCTCATGGGACTCGTACACAGCGACGTGTGTGGTCCAATGTCTACACATGCGCGAAGCGGTTATTCTTACTTCATTACTTTTTCGGATGACCTTTCAAGATACGGTTATGTCTTCTTAATGAAACATAAGTCCGAAGCTTTTGAAAAGTTCCAGGAATATAAGAATAAAGTAGAAAAACAAACCGGCAAAAGTATCAAGATTCTAAGATCGGATCGAGGTGGAGAATACTTAAGTGCCGAGTTCCTGAATTACTTAAAAGAGAATGGAATTCTCTCTCAGCTTACTCCTCCATACACTCCGCAACATAACGGTGTATCGGAGAGACGGAACCGGACCCTATTGGATATGGTACGGTCCATGATGAGTAATGCTGAGTTACCGCGATCATTCTGGGGGTATGCACTAGAATCAGCTGCATACCTTTTGAACCGAGTTCCCACTAAGACTGTGCCTACCACACCATATGAGATGTGGTGTGGAAAGAGGCCCCATCTTAATCACATTAAGACATGGGGATGTCCAGCTTTTGTTAAAAAGCAGCATGCGGACAAACTCGAGGCACGCTCAGTACAGTGTAAGTTCGTGGGATATCCAAAGAACTCCAAGGGATATTACTTCTACTGCGAAGAGGAACAAAAGGTTTTTGTTTCTCGTCATGCCTACTTCTTGGAAATTGAGTTTTTGGAAAACCAGATAAGTGGGAGCACAGTAGAACTGGAAGAAATTCCAGAACCACGAGCTATTACTGAAAGCTTAGAGGAACCAGAGGGTTCAAAAGAACAGGACATTCCTACGCCGCTCCGCAGGAGTAGTAGGCAGTCTTATCCGCCTGAGAGATACGACGGTTTTCTCATAGACGGGGATAGAGAGGATTGCATCATAGATTATGATGAGCCTACTAGCTTTCAGCAGGCCGTTCAGAGCGTTGACTCAGTAAAATGGCTAGATGCAATGCGGACCGAAATGGAGTCCATGTACACCAACAAAGTATGGACGTTGGACATTGCTCCAGACGGGGTAAAAACCGTAGGATGCAAGTGGATCTTCAAAAGGAAGATTGGTGTAGATGGACAGGTTGAGACCTATAAAGCTAGACTTGTAGCAAAGGGTTTCCGTCAAAGACCTGGTTTGGACTATGACGAAACCTTTTCTCCAGTGGCTATGCTGAAATCCATTCGGATCCTTCCTGCCTTTGCTGCTTTCCACGATTATGAGATTTGGTAGATGGACGTAAAAACCGCTTTTCTAAATGGAAATTTAGAAGAGTGTGTCTATATGGACCAGCCAGAGGGTTTCATTCAGAGTGGGAGCAGCGGAAAGGTGTGCAAGTTGCTTAAGTCCATTTATGGACTAAAGCAGACATCGCGGAGTTGGAACATCTGTTTTGATGAGACGGTCAAGGAATTTGGCTTTATCAAAAATCCAGATGAACCATGCATCTATTGTAGATTTGTAGCGAGAACTGTAGTATTCCTCGTTTTATACGTGGATGACATTCTCTTAATAGGAAATGACATTCCTATGCTACAATCTGTCAAGGGGTTCTTGTCGCACATGTTCTCCATGAAAGTCCTGGGTGATGCCTCATATATCCTGGGGATCCGGATCCATCGTGATAGATCCAAGAGGATATTAGGACTTTCACAGTCCAGGTACATCGACACCATACTGAAAAGATTCAGTATGGAAGATTCTAAGCGCGGTAACCTACCGGCTTGTCACGGGATCACCCTCTCTAAAAAGATGTCTCCCCAGACTGATTTAGAGAGGGATCACATGTCTATTGTACCCTACGCTTCTGCGGTAGGCTCTATAATGTATGCGATGTTGTGTACCAGATCGGATGTAGCTTATGCACTGAGTGTGGTGAGCCGGTATCAGTCAAACCCTGGGGAGAAACACTGGATAGCGGTAAAGAACATTCTCAAGTACCTGAGAAGGACTAAGGAGATGTTCTTGGTGTATGGCGGAAAAGACCTCCAGATCGAGGTCTTTGCTGACTCCAGCTTCCAGAGTGACAAGGATGATTCCAAGTCCATGTCGGGTTTTGTCTTTACCCTCAATGGAGGGGCGGTGTGTTGGAAGAGTTCCAAACAGGAAACCGTTGCAGACTCGACGATGGAAGCGGAATATATCGCTGCATCTGATGCCGCAAAAGAAGCAGTCTGGATGAGGAAGTTCTTGAAAGAACTTCAGGTGGTTCCGTCCATTGTTGATCCAATACCTTTGTATTGCGACAACAACGGGGCTATAGCTTTAGCGAAGGAACCCAGGTCCCATCAGAGATTCAGACACATCTTGAGGCGGTATCACCTGATCAGAGAGATCGTGGATCGCAAGGAGATCGAGGTTCGGAGGGTTGCTTCAGAAGAAAACACTGCAGATCCATTCACCAAGGCCCTGCCCCAGACTCAGTTCGAGCGGCTGATCGAGATGATAGGTCTTCGATACGCCAGTACATGGCCTTAGTGCAAGTGGGAGATTGTTAGTGTTTATGCCCTAGAGGCCATTACTGTATCATACTGGTTTGTATATTACATAATGGAAGCTTGGGATATTCACCTTGTATATACAATCTTGCTCAAAATAGTAGTATGCTACTTGGTTTGTTTCTACTTCAATGTGTACATGTGTTTATTTTATCATATCACCTACACACATTAGTGGAGCCCTTAGGATCTTTGCTTGATTACCAGCGTTGTGATGGCAGTCACAGTAGTGGGGGCTGGGTAATCTATAAGCACATCCTTATACAGGTCCCTAGTCGCAGGACTATCGAGACAGGGCATCGATACTCCGGAGTAGACTGGCGCATGCGCTTCTCATCCCAGTGTGGGAGACGGTCTGTCCCACAGCCGTCAGTACGTCGTACTTGAGATAGTATGCGGGTGCTCGTTAGGTTACGAGTACACTGGACAGGACTCGTCGGGAACTGACTAGTTGGTATTATAACTATCGTCGGTTATCAGTTCCCAGGTGACATGAGTACAGCTTAGTCCGCTGACTTGACACTGGCACTTCGCCTCGAGTGTGTTCCCACTGTACTTTGACTACTACCCTACCACGGATCAAAGGAGTCGTGCAAACAGGTGGTAGTTGGGTGCAGTCCCGAAGTACTTGGAGGCAGTGACGGTTAGACAGGATTCGTCTCTCCCGGTATTTGGGGTTGACATCGCGCTGTGTCTAGGAGAGCCATTACACGAGTAGTCCATGGCCAGGGCAAGCGAGATATACTGGTAGGCTTCCAGTGTTATCTCAGGGTGTTTTGGGCTTCACTCCGACACGACTCGTACCGCTATTAGGGGACTGACGTTTACCTCCCCCCTAGGCCCGACATGCGATGTATCAGACGAACAGACCGGACTGTACGGAGACTGTCACATTCAGACTCAGTAGGGGTTCAGATGGGGTACACCTCATCAGTCTTCTTATCGGCATCTACCTGGGGATCATTACGCACAGCTAGTGCCGCTTGCGGTCTGTGGTTAAACCCACTGCTAGCGTAGTGTCGGGTCTTTAGAGTCCCACACAGAGGGCTATTCGCCTCTGGGCAAAACAGAGTAGAGGTCGCATGGTTTTGCGACAGGGTTCGTTCTCATCCGCGCACTTGTGCACGTTTGGAGTCCGGACAGATATTACTAGAAGGCTCTGGTTTGAGTCAGATACTGGTATATGTTTTGGGGTTGATTTTATCTCATAGTATTCATGTTCCTCGGAACAAGAATACGGGTGTGTATGCACAGTTGATTGAGGCGGAGGAAGAGAACTTTCATTAGGGTTTCGGAACGGGTGCGTATGCACAGTTGACAGTCGTCTTTTTCTAAACCCTAATGGATTTATGATATATCAATTAATAATATTAATTAAATGAAATTGTGTCATAGTTGGGTTTGTTGACTTGTTGACCATGGTTGACTAATTGACCATAGTTGAATGTTTGACCATCATCATTACTTTGCAAAGATGCTCTTTGATTCTAGCAAAATTCATTTAATGAATGTAATGATAATGGTCATTCCAAACCATCCATCAACTATTTCATTTTTATTATTATTATTAATTTGGTAATTCTTTTTCTTTTTCTTATGGTTGCAAAAAGAAAAAGAGCTCATTCTATCATATTGCTTCTCTCTCCTCACTTCTTCTTACTCCTCCTCTAGTTCAAGGAGAATCCTTCTCATGTGTTGAGAATCCCTCTCCTTGAGAGAAAAACACCCCAAAGACACTCTCTACTCTCTCTAGGGTTAGAGGTTTAGCAAGCCGAAGATTCTAGTTCTCTCAAAGTTCGAGAAAGAGCCCGAAGGTTGAACCCTCAGGTGGATCCATCTTTGACGGAAGAAGGCGACGAGGAAAGAACCATCAACCCCTACAAAGGTCTCAAGAAGAAGGAGTTCAAGTTAGGTATAACCTCTTTTGCCGAGTAGCTAACTCTCTTTAGCATGATAGCTAGTTTCGTTTAGAAAAGATCCCGACTTTGTTAGTCCATGTTGCCCTATGCGCTAAAAATTTGATTTTTATACCGTTTCCGCCTCCCCGCAAGAATCGGGGGTGGCAACGTGGACTTACAGATCTCGGGTCTACAGACTAACCTGTACCAGTGTCACCTGAGAACTGCTATTCGGCGATAGATATAATTCTATATAGGAGTTCCCGGTGAGTCCGTCCAGTGTACCCAGTCACCACTGAGTACCCGTATATGATCTTGATGTCAAACATCGATGAATGTGGGAACATTCATCACCCATCGTATAGGTCTAGTATCATATACGCTAGTCTACTCTGGTATATCAATGCCCCGTCTCGATATACCTACGACTAGGAACTTTCCAGGATATGCTTATAGACTACAGATGTCCCACTAGTATGATCTCTATCATAATCAGAGTAGTCAAGACAATATCCTCAGGGCTTTATCAGCATGTATGAATGAGTAAAAGCATGATCAAATCAACATGTCAAATAAAGAAGAACTGGATATCATACTATCATGTCGAGCAAGAATGCATACTGAATATATATACATGTATAGATATATCCACTATCATATAATGGCCTCTAGGGCATACATATATCCAACAATCTCCCACTTGCACTAAGGCCATTTATTGGCGTATCTCATACCCAACATCTCAAAAAGTCGCTCATGCTGCGGTTGAGGGAGGGCCTTCGTGAATGGATCCGCGGCGTTATTCTTTGTGTCTACTCTCCTAATCTCGATCTCGCGGCGATCTACAATCTCCTGAATCAAATGAAAATGCCTCAGGATGTGTTTGGACCGCTGATAGGATCTAGGCTCCTTGGCTAACGCCATAGCCCCATTATTATCACAATACAAAGGTATTGGATCAATAATGGTTGGAACTACTCCTAGCTCCGAGATGAACTTCTTCATCCAGACGGCTTCCTTGGCGGCATCATTTGCAGCAATGTACTCAGCTTCCATCGTAGAGTCTACAACGGTATCCTGTTTGGAACTCTTCCAACTCACCGCCCCTCCATTGAGGGTAAATACAAACCCAGAGATAGATTTGTTGTCGTCCTTATCGCTCTGGAAGCTCGAATCGGTAAAGGACTCCATTTGGAGATCTCCATTACCATATACCAAGAACAATTCTTTAGTCCTTTGTAAGTACTTAAGAATGTTCTTCACAGCCGTCCAGTGATTCTCCCCTGGGTTAGATTGATACCTGCTTACAACACTAAGTGCGTAAGCTACATCTGGGCGTGTACATAACATCGAATACATTATAGATCCTACTGCCGAAGCATAGGGTATAACACTCATGCGAGCTCTCTTTTCATCGGTCTTTGGACAAGAATCCTTGGAGAGAGTGACCCCATGGCAAGCGGGTAAGGCACCCCGCTAGGAGTCTTCCATACTAAACCTTTTTAGGATGGTGTCAATGTACCTGGTTTGGGACAATCCCAATAACCTTTTGGATCTATCCCTATAGATCCTTATACCCAGAATGTATGTGTCATCACCCAGGTCCTTCATGGAGAACCTCAGTGATAAGAAAGATTTGACCGACTGTAGCATAGGAATATCATTTCCTATCAGAAGAATGTCGTCCACGTACAATACGAGGAATGTGACAGCTCTCCCTACAGCCTTCTTATAAATACAAGGTTCATCTGGATTTTTGATGAAATCAAACTCTTTGATGACATCATCGAAACAGATGTTCCAACTCCGTGATGCCTGCTTTAACCCATATATGGATTTAAGCAATTTACATGCTTTCCCGCTGCTCCCACTGTCAATGAAGCCCTCTGGCTGATCCATATAAATGCATTCTTCTAAATTTCCATTTAGAAATGCGGTTTAATGTCCATCTGCCAGATTTCATAGTCTTAGTGAGCATCAATAGCAAGTAGGATCCAAATGGATTTAAGCATGGCTACGGAAGAAAAAGTCTCGTCATAGTCCAAACCTGGTCTTTGACGAAAACCCTTCGCCACAAGTCTTGCCTTATAGGTCTCCACCTGCCCATCTACACCAATCTTTCTTTTAAAGATCCATTTGCACCCCACAGGTTTTACCCCAGGGGGTACAACGTCCAATGTCCATACTTTGTTGGTGTACATAGACTCCATTTCGGATCTCATGGCATCCAGCCACTTCACAGAGTCTCTACTCGTGATAGCTTGCTGAAAACTGGTAGGATCATCATCATCCATGATGCAGTCTTTTCCGTTACCATCATTAAGGAAACCGTAGTACCTCTCCGGTGGGCGAGAAGTCCTACCAGACCTACGGAGTGGCCGAGGTTCTTCAGTTTTTGTTGTAACAGCCGGTTCAACCAAATCATCATTTGTAGTTTGTGTTTCTAGAACCTCTTCTAGATCCACCACCTTGCCATCATTTTTATCTGTGAAAAACTCTTTTTCTAAGAATGTGGCATACTGAGAAATAAACACTTTTTGTTCCTCTTTGTGGTAGAATAGATATCCATAAGAATTCTTTGGATATCCCGCAAAGTTACACATGACTGACCGTGTCTCGAGTTTGTCCGGATTCTGCTTTTTAACATAAGCCGGACAACCCCAAATCTTAATTCTCTTAAGAGATGGTCTCTTCCCATGCCATATCTCATATGGCGTGGTAGACACAGTTTTGGTTGGAACCCTGTTTAGCAGAAACGCTGCAGTCTTCAAGGCATGCCCCCAAAACGAGACTGGTAACTCAGCATCACTCATCATGGACTGGACCATATCTAATAGGGTCCTATTCCGTCGTTCTGACACACCGTTGTGCTGTGGTGTGTAAGGAGGAGTGAGCTGAGAGAGAATCCCATTCACTTTTAGGATGTTTGCAAATTCTGTACTAAGATACTCACCACCTCGATCTGATCGAAGTATCTTGATACTCAAGCCGGTTTGTTTTTCTACTTCTTGTTTATATTCAACGAATTTCTCGAAAGCTTCGGACTTGTGCTTTAATAAAAATACATGACCGAATCTTGAGAAATCGTCAGTGAATGTAATGAAGTATGAAAAACCGCCTCTAGCCTGTGTAGACATTGGCCTACATACATCACTATGTATGAGGCCTAGGAGCTGAGTAGCTCTTTCTCCGTGTCCGGTAAACGGAATTTTGGTCATTTTACCCTTGATACAAGACTGGCAAGTCGCATAAGATTTATATTCAAAAGAGTTTAAATATCCATCTTTGTGTAACTTGTTTAGTCTTGTTTCGTTAATATGACCAAGTCTACAGTGCCAAAGAAAAGCTTCATTTAATTCTGAAAGTTTTCTTTTATTAGTGTGTTGTATACTAAAAACTGTGTGTTGATTTATGACATATATTCCGTTATTAAGCGTACCATACCCAACCAATATTTGATTTAGGTGAATGTTCATAACATTGTTCTGCAATACAAAATTATATCCTTCATTGTCTAACAAAGAAACGGATATTATATTACAAAGCGTACTTGCTACAAAATAACATGGATTCAAAACCAAAATACATCCAGATGGCAACCCCAAGTGATACTCTCCCACTGCGACTGTATGTACATTGGAACCATTTCCAATGCGGAGAGTATGGTCACCTGTCTTCAAAACTTTGCTATTTCTCAGCCCCTGCATAGAATTGCAAATGTGAGAATCTGAGCCGGTATCTAATACCCAGGAAGCAGAGTTTATTGAAAAATAGTTTTCTGTCACAAACGCACCTGAAGCAGAAACATCACCATGCTTCTTCTTGAGACTTAAGTACTCCGTGCAGTTGCGCTTCCAATGTCCTGTCTTTTGGAAATGAAAACATTCGCCTTTCCCGAGTCTCCAGCCTTGGACTTTTCCTTTCCCTTCACCCTTTTAACTCCTCCCATAGGATTAGTGGGTTTCTTCTTTTTCTTTCCCTTGGCTTTAGCTTTCAGGCGAGAAGAGGAAGACAGTCCAATAGTCATAACAGGAGTTTTTGCTAACTTCATATTGCTCTCTGCACTCCTTAACATATTAAGGAGTTCAGGGAGTTCCTTCTCTATGCCGTGCATGTTGAAGTTCACTATGAATTGAGCAAAAGTGGAGGGGAGGGACTGCAGAATAATATCTATATATTGTTCATTGTCCATCGTCCATCCAAGGTCCTCAAGCTCTTCTATTAGAGCTATCATCTTCAGAACATGGTCTCCTACTGGTGTGCCAGG
The DNA here is from genome assembly GCA_030015575.1 of Agapanthus africanus. Lineage (NCBI taxonomy): Eukaryota > Viridiplantae > Streptophyta > Magnoliopsida > Asparagales > Amaryllidaceae > Agapanthus > Agapanthus africanus. The sequence continues at coordinate 289,209,256 of JASDDO010000029.1, forward strand.
GGCCATTCGCATCTGAAACAATTTCTTTGATGCTTCGTATCGTAATACGCGGGATTGATCTCCATACAACTCCTTTGTATGGAGAAATATACCGTGAATTTCCATGTCCTCGTGCTGCTTTTGATGTGTGTTATCCATCGATGCAAGCGTGAGGCATTTTGCCGTGGCACAGTCAGCGCCCCATGTCTTGCGGACTTCAATGTCCGCAACTGAGGATTTTGGACCTGGGACAGGAGGGGCTGAAGCCGTGAGGACATATGATTCATTATCAAAAGTCAAGATTATTTTCAGATTCCTCAGCCAGTCTTTATAGTTGGTCCCATTCAGTTTGTTTTTATCTAGTAGAAGCTTGAGTCCAGTCATGGGTATCTTCCATTAAGAGAGAGAAAAGAATACACTCAGCGAAAGCTCTTGCATAGATTAGATTGGTTATTACCTTGTCTAATCGATGTTTCCCACTGCTTTTATCGACTTTTTCTTTCAAACCTTAAAAAGAAAAACTAGCCAGGATTAATTACTGTCTACAACTTCGCTAACCGTCCAGCCAGGCCAATATCGGTACTTGAGGAAGGTTCCCCGTGCTTTCGCACGGACCTAATTAGAGTAAATCTCGTTTTTCCATAGGCGGAGCCCCGTTAACACCTTTCTAGACACCTAATGAGTTAGCTGATTGTAAACTGTAAAACTCTCCTAGGAGCAACTATTGCCCACAGTGGGATCGGGATCCAACCATCACATGGAAGGTATGCAATCTTATTGCAAATTTCAACTATTGAAATACCCGATGTGGTTTTTACCTCTAGCACTTATGACCTTAACTAAGGTCAACAAATCAAAAGTACCAATCAAGTTCTACCCGTCATTTCTTGATTAATTAGACCCACTCATATGACCCTTAACTAAGGTCAACAAAGTCATAAGAATGTCCTAATTAATCTGCATCATATGCAATGTGGGAAGACATCACTTAGCTACCGTACACTACGCCTTAACTATAGTCAACAAACGTAGCACGAATACTAAGTACTCTACTTCCTAAAATGACGGAGAGTTGCGGATGATTTTTAAGAAAATCTTTAACGCTTTGAACTTGATATCGTTATAGAATCAAATGGTTTTTCAAAAGGAGTGGCTTAAGCTCCACAGTTTTGAAATGTAGCTTTTTCATAAATAACCGAGTGGTTTTCAAATCCGATCCTACAACATCTTTTTAGGTTTATTTTCTTTACATTAATCACATTAATGTAATCCCATCATTTAAGTCCTTAAGCCAATCATAGAAAAGAAACGAAAATAACACGTACACTTATACCATCCGCTTTCGCCGCAATGTTCCGTTATGCACCGTTAGGTTACTTAACTAACGGCATACTGGGACGGGACTAGCGCGGGTGTAAAACATAAGCAACGTCTACTATATATCATATATATAATATGTCATTCGTCTCAGATATCACAGAACACAGGCAGCAGAAACATAGATATAACGTGGGATATACTAGGACGTCCGTATTTAGTATTTAGCCAGAATCGAAAATACGGATTCCACAGTCGCGATGAATAGCCAAGCCTACACCCTGGACCCCTACGAGAGCGGCAAGTGACCCTACCAATTCTGGAGTTTAGGAGACCCGGTCTCGACTCCTCGAGATGGCCTTCCACTGAACCCCAGAACCCGGTCACCTGTGCTCCCCTCCTTGGGTCCATCCTAATGCGGAAAAGTAAATAATATACAACACTGGTGGCAGCAACCTCAACCCGGAAGTGCCCCAAATAAAATAATATTATATTACATTTGAATTTACATGAATGAAAATATAAAACTCTCATCTCACATAAAACCCCCCGGCTATTCAATCGCGACAATCCTGCACATCATATCTCAGCAACTCATAATATCTCATATCATCAACGTAAGTAAGTATGCATACACCAATTATCGTCGACGTATAGCAACGACAACCAGCAATACCACTACATACTACACTTACGGTCACAGAAAAGAAAGTGTAAAACTGCAATATCTGGAATCTACATTCTCTTTAGACATTGCAAATGCGGAATATCACATATTCTGTATTTCATGTCTAGTAATATGAATTCCACATATTGCATCACATTCCAGATAAACAGACATTATTAAAGTTTTCGAACGAACGATCAAGTACCCAAGATTTACTAAAGCTCAACACTTGAGCAGGGTTCAAAAAAAACTGGAGTGGGATACAGTAGTAGCGGTCCAGCCGTAGAAGGGTCAAGCCAACGCCTCACATGTGGCACGCCGTACTGCCCCAAACCCTAAGGTTCAAAGGGCAGTTCAAGACGGTCACATAATCGAGTTAAGGTTTGTTGTCTTCTAGATGGACCACCACAAAAAGACTTGCACGTACCTCCAAAGTATTTAAAACAACACTTGAGCAGGGTTCAAAAAAAAACTGGAGTGGGACACAGTAGTAGCGGTCCAGCCGTAGAAGGGTCAAGCCAACGCCTCACATGTGGCACGCCGTACTGCCCCAAACCCTAAGGTTCAAAGGGCAGTTCAAGACGGTCACATAATCGAGTTAAGGTTTGTTGTCTTCTAGATGGACCACCACAAAAAGACTTGCACGTACCTCCAAAGTATTTAAACCACGTGAATAGAGAGCAAATGATAATCATTCAAACACTTCAATACTTTCTAATTTACCTGAAAAAACAACGAAATGAAAATTCCGATCGAATCTACGAGTCCAAAACCATCTCCAGAAAATACAGTACTATATTCAGATTAAATATACCTAAAACACTATACAAGAAGTTATAAGAATTACAGTATAAATTTGATGCATTGATACCTCCGTACGGCCGCGGAGCCGCGGCCTAAGCCAGGAATTGCCGCGGTTCCGCGGCAGTTTATAGGGTTCAGGGCTTCGAATTTCACTGTTGTACTTAGAATTTCCTGTTATATTTTTTAAGTATTTTTAATTCGGAAAAATGTCAGATTTTAAAATTTGTCCAGAGAGGGTCTTAAAATGTTATATTTTTGTCCGATCGGGATTTTTACTTCATAAAAGTGTCGCCTAATATTCTAGGTCGGCTCTGATACCAATGTTAGGTTTGCCTAGCACCCTATGTAGAGTTTTGAAGCATCACATGTCACAAAGTTTAGATTTTATAGTGCTAAACAAGCATACAAAGGAATCGATCCTAGAATATGAGGGTTTCGAAAGTTAATGCCAATAAAAACTAGGGTTTCGGGACTACAACCTTTGTAGCTCCCATTCGCTGGACTCTATGGCCTCTTGGGTGTTGGAAGAAGGTCCTCTTGAAGTCTTCTCGCGTCCATGACGATCCACCCGGAGTTTCTCGTCCAAGCTCGCAACTTCGATTATCAAGATGAGAAACGAAGAGAACATTCTAAACAAGTTTCCTAAACTTGTGTAGAATGATGTTGTGGTTATGATTCCCACTTCAAAAACCTTTCTTGATGTGTGTTTTACTCACTAGGAAAAACTAGAGAGCAAATGGAATAAGGAGGAGGAAGATGATGGATTTTGTTTTTAACAAGAGTAGAAAAATGATAACTCTTGTAAAGAAAAAAGAAAATATATGAATATATATTTTCTAATCCTCATCTCAAACCATGGTTAGATGATGGAGACATTATTTAACTTTAGTTTAAAACACAAAGAGAAGGATAACTCATGGTTAGAAGTAGGTGAGCATGGTTAGGTTTGAAGAAGAGTGTAGAAGCTAAGCAATAATTATCCTTTTCTTTACCATTTTGTGTTAAACATAAAATAAAATAATAATCCATATATATATCCATGGTGTGAGTCTTATATTGCCACCATTTCCATGTGTAAACAACTATGATAGATGGTGTATGTATGTATGTATGTATGCACATTCATATGTGCATGAAACTAGAAAGAAAGAAAGAAAAACATACATGCATGCATACATCCATCATATACTAGAAAAGGTTTTAAGTGAGAAAACTAATGGTTAAATGATAAATCAACACTTGATTTATCAATCTGGCCATATCACATATGACCCTACCAAAAGCAAGCCGCCCGATCAATGTACGGTATCATATACGCGCATTTTAATCGGGTCCATGCGCATATCGCATACGCGCACCACAACGTTTCGCCTGGACTGGTAACTCCTTTGTGGGGCTCTAAGACTCGTCAATACGCCGACAGAGGGTGATGATCATATCAAGCACCCCGAAGCCGCAAGCAGTCAGCTAAACGTAACGGCCACCCGGGTATTGAGCGATCAGAAGAAAACAAGCGAACCTGCTACAACTCCCGTCGAGCCAACCGGCAACACTACCATACAGTCCGGTCTCTTCGTCAAATATGCTGCATATCGAGCCTAGGGATGGTCACGTAGACCCCAATAACTCAATAAGTCGTGCCGGTGAATGGTCTATAACAGATCTAGAAACTACTGATAACACTTATCAGCGAATCTCAGCAGCCATGGCCAGGGACTTATTGATATAACCAGTCGGGCATAGCACAGCATCAACTCCCAATACCGAGAGAGACGAAAACCCTCCTATCGCTCATTGCCTTCGTGTGTCTCGGGATTGTACCCAACGGCCACCTGTTTGCACGACTCAGTAGAGCTGTGGTAGGGTGGCAATCAAAGTACAGTGGGAGAACACACAAGACTCTATGACGATCTCGGGTCTACAGACCAACCTGTACCAGTGTCACCTGAGAACTACTATCCGACGATAGATATAATTCCATATAGGAGTTCTCGGTGAGTCCGTCATGTGTACCCAGTCACCACTGAGCACCCGTATATGATCTTGATGTCAAACATCGATGAATGTGGGAACATTCATCGCCCATCGTATGGGTCTAGTATCATATACGCTAGTCTACTCTGGTATATCAATGCCCCGTCTCGATATACCTACGACTAGGGACTTTCCAGGATATGCTTATAGACTACAGATGTCCCACTAATATGATCTCTATCATAATCAGAGTAGTCAAGCCGATATCCTCAGGGCTTTATCGGCATGTATGAATGAATAAAAGCATGATCAAATCAACATGTCAGATAAAGAAGAACCAGATAGCATACTATCATTTCGAGCAAGAATGCATACTGAATATATATATACATGTATAGATACATCCACTATCATATAATGGCCTTTAGGGCATACATATATCCAACAGCCATTACATGAAATCCCTGGCTAGGGTAATCGAGATATATTGGTAGGTATACCAGTAGTATCTCAGGGTGTTCTGGGCTGCTCTCTGATACGACTTATATAGCTATTGGGGGTCTGACGTTTACCAACCCCCTAGGCCCTATATGCGATACTCATAAACGAATGGACCGGACTGTATGTACATTGTCAATGTCAGGCTCAGTAGGGTTTCTGGATGAGTTCGCTCATCAGCTTCCCTTGCAATCAATACATAGGCAACCGTCACGTACAGCTTGTACCTCTGACATGCTAGTGGTTATACCCAGTGCTAGTGTGTTGATGAGTCGTTAGAGTCCCCCACAGATAGTTTCCCAAGTTCGGGCGAAACGTTGTAGAAGCCGTATGATTTTATGGCAGGGTTCGGAAAATGCACGTGTGTTTTCGCATGTGTCATTTTTCGGGTAGATAATACTGGTAGGCTTTGATTGACGCCGGATCCGAGTATTATACATTGTAAATATAATATCTTTGTCTGAGTTGTATTTGTATTCGGTTGTATTACAAATGCGGGTATGTTTATACAATTATGGGGTTAACCTGAAATTCGTTTCGGGATCACTTTTGGAAGTTGCCAGTTTCCAGTTTTCTATCACCCGTATTTAACATTCGGTTAAATACGAATTTATCTTTTCTTCTTTGGGTGAGTCATGGTTCTAGAAGATTCTAGAAATGGTGACTAGGAATAGTGACTCATCAAGGCATTAAATGTTTTGGTGACTAGGTTAAGGTGACTCATTCTTGCATTAATTGTATTAGTGGGGTGTTTTAGTGAGTCACCTTTTCTTTTAATGCTTCTTGTTTTTGCTTTGATTTTTCCTTCATGATAAGTATAGCTTATGGTCACCTCATCTTTTCCTACACTCACGCCCTAGCTTCATATCTTGGCCGGCCACTTCTTTGAAGGATGAGGGATTGATTTCCTTTAAAAAGATTATAATTGTTTAGTTCATGGAAATTTCATATAGCTCAATTTCCATTTACCCGATTCCACAAAGGCAACTTCATTAACCGTTCGTCCATACCTTTGGACGTAACGAGACAAAGTGTTCTACTCATTACCTACATTAATCTTGGTCATCTCTTTTAGCAAACTTGATGATCGAGTTGCCTCGGTTCAGAGGAGGAAGCCCGTTTAAAGATCCGTCGACGTGGTGCCACCTGGATGACGAGATCGGAGATCAAGCTAGTTCGGATCAGCTTCAACAAAGCGTGGGATGATAGTTGAAGACCGAAGGACCCGGATCATTCGGTATAACATTTCTACCCACTTTACAGTATGTTAGTTTAGCGTTAATGGCAGATCCTGGGATATAGTATACGATAGCGCTAATTGTAAAAGTTTTGTTCCGCATTTTGGCGTCTGAAAGACGGCCGGGGTGCTACCGTAGACTTACATCTTCAAATTACATCTCTCAATTCCAGTTTACAAGATTAGCTCTAGATCGCTCCTTTGAAAGTGAATTTGTCGTCGATCTTTGCGTGGCTCGATCGCCGTGAGTCGTGGATTGGTTGCAAATCTCTTGCTCTTGATGAAGATCGGCGTTGCGATAAAAGCTCTTCAATTGTCGCTTGATTTTGCTATCAATGGATCTTGATTTTGATTGGATTTGGATTTGATTTCGGTTTGGATCACAAGTTGTGTCACTCAACTTATGTAGTGAATTTGTTCAATATTCAACAACTAAACCACAACCAATCCACAACCTTTTAACATTAGCCCGAGATTCCCTTTTATAGCCCATGATCAAGCTTCTCTCATAAGCTAGGTTGTTACGAGGATACATCTCGAATAAGGTAGGTAGTTATGAAGCTTGATCAACAAGCTAGGTTGTTATAGAGAAGTTTCCAGAAGAAGCTTGTTACAATGGAGCGTCTCGAGTATGCTAGGTTGTTGAGATGAAGCATCGGGAGGGATTTCAACGTCGGCGCCCCCAACTCGTCTACGGATCCGCGGCGGATTGGGCTGAATCGGCCGCGGTTCCGCGGCCATATAATGAGATCTCTGCATGATATTTCTCGTGGCTTCTGGTGTAGGTATTTAGGTCTTCTTTTGATGTCTGGAATCTTATGATGTTTGTTGGTTGCTTCCAATATTTGAATCTTTGGTTTTTCTGTATTATATCGACAGATTTATGATTCCTATTATTTGACCTGAATAATCTGATACAAGATCTTAATAAAGAATGTGAGAGATACAGAATATTATGCGTGAAATATTAACACACAATTTCCTTCATAAGACATTGATTATATATATAACACGTGGTATTTGATATTTTCCAGAGAAACTTGTAATATGCGTTATATTTATAGCAACTATCTTCAAATGATTAGAATGAGTAAGGAAATTGTCGTGTTGAGAATGCAATATTTTCTACTGAACAAGTGTGCACATGTGAGAAAAAGAAATGCTTAAGTAAGCTAATATTAGTTAATGTAAATTAATATATCAAATATATAATTATACATTAAATCATTAAATCAACACTTGATTTAATAATCCGGTTACATCTCATATGGCCAACTAATATTATTTGTATCAACTTATCGAATCAACACTTGATTCGATAACCCAGTTATATATCTCATATAACCGACCGATACAATATTGACTTATCGAATCAACATTTGATTCGATAACCTGGCTATATCTCTTATAACCGATCAATACCTTATATCGCGAGAATAGAATACGGTATCACATACTTGTATTAATCTTGGTCCCGTACATATCATATATGTACTCCTACTTCATTTGCCTGAGCCAGTGAAAGCTCTGTGTAGGACTCTAAAGACTCGTCAATACGCCGGCAGTAGGTGATGATCGTATTAAGCACCCACAAGCCGTCAGCAGTACTAGCTGGACGTAACGACTACCCAGGTATTGAGCAATCAGAATGTCAATAGGCAAGTCTGCTCTTACTCCTGAAAAGACTGTCAGTAACACTACCGTACAGTCCAGTCTTGTCATCTGATATGTCGCATATCTAGTCGACGGGTGGTAAACGTCAGACCCCGGTAACTGATAAGTTATGCCGATGTAAGGCTCATAACCGGTCGAGAAACTACTGATAACACTTATCAGGAAATCTCCGTAGCAGCCCTGGCTAGGGATTTCCAGTTATGGCCAATCGAGCACAGCGCAACATAAACCCCTAATACCGGCATAGACGAATCCCCTCATATCGCTCATTGCCTCCATGTGATTTAGGACTGTACCAAAAATCCACCGTTTTGCACGTTCTCTTGAATGTGGTAAAGTGAAATCAAAGCACAATGGTAATCACACAACACTCTATCACGATCTTGGGTCTACAGACTAACCTGTACCAGTATCACCAGAGAACTCTATCTGACGATAGGTATAATACCAACTAGGAATTCTCGGTGAGTCCGTTCAGTGTACCCAGTCTCCACTGAGGACCCGTATACCATCTTTGATGTCAAACACCAATGGATGTAGGATCATCTATCGCCCATCATATGGGTCAAGATGCGTATACGCTAGTCTACTCAAGGATATCGATGCCCTGTCTCGATACACCCTCAACTAAGAACAATTATTGGGTGCACTTGTGGACTACCATTGGCCCCCACTAATATGATCTTCATCATAGTCCTGGTAGTCAAGTACACATCCTAAGGGCTTTATCAACATATGAGAACAAGACAACATCATTTATACAAGTCAACATGTTAAGATAAAGAGCAACCAGATAGCATACTATCATGTTGAGCAAGAAAGTCCTCTCTATATATATCCAGGCATCCACTATAATATACATCACATGTATAACTAACAACCTTGCCTCGAGCTTGTTCGGATTCTACCTTTCAATATAGGCCGAACAACCCCATATCTTAACTCGTTTAAGATATGGTCTCTTCCCATTCCATATCTCATATGGAGTGGTAGGAACAGATTTGTATAGAACCCCATTCAATAGGTATGCATCTTCTCAAGTGCATAACACTAAAAGAAAACAAGCAACTCAGCAGTACTCATCATAGAGCGCACCATATCTCATAGGGCGCAATACCTTCACCCCGATACACTGTTGTTCTGTGGTGTATACGGAGGAGTAAGCTGAGAGAGAATCCTATTCTCTTTTAAATAGTCAAGGAACTCCATGCTCAAGTATTCTCCTCCTCGATCACATCGAATGACTTTAATACTTCTACCCTTTTGGTTCTCTATTTCATACTTATATTCCTTGAATTTCTCAAAAGCTTCAGACTCGTGTTTCAATAGGAACACATGTCCGAATCTTGAGAGATCTACGATGAATGTAATCAAATGCAAAGAACCAACCCTATCATTTATAGAAATAGGACCGTATACATCACTATGTATCAGTCCCAAGAGTTCAGTAACTCTTTCTCCGTTTCCAGTAAACGGAGTATTGGTCATTTTACCTTTGAGATAAGACTGGCAAGTATTATAAGATGAAAATTCGAATGGATTTAAATATTCATCCTTATCTAACTTATCTAATTGTGTCGTATTGATATGACCTAGTCTACAATGCCACAAGAAGGATTCGTTCATTTTTGAACTACTCCTCTTGTGTGTCCTTTATACTTTGAACTATGTTTGGTTTAGAACGTATATGCCTTTACATAATGTGCTTGATCCAATCAACTCTTGATTAAGAAAAATGTTCACAACATTATCCTACAATACAATATTATATCCTTTTTTAACTTAATAAAGAAACTGATGTAATATTGTATATCAGGTTCGGTACGTAATAACATTTTGTTCAGAATCAATGTGTTTACTATTTGGTAATGCAAAGTGATATTTGCCAACTAGTTTGGCTGCAACAATTGCACCATTCTCTACATTTAGAGACATATCACCCAATCCCAGTTCTCTACCTCTCTGTAGCCCATGTAACAGATTACATATGTAGGATCCTGATCCGGTACCTAATACCCAGGACGTAGAGCATACTGAGAAACAGTTCTCGGTAACGAGCACACCCGAAAAAGATGCATCAACATGCACTTTCTTCGTTTGGGCAATATGGAAATCTTGGTATTCCCCTATTTCCTGCTCAGACTTATAACAATTTTAAGGTAGAATGGAACCAACATTCCCCAGCACAGTAAATTAAGTAGGTTCGATCAATACAACCATATTATTATCTTGATTAAGGTGTGACGTGATCGCTACCAGGAGAGAGAGAGAAGAAAACACTCTACGCATGCTCTTGCAAGATTAGATTGGTTATTATTTTATCTAATCAGAATAGCTCCTACTATTTTTATCAAATATTCCTTCAAACTATAAAAGGTAAGACTAGCCGGAATTAATTACACACTACAAGTTCGCTAATCATTCAGCCAGGCTAGTGTCGGTACTTTGAGGGTGGTTCCCCATGCTTTCGCACGGACCTAATTAAAATAAACCCCGTTTTCCCAGGGGCGTAACCCCGTTAACACTTTTCTAGACAACTACTTGATTGGCTAATTGTAATGTGCAGAACTCTCACAGGAGCAACTATTACTCGCAGTGGGTATCGGGATCCAACTATTTCATAGAAGGTATGCAATCTCATTGCAAATTTCAACACTTGAAATCCTCGATAATATTTTCCCTCAGCTTCCTATGACCTTGAGAGAGACCAACAAACCATAGTGCGCTAGTCAAGGTCAACCCATCATTTCATGATTGAATTAAACCCAACTACATGACCCTTGACAGAGGCCAACAAGGTCGTACGACTACCCTAATCCAATCGTATTACACACTTTTAGCAGATAAGTACTAATCAGGTACCGTACACTACGCCTTGACGAAGGCTAACAAACATAGCACGAATACTAAATAGTCCTTATCTGAAATGACGGAGGGCTACGACAGGTTTTTAAGAAAACCTTTTTGCGTAATGAACTTGATATCATTGTAGAATCAAGTGATTTTGAAAAGGAGTGTTTTTGTGGCTTTTACAAGTTTCACTAAAGTGGTCACTCCCGGTGAAGGGATCTCAACCCTTTCTTCATCGAATGAGGTGCTGGATATTCTTGAATACCATTATGCAAAGTAAGAACTAGATAAAGCAATCAAAAAACAATACCGAGTGGGTTGTATCATCTTTTAGGTTTTGCTAAAGAGATCACTCCCGGTGAAGGGATCCCGTCTCTTTTCTCATCGAATAAGGTGCTGGATATTAATCATAAGAATACCATTATACAAAGCAAAAATTAGAGCTAGCAGTTTTTAAAACAGGATTCTACAACATCTTTAGCTTTCTTTTCTTTCATTAATCTCATTAATAAATTCTCATCATTTATGCTTCCTAAGCATCACAGAAGAAATGAAAATAGAACGTACGCTTATGCCATCCGCATTCTTCACAGTGTCCCGTTATACACTGTTAGGTTACTTAACTAACGACATAGCAGGGCGGGACTAGCGCGGGTGCAAAACATAAGCAACGTTTATTATATATCATATATATAATAACAACATCTGTCTCATCATATAAAATGATCACATCATAAAATATCTGCAACAGAAGTCCACATATGAAATATTGGAGATACTAGAAATTCAGTGTTTTAAATTAAGCCAATAAAAAACACGGATCCCACGGTCGTGATGAATAGCCAAACCCACATTCCTAGACCCCTACGAGAGCGGCAAGCAACCCTCCCAATTCTAGAGTTAGGAGACCCGGTCTTGACTCCTTAAGATGGTATCACATTGGACTCTAGTGTAAGTCTACGGTAGTGCCCCGGCCATTTTTCCGAGGCCAAAATATGGAAACGAAAATTTTTCTAAACTAGAAAACTGGCGCTATCGTATGCTTAAAAAACCCGGATCGAACCATTAACCTATAAAATAGCTATCTAAAGAAAGGATAGAAAGCTATACCGAGCGATCCGTGTCCTTCGGTCTTCGGCGACCATACCAAGCTCCTCGCGGCATCTTCGGTCTCGATCTCATCGTCGGAAAGGGCACCACATCATCGATCCCTTTTACGGGCTCCCGCTTCATCCGAAACAACTCGAGCATGAAGTGTGCTAGCTGACGTGTCCAAGGTGATGTACAGAATTTTTGTGATCGCTTTGTCTCTTGCATCCATGAGATGGATGGAGGTTAGAGATGAAGCCATTGATGGAAGTTGTGAGCTAGAGGAGGAAGAAGAAGAAAAGATTTTTTTCCTTTTCTTTTATTGTGTTGTTCATGATCATATGAGAGAGAGAGTAAGAAAAAGAAATACAAGAGCTAACCATAACCTTGGCTGCCCCTCTCTCTCCTCTCATTAAATCAACACATTAATCAATCAATTAATGTGATGTTTGCACAAGAAATGATACCATGACTCCCCCATGAAGTACATGTATAATTTAATGCACAAAATGATGGTTTCTAGCTCATAATTTCCATTTGTAAACATTAACCCAAATGTTTACAACAATAAAAAGATACGGCAACATATAAAGTAAACTCTTGACGGATCAAAAGGATACCCCTCACCTGTATATACATACCTGCATCCGCATTCCGACTGATTGCGAATGCGACGAGACTAATGTAATCTAACAAATTTAATACTAAGATCCGGCTTAAACGGAAGCCCACTAGTATGATCCGTCCGATCATGATCCGTGCAATACCGCACGTATATGATCAAACCCTGTCATATATCATATGGCCACTACAATGTTTCGCCCGAAACTTGAGAAACTGTCTGTGGGGGACTCTAAAAACTCGTCAATACTTTGGCTATGTATTTAACTACTAGCATGTCAGAGGTACTAGCCGTACGTAACGGGCTACTAGGTATTGAACAAAAGAGAGGTCGATGAGTGAACTCATCCTGACACCCTACCGAGCCTGTTAGTGACAATATCCGTACAGTCTAGTCCGTTCGTCTATGAGCATCGCATGGCGGGCCTAGGGGTTGGTAAAAGTCAGACCCTCAAAAGTGGTACAAGTCGTGTCGGAGTGTAGCCCAGAACACCCTGAGATACTACTGGAATACCTACCAGTAAATCTCCTGCCTCGGTCGCGGGCTTTGTGTAATGGCTCTCCTAGACACAGCGCGATCTCACCCCCAATACCGGGAGAGACGAATCCCCTGCCGATCCGCTCACTTCCTCCATGTGGCTCGGGATTGTACCCAATTAAAACTTGTTTGCACTACTCCTTTGAACCGTGGCAGGGTATTAATCAAATTACAGTGGGAACTCACACGAGACAAATGACGATCTCAAGTCGATGAACTAACTTGTACACATGTCATCAGGGAACTGCTATCTGACGTCTGGTATAATACCAACTAGCATGTTCCCGGCGAGTCCTGTCCGGTGTACTCATAACCCAATGAGCACCTGTATACATCTTAGGTGAACCAACCGACACCAGTGGCTTGTGAGACCGGCCAACTCCCCTCGTCGGGGTCTCGAATGTATACACTAGTCTACTACAGAGTATTGATGCCCTGTCTCGAAACTCACACGACTAGGGACCACTTTTAAGGATGTGCTTATGGACTACCCAACGCTCACGTATATGATCGCCATCATACTGTTGGTAGTCAAGTAGGATCCTAAGGACTCTATCAATGTGTAATAGTGAACATGTCACCTAAAACTATACACGACTGATAAAGACAAACCATGGTAGCATACTATTCTCTATCAACGTGTAATAGTGAACTGCAATGTCACCTCAAGCATGTACACGAGACAAACAAGATAGTATACAAACCTCTCAAGTAAGATTGTCCTACCGGTATAGGTCCTCCCTCAATCATTGCAATCACGTGCCTGTGAACCAATAATTGACTTTGAGGGCACTATATCCAACAATCTCCCACTTGCACTCAAGGCTAATTATTGCGATATCGCATACTTACAGCCCGTGTGATACCGAACACCCAACTCCTCTACTAATCAATCTCACAAAACCTGTTTGCGAAACTATTGTATTTGAGGAATAGCATTAGTGAGTGGCTCCGCCCTGATGTTTCTTTCTATGTCTCTCTTTATCTCAAATTCGTGGAGAAAGCAATCTCCCGAAATGAGCAACACCTGTCTTAGAATATGTCTGGATATCTGATGAGAGCTAGCTCATAAATGAACTCCAAATCCAAACTTCTTAGACTGTATCGTTAACTGAACTTAATCAGTATCCTGCGTAATGCCTCCCTCAGTGTCCGCTTGGATCACCTGTCCAAAACACTGCCCCTCGTTAGAGGGAAAACTATAACTCTGACAGTCACTCTGTCATCCAGGTCACCTTGGAAGCCTGGAATGATAACTGTCTCCTAAAACGATGTTGTTGTTATCATATTCCAAGAACATCAACTTATGTTCTAAACTACTTCCGATCGTTTCTCCAGGATTGGATCAACATCAACTTATTGCATCTCGTGTAAAAACAACAACTGGTGTGGTACTTAACATCTCATGATCAACTCAATTGCCTGATCAAGTGATCTGCCAATCATGCATATCCCTCTCCCCTATAGTCTGTAAGACACCTTTAGAGAGGGTGACTCTATCACCTGCAGGGACACTACCATGTCAGGAGTCGTCCATTCTAAAACACCTGTAGAATGCTGTCTAAGTACCCAGATTGGGAAACTACCCAAATCTTGATCTAAAACCATAGATCTAGTACCAGAATACCTAATATAATATCCAAGCCCTTTGTGGAGAAACCACTGTGTGACAACCAAAGTATAACCGATCATAGTATAGGAATTTCACTTCCTACTCTGTGTATGTCATCCAAATACCAGGACATCACACACTACTACCTTCTTAACAGATCCATCCCCTATTCTGATGAAGTCAAACCTATGACTGTTGTAGGGTTCCTAGGCACCCCAAGGACGTCTCATAAGGCATCAACCATGCCAATTTCAAAAATTACGGTGCCGAGAAACCCTAGTGTACGGATCGTTGGCTAGAATTCTAGGCGAAAAAGAAATCTAGTTAACAACTTAACAAGAAGGAAACGGAAATACAACCTTTGTAGATCCGGTGCTCCAACTCCATAGCTCCGCAACAAAGTCCCCTCGCTGTCCTAGTGAATTCCCGGGCTCTAGCGTCGGCTTCATCGGAGAATAGGCGAGCTAGGTCGTCGATGTCCATGCCGAAGATGATCTACGTCGAGGCATCGCTAGATCAAGCTCCAACTTCACCAAGTCAAGAAAACTTGTGAAGGAAACACACTCTACTACTTGGCAAGAGGTAGAGGATGAAGAAATAGGAAGTGGGTAGACTTTAGAATTGGATTTCTCACTCATTTTCATCAATCACCATTGATGAAGTGAAGCTTTCTTCTTTGAAGAAGATGAAGAAGAAGAAGATAATTGTTATGATAAGTTATTAGAATAGAATAGAAAATCAATCCTTATCATAATTCTAACTATGGTTATGTGTAGAGAATTGACCAAGGTTAAAGCAATGGTTAGGGTTAAGGATGAGATAAGAATGGTGGACTAGGTCAAAGCATCATGAAGCTTCAACTAAACAACAAATAAAGCCACCATTCTTTTCACTTTTCCATTTATTTTCCAATATATATGAAAGGTTCCTAGGCACCCTAGTGAGGTCTCACAAGGCATCGAACATGCCAATTTCAAAAAAAATGGTGCCGAGAAACCCTAGACTACGGATCGTCGCTAGAATTCTAGGCGAAATATAAATCTAGTTAACTATTTAACTATAGGTTAGATGCTACAACCTTTGTAGATCCGGATTTCCACCTCCTTAGCTCCACGTGGTCATGCCCTCGCTGTCCATCATGAATCCTCGACTCGTTCATCGGCTTCATCGGAAAACGGGCGGAATAGGTCGTCGGCTTCGTGTCAAAGACGATCTACGTCGAGGTTGCACTAGTTCAAGCTCCGACTTCACAAAGTTGTGAAACTTGTGAAGAGAACACCCAAAACAACTTGGCAAGAGGTAGAGGGTGAAGAAATAGGAGATGGGTTCACTTTAGATTTGGAATTCTCTCACTAAAACTCAAGTTGCCATTGATGTAGCAAGCTTGAAGAAGAAGAAGAAGATGATAGATGAAGCAAGAATGATAAGTCTTCTATTTTTTTAAAATAAAACTAATATGAATACTTATCATATCTTGACCATGGTCAAGTGTAGAGATTAAACCAAGGTTAGTTAGAGTGGTTAGGGTTAAGGATGAGATAAGGATGGTGGACTTTGTCAAAGCTTCAAGAAGCTTCAACATAGCTCCAAAATAAGCCACCATTCTCAACTTAATCCTTTCCAAATAAATAAACAAATAAATAAATGAAAAACCCAAACCCTAATCATCACTTAACCATGGTTTAACCCTTTACACTTAACCACATTATCAAGTATCATCAAACATGATACAAAGTAGTGCACTAAAGCATATCACATATACAATGTGCATCAAGTGAGAAAAATCCGTTTAAAGTGAACCAATACTAGTTAATGCAATGCAATATATCAAATATATAATTATGCATTAAATCATTAAATCAACATTTGATTCAATGATCCGGTCATGTCGCACATAACCGACTAGAATCCAATGTATCGATTTATCGAATCAATGATTTGATAACTAGGTCATATCGAATATAACCAATCGAAACATATATCGTGAGAATGAAATGCGGTATCACATACACGCATTATTCTCGGTCCTGCACATATCTCATATGCGCTCCTATTTCGTTTCGCTTGAACCAGGAAACCTCTGTGTAGGACTCTAAAGACTCATTAATACGCCGGTAGCAGATGATGATCATATCAAGCACCCACAAGCCGCAAGCGGTCTGCGAAACGTAACGGCCACCCGGGTATTGAGCGATCAGAAGATCGACGAGCTAGCCCGCTCACACTCCTGCGAATCCGACCAGTAACACTTACCGTACAGTCCGGTCTCTTCTTCTGATACGTCGCATATCAAGTCTAGGGGTGGTAAACGTCAGACCCTAATAACCCGATAAGTCGTGCCAATGTGAGGCTCGTAACGGGTCGAGAAACTACTGGTAACACTTACCAGCACATCTCTGATCAGCCCTGGCCAGGGACTTCCCTGTTACGGCCAATCGAGCACAGCGCAACATCAACCCCCAATACCGGGAGAGACGAAACCCCTCCTCTCGCTCATTGCCTCCATGTGACTCGGGACTGTACCCAAAGACCACCGTTTTGCACGCCCTCATGGACGTGGTAAGGTGGAGATCAAAGCATAGTGGGAATCACACAAGACTCTATGACGATCTCGGGTCTACAGACTAACCTGTACATGTGTCACCTGAGAACTGCCATCTGACGTGAGGTATAATACCATCTGGGAGTTCTCGGCGAGTCCGTCCAGTGTACCCAGTCTCCACTGAGCACCCGTACACCATCTCTGATGTCAAACACCAATGGATATGGGATCATCCATCGCCCATCTCATGGGTCGAGAAGCGTATACGCTAGTCTACACTGGTATATCGATGCCCCGTCTCGATACACCCACGACTAGGGACCTTGAAGGATGTACTTATGGACTACCATGTCCCCACTAGTATGATCTGCATCATAGTCCAGGTAGTCAAGTACATATCCTAAGGGCTTTACCAACATGTAACTATAAGACAGTATAAAGAGACAAGTGTACATGTTAAGATAAAGAGCAACCAGATAGCATACTATCATATCGAGCAAGAAAGTCATCTCTATATATGTCCAAGCATCCAATATAATATACATCATCTGTACAATACTGGCCTCTAGGGCATACATACAACTAACAATCTCCCACTTGCACTAGGGCCAGCTGCTGTAGTATCGCATACCGAGCATCCCGAAGAGTCTCTCAAACTGTATCTGGGGAATGGCCTTCGTGAGTGGATCCGCCGTGTTGTCCTTCGTGTCAACTCTCCTGACCTCGATCTCCCGGCGATCAACTATCTCCCGGATCAGGTGATACCGCCTTAGAATATGCCTGGACCGCTGATGGGACCTGGGTTCCTTGGACAAAGCCACCGCTCCATTGTTATCGCAATACAAAGGTATTGGATGCTCAATGGATGGAACCACTCCAAGTTCAGTAATGAACTTCTTGATCCAGACAGCTTCTTTAGCAGCATCGTTGGCAGCGATATATTCAGCCTCCATCGTCGAGTCTGCCACGGTTTCCTACTTGGAACTCTTCCAGCTAACCGCCCCTCCGTAAAGGGTAAAGACAAAGCCCGACTGCGACTTAGATTCGTCCTTATCACTCTGGAAGCTCGAATCGGTAAAGGACTCCACTTGGAGTTCTCCGTTACCATACACCAAGAACATATCTCTAGTCCTTCGCAAGTACTTGAGAATGCTCTTCACAGCTGTCCAGTGACTCTCTCCAGGATCAGCTTGATACCTGCTCACTATACTTAGTGAGTATGCTACATCGGGTCTGGTACATAGCATCGCATACATGATAGAGCCTACTGCCGAAGCATAGGGTATCCCTTGCATGCGAGCTCTCTCCAAATCAGTCTTGGGAGACATCTCTTTGGAGAGAGTGACTCCAGAGATCGTGGGCAAGTTTCCACGCTTGGACTCTTCCATACTAAACCTCTTTAGTATGGTGTCAATGTACCTGGATTGGGAAAATCCCAAAATCCGTTTGGATCTATCTCTATAGATCCGAATTCCCAATATGCAGGAGGCATCACCAAGATCTTTCATTGAGAATCTTTGTGATAAGAAGAGCTTGACCGATTGCAGCATAGGAATATCATTTCCTATCAAGAGTATGTCGTCCACGTACAATACGACGAAGACAACCTTACTCTCTGCCACCTTCTTGTAAATACAAGGTTCATCTGGGTTTTTGACGAAATCAAACTCTTTGATAACGACATCAAAGCAGATGTTCCAACTCCGCGATGCTTGCTTTAATCCATAAATGGATTTAAGCAGCTTGCACACCTTTCCGCTGCTCCCACTGTCTACGAAGCCCTCTGGCTGAGTCATGTACACGCACTCTTCTAAATCACCATTTAGAAAGGCGGTCTTAACATCCATTTGCCAGATTTCGTGGTCATGAAAGGCAGCAATGGCAAGCATGATTCGGATGGATTTAAGCATAGCCACTGGAGAAAAGGTTTCGTCATAGTCCACACCTGGTCTTTGACGAAAACCCTTTGCTACAAGTCTAGCTTTGAAAGTCTCCACTTTCCCATCTACACCAAGTTTCTTTTTGAAGATCCACTTGCTCCCAATGGGTTTTACCCCTTCAGGAGCAACTTCCAAAGTCCATACTTTGTTGGTGTACATGGATTCCATCTCGGACCGCATAGCATCCAGCCATTTCACTGAGTCCCTACTCGTGATGGCCTGCTCGAAGCTAGTTGGGTCATCATCCTCCATGATGCAATCCTCGCTTCCACCGTCAATGAGAAAACCGTAGTATCTCTCAGGTGGACGAGAAACCCTACTAGATCGGCGGAGAGGCTGGGGTTCGTCGGGTTCTACTGAATCCTCTGGTTCTACCAAGTCTTCTGTTACAGTTTGTGTTGCTGGAACCTCTTCCAGTTCTACCTCAATGCCACTAATCTGTTTCATAAGAAATCCTTTTTCTAAGAAAGTGGCATGTCGAGAAACAAACACCTTTTGTTCCTCGGGGTGGTAGAAGATATACCCTTGTGAATTTTTGGGATATCCTACAAACTTACATAAGACAGATCTTGCCTCGAGTTTGTCCGGATTTTGTCTTTTGACATAGGCTGGACAACCCCATATCTTAACATACTTAAGAGATGGTCTCTTTCCTTTCCATATCTCATATGGAGTGGTAGGCACTGATTTGGTAGGAACCATATTCAATAGGTGTATGGATGTCTCAAGCGCATACCCCCAGAAGGAAATAGGTAACTCAGCTGTACTCATCATTGAACGCACCATATCTAATAGGGTGCGATTCCTTCGTTCCGATACACCGTTGTGCTGTGGTGTATAAGGTGGAGTAAGCTGAGAGAGAATCCCATTCTCTTTTAGATAATCTTGGAACTCATTGCTCAAGTATTCTCCTCCTCGATCAGATCGAAGGATCTTAATACTTTTGCCCGTTTGGTTCTCTACTTCGTGCTTATATTCTCTGAATTTCTCAAAAGCTTCAGACTTGTGTTTCAATAGGAACACATGCCCGTATCTAGAGAGATCGTCAGTGAATGTAATGAAGTATGAAGAACCATCCCTGGCATGTGTAGACATGGGACCACATACATCACTATGTATTAGTCCCAAGAGTTCGGTAACTCTTTCTCCGTGTCCCGTAAACGGAGTTTTGGTCATCTTGCCTTTGAGACATGACTGGCAAGTGTCATAAGATGAAAATTCAAACGGATTTAAATACCCATCCTTATGCAACTTAGCTAGTCGTGTCGCATTGATGTGACCAAGTCTACAATGCCACAAGAAGGATTCGTTCATTTCTGAACTCTTCCTCTTGTGTGTGTTTTGTATATTGAGGACTGTATTTTGATTTAGAATGAATATGCCATTATGTAGCAAGCCTGATGCAATCAACTTTTGATCTAGGAATATGTTCATAACATTTTCCTTTACTACAAAATTATATCCTTCTTTACTTAATAAAGAAACCGATATAATGTTGCACATCATGTTTGGTATATAATAGCACTCATTCAGAATTATTGTATCACCACTTGGTAATACAAGGTGATATTCGCCAACTGCTTTGGCTGCAACATTTGCACCGTTCCCTACTTGAACGGAATGATCACCTTTTCCCAGTTCTCTACCTTTTCCCACCCCATGTAACATCTTACATATGTGGGATCCTGATCCGGTATCTAATACCCAGGACGTAGGGTGAACTGAGAAACAGTTCTCAATGACAAACACACCCGAAGATGATGCATCAACATGCATGTTCTCCGTTTGGACGGTGTGAGAATCCAGATATTCTCCTGTTTCCTGTTCATTCTTATAACACTTATAAGATAGAACGGGTTCAACGTTCCCCTGCACAGTATAACATGCGGGTTCGGTCAATACATCCATATTATTATCTTGATTAAGGCATGAAATGGTCGCTACCTGGAGAGAGAGAGAAGAAAACACTTTAGCGTAAGCTCGTGCAAGATCAGATTGGTTATTATCTTATCTAATCAGGATGGCTCCCACTGCTTTTTATCAAATCTTCCTTCAAACCCTAAAAGGAAAGACTAGCCGGGATTAATTACACACTACAAGTTCGCCAATCTTTCAGCCAGGCCAGTGTCGGTACTTTGAGGGAGGTCCCCCGTTCTTTCGCATGAACCTAATTAATGTAAACCTCGTTTTCCCAGAGGCGTAACCTCGTTAACACCTTTCTAGACACCTACTTGATCGGCTAATTGTAATGTGTAAAACTGTCCCAGGAGTAACTCTTACTCGCAGTGGGTATCGGGATCCAACTATCTCATAGAAGGTATGCAATCTCATTGCAAATTTCAACACTTGAAATTCCCGATAATATTTTACCCCTAGTGTTCTATGACCTTGACGAATGCCAAACAACCCATAGTCCACTAGTCAAGTTCAACCCGTACATTTCTTGATTGAATTAAACCCACCCGCACGACCCTTGACGAATGCCAAACAACGCCGTACGAATACCCTAATCCAATCTGCATCATATGCATAAGCAGATAAATACTAGTTAGCTACCGTACACTACGCCTTGACGAATGCCAAACTACCGTAGCACGAATACTAAGTAGTACTTATCTAAAATGACGGAGGGCTACGCAGGTTTTCATAAAACCATGAGCGTAATGAACTTGATATCGTTGTAGAATCAAATGAAGTTTTGAAATGGAGTGATTTTGAGGCTTTTCCAGTTTTGCTAAAGGGGTCACTCCCGGTGAAGGGATCGTCGGCCCTTTCCTCGTCGAATGAGGTGCGGGATATATCATATATATCACTGTGCAAAGCAAAAACTCTTAATAGCAATCAAAAGCAAACCGAGTGTGTAGCATCTGCCAGTTATTGCTAAAGGAGTGACTCCCGGTGAAGGGGTCTCGGTCCTTTCCTTATCGAATAAGGTGCAGGGTATATCATATATACCGCTGTGCAAAGCAAGAACTGTAGGTACCTGTTTTGTTTTAAAATTTGATTCTACAACATCTTAGGTTTCTTATCTTTCATTAATCACATTAATGAAGTCCCATCATTTAAATACCTAAACATCACAGATAGATATAACGTACACTTATGCCATCCGCATTCGCCTCGATGTCCCCTCGTGCACCGTTAGGTTAGGTAACCAACGACAGAGCAGGGCAGGGCTAGCGCGGATGTAAAACATAAGTAACGTCTATATAATATATCATATATACTATATACTATATCCATCACAGAATCACATCACAGATATCGCAGCAGAATAAACATATGAAATATTGGATATACTAGGACGTCCGTGTTTTCAATACGAGCCAGTATAAAACATGGATTCCACGGTCGTGATGAATAGCGAATCCCACACCCCTAGACCCCTATGAGAGCGGCAAGAAACCCTGCCAATTCTAGGGTTAGGAGACCCGGACTCGACTCCTCGAGTTGGTCTCCCACTGGACCCCAGAACCCGGTTACTTGTGCTCCCCTCCTTGGGTCTATCCTAATGCGGAAAGGTAAATAATATACAAAGGGTGACAACTTCCGCTACCTGGAAGTGCCCCAAATAAAAGAATATTACATACAAGTTTTTACATGAATGAAAATGAAAAACACTCATCTCACATAAAAACCCCCGGCTATTCGAACACGACGATCCAATATAACATATCCAGCAACACATAACATCACATGTCATCAACGTAAGTAAGTATGCATACCCCAATTGTCGTTGACGTATAGCAACGAAACCGGCGATATGAACATACTACACTTACGGTCACAGAAAAGAAAGTGTAAAACTACAACAGTTGGAATCCGCAACTACTTTAGACATCGCATGCCTAACAGATATAAATCCCGCATTTTAGTCTCATTATCGAAAACTCTTTTCAATATCATATGGGACTAAATTGCTAGATTTATAACATTCATTCAGTTATCTCATAACTACTTGTGAATTCCAATTATTGTATCACATTCTAGATAAACAGAAAATGTTAAACTTTCCGATCGAACAGTCGAATACCCAAGTTTTCCCGATACAGCTCAACACATGAAATAAGTCTAACAACATTCAGTTCGTGCCTCAGTACCGACGGTCCAGCCGTAGAAGGGTCAAGCCAACGCCTCACATGTGGCACGCCGTACTGCCCCAAACCCGAAGGTTCAAAGGGCAGTTCAAGACGGTCACATAATCGAGTTAAGGTTTGTTGTCTTCTAGAGGGTCCATCGCATTACTTGCACTACTTAGAACGTCGTTAAACTATGGAAAAATCCAACACTTGGAAATTTCCCGACAGGGGAAAAATTGGGTATTTATATCCGGTCGAACTTTTTAACATATTCTAAAAATTATCCGGAAAAACACAAAGACGAAATTTGATACTCCGATCGAAACACCGAATCCCCAAAACAATTCCAGAAAATTCAACTCTTGAATAAATATTAAAAATTCCCAGAAAATCCAGCATAATAAAATATGAGTTACTGTGCAAACATTATTGCGCAATATGAACAGTGAGCGGCGGAAGCGCGGCAGAAGGCATGCTTCTGCCGCGTTTCCGCGGCTGTTTAGATGAATCAAGAGATCGTGTTTCACCATAACTCTTAGATATTCCTGCTGAATTTTTTAGGCAATTTTAATCTGGAAAAATCCCGGTTTTTAGAAAATGTACAGAGAGCATTATAGATTTGGGGTTTCGGGTTCGTTCGGACTTCAAATCGCGTCTAGACTTCGCCTAAGGCTCTAGCTAGGCTCTGATACCACTAAAGGTTCCTAGGCACCCTAGTGAGGTCTCACAAGGCATCGAACATGCCAATTTCAAAAAAAATGGTGCCGAGAAACCCTAGACTACGGATCGTCGCTAGAATTCTAGGCGAAATATAAATGTAGTTAACTATTTAACTATAGGTTAGATGCTACAACCTTTGTAGATCCGGATTTCCACCTCCTTAGCTCCACGTGGTCATGCCCTCGCTGTCCATCATGAATCCTCGACTCGTTCGTCGGCTTCATCGGAAAACGGGCGGAATAGGTCGTCGGCTTCGTGTCAAAGACGATCTACGTCGAGGTTGCACTAGTTCAAGCTCCGACTTCACAAAGTTATGAAACTTGTGAAGAGAACACCCAAAACAACTTGGCAAGAGGTAGAGGGTGAAGAAATAGGAGATGGGTTCACTTTAGATTTGGAATTCTCTCACTAAAACTCAAGTTGCCATTGATGTAGCAAGCTTGAAGAAGAAGAAGAAGATGATAGATGAAGCAAGAATGATAAGTCTTCTATTTTTTTAAAATAAAACTAATATGAATACTTATCATATCTTGACCATGGTCAAGTGTAAAGATTAAACCAAGGTTAGTTAGAGTGGTTAGGGTTAAGGATGAGATAAGGATGGTGGACTTTGTCAAAGCTTCAAGAAGCTTCAACATAGCTCCAAAATAAGCCACCATTCTCAACTTAATCCTTTCCAAATAAATAAACAAATAAATAAATGAAAAACCCAAACCCTAATCATCACTTAACCATGGTTTAACCCTTTACACTTAACCACATTATCAAGTATCATCAAACATGATACAAAGTAGTGCACTAAAGCATATCACATATACAATGTGCATCAAGTGAGAAAAATCCGTTTAAAGTGAACCAATACTAGTTAATGCAATGCAATATATCAAATATATAATTATGCATTAAATCATTAAATCAACATTTGATTCAATGATCCGGTCATGTCGCACATAACCGACTAGAATCCAATGTATCGATTTATCGAATCAATGATTTGATAACTAGGTCATATCGAATATAACCAATCGAAACATATATCGCGAGAATGAAATGCGGTATCACATACACGCATTATTCTCGGTCCTGCACATATCTCATATGCGCTCCTATTTCGTTTCGCTTGAACCAGGAAACCTCTGTGTAGGACTCTAAAGACTCATCAATACGCCGGTAGCAGATGATGATCATATCAAGCACCCACAAGCCGCAAGCGGTCTTCTAAACGTAACGGCCACCCGGGTATTGAGCGATCAGAAGATCGACGAGCTAGCCCGCTCACACTCCTGCGAATCCGACCAGTAACACTTACCGTACAGTCCGGTCTCTTCGTCTGATACGTCGCATATCAAGTCTAGGAGTGGTAAACGTCAGACCCCAATAACCCGATAAGTCGTGCCGATGTGAGGCTCGTAACGGGTCGAGAAACTACTGGTAACACTTACCAGCAAATCTCTGATCAGCCCTGGCCAGGGACTTCCCTGTTACGGCCAATCGAGCACAGCGCAACATCAACCCCCAATACCGGGAGAGACGAAACCCCTCCTATCGCTCATTGCCTCCATGTGACTCGGGACTGTACCCAAAGACCACCGTTTTGCACGCCCTCATGGACGTGGTAAGGTGGAGATCAAAGCACAGTGGGAATCACACAAGACTCTATGACGATCTCGGGTCTACAGACTAACCTGTACATGTGTCACCTGAGAACTGCCATCGGACGTGAGGTATAATACCATCTGGGAGTTCTCGGCGAGTCCGTCCAGTGTACCCAGTCTCCACTGAGCACCCGTACACCATCTCTGATATCAAACACCAATGGATATGGGATCATCCATCGCCCATCTCATGGGTCGAGAAGCGTATACGCTAGTCTACACTGGTATATCGATGCCCCGTCTCGATACACCCACGACTAGGGACCTTGAAGGATGTACTTATGGACTACCATGTCCCCACTAGTATGATCTGCATCATAGTCCAGGTAGTCAAGTACATATCCTAAGGGCTTTACCAACATGTAACTATAAGACAGTATAAAGAGACAAGTGTACATGTTAAGATAAAGAGCAACCAGATAGCATACTATCATATCGAGCAAGAAAGTCATCTCTATATATGTCCAAGCATCCAATATAAAATACATCATCCGTACAATACTGGCCTCTAGGGCATACATACAACTAACAATATATAAACAAATAAATAAATGAATATGTAAGTAATGGAAAATAAAACCCTAATTATATGTTTAACCATGGTTTAATTCTTTACACTTAACCAAGTAAACATGTATCATCAAACATGATACAATCATGTGTACAAAAGTATATCACATATACAATATGCACAAACCGAGTGAGAATATCCATTTAAAGTGAACCAATACTAGTTAACGCAAAGTAATAAATATCAAATATATAATTATGCATTAAATAATTAAATCAACACTTGATTTAACGATCCGGTCATATCGCATATAACCGACTAGTATCCAATGTATCGGCTTATCGAATCAACCCTCGATTCGATAACTAGGTTATATCGCATATAACCATTCGACACATTCTTCGCGAGAATGAAATACGGTATCACATACACGCATTATTCTCGGTCCCGCACATATCTCATATGCGCTCCTATTTGGTTTCGCTTGAGCCAGGAAACCTCTGTGTAGGACTCTAAAGACTCGTCAATACGCCGGCAGCTGGTGATGATCATATCAAACACCCACAAGCCGCAAGCGGTCTGCTAAACGTAACGGCCACCCGGGTATTGAGCGATCAGAAGATCGACGAGCAAGCCCGCTCACACTCCAGTGAATCCAACCAGTAACACTACCGTACAGTCCGGTCTGATCGTCTGATATGTCGCATATCTCGCCTAGGGGTGGTAAACGTCAGACCCCAATAGCTCGATAAGTCGTGTTGATATGAGGTCTATAACAATTCGAGAAACTACTGGTAACACTTACCAGTAAATCTCAGCAACCCTGGCCAGGGATTTCCTGTTATAGCCAATCGAACACAGCGCAACATCAACCCCCTATACCGGGAGAGACGAATCCCCTCCTATCGCTCATTGCCTCCATGTGACTCGGGACTGTACCCAAAAACCACCGTTTTGCACGCCCTCTTGGACGTGGTAAGATGGAAATCAAAGCACAGTGGGAACCACACAAGACTTTATGACGATCTCGGGTCAACAGACTACTCTGTACCAGTGTCACCAGAGAACTGCCATCTGACGTAAGGTATAATACCATTTAGGAGTTCTCGGCGAGTCCGTCCAGTGTACCCATTCTCTACTGAGCACCCGTATATCATCTCTGATGTCAAACACCAATGGATATGGGATCATCCATCGCCCATCTGTATGGGTCGAGATGGTATACGCTGGTCTACTCTGGTATATCGATGCCCCGTCTCGATATACCCACGACTAGGGACTTTGAAGGATGTAATTATGGACTACCATGTCCCCACTAGTATGATCCGCATCATAGTCCAGGTAGTCAAGTACACATCCTAAGGGCTTTACCAACATGTAACAGAGAGACAATCAGTGTACACGTTAAGGTAAAGATCAACCAGATAGCATACTATCATGTCGAGCAAGAAAGTCCTCCCTATATATGTCCAAGCATCCACTACAATATACATCCTATGTATAGTAATGGCCTCTAGGGAATACATATAACTAACAATCTCCCACTTGCACTAGAGCCATCTGATAGCAGTGGTTGTAGTATCTCATACTCAACCATCCCATAAAAATCTCTCTCTGGGAACAGGCCTTTGTGAGTGGATCCACTGTGTTGTCCTCTGAGTCTACTCTCCTAACCTCGATCCCTTAGAGATCAACCATCTCCATGATCAGGTGATACTGCCTTAGAATATGTCTGGATCACTGATGGGACCTGCGTTCCTTGGCACAAGCCACAACTCCATTGTCTCACAATGGTTGGAACGTAGTTCATCTCATGAACCAATATACACCCAGACTGCCTCTATGGTAGCATCTTAAGTAGCGATGTATCCTGTCTTTATCGTCTAGTATGCCACGGTATCTAGCTTGGAACTCTTCCAACATACCGTCCCTTTACTGAGGGAAAAGACAATGCCTGTGACTGACATTCAGTCATCTTTATCACTTTGGAACATTTCCAGTGATTCTCCTCAGGATCAATTGATACCATCTCACTACAACTAGTGAGAATCCTAACATCCAATTAGATCTATCTCATAGATCCAAAACCCAGGATTTAGTAGGTATCAGTTTAATCCTATATGGAGAATCATTGTGATAAGCGGAGATTGACCGGGCGTAGCATAGGAAACTCCTTTCTTATCAAGAGTATGTCATCCACGTACTCTACGAGGATCAACACCATACTCCCCACTACCTTTTTGTTTATACAAGGTTCATCTACCATTTTGATGATGTCAAACTCTTTGACTAATTCATCAAAACAGACGTTCCAACTCCGCGATGCCTGCTTTATCCTATAAAACATCTTGCACACGTTTCCGCTGCTCCCACTGTCTACAAGGCCCTCTGGCTGTGTACTTATAGACGCACTCTTCTAAAACATCATTTAGAAAAGCAGTCATGACACCCAACCGCCAGATATCGTAGTCATGGCATGTAGCCGTGACAAGTAGGATCTGGATGGACTTAAGCATAGCCACTGGAAAAGGTTTCATCATTATCCATTTTTGGTCGATGATGAAAACCTTTAACAAGTCTAGCTTTGAAAGTCTCAACTTTTCCATATACACCAAGTAATCTTCTCAAGATATACTTGCTCCTGATGGGGATTTAACCCTTGAGATATAGCAACCAAATCCCATACTTTGTTGGTGTACATGGATTCCATCTCAGATCACTAAGCATCCAGCCATTCTTACAGAGTCTTACTCCTGATGGCCAGCTCGAAGCTAGTTGGGTCATCATCTCATGATGCAATCCTCGCTCCCACTGTCATAGAGAAACAGAAGTATCTCTCAGGTGGGTGAGAAACCCTACTAGATCGGCGGAGAGGCTGAGGTTCGTTGGTAACTATTGAATCCTTTGGTTCTTTCAAATCATCAGCTGCAGTTTGTATAGCTGGAACTTTTCCAGTTCTACATTACAGACCTTGCCTCGAGCTTGTCCGGATTATGTTTTTAGACATAGGCCGGACAACCCCAAATCTTAACTAACTTAAGAGATGGGCTCTTCCCTTATCATATCAAATATGAAATGGTAGGCAACTGATTTGATTGGAACCCTATTCAATAGGTATGCAACTTCTCAAGTGCATAACTCCCAAAAGGAAACAGGTAACTCAGTATTGCTCATCATAGAGCACACCTTATCACATAGGGTGTGATTGCTCCGCCCCGATATACCATCGTGCTATGGTGTATACGGAGGAGTAATGCTGAGAGAGAATCTCATTGTCCTTTAGAATAGTCCAGTATTTCCGTGCTCATGTATTATCCTCCTTGATCACATCAAAGGACATAATACTTATACCCGTATTTTGGTTCTCTACTTCTAACTTATATTCTGTGAATATCTCAAAAGGTTCGGACTTGTGTTTCAACAGGAACATAGGTCTGAATCTCGAAAGATCATCAGAGAATGTAACGAAGTACAAAGAACCAATCCTGGCATATGTAGACAGGGGACCTATCATACATCAACATGTATCATCCTAAGAGTTTACTAACTCTTTCTCTGTTTCCAATAAACAGAGCTGAGGTCATTTTATCTTTGTGACATGACTCGTAAGTTTCATAAGATGTAAATTCAAACTAATTTAAATATGCATCTAAATGTAACTTCAGCCAGTCAAGTCGCATTGATATGACATAGTCTACAATACCTTAAGAAGGATTCGTTCATTTCTGAACTCTTCTTCTTGTGTGTGTTCCGTATACTAAAGAACTGTAGTTTGATTTAGAACATTAATGCTTTTAGATAACGTGCCTGAACCGATCAACTTTTGATATAGGAAATGTTCAAAACATTATCCAACTATACAAAATTTTATCATTTCTTTACTAATAAAGAGATAGATATGATTTTGTATATCAGGTTCGGTATCTAATAACATTCGTTCAGAATCAATGTATTGGTAATACAGGGTGACAGTGACCAACAGACTTGGCTGCAACTCTTGCCCCGTTTTCTGCCTTATGAAACTTATCACCCGTTCTCAGTTCTCTACCTTTCTGTAGCCCTATGTAACAGATTACATATCTGGGATCCTGATCTGGTATCACATACCCAGGACGTAAAGGATACTGAGAAACAGTTTTTTGTAATGAACACACCCGAAGATGATGCATCAGCATGCACTCTCTTCGTTTGGGTGGCACGAGAATTCTGGTAATCCCCAATTTCCTGCTCTGTCTTATAACAATTATAAGTTGGAGCGGGACCAACGTTCCCCAGCTCAGTATAACAAGCGGGTTCGGTCAATAATCCGTATTATTATCTTGATTAAGGCATGATATGGTCGCTACCAGGAGAGAGAGAGAAGAAAACACTCAGCGTGCGCTCTTGCAAGAATAGATTGGTTATTATTTTATCTAATCAGGATGGCTCCCACTGCTTTTTATCAAATCTTCCTTCAAACCCTAAAAGGAAAGACTAGCCGGGATTAATTACACACTACAAGTTCGCCAATCTTTCAGCCAGTCCAGTGTCGGTACTTTGAGGGAGGTCCCCCGTGCTTTCGCACGAACCTAATTAATGTAAACCTCGTTTTCCCAGAGGCGTAACCCCGTTGACACCTTTCTAGACACCTACTTGATCGGCTAATTGTAATGTATAAAACTCTCCCAGGAGTAACTCTTACTCACAGCGGGTATCGGGATCCAACTATCTCATAGAAGGTATGCAATCTCATTGCAAATTTCAACACTTGAAATTCCCGATAATATTTTGCCCCTAGCGTCCTATGACCTTGACGGAGGCCAAACAACCCATAGTCCGCTAGTCAAGTTCAACCCGTCATTTCCTGATTGAATTAAACCCACCCGCACGACCCTTGACGGAGGCCAAACAACGCCGTACGAATACCCTAATCCAATCGCATCATATGCTAGCAGATAAGCACTAGTTAGCTACCGTACACTACGCCTTGACGGAGGCCAAACAACCGCAGCACGAATACTAACTAGTACGTATCTGAAATGACGGAGGGCTACGACAGGTTTTTCTGCAAACCTATTGCGTAATGAACTTGATATCGTTGTAGGATCGAATGAATTTTGAAATGGAGTGTTTTTGAAGCTTTTTCTAGTTTTGCTAAAGGAGTCACTCCCGGTGAAGGGATCGTCGGTCCTTTCCTCGTCGAATGAGGTGCGGGATATATCATATATATCACTGTGCAAAGCAAAAACTCTTAAAAGCAATCAAAAGACAAACCGAGTGTGTAGCATCTGCCAGTTATTGCTAAAGGAGTCACTCCCAGTGAAGGGATCTCGGTCCTTTCCTCATCGAGTAAGGTGCAGGATATATCACATATACCGCTGTGCAAAGCAAGAACTGTAGCTACCTGTTTTATTTTGAAATTCGATTCTGCAACATCTTAGGTTTCTTTTATTTCATTAATCACATTAATGAAGTCCCATCATTTAAGTACCTAAACATTACAGATAAATACGACGTACACTTATGCCATTCGCATTCGCCTCGATGTCCCCTCGTGCACCGTTAGGTTAGGTAACTAACGACAGAGCGGGGCAGGGCTAGCGCGGGTGTAAAACATAAGTAACGCCTATATAATATATTATATATACTATATACTGTATCTATCACAGAACATCACATGATCACATCACAGATATCGCAGCAGAAGAAACATATGAAATATTGGATATACTAGGACGTCCGTATTTTCAATACGAGCCAGTATAAAACACGGATTCCACGGTCGTGATGAATAGCCAAACCCACACCCCTAGACCCCTACGAGAGCGGCAAGCAACCCTACCAATTCTAGAGTTAGGAGACCCGGACTCGACTCCTCGAGTTGGTCTCCCACTGGACTCCAGAACCCGGTTACTTGTGCTCCCCTCCTTGGGTCTATCCTAGTGCGGAAAGGTAAATAATATACAAACATTGACATCTTCCACAACCTGGAAGTGCCCCAATAAAAGAATATTACATACTAGTTTTTACATGAATGAAAATGAAAACACTCATCTCACATAAAACCCCCCGGCTATTCAAACACGACGATCCAATATAACATATCCAGCAATACATAACATCACATGTCATCAACATAAGTAAATATGCGCATCCCAATTGTCGTTGACATATAGCAACGAAACCGGCGATATCACATATTACACTTAC
The DNA here is from genome assembly GCA_030015575.1 of Agapanthus africanus. Taxonomy (NCBI): domain Eukaryota; kingdom Viridiplantae; phylum Streptophyta; class Magnoliopsida; order Asparagales; family Amaryllidaceae; genus Agapanthus; species Agapanthus africanus. The sequence goes on from JASDDO010000029.1 coordinate 289,241,752, forward strand.
GGTCACAGAAAAGAAAGTGTAAAACTACAACAGTTGGAATCCGCAACCTGCATAGACATCGCATGCCTAATCTAATGAATTCCTTAGACATCGCATGCCTAATAATTATAAACCCCGCATTTTAGTCTCAAAATCGAAAACACTTTTCAATACCAAGTCGGGTAATTCAACAAGATTCCCGACACCCTGATCGAATGCTCGTCGCAAACTTCAGTAGACGGCTGCACCCCCGATACCGTCGACGAAGTGCACCAAGGCGGAACACCGCTACCGCGAGCACCCGGACGGATGCTTTCGGCGACGGGGTTCTCCTACAGTCACTTGGTCGGGGCTATGGCGTGAGGCTGTCTATTAAGTTTACCCGGCGAGTATCCGCGTACACTACGTGATTGCGACGGACTTTTAATCACATCAAAATTCCGTGGCAACCGATCAAGTGAGACTAAACTACTATGTTTATAACATTCATTCAGTTATCTCATAACTACTTGTGAATTCCAATTATTGTATCCCATTCCGGATAAATAGAAAATGTCAAACTTTCCGATCGAACAATCGAACACCCAAGTTTTCCCGATACAGATCAACACATGAAATATGAGTCTAACAACATTCAGTTCGTGCCTCAGTACCAACGGTCCAGCCGTAGAAGGGTCAAGCCAACGCCTCACATGTGGCACGCCGTACTGCCCCAAACCCTAAGGTTCAAAGGGCAGTTCAAGACGGTCACATAATCGAGTTAAGGTTTGTTGTCTTCTAGAGGGTCCATCGCGTTACTTGCACTACTTAGAACGTCGTTAAACTACGGAAAAATCCAACACTTGGAAATTTCCCGACAGGGGAAAAATTGGGTATTTATATCCGGTCGAACTTTTTAACATATTCAAAAAATTATCCGGAAAGCCACTTAGACAAAATCTGATACTCCGATCAAAACACCGAATCCCCAAAACAACTCCAGAAAATTCAACTCTTGAATAAATTTTCAAAATACCCAGAGAACTCAGCACCTGAAACAATAAATTACTGTGCAAACAGTTAGGGCTGACGTCATAATTATGCCGCGGAACCGCCGCATAAGCTAGGCTTATGGCGCGGTTCCGCCGCCGATTACACTGTTCATGAAAAACTTTTTGCGCCGTAATTCTTAGATTTCCCTGCTGAGTTTTCTGCATATTTTTAATTTGGAAAAATATGCAGATTTTAGAAAAAGTACAGAGAGCAATTTTTGGGGTTGGGTTTCGGTTCGATCGGATTTCAAATTCCGTCTAGACTTTGCCTAAGGCTCTAGCTAGGCTCTGATACCACTGTAGGGTTCCTAGGCACCCCAAGGAGGTCTCACAAGGCATCAACCATGCCAATTTCAAAAATTACGGTGCCGAGAAACCCTAGTGTACGAATCGTTGGCTAGAATTCTAGGCGAAAAAGAAATCTAGTTAACAACTTAACAAGAAGGAAACGGAAATACAACCTTTGTAAATCCGGTGCTCCACCTCCATAGCTCCGCAACGAAGTCCCGTCGCTGTCCTAGTGAATTCCCGGGCTCTAGCGTCGGCTTCATCGGAGAATAGGCGAGCTAGGTCGTCGATGTCCATGCCGAAGATGATCTACGTCGAGGCATCGCTAGATCAAGCTCCAACTTCACCAAGTCAAGAAAACTTGTGAAGGAAACACACTCTACTACTTGGCAAGAGGTAGAGGATGAAGAAATAGGAAGTGGGTAGACTTTAGAATTGGATTTCTCACTCATTTTCATCAATCACCATTGATGAAGTGAAGCTTTCTTCTTTGAAGAAGATGAAGAAGAAGAAGATAATTGTTATGATAAGTTATTAGAATAGAATAGAAAATCAATCCTTATCATAATTCTAACTATGGTTATGTGTAGAGAATTGACCAAGGTTAAAGCAATGGTTAGGGTTAAGGATGAGATAAGAATGGTGGACTAGGTCAAAGCATCATGAAGCTTCAACTAAACAACAAATAAAGCCACCATTCTTTTCTCTTTTCCATTTATTTTCCAATATATATAAACAAATAAATAAATGAATATGTAAGTAATGGAAAATAAAACCCTAATTATATGTTTAACCATGGTTTAATTCTTTACACTTAACCAAGTAAACATGTATCATCAAACATGATACAATCATGTGTACAAAAGTATATCACATATACAATGTGCACAAACCGAGTGAGAAAATCCATTTAAAGTGAACCAATACTAGTTAACGCAAAGTAATATATCAAATATATAATTATGCATTAAATAATTAAATCAACACTTGATTTAACGATCCGGTCATATCGCATATAACCGACTAGTATCCAATGTATCGGCTTATCGAATCAACCCTCGATTCGATAACTAGGTTATATCGCATATAACCATTCGACACATTCTTCGCGAGAATGAAATACGGTATCACATACACGCATTATTCTCGGTCCCGCACATATCTCATATGCGCTCCTAATTGGTTTCGCTTGAGCCAGGAAACCTCTGTGTAGGACTCTAAAGACTCGTCAATACGCCGGCAGCAGGTGATGATCATATCAAACACCCACAAGCCGCAAGCGGTCTGCTAAACATAACGGCCACCCGGGTATTGAGCGATCAGAAGATCGACGAGCAAGCCCGCTCACACTCCAGTGAATCCAACCAGTAACACTACCGTACAGTCCGGTCTGATCGTCTGATATGTCGCATATCTCGCCTAGGGGTGGTAAACGTCAGATCCCAATAGCTCGATAAGTCGTGTTGATATGAGGTCTATAACAATTCGAGAAACTACTGGTAACACTTACCAGTAAATCTCAGCAACCCTGGCCAGGGATTTCCTGTTATAGCCAATCGAACACAGCGCAACATCAACCCCCTATACCGGGAGAGACGAATCCCCTCCTATCGCTCATTGCCTCTATGTGACTCGGGACTGTACCCAAAAACCACCGTTTTGCACGCTCTCTTGGACGTGGTAAGATGGAAATCAAAGCACAGTGGGAACCACACAAGACTCTATGACGATCTCAGGTCAACAGACTACTCTGTACCAGTGTCACCAGAGAACTGCCTTCTGACGTAAGGTATAATACCATCTGGGAGTTCTCGGCGAGTCCGTCCAGTGTACCCAGTCTCTACTGAGCACCCGTATATCATCTCTGATGTCAAACACCAATGGATATGGGATCATCCATCGCCCATCTGTATGGGTCGAGAAGGTATACGCTAGTCTACTCTGGTATATCGATGCCCCGTCTCGATATACCCATGACTAGGGACTTTGAAGGATGTACTTATGGACTACCATGTCCCCACTAGTATGATCCGCATCATAGTCCAGGTAGTCAAGTACACATCCTAAGGGCTTTACCAACATGTAACAGAGAGACAATCAGTGTACACGTTAAAGTAAAGATCAACCAGATAGCATACTATCATGTCGAGCAAGAAAGTCCTCCCTATATATGTCCAAGCATCCACTACAATATACATCCTATGTATAGTAATGGCCTCTAGGGCATACATATAACTAACAACTGTCACATCAGAATAGATGATGTATCTCCGATATTTCTGCTTTAGTCTATAAATAGACATAAGCCACTTGTCCACCATGCTTCCGCTGCTCCCACTGACTTCGACAACCCTCTGGTAGAGTCATATACACGTGCACTTCAAAAGACAGTTCAGAACGACGCTATACTCATCCTCCTGCCGGGTCTCATAACCTGGAACAACGGTAGTGTTAAGTCCCCACTTAGCTTCCGCTACTCCTACTGACCACGACAACCCTCTGGCAATGTCATATAGACGTACACTTCTAAAGCTAGTTTAGAACGACGCTATACTCATTCTCCTGCCGGGTCTCACAGTCTGGAACAACAGCAATGGCAAATCAGGGTACACAAGAACCTCCCTGTCACCGTCCTTGAGGCTATCGGAGTACCTCTCGGGTGCTTGAGGTTACCCACCATATATGCAGAGTGAACAATGGAATGTCAAACCAGATCGAATCTTTAGGTTCTTATCAAATTTTCAGTAATCGTTTGCGGTTCTGGAATCACTTCCAGTTCTACCATACTCCCACTACTGTTTTCTGAAAAAAAATCAATTTTTATCAAAACTGTGGCGAGTCAAGAACAATATCACTATTGATCTTCCAGATGGTAGAAAGTCAACCCTTGTCATAGCCCCGGTCAACCCACAAACGGCCACTACAGAAATTTGCCTTGAATTATCCAGAGTCTGGTTTTAAGCATAAACCGAACAACTCCCCGTACCTTGACATTGTTAAGATACGAACTATTCTATATCCAATATAGAAACAGAGGCACTGATTTAGTTGGAACCAGATTCAAATCATGTAGCTGTCTCCAGTGCATGTCAACTAAATGGAAGGAGGCCGATCAGCGTTACTCAACTTAGGAATACATCCAATTATGAGTAATCTGAAAGAGAAGCAAGTTCTCATAATCATTACTATCAACTGAATACCATAGACAAGTATTTACATCTTCGATCACCTTGAAGAATCCTGATACTTGCAATACCTGGTTCTCTACTTTATTCTTAAACCTATAACTTCTCAAACTTAGACCTTGCATTTCTATGAAACACATGTCTAAGAACTAGAGAAGTCACAAGTAAACAGAATATAGTACGAGTACCAACCCCTATGTTCTCATGAACATTGGACAACATACAATAATCTGTATAAATCCCTTGAGTCTAATAACTTATTCCCTGTGTATCGTAGGTTGAAGACTGTACTTATGGTTAAGAAGAATTACCCCGCTGTTTAATGCTCCTTACCTAACCATCAACTGATATAGGTAAATGTCATAGACATAATTTAAAAATGTTATATCTCACTTTATAAAAATAAACGTACAGATATATCAATTTGAAATTGGTGCATAACAACGGATATTCAAAACCAAATATTTGTCGTCCGGCAAACAGCCCAGGCGATTTCCTCAAATATCACCAATTACAACGAATCCCGATATAATGAGGACAATCACCCAATTCCCAATAACTTACTCCCACTCATCATCTGTAAAACTATACAGATGTGAGAATCAAACTCGGTAAATACATACCCTGGAGCAAGGACTAATTGGGAAATCAGTTTTCTTTTAACAATACACAGTGAAATTGAAACATGTAAATGTTTCGAAGGGGTATCTGGGTATTCCTAGTAATGCCTCTTCCATTATCAGATTCACAACTGTAACCGTATATTTCTTTTCTATCTCTCCAAATCCTTTTACTTGTCTTTTAGTCATTACCTTCTGTACACCCCCTTTAGGCCAAATAGTTTTCTTCCTTCCCTACCGTTCGGCACCAGCCTATGGTTTGGAAGAAGAATATCCAATAAGCATAATGAGTGTACTCTCCTAATCCTAGGAGTACTCGCAACCTGAGAGAAGGTGAAGATAAAAGACAACTGAATAAAACTTTATTCCAATTTCTCCTTAACCAGAATCCATCACCGAACTGGAACAAGTTCCTTCGAGTTCGTATATAATCATACGATGGAATATCCAATAACTGTGGATCTTCATAGTGATACGGAGTGTTCTGGAGAAATACAAAGGTGAAGTAGGAGTGGCATTGAAAAACTTGGTTTGGTCGTGAATAGCAGTCGCAGTTTACCTTGCCCTCTTACTAATCCCTTTATTTGTCTTTACTTAATGCCTTCTGTACACCTTTTAGGCTAAATTGTTTTCTTCATTCCCCACCGTTCGGCACCTGCCTATGGTTTGGAAGAGGAATATCCAATTAGTGAAATAGGTGTACCGTCCTAATACAAGGAGCACTCGGAACCTGAGAGAAGGTAAAAGGAAAAGACAACTGAATAGTCCTATTCATTTTCTCCAGAAACGGAAACCATCCTCGAATCTGAACAAGTTTCTTCGAGTTCGTATATAACCAAACGATGGTATTATCCAATGGAAGTGGATGTTCGTAGTAATACAAGGTATTCTAGAGAAAAGGATAAAAGTAGGAGTGGCAATGAGGAATGCAACTCTGACAATCCAAAATCCAGTGTTATAAGAAGGTTCGGTTAATCTTGGTTACTTAGTCATAGTTAAGGGTCGGGCCATGGTCGCTTCCGAAGAGAGAGAAAAAAAGAAACACTCAGCGTGCACTCTAACCTAGATGAGAATGGTTATCACTTTATCTAATCAGGAAACCTCCCACTGTAACCTCAAATTCTCCTTCATACCTAAAAGAAGAATTAGTCAGGATCACCCGAAGAGTAAACCAACTCATCAGTTGGAATCGGGATCCAACTATCATCGCATGATAACGTGACGGAATCCACTCACGTTATCACACTCCAGAAGGAATGTGCCTGCCTGGCAAGTTTCAGTTTTTTAGAAACTCCCGATGTGATTTTTACCCCTAGGACCCAAGTGACCTTCACACAGTCAACAAATCAAATCATCCTAATCAAGTTCAACCCGTCATTATGCTGGATTGCATTAAACCTACCCGTACAAGCCCTTGACACAGTCAACAAGGCCGCACGACTGTCCTAACCAATCCCATTAATATGCCACAAACGAACACTACTTAGCTACCGTACACTACGCCTTGACACAGTGAACAAACGCAGCACGAATACTAAGTAATATTTATAAGAAATGACGGAGGGCTACATCTAGTTTTTGGCAAAAAAATTTAACGTAATGAACTTGATATCGTTGAAAGAACTGCATAGCTTTTTATAAAAATATAGTGGCGAAAACCTTTGCTGAAGAGGTCACTCCCGGTGAAAAGATCTCGGCTCTTTCCCCGTAGAATAAGGTGCAGGATATTCCAACTGAATACCATGACGCAAAGCAAAAAGGCAATCAGCTATAGTGAAGTTATTACCCTAACGCAAACTTTTGTTTAAGGGGTCACTCCCGGTGAAGGGATCTCGGCCCTTGCTCGTCGACTGAGGTGCTGGTTATTCATAACCGAATACCACTGTGCAAAACAAAAGAGAACGTCCTTGCAATAACAGCTTTTTTTTGAAAGATGTTCCAACAACATCAGAATAGGTTTGTTTAGCTTGCATTGATCCGAATCAATGCAGCCCCATCAATTGATCACACCACAAAAGAACGAAAATGCGATGTACGTATATACCATCCGTATCCGCCATTGGGTCCCGTCATCACCCGTTAGGTTACTTAACTAACGACAGAGCGGGGATTGGAAAAGCGTGGGTGCAAAAAATATACAACATCTACTAATATATATATCAATATATAATATTCGTTCAAAGCGTGATAAAATGCAACATCACAGAAATGTAATATGCATCACAAAACAATACAGATAGTCTGGGATCTCCGGGTTTCATAGAGCCGCTACTGAAACACGACGTTCCCCTGATCGTGTGGATAGCCTGTGCAATGAAATCCTAGACCCCTACGGGCGCGGCAAGTTACCCGCCAAAATCTGAACCGAGGCAGCCCCTTCAACAAAGTGAATGGACCACCCAACACTTCACATAATCCGGTAACTTGAGCACCCCTCCTTGGGTCAACCTGTACCCCCAACAAGTGCGGCGAATAGCCTGCCAATTCTAGAGTAAAGCCTCCTCCGTCATAAAGCCATGAGATGCGGGCCCGTTGCCCTCTAGAACCCGGCTATCTGTGCACCACACCTTGGGGTAATCCTAGTACAGAAAGTAGAATATCTACAACGGGTACATCGACCTCAGCCCGGTCGTGCCCCAAAAGAATAATATACAAACAGGCAGTGACGGCAGTCCACATGTCGGACGCTCGCCCCGTAATATCAAATGTAAAAATACAACCAAACTGTACTACCATCTCCAGGCTACCCACCACGACAAATCCGCAACATCACAGCACAACATAGAACATCAACGTGAATGTCACGTTCGCAAATCCGTCTAAAAGGGCTATAGCAATTAGACAGGATTTACCGATCAAATGATATTTACGGTCGCAGATATAATGCAAATACTGTGAACTAACACGTTTAAAAATTTTGATCGACAAAATTTCCCGAAGTGGGCCCCAAGCACAATACCCAGTATTGAAATAAATCCGGGCCCAAAATAAATTTCCAGAAACCCCTTTTCCAAGTCAGAGACCTACTGAAGAAATTTGGTGCACTGTGGCTACGGTACGGCCGTGGGTACGGCCGTAGATCCGCCGCGCTAAAGTGACATCAGTCCACCAAATTTTCTCAGTTCTCTTAAAAAACCCTGCCTGATTTTCTGACATGCCCCAAAAAATTTTTAGAGCACAAAATAAAATCGACAGAAACCGAACAATTGGAAACGAGGTTTTTGGAAATTTCGTCCGATCGAAGTTCTAAACACGCTAGAGCAAGCTAAAGAAGGTTAATGGTGTGGCTCTGATACCATGTAAGTCTACGGTAGCGCCCCGGCCGTCTTTCTGAGGCCAAAATGCGGAAACGAAAATTTTTCTAAACTAGAAAACAGGCGCTATCGTATGCTTAAAAAACCTGGATCGAACCATTAACCTATAAACTAGCTATCTAAAGAAGGGATAGAAAGCTATACCGAGCGATCCGTGTCCTTCGGTCTTCAGCCACCATCCCAAGCTCCTCGTGGCATCTTCGGTCTTGATCTCCTCGTTCGAAAGGCCACCACATCATCGATTCCTTTTATGGGCTCCCGCTTCATCCGAAGAAACTTGGGCACGAAGTGTGCTAGCCAACGTGTCTATGGTGATGTAGAGAATGTTTGTGATCACTTTGTCTCTTGCATCCATGAGATGGATGGAGGTTAGAGATGAAGCCTTTGATGAAAGTTGTGCGCTAGACGAGGAAGAAAAAGAAGAAGAGTTTTTTTTTTCTTTTCTTGTGTTGTTCATGATCATATGAGAGAGAGTAATAAAAAGAAATACAAGAGCTAACCATAACCTTGGCTACCCATCTCTCTCCTCTCATCAAATCAACACACTAATCAATCACTTAATGTGATGTTTGCACAAGAAATGAAACCATGACTTACCCATAAAGTACATGTATCATTTAATGCACAAAATGATGGTTTCTAGCTCATAATTTCCATTTGTAAACATTAACCCAAATGTTTACAACAATAAAAAGATACGGCAACATCTAAATTAAACTCGTGACGGATCACAAGGATACCCCTCACCTGTATATACATACCTGTATCCGCATTCCGACTGAATGCGAATGCGACGAGACTAAAGTAATCCAACAAATCTAATATTAGGATCCTGTTTAATCCAAAGCCCACTAGTATGATCCGTCCGATCATGATCCATGCAATACCGCACGTATATAATCGAACCCTGCCATATATCATATGGCCTCTACAACGTTTCGCCCATAACTTGAGAAACTGTATGTTGGGGACTCTAAAGACTCATCAATACTTTGGCTGTAGATTTAACCACTAGCACGTCAGAGGTACTAACCGTACGTAACGGGCTACCAAGTATTGAACAAAAGGGTGGTCGATGAGCGAACTCATCCTGACACCCTACTGAGCTTGTCAGTGACAATATCCGTACAGTCCGGTCCGTTTGTCTTTGAGCATCGCATGGCGGGCCTAGGGGTTTGGTAAAAGTCAGACCTCCAAAAGCGGTACAAGTCGTGTCGGAGTGTAGCCCAGAACACCCTGAGATACTACTGGAATACCTATCAGTAAATCTCCTGCCTCGGCCGAGGGCGTTTTGTAATGGCTCTCCTAGACACAGCTCGATCTCACCCCCAATACTGGTAGAGACGAATCCCCTGGCCGATCCGCTCACTTCCTCCATGTGGCTCGAGACTGTAGCCAATTAAAACCTGTTTGCACGACTCCTTTGAGCCGTGGTAGGGCAATAATCAAAGTACAGTGGGAACTCACACGAGAGAAATGACGATCTCAGGTCGTTGAATTAACCTATAGACATGTCACCACGGAACTGCTATCTGATATCTTGTATATTACAAACTAGCATGTTCCTGGTGAGTCCTGTCCGGTGTACTCATAACCCAACGAGCACCTGTATACATCTTAGGTGAACCAACTGACACCAGTGGCTTGTGAGACCGGCCACCGCCCCTCGTCGGGGTCTCGACTGTACACACTAGTCTACTCCTGAGTATCGATGCCCTGTCTCGAAACTCCCACGACTAGGGACCACTTTTAAGGATGTGCTTATGGACTACCCAACTCTCACGTATATGATCGCCATCATACTGTTGGTAATCAAGTAGGATCCTAAGGACTCTATCAACGTGTAATAGTGAACATCTCACCTAAAACTGTACACGACTGATAAAGATAAACATAGTAGTATAAAATTCTCTATCAACGTGTAATAGTGAACTACAATGTCACCTCAAGCATGTACATGATGATAAAGAAAAACCGGTTAGTATACAAACCTCTCGAGTAAGACTGTCCTACCGGTATAGGTCTTCCCTCAATCATTACAATCACGTGCCTGTGATCCAATAATTGACTTTGAGGGCACTATATCCAACATCTAGAACTCGATTACTCGTTCTCCCCACCTTGGGTCTATCCTAATGCGGAAGAGTAAATAATATACATCAATGGTGATATCATCCTCAACCCGGAAGTGCCCTAATAAAAGAATATTATATACAAGTGTTTACATGAATGAAATTAAAAAACTCTCATCTCACGCAAAAACCCCCGGCTATTCAAACACGATGATCCAATATAAAATATCATAGCAACACATAACATTACATGTCATCAACATTAGTAAATATGCGTATCCCAATTGTCGTTGACATATAGCAACGAAACCGGCGATATGCTACATATTACACTTACGGTCGCAGAAAAAAATGAAAACTACAACAATTGGAATCCGCAACCACTTTAGACATCATAAACCCGAAATATCACATAATTTAGATTTCATACCTAACCAAATGAATTCCTTAGATATTATAAACTCGGAATATCTCATATTTCGAATTTCATGCCTAACATTATAAACCTTGCATTTTAGTCTCGATATTGAAAACACTTTTCAATAACATGTCGGGCAATTCAATAAGATTCCCGAAAAATTGGTCTAACGCTTGTCGGAAACTTTAGTAGATGGACGCACCCCCGATGCTGTCGACGAAGTGCATTTAGGCGGAACACCGCGGCTGCGAGCACCCAGACAGATGCTATAGGCAACAGGGTCCTCCTGTAGTCACTCGGTCGGGCTATAGGGCGTGGCTATCTAGTAATGTTACCCAGTGAACATTCACGTACTCTACGAGATTGCGACGAAGTTTTGATCCGAATCAAAACCCCGTGGCAACCGATCAAATGAGACTAAATCAATAGGTTTACAAAATTCAAACCAGTTTTCACAAAACTGATTATTGTCGATTCCAGATATTGTATCACAATTCACAAATAGCTAGACGGTGTCAAACATTTCGATCGAATCAACGAATTCCCAAAATTTCCCAGAGTGCTCAACACTTGAGCAGTTTTAAAAATATCCAGAACATGCCACAGTACCTACGGAACAATCGTAGAAGGTTCAACCCTTGCCTCACTAATTGAGCCGCGGAACCGCCGCCAAAGGCATGATTTAGCGGTGGTTCCGCGGTCATTAAGTCGAGATAGGGTTTCATTCTTCTAGAGGGTCCATATAATTACCTGCAAGATTTTCTGAACATTTTTAACATGGAAATCCAACATTTGGAAAAATTTCCAGAGTGGGGTCATTTCGTGTATTCGGAGTTCGTTTCGAATTTCTAACCTCGCTTAGACAACACCTAAGAATCTAGCTTGGCTCTGATACCACTGCTGGTTCCATAGCATCCTAACTACGATTTTATAGGGCATCAAGTATGCATTTTTAAAAAAACTAGAGAGCTATGCAATCCATGCCAAGGATCTAACTAGAGAATTAGATGCAAACTACCATGTGATCAAACATTACATATAAGTGAATGAGGAATAGAATCTTTGTAGACCGGTCCTTCACTTCTAAAGCTCCGTGTAGTAGTCCCTTCGCTCCAAGCAGTGATCTCCCGGACTCAAGTTAGGCTCCATAAAGCGAAATGAACAAGCTTGCTTGAAGTCTTCGTGGCCGAAGATGATTTACGTCGAAGAAATTCCATCTCAAGCTACCTCTTCTCTAATTTCGAATTAGTGAAGCAAACAACCTAAACTAAATGGTAGGTTGATGAAGTAGGAGTTTTGCTCAATTTAGATTAATTTTTCTCACTTTATTTTTTCACTTTCCAATAAGCTAGAGCACAAAATTGGAATGAAGAAGAAGATGAAAATGAGAATAGAATGAGTGAGAATAGCAACTATAAATGGGATAATATCTCATACTAACTCATGTAGAGACTTAACCATGGCTAAAGATAATGGTTAGGTTAATAAATATTTTATGTAAAACAAAATTAGTGGACTAAGTCAATGGTTCCACAAGCATCCACAAGCTTCAACCATATGACTAATTTACAACTAATTTTGATTTACTTTAAATAATAAAAACCCATAATTACCATTAGCATGGTGTGAGTCCCATACACCCATATAGCATGTACCAACAAGCATGACACAATAATATATATCACATATAAATTAAATGGACACAAGTGAGAAAAATAAATGCTTAAGTGAGCTAATATTACTTAATGTAAGTTAATATATCAAATATATAATTATACGTTAAATTATTAAATCAACACTTGATTTAATAATCCGTCTATATCATATACAACCGACTAATATCATTTGTATCAACTTATCGAATAAACAATTGATTCGATGACCCGGCTATATCACATATAACCGAATGATATCACATATCGTGAGAATAGAATACGGTATCACATACATATATTAATCTTGGTCCCGTACATAACACATATGTGCTCCTACTTCGTTTCGCCTGAGCCAGGAAACCTCTGTGTAAGAATTTAAAGACTCGTTAATACGCCGGCAGTAGGTGGTGATCATGTCAGTAACCCAAAAGCCGCCAGCGGTACTGCTAGTCGTAATGGCTACTTGGGTATTGAGCGATCAGAAAATCAACAAGCAAGCCTGCTCATACTCCTGCGAATCCAATCAGCAACACTACCGCACAGTCTGGTCTCTTCGTCTGATATGTCGCATATCCAGCTTGGGGGTGGTAAACGTCAGACCCCGATAGCTTGATTAGTCATGCCAATATGAGGCCCATAACGATTCGAGAAACTACTGATAACACTTACCAGTAAATCTCGCAATCTTAGCCAGGGATTTTCTGTTTCGGCCAATTGAGCACAGCGCAACATCAACCCCCAATACCGGGAGGGAAGAAATCCCCTCCTATCACTCATTGCCTCCATGTGACTCGGGTTTGTACCCAAAACCCACCGTTTTTCACGTTCTCGTGAATGTGGTAAGGTGGAAATCAAAGCACAGTGGGAATCATACAAGACTCTATGACCATCTCTGGTCTACAGACTAACCTGTACGAGTGTCACCAGAGAACTACTATCTGACGTGAGGTATAATACCATCTAGGAGTTCTCGGAAAGACTTGTTCCGTGTACCCAGTCTCCACTGAGCACCCGTATACTATCTTTGATGTCAAACACCAATGGATGTGGATCATCCATCGCCCATCATATGGGTCAAGAAACGTATACGCTCGTCTACTCTGGAATGTCGATGCCCCATCTCGATACTTCTACGACTAGGAACAATTGAAGGATCTACTTACAGACTACCCTGGCCCTACTAATATGATCTGCATCATAATCCTGGTAGTCAAGTACTCATCCTAAGGGCTTTATCAACATGTAATAAAGAGACAGTAAGTGTACATGTTAAGATAAAGAGCAACCATATAACATACTATCATGTCGAGCAAGAAAGACCACCCTCTATATGTCCAAGCATCCACTATAATATACATCAGATGTACAATAATGGCATCTAGGGCATACATACAACTAACATATGATCGCCATCATAATGCTGGTAGTCAAGCAAGAATCCGACGGGCTTCATCATTATGAATTAGCGACACGTAATTATAAGTAAAACATATACACATAAATGATAAGACAAACCAAATAGCATACTATCTCTTCGAGTAAGATTGTTCTACCTGTATAAGTCCTCCCTCAATTATCATAATCGCGTGCCTACAATTACAATAATTGCCTTGAGAGCACTATATCCAGAATGTGAAGTTTTGAAATAGGTGTATAACAAAAATTAAGTTCTTCTTTTTAAAGTATTAATAATGTTCGTTCGAATTACATGTGGATTATATGCTATAATTTGAAAATATTTTCGTCATTTAAAATTTAGGCCGCACCTACTTTGTAAATTTTGATCAAACCCATTACATAACAATAATAATATAGGAATCCCTAAGCGGGAGCTAGCTCTTCGCTAATTGGCGGATTCACAACCATGCAAAATGAAATATACGATGCCAAAGGCGAAGATCAAACACCAAAAGAAAGTAAAGAAACCTAAACATCACTAAATCCAATATAAAGAATAGTACAAGTTTTGACTCTAAATCCAAAGAATATACAAACTGGTCTCTACGTCTGCCAAATATATATAGTCTCGTTGATGGAGCTTTTAATTAGACACAAATGAATAATAAATATACAATTGTGGTTACGCTCTGTTGTGTAACCCACCTACCAATGCAAATCACCCAAAACAAATAATGTGCCAGCAAGCCGCTAGTGATCTGAACGGTCGATCCTGCAAGAAACTAAGGCACAATGGGGGTGACTTGCCAACTCGTGAGTAGAAGATATCATCAGGTTGAAATCGAATGTATGACGATCTCCTAGGTCATACAATAATATAATAATATTGTATCGTGTGATATCAAAGTAATCGTGTATACATATGTATATAAATATATAAACGCATGCCTGTGTCAATATATGATATTATGTCATCCATATCATGTATATATGTATCATCTTGTAGGGTTCCTAAGCACGACAGCAAGGTTTCGGGTGGCATCATCCTGTTGGGTTATGGCAGCACCCCGGCCGTTAATCCGAGGCCAAATACGGAACAAAAACATTAAAACTTGGCGCTACCACAACCAAATACCCGGATCGTTCCATTAACCGTTAACTAGCAAAATTGTAAAGGGGTTTCAAAGATTATACCGATCGATCCATGTCCTTCGGTCTTCAATCCCTACCCCATGCTTGTCGCGGCTGCCCTGATGAACTTCGCTCTCCGGTCTCGCTTGTCGAAGTGGCACCACGTCGAGAAATCTTCATACGGGCTCCTACTTCAAACCGAAGCAACTCGGACTTGAAGTTTGCTAGCCGACATGTCCAAGGTGAAGTAGAGAATGTGTGTGATAACTTTGTATCTAGACATCCATTGATTCTCAACACATGAGATGGTATGGATGGAGGTTGAAGAAGAAGCCATTGATGAGGAAATTGTGAGCACTAGAAAAGCTAGTGAAGAAGAAGAAGAGCTTGCTTATTGTGTGGGATGAAAAATGTGAGAGCTCTCTTAATAATCACAAGACCAAGCCTCACACTATATGTGGCTGCCCTCTCTCTCTCTCTCTTCACACATCACTTCCACACAATAATCAGTCAAGTGATTAGATATGGCACAAAAAATAACACCATGAGTCATCAACAAAACACATGCCACATTTAATGCTCTTGATCATGACTAGCACTCATAATTTCCACTTAATAAACTTTAAACCAAAAGTTTAAAACAATAAACAGAATGACAACTTCTAAAGTAAACTCATGACGGATTATAAGAATACCCCTCATCTGTATATACATACCTGCATCCGCATTCCAACTGAATACGAATGCAATGAGACGAAAGTATTCCAACATAATATAATACTATGATCCGGCTTAAACCAAAGCCCACTAGTATCATCTGTCCGAATCATGATACGTGCAGAAGTGTATGTATATGATCGAACACTGCCATAAAACCATACGGCCTCTACAGCGTTTCACCCGAACTTGGAAAACTTTCTGTGGGGGGACTCTAATCACTCATCAATACACTGGCAACGGATTTAACCACAAGCATGTCAGTGGCACTAGCTGTGTGTAACGGATGCCGTGGTATTGAGCGAAAGGGAAGCTGATGTGCGAACTCATCCAGGAACCCTACTGAGCCTAACAGCGACAATATCCGTACAGTCCGGTATGTCCGTCTAAGAGTATCGCATATCGAGTCTACGTGGTGGATAAAGTCAGACCCTTAATAACGCGATAATTCGTGTCGGTATGAAGCCCATCACCTCTTGAGAAACTACTGATCCGAATCAGTAATTCTCGGCTACCTTGGCCAAGGTTTTCTGGTGATGGCCACCCATGCACTGTGTGACATCAATCCCCAATATCGGGAGAGACGAATCCCCGATGATCTGCTCACTGCCTTCATATGGCTCGGGGCTGTACCCAACTAAAACCTGTTTGCACGCCTCTTTTGAGCCGTGGTAGGGTAGTAATCAATGCATAGTGGGAACTCACACGAGACAAATGACGATCTCAGGTCGACAGACTAACCTGTACACTTGTCACCTGGGAACTGCTATTTGACAGTAGGTATAATACCAACTAGCAGGTTCACAGCGTGTCCGTCCAATATACTCATAACCCAATGAGCACCTGTAAACTATCTTAGGTGAACAAAATAACACTAATGGCTTGTGAGACATGGCCATCACCTCTCATCGGGGTCTCGATCAGTATATACTAGTCTACTCTGGAGTATCGATGCTCAGTAACGAAACTCCTACGAATAAGGACATTTAAGGATGCACTTATAGACCACCAGTTCCCACGTATATGATCGCCATCATAATGATGGTGGTCAAGAAAGAATCCTATGTGCTCTATCAACATGTAATAGTGATGATAAAGACAAACCAGATAGAATACTATCATCTCGAGTAAGACTGTCCTACCGGTATAGGTCCCCCCTCAATCATTGCAATCACGTGCCTGCGATCAATAATTGACTTTGAGGGCACCATATCCAACAATCTCCCACTTGCACTTAAGGCTAATTATTGCGATGTCGCATACTCACAGCCCGTGTGATACCAAACACCCAACTCCTCTACTGATCAGTTTCACAGAGCTCGTTTGTGAAACTATCGCTTTCGAGAAATAGCCTAAGTGAGAGGATCCGCTCTGATGTTTCTTTCTATGTCTCGCTTTATCTCAAGTTCGCGGAGAAAACCATCTCCCGAAATGTGCAAAACCTATCTTAGAATATGTCTGGATATCTGACAGGACCCAGTTCATAAATGAACTCTAAATCTGGTAATCTTCTTAGACTGTATCGTCAACTGAATTTAATCAGTATCTTGCGCCATGCCTCCCTCAGTATCTGCTTGGACCGCCTGTCCAAACTACTGCTCCTTATCAGAGGGAAAACTATAACTCTGACAGTCACTCTGTCATCCAGGTCACCTTGGAAGCCTGGAATGATAAGTGTCTCCCGAAAGAGGCTGCCGTTATCAAAACCCTAGAATATGCAGTTATGTTCTAAAACTGCTTCCGAACTTTTCTCCAGGATTAGATTGATATCAAATTATTGCAGCTAGTGCAAAAACAACATCTGTTGTAGTGCTTGACATCTCATTATTGACTCAATTGCCTAAGCAAGTGATATGCCATTCATGTACATCCCTCTCCACTTTAGTCTGTAAGACACCTTTAGAGAGGGTGACTCCATCACCTGCAGGTACACTACCATGCCTGGAGTCTTCCATTCTAAAAACACCTTTAGAATACTGTCTATGTACCCAGATTGGGACACTACCCAAATCTAGATCTAAAACAATAGATCTAGTAACCAGAATGTCTGATATTATATCCATATCCTATATGGAGAAACCACTGTGTGACAACAAAAGAATAACCGATCGTAGTATAGTAATTTCACTTCCTACAATGTGTATGTCATCCAAATACCAGGACATCACACCCTACTACCTTCTCAACAGATCCATCCCCTATTCTGATGAAGTCAAAACCTATGAATGGCAAATCAAAAATAGATGATCTATCTCCGCTATATATGCTTTAGTCTATAAATAGACATAAGATACTTGTCCACTATGCTTTCGCTTCTCCCACAGACTATGACAACCCTCTGGTAGAGTCATATACACGTGCACTTCTAAAGCTAGTTTAGACCGACGCTATACTCATCCTTCTACCGGGTCTCATAGTGTGGAACAACAGTAGTGTCAAGTTTGGGTAAATAAGAACCTCCTTACCATCGTCTTTGAGGATACCTAAGTACCTCTCGGGCACCTGAGGTTACCCACCATATCTGCGGAGTGGCTAACGGAATGTCAAATCTGATTGAATCATTAGGTTCTTATCAAATTTTCAGTAATCGTTTGCGGTTCTGGAATCACTTCCAGTTCTACCATACTCGCACTACTGTTTTCTGAAAAAATTCATTTTACTAAAACTGTGGCGAGTCAAGAACAATATCACTGTTGATCTTCCAGATGGTAGAAAATTAACCCTCCTCATAGCCCGGGTTAACCCACAAACAGCCATTAAAGAAACTTGCCTTGAGTTATTCAGAGTCTGGTTTTAAGCATAAGCCGGACAACTCCATATAACTTAATATCGTTAAGATATGATCCATTCTATATAGAGTACAGAAACAGGGACACCGATTTAATTGGAACCAGATTCAAATCATGCAGCTTTCTCCAGTGCATGTCAACTAAATAGAGAGAGGCCAATCAACATAACTCAACTTAGAAGTGCATACAATTATGAGTAACCTGAAAAAGAGAAGCAAGTTTCTCAAAACCATTACTATAAATTGAATACCAAACACACGTATCTACATCTTCGATTACCTTGAAGATTCCCGATACTTGCAACACATGGTTCTCTACTTTATTCTTGTACCTATAACTTCTCAAAATTCAAACCTTATATTTCTACGAAACACTTGTCGAAAAACTTGAGAAGTCACAAGTAAATAGAATATAGTATGAGGACCAACCCCTCTGTCCTAATGGACACTGGACAATATACAATACTTTGTATAATTCCCCTGAGTTAAATAACTCAAACCCTGTGCGTCGTAGGTTGAAAACTGTACTATGGTTATGAAGAATTACACCGCTGTTTAAAGCTCCTTACCTAACCATCAACTGATATAGGTAAATGTCATGGACATAATTTTAAAAAATTATGTCTCACTTTGTAAAATAAACGTACAGATATATCAGTTTGAAATTGGTGCATAACAACGAATATTCAAAACCAAATATTTGTCGTCCGACAAAACCCAGGCGATTTCCTAAAATATCACCAATTACAACGAATCCCGATATAATGAGGATGATCGCCTAATTCCCAATAACTTACTCCTACTCATCATCTGTAAAACCATACAGATGTGAAAATCATACCTGGTAAATACATGCCCTAGAGCAAGGGTCTAATTGGGAAATCAGTTTTCTATTAACAACGCACAGTGAAACTGAAACATTAAAATTTTTCGTAGGGGTATCCGGGTATTCCAGTAATGCTTCTTCCTTTATCAGATTCATATCTGTAACCGTATATTTCCTTGCCATCTCTCCAAATCCCTTTATTTGTCTTTGGTCGTTACCTTTTTTACACCATCGTTAGAATAAATGGTTTTCTTCTTTCCCTACAGTTCGGCACCAGCCTATGGTTTGGAAGAAGACTATCCAATAAGAGTAACATGTGTACTCTCCTAATCCAAGGAGTCCTCGCAACCTGAGAGAATGTAATGATAAAAGAAAACCTGAATAATCCTATTCAATTTATCCTGAACAGGAGAAATGCAAAGATGAAGTAGGAGTGGCAATGAACTACGCAGTTTGGTCATGAATGATAGCAGTCGCAATTTACTTTTCCCATTTTCTAATCCCTTTATTTTGTCTTTACTTATTATCTTCTGTACACCCAACTTAGGCAAATTGGTTTTCTTCATTCTCTACCTTTCGACAACTGCCTATGGTTCGGAAGAAGACTATCCAATACGCGTAATAGGTGTACCTTCTCCTAATCCTAGGAGCCCTCACAACCTGAGAGAAGGTAAAAGGAAAAGACAACTAAATAGTCATATCATTCTCTCCAGAACCAGAATCCATCCTTGAAAATGTTCTTTCGAGTTCGTATGTAATTAAACGATGGATTTATCCAATGGAAGTGGATCTACATAGCGATACGGAATGTTCCGGAGAAAAGCAAAGGGTAAAAGAAAGAGTGGCAATGTTGTATGCAATTCAGACAATCCAAAAGCCAGTGTTTTAAGAAAATTCGGTTAACTTGGTTACTGAGTTATAGTCCAGGGTCGGGCCA
Source organism: Agapanthus africanus (assembly GCA_030015575.1). Lineage (NCBI taxonomy): Eukaryota > Viridiplantae > Streptophyta > Magnoliopsida > Asparagales > Amaryllidaceae > Agapanthus > Agapanthus africanus. The sequence continues at coordinate 289,262,111 of JASDDO010000029.1, forward strand.
TGATCGCAGTTAAAGAGGGAGAGAAAAGAAACACTCAGCCTGCACTCTATCCTAGATCAGAATGTTAATCTCTTTATCTAATCATGATGTCTCCCACTGTATCCTCAAATTCTCCTCCAAACCTGGAAGTAGAATTAGTCGGGATACCCGAGGAGTAAACCAACTCATTAGTGGGAATCGGGATCCAACTATCATCGCAAGATAACATGATGGAATCTACTCACGTTATCATACTCCAGAAGGTATGTGCAAGCCTGACAAATTTTAGTTTCTTTCGAAACTCTCGATGTGTGTTTTTACCCCTAGGACCCAAGTGATCTTGACGGAGTCAACAAATCAAAAAGTCCTAATCAAGTTCAACCCGTCATTATCTTTATTGCATTAAACCCACCCGCACGAGTCCTTGACAGAGTCAACAAGGCCGTACGACTGTCCTAACCAATCGCATATCCATGGTACAAACAAGCACCATTTAGCTATCGTACATTATGCCTAGACGGAGTCAACAAACGCAGCTCGAATACTAAGTAATACTAATTTGAAATGACAGAGGGCTACAGCCGGTTTTTGGCGAAAAACCTTTAATGTATTGAACTTGATATCATTGAAGGAATCCGAGTGGTTTTACAAATATATAGTGGCGAAAACTTTTGCTAATGAGGTCACTCCCGGTGAAGGGATCTCGGCTCTTTCCCCCTAGAATGAGGTGCAGGATATTCCAACTGAATACTGCTGTGCAAAGCAAAAAGTAATGACTATAGTGAAGTTATTACCCTGACGCAAACCTCTGCCCAAGGGGTCACTCTCGACGAAGGGATGTCGGCACTTGTCTCATCGAATGAGGTGCTGGATATACATAACCGAATACCACTGTGCAAAACAAAAGAAAACGTCCTTGTAATAACAGATTTTTGAAAATTGTTCCAACAACATCGAACAGGTCTCTTTTCCTTACATTGATCTGAATCAATGTAGTCCCATCAATTAATCACACCAGAAAAGAACGAGAATATGATGCACGTATATGCCATCCGCATTCGCCACTTGGTCCCGTCATGACCCGTTAGGTTACTTAACTAACGAAGAGCGGGGACTGAACTAGCGCGGGTGTAAAATATATACAACATCTACTAGTATATATATATAAATAATATATAATAATCACTCCAGGCGTGATAAATGCAACATCACAGAAAATTAATAAGCATCACAGAACAATACAGATAATCTGGGAGCCCCGGGTTTCCTTTCAGCCGCAATTGAAACCCAACGTTCCCCTGGTCGTATCGATAGCCTGTGCAATGAAAACCTAGACCCCTACGAGCACGGCAGGATACCCGCCAAAACCAGAAGCGAGGCAGCCCCTTTAAGCAAAGTGAATGGACCACCCAGCAATTAAGGAATCCGGTAACTTGAGCACCCCTCCTTTGGTCAACCAGTACCTCCTACGAGTATGGCGGATAGCCCACCAATTCTAAAGTGAACCCCCTCCATCTCAAAGCCATGTGATGCGGGCCCGTTTCCACTCTAGAACCTGACTATCCATGCACTCTACCGCGGGGTAATCCTAGTACAGAAAAGAAAATATGTGCAACCGTGACATCGACCTCAACCCGGTCGTGACCCAAAGGAATAATATACAAACAGGCAGTGACGACAGTCCACATGTCGGACGCTCGCCCTGCGATATCAAAAGTACAAATAAATCCAAATTGCACTACCAGTGCACGCAAACTATCTATCACGATAAATCCGCAACATCACAGCACAACACAGAACATCAACGTGAATGTCACGTTCACAAACCCATCTAAAAGGACTATAGCGATTAGACAAGATTTACTGCTCGAATGACATTCACGGTCGCAGATAGTAATGTAATGCACTGTAAACTTTAAATAATGTTAGAAAATATCGATTTCGAAATAATACTGGAATAGCCCCAAACAACCTGATAAAACCATATCCAAATTGGGCTAAACAAACAATCCCACTGAACCAAGATTCCAGAGATCAGACCAACACCCAAATAAGAAGCACAAACATTCCAGTATGGACTAGTTCGCAGCCCAGGGAGCAATGCACTCAGTTTTTTAGTGGAGGAATCCTCCCGTACTTGTTCTGTGGTCTTATGGTCATGTCAGTAGTCTTCTGCACTTGTTTAAATAATTTTTGAAGACACATTTGAAATTGACAGAAAATGGAATTCTTTGTGTAGTGAATTGGGTTTGTTCCATTTTGATACTTTAACATTGTCTAAACAAGCTAGCTAAGGGTTAATGGGTTGGCTCTGATACCATGTTAGGTTACGGCAGCGCCGCGACCATCAATACGAGACCAAATGCGGAACAAAAACATTTCAAACAAGGCGCTACCACAAGAAAATACCCGGATCGTTCCATTAACTGTTAACTAGAAAAACTGTAAAGGGGTTTCAAAGATTATACCGATTGATCTGTGTCCTTCGGTCTTCAATCTCTGTCCCATGCTTGTCGCGGCTGCCCCGACGAACTTCGCTCTCTGGTCTCGCTTGTCGAAGTGGCACCATATCGAGGAATCTTTATACGGGCTCCCACTTCAAACCGAAGCAACTCGGAAATGAAGTTTGCTACCCGACATGTCCAAGGTGAAGTAGAGAATGTGGGTGATTACTTTGTCTCTAGACATCCATTGATTCTCAACACATGAGATGGTATGGATGTAGGTTGAAGAAGATGCCATTGATGAGGAAATTGTCAGTACTAGAAAAGCTAGTGAAGAAGAAGAAGAGCTTGCTTATTGTGTGGGATGAAAAATGTGAAAGCTCTCTTAATAATCATAAGACCAAGACCCACACTATATGTGGCTGCCCTCTCTCTCTTCACACATCATTTCCATATAATAATCAATCAAGAGATTAGATATGGCACAAAAAATAACACCATGAGTCATCAACAAAACACATGCCACATTTAATGCTCTTGATTACGAATAGCACTCACAATTTCTACTTAATAAACTTTAAACCAAAATTTAAAACAGTAAATAGAAAGACATCTTCTAAAGTAAACTCGTGACGGATCACAAGAATACCCCTCATCTGTATATACATACCTGTATCTGCATTCAGACTGAATACGAATGCAATGAGACCAAAGTATTCCAACACAATATAATACTAGGATCTGGTTTAAGCCAAAGCCCACTCGTATTATCCGTCCGAATCTTGACACGTGCACAAGTGCGGGTATATGATCGAACCATGCCATAAAATCATACGGCCTCTACAACGTTTCACCCGAACTTGGGAAACTTTCTGTGGGGAGACTCTAATGACTCATCAATACGCTGGCTGTGGATTTAACCATAAGCACGTCAGTGGCACTAGCTGTGCGTAACGGCAGCCGAGGTATTGAGCAAAAGGGAAGCAGATGAGCGAACTCATCTAGGAAACCCTACAGAGTATAACAGTGACAATATCCATACAGTCTGGTATGTTAGTCTAAGAGTATCGAATATAGAGTCTAGGGGGCTGGATAAAGTCAGACCCCCAATAACGCGATAATTCGTATCGGTATAAAGCCCATCACCTCTTGAGAAACTACTTATCCGAATCAGTAATTCTCGACTACCTTGGCCAAGGTTTTCTGGTGATGGCCACCCATGCACTGTGTGACATCAACCCCTAATACTGGGAGAGACGAATCCCCGACGATCTGCTCACTGCGTCCTTGTGGCTCGGGACTATACCCAACTAAAACCTGTTTGCACGACTCTTTTGAGCCGTGGTAAGGTAATAATCAAAGCACGGTAGGAACTCACACGAGACAAATGACGATCTCAGGTCGGCAGACTAACCTGTACACATATCACCTAGGAATTGCTATCTGACAATAGGTATAATACCAACTAGAAGGTTCCCGGCGAGTCCGTCCAGTGTACTCATAACCCAATGAGCACCTGTATACTATCTTAGGTGAACAAACTAATACCAATGTCTTGTGAGACCTGGCCACCACCCCTCATCGGGGTCTCGATCAGTATACACTAGTCTACTCTGGAGTATGAATGCCCATTCTCGAAACTCCCACGACTAGGGATATTCATGGAGACGCTTATAGACCACCAGCTTCCATGTATATGATCGCCATCATAATGCTGGTAGTCAAGCAAGAATCGTATGGGCTCTATCAACATGTAATAGTGATGATAAAGACAAACCAGATAGAATACTATCATCTTGAGTAAGACTGTCCTACCGGTATAAGTCCTCCCTCAATCATTGCAATCACGTGCCTACGATCCAATAATTGACTTTGAGGGCAAACATATCCAACACATCCATGCCAAATTAAAATTTTGCCATGCTTAAACAACCCTAAACTTAGATCTTAAACTAGAGAAACATACAAAACTAAAAGCAAACAACTTTACTTCTAAGTGATTAGGGATTACAACCTTTGTAGTCCGTTCCTTCGCTTCATAAACTCCATGTTGTGGTCCCTTCGCTGCGATCATCAAGCTCTTGGACACTTGATAGGCTCCATAAGGTGAATGATGTGTGCTTGCTTGAAGCTTTCACAATCCAAGATGATCTACTTTGAGGATACACAAACCCAAGCTATCACTTCACTAATATGGAATTAGTGAAGCTAACACCCTAATCTGAATGGCTAGTATAGATGGGGATGATAAAGTAGGAATTTTGCTCTCTTTAGTTTTTTTTTTCTCACAATTTTTCTTCAAGTGCTCAAGTCAAGAGAGCTAGAACTGAGATGAAGAAATGAAGAAGATGAAGTGAATCATGATGAGGTTAGAAATTCAACCAAGATTTAAGAATGTAATGGCTAACTCATGTAGAGAATAAACCATGAACTAGGACTAGGGTTAGGTTAATAAATATCTTAGAAATATCAAAAGGGTGGACTTGGTCAACTAGAAGAAATATCTTAGCATAAATCCACATTTTTGAATTAACTAAAATAAATATACATCTAGCCCTAATCACTAGCCATGGTGTGAATCTCATAAACCCTAGTTGCATGTATAACCTAGCATGTTACAATTATACATATCACATATATATAATTTTGTAACAAAAGAAAAGAATAAAATAAACATATATCACATATCTATTAAATGTATCCAAAGTGAGAAAAAGTAATCCTTAAGTGAGCTAATATTAGTTAATATAATTTAATATATCAAATATATAATTCTACATTAAATTATTAAATCAACACTTGATTTAATAATCTGGCTATATTACATATAACCGACTAATATAATATGTATCATTTTATCGAATCAACACTTAATCCAATAACCCGGTTATATCACATATAACTGGCTGATATCATATATCGAGAGAATAGAATACGGTATCATATATCGTATTAATCTCAGTCCCGCACATATCATATATATGCTCCTACTCTGTTTCGCCTGAGCCAGGAAACCTCTGTGTAGGACTCTAAAAACTCGTCAATACGCCGGCAGTAGGTGATGATCATATCAAACACCTACAAGCCGCAAGTGGTCAACTAAACGTAACGGCCACCCGGGTATTGAGTGATCAGAAGGTCAACAAGCAAGCCTGTACATACTCCTGCGAATCCAATCTGTAACACTACCGTACAGTCAGGTCTCTTCGTCTGATATGTCGCATATCCAGTCAAGGGGTGGTAAACGTCAGACCCCCAGTAACCGATAGGTCATGTCGATGTAAGGCTCATAACAGATTGAGAAACTACTGATAAAACTTACCAGTAGATCTCCATACCAGCCCTGGACAGGGACTTCTGGTTATAGCCAATCGAACACAGCCTAACATCAATCCCCAATACCGGGAGAGACGAAACCCCTCCTATCGCTCATTGTCTCCATGTGATTCGGGACTGCACCCAAAAGCCACCATTTTGCACATTCTCATGAACATAGTAAGGTGGAAATCAGAGCGCGGTAGGAATCACATAAGACTCTATGACGATCTTGGGTCTACAGACTAACCTGTACCAGTGTCACCAGAGAACTGCTACCTGACTATAGGTATAATATCATTTAGGAGTTCTCGGTGAGTCCGTTCAGTGTACCCAGTCTCCACTGAGCACCCGTATACCATCTTTGATGTCAAACACCAATGGATGTGGGATCATCCATTTCCTATCATATGGGTCAAGATGCGTATATGCTAGTCTATTCTGGAGTATCGATGCCCTGTCTCGATACACCCTCGACTAGGAACAATTATAGGATGTACTTTTGGACTACCATGGCCCCACTAGTATGCTCTCCATCATAGTCCTAGTAGTCAAGTACACATCCTAAGGGCTTTATCAACATGTGAGAGCAAGACAATAATACAATACAAGTCAACATGTTAAGACAAAGAGCAACCAGATAGCATACTATCAAATCAAGCAAGAAATTCCTTCCTATATACATCCAAGCATCCACTATAATATACATCATATGTACAATAATGGCCCCTAGGGCATATACATAACTAACAATCTATTGCACTAAGGACAGCTTTTGTAGTATCTCATACCCAACATCCCGAAGAGTCTCTTAAATTGTATTTGGGGTATGGCCTTCGTGAGTTGATCCGCAGTATTGTCCTTCGTGTCAACTCTCCTGACCTCGATCTCTCGGCGATCAACTATCTCCCGGATCTGGTGATACCACCTCAGAATATGCATGGATCTCTGATAGTACCTGGGTTCCTTGGCAAAGCCACAACTCCATTGTTATTATAATAAAAAGCTATTAGGTGCTCAATGGACGGAACCACACTAAGTTCAGTTATGAACTTCATCATCCAGGTAGCCTCTTTAGCAGTATCGTTGGCAGCGATGTATTCAGCCTCCATCGTTGAGTCTACCATGGTTTTCTGTTTGGATCTTTTCCAACAAACCGCCCCTCCATTGTGGGTAAAAAAAATCCCGAGTGCGACTTAGAGTCGTCCTTATCACTTTGGAAGCTCGAATCGGTAAAGGACTCCACCTGGAGTTCTCCGTAACCATACACCAAGAACATCTCTTTAGTCCTTCTCAAGTACTTGAGAATGTTCTTCACAGCTATCCAGTGACTCTCTCCAGGATCTGCTTTATACCTACTCATTACACTTAGTGAGTATGCTACATCGGGTCTAGTACACAGCATCGCGTACATGATAGAGCCTACTGCCGAAGTATAGGGTATCCCATGCATGCGAGCTCTCTCTAAATCAGTCTTGGGAGACATTTCTTTGGAAAGAGTGAGTCAAGAGATCATGGGTAAATTCCCACACTTGGATTTTTCTATCCTAAACCTCTTTAGTATGGTGTCAATGTACCTGGATTGGGACAATCCCAGTATCCGTTTAGATCTATCTTTATAGATCTTAATCCCCAAAATGCTGGAGGCATCACCTAAATCTTTCATTGAGAATCTTTGTGATAAGAAGAGCTTGACTGAGTGCAGCATAGGAACATCATTTTCTATCAAGAGTATGTCATCCACGTACAATACGAGAAAGAAAACCTTACTATCTGCCACCTTCTTGTATATACAAGGTTCATCTACGTTTTTTATGAAGTGAAACTCTTTGACTACAACATCAAAATAGATGTTCCAACGCCGCGATGCCTACTTTAATACATAGATGGATTTAAGCAGCTTGCTCACCTTTTCGCTGCTCCCACTGTCTATGACGCCCTCTGGCTGAGTCATATACATGCACTCCTCTAAATCACTATTTAGAAAGGCGGTCTTAACATCCATTTGCCAGATTTCATAGTCATGGTATGCAACAACGACACGTAGGATCCGGATGGACTTAAGCATAGCCACTGGAGAAAAGGTTTCATCATAGTCCACACCTGGTCGTTGACGAAAATCTTTTGCAACAAGTCTAGCTTTGAAAGTCTCAACTTTTCCATCTACACCAGGTTTCTTCTTAAAGATCCATTTGCTCCCAATGGATTTTACCCCTTCAGGAACAACTTCCAAAGTCCATACTTTGTTGGTGTACATGGATTCTATCTCAGATCGCATTGCATCCAACCACTTCACAGAGTCCCTGCTCGTGATGGCCTGCTCGAAGCTAGTCGGGTGATCATCTTCTATTTGCTCCCAATAGTATCTCTCAGGTGGATGAGGAACCTTACCAGATCGGCGGAGAGGCTGGGGTTCATTGGGAACTATAGAATCCTCTGGTTCCACTAAATCTTCTGTTGTAGTTTGTGCTGCTGGAACTTCTTCCACCTCTAGCTCTTCGCCACTAATTTTTTTACAAGATATTCCTTTTCTAAAAAGGTGGCGTATTGAGAGACAAACACTTTTTATTCCTCAGCATGGTAGAAAATATATCCTTATGAATTCTTTGGATATCCCACAAACTTGCATAGTAGTTGATCGTGCCTCGAGTTTGTCAGAATTTTGCCTTTTGACATGGGCCGGACAACCCCATATCTTAACACGTTGAAGATATAGTCTCTTCCCACTCTATATCTCATATGGTGTGGTAGGTACAGATTTAGATGGAACTTGATTCAATAGGTATGCTGATGTCTCAAGCGCATAACCCCAAAAGGTAATAGATAACTCAGCGGTGCTCATCATAGAGCGCACCATATCTAATAGGGTTCGATTTCTCCATTCCGATACACCGTTGTGCTTTGGTGTATACAGAGGAGTAAACTGAGAGAGAATCCTATTCTCTTTTAGATAGTCACGGAATTCCGTGCTCAAGTATTCTCCTCCTCGATTAGATCGAAGGACCTTAATACTTTTACCCGTTTGGTTCTCGACTTCGTGCTTATATTCTTTGAATTTCTCAAAAGCTTCGGACTTGTGTTTCAACAGGAACACATGTCCGTATCTTGAGAGATCGTCAGTGAATGTAACGAGGTATGAGAAACCATTCCTGGCATGTGTAGACATGGGACCACATATATCACTATGTACCAGTCCCATGAGTTCTGTAACTCATTCTCCGTGTCCACTAAACGGAGTTTTGGTCATCTTGCCTTTGAGATATGACTGGCAAGTATAATAAGATGAATATTCGAACGGATTCAAATATCCATCTTCATGTAACTTAGCGAGTCGTGTCGCATTGATATGACCTAGTCTACAATACCACAAGAAGGATTCGTTCATTTTCGAACTCTTCCACTTTTGTCTGTTATATATATTAAGAACTATGGTTTGATTCAGAACGTATATGCCATTATCTAACGAGCCTGATCCAATTAACTTTTGATTCAGAAAGATATTCACAACATTATCCTGTACTACAAAATTATATCCTTCTTTACACAATAAAGAAACTGATATAAGATTGCATATCAGGGTCGGAATGTAATAGCATACGTTCAGAATCAATGTATTACCATTTGGTAATACAAGGTGATATTCACCAACTGTTTTGGCTGCAACATTTGCACCATTCCTTACTCTTATGGAATGTTACCCTCTTCCAGTTCCCTACCTTTTCTTAGCCCATGTAACATATTACATATGTGGGATCCCGATCCGGTATCTAATACCCAAGACGTAGAGTGAACTGAGAAACAATTCTCGATAACTAATACACCCGAAGAAGATGCATCAACAAGCTTATTTATCATTGGGCGGCGTGGGAATCTAGATATTACTCTATTTCCTGCTCTGTCTTATAACAATTATAAGAAAGAACGAAACCAACGTTCCCCTGCTCAGTATAACAAGTGGGTTCGGTCAATACATCCATATTATTATCTTGATTAAGGCCTGACATGGTCACTAACTGGAAAGAGAAAGAGGAAAATACTTTAGCGTATGCTCTTGTAAGATTAGATTGGTTATTATGTTATCTAATCAGGATGGCTCCTATTGTTTTTATCAAATCTTCCTTCATACCCAAAAGGGTAAGACTAGCCAGGATTAGTTACACCTTATAAGTTTGCCAATCGTTTAGCCAGGCCATTGTTGGTATTTTGAGGAAGGTCCCTGTGCTTTCGCACGCTAATTAAAATAAACCTCATTTTCCTATAGGCATAACCCCGTTAACATCTTTTTAGACACCTATTCGATCGGCTAATTGTGATGTATAAAACTCTCACAGAAGTAACTCTTACTCACAGTGGGTATCAGAATCCAACTATCTCATAGAAGGAATGCAATCTCATTGTAAATTTCAACACTTGAAATTCCCGATAATACTTTTTCCCCTAGCAACTTATGACCTTAACATATTGAACAAATCATAATCGCTAGACAAGTTCAACCCGTAATTTCCTAATTAAATTAAACCCACCCGCACGACCCTTAACATAGTCAACAAAGTCGTACGACTACCCTAATCCAATTGCATCTCATGCTTTAGCAGATAAACACTAATTAGCAACCACACACTATGCCTTAATATAGTCAAGAAACGTAGCACGAATACTAAGTAGTACTTAGCTGAAATGACGGAGGGTTATGCCAGGTTTTTATGAAAACATTTTGCATAATGAACTTGATATCGTTGTAGAAACAAGTGATTTTGAAAAGCAGTGTTTTTGATACTTTTATTAGTTTCGCTAAAGTGGTCACTCCCTGTGAAGGGATCTCGGCTCTTTCCTTATCGAATAAGGTGTGGGATATTTCACAGATACCACTGTGCAAAACAAGAACTATAGAAGAAATCAAAAACAAAATCGAGTGAGTTGTGGCATCGACTAGTTTCGCTAAAGAGGTCACTCCCGGTGAAGGGATCTCTGCTCTTTCCTTATTAAATAAGGTGCTGGATATTCTATAAGGAATACGGCTATGCAAAGCAAAAACTAGAACTACCCTCTTTGAAAAATTGATTCCATAACATTTTCAAGGTTTCTTTTCTTTCATTAATCTCATTAATGGCGTCCCATCATTTATGCTTACTAAGCATCACAGATGAAACGAAAATACAACGTACGCTTATGCCATCCGCATTCACCATAGTGTCGCGTTATGCACCGTTAGGTTACTTAACTAACGGCATACCGGGGTGGGACTAGCGCGGGTGCAAAACATAAGCATGCAACGTTTATTATATATCATATATACAATAATAAAGTATTCGTATCATGCATATAAAATGATCACATCATAGAATATCAGCAGCAGAAGATAACATATGAAATATTGGATATACTAGGAGGTTCTGCTTTATTTTGAGCCTGTATAAAACACATATTCCACGGTCATGATGAAAAGCCACACCCACATTCCTAGACCCCTACGAGAGCTGCAAGCAACCCTACCAATTCTAGGGTTTGGAGAACCGGTCTAGACTCCTCGAGATGGCCTCCCACTGGACCCTAGAACCCGGTTACTTGTGCTCCTTTCCTTGGGTCTATCCTAATGCGGAAAAGTAAATAATATACAATGGTGAGATCATCCTTAACCCGGAATTGCCCTAATAAAAGAATATTATATACAATGAATTTTATATGAATGAAAATAAAAACCCCCATCTCACATAAAACCCCCGGCTATTCAAATCATGACGATCCAATATAACATATCACCAGAACACATAACATCACATGTCATCAACGTAAGTAAATATATGTATCCCAATTGTCGTTGACATATAGCAATTAAAATAGCGATGCGCCACATATAACACTTACAGTCGTAGAAAAGAAAATGTCAAACTAAAATATTTGGAATCCACAATCACCTTAGACATCATAAACCCGAAATATCACATATTACGGATTTCATGCCTAACTATATGAATTCCACATATTGTATCACATTTTAGAAAAAGCTAGGCGACGTTAAAAATTCCGATCGAATCAACAAACACCCAAAATTTCCCAAAAGCTCAACAATTGAGCGTAGTTTAAAAATACTCAAAACATGCCACAGTACCAATGAACCAGCCGTAGAAGGGTCAACCATTGCCTCAACTGTGGCGCAGCTAAACTACAATAAACCCTAGGGTTTAGTGGCGGTTCTAACGGTCAAAGAATCGAGTTAATGTTTCGTTTTTCTAGAGGTTCCACCACATCACATGCAAGATATTTTAATGTTCTTTAACTATGAGAAAATCCAACTCTTGGAAAATTTTCCGGCAAGGGTTAAAGTGGGTATTTGATATTCGATCGAAATTTTTAACACCGTCTAAATAACCCGAAAACAAACTAGAATTACGAATACGAAATACACTGAATTGCCTCTGTAAAAAGATAACATCACATGCAAATTTAGCAAAAACAAACAACACCTGAAATACCAAACCTAGAGACTAAAACACTGTAATAATTTGAAACCAGAACCCTGCACAAAAACCGAGCAGGACAGTTTTGAAGCTAATGTGGCTGGCCTAAAAAAGGTGGAGGGGGTTGAAATTTCTACATTGTTCATATTGTATCTCATACAGCATTCTGCAGCTGTTTTAAAAAAAAATTTACTCTCAGAAAATTTCGACAGAAACTAGGGTTTGTATTCGGGTGTTTCGGAGTTGTTTCGGTTTCGTAATCCTACAATATCCGTCTAATTTTCTAGCTAGACTCTGATATCACTGTAGGGTTCCTATGCACGACAGTGAGGTTTTGGGTGGCATCATCTATGTCAAATTAAAATTTTGCCATGCTTAAACAACCCAAAACTTAAACCTTTAACTAGAGAATCATACGAAATTAAAAGAAAACAACTTTACTTCTTAGTGATTAGAGATTACAACATTTTTAGTACGCTCCTTCGCTTTATAAGCTCCAAATTGTGGTCCCTTCACTGTGATCATCAAGCTCCCGCACACTTAAGTGGCTACATGAGGTGAATGATGCATGCTTGCATGAAGTCTTCATAATCCAAGATAATCTACTTTGAGGAGACACAAACCTAAGCTATCACTTCACTAATAAGGAATTAGTGAAACTAACACCCTAATCTAAATGGCTAGTATACATGAGGATGATTAAGTATGAATTTTTCTCTCTTTATATTTCTTTTTCTCACAATTTTTCTTCAAGTGCTCAAGTCAAGAGAGCTAGAATTGAGATGAAGAAATGAAGAAGTAGAAGTGAATCAAGATGTGGTTAGAAATGCAATCAAGGCTTAAGAATGTCATGGCTAAATCATGTAGGGAATAAACCATGAGCTGGGGTTAGGGTTAGGTTAATAAATATCTTAGAAATATCAAAAGGGTGGACTTAGTCAACAAGAAGAAATATCAGAGCATAAATCCACATTTTTGAATTAACTAAAATAAATATACATCTAACCCTAACCACTAGCCATGGTGTGAATCTCATAAACCATAGTTGCATGTATAAGCTTGCATGTTACAATTATACATACCACATATATATAATTTGATAACAAAAGAAAAAATACAATAAACATATATCACATATATGTTAAATATACCGAAAGTGAGAAAAGTAATTCTTAAGTGAGCTAATATTAGTTAATGTAATTTGATATATCAAATATATAATTCTACATTAAATTATTGAATCAACACTTGATTTAATATTCCGGCTATATTACATATAACCGACTAATATAATATGTATCATTTTATCGAATCAACACCTGATCCGATAACCCGGCTATATCACATATAACCGGCCGATGTCACATATCGCGATAATAGAATACGGTATCACATATCGTATTAATCTCAGTCCCGCACATATCACATATGTGCTCCTACTCTGTTTCGCCTGAGCAAGGAAAGCTCTGTGTAGGACACTAAAGACTCGTCAATACGCCGGTAGTAGGTGATGATCATATCAAACACCTACAATCCGCAAGCGGTCAGCTAAACGTAACGGCCACCCGGGTATTGAGCGATCATAAGATCAACAAATAAGTCTGTACATACTCCTACGAATCCAATCAGTAACACTACTGTACAGTCCGGTCTCTTTGTCAGATATGTCGCATATCCAGTTTAGGGGTGGTAAACGTCAAACCCCAGTAATCGATAAGTCATGTCGATGTGAGGCTCATAACGGGTCGAGAAACTACGGATAACACTTACCATTAGATTTCCATATCAGCCCTGGCCAGGGACTTCCAGTTATAGCCAATCGAACATAGCGCAACATCAACCCCCAATAGCGGGAGAGACGAAACCCTTACTATCTCTTATTGCCTCCATGTGATTTGGGACTGCACCCAAAAGCCACCGTTTTGCACGTTCTCATAAACGTGGTATAGTGGAAATCAAAGCACTGTAGGAATCACATAAGACTCTATAACGATCTAGGGTCTACAAACTAACCTGTATCGGTGTCATCAGAAAACTGCTACTTGACGATAGGTATAATACCATCTAGAAGTTCTCGACGAGTCCGTTCAGTATACCCAGTCTCCACTTAGCACCCGTATACCATCTTTGATGTCAAACACCAATGGATGTGGAATCATCCATTGCCCATCATATGGGTCAAGATACGTATACGCTAGTCTACTCTGGAGTATTGATGCCCTGTCTCGATACACCCTCGACTAGGAACAATTATAGGATGTACTTTTGGACTACCCTGGCCCCACTAGTATGATCTCCATCATAGTCCTAGTAGTCAAGTACACATCCTAAGGGCTTTATCAATAGGTGAGAGCATGACAGTAACATAATACAAGTCAACATGTTAAGACAAAGAGCAACTAGATAGCATACTATTATATCGAGCAAGAATGTCCTCTCTATATCTATCCAAGCATCCACTATAATATACATAATATGTAAAATAATGGCCTCTGGGGCATATACATAACTAACACATCCAACATGTGTCCATCAACGACACAACAAAATCAATATAAAATCCTGAGTGTCCTTCATCGACATTCGAAATCATCATAAAACCCGTGTCCAGTATCGACACATAAATCATCATATCTCAGGCGCCGTCTTATCGGATCGGCCCTTATATCTCAGGAACCGACTCATCAGATCGGTCTTCATATCCATTTGTCTTATATCACTCTGGTCGGTATCCTCCGGATAGCCACCGAGCCCAGTACTGTCACCGGTAGGTAGTATTCCCCTGCCAGGCTAAACGCCTTTCTATACGATCTTCTTGCCCCGGGGTACTGTACCGGGTCCATCATGTAACGACAATCGGTTTCTCCCCTGCCTCGATTCGGATAATCATCATAACTCACCACCGAGAAATCTCCTGGTGGACGCCGAAATATCATATCAAGAGAAGCCATGTTTTAAAAATAATCAGAAGTTTTTAAATATTATTTGTGGTTTCTCGAATCAAGAAATCTCATGAAATGCATGGCAGTAATGAAATAATATGCATAGGCATATAACAATACTATAATGCATAGCAAGTGTGTTCAGATGAGCGTGTCGTGTAGAAAGGAACATAAAGGGCAATAACTGAACTACTATGTGGTGCTATGTACTAAACAAATACTAAAATGCTAACAGGTTATAAGGCGGTATGGTGACATTGTGAGTTCTAATGTGTACATGGCATGGTAATTACCGATGATGTGTGTGTTAGCAAGAAAGTAATGTATGCGTGCAACATGAGCATCATCACTAATGATGCGTGTATCCTAGCGAACGAAGTCACATAAAGATAAAGGTATGAAACATAGTGTGTGTGTGTGTGTGTGTGTGTGTCATAATGAAAATAATACGAGCATATGCAGAAATAAGAAATCATAACACGAGTGTGAACAGAATAAAGAAATAATAAACACAAACGGTATGAAAAATAATACGCAAATATGTCTGAGCCATACAGTTATAGTTTAAAATATTACGAATCGTTGATTTTAGAAAATAGGGGACTGCGATGTTTTTGAAAAAAATACAATTTAGAAAGTCGTAATGTCCCATGAAGTTATCACTTAAAAGTGCGTAACGATTCATTAGTTTTGAAAATAGGTATGGCTTTAAACATATTAAACTATCTACTTGAGTGATTTTGAGCATTTCCTTTCATGTCGAAAATAATAGTGGTAATCCATTCTCTTCATATCTATCGTACGGTATAATCTATCGTACGGTATAATCTATCGTACGGTATCATTAAATCAATAGTACGGATTTATTATCAAATACATCATCTCATTTCATATCATCAAATATCTTCTCATGTCCTCATATACCATATCATGTCGCATCGCCTCATATCATCATATCTAATCATATCGACTCGTATCATCAAATCGGATCATATCCTCGTCTTATCATATCATATTGCAATATATATGTATCTATATACTACATAAGTAGATATAGCTCATAGGCTAAGAAACAAAATTAGGATATATTTTTCTATTAACTCTACTACTATCGCATATATTATCCTAATAACCTTATAGGCTTGGTATACATATCTAATATACCTATATATAACTATATATCAAGTATCCTAGTACTACATGTAGGGGTGCTATACGCCATCCACCCAACTTCCCCCGTAGATATACATATACGCACCTGCTATCCTCGCTCTATCAGATTCGGGAGGATGCCTTGCCCTCCTTCGTCATCTCGAATGTCCATGCGCTTGTACCTACTAATCAAAGCATATCGTATCTTATAAAAATCCAAATAAAAAACCGATACGACGAGCGAAGCGCAGATAGGTTATAACCTATGGTCAATGCGTACTAAAATAACAAAATACTCTGTGACGTCGACATACGAATGTCAAACGACCAAGTCAATCAAGAAAATCCAAAAAGCAAGTTTCAAATGTCGGAAAACATTGATAGAAATAAAGTAAAACATGAAATTAAACTTTTTAGCATATAGAATAGGCCTAGTTATCTAGTTAGTGAGCTACAGACCAAAAATCAAACCCTAATTCCGTGGTCGAACCGCAATTTGCTGCTATAATGCATTTATTATTGGCCAGGTCTTGATGGTTTAGGCTCGGGCTTCTAGGGTGGATTTCCACTGGTCTATATTTCTCACATTATCATCTATTAAATTTTCAGAGTACCACAATTGCTCCAGATTTCATTTGATCATCAAAATCTTCACAAAACTGACATCGAAAAAATTCTAAACTCAACTTTGAACTTCTAAACTCATTTAGATCAAGGATTCTGTCACTAATTAAGGTTGTAATCAATAATTACGCCTCAATTACATCTTCACTACTCATATCATCCATCAAAGCTCACTAAGTCTCGTCATAGAATTTTCCAAGTTCATAAAACCTAAACTTTTTAACTCTAAATTAATACATGAGGTTAGGAAACTTAAAAACTTGAAGAAAGATGAATGTTTTACCTCAAATAGCAACTCAAGAAAATTCCTAGATGGCCAAAGCTACGCAAAATCTCTACTTGATCACAACCTAGAGCTTAGAATGAGGCGAGGAATATTTTAAATGAAGGTGTCATGATGGTTTGAGTAAGATTTGTGAGGGTTTTAGGGTGGTAGAGAGTGGTGGGGGAAGTGGAGGAGATGGAGAAAATGAAGAAGGAGATGATGAAAAACGAATGAAGAAGGAAAAGAATGGTTGATAGAACCATCCCCCCTCTCTCTGATTCTCCCTCCTACCCATACTTCTATGTTTTCTTGTCCCTTTGATTTTTTTTTCTTTTTTCTTTTTCTTATTTTATTTTCTATTCAAACCATTTAAAAACAAAATAAAAATTGAAACCATGGTAAAATCATGAACTAAATATTACATGTTATCCACACAAAGCATGTTTAACAAATGAAACTAGCTTTAATGCACAATTAGTAAAATACGAATCAAGTTTAACGTAAACTTTTATGTAAATAATTGTATATAAATTTATAAAAGCCCAAATCAATTAAACACTTTCATAATTAATAATTCATTTTTTAAATTCCAATTATATTCCTAAATATAGGTATATAATTATACCATTCTTCTAAAACTCAAATCTATATTCGTATAATATCCATGAAATTATTATTTTATTATTTAAATTTCAAAAATAATATTATCTGTTTTCTAAAATTTTATAGTCTTCCACCCTTAAATTAATTCAGTCCCCGAATTTAAATTTAAACCCTCAAAGTATTCAAATATTTCAGTAAATCAAATCAATGGGGTTCCGAAATAATGAATAAGCCAAAAATATCATAGCACGACGCGTGCATATGAAAACAAGTACAAAACTCAACAATGATAACCCCGTCAAGTGTCATACAAATCATACAAGCTAAGATGTAAAAATGCAATTTGCGAAATCTATTGTTTAAATCAAATACAATATAATTAAGGCTACAATATGTATATAGTACGCATCCTTATGAAATCGTCTATGTAACTGAAAAATCTATAAAATATTCTTTTCAAATCGTAGTGTGATGCGTATGTCATGACACAAGTAGCGGATGTTCACTTGTAAAGAAATACACACACACACACACACATACACACGCTTTGCTTAAGATATACATCCCTCCGTTTTGAAAATGATTTAGAAGGGTTTTCTTTTTTGTAAAATTTCGTGTCTCTCACTGACACGTAGAAAAATAGTGAGACTATATCTCTTTTTAAAAAACTCCTTAGTAAATATCGATGCATGTAAAAAAACACTAAGGTATTGTCCTCAGACCAGTCCTGCTCTGCTACTATATAATATAGTATACCATAAAATGCGAAGCTCAAAAGAATCAATCTCAATGGGTGTATATGAAAACTAACTCACGTGCATCCGGTGCATGATTGGTTTCAAAAATGATAATAGGTAGTATGTAGTAACCACAATCAATAACGGTATTGCGTGTAGCGAGCGTTAGTGAGCACATGTCGTCCTTTGGGATTCGAGGAATTCGTAAATTCTTGCTTTAGTTGAGTCGAAAGAAATAGTAGAGAAATTCAAGAAATAGTTCAAGATTTAGTTGAATTTAATAGTTTCAAGAAGTTCAAGAAATTGTTTTCAAGAAAAAAATTTCAAGAAAATATTCAAGATTTAGTTATCAAGAAAATTGTAGAAGGCTTGCAGGATTCAAAGGGAATTAGTAGCCATCGATGACTATTCAAAATGATTCATCTTATATTGGTAGAATTAAAACTAGATTGATGGCTAATAATGAGAATTAGGGATCCCTTAAAGAAACTAGGGTTTCTCTTTAATTGCTCCTTGTCCTTTTTTTGATTGTCATTCTTATCTAGCCTTTAAGAAGAAGGATCATCAATCTAATCCCCAAGTTCTGACGAAATTCACAATAAATTGATCTCACTCACAATTTGGACATCTATGATTCTCTTTGCTAAAGTTTATAATCTTCATAAGACTTAAGATGAATATAGGATTCTCTCGCCATTTGATCTAACAATCCTTTGAATCCTAGCAAGCGGAGATTTACTCATACATAATGAAAAAAGAAGAATCAACAATTAAAGATTTTCTAATGCGGAGATTTAAAGAAAGCGAGATTAAAAGTAATGATCACATTTATTATTCAATTTCAAATTACAAATTCTTCAATTCGAGATTATAAGAAGAATTGCTCTCGATCACTCCCTTGAAGAGGTAATTTCTCCGACGATCTTCGCTTCGCTCAATCACCATGAGTCTTGGATCTATCGAGGATCACGTGCTCGTTGATGACGATCGGCTTCACGTAAAGGAATCTTGGATGATTTCGCTCGATGAATTTCTCAACGATTCTTGATCTTGGATCTTGATTTGGAATTGGATTTTTTAACTCATTTCTTGATTTGGTTTTCGGATCAAAAGTTTCCAACCCCTCATCTCAAGGCTTAGGACCTTTTTATAGCCCCTAATCATGCTTCCCCCATAAGCTAGGTTGTTACAAAGAGCCTTCTAGAATAAGCTAGGTAGTTATCAAGATTCCTCAACAAGCTTTGTTATTATAGAGAAGTTTTCAGAACAAGTTTGTTATAATGAAGTGTCCTCAACAAGCTAGGAAGTTGCAATGAAACTTCTGGAGAATTCTCGATAGCAACTCCTTGAATCGGCCGCGGATCCGCGGCGACTCGGCCTGACACGGCCTCGGTTCCGCGGCCAATTGGTGAGTTTGTTGCTTCAAAATTCTGTGGTCTTCTGGTGTTGACCTCTGGGTCTTTATATGATATCTATAATCTTCTTATCTTTTCTGAATATCTGCCAGTATTTGATTCTTCGATTACCTGTATTTTAATCGGCGAATTTTCGATTCCAATATTTGACCTGAGCTAATTTTTGCACAATATCTCAATGAAGAATGTTAGAAATATACAAAATTTTGCGTGAAATATTAAATACACAATTTCCTTCATAATGTTGATTATAATGTATAACACATGCTAAATGATATTTTGCAGACTTTTAATATGTGTTATATTTATAAAAAATATCTTTAGATGATTAAGAGAAGTAAGAAAATTGCCATATTAAAAGTACACCATTTTCGACTGAACAAATACCCCCAAACATGACTTTGATCGTCTCGAGCAAATTTTCATTATTCAAGAGAAGGAGAAAAATAGAAAGAAAAAGAAAAAAACAAACTTGCACACTTTCGTAGGCAGCACGAATGCACTGAGCACAAGCAACAAGCCTTTAAATCTCTATGTGTCCCTAGTAAGAGGAGTGTTGTCTCCTGAGGGTTTTCAGCAGATTGCACCCACAAAATACTATAATAAAAGAAAGAATGTGAAAGTTACATATCAAGATAAGAACTATGAAAGAAAAAACTTGAAAATCAGAGTTTTCAACTACACTAGTTTTTCGGTTGTCATGAGCCCTATCTTAAGAGTCATAAAAAGATGTTAGAAATCACATCATCCATCAATAAAATATCATATTTATTCTTCATCCCTACCTTTCTTCCAAACACCGATCATATACCCCTATGTGTATCTAAAAGACATCACTACACTCGGAGAATTTAATTCAAGCTATCAAACTCTTGTCTATCTACCTCGGTACTTTTTAGTTAGTGAATATTTTGGATGGAATTTCTCACACATTCTTCATGCGACCGTTAATACTTCTTTAGGTATTAACCGACCGATTACTAAATGTGCTCAAATATTAAGCGTAATTAGAAATTTCCTCGTCTTGCAACACCTAAGGCTTAGCAGTGACTCCCAAACCAGTTGATCTAAGGCACTAGGTGATGAAGCACCCTCGCTATATTTTTTTATGCTACCTTGGTGATTACAAAACCTGTGTTCATTTTTCTTCACCATTTTATACTTTTATACTTCACTTATTATTTTCTTTGTTTTTTTGCATATAGACAAGAGCATTTCAAGGTATCCTCTATTATCCCGAGTTTCAAGACGTGTGTAAGTGCGTATAGTTGGGTATCAACGTTCATATGTTTGGCTTCCAGAATAGAAACTATTTTTCAGACATATTTTTTTATTCTCAGATTAGTGACTTTTTTTATCTTACTAACCCTTGGGACAAAAACATATAACTACTTATTACTAATTTCATCTAGGATAACATCTAACTTTCTTGGTTTACTTAAATTCTTTCAATCTTTTAAATGTAATTTTTCACTTTTGAATTTTTATTATAAAAGAACATTTTTGAAAATTTTTTGCTTATGCAAAGTGTAGTGCAAAGTAATGCGTAAATAAGCACAAACCTCCCCCAAATCTGTTTACAGCAGTGTCATCTCTGTTGTCATTTGTTAAATCTCAAAAACCTGTATACTTGGAAGGAAAAGTTATTAATGGGGACGAGAATGAATGGACGTGAAAATCTCCCCCAAACTTATTTGTAATCATATGGACATTCTGTTAAGTCCTTTTTAACTCACTACCATTCTTATGGTTAGACAATTTATCGAGTCATGGAGTTGAGGCGGAGGAAATTTAGTTATGATAAATCGGCTGCTGTAAAAATAGGAGCTCCTCCGTGGGGCCAGCGGAAAAATACGGTTTTAATCTATGCCTATTCACTTTAAAAATATAACCATTTTTACTATTTTCAAATTCAACTGCCCCGTGCGAGTATACATAACGCACCACAAATTGTCCTTTCCAACGAGATTTTAACTTACCCGCATGAAGATGGAGACGGGAATCGTAAAGGACTTTTTGTCCTGGGATACAATTTTTTCTAAGAATACTTTTATCGTGAAATACCTTAGTCCGGTTCTTTACTATCACCACATTATCGTAAGCTTCATCGCGGAGTTCGCTTAGCTCATTTAATTGCAGCTTCCGAGAGCTGCAAGCTTGATTTAAATCGAAGTTAAGTTCTTTAATGGCCCACATTGCTTTATGTTCGATCTTGACAGGAAGGTGGCAAGCCTTTCCAAACACTAAACGGTAAGGAGACATACCAAGATCAGTCTTATACGCGGTACAGAATGCCCAAAGATCATCCGTCAATTTGGTTGACCAATCTTTCCTGTTTTTAGAAACTGTCTTCTCAAAAATTTGTTTGATTTGCCAATTGGAAATCTCAGCTTACCCGCTTGTTTGGGGATGACAGGGCATAGAAATTTTATGGGTGATTGAATATTTCCGCATCAAAGTCTCGAAAGAACGATTACAGAAATGCGTCCCATTGTCGCTAATTATAGCGCGAGGGTGTCCAAATCGCGAAAAGATATAATCTTTAAGGAACTTAATAACAACCTTGTTTTCATTAGTACGACATGGTTTTGCTTCCACCCATTTTGAGACGTAATCAACCGCTAAGAAGATATATAAATTCGTAAAAGAGTTAGGAAAAGGACCAAAAAAATCAATACCCCAAACGTCAAAAATTTCCACAACCAAGTTAGGTTGAGTGGCATCTCATTTTTTCGAGAAATCCGACCCGTGTGTTGACACCGTGGACAAGTTTTGCAATGATCAAATGCATCTTTGAATAATGTAGGCCAATAAAAACTACATTGCAAAGCTTTCTCCACCGTCTTACGTGGACCAAAGTGACCACCACATGCCTGATCATGACAGAAAGACAAAACACTCTTGAATTCATCATTAGGGATACGTCTGTGAATGATTTGGTCAGGACAATACTTAAACAAATAAGGTTCATCCCAGTAAAAATGTTTTGCTCGAGATAGAAATCGATGATTGTCTTGTTTAGACCATTCACTGGGAATAAGTCCCGTCGTTAGATAATTCACAATATCAATGAACCAAGGTTCACAGGTTATGGTCAAGAGCTGTTCGTCTGAAAAGAGTTGTTTATTGGCAAGGTCACAGTAGGTAAAGAAGAGATGCGTGAAAGATGGTCGGGTACTACGTTTTCACATCTTTTGTTATCTCGTATGATAAGAATAAATTCTTGTAATAACAGGATCCAACGTATTAAGCTGGCCTTAGCATCTTTCTTAGATAAAAGATGTTTTAGGGCGGAGTGATCGGTGTAAACCACAATTGGTGAGCCAACCAAGTAAGGCCTGAATTTTTCTAATGCAAATACAACTACCAAAAGTTCTTTCTCGGTGGTTGAATAATTAATTTGGGAATCATTCAAGGTCTTGCTTGCATAATAAATTGCATGTGGCATCTTATCAATGTGTTGTCCTAAGACAGCACCAACAGCAAAATCTGATGCATCACACATAAGCTCATACGGGTGGTTCCAATCAGGAGATGATATAACGGGGGCTATAGTGAGAGATCTTTTAAGTGATTCAAAAGCAGCCTCACAATCCAAATCAAAGTGAAATGTAGTATCCTTAGCCAAGAGAAGAGTTAATGGTCTAGCAATTTTGCTCAAATCCTTAATGAATCTCTTGTAAAATCCTGCATGACCAATGAAAGATCGTATATCTTTGACGCATTTAGGATGAGGAAGGTTATGGATGACATCTATCATAGCTCTGTCTACCTCAATACCTTTTCGTGAAATGACATGTCCAAGCGTGATACCTTCTTGGACCATGAAATGACATTTTTCCCAATTCAAAATTAAGTTTTTATCCTTACAGCGGGTAAAAACTGCGTCAAGATGACGTAGGCAATCCTTAAATGAGTCCTTAAATATAGAAAAATCATCTATGAAAATCTCCAGAAAATTCTTAACCATGTCTAAGAATATCCCCAACATACACCGCTGAAATGTAGCGGGGGCATTGCATAACCCAAAGGGCATGCGTCTATATGCAAAGGTACCGAAATGACAAGTAAATGTTTTTTTTATCTTTATCCTTTTCGGCGATAGGCACCTGGTTATAGCTAGAGTATCCGTCTATGAAACAATAATATTCATGTCCAGCTAATCGTTCCAATATCTGGTCAATGAAAGGTAGAGGGAAGTGATCTTTCCTCGTTACGGCATTAAGTTTTCTATAATCAATACATACAAGCCACCCAGTTTGGGTGCGTGTTTGGATCAACTCATTAGCCTCATTTCTTATGACCGTGATGGCAGCCTTTTTAGGGACCACATGAATAGGACTTACCCATTGGCTATCAGAGATTGGGTAAATTATACCACTATCTAAGTACTTTACGATTTCTTTCTTTACCGTCTCATTCATGATGGGATTTAACCGTTTTTGTGGGTCCCGGTTTGGTTTGGCTTCATCCATCAAATGCATATGATGTTCTACAATCAAGGGACTAATCCTTTTGATGTCTTCCATTGTCCAACCAAATACTTTCCGATTTGATCTCAAAACCATCAAAAGAGCGTCCTCTTGCTCTAAAGCTAGAGAAGCAAACATGATCATAGGCAAAGACTCATTCTCACCTAAATATGCATATTTAATATGAGAAGGTAAATGTTTGAGATCTAATGTCGGTGGAGAGACAATAGAAAGTGGGATAAGAGAATGATATTCGGATTCCCTAAGAAGTTCATAACCCCCATAGGATATTGACTCGGAAAGTGCTACTGACTTTTGTGATGAGTCAAAAGGTTCAAACTCAAGGGTGGACTCGTCAAAAGTGTCCTCACTATGATATTTGGCAAGATTAAACAATGATGTACTATTGTCATCAAGATCATCATAGCAAAGTTCATCATCCTTACAGCTTTCAGGAGCTATCTCGTGGACAGAACATCCATCAAGTAAATAAGCAGAAGGTTTAGATGGTTGACTTCCTAGCTTATAAATGTTAAGCTCAATTGTCATTCTCTCGAAGATTATGTTCATGGAACCATTTTGACAATTAATGACAGCATTGGAAGTGGCAAAGAAGGGTCGACCGAGAATCAACGGAATTTGGTTCCGTGGGTTCGCTACATGATGTGTATCTAAAACAATAAAGTCCATAGGGAATATAAATTCCCCGACTTTTATCAACACATCTTCAAACTCACCCCTATGTTTGGTGATAGATTGATCTGCCATCTGGAGAGTGCAGTGGGCAGGTTTCAACTCTCCAATACCAAACTGCTCGTAGACATAGTAAGGAAGCATGTTAAAACTAGCTCTAAGATCGAGTAGAGCACAATTAATATTTTTACCCCCAATAGAAATTGAGATTGTAGGACAGCCAGGGTCCTTACGTTTCTTCAGAAATTGCTGGGTAAAAGCTGTGCTAACATTACTTGTCCTGAATACTTTTTTCGGCACTTGAGTTCTTCTCTTCATGTGCAGAGGTCTTTAAGTATTTTCTCATAAGCCGGAACTTGTTGGATAGCATCTAGGAGAGGGATATTTATGTTAAGCTGTTTAAACATTTTCATAATCTTCTCCATTTTTTCATTAGGTTTGTTGGCCCTCAACCTATTTTGATAAGGAGCTTATCAATAATAGTTGGGTCCAACATTTGTAGAGAAATTCGTGTGGCTAGAATGGATCCCAGAATTGGAGTGGGGATTGTTTCAGGTTGACTCAACGAAGTGGGCGGAGGGTTCGAGCCTAGGGGAAAATGGAGAATAGGCTCGGAAGAAGATGAACTAGGGTCCGAAGTAGAAGTGGAAGCTGGGGTGTCATTGATTGATTCATCATTATCAACTTGTTCACCGACTTGGTTATTCAGTACTCTTCCGGATATCAACGTGGTGATGGCATTCACATTGTGATATTGTGAGTGGTCAGGATTCGGTAAAAGTTGAGATGGAACATTCCCTTTCTTTCTAGCACTCATTGCGGCATTTAATTGTGCAATTTGTGTTTCTATCGATTTTATAATCTCACCGTAGGAGGCGGAGTCCTTCTTTATGGTATCAATAGAAGACCTTATATCAGCCGACATTTGCATGGAATGTTTCATAAACAAATCCAAGGTTCATTCGAATGAAGAGGAGTTTTCGGTACCGGACATTTGGAAAGAATTATTATAAGGTGCAGAATTGTTGGTTGAATTTTGAAAAGCTTATTGTTGCAAGGGGTACTGACTTTGTGGTGGTTGCTGTTGGAGATAGTGCCCTCAGAGTCAATTATTGGATCACAGGCACGTGATTGCAATGATTGAGGGAGGACCTATCCCGGTAGGACAGTCTTACTCGAGATGATAGTATGCTATCTGGTTTATCTTTATCATCGTGTACTGCTTTAGGTGACCTGACATGTCGCTATTACACGTTGATAGAGCCCCTAGGATTCTTGCTTGACGACCAGCAGTATGATGGCGATCATATACGTGGGAGCTGGGGTCTATAAGCACATCCTTAAAAGGTCCCTAGTCGTAGGAGTTTCGAGACAGGGCATCGATACTCCATTAGTAGACTAGTGTATACAGTCGAGACCCCGACGAGGGGCGGTGGCCGGTCTCATAAGCCACTGGTGTCAGTTGGTTCACCTAAGATGTATACAGGTGCTCATTGGGTTATGAGTACACCGGACAGGACTCGCCGGGAACCTGCTAGTTGGGCTTATACCTGACGCCAGATAGCAGTTCCCATGTGACATGTGTACAGGTTAGTTCATCGACCTGAGGATCGTCATTTGTCTCGTGTGAGTTCCCACTGTGCTTTGATTACTACCCTACCACGGCTCAAAGGAGTCGTGCAAACAGGTTTTAGTTGGGTACAGTCCCGAGCCACATGGAGGCAGTGAGCGGATCTTCAGGGGTTCGTCTCTCCCGGTATTGGGGGTGAGGTCGCGCTGTGTTTAGGAGAGCCATTACGCAAAGCCCTCGGCCGAGGCAGGAGATTTACTGGTAGGTATTCCAGTAGTATCTCAGGGCGTTCTGGGCTACACTCCGACACGACTTGTACCGCTTTTGGGGGTCTGACTTTTACCAACCCTCTAGACCCGACATGCGATACTCATAGACGAACGGACCGGACTGTACGGATATTGTCACTGACAGGCTCAGTTGGGTGTCGGGGTGAGCTTCCTCATCGACGTCCCTTTTGGTCAATTGCTGGTGGCCCGTCACGTATTGGCTTATACCTCTGACGTGCCAGTGGTTAAATCCACAGCCATAGTATTGACGAGTCTTTAGAGTCCACCACACTTACAGTTACTCAAGCTTTCGGGCGAAACGCTGTAGAGGCCGTATGGAGATATGGCAGGGTCCGATCAGATACGTGCGGTATTGCACGGATCAGGATCGGACAGTTTTGTACTAGTGGCCGTATGGATATATATGGCAGGGTTCGATCAGATACGTGCGGTATTGCACGGATCAGGATCGAACGGTTTTTTACTAGCCGACTTTGTTTTAAGCCGGTACTAGTTTAGTACAGTGTAGATTTTGTCTCATTGCATTTGTATCCGGTCGGAATACAGATGCGGGTGTGTATGCACAGTATCGGGGTTTTCCTGTAATTTATTACGGGACCAGTTTTCTGGAGTTGCCAGTTTGCATTCCGTTCCGGCCGGTTTTCCTTTTTTCTTTCCCGGCCGGACTTTTCCGATGGAGGGGGTAATTTGCAGTTTTGCAAATTACTTTTGTGGAGGGGGTTTCTTGCAAAAGTATTGATTATGATAGCTTTCATTTCTTTTGCTCCATGCTTTTGAATTGAGAGATTTGAAAGGTTATGGAGTGAATAGGAGAATAAGCATGGTTGATGTTTTCTTGTCTAGGATGTGGTCACCATTCTTATGCTCCTACACTCACCTCCCTTCTTGTTTGATATATTCATTCCTTCACATTATTCTTCTCACTTGATATGATAAGTTTTTCATGGATGGAAAAAGAAAAGAGAGATGAAGAAGGAGAGAGTTCTTCATTCTTGAGAGTTTCATCTTCTTGATCTCATTCATGCTAGAAAAATGCAAGCACCATTTTTCTTATCTCATTTCCTCCATCATCTCCAAATGGCAACCAACCCCAACTGAGACACTACACATTCTACAGCATATCTTGAGCATGTCGAGTTGCCGGCTTCATGCTCGAGTTGCCTCGGTATTGAGGCGGGAGCCCGTAAAAGACGTAGGCGTTGTGGTGCCCTTTCCGGCGAGGAGGCGACGATGTGGAGACAAGACTTTCCGCGGGAGATCGGGACGATGAAGAGAAGACCGGAGGACTCGGATCACTCGGTATACTTCTCACCCCATCTCTAGATTGCTAGTATAGGTTAATGGTTAACGATCCGGGTTTTCTTTGTCCGCGGTAGCGCCGGTTTCCGAGTAAGGAAAAATTTTGATTCCGCAATTTGGCCTCGAGTAAGACGGCCGGGGCGCTGCCGTGGCGCAACATGGTATCAGAGCCACGCCATTAACCTTACCTAGCTTCGTTTGATGTGTTTGCGTTTCCGATCGACCGAAATTTCCAAAAACCGTATTTTTATTGCACATCAGTTTCTGTCGAAATTTTTTGAAGTCCAAAATTTTTTCAGGTGGTTGCAGAATGATGTGCAGGGAAATATAAGAGATCTGGTAAAACTTGGTAGCCTGAATCCTTCATAGCACCGCGGAAGAGCGGCCCAATCATTGCTTTGGCCGCGCTTCCGCCGCAAGTCAAATTCTTCACTGTACCAAATTTTTCCAGATTGTTTTGCACTTGAAAATGTGGTTTTTGGAATATTAAAATTGGGCCCAGGTTTTCTGTGAGTGCTACAGTTTTGATTGTGGGCCCACTTGTTAATTTTTGGTCAATCGGAAAATTTTAAACACATTTTTCACAGTATTTACATTATATCTGCGACCGTGAATGTCACTCGATCGGTAAATCCGGTCTAACTGCTATAGCCCGGTTAGACGGATTTGCGAACGTGACTTTCACGTTGATGTTCTATGTTTATGCTGTGTTATTGCGGATCGGTCGTGGGGGATAGCCTGGATGCAATGCTAGTGCAGTTTTGTTGTATTATGTACATTTGATATTGCGGGGCGAGCGTCCGACATGTGGACTGCCGTCACTGCCTGTTTGTATTATTCTTTTGGGGCACAACCTGGTTGCGGTCGATGTACCCGGTGTATGTATATTTTACTTTCTGTACTAGGGTTACCCCGCGGAGGGGTGCACGGATAGCCGGATTCTGGAGGGCAGCAAGCCCGCATCTCATGGCATTGGGACGGAGGGGGCTTCAGTCTGGAATTGGCGGGCTATTCGCCGCACTCGTAGGGGGTACAGGTTGACCCAGGAGGGGTGCCCAAGTTGCCGGATTCCGTGAAGTGCTGGGTGGTCCATTCACGGTACTGAAGGGGGCTACCTCGCTTCAGGTTTTGGCGGGTGACTTGCCGCGCCCGTAGGGGTCTAGGATTTCATTGCACAGGCTATCCACACGACCAGGGGAACGTCGGGTTTCAGCAGCGGCTCTGTGAAACCCGGGGCTTCCAGATATCTGTATTGTTCTGTGATGCTGTACATTTCTGTGATGTTGCATTTTTATTCACGCCTTGAGCGAAATACTATATATTGGTATATATATTAGTAGATGTTGTATATGTTTTACATCCGCGCTAGTCCAGTCCCCGCTCTGCCGTTAGTTAGCTAACCTAACGGGTGATGACGGGACCCAGTGGCAAATGCGGATGGCATATACGTACGTCAGTATATTTTCGTTCTTTGTGGTGTGATCAATTGATGGGACTGCGTTGATTCGGATCAATGCAAGTTAAACAAACCTATTCTGATGTTGTTGGAACACTTTTCAAAAAGCTGTTATTGCAAGGACGTTCACTTTTGTTTTGCATCGTGGTATTCATCTGGAATATCCTGCTCCTCAGTCGACGAGGCAAGGGCCGAGATCCCTTCACCGGGAGTGACCCCTTGGACAGAAGTTTGCGTCAGGGCATTAACTTCACTATAGCCGATTACTTTTGCTTTGCATCGTGGTATTCAGTTGGAATATCCTGCACCTCATTCTACGGGGAAAGAGCCGAGATCCCTTCACCGGGACTGACCTCTTTAGTAAAGGTTTTCGTCACTATATTTTCTAAAAAGTTATCCAGTTCCTTCAACGATATCAAGTTCATTACGTCAAAGGTTTTTCGCCAAAAACCAGTCGTAGCCCTCCGTCATTTCAGATTAGTATTACTTAGTATTCGTGCTGCGTTTGTCGTGCATTGCCGTGGCGTAGTGTTCGGTAGCTATGTAATGTTTTTCTGTCACAAGGATAAGTGGATTGGTTAGGACAGTCGTGCGGTCTTGTTGGCATTGTCAAGGACTCGTACGGGTGGGTTTAATGCAATCAAGATAATGACGGGTAGAACTTGACTAGGACTCTTTGATTTGTTGGCATTGTCAAGGTCACTTGGGTCCTAGGGGTAAAAACAAACATCGGGAGTTTCAAAAGAACTGAAACTTGCCAGGCATGCGCATACCTTCTAGAGTGTGGTGACTTGAGTGGATTCCGTCAAGTTATCATGCGATGATAGTTGGATCCCGATTTCCACTGATGAGTTGGTTTACTCCTCGGGTGATCCCCGACTAATTCTTCTTTCAGGTTTGGAGGAGAATTTGAGATACAGTGGGAGGATTCCAGATTAGATAAAGTGATAACCATTCTGATCTAGGTTAGAGTGCACGCTGAGTGTTTCTTTTCTCTCTCTCTCTGGCAGCGACCATTGACCCAACCCTGGACTATGACTCAGTGACCAAGTTGACCGAACCTTCTTAACACTGGCTTTTGGATTGTCAGAGTTACAGACCTCATTGCCACTCCTACTTTTACCCTTTTCTCCAGGACACCCCGTATTACTACGAACGTCCACTTCCATTGGACAAAACCATCGTATGGTTAGATACGAACTCGAAGGACTTCGAGGATGGTTTCTGGTTCTGGAGAAAACGGATAGGATTATTCAGTTGTCTTTTCTTTTCACCTTCTCTCAGGTTGCGAGTACTCCTTGGTTTAGGAGTAGTACACCTATTACGCAAATTGGATAGTCTTCTTCCAAACCTTAGGCTGGTGCCGACCGGTAGGGAATGAAGGAAACCAATTAGCATAACGATGGTGTGCAGAAGGTATTAAGTTAAGACAAAGCAAGGGATTCGTAAGAGGGCAAAGTAAATTGCGACTGCTATTCACGACCGAACCAAGTATTTCTTCGCCAATCCTAAATCACCTTTGCATTTCTCCAGGACACTCCGTATCACTACGAAGATCCGCAGTTTATTTGGATACTCCATCGTATGGTTATATACGAACTCGAAAGGAACTTGTTCCAGTTCGGGGATGGATTCTGGTTCAGGAGAAATAGGAATAAAGTACATTCTGGTGTCTTTTATCTTCACCTTCTCTCGCAATGCGAGTGCTCCTAGGATTAGGACAGTACACCCTTTATGCCTTTTGGATAGTCTTCTTCCAAACCATAGGCTGGTGCCGAACGGTAGGGAAGGAAGAAAACCATTTGGCCTAAAGGGGTGTACAGAAGGTAATGACTAAAGACATATGAAGGGATTAAGAAAGATGGCAAAGAATTATACGGTTACAGTTGTGAATCTGGGTAGTGGAAGAGGCGTTACTAGGAATACCAGGATACCCCGACGAAACATTTCAATGTTTCAGTTTCACTGTGTGATGTTAAAAGAAAACTGATTTCCCGATTAGACACTTGCTCCAGGGTATGTATTTACCAGGTTGGATTCTCATATCTGTATGGTTTTACAGATGATGAGTGGGAGTAAGTTATTGGGAATTAGGTGACCATCCTCATTATATTGGGATTTGTTGTAATCGGTGATATTTGAGGAAGTCACCTGGGTTGTTTGCCGGTCGGCAAATATTTGGTTTTGAATATCCGCTGTTGTGCACCAATTTCAAATTGATATATCTGTACGTCTATTTTCATAGAGTGAGATATACCTTTTGATATTATGTCGACGACATTTACCTATATCAGTGGATGGTTAGGTAAGGAGCATTAAACAGCGGTGTAATTCTTCTTAACCATAAGTACAGTTTTCAACCTACGACACACAGTGAAAGAGTTGTTAGACTCAGCGGACTTATACAGAGTATTGTATGTTGTCCAGTGTCCATTAGGACAGAGGGGTTGGTCCTTATACTATATTCTGTTTACTTTTAACTTCTCTAGTTCTTAGACATGTGTTTCGTAGAAACACAGGGTCTAAGTTTTGAGGAGTTATAGGTATTTGAATAGAGTAGAGAACCAGGTGTAGCAAGTATCGGGATTCTTCAAAGAGATCGAAGATGTAGATACTTGTGTATGGTATTCAGTTGATAGTAATGATGAAGACAGATTGCTTCTCTTTCAGGTTACTCATAATTGGAAGTATTCCTAAGTTGAGTAACGCTGATCGGCCTCTCTCCATTTAGTTTACATACACTAGATATAGCTGCATGATTTGAATCTGGTTCAATTAAATCAGTGCCTCTGGTTCTATATTGGATATAGAACAATTCATATCTTAACGATGTTAAGGTACGGGGAGTTGTCCGGCTTATGCTTAAAACCAGACTCCGGACAACTCAAGGCACGTTTCTGTAATGGCTGTTTTGTGGGTTGACCCAGGCTATGACGAGGGTTGATTTTCTACCATCTGGAAGAACAATAGCAATATTGTTCTAGACTCGCCACAGTTTTATTAAAAATAGATTTTTTCAAAAACAGCAGTGGGAGTATGGTAGAACTGGAAGTGATTCCAGAACCGCAAACGATTACTGAAGATTTGATAAGGAACCTAAAGATTCAATCTGTTTTGACATTCCATTGGCCACTCCGCAGATACGGTGGGTAACTTCAGGCACCCGAGAGATACTTCGGTAGCCTCAAGGACGGTGACAGGGAAGTTCTTGTTTACCCACACTTACCATTGCTGTTGTTCCAGGCTGCGAGACCCGGCAGGAGGATGAGTATAGCGTCGTTCTAAACTAGCTTTAGAAGTGCACGTCTATATGACTCTGGCAGAGGGTTGTCGTAGTCAGTGGGAGCAGCGGAAGCATTGGTGGACTTCAGGCTTATGTCTATTTATAGACTAGAGCAGATATAGCGGAGTTAGATCATCTGTTTCTGATGTGACAGTCATGGGTTTGACGTCATCAGAATAGGGGATGGATCTGTTGAGAAGGTAGTAGGAAGTGATATTCCTATACTACGATCGGTTATACTTTGGTCGTCACACAGTGGTTTCTCCACAAAGGACTTGGATATTATATCAGACATACTGGTTACTAGATGTATGGTTTTAGATCTAGATTTGGGTGGTTTCCCAATCTGGGTACCTTGACAGCATTCTATGAGTATTTAGAATGGACGACTCCTGACACGGTAGTGCACCTGCAGTTGATGGAGTCACCCTCTCTAAAGGTGTCTTACAGACTAAAGGGGAGAGGGATACGCATGATTGACAGATCACTTGCTTAAGCAATTGAGTCAATCATGAGATGTCAAGTACCACACCAGATGTTGTTCTTGCACTAGATGCAATAAGTTGATATTGATCTAATCCTGGAGGAACAGTCGGAAGCAGTTTTAGAACATAAGTGAATGTTCTAGGGATATGATAACGGCTGCCTCCTTTAGGAGACGGTTGTCACTCCAGGCTTCCAAGGTGACATGGACGACAAGGAGGTTGTCAGAGTTATAGTTCTCCCTCTGATGAGGGACTGTATTTTGGACAGGTGGTCCAAGGCAATACTGAGGGAGGCATGGCGCAGGATACTGATTAAGTTCAGTTGACGATACAGTCTAAGAAGTTTGGATTTGGAGTTCATTTATGAGCTAGGTCCCATCAGACATCCGGACATTCTAAGACAGGTATTGCTCATTTCGGGAGATGGCTTTCTCCGCGAACTTGAGATATAGAGAGACATAGAAAGAAACATCACAGCGGATCCACTCACTGAGGCTATTCCTCGAACGCAATAGTTTCGCAAACGAGCTTTGTGAGACTGACCAGTAGAGGAGTTGGGTGTTCGGTATCACACGGGCTGTGAGTATGCGGCATCGCAATAATTAGCCTTGAGTGCAAGTGGGAGATTGTTGGAGATAGTGCCCTCAGAGTCAATTATTGGATCACAGGCACGTGATTGCAATGATTGAGGGAGGACCTATCCCGGTAGGACAGTCTTACTCGAGATGATAGTATGCTATCTGGTTTATCTTTATCATCGTGTACTGCTTTAGGTGACCTGACATGTCGCTATTACACGTTGATAGAGCCCCTAGGATTCTTGCTTGACGACCAGCAGTATGATGGCGATCATATACGTGGGAGCTGGGGTCTATAAGCACATCCTTAAAAGGTCCCTAGTCGTAGGAGTTTCGAGACAGGGCATCGATACTCCATTAGTAGACTAGTGTATACAGTCGAGACCCCGACGAGGGGCGGTGGCCGGTCTCACAAGCCACTGGTGTCAGTTGGTTCACCTAAGATGTATACAGGTGCTTATTGGGTTATGAGTACACCGGACAGGACTCGCCGGGAACCTGCTAGTTGGGCTTATACCTGACGTCAGATAGCAGTTCCCAGGTGACATGTGTACAGGTTAGTTCATCGACCTGAGGATCGTCATTTGTCTCGTGTGAGTTCCCACTGTGCTTTGATTACTACCCTACCACGGCTCAAAGGAGTCGTGCAAACAGGTTTTAGTTGGGTACAGTCCCGAGCCACATGGAGGCAGTGAGCGGATCTTCAGGGGTTCGTCTCTCCCGGTATTGGGGGTGAGGTCGCGCTGTGTTTAGGAGAGCCATTACGCAAAGCCCTCGGCCGAGGCAGGAGATTTACTGGTAGGTATTCCAGTAGTATCTCAGGGCGTTCTGGGCTACACTCCGACACGACTTGTACCGCTTTTGGGGGTCTGACTTTTACCAACCCTCTAGGCCCGACATGCGATACTCATAGACGAACGGACCGGACTGTACGGATATTGTCACTGACAGGCTCAGTTGGGTGTCGGGGTGAGCTTCCTCATCGACGTCCCTTTTGGTCAATTGCTGGTGGCCCGTCACGTATTGGCTTATACCTCTGACGTGCCAGTGGTTAAATCCACAGCCATAGTATTGACGAGTCTTTAGAGTCCACCACACTTACAGTTACTCAAGCTTTCGGGCGAAACGCTGTAGAGGCCGTATGGAGATATGGCAGGGTCCGATCAGATACGTGCGGTATTGCACGGATCAGGATCGGACAGTTTTGTACTAGTGGCCGTATGGATAATATGGCAGGGTTCGATCAGATACGTGCGGTATTG
This sequence comes from Agapanthus africanus, assembly GCA_030015575.1. Classification (NCBI taxonomy): domain Eukaryota; kingdom Viridiplantae; phylum Streptophyta; class Magnoliopsida; order Asparagales; family Amaryllidaceae; genus Agapanthus; species Agapanthus africanus. The sequence continues at coordinate 289,297,433 of JASDDO010000029.1, forward strand.
CACGGATCAGGATCGAACGGTTTTTTACTAGCCGGCTTTGTTTTAAGCCGGTACTAGTTTAGTACAGTGTAGATTTTGTCTCATTGCATTTGTATCCGGTCGGAATACAGATGCGGGTGTGTATGCACAGTATCGGGGTTTTCCTGTAATTTATTACGGGACCAGTTTTCTGGAGTTGCCAGTTTGCATTCCGTTCCGGCCGGTTTTCCTTTGTTCTTTCCCGGCCAGACTTTTCCGATGGAGGGGGTAATTTGCAGTTTTGCAAATTACTTTTGTGGAGGGGGTTTCTTGAAAAAGTATTGATTATGATAGCTTTCATTTCTTTTGCTCCATGCTTTTGAATTGAGAGATTTGAAAGGTTATGGAGTGAATAGGAGAATAAGCATGGTTGATGTTTTCTTGTCTAGGATGTGGTCACCATTCTTATGCTCCTACACTCACCTCCCTTCTTGTTTGATATATTCATTCCTTCACATTATTCTTCTCACTTGATATGATAAGTTTTTCATGGATGGAAAAAGAAAAGAGAGATGAAGAAGGAGAGAGTTCTTCATTCTTGAGAGTTTCATCTTCTTGATCTCATTCATGCTAGAAAAATGCAAGCACCATTTTTCTTATCTCATTTCCTCCATCATCTCCAAATGGCAACCAACCCCAAGTGAGACACTACACATTCTACAGCAAATCTTGAGCATGTCGAGTTGCCGGCTTCATGCTCGAGTTGCCTCGGTATTGAGGCGGGAGCCCGTAAAAGACGTAGGCGTTGTGGTGCCCTTTCCGGCGAGGAGGCGACGATGTGGAGACAAGACTTTCCGCGGGAGATCGGGACGATGAAGAGAAGACCGGAGGACTCGGATCACTCGGTATACTTCTCACCCCATCTCTAGATTGCTAGTATAGGTTAATGGTTAACGATCCGGGTTTTCTTTGTCCGCGGTAGCGCCGGTTTCCGAGTAAGGAAAAATTTTGATTCCGCAATTTGGCCTCGAGTAAGACGGCCGGGGCGCTGCCGTGGCGCAACAGTTGCTGCTGGTGTGGAGGAACCCTTTGAAAGTTATTTTAGTTTGGAACCGTATTTTGAGTTTGGTGTTGCTTCCAAGCAAAATTAGGGTGGTTCCTCCAACCATGATTATATTTGGAAGAATAAGGATCATTTCTAGGTCGTTACTAAAAAGCAGCATTAGTGTGTTCTTGATCTTGAAATGGAGAATTCAAAGGACATTCTTCCGTCAAATGTGTTGGATCTGAACAGCATCCACACACTGTTTTAGGGAGCGTCACCTGGTTTAGGAAGGATAATAAAAATTTGTTTTCCATAGGTTCGAGTTTCTTTTGTAATGATGTCATTTCGGCTTTTACAGCTATAGAAACATCAAGTTGATGGATACCACCCCTAGATGATGGACTAACGCTTTCCCATTGCAATGTGTTTTCAGCATAATCTTCCAAGAATTTCCAAGCTTCACCATCGTCTTTAGACATGAAATTGCCTTGACACAGGGTTTCAAGCATCTGCTTTGTCGTTGAATTAATGCCCTCATATATAATTCGGCACAGATCCCATCTATGGATTTCATGATGAGGACATTGGACAAGCAGATCCTTGAACCGTTCAAAGCATTTCCAAAATGGTTCATTGGAAAGCTGGGAAAACTAGTTGATTTCACTGTTGATACAGGCGTTTTTATGATTGGGATAAAATTTCTTAAAGAATACTATAACGAATTCATCCCAATTGGAAATAGAGTGTGCGGGTGTGTTATAAAGCCATTTTTCGGCTAAATCACACAAAGTAAACGAGAGAAGACGTAAACGCATAGCATCCACAGAAAGTTGTGAAGTGCCTATCATAGCACATACATTTTCGAATTTGGTAATAATAAGTATGCGTCTTCAGACTCTAGACCGTGAAATTTACGTAAAAGATTAATATAGTGTTTTATGATTTCAAAAGTATCCCCATTGGCTGGTGGAATAGAAAGAAAAGTAGAATGAGGACCACGTATAGGGTAGCATCTCTCTTTGAGAGATATACGCAGTAGATTCTGAGCACCTACGTGTGGTGGCAAAGTAGTGTTATTGAAATTTGATGGAGAACTGTCCATCTCGGTGGTTGTTGTGAGTGGTGAGGAAAAAGAGGATGAAAAAATACCGACTTCGGAGTCGATAGATGAAATGCGGATAAGACGGGCACTAGAATCCCGTGTCCAATCGAGCATGCACTAAGCGTGTTTAGCAGAAGTGGAGCAGCGTATTTGTAAATTAGAAGAAATATTTTATTTATGGTTTGTTTTGAAAAAGACGAATTTAGAAAAATCATAAAAAATGCACAATCAACCCTAGATCTAAAGTTACCTAGGTCAAATCACTAGACCACTCCTAGACTTCCAAAAGTGAAATTACAGGATAAATCCTCTACTACCTCTTTATCCCTCTCGTGGCCAGGTAAGTGCTAAGTAAGTGGGAGGTATCCGCTATGTAAATAGCGGGCCTAATTAAGTAACCACTTGCCTTAGACACGCTTGCCCAGACACCACAAAAGAAATAGGGATACGCAATAGATTACCCAAGACTTTCCTCTATCCTAATTTAGCGTGATGGTCCTTAGAGTCTTGTCTAGATATTTTTTAGTTAATGAAGGATGATGCGGATGCTAGTTTTGTGATTTGTGGGGCTTAGGAAAGGTAATGAAATCCCTACCTAATCTGAATTTGATCTTTGCCCCTTAATTTCCGTGTTACAATATGCAAAAACAACCAATATCAAAACACGCAACAAGAATATTTTTTAAGCGGCGAATTTTTGCAAAGAATCTTGTAGAACAATTGTTATTGGACTTTTGCAGAGGAGAGAGAGAAGAATGTATAGAATATACCAGAGAAAACTGGAGCCCTAAATCGTCCAAGATGCCGCGGTTCCGCCGCCAATTCCTGCTTCTTGCCACAGTTCCACGGTCGATTCGATTGTTCTGTGAACAGTTTTAGGTACTGATGCTCCCCTTGCTCCTCTGGTCTCGATGAAATGACCTGAATCTTTTTCTCCCTGCTACAGTGATTCCATATTTCCTTGCAAAATTCATACACTAATCGTTAACCGAACGATGCGTTTTAAATTTAAATTTTGATGGAATAATAATATTTCAATTCAAATAGCAAGAAAGAGCAAATTATGCACGCATCCCCAGCAACAGCGCCATTTGATTGGTTTCAAAAATGATAATAGGTAGTTGGTAGTAACCGCAATCAATAACGGTATCGCGTGCAGCGAGCACTAGTGAGCACGGGTCGTCCTCTAGGATTCGAGGAATTCGTAAATTTTTGTTTTAGTTGAGTTGAAAGAAATAGTAAAGAAATTCAAGAAGTAGTTCAAGATTTAGTTGAATTTAATAGTTTTAAGAAGTTCAAGAAATCATTTTCAAGAAAGAAAATTGAAGAAAATGTTCAAAATTTAGTTATCAAGAAAATTGTTGAAGGCTTGTAGAATTCAAACGGAATTGGTAGTCATGGATGACTATTCAAAATGATTCAACTTTTCTATTGGTAGAATTAAAACTAGATTGATGGCTAATAATTTGTCACGACCCAAAATTTGTTACGTGACGACCCTTAAACTACGTAACGTCTCTAGGCATAACGTAATTCAAGTAAGCCGAAAACCCAGCAATCTACACCATCAAAAGTAGTAAGTGATAATAACATTGTTAAAAAGTTTGAAATCTTAATCAAAATTCTTTAAAGTCCAAATTTAATTCCTTTAAAATTTGGCAGCACCTCCTTTGTATAACAAGCCCCCAAAAAAGTTACAACATAAATATAAGTAAAAGCATCTCCAAACGGGAGCAAATCCACGCCCAAAGGCAGAAAATAACCACCACAAAAGATATACGACGCCGCACAGAAAAAGACGATATAATTAAAACTGCATAAAAGTCCTCCAGAGTCATCAAACAATATACAATATCGTCCTCACAACTTGTCTCTAAGTCAATACATAAAAATGGTAGATGGAGAGTACTGGATACAATGATTATACACATAAGCATCATCGGATAACCGAAAAAACAACTTAGAAAAATTGCACACAGTCAGCCGTAACGGTATCCGCTGCAAAAGATGATACGATTCGAAGAAGAAGCCATGTCGTGACTGCTCTGAGAGACACCTGCAAACACAGTGGCACAACGGGGCTGAGTTGCCAACTTGTGAATAGTAATTAACATATGCAGGTAATCGCAAGTATGCACGTACTGTGGTAATCTAACACAGTACGAGCTGATAGCAATAAACAACAATATATATGCAATAGTCATGAAAGATACACTATCAGGTACAACTAATATATGAAACAATGCATATCAAAATAAAAGTGGAGTATGACCAGCGTCCATCAAGACAATCTAAATCCCAAATTTCTCATATCGACCATAATATCGGCCCTCATATCGACCATAATATCGGCCCTCATAACTAAAGAATAAGTATATTTGCATAGATCATTATGTTGATATATTATGTAGGTGTAAATATATAACAGCGTCTCATATCTCTGATATATATATATACATACATACATACATGCATACATATATACATACGTATATATATATGTAAATCAGCGTCCCATACCACTGATTTATACAGCAGGATTAAAACATCCAGAAAACATCATATGAAAACCATATCACAATGCGAAAACCATGAAATATAATATATGCAACATGAAACAGTAATATGAGCATATAAAGAAAAAACCGCTATTTAAATGCAACAAGTCATTAAATATATCATGCGGTTCCAAATTTCTGCAAATTCCAATGCAATGTCATATAAGGTGAACATATTGCTATAGCCAGGTATGCGTAAGCATGTCGGTATAGTAAGATATGTGTATCTATCTATCAATAATGATGTAATACCCTCCAGGTATATGTGTAGCTATATTAAAGTATACGGGTGTACATGTAAGTATGTATGCAAGATGTACATATAGCTATGTCTCATATGTGTTTATACCTATCACTAGTGGTACAGTACCATATAGTTATATGGGTAGCTAGCATGTAGTCATGGCAAGGCATATGTGTAAGCATGTAGGTATACAGGTATTCTATATGTCATATGCACAATGGAATATGAATCACTATCTCCATTATCCCTATTTAATACAATATCACGTATGTATAGGTATGGTACATGTCATGGCAACTATCGACGGTGTGTGTGGCATAAAATCAGTGCTCGTGCAATATGAATCATCAATAATAGTGCAGTGTCTAAAGGGTACAAGTCCAAGCACAACAAGTAATAATATGCAATGAAGTTTTATGCCTATGTGTGCAATATAAACAATGCGACTAATATCATATCATATCTAGCCCTGACGCTTAACGCCATGCGGGCGATTCCCCTATAGATGTTAAATCTACTCACTACTATCCTCGCTAAGTAAGGTCAACCACTCGCTTCCTCTTCTTTGCAGCGTCCGAAGTCCCCGCCTGCGATCCTAAAGTCACATAACAACAAGCAAGTGTATATTAGAAATCGACCAATAACACGTACAAACTACGTTTGACGGACGCACTAACTGCAAACATACTATCAAGTGTTCGTCTAGTGGCTAACGTGCATAGCGACACTACGAAACCAGCCCAAGAACAAAAGTAACACAAGAACACGAACCGTGTTGGATAACGTAACGCGCGTAGTCGAAATACTAGAAAACAAGTAAAGTGATCCCAGATTTTGCTACACAAATAATTTGTAAAAGTTTCACGACCACAAGACCACACACAACCCCAGAGACCCTCAGACCAAAACCCAAACCAAAACACCCCAGTCTAGCCGCAAATTGCGGCCAGAAAAAATTTAATTGCGGCCAAGTTTTTCGGAATGGTCTCAGATTTTTATGGTGGGTTCTAGGTCACAACACTAGGTCATTGTAATAGAAAATTTTCCAACAAACACCTAGTTTGATAGCTGATCATTCGAGACCCAAAACTACACTAAAAATACGATATTTGCACGAAACGGAACTTTATGTGTTCTAAATTGAAACTTACAAGCAACGCAACATTAAAAAAACTTACTTAACAGAAAGAGATCATTAGCTACTCCCACAAGCTCAAAGATCCTAGCTTTCCAAGCTCCAATAGATCCTAGAGGCGAAATAAGGTTTATGAAGTGATTTAGGTGATCTTTTGTGAAGGTTTTGTGAAGGATTGGTGATGAAGAGGTGAGGGTTCAGTTGAGGGAAAAGAGATGAAGAAAATGACGAGAAAGAGATAGAATGAGATAGAGTGAGAGTGTGTGAGGTGTTTAAGAGTTTAGGGGTGAGTGCAAGGTGTTAGTTATATATATGCCCTAGAGGCCATTGTTGTACCTATGATGTATATTATAGTGGATGCTTGGATATATATAGAGAGGACTTTCTTGCTCGACATGATAGTATGATATTTGGTTTCACTTTATCTTAACATGTTGACTTGTATTAGTTTACTGTCTTGCTCTCACATGTTGATAAAGCCCTTTGGATATATACTCGACTACTGGGACTATGATGAGATCATACAAGTGGGGCCAGGGTAGTCAACGAGTACATCCTATAACTTTTCCTAGTCAAGGGTGTATCGAGACAGGGCATCGATACACCAGAGTAGACTAGCGTATACACATCTTGACCCATATGATGGGCGATAGATGATCCCACATCTATCGGTGTTTGACATCAAAGATGGTGTACGGGTGCTCAGTGAAGACTAGGTACACTGAACGGACTCGCCGAGAACTCCTAGATGGATATATACCTATCGTCAGATAGCAGTTCTCTGGTGACACTGGTACAGGTTAGTCTGTAGACCGGAGATCGTCATAGAGTCTTGTGTGATTTCCACTGTGCTTTGTTTTCCACCTTAACACGTCTAAAAGGGCATGTAAAACGGTGGCTTTTGGGTACAGTCCTGAATCACATGGAGGCAATGAGCGATAGGAGGGGTTTCGTCTCTCCCGGTATAGGGGGTTGACGTTGTGCTGTGTTCGATTGGCTATAACTGGAAGTTCCTGGCCAGGGATGATATGGAGTGCTACTGGGAAGTGTTATCAGTAGTTTCTCGACTTGTTGTGAGCCTCACATCGACACGACTTATCGGTTACTGGGGTCTGACATTTACCATCCTTAGACTTGATATGCGACATATCAGACGAAGAGACCGGACTGTTTGGTAGTGTTACTGATTGGACTCACAGGAGAATGTACAGGCTTTCTTGTTGATCTTTTGATCGCTGAATACCTGGGTTGCTGTTACGTTTAGCTGACCGCTTGCAGCTTGTGAGTGTTTGATATAATCATCACCTACTGCCGGCGTATTGACGATTCTTTAGAGTCCTACACAGATGTTTCCTGACTCAGGCAAAACGGAGTAGGGGCACATATGTGATATGTGTGGACCGAGAATAATACGATTTGAGATACCGTATTCTATTCTCGCGATATATGATATCGGCCGGGTATATGTGATATAGCCGGGTCATTGGATCAAGTGTTGATTCGATGAATCGGTACATGTTATATTAGTCGGTTATATGCAATATAGCCGGATTGTCGGATCAAGTGTTGATTCAATAATTTAATGTATAATTATATATGTGATATATTACATTACGTTAACTAATATAAGCTTTCTTTATTGATTCATTTTCACACCGGATAATACATTGATATATATGTGATATATGATAATTTTATTATTTTCTTTTGTTACAAAATATATTATATATGTGATATATAATATTGTAACAAGTTAGGGTTAAAAATGAAACATGATTTTTGGAGATTAAACAAGTTAGGGTTTAATTTGGGTTAGCTTTTTCATAAACCTTCATGAAGCTTTCTTTTGTTTTTAGCTTAGATATTTTGTGCTGATATTTATTAACCCAACCCAAACCTTTCACCTTAGGTTTATTCTCTAGATGAGTTAAGCGCTTCATTCTTAACTCATGGTTGATTTGTAACCACAACAATAATTTCATTATTCATCACAAAAGCTTTCTTCTTCTTCTTCTTCTTCCTCCTTGAAAAAATTTGCTAGCTTTATACATATGATGATTTTGTGTGAGAAATTGAAAATAAAAGAGAGCATAATTCCTACTTCATCATCCTCATCTATTTTAGCCACATAGATTAGGGTGCTCACATCTCTAATAGTTGATTAGAGAAGTGAGAGCTTGAGTTTGAGATTCTTCATGGTAGATTATCTTCGAAAAGGAAGACTTCAAGCAAGCATTGATCACTCGGCTAGTGGAGCCTCTCTAGAGTCCGGAAGTTCAGGGATCGCGGTGAAGGGACTACTACTCGGAGCTTATGAAGCAAAAGAACGGACTACAAAAGGTTGTAATCCCTTTCTCTTAGATGTAAGTTGTTTACATGCAAGTTAAACCTAATTCTCTAGTTAAGATCTTGGTTAGGGTTTGTTTAGCACCCCAAAAATTTTAAAGTAGCATGATTGATACTTTCTAAAACCTTCACAACGTGCTATGCTAACCCTACAGTGGTATCAGAGCCAAGCTAGAGCATTAGGCGATGTGTAGACGAAGTTATAAGTCCGATCGAACCCCGAAATATGATTTTGGACACCCTCTCTGGAAATTTTTTAAAATTCTGGTTTTTTCCGTATTAAAAATACTCAAAAAATAAGAAGGTGATTCTATGGATATCTGTGAAGTATGGCTCCCTAAATCCATCAAGCCACCGCGGAACAGCGGCCAACCCAAGTTATTGGCGGCGGTTCCGCGGCAGAACATGAGGAGTGAGAGATCGTACTTCAAGAGGTGATCCGTAGGTATTAAATTATGCTTCTGGGAATTTTTAATATTACTCAAGTGTTGAGTTTTCTGGAGATCTCAAGAATTTGTTAATTCGATTGGAAAGTTTAGCATCATTTAGTTTTCCGGGTAATTTAGAACGTGTTAAAAGGTTCGAACGGATATCAATAACTAAGTTTTTCCCCTGTCGGATGTAGGGTTCCTAGGCATGCTTAAGAGATCTCACAAGGCATCAACCATGCCAAATTCAAATTTTACAAGTGCCGAGAAACCCTAATACGGATCGTTAACTAGATTTTAGGCGAAACATGCAACTAGTTAACAACATAACTAAATGAACGGAAATACAACCTTTGTAGATCCCGTTCTCCACTTCCTTAGCTCCACGTAGACGTCCCTCCGCTGTACAAATCGGATCTTGGACTCTAGTGTCGGCTTCATCGGAGAAATGGGCGGGCTAGGTCATCGACTACGATGCCGAAGATGATCTACGTCGAGGCATCACAAGATCAAGCTCCCACTTCACCAAGTCATGAAAGTTGTGAAGAAAACACCTTATACTACTTGGCAAGAGATAGAGGATGAAGAAATAGGAAGTGGGTTCACTTTAGAATTGGATTTCTCACTCTTTTTCTCAAGTTGCCATTGTTGGTAGCAAGCATCTTCATCATGAAGAAGAAGAAGAAGAAGGAATATATTATGATTAGTATTTTCCAAATAGAAAATAAATGAATACTTATCATATACTAACCATGGTCAAGTGTAGAGAATGAACTAGGGTTAAGTTAAAGGGTTAGGGTTTAGGAAAGAAACAAAATGGCTTTGACTTTCAACACTTCAAGAAGTTTCAAGAAAGAAACAAAATAAGTCACCATTTTATTTATCCTTCCAAAAAGAATAAATAAATAAATAAATGAATAGATAAGAAAATCAAAACCCTAACCATTTAAATAACCATGGTTTAATTCTTTACACAAACATAAGTTAGCATGTATCATCAAACATGATACAAACAAGTGCACAAAAGCATATCACATATACAACTTGTGAACTTCAAGTGAGAAAATCCATTTAAAGTGAACCAATACTAGTTAATGCAAAGTAATATATCAAATATATAATTATGCATTAAATCATTAAATCAATACTTGATTTAACGATCCGGTCATATCGCATATAACCGACTAATATCCAATGTATCGGCTTATCGAATCAATCCTTGATTCGATAACTAGGTTATATCGCATACAACCATTCGACATATTCATCGCGAGAATGAAATACAGTATCACATACACGCATTATTCTCGGTCCCGCACATATCTCATATGCGCCCCTATTTCGTTTTGCTTGAGCCAGGAAACCTCTGTGTAGGACTCTAAAGACTCGTCAATACGTCGGCAGCAGGTGATGATCATATCAAACACCCACAAGCCGCAAGCGGTCTGCTAAACGTAACGGCCATCCGGGTATTGAGCGATCAGAAGATCGACGAGCAAGCCCGCTCACACTCCTGTGAATCCAACCAGTAACACTTACCGTACAGTCCGGTCTGATCGTCTAATATGTCGCATATCTCGCCTAGGGGTGGTAAACGTCAGACCCCAGTAGCTCGATAAGTCGTGTCGATATGAGGTCTATAACAGTTCGAGAAACTACTGGTAACACTTACCAGTAAATCTCAGCAACCCTGGCCAGGGATTTCCGGTTATAGCCAATCGAACACAGCGCAACATTAACCCCCTATACCGGGAGAGACGAATCCCCTCCTATCGCTCATTGCCTCCATGTGATTCGGGATTGTACCCAAAAACCACCGTTTTGCATGCCCTCTTGGACGTGGTAAGGTGGAAATCAAAGCACAGTGGAAATCACACAAGACTCTATGACGATATCGGGTCTACAGACTAACCTGTACCAGTGTCACCAGAGAACTGCCATCTGACGTGAGTTATAATACTATCTGGGAGTTCTCGGCGAGTCCGTCCAGTGTACCCAGTCTCCATTGAGCACCCGTATATCATCTCTGATGTCAAACACCAATGGATGTGGGATCATCCATCGCCCATCTGTATGAGTCGAGAAGGTATACGCTAGTCTACTCTGGTATATCGATGCCCCGTTTCGATACACCCACGACTAGGGACCTTGAAGGATGTACTTATAGACTACCATATCCCCACTAGTATGATCCGCATCACAGTCCAGGTAGTCAAGTACACATCCTAAGGGCTTTACCAACATGTAACAGAGAGACAATCAGTGTACAAGTTAAGGTAAAGAGCAACCAGATAGCATACTATCATGTCGAGCAAGAAAGTCCTCCCTATATATGTCCAAGCATCCACTACAATATACATCCTATGTATAGTAATGGCCTCTAGGGCATACATATAACTAACAATCTCCCACTTGCACTAGCGCCATCTGTAACAGTGGTTGTAGTATCTCATACTTAACCATCCCATAAAAGTCTCTCTCTGGGAAAAGGCCTTTGTGAGTGGATCCGCCGTGTTGTCCTCTGAGTCTGCTCTTCTAACCTCGATCCCCTGGAGATCAACCATCTCCATGATCTAGTAATACTACCTTAGAATATGTCTGGATCACTGATGGGATGGACGTTCCTTGGCATAAGCCACAACTCCATTGTCACATAATGGGAGGAACTAAGTTCATCTCATGAACTAATATACACCCAGACAGCCTCTTTGGTAGCATCTTAAGTAGCGATATATTCAGCCTTTAATCGTCTAGTATGCCACGGTATCTAGCTTAGAACTCTTCCAACATACCGTCCCTTCACTGAGGGTAAAAGACAATGCCTGTGACTGACATTCAGTCGTCTTTATCATCCTGGAACCCTTCCAGTGATTCTCCTCAGGATCGATTGATACCATCTTACTACTACTAGTAAGATTCCTAGCATCCAATTACATCTATCTCATAGATGAAGACTCAGGATTTAGGAGGTATCACTTTGATCCTATATGGAGAATCATTGTGATAAACGGAGATTGACCGAGCGTAGCATAGGAAACTCCTTCCCTATCAAGAGTATGTCATCCACGTACTCTACGAGGATCACTACCATACTCCCTACTACCTTTTTGTATATACAAGGTTCTTCTACCATTTTGATGAAGTCAGACTCTTTGACTATCTCATCAAAACAGATGTTCCAACTCCGCGATGCCTGCTTCATCACATAAAACATCTTGCAAACGTTTCCTTTGCTCCCACTGTCTACGAGCCCTCTGGCTGTGTACTTATAGACGCTCTCTTCTAAAACATCATTTTGAAAAGCAGTCATGGCACCCAACCACCAGATATCGTAGTCATGGTATGTAGCCATGGTAAGTAGGATCTAGATGGACTTAAGCATAGATCTTTAGAAAAGGTTTCAACATAATCCATACCTGGTCAATGATGCAAACCTTTAACAAGTCTAGCTTTGAAAGTCTCAACTTTTCCATGTACACCAAGTAATCTTCTCAAGATATACTTGCTCCTGATGGGGATTTAACCCTTCAGATAAAGCAACCAAAGTCCATACTTTGTTGATGTATAAGGATTCCATCTCAGATCACTAAGCATCCAGCCATTCTTACAGAATCCCACTCCTGATGGCCAGCTCGTAACTAGTTGGGTCATCATCTCATGATGCAATCCTCGCTCCCACTGTCATAGAGGAACCGAAGTATCTCTCAGGTGGGTGAGGAACCCTACTAGATCGGCGGAGAGGCTGAGGTTCGTTGGTTACTATTGAATCCTTTGGTTCTACCAAGTCATCTGCTGTGATTTGTATAGCTGGAACCTTTCCAGTTGTACATAACAGACCTTGCCTCGAGCTTGTCCTGATTATGGTTTTAGACATAGCCCGGACAACCCCAAATCTTAACTAACTTAAGATATGGGCTCTTCCCTTTCCATATCACATATGAAGCGGTAGGCTAGATTTGATTCGAATCCAATTCAATAGGTATGCAGCTTCTCAAGTGCATAACTCCCAAAAAGGAAATAGGAAACTCAGTAGTACTCATCATAGAACACACCATATCACATAGGGTGCATCTGCTCCGCCCCGATACACCGACGTACTGTGGTGTATACGGAGGAATAATGCTGAGAGAGAATCTCATTCTCCTTTAGAATAATCCAGGATTTTCGTGCTCAAGTATTCTCCTCCTTGATCACATCAATGGACATAATACTTATACCCGTATTTTGGTTCTCTACCTCTAGTTTATGTTCTGTGAATATCTCAAAAGGTTCAGACTTGTGTTTCAACAGGAACATATGTCTGAGTCTCGAGAGATCATCAAAGAATGTAATGAAGTATAAAGAACCGGTCTTGGCATATGTAGACAGGGGACCTTTCATACATCAGCATGTATCAATCCCAGGAGTTTACTAACTCTTTCTCTGTTTCTAATAAACAGAGCTATAGTCATCTAATCTTTATGACATGACTGGCAAGTTTCACAAGATGTAAAATCAAACTAATTTGAATATGCATCTGAATGTAACTTCAGCCAGTCGGGTCGCATTGATATGACCTAGTCTACAATGCCTCAAGAAGGAATCGTTCATTTCTGAACTCTTTCTCTTGTGTGTGTTCTATATACTAAGAACTGTACTTTGATTTAGAATGTCAATGCTTTTAGATAACGTGCTTGAACCGATCAACTTTTGATATAGGAAATGTTGAAAACATTATCCATCAATACAAAATTTTATCATTTCTTTACTAATAAAGAGACTGATATGATTTTTTATATCAGGTTCGGTATCTAATAGCATTTGTTCAGAATCAATGTATTGGTAATACAGGGTGACAGTGACCAACAGACTTGGCTGCAACACTTGCCCCGTTTTCTGTCCTATGAAACTTATCACCCGTTCTCTGTTTTTCTACCTTTTTGTAGCCATATGTAACAGATTACATATCTGGGATCCTGATCCGGTATCATATACCCAGGATGCGGAGGATACTGAGAAACAGTTCTTTGTAATGAAGACACCCGAAGATGATGCATCAGCATGCACTCTCTTCGTTTGGGCGGCACGGGAATTCTGGTAATCCCCAATTTCCTTCTCTGTCTTATAACAATTATAAGTTGGAGCGGTACCAACGTTCCCCAGCTCAGTATAACAAGCGGGTTCGGTCAATAATCCGTATTATTATCTTGATTAAGGCGTGATATGGTCGCTACCTGGAGAGAGAGAGAAGAAAACACTCAGCGTGCGCTCTTGCAAGATCAGATTGGTTTTTATTTTATCCAATCAGGATGGCTCCCACTGCTTTTTATCAAATCTTCCTTCAAACCCTAAAAGGACATACCAGCCGGGATTAATTACACGCTACAAGTTCGCCAATCTTTCAGCCAGGCCAGTGTCGGTACTTTAAGGGAGGTCCCCCGTGCTTTCGCACAAACCTAATTAATGTAAACCTCATTTTCCCAGAGACGTAACCCCGTTGACACCTTTCTAGACACCTACTTGATTGGCTAATTGTAATGTGTAAAACTCTCCCAGGAGTAACTCTTACTCGCAGCGGGTATCGGGATCCAACTATCTCATAGAAGGTATGAAATTTCATTGCAAATTTCAACACCTGAAATTCCCGATAATATTTTGCCCCTAGCCTCCTATGACCTTGACAAAGGCCAACAAGTCATAGGCTGCTAGTCAAGTTCAACCCGTCATTTCTTGATTGAATTAAACCCACCCGCACGACCCTTGATAAAGGCCAACAAGGTCGCATGACTACCCTAACCCAATATGCATCATATGCATAAGCAGATAAGCACCAGTCAGCTACCGCACACTGCGCCTTGACAATGGCCAACAAACGCAGCACGAATACTAACTACTACTTATCTAAAATGACGGAGGGCTACGACAGGTTTTTCTGAAAACCTATTGCGTAATGAACTTGATATCGTTGTAGAATCTAATGAATTTTGAAATGGAGTGCTTTTGAGGCCTTTCTAGTTTTGCTAAAGGGGTCACTCCCGGTGAAGGGATCGTCGGCCCTTTCCTCGTCGAATGAGGTGCGGGATATATCATATATATCACTGTGCATAGCAGAAACTATAGAAGCAATCAAAAGGCAAACCGAGAGTTGTAGCATCTGCCAGTTATTGCTAAAGGAGTCACTCCCGGTGAAGGGATCTCGGTCCTTTCCTCATCGAATAAGGTGCAGGATATATCACATATACCGCTGTGCAAAGCAAGAACTGTAGCTACCTGTTTTATTTTTGAAATTCGATTCACAACATCTTAGGTTTCTTTTATTTTCATTAATCACATTAATGAAGTACTATCATTTAAGTCACCTAAACATCACAGATAAATACAACGTACGCTTATGCCATCCGCATTCGCCTCGATGTCCCGTCTGCACCGTTAGGTTAGATAACTACCACCAGAGCGAGGCAGGGCTAACGCGGGTGTAAAACATAAGCAACGTGTATATAATATATCATATATACTATATATAATATCTATCTGAACATATCACATGATCACATCATAGATATTGCAGCAGAAAATATCATATGAAATATTGGATATACGAGGACGTCCGTGTTTTCAATACGAGCCAGTATAAAACACGGATTCCACGGTCATGATGAATAGCCAAACCCACACCCCTAGACCCCTATGAGAGCGGCAAGCAACCCTACCAATTCTAGGGTTAGGAGACCCGACTCGACTCCTCGAGTTGGTCTCCCACTGGACCCTAAAACCCGGTTACTTGTGCTCCCCTCCTTGGGTCTATCATAGTGCGGAAAAGTAAATAATATACAAAGGGTGACAGCTTCCGCAACCTGGAAGTGCCCCAATAAAAGTATATTACATACAAGTTTTTAAATGAATGAAAATGAAAAACACTCATCTCACATAAAACCCCCGGCTATTCAAACACGACGATCCAATATAACATATCCAGCAACACATAACATCACATGTCATCAACGTAAGTAAGTATGCATACACCGATTGTCGTCGATGTATAGCAACGGCAATCGGCAATACCACTACATACTACACTTACGGTCACAGAAAAGAAAGTGAAAAACTACAACAGTTGGAATCTGCAACCTCATTAGACATCACATGCCTAATCAAATGAATTACTTAGACATCGCATGCCTAACAATTATAAACCCCGCATTTTAGTCTCATTATCGAAAACTCTTTTCAATATCAAGTCGGGCAATTCAACAAGATTCCCGACATCCTGATCGAATGCTCGTCGCAAACATTAGTAGGCAGCTGCACCCCCGACACCGTCGACGAAGTGCACCAAGGCGGAACATCGCTGCCGCGAGCACCCGAACGGATGCTTTCGGCGAAGGGGTTCTCCTACAGTCACTTGGTCGGGGCTATGGGGTGAGGCTGTTTATTAAGTTTACCCGGCGAGTATCTTCATACGCTACGTGATTGCGACGGACTTTTGATCATATCAAAATTCCGTGGCAGCCGATCAAGTGAGACTAAACTGCTATGTTTATAACATTCATTCAGTTATCTCATAACTTATTGTGAATTCCAATTATTGTATCACATTCCAAATAAGATAGAAAATGTTAAACTTTCCGATCGAACAATCGAACACCCAAGTTTTCCCAAAACAGCTCAACACATGAAATAAGTTCAAAGACATTCACTTCATGCCTCAGTACCAACGGTCCAGCCATAGAAGGGTCAAGCCAACGCCTCACATGTGGCACGCCGTACTGCCCCAAACCCTAAGGTTCAAAGGGCAGTTCAAGACGGTCACATAATCGAGTTAAGGTTTGTTGTCTTCTAGAGGGACCATCGAGTTACTTGCATTACTTGGAGCGTCCTTAAACCACAGAAAAATCCAACACTTGGAAATTTTCCGGCAGGGGAAAAGGTGGGTATTTATATCCGGTCGAACTTTTTAACATATTCTAAAATATCCGGAAAGCCACATAGACAAAGTCTGATAATCCGATCGAATCATCTAAGCTCCAAAACACCCCAGAAAACTCAACTCTTGAGTTCAAATTAAAAATTCCCAGAAAACTCAGCTCCTGAAAAGATGAATTACTGTGCAAGAATTGATGGAAGATCCTATCACTTGGCCGCGGAACCGCCGCAGAAGCCAAGCTTCTGCCGCGGTTCCGCCGCACAATTAGCTTATCATGTAGTCGTTTTTGCACCGTAATTCATAGAATTCCCTGCTGAATTTTTTAAGCATTTTTAATCTGGAAAAAACCCAGTTTTTCAAAAAAGTCCAGAGAGCATTTTGGAATTAGGGTTTCGGTTCGATCGGACTTCAAACTCCGTCTACGCATCACCTAAGGTTCTAGCTAGGATCTGATACCACTGTAGGGTTCCTAGGCACGCTTAAGAGGTCTCACAAGGCATCAACCATTCCAAATTCAAATTTTACAAGTGCCGAGAAACCCTAATACGGATCGTTAACTAGATTTTAGGCGAAACATGCAACTAGTTAACAACTTAACTAAATGAACGGAAATACAACCTTTGTAGATCCGGTTCTCCACTTCCTTAGCTCCACGTAGACATCCCTCCACTGTACAAATCGGATCTTGGACTCTAGTGTCGGCTTCATCGGAGAAATGGGCGGGCTAGGTCATCGAGTACGATGCCGAAGATGATCTACGTCGAGGCATCACAAGATCAAGCTCCCACTTCACCAAGAAATGAAACTTATGAAGAAAACACCCTATACTACTTGGCAAGAGGTAGAGGATGAAGAAATAGGAAGTGGGTTCACTTTAGAATTGGATTTCTCACTCTTTTTCTCAAGTTGCCATTGTTGGTAGCAAGCTTCTTCATCATGAAGAAGAAGAAGAGGAAGAAGGAAAATATTATGATTAGTATTTTCCAAATAGAAAATAAATGAATACTTATCATATACTAACCATGGTCAAGTGTAGAGAATGAACTAGGGTTAAGTTAAAGGGTTAGGGTTTAGGAAAGAAACAAAATGGCTTTGACTTTCAACACTTCAAGAAGTTTCAAGAAAGAAACAAAATAAGTCACCATTTTATTTATCCTTCCAAAAAGAATAAATAAATAAATAAATGAATAGATAAGAAAATCAAAACCCTAACCATTTAAATAACCATGGTTTAATTCTTTACACAAACTCAAGTTAGCATGTATCATCAAACATGACACAAACAAGTGCACAAAAGTATATCGCATATACAACTTGTGAACTTCAAGTGAGAAAATCCATTTAAAGTGAACCAATACTAGTTAATGCAAAGTAATATATCAAATATATAATTATGCATTAAATCATTAAATCAATACTTGATTTAACGATCCGGTCATATCGCATATAACCGACTAATATCCAATGTATCGGCTTATCGAATCAATCCTTGATTCGATAACTAGGTTATATCGCATACAGCCATTCGACACATTCATCGTGAGAATGAAATACGGTATAACATACACGCATTATTCTCGGTCCCGCACATATCTCATATCCGCCCCTATTTCGTTTTGCTTGAGCCAGGAAACCTCTGTGTAGGACTCTAAAGACTCGTCAATACGCCGGCAGCAGGTGATGATCATATCAAACACCCACAAGCTGCAAGCGGTCTGCTAAACGTAACGGCCACCCGGGTATTGAGCGATCAGAAGATCGACGAGCAAGCCCGCTCACACTCCTGTGAATCCAACCAGTAACACTTACCGTACAGTCTGGTCTGATCGTCTGATATGTCGCATATCTCGCCTAGGGGTGGTAAACGTCAGACCCCAGTAGCTCGATAAGTCGTGTCGATATGAGGTCTATAACAGTTCGAGAAACTACTGGTAACACTTACCAGTAAATCTCAGCAACCCTGGCCAGGGATTTCCGGTTATAGCCAATCGAACACAGCGCAACATTAACCCCCTATACCGGGAGAGACGAATCCCCTCCTATCGCTCATTGCCTCCATGTGATTCGGGACTGTACCCAAAAACCACCGTTTTGCATGCCCTCTTAGACGTGGTAAGGTGGAAATCAAAGCACAGTGGAAATCACACAAGACTCTATTACGATCTCGGGTCTACAGACTAACCTGTACCAGTGTCACCAGAGAACTGCCATCTGACGTGAAGTATAATCCCATCTGGGAGTTCTCGGCGAGTCCGTCCAGTGTACCCAGTCTCTACTGAGCACCCGTATATCATCTTTGATGTCAAACACCAATGGATGTGGGATCATCCATCGCCCATCTGTATGAGTCGAGAAGGTATACGCTAGTCTACTCTGGTATATCGATGCCCCGTCTCGATACACCCACGACTAGGGACCTTGAAGGATGTACTTATAGACTACCATGTCCCTACTAGTATGATCCGCATCACAGTCCAGGTAGTCAAGTACACATCCTAAGGGCTTTACCAACATGTAACAGAGAGACAATCAGTGTACAAGTTAAGGTAAAGAGCAACCAGATAGCATACTATCATGTCGAGCAAGAAAGTCCTCCCTATATATGTCCAAGCATCCACTACAATATACATCCTATGTATAGTAATGGCCTCTAGGGCATACATATAACTAACATCGGAAAACTTTCAGGTGTTGGATTTTTCCTCAGTTTAAAACTTTCGGGAAATCATGCAAGCGTATCTGTAGACCTACTAGAAGAACGTAACCTTAACTCGATTATGTGACTGTCAAAACTGCCACTGAACCCTAGGGTTTGTGGTAGTTTAGTTTTGCCACATGTGAGGCGTTGGTTTGACCCTTCTACGGCTGATTCATTGGTGCTGTGACATGTTCTGGGATTTTTGAACTCAGCTCAAGTGTTGAGATATTTGGGAAATCTTGGATGTTTGTTTATTCGATCGGAAAGTTTAAAATTGTCTATTTATCTTGAATGTGATACAATATGTGGAATTCATATAGTTAGACATGAAATGCAAAGTATGTGATATTTCAGATTCAAGATGTCTAAAGTGATTATGGATTCCAAATATTGTAGTTTTACATTTTCTTTTCTACGACCGTAAGTGTAGTATGTGGTGTATCATCGGCTTCGTTGCTATACATCAACGACAATCGGGATACACATGCTTGCTTACGTTGATGATATGAGATATTATGTGTCGCTGTGATATGTTATATTGGATCGTCGTGTTTTGAATAGCCGGGGGTTTTATATGAGATGAGGGTTTCTATTTTCTTTCATGTAAAATTCATTATATGTAATATTCTTTTATTGGGGCACTTTCGGGTTGAGGATGATGCAACCATTGTATATTATTTACTTTTCCGTATTAGGATAGACCCGAGAAGGGGAGCACAAGTTACCGGGTTCTAGGGTCCAGTGGGAGACTATCTCGAGGAGTCAAGACCGGGTTTCTTAACCCTAGAATTGGAAATGTTGCTTGCCACTCTCGTGGGGGTCTAGGGATGTGGGTTTGGCTCTTCATCGCGACCGTGGAATCCGTGTTTTATACAGGCTCGATAAAAAACACAGACCTAGTATATCCAATATTTCATATGTTATCTTCTTCTACAATGTTCTATGATGAGATTATATTGCCGCCTGAGATGAATGCTTATACTATATATATATGATAATATATAAATATTTCTGCTTTCGTTTATTCTGTGATACTTAGGAAGCATAATTGATGGGATTTATTAATGAGATTAATAAAAGAAAAGAAACCTAAAAGATATTGTAGAACCAAATTTTCAAAAAGTGTAGCTACAGTTTTTTGCTTTGCATAGTGGTATATGTGATATACCCTGTACCTTATTCGATGAGGAAAGAGCCGAGATCCCTTCACCGGGAGTGACCTCTTTAGCAAAACTGGCAGATGCTACAAAACTCACGGTTTAAATTTTGAATTCTTCTATAGTTCTTGCTTTACATAGTGGTATATATGATATACCCTGCACCATATTCGATGAGGAAAGAGCCGAGATCTCTTCACTGAGAGTGACCTCTTTAGCGAAACTAGAAAAGCCTAAAAAACACTCCTTTTCAAAATCACCTGTTTCTACAACGATATCAAGTTCATTACGCTCATGGTTTTCTGAAAGACCTGCATAGCCCTCCGACATTTCAGATAAGTAATACTTAGTATTCGTGCTACGTTTGTTGGCTTTCGTCAAAGCGTAGTGTACGGTAGCTAACTATTTCTAATCTACAGCATATAATGTGATTGGGTTAGGATAGTCGTATGGCTTTGTTGGATTTCGTCAAGGGTCGTGTGGGTGGGGGGTTTAATTCAATTAAGAAATGTACGGGTTGAACTTGACTAGCGGACTATGGTTTGTTGGAATTTGTCAAGGTCATAGTACGTTAGGGGTAAAAGCATTATCGGAAATTTCAAGTGTTGAAATTTGCAATGAGATTGCGTACCTTCTATGAGATAGATGGATCCTGATACCAACTGCAAGTAAGAGTCACTCCTGGGAGAGTTTTACACAGGACAATTAGCCGATAAAGTAGGTGACTAGAAAGGTGTTTACGGGGTTATGCCTCTGGGAAAACGAGGTTTGTTTTAATTAGGTCCGTGAGAAAGCACGGGGAACCTCCCTCAAAGTACCAACACTGGCCTGGCTAAAAGATTGGCGAACTTGTAAGGTGTAATTAATTCCGGCTAGTCTTTCATTTTAGGGTTTGGAGGAAGATTTGATAAAAAAAACAGTGGGAGACATCGTGATTAGATAAGATAATAACCAATCTAATCTTGCAAGAGCATACGCTAAAGTTTTTTCTTCTCTCTCTCTCCAGGTAGCGACCATGTCAGGCCATAATCAAGATAATAATATGGATGCATTGACCGAACCCGCTTATTATACTGAGCAGGGGAACGTTGGTCCCGTTCTTTCTTATATGTGTTATAAGATTGAGCAGGAAATAGGAGAATATCTGGATTCTCATACCGCCCAAACAAAGAACAAGCATGCTGATGCATCTTCTTCGGGAGTGTTAGTTATTGAGAACCATTTCTCAGTCCACTCTACATCCTAGGTATTAGATATCGTATCTGGATCCCACATATGTAATATGTTAAGTGGGCTACGTAAAGGTAGAGAACTGGGAATGGGTGATCATTCCGTAAGATTAGGGAATGGTGCTGATGTTGAACCCAAGGCCGTTGGCGAATATCACCTTGTGTTACCAAATGGTAATGCATTGGTTCTGAATGAGTGCTATTACATTCCGACCATGATATGCAATATTATATCAGTTTCTTTATCGAATAAAGAAGGATATAATTTTTTAGTACAGGATAATATTATGAACATATTCCTGAATCAAAAGTTGATAGGATCAGGATCGTTAAATAATGGCATGTACGTTCTTAACCAAACTACAGTACTTAATGTATAAAACACACACAAGAGGAAGAGTTTAGAAATGAAAGAATCCTTCTTATGGCATTGTAGACTAGGTCATATCAATGCGACACGACTAGCTAAGTTACATAAGGATGGATATTTGAATCCGTTCGAATTTTCATCTTATGATACTTGCCAGTCATGTCTCAAAGGCAAGATGACCAAAACTCCGTTTAGTGGACACGGAGAAAGAGTTACAGAACTCTTAGGACTGATACATTGTGATGTATGTGGTCCCATGTCTACACATGCCAGGAACGATTATTCCTACATTATTACATTCACCGACGATCTCTCAAAATACGGACATGTGTTCCTATTGAAACATAAGTCTGAAGCTTTTGAGAAATTCAGAGAATATAAACACGAAGTAGATAACCAAACGGGAAAAACTATTAAGATTCTTCAATCTGATCGAGGAGGAGAATACTTGAGCAATAAGTTCCTGGACTATCTAAAAAAGAATGGGATTCTCTCCCAGCTTACTCCTCCTTATAAACCACAACACAATGGTGTATCGGAGCGGAGGAATCACACCCTATTAGATATGGTGCACTCTATGATGAGCAATACTGAGTTGCCTATTTCCTTCTGGGGGTTTGCTCTTGAGACAGCCATACACCTATTGAATATGGTTCCTACTAAATCAGTGCCTCCCACAACATATGAGATATGGAAAGGGAAGAGACCATCTCTTAAGTATGTTAAGATATGGGGTTGTCCGGCCTATGTCAAAAGGCAAAATCCGGACAAACTCTAGGTAAGGTTTGTCCTATGTAAGTTTGTAGGATATCCTAAGAACTAACAAGGGTATATCATCTACTACACTGAGAAACAAAAAGTGTTTGTTTCTCGACATGCCGCCTTTTTAGAAAAGGAATTTCTTGCAAAGGAAATTTGTGGCGAGGAGGTAGAACTGGAAGAAGTTCCAGCAACATAAACTACAACTGAAGATTTAGTGGAACCAGATGGTTCAGTAGTTCCCGATGAACCCCCACCACTCCACCGATCTATTAGGGTTCCTCATCCACCTGAGAGATACTATGGTTTTCTTATCGATGGTGGGAGCGAGGATTGCATCAAGGAAGATGATGACCGGACTAGCTTCGAGCAGGCCATCATGAGTGGGGAATCTATGAAGTGAATGGATGCAATGTGTTCTGAGATAGAATCCATGTACACCAACAATGTATAGACTTTGGATGTTTCTCCTGAAGGGGTAAAACCTATTGGGGGCAAATGGATCTTTAAGAAGAAACTTGGTGTAAATGGAAAAGTTGAGACTTTCAAAGCTAGACTTGTTGCAAAGGGTTTTCGTCAACGACCAGCTGTGGGTTATAACGAAACCTTTTCTCCAGTGGCTATGCTTAAGTCCATACAGATCTTACATGCCATTGCCGCATACCATGACTACGAATCTGGCAGATAGATGTTAAGACAGCCTTTCTAAATGGTGATTTACAAGAGTGCGTGTACATGACTCAGCCAGAGGGCTTCGTAGATAGTAGGAGGAGCGGAAAGGTGTGAAAGTTGCTTAAATCCATCTATGGGTTAAAGCAGGCACCGCGGAGTTGGAACATCTGCTTTGATGTTGTAGTCAAAGAGTTTGAGTTCATCAAAAACGTAGATGAACCTTGTATATACAAGAAGGTTGCAGAGAGTAAGATCGTCTTCCTTGTATTGTATGTGGATGACATACTTTAGATAGGAAATGATGTTCCTATGCTGCACTCGGTCATGTAAGTGCACGGCGGCGCCCCGGCCGTCAATCCGACGGCCAAATGCGGAAGCGGTGATAAACTTTAATTTTGCAAACTAGCAAACCGGCACCACCGCGCACTAAAACCCGGATCGAACCATTAACTAGTCCTAGCTAACTACAAGATAGGGAATAGAGATATACCGACTGATCCGAGTCCTCCGGTCTTCTCGTCATCGTCCCGATCTCCCGCTGAATGTCCTGTCTCTACCTTGTCGCCGGAAGTGCACCACATCGCCTACGTCTTTTACGGGCTCCCACCTCAATGCCGAGGCAACTCGGGCACGAAGCTGGCTAGTCGACGTGCCCAAGGTTTGCTGTAGAATATAGTGTGGATTACTATGTCTCATTTTGGGGTTGTAGGAGGTGCCATTTTGGTGGAGGGATGATACAAGAACTATGTGGAGGAACTTGGGGATATTTTGGAGCATGAAATGAACCAAAATTCCCCACTACAATTTTTGGACAGCCCACCTCAATGCTTAGCCGGCCATTACTTGTGTGGGGATGGGAATGAGAGGAGTGTGTGATAGAATGAGAGAGGCCACACAATAATGCAAGAGGGAATCAAAAGCAATCATGAAAGAACATGATCACTAACACCAAAACCACACTCTACCACATACCATCATCACCTCACAAAGTCAAGCAATCATGAACTCAAGAAAGGTCAAGGGATGGGGCTCCATCATGAAACCATCATGATACAAATATATGCAAAGAACACCCTCCACAAATGCCTATTTGCAACAATGAAAATAAGCCCTCCTCCACCAATCTTCGGCCAATGAACGATACAAAGGAAATCGGCCGAAACGGAAAGCAAACTGGCAACTCCAGAAAACTGGTCCCGTAATAAATTACAGGAAAACCCCGATACTGTGTATACACACCCGCATTTGTATTCCGACCGAAATACAAATGCAATGAGACAAATCTACACTGTACTATACTAGGATCCGGCTTAAACCAAAGCCGGCTAGTAATATCTGTCCGATCCTGATCCGTGCAATACCGCACGTATCTGATCGAACCCTGCCATATACCCATACGGCCTATAGTACTAACTGTCCGATCCTGATCCGTGCAATACCGCACATATCTGATCGGACCTTGCCATATCTCCATACGGCCTCTACAGCTTTTCGCCCGAAAGCTTGAGTAACTGAATGTGGGGGACTCTAAAGACTTATCAACACCTAGGTTGTGGATTTAACCACTAGCACGTCAGAGGTATAAGCCAATACGTAACGGGCTACCAGGTATTGACCAAAAGGGACGTCTGTGAGCGAACTCAGCCTGACACCCTACTGAGCCTGTCAGTGACAATATCCGTACAGTCCGGTCCGTTCGTCTATGAGCATCGCATGGCGGGCCTAGGGGGTTGGTAAAAGTCAGACCCCCAAAAGCGGTACAAGTCGTGTCAGAGTGTAGCCCAGAACACCCTGAGATACTACTGGAATACGTACAAGTAAATCTCCTTGCCTCGGCCGAGGGCTTCGTGTAATGGCTCTCCTAGACATAGCGCGACCTCACCCCCAATACCGGGAGAGACGAACCCCTGAAGATGCGCTCACTGCCTCCATGTGGCTCGGGACTGTACCCAACTAAAACCTGTTTGCACGACTCCTTTGAGCCGTGGTAGGGTAGTAATCAAAGTACAGTGGGAACTCACACGAGACAAATGACGATCCCTAGGTCGATGAACTAACCTGTACACATGTCACTAGGGAACTGCCATCTGACGTCTGGTATATGACCAATTAGCATGTTCCCGGCGAGTCCTGTCCGGTGTACTCATAACCCAATGAGCACCTGTATACATCTTAGGTGAACCATCTGACACCAGTGGCTTGTGAGACCGGCCACCGCCCCTTGTCGGGGTCTTGACTGTATACACTAGTCTACTCTGGAGTATCGATGCCCTGTCTCGAAACTCCCATGACTAGGGACCATTTAAGGATATGCTTATAGACTGCCAGCTCTCACATATATGATCGCACTCATACTGCTGGTGGTCAAGCAAGAATCCTAGGGGCTCTATCAACGTGTAATAGCGACTTGTCAGGTCACCTAAAGCAGTACACGATGATAAAGATAAACCAGATAGCATACTATCATCTCGAGTAAGACTGTCCTACCAGGATAGGTCCTCCCTCAATCATTGCAATCACGTACCTGTGACCCAATAATTGACTCTGAGGGCACTATCTCCAACAATCTCCCACTTGCACTCAAGGCTAATTATTGCGATGTCGCATACTCACAGCCCGTGTGATACCGAACACCCAACTCCTCTACTAGACAGTCTCACAAAGCTCGTTTGCAAAACTATTGCGTTCGAGGAATAACCTCAGTGAGTGGATCTGCCTTGATGTTTCTTTCTATATCTCTTTATATCTCAAGTTCGCGGAGAATGCCATCTCCCGAAATGAGCAATAAATGTCTTAGAATGTGTCTGAATGTCTGATGGGATCTAGCTCATAAATGAACTCCAAATCCAAACTTCTTAGACTGTATCGACACCTGAATTTAATCTGTGTCCTGCGCCATGCCTCCCTCAGTATTGCCTTGGATCACCTGTCCAAAATACTGCCCCTCGTCAGAGGGAAAAACTATAACTCTGACAACCTCCCTGTCGTCCAGGTCACCTTGGAAGCCTGGAATGATAACTGTCTCCTGAATGAGGCTGTCGTTATCATATCCCTAGAACATCCACTTATGTTCTAAAACTGCTTCCGACTGTTTCTCCAGGATTGGATTAATGTCGACTTATTGCATCTAGTGCAAGAATAACATCTGGTGTGGTACTTAACATCTCATGATTGACTCAATTGCCTAAGCAAGTGATCTGCCAATCATGCACATCCCTCTCCCCTTTAGTCTGTAAGACAGCTTTAGAGAGGGTGACTCCATCACCTGCAGGTACACTACCGTGCCAGGAGTCGTCCATTCTAAATACTCTTAGAATGCTGTCAAAGTACCCTGATTGAGAAACCACCCAAATCTAGATCTAAAACCACAGATCTAGTAACCAGCATGTCTGATATAATATCCAATTCCTTTGTGGAGAAACCACTGTGTGACGACCAAAGTATAACCGATCGTAGTATAGAAGTTTCCTTTCCTACTCTGTGTATGTCATCCAAATACCATGACATCACACCCTACTACCTTCTCAACAGATCCATCCACTACTCTGATGAAGTCAAACGTATGACTGTCATATCAGATATTGATGATCTATCTCCGCTACATCTGCTCTAGTCTATAAATAGACATAAGCTACCTGTCCACCAATGCTTCCGCTGCTCCCACTGACTACGACAACCCTCTGGCAGAGTCATATACACGTACACTTCTAAAGCAAGTTTAGAACGACGCTATACTCATCCTCCTGCCGGTTCTCACAGTCTGGAACAACAGCAATGGCAAGTGTGGGTAAACAAGAACTTCCCTGTCACCATCCTTGAGACTACCGGAGTTCCTCTCGGGTGCCTGAAATTACCCACCTTATTTGCGGAGTGGTCAATGGAATGTCAAACCAGATTGAATCTTTAGGTTCCTGTGAAATCTTCAGTAATCGTTTGTGGTTCTGGAATCACTTCCAGTTCTATCATACTCCCACTACTGTTTTCTGAAAAAATCCATTTTTATTAAAACTGTGGCGAGTCAAGAACAATATCACTATTGATCTTCTAGATGGTAGAAAGTCAACCCTCGTCATAGCCTGGGTCAACCCACAAACAGCCATTACAGAAACGTGCCTTGAGTTATCCTGAGTCTGGTTTTAAGCATAATCCGGACAACTCCCCGTACCTTAACATCGTTAAGATACGAACTGTTCTATATCCAATATAGAACCAGAGGCACTGATTTAATTGAACTAGATTCAAATCATGCAACTGTCTCCAGTGCAAGTCAACTAAAATGGAAGGAGGCCGATCAGCGTTACTCAACTTAGGAATGCTTCCAATTATGAGTAACCTGAAAGAGAAGCAAGTTCTCTTAATCACTACTATCATCTGAATACCATGCACAAGTATCTACATCTTCGATCGCTTTAAAGAATCCTGATATTTGCAATACCTGATTCTCTACTTTATTCAAATACCAATAACTTCTCAAAATACGGACCCTGTGTTTCCACGAAACACCTATCTAATAACTAGAGAAGTCATAAGTAAACCGAATATAGTACGAGGACCAACCCCTCTGTCCTGATGGACCCTGGACAACATACAATACTCTGTATAAGTCCTTTGAGCCTGAAAACTCATTCACTGTGTGTCGTGGGTTGAAAACTGTACCTTTGGTTATGAAGAATTACACCGCTGTTTAATGCTCCTTACCTAACCATCCACTGATATAGGTAAATGTCATCGACATAATTCCAAAAAGGTACTTCTCACTCTATAAAAATAGACGTACAGATATATCAATTTGAAATTGGTGCATAACAACGGATATTCAAAACCAAATATTTGCCGTCCGGTAAACAACCCAGGTGACTTCCTCAAATATCACCAATTACAACGAATTCCGATATAATGAGGATGATCACCTAATTCCCAATAACTTACTCCCACTCATTATCTGTAAAACCATACAGATGTGAGAATCATGCCTGGTAAATACATACCCTGGAGCAAGTGTCAAATCGGGAAATCAGTTTTCCTTTAACGGTACACAGTGAAACTGAAACATAGAAATGTTCCGTAGGGGTATCCCGGTATTCCTAGTAATGCCTCTTCCAGATTCACAACTGTAACCGTGTAATTCTTTGCCACCTTTCCACATCCCTTCATATGTCTTTAGTCATTACCTTCTGCACACCCCTTTAGGCCAAATGGTTTTCTTCCTTCCCTACCGTTCGGCACCAGCCTATGGTTTGGAAGAAGACTATCCAATAAGCATAATGGGTGTACCGTCCTAATCCTAGGAGCACTCGCAATGCGAGAGAAGGTGAAGATAAAAGACAACCGAATAAACCTTATTCCTATTTCTCCTGGACCAGAATCCATCCCCGAACTGGAACAAGTTCCTTTCGAGTTCGTATATAACCATACGATGGAATATCCAAATAACTGTGGATCTTCGGAGTGATACAGAGTGTCCTGGAAAAATACAAAGGTGATGTGGGAGTGGTAATGAAATACTTGGTTTGGTCGTGAATATCAGTCGCAATTTACATTGCCCTCCTTCTAATCCCTTTATTTGTCTTAACTTAATACCTTCTGTACATCGTTTAGGCTAATTGGTTTTCTTCATTCCCCACCGTTCGACACCAGCCTATGGTTTGGAAGAAGACTATCCAATTTGTGTAATAGGTGTACAATCTCCTAAACCAAGGAGTACTCGCAACCTGAGAGAAGGTAAAAGGAAAAGACAACTGAATAGTCCTATTCGTTTTCTCCAGAACCGGAAACCATCCTCGAATCTGGAACAAGTTTCTTCGAGTTCGTATATAACCATACGATGGTTTTGTCCAATGAAAGTGGACGTTCGTAGCAGTACGAGGTGTCCTGCAGAAAAGGGTAAAAGTAGGAGTGGCAATGAGCTCTGCAACTCTGACAATCCAAAAAAAAACCAGTGTTTAAGAAGGTTCGGTTAACTTGGTCACTGAGTCATAGTCTTAGGGTCGGGTCAATGGTCGCTGCCAGAGAGAGAGAAAAGAAACACTCAGCGTGCACTCTAACCTAGATCAGAATGGTTACCAATTTATCTAATCTGGAAACCTCCCACTGTACCTCAAATTCTACTCCAAACCTGAAAGAAGAATTATTCGGGGTCACCCGAGGAGTAAACCAACTCATCAGTAGGAATCGGGATCCAACTATCATCGCATGATAACGTGACGGAATCCGCTCACGGTGTCACACTCCAGAAGGTATGCGCATATCTGGCAAGTTTCAGTTCTTTTGAAACTCCCGATGTAGATTTATGCCCCATGCTCTTATGACCTTGACTTTGGCCAACATATCATAAGTCACATGTCAAGTTCAACCCGTCATTCTCCAGGTTAATTTGAGCACACCCGTACATACCCTTGACTTTGGCCAAAATGGTAGTACGACTGCCCCAAACCAACGCATCTATCTATGCTGCATATGAATACCCAATAGCTACAAATCACTGTGCCTTGACTTTGGCCAACATACACAGCTTGAATACTATGACCACCCATATGAAATGACGGAGGGCTACGAATGGTTTCTGGCGAAAACCTTTAACGTAACGAACTTGATATCGTTGAAGGAACTGGATAGCTTTTTGAAAATATAGTGACGAAAACCTTTGCTAAAGAGGTCACTCCCGATGAAGGGATCTCGGCTCTTTCCCTGTAGAATGGGGTGCAGGATATTCCAACTGAATACCACGATGCAAAGCAAAAGTAATCGGCTATAGTGAAGTTAATGCCCTGATGCAAACTTTTGTCCAAGGGGTCACTCCCGGTGAAGGGATCTCGGCCCTTGCCTCGTCGACTGAGGTGCTGGATATTCATAACCGAATATCACTGTGCAAAACAAAAGTGAACGTCCTTGCAATAACAGCTTTTTGAAAAGTGTTCCAACAACATCAGATTAGGTTTGTTTTTAACTTGCATTGATCCGAATCAATGCAGTCCCATCAATTGATCACACCACAAAGAACGAAAATATACTGATGTACGTATATGTCATCCGCATTCGCCACTGGGTCCCGTCATTACCCGTTAGGTTAGCTAACTAACGACAGAGCGGGGACTGGACTAGCGCGGATGCAAAATATATACAACATCTACTAATATATATACCAATATCTTATATTTCGCTCAAGGCGTGAAAAATGCAACATCACAGAAATGTACAGCATCACAGAACAATACAGATATCTGGGATCCCCGGGTTTCACAGAGCCACTACTGAAACCCGACGTTCCCCTGGTCGTGTGGATAGCCTGTGCAATGAAATCCTAGACCCCTACGGGCGCGGCAAGTCACCCGCCAAAACCTGAAGCGAGGCAGCCCCCTTCAGCACCGTGAATGGACCACCCAGCACTCCACGGAATCCGGTAATTTGGGCACCCCTCCTGGGTCAACCTGTACCCCCTACGAGTGCGGGGAATAGCCCGCCAATCCTAGAGTGAAGCCCCCTCCGTCTCAATGCCATGAGATGCAGGCTTGTTGCCCTCTAGAACCCGGCTATCCTTGGACCCCTCCGCGGGGTAATCCTAGTACAAAAAGTAAAATATACATACAACGGGTACATCGACCGCAACCTGGTCGTGCCCCAAAATAATAATACAAACAAGCAGTGACGGCAGTCCACATGTCGGACGCTCGTCCCGCAATATCAAATGTACATGATACAACAAAAACTGTACTAGCATTGCATCCAGGCTATCCCCCACGACCGATCCGCAACATCACAGCAATACATAGAACATCAACGTGAAAGTCACGTTCGCAAATCCGTCCAACCGGGCTATAGCAGTTAGACATGATTTACCGATCGAGTGACATTCACGGTCGCAGATATAATGTAAATACTGTGAAATAATGTGTTTAAAATATTCGATGGATCAAATTTTAACAAGTGGGCCCCCAAGCAATACTGTAGCACTCACAGAAATTCTGGGCCCAAATTTAATATTCCAAAACCCTTAAAATCATCCCAGAAAGCAACTGAAGAAAAATGACACAGTGATCTGATCATAGTGCGGCGGAACCGCGGCCCAAAGGGGGGTTTGGCCGCGGTTCCGCACTCCCACTATTGAATTACTCTGTCGAATTTCTACAGTAGCCTTATATTTTCCAGTACATCAAGTTTCCACAACCAGAAAAATTTTTGGGCTTAAAAAATTTTCAACAGAAAACTGATGTGAACAAAATACGGTTTTTGGAATTTTGGTCGATCGGAAATGTCAACACATTAAACAAAGCTAGACTAAGTTAATGGCGAGGCTCTGATACCACTGTAAGTGCACGGCGGCGCCCCGGCCGTCAATCCGACGGCCAAATGCGGAAGCGGTGATAAACTTTAATTTTGCAAACTAGCAAACCGGCACCACCGCGCACTAAAACCCGGATCGAACCATTAACTAGTCCTAGCTAACTACAAGATAGGGAATAGAGATATACCGACTGATCCGATTCCTCCGGTCTTCTCGTCATCGTCCCGATCTCCCGCGGAATGTCCTGTCTCCACCTTGTCGCCGGAAGTGCACCACATCGCCTACGTCTTTTACGGGCTCCCACCTCAATGCCGAGACAACTCGGGCATGAAGCTGGCTAGTCGACATGCCCAAGGTTTGCTGTAGAATATAGTGTGGATTACTATGTCTCATTTTGGGGTTGTAGGAGGTGCCATTTTGGTGGAGGGATGATACAAGAACTATGTGGAGGAACTTGGGGATATTTTGGAGCATGAAATGAACCAAAATTCCCCACTACAATTTTTGGACAGCCCACCTCAATGCTTGGCCGGCCATTACTTGTGTGGGGATGGGAATGAGAGGAGTGTGTGATAGAATGAGAGAGGCCACACAATAATGCAAGAGGGAATCAAAAGCAATCATGAAAGAACATGATCACTAACACCAAAACCACACTCTACCACATACCATCATCACCTCACAAAGTCAAGCAATCATGAACTCAAGAAAGGTCAAGAGATGGGGCTCCATCATGAAACCATCATGATACAAATATATGCAAAGAACACCCTCCACAAATGCCTATTTGCAACAATGCAAATAAGCCCTCCTCCACCAATCTTCGGCCAATGAACGATACAAAGGAAATCGGCCGAAACGGAAAGCAAACTGGCAACTCCAGAAAACTGGTCCCGTAATAAATTACAGGAAAACCCCGATACTGTGTATACACACCCGCATTTGTATTCCGACCGAAATACAAATGCAATGAGACAAATCTATACTGTACTATACTAGGATCCGGCTTAAACCAAAGCCGGCTAGTAATATCTGTCCGATCCTGATCCGTGCAATACCGCACGTATCTGATCGAACCCTGCCATATATCCATACGGCCTATAGTACTAACTGTCCGATCCTGATCCGTGCAATACCGCACGTATCTGATCGGACCTTGCCATATCTCCATACGGCCTCTACAGCTTTTCGCCCGAAAGCTTGAGTAACTGAATGTGGGGGACTCTAAAGACTCATCAACACCTAGGTTGTGGATTTAACCACTAGCACGTCAGAGGTATAAGCCAATACATAACGGGCTACCAGGTATTGACCAAAAGGGACGTCTGTGAGCGAACTCAGCCTGACACCCTACTGAGCATGTCAGTGACAATATCCGTACAGTCCGGTCCGTTCGTCTATGAGCATCGCATGGCGGGCCTAGGGGGTTGGTAAAAGTCAGACCCCTAAAAGCGGTACAAGTCGTGTCGGAGTGTAGCCCAGAACACCCTGAGATACTACTGGAATACGTACCAGTAAATCTCCTTGCCTCGGCCGAGGGCTTCGTGTAATGGCTCTTCTAGACACAGCGCGACCTTACCCCTAATACCGGGAGAGACGAACCACTGAAGATGCTCTCACTGCCTCCATGTGGCTTGGGACTGTACCCAACTGAAACCTGTTTGCACGACTCCTTTGAGCCGAGGTAGGGTAGTAATCAAAGTACAGTGGGAACTCACACGAGACAAATAACGATCCCCAGGTCGATGAACTAACCTGTACACATCTCACCAGGGAACTGCCATCTGACGTCTGGTATATGACCAACTAGCATGTTCCCGGCGAGTCCTGTCCGGTGTACTCATAACCCAATGAGCACCTGTATACATCTTAGGTGAACCATCTGACACCAGTGGCTTGTGAGACCGGCCACCGCCCCTCGTCGGGGTCTTGACTGTATACACTAGTCTACTCTGGAGTATCGATACCCTGTCTCGAAACTCCCATGACTAGGGACCATTTAAGGATATGCTTATAGACTGCCATCTCTCACGTATATGATCGCCCTCATACTGCTGGTGGTCAAGCAAGAATCCTAGGGGCTCTATCAACGTGTAATAGCGACTTGTCAGGTCACCTAAAGCAGTACACGATGATAAAGATAAACCAGATAGCATACTATCATCTCGAGTAAGACTGTCCTACCAGGATAGGTCCTCCCTCAATCATTGCAATCACGTACCTGTGACCCAATAATTGACTCTGAGGGCACTATCTCCAACAGGTCAAGCTCTTCTTATCACAAAGATTCTCAATAAAAGATCTAGGTGATGCCTCCTGCATACTGGGAATTAAGATCTATATAGATGGATCTAAACGGATACTGGGTTTGTCCCAATCTTAGGTCATTGACACTATACTAAAGATGTTTAGTATGGAAGAATCCAAGCATGGGAACCAACCCACGATCTCTGGACTCACTCTCTCTAAAGAGATGTCTCCCAAGACTGATTTGGAGAGAGCTTAAATGCAAGGGATACCATATGCTTCGGCAGTAGGCTGTATCATGTATGTGATGCTATGTACCAGACCTGATGTTGCATACTCACTAAGTGTAGTGAGTCGGTATCAAGCAGATCATGGAGAGAGTCACTGGACAACTGTGAAGAACATTCTCAAGTAGTTACGAAGGACTAAGGAGATGTTCTTAGTGTATTGTAACGATGAACTCCAGGTGGAGTCCTTTACCGATTCGAGCTTCCAAAGTGATAAGGACGACTCTAAGTCGCACTCGGGATTTATCTTTACCCTCAATGGAGGGGCGGTGTGTTGGAAGAGTTCCAAACATGAAATTGTTGCAGACTCAACTATGGAGGTTGAATACATCGCTGCCAACGATGCTGCCAAAGATCCTGTCTGGATGAAGAAGTTCATCACTGAACTTGGTGTGGTTCCATCCATTGAGCATCCAATAAGTTTGTATTGTGATAACAATAGAGTTGTGGCTATGGCCAAGGAACCCAGGTCCCATCAATAGTCCAGACATATTCTGAGGCTGTATCACCTGATCCGGGAGATAGTAAATCGCCGGGAGATCAAGGTCAGGGGAGTTGATACGAAGGACAACATTGTGGATCCACTCATGAAGGCCATACCCCAGATATAATTTGAGAGACTCTTCGGGATGTTTGGTATGAGATACTACAACAGCAGGCCTTAGTGCAAGTGGGAGATTGTTAGTTATATATATGCCCTAGAAGCCATTGTTGTACATATGATGTATATTATAGTGGATGCTTGGATATATATAGAGAGACTTTCTTGCTCGACATGATAGTATGCTATTTGGTTTCACTTTATCTTAACAAGTTGACTTGTATTAGTTTACTGTCTTGCTCTCACATGTTGATAAAGCCCTTAGGATATGTACCCGACTACCGGGACGATGATAAGATCATATTAGTAGGGCCGGGGTAGTCAACGAGTACATCCTATAACTATTCCTAGTCAAGGGTGTATCGAGATAGGGCATCGATACACCAGATTAAACTAGCGTATACGCATCTTGACCCATAAGATGGGCGATGGATGATCCCACATCCATCGGTTTTTGACATCAAAGATGGTGTATGGGTGCTTAGTGGAGACTGGGTACACTGAACGGACTCACCGAGAACTCTTAGATGGATATATACCTATCCTCAGATAGCAGTTCTCTGGTGACACTGGTACAGGTTAGTCTGTAGACCGGAGATCGTCATAGAATCTTGTGTGATTCCCACCGTGCTTTGATTTCCACCTTACCACATCCAAGAAGGCGTGTAAAACGGTGGCTTTTGGGTAAAGTCCCGAATCACATGGAGGCAATGAGCGATAGGAGGGGTTTCATCTCTCCCGGTATAGGGGGTTGATGTTGTGCTGTGTTCGATTGGCTATAACTGGAAGTCCCTGGCCAGGGTTGATTAGGAGTGCTACTGGTAAGTGTTATCAGTAGTTTCTCGACCTTTTATGAGACTCACATCGACACGACTTATCGGTTACTGGGGTATGAAGTTTACCACGCCTACACTAGATATGCGACATATCAGACGAAGAGCGGACTGTACGGAAGTGTTACTGATTGGATTCACAGGAGAATGTACAGGCTTGCTTGTTGATCTTCTGATCGCCCAATACCTCGGTGGCTATTACGTTTAGCTGACCGCTTGCAGCTTGTGGGTGTTTGATATGATCATCACCTACTGCCGGCGTATTGACGATTCTTTAGAGTCCTATACAGAGGTTTCCTGACTCAGGTAAAATGGAGTAGGAGCATATATGTGATATGCGCGGGACCGAGAATAATACGATATGAGATACCATATTCTATTCTCGCGATATATGATATCGGCCGGGTATATGTGATATAGCCGGGTCATTGGGTCAAGTGTTGATTCGATGAATCGATACATGTTATATTAGTCGGTTATATGTGATATAGCCGGATTGTCGGATCGAGTGTTGATTCGATAATTTAATGTATAATTAAATATGTGATATATTACATTACGTTAACTAATATAAGCTCTCTTTATTGATTTATTTTCTCACCGGATAATATATTGATATATATGCAATATATGTTAATTGCATTATTTTCTTTTGTTACAAAAATATATTACATATGTGATATATAATATTGTAACAAGTTAGGGTTACAAATGCAACATGATTTGTGGAGATTAAACAAGTTAAGGTTTGGTTTGGGTTAGCATTTGGGTTAGCTTTTTCATGAAGTTTCATGAAACTTTCTTTTGTTTTTAGCTTAGATATTTTGTGTTGATATTTATTAACCCAACCCAAACCCTTTACCTTAGGTTTATTCTCTACAAGATTTAAGCCCTTCATTCTTAACTCATGGTTGATTTGTAACCACAAAAATAATTTCATTATTCATCACAAAAGCTTTCTTCTTCTTCCTCCTCCTTGAAAAAGCTTGCCAGCTTTTTACATGTGATGATTTTGTGTGAGAAATTGAAAACAAAAGAGAGCATAATTCTTACTTCATCATCTTCATCTATTTTAGACACTTAGATTAGGGCGTTCACTTCTCTAATACTTGATTATAGAAGTGAGAGCTTGTGTTTGAGATTCTTCATGGTAGATCATCTTCGAAAAGGAAGACTTCAAGGAAGCATGGATCATTCGGCTTGTGGAGCCTATCTAGAGTCCGGAAGTTCATGGATCGCTATGAAGGAACTACTACTCGGAGCTTATGAAGCGAAAGAATGGACTACAAAGGTTGTAATCCCTTTCTCGTAGATGTAAAGTTGTTACATGCAAGTTAAACCTAATTCTCTAGTTAAGATCTTGGTTTGGGTTTATTTAGCACCCCAAAAATTTTAAAGTAGCATGATTGATGCTTGCTAAAACCTTCACAAGATGCTATGCTAACACTACATAAGGTAAGTGCACCTTGCACTTACTCTCCCCCTCTCCTCATTAATTGCAAGCAATGACTCCCACCATGAGTCATCTTGCCACCTCCCCAGCATCCAAAACACCAAGGAAAAAATGTCTCTCCTCACACAAATATCTAGAGGTTTAAGGTTAAGGTTTAAACAAGCAAGCATTAGGTTAAGTTGTCATGGCCACTAAACTAGATTAACACTAACTAACCCTCTCATTAACGTGCACACGTGTTTGCAAGCCATAATAATTCATAATAAATTATTAATTAAATGTTATAAAATGTGAGGAAACCAAATTGGTAAACTTTTTACAGAAAACCCACAT
This sequence comes from Agapanthus africanus, assembly GCA_030015575.1. Classification (NCBI taxonomy): domain Eukaryota; kingdom Viridiplantae; phylum Streptophyta; class Magnoliopsida; order Asparagales; family Amaryllidaceae; genus Agapanthus; species Agapanthus africanus. Next base: position 289,335,072 of record JASDDO010000029.1, read on the forward strand.
TATTGCTTAATTAACACTAATCACATTCTAAGGTGTTACATAATGAGAATTAGGGATCACTTGAAAAAACTAGGGTTTCTCCTTTATTGCCCCTTGTCTTTTCATTTTTGCCATTCTTATTTAGCCTTTAATAAGAAGGATCATCAATCTAATCCCTAAATTGTGACGAAATTCACAATAAATTGATCTCACTCACAATTTGGACATCGATGATTCTCCTCGCTAAAGTTTATAATCTCCATAAGACTTAAGATGAATATAGGATTCTCTTATAATTTGATCTAACAAATTCTTTTGAATCCTAGCAAGCGGAGATTTACTCACACATAATGAAAATAGAAGAATTTGTAAGTCCACGTTACCTGTCCAGGTTCTTTCGGGGTTGCGGAAAAGGTGGAAAATGATTTTTAGGTTATGGTTACATGGGCTATAAAACCCAGATCTTTGCTAAACTACACACTAGCAACTAACAAGAGCTTTACCTACTCGGTTAGGGGGTTATACCTTAACTTGAACTCCTTCTCTTCAACTCCTTGTGGCGGTCAGAAAGTTCTCACCTCGTCGCCTTCTCTTGCCGAAGATGGATCCTCCCGAGGGCCTTTACCTTGAGCTCCTTCCTCGAACTTGAGGTAACTAAAGTATTAGGCTAGCTAGACCTTCAACCTTAGGATGAGTAGAGAGTGGCTTTGTTATCTCAAAGGAAATGGTTCTCAACTCATGAGAATGATTTTCCTTGAGCTAGAGGAAGAGGAAAAACAAAGGATGAGAGAGAATGAATATGAGAGAATGAAATGAATTTTGCAACCATAACCAATATATGTGAATTAATCAACTAACAATATTAATCAAAAAGGAAAAAGGTGATGGTATGTTGAAAATACCATTATCATTTCACATTAAATGAGTTTTGCAAAGATCAAAGAGCATCTTTGCTTGAAATGATGATGGTCAACTTTTCAACCTCGGTCAACAAGTCAACCTCGGTCAACAAGTCAACAACCCTAACAATAACTCAATTTCCTTTAATTAATATTATTAATTGATATTTCATATATTCATTAGGGTTTGGTAAATGACAACTGTCAACTGTGCATACACACCCGTACGAAAACCCTAATGAGAATCCTCTGCCTCTGCCTCAGTCAACTATGCATACACACCTGCATTCGTGTTCCGAGGAACACGAATACAATGAGATAAAAACTAACCGCAAAATGTATACTAGGATCTGGCTCAAACCAGAGCCCGCTAGTAATGACTGTCTGGACACCAAACGTGCATAAGTGCGCTGATGTGAACGAACCCCGTCGCAAAACCATGCGACCTTTACTCTGTTTTGCCCAAAGGCGAATAACCCTCTGTGTAGGACTCTAAATACTCGACACTGCTTCCAGTGGGTTTAACCACAGACCACAAGAGGCAATAGCTGTACGTAACGGTCCCCAGGTAGATGCCGATAAGAAGACTGATGAGGCGAACCCATCCGAACTCCTACTGAGCCTGTATGTGACAATCTCTGTATAGTCCGGTCTGTTCGTCTGAGAATATCGCATGGTGGGCCTAGGGGGTGATAAACGTCAATCCCCTAATAGCGGTGCAAGTCGTGTCGGAGTGTAGCCCAGAACACCCTGAGATAACACTGGAAACCTACCAGTGTATCTCGCTTGACCTGTACAGGGACGACTATGTGTAATGGCTCTCCTAGACACAGCGCGATATCAACTCCTAATACCGGGAGAGATGAATCCTATCTAACCGTCACTTCCTCCAAGTGCTACGAGACTGCACCCAACTACTACCTGTTTGCACGACTCCTTTGAGTCATGGTAGGGTAGTAATCAAAGTACAGTAGGAACACACTCGAGGAAAAGTGACAGTGTCAAGTCAGCGGACTAAGATGTACTCATGTCACCTGGGAACTGATAACTGACGATAGGTATAGTACCAACCAACAGTTCCCGACGAGTCCTGTCCAGTGTACTCATAACCTAATGAGCACCCGCATACTATCTCAAGTACGACGTACTGACGGCTGTGGGACAGACCGTCTCCCCTGCTGGAATGAGAAGCACATACGCTAGTCTACTCTAGAGTATCGATGCCCTGTCTCGATAGTCCTACGACTAGGGACCTGCATAAGAATGTGCTTGTTCATTACCCAGCCCCCACGAGTGTGACTGCCATCACAACGTTGGTAATCAAGTAATGATCTTAAGGGCTCCACTAATGTGTATAGGCGATATACTAAAAGAAACACATGTACACATTAAAGCAGAGACAAACCATGTAGCATACTACCATTTCGAGCAAGATTGTTTATACAACTGTGAATATCCCAAGCTTCCATCAAGTAATATACATACTAGTATGATACAGTAATGGACTCTAGGGCATATACACTAACAATCTCCCACTTGCACCAACGCCATGTACTGGCGTATCGAAGACCTATCATCTCGATCAGCCACTCGAACTGAGTCTTGAGTAAGGCCTTCGTGAGTGGATCTGCAGTGTTATCTTCTGAAGCAACCCTCCGAACCTCGATCACCTGGCGATCCACGATCTCCCTGATCAGGTGATACCGCCTCAATATGTGTCTGGATTTCTGATGGGACCTGGGTTCGTTCGCTAAAGCTATAGCCCCGTTGTTGTCGCAATACTGAGGTATTAAATCAACAATGGACGGAACTACCTGAAGTTCTTTCAAGAACTTCCTCATCCAGACGGCTTCTTTTGCGGCATCAGATGCAGCGATATATTCTGCTTCCATTGTCGAGTCAGCAACGGTTTCCTGTTTGGAACTCTTCCAACACACCGCCCCTCCATTGAGGGTAAAGACAAAACCCGACATGGACTTAGAATCATCCTTGTCACTCTGGAAGCTGGAGTCAGCAAAGGCCTCGATCTCGAGGTATTTTCCGCCATACACCAAGAACATCTCCTTAGTCCTTTTCAGGTACTTGAGAATGTTCTTTACCGCTATCTAGTGCTTCTCCCCAGGGTTTAACTGATACTGGCTTACCACACTCAGTGCATAAGCTACATCTAGCCTGGTACACAACATCGCATACTTTATAGAGCCTACCGCAGAAGCGTAGGGTATAATAGACATGTGATCCCTTTCCAAATCAATCTTGGGAGATATTTCTTTGGAGAGGGTGATCCCGTGACAAGCCGGTAGATTACCGCGCTTAGAATCTTCCATACTGAATCTTTTCAGTATGGTGTCGATATACCTGGATTGTGAAAGTCCTAATATCCTCTTGGATCTATCACGATGGATCCAGATCCCCAGAATGTAAGAGGCATCTCCCAGGTCTTTCATGGAGAACCTGCGTGACAAGAATCCTTTGACAGATCATAGCTTAGGATTGTCATTTCTTATAAAAAGAATGCCATCCACGTATAAAACGAGGAATACGACAGCTCGTGCTACAAATCTACTATAGATGCATGGTTCATCTGGATTTTTTATAAAACCAAAATGTTTGACCGTCTCATCAAAACAGATGTTCCAACTCCGCGATGCCTGTTTTAGTCCATAAACGGACTTAAGCAACTTGCAAACCTTTCCGCTGCTCCCACTCTGAATGAAACCCTCTGGCTGGTCCATATAGACACACTCCTCTAAATTTCCATTTAAAAAAGCGGTCTTTACGTCCATCTGCCAAATCTCATAATCGTGGAAGGCAGCAATGGCAAGAAGGATCCGAATGGATTTCAGCATAGCCACTGGAGAAAAGGTTTCGTCATAGTCCAAACCAGGTCTTTGACGAAAACCCTTTGCAACAAGTCTAGCCTTATAGGTCTCAACCTGTCCATCTACACCAATCTTCGACTTAAAGACCCACTTGCATCCTATGGGTTTTACCCCATCTGAAGCAACGTCCAAAGTCCATACTTTGTTGGTGTACATGGACTCTATTTCGGTCCGCATTGCATCCAGCCATTTTACCGAGTCAACGCTCTGAATGGTCTGCTGGAAGCTAGTTGGCTCATCACTATCAATGATGCAATACTCTCTATCCCCACCTATGAGAAAACTGTAGTATCTCTCGGGCGGATGAGACTGCCTACTACTCTTGCGGAGCGGCATAGGAATGTCCTGTTGTTTCGAACCCTCTGCTTCTTCTAAGCTTTCAGTAATAGCTCGTGGTTTTGGAATTTCTTCCAGCTCTATTGCGCTACCACTTAACTGATTTTCCAAAAATTCAGTTACTAAGAAGTGGACATGACGAGAAACAAAAACCTTTTGTTCCTCTTCACAATAGAAGAAATATCCCTTAGAGTTCTTTGGATATCCCACAAACATGCACTGTACTGAGCATGCCTCGAGCTTGTCTGCATACTGCTTTTTGACAAAAGATGGACATCCCCATGTCTTAATGTGCTTAAGATATGGTTTCTTCCCACACCACATCGGATGTGGTGTAGTAGGCACAGTCTTAGTTGGAACTCGGTTCAAAAGGTATGTAGCTGATTCTAGCGCATATCACCAGAATGATCGCGGCAACTCAGCGTTACTCATCATGGAACGTACCATATCCAATAGGATTCGGTTCCGTCTCTCCGATACACTGTTATGTTGTGGTGTGTATGGAGGAGTAAGCTGAGAGAGAATTCCATTCTCTTTTAAGTAATCCAGGAACTCGGCACTTAAGTATTCACCACCTCGATCAGATCTCAGTGTCTTGATACTTTTGCATGTTTGTTTTTCTACTTCATTCTTGTATTCCTAGAACTTTTCAAAGGCTTCAGATTTATGTTTCATTAAGAAGATATATCCGTACCTTGAAAAGTCTTCCGTAAAAGTAATGAAGTAAGAATAACCGCTTCGCGCATGTGTAGACATTGGACCGCACACGTCACTGTGTACGAGCCCCAAGAGCTCGCTCGCTCTTACTCCGTGTCCAGTGAACGGAGTCTTTGTCATCATTCTTTTGAGACAGGATTGACAAGTTGCATATGACTGATATTCGAACGGATCCAAATATCCTTCTGCATGTAACTTCGTCAACCTTCTCTCATTGATGTGACCCAGTCTACAATGCCATAAGAAAGCATGATTGATTTCTGGAGACTTTCTTTTGTGTGTATTCTGGACATTGAAAATCTGTGGTTGGTTTAATACGTATATACCATTGTTTAATGTACCTGACCCAATCAAAACTTGATTAAAGTGAATGTTCACAACATTGCTTACAAATGCAAATTCATAACCTTCTTTAGATAATAAAGATACAGATATGATATTATAAGTTGCATTGGGTACAAAATAACAATCACGCAAAACAAAATCATGCCCATCTGACAATCCCAGGTGATAGCCCCCCACGGACTCAGCATCCATGCCAGCTCCGTTTGCAACTCTGAGGGTCATATCACCTGCCTTCCAAACCCTACGCCTTCTCAGTGCCTGCAAAGAATTACAGAGATGAGGTCCTGATCCGGTATCAAATACCCAGGATGTAGAGATTATTGATAGACAGTTTTCAATAACATACACACCTGAAGCTGAAGCCGCAACTTACTTCGGATCAGGGTTTCTGGCCTTCCAAGCCCAACAATCCTTTTTCCAGTGTCCACTCTTGTGATAGTAAAAGCATTCTTCCTTTCCCACAAGCTTTCCCTCTACCTTTGTTGCCTTTGCCTTTCCCTTCGTATCCACTTTACTAACACCGTCCCTTGGTTTAGCGGGAGCTTTCTTCTTCTTTCCCATGGCTTTCGTCTTGGACTTAGAAGAGGAAGATCCTCCTATAAACAAAGTGGATGTTTCCCTACTTTTTTGTAGGGTGCTCTCTGCACTCCTCAACATGTTGAGGAGCTCCGGAAGTTCAACTTCTTTTCCTTGTAAGTTGAAGTTCAGGACAAACTGAGCATAAGTGGAAGGAAGGGGCTGGAGAATCAAGTCCGTATAGAGCTCGTTCTCTAACGTGGTCCCAAGGTCCGTGAGCTCTTCAATGAAGCCAATCATCTTAAGCACGTATTCCGCTACCGATGATCCGATGGCCAATCTTGCCGAAAATAACTTTTTCGAGACTTCGTATCTGGCGATACCGGATTGCTCTCCATACAGTTCTTTTGTATGAAGAAATATGGACTCCAGGTCCATATTCTCGTGCCTCCTCTGTTGTTCATTGTCCATAGAGGCAAGCACGAGGCAGTTGGCCTTCGCGCAGTCGATCTCCCATGTCTTACGGATTTCTATATCCGCGACGCTGGAGGTGGGACCTGGGACAGGGGGAGCTTTGGTGGTAAGGAGATACCCCAACTTGTTGTAAGTGATTGCCATTTTGACATTCCTGAGCCAATCTTTATAGTTTGGCCCTGTCAGTATGTTTTTATCTAATAGTAACTTAAGTCCGGTCATGTCGATTGGTCCCTGCAATTAGAAGAGAGAGAAGAAACACTTTAGCACGATGCTCTTGCAAGTTTAGAGTGGTTTTTAGTTTGTTTAAACAGGATGGCTCCCACTGTCTCTCAAATCCCTACTCAAACCATAAAGGAAGAATTAGTCGGGATCAATCTCACCGTACAATACTTGCTTAACCGTTCAGCCAGGCCAGTGTCGGTACTTCGAGGGAGGTTTTCCAATGCCTTCGCGAAGTTCCTTAATTTAAGAACCACTTTTCCCTGGGGGCGTAGCCCTGCTAACACATTTCGAGACACCTACTAGGTTTATAGCATTGATCGTTTAGTGAGAAATTTCCCAAGGAGTAGCATATACTCACAGTAGGATCGGGATCCAGATATCATCGCGTGACAAAACTCAAAGAATCCTACCAGAATCATCACACACCAAATTCTATGCAGCGGTAGCATGTTTCAGTTTTTTTAGAAACTCCCGATGTGGATTTTTGCCCCATGCTCTTATGACCTTGACTTTGGCCAACAAATCATAAGTCACATGTCAAGTTCTACCCGTCATTCTCCAGGTTAATTTGATCCCACCCGTACCTACCCTTGACTTTAGCCAACAAGGCAGTACGACTGTCCCAAACCAACGCATCTATCTATTTACCAAACACTGTGCCTTGACTTTGGCCAACAAACACAGCTTGAATACTTTTGACTATCCATATGAAATGACGGAGGGCTACGAATGGTTTTGGCGAAACCGTGAACATAGTTAACTTGATATAATCGATGGAACGAAATAGCTTTTAAAAGGAGTGGTTCAAGCTCCACATTTAAAAGTTGGTTTTTGAAAAGAACCGAGTGGTTTTGAAAGTGTTCCAATGACTTTACTTGGTTTATTTTCTTGCATTAATTTTAATGTGTCCCATTATTTAATCCTATCATTGCAGAAAACAAAGAAAATATGATGTACGCTTATGCCATCCGCATTCGCCACGGGGCCCCGTCATCACCCGTTAGGTTACTTAACTAACGACAGGGGGGGCTGGATAGCGCAGATGCAAAACATAAGCAACGCCTAAATAGATATCATATATAGATATATACATTCGTCAGATGCAATGATAGCCATTCCAGATCATAGATGAATACATTGGATATACTAGGAATCTGCATTCCGTTCGAGTCTGTAACGAAAAGCGGATTGCACGGTCGTGATGAATAGCCAATACCCAACCCTAGACCCCTACGGGTGCGGCAAACTACCTGCTATGTAACCGAAGCGAAGCAACCTCCCTCAACAACGTGATTAGGCCACTCGGCACTTCGAGATACCCGGTAGTTTGTGCACCCCACCTTGTGTCTATCCTAGGAGCAAAAACATTAAAAGGAAATTATACAATGGCGGCTACAAGATCATCCCACAAGCTCATCCCGGATGTGCAGCCATAAAAATAATATTACATCAATTTACATATTATAAGAATTGAAAGATAAACAAAACTCTCATCTCACAACCCCCAGCTATTCATCCGCGACAATCCAACGAATTCATATACACATACCATCAACATTACAGATCACAGATATGTATAACCCCTACTAATCGACGTATAGCGATTAGCAGACATTCAATACATATATAACATCACAGTTACAACCCATTAGCCAAAGTCTACAGAAAATCGATCAATACACGGATTTGTAACCACCCCAAAAACAAATTTTGTTATTTGGAAATTCTGGGCAGAAACAAACCATCCTAAAAATCACAAAACACCAATATAAGAACACTGCAAGAGAAACGACCCACGGCCGAGTCAAGTCGGCCGTGGATCCGCGGCAGGAGCAAGCTCGTGCCGCGGTTCTACGGTGAGTTGGCCGAGTCACTGGATCGTTTTTCTTAGGTGTTCTGTAAAAACCCTGAGTCCATTTTTAGTACATGATTTATTATTTTTTAGCAGAAAATAAAATCAACAGGAAGTTCATTTTTTCGGGGTGTTTTGCGGTTTTTTGTCCGATCGAAATTCTAGATACTTTGCTAACATGCTAGCGTGTGTTTAGCTAGGCTTTGATACCACTGTAAGTCCACGTTACCAGTCCCGGTTCTTTCAGGGTTGCGGAAAAGGTGAAAAACGATTTTTAGGGTTATGATAATATGGACTATAAAACCCGGATCTTTGCTAAGCTACACACTAGCAACTAACAAGATCTTTACCTACTCGGTTAGGGGGTTATACCTTAACTTGAACTTCTTCTCTTTAACTCCTTGTGGTGGTCGAAAGGTTCTCACCTCGTCGCCTTCTCTTGCCGAAGATGGATCCACCTGAGGGCCTCTACCTTAAGCTCCTTCCTCGAACTTGAGGTAACTAAAGTATTAGGCTTGCTAGACCTTCAACCTTAGGATGAGTAGAGAGTGACTTTGGCGTTTTATCTCAAAGGAAATGATTCTCAACTCATGAGAAGGATTTTCCTTAAGCTAGAGGAAGAGGTAGAATAAAGGATGAGAGAGAATGAATATGAAAGAATGAAATGAAATTTGCAACCGTAACCAATATATGTGAATTAATCAATTAACAATATTAATCAAAAAGGAAAAAGGTGATGGTATGTTGAAAAGACCATTATCACTTCACATTAAATGAGTTTTGCAAAGATCAAAGAGTATCTTTGCTTGAAATGATGATGGCCAACTTTTCAACCTTGGTCAACAAGTCAACAACCCTAACCATAACTCAATATCCTTTAATTAATATTATTAATTGATATTTCACATATTCATTACGGTTTGGTAAACGACAACTGTCAACTATGCATACACACCCGTACCAAAACCCTAATGAGAATCCTCTGCCTCTGCCTCAGTCAACTGTCCATACACACCCGCATTCGTGTTCCGAGAAACACGAATACAATGAGATAAAAACTAACCCCAAAACATCTACTAGGATCTGGCTCAAACCAGAGCCCGCTAGTAATGACTTCCCGGACACCAAACGTGCACAAGTGTGTGGATATGAACGAACCCGTCGCAAAACCATGCGACCTTAACTCTGTTCTGCCCAAAGGCGAATAACCCTCTGTGTGGGACTCTAAAGACTTGACACTACGCTGGCAGTGGGTTTAACCACAGACTGCTAGCGGCACTAGCTGTATGTAACGGTCCCCCGGTAGATGCCGATAAGAAGACTGATGAGGCGAACTCATCGTACTGAGCCTGTATGTGACAATCTTCGTACAGTCCGGTCTGTTCGTCTGAGAATATCGCATAACGGGCCTAGGGGGTGGTTAACGTCAGTCCACTAATAGCGGTACAAGTCATGCCAGAGTGTAGCCTGGAACACCCAGAGATAACACTGGAAACCTACCAGTGTATCTCGCCGGCCCTGGCCAGGGACGACTATGTGTAATAGCTCTCCTAGACAAAACGCGATATCAACACCCAATACCGGGAGAGACAAATCCTATCTAACCGTCACTGCTGCCAAGTGCTTCGGGACTGCACCCAACTACTACCAGTTTTCACGACTCCTTTGAGTCGTGGTGGGGTAGTAATCAAAGTACAATGGGAACACACTCGAGGTGAAATGACAGTGTCAAGTCAGCGGACTAAGCTGTACTCATATCGCCTGGGAATTAATAACTGACGATAGGTATAGTACCAACCAACAGTTCCCGACGAGTCCTGTCCAGTGTACTCGTAACCTAACGAGCACCCGCACACTATCTCAAGTAGGACGTACTGACGGCTGTGGAACAGACCGTCTCCCCTGCTGGGATGAGAAGCGCAAACTCTAGTCTACTCCGGAGTATCGATGCCCTGTCTCGATAGTCCTACGACTAGGGACCTCCATAAGGATGTGCTTGTGGATTACCCAGCCCCCACGGGTATAACTGCCATCCCAACGCTGGTAATCAAGCAAAGATCCTTAGGGCTCCACTTATGTGTATAGGCGATATACTAAAAGAAACACATGTACACAATAAAGCAGAGACAAACCAAGTAGCATACTACCATTTCGAGCAAGATTGTCTATACAACCGTGAATATCCCAAGCTTCCATCAAGTAATATACATACTAGTATGTTACAGTAATGGCCTCTAGGGCATATACACTAACAGAATCAACAAATAAAGATTTCATAATTCGGAGAATTAAAGAAAGTGAGAATAAAAGTAATGATCACCTTTATTATTCAACTTCAAATTACAACTTCTTCAATTCGTGATTACAAGAAGAATTTCTCTCGATCACTCCCTTGAAGAGGTAATTTCTTTTTCGATCTTCGCTTCGCTCAATCACCGTGAGTCTTGGATCTATCGAGGATCACATGCTCATCGATGACGATCGGCTTCGCGTAAAGGAATCTTGAATGATGTCGCACGATGAATTTCTCAACGATTCTTGATCTTGGATCTTGATTTGAATTGGATCTTTTTAGATCTTTTCTTGATTTTGTTTTTGGATCAAAAGTTTCCAACCCCTCACCTCAAGCCTTAGGTCCTTTTTATAGCCCCTAATCATGCTTCCCCCATAAGCTAGATTGTTACAAAGAGTTTTCTAGAATAAGCTAGGTAGTTATCAACCTTTCTCAACAAGCGTGGTTATTATAGAGAAGTTTCTAGAATAAATTTGTTACAATGAAGCGTCCTCAACAAGATAGGACGTTGCAATGAAGCTTCTGGAGAATTCTTGATGGCCGACTCCCTGAATCGGCCACGGATCTAGGGCGACTCGGCCTGACTAGGCTGCGGTTCCGCGACCAATTGGTGAATTTGTTACTTCAAAATTCTGTGGTCTTCTGGTGTTGACCTCTGGGTCTTTATGTGATATCTGGAATCTTCTTATCTCTTCTGAATTTATGCCAATATTTGATTCTTCGATTACCTGTATTTTAATCGGCAAATTTTCGATTCCAATATCTGACCTGAGCTAATTTTTGCACAAGATCTCAATGAAGAATGTTAGAGATATACAAAATTATGCGTGAAATATTAAACACACAATTTCCTTCATAATGTTGATTATAATGTATAACACTTGATAAATGATATTTTGCAGACGAACTTTTAATACGTTATATTTATAATAAATATCTTTAGACGATTAAGAAAAATAAGAAATTGTCATGTTAAAAGTGCACTATTTTCGACTGAACATTGCACACGAAAATCGAAATCAAATCCAAGTGCAACGAGTGTGCTAGAAAACGAAAACAGAGTGCAATGAGTGTACATGAAAGCATCTGTCAAGTGCAATGGGTGTGCACGATAACAACATCAAGTGCATCTAGTGTGCACGAAAATCTCAATCATGTGCAACTGATGTGCACAGAAATCCCAAGTGCATAAAATGTGCACAAAATCACATCATGTGCGCTGGGTGTGCGCGAAAATCTAAATCAAATGCATCAGGTCCGCATAAAAGTATCTAGTGCAATAGGATACACAAAAATCAATATCAAATGCAATTAGGTGCACAAAAATAAAAATCTAATGCAACTGGCACGCACGAAAACCATATCAATGCATCGAAAGAACATATAAAAAATATCGAGTGCAAAAGTCAAAATCTGGTGTATACAACGTGTACGAAATCTAAATCAAGTATATCGGAATATAGGAAATCATAAATATGTGCAACTGAGTGCCCAAAACAATACCAAGTGCAATGGATATACACAAAAACATAATTCAAGTGTAATGGATGAAATAATACATAAATCAAATGCATCTGCTGTGCACAAGGAAAAGTATCAATCAGGTGCAGCTATGGTGCACAAAAATCACAATCATGGAACCCAATCATAAACACAAGAATCAAAATGATGAAAGCGTGATACTCGAATCACAAAAACACAAATCATAAATAAATGACATTGAGATACACTTCCTTCAATGTCGAAAGTTGCCGGTGCACTCGAAGCTCGTAGAGCAAGAGTTCCTACTCGCTTTCTGCCCACAGCCTAGTGTATTCTGTCTATGGGTCCTTGTTCTCTCTGTGAATCACTAATCCTGTGACGCCTCGGCTCGACAGTTCGGTTTGGAGTAGCAAAAGAAACAGTCCCTTTCTGACGCCACTCTGAATATCTCCCGACCAATTAAACTTGGCCACTCTTAATGTAGCACGTCAATGACGGTGGCCTTTGGCCCTTTGATTATGTGTCGCAACCGATCCTGGATCCAAATCATTATTGCCATAGTATCCTAGAAAGTAACTGCCACGCTTTCTCCTAATATCGTCTCAGCCGAACTGCCCGGATGTTGACACTCTTAAGTTAATCCGTTTTTTTGTTCCGGGACAGCAGCAATCTTATCATGACTTCTTTCTGGAAATGTGGTCGTATCCAACACCTCTGCATACGTATCAAATCTCTTGCATCAACGGAAAGGAACAACAACCGTTGAGATCTCGCACGAACCTCTTAATCAACTTTTCTTTCGTATCGACCAAATTGGAATTGCATCTTAATAGTTGTGTAACTACAATTCTGTTAGTCATATGTATGCCCTAGAGGCCATTACTGTACACAGGATGTATATTGTAGTGGATGCTGGGACATATATAGGTATGACTTTCTTGCTCGACCTGATAATATGCTATCTGGTTGCTCTTTATCTTAACATGTGTACTTTCTGTCTCTCTCTGTTACATGTTGATAAAGCCCCTAGGATGTGTACTCGACTTGCAGGACTATGATGTAGATCATACTAGTAGGGGCCTGGGTAGTCCATGAGTACATCCTTCAATGTTCCTAGTCGTGGGAATATCGAGACGGGGCATCGATATTCCAGAGTAGAGTAGTGCATATCTTCTCGACCCATGTGATGGGCAATGGATGATCCCATATCCATTGGTGTTTGACAACAGAGATGGTATACGGGTGCTCAGTGGAGACTGGGTACACTGAACGGACTTGCCGAGAACTCCTAGATGATATTATACCTTACGTCAGATGGCGGTTCTCTGGTGACACTGGTACAGCTTAGTCTGTTGACCGGAGATCGTCATAGAGCCTTATGTGTCTCCTACTGTGCTTTGATTTCCACCTTACCACGGCTCTATTGAGTCGTGCAAATAGGTGGTTTTTGGGTACAGTCCCGATTCATATGGAGGCAATGAGCGATAGGAGGGGATTCGTCTCTCCCGGTATTGGGGGTTGATGTTGCGCTATGCTCGATTGGCCATAACTGGAAATTCCTGGCCAGGGTTGCAGTGATATACTGGTAAGAGTTATCGGTAGTTTCACACTTGTTATGGACCTGATATCAGCATGACTTATCAAGCTACTGGGGTCTGACGTTTACCACCCCTAGACGAGATATGCGACATATCAGACGAACAGACAGGACTGTACGGTAAGTGTTGCTGGTTGGATTCACAGGAGTGTGAGCGGGCTTGCTCGTTGACCTTTTGATCGCTCAATACCCGGGTGGCCGTTACGTTTAGAAGACCGCTTGCGGCTTGTGGGTGTTTGATATGATCATCACCTGCTGCCGGCGTATTGACGAGTCTTTAGAGTCCAACACAGAGGTTTCCTGACTCAAGCGAAATGAAATAGGAGCGCATATGAGGTATGTGTGGGACCGAGAATAATACCACTATGTGGTACTGAATTTTATTCTCGCGATTTGTATCATGGGACGATTATATAAGATATAGCCGGATTACCGAATCAAATGTTGATTCGATATATTGATACACTTGATATTAGTCGGTTATATGCAGTATGACCGGATCATTAAATCAAGTGTTGATTTAATGATTTAATCTATAATTATATATTTGACATATTATTTTACATTAACTAGTATTGTTCACTTATGATTAATTTTTCTCACTAAATTTTGCACATTGTATATATGATATATGTTTGTGTACTAGTTTATATCGTGTTTGATGATACATGCAAACTTGGGTGTGTGCATGATTTACACCATGTTTAGCTAATGGTTAAGGTTTTATTTTTTTTATTCATTTTGTAAAAACAAAATGGTGCTTTTCTTTATCTTTGGCTTAAATCTTCATGAAGCTTCATAGCATCTTTGAAAAGTCTAAACCATTTTGTCTTATCCTTAAACCTAACCATTACATAAACTATGGTTTGCTCTCTACATGAGTTAACTTCACCCATGGTTGCAATATGAGAAGACTTCACTTGATTTATTATTTTTGAGATAATTCATTTTTCTTTCTTATTCTTTTTCTTCTTCATGAAGAAAAGAAAACCTTGCTAGAAAATTTTCAAGTGATGAAATCAATTGAGAAATCCAAATCCAAAGTGAACCCACTTCCTATTTCTTCATCCTCTACCACTTGCCATGTTGTATAGGGTGTTATCTTTATAAGTTTCATGACCTAGTGAAGATGGAGCTTGAGTTTGAGTCGCCTCGACGTAGATCATCTTCGGTATCAAAGTCAACGACCTAGCCCGATCATTTCTCTGATGAAATCAACGCTAGAGTCCGGGATCCCGATGATCGCAGTGGAAGGACGTCATCACGGAGCTAAAGAAGTGGAGGACCGGACCTACAAAGGTTGTAATCCCATTCACTTGTTAGTAAAGTTGTTTGCTTGCATTTATTTTCGCCTATCCTCTAGTTAACGATCTAGCATTAGGGTTCGTTGTCACATGAAAAATTTGATTTTGGCATGGTTGATCAGTTGTAGAACCTCATATGTGTGCCTAGGAACCATACAGTGGTATCAGAGCCTAGATAGAGCTTTAGGCAAAGTATAGACGAAGTTAGAGATCCGATCGAACAAAGGGTTTGGCGGCAGTTCCGCGGCCAAAATTGTGACTTAGTCCCTCAAACTTCACATATTTATTCTTAGCTCGTTTCTTGTCATTTTTCTCTGGGAATTTTTTAATTTCACTCAAGTGTTGAGTTTTCTAGGGTTTTATTGGGGACTCGTTAATTTGATCGGATAATTTACCTTCGTTTAAGTTTTTCCGGATATTTTAGAAACTGTTAAAAAGTTCGACCGGATATAAATACCTACTTTTTCCCCTGCCGGGAAATTTCCATGCGTTGGATTTTTCCGTAGTTTAAGAACGTTCTAAGTAGTGCAAGTAACGCGATGGACCCTCTAGAAGACAACAAACCTTAACTCGATTATGTGACCGTCTTGAACTGTCCTTTGAACCTTAGGGTTTGGGGCAGTACGGCGTGCCACATATGAGGCATTGGCTTGACCCTTCTACTGCTGGACCGTTGGTACTGTGGCATGAAGTGAATGTTTTTAAATTTATTTCATGTGTTGAGATGTTTCGGGAAAACATGGATGTTTGATTGTTCGATCGGGAAGTTTAACATTTTCTATTTACCTGGAATGTGATACAACATTTAGAATACACAAGTAGTTATGAGAAAACTGATTCGGATGTTATAGATCTAGCAGTTTAGTCTCACTTGATCGGTTGCCACGGAATTTTGATGTGATCAAAAGTTCGTCGCAATCACGTAACGTACGCGGATACTCGCCGGGTAAACATAATAGACAGCTACACACCATAGCCCCGACCAAGTGACTGTAGGAGAACCCCGTCGCCGAAAGCATCCGTTCGGGTGCTCGCGGCAGTGGTGTTCCGTCTAGGTGCACTTCATCGACGGTATTGGGGGTGCGGCCGTCTACTAAAGTTTGCGACGAGCATTCGATCAGGATGTCGGGAATCTTGTTGAATTGCCCGACTTGATATTGAAAAGAGTTTTCAATAATGAGACTAAAATGCGGGGTTTATAATGGTTAGGCATGCGATGTCTAAAGAGATTGCGGATTCCAACTGTTGTAGTTTCACACTTTCTTTTCTGTGACCGTAAGTGTAGTATGTAGTTGTATCACCGTTTTCGTTGCTATATGTCGACGACAATCGGTTTATGTATACTTACTTATGTTGATGACATGTGATGTTATGTGTTGCTGGATATGTTATATTGGATCGTCGTGTTTGAATAGCCGGGGGATTTTTATGTGAGATGAGTGTTTTTCTTTTTCATTCATGTCAAAACTTGTATGTAATATTCTTTTGTTGGGGCACTTCCAGGTTGCGGAAGATGTCACCATTATATATTATTTACTTTTCCGCATTAGGATAGACCCAAGGAGGGGAGCACAAGTAACCGGGTTCTAGGGTCCAGTAGGAGACCATCTCGAGGAGTCGATTTCGGGTCTCCTTACCCTAGAATTGGTTGGGTTACTTGCCGCTCTCGTAGGGATCTAGGGGTGTGGGATTGGCTATTCATCACGACCGTGGAATCCGTGTTTTATTCAGGCTCAAAATAAAACACGGACGTCCTAGTATATCCAATATTTCATATGATATTTCCTGCTGCGTTATCTGTGATGTGATCATGTGATATGTTCAGATAGATATTGCATATAGTATATATGATATATTATATAGACGTTGCTTATGTTTTACATCCGCTCTAGCCCTACCTCGCTCTGGCGTTAGTTACCTAACCTAACGGTGTAGACGGGACATCAAGGCGAATACGGATGGCATAAGTGTACGTTATATTTATCTGTGATATTTAGGTGGACTTAAATGATGGGACATTCATTAATGAGATTAATGAAAGAAAATAAACCTAAAAGATGTTGTGGAATCGAATTTCTTAAAAACTGGTAGCTACAGTTCTTGTTTTGCATCGCGGTGTTCCTTGTAGAACATCCTGCACCTTATTCGATGACGAAAGGGCCGAGATCCCTTCACCGGGAGTAACCCCTTTAGCAATAACTGGCAGATGCTACAACCCTCGGTTTATCTTTTGATTTCTCCTATAGTTTTTGCTTTGCACAGCGGTATATATGATATATCCTGCACCTTATTCGATGAGGAAAGGGCCGGCGATCCCTTCACCGGGAGTGACCCCTTTAGCAAAACTAGAAAAGCCTCAAAAACACTCCATTTAAAAACCATTTGGTTCCGCAACGAGATCAAGTTCAAAGCGTTAAAGGTTTTCTTAAAAACCATCCGCACCCCTCCATCATTTTAGGAAGTAGAGTACTTAGTATTCATATTGTGTTTGTTGACCATAGTCAAGGCACAGTGTACGGTAGCTAAGTGATGTCTTCCTACACCGCATATGATGTGATTAGTTAGGACAGTCGTGCAACTTTGTTGACCTTAGTTAAGGGTAATGCGGGTGGGTCTAATTAATCACGAAATGACGGGTAGAACTTGACTACTACTTATGATTTGTTGACCATAGTTAAGGTCATAAGTGCTAGGGGTAAAAACCATTATCGGGAGTTTCAAGTGTTGAAATTTGCAATGAGATTGCATACCTTCTATATGATAGTTGGATCCCGATACCCACGGCGAGTAATTGTTACTCCTGGGAGAGTTTTGGAATTTGCAAGTTAGCCGACCAAGTAGGTGTTTATAAAAGTGTCAACAGGGTTACGCCCCTGGGAAAACGAGGTTTATTTTAATTAGGTCCGTGCGAAAGCACGGGGAACCTCCCTCAAAGTACTGACACTAGCCTGGCTGAAAAATTGGCAAAATTGTAGAGTGTAATTAATCCTAGCTAATCTTTCCTTTTAAGGTTTGAAGGAAGATTTGATAAAAACAGTGGGAGCCATCCTGATTAGATAAAATATATAACCAATCTAATCTTGCAAGAGCGCACGCAGAGTGTTTTCTTCTCTCTCTCTCTAGGTAGAGACCATATCACGCCTTAATCAAGATAATAATATGGATGTATTGACCGAACCTGCTTGTTATACTGAGCTGGAGAACGTTGGACCCACTCCAACTTATAATTGTTATAAGACCGAGCAGGAAGTAGGGGAATACCAGAATTCCTATGCCGCCCAAACGAAGAAAGTGCATGTGATGCATCTCCTTCGGGTGTGTTCATGATAAAGAACTGTTTCTCTGTATCCTCTACATCCTAGGTATTAGATATCTGATTAGGATCGCAGATATATGTAATCTGTTACATGGGCTACAGAAAGGTAGAGAACTGAGAATGGGTGATAAGTTTCATGAGACAGAAAACGGTGCAAGTGTTGCAGCCAAGTCTGTTGGTCACTGTCACCCTGTATTACAAATACATTTATTCTGAACAAATGCTATTAGATACCGAACCTGATATACAAAATCATATTAATCTCTTTATTTATTAAATAAGGATATAATTTTGTATTGTTGAATATTGTTTTGAATATTTCAAAAGTTGATCTATTCAAGCACGTTATCTAAAAGCATTGACGTTCTAAATCAAACTACAGTTCCTAGTATACAGAACACGTACAAGAGGAAGAGTTCAGAAATGAACGGATCCTTCTTGAGCCATTATAGATTAGGTCATATCAATGTGACCCGACTAGCCTAAGTTACATTTTAGATGCATATTCAAATTAGTTTGAATTTACACCTTGTGAAACTTGCCAGTCATGTCACAAAGATAAAATGACCATAGCCCTTTTTTTTTTGAAAACAGAGAAAAAGTTAGTGAACTCTTGGAACTGATACATAGTGATGTATATAAGGTCCCCTGTTTACACATGCTAGAACCGGTTCTTTGTACTTCGTTACATTCTCTGATGATCTCTCAAGATTCAGTCATATGTTCTTGTTGAAAGATAAGTCAGAAGCCTTTGAGATATTCACAGAATATAAGTTAGAAGTAGAGGACCAAAATACGGGTATAAATATAATGTCCTATGATAAGATCAGGGAGGAGAATACTTGTGCATAGAATTCCTGGACTATTCTAAAGGAGAATGAGATTCTCTCTCCGTATTACTCCTCTGAATATACCATAGCACAACGGTGTATCGGGGCGGAGCAATTGCATCATATTAGATATGGTGCGCACTATGATGAGTACTACTGAGTTACCTTTTTCCTTTTGGAGGTTGTGCACTTGAGAAGTTGCACACCTATTGAATTGGGTTCGAATCAAATCAGTGCCTACCACTCCGTATAAGATATGGTATGGGAAAAGCCTATCTCTTAAGTAAGTTAAGATTTGGGATTGTCCGGCCTATGTCAAAAGCAAAATCCGGACAAGATCGAGGCAAGATCAGTTCTGTTGAACTGGAAAGGTTCCAGCTATACAAACTACAGCTAATGATTTGATAGAACCAAATGATTCTATAGTCCCCAACTTACCTCGGCCTCTCTGCCAATCTCGCAGGGTTCCTCACCTGCCTGAGAGATACTTCAGTTTCTCGTTGACAGTGGGAGCGAGGAATGCATCATGAGATGATGACCCAACTAGTTTCGAGTAGGGACTCTCTAAGAATGGCTGGATGCTTAGCGATCTGAAATGTTGTCCATGTACACCAACAAAGTATGGACTTTGGTTGCTATATCTGAAGGGTTAAATCCCCATCAGGAGCAAGTATATCTTGAGAAGATTGCTTGGTGTAGACGGAAAGGTTGAGACTTTCAAAGCTATACTTGTTAAAGGTTTTCGTCATCGACCAGGCGTGGATAATGATGAAACCTTTACGAGGGACTATACTTAAGTCCATCCAGATCCTACTTGTCATTGCTACATACCATGACTACGATATCTGGTGGTTGGGTGCCATGACTATTTTTCTAAATAATAATTTAGAAGAGAACGTCTATAATAACACAGCTAGAGGGCTTCGTAAACAGTGGGAGCAGCGGAAACATATGCAAGTTGCTTTACAGAAAAAACCAGGTATCGCGAAGTTGGAACATCTGTTTTGATGTGGTAGTCAAGGAGTTTGACTTCATCAAAATAGTAGATGAACCGTGTATATATAAAAAGGTAGTAGGGAGCATGGTTGTGATCCTCATATTGTACGTGGACAACATACTCTTGATATGAAACGAGTTTCCTATACTACGCTCGGTCAATCTCCTTTTATCACAAGAATTCTCCAAATAGGATAAAGGTGATACCTCCTAAATCCTGGGATTTGGATCTATGAGATAGATCTAAATGGATGTTAGGCTTCTCACTAGGTTTAGTGAGATGGTATCAATCGATCCTGGAGAGAATCACTGGAAAGGTTCCGGGGTGATAAGGACGACTGAATGTCAGTCGCAGGAATTGTCTTTATCCTCAGTAAAGGGACGGTATGTTGGAAGAGTTCCAAGCTAGATATCGTGGCAAACTAGACGATACAGGCTGGTAAAATCGCTATTAAAGATACTACCAAAGAGGCAGTTTAGGTGTATATTGGTTCATAAGATGAACTAGGTTCCTACCATTGTGTGACAATAGAAGTGTGGCTTTGGCCCGGGAACCCTGGTCCCATCAGTGACCCAGACATATTCTGAGGCAGCATCACTTGATCATGGAGATAGTTGATCCCCAGGGTGATCGAGGTTAGGAGAGTAGACTCAGAGGACAACACGGCGGATCCACTCACAAAGGCTTTTTCCCAAAGAGAGACTTTTATGTGATGGTTAAGTATTAAATACTGCAACCACTGCTACAGATGGCCCTAGTGCAAGTGGGAGATTGTTAGTCATATGTATGCTCTAGAGGCCATTACTGTACACAGGATGTATATTATAGTGGATGTTGGGACATATATAGGTATGACTTTCTTGCTCGACATGATAGTATGCTATCTGGTTGCTCTTTATCTTTACATGTGTACTTTCTGTCTCTCTCTGTTACATGTTGATAAAGCCCCTAGAATGTGTACTCGACTTGCAGGACTATGATGTAGATCATACTAGTGGGGGCCTGGGTAGTCCATGAGTACATCCTTCAATGTTCCTAGTCATGGGAATATCGAGACGGGGCATCGATATTCCATAGTAGACTAGCGTATATCTTCTCGACCCATGTGATAGGCGATGGATAATCCCATATCCATTGGTGTTTGAAATCAGAGATGGTATGCGGGTGCTCAGTGGAGACTGGGTACACTGAACGGACTCGCCGAGAACTCCTAGATGGTATTATACCTTACGTCAGATGGCGGTTCTCTGGTGACACTGGTACAGCTTAGTCTGTTGACCCAAGATCGTCATAGAGTCTTGTGTGTCTCCCACGGTTCTTTGATTTCCACCCTTCTACGGTTCTACTGAGTCGTGCAAACAGGTGGTTTTTGGGTACAGTCCCGATTCACATGGAGGCAATGAGCGATAGGAGGGGATTCGTCTCTCCCGATATTGGGGGTTGATGTTGCGCTATGCTCGACTGGCCATAACTGGAAATCCCTGGCCAGGGTTGCAGTGATATACTGGTAAGAGTTATCGGTAGTTTCACACCTGTTATGGACCATATATCGGCATGACTTATCAAGCTACTGGGGTCTGACGTTTACCACCCCTAGGCGAGATATGCGACATATCAGACTAACAGACCGGACCGTGCGGTAAGTGTCAGTGGTTGGATTCACAAGAGTGTGAGCGGGCTTGCTCGTTGATCTTCTGATCGCTCAATACCCGGGTGGCCGTTACGTTTAGCAGACCGCTTGCAGCTTGTGGGTGTTTGATATGATCATTACCTGCTGCCAGCGTATTGACGAGTCTTTAGAGTCCTACACAGAGGTTTCCTGGCTGAAGCGAAACCAAATAGGAGCGCATATGAGATATGTGCGGGACCGAGAATAATACTAGTATGTTATACTGAATTCTATTCTCGCGATTTGTATCATCGGACGGTTATATAAGATATAGCCGGATTGCCGAATCAAATGTTGATTCGATATATTGATACACTTGATATTAGTCTGTTATATGTAGTATGACCGGATCATTAAATCAAGTGTTGATTTAATGATTTAATGTATAATTATATATTTGATATATTACTTTACATTAACTAGTATTGTTCACTTAATATTAATTTTTCTCACTAGATTGTGCACATTGTATATATGATATATATTTGTGCACTAGTTTGTATCATGTTTGATGATACATGCAAACTTGGGTGTGTACATGATTTACACCATGTTTAGCTAATGGTTAGGGTTTTATTTTCTTTATTCATTTTGTAAAAACAAAATGGTGCTTTTCTTTATCTTTGGCTTAAAGCTTCATGAAGCTTCATAGCATCTTTGAAAAGTCTAAACCATTTTGTCTTATCCTTAAACCTAACCATTACCTAAACTATGGTTTGCTCTCTACATGAGTTAACTTCACCCATGGTTGCAATATGAGAAGACTTCACTTGATTTATTATTTTTGCGATAATTCATTTTTCTTTCTTCTTCTTCTTCTTCATGAAGAAAAGAAAACCTTGCTAGAAAATTTTCAAGTGATGAAATCAAGTGAGAAATCCAAATCCAAAGTGAACCCACTTCCTATTTCTTCATCCTCTACCACTTGCCATGTTGTATAGGGTGTTATCTCTATAAGTTTCATGACCTAGTAAAGATGGAGCTTGAGTTTGAGTCGTCTCGACGTAGATCATCTTCGGTATCAAAGTCAACGACCTAGCCCGATCATTTCTCCGATGAAATCATCGCTAAAGTCCGGGATCCTGATGATCGTAGCGGAGGGACGTCATCATGGAGCTAAAGAAGTGGAGGACCGGATCTACAAAGGTTGTAATCCCTTTCACTTGTTAGTAAAGTTGTTTGCTTGCATTTTTTTTCGCATATCCTCTAGTTAACGATCTAACATTAGGGTTCGTTGGCACTTGAAAATTTTGATTTTGGCATGGTTGATCAGTTGTAGAACCTCATGTGTGTGCCTAGGAACCCTACAAATGCATCCTCTATTACGGTCATATCCGGTGTCTCTCGCAAGGACTTGAAGCTAGAAAGTCGGTGTCGCTAACACTCGGTGGAAGAAATCTAGCAAAATACGTCCTTGAGAACTTGTCCAAAGTCATCGGAAGAATATGCATTGCTTGTTAGTTATATGTATGCCCTAGAGGCCATTACTATACATAAGATGTATATTGTAGTAGATGCTGGGACATATATAGGGAGGACTTTCTTGCTCGACATGATAGTATGCTATCTGGTTGCATTTTACCTTAACGTGTATGCTGATTGTCTCTCTGTTGCATGTTGGTAAAGCCCATAGGATGTTTACTTGACTACCTGGACTATAATGCGGATCATACTAGTGGGGACATGGTGGTCCATAAGTACATCCTTCAAGGTCCCTAGTCATGAGTGTATCGAGACGGGGCATCGATATACCAGAGTAGACCGGCGTATACCTTGTCGACCCATACAGATAGGCGATGGATGATCCCATATCCATTGGTGTTTGACATCTGAGATGATATACGGGTGCTCAGTGGAGACAGGGTACACTGGACGGACTCGCCGAGAACTCCCAGATGGTATTATACCATACGTCAGATGGCAGTTCTCTGGTGACACTGGTACAGGTTAGTCTGTAAACCCGAGATCGTCATAGAGTCTTGTGTGATTCCCACTGTGCTTTGATTTCCACCTTACCACGTCCAAGAGGGCATGCAAAACGGTGTTTTTTGGGTACAGTACCGAATCACATGGAGGCAATGAGCGATAGGAGGGGATTCGTCTCTCCCGGTATAGGGGGTTGATGTTGCGCCGTGTTCGATTGGCTATAACCGGAAATCCCTGGCCAGGGTTGCTGAGATTTACTGGTAAGTGTTACCAGTAGTTTCTCGAACTGTTATAGACCTCATATCGACACGACTTATCGAGCTATTGGGGTCTGACGTTTACCACCCCTAGACGAGATATGGGACAAATCAGACGATCAGACCGGACTGTACGGTAAGTGTTACTAGTTGGATTCACAGGAGTGTGAGCGGGCTTGCTCGTCGATCTTCTGATCGCTCAATACCCGGGTGGCCGTTACGTTTAGCAGACCGTTTGCGGCTTGTAGGTGTTTGATATGATCATCACCTGCTGCCGGCATATTGACGAGTCTTTAGAGTCCTACACAGAGGTTTCCTGGCTCAAGCGAAACGAAATAGGAGCGCATATGAGATATGTGCGGTACCGTGAATAATGCAGTATGTGATACCGTATTCTATTCTCGCGATTTGTGACATTGATCGGTTATATGCGATATAGCCGGGTTATCGGATCAAGTGTTGATTCGATAAGTTGTTACTATTGATATTAGTCGGTTATATGCGATATGACCGGATCATTAAATCAAGTGTTGATTTAATGATTTAATGCATAATTATATATTTGATATATTACTTTGCATTAACTAGTATCGGTTCACTTAAGATGGATTTTCTCACTTGCATGTGCACATTGTATATATGATATAGTTTTGTGCACTTGTTTGTATCATGTTTGATGATACATACTCACTTGGGTTTGTGTAAAGAATTAAACCTTTGTTAAGTAAATGGTTAGGGTTTTTATTTATTTATTCATTCATTTATCTATTTATTTTGGATTAAATAAAATGAGAAAAGAAAACAAAATGGTTGCTTTCTTACATGAAGCTTCTTGAAGGTTCTTGCAACTTTGATCCACCCTAACCATTCCAAAGCAACCATTCTTGTCTTCTTCTCCTAACCCTAACCATTCAAGCTAACTATAGTTAATTCTCTACATCTAACCATGGTTGAAGTTATGATAAGAATAATCTATTTTCTTTTTCCTTATGATTCTTATGATAATTATCTTCTTCTTCTTCTTCTTCAAGTAGAAAACCTTGCTTCCATCAATGGTGATTTGATGAAAAGAGTGAGAAATCCAATTCTAAAGTGAACCCACTTTCTATTTCTTCATCCTCTACCTCTTGCCAAGTAGTATAGGGTGTTTTCTTCACAAGTTTCATGACTTGGTGAAGTGGGAGCTTGATCTTGTGATGCCTCGACGTAGATCATCTTCGGCACGTAGTCGATGACCTAGCCCGCCCATTTCTCTGATGAAACCGACACTAGAGTCCAAGATCCGATTTGTACAGTGGAGGGACGTCTACGTAGAGCTAAGGAAGTGTAGAACCGGATCTACAAAGGTTGTAGCTTCTTTCTTTTAGTTAAGTTGTTAACTAGTTGCATGTTTCGCCTAAAATTCTAGTTAACGATCCGTATTAGTTTTTCTCGGCACCGGAAAAACATTGAAATTGGCATGGTTGATGCCTTGTAAGACCTCATTAGAGTGCCTAGGAACCCTACAGTGGTATCAGAGCCTAGCTAGAGGATTAGGCGATGCGTAGACGATATTTGAAACCCGATCGAACCCCGAAACCCTAAAAATTACCCTTCTCTGGAAATTTTCTTAAAATTTGGATTTTTGTGAATTAAAAATTGCTAAAAAATTCAGCAGGGTCTTATTTGAATTACTGTGAAATTCGAGGGGCTGATTCATCTAAAGTGCGGCGGAACCACGGCAGAAGCCTGGCTTCTGCGGCGGTTCCGCGGCCAAATTGTATCATTACGCTTCCATTTTTGCACAGTAATTCCTATTTTATGATGCTGAGTTTTCTGGGATGTTTTAATTTGACTCAAGAGTTGAGTGTTCTGGGGTTGTATTGGGAATCAAAGATTCGATCGGATTATCATGCTTTGTCTATATGTTTTTCCGGATAATTTAAGAATATGTTAAAAAGTTCGACCGGAAATAAATACCCAATTTTTCCCCTGTCGGAAAATTTCCAAGTGTTGGATTTTTCCGAGGTTTAAAGACGTTTTAAGTAGTTCAAGTAACGCGATGGTCCCTCTAGAAGACAACAAACATTAACTCGATTATGTGACCTTCTTGAACTGCCCTTTGAACCTTCGGGTTTGGGGTAGTACGGCGTGCCACATGTGAGGCGTTGGCTTGACCCTTCTACGGCTGGACCGTTGGTACTGAGGCACGCAGTGAATGTTTTTAAACTTATTTCAAGAGTTGAGCTGCTTCGGGAAAACTCGGGTGTTTGACTATTCGATCGGAAAGTTTAACATTTTCTGTTTATCTGGAATGGGATACAACATTTGGAATTCACAAGTAGTTATGAGATAACTGAATGAATGTTATAAACATAGCAGTTTAGTCTCACTTGATCAGTTGCCACGGAATTTTGATGTGATCAAAAGTCCGTCGCAATCACGTAGCGTACGCGGATACTCGCCGGGTAAACTTAATAGACAGCCTCGCTCCATAGCCCCGACCAAGTGACTGTAGGAGAACCCCGTCGCCGAAAGCATCCGTTCGGGTGCTCGCGGCAGCGCTGTTCCGTCTTGGTGCACTTCGTCGACGGCGTCGGGGGTGCGACCGCTTACTAAAGTTTGCGACGAGCATTCGATCAGGATGCCGGGAATCTTATTGAATTGCCCGACTTGATATTGAAAAGAGTTTTCGATAATGAGACTAAAATGCGGGATTTATAATTGTTAGGCATGCGATGTCTAAGGAATTCATTTTATTAGGCATGTGATGTCTAAAGATGTTGCGGATTCCAACTGTTGTAGTTTTACACTTTCTTTTCTGTGACCGTAAGTGTAGTATGTAGTGGTATTGCCAATTGTCGTTGCTATACGTCGACGACAATCGGTGTATGCATACTTACGTACGTTGATGACATGTGATGTTATGTGTTGCTGGATATGTTATATTGGATCATCGTGTTTGAATAGCCGGGGGGGTTTTATGTGAGATGAGTGTTTTTCATTTTCATTCATGTAAAAACTTGTATGTAATATTCTTTTATTGGGGCACTTCCAGGTTGCGGAAGATGTCACCTTTTGTATATTATTTACTATTCCGCACTAGGATAGACCTAAGGTGGGGAGCACAAGAAACCGGGTTCTAGGGTCCATTGGGAGACCATCTCGAGGAGTCGAGTCCGGGTCTCCTAACCATAGAATTGGTAGGGTTGCTTGCCGCTCTCGTAGGGGTCTAGGGGTGTGGATTTGGCTATTCATCGCGACCGTGGAATCCGTGTTTTATACTGGCTCGTATTGAAAACACGGACGTCCTAGTATATCCAATATTTCATATGATATTTTCTGCTGCGTTATCTGTGATGTGATCATGTGATATGTTCAGATAGATATTGTATATAGTATATATGATATATTATATAGACGTTGCTTATGTTTTACACCCGTGCTAGCCCTGCCTCGCTCTGGCGTTAGTCACCTAACCTAACGGTGCAGACGGGACATCGAGGCGAATGCGGATGGAATAAGCGTACGTTATATTTATCTGTGATGTTTAGGTGGACTTAAATGATGGGACTTCATTAATGAGATTAATGAAATAAAAGAAACCTAGGATGTTGTGGAATCGAATTTCAAAAATAAAACAGGTAGCTACAGTTCTTGCTTTGCACAGCGGTATATATGATATATCCTGCACCTTATTCGATGAGGAAAGGACCGAGATCCCTTCACCGGGAGTGACTTCTTTAGCAATAACTGGCAGATTCTACACACTCGGTTTGTCTTTTGATTGCTTCTATAGTTTCTGCTTTGCACAGTGATATATATGATATATCCCGCACCTCATTCGACGAGGAAAGGGCCGACGATCCCTTCACCGGGAGTGACCCCTTTAGCAAAACTAGAAAAGCCTCAAAAACACTCCATTTTAAATTCATACGATTTTACAACGATATCAAGTTCATTACACAATAGGTTTTCAGAAAAACCTGACGTAGCCCTCCGTCATTTCAGATAAGTCCTGCTTAGTATTCGTGCTGCGTTTGTTTACCTTGTCAAGGCGCAGTGTGCGGTAGCTAATCAGTATTTATCTGCTTATGCATATGATGCAGATTGGGTTAGGGTAGTCGTACGGCCTTGTTGACCTTGTCAAGGGTCGTGCGGGTGGGTTTAATTCAATCAAGAAATGACGGGTTGAACTTGACTTACGGTGTATGGTTTGTTGACCTTGTCAAGGTCATCGATCGTTTGGGGCAAAATATTATCGGGAATTTCAAGTGTTGAAATTTGCAATGAGATTGCATACCTTCTATGAGATAGTTGGATCCCGATACCCACTGCGAGTAAGAGTTACTCCTGGGAGAGTTTTACACATTACAATTAGCCGATCAAGTAGGTGTCTAGAAAGGTGTCAACGGGGTTACGCCTCTGGGAAAACGAGGTTTACTCTAATTAGGTTCGTGCGAAAGCACGGGGGACCTCCTTCAAAGTACCGACACTGGCCTTGCTGAAAGATTGGCGAACTTGTCGAGTGTAATTAATCCTGGCTGGTCTATCCTTTTAGGGTTTGAAGGAAGATTTGATAAAAAGCAGTGGGAGCCATCCTGATTAGATAAAATATTAACCAATCTATTCTTGCAAGAGCGCACGCTGAGTGTTTTCTTCTCTCTCTCTCCAGGTAGCGACCATATCACGCCTTAATCAAGATAATAATACGGATTATTGACCGAACCCGCTTGTTATACTGAGCTGGGGAACGTTGGTCCCGCTCCAACTTATAAATGTTATAAGACAGAGGAAGGAATTGGGGATTACCAGAATTCCCGTGCCGCCCAAACGAAGAGAGTGCATGCTGATGCATCATCTTCGGGTGTGTTCATTATACAGAACTGTTTCTCAGTATTCTCTACGTCCTGGGTATTTGATACCAGATCAGGATCCCGCATATGTAATCTGTTACATGGGCTACAGAAAGGTAAAGAACTGGGAACGGATGATAAGTTTCCTGAGACAGAAAACGGGGCAAGTGTTGCAGCCAAGTCTGTTGGTCACTGTCACCCTGTATTGCCTTTACATTGATTCTGAACAAATGCTATTAGATACCGTACCTGATATACAAAATCATATCAATCTTTTTATTTAGTAAAGAAATGATATAATTTTGTATTGTTGGATAATGTTTTGAACATTTCCTATTTCAAAAGTTGATCGGTTCAGGCATGTTATCTAAAAGCATTAACGTTTTAAATCAAACTACAGTTCCTTGTATACAGAACACACACAAGAGGAAGAGTTCAGAAATGAATGATTCCTTCTTGAGGCTTTGTAGACTAGGTCATATCAATGCGACCCGACTGGCTGAAGTTACATTTAGATGTATATTTAAATTAGTTTGAATTTACATCTTGTGAAACTTGCCAGTCATATCACAAAAATTAGATGACCATAGCTCTGTTTATTAGAAACGGAGAAAGAGTTAGTAAGCTCTTGGGACTGATACATGATGATGTATGTAAGGTCCCCTGTCTATACATGCCAGGACTGGTTCTTTGTACTTCGTTACATTCTCTGATAATCTCTCAAGATTCAGACATATGTTCCTGTTGAAACACAAGACCGAACCTTTTGAGATATTCACAGAATATAAGCTAGAAGTAGAGAACCAATAAGGGTATAAGTATTATGTCCTTTGATGTGATCGAGAAGGAGAATACTTGAGCACGGAAATCCTGGACTATTCTAAAAAGAGAATGAGATTCTCTCTCAGCATTACTCCTCCGAATACACCATAGCACGATGGTATATCGGGGCGGAGCAATAGCACCCTATGTGATATGGTGTGCTCTATGATGAGTATTACTGAGTATCCTATTTCCTTTTGGGAGTTATGCACTTGAGAAGTTGCATACCTATTGAATAGGGTTACAATCAAATCAGTTGCTTACCGCTTCATATGTGATATGGAAAGGGAAGAGCCCATATCTTAAGTTAGTTAAGATTTGGGGTTGTCCGGGCTATGTCTAAAAGCATAATCCGGAAAAGCTCGAGGCAAGGTCTGTTATGTACAACTGGAAAGGTTCCAGCTATACAAATTACAGCAGATGACTTGGTAAAACCAAAGGATTCAATAGTAACCAACGAACCTCAGCCTCTCCGCCGATCTAGTAGGGTTCCTCACCCACCTGAGAGATACTTCGGTTCCTCTATGAAAGTGAGAGCGAGGATTGCATCATGAGATAATGACCCAACCAGTTTCGAGCTGGCCATCAGGAGTGGGACTCTGTAAGAATGGCTGGATGCTTAGCGATCTAAGATGGAATTCTTATACACCAACAAAGTATGGACTTTGGTTGCTATATCTGAAGGGTTAAATCCCCATCAGGAGCAAGTATATCTTGAGAAGATTACTTGGTGTACATGGAAAAGTTGAGACTTTCAAAGCTAGACTTGTTAAAAGTTTGCATCATTGACCAGATATGGATCATGATGAAACTTTTTCTAAGGATCTATGCTTAAATCCATCCAGATCCTACTTACCACGGCTATATACCATGACTACGATATCTAGTGGTTGGGTGTCATGACTGCTCTTCTAAATAATGTTTTGGAAGAGAGCGTCTATAAGTACACAGCCAGAGGGCTTCGTAGACAGTGGGAGCAGCGGAAACGTGTGCATGATGTTTTATGTGATAAAACAGGCATCGCGGAGTTCGAACATTTGTTTTGATGAGTTAGTCAAATAGTTTGACATCATCAAAATGGTAGATGAACCTTGTATATACAAAAAGGTAGTAGGGAGCATGGTAATGATCCTCGTAGAGTACGTGGATGACATACTCTTGATAGGGAAGGAGTTTCCTATGCTACGCTCGGTCAATCTCCGCTTATCACAAGGATTCTCCATATAAGATCAAAATGATACCTCCTAAATCCTGAGTTTTCATCTATGAGATAGATGTAATTGGATGTTAGGATACTCACTAGATGTAGTGAGATGGTATCAATCGATCCTGGGGAGAATCACTGGAAGGGTTCCAGGGTGATAAAGACGACTGAATGTCAGTCACAGGCATTGTCTTTACCCTAAGTGGAGGAACGGTATGTTGGAAGAGTTCCAAGATAGATACCGTGGCATACTAGAAGATAAAGGCTGGATACATCGCTACTTAAGATGCTACCAAAGAGGCTGTCTGGGTGTATGCTAGTTCATGAGATGAACTTAGTTCCTCCCATTGTGTGACAATGGAGTTGTAGCTTATGCCAAGGAACGTCCGTCCCATCAGTAATCCAGACATATTCTAAGGCAGTGTCACCTGATCGTGGAGATGGTTGATCTTCAGGGAATCGAAGTTAGGAGAGTAGACTCAAAGGACAACACGGCGGATCCACTCACGAAAGGCCTTTTCCCAGAGAGAGACTTTTATGGGATGGTTGTGTATGAGATACTACAACCACAGCTATCAGATGGCCCTAGTGCAAGTGGGAGATTGTTAGTTATATGTATGCCCTAGAGGCCATTACTGTACATAAGATGTATATTGTAGTAGATGCTGGGACATATATAGGGAGGACTTTCTTGCTCGACATGATAGTATGCTATCTGGTTGCACTTTACCTTAACGTGTACGCTGATTGTCTCTCTGTTGCATGTTGGTAAAGCCCTTAGGATGTGTACTTGGCTACCTGGACTATGATGCGGATCATACTAGTGGGGACATGGTAGTCCATAAGTACATCCTTCAAGGTCCCTAGTCGTGGGTGTATCGAGACGGGGCATCGATATACCAGAGTAGACTGGCGTATACCTTCTCGACCCATACAGATGGGCGATGGATGATCCTATATCCATTGGTGTTTGACATCAAAGATGATATACGGGTGCTCAGTGGAGACTGGGTACGCTGGACGGACTCGCCGAGAACTCCCAGATGGTATTATACCTTACGTCAGATGGCAGTTCTCTGGTGACACTGGTACAGGTTAATCTGTAGACCCGAGATCGTCATAGAGTCTTGTGTGATTCCCAGGGTGCTTTGATTTCCACCTTACCACATCCAAGAGGGCGTGCAAAACGGTGGTTTTTGGGTACAGTCCCGAATCACATGGAGGCAATGAGCGATAGGAGGGGATTCGTCTCTCCCGGTATAGGGGGTTGATGTTGCGCCGTGTTCGATTGGCTATAACCGGAAATCCCTGGCCAGGGTTGCTGAGATTTACTGGTAAATGTTACCAGTAGTTTCTCGAACTGTTATAGACCTCATATCGACACGACTTATCAAGCTATTGGGGTCTGACGTTTACCACCCCTAGGCGAGATATGCGACATATCAGAGATCAGACCGGACTGTACGGTAAGTGTTACTGGTTGGATTCACAGGACTGTGAGCGGGCTTGCTCGTCGATCTTCTGATCGCTCAATACCTGGGTGGCCGTTACGTTTAGCAGACCGCTTGCGGCTTGTAGGTGTTTGATATGACCATCACCTGCTGCTGGCGTATTGACGAGTCTTTAGAGTCCTATACAGAGGTTTCCTGGCTCAAGCGAAACGAAATAGGAGCGCATATGAGATATGTGCGGGACCGAGAATAATGCAGTATGTGATACCGTATTCTATTCTCGCGATTTGTGACATTCATCGGTTATATGCGATATAGCCGGGTTATCGGATTAAGTGTTGATTCGATAAGTTGTTACTATTGATATTTGTCGGTTATATGCGATATGACCGGATCATTAAATCAAGTGTTGATTTAATGATTTAATGCATAATTATATATTTGATATATTACTTTGCATTAACTAGTATCGGTTCACTTAAGATGGATTTTCTCACTCGCATGTGCACATTGTATATATGATATAGTTTTGTGCACTTGTTTGTATCATGTTTGATGATACATACTCACTTGGGTTTGTGTAAAGAATTAAATCTTGGTTAAGTAAATGGTTTGGGTTTTTATTTATTTATTCATTCATTTATCTATTTATTTTGGATTAAATAAAATGAGAAAAGAAAACAAAATGGTTGCTTTCTTACATGAAGCTTCTTGAAGCTTCATGCAACTTTGACCAAAGTAACCATTCTAGTCTTCTTCTCCTAACCCTAACCATTCAAGCTAACCTTAGTTAATTCTCTACATCTAACCATGGTTGAAGTTATGATAAGAATAATCTATTTTCTTTTTCCTTATGATTCTTATGATAATTATCTTCTTCTTCTTCTTCAAGAAGAAAACCTTGCTTCCATCAATGGTGATTTAATGAAAAGAGTGAGAAATCCAATTCTAAAGTGAACCCACTTCCTATTTCTTCATCCTCTACCTCTTGCCAAGTAGTATAGGGTGTTTTCTTCACAAGTTTCATGACTTGGTGAAGTGGGAGCTTGATCTTGTGATGCCTCGACGTAGATCATCTTCGGCATCGTAGTCGATGACCTAGCCAGCCCATTTCTCCGATGAAACCGACACTAGAGTACAAGATCCGATTTGTACAGTGGAGGGACGTCTACGTGGAGCTAAGGAAGTGTAAAACCGGATCTACAAAGGTTGTAGCCTCTTTCTTTTAGTTAAGTTGTTAACTCGTTGCATGTTGCGCCTAAAATTCTAGTTAACGATCCGTATTAGGGTTTCTCGGCACCGGAAAAACTTTGAAATTGGCATGGTTGATGCCTTGTGAGACCTCATTAGAGTACCTAGGAACCCTACATTTCTCGTCCTCTCTCGATCGATTCACGCCATGTCTGAGCAAGTCCTTTCGAACTGAAGTTAGTTAACTCACTGATCTCACATCGGAGCATCCAAACAAATGAAATATCCTAGTCACTTTATCCAAAAATGACTAGGGATTCATTGTCACATCCCTGTCTATAAACTCATGTGTCTTCAGCTTCTGAATTCTGGAGGCGATATCTCGTCAATCTCAGCGACGGCTGGTACATATGTCTGCACGGTAAACAACACAACGATCTCCGAAGTAGGCTGTACGCCAATAGTCCTCTCAATCAGACTGGCCTTATGCAATAACCCCATCATTTGGTGCAGATACCGAACGCTCATCCCGACGAGAATTCCTAGCATATATGATAAATCATCCTATTCCTGCATCACCAGAATAACATCCTGATCAGTCCTCATCCCTGACGAGCTCTCTCTGACTGCATCAATAGCCGCAGCTCTCTCAGTTCGCATTGCCCTGGTGATAGGAACCGCAACAAAGATCGATGAGGATAGATCATAAGAATGAATAGAAATACGAATCTCCATCCTAAGGTTACTTAAGCAGAGCAGCGTATCGTAAGTATGCCTTAGAACATACCCACGATATATTACTCTACTTGAGTTACCTACTCTATCAACCAAGGTCAACCTATATAACGAAAGTTCTGGTTTAATACCCCTCAGTCAAGTCTAAGTTCCATAAGGTCAAGCCTAGCTTCCGAAATATACGCCCTAGACTCCGCAATGTTAAACCTAGACTTGAAAAAAGGTTAAACCTGACGCTCTGATACCAACTTTGTCATGACCCAGAAATGACACGTGACCGGCACTTGGATCACGTGAAGTCTATAGGACCCAGCCGTAAACTAAGTAAGCTGAAAACCCAGAAATCAAAACTTTTAATGAAAATATTGTGGAAGTGAAGTTTTGAAATAGGGGTACAGCGGAAATCAAGTTCTTCTTTTTAAAGTATAAATAATGTTTGTTTGAAATACAAATGGATTGTATACTATAATTTGAAAATATTCTCGTCATTTGAAATTTGGGTAGCACCTCCTTTATAAATTTTGATCAAAACAATTACATAACAATAATAATATAGGCATCCCCATGTGACAGCTAACTCTTCGCTAGTTGGCGGAATCATAACCACGCAATATAAAATATACGATGCCCAAGGCGAAAATCAAACACAGAAAGAAAGTAAAGAAACCTAAACATCACTAAATCCAATATAAAGAATAGTATAAGTTTCGACGCTAAATCCAAAAAAAAATACAAACTGTTCTCTAGGTCTACCAAATATACATAGTCTAGTTGATAGAGATTTTAACTAGATACAAATGAACAATAAATATACAACGGTGGTTACGCTCTGTATTGAAACCCACATACCAATGCAAATCATCCAAAAGAAGCAATGTGCCAACAAGCCGCTATTGATCCGAGCGGTCGATCCTACAAGAACACTATGGCACAACGGGTGGGTTGGCAACTCGTGAGTTGAAGATATTATCAGGTAGAAATCGAATGTATGACAATCTCCTAGGTAATACAGTAATATAATAATATAGTACCATGTGGTATCAAAGTGATCATGTATACATATGTATATAAATATATAAACCCGTGCTTTTGTCAATATATGATACAATGTCATCCATATGATGTATATATGTATCATCCAACGTGTGTCCATCAAGGACACATCAAAATCAATAAAAAAAAATCCTGAGTGTCCCGTATCGACACTCGAAATCATCATAAAACCCAAGTCCAGTATCGATACGTAAATTTTCTTATCTCATGCACCGTCTCATCGGATTGGCCCTCATATCTCAGGAACCGTCTCATCAGATCGGTCATCATATCCATCTGTCTCATATCACTTCAGTCGGTATCCTCTGGATATCCTCCGAGTCCAGTACAGTCACCGGTATGTAGTGTTCTCCTGCCAGGATCAACGTCTTTCTATACGATTTTCTTGCCCCAAGGTACCATACCAGGTCCACCATGTATCGGCAATCGATTTCACCCCTGCCTCGATTAAGATACTTATTATAGCTCAGCACAAAGAAACCACAAGGTGGACGCAGAAATATCATATCAATAGAAACTGCGTTTTTAATATAATCATAAGTTTTTAAATAATATATGTGATTTCTCAAATCCAGAAATCTCATGAAAACAGAATCTCATGAAATGCATGGCATTAATGAAATAATATGTACGGGCACAGAACAATACTGTAATCCATAGCAAGTATGTTCATATGAATGTATCATGTAGCAAGGTAAAGAAAGTACGATAACTGAATTAGTATGTGGTACTGGGTACTAAATAGTAACTAAAATGCTAATAAGTTATAAGGCGATAAGGTGACGTTGAGAGTTCTAATGTGTATGTAGCATGGCAATTACCGATGATGAGTGCGTAAGCCAGCAAGTAGTGTGTACGTGCAACATTTGCATCATCGGTAATGATGCATGTGCCTTGGAAAACGAAGTCACGTAAAGATTGTCGGATATAGTGCCTTCTAAGTCAATTATTGGATCGCAGCTACGTGATTGCAATGATTGAGGGAGGAACTATACAGATATGACTGCCTTACTCGAGATGATAGTATGCTATCTGGTTTGTCTTTATCATTGTATACATGCTTTAGTTCACTATTGCATGTTGATAGAGCCCATAGGATTCTTGCTTGACTACCACCAGTATGATGGCGATCATATACGTGGGAGCTGTGGTCTATAAGCACATCCTTCAAGTGTCCTTAGTCGTGGGAGTTTCGAGACAGGGCATTGATACTCTAAAGTAGACTAGTGTATACAATCGATACCCCGACGAGGGGCGGTTGCCGGTCTCACAAGCCACTGGTGTCAGTTGGATCACCTAAAATGTATACAGGTGCTCATTGGGTTATGAGTACACCGGATAGGACTCGCCGGGAACATGCTAGTTGGTATTCACATAGTAGTTCCCTGGTGACATGTGTACAGGTTAGTTTGTCGACCTGAGATCGTCATTTGTTTCGTGTGAGTTCCCACTGTTCTTAGATTACTACCCTACCACGCTCAAAGGAGACGTGCAAACAGGTTTTAGTTGGGTACAGTCCCGAGCCACATGGTGGCAGTGAGCGGATCGTCGGGGATTCGTCTCTCCCGGTATTGGGGGTTGATGTCGCACAGTGCATGGGTGGCCATCACCAGAAATCCTCGGCTGAGCTAGTGCAGAATTACTGATTTGGATCAGCAGTTTCTCAGGTGGTGATGGGCTACATACCGACACGAATTATCGCGTTATTAGGGTTCTAACTTTATCCACCCCCCTAAACTCGATATGCGATACTCTTAGACGAACGGACCAGACTGTATGGATATTATCACTGTCAGGCTCAGTAGGATTTCTGGATGAGTTCACTCGTCAGCTTCCCTTCCAATCAATACATAGGCAACCGTTACGTACAGCTTGTACCTCTGACGTGCTAGAGGTTATACCCAATGCCAGTGTGTTAATGAGTCATTAGAGTTCCCCACAGACAGTTTCCCAAGTTCGGGCGAAACGTTGTAGAGGTCATATGGTATTATGGCAGGGTTCGAAAAATGCACATGCGTTTTCGCACTTGTCATATTTCGGGCAAATAATACTGGTAGGCTTTGGTTTAAGCCGGATCCGAGTATTATACTGTGTAGATATAATTTCTTTGTCTCAGTTGCATTTGTATTCGGTCGTAATACAAATGCAGGTATGTTTGTAATGTTACGGGGTTATCCTGAAATTCGTTTCGGGATCGCTTTTGGAAGTTTCCAGTTTCCAGTTTCCTATCACCCGTATTTGACATTCGGTTAAATGCGGATTTATCTTTTTATCACTGAGGTGAGTTGTTCATATCATAATATTGCATTTTATATTCCCCATTCTTATGCGTTTTATAAAGAAACATGTGCTTTTGACAAATGTCTACTACATGTTACATGTTACTGGTTTTTGGAGCGAAAACAGTGGAAAAGACACAAGACGATAGAAAAAAGGACTTTTGACCAACAAATAGAAGGATCCAAGTCAAGCCTAGACGAAGAACAGTACAAGGTCCAAAATGTCAAGGAAAATGGTTAAAAGATCGCTACAAGTTTTTCACTAAAGATCTGGAGAAGAATATGAAGCTAAACAGAGAAATGAACTGAATAAATAACAAGCCCAGATAACCAGAATGCAGCCCAGGAAAAATGGTGAGATGATCTCACCAAAGGGCTGCGGAACCGCAGCCCAACCTCCACTAATGCTGCGGTTCCGCGGCCATTTAAGGCCCGTGTCGGTGCAAACTTTGGGTGTCGGTGCGTTGGTGCGAAGGTTGGAATTTTTCGTGGGCATATCTGTAATCGCACATGTGCGAATCCCGTAACCCTAAATTTCCCTGTTTCCTTATAAAAGTGTAATCAAAATATTGTAACCCTATGCCTCTTTTCAATTAATAAAAATTCAGAATGTTTTGAGGATTGAAGAGCATCACTTTAATGTAAGTTCTTTTCAATTTCTGCCCTAATTTATTATTCATTTTTTTCCCTAGCTCTAATTTAATTATTGCCTTAGATAAACCATTCCTTTGCCCTAAGTAATTCTAGTATAGAACCTTTTAATCTGCAGTAGATAATTAGTTCTTTAGATCTAAAAATACACATAACAAAAAAAAGCTGTTTTTAAAAGATCCCCTAATAAGCGAGTAATTTCCTCGCTTGTTAGGGTTAGGAATAAAGAAGGGATTGAGAGATGAATATCTCTCATCTTTTTCAATGCCAATAATTTTTCATAAGTAGAACTTCATGCACGCATGCATGATCCGCTCCCTACGGCACCCTACCCACGAGGTAACGGTGAAACCGTAGTATAAAGGACCGGATATGCATGACGTCCATGAAGGTTATAGCAATTAGTATGAAAGGACGGACAGGGATCTAGAGGAAGAAAATTCGTTTCTTCCCAATCATCCTCATCCCCTTTACTAATAATTGTTATGACTTCTAAAAAGTTTAATCAAGGGCATTGAAAGAGGAGTTAATATCAATCTTATCAAATCCTACTTTAGACCTAACCCTAGAAAGTTCTTTAATATCGTACAACTTAGTTTTTAGAATCAACCATTTGAATAAACTCGTAAAAACACGTAAAAATATTACACATCCCTGTGGATCGACCCGTATTCACCGGCTAGCTTCATGCGACGCCGTTTCTGATTACGGTAAAATATTTTTGGTTATCGTAGAACCACACTCAATGAAATGGCGCCGTTGCCAGGGATGGCATAAAATTTCTTTTGTGTAATTTCGGGTTGATATAAATTTTAAAAAAATCATGAAAATCTGAAAATATAAAATGTATAAATTTTTTTCATTATTTTTATCTGTTTGAAAGGTTCCTCGTTTGAATCTTGCAGGAACAGCGAAGAATCGCAGATCTGGAAATTTACAGAGAGGAAAACAGAAAGTTGTACATCAGAACAGAGGAGAATTGGGACAAAGGAGCGGCAGAATTTTTCTTAGAGCACGATCCCTCAGAAGAACCGCGGAACCGCGGCTAAGGACCGCCCAAAACCGCGGAACCGTGGCACTTTGGCCACGTCAGCACCTGAAAATTAGTTGGTTTGTTTTCTTCCTCTCTCCTCTATCAACCTCCATATATCTTTTATGAAAATTTTCTGCCGGATTTCTTTACGCTAAAAATTTTCTCTCCCCTTCTAAATAACAGATTTTCTGCAAGTTTCTTGGCTCCGCGCTAAAAAAATTGATTGCAAGTGAATTTAATATTTTGCATAATTTAATCGGACTTTAAGGGGCTAATTGACCAAACACAGATTGGGTGGGGATTTCATCACCCTTCCCAGGACCCCAGAAAACACTTAAAGCATTTGCATTGACCACAATTAATTAAAAAATACTAGACTCAGCCCTAAGGAAATCGAGCTCAATAGGAAAAGGACTAGTATAGGCATCGGTCGTTTATCCTAACCTGACTTTGCGGTGTCTAGGCAAGTGTGTCTAGGCTAGTGGTTATTAATTAGGCCTACTACTGTGGTTTCTTCCCACTTACCTGGCCGCAATTGGCAGTGAAGAGGCGGTTTGAGGTCCTATTTCTAGCCCTAGTTAGGAGCTGTCTAGCAGACCTAGGTGACCCTAGATCTAGGCATGATTGTGCATGTGTGGTGGATACATTTGTGTCATAAGTCCCTTTTCAAAAAAAAAATATCTTTGCAAGCATTCTCACATAAATAGAAAAAAGAAAGAAAGAAAAATCTTTTCAAAACTTGCAACTTGTCGCTAAAGAAAACATGCAACTCACTTACACCACTTCCCTTCATTGACATTATCTTACTTCCACATTCTGTCTTTAATTTTTTTCTGACTACACTACCCCTTTAGTGTATGTCACTTTGGACTAGGAATACTAACGCCCGATTAGTCCGTGTTTCTTTGGTACCGACCGACGAACCCTTCGACACCGAAGTCGACATTCCGTCCACTTTCTTACCTACACCTTCAAATTCTTCTTCCGAAGGCATGTCGGGATTCAATTCCAATAATACCTTACCGACAGGAATGATTCCACCTCCGTTAGGTGTGAATAACCCGAATCAACCGCCTGTTGAAACGCCCGCACGAGTCGCGCTCCAGGATCTCTTCTACCCCGTCCGCACTTCTTTACGTACCAGTCTTTCACCTCCACCGGCAAATGGGGACAATTTTGAAATAAAACCACATTTCATCAATATGCTGCCAAAATTTCATGGTTTGGAATCTGAAGATACTTATATCTTTATCAATAAATTCCAAAATATGTGCGCTATGATGAAACTGACCCAATTAAGTGATGACGCTATAAGGATAAGGGTCATTCCTTTTACCTTATGTGACCTAGCCGAGAAGTGGCTATATAGCACCTCATCACATTCCATTAGAAATTGGGACGAGTTTGTTAAAGCTTTTCTTAAAAAGTTCTATCCTCATCACAAAACTACTAGAATCCGTAATGAGATTATACAATTTTCACAGCTTCGTTTCGAACCATTTTGGAAGTGCTTCGAGAGATTTAAAGACCTACTCGTTCAATGCACTGATCATGGGATCGAAAGTTGGCAACTTTGCCAAACATTATACGAGGGATTGAACTCGGCAACGAAGTAGTTGCTAGAAACCATATGTCAAGGTCATTTTCTCTCCAAGTCTAGTGACGAAGCGTGGCAGTTTCTTGAGGATCTTAGTGAGCAAACAATTCAGTGGGAGAGCTCCAAGACCACATCATCTTCCTCTAGTGGTCAATCTAGGGCAGGCATACATCAAGTAGAGATGTCAATTGCTATGAAGGTCGAGATGGCAGCTCTTGCTAAAAATTTAGAAGCGATTGAGACCAAAATCTCGTCGTCTTCTCCAGCCCCCGTTATGCCTCCACGAACTGTGTGTGCTTCTTGTTCGGCTCCTTCAAACTTAACCGAAGAGTGTCCTTACAATGCATCTACTCAAGGACAGGATCAAGTCAATGCTGCCTTTCAGCAACGACAGAGAAACGATCCATACTCTTCGACATACAATCCGGGGTGGAGAAGTCACCCAAATTTCGCTTGGAACCAAAATCAACAATTCCAAGGAAATAACAATTATCAAGAGCCTTCTCCACAACAACAACAAGCACCCCCACAAACTCAATTTCAACAGCAACCTTTTCAACAGCAACCTTACCCTAATCAGGTGAATAATTTTGTGCCTAACACCGCTTACCAGCCAAACAATTATGTTCAACCTAATAATGACAAGGTTAGCTCGCTCGAAAGAATTCTACATGCGTTCCTAAAGCAATCTACACAGTCTACAGCAAGACTAGGGACTTCTATTCAATCTTTGGTGCAAAACAGTGCCTCACACGATCAAAGCATAAAATCTATTCAGGCATAAATTGCACAACTCAATACAGCTTTGAGTGAGCGCAAAAAAGGAAAAATCCCGTCTCAACCACTGCCTAACCCCAGTCACGCACATGCTGCACATCAATAGCAAACTCATAACGTAAACGCTGTGACCACGTTGAGATCGGGGAAAATGTTGCAAAACAATGTGGGCATTCACAATGACACCCCTGCCGGTGGTTCTTCTTCACCTTCTTCTTCTTCGTTAGAGCATGTTCTCCATCATTCACAAGGCTCTACTCCTTCTAGCTCGAACGGACCCACTTCTCACAACACGAACACATCTATACGGGGTTCCGTTCCAACTCAACAATCTGATCCGCAAAAATTGGACTCAACAACATTTCAAAATGCTCCTTTTCCAAACCGGTTGAGATCCAATAAACCAACTCCACAAATGGAGAAGATTGTTGAGCTGTTCAAACAGGTGAGCATAAA
The DNA here is from genome assembly GCA_030015575.1 of Agapanthus africanus. Taxonomy (NCBI): domain Eukaryota; kingdom Viridiplantae; phylum Streptophyta; class Magnoliopsida; order Asparagales; family Amaryllidaceae; genus Agapanthus; species Agapanthus africanus. The sequence goes on from JASDDO010000029.1 coordinate 289,377,052, forward strand.
TATCCCTCTTTTGGATGCAATCCAACAAGTTCCTTCATATGCAAAAATCTTAAAGGACTTATGCACCAAAAAGAGAAAGTCACTGTACAAAAGAAAGTTTTCGTCGCTAGTGCTGTTAGTGATGCTCTTGTCAATTCTTTACCCCCAAAGCAAAAGGACCCCGATTGTCCTACTATTTCGATAACAATTGGGGACAAGAACATCAATAGAGCATTATTAGATCTTGGTGCTAGTGTCAATTTGCTACCTTATTCCGTGTACGAACAATTAGGGGTTGGAGAGTTAAAACCCACTCGTCGTACTCTCCAAATAGCTGATCGATCAATCACCAATCCTAGGGGTGAGCTAGAAGATGTGTTGATCAAAGTTGGGGAGTTCATATTCGCCGTTGATTTTATTGTCATGGACACACAACCTGTTGCTAACTCACGGAACCAAATTCCGGTGATTCTAGGTCGACCATTTATGGCCACTTCTAATGCCGTAATAAATTTTCGCAATGGCACCATAACTCTATCCTTCGGGAAGACGTCTAGCGAGTTCAATATTTACAAGTCAGGAAGTCTGCCCCCCGTTCCCAATACTTGTACACGAGAAGTTTGCTCTATTCACGAAATCACACAGGAGGACTGCGAGTTTGAAAGTTTCTTGCTTGATGAGAACAGTTTTGATGCCACTAGTGCGTCCCTCCTTAAGCCTACCACAGTCGAAACAACCGATATTGATTATCAAAGTTTCATCATTCACCCCATCATATCAAAACTCCTACCGGGAGCCTATATAGTGCTTAAAGGGCAAATGGTATAGTTCATTTGTTGATAGTTTGGAGGATTTCCTTTTTCGGATGATGATGACTCACTGCCCGAATATGAGTCTTTTGAATTTTTGGATGAGTTAGTTGAACCATCCGAATCGGTTGTTTGCACTGATTTCGAACCTGTGTTGGAGTCCTTTGAGTTCGAGGTAGATTCCGCAATGATTCTTTCGCCTCCGAAACTCGAACTCATGTCCTTGCCGCCTCACTTTAAATATGCTTACATAGGTGAGAATGAGACTCTTCCCATTATAATATCAGCCTCTCTAGCCTTCGAGCAAGAGAACGCTATTTTAAAGGTCTTACAGGATAGGCGGAAAGTTTTCGGTTGGACTATGGTGGACATCGAGGAGATCAGTTCCCTTATAATTGAATATCATATGCAATTGATGGATGATGCCAAGTCAATAGAGGACCCACAGAAACATTTTGGGGGTATTGTGGTGAGTCAACCTCTTCCTTTAGAAGTTGAACCACCCCCATCTCTTTTAATAAGCTATGAGAATGCCAATATTCCTCTGACTGCTATCATTCTCATTCTCGTTTTGATTCACCACCACATCATATCTATTCACTTCCACACTTTCACTACCATAACTCCTATCTTCCCCAATTCTTTTTGGATCGATACTACATGTTCTTCCGCCAACCGACACTCTTTACAGATAAATTTTTCGACTGGTTGGTGTTGATGTTTGGTCTGTGCAAAGTCTGGCAGTAATGTCTAATATCATTTCATTGAAGTTTGGGGGGGCCTTTCTGTATATATATTTTTGTTTTTCTTTTAACAATAAAAATTTTTAAAAAAAATAAATAAACAGGGGAGTGCCGACATTTTCACCCTATTGGTGCAGCATGACAGTGAGGACACTGTCCAGTATAACTTTGGGGGTATGCTCGGTACTTCTTCTTCCTTCCCATTCATTTGTACATATTTTTGCAATTGCATATTTATTTGAAAACCCATAAAAATTGAAAATTTTCAAAAAAAAAATTTTATTCAAATTTGGCCATATTTAACTTGAGTTTGACAAATAGGTTAAGTAGCTACGAATAACTAGATCTTAGACTTGGTAAATTAAAACCCCTAAAAGTAACCTTCTTTAAAGATTAACGGTAGAAAGTATATGTCTTTGTAGTTTATTTCGAAATAGGCAAATTTTGAGTTCACTTTTTGGGCTAAGTTGAAATAAAGGAAAAATATTGATATTCTTATTAGAGTATAACTTTGAAAAATAATTCCTGGCTTAAGTATGGATTCTGAAAATGTATACCCTACAAAATGCACAATCACGCACCTTGAAACTTGGAATAGTAGAGGAGACCTTGAAATGCTCTTGTCTAAAGTCCTAGAACAATAAAAATAAAAAAAATAAAAAAAAGAGTGAATAAAGAAAAAAAATGAACACTGGTTTTCGTGATTACTTAAGGCTAAAAATAGAAAAATTTTAGCAAGGGTGCTTCATCACCTAGTGCCTTAGACCAACTGGTTTGGGAGTCACTGCTAAAGCCTTGGGTGTTGCAAAACTAGGAAGTACGCTTTAAAGTGCTAACGCATCTTGTAATCGGTTGTTGGTACCTCAAGAAGTATTAAAGGTCGCCTGAAAGATGTGTAAGCGAAATTCAATTAAAAATTCACCAATTAATAAGTGCTTTGGACAACGGACAAGGGTATGATTGCTTAATTTGAATTTCCAAGTGTAGGGGTGATCTATACACATACGTAGGGATATGTGATTAGAGTTTAGATAAGAGAAAGGAATGAAGAATAAAACTTGTATCTTTAGTAGAGTTGATAGAAAAATTCCTAAGTGGAGATGGAAACCTAAGAGGAAAACCGAAGAAATGCCGAAAGATGAGTGATTCTATAGAACATATATAATCTTAAGTTAAATGATGAGGAAGTGTGAAGAATATGGGTGGATAGTTTATGAGTCGATGATAATAGAATTCTGTGTTAGAAAACATAATTGGAGAATTATTGTCGAAAGAGCCAAATTGATAGGATTTTGTGGGTGTAATCCGCTGAAAACCCTCAAAAGACAACACTCCACCTACTAGGGACACCTAGAGGTTTAACGGCTTGTTGCACGTGCTCAGTGCAATCGTGTTTCCCTGTGAAAGTGCGGTTAGGTTCTATCGAAAATAATAAGTTTGCTCGAGGACGAGCAAAAGATAAGTTTGGGGGTATTTGTTCATATCATAATATTGCATTTTATATTCCCCATTCTTATGCGTTTTATAAAGAAACAGGTGCTTTTGACACATGCCACCTACATGTTACAGGTTACTGGTTTTTGGAGCGAAAACAGTAAAAAAGACACACGATGACAGAAAAAGGGACTTTTGACCAACAAATAGAAGGATCCTAATCAAGCCTAGATGAAGAACAATGCAAGGTCCAAAATGTCAAGGCAAACGGTTAAAAGATCGCTACAAGTTTTTCACTAAAGATCTGGAGAAGAATAAGAAGCCAAACAGAGAAATGAACTGAATAAATAACAAGCCCCGATAACCAGAATGCAGCCCAGGAAAAACGGTGAGATGATCTCACCAAAAGGCCGTGGAACCGCGGCCCAACCCCTACTAATGCCGCGGTTCCGCGGCCATTTAAGGCCCATGTCGGTGCAAACTTTGGGTGTCGGTTCGTCGGTGCGAAGGTTGGGATTTTTCGTGGGCATATCTGTAATCTCACATGTACGAATCCCGTAACCCTAAATTTGCCTGTTTCCTTATAAAAGTGTAATCAAAATATTGTAACCCTATGCCTCTTTTCAATTAATAAAAATTCAGAATGTTTTGAGGATTGAAGAGCATCACTTTACTATAAGTTCTTTTCGATTTCTGCCCTAGTTTATAATTCATTTTTTTCCCTAGCTCTAATTTAATTATTGCCTTAGATAAACCATTCCTTTGCCCTAAGTAATTCTAGTATAGAACCTTTTAATCTGCAGTAGATAATTAGTTCTCTAGATCTAAAAAATACACATAATAAAAAAAAGTTATTTTTAAAAGATCCTCTAATGAGCGAGTAATTTTCTCGCTTGTTAGGGTTAGGAATAAAGGAGGGATTGAGAGATGAATATCTCTCATCTCTTTCAATGCCAATAATTTTTCATAAGTAAAATTTCATGCACGCATGCATGATCCGCTCCCTACGGCACCCTACCCACGAGGTAACGGTGAAACCGTAGTATAAAGGACCGGATATGCATGGCGTCCATGAAGGTTATAGCAATTAGTAGGAAAGGACGGACAAGGATCTAGAGGAAGAAAATTCGTTTCTTCCCAATCATCCTCATCCCCTTTACTAATAATTGTTATGATTTCTAAAAAGTTTTAATCAAGGGCATTAAAAGAGGTGTTAATATCAATCTTATCAAACCCTACTTTAGACCTAACCCTGGCAAGTTCTTTAATATCGTACAACTTAGTTTTTAGAAACAACCATCAAAATCAAACCACCATTTGAATCAACTCGTAAAAACACGTAAAAATATTACACATCCCTGTGGATCGACCCATATTCACCGGCCAGCTTCATGCGACGCCGTTTCTGATTACGGTAAAATACTTTTGGTTATCGTAGAACCACACTCAATCATGAGTCATGAGTGGAAGCTTCCTGTTGTGGTGACAAGGATTAGTAACTCATTGTTGCATTAAATGGTTATTGATGAGGTGTATTAGTGTGTCACCATTTGCATTAATGGTTGATGACTAGGTTCATATGACTCATGCTTTGTTTTAATGTTATGATAAGCTTCATGTTTATGGTCACCTTCCTCCTTGCTCCTACACTCACCCCCTTCCATTTAGTGGCCAGCCCCTCTCTTGTGAGGGGAGTGTGGTTCATTTTGGATAAAAAGATATAGTTTTGGTGTATGGAAATTTCATAGCTCATTTCATTCCATCACATTTTCAAAAGGCAACTTCATTAACCGTATATCCATGTCTTTGGACGAAGCGAGACAAATTGTTCTACTCGTTCTCTACATCAATCTTGGTCATCTCTTTTAGCAAATTTGATGATCGAGTTGCCTCGGTTCAGAGGCGGGAGCCCGTTTAAAGATCCGTCGACGTGGTGCCCCCTGGACGAGAAGACTGGAGATTCAGGAGATAGGAGCAGCCGCAACAAATCGTGGGATGATGGTTGAAGACCGAAGGACTCAGATCGTTCGGTATAACATTTCTACCCTCTTTGTAGTTTGTTAGTTTAGCAATAATGGCAGATCCGGGTTATAGTACACGATAATGCCAGTTGTAAAAGTTTTTGTTCCGCATTTGGCGTCTGTTAGACGGCCGGGGCGATACCGTGGACTTACAAAGATAAAGGTATGAAACATAATACTGTTGGGATACCCTAGCACCATGCCTTGGGTATGCAAGCATCACACATGCCACTATAAAATTTGGGGGGGTGCTGAGCAATCTAACTATGAATCTTAACTAGAATTTTAGGGTAACAACATACTAATATCACATACAAGTTAAAGTTTAACACTAAGTGGGAAAAAATACAACCTTTGTAGACTTCCCTTAATGACTCCTTGGATCATTGAGATTTTGAAACAGATCGCCAGAAACCTTCCTAGTCCACGATGATCCACCCGAAGTCCCTTTGCACGAAGCTCCTTGCTTCACTTGATCAGGAATGAGGATGAAGCAAACACTTTACACTAATGGGCTAGAGTAATGTAAAATAGTGATGTGGTTTCTTTTCTCACTTCAAAATCCTTTCTTTTTAACTAACTTACTCAAAAGAAATCTCAAGAGAGAGGAAGAATAAGATGGCTTTGCTTGAGCTCAAGAGTTATGATAAAAGATAAAATGAATAATGAGAATAAAATATATATATATATATATATATATATATATACATATTCACACTCTCATCTAACCACAGGTTAATAAATATCTAGATATTTATCTGGGAATTTAAAACCAAAAGGAAAATTAATCTATGGTTAATAGTTAGGTCAAGTGTGATCAAGTGTAGATAAATATCAACCAAGAATCAATTTTCTTTTTATTTAACTCAAAAATAAATAAATAAATAAATAAGTATATATATATATATATAATTACTTCCATTTGAGTCTTGTATTGCCATCTAATATGTATCAACAACCATGATACATTGTATGTATGTATGTGTCCATTCACATCAACATGTGCATAAATGCATGCATACATTAATATACAATAAAAAGTGAGCTATAAAAAAGTCAATGTTAAATCAACACTTGATTTAACAAACCGGTCATATCATATACAACACGACCATTAGTGAACGCCTGATTAATATACGGTATCATATAGACGCATTTAATCGGGTCCCCGCGCATATCTCATATGCACACCACATCGTTTCGTCTGAGCTAGGAAACTCTTGTGTGGGACTATAAGATTCGTCATACGCCGGCAGTAGGTGATGATCATATCAAACACCCACAAGACGCAAGCGGTCAGCTAAACGTAACGGCACCGGGGTATTGAACAATCAGAAGAAAACAAGCAAAGCTGTCAAAACTCTCGTCGGGCCAACTAGCAACACTTACCGTTCAGTCCGGTATCTTCGTTAGATATGCTGCATATCAAGTCTAGGGATGGTATCGTCGACAGCCCCGGCCAGGGATTTCCTGTTATAGCCAATCGGGCAATGCACAACATCAACCCCCAATACCGAGAGAGAAGAAACCCTTCCTATCGCTCATTGCCTCCATATGCCTCGGGACTGTACCCAAAATCCACCTGTTTGCATCACTCAGTAGAGCCGTGGTAGGGTGGAGATTAAAATACAGTGGGAGGACACACAAGACTCTATGACAATCTTGGGTCTACAGACTAACCTGTACCAGTGTCACCTGAGAACTGCTATTCGACGATAGATATAATAATACATAAGAGTTCTCGGCGAGTCCGTTCAGTGTACGCAATCTCTACTGAACACCCGTATACAATTTTTGGTGTCATCACACCAGATGGATATGGGATCATCCAACGCTCCTCATATAGGAAAAGAATGGTATACGCTAGTCTACTCTAGAATATCGATACCTTATCTTGATACACCAACGACTAGGAACAGTTCAAGGATATGCTCATAAACTACACGTGTCCCATTAGTATGATCCATATCATAGTCGGAGTAGTCAAGCAAATATCCTGAGGGTTTTATCAACATATACCAAATGAGCAAGATGCATGATCAAATGAACATATCAAGATAAAGTAAACAAGATAACATACTATCATGTCGAGCAAGAAAGTCATCTATATACATATATACATGTCCAAGCATCCACTATACATATAATGTCCTTTAGGGCATACATATATCCAACAATCTCCCACTTGCACTAAGGCCAATTATTGGCGTATCTCATACCCAACATTTCAAAAAGACGCTTATGTTGCCGCTTTGGAAGGGCCTTTTTGAGTGGATCCACGATGTTTTCTTCTGTATATACTCTCTGAATCTCGATCTCGTAGCGATCTACTATCTCCCGGATCAAATGATATCGTCTCAGGATGTGTCTGGACTTCTGATAGGACCTGGGTTCTTTGGCCAACGCCATAGACCCATTATTATCACAATACAATGGTATTGGATCTACAATGGTTGGAACTACTCCTAGTTCCATAACGAACTTCCTCATCCAGGCGGCTTCCTTGGCAGCATTATTTGCAGCAATATACTCAGCTTCCATCATGAAGTCTGCAATGGTATCCTGTTTGGAACTCTTCCAGCTAACCGCCCCTCCATTGAGGGTAAATACAAATCTTGAAATAGATTTGTTATCATCCTTATCACTTAGGAAGCTGGAATCGGTAAAGGCCTCCATTTAGAGATCCCCATTACCATACACTAAGAATAATTTTTTAGTCCTTCGCAAGTACTTAAGAATGGTCTTCACTACTATCCAATGTTTCTCTTCTGGGTTGGATTAATACCTGCTTACTATAGCTAGTGCATAAGCCACATCAGGGCGAGTACATAACATTTCATACATTATAGATCCTACGGCTGAAACGTATTGTATAATACTCATGTGAGCTCTCTCTTCATCAGTCTTTGGACAGAAGTCCTTGGTGAGAGTGATTCCATGACAAGCGGGCAAGGCACCACGCATAAAATCTTCCATACTAAACTTTTTTAGAATGGTGTCAATGTACTTTGATTTGGACAATCCCAATAACCTCTTGGATCTATCTCTATAGATCCTAATACCCAAAATGCAAGAGGTATCAACCAGGTCCTTCATGGAGAACCTTTGTGATAAGAATAGTTTGACCGATTGTAGCATAAGAATATCATTTCCGATCAAGAGAATGTCATCCACGTACAATACGAGGATTGTGGCAGTACTCCCTACAATCTTCTTATAAATGCATGGTTCATCTATATTTTTGAGAAAATCAAACTCTTTGATTGTATCATTAAAGCAGATGTTCCAGCTCCGTGATACCTGCTTTAATCTATAAATGGATTTAAGCAACCTACATGCCTTTTCGCTGCTCCCACTGTCAATGAAGCCCTCTGGCTGATCCATAAAAACTCATTCTTCAAATCACTATTTTGAAATGCAGTTTTTATATCCATCAGCAAGATTTCATAGTCGTAGTGAGCAGAAATAGCAAGTAGGATCTGAATGGATTTAAGCATTGATACTGGAGAGAAAGATTCATCATAGTCCAATCCTTGTCTTTGACGAAAACCTTTCGCTACAAGCTCTGCTTTAAAGGTCTCCACCTGTCCATCTACACCAATTTTTCTCTTAAAGATCCATTTGATCCTTACGGGTTTTATCCTAGGAGGTGCAACGTCCAAAGTTCATACTTTGTTGGTGTACATGGACTCCATTTCGGATCTCATGGCATCCAGTCATTTCACTGAGTCACTACTCGTGATAGCTTGCTGAAAACTAATAGAGTCATCATCATCTATGATGCAATTTTCTCTATCACCATCAATGAGAAACCCATAGTATCTCTCTAGTGGACGAGAAGTTCTACTAGATCTCCGGAGCGGCTGAGGTTCTTGAAGTTCTACTGCAACATCAGTTTCAACCAATTCGTCAAGAGTAATTTGCGTCTCTAGAACCTATTCTAGTTCTACCGCATTGCCATCAGTACTATTTGTAAAAAATTTATTTTCTAGAAATGTGGCATGTTGAGAAACAAACACCATTTGTTCCTCCTTGTGGTAGAATAGATATCCATATGAATGTTTTAGATATCCCACAAATTTACACATGACCGATCATGTCTCAAGTTTGTCTGGATTCTGCTTTTTGACAAAAGCCCGACAACCCCATATCCTAACTCTTTTAAGAGATGCTCTCTTTCCACACCATATTTCATATGGAGTGGTAGACACGGTCTTGGTTGGAACCTTGTTTAATAGATACATTGTTGTCTCCAATGCATGTCCCCAAAAGGAAAGCGGTAACTCAGCATCACTCATCATGGACCGTACCATATCTAATAGGGTACGATTCTTCCGTTCTGACACACCGTTGTGCTGTGGTGTGTAAGGGGGAGTAAGCTGAAAAAGAATCATGGACCGTACCATACTCTTCAGCTCGATCCGATCGAAGTTTCTTGATGTCCAAGCCTGTTTTTTTCTACTTCAAGTTTGTACTTCTTAAATTTCTCGAAAGCTTCGGATTTATGCTTTATTAAAAACACATGTCCGAATCATGAGAAATCATCAGTAAAAATAATGAAGTATGAAAAACCGCCTCTAGCATCTGTAGACATTGGTCTGCATACATCACAATGTATGAGACTTAAGAGTTCAACAACTCTTTCTCCGTGTCCAGTAAACGGAGTTTTGGTCATTTTACCTTTGATACAGGACTGACAAGTCACATAAAATTTATATTCAAAAGGATTTAAATATCCATCTTTATGTAGCTTGTTTAGTCTTATTTCATTAATATAACCAAGTCTACAATGCCAAAGAAAAGCATCATTTATATCTGAAAATTTTCTTTTATTTGTATGTTGTATATTAAAAACTGTGTGTTGGTGTAGGATGTAAATACCGTTATTTAGTGTACCACACCCAATCAACCGTTGATTAAAATTAATGTTCATAACATTATTTTGTAATAGAAAATGATAACCTTCATTTCCAACAAAGAAACAGATATTATATTACATAATATACTAGGTACATAATAACAAGGGTTCAAAACAAAAATACATCCTGAAGGCAACCCCAGATGATACTCTCCTACGGATACAGCATGTATATTGGAACCATTTCCAACCCGAAGAGTATGGTCACCAGTCTTCAAAACTCTACTGTTTCTCAATCCCTGCATACAATTGCAGATGTGAGAACCAGAACTTGTATCTAATACCCAAGATGCAGAGTTGATAGAAAAACAGATTTCAGTTACAAACACACCTGAAGCGGAAGCAACAGTATGCTTCTTCTACATGAGATCAGCAAGATACAGAGCACAGTTGCATTTCCAATGTCCCGTCTTGTGGTAGAAAAAACATTCTCCTTTTTCCACTTCCCGCGGCCCCGGATTTGTCTTTCCCCTTCTCTTTTTGAACTCCACCTCTCCGTTTGGTGGGGTTCTTCTTCTTCTTTCCCTTGGCCTTGGCTTTTAGGATGGAAGAGGAAGATGGCCCAGCAAGCGGAGCGGGAGTTTTCGCTGTGTTAAGCGTGCTCTCTGCACTTCTCAACATATTGAGAAGTTCAGGCAGTGATTTCTCCAAATCGTTCATATTGAAATTCACAATGAACGGAGCAAAGGCAGGGGGAGAGACTGAAGAACAATATCGGTCTATTTTTGGTTATCCATGGTCCATCCCAGATCCTCAAGTTCTTCTATAAAACCAATCATCTTCAAGATATGTTCACCTACTGATGTACCAGGATCCATCCGCATCTGAAACAACTTTCGAGTTGTCTCGTATCGTAAAGTCCGAGATTGCTCTCAATACATATCTGTTTATGAAGAAAGGTGTATTGAACATCCATCTTCTCGTGCTGCTTCTGATGTACATTGTCCATAGAAGCAAGCGCGAGGCACATGGCCGTGTCACAATCAATATCCCATATTTTTCGGATCTCTCTATCCAAAACAAATGATTCAGGACCCGCGACGGGTAGGGCTTTGGCAGTGAGCACATATGATACTTTATCATATGTGAGTGCAATGTTCAGGTTCCTCAACCATTCTTTATAATTCAGTCCTGTCAGTTTGTTTTTCTCTAAAAGAAGCTTAAGTCCCGTCACTAGGTATCTGCTATTAGGAGAGAGAAAAGAATACACTCAGCGAAATGCTCTTGCAAATAATTAGATTGGTTATTATCTTATCTAATCGATGTATCCCACTGCTTTATCAAATTTTCTTTCAAAAACCTCAAAAAGAAAACTAGCTAGGATTAATTACATTATACAGTTTTGCTAATCGGTCAGCCAGGATAGTGTCGGTACTTTGAGTGAGGTTCCCCGTGCATTCGCACGGACCTAATCAAAATAAACCTCGTTTTCCAAGAAGTCAAACCCCGTTGACACCTTTCTAGACACCTACTGGATTAGCTAATTGTAAAGTGCAAAACTCTCCTGGGAGTAACTCTTACTCACAGTGGGATCGGGATCCAACTATCAATTAGAAGGTTTGCAATCTTATTGCAAATTTCAACTCTTAAAACTCCTGATATGGTTTTTTCCCCATAGCTGCTTATAACCTTGACTATGGTCAACATATCATAAGAACTAGTCAAGTTCTACCCGCCATTTCGTGATTAACCAGACCCAGCCATATGACCCTTCACTATGATCAACATAATCACATAAATGTCCTAATTGATAGCATCATATGCTTTGTAGGAAGACATCATTTTGCTACCATACACTACGCTTTGACTATGATCAACATATGTAGCACGAATACTAAGTACTCTGCTTCCTAAAATGACGGAGGGTTGCTGATGGTTTTTATAAAAACCTTTAACGTTTTCAAATTGATCTCGTTGTAGAATCAAAAATAGTTTCGAAAAGGAGTGGCTTAAGCTCCGCATCTTTTGAAACTTGCATTTTTCATAAAAAGACCGAGTGTATTTCAAATCCGATTTTACAACATCTTTAGGTTTATTTTTCTTTACATTAATCTTATTAATGTAGTCCCATCATATAAGTTCCTGAGCCATCACAAAAAAGAAAAAAAATAGAACGTACACTTATGATATCCTCATTCGCCACAGTGTCCCGTTATGCACCGTTAGGTTACTTAACTAACGTCATAGCGGGGCGGGAGTAGTGATTGAAAGAATTAAAAGTTAACCGCAATCAAGACGGTGTCGCTATGCAGCTAGCCGGTTGAGCACGGGTCGATCCACAGGGAGATGGTGTTATTTTACCTTCTTGTCTTAGACGAGTTAATAAAGAATTTGTGTATGTTCGAGACTATGTGTTTATCTGCAAGTATAAAGTTGTTAAGAAAAGATACGAGATTGTAAGCTAAGAAATCCGTACTCAAAACCTTTGAGCCGAGTCTTGACCAATTGAAGCTAAGCAATTGGCAACAACGTGGATTAGGGGATTTAAGCGCGGTATTCGTGGAATCCGGCTTATTTACCCTTGTCCTTCCGTTCTTGTCTCTTGCTTTCGCCTCCGGCCAAACCGAACGCAACCGGTCGCGGTTAGGAATCACCGTTACCTTGTCAGGGTACGGTGCCTAACGGAGCGCTTGCGTATGGTTTGGGCGAAGTTCAAATGGAAAATAACAGGAAAAGGAATTGGCAAAGAAATGTGTTAACTTACAATACCGTATTTCTTCTTAACAATAATAATTACAACATTCACAAAATAAACAAAAGAGAACAAAAAGAAAAGAACAAAGAGAAGAAAAGATACAAGTATTAAAGTGCATGAATAAAATAAATAGCAAGTAATAAAAGACAAGGTAATAAATTGCGAATAATAAAAAGCGATAAAAAGAACACGGAAGTAGAACCCAAGCCAAGCATGTGCTCAATAGCCAACCCTTAAACTTGCAAGCTCAATGAAGAGGTTGCAAGATCAAGGGAAGGGTAGAGAACGCATGTGAAGTGAAGAACTAGTCCCGTGAGAAAATACGACCCTTGAGATCAATAACTAACCCTTAACCATTCAAGCTCAATGAAGAGGTTGAATGAGCAAGAGAAAGCAAAAATCTCAAGGGGGAGCAAACTAACAAGAAAGATAAAAAGCCCTCATCTTCATTAATCTTCCACTCAAAAGCTCTCACTACAATTTCATGGAGAAAGAATGAAGAAGAAGAAGAAAGAAGAACAAAACAACAAAAATGAAGAACAAAGAAAAAGCTCCCTTGGCTCAGCTCGGATCTGGAGTTTTTATAGGCAGGAGAATGGGGTTCTAGGGCAACCAGCAGAGCACAAGTAAAAGTACCAAAACACCCCCCAAAATTGATGCACTGAAGAGGCCGTATGGCCGCGTTTCCGCGGCCAATACCCTGCTTAGGCCGCGGAAACGCGGCCGTTATGATGTATTGGTCCACCATCTTTTGTTGTTATCTCTGGTTCCCTGTTTCCTTGTGTTTGGAATCTTCAGAATGCACAAAAGTCTTCTACGATATCAGCAGATTTCCAAGTCCAAGATTGCATTATCTTTTTTACTTTTGACTTTATCTCTCTCTCGAGCTCCGCGCACCCATTGATTCTTGTGCAGCCCCCTCGTGCTCTGTGCTTGTCCCAGACACGAATGACTACTGTCACATGTCTTGAATCGGGAACCGGTACTCGGCACTGGACGGATATGGATGACCGGAACCCGGCTTTTATCTGCTGTCGACAGATGTTCTGCTTTTGGCGTAACTGTGGAGATTTTATCCTGATTTGCAATATTTGTACTGGAAACCTGTATTCTGTAAACATGTAACAAACACGGATTAAAAGTACCTACCTATAAACACACGAGCGTAAGAATGGGCAGTATAAAATGCAATATTCTGATATGAACAAATACCCCCAAACTTAACTTTTGCTCGTCCCGAGCAAAACCAATTATTCGCAAAAATAAAATGATAACCGCACTTTCGCAGGGAACGCGATTGCACTGAGCACGTGCAACAAGCCGTTAAACCTCTAGGTGTCCCTAGTAGGAGGAGTGTTGTCTCCTGAGGGTTTTCAGCGGATACTACCCACAAAATCCTGTCAAGCTAGTTTTGTAAAATAAGTAAGATTCAAGCCCCTAAAGTTTTGTTTCAGAAAATAACAATTCTATAATCCTAAGTCTAGACTATCGAACCTTTATTTTTCACACCTCTCTTCTTATTTAACTACAGATTTTATATGTCTTTACGTGCAGTGTAAAATAGTGTCGTTAAGTTCCCGAAAGGTCGAATAAAGTCATTATGTCACACAATAAAGCCCAGATAACAATTTTAAAAGGATCACATAAGTTTTATAAAGAGTTAAGCATTTTTCAAGTTTCGTTTTCCAGTAAAGTTTCAACTTCAGAATTTCTATCTTCCCTAACAGGAAACTAGGTCTTATTCTTCACTCCACCTTTTTTCTTGTTTTCATTTCATACACACCTCTGTGAACATGCAATAGTCTTTATCATAGAGTAAAACCTTCATATCTCCGTTAAATTTTTTTTATAAAAGCTTGTCTTTTATCAAGATTATTCTCACACAAAGAACCGTTAGGAATTTTAACTCGGAGAGAACACTTGCTTGACTTTGTTTTTATCTGGACTTTCTAGGCTTCTTAGCGAGCTTTGGGCCAATGCACCCAAACCAGTTGGTTTTAGGGCATTAGGTGTAGAAACACCCCAGCGGACTTAATTACTCAAGTTACCTAGGTCCAAAAATAAAAGACAGTTTGGCGTGAAAAACATGATGATTCAATACGAACGGAAATATAACCGGTAGTTCAATTATTTTTTGGATAAAAGACGTGTTTAGTGGGTTCGGTGTGTAATCATTCCAATCAAGTTTCAGATGGGTTATTTTTCAGACTTAGTTCCAATTAAGGCATCAATAACATTCCTTCATATTCACTTACTTCATAAACTATTCTTGATATATTACTTATTTCAGAACAAACCTATTTGATCCTCAGAAAATCATTTATCTATTTAAAAGTTTTTTTAAACATAAAAGACTTGTCATCTAATTTCCAAGACTCTCAACACGTGTAGTGTAATGTAAAGACGTATATCAGCTATAGTTAACTTCAAAGGAGAGTTATCTTTCAGGTTTTCAAAATCCAAACATAGGATTTAGTTATTCTTATCTTTTCGAACAAAAACCGTCGAATGTTGAATCAGAGTTCTTCCACAAGCTAACTTGACAAAAAAGTTTTTATATTTTGGAAAATTTTTGATTTTTATGGATTTTATGGATTTAATATGCAGATGCAAAATATACATATGAATGCGAAGGAAGAAAGCTTACCGAGCACACCCCCAAACTTAAACTTGACAGTGCCCTCACTGTCAGGCTATACCAAGAGGGTCAAAATTGCCGGCGCTTCCTAAAAACAAATTATATACAAAACAAAAAAAAAGGAAAACCAAAAATATATACAAAAAAAAAAATGTCCCCCCCAAACTTAAGTAAAACAGTGTTTCCACTGTTAAGCGTTGAAATTCAGGATTAGGGGGGAAAGAACAGTATCCATCTATACAAGGCCTTACACAGGCCAAAAGTTAACACCAACCACTCAAAGATTTTATCATGGTAAAGCAGTGGTTGGTGAAAGAAGGTGAAGAGGAAAGAGATGGAAAATACGCGAGACCGCTTGTGGATAGAAGTGGAATGCGGTCTCGGTAGATGAGAAGAAGAAGAATGGCGGAAGGGAAAAAGAAGTGGAGTACGAACTTGAGGGTGCAAATGGAGTAAATAGATTAGCACAATTTGTGATGAGCGATGTGTAAAAAGCGATTGTGCTAATATATTTACCCGTCGAGAGATTGGGTCAAATCCCTCAAGGTTCGTGAGAAACCATGGGTACGCCGAACTTGGTAAACCAGACATATGAAGTGAAAATGATACGGGTTCTTGCAAGGTCGGAACGATGGAAAGGGTGGAGGGAAGGGGTTGAGGAAGGGTATCGGTTAAGGGTTCCGGAGGGTGTACACAGTCAGTGAAAGGAACAGGATGAATTGGAAAATCCGACTCATCATCTAGAACTGTTTCATCCTCAAAAATCTCCTCAAAATTCTCCTCAAAATTTAGCACATCCATGCTCTTTTCTTCAAAGTCCAGACGCATATGGGGTTCGGGAAAAACAGTTAAAGACTCGGGATGATGATTTGAAGAGACAAACTCAGCCAAATCTACGGGTTCATCATCCAAAATATCCCCAGCGTCAATATCCTCAATCCAGTGAAAATCAAAATTCTCTGATACCTCATCAAAAGCATGGATATTAATCAATTCAGGTTCTAAAGTGGAGGTGTAGAGGTCAAAAGGTTTAGGATCGGTTTCACTTGGATGAGTCCCTTCACAATCGGGCAAATCAAACACTACGAAGTCGCACAACTCATTCATCATTCTATCTTCAATTGATAAATCATGTAGGATACTCGATAGACTTTCAAAACAGGAGTTGTGGAATTCAATTTGAGACGGGTAGGTTTGATTTGGAAGGGGGTATATCTCACTCTCTCCACTCAAATTCACAGCCTGTCCTGCCGCCGCATCATACATTGAAAAAGTTGGAGCTAGTTGAAAACTAGCTACCGGATCACTAGGTTGTATGAGGGCGGCCATGGACGCATTCAAATCCATCGTCTGTTGTGAAGCTACCCTAAATTCTTCCAAGGACTGTTCTAAGCTAGACATAGGTTGTGATGGGGTTTCAGTAAAAGATGCGAAGTTAGTTGGATACTGGAAACCCCCAAATGGCCGTGTAGAAGCAATGTCTAGGGAAGGTGCAAAAGTAGGGTAGGATTGGTAGGAATTGAATGGCTGGACAGGAGTAGGATCAACATTTGGATAAGAAGGTGAATGGAATTGTTGATCCCAAGAATTTGTAGTGGTGAAAGGAGTGAAAGATCGGCTACGGGATTGTTCGATATGTTCAGCAAGAGACATTGGTCTTGGGGTTACAACTGGATTTTCAAAAGGTGTATCAACGCAAGAAGGGGTGAATGTTTGAAACGGTTGATACGAAGTGGATTGCGGGGTCCAGTTGTTTGTCCTAGACGCGTCTATCCGATCTTTCAATGAAATTTTTGGCATGGATGGATCGTTTGAAGTTCGACCAAAACAAGAACCGTATGAAGTAATGTCTGGTTGTGGGTACCAAAGTTCGGCAAGAGTTTTGCGAGGTGGGGCACCCATGATATGAAGAGAGAAGAAGAAAGGTAGAGAAAAAGGAGGGGGAAAGAATTTGATATTTTTTATTTTTTTTAGTTAGTTGTTAACAAAAGAATGAAATATACACAAAAGGAATATGGACAAAAATAATCACGACACAAAAATACCACACACCTAATCGTTCTAGGGTTCACCTAGGTCAACTAGACCTGCTCAAGAACTTGATTGTCGAAGTTAAACTGTGTCGAGAAACAGACTCAAGATACACTGATCACGAGGCCAGGTAAGTGCAGAGATAAGGGGAGGTTTTCCAACGCTTTCGCGAAGTTCCTTAATTAAATAACCCTTTCTCTTTTGGCGGTTTCGCCGTTAACACTTTCCTAGACACCCCGTAAACAATATACCGTTAAGCAAGCTTCTAAATACAGTTAACTTCTCCTAGTGAGCGCGAAGTCCTTAAGGCTTAAAGTCTAATTTCTTTTAAAATTTATGCGGGTAATCGTTATGCTCAAGTTCGTGATTTGTGGGCCACGGGAAAGGTGATGAAATCCTTTACCGTATGTTGTGGGGTTCGCTTGCCCTTAAGTCCGTATTAATGTATGCAATGCGCAATTCAATAAAAATTCTATAAAGAATAAAACAATCGTTTTTTAGTTTAAGCGCGGCGCTGCAACAAATACGGGTTAGTCAAGTTTTAGCGTTTGCTAGCGAACTTGCAAATAATCCTGCAAAGAATAGTATATTGGAAGC
Organism: Agapanthus africanus; assembly: GCA_030015575.1. Lineage (NCBI taxonomy): Eukaryota > Viridiplantae > Streptophyta > Magnoliopsida > Asparagales > Amaryllidaceae > Agapanthus > Agapanthus africanus. The sequence continues at coordinate 289,394,917 of JASDDO010000029.1, forward strand.
GTCGGATTTGAGAAGAAGGTGTTAGTAAAGTATGTACCGTTTAAGTTTTGGGTTAGGAAACCCCCGTTGAATCAAATCCGGTAAGCTTGAAAGGTTCGCTTGCGCGGGTCAAACTACCCGGATCTTTGGCACTGTACTTTGCAATCACCTTAACTTTTGAATGTACACTTTGCTCCCCACAATCGCAGTTTGCAAATCTGCAAAAATCTGCACACTTGCCCACAAAAATGATATAAAAAAAAAACAAAACAAAAAGGGTTTTTTTATTATTATTATTATTTTTTATTATTATTTTTTAATTATATACAAAAAGAATATTAACCCGAATAACAAGAAAGAAAATACGCTACCGTCTCCCCGGCAACGGCGCCATTTGATTGAAAGAATTAAAAGTTAACCGCAATCAAGACGGTGTCGCTATGCAGCTAGCCGGTTGAGCACGGGTCGATCCACAGGGAGATGGTGTTATTTTACCTTCTTGTCTTAGACGAGTTAATAAAGAATTTGTGTATGTTCGAGAATATGTGTTTATCTGCAAGTTTAAAGTTGTTAAGAAAAGATACGAGATTGTAAGCTAAGAAATCCGTACTCAAAACCTTTGAGCCGAGTCTTGACCAATTGAAGCTAAGCAATTGGCAACAACGTGGATTAGGGGATTTAAGCGCGGTATTCGTGGAATCCGGCTTATTTACCCTTGTCCTTCCGTTCTTGTCTCTTGCTTTCGCCTCTAGCCAAACCGAACGCAACCGGTCGCGGTTAGGAATCACCGTTACCTTGTCAGGGTACGGTGCCTAACGGAGCGCTTGCGTATGGTTTGGGCGAAGTTCAAATGGAAAATAACGGGAAAAGGAATTGGCAAAGAAATGTGTTAACTTACAATACCGTATTTCTTCTTAACAATAATAATTACAACATTCACAAAATAAACAAAAGAGAACAAAAAGAAAAGAACAAAGAGAAGAAAAGATACAAGTATTAAAGTGCATGAATAAAATAAATAGCAAGTAATAAAAGACAAGGTAATAAATTGCGAATAATAAAAAGCGATAAAAAGAACACGGAAGTAGAACCCAAGCCAAGCATGTGCTCAATAGCCAACCCTTAAACTTGCAAGCTCAATGAAGAGGTTGCAAGATCAAGGGAAGGGTAGAGAACGCATGTGAAGTGAAGAACTAGTCCCGTGAGAAAATACGACCCTTGAGATCAATAACTAACCCTTAACCATTCAAGCTCAATGAAGAGGTTGAATGAGCAAGAGAAAGCAAAAATCTCAAGGGGGAGCAAACTAACAAGAAAGATAAAAAGCCCTCATCTTCATTAATCTTCCACTCAAAAGCTCTCACTACAATTTCATGGAGAAAGAATGAAGAAGAAGAAGAAAGAAGAACAAAACAACAAAATTGAAGAACAAAGAAAAAGCTCCCTTGGCTCAGCTCGGATCTGGAGTTTTTATAGGCAGGAGAATGGGGTTCTAGGGCAACCAGCAGAGCACAAGTAAAAGTACCAAAACACCCCCCAAAATTGATGCACTGAAGAGGCCGTACGGCCGCGTTTCCGCGGCCAATACCCTGCTTAGGCCGCGGAAACGCGGCCGTTATGATGAATTGGTCCACCATCTTTTGTTGTTATCTCTGGTTCCCTGTTTCCTTGTGTTTGGAATCTTCAGAATGCACAAAAGTCTTCTACGATATCAGCAGATTTCCAAGTCCAAGATTGCATTATCTTTTTTACTTTTGACTTTATCTCTCTCTCGAGCTCCGCGCACCCATTGATTCTTGTGCAGCCCCCTCGTGCTCTGTGCTTGTCCCAGACACGAATGACTACTGTCACATGTCTTGAATCGGGAACCGGTACTCGGCACTGGACGGATATGGATGACCGGAACCCGGCTTTTATCTGCTGTCGACAGATGTTCTGCTTTTGGCGTAACTGTGGAGATTTTATCCTGATTTGCAATATTTGTACTGGAAACCTGTATTCTGTAAACATGTAACAAACACAGATTAAAAGTACCTACCTATAAACACACGAGCGTAAGAATGGGCAGTATAAAATGCAATATTCTGATATGAACAAGTAGCACGGGTGTAAAATATAAGCAACGTTTATTATATATCATATATATAATAATAATCCATTTGTCTCAGATATTAAGTAATCACATCACATAACATCAACAGCAGAAGCACATATGAAAATATAGGATATTAGGAGGTCCGTATTTTGTATTTAGCCAACAATAGAAAATACGGATTCCACGGTCGCGATGAATAGCCAAGCCCACACCTCTAGACCCCTATGAGAGCGGAAAGTGACCCTATCAATTATAGAGTTTAGGAGACCCGGTCTCGACTCCTCGAGATGGCCTCCCACTAAACCCTAGAACCCGGTCACTTGTGCTCCCCTCCCCTCCCCTCCTTGGTTTTATTCTAATACGGAAAAGTAAATAATTTACAATAATGGTGACATCATACTCAACCCGGAACTGCCCTAAATAAAAGAATATTACAAACAATTGATTTTTACATGAATGAAAATAAAAACTCTCATCTCACATAAAACCCCCGGCTATTCCATCACGACGATCATGTACATCATATTTGAGCAACACATAATATCACATATCATCAACGTAAGTAAGTATGCGTACCCCAATTGTCGTTGATATATAACAACGAAACTGGCGATACGCCACATACTACACTTACGGTCGCAGAAAAGAAATGTAAAACTACAACATTTGGAATCCGCACTTTTCCTTAGACAACGCAAACTTGGAATATCATATATTCCGGATTTCATGATAACACTGTAGATCTTGCATTTAGGTCTTAATAATGAAAACACTTTTTCAAAAGAGATCTGGTAATAAAACAAGATTCCCGATATCCAACGAGACCAAAATGTTAGATTTACAAAAAGTCAATTAATTTTCTCAAAACTGATTCGCTTAGATTCCAGATATTGTATCACTTTCAAAATTACTAGGAGATATTAAACCATTTGAATATTAATCGATTACGCAAAAATTCACAAAGAAACTCAACACTTGAGCAGTATTGAAAATGCCCAGAAATATGCCCTGGTACCTATGGGCCAACCGTAGAAGGGCCGACCCGTGCCTCACAAATGGCGCCGTGGAACCGTCGGTAAAAGCGCTTTTTGGCCACGGTTCCGCGGACATTTAATCGAGTTAGGGTATCATTCTTCTAGAGGGTCCATAGAATTACCTGCACGATTTTTTGAATATTTTTAATGTGAAAAATTCAAACTTTTTGTAAATTTTCCAAAGACCATTTTCTCGGAGCAATTGATGTTCGTTCGAAATTTTTAATGTCGTCAAGGTTACTCTAAAGTTCTAGCTTGGCTCTCATACCACTGTTGGGATTCCCTAGCACCATACCATAGGTTTGCAAGTATCACACATGCCACTAAAAACTTTGGGGAGGTGCTAAGCAATCTAACTATCAATCTTAACTAGAACTTTAGGGTAGCAACATACTAATATCACATAGAAGTTAAAGTCTAACACTAAGTGGGGAAAAATACAACCTTTGTACACTTTCTTTAGTGAGTCCTTGGATCTTTGAGAGATTGAAATGGATCGCTAGATACCTTCCTAGTCCGTAATAATCCACCTGAAGTCCCTTTGCACAAAGCTCCTCGCTTCACTTGATCAAGAATGAGGATGAATCAAACACTTTACACTAATAGGCTAGAGTAATGTAGAACGGTTATGTGGTTTCTTTTCTCACTTCAAAACCCTTTTCATTTTAACTAACTCACTCAAAAGAAATCTCAAGAGAGAGGAAGAAGAAGAAGATGGCTTTGCTTGAGCTCAAGAGTTATGATAAAAGATAAAATGAATAATGAGAATAGAAATTCACACACTAATCTAATCATGGGTTAATAAATATCTTGATATTTATTTGGCAGTTAAAAGCCTAAAGGAAAATTAATCCATGGTTAATAGTTAGGTCAAGTGTGGTCAAGTGTAGATAAATATCAACCATGAATCAATTTTCTTTTTCTTTAACTCAAAAATAAATATATACATAATTACTTCAATGTGAGTCTTACATTGCCATCTAATACGTATCAACAATCATGATACATTGTATGTATGTATGTATGTATGTGTCCATACACATCAACATGTGCATACATGCATGAATACATTAATATTGAAAAGGTTTTAATAAAAAGTGCGCTATGAAAAAGTCAATGTTAAATCAACACTTGATTTAACAAACTGGTCATATCATATACGACCCGACCATTAGTGAATGCCTGATTAATATACGGTATCATATACACGCATTTAATCGGGTCCCCACGCATATCTCATATGCACACCACATCGTTTCGCCTTAAATAGAAAACTCCTATGTAGGACTCTAAGACTCGTCAATACGCCGGCAGTAGGTGATGATCACATCAAACACCCACAAGCCGCAAGCGATCAGCTAAACGTAACGGCCATCCGTGTTTTGAGCGATCAGAAGAAAATAAGCTAAGCTGTCTATTCAGTTGAAAATATTGCACTTTGGTATGATTATTTTCCTTACATTTCATAAATATTTAAAGGTGTTTATTATAAATATAAAACGTATTTGGATTTATCTAAAAAATACTATTTATCATATGTTTATATATTATAATTAATATTATGAAGGAAAATATAGGCATTTTATATTTATATAATATTTTGGCAATTGAAAATATGCATACCATATTAAATATTCTAATCACTAAAAGATATAATATCATACTAATGTTTAGAATAATATTTCAAAATATATGCATAATATTTTAGTAATTAAAAGATGCATATCATATCAAATATTCTTAATCGTGTTTCTTAAAGATTTATTACCATATAAAATGAATAGCATATCAAATATTCTTAATCAGTTTCTTAAAGATGTATTACCATATAAATTAATTAAGATACTCTCTTTAATGTAATAAATATTACTAACATTATTCATGGAGATTTGTGCAATATTTAGCTCAGGTCAAGAGATCAAGATGTTCAAAATGTCAGGAATAAAAATCTGCCAAAATTATAAAATCAATACTGATAGAGACTCATAATCCAGGCATGGAAATCACCATATTAGGAAATCACCATATTAGGCAATCACCATAATAGGTAACTTGGTTTTCTGATTTGAGAGCTATAGAAAAAACCGGGGGCTAAAGTTAGAGGGCATCACCTTTACCACAAAGCAAATCACCGTCAAAAAACAAATGATCCACGATAGGTCCACGATTCGACGTAATAGGGCGACATGAAAATCAACGGACCATCTACATCCTACGGGCCAGATATCGAGAGCAACTTCTTCCTCTTGTAACCTAAATTCGTAGGATTTGTACTTGTGAAGTTGATTAATAAAGGTAGATCATTTTGTTATAATTATTTACTTTCTGTATTATTTCTCCATTGTGATTTTTTTAACCATCCTTTCTTCTTCTATTCCCAACATGCGTAAGTAATTCTCCTTTTGTTAGGGTTCGTAGGATTAGGGTAGATCAATGGATGATTAAAATCTTTTAACTCTTTTTACGTCCTATAAAATTTATAAATTTTATCAAAAGAAATGTTAACATCCTAATCGGGCGCGCTATCAATTCATTGGTAGTCATGACCGCGATTTGAGATTAGATTAACAATTATTTTTGTAAAGGCTAGACATGAACGGAGATCCATATAAAGGTAGGGGTTAAGAATAGGAACCCTATTCCCTTCGAAACCCCTAAATCTACATGCATCACCGTCGATCTAGTTTTAACTCTATTAAAGGATAAAAGGAGTAATCTTTAATTAATCATCCATGGCTACTAAATCTTAACGAACCCTACAAGCCTTTTTCTTATATAATTTACATTCGTAATTAATTTAGATCTTAAATAAACTATTCTCCTTTCATCTTTTATTTTATTCAACTCGTCTAAAGTAAGATTAAAAGTTCTATGCATCCCTGTGGACGACCAGTACCCATCACGGCTAGCTACACGCGACACCGTTATTGATTGCGGTTATTCTACAAACACTTTTTCACATCAATCACTGTCAAAACTCCCATCGAGCCCACTAGCAACACTTACAGTACAGTCCGGTCTCTTCGTCAGATATGCTGCATATCGAGTCTAGGGATGCTATCGTCGACCCCAATAACTCAATAAGTCATGCCGGTGTATGGCTTATACAGATCGAGAAACTACTGATAACACTTATCAGTAAATCTCGGCAGCCCTGACCAGGGACTTCCTGTTATAGCCAATCGAGCATTGCACAACATCAACCCCCAATAACGGGAGAGACGAAACCCCTCTTATCGCTCATTGCCTCCATATGCCTCGGGACTGTACCCAATATCCACCAGTTTGTACAACTCAGTAGAGCCGTGGTAGGCTGGAGATCAAAGTACAGTAGGAGAACATACAAGACTCTATGACGATCTTGGGTCTAAAGAATAACCTGTACCAGTGTTACCTGTGAACTGCTATTTGACGATGGATATAATACTATACAGCAGTTCTCAGCGAGTCTGTTCAGTGTACCCAATCTCTACTGAGCACCCATATACAATCTTTGGTGTCATCACACCAGATGTATATGGGATCATCCATCGCCTATCATATAGGACAAGAATTGTATATGCTAGTCTACTCTGGAATATCGACGCCCCGTCTCGATACACCCATGACTAGGATCAGTTCAAGGATATGCTCATAAACTACATGTGTCCCACTAGTATGATCCACATCATAGTCGCCGTAGTCAAGCAAATATCCTGAAGGCTTTGTCAACATGTACCAAATGAGTAAGATGCATGGTCAAATGAACATGTTGAGGTTAAGTAAACCAGATAGCATACTATCATATCGAGCAAGAAAGTCATGTATATACATATATACATGTCCAAGCATCTACTATACATATAATGGCCTCTAGGGCATACATATATCCAATAAGTATATATATCGTAACGAAAATAATGCGAGCGTATGCAAAAATAAGAAATCGTAACGCGAGCATGAACAGAATGAAGAAATCGTAAACGCGAACGGTATAAAAAAATAATACGCATGTACGTTTGAGCTATACAGTTATAGTTTAAAATAGTACGAATCGTTATTTTTAGAAAATAGGGGCTGCAATGTTTTTGAAAAAAAATACCATTTAGAATGTCATAGTGTGCCTTGAATTTATCATTTAAAAGTGGATAACAATTCGTTAGTTTTGAAAATAAATATCACTCTAAACATATTATACTATCTACTTGAGTGATTTTGAACATTTCCTTTCGAGTAGAAAATAATATCGACGATCCATCCTCATCATATAACGTACGATATAATCCATCATACGACATCATCAAATCAATAGTACGGATCTATAATCACATACATCATCTCATATCATATCATCATATATCATATCATGTAACATCGCCTCATATCATCATATCCAATCATATCGACTCGTTTCATCAAATCAGATCGTATCCTCATCTTATCGTATCATATTGCAAAATATATGTATCTATATACTACATAAGTAGATATAGCTCATAAGCTAAGAAATAGTACTAAGGTATATCTTTCTACTAAGTCTACTACTATCGCATATAGTATCTTAATAACCCTATAACCTAGGTATACATATCTAATATATCTATACATAACTATATATCTAGTATCATAGTACTACGGTTGAGGAGGTGCTATACACTATCCACCTGACTTCCCCCGTAGATATACATCTACTCACTTCTATCCTCGCTCTAGTCGATTCCGACGGATGCCTTACCCTCTTTCGTCATCCCGAAAGTCCACGCGCTTGTACTTACTAATCAAACCATATCGTATAGTATAAAAATCCAAATAAAAGACCGATACGACAAGTGAAGCACACATTGGTTAGAACATATGGTCAACGTGTGCTAAAATAACAAAATACTCTATGACGTCGACGTACGAACGTCGAACAACCAAGTCACATCAAGAAAATCCAAAAACCAAGTTTCAAATATCGGAAAACATTGACAAAAATCAATTAAAACGCCTCCAGATTTTTCTTAATGTGAAATTAGACTTTTTAGCATATAGAATAGACCTAGTTATCTAGTTAGTGAGCTATAGACCAAAAACCAAACCTAATTCATAGGTCAAACAGCAATTTAGGGCTATAACACATTTATTTGCGGCCAAGTCTTGATGGTTTGTGCTCGGACTTCTAGGTTGGCTTCCTACTTGTCTATACATCTCATATTATCCTCTATTAAATTTTCAGAGTAACACAATTTCTCCAGATTTTATTTGATCATCAAAATCTTCAGAAAACCGATATCGGAAAACTCTAAACTTAAGTTTGAAACTCCTAAACTCATTTACATCAAGGATTCTGTCACTAATTAAGGTTGTAATAACTAATTAAGCCTCAATTACATCTCCACTGCTCATATCATCCATCAAAGCTCACCAAGTCTCATCCTAGAATTTTCCAAGCTCACAAAATCTAAACTTTTTAACTCTAAAGTAATACATGAGGATATGAAACATAAAAAGTCGAAGAAAGTTGAAAGTTTTATCTCAAATGGCAAATCAAGAAAATTTCTAGATGGCCAAAGCTTCCCAAAACCCCTACTTGTTCACACCTTGGAGCTTATAATAAGGTGAGGAATATTTGTATTGAAGGTGTCATGATGTTTTGAGTAAGATTTGGGAGGGTTTTATCATGGCAGAGGCTGGTGGAGGATTTGGAGAAAAAGAAGAAGGAGATGTTGAAAAATGAATGAAGATGGAAAACAATGGTTGATAGACCCATCCCCCCTCACTCATTCTCTCTCCTACCCATACTTCTATGTTTACTTGTCCCCTTGATTTTCTTTTCTTTTTTCTTTTTCTTATTTTCTTTTCGTTTAATACCATTTGAAAACAAAATAAAAATTGGAACCATAGTAAAATCATGAACCAAATGTTATATGTCTTGCACACAAAGCATGTTTAACAAACGAAGCTAACTTAAGTGCACAATTAGTAAAATACTAATTAAGTTTAACGTAAACATGTATGTAAATAATTGTATATAAATTTATAGGAGCCTGAATCAATTAAATGCTTTCATCATTAATAATTCATTTTTTAATTCTAATTATATTCCAAAAATATAGCTATATAATTATACCACTCTTCTAAACTCAAATCTATATTCGTATAATATTTATGAAATTATTATTTTATTATTTAAATTCCAAAAGCAATATTTTCTTTTTTCTGAAATGTTACACCGCGAGCTCACGGTTTGGACCGAGAAGCCGCAGGGTGATGTGTGGGCCCCGTGAGGCGAACCCCAGGAGCGACCGAAGGGCTGGACCCACTCCCCAAGACCACCATGAGGTGGTCTTGGTGTGGGGACCCATGACTACCCCAATAGGTAGTCTCGGGTCTGCCATACCCCTGGGCAACCTCATGGTAGCCTTAGGGGTGGGTACCCCCCTGGCCTCCCTAATTGATCGTTAATTTTATGATTGAATTTTCCGTGAAGGTTCGGACGGGTTTCGTTTTGATTCGGACTTCCGAATAGGCTTAAAACTTGGTTTTTTGGATGTTTAGTGTGCTTGGTGTTTAACTCTTTAGTAAATTCGGGATGTGTGCTATTTGCGTGTGGAATTCTAATGTCGTGATTTTGTTTACATTCGGATATGTGTTGTTGAATGTCTTTTAATTGCTATATTCTCAATTAGATGGGATTGTATACTTGCTTTTTTTGCTTCTTTATGTGGATATATATCTTGTTTATGATTTAGACAGATTTTCGTGTTAGATAGCCCCTCTAGTGTTTCGTTGTACAATTTTTATTTACATTGTTGTAGTCATTTGTTCCGGACGAGCTCCTACTTGTGGACGTCATTTTTGTATTACGTATATTCTTTTATTGGGGCTCGACCAGGATGCGGTCGTTGTCACCCTTGTATATATTTCATTTATGTACTACGATTAACCAAAGGGAAGTGCTCGAGTAGCCTGGTTCTGAAGTGCCGCAGGAGGCCATCACATGAAGTTGAGACCGGGCCGCCTAGCTATAGAATTGGAGGGTTTCTCACCACATTTTTAAGGGTTATAGGATCGACCTGCGAAGGGGTGCACAAGTTACCGGATTCTGAAAAGTGATGGATGATCGACCCATGTCACTGAAGGCGTGTTACCTAATTTCTAGTAACGACAGGTGTCTTCCCGCACTCGTAGGAGTCTAGGATCGTCTTTGTATGGGCTATCCACACAACCGGGGAACGTCGCGTTTCATTTGAGTCTTAAATGAAATTTTGGGCTCCTACTTTATCATCTATTCCATACTGTTGTTCCCATGCATGTGATGGTTATTATCCACCCGTGATTCTATTACTTGCGTACGATGATATATATATAGATTATATATATACTATATATATATTTAGTATATGCTTTTATATGCTTTTCATCTATGATGGCCCTGACCCCGCCCTACACTAAGTTAAGTAACTTTACGGTGAAGACCCGAGACCCCGTGGCGAATGCTGATGGCATATAAAAGAATGTTAATTTGGTTGTTTCTGGTGTGGATTAGAAACTTGTTTTGATAGGATCGCATTATATGTTTAAGTTAATGAAAATAGACCTAAATGAGGTTGTCAGAACTAATTTTTAACACTACTCGGTTTTTTTCAAAACATTAGTCGTATTCTTTTGCTTTGCATAGAGGTATTCGGTTAGGAATATCCTGTCGGGATTTGCTATCACCTTGGCCATCTACTGTGGCCAATGTGAAAAAATATTGGCGTTTAAAAAACTGGCGCTAATGAATCCGTCCTAGAATCGAAACTATAAACCTACACTAACTACAAAAGATGTTCAAGCTACAAGGTCAGAAGTGTCATACCGAATGAATCGTGTCCTTCGGTCTTCTACCATCTTCCTTAGCTCTTTAAGGCATCCTCAATTGAACTTGGCCGTCGGTCTTCCTCCGTCGAAGACGATCCACCCGAGATTTGTAGCTCATGGATCTAGCTGAAGGGTTGCCTACAACGGCAGCAAGGTTTTAGGAGGTATCGTCCATGCCAAATTAAAATTTTGCCGTTCTAGCTAACTCTAAACATAGAATCGTTACTATAAATCGACGGAATTTTATGCAAACGATTTCGCATATGAAAAGTGAGCAAGGAATACAACCTTTGTAGACCGGTCCTTCAATTCATTAGCTTCGTGTAGTAGTCCTTTCGCTGCGATCAAGAAGTCCCGGACTCTAGAGAGGATCCGATGAAGAAACGAACATGCTTGCTTCGAAGTCTTTGAGGCCGAAGATGATATACGTCGAGGAGATAATAACCAAGCTATCTCTTCACTAACTATGGAATTACTGAAGCAAACACCCTATAATAAATGGCAAGTAGTAGAGGATGACGAAGTAGGATTTTATTCACTTTAGATTTCATATTCTCACTCAAAATCATCATCATTAAAAAAGTTAGAAAGCTTTTGTCAAGAAGAAGAAGAAAAACAAGTGATGAAAATGAATAATTGTGTGTGGTTAGAAATGCAACCAAGGGTTAAGCATGTCATGCTTAACCCTTGTAGAGAGTTAACCATGGCCATAGGTTAAAGGGTTGGGTTAAACAAATATCCTAAGCTAGACAAAAGAGTGGACAAATTCAAAGATGCATACAAGCTTCTATAAGCTTTCAACAAATATCAACCATGATAAAATCCACAATTTTGAATATCTTAATGATAAATATAAAACCCTAATCTTAAACCTAGCATGGTTTAACCCTCATTAACCCTAGTTGCATTTATAACCTAGCTTGGTACATTTAACATATATCACATATACATCAATGTACCCAAAATGAGAAAAGAAATCTTAAGCTAGCTAATATTAGTTAATGTAATGTAATATATCAAATATATAATTATACATTAAATTATTAAATCAACACTTGATTTAATAATCCGGCTATGTCACATATAACCGACTAATATCATGTGTAACAACTTATCGAATCAACACTTGATCCGATAACCCTGCTATATCGCATATAACCGACCAATGTCATAAATCGCGAGAATAGAATACGGTATCTCATATCGTATCAATTTTGGTCCCGCACATATCACATATGTTCTCCTACTCTGTTTCGCTTGAGCCAGGAAAGCTCTGTGTAGGACTCTAAACACTCGTCAATACGTCGGCAGTAGGTGATGATCATATCAAACACCCACAAGCCGCAAGTGGTCTGCTAAACGTAAGGGCCATCCGGGTACTGAGCGATCAGAAGATCAACAAGAAAGCCTGCTCGTACGCTTGCGAATCCAATCAGTAACGGTACCGTACTTTCCAGTCTCTTCATCTGATATGTCTTATATCTTGTCTAGGGGTGGTAAACGTCAGACCCCAGTAACACGATAAGTCGTGTCGATATGAGGCTCATAACGGATCGTGAAACTACTGATAACACTTACCAGTATATCTCTGAAGCAGCCTTGGCCAAGGACTTCTTGTTATAGCCAATCGAACATATCGCAACATCAACTCCTAATACCGGGAGAGACGAAACCCCTCCTATCGCTCATTGCCTCCATGTGATTCGGGACTGTACCCAAAAGCCACCGTTTTGCACGTTCTCTTGAACGTGATAAGGTCGAAATCAAAGCACAGTGGGAATCACACAAGACACTATGACGATCTCGGGTCTACATACTAACATGTACCGGTGTCACCAGAGAACTGTCATCTGACGTTAGGTATAATACCATCTGGGAGTTCTCGACGAGTCCATTCAGTGTACCCAGTCTCCACTGAGCATCCGTATACTGTCTCTGATGTCAAACACCAATGGATATGGGATCATCCATCACCCATCTACATGGGTCGAGACGCTATACACTAGTCTACTCTGGTATACCGATTCCCTGTCTCGATACACTTACGACTAGGAACATTTGAAGGATGTACTTAGCGACTACTCTATCCCCACTAGTATGATCTGCATCATAGTCCTGGTAGTCAAGTACTCATCCTAAGCGCTTTATCAACATAGAACATAGAGACAATCATCGTACATGTTAAGATAAAGAGTAACCAGATAGCATACTATCATGACGAGCAAGAAAGTCCTCCATATATATGTCCAAGCATCCACTACAATATACATCGTATGTACAGTAATAGCCTCTAGGGTATACATATAACTAACCGTCTCCTACTTGCACTAGGGCCATCTGTTGTAGTATCCAATACCTAACAATCCGCAGTGGTTGAAGTATCTCATACTCAACCATCCCATAAAAGTCTCTCCTGGGAATAGGCCTTTGTGTGTGGATCCGTCCTGTTCTCCTCTGTGTCTACTCTCCTAACCTCGATCTGCCTGAAGATCATCCATCTACATAATCAGGTGATACTGCCTAAGAATATGTATGGATCATTGATGCGACGAGGGTTCCTAGGCATATGCTACAACTCCATTGTCACACAATAGTAAGAACGAAGTTCATCTCATGAACTTATATACATACAGACTACTTCTTTGGTAGCATCCTTGGTAGCAATATATTAAGCCTTTATCATCTAGTTTGCCATGGTACCAAGCTTGGAACTCTTCCAACATACCGTCCCTCCACTGAGGGTAAAGATAATGCCTGTGACTGACATTCAGTCATCCTTACCACCCTGAAAGCTATCCATTGATTCTCCCCATGATCGATTGATACCATCTCACTACACCTAGTGAGAATCCTAACATCCACTTAGTTCTATCTCATAGATCCAAAACCCAGGATTTAGGAGGTATCACCATGATCCTTTATGGAGAATCCTTGTGATAAGAGGAGATTGACCGAGCGTAGCATAGGAAACTCCTTTCCTATCAAGATATGTCATCCACGTACAATACGAAGATCACCATGATACTCCCGACTAGCTTTTTGTATATACAAGGTTCATCTACCATTTTGTTGAAGTCAAACGCTTTGACTACCACATCAAAACAGATGTTCCAACTCCGCGATGCCTGTTTTATCCTATAAAGCAACTTGCACACGTTTCTGCTGCTCCCACTGTTTACGAAGCTCTCTGGCTGTATACTTATAGACGCTCTCTTCTAAATCACCATTTAGAAAAGCAGTCATGACACCCAACTTCCAGATATCATAGTCATGATATGTAACAATGGTACGTAGGATCTGGATGGACTTAAGCATAGGGACAAGAAAAGGTTTCATCATTATCCACATCTGGTCGATGATGAGAACCTTTTGCAACAAGTTTTAGCTTTGAAAGTCTCAACTTTTCCATGTGCACCAAGTAATCTTCTCAAGATATAATTTCTCCTGATAGGGATTTAACCCTTCAGATAAAGTAACCAAAGTCCATACTTTGTTGGTGTATATGGAATCCATCTCAGATCGGTTAGCATCCAACCATTCTCATAGAGTCCCCACTCCTGATGGCCTGCTCGAAACTAGTGTAAGTGCACGGCGGCGCCCCGGCCGTCAATCAGACGGCCAAATGCGGAAGCGGTGAATAACTTAAATTTTCTTGGACTGGCAAACCGCCGCGCACTAATACCCGGATCGAACCACTAACTAGTCCTAGCTATCTACAAGAAAGGGAATAGAGATATACCGACGATCCAAGTCCTCCGGTCTTCTCGTCATGGTCCCGATCTCCTGCGGAAAAGTCCCGTCTCCTCCTCGTCGCTGGAAGTGCACCACATCGCCTACTTTGTTTACGGGCTCCCACCTCAATGCCGAGGCAACTCGGGCACGAAGCCGGCTACTCGACGTGCCCAAGGTTCGCTGTAGAATATGTAGTACTCAAGTCTCACTTTGGGGTTCTTGGAGATGCCATTTTAGGTGGAGGGATGATACAAGAACAATGTGGAGGAACTTGGGGATTTTTCTAACATCAAGAGAGCAAAAATCCCCACTGCAAAAATGGGCAACCCCCCCTCATGGTGGCCGGCCATCACTAGAGGAGAAGGAGAGTGAGAATGGAGAGAGAAGTCTCAAAAATAATGGGAGCCATTCTCATCTAATCCAAAAGAGAGAGAGAGGAAAGCTATCATGCAAAAGAAATGATTATCAACAAAGCCATACTCCACCAACCTCATCATCACAACAAAGGTCAAGCCATCATGACACTATCATGAAGCAAAGTCAAGGGATGGTGCACATCATGAAAACCATCATGATGCAACAAGATGCAAAGAACCCCCTCCACAAATGCCTATTTGCAACAATGCAAATAAGCCCTCCTCCACCAATCTTCGGCCAATGAACGGAACAATGGAAATTGGCCGAAACGGAAAGCAAACTGGCAACTCCAGAAAACTGGTCCCGTAATAAATTACAGGAAAACCCCGATACTGTGCATACACACCCGCATCTGTATTTCGACCGAAATACAAATGCAATGAGACAAAGTCTACACTGTACTATACTAAGATCCGGCTTATACCAAAACCGGCTAGTAATATCTGTTCGATCCTGATCCGTGCAATACCGCACGTATCTGATCGAACCCTGCCATATATCCATACGGCCTATAGTACAAACTGTCCGATCCTGATCCGTGCAATACCGCACGTATCTGATCGGACCTTGCCATATCTCCATACGGCCTCTACAACCTTTCGCCCGAAAGCTGAGTAACAGAATGTGGGGGACTCTAAAGACTCGTCAACACCTTGGTTGTGGATTTAACCACTAGCACATCAGAGGTATAAGCCAATACGTGACGGGCTACCAGGTACTGACTAAAAGGGACGTCTGTGAGCGAACTTAGCCCGACAACCCTACTGAGCCTGTCAGTGACAATATCCGTACAGTCCGGTCCGTTCGTCTATGAGTATCGCATGGCGGGCCTAGGGGGTTGGTAAAAGTCAGACCCCCAAAAGCGGTACAAGTCGTGTCGGAGTGTAGCCCAGAACACCCTGAGATACTACTGGAATACCTACCAGTAAATCTCCTTGCCTTGGCCAAGGACTTTGTGTAATGGCTCTCCTAGACACAGCACGACCTCACCCCCAATACCGGGAGAGACGAACCCCTGAAGATACGCTCACTGCCTCCATGTGGCTCGGGACTGTACCCAACTAAAACCTGTTTGCACGACTCCTTTGAGCCGTGGTAGGGTAGTAATCAAAGTACAGTGGGAACTCACACGAGACAAATGACGATCCCCAGGTCGATGAACTAACCTGCACACATGTCACCAGGGAACTGCCATCTGACGTCTGGTATATGACCAACTAGCATGTTCCCGGCGAGTCCTGTCCGGTGTACTCATAACCCAATGAGCACCTGTATACATCTTAGGTGATCCAACTGACACCAGTGGCTTGTGAGACCGGCCACCGCCCCTCGTCGGGGTCTCGACTGTATACACTAGTCTACTAATGGAGTATCGATGCCCAGTCTCGAAACTCCCACGACTAGGGACCTTTTAAGGATAAGCTTATAGACCCCAGCTCCCACTTATATGATCGCCCTCATACTGCTGGTGGTCAAGCAAGAATCCTAGGGGCTCTATCAACGTGTAATAGCGACGTGTCAGGTCACCTAAAGCAGTACACGATGATAAAGGTAAACCAGATAGCATACTATCATCTCGAGTAAGACTGTCCTACCGGGATAGGTCCTCCCTCAATCATTACAATCACGTACCTGTGACCTAATAATTGACTCTGAGGGCACTATCTCCAACAATCTCCCACTTGCACTCAAGGCTAATTATTGCGATGTCGCATACTCACAGCCCGTGTGATACCGAACATCCAACTCCTCTACTAGGCAGTCTCACAAAGCTCGTTTGCGGAACTATTGCGTTCGAGGAATAGCCTCAGTGAGTGGATCCGCTTAGTTGTTTCTTTCTATGTCTCTCTATATCTCAAGTTCGCGGAGAAAACCATCTCCCGAAATGAGCAATACCTGTCTTAGAATGTGTCTGGATGTCTGATGGGACATAGCTCATAAATGAACTCCAAATCCAAACTTCTTAGACTGTATCGTCAACTGAACTTAATCAGTATCCTGCGCGCCATGCCTCCCTCAGTATTGCCTTGGACCACCTGTCCAAAATACTGCCCCTCATCAGAAGGAAAACTATAACTCTGACAACCTCCTTGTCGTCCATGTCACCTTGGAAGCCTGGAATGATAACTGTCTCCTGAATGAGGCTGTCGTTATCATATCCCTAGAACATCCACTTATGTTCTAAAACTGCTTCCGACTGTTTCTCCAGGATTGGATTAATGTCAACTTATTGCATCTAGTGCAAGAACAACATCTGGTGTGGTACTTGACATCTCACGATTGACTCAATTGCCTGAGCAAGTGATCTGCCAATCATGCCCGTCCCTCTCCCCTTTAGTCTGTAAGACACCTTTGGAGAGGGTGACTCCATTACCTGCAGGTACACTACCGTGCCAGGAGTCGTCCATCCTAAATACTCTTAGAATGCTGTCAAGTACCCTGATTGGGAAACCATCCAAATCTAGATCTAAGACCATAGATCTAGTAACCAGTATGTCTGATATAAAATCCATTTCCTTTGTGGAGAAACAACTGTGTGACGACCAAAGTATAACCGATCGTAGTGTAGGAGTTTCTTTTCCTACTCTGTGTATATCATCCAAATACCAGGATATCACACCCTACTACCTTCTCAACAGATCCATCCCCTATTCTGATGAAGTCAAACCCATGACTGTCACGTCAGAAATAGATGATCTATCTCCGCTACATCTGCTCTAGTCTATAAATAGACATAAGCAACCTGTCCACCAATGCTTCCGCTGCTCCCACTGACTATGACAACCCTCTGGCAGAGTCATATAGACGTACACTTCTAAAACTGGTTTAGAACGACGCTATACTCATCCTCCCGCCGGGTCTCGTAACCTGGAACAACAGCAATGGCAATTGTGGGTAAACAAGAACTTCCCTGTCACCGTCCTTGAGGCTACCGTAGTGCCTCTCGGGTGCCTGAAGTTACCCACCTTATCTGCGGAGTGGCCAATGGAATGTCAATCCAGATTGAATCTTTAGGTTCCTTATCAAATCTTCAGTAATCGTTTGTGGTTCTGGAATCACTTCCAGTTCTACCATACTCCCACTACTGTTTTCTGAAAAAATCCATCTTTAATAAAACTGTGGCGAGTCTAGAACAATATCGCTATTGTTCATCCAGATGGTAGAAAGTCAACCCTCGTCATAGCCTGGGTCAACCCACAAACAGCCATTATAGAAACGTGCCTTGAGTTGTCCAGTGTCTGGTTTTAATCATAAACCGGACAACTCCCCGTACCTTAACATCGTTAAGATATGAACTGTTCTATATCCAATATAGAAACAGAGGCACTGATTTAATTGAACCAGATTCAAATCATGCAGCTGTCCCAGCGCATGTCAACTAAATGGAAGGAGGCCGATCAGCGTTACTCAACTTAGGAATACTTCCAATTATGAGTAACCTGAAAGAGAAGCAAGATCTCTTTTTCATTACTATCAACTGAATACCATACACAAGCATCTACATCTTCGATCTCTTTGAAGAATCCCGATACTTGCTATACCTGGTTCTCTACTCTATTCAAATACCTATAACTTCTCAAAATTTGGACCCTGTGTTTCCGCGAAACACCTGTCTAAAAACTAGAGAAGTCATAAGTAAACCGAATATAGTACGAGGACTAAGCCCTCTGTCCTGATGGACCCTGGACAACATACAATCCTTTGTATAAGTCCCTTGAGTCTGATAACTCATTCACTGTGTGTCGTAGGTTGAAAACTGTACTTATGGTTAAGAAGAATTACACCGCTGTTTAATGCTCCTTACCTAACCATCCACTGATATAGGTAAATGTCGTAGACATAATTTCAGAAAGGTATATCTCACTCTATGAAAATAGACGTACAGATATATCAATTTGAAATTGGTGCATAACAGCGGATATTCAAAACCAAATATTTTCCGACCGGCAAACAGCCCAGGTGATTTCCTCAAATATCACTGATTACAACGAATCCCGATATAATGAGGATAATCACCCAATTCCCAATAACTTACTCCCACTCATCATCTGCAAAACCATACAGATGTGAGAATCGTACCTGGTAAATACATACCCTGGAGTAAGTATCTAATCGGGAAATCAGTTTTCCTTTAACATTACACAGTGAAACTGAAACATTGAAATGTTCCGATGGGGTATTCTGGTATTCCTAGTAATGCCTCTTCCAGATTCACGACTGTAACCGTATAGTTCTTTGCCACCTCTCCAAATCCCTTCATATGTCTTTAGTCTTTACCTTCTGCACACCCTTTTAGGCCAAATGGTTTTCTTCCTTCCCTACCGTTCGGCACCAGCCTATGGTTTGGAAGAAGACTATCCAATAAGCATAATGGGTGTACTGTCCCAATCCTAGGAACACTCGCAATGAGAGAGGGTGAAGATAAAAGACAACCGAATAAATCTTATTCCTATTTCTCCTGAACCAGAATCCATCCCCGAACTGGAACCAGTTCCATTCGAGTTCGTATATAACCATACGATGGAGTATCCAAATAAACTGTGGATCTTCGTAGTGATACGGAGTGTCCTGGAGAAATACAAAGGTGATGTGGGAGTGGTAACGAAATATTTGGTTTGGTCGTGAATATCTGTTGCAATTTACTTTGCCCTCTTACTAATCCCTTGCTTTGTCTTAACTTAATACCTTCTGCACACCATCGTTATGCTAATTGGTTTTCTTCATTCCCTACCGGTCGGCACCAGCCTAAGGTTTGGAAGAAGACAATCCAATTTGCGTAATAGGTATACTACCCCTAAACCAAGGAGTACTCGTAACCTGAGAGAGGGTAAAAGGAAAAGACAACTGAATAATCCTATCCGTTTTCTCCAGAACCGGAAACCATCCTCGAATAAATCCCTTCGAGTTCGTATCTAACCATACGATGGTTTTGTCCAATGGAAGTGGACGTTCGTAGTAATACGTGGTGTCCTGGAGAAAAGGGTAAAAGTAGGAGTGGCAATGAGGTTCGCAACTCTGACAATCCAAAAGCCAGTGTTAAAGAAGGTTCGGTCAACTTGGTCACTGAGTCATAGTCTTAGGGTCGGGTCAATGGTCGCTGCCAAAGAGAGAGAGAAAAGAAACACTCAGCGTGCACTCTAACCTAGATCAGAATGGTAACCAATTTATCTAATCTGGAAACCTCCCACTGTACCTCAAATTCTCCTCCAAACCTGAAAGAAGAATTAGTCGGGATCAGCCGAGGAGTATACCAACTCATCAGTGGGAATCGGGATCCAACTATCATTGCATGATAACGTGACGGAATCCGCACACGCTATCACACTCCAGAAGGTATGCGCATATCTGGCAAGTTTCAGTTCTTTTGAAACTCCCGATGTGATTTCTGCCCCATGCTCTTATGACCTTGACTTTGGCCAACATATCATAAGTCACATGTCAAGTTCTACCCGTCATTCTCCAGGTTAATTTGAATCCACCCGTACATACCCTTGACTTTGGCCAACATGGCAGTACGACTGTTCCAAACCAACGCATCTATCTATGCTGCATATGAATAACCAACAGCTACCAAACACTGTGCCTTGACTTTGGCCAACATACACAGCTTGAATACTATTGACTACCCATATGAAACGACGGAGGGCTACGAATGGTTTCTGGCGAAAACCTTTAACGTAATGAACTTGATATCGTCGAAGGAACGGATAGCTTTTTAGAAATATAGTGACGACAACTTCCGCTAAAGAGGTCACTCCCGGTGAAGGGATCTCGGCTCTTTCCCCGTAGAATGGGGTGCAGGATATTCCAACTGAATACCACGATGCAAAGCAAAAGTAATCGGCTATAGTGAAGTCATTGCCCTGACGCAAACTTTTGTCCAAGGGGTCACTCCCGGTGAAGGGATCTCGGCCCTTGCCTCGTCGACTGAGGAGCAGGATATTCCAACTGAATACCACGATGCAAAACAAAAGTGAACGTCCTTGCAATAACAGCTTTTTGAAAAGTGCTCCAACAACATCAGATTAGGTTTGTTTTAACTTGCATTGATCCGAATCAACGCAGTCCCATCAATTGATCACACCAAAAAGAACGAAAATATACTGATGTACGTATATGCCATCCGCATTCGCCACTGGGTCCCGTCATTACTCGTTAGGTTAGCTGACTAACGACAGAGCGGGGACTGGACTAGCGCGGATGTAAAACATATACAACATCTACTAATATATATACCAATATATTATATTCGCTCAAGGCGTGAATAAAATGCAACATCACAGAAATGTACAGCATCACAGAAACAATACAGATATCTGGGATCCCCGGGTTTCACAGAGCCACTACTGAAACCCGACGTTCCCCTGGTCGTGTGGATAGCCTGTGCAATGAAATCCTAGACCCCTACGGGCGCGGCAAGTTACCCGCCAAAACCTGAAGCGAGGCAGCCCCCTTCAGCAACGTGAATGGACCACCCAGCACTTCACGGAATCCGGTAACTTGGGCACCCCTCCTGGGTCAACCTGTACCCCCTACGAGTGCGGCGAATAGCCCGCCAATCCTAGAGTGAAGCCCCCTCCGTATCAATGCCATGAGATGCAGGCTTGTTGCCCTCCAGAACCCGGCTATCCGTGCACCCCTCCGCGGGGCAATCCTAGTACAGAAAGTAAAATATACATACAACGGGTACATCGACCGCAACCAGGTCGTGCCCCAAAATAATAATACAAACAGGCAGTGACGGCAGTCCACATGTCGGACGCTCGCCCCGCAATATCAAATGTACATAATACAACAAAACTGTACTAGCATTGCATCCAGGCTATCCCCCACGACCGATCCGCAACATCACAGCAAAAACAAAACATCAACGTGAAAGTCACGTTCGCAAATCCGTCTAACCGGGCTATAGCAGTTAGACCGGATTTACCGATCAAGTGACATTCACGGTCGCAGATATAATGTAAATACTGTGAAAAATGTGTTTAAAATATCCGATCGATCAAAAATTAACAAGTGGGCCCCCAATCAAAACTGTAGCACTCACAGAAAACTCCCAGTATTCTTTTGATACAACCTCCTCATTCTCACTCTCCCTCATATGCATGGTCGGCCACTTCCTATGAAGGGGGTTTTCGCGGCGGTTCCGCGCTCCCACTGTGGAGTTACTTCGTCGAATTTTTACAGAGCTCTTAGATTTTCCAGTACATCAATATTTTACAACCTGAAAAATTTTTGGGGACCAAAAAGTTTCAACAGAAAACTGATGTGGGCAAATACGGGTTTTTGAACATTTCGATCGATCGGAACTGAAAAACACATTACACAAAGCTAGACTAAGTTAATGGGGAGGCACTGATACCACTGTAAGTGCACGGCGGCGCCCCGGCCGTCAATCAGACGGCCAAATGCGGAAGCGGTGAATAACTTAAATTTTGCGGACTTAGCAAACCGGCACCACCGCGCACTAAACACCCGGATCGAAACCATTAACTAGTCTAAGCTAACTAGAAGATGGGTTAGAGATATACCGACGATCCAAGTCCTCCGGTCTTCTCGTCATGGTCCCGATCTCCTGCGGAAAAGTCCCGTCTCCTCCTCGTCGCCGGAAGTGCACCACATCGCCTACTTTGTTTTTGGGCTCCCACCTCAATGCCGAGGCAACTCGGGCACGAAGCCGGCTACTCGACGTGCCCAAGGTTCGCTGTAGAATATGTAGTACTCAAGTCTCACTTTGGGGTTCTTGGAGATGCCATTTTAGGTGGAGGGATGATACAAGAACAATGTGGAGGAACTTGGGGATTTTTCTAACATCAAGAGAGCAAAAATCCCCACTGCAAAAATGGGCAACCCCCCCTCATGGTGGCCGGCCATCACTAGAGGAGAAGGAGAGTGAGAATGGAGAGAGAAGTCTCAAAAATAATGGGAGCCATTCTCATCTAATCCAAAAGAGAGAGAGAGGAAAGCTATCATGCAAAAGAAATGATTATCAACAAAGCCATACTCCACCAACCTCATCATCACAACAAAGGTCAAGCCATCATGACACGATCATGAAGCAAAGTCAAGGGATGGTGCACATCATGAAAACCATCATGATGCAACAAGATGCAAAGAACCCCCTCCACAAATGCCTATTTGCAACAATGCAAATAAGCCCTCCTCCACCAATCTTCGGCCAATGAACGGAACAATGGAAATTGGCCGAAACGGAAAGCAAACTGGCAACTCCAGAAAACTGGTCCCGTAATAAATTACAGGAAAACCCCGATACTGTGCATACACACCCGCATCTGTATTTCGACCGAAATACAAATGCAATGAGACAAAGTCTACACTGTACTATACTAAGATCCGGCTTATACCAAAACCGGCTAGTAATATCTGTTCGATCCTGATCCGTGCAATACCGCACGTATCTGATCGAACCCTGCCATATATCCATACGGCCTATAGTACAAACTGTCCGATCCTGATCCGTGCAATACCGCACGTATCTGATCGGACCTTGCCATATCTCCATACGGCCTCTACAACCTTTCGCCCGAAAGCTGAGTAACAGAATGTGGGGGACTCTAAAGACTCGTCAACACCTTGGTTATGGATTTAACCACTAGCACGTCAGAGGTATAAGCCAATACGTGACGGGCTACCAGGTACTGACTAAAAGGGACGTCTGTGAGCGAACTTAGCCCGACAACCCTACTGAGCCTGTCAGTGACAATATCCGTAAAGTCCGGTCCGTTCGTCTATGAGTATCGCATGGCGGGCCTAGGGGGTTGGTAAAAGTCAGACCCCCAAAAGCGGTACAAGTCGTGTCGGAGTGTAGCCCAGAACACCCTGAGATACTACTGGAATACCTACCAGTAAATCTCCTTGCCTTGGCCAAGGACTTTGTGTAATGGCTCTCCTAGACACAGCACGACCTCACCCCCAATACCGGGAGAGACGAACCCCTGAAGATAGGCTCACTGCCTCCATGTGGCTCGGGACTGTACCCAACTAAAACCTGTTTGCACGACTCCTTTGAGCCGTGGTAGGGTAGTAATCAAAGTACAGTGGGAACTCACACGAGACAAATGACGATCCCCAGGTCGATGAACTAACCTGCACACATGTCACTAGGGAACTGCCATCTGACGTCTGGTATATGACCAACTAGCATGTTCCCGGCGAGTCCTGTCCGGTGTACTCATAACCCAATGAGCACCTGTATACATCTTAGGTGATCCAACTGACACCAGTGGCTTGTGAGACCGGCCACCGCCTCTCGTCGGGGTCTCGACTGTATACACTAGTCTACTAATGGAGTATCGATGCCCAGTCTCGAAACTCCCACGACTAGGGACCTTTTAAGGATAAGCTTATAGACCCCAGCTCCCACTTATATGATCGCCCTCATACTGCTGGTGGTCAAGCAAGAATCCTAGGGGCTCTATCAACGTGTAATAGCGACGTGTCAGGTCACCTAAAGCAGTACACGATGATAAAGGTAAACCAGATAGCATACTATCATCTCGAGTAAGACTGTCCTACCGGGATAGGTCCTCCCTCAATCATTACAATCACGTACCTGTGACCTAATAATTGACTCTGAGGGCACTATCTCCAACAACTAGTTGGGTCATCATCTCATGATGAAATCCTCGCTCCCACTGTCATAAAGAAAACCGAAGTATCTCTCAGGTGGATGAGGAACCTTACCAGATCGGTGGAGAGGCTGAGGTTCGTTAGAATCTATTGAATCCTCCAGTTCTACCAAATCATTAGCTACAGTTTGTATAGCTGGAACTCCTTCCAGTTCTACTTCATGACCACTAATTTCTTCACAAGAAATTCCCTTTCCAAAAGGTGGCATGTTGAGAAACAAAACACCTTTTACTCCTCAGTGTGCAAGAAGATATTCCCTAGTGAATGCTTGGGTTATCTAACAAACTTCCACAGAACTAATCTTGCCTCGAGCTTGTCCGGATTTTGCTTTTAACATAGGCCGGACAACCCCAAATCTTAACCTCCTTAAGAGTTAGGCTCTTCTCATACCATAACACATATGGAGTGGTAGGTACCTGATTTGGTTAGAACCATATTCAATAGGTATGCAGCATCATAAGTGCATAACTGTAAGTCGACGTTACACACCCTACATGATGCGGGGAGGCGGAATAGGTAAAACGATCGTTTTCGTTCAAGGTAACATCGACTATGCAAAAGGATCTTTGCTAAACCATAACTAATAAACTAGATAGGATTTGAAACTACTAAAAAAGATGATTATACCTCAATATACTAGTCCTTCTTGTTCTTGTTGTTCTCCTCCTCGTCGGCCTCCTCGAATCAAAGAAGATCCACCCGAGAGTGCCCACGACAACCTTACACCTCTAACTTGAGGTGACTAAGTGACTTAGAGTGCTAATCCAAGTGACCTAGAGAATATAGAGAGTGATTAAGGATTTAATAGTCTTGTTAATCCTAGGGTTCTCAACTCATTAGAGGATTAGAGCTAAGATGAAGAAGAGAGAGCTTGAGGAGAGAGAAAGTGTTCGTGATAATGAAATGAATCTTGACTCAACTTTGAATATCATGAACCATGAAAATATCTCAAAAAATATCTAGCAAAAAACATCAACCATACTTCATTTAATTCACAAGATGAATCATCTCATGAGTCATGGTTCATTTAATAATAATCACACCTCATCTCGTCCACCTCATTTAGTTTAAATCTACAGTATAAAAACACAAATGAGTCATCTCCTTCTAGAAACTTTTCGACAAATTACAAGAACGCCCTTCCCATCCGTATTTATGAAAAGACGGATATACTGAGACTATATCAAATCCAATAATCCAATACTAGTATCCGGCTTAAACCAAAGCCCACTAGTATAATCTGTCCGAATATCATACGTGCACAAGTACACGCATATGTTCGAACCCTGTCGTAAAACCATACGACTTCTATATCATTTCGCCCGAAGAAAGGATACCCTCTGTGTGGGACTCTGAAGACTCGACACTACGCTGGCAGTGGGTTTAACCACAAGCTGCAAGCGGTACTAGCTGTAAGTAATGGTCCCTAGGTAGAGGTCGAGAAGATGGTCGATGAGGAAACCCATCAGAACTCCTACTGAGCCTGATGTGACAATCTCCGTACAGTCTGGTCTGTTCGTCTAAGAATGTTGCATATCGGACCTAGGGGGCGGCAAGCGTTAGACCCTTAATAGCGGTATAAGTCGTGTCAGAGTACAATCCAAAACACCCTGAGAAACTACTGGAGCACCTACCAGAAAATATGGCTTGCCCTGGATAGAGCCCTTGCATAATGGAGTTCTGAATACAGCGCGACATCAACCCCCAATACCGGGAGGGACGAATCCTATCTAACCGCCACTGCCTCCAAGTGCTTTGAGACTGCACCGAACTGCTACCTGTTTGCACGACTCAATAGAGCCGTGGTAAGGTAGCAATCTAAGAATAGTGGGAACACAATTGAGGCGAAGCAGCAGTGTCAAGTCTATGGACTATGCTATACTCATGTCACCTAGGAACTGTTACCTGATGATAGATATAGTACCAACCAACAGTTCCCGACGAGTCCTGTCCAGTTTACTCGTAACCCAACGAGCATCTGCATACTATCTCTGGTATAACATACTTATGGCTGTAGGACAGACCATCTCCCTTGTTGGGACGAGAAGAGTATACATTAGTCTACTCCAGTGTATCAATGCCCTGTCTCGATAATCCTACAACTAGGGACCTGAAAAAGAATGTGCTTGTAGACCATCCAGCCTCCACTAGTGCGGCTGCCATCACAACGCTGGTAGTCAAGCAATATCCCAAGTGCTCTATCATTATGTATTCGCGATATGTTAAAAGAAACATATACAGATATTAAGATAGGTACAAACCAAGTAGCATACTTCTATGTTGAGCAAGCCTGTTATAAACTTGTGTATATATTCTATGCTTCCAAAATGTAATATACAAGCAGTACTATACAATAATGGCCTCTAAGGCATATAACACTAACAATCTCCCACTTGCACCAAGGCCATGTGTTGGCATATCATAGACCTATCATCTCAAATAGCCTCTCGAACTGCGTCTGAGGTATGGCCTTTGTGAATGGATTCGCAGTGTTCTCCTCTGTAGCAACTCTCCGGACCTCGATCTCCCGGCGATCTATGATCTCCCTGATCAGATGATACCGCCTTAAGATGTGTCTGGACATCTGATGGGACCTGGGTTCGTTTGCTAAAGCTATAACTCCATTTTTGTAACAATACAGAGGTATTGGATCAACAATGGATGGAAGCACTTGAAGTTCTGTTAAGAACTTCCTTATCCAGACTGCTTCTTTTGCGGCATCAGAAGCTGCGATATACTCCGCTTCCATTGTCGAGTCAGCAACAGTGTCTTACTTGGAACTCTTCCAGCACACCGCCCCTCCATTGAGGGTAAAGACATAACCTGACATGGACTTGGAGTCATCCTTGTCACTCTGGAAGCTGGAGTTAGCAAAGGCCTCGATCTGGAGGTCTTTTCCGCCGTAAACTAAGAACATATGCTTAGTCCTTCTCAGGTACTTGAGAATGTTTTTTACTGCTATTTAGTTTTTATCCCCAGGGTTTGACTGTTACCGGCTTACCATGCTTAGTGCGTAAGCAACATCTGGTCTGGTACACAACATCGCATACATTATAGAGCCTACCGCAGAAGCGTAGGGTATAATCGACATGCAATCGCTTTCTAAATCATTCTTGGAAGACATCTTTTTAGAGAGGGTGATTCCGTGACAAGCCGGTAGATTACCGCGCTTTGAATCTTCCATACTGAATCTTTTCAGCATAGTGTTGATGTAACTGGACTGCGAAAGTCCCAATATCCTCTTAGATCTATCACGATAGATCTGGATCCCCAGAATGTAAGAGGCATTACCTAGGTCTTTCATGGAGAACCGGTGTGACAAAAATCCTTTGACAGATTGTAGCATAGGAATATCATTTCCTATCAGGAGAATGTCATCCATGTACAAGACGAGGAATACGACAGTTCATGCTACAATCTTACTATAAATACACTGCTCATCAGGATTTTTGATAAAGTCATATTATTTGACCGTTTCATCAAAACAGATGTTCCAACTCCGCGATGCCAGCTTTAGCCCATAGATGGACTTAAGCAACTTGCACACTTTCCCGCTGCTCCTACTTTGAATGAAACCTTCTGGCTGATCTGTCACCCCCCGCTTCCCAAAATACGGAATACAAGGTGTTGACAAGGCCAGGCATGCTCCTACGGTCAAGGAAATGTCCTGCCGTAGTCACACTTCGGCTTCTAGTTTTACATTGTAATCAGTAAATAATGCGCAGGTAAAGAGGAATGCAGTAACTAGAACAAAACAGTATAAAGAACTGACCTGATGGGAAACAAAAGGTATAACCCTGGATAGCTAAGCAAGATGTCCATGCTGTACGTCTAATCCTGGTCCAGGCTAAATCTTCCCCTCACACTGAGCATGCATACTCAGGTCGTCAGAGCGACACAATAGCAATATAATATATATAAAATCATGTGACAATTCTAACAGTGATAATAGATATATATAGCAGTAGATCAATGGCAGTATGGGTATGAACATGCAGTAATCAATGCAGCGGAACAGTAAAAGCAGTAGAATGATATGCCACGTATGTCAACACAGTAAGTAAGGTATATCAATGCCAGTATCCCTATCAGTCTCTAAGTCTGACTGTACAGGTCACTAAGCCTATCGTCAGTCCAAGTGTGAGAGTCAACCACTCATGAGTGTCCTCTATTCATACCATAATATTGCATTATTATATTCCCCATTCTTATTCGTTTTATAAATAAACAGGTGCTTTTGACGCATGTCTGCTACATATTACAGGTTACATGTTCTTGGATCTAAAACAGTGAAAACGATGAAAAGATGATGCAAAAGTGGACTTTGACCAACAAACCGAAGACTCTTGATCAAGCCTACATCAAAGATAAAATTCATAAAGTAAAAGGCAATACAAGGTCCAAGATTATAAAGCGAACGGTTAAAAGTCCACCGCAATTATTCACTGGAGATCTGGAAGAAACATAGAAGCTATTTTAATAAAAGAACCAAATAATAAGGAAGCCTAAAGACAGAAGAGCCCACAAAGGAAATTTCAAGGCCCAATAACTTCAAGGCCCAATACTTCCTTTTAAAGAGATAATGACATAAAATTTTACCAAAGTTTGAAGTCTACTTTGACTAGGTCTTTCTAAGGATATTTTGGTAAATGTAGACATGCGAATCAATTGTAACCTAGGGTTTCCTATCCTCTATAAATAGGAACTCTAAATCATTGTAAAGGCTATGCCTCCCTTTATTAATAAATTTCAGGATTCTTTTGGAGAGCATCATTTTTTGTAAGTTCTTTATTTTCTGCCCTAGGTTAATTTTTTATTCTTGCCTTAGATAAATTTAATTGCTTGCCCTAGTTAATCTTTTATTCTCTGCCCTAGATAAATGTATTTTAATTCCCTGATGAGTGAGTAGTCTCCTCGCTTGTTAGAGTTAGATCTGGGGAGGTTTGAGAGACGAAGATCTCTCATCCCCTTTCTTGCCTGTCATATATTTTCATAGAACTTCATGCATACCTTCTTATTCCACTCCCTACGGCACTCTACCCACGAGGTAGCGGTGATACCGTAGTCTAAAGGCCCGGATTTTAAGGTTTTCCATGGAGGTTAGGGTAAAGATTAAGAAAAGAAGGACAAGGATCTAGAGAAAGAACAATCTTCCTAATCATCCTAATCCCTTTTATTAATATTTACCATAACACCTAATTAGATTTTCATATAGGTATAGAAAGCAGTGAGTTTTATAGACTTTCCAAACTTAACCTAGATCTAACCCTAGCAAGACTTAGATATAGATTAGTTTAGTTTTGAGATTTAATAATCTGTCCGACCATAATCGGAATTAACTCGTTAGCGCGATTAGGAGATTCACAACATCCTTGTGGACCGACCCGTACTCACCGGCTAGCTGCAAAGCGACGCCGTTCTTTATTGCGGTTTAGAAATAGTTTTTGAGATCAATCAAATGGCGCCGTTGCCGGGGATGGCGTAGGAATTTCCTTTTTGCAATTTCGGGTTAATCTAAAATTAAAAAATCATAAAAACAAAAAATATATATATAAATTTATCATTTTTTTATTTTGTGAAGGGTATCTTTGTTTGAATTTTGCAGGATCTACAATCAAGTTCGGATCTGGAAATCTCCAGAGATCAAAACAGCAAATATCAAATCCGAACAAACAGAGGAATATCACAACAGATAACAGAAGAAATTTGGAGGACCGAGTCAACAAGAAGAACCGCGGAGATCTGGTGTGAAAAAAAAAACTTGCCGAAGCGACCAACCGGCGGTGGATCCACGGCCGGAGCGGCTATTCACGGCGGTTCCGCGGTGGAGGTGATGGATCGGTTCCCCAAAAAAGGCTGAAGCGCCGGGGGAAGGGGGTGCACACGCACTGTAAGTCGATGTACAACACCCCAATGCTTATGGGGAGGTGGAATTTTCAAAAATGAACTTGTTTAGTGAACAAACATCGACTAACCGCTTAAATCGAAGCTAAACGATAACTAGCCAAACACATAGTTGTTCTAAACTACTATGCTTAGGGATTATACCTATCGAACCACGTCCTTCGGCTTTACGATCTCCTCGTCCTCCTCGGCCTTCTCGATGTAGTAGATGATCCACCCGAGAGCAAAACTCCAAGCTTAGCCTCTAAACTTGAGGCAACTAACCTTCTTGGATTGCTAATCAAAGAAGATAGATGAGATAGAGTGAGGGTTATGGATTGTTTAGTCTAACTAATCCTTGTTCTCAACACATGAGAGGTGAGGATTAGGGTTTGAAGAGAGTGAGCTTGAGGAGAGAGAATGTGAATGATATTATGAAGTGAGAATAGTAAGTTATCATAATATATATGAAACTTTAAAATTCATCAATAAAAGAAAAACTAATGATGAATAATCAAGTTTCATAAATATCTAATGGTGATTCATAACCATGACTCATTAATCATTTATTGTGCATTAATGATATGGATGAATCACTCTCATGACTCACTAAACTCATTCAATGCATATGACACCTAAACCTCCTTAGTCACCATCTTCTAGAAGCTTCTCGTACAATTACGAGAACGCCCCTCCTTTCCGCAAAAATACGGAAAAACTTTAGACTGTATAAATCCAATAACCGGATACCAGTAACTGGCTTAAACCAAAGCCGACTGGTAAAAACTGTCCGAAAGTCGTACGTGCGTAAACACACGTATGCGTCCGAACCCTTTGTCGTAAAACCATACGACCTCTATATCGTTTCGCCTGGAGTAGGAAACTCTCTGTGTGGGACTCTAGAGACTCGACTACTACGCTGGCAGTGGGTTTAACCACAGACCGCAAGCAGCACTAGCTGTACGTAACGGTCCCCAGGTAGTTGTCGATAAGAAGGCCGATGAGGAAACCCATCCGAATTCCTACTGAGCCTGCTGTGACAATCTCCATACAGTCCGGTCCGTTCGTCTTAGACTATCGCATATCGGGCCTAGAGGGCGGCAAGCGTCAGTCCCCTAATAGCGGTATAAGTCGTGTCGGAGCGAAGCCCATTACACCCTGAGAAACTACTGGAACCTACCAGCAAATCTCGCTTGCCCTGGCCAGGGACTTTGCGTAATGGCTCTCTGACACAGCGCGATATCAACTCCCAATACCGGGAGAGACGAATCCTGTCTAACCGCCACTGCCTCCAAGTGCTCGGGACTGCACCCAACTGCTACCTGTTTGCACGACTCCTTTGAGCCGTGGTAGGGTAGCAATCTAAGAACAGTGGGACACACTCGAGGCGAAGTAGCAGTGTCAAGTCTGCGGACTATGCTGTACTCATGTCACCTGGGAACTGTTCACTGACGACTGGTATAAAACCAACCAACAGTTCCCTGTGAGTCCTGTCCGGTGTACCCGTAACCTAACGAGCACCTGCATACTATTTCCAGTACGACGTACTGACGGCTGTGGGACAGACCATCTCCCCAACTGGGATGAGAAGCGTACATACTAGTCTACTCCGGAGTATCGATGCTCTGTCTCGATAATCCAACGACCAGGGACCTGAATAAGGATGTGCTTGTAGACTACCCAGCCCCCACTAGTGTGACTGCCATCACAACGCTGGTAGACAAGCAAGATCCTAAGAGCTCTATCAATACGTACACTCACATATTAAGATAGAAAAACCAAGTAGCATACTACCATGTTTAGCAAGACTGTTATATACATGTGAATATCCCAAGCTTCCATTAAGTAATATACAAACTAGTATGATACAGTAATGGCCTTCTAGGGCATAAACACTAACAATCTCCCACTTGCACTAGGGCCATGTACTGGCATATCGTAGACCGATGATCTCGAGTAGCCTCTCGAACTGAATCTGGGGTAGGGCCTTCGTGAATGGATCAGCAATGTTCTCTTCAGAAGCAACTCTCCGAACCTCGATTTCCTGACGATCAATGATCTCCCTGATCAGGTGATACCGCCTTAAGATGTGTCTGGATTTCTGATGGGACCTTGGTTCCTTCGCTAAAGCTATAGCTCCGTTGTTGTTGCAATACAGAGGTATTGGATCAACTATGGTAGGAACCACCTGAAGTTCTGTTAGGAACTTCTTCATCCAGACTGCTTCTTTTGCGGCATCGCAAGCAGCTATATACTCCGCTTCCATCGTCGAGTCAGCAACGGTGTCCTGCTTGGAGCTCTTCCAGCACACCGCCCCTCCATTGAGGGTAAAGACATAACCCGACATGGACTTGGAATCGTCCTTATCACTCTGGAAGCCGGAATCAGCAAAGGCCTCCAACCTGAGGTCTTTTCCGCCATAAACCAAGAGCATCTCCTTAGTCCTTCTCAGATACTTGAGAATGTTCTTTACTGCTATCCATTGCTTCTCCCCTGGGTCTGACTGATACCGGCTTACCACGCTCAGTGCGTAAGCTACATCTGGTCTGGTACACAACATCGCATACATTATAGAGCCTACCGCAGAAGCGTAGGGTATAATAGACATGCGTTCCCTTTCCAAATCAGTCTTGGGAGACATCTCTTTAGAGAGGGTGATTTCGTGACAAGCCGGTAGATTACCGCGCTTAGAATCTTCCATACTGAATCTTTTCAGTACAGTGTCGATATACCTGGACTGCGAAAGTCCCAACATCCTCTTGGATCAATCACGATAGATCCGGATCCCCAGAATGTAAGAGGCATCACCTAGGTCTTTCATGGAGAACCTGTGTGACAAGAATCCTTTGACAGATTGCAGCATAGGAATGTCATTTCCTATCAATAGAATGTCATCCACGTACAAGACGAGGAATACGACACTTCTGGCTACAACTTTACTATATATGCACGGTTCATCTGGATTTTTGATAAAGTCATATTCTTTGACTGTCTCATCAAAACAGATGTTCCAACTCCGCGATGCCTGCTTTAGTCCATAAATGGACTTAAGCAGCTTGCATACTTTCCCGCTGCTCCCACTCTGATTGAAACCCTCTGGCTGATCCATATAGACGCTCTCTTCTAAATTTCCATTCAAAAAAGCCGTCTTTACGTCCATCTGCCAGATTTCATAATCATGGAAGGCAGCAATAGCAAGAAGGACCCGAATGGATTTGAGCATAGCCACTGGAGAAAAAGTTTCGTCATAGTCCAAACCAGGTCTTTGACGAAAACCCTTTGCAACAAGTCTAGCCTTATAGGTTTCCACCTGTCCATCTACACCAATCTTTTTCTTGAAGATCCATTTGCATCTTATGGGTTTTACCCCATCTGGAGCAAAGTCCAAAGTCCATACTTTGTTGGTGTACATGGACTCCATTTCGGTCCGCATTGCATCTAGCCATCGTACCGAGTCGCCGCTCTGGATGGCCTGCTGGAAGTCAGTAGGTTCATCATCATCTATGATGCAATCCTCTCTATCCCCATCTATGAGAAAACCGTAGTATCTCTCAGGCGGATGAGACGGCCTACTACTCCTGCGGAGGGGTGCGGGAATGTACAGTTCTTCTTGAACCATCGGTTCTACCAAACTTTCAGTAGCAGTTTGTGGTTCTGGAATTTCTTCCAGTTCTATTTCGCTCCCACTTATTTCCTTTTCTAAAAACTGATATTCTAGAAAATGGGCATTATGAGAAACAAACACCTTTTGTTCCTCTGCGTAATAGAATAGATACCTCTTGGAGTTCTTTGGATATCCCACAAACTGACACTTTACTGATCGTGCCTCGAGCTTGTCCACATGCTGATTTTTAACAAAAGCTGGACATCCCCATATTTTCAGATACTGAAGATAGGGTTTCTTCCCACTCCACATCTGATATGGCGTGGTAGGCACAGTCTTGGTAGGAACCATGTTCAAAAGATATGCCGCTGATTCTAGCGCATAACCCCAGAAAGATCGCGGTAACTCAGCATTACCCATCATGGATCGTACCATATCCAATAGGGTTCGATCCCGTCTCTCCGATACACCGTTATGCTGTGGAGTGTATGGAGGAGTAAGCTGAGAGAGAATTCCTTTCTCTTTTAGGTAACCAAGGAACTCGGCACTCAAGTATTCACCACCTCGATCAGATCTAAGTGTCTTGATACTTTTGCCGGTTTGGTTTTCTACTTCATTCTTATACTCTCGGAATTTCTCAAAAGCCTCGGATTTATGTTTCATCAGATAAATGAATCCGTATCTTGAGTAATCATCCGTGAAAGTAATGAAATAGGAAAAACCACCTCTTGCATGTGTAGACATTGGACCGCATACATCGCTGTGTATGAGTCCTAAGAGCTCGCTCGCTCTTACTCCTTGTCCAGTAAATGGAGTCTTTGTCATCTTTCCTTTGAGACAGGATTGACAAGTGTCATAAGTTTGATATTCGAACGAGTCCAAATATCCTTCTCTATGCAACTTAGTCAACCTTCTCTCATTGATGTGACCCAGTCTACAATGCCATAAGAAAGCTTTATTTAAATATGGAGACTTTCTTTTTAGTGTGTTCTGGACATTGAAAATTTGGAGTTGGTTTAAAACATATATACCGTTATTTAGGGTACCGGACCCAATCAAACCATGATTAAGGTGGATGTTAACAACATTTCTTACAAACGTGAAATCATAACCTCTATTTGATAACAAGGAAACCGATATGATATTACACGTTAAGCTTGGTACAAAATAACAGTTATGTAAAACCAAAATGTGTCCACTCGTCAATCCTAGGTGATAATCCCCGACGGACGCAGCTCCAACGCTAGCTCCGTTAGCAACCTTTAGGGTCATATCACCTTCCTTCAGCACTCTACGGTTTCTCAGTGCCTGTAATGAATTGCAAATATGAGATCCTGATCCGGTATCCAATACCCAGGAAGTAGAGTTGATCGACAGACAATTCTCAATTACAAACACACCTGAAGTCGAAGCCACAGCTTGCTTCGGTTCCTGGTTCTTGGCGTTCCACGCCTTGCAATCCTTCTTCCAGTGCCCTTTCCTGTGACAATGGAAGCACTCATCATGGCCCACTACCGGTACCGCAAACTTTTTCTTTCCCTTCCCTCCCACCTTACTAACACCTCCTCTAGGTCTGGGGACGGCCTTCTTCTTCCTTCCTTTGGCTCTAGCCTTGGACCCGGAAGAAGATGCACCGCCAACAAACATAGCGGGTGTTTCCCTTGCTTTCTGCAAGGTGCCCTCTGCACTCCTTAACATGTTCAGGAGTTCCGCAAGTTCAACTTCTTTTCCTTGAAGGTTGAAGTTCAGGATAAACTGGGCGTAGGTGGGAGGAAGGGACTGGAGAATGAGGTCTGTATATAGCTCATTATCCAAAGTCGTCCCAAGGTCTGCGAGCTCTTCAATATAGCCGATCATCTTTAGGACATGTTCACCTACCGATGACCCGACAGCCAACCTCGCTCGAAACAAGTTCTTAGAGGTCTCGTATCTTGCTATACGAGATTGCTCTCCATAAAGTTCCTTTGTATGGAGAAATATGCCATCTAGGGTCATATCCTCGTGCCTCCTCTGATGTTCATTGTTCATTGAGGCAAGCACGATGCACTTGGCTTTCGCGCAATCTAAATCCCAGGTTTTGCGGATTTCCTTATCCGCATTGCTGGATTTGGGACCAGGGACAGCAGGTGCCGTAGCGGTGAGGATGTACCCCAATTTGTCATAGGTCAAAGCCATTTTGACATTCCTCAGCCAATCTTTATAGTTTGGCCCTGTCAGTATATTTTTCTCTAAAAGTAACTTAAGTCCAGTCATTTTCAGGGTCGCTGCAATTAGGAGAGAGAGAAGAAAACTCTTTAGCATGATGCTCTTGCAAGTTTAGAGTGGTTTTTAGTTTATCTAAACTGGATGGCTCCCACTGTTTCTCAAATCCTTCCTCAAACCATAAAAGAAGAATTAGCCAGGACTATTCTCACTGTACAATACTTGCTTAACCGTTCAGCCAGGCCAGTGTCGATACTTCGAGGGAGGTTTTCCAACGCTTTCGGGAAGTACCTTAATTAAATAACCTCTTTTCTCTGGGGGCGTAACCCCGCTGACACTTTTCTGGACACCTACTTGGTTTATAGCATTGATCGTTAAGTGACGAATATCCTGATAAGTAGCATATACTCACAGTAGGATCGGGATCCAAATATCATCGTATGATAATGTTGAAGGAATCCTACCAACATTCATCAAACTCCAAATGGTATGCAACTCTTTGCAAATTTCAGTTTCTTTAGAAATTCCCGATATATATTTTTGCCCCATGCTCTTATGACCTTGGCGTTGGTCAAAATATCATAAGTCACATGTCAAGTTCTACCCATCATTATCTTGTTAATTTGAACCCATCCGTACATATCCTTGACGTTGGCCAAAATGATCATACGACTGTCCCAAACTAACTCATCTGTCTATGCAACAAATGAATACCCAGCAGCTACCAAACACTATGCCTTGGCGTTGGTCAAAATACATAGCTTGAATACTACTGAATACCCAGAT
Organism: Agapanthus africanus; assembly: GCA_030015575.1. NCBI lineage: Eukaryota > Viridiplantae > Streptophyta > Magnoliopsida > Asparagales > Amaryllidaceae > Agapanthus > Agapanthus africanus. The sequence continues at coordinate 289,432,124 of JASDDO010000029.1, forward strand.
GAAATGACGGAGGGCTACGAATGGTTTTGGCGAAACTGTGAACGTAGTGAACTTGATATAACCGAAGGAACCTGATAGCTTTTAAAAGGAGTGGTTAAAGCTCCGCATTTAAAAATATCTGTTTTTAAAATTAACCGAGTGGTTTCTTTTAAATTGTTCCAACGATTTAAACTTTGGTTTGTTTTTCTTTGCATTATAGATAATGCGTCCCATCATTAACCTATCATTGCAGAAAACAACGAAAATACAACGTCCTCTTATGCCATCCGCATTCGCCACGGGGTCCCGTCATCACCCGTTAGGTTACTTAACTAACGAAAGAGCGGGGGCTGGGCTAGCGCGGGTGTAAAACATAAGTGACGTCTAAATAGCTATCATATATAGATATTGTACATTCGTCAGACGCAATAATAGGCATTCCAGATCACAGATGAACTTTATTGGATTTGCAAGTAATCCGTGTTTGTTTCGAGCCTGCAACAAAAGACGGATTACACAGTTGTGATGAATAGCCATTACCCCACCTTAGACCCCAACGGGTACGGCAAACTACCCGCCCGGCAGTTTGTGCACCCCACCTTGGGTCTGTCCTAGGAGCAAAAGCAGTAAAATGAAATAATACAACGGTGGCTACAACCGCAACCTGGATGTGCCCCGTAAAATAATATTACAACAAATTACATTTACATCAAATGAATTAAATAATAACCCATCACATAACCCCGGCTATCCATCACAACAGTCCAACACAGTTCATATCCACAAACAGTAAAAACCATTACAGAAATGTGCAACCCCCTGCCAACCGACATACTAGCAGTTAGGGGAGGTTTACGAACACATTATACAATCACAGATATAATCCAACAAGCAAATACTGTATAATTTCGATCGATTAAACACTTTTAATCTTGCTCCAATACTGCTCTGTAAACTTGAAACCTGAGCAAAATTAAAAAATACCAGAGAATCCCAAATATCACAGAGAACCACCACAAGAAAAATGGGTCCCTGAATCGTCAAAACGGCGGCGGATCCGCGGCGGGATCAGTGCTATCCGCCGCGGATCCGCGGCTCCGTAGGCGATTCAGGGTACCAAATTTTTTGTGTGTTCTACTACTATCATTTTAAGCTTTCTGAACATCCCTGAAAAAATTTTGGACTTCATTTATAAATCGACAGAAACTGAAATTTTCGGGCTTTTCCGGGTTCGTTTTTTCCGTTCGAAATTCATACAAATTTGAAAAAAAGTTATTTATTGTTTAGCGAGGCTCTGACACCACTGTAAGTCGATGTACAACACCACAATGCTTGTGGGGAGGCGGAATTTTCAAAAACGAACTTGTTTAGTGAACAAACATCGACTAACCGCTTAAATCGAAGCTAAACGATAACTAACCAAACACATAGTTTTTCTAAACTACTATGCTTAGGGATTATACCTATCGAACCAAGTCCTTCGGCTTTACGATCTCCTCGTCCTCCTCGGCCTTCTCGATGTAGTAGATGATCCACCCGAGAGCAAAACTCCAAGCTTAGCCTCTAAACTTGAGGCAACTAACCTTCTTGGATTGCTAATCAAAGAAGATAGATGAGATAGAGTGAGGGTTATGGATTGTTTAGTCTAACTAATCCTTGTTCTCAACACATGAGAGGTGAGGATTAGGGTTTGAAGAGAGTGAGCTTGAGGAGAGAGAATGTGAATGATATTATGAAGTGAGAATAGTAAGTTATCATAATATATATGAAACTTTAAAATTCATCAATAAAAGAAAAACAAATGATGAATAATCAAGTTTCATAAATATCTAATGGTGATTCATAACCATGACTCATTAATCATTTATTGTGAATTAATGATATGGATGAATCACTCTCATGACTCACTAAACTCATTCAATGCATATGACACCTAAACCTCCTTAGTCACCATCTTCTAGAAGCTTCTCGCACAATTATGAGAACGCCCCTCCTTTCCGCAAAAATACGGAAAAACTTTAGACTGTATAAATCCAATAACCGGATACCAGTGACTGGCTTAAACCAAAGCCGACTGGTAAAAACTGTCCGAAAGTCGTACGTGCGTAAACACACGTATGCGTCCGAACCCTTTGTCGTAAAACCATACGACCTCTATATCGTTTCGCCTGGAGTAGGAAACTCTCTGTGTGGGACTCTAGAGACTCGACTACTACGCTGGCAGTGGGTTTAACCACAGACCGCAAGCGGCACTAGCTGTACGTAACGGTCCCCAGGTAGTTGTCGATAAGAAGGCCGATGAGGAAACCCATCCGAACTCCTACTGAGCCTGCTGTGACAATCTCCATACAGTCCGGTCCGTTCGTCTTAGACTATCGCATATCGGGCCTAGGGGGGCGGCAAGCGTCAGTCCCCTAATAGCGGTATAAGTCGTGTCGGAGCAAAGCCCATTACACCCTGAGAAACTACTGGAACCTACCAGCAAATCTCGCTTGCCCTGGCCAGGGACTTTGCGTAATGGCTCTCTGACACAGCGCGATATCAACTCCCAATACCGGGAGAGACGAATCATGTCTAACCGCCACTGCCTCCAAGTGCTCGGGACTGCACCCAACTGCTACCTGTTTGCACGACTCATTTGAGCCGTGGTAGGGTAGCAATCTAAGAACAGTGGGACACACTCGAGGCGAAGTAGCAGTGTCAAGTCTGCGGACTATGCTGTACTTATGTCACCTGGGAACTGTTCACTGACGACTGGTATAAAACCAACCAACAGTTCCCTGTGAGTCCTGTCCGGTGTACCCGTAACCTAACGAGCACCTGCATACTATCTCCAGTACGACGTACTGATGGCTGTGGGACAGACCATCTCCCCAACTGGAATGAGAAGCGTACACACTAGTCTACTCCGGAGTATCGATGCTCTGTCTCGATAATCCAACGACCAGGGACCTGAATAAGGATGTGCTTGTAGACTACCCAGCCCCCACTAGTGTGACTGCCATCACAACGCTGGTAGACAAGCAAGATCCTAAGAGCTCTATCAATACGTACACTCACATATTAAGATAGAAAAACCAAGTAGCATACTACCATGTTTAGCAAGACTGTTATATACATGTGAATATCCCAAGCTTCCATTAAGTAATATACAAACTAGTATGATACAGTAATGGCCTTCTAGGGCATAAACACTAACACGCACATGAGCTGGTATGCTTTATTTGATTATTTAGTCCTCGTATGAGTTCATATAAAGGTTAGTCTTATAATTACCTTGTGGATAAATGTAGCTGGTCTATATTTTTTCTTTAGAATTGCATATAATTATCTCTTGGCTTTATCTGTGCTTTAGTGATTTCATATTGCAAATCTATCATCCAACCCTTTCTACTAGACCTCGCCTGAATATACCAAATGGTCGTTTAGGATAAATGGAACGGTTCAATTTGGTCCACAGTTGATCTGACATGAATCCGGCAGCAAATAGGAGAGGGCTAACCTTATATATCAACAACAAATGTAAAACTACATCAAATCCTTCATGGCCAACTTGATTTTGATGTTGATTATTAGTCCACATGATGATGATTGTGTCTTTCTTAGTGTTAATCTTTAGTTCAAAGACGTTCCTGATCCTTAGATTATAAAGAAACTAGTGTGCATATCAGAATATTAATCTTCTACTCCTGCCATTTGTTTACTACTGCCCTATTTGGACATAGATTATCTTGCCTAGTCTCGTTTCTTTTCCTTTGCTCGAATGATTGAATAACGATTTGATAACTCGATCCCTACCCTGTAAGTTTTCTCTCTCCTCCTCTGCAAATCTCCGATATATCTTCTGAAGAATCTCCTGCAGGGTTCTTTGCGTTTAAAAATATTTTCCCTTCCAAATAACAAGTCTTGTGCAGGATTTTTGCGCCTCGCTTAACATAGAAATTGATTGCAAGTAATATTTTCTGTTTGCATATCTTTTCTCGAAAATCTTTTTGCAAAAGAGAAATTTCCAAATATAGAGCAAATGGAAAAATGAAATTTTTTTTAACAACTTGCACGTTTTTGCCGCTTGGAAATCCTTGCACCACCCAACCTTCCTTCTTTTCCCCTTTCTTCTAACATGAATTGTTATGCAGGATTCTTTGTGATATGCTTAACATAATAATTGTTTGCAAGTAATCTTTCCTGTTTGCATATCTTTTATCAAAAATCTTTTTGCAAAAAGTTCCAAACAAATAAAAATAAGGAAAAAGGAAAAATCTTTTATAAAAACTTGCAAAAACTTGTCGCTAAAAATCTTTGCACCACCTACCTACTTTTTCTTCTCTTTCTTCTATCATGGGTACCCCACATCATAAATCTCTTGCCGAACTTTGGTATCCTGAACCTAACTTTGCATCGTATGTCAATTGTTTCGGTCGATTTAAGGAAGATCCCTCGGTGCCTAAAATTTCTTTGAAAGATCAAATAGAAGCGTCTAGGAGAAACAGTTTAACTTTTCAATCCACTTTGTGTCAACTACGTCAACCTTTACCACCTCCACATGTTGATACTACTTTTTCAAGTCCTTCTGTCACTCCTAAACCTATGACCATTGCTGAGCATATTGCTCAATCTCGCAGCCGATATTTTACCCCTCTCCACACATCTAGTTCTAGGGATCCACAAGATTATTCACAGTTTTATCCACATGTTGACCCTACCCCTGTCCTACCACCCACATCCTACCAGTCCTACCCGACTTTCCCACCATCACTAGACACCGTTTCTACGCAGCCATTAAGGAGTTTCACATATCCAAACAATTTCGAATCTTTTACCGAACCCCCTCACCACCTAAGTCTAGTTTGGAAGTGTCGTTGGACGCGTACATTGCAGCAACAAATAAAATGACTAGGAATGTGGAAGCGTCCGTGGCCGCCCTTATGCATCCTAGTGAACCGGTAGCTAGTTTCCCGCTAGCTCAAAATTTTTTTATGTATAAGGAGGCGGTTGGACAGAGTGAGAATGAGAGAGGATTTTCAAATCAAACCTACCCTTACCCACTTGAAGCCCACAACTCCTGTTTTCCATCGATTGCCCTAAATAGTTCACCCGTTGAAAATAAAAATGAGTTGTGTGATTTTGTAGTGCTTGATTTGCCAAATTGTAAAGAACCCATTTCGAGTGAAACCACACTTAATCCTTTCGATTTTTACACCTCCACTCTAGAACCTACATTGATAAATATCCATGCTTTTGATAAGATGTCTAAAGAAATTGATTTTTACTTGATTGAGGATATAGACGCCGGGAATATTTCGGATGATGAACCTGTCGATTTGATTGAAATTTTATGTTCAACTCATCATCCCGCGTCATTAGATGTTTCTCCCAAACTTCAGCGTCTGAATTTTGATGATAAAGGCATGGATGAGTTGAATTTTGAGGAGAATTATAAGGATATTATTGAGGAGAGTTTTGAGGATCATATTGAGGTTGAACCATTTTTGTTTGATGTGTCTGATTTTCCAATTCATCCTACTGAACCTTTGACTGTTATATCACCCTCCCTCCTTTACATCGTTCCGACCACGCTTGACGACTGTGAGCTTGAAAACTTTTCCTTTGAATCTGACACAGTTCTCACAGCTGATAACACTTACGAGTGTTTCACTTTTTTGGACGATGTTGATGACTCACCGCCTGAGTTTGAGTCCTTTACATTTTTAGATGAGTTAGTTGAACCATCAGACTCGGTTGCTTACAGTAGTTTCGAACCATTGATGGAATCTTTTAAGTTCGAGACAATTTACTACGGTGAGAATGAGACTATCCCTAATTCACTCCCTTTCGTCATTCCCATCATTTTGACCGTACAAGAGACCATGACGCTTTCATCTTCAATACCAAGTTCGGCGTACCCATGTTTTCTTGCGAATCTTGAGGGATTTGATCCTATTTCTCGACGGGTTGATAGGTTAGCGCAATCGCTTTTAACACATCGGTCATCAGAAATTGCGCTAATTTATTCACTCGATTTACACCCTCAAGATCGTATTCCACTTCTTTCTTCTCTCCGCCATTCTTCTCCTCCACCAAGACCATATTCCACTCTTCTTCCCATACGGTCTCGTGTGCTTCTCATCTTTTTTCTTTCCACCCCATTCTTGCACCGACTATACCTTTACCATGATAAGATTTTTGAATGGTTGGTGCTAACCTTTGGCTTGTGTAAGACCAAGCTTAAGTTTGGGGGCAACTTGTTGTATATATGTATATATATTTTTGTTTTCTTTTTCTATAAAATTAAAAAAATTTCAAAACATTAAAAATATAAAAAAAAATTATAAATAAATAAACAGGGTAGTGCCGACATTTTGACCCTCTTGATTTAGTATGACAGTGCGGAAACTTTCAAGTTCAAGTTTGGGGGTATGCTCGGTACGTCTTCTTCCTTCGCATTCATTTGTATATATTTTTGCACTTGTATACTTATTTGAAAACCCATAAAAATTTAAAAAAATTTAAAATTATAAAAATCATTGTATTCAATTTTGGCTTTAGTTGACTTGAGTTTGACAGATAGGTTAACTGGCTAGGAACAACTAGATCTTAGACTTAGTAAATTAAAAACCCTAAAAATAACATTCCTTAAAGTTTAACGGTAGAAAGTATATGCCTTGTAGTTTATTTAGAAATAGGCAAATTTTGGGTTCACTTCTTGGGTTAAGTCAAAATGAGAGAAGAGTATTGATGTTCTTATTAGAGTATAAGTTTGAAAAATAGTTCCTAACTTAAGTCTAGATTCTGAAAACGTATACCCTACAAAATTGCACAATCACGCACCTTGAAACTTGGAATAGTAGAAGAGACCTTGAAATGCTCTTGTCTAAAGTCCTTAGTACGAAGAAAATAAAAAAAATTATATAAGTGTGAATGGAGAATAAAAAAAATGGACACTGGTTTTTGTGATTACTTAAGGCTGCAAAAATAGAAAAATATTTAGCGAGGGTGCTTCATCACTTAGTGCCTTAGACCAACTGGTTTGGGAGCCACTGCTAAAAGCCTTGGGTATCACAAGACTAGGAATTACGGTTTAATGTGCAAACACATCTTGTAATCGGTTGTTGGTACCTCAAGAAGTATTAACGGTCGCATGAAGGATGTGTAAGCAAAATTCAATTAAAAATTCACCTACTATTAAGTGCTTTGGACAACGGACGAGAGTATGATTGCTTGATTTGAATTTCCAAGTGTAGGGATGATCTATACACACACGTGGGGGTATGTGATTGGAGTTTAGATGAAAAAAAGGAGAGAAGAATAGAACTTGTATCTTTAGTAGGGTTGATAGAAATTCCTAAGTGGAGATGGAACCTTAGAAGGAAAACTTAAGAGATGCCGAAAGCTAAGTAGGTTTACATAACATATATAATCTTAAGTTAAATAATGAGAAAGTGTGAAGAATATGGGTGGATAATTTGCGAGTCAAAAGATAATAGAATTTCTTGTTAGAAAACCTAATTGGAGAACAAAATTCAGTGGGCCGAGTTGATAGGATTTTGTGGGTGTAATCCGCTGAAAACCCTCAGGAGACAACACTCCTCCTACTAGGGACACCTAGAGATTTAACGGCTTGTTGCACGTGCTCAGTGCAATCGCGTTTCCCTACGAAAGTGCGATTAGGATTTTAGTGAACAAAAATAAGTTTGCTCGAGGACGAGCAAAAGATAAGTTTGGGGGTATTTGTTCGTACCATAATATTGCATTATTATATTCCCCATTCTTATTCGTTTTATAAATAAACAGGTGCTTTTGACGCATGTCTGCTACATATTACAGGTTACAGGTTCTTAGATCTAAAACAGTGAAAATGATGAAAAGATGATGCAAAAGTGGACTTTGACCAACAAACAGAAGACTCTTGATCAAGCCTACATCAAACATAAAATTCACAAAGTAAAAGGCAATACAAGGTCCAAGATTATAAAGCGAACGGTTAAAAGTCCACCGCAATTATTCACTGGAGATCTGGAAGAAACATAGAAGCTATTTTAATAAAAGAACCAAATAATAACGAAGCCCAAAGACAGAAGAGCCCACAAAGGAAATTTTAAGGCCCAATAATTTCAAGGCCCAATACTTCCTTTTAAAGATACAATGACATAAAATTTTACCTAAGTTTGAAGTCTACTTTGACTAGGTCTTCCTAAGGATATTTTGGTAAATGTAGACCTGCGAATCAATTGTAACCTAGGATTTCCTATCCTCTATAATAGGAACTCTAAATCATTGTAAAGGCCATGCCTCCCTTCATTAATAAATTTCAGCATTCTTTTGGAGAGCATCATTTTTTGTAAGTTCTTTATTTTCTGCCCTAGGTTAATTTTTTATTCTTGTCTTAGATAAATTTAATTGCTTACCCTAGTTAATCTTTTATTCTCTGCCCTAGATAAATGTATTTTAATTCCCTAATGAGTGAGTAGTCTCCTCGCTTGTTAGGGTTAGATCAGGGGAAGGTTTGAGAGACGAAGATCTCTCATCCCCTTTCTTGCCTGTCATATATTTTCATAGAACTTCATGCATTCCTTCTTATTCCGCTCCCTACGGCACTCTACCCATGAGGTAGCGGTGATACCGTAGTCTAAAGGCCCGGATTTTAAAGTTTTCCTTGGAGGTTAGGGTAAAGATTAAGAAAAGAAGGACAAGGATCTAGAGGAAGAACAATCTTCCCAATCATCCTAATCCCTTTTATTAATATTACCATAACACCTAATTAGATCTTCATATGGGTACAGAAAGCGGTGAGATTTATTGACTTTCCAAATTTAACCTAGACCTAACCCTAGCAAGACTTAGATATAGATTAATTTAGTTTTTAGATTTAATAATCTGTCCGACCACAATCGGAATTAACTCGTTAGCGCGATTAGGAGATTCACAACATCCCTGTGGACCGACCTGTACTCACCGGCTAGCTGCAAAGCGACGCCGTTCTTGATTGCGATTTAGAAATAGTTTTTGAGATCAATCATCCTCCACCCAAGGGTAGAACCCAAGGGTAAGGAACCACGGGCCCAACATGTATATCACGGTAATAATCAGGTACCCTGTAAATCTCCATATATCTCCCTAAATATATAAGCCGGCATGAGACTCCCGAGATTCTGTTGAACTCATACTCAAACTACCCCACACCCCATGGTCTACATCAAACGCTAACAATAATCCTAAATACCAATCGATCTGTGACAAGTCTGCGCAAGAACTGGAGGCAGGACCTCCATCAAGAACGTCCCGACTAATACCTAAGATAAATGGCAGTGTCTGGTGCCTTATCTGTGACACCCGTACAAGAGCTTCCATAAGTGTCACATACCACTTATAGTCACACGTACATGCGTCCCACAGACGTCGACAATGCAAGAATCATAAAGTTCACTGATTGTGTACAAGTATGTATCACTTTCACATATTCACTGATACACGAACATTAACGTACTTGCCACAATCATCACTAATACCTAACACTGGGTAATGCACGTTATCACTAGGTTATCAATGCAGTGACATGTATATGATATGATGCGTAAACAGTATGTAAAGCATGATTAAGGTGTCATAAAACAGTATTCTATCACTTGCACGATTTATCATGAATCGTACGTCTACAGTTTAGCGAAACAATAAACAGGTAATAATTAGTATGTTCAGTTATCTATCCATCGAATTTATTTTCATGCCAACCGGGTTCCAGGAACATTAATTATAGCCATTTCATTTTAAGTGTTCACGGCTGAAAATCCGGTTTCAGAATCGGAAGTCTGTTTCGCAACGCATTTTAATCCCAGTTGGGATCAGAATTTAGTGATGCTACAGTTGAATGAAATCTAGGGTTTTCAGTAAGGTTTTCAACGCAATAGACGGATCTTCAATCACATCCGTATGTCAGGAGATATACACTGTTAAATACTAGTATGTCAGTTCAGATTCTGTTGGGACTGTTATATGTCCACATCTATTAAATTACAGATTAAATAACAAACGATAACGAAACAGGATGAAACCACTTGTGTTGTCTAGCTAACGGATTCACCTTTAATAAACAGCAGAGTTCTGCAACCTATGAGTTAAGGAAACAGTGCGGTACCCGTTATGGGACAGCACACAGCAAACAGAGTCGCTCTGGACTGCAGTCCAGAGTCGTACTCCGATCCAATTATTGTCACAGTTTAAGTACAGAAACGATTAGAAACTTGCATAAGAACGAGTCGGCTTCGATTTGAGCCCTTGAACGCATCGTTCCGGTAAGTAAATAATTTATGGTGATTTTAACGGTTTTCAGGTATACGAAAATTCCAGTTTTACGAGTAAACTTAGGCGTTGTCATTTTAGTCGTTAACGGTCATAATTTCCAGCGAAATTTGAATAAGGTATTCATCACTACAAGGGCCAATATAAACAATCCAGTTCCGTCGAATTAGAAAAGTATTTTCTTTGGGGTCATGCATCGAACAGGTAAATAATATAGGCTATACCGAACAGTGACATTACAATATATACGATTTGGGTTTGTAACATAAATATATTAGCATGAAGCAAGTAGAGAACTTGCCTGGACACGTCTCAGGGATGTACGGTGAAGGTAACGTCATGAACGCGCGACACGCGCGCGGCACGACACTTGACTTGGCTCGAACTCGAGTCTCGGCAGCGGCAGCTTGGTTGCTGGGGCCTTGACGGTGAGGGTGGTGGTCGTTGGTGTGGGGTTGCTCGCTATGGTGGTGGCCGGTAGAAGTAGTGTTAGACAGAGAGAGAGAGAGAGAGTACTGAGAAAGAGAGAGAGAGGAAAGAGAGAGAGAGAGAGGGAACTGAGAGAGAGAGAGAGTACTGAGAAAGAAAGAGAGCGGAATGAGAGAGAGAGAGTGAGATCAGAGAGAGAGTGGCAGAGAGATCAGAGAGAGAGTGAGGAAGAGATAGAGTGGCAGAGAGAAATCGAGTGAGACAGAGAGAGGGGAGATAGAGACAGAGAGAGTGAGAAAGGAGTGATTTGCAGGGGAGAGAGGGGGAGATAGAGACGGAGAGAGAGAGAGCGAGATGAGGAAGAGGGTGTGAGGGAGATCAGAGGGAGGGAAGTGCGAGGGTAACGTCGCAGCGACGTGGGCGTGAGCGCGGCGGTGGCGTCGGCGAAGGAAGTGGGTCGCGAAGGAAAATGCACGCGGGAAATGAGGAAGGAGACATTGGGGAGATGCACTGTAGGTGCGGGTCGGGTCGGAGGTTGAAGCGGGTCGGGTGTGAGGTGAAGCGGGCTGCGGCAGAAAGGCTTGGGCCGTAGAGAAAAAGAATTCCCCTTTTTTTTAATGGTTGAGGAGATGGGCCGCTGGGTTGGGCTGGGCTTGAGTTTTAAAAGAATTCCTTATAGGAAATTTTGTGGGCTGAGGGGAAGAGTCGGCCGGGGTTAATAAAGGAAAATTTGAGGAGAAAAAGGGATGGGCCGGGATTATTAAATGAGAAATAGGCTGAAGAAATATAAGTTTTGGGTTTGATTTTTATTACAAATAAATGAAATGGGCTGATGGATTAAAATGGGTAATAATAAAAGGATTGTAAGGGGTTAGAAAAATGTTTTAGATAAATTAATTTGGTAAGGATCTCTTGGGTTGAGAAAAATTGGGTTTTGGGTTTAATGAAGTTTCTTTAAAATAATTAAATATTTAAAAATAACAAAATTTATGCTTTAAAAAGGAATACGGATCTAGGCGTATATAAAAGAACCGGGTATTACATCATACAACCCTTACAAAAAATTCGTCCTCGAAATTTAAAATAAACGATAAGTTATACAAACATAGGCGAAAGTTATAATATTTCAAACTAACACATAAAGATTTACTAGAAATCCATGGACGAAGAAATTTGAAGGTATAAATATGTTAGAACAACATATAAAAAGAAAGGTCTAAATAGATATAAGGCAGGAATAATTATAAGGGCAACTACATGTATACAAGAATAGCAATAACAACAGTAACGAACAATGACTATTCGAGGCGTACTCGATAAAATCGAAACTCAAATATGTTGATGTATAAATATATCAAAGGTAGCACAACAGAAATAATAAGTGTAAAGCACAACTATAGATAATAGTAACCGTAGGCACAATAACTGAAAATTAAAGTAACGACAATAAAGTAGTGAAAGATTTGTCGGTAGATTAAAACATTTTAGGATAATTTCTTAATTGTATAGTTTTAAAATAACTTAGAAAACCCACATAATGAAAATAAGAAACATGTAACGAAAATATACGCGATGTAAGGTTGCGCTACTGAAAATAATGGGAAAGCTAGTAGTGGAGTATTTGAAATGCGTAAAATAGAAATAGTCGATAATACACACTCTTCGATAAATATAAAATAATGAAAACTAAATTTTCGAATAATAATGCCCCTATATATATATTTAGGGTAATAGGAAAACACAAAGAGGTATAGGGCTAGCTAGGGTAATGATTACAAGGAAGCGTGGCTCATTCAGAAGGTCGGAATGTGACGGCTTTAGACTGAAGGTCAAAGATCGGGGTCGGGTCAGCACAGACAGTAAAGATGAACAATAAAGGACTATAGGGGAAAGTATGGGGAGAACAACAGTCGGTACATTACACGAATCAAAATTTGGAGGGTTAGCGAACTCAGAAATTTCACTAGGAATGTTCTCCTCCCAGAAGGATCTCAAACGGGGCATAGACGGAGGATGAAGGGTAGACCTCTAAAAGATCAGGCGTAGTACTAGTTAATCTCAGTGAGGGTTAAGACAATGTAAGGAGTAGGGGTGGACAGATCTCAGTAGAGAAGATAATTGTATAGAAGACATATTGAACAAATAAGATCGTAAGATTTGCGAAATCAACAATTTATTTTATTCCAGAAGATTTTAAGCAAAGCATTCTCAAAGACGAAATGTGGCCCTAAACTATACACAGATTTATTTGGCCAGATAAGACAACATCAAAAGGAATCCCGTCAGTCGTGGTTGTAAAGATTCAGCAGGTTGCGGTAGGCTCGCGCGCTCAGGTAGGGGCGTCCATTTCCATAGCGCCTCGCAGGATCGCCATTGGGAGTTCTTCCACAGCAGGGTCTTGATCTTCTGGTCCTTCTTCCTCCGATGGAGCTTCTACATCGAGGTCCGATTCCATGTGATTCTCTTCTTCTGGATTCTCTTCCATGGGGTTTTCCTCCACTGGATTTTCTTCTATCGGATTTTCTTCAGGGTCTCCTTCCTCTTCGTCGGAATTGCCTATCATGTCAAACTCTGGGGCGGCTGCTCCTTCGTCCTCTGAATCGCTGTTCCAGAAAATGGCCTGGGGATCGTTGATCTCATCATCAGAACTCATCAGCGTGCGGTCTAAGGAAACGCATGACTGTGCATCCTCATCTAGATGCGGTGCTGCTCCAGGGTGGGCCATGGCCTGAAAAGAAAGAGTCATGATTAGACAGTGGAATACATCAAGAAAATAGCTCAGGGTACGAAGTATAGGAAAATATGCGGTGGCAGGAATTGGAAGATCAGGATTAAAATGCTGTGATAATGAATAGTATAAATAAGGAGGAAGCAAGGGAATGATACATATATTACGATTCAAGTTTTATTGCATTCAACTAAAAGTTCAACGGATACAAGATTTCAAACGGAAGGAAATATTCATAAGATGATAACAACATTATTACTGAAAGTAGAAAACATGAAGAATTCTTCTTTGGTTACTAGACCGCTGCATTCTCGTCATGCGAGTTGAATCCTGGGTTGGGTCCGCCTTATTCTCGAGGTTCGAATTACGCAATAATCATCACTTGGCAGAAGTGGAGAGTGTGGATGAGTCTCCTCTTTGTAGCTCCTTCCTTTTTGGGCAACCGTTGATTAGATGTTCGCTGGATCCGCAAATCAGACATTTCCCTTGGGCGCGGCGACAATCCCTCTGAAGATGTCCTAGCCTCCTGCAGTATCCACAACATGGGTTCTTCTGCTGCTTCTGTCACGGGTAAACAAATTGGCGCTTCATCTTCATCTATTTTCCTCGCCTAACGGGGATCCCTTTACAATTTGAGACTCCCGCTGGTGCCTGATTCACCTGCCTTCTCAGTCCTTCAGTTAGTAAGTCGTTCGTCCGCTCCTGGGCTTCCTTTAAACCTTGCAGTATACTCAGGATCTCAACGGTCTGATTCGGGAAGTGGAGATAGAGGAAGAGTCGTGGAAGACATGATCCTGAAACAATGATTTGAGGCTGATATAAGGCACACGCTATAAGAATCAAAATATAATACGGATTGGACAAAGATTCAAGAATATCAGATGTGACAAATTTCATTACAAGTGAAAAATCAACTATATGACTCTAAGTCACTTAAACAGATTATGGTAGTGTAACCGTGATGTAGTTCACAATTACAACCACGAAACTTTGCCAAATCACCCGAAACCCTAGCGAATGGATAGCAGAACGCTCAATATGAATACGGATCAAGGATATCAAGTTTACAATCTAGACTGAGGGATGTCTCAGACTCTCAAACTCTACACGGAAAACTGCAATCCCAATCGATGCAAAACCTGGCTCTGATACCAAGTAAACCATGTCACGCCCCGCTTCCCAAAATACAGAATACAAGGGGTTGACAAACCCAGCCATGCTCCTACGGTTAAGGAAATGTCCTGCCGTAGTCATACTTCAGCTTCTAGTTTTACATGGTAATCAGTAAATAATGCGCAGGTAATGAGAAATGCAGTAACTGGAACAAAACAGTATAAAGAACTGACCTGATGGGAAACAAAAGGTATAACCCTGGATAGCTAAGCAAGATGTCCGTGCTGTACGTCTAGTCCTGGTCCAGGCTAAATCTTCTCCTCATGCTGAGCATGCAGACTCAGGTCGTCAGAGCGACACAATAGCAATATAATATATATAAAATCATGTGATAATTCTAACAGTTATAATAGATATATATAACAATAGATCAATGGCAGTATGGGTATGAACATGCAGTAATCAATGCAGCGGAACGGTAAAAGCAGTAGAATGATATGCCACGTATGTCAACACAGTAAGGTATATCAATGCCAGTATCCCTATCAGTCTCTAAGTCTCTCTGTACAGGTCACTAAGCCTATCGTCAGTCCAAGTGTGAGAGTCAACCACTCGCGAGTGTCCTCCACCGAAGGGTAGAACCCAAGGGCAAGGGACCACGGGCCCAACATGTATATCACGGTAATAATCATGTACCCTGTAAATCTCCATATATCACCTTAAATATATAAGCCGGCATGGGACTCCCGAGATTCTGTTGAACTCACACTCAAACTACCCCACACCCCGTGGTCTAAATCAAACGCTAACCATAACCCTAAATACCAATCGGTCTGTGACAAGTCTGCACGAGAACTGGAGGCAGGACCTCCATCAAGCACGTCGCGACAAATACCTAAGCTAAATGGCAGTGTCTAGTGCCTTATCTGTAACACCCGTGCAAGAGCTTCCATAAGTGTCCCATACCACTTATAGTCACACGTACACGCGTCCTACAGACGTCGACAATGGAATAGAATCATAAGGTTAACTGTTTGTGTACAAGTACGTATCACTTTCACTTATTCACTGATACACGAACACTAACGTACTTGCCACAATCATCACTAATACCTAACATTGGGTAATGCACGTTATCACTAGGTTATCAATGCAGTGACATGTGTATGATATGATGCGTAAACAGTTTGTAAAGCATGATTAAGGTGTCATAAACCAGTATTCTATCACTTGCACGATATCGTATGTGTACAGTTTAGCGAAACGATAAACAGGTAATAATTAGTATGTTCAGTTATCTATCCATCAAATTTAGTTTCATGCCAATCGGGTTCCAGGATCATTAATTATACCAATTTCATTTTAAGCGTTCACGGCTGAAAATCCGGTTGCAGAATCGGAAGTCCGTTTCGCAATGCATTTTAATCCCAGTTGGATCAGAATTTAGCGACACTACAGTTGAATAAAATCTAGGGTTTTCAGTAAGGTTTTTAACGCAACAGACGGATCTTCAATCGCGTCTATACGTCAGGAGATATACACTGTTCAATACTAGTATGTCAGTTCTGATTCTGTTGGGACTGTTATACATCCACATCTATTAAATTACAGATTAAATAACAAACGATAAAGAAACAGGATGAAACCACCTGTGTTGTCTATCTAACGGATTCACCTTTAATAAACAGCAGAGTTCCGCCACCTATGAGTTAAGGAAACAGTGCGGTACCCATTACGGGACAACACACAGCAAACAGAGTCGCTCTGGACTGCAGTCCAGAGTCGCACTCCGATCCAATTATTTTTATAGTTGAAGTACAGAAACGAATAGAAACTTGCATAAGGTTATAGTTCGACAAGTCGGCTTCGATTTGAGTCCACGAACGCATCATTCCGGTATGTAAATAATTTATGGTGATTTTAACGGTTATCAGGTATACGGAAATTCCAGTTTTACGAGTAAACTTGGGGTAGTCGTTTTAGTCGTTAACGGTCATAATTTCCAGTGAAATTTGAACAAGGTATTCATCACTACAAGAGCCAATATAAACAATCCAGTTCCGTCAAATTAGAAAAGTATTTTCTTTGGGGTCATGCATCGAACAGGTAAATAATATAGGCTATACCGAACAGTAACATTACAATATATACGATTTGGGTTTGTAACATAAATATATTAGCATGAAGCATGTAGAGAACCTGCCTGGACATGTCTCGGGGATGTATGGTGATGGTAACGTCATGAACGCGTGACACACGCGCGGCATGGCACTTGACTTGGTTCGAACTCGGGTCTCGGCAGCGGCGGCTTGGTTGTTGGGGTCTTGACGGCGAGGGTGGTGGTCATTGGTGTGGGGTTGCTCGCTGTGGTGGTGGCCGGTAGAGGGAGTGTTAGACAGACACACACACAGAGAGAGAGAGAGAGAAATGAAAAAGAGAGAGAGAGGGAACTGAGAGAGAGAGAAAGAGTACTGAGAAAGAGAGAGAGAGGAATGAGAGAGAGAGAGAGAAAGTGGCAGTGAGATCAGAGAGAGAGTGAGGAAGAGAGAGAGTGGCGGAGAGAAATCGAGTGAGACAGAGAGAGGGGAGATAGAGACGGAGAGAGTGAGAGGGGAGTGATTTGCAGGGGAGAGAGGGGGAGATAGAGACGGAGAGAGAGAGAGAGCGAGATGCGGAAGAGGGTGTGAGGGAGATCAGAGGGAGGGAAGTGTGAGGGTAACGTCGCAGCGACGTGGGTGCGAGCGCGGCGGAGGCATCGGCGAAGGAGGTGGGTCGCAAAGGAAAACGCGTGCGGGAAATGAGGAAGGAGCCGTTGGGGAGATGCACTATAGGTGCGGGTTGGGTCGGAGGTTGAAGCGGGTCCGGTGTGAGTTGAAGCTGGTTGCAGCAGAAAGGCTTGGGCCGCAGAGAAAAAGGATTCCCCTTTTTTTAATGGTTGAGGAGATGGGCCGATGGGTTGGGCTGGGCTTGAGTTTTAAAAGAATTCCTTATAAGAAATTTTGTGGGCTGAGGGGAAGAGTGGGCCGGGGTTAATAAAGGAAAATTTGAGGAGAAAAGGGGATGGGCCGGGGATTATTAAATGAGAAATGGGCTGAAGAAATATATGTTTTGGGTTTGATTTTTATTACAAATAAAAGAAATGGGCTGAGGGATTAAAATGGTTAATAATAAAAGGATTGTAAGGGGTTAGTAAAATGTTTTAGATAAATTAATTTGGTAAGGATCTCTTGGGTTGAGAAAAATAGGGTTTTGGGTTTAATGAAGTTTCTTTAAAATAATTAAATACTTAAAAATAACAAAATTTATAGTTTAAAGAGGAATACGGATTTAGGCGTATATAAAAGAACCGGGTATTACATGATCCATATAGACGCACTCTTCCAAATTTCTATTTAGAGAAGCCGTCTTTACGTCCATCTGCCAGATCTCATAATCGTGGAAGGCAGCAATGGCAAGAAGGATCAGAATGGATTTGAGCATAGCCACTGGAGAAAAGGTTTCTTCATAGTCCAAACCAGGTCGTTGATGAAAACCCTTTGCAACAAGTCTAGCCTTATAGGCTTCAACCAATCCATCTGCACCAATCTTCCTTCTGAAGATCCATTTGCATCCTATGTGTTTTACACCATCTGGTGCAATGTCCAAAGTCTATACTTTGTTGGTGTACATAGACTCCATCTCGGTCCGCATTGCATCCAGCCATTTTACCGAGTCGCCGCTCTGAATGGTTTGCTGGAAGCTAGTAGGTTCATCATTATTAATGATGCAATCCTCTCAATCCCCATCTACGAGAAAACCGTAGTATCTCTCAGGCGGATAAGACGGCCTACTACTCCTGTGGAGGGGTGCGGAAATTTCCTGTTCTCTTGAAACTTCTGGTTCCATCAAGCTTTCAGTAATAGCTGGTAATTCTGGAATTTTTTCCAGTTCTATTGCGCTCCCACTTGTTTCCTTTTCTAAAAACTGATGTTCTAGAAAATGTGAATTACGAGAAACTAAAACCTTTTGTTCTTCTGCGTAATAGAAATAATACTCCTTGGAGTTCTTTAGGTATCCCATAAACATACACTGTACTGAGCGTGCCTTGAGTTTGTCTACATACTGCTTTTTAAAAAAATCTGGACATCCCCATATCTTGAGATACTGAAGATAGGGTTTCTTCCCACTTCACACCTGATATGGTGTGGTAGGCACAGTCTTGGTAGGAACCCTATTCAAAAGATATGCAGCTGATTCTGGTGCATAACCCCAGAATGAACGCGGTAACTCAGCGTTACTCATCATTGAACGTACCATATACAATAGCGTTCGGTTTTGTCTCTCTGATAGACCGTTGTGTTGTGGAGTGTATGGAGGAGTAAGCTGAGAGAGAATTCCATTCTCTTTTAGGTAATCCAAGAACTCGGTACTTAAGTATTCACCACCTCGATCAGATCTCAGTGTCTTGATACTTTTGCCGATTTGTTTTTCTACATCATTCTTATATTCTCAGATTTTCTCAAAGGCCTCGGATTTATGTTTCATCAAGAAAATATATCCATGCCTGGAAAAATCATCCATAAAAGTAATGAAATAGGAAAAACCACTTCCTGCATGTGTAGACATTGGACCACACACGTCGCTGTATATGAGTCCTAGGAGCTCGCTCGCTCTTACTCCGTGTCCATTGAACGGAGTCTTTGTCACCTTTCCTTTGAGACATGATTGACAAGTGGTGTAAGATTGATATTCGAACGGATCCAACTATCCTTCTTTACGTAACTTAGTTAACATTGTCTCTTTGATGTGACCCAGTCTACAATGCCATAAGAAAGCCTGGTTTATATCCGGAGACTTTCTTTTAAGTGTGTTCTGGACATTGAAAATATGCAATTGGTTTAACACGTATATACCATTATCTAGTGTACCGGACCCAATCAAACCATGATTAAGGTGGATGTTGACAACATCGCTTACAAATGCAAAATCATAACCTTCTTTTGATAATAAGGATACTGATATGATATTATATGTTAAACTAAGTATACAAAAACAGTTGTGCAAAACCAAAATATGTCCACTCATCAATCCAAGGTGATAATCCCCTACGGACACAGCATCCACACTTGCTCCGTTAGCAACCCTGAGGGTCATATCATCAGTCTTCAGCACTCTACGACTTTTCAGTGCCTGCAATGAATTGCATATATGAGATCCTTATCCGGTATCCAATACCAGGAAGTAGAGTTGATTGATAGACAATTTTCAATTACAAACACATCTGAAGCCGAAGCCACAACTTGCCTCCGGTCCTCGTTCTTAGTATTCCAAGCTTTGCAATTCTTCTTCCAATGGCCCTTTCTATAACAGTGGAAGCACTCGTCCATTGCCTATCACCTGGATTCCACCTTACTAACACATCCACTCGGATTGGTAGGGGCCTTCTTCTTCTTTCCTCTGGCTTTCGCCTTGGACCTAGAAGAGGAAGCACCACGAACAAATAGAGCGGGTGTTTCCTTTGCTTTCTGCAAGGTACCCTCTGCACTCCTCAACATGTTAAGGAGTTCTGAAAGTTCAACTTCTTTATCTTGAATATTAAAATTCAAGACAAACTGGGCGTAGTTGGAAGGAAGGGACTGGAGAATCAAGTCTGTGTAAGTCCACGTTATCTCTCCTGGTTCTTTCGGGCTTGCGGAAACGGTGAAAAAAGATTTTTTTCTAGGGTTTAGGTAACATGGACTACAAAATACGGATCTTGGCTAAACTACACACTAGTAACCTAACCAGAGATTTATCTACTCGGTTAGGGGTTATACCTCAACTTGAACTCCATCTCTTGGACTCCTTGTAGTGGTCGGATGGTTCTCTCCTCGTCGCCTTCTCTTGCCGAAGATGGATCCACCTGAGGGTCTCTACCTTGAGCTCTTTTCTCGATCTTGAGAGAACAAAAGTGTCCGGCTTGCTAGACCTTCAACCTTAAGATAAGTAGAGAGTGGTTTTGGGTATTTTATCTCAAAGGAAATTTTTCTCAACACATGAGATCAATTTTCCTTTAAACTAGAGGAGGAGGAAGAAGAAAGGAGGAGAGATAATGGATATGAGAGAATGAGAATAGTTTTTACAACCATAACCAATATATGTGAATTAATCTAATTAATAATATTAATCAAAAATGAAAAAGATGATGGTTGGTGTTTGATGAGACCATTATCATATCACATTAAATGTTTTTTGCAAAGATCAAAGAGCATCTTTGGAGTGTAATGATGATGGTTAATGTTTCAACCTTGGTCAACAAGTCAACAACCCTAAACATGACACAATTTCATTTAATTAATATTATTAATTGATATTTCACATATCCATTAGGGTTTGGAAAAACACAACTGTCAACTGTGCATACACAACCGTTCCGAAACCCTAATGAAAAACCTCTTCCTCCGCCTCAATCAACTGTGCATACACACCCGCATTCGTGTTCCGAGGAACACGAATACAATGAGATAAAACTAACCCCAAAACATATACTAGGATCCGGCTCAAACCAGAGCCCGCTAGTAATGACTGCCCGGACACCAAACGTGCACAAGTGCGCGGATGTGAACGAACCCTGTCGCAAAACCATGCGACCTCTACTTTGTTTTGCCCAAAGGCGAATAACCCTCTGTATGGGACTTTAAAGACTCGACACTACGCTGGCAGTGGGTTTAACCACAGACCGCAAGTGGCACTAGCTGTGCGTAATGGCCCCCAGGTAGATGCCGATAAGAAGGCTGACGAGGTGAAACCCATCTGAACTCCTACTGAGCCTGTATGTGACAATCTCTGTACAGTCCGGTCTGTTCATCTGAGAACATCGCATGGCGAGCCTAGGGGGTGGTAAACGTCATTCCCCTAATAGCGGTACAAGTCGTGTCGGAGTGTAGCCCAGAACACCCTGAGATAATACTGGAAACCAACCAGTATATCTCGCTTTCCCTGGCCAAAGACTACTTGTGTAATGGCACTCCTAGACACAACGCTATGTCAACCCCAAATACCGGGAGAGACGAATCCTGTCTAACCGTCACTGCCTCCAAGTGCTTCGGGACTGCACCCAACTACTACCTGTTTGCACGACTCCTTTGAGCCATGGTAGGGTAGTGATCTAAGTACAGTGGGAACACACTCGAGGCAAAGTGACAGTGTCAAGTCAGCGGACTAAGCTGTACTCATGTCATCTGGGAGCTAATAACTGATGATAGGTATAATACCAAACAACTGTTCCCGATGAGTCCTGTCCAGTGTACTCGTAACCTAATGAGCACCCTTATACTATCTCAAGTACGACGTACTGATGGCTGTGGGACAGACCGTCTCCCGTGCTGGGATGAGAAGCGCATAAGCTAGTCTACTTCGGAGTATCGATGCCCTGTCTCGATAATCCCACGACCAGGGACGTATATATAAGGATGTGCTTGTAGATTACCCAGCCCCCATGAGTGTGACTGTCATCACAATGCTGGTAATCAAGCAAAGATCCTAAGGGCTCCACTAATGTGTATAGGTGATATACTAAAAGAAACACATGTACACATTAAAGCAGAGACAAACCAAGTAGCATACTACCATTTCGAGCAAGATTGTCTATACAATTGTAAATATCCCAAGCTTCCATCAAGTAATATACAAACTAGTTTTATACAGTAATGGCCTCTAGGGTATATACACTAACAATCTCTCACTTGCACTAAGGCCATGTACTGGCGTATCGAAGACTTATCATCTCGATCAGCCGCTCGAACTGAGTTTGGGGTAAGGCCTTCGTGAGTGGATCTGCAGTGTTATCTTCTGAAGCAACCCTCCGAACCTCGATCTCCTAGCGATCCATGATCTCCCTGATCAGGTGATACCGCCTCAAGTTGTGTATGGATTTCTGATGGGACCTTGGTTCCTTTGCTAAAGATATAGCCCCGTTGTTGTCGCAATACAGAGGTATTGGATCAACAATGGACGGAACCACCTGAAGTTCTTTCAAGAACTTCCTCATCCAGACGACTTCTTTTGCGGCATCAAATGCAGCGATATATTCCACTTCCATAGTCGAGTCAGCAACGGTTTCCTGTTTTGAACTCTTTCAACACATCGCCCTTCCATTGAGGGTAAAGACAAAATCCGACATGGACTTGGAATCATCCTTGTCACTCTGGAAGCTGGAGTCAGCAAAGGCCTCAATCTGGAGGTCTTTTCCGCCATACACCAAGAACATCTCCTTAGTCCTTCTCAGGTACTTGAGAATGTTCTTTACCGCTATCCAGTGTTTCTCCCCAGGGTTTGACTGATATTGGCTTACCACACTCAGTGCGTAAGCAACATCTGGTCTGGTACACAACATCGCATACATTATAGAGCCTACTGCAGAAGCGTAGGGTATAATAGACATGCGATCCCTTTCCAAATTAGTCTTGGGAGACATCTCTTTGGAGAGGGTGATCCCATGACAAGCCGGTAGATTACCGCGCTTGGAATCTTCCATACTGAATCTTTTCAGTATGGTGTCGATGTACCTGGACTGTGAAAGTCCTAATATCCTCTTAGATCTATCACGATGGATCCGGATCCCCAGAATGTAAGAGGCATCACCCAGGTCTTTCATGGAGAACCTGTGTGACAAGAACCCTTTGACAGATTGTAGCATAGGAATGTCATTTCCTATCAAGAGAATGTCATCCACGTATAAAACGAGGAATACGACAGTTCGTGCTACAAATCTACTATAGATGCTTGCTTCATCTGGATTTTTGATAAAGCCAAATTCTTTGACCGTCTTATCAAAGCCGATGTTCCAACTCCGCGATGCCTGCTTTAGTCCATATATGGACTTAAGCAACGTGCATACCTTTCCGTTGCTCCCACTCTGAATGAAGCCCTCTGGCTGGTCCATATAGACACACTCCTCTAGATTTCCATTTAGAAAAGCGGTCTTTACGTCCATCTGCCAGATTTCATAATCTTGGAAGGCAGCGATGGCAAGAAGGATCCGAATGGATTTCAGCATAGCCACTAGAGAAAAGGTTTCGTCATAGTCCAAACCAGGTCTTTGACAAAAACACTTTGCAACAAGTCTAGCCTTATACGTCTCGACCTGTCCATCTACACCAATCTTCCACTTGAAGATCCACTAGCATCCTACGGGTTTTACCCTATCTGGAGCAACGTCCAAAGTCCATACTTTGTTGGTGTACATAGATTCCATTTCGGTTCGCATTGCATCCAGCCATTTTACCGAGTCAACGCTCTGAATGGCCTGCTAGAAGGTAGTCAGCTCATCATAATCAATGATGCAGTCCTCTCTATCCCCGTCTATGAGAAAACCATAGTATCTCTCGGGCAGATGAGACTGCCTACTCCTCCTGCGGAGCGGCGCAGGAATGTCCTGTTCTTTCGAACCCTCTAGTTCTACTAAGCTATCAGTAATAGCTCATGGTTCTGGAACTTCTTCCAGTTCTATTGCTCTCCCACTTATCTGATTTTCCAAATATTCAGTCTCCAAGAAGTAGGCATGACGAGAAACAAAGACCTTTTGTTCCTCTTCGCAATAGAAGAAATATCCCTTGGAGTCCTTTGGATATCCCAAAAACTTGCACTGTACTAAGCATGCCTCGAGCTTGTCCACATGCTGCTTTTTCACAAAAGATGGACATCCCCATGTCTTAATATGCTTAAGATAGGGTTTCTTCCCACACCACATCTGATATGGTGTGGTAGGCACAGTCTTAGTTGGAACTCGGTTCAAAAGGTATGCAGCTGATTCTAGAGCATATCCCCAGAATGATCGCGGCAACTCAGCGTTACTCATCACGGAACGTACCATATCCAATATGGTTCGTTTCTGTCTCTCCGATACACCATTAAGTTGCGGAGTGTATGGAGGAGTAAGCTGAGAGAGAATTCCATTCTCTTTTAGGTAATCCAGGAACTCGGCACTCATGTATTCACTCTTCGATCAGATCTCAGTGTCTTGATACTTTTGCCTGTTTGTTTTTCTACTTCATTCTTGTACTCCTGGAATTCTCCAAAGGCTTCGGATTTGTGTTTCATAAAGAAGACATATCCGTACCTTGAAAAGTCATCCGTAAAAGTAATGAAGTAAGAATAACCGCTTCACGGATGTATAGACATTGGACCGCACACATCGCTGTGTACAAGCCCTAAGAGCTCACTCGCTCATACCCCGTGTCCAGTGAACGGAGTTTTCGTCATCTTTCCTTTAAGACAGGATTAACAAGTTCCATATGAATGATATTCGAACGAATCCAAATATCCTTCTGTATGTAACTTCGTCAACCTTCTCTCATTGATGTGATCCAGTCTACAATGCCATAAGAAAGCATGATTGATTTCTGGAGACTTTCTTTTGTGTGCATTCTGGACATTGAAAATCTGTGGTTGGTTTAATACGTATATACCATTGTTTAATGTACCCGACCCAATCAAAACTTGATTAAGGTGAATGTTCACAACATTACTTACAAATGCAAATTCATAACCTTCTTTAGATAACAAAGATACAGATATGATATTACAGGTTGCATTGGGTACAAAATAATAATCACGCAAAACCAAAACATGCCCATCTGACAATCCCAGGTGATAGTCCCCCACGGACTCAGCATCCATGCCAGCTCCGTTTGCAACTCTGAGGGTCATATCACCTGTCTTCAAAACCCTACGCCTTCTCAATGCCTGCAAAGAATTACAGATAAGAGATCCTGATCCGGTATCCAATACGTAGGAAGTAGAGTTTATTGATAGACAGTTTTCAATAATATACACACCTGAAGCTGAAGCCGCAACTTGCTTCGGATCCTGGGTTCTGGCCTTCCAAGCCCTGCAATCCTTTTTCTAGTGTCCACTCTTGTGACAGTAAAAGCATTCTTCCTTTCCCACAAGCTTTCCCGTTACCTTTGTTGCTTTTGCCTATCCCTTCGTATCCACTTTACTAACACCGCCCCTTGGTTTGGCGGGGGCTTTCTTCTTCTTTCCCTTGGCTTTCGTCTTGGACTTAGAAGAGGAAGATCCTGCTACAAACAAAGTGGATGTTTCCCTACCTTTATGTACGGTGCACTCTGCACTCCTCAACATGTTGAAGAGCTCCGGAATTTCAACCTCTTTTCCTTGTAAGTTGAAGTTCAGGATAAACTGGGCGTAAGTGGAAGGAAGGGAATGGAGAATCAAGTCCGTATAGAGCTCATTCTCTAACGTGGTCCCAAGGTCCGCGAGCTCTTCAATGAAGCCAATCATCTTAAGCATGTGTTCCGCTACCGATGATCCGATGGCCAATCTTGTCGAAAACAGCTTCTTCGACATTTCGTATCTTGTGATACAAGACTGCTCTCCATACAGTTCTTTTGTATGAGAAAATATGGATTCCAAGTCCATATTCTCGTGCCTCCTCTGATGTTCATTGTCCATAGAGGCAAGCATGAGACACTTGGCCTTCGCGCAATCGATCTCCCATGTCTTACGGATTTTTATATCCGCGACGCTGGAGGTGGGACCTGGGACAGGGGGAGCTTTGGTGGTAAGGAGATACCCCAACTTATCGTAAGTGATTGCCATTTTGACATTCCTGAGCCAATCTTTGTAGTTTGACCCTGTCAGTATGTTTTTATCTAGTAATAACTTAAGTCCGGTCATGTCGATTGGTCGCTGCAATTAGGAAAGAGAGAAGAAACACTTTAGCATGATGCTCTTGCAAGTTTAGAGTGGTTTTTAATTTGTCTAAACAGGATGGCTCCCACTATCTCTCGAATCCCTCCTCAAACCATAAAGGAAGAATTAGTCGGGATCAATCTCACCGTACAATACTTGCTTAACCGTTCAGCCAGGCCTATGTCGGTTCTTCAAGGGAGGTTTTCCAATGCTTTCGCGAAGTTCCTTAATTTAAGAACCTATTTTCCCTGGGGGCATAGCCCCGCTAACACCTTTCTAGACACCTACTAGGTTTATAGCATTGATCGTTAAGTGAGAAATTTCCCAAGGAGTAGCATATACTCACAGTAGGATCGGGATCCAAATATCATCGTGTGACAAGACTGAAGGAATCCTACCAGAATCATCACACTCCAAATGGTATGCAACGCTAGCAAGTTTCCGTTCTTTTGAAACTCCCGATGTGGATTTTTGCTCCATGCTCTTATGACCTTGACTTTGGCCAACAAATCATAAGTCACATGTCAAATTCTATCCGTTATTCTCCAGGTTAATTTTAACCCATCCTTACCTACCCTTGACTTTGGCCAACAAGGCAGTACGAGTGTCCCAAACCAACGCATCTATCTATGCTGCATATGAATACCCAATAGCTACCAAACATTGTGCCTTGACTTTGGCCTACAAACACAGCTTGAATACTATTGACTATCCATATGAAATGACGGAGGGCTACGAATAGTTTTGGCGAAACCGTGAACGTAGTGAACTTGATATAATCGATGGAACGAGATAGCTTTTAAAAAGGAGTGGCTCAAGCTCCGCATTTAAAAGTTGGTTTTTTAAAAGAACCGAGTGGTTTTGAAAGTGTTCCAATGACTTTTACTTGGTTTATTTTCTTGCATTAATTTTAATGCGTCCCATCAATTAATCCTACCATTGCAGAAAACAACGAAAATATGACGTACAAATACGCCATCTGCATTCGCCACTGGGCCCCGTTATCACCCGTTAGGTTACTTAACTAACAACAGAGCAGGGGTTGGACTAGCACGGATGCAAAACATAAGCAACGCCTAAATAGATATCATATATAGATATATAGCAATGATAGCCATTCTAGATCATAAATGAATACATTGGATATACTAGGAATCCGCATTCCGTTCGAGCCTGCAATGAAAAGCGGATTACACGGTCGCGATGAATAGCCAATACCCCACCCTAGACCCCTACGGGTGTGGCAAACTACCAGCCAAGTACACGAAGCGAAGCAACCTCCCTTAATGACGTGAGTAAGCCACTCGGCACTTCGAGATACCCGGTAGTTTGTGCACCCCACCTTGGGTCTATCCTAGGAGCAAAAACAGTAAAAAGAAATTATATAATGGAGGCTACAAGCTCATCCCGGATGTGCGGCCAAACAAATAATATTACATCAAATTTACATATTACATGAATTGAAAGATAAACAAAACTCTCTTCTCACAATCCCCCCCGGCTATTCATCCGCGATAATCCAACGAATTCATATACACATACCATCAACATCACAGATCACAGATATGTATAACCCCTACTAATCGACGTATAGCGATTAGCAGACGTTCAATACATATATAACATTACAGATACAACTCAGTAGCCAAAGTCTACAGAAAATCGACCAAAATACGGATTTGTAACCACCCTAAAAACAAATTTGTTCTCTGGAAATTCTGGGCAGAAACAAACCATCTCAAAAATCACAAAACACCACCAGAAGAAAACTGCAGGAGAAACGATCCACGGCCAAGTCAACTCGGCCGCGGATCCGCGGCAAGAGCAAGCTCATGCCACGGAACCGCGATGAGTTGGTCAGTTCACTGGATCGTTTTTCTAGCCTGTTCTTTAAAAAGCCTGAGCCGATTTTTAGTACATGATTTATTATTTTTAGAGCAGAAATAAAAATCGACAGAAACTTGGATTTTACGGGGTGTTTTGCGGTTTTTTTGTCCGGTCGAAATTCTAGATACTTTGCTAATATGCTACGGTGTGTTTTTTTAGGCTTTGATACCACTGTAAGTCCACGTTACCTCTCCCGGTTCTTTCGGGCTTGCGGAAACGGTGAAAAATGATTTTTTCTAGGGTTTAGGTAACATGGACTACAAAATACGGATCTTGGCTAAACTACACACAAGCAACCTAACCAGAGATTTATTTACTCGGTTAGTGTTTATACCTCAACTTGAACTCCTTCTCTTGGACTCCTTGTAGTGGTCGGATGGTTCTCTTCTCGTCGCCTTCTCTTGCCGAAGATGGATCCACCTGAGGGTCTCTACCATGAGCTCTTTTCTCGATCTTGAGAGAACTAAAGTGTCTGGCTTGCTAGACTTTCAACCTTAGGATGAGTAGAGAGTGGTTTTGGGTATTTTATCTCAAAGGAAATGTTTCTCAACACATGAGATCAATTTTCCTTTGAACTAGAGGAGGAGGAAGAAGAAAGGATGAGAGAGAATGGATATGAGAGAATGAGAATAGTTTTTACAACCATAACCAATATATATGAATTAATCTAATTAACAATATTAATCAAAAATGAAAAAGGTGATGGTTGGTTTGATGAGACCATTATCATATCACATTAAATGTTTTTTTGCAAAGATCAAAGAGCATTTTTGGAGTGTAATGATGATGGTCAATGTTTCAACCATGGTCAACAAGTCAACCTTGGTCAACAAGTCAACAACCCTAACCATGACACAATTTCATTTAATTAATATTATTAATTGATATTTCACATATCCATTAGGGTTTGGAAAAAGGCAACTGTCAACTGTGCATACACTCCTGTTCCGAAACCCTAATAAAAAACCTCTTCCTCCGCCTCAGTCAACTGTGCATACACACCCGCATTCGTGTTCCGAGGAACACGAATACAATGAGATAAAACTAACTCCAAAACATATACTAGGATCCGGCTCAAAGCAGAGCCCGCTAGCAATGACTGCCCGGACACCAAACGTGCATAAGTGTGCGGATGTGAACGAACTCCGTCGCAAAACCATGCGAACTCTACTCTGTTTTGCCCAAAGGCGAATAACCCTCTGTGTGGGACTTTAAAGACTCGACACAATGCTGGCAGTGGGTTTAACCACAGACCGCAAGCGGCACTAGATGTGCATAACGGCCCCAAGGTAGATGCCGATAAGAAGACTGACGAGGTGAAACCCATCTGAACTCCTACTGAGCCTGTATGTGACAATCTCCGTACAGTCTAGTCTGTTCGTCTGAGAACATCGCATGGCGGGCCTATGGGGTGGTAAACATCAGTCCCCTAATAGCGGTACAAGTCGTGTCGGAGTGTAGCCCAGAACACCCTGAGATAACACTGGAAACCTCCCAGTATATCTCGCTTGCCCTGGCCAGGGACTACTTGTGTAATGGCTCTCTTAGACACAGCGTGATGTCAACCCCCAATATCGGGAGAGACGAATCCTGTCTAACCGTCACTGCCTCCAAGTGCTTCGGGACTGCACCCAACTACTACTTGTTTGCACGACTCCTTTGAGCCGTGGTAGGGTAGTAATCTAAGTACAGTGGGAACACACTCGAGGCGAAGTGACAATGTCATGTCAGCGGACTAAGCTGTACTCATGTCACCTGGGAACTGATAACCGACTATAGGTATAATACCAACCAACAGTTCCCGACGAATCCTGTCCAGTGTACTCGTAACCTAACGAGCACCCGCATACTATCTCAAGTACAACGTACTGACGGCTGTGGGACAGACCGTCTCCCGTGCTGGGATGAGAAGCGCATACGCTAGTCTACTCCGGAGTATCGATGCCCTGTCTCGATAATCCCAGGACCAGGGACGTGTATATAAGGATGTGCTTGTAGATTACCCAGCCCCTACGAGTGTGACTGCCATCACAACGCTTGTAATCAAGCAAAGATCCTAAGGGCTCCACTAATGTGTATAGGTAATATATTAAAAGAAATACATGTACACATTAAAGCAGAGACAAACCAAGTAGCATACTACCATTTCGAGCAAGATTGTCTATACAACTGTGAATATCCCAAGCTTCCATCAAGTAATATACAAACTAGTATGATACAGTAATGGCCTCTAGGGCATATACACTAACAGTCTGTATACAGCTCATTCTCTAATGTTGTCCCGAGGTCCGCGAGCTCCTCTATGTAGCCAATCATCTAGAGGACGTGTTCCCCAACAGATGATCCGAAGGCCAGCCTCGACTGAAGTAACATCTTCGAGGTCTCGTATCTTGCTATACGAGATTGCTCTCCATGCAGTTCCTTGGTGCGGAGAAATATGGATTCAAGATCCATATTCTTGTGCTTAATCTGATGTTCATTGTCCATAAAGGCAATAATGATGCATTTGTCTTTCGCGCAGTCAATCTCCTAGGTCTTGCGGATTTCCTTTTCCGCAACACTGGATTCTGGACCTAGGACGGCAGGGGCTTTAGTAGTAAGGACATACCACAATTTTTCATAAGTGATTGCCATCTTGACATTCCTGAACCAATCTTTATAGTTTGGCCCTATCAAAATATTTTTATCTAATAATAACTTAAGTCCCGTCATGTTCTGGTCGCTGCAATTAGGGGAGAGAGAAAAGAAACACTTTAGCATGACGCTCTTGCAAATTTAGAATGGATTTTAGTTTATCTAAACAGGATGGCTCCCACTGTTTCTCGAATCCTTCCTCAAACCATAAAAGAAGAACTAATTAGGACTATTCTCACCGTACAATACTTAACCGTCTGGCCAGGCTAGTACCGGTACTTTGAGGGAGGTTTTACGACTCTTTCGCGAAGTTCCTTAATTAAATAACCTCTTTTCGCTGGGGGAGTAGCCCCGATAACACCTTTCTAGACACCTACTTGGTTTATAGCATTGATCATTAAGTGAAAGAATTTCCCGAAGAGTAGCATATACTCCAGTAGGATCGGGATCCAAATATCATCGTGTGGTAAAGTCGAAGGAATCCTACAAAAATTATAACACTCCAAATGGTATGCAACACTAGCAAGTTTCAGTTTCTTTAGAAACTCCCGATGTGGATTTTTGCCCCATACTCTTATGACCTTGACGTTGGCCAAAATATTATAAGTCACATGTCAAGTTCTATCCATCATTATCTAGATTAATTTGAACCCACCCGTACATACCCTTAACGTTGGCCAAAATGGTAGTACGACTGTCCCAAACTAACACATCTATCTATGCAACAGATGAATATCCAGCAGCTACCAATCACTATGCCTTGGCGTTAGTCAAAATACATAGCTTGAATAATACTGAATATCCAACTGAAATGACGGAGGGCTACGAATGGTTTTGGTAAAACCGTGAACGTAGTGAATTTGATATGATCGAAGGAACCTGATAGCTTCTAAAAGGAGTGGTTTAAGCTCCGCATTTTAAAAGTTTTACTGTTTTTAAAAACCGAGTGGTTTTTAAATTGTTCCAACTATTCAGTTTTGGTTTGTTTTCTTTGCATTAATCTAATGTGGTCCAATAAATTAACCTATCATTGCAGAAAAAACGATAATACAACGTACGCTTATGCCATCCGCATTCGCCACTGGGCCCTGTCATCACCAGTTAGGTTAGTTAACTAACAACAGAGCGGGGGCTGGACTAGCACGGGTGCAAAATATAAGCAACGCCTACTAGATATCATATATAGATATGTACATTTGTCAGACGCAATAATAGGCATTTCAGATCACAAATGAACACATTAGATATTCTAGTAATCCGTATTTCTTTTGAGCCTGTAATGAAAGAAGGATTACACAGTCGTGATGAATAGCCAACCCCACCCTAGACCCCTATGGGTACGGCAAACTACTCGCCAAATACCCGAAGTGAAGCAGTCTCCCTCAACAACATGAGTAGGCCAATCAGCACTTCAAAGTACCCGGTAGTTTGTGCACCCCACCTTGGGTCTATTCTAGGAGCAAAAACAATAAATAAAATAATACAACGGTGTCTACAACCTCAACCCGGATGTGCCCCGTGGGAAAAATATTATGTAACACTTCGAAAATCGTTTAAGCAGTTTTTCGGTAATCGGCTAAATTAGCAGCTATTTTCGTAAAAAGTCAAAATAGGTATTTTTCATTTTGGACCTAATTATACAAAATTTAGATAAGATATTACTATAAATTGGTCACTAAAATGTCACTTAAAATTTTTTAGTTAATTAAAATTTTTTCCTTAATTAATTATTTTTAATATTATTTTAAGCTTTTAAAAATACATTAAATTAGTGATAAATACAAATTTAATTAGGTAAATTACACACTTAGGAAACATTATAAACTAAAATTTAGTATTAATAAAATTTTATCAAGACTTTTCAAAGTTTCTGTTCCATGGTTTAAAAGTTTATTCAAAAATGGCTTAAAATGAGGTTTTTTTTGTGTAAAATTTGATGTGAGAGCATTAAATGAGCTTGTGAATGACATTTTGAGTAGAATTTTCCACACTTCTCCTCACTCTCCTCCCTTCTTTAGCTCTGGCTGAGCTTTACTCCAGCAGCCCCCCCTTTTCCCCCTCATTTCTTGCTTCAAAAATCATGATAAAATCAACAAAAATCCACAAAATCAACACATTTCTTCACAAATTCAAATCATAATCCTATTCCACCTCTTTCCAACCCTAATTTGCTTTAAAACAAGGTGAAAGGACGCATCTTTCAAGGTCAAGTGCAAGTTAGGGTTCACTTGTAAGGTCTAAATGCTAAACTAGTTGTTAAATTTGTAGTTTAAATAAGCAAAATTAGTATTTTAAAGTGTTAATTTTATTGTAATGGTTGGTTTTTGAAAATTCAAGAGAGGTGTTGATGCCCTAATTAGGGTTTGTTGTAGGATAAGTGGGTTTAAATTAGGGTTTTGGCTATCTAGTTGGTCAGATGATTGTTTGTGCGTGTTGCGATCGCGATATCGTTAATTCGCGATGTTTGCATTGAAATCGGCATGCTAATGGCTTACTAGTTTTTCTAAAATTTTAGGAGCTGATATAATTGTGTTATTTTGGCGATATGATTAGCATCTTATACGACTATTAGGGTGTGTGAATGCGGAGTTTTGTCTAGTCGGCTTTTAGTTTTGACAATTGCCCCGAAACGGCGATTTTAGTTAAGCTTTTAGCGATTTTCGCGTATTTTCTGCGTACCGAGTGCACGTTGTGATTAATTCGAGAGCGTTGATCTTTTCATAGTGTGAGTTGCGTCATTTCAGAAATCTGTAATCTTATATTGTGTGTTATGCAATTCTAAGATCGTTCGCGGAAACATTTGACGCGACGCGCAAAGGCAAGGCGGTGGTCGGATCGGATTAGAGAGGCATTCAGGTGAGTAGATGTATTCATCTATAAGGGAATCGTCTGGATGGCGTGAGGTGCCCTCCAGTTAGGGTTAGTTTATTTCTTGCAAGATTTGCATTGTTAGTTAGCTAAACCCCCCTCATTCATATTGCATACACTTTATAGCCAATCGTCCGCTAGATTGCATGGATATTCATATACACATGTGCGATATCACTTCATAGAACACGAACACCATTACCATTGGCTCCTGTTGCATGCGCACTATTCATGTGACACACACGTCTTTGGTAATTGCTATGCCACGAGCACTGTAGGACCTGTTTCGTTTAGTATCACCATTTGCATTATACACGATATATAAAATCGCATAGCATGTATATACCTCGCATCATGTATATACTTACATAGATTCTAGCCACAAATCACATCGCATACCTTGATATCATAGACATTTATCATATAAAACATGTTGGGTGTTATGATTTTGTTGAGGATTTCAGTATTGCTGCGATTTCTGGATTTTGGGGGAAAACTGCAAGAATTTAACAAAAGCTCATATTTCTCATATTTTTTAAAACAAAGTTGCGGTTTTCTTGTGATATATGTGTCGTCCACCATGAGTTTTCATGTTTTCTATTAGATTTCGGGACCCGATTCGAGGAGTGGATGAACCGTCTCAGGTACATGGTGGGCCCGGTCTGGTACCCTGGGGCAAGAAGATCGAGTTGTGGACGATGAGCCTGGCAGAGGAAGACTACCTACCGGTGATGTCTGGTGCGGCGGATATCCGGAGGATGCTGACCGTTGTCGTGAGATTTGATGATATGGGCCGATTCGGACTGACGGAGTCCGATGTATTAAGACATTGATATAGTGAGACATTGAGACAGATGTGTTTTTCATATTTGGTGTCGATGCTTGACACGGGTTTCAAATGATTTCTTGATGGTATTTAGCTATTATACAGATATTCTTTTTTCTAAAGTTAAGAATGCAGAACTCATAGCATTTAAAACACTTAAAGATTTAGTATTGACACTGCATACATGTGCATGCATACTAGAGATATTACATCACATCTGGACATACATGTTGTGACGCATTTGTGTGCATTCTTATGATAGCCTTACTAGATGTTATATTCTACTCACGAGCTGGCAACTCACCCCCGTTGTGCCACAGTGTCTTGCAGGTTGGACTTATCAGCCTAGTAGCGGCGCCTTATCTTGTTAGTGACTTCTTTTGCTTAAACTCATGACATTGCTCGTAGGTGGGTTGCGAGAGCACTTTTATCTCTTTTGTACTATTTTTGTATCTAGTATTCTCCATCTACCACTTCGTATGTGTATATGCGACCTAGTGATGAGACTGAGAGATTTGTGTATATGTGGTTTCTTTTGGTCGAGCTCACTTGAGCCGACGTTGTGTTTTCTTACATTTCGCATTTCTTTATGCTCTTTTTCTTGAGATTACATATATATATTGCGTGTTGTTGTGATCCGCCTTGGGCGAAGAGCTAGCTCTCGCTTGGGGATGCCATTTTGTGATTGCAGGTTTATATATTTTGTTGTACCCATTTTGGGGGATAGTATTTACAGAGGAGACTCTGCTGAAATTTTCGGAAAGTTTTGATGTTTTTAAAAAGGGGTTCAATGCAACTTAATTGATTTCAAAATCGTTTTCATGTAAGGTTTCCTTCACTCTTTTGATTTTGGTTTAGATTTTTCTGGGCTTTGGCTGACTTAGGTTACGTTACGCCTTTAGACGTCTCGTAATATTAATGCCAGTCTCGTTCCGTACTTTCGGGTCGTGACATATTACAACAATTTATAATTTACAATTGAATGAAAGAAACACTCGTCTCACATTCCCGGCTATTCATCCACAACAATCCAACAAGTCCAGATAAACAAACCAGTAAAACCATCAAAGAAATTTGCAACCCCAAACTAACCGACATATAGCAATTAGCAGAAGTTTACGAACACATTACTCACAGTACATATATAATCCTGTTAGCAAAAGTTCTTAGAATTTCGATCAATCACTACATTTGAATCTACTCTAAGTACTTCTCTGTACACAAATAATCCTGAACAGAAAAAAAATATCCCAGAAAACCCAACACCACACAGTAGACCCGCACAGGAAATTTGGACCAACTAGGAGTTGACTCGGCCGAGGAACTGCGGTCGTCTCACCGATTTAGGAGCCTAAATTTCTACAGCGATCTTAAAAAATCATGCTTGTATTTTTAAGGTCTCGTAAAAATTTTTTAGACCAGAAATAAAAATCGATGGAAACTATGTTAAAATGTTGTGTTTTCAGGGTAAAACCGTGATCGAATTTCTAAAGGCTTTTCCAACGAGTTAGTTATGGTTTAGCTAGGTTTTGATACCACTGTAGGTTGACGTTACACACCCCACATGATGCTGGGAGGCAGAATAGGTAAAACGATCGTTTTCGTTCAAAGTAACATCAACTATGCAAAATGATCTTTGCTAAACCCTAACTAACAAACTAGTTAGGAGTTGAAACTACTATGAAAGATGATTATACCTCAAGATACTAGTCCTTCTTGTTCTTGTTGTTCTCCTCCTCGTCGGCCTCCTCAAATCAAAGAAGATCCACCCGAGAGTGCTCACTACATGCTTACACCTCTAACATGAGGTAACTAAGTGACTTAGAGTGCTAATCCAAGTGACCTAGAGAATATAGAGAGTGATTAAGGATTTAATAGTCTTGTTAACCCTAGGGTTCTCAACTCATGAGTAGATTAGGGTTAAGATGAAGAAGAGAGAGCTTGAGGAGAGATAAAGTGTTTGTGATAATGAAATGAATCTTGACTCAACTTTGAATATCATGAAGCATGAAAATATCTCAAAAAATATCTAGCAAAAAATATCAACCATGCTTCATTTAATTCATAAGATGAATCATCTCATGAGTCATGGTTCGTTTAATAATAATTACACCTCATCTCCTCCACCTTATTTAGTTTAAATCTAAAGATAAAAACACAAATGAGTCATCTCCTTCTAGAAGCTTCTCGACAAATTAAGAGAACGCCCCTCCTATCCGTATTTACGAAAAACACAGATATACTAAGACTATATCAAATTCAATAATCCAATACTAGGATCCGGCTTAAACCAAAGCCCACTAGTATAATCTGTCCGAATATCATACGTCCACATGTACACGTATATGTTCAAACCCTGTAGTAAAACCATACGACCTCTATATCGTTTCGCCCGAAGCAAGGAAACCATCTGTATGGGACTCTAAAGACTCGACACTACACTGGCAGTGGGTTTAACCATAGGCCGCAAGTGGTACTAGCTATACATAACAGTCCCTAGGTAGATGTTGATAAGAAGGTCGATGAGGAAACCCATCCGAACTCATACTGAGCCCGATGTGACAATCTTCGTACAGTCCGGTCATTTTGTCTAAGAATGTCGCATATCGGGCCTAGCGGGGCGGTAAGCGTCAGACCCCTAATAGCGGTATAAGTCGTGTCAGAGTAAATTCCAAAACACCCTGAGAAACTACTGGAGTACCTACCATCAAATCTCGCTTGCCCTGGCCAGGGACCTTGTGTAATAGAGTTCCGAACACAGCGCGACATCAACCCCCAATACCGGGAGAGACGAATCCTATCTAACTGCTACTGCCTCCAAGTGTTTCGGAACTGCACCCAACTACTATCTGTTTGCATGAATCGATAGAGCCGTGGTAGGATAGCAATCTAAGAACAGTGGGAACACACTTGAGATGAAGCAGCAGTGTCAAGTCTACGGACTATGCTGTACTCATGTCACCTGGGAACTATTACCTGACGATAGGTATAGTACCAACCAACAGTTCCCGAAGTGTCCTGTGCGGTGTACTCGTAACCCAACGAGCATCTGCATATTATCTTCAGTACAATGTACTAATGGCTGTGGGATAGACCTTCTCATCTACTGGGACGAGAAGCGTATCCACTAGTTTACTCTGGAGTATCGATGCCCTGTCTCGATAATCCTACGACTAGGGACCTGAAAAAGTATGTGCATGTAAACCACCCAGCCCCCCACTAGTGTGACTACCATCACAACACTGGTAGTCAAGCAAGATCCCAAGGGCTCTATCAATATGTATTCGCGATATGTTAAAAGAAACATATACACATATTAAGAATCTCATTCTCCTTTAGAGTAGTCCGGGAATTCTGTGCTCAAGTATTCTCCTCCATGATCACATCAAAGGACATAATACTTATACCCATTTTTGGTTCTCTACTTTTGACTTATATTCATTGAATTTCTCAAAAGGTTCATACTTGTGTTTCAACAGGAACATATGTCAGAATCTTGAGAGATCATCAGTGAATGTAATGAAGTATAAAGAACCAGTCCTGGCATGTGTAGACAGGGTATTTACATACGTCATCATGTATCAATCCCAAGAGTTCACCAACTCTATCTCTGTTTCCAATAAATGGAGCTATGGTCATCTTATCTTTGTGACATGACTGGAAAGTTTCATAATATGTAAATTCAAATTGATTTAAATATGCTAACTTAGCTAGTCGGATCGGTTTGATATGACATAGTCTACAATGTCTTAAGAAGGATTCATTCATATCTGAACTCTTCCTCTTGTGTGTGTTTGGTATGTTAAGAACTACAGTTTGATTTAGAACGAATATGCTTTTAGATAACATTCCTGAACCGATCAACTCTTGATATAGGAAATGTTGAAAACATTATCCAACAATACAAAATTATATCCTTCTTTACTTCTTAATAAAAAGACTGAAATGATGTTGTAAATCAGGTTCGGTATCTAATAACATTCGTTCAGAATCAATATATTTGGTAATACAGGGTGATAACTGCCAACAAACATGGCAGCAACACTTGCACCATTTCCAACTCTTGAAATGTATCACCCTTTCTCAGTTCTGTATCTATCTGTAGCCCATGTAACATATTACATATATGGGATCATGATCCGGTATCACATACCCAGAACATAGAGGATACTGAGAAACAGTTCTCGGTAATGAACACACCCGAAGAAAATGCTTCAACGTGTACTTTTTTCGTTTGGGTGGCACGGGAATCCTGATAATCCCCTATTTCCTGCTCGGTCTTATAACAATTATAAGTTGGAGCGGACCAACGTTACCCAGCTCAGTATAAGAAGCGGGTTCGGTCAATACATCCGTATTATTATCTTAATTAAGGCGTGACATGGTCGCTATCTGGAGTTAGAGAGAAGAAAATACTTAGCATACGCTCTTGCAATATTAGATTGGTTATTAATTTATCTAATCAGGATGGCTCCCACTGTTTTATTCAAATCTTCCTTCAAACCTTAAAAGGAAAGATTTGCCGAGATTAATTACACCCTACAATGTCGCCAATTTTTCACCCAGGCCAGTGCTGGTACTTTGAGAGAGGTTCCCGGTGCTTTCGCACGGACCTAATTAAAATAAACCTCATTTTTCCAGGGGTGTAACCTCGTTAACACCTTTCTAGACACCTACTTGATTAGCTAATTGTAATGTATAAAACTCTCCCAGGAGTAACTCTTACTTGAAGTGGATATCAGGATCCAACTATCTTATAGGAGGTATGCAATCTCATTGCAAATTTCAACATTTGAAATTCCCAAAAGTAATTTACCCCTAGCATCCTATGACTTTGACGAAAGACAACAAACCATAGGCCGCTAATCAAGTTCAACCCGTACATTTCCTGATTTAATTAAATCCATCCGCATGACCCTTGACGGAGGCCAAACTACGCAGTACGAATACCCTAATCTAATCGTATCGTATGATGGCAGGCCAAACTTCCGTATCACGAATACTATGTAGTACTTATCTGAAATGACGGAGGGCTACGAAAAGTTTTAAGAAAATCTTTCTTGTAATGAACTTGATATCGTCGTAGAATCGAGTGATTTTAAATGGAGTGTTTTTTAGGCTTTTACTAGTTTTGCTAACGAGGTCACTCCCAGTGAAGGGATCTCGGCTTTTTCCATATCGAATAAGATGCAGGATATTTCAAAAATACCACTATGAAAAGCAAAACTATAGAAGCAATCAAAAGACAAACCGAGTTTGTAGCATCTTCTAATTTCACTAAAAAAAGTCACTCCCGGTGAAGGGATCTCGGCTCTTTCCTTATCGAATATGGTGCTGGATATTCTACAAGGAATACCTCTATGCAAAGCAAGAACTAGAGGTACCAGTTTTTAAAAAAAGTTTCCATAACATCTTTTAGGTTTCTTATATTTCATTAATCTCATTAATGAATTCCTATTTATTATGGTTCCCAAGCATCGGATATGAAATGAAAGCAGCAATATTAATTATATCTCATATATATAATATATAGGCATTCGTCTCAGAATATAATCAATGATCATATCACAAAATATCGCTGCAGAATAAAACATATGAAATATTGTATATACTAGGATTTCCATGTTTTAGAATAAGCCTGTATAAAACACGGATTCCATGGTCGTGTTGAATAGCCAATCCCACACGCTTAGACCCCTATGAGAGCGGCATACAACCCTACCAATTTTAGAGTTAGGAGACCCGGTCTCGACTCCTCGAGATGGTCTCCCACTGGACCCCAGAACCCGGTTACTTGTGCTCCCCGCCTTGGGTCTATCCTAATGCGGAAAAGTAAACAATATACAATGGTGACATCATCCTTAACCCAGAAGTGCCCCAATAAAAGAATATTACATATAATGAATTTTACATGAATGAAATAAAAACTCTCATCTCACATAAAACCCCCATCTATTCAAAACACGACGATCCAATATAACGTATTACAGCAACGCATAACATCACATGTCATCAACGTAAGTAAATATGCGTATCCCAATTGTCGTTGACATATAGCACCGAAACCGGCAATACACCACATATTACACTTACGTTCACAGAAAAGAAAATATAAAACTACAACAGTTGGAATCCGCAACCACCTTAGACATCATAAACCCAACGTATCACATACGTTGGATTTCATTCCTAACCAAATGAATTCCTTAGACATCGTATGCCTAACAATTATAAACCCTGTATTTTAGTCTCGATACCGAAAACACTTTTCAATTACAAGTCGGGCAATTCAACAAGATTCCAGTCATCCTGATCGAATGCTCGTCGGAAACTTTAGCAGACGGCCGCACCCCTGATGCCGTCGAAGAAGTGCACTAAGGAGGAACGCAGCTACCACGAGTATCCTATTGGATGCTTTTGGCGACGGGGTTCTCCTTCAGTCACTTGGTCGGGGCTAGCTATTAAGTTTATCCGGTGAGTATCCACGTATGCTACATGATTGCGATGGACTTTTGATCTCATGAAAATCCCATGGCAACCGATCAAATGTGACTGAACAACTTGATTTATAAAATTCAAACTGGTTATTTCATAACTACTTATGAATTCCAAATATTGTATCCCATCACATAATATCCGGACGACGTTAAACTTTTCGATCAATTCATCAAAGTCCCACAATTTCCTGACAGCTCAACACTTGAGCACAGTTTTAGTAATACCCAGAATATGCCACAATACCTATGCACCAGCCGTAGAAGGGCAAACCCAAGCCTCACTCATGTCGCCATGGAACTACGGCAAACCCTAGGGTTTGACCGTGGTTCTGTGATCCAAAAAGTCGAGTTATGGTTTCATTCTACTAGACGGTTCATAGAATCACTTGCATGTTTTTCCGAATACGTTAAACTTGGAAAAATGGGATTTTAATAATCGTTCGAACTTTTTAACTTCGCCTAGACAATATGTGAATAACCAGAAACAATATGAAAACAACGAATACGAAACACTCCGAATTACTCATGAATTGGGTTGTGAATCAGCCACCTCATCATGAGGATCTTTCTTTAAAGTCCAACTTGAAAAGTGTACTAAAAAACCGGTCTATGATCACATCACATGCAAAATTAGCAAAAACAAACAATACCTGAAACACTAAAACCATGTCTCTGGAACACACCCAAAAATTTAACCCCAAACGATACTGTTCATCCGAGGTCGCCGGATTTTCAGTGCTTGTCGCTGGCCATATTCCGGCGGGAGGGGGTGAATTTCCTATGTGTTCATGTTGAATCTCATACAACATTCTGCACTTGTATAAAAAATTTTATGAAAGCATTTTAAAATTGACATATACTAGGGTTTCACGTTGCAGGTTTCGGAGTTGTTTCGGATTCGTAATCTTAACGAAATATGTATAAATTTCTAAAACGGCTCTGATACCACTGAAGGGTTTCCAAAATTGGTAGTAAGGTTTCGGGAGGTATCGTCCATGCCAAATTAAAATTTTACCATTCTAGCTAATTCTAAACATAGAATCATTCACTAGAAATTGACGAAATATTATGTAAACGACTTCGCATATGAAAAGTGTGCAAGGAATACAACCTTTGTAGACCGGTACTTCACTTCATTAGCTCCGTGTAGTAGCCCCTTCACTGCGGTCAAAAAGTCCCGGACTTTAGAGAGGCTCCGATGAAGAAACAAATATGCTTTCTTCGAAGTCTTCGAGGCCGAAGATGATCTACGTCGAGGAGACAATAACCCAAGTTACCTCTTCATAAACTATGTAATTAGTGAAGCAAAAACCCTATACTAAATGGCAAGTAGTAAAGGATGATGAAGTAGGAATTTTGTTCACTTTAGATTTCATATTCTCACTCAAAATCATCACCATTGAAAAAGCTAGAAAGCTTTTGTCAAGAAGAAGAAGAAGAACAAGTGATGAAAATGAATAATGGTGTGTGATTAGAAATGCAACCAAGGGTTAACCATGTCATGCTTAACCCTTGTAGAGAGTTAACCATGGCTATAGGTTAAAGGGTTGAGTAAGAGTGGACAAAGTCAAAGATGCTTACAAGCTTCTACAAGCTTTCAACAAATATCAACCATGATAAAATCCACAATTTTGATCAACTTAATGATAAGTATAAAACCCTATTCTTAACCCTAGCATGGTTTAACCCTCATTGACCCAAGTTGCATTTGTAACCTAGCTTTATATATTTAACATATATCACATATACATCAACGCATCCAAAATGAGAAAAAAAATCTTAAGTTAGATAATATTAGTTAATGTAATGTAATATATAAAATATAAAATTATACATTAAAATTTTAAATCAACACTTGATTTAATAATCCGGCTATGTCACATGTAACCGACTAATATTATGTTTAACAACTTATCGAATCAACACTTGATCCGATAACCCGGCTATATCGCTTATAACTGACCAATATCATAAATCACGAGAATAGAATACAGTATCACATATCGTATCAATCTCGGTCCCGTACATATCACATATATGCTCCTATTCCATTTCGGTTGAGCCAAGAAACCTCTGTGTAGGACTCTAAAGACTCCTCAATACGCCGACAGTAGGTGATGATCATATCAAACACCTACAAGCCGCAAGCGGTCTGCTGAACGTAATGGCCACCCGGCTATTGAGCGATCAGAAGATCAACAAGCAAGCCTGCTCATACTCCTGCAAATCCAATCAGTAACAGTACCGTACAGTCCGGTCTCTTCATCTGATATGCCGCATATCTCGTCTAGGGTTGTAAACGTCAGACCCCCAGTAACTCGATAAGTCGTGTCGATATGAGGCTCATAACAGGTCAAAAAACTACTGAAAACACATACCGGTATATTGTTGTGCCACGACAACGCCCCGGCCCTCTTTCCGAGGCCAAAATGCGGAATCAAAATTTTTTTCTTAACTTTAAACCGGCGCTACCGCAGACAATAAACCCGGATCGTAACCATTAACCCAATGCTAGCTAACAAGAGATGGGGTAGAAGCTATGCTGAGCGATCCGTGTCCTTCGGTCTTTTCGTTGTCATCCCGATCTCCCGCGGAATCTCCGTTCATCACGTCCTCGTCGGAAAGGGCACCACGTAGCTGATTTCTTTTACGGGCTCCCACCTCTGGACCGAGGGAACTCGGGCGCGAAGTTGGCTAGCCGACGCGTCCAAGGGTGCTGTAGGATTAATATAGAAGCTTTGTCTCAAAGGGGTTGTGAAGTTGCCTTGATGGAGGAATCGAATGATCTTTTGAGAGAGGTAAGGGATTTTTGTAGCTAGCATAGAATGAGATGAATGATTTCCCATAAAAAATGAACTCTCTCACTCATTCACCCATAATGTGGCCGGCCTCTCTTCTCTCCCAAAATGAGAGAGTCAAGGAATAAACAAGAAGAGAGGTGAGTGTAGGAAAAGTAGAATGGTGACCATAAGCAAATATGATGATAACAAAGTCATTTCAACATCTAATCCATTCTAATCTCATTAATGCAAGAAATGATCACAAGAAAAGAATGGAATCAAAAGATGCTTTCATAATCTTTCAAATCTCAAATAACCCCTCCACAAATGCTAATTTCAAACTTGCAAATTAGCCCCTCCATCAAAAAAGTCCGGCCGAGAAGGAACAAAGGAAAACGGCCGAAACCGGAAAGCAAACTGGCAACTTCAGAAAACCGATCCCGTAATAAATAACAGGAAAACCCCGCGACTGCATATACATACCCGCATTTGTATTCCCACTGAATACAAATGCAATGAGACAAAATCAACACTGTCTAATACTAGGATCCGGCTTAAACCAAAGACCGCTAGTAAAATCCCGTCCGATCACGATCCGTGCAATACCGCACGTATTTGATCGAACCCTACCATATCTCCATACGGCCTCTACAGCGTTTCTCCTGAAACTTAAGTAACTGTCTGTGTGGGGGACTCTAAAGACTCGTC
The DNA here is from genome assembly GCA_030015575.1 of Agapanthus africanus. NCBI lineage: Eukaryota > Viridiplantae > Streptophyta > Magnoliopsida > Asparagales > Amaryllidaceae > Agapanthus > Agapanthus africanus. The sequence goes on from JASDDO010000029.1 coordinate 289,476,542, forward strand.
AATACTATGGCTATGGATTTAACCACAAGCATGTTAGTGCTATTAGCCATACATGACGGACCACCACCTATAGACCAAAAGGGACGTCTGTGAACGAACTCATCCCGACTCCCTACTGAGCCTGTCAGTGAAAATATCCATACAGTCCGGTCCGTTCGTCAATGAGTATCGCATGATGGGCCAAGGGGGTTGGTAAAAGTCAGACCCCCAAAAGCGGTACAAGTCGTGTCGGAGTGTAGCCCAGAACACCCTGAGATACTACTGGAATACCTATCAGTAAATCTCCTGCCTCGGCCGAGGGCTTTGTGTAATGGCTCTCCTAGACACAGCGCGACCTCACTCCCAATACCGGGAGAGATGAACCCCTGCAGATCCGCTAACCGCCTCCATGTAGCTCGGGACTCTACCCAACTAAAAGCTGTTTGCACGACTCCTTTGAGCCGTGGTAGGGTAGTAATCAAAGTACAGTAGGAACTTACACGTGACAAATGACGATCCCAGGTCGATGAACTAACCTGAACACATGTCACCAGGGAACTGCTATCTGACTTCTGGTATAATCCCAACTAGCAGGTTCCCGGCGAGTCCTGCTCGGTGTACTCATAACCCAATAAGCACCTTTATACATCTTAGGTGAACCAACAGACACCAGTGGCTTGTGAGACCGGCCACCGCCCCTCGTCGGGGTCTTGACTGTATACACTAGTCTGCTATGGAGAATCGATGCCCTGTCTCGATACTCCCACGACTAGGGACCTTTTAAGGATGTGCTTATAGACTACCAGCTCCCACGTATATGATCGTCCTCATACTGCTGGCAGTCAAGCAAGAATCCTAGGGGCTCTATCAACGCATAATAGTGACCTGTAAGGTCACCTAAAGCAGTACATGATGATAAAGATAAACCAGATAGCATACTATAATCTTGAGTAAGACTGTCCTGTCGGGATAGGTCCGCTATCAATCATTGCAATCACTTGCCTATGATCCAATAATTGACTCTGAGGGCACTAACTCCAACAATCTCCCACTTGCACTCAAGGCTAATTATTGCGATGTCGCATACTCACAGCCCGTGTGATACCGAACACCCAACTCCTCTACTAGTGTAACGTTTTGAAAATCGTTTCGGTGAAATTTCGAAAAAAATCGGTAAAATAAGGGGGTTTTCTGTAAAAAGTAAAAATACAAATATCTTATTATAAAAATTAAATATACATATTCTAGCTATGTAATTGCTATTATTTGGTGCTTAGTGAGCCACTGGTGAAATTTCAAATTTTCTGAAAAAAATATTATTTTATTATTATTTTAAGCCGTCACTAATACATTTAATTAGGGAAAATTACAAATTTGAATGAGTTGAAACAAATTTTGTGCATCATAAAACATTAAATAAAATTTTATCATATGGTTTTTGGAACGAAATCATTTGCCAAAACGGTTTAAAAATTATTGAAGAAAAAATGCTTTTTTTTAGCGTAAATGGATGTTTGGGGTATTGTATTTATCATTTTTCATCACCCCACACCCGTACCCACACCCCCATTCACTTCTCCCCTTGGCTAAATTCAGCAGCCCCCATCTTTTTCCCCACTTGAATTTCAAAGGAAAGAAATGAAAGAAAAGAAAAGAAAATGGATAAATGAGGTGGACTTTTGACCTTGGTTTGACCTTGACTTTCTCCCCCCACTTTCTCTACCTCCCTCTCTCTCCTCTCCCCCTCCCATTCCAGCCAACCCCCTCTCTCCTACAGCAGCAGCAGCCCCCCATTTCCCTTCGCTTTTCTCTTCAAAACTTCATCAAAAATTGCCCCAAAATCCATCAAAAAAATCCCAAAACCCATATCCGACTCCTACGCATTTTAGCTTAGCCCGTATAGCATGGATCTTTATGAAAAGAGAGAATTTTGGAGGGCCATGGATGCTTGTGGATCTTCAAATTTTTTTGGGTATAATTCTAAACCTTTTTGCTTAGTTTGTTACTTAATTTCTTAAAGCTAATTTAATTAAGTGTTAATTTAGTTTATGTGAGTTTAATTGCATGATTAAAGATTTCTAGTTAGGGTTTGTTGTGGAAATGAGTTGTGTTTGATTGTGCATGGTTTAGTGATGTGGATTAACATATTTAGTTTTGTAGAAAACTAATCTAGTTGTTAATTACAAGTTGTTACTTGAAAAATGTCCAAATTAAGCTTTTGTTGCAAACTAGGTTTTTTGATTTAATTCGAAATATGAGATTAAAAATATGGTTAGGATTTTTATCATATTATTAACTTTATTAAGTGTAGTTTAACACTTTAGTTCATGGAAATCCAACCTAAATTGTAGTTTGTGCATTTTTGCTATGAAATTGTTAAAAAGGGTATTTTGTAAACTAGAATATTAGGGTTTTTGGAATTTAATGAGATGAAATTCCGGAAATTATTTCTATGACTTATTTAAGATATTTAATAAGTATATTGGCCGCTACATTCATTTAAACATCATGTTTTGTACAAAAACAGCGAATTGTGCTTGCTAGATTTACGGAAAAATGACTTTTTAAGTGAAATTGGGGGTTTTTGTGAGTTTTAACCTAGTTTATATTAAAATTAGTGTTCGTGAATGTGCAAATGAGTGTGATTGGATTTTTCTCGATGGTTTGACGTTTGTACATCGACATCGAGGGTTGGTTTGACTATTCTTGCATGCGTAGGCGATAGGTTTGGACCTATGCGTGATACGCGTGCCGATTTGATTTTCGTATGCCGTTTCGATTTCGAATTTAGTTTTAATCCGATACGGTGCGTTATGATATGTAGGTACCCCATGTGGACTTCGAGACGGCAAGAAAGCGCGTGGCGACGTCGGCTCCGGCTAGCGAGGACTAGGTGAGTAGATTTATATCTACGGGGAGAAGTCGGGTGGATGACGTATAGCACCCCCGCAGTCCGTGGTGGTGTATATGGATGCGTATACACACCAACAATTATTATATGTTATTTTGGATTAATAACGATGCTTAGGATGGATATTGGTGTGTTGGATTATTTTAGCGTTGCGAACCCTAGGGTAGTGTTGCACTACACATACACACATACACACATACATACTTGCATACTTTCCTATTGATATGTGCTCATAGGATTCTTTATAGTTATGTGTTCACATGGGTATGGGACTATGTGTTCACATACGGATTGAGGATGATACTTGGGATTGAGCTGAGTCGATGAGATTTGATTTGAGGCCATGAGATCGGTGATATAGCAGAGTTCGTATCTTAGATACGACATGACGTTGTAGCGGGTCCTTGACGTAGTGTTTCACACACGTCCATGCTTACGTAGGCGGTATCAGTATGGTACTAGACGTAGATCAGTACCCCGACCATGATATTTGATAAAAAGGATACGAGGTGAATATTATGATGAATGTGATATTGACCCGTACCCAGATTTGGGGATGCCGTACGACGGATTTACGTACGAGCTATATTTTGATGATTGATCCGCACTCTTGACTTGGGATGTCTGGTTATGGATATGATATTATTGAGGCGGGATCCCCGACTATACATATACAGGTATGTATATGTATCGACTCAGATGATAGGCGGTTTCCTTACCTGTAGTCCAGCTTGTTAGCTTAACCCTTTAGTTTAGTTTAGTTGTTAGATTAGATTCGATTTTTACCTATTTCAAAACTAACGAATCGTGGGTATTTTAAAAGACAGCCCAAGGGATCCTACGGATATTTCAAAAGACGTATCTTTTCATAAAAACACCGTGGCCCCTATTTTCAAAACCCCATGATTCGTGTTATTTCAAAAGGCACCATTTGTAGGACTTATATTAGATTAATGCAGATTAGTTATAGTTGCGTCTAGTTTTCAGCTCCCGCTCATTTTGGTGGTCCGCTTCGCATCGCATGCTTATTTTAAGTTTCATACTCCATTATTGATATCATGCTGTTAGGACACCAGCACCATTACCGATGATGCGTATGTACCACGTACACTTAATTGCCGGCTCACACACATCTTCATCGGTAATTGCCATGTCACGTACACCATAGAAAATATTATTGCTTGACATAGCCTATTAGCTAATAGTTAGACATGATATTAGTGTACTTGCCTTATATGTTAGTTTAGACATTGTAGTTATTACCTGTTACTTCATGCATATTGTTATTCATTGTTATGCCGCATTCATGGATTCTCATGCATATATTCACTATTTTACGTGTTATTGAGGTTTTGGATTAGGATTTCCATGAGATTTTCTGGATTTGGAGGAAAACCGCAAAAACTTATATGAACTGATTTCTTTCTTTTTAAAATAAAAAGTGCGGTTTTCCCATGATGTATGAGTCGTCCACCATGAGTTTGCTGATGGATTTCGAGATCCGATTCGAGGAGACGGATGAACCGTTTCGGGTACATGGTGGACCCGGTAAGGTACCCCGGGGCAAGAAGTGCGTGATGATGACGATGTGAGCCTGGCAGGGGAGCACTACCTACCGGTGATATTACCCGACGCGTCGGATATCTGGAGGATACCGTCGTGGTCTTGAGATGGATGGTAGGGGCCGGTCTGGACTGACGGCACCCTAGATATTGTGATTGAGACATTGAGATTGAGACTTGAGGTACATAGATTATGACACAGAGATATCGAGATATTTGGACACTTGTTTTGTGTCGATGCTGGGCACTGTTTTAAGCTGATTTCATATATGGTACCTCATTTCTTTTAAAATACAGAAATCTCACTGATTTATGAAACCGGTTTTATTCAGTACATGCATTCTGCTTCATGCATTCATACATCATCCATATGATATATTGCTACCTGAGGCACTGACACGGGCACATGAGATTACACTCGGGTTAGATATTTACCCTAGCCTTGTTATAGGCTATGTGTTATTCATATATTTGAGGATATATTATGATCATTGACCTAGGTTGTGTTATTTATACGATTTCTGAGGGTAGATATTTTTCTATTCACGAGTTGGCAACTCACCCCTATTGTGCCCCAGTTTCTTGCAGGTTTGCCGTATAGGTTTCTTTACGGCTTGCGGGCATAGTTTCCTTCGGGTGATTTGCTAGTAGGTGGGTTTACTTGTATCGTGCCCCCATTTTATATCATGTATATTATTATTCTGTTGTATCTAGAAGTTCCATCAACCAAACATGTATTTATTTTGAGTTAGAGACCAGTGATGTTTTTCTTTCGACCTTAGAGTCGCGCGTTTTATTTCTGTGGTTTTCTTATGGTTTTGAGTTTTTGATTCTCGCCGTTGGCGTTGTATATTTTATTGCTTATGTGGTTGTGTCCGTCGATTAACGAAGAGCTAGCTCCCGCTTGGGGATGCCCGTTTATTGATTTCGTATACTATCCATGTTGTATCCCGTTTGGGGGCCAGTATTTACAAAGGAGACTCTGCCGAAATTTTCAGTAAATTTTTGATGTTTTAAAAACCGCATAATTCGGCTTATGCTATTGAAACTACTTGCTTTAAGTTGGTTTTTCCTGCACTCTACTACTTTTCTTGGTTTGGATTTCTGGGTTTTCGGTTTACTTAGATTACGTACGCCTCGAGACGTTCGTAGTTTAAGTGTCGGTCATGTTCTGTACTTTCGGGTCGTGACAAAGTTGGTATCAGAGCGTTAGGTTTTAACCTTCGGAGCGTAGGATGACCCTTGGTTGATGGAATAGGTGACTAAAGTAGAGTGACGTACCGTTGGTATGTTCGGCGGCATATTTACGACACGCCACTCCACTTATGAAGCCTTAGGATATACATTTCCTTGTTCAGTAATATATTCCTTCCTGATCTAGCCTCATCGGTACCAGTTTGGTTTTGCTGCTATGGTTACAGGCAGGGAGAGCTACGGCTAGAGTTGCGGTCAGCACAAGCTCGTCACGAACGAGGACTGACCAGGGCGAAATTCCGGCGACACACGATTGCAGAGATGTGTCTTTTTACTGTGTTTCCACGCCACGAGCGTTTGGCGGATCGCCTTTATGAGGTTACTCGGACGTGTCGATTTGGATCAAAGGATTGGGCCACTGACAGAGGCTAGCCAGATTTTGATGACCGTTGGTGTGTTGCTTATTCATGATGGTCGAAGCACTGTTCAGCGTGCAGACGAGCGAGCCAGTTATTGTTGGAGATAGTGCCCTCATAGTCAATTATTGGATCGCTGGTACGTGATTGCAATGATTGCGGAGGACCTATACCGGGAGGACAGTCTTACTCGAGATGATAGTATGCTATCTGGTTTGCCTTTATCAGTCGTGTACATGTTCAGGTGACTGATTGCATGTTACACTTTGATAGAGCCCTTAGGATCTTGCTTTACTACCAACAGTATGATGGCGATCATATACGTGAGAGTTGGGTAGTTTATATGCATATCCTTAATTGTGGTCCCTAGTCGTGGGAGTTTCGAGACAGGGCATCGATACTCCGGAGTAGATTAGTGTATACAGTCGAGACCCCGACGAGGGGCGGTGGCCGGTCTCATAAGCCACTGGTGGCAGTTGGATCACCTAAGATGTATACAGGTGCTCATTGGGTTATGAGTACACTGGACATGACTCGCCGGGAATCTGCTAGTTAGTACTATACCTATCGTCAGATAGCAGTTCCCTGGTGACGTGTGTACAGGTTAGTTCATCGACCTGAGGTCGTCATTTGTCTCGTGTGAGTTCCCACTGTGCTTTGATTTCTACCCTACCACGGCTCAAAGGAGTCGTGCAAACAGGTAGCTTTTGGGTACAGTCCCGAGCCATATGAAGGAACGTGAGCGGATCGGCAGGGGATTCGTCTCTCCCGGTATTGGGGGCGAGGTCGTGCTGTGTCTAGGAGAGCCATTACACAAAGTCCATGGCCATGGCAGGAGATTTATTGGTAGGTACTCCAGTAGTATCTCAGGGTGTTATTGGGCTTCACTCCGACACGATTTATACTGCTATTGGGGGTCTGACGTTACTAGCCCCCTAGGTAGATATGCGATACTCATTGACGAACGGACCGGACTGTATATACATTGTCACTGTTAGGCTCAGTAGGGTTTCTGGATGAGTTCGCTCATCAGCCTCCCTTGAGGTCAGTCCATGGGCAGCCGTTACGCATAGCTAGTGCCGCTGACGGTTTGTGGTTAAACCCACTGCTAGGGTACTGACAAGTCATTAGAGTCCCCCACAGACAGTTTCCCAAGTTTGGGCGAAACGTTGTAGAGGCCGTATGGTTTTATGGCAGGGTTCGGAAAATGCACGTGCGTTTACGCACGTGTTATTTTTCGGGCAGATAATACTGGTCGGCTTTGGTTTAAGCCGGATCCGAGTATTATATTGAGTAGGTATAATATCTTTGTCTCAGTTGCATTTGTATTCGGTCGTAATACAAATGCGGGTATATTTATACAGATACGGGGTTATCCTGAAAGTCGTTTCAGGATCACTTTTGGAAGTTGCCAGTTTCCAGTTTTCTATCAGCCGTCTTTTAACATTCGGTTAAAGACGGATTTATCTTTTCTTGGATGAGGGTGATTCTTACTTCTAGAAGGTTCTAGAAGTTTCTAGAATGAGGTGACAAGGATAATGACTCATGCTTTGATTTCTAAACATTCTTGTTTTCCTTAAGATATTCTTTTGTGTTCACATTATGATATTTTGCTTAAGGTTACTCTCCCCTCTCCTACACTCACCCCCCCACTCCATATTAGTGGCCGGCCCTCTCTCTCCTCCCTCAGTCTCTCACTTGAGAAAAGATTATGGTTGTTAAAAAGAAAAGACCAAAGTTTTGGATGCATGGAAATTTCATAGTTCATTTCTTGTTCCATTTCATTTCTATCGGCAACTTCATTAACCGATCGTCCACGGACTTGGAAGAAGTGAGATAAAGTCATCTACTCATTCTCTACATCATTCTTGGTCGTCTCTTTTAGCAAACTTGACGACCGAGTTGCCTCGAGTCAGAGGCGGGAGCCCGTTTAAAGAATCAGTGATGTGGTGCCACCTGGACGAGCAGATCGGAGATCGAAGAGATCGGAGCAGCCGCAACGGAGCGTGGGATGATGGTCAAAGAACGAAGGACTCGGATCGTTCGGTATAACCTTTCTACACTCTTTACAGTTTGTTAGTTTAGCAATAATGGAAGATCCGGGTTAAATTATACGATAGCGCCAGATAAAAAGTTTTTGTTCCGCATTTGGCGTCTGTAGACGGCCGGGGCGCTAGCGTAGACTTACATTGGTATCAGAGCCTCACCATTTTGCTATACTAACTTGTGCTAACGCGTTTAAAATATCGATCGAACCGGAAATCAAAAATCGCAATTTTTCAATTTGACAGTTTCTGTTAATTTTCATACTGGTCCAAATGTCATTTTGACCGTACCAGAAAATCAAGCAGGGTTTTTTAGGAATACTGTAGAAATTCGAGGAAGTGACTCCACCGTTCCGCCGCGGATCCGCGGTCTAAGCCAAGGTTTGCCGCGGATCCGCCGCAGAAAAGTGAGATCACTCACTCAATTTTCTACAGTGCATTCCATGTTGGAAATTAGGATTTTTGGTATATATCTTTTGGGCCCAGGTTTTGTTACTGTTCTCCAGATTTGCGTGGGGCCCACTTTGTGATATTTTGTCGATCGAAATTTAAACATGTTAGTTTACAGTGCTTACATTATATCTCCGACCGGGAATGTCATTTGATCGGTAAACCGCGTCTGATTGCTATAGTTCTTTTAGACGGGTTTGCGAACGTGACATTCGCGTTGATGTTCTGTGTTGTGCTGTGATGTTGCGGATTTGTCGTGGTGGATAGCAGTGTGCAATGGTAGTGCAGTTTGAATTTATTTGTACATTTGATATTGCGTGGCGAGCGTCCAACTTGTGGACTGCCGTCACTGCCTGTTGTATAATATTCTTTTGGGGCACGACCAGGTTGCGGTCGATGTACCTGTTGTACTATTTTTCATTACTGTACTAGGTTTTGCCCCGCGACGGAGTGCACGGATAGCCGGGTTCTGAGGGGCAACGGGTCCGCATCTCATGGCTTTGAGAGGCAGAGGGGCCTCACTCTAGAATTGGCAGACTATTCGCCGTACTCGTAGGGGGTACAGGTTGACCCAAGGAGGGGTGCTCAATTTACCGGATTCCGTGAAGTGCCGGGTGTTCCATTCACTATGCTGTGGGGGACTATCTCGCTTCAGGTTTTGGCGGGTAACTTTCCGCACCCGTAGGGGTCTAGGTTTCATTGCACAGGCTATCCACACGACAGGGGAACGTCGGGTTTCAGCAGCGGCTCTGTGAAACCCGGGGATCCCAGATTATCTGTATTGTTCTGTGATGCTTATTACTTTTCTGTAATGTTGCATATTATCACGCCTGGAGCGATTATTGTATATTGGTTTATATACTATTAGATGTTGTATATGTTTTACACCCGCGCTAGTCCAGTCCCCGCTCTGTCGTTAGTTAAGTAACCTAACGGGTGATGACGGGACCCAGTGACGAATGCGGATGGCATATACGTACATTTTATTTTCGTTCTTTTTTGGTGTGATTATTGATGGGACTGCGTTGATTCTGATCAATGCAAAATTAAACAAACCTGTTTTCAGTTGTTGGAACAAATTTAAAAAGTGTTATTGCAAAGACGTTTTCTTTTGTTTTGCATAGCGATATTCAGTGGAATATCCTGCACCTCATTCGACGGGGCAAGGGACGATATCCCTTCACCGGGACTGACCCCTTGGGCAGAAGTTTACGTCAGGATAATAACTTCACTATAGTCGATTACAAGTTGCTTTGCATAGCGGTATTCAGTGGAATATCCTGCACCTCATTCCACGAGGAAAGAGCCGAGATCCCTTCACCGGGAGTGACCTCTTTAGCAAAGGTTTTCGCCACTATATTTTAAAAAGCTATCAGGTTCCTTCAGCGATATCAAGTTCACTACGTTAAAGGTTTTTCGCCAAAAACCAGCCGTAGCCCTCCGTCACTTCTTTTAGGTATTCAGTAGTATTCAAGCTATGTATTTTGATCTAACGCCAAGGCATAGTGTTTGGTAGCTACTGGGTATTCAATTGTTGCATAGATAGATGAGTTGGTTTGGGACAGCCGTTCTGCCATTTTGACCTAACGCCAAGGGCATGTGCGGGTGGGTTCAAATTAACAAGATAGTGATGGGTAGAACTTGGCATGTGACTTATGACATTTTGACCTAACGCCAAGGTTATAAGAGCATGGGGCAAAAATCGTATCGGGAGTTTCTAAAGAAACTGAAACTTGCCAAGTATGCGCATACCTTCTGGAGTATGAGTAACGTGGATGCATTCCATCACGTTATCATGCGATGAGAGTTGGATCCCGATTCCCACTGATGAGTTGGTTTACTCTTCGGGTGATCCCGATTAATTCTTCTTTAGGTTTGGAGGAGAATTTGACAGGACAGTGGGAGGTTTCCGGATTAGATAAAGTGATAACCATTCTGATCTAGGTTAGAGTGCACGCAGAGTGTTTCTTTTCTCTCTCTCTTTGGCAGCGACCTTTGACCGACCCTAGACTATGACTCAGTGACCAGGTTGACCGAACCTTCTTAAAATACTGGCTTTTGGATTGTCTATGTTGCATAAGTCATTGCAACTTCTTCTTTTACCCTTTGCATTTCTCAGAACACCCGTTTTACTACGGATATCCACTTCCATTGGATAGATCCATCGTATGGTTATATACGAACTCGAAGAGAATTCTTCGAGGATGGATCCAGGTTCAGGAGAAATAGAATTGTTTTATTCAGTTGTCTTTTATTATCACCTTCTCTCAGGTTGCGAGAGCTCCTTGGTTTAGGAGAGTACACCTATTACGCTTATTGGATAGTCTTATTCCAAACCATAGGCAGGTGCCGAAAGGTAGGGAATGAAGAAAACCAATTAGCCTAAGTAGGGTGTGCAGAAGGTAATATGTAAAGACAAAATAAAGGGATTAGAAGAGGGCAAAGTAAATTGGGACTGTTATCATTCACGACCAAACCGCGTACTTCATCGCCACTCCTATTTCACCTTTAAAGGAATAAGGTATTGTTCAGTTGTCTTTTATCATCACCTTCTCTCGTGATGCGAGTACTCCTTGGTTTAGGAGGGTACACCTATTATGCTTACTGGATAGTCTTCTTCCAAACCATAGGCTGGTGCCGAACGGTAGGGAAGGAAGAAAACCATTTAGCCTAACGATGGTGTACAGAAGGTAATGACTAAAGACAAATAAAGGGATTTGGAGAGATGGCAATAAAATATACGGTTAAAGTCATGAATTGGATTATGGAAGAGGCATTGCTATGAATACCAGGATACCCCTACGAAACATTTTCATGTTTCAGTGCATTGTTAAACGAAAACTGTTTTCCCGATTAGATACTTACTCCAAGGGTATGTATTTACCAGGTTTCATTCTCATATCTGTATGGTTTTACAGATGATGAGTGAAAGTAAGTTATTGGGAATTAGGTGATTATCCTCATTATATCGGAATTCGTTGTAATTGGTGATATTTGAGGAAATCGCCAGGGTACAGTTTTCAACCTACGACGCACAGGTTATGAGTTGTTCAACTCAGCGGACTTATACAGAGTATTGTATGTTGTCCAGTGTCCTTCAGGACAAAGGGGTAGGTCCTCGTACTATGTTCTGTTTACTTATAACTTCTCTAGTATTTAGACAAGTGTTTCGTAGAAATACAAGATCTAAGTTTTGAGAAGTTGTGGGTATAAGAATAAAGTAGAGAACCAGGTATCACAAGTATCGGGATTCTTCAAAGAGATCGAAGATGTAGATTCTTGTGATTGGTATTCAGATGATAGTGATGGTTTTGAGAAACGTGTTTCTCTTTCAGGTTACTCATAATTGGATGGATTCCTAAGTTGAGTAATGCTGATTAGCCTCTTTCCATTAAGTTGATTTGCACTGGAGACAGCTGCATGATTTGAATATGGTTCCAATTAAATAAGTGCCAAAGTTTCTATATTGGATATAGAATGGATCGTACCTTGAAAGATGTTAAGGTACGGGGAGTTGTCCAGCTTATGCTTAAAACCAGACACTGGATAACTCAGGGCACGTTTCTGTAATGGCTGTTTGTGGGTTGACCCTGGCTATGACGAGGGTTGATATTCTACCATTTGGAAGATCAATAGTGATATTGTTCTTGACTCGCCACAGTTTTAGTAAAATGGATCTTTTTTCAGAAAACAGTAGTGGGAGTATGGTAGAACTGGAAGTGATTCCAGAACCGCAAACGATTACGGAAAATTTAATAGGACCTAAATATTCAATCAGGTTTGACATTCCATTATCCACTCCGCAGATATGGTGGGTAACCTCAGACACCCGAGAGGTACTTCGGTAGCCTCAAGGACGGTGATAGGGAGGTTCTTATCTACCCAGACTTGACACTACTGTTGTTCCAGGCTATGAGACCCGGTAGGAGGGTTGTCGTAGTAAGTGGGAGCAGCGGAAGCATAGTGGGCAAGTAGCTTATGTCTATTTATAGACTAGAGCAGTTATAGCGGAGATAGACCATCTATTTTGATGTGATAGTCATGGGTTTGACTTCATCAGAATAGGGGATGGATCTGTTAAGAAGGTAGTAGGATGTGATGTCATGCTATTTGGATGACATACACAGAGTGGGAAGCAAAATTCCTATACCACGATCGGTTGTACTGTGGTCGTCACACAGTTGTTTCTCCAGACAGGATATGGATATAATATTTGACATTCTGGTTTCTAGATCTATGGTTTTAGATCTAGAATTGGGTAGTTTCCCAATGTGGGTACTTTGACAGATATTCTAATGGTTTTTAGAATAGTTGACTCCTAGCATGGTGGTGTACCTGCAGGTGATGGAGTCACCCTCTCTAAAGGTGTCGTATAGACTAAAGGGGAGAGGGAAGTGCATGATTGGCAGATCACTTACTTAGGCAATTGAGTCAATCATGAGATGTCAAGTACCACACCAGATGTTGTTTTTGCACTAGATGCAATAAGTTTGTATTAATCCAATCCTGGAGAAACATAAGGAAGCAGTTTTAGAACATAAGTACATGTTCTACGGATTTGATGACGGCAGCCTCTTTCGGGAGACGGTTATCATTCCAGGCTTCAAAGGTGACATGGATGACAGAGTGATTGTCAGAGTTATAGTTTTTCCCTCTGACGAAGAGTGACAGTATTATGGACAGGTGGTCCAAGAGGATACTGTGGGTGGCATGGTGCCGGATAGTGATTAGGTTCAGTGATCGATACAGTCTAAGAAGTTTGGATTTGGAGTTCATTTATGACCTAGGTCACATCAGATATCCAGACATATTCTAAGATAGGTATTACTCAATTCGGGAGATGGCTTTCTCCGCGAACTTGAGATTAAGAGAGATATAGAAAGAAACATCTAGGCGGATCCACTCACTGAGGCTATTTCTCGAACACAATAGTTTTACAAACGGGCTTTGTGAAACTGATTAGTAGAGGAGTTGGATGCTCGGTTTCACACGGGCTGTGAGTAGTCGACATCGCAATAATTAGCCTTGAGTGCAAGTGGGAGATTGTTGGAGATAGTGCCCTCATAGTCAATTATTGGATCGCAGGTACGTGATTGCAATGATTGCGGAGGACCTATACCGGGAGGACAGTCTTACTCGAAATGATAGTATGCTATCTGGTTTGCCTTTATCAGTCGTGTACATGTTCAGGTGACTGATTGCATGTTACACTTTGATAGAGCCCTTAGGATCTTGCTTTACTACCAACAGTATGATGGCGATCATATACGTGAGAGTTGGGTAGTTTATATGCATATCCTTAATTGTGGTCCCTAGTCGTGGGAGTTTCGAGACAGGGCATCGATACTCCGGAGTAGACTAGTGTATACAGTCGAGACCCCGACGAGGGGCGGTGGCCGGTCTCACAAGCCACTGGTGTCAGTTGGATCACCTAATATGTATACAGGTGCTCATTGGGTTATGAGTACACTGGACAGGACTCGCCGGGAATCTGCTAGTTAGTACTATACCTATCGTCAGATAGCAGTTCCCTGGTGACGTGTGTACAGGTTAGTTCATCGACCTGAGGTCGTCATTTGTCTCGTGTGAGTTCCCACTGTGCTTTGATTTCTACCCTACCATGGCTCAAAGGAGTCGTGCAAACAGGTAGCTTTTGGGTACAGTCCCGAGCCATATGGAGGCACGTGAGCGGATCGGCAGGGGATTCGTCTCTCCCGGTATTGGGGGCGAGGTCGTGCTGTGTCTAGGAGAGCCATTACACAAAGTCCATGGCCATGGCAGGAGATTTACTGGTAGGTACTCCAGTAGTATCTCAGGGTGTTATTGGGCTTCACTCCGACACGATTTATACTGCTATTGGGGGTCTGACGTTACTAGCCCCCTAGGTAGATATGCGATACTCATTGACGAACAGACCGGACTGTATATACATTGTCACTGTTAGGCTCAGTAGGGTTTCTGGATGAGTTCGCTCATCAGCCTCCCTTGAGGTCAGTCCATGGGCAGCCGTTACGCATAGCTAGTGCCGCTGACGGTTTATGGTTAAACCCACTGCCAGGGTACTGACGAGTCATTAGAGTCCCCCACAGACAGTTTCCCAAGTTCGGGCGAAACGTTGTAGAGGCCGTATGGTTTTATGGCAGGGTTCGGAAAATGCACGTGCGTTTACGCACGTGTTATTTTTCGGGCAGATAATACTGGTCGGCTTTGGTTTAAGCCGGATCCGAGTATTATATTGAGTAGGTATAATATCTTTGTCTCAGTTGCATTTGTATTCGGTCGTAATACAAATAATGGTATATTTATACAGATACGGGGTTATCCTGAAAGTCGTTTCAGGATCACTTTTGGAAGTTGCCAGTTTCCAGTTTTCTATCAGCCGTCTTTTAACATTCGGTTAAAGACGGATTTATCTTTTCTTGGATGAGGGTGAGTCTTGCTTCTAGAAGCTTCTAGAAGTTTCTAGAATGAGGTGACAAGGATAATGACTCATGCTTTGATTTCTAAACATTCTTGTTTTCCTTAAGATATTCTTTTGTGTTCACATTATGATATTTTGCTTAAGGTTACTCTCCCCTCTCCTACACTCACCCCCCCACTCCATATTAGTGGCCGGCCCTCTCTCTCCTCCCTCACTCTCTCACTTGAGAAAAGATTATGGTTGTTAAAAAGAAAAGACCAAAGTTTTGGATGCATGGAAATTTCATAGTTCATTTCTTGTTCCATTTCATTTCCATCGCCAACTTCATTAACCGATCGTCCACGGACTTGGACGAAGTGAGACAAAGTCATCTACTCATTCTCTACATCATTCTTGGTCGTCTCTTTTAGCAAACTTGATGACCGAGTTGCCTCGAGTCAGAGGCGGGAGCCCGTTTAAAGAATCAGTGATGTGGTGCCACCTGGACGAGCAGATCGGAGATCGAAGAGATCGGAGCAGCCGCAACGGAGCGTGGGATGATGGTCAAAGAACGAAGGACTCGGATCGTTCGGTATAACCTTTCTACACTCTTTACAGTTTGTTAGTTTAGCAATAATGGAAGATCCGGGTTAAAGTATACGATAGCGCCAGATAAAAAGTTTTTGTTCCGCATTTGGTGTCTGTAGACGGCCGGGGCGCTAGCGTAGACTTACAGTTATTGCTGCGAACGATGAGATATTGCCCCAGATGCTGGCGTTAGTGCAGAACGAGTTGTACTAAGAAATGATAGAAGGTCGCTAGTCATCGAGGATGAATGACTAAGACATATGGATCGTTCGCCTACCCCGATGCGAGGTCATCAGGTAGATTGATTCCAGCTAGAGACGACTTCACGCGGAGACGTTGGGAGTCGACAGAGACGATCGAATGTCATAAACCTATTATTCCAAGTTTAAAATAGTCGGAAAGACATGCAGGCAATTCTATGGTCCCTCTAGAAGAATGAAACCCTAACTCGACTTAATGACCGTGTGAAAGCCTTTGAACCTTCGGGTTTGCGGCAGTTCTACAGCGCCATTAGTGAGGCTTGGGTTTGCCCTTCTACGGCTGGACCACCGATGCTGTGGTATGTACTTGATACTATTAAACTGTGCCCAAGATGTTGAGCTCTTGGGGGATTATGAGGTTTTGACGACTCGATCGGATGGCTCGACTTAATTCGGATGCTAGGTGGTGGGATGCATTTCTTGGGAGACTCCCGATACGAGGATAGCCGTTGGAGCTCAGTCCATGCAGCCGCGATGAGACGAGTCCAAAGCAGACGACATTAGAGAAAAGTGGAGTAAGAGGTTCGCACCAGATCTAGACGAGATGACGTTCCACTCCGCAGACATCAAAGATGCGATGCGCATGCCGATGCATATTACTTAGACTTACCTTCCAGAAGGAGTCGCGATGAGTATGCAGTCATTCCAGAGCAAGATACAGATATAGGAAAGGACAACGACTTCCGGACAGTTGTCAGAGACGAGGCATGGAATAGACCGTGAGCAGGATTCCTTCCAGGACACTGCTGCAATGATACTTGCACCCAGGATCAGATGTGTCATGTACATTCAGAGAGCCAGAGGCCGGCGCTAGTGATATGCTGTCTTACGAGTGGTCGTGATGATTGACCGGGAGATGACAAGAGACATGCCAGAACTGGATCATCCCCGTTAGCACACCCGACAGGGCCGATGAGCCGATGGACCGAAAGATTGGTAATTCATAGTGAAGACCTTGACCCAGGAGTGGTCATGGTTACGCACATCAGCAGGACAGAGTTCATGATCATCGACGAGACGTCCCACTAGTGACCGTGACAGTTGGCCGAGATTCTTAGAGGATGCGCTTGAGCGGTACTGTTCCGCCATTATTGATTTCGATGTTTTGGGTGATTTATTCGTATGATTTGATTTTGATGATTGAGGATTTACGATCTTTGCACAGTGTTGCACTTGATATCGTTTTCGTGCTTTAGTTTCACATGTTTATGATTTTACGGTTTTAAACAGTTGAGTTGGTTTTGTGCGTATGCATGCACACGAATTGGTTCCTGCACTCTGTATAGTTATTATATGCTTGCAGTGCAGTGATACGCCTTTTGTGCACTTAGATGCACTGGACTTCGATTTCGATTGTGATACTCGATATTTGTTTTGTGCACCTTGTGCACCTGATTGATTTTGCGCACGTTCGGCGCTTGATATTGGATTTCATGATTTCGTGCACGATGGATGCACCTGATTTGGATTTTCGCGCATGTTGGGCGCATGTTTTGAAGGGTGATTTTGGTGCACACCAGAGGCACTAAATCGAGATTTTTTTTTCGTGCATGTCAGATGCACCTGATTTTGCGGTCAAGCACACATGTTGCCTACGACAGATGTTTCGTGCACACCCGATGCACTTAGATGTTGTTTCTGTGCGCATGTATGGCACATTCATGGATTTTGATTTCCGTGCCCACCAGACGAACGTAGCATTCATGTGCATATTTTGGGATTGATTTCGTATAGAGCAGTACGTTTTTATGATATTGCTATGTGTTTTCGTACTGAGCAGGACTAGTCAGAGGACAGTACCTGAACATATTTTTGCATGCATTGATAGTTATTTAAGGGATTTCCAAAAAGCGAGCTATAGCCTCAGTATTTACCTACGTGTCTGATAGGACACGAAATGTTTAAAATAAGGAGACCCTTCTAAATTGTTTCCAAAACGGCGGAACGTACATTTCAAACAAAGGTATATATGTATATAGTTATTTTCTTATGATAGACGTCCGCCACTGTGCAGTGTTATACGCGTTGCACAGCGACTTAAAAAGATTTGGCATGCATTTCCTTCAGATACTTATAGATATAGATTCGATATTTACATGTATAGTTTCGAGTTATGTCATATTGGTTTTGATTTGGATTTGGCATTGATGTCTTCTCCATGACTCCGATGATTGCGGGATGCTTGAAGGAGTTTTGATTTGAGTTATATACTCATTTTTCAAGCGCCTGCGCTGCGCTACGATTTGTTTTATGTATTTACAATTTCGGAGCCCCGACGACTTGATGGTTTTCTTAGATGTTTTAGTATTTGGGGGAGTTTGAGTTTAAATTCAGGGACCGAATTTCTTTAAGGGGGGAAGATTGTAACGTTTTGAATATCGTTTCGGTGAAATTTCGAAAAAATTCGGTAAAATAAGGGGGTTTTCTGTAAAAAGTCAAAATACAAATATTTTATTATAAAAATTAAATATACATATTCTAGCTATGTAATTGCTATTATTTGGTGTTTATTGAGCCGCTGGTGAAATTTCAAATTTTCTGAAAAAATATTATTTTATTATTATTTTAAGCCGTCACTAATACATTTAATTAGGGAAAATTACAAATTGGAATGAGTTGAAACAAATTTTGTGCATCATAAAACATTAAATAAAATTTTATCAAGTGGTTTTTAGAATGAAATCATTTGCCAAAACGGTTTAGAAATTATTGAAGAAAAATGCTTTTTTTTAGCGTAAATGGATGTTTGGGGTATTGTATTTATCATTTTTCATCACCCGTACCCACACCCACACACCCCCATTCACTTCTCCCCTTGGCTGAATTCAGCAGCCCCCATCTTTTTCCCCACTTGAATTTCAAAGGAAAGAAATGAAAGAAAAGAAAAGAAAATGGATAAATGAGGTGGACTTTTGACCTTGGTTTGACCTTGACTTTCTCCCCCCACTTTCTCTACCTCCCTCTCTCTCCTCTCCCCCTCCCATTCCAGCCGACCCCCCCTCTCCTACAGCAGCAGCAGCCCCCCCATTTCCCTTCTCTTTTCTCTTCAAAACATCATCAAAAATTGCCCCAAAATCCATCATAAAAATCCCAAAACACAAATCCGACTCCTACCCATTTTAGCTTAGCCCGTATAGCACGGATCTTTATGAAAAGAGAGCATTTTGGCAGGCCATGGATGCTTGTGGATCTTCAAATGTTTTTGGGTATAATTCTAAACCTTTTTGCTTAGTTTGTTACTTAATTTCTTAAAGCTGATTTAATTAAGTGTTAATTTGGTTTATGTGAGTTTAATTGCATGATTAAAGATTTCAAGTTAGGGTTTGTTGTGGAAATGAGTTGTGTTTGATTGTGGATGGTTTAGTGATGTGGATTAACATATTTAGTTTTGTAGAAAACTAATCTAGTTGTTAATTACAAGTTGTTAATTGAAAAATGTCCAAATTAAGATTTTGTTGCAAACTAGGTTTTTTGATTTAATTCGAAATATGAGATTAAAAATATGGTTAGGGTTTTTATCATATTATTAACTTTATTAAGTGTAGTTTAACACTTTAGTTCATGGAAATCCAACCTAAATTGTAGTTTGTGCATTTTTGCTATGAAATTGTTAAAAAGGGTATTTTGTAAACTAGAATATTAGGATTTTTGGAATTTAATGAGATTAAATTCCGGAAATTGTTTCTATGACTTATTTAAGATATTTAATAAGTATATTGGCCGCTACATTCATTTAAACATCATGTTTTGTACAAAAACGGCGAATTGTGCTTGCTAGATTTACGGAAAAATGACTTTTTAAGTGAAATTAGGGTTTTTGTGAGTTTTAACCTAGTTTATATTAAAATTAGTGTTCGTGAATGTGCAAATGAGTGTGATTGGATTTTTCTCGATGTTTTGACGTTTGTACATCGACATCGAGGGTTGGTTTGACTATTCTTGCATGCGTAGGCGATAGGTTTGGACCTATGCGTGATACGCGTGCCGATTTGATTTTCGTATGCCGTTTCGATTTCGAATTTAGTTTTAATGCGATACGGTGCGTTATGATATGTAGGTACCCCATGTGGACTTCGAGACGGCAAGCAAGCGCGTGGCGACGTCGGCACCGGCTAGCGAGGACCAGGTGAGTAAATTTATATCTACGGGGAGAAGTCGGGTGGATGATGTATAGCACCCCCGCAGTCCGTGGTGGTGTATACGGATGCGTATACACACCAACAATTATTATATGTTATTTGGGATTAATAACGATGCTTAGGATGGATATTGGTATGTTGGATTATTTTAGCGTTGCGAACCCTAGGGTAGTGTTGCACTACACATACACACATACATACTTGCATACTTTCCTATTGATATGTGCTCATGGGATTCTTTATAGTTATGTGTTCACATGGGTATAAGACTATGTGTTCACATACGGATTGAGGATGATACTTAGGATTGAGCTGAGTCGATGAGATTTGATTTGAGGCCGTGAGATCGGTGATATAGCAGGGTTCGTATCTTAGATACGACATGACGTTGTAGCGGGTCCTTGACGTAGTGTTTCACACTCGTCCATGCTTACGTAGGCGGTATCATGATGGTACTAGACGTAGATCAGTACCCCGATCATGATATTTGATAAAGAGAATACCAGGTGAATAGTATGATGAATGTGATATTGACCCGTACCCAGATTTGGGGATGCCGTACGATGGATTTACGTACGAGCTATATTTTGATGATTGATCCGCACTCTTGACTTGGGATGTCTGGTTATGGATATGATATTATTGAGGCGGGATCACCGACTATACATATACAGGTATGTATATGTATCGACTCAGATGATAGGCGGTTTCCTTACCTGTAGTCCAGCTTGTTAGCTTAACCCTTTAGTTTAGTTTAGTTGTTAGATTAGATTCGATTCTTACCTATTTCAAAACTAACGAATCCTGGGTATTTTAAAAGACAGCCCAAAGGATCCTACGGATATTTAAAAAGACGTATCTTTTCATAAAAACACCGTGGCCCCTATTTTCAAAACCCCATGATTCGTGTTATTTCAAAAGGCACCATTTGTAGGACTTATATTAGATTAATGCAGATTAGTTATAGTTGCGTCTAGTTTTCAGCTCCCGCTCATTTTTGTGGTCCGCTTCGCATCGCATGCTTATTTTATGTTTCATACTCCATTATTGATATCATGCTGTCAGGACAGCAGCGCCATTACTGATGATGCGTATGTACCACGTACACTTAATTGCCGGCTCACACACATCTTCATCGGTAATTGCCATGTCACGTACATCTTAGAAAATATTATTGCTTGACATAGCCTATTAGCTAATAGTTAGACATGATATTAGTGTACTTGCCTTATATGTTAGTTTAGACATTATAGTTATTACCTGTTGCTTCATGCATATTGTTATTCATTGTTATGCCGCATTCATGGATTCTCATGCATATATTCACTATTTTACGTGTTATTGAGGTTTTGGATTAGGATTTCCATGAGATTTTCTGGATTTGGAGGAAAACCGCAAAAACTTATATGAACTGATTTCTCTCTTTTTAAAATAAAAAGTGCGGTTTTCCCATGATGTATGAGTCGTCCACCATGAGTTTGCTGATGGATTTCGAGACCCGATTCGAGGAGACGGATGAACCGTTTTGGGTACATGGTGGACCCGGTAAGGTACCCCGGGGCAAGAAGCGCGTGATGATGACGATGTGAGCCTGGCAGGGGAGCACTACCTACCGGTGATATTACCCGACGCGTCGGATATCCGGAGGATACCGTCGTGGTCTTGAGATGGATGGTAGGGGCCGGTCTGGACTGACGGCGCCCTAGATTTTGTGATTGAGACATTGAGATTGAGACTTGAGGTACATAGATTGTGACACAGAGATATCGAGATATTTGGACACTTGTTTTGTGTCGATGCTGGGCACTGTTTTATGCTGATTTCATATATGGTACCTCATTTCTTTTAAAATACAGAAATCTCACTGATTTATGAAACCAGATTTATTCAGTACAGGCATTCTGTTTCATGCATTCATACATCATCTGTAAGGTTAGCCTAGCACCCTATGAACCCTTTTGAAGCATCACATGACCCAAAGTTATAATTTTTAAGGTGCTAAACTAACATGCAAAGGGATCGATCCTAGAAAAATTAGGGTAACTAAACTTTAAGTCAATAAAAAGAGGGTTTAGAGACTACAACCTTTGTAGCTTCCGTTTAGCTTGACTCTTTAGACTCTTGGGTGTTGGAAGAAGGTCCACTTATAGTCCTCTCACGTCCACGACGATCCACCCGGAGTTTCCCGTCCAAGCTTGCTTCTTTGGAAAAACAAAGAGAACACTCTAATCAAGTTGGCTAAACTTGATTAGAATGATGTTGTAGCTATGGATCTCACTTCAAAATCCTATTTTTATGAGTATTTTACTCTCTTACAAGGACTAGAGAGCAAAGCATGGAGGTTGATGAAGATGGTGGTCTTTTGTGAAGAAGAGAATGAATTATCCTTGAAAGAGAAAAGAAAAATAACTATATATATTTTTCTTTCTCATAACCAACCATGGTTAGATTTAAAGATATCATTTGATTTAAGTTAAAAGCATAATAAGAAAATAAACCATGGGTTAAAAGTTAGGTGAGCATGGTACAGTTTAGAAGAGTGTAGAAACTCTTAAATGATTTAACCCATTTTTCATTTCCTTTTGCTTTAATTTAAATCCAATAATAATCCAAAAATAACCATGGTGTAATTCTTATATATCCACCATTCTCATTATATAAACAACCATGATAAAAATTGATATATGTATGCATGTGTGCTTGCACATCAATATGTGCATGAACAAGAATGAATGCATACATGCATGCATACATCCAAAATAAGCAAGATAGGATTTGTAGTGAGAAACTAATGGTGAATCAACACTTGATTCACTAATCCGGTCATATCACATATGACCCGACCATTAGCAAGCCGCCCAATTAATATACGGTATCCCATACACGCATTTTAATCGGGTCCAAGCGCATATCGCATACGCGCACCACAACTTTTCGCCTGGACTAGGTAACTCCTATGTGGGACTCTAAGACTCGTCAATACGCCGGCAGTGGGTGATGATCATATCAAACACCCCCAAGCTGCAAGCGGTCAGCTAAACGTAACGGCCACCCGGGTATTGAGTGATTAGAAGAAAACAAGCGAACCTGTTACAACTCCCGTCGAGCCATCCGGCAACACTACCGTACAGTCCGGTCTCTTTGTCAGATATGCTGCATATCGAGCCTAGGGATGGTCACGTCGACCCCAATAACTCAATAAGTCGTGCCGGTGAATGGTCTATAACAGATCGAGAAACTACTGATAACACTTATCATCAAATCTCAGCAGCCCTGGCCAGGGACTTGCTGTTATAACCAGTCAGGCACAGTACAGCATCAACTACCAATATCGGGAGAGACGAAACCCCTCCTATCTCTCATTGCCTTCGTGTGTCTCGGGACTGTACCCAACGGCCACCTGCTTGCACGACTCAGTAGAGCCGTGGTAGGGTGGTAATCAAAGTACAGTGGGAGAACACACAAGGCTCTATGACGATCTCGGGTCTACAGACTAACCTGTACCAGTGTCACCTGAGAACTGCTATCCGACGATAGATATAATTCCATATAGGAGTTCTCGGTGAGTCCGTCCAGTGTACCCAGTCACCACTGAGCACCCGTATATGATCTTGATGTCAAACATCGATGAATGTGGGAACATTCATCGCCCATCGTATGGGTCTAGTATCATATACGCTAGTCTACTCTGGTATATCAATGCCCCGTCTCGATATACCTACGACTAAGGACGTTCCAGGATATGCTTATAGACTACAGATGTCCCACTAGTATGATCTCCATCATAATCAGAGTAGTCAAGCCGATATCCTCAGGGCTTTATCAGCATGTATGAATGAATAAAAGCATGATCAAATCAACATGTCAGATAAAGAAGAACCAGATAGCATACTATCATGTCGAGCAAGAATGCAAACTGAATATATATACATGTATAGATACATCCACTATCACATAATGGCCTCTTGGGCATACATATATCCAACAATCTCCCACTTGCACAAAGGCCAGTTATTGGCGTATCTCATACCTAACATCTCAAAAAGTCGCTCATGCTGTGGCTGAGGGAGGGCCTTGGTGAGTGGATCCGCGACGTTGTTCTTTGTGTCAACTCTCTTAATCTCGATCTCGTGGCGATCTACAATCTCCCGGATCAAATGAAAGCGCCTCAGGATATGTCTGGACCACTGATGGGATCTGGGCTCCTTGGCTAACGCCATTGCCCCATTATTGTCACAATACAAAGGTATTGGATCAATAATGGTTGGAACTACTCCTAGCTCCGAGACGAACTTC
The DNA here is from genome assembly GCA_030015575.1 of Agapanthus africanus. Classification (NCBI taxonomy): domain Eukaryota; kingdom Viridiplantae; phylum Streptophyta; class Magnoliopsida; order Asparagales; family Amaryllidaceae; genus Agapanthus; species Agapanthus africanus. The sequence goes on from JASDDO010000029.1 coordinate 289,500,782, forward strand.
TTCATCCAGACGGCTTCCTTGGCGGCATCATTTGCAGCAATGTACTCAGCTTCCATCGTAGAGTCTGCAACGGTATCTTGTTTGGAACTCTTCCAACTTACCGCCCCTCCATTGAGGGTAAATACAAACCCTGAGATAGATTTGCTGTCATCCTTATCGCTCTGGAAGCTCGAATCGGTAAAGGCCTCCATTTGGAGGTCTGTATTACCATACACCAAGAACAATTCTTTAGTCCTTCGTAAGTACTTAAGAATGTTCTTCACAGCTGTCCAGTGGTTCTCCCCTGGGTTGGATTGATACCTGCTTACAACACTAAGTGCATAAGCTACATCTGGGCATGTACATAACATCGCATACATTATAGATCCTACTGCCGAAGCATAAGGTATAATGCTCATGCGAGCTCTCTCTTCATCGGTCTTTGGACAAGAATCCTTGGAGAGAGTGACTCCATGGCAAGCGGGTAAGGCACCCCGCTTGGAGTCTTCCATACTAAACCTTTTTAGGATGGTGTTGATGTACCTGGTTTGGGACAATCCCAACAACTTTTTGGATCTATCCCTATTGATCCTTATGCCCAGGATGTATGTGGCATCACCCAGGTCCTTCATGGAGAACCTCAGTGATAAGAATGATTTGACCGACTGTAGCATAGGAATATCATTTCCTATCAGAAGAATGTCATCCACGTACAATACGAGGAATGTGACAGCTCTTCCTACAGCCTTCCTATAAACACAAGGTTCATCTGGATTTTTGATGAAATCAAACTCTTTGATAACATCATCGAAACAGATGTTCCAACTCCGAGATGCCTGCTTTAACCCATATATGGATTTAAGCAATCTACATGCTTTCTCGCTACTCCCACTGTCAATGAAGCCCTCTGGCTGATCCATATAAACGCATTCTTCTAAATCTCCATTTAGAAATGTTGTTTTAACGTCCATCTGCCATATTTCATAGTCGTAGTGAGCAGCAATAGCAAGTAGGATCCGAATGGATTTAAGCATGGCTACGGGCGAAAAAGTTTCGTCATAGTCCAAACCTGGTCTTTGACGAAAAACTTTCGCCACAAGTCTTGCCTTATAGGTCTCTACCTGCCCATCCACACCAATCTTTCTTTTAAAGATCCATTTGCACCCTACAGGTTTTACCCCAGGGGGTACAACGTCCAAAGTCCATACTTTGTTGGTGTACATAGACTCCATTTCGGATCTCATGGCATCCAGCCACTTCACAGAGTCACCACTCGTGATAGCTTGCTGAAAACTGGTAGGATCATCATCTTCCATGATACAGTCTTCTCTGTCACCATCTATGAGGAAACCGTAGTACCTCTCCTGTGGGCGAGAAGTCCTACCAGACCTACGGAGTGGCCGAGGTTCTTCAGTTTCTGTTGCAACAGCCGGTTCAACCAAATCGTCATTTGTAGTTTGTGTCTCCAGAACCTCTTCTAGATCTACCACCTTGCCATCATCTTTATCTGTGAAAAACTCTTTTTCCAAGAATGTGGCATACTGAGAAACAAACACTTTTTGTTCCTCTTTATGGTAGAACAGATATCCATAAGAATTCTTTGGATATCCCACAAAGTTACACATGACTGACCGTGTCTCGAGTTTGTCCGGATTCTGTTTTTTAACATAGGCCGGGCAACCCCAAATCTTAATTCTTTTAAGAGATGGTCTCTTCCCATTCCATATCTCATATGGCGTGGTAGACACGGCTTTGGTTGGAACCCTGTTTAGCAGAAACGCTGCAGTCTCCAATGCATGTCCCCAAAACGAGACTGCTAACTCAGCGTCACTCATCATGGACCGGACCATATCTAATAGGGTCCTATTCCGTCGTTCTGACACACCGTTGTGCTGTGGTGTGTAAGGAGGAGTGAGCTGAGAGAGAATCCCATTCTCTTTTAGGAAGTTTGCAAATTCTGTACTGAGATACTCTCCACCTCGATCTGATCGAAGCATCTTAATACTCAAGCCGGTTTGTTTTTCTACTTCTTGTTTATATTCAATGAATTTCTCGAAAGCGTCGGACTTGTGCTTTAATAAAAATACATGACCGAATCTTGAGAAATCGTCAGTGAATGTAATGAAGTATGAAAAACCGCCTCTAGCCTGTGTAGACATAGGCCCACATACATCACTATGTATGAGGCCCAGGAGCTGAGTAGCTCTTTCTCCGTGTCCGGTAAATGGAGTTTTGGTCATTTTACCCTTGATACAAGACTGGAAAGTTGCATAAGATTTATATTCAAAAGAATTTAAATATCCATCTTTGTGTAACTTGTTTAGTCTTGTTTCGTTAATATGACCAAGTCTACAGTGCCAAAGAAAAGCTTCATTTAATTCTGAAAGTTTTCTTTTATTAGTGTGTTGTATACTGAAAACTGTGTGTTGATTTAGGACATACATTCCATTATTAAGCGTACCATACCCAACCAACATTTGATTCAGGTGAATGTTCATAACATTGTTCTGCAACACAAAATTATATCCTTCATTGTCCAACAAAGAAACGGATATTATATTACATAGCATACTTGGTACAAAATAACATGGATTCAAAATCAAAATACATCCAGATGGCAACCCCAAGTGATACTCTCCCACTGCGACTGTATGTACATTGGAACCATTTCCAGCGCGGAGAGTATGGTCACCTGTCCTCAAAACCTTGCTATTTCTCAGCCCCTGCATAGAATTGCAAATGTGAGAACCTGAACCGGTATCCAATACCCAGGAAGCAGAGTTTATAGAAAAACAGTTTTCAGTCACAAACGCACCTGAAGCAGAAGCATCACCATGCTTCTTCTTGAGACTTAGGTACTCCGTGCAGTTGCGCTTCCAATGTCCTGTCTTGTGGCAGTGAAAACACTCGCCTTTCCCCGGGTCTCCAGCTGTGGACTTTCCCTTTCCCTTCACCTTTTTGACTCCGCCCTTAGGATTAGTGGGTTTCTTCTTTTTCTTTCCCTTGGCCTTAGCTTTTGGGCGAGAAGAAGAAGACTGTCCAATGGTCATAACGGGAGTCTTTGCTGACTTCATAGTGCTCTCTGCACTCCTTAACATATTAAGGAGTTCAGGGAGGTCCTTCTCCATGCCATGCATGTTGAAGTTCACTATGAACTGAGCAAAGGTGGAGGGGAGGGACTGCAGAATAATATCTATATATTGTTCATTGTCCATTGTCCATCCAAGGTCCTCAAGCTCTTCTATAAGAGCTATCATCTTCAACACATGGTCTCCTACTGGTGCGCCAGGGGCCATTCGCATCTGAAACAGTTTCTTTGATGCTTCGTATCGTAATACGCGGGATTGCTCCCCATACAACTCCTTTGTATGGAGCAGTATCCCGTGAATGTCCATGTCCTCGTGCTGCTTTTGATGTGTGTTATCCATCGATGCAAGCGCGAGGCATGTGGCCGTGGCACAGTCAGCGTCCCATGTCTTGCGGACTTCAATGTCCGCAACTGAGGATTTTGGACCTGGGACGGGCGGGGCTGAAGCCGTGAGGACATATGATACTTTATCATAAGTCAAGGTGATCTTCAGATTCCTTAGCCAGTCTTTATAGTTGGTCCCATTCAGTTTGTTTTTATCTAGTAGAAGCTTAAGTCCAGTCATTGGTATCTGCCATTAAGAGAGAGAAAAGAATACACTCAGCGAAAGCTCTTGCACAGATTAGATTGGTTTATTATCTTGTCTAATCGATGTTTCCCACTGCTTTTTATCAAGTTTTTCTTTCAAACCTTAAAAAGAAAAACTAGCCAGGATTAATTACAGTCTACAACTTCGCTAACCGTTCAGCCAGTCCAGTGTCGGTACTTTGAGGGAGGTTCCCCGTGCTTTCGCACGGACCTAATTAGAGTAAACCTCGTTTTCCCAGAGGCGGAGCCCAGTTAACACCTTTCTAGACACCTAATGAGTTAGCTAATTGTAAACTGTAAAACTCTCCTAGGAGCAACTATTGCCCACAGTGGGATCGGGATCCAACCATCACATGGAAGGTATGCAATCTCATTGCAAATTTCAACACTTGAAATTCCCGATGTAATTTTTTACCCCTAGTACTTATGACCTTAACTATGGTCAACAAATCATAAGTACCAGTCAAGTTCTACCCGTCATTTCTTGATCAATTAGACCCACCCATATCACCCTTAACTATGGTCAACAAAGTCGCATGAATGTCCTAATTAATCTGCATCATATGCAGTGTAGGAAGACATCACTTAGCTACCGTACACTACGCCTTAACTAAAGTCAACAAACGTAGCACGAATACTAAGTACTCTACTTCCTAAAATGACGGAGGGTTGCGAATGATTTTTAAGAAAATCTTTAACGCTTTGAACTTGATATCGTTGTAGAATCAAACAGTTTTCAAAAGGAGTGGCTTAGGCTCCGCAGTTTTGAAATGTAGCTTTTTCATAAATAGCCGAGTAGTTTTTAAATCTGATTCTACAACATCTTTTAGGTTTATTTTCTTAACATTAATCACATTAATGTAATCCCATCATTTAAGTCCTTAAGCCAATCACAGAAAAGAAACGAAAATAACACGTACGCTTATGCCATCTGCATTCGCCGCAATGTTCCGTTATGCACCGTTAGGTTACTTAACTAACGGCATACCGGGACGGGACTAGCGCGGGTGTAAAACATAAGCAACGTCTACTATATATCATATATATACTATGTCATTCGTCTCAGATATCACAGAACACAGGCAGCAGAAACATAGATATAACGTGGGATATCCTAGGACGTCCGTATTTAGTATTTAGCCAGAATAGAAAATACGGATTCCACAGTCGCGATGAATAGCCAAGCCCACACCCTGGACCCCTACGAGAGCGGCAAGTGACCCTACCAATCCTAGAGTTTAGGAGACCCGGTCTCGACTCCTCGAGATGGCCTCCCACTGAACCCCAGAACCCGGTCACCTGTGCTCCCCTCCTTGGGTCCATCCTAATGCGGAAAAGTAAATAATATACAACACTGGTGACACAACCGCAACCTGGAAGTGCCCCAAATAAAAGAATATTACATTACATTTACATGAATGAAAATATAAAACTCTTATCTCATAAAAAAAAACCCCCGGCTATTCGATCGCGACAATCCTGCACATCATATCTCAGCAACACATAATATCACATATCATCAACGTAAGTAAGTATGCGTACCCCAATTGTCGTTGATGTATAGCAACGAAACCGGCGATATCTAACATACTACACTTACGGTCACAGAAAAGAAAGTGTAAAACTACAATATTTGGAATCCAGATTCTCTTTAGACATCATAAATGCGAAATATCATATATTTCGTATTTCATGCCTACACTATATGAATTTCACATATTGTATCACATTCCAGATAAACAGACAGTATTAAAGTTTTCGAACGAACAATCAAGCACCCAAGATTCACTAAAGCTCAACACTTGAGCAGGGTTCAAAAGATCCGGAGTGTGACACAGTAGTGGCGGTCCAGCCGTAGAAGGGTCAAGCCAACGCCTCACATGTGGCACGCCGTACTGCCCCAAACCCTAGGGTTCAAAGGGCAGTTCGAGACGGTCACATAATCGAGTTAAGGTTTGTTGTCTTCTAGAGGGACCACCGTAAAAAGACTTGCACGTATCTCCAAACTATTTAAACCCCGTGAATATTGAGTAAATGATATTCGTTCAAACACTTCAATACTTTCTAGTTTACCCGGAAAAGAAAACGAAATGAAAATTCCGATCGAAACCACGAGTCCAAAAACATCTCCAGAATTTTTCAAAAGCAGATTCAGATTAAACATACTCAAAATATACTATAGCAGGTAAAGAAAAACACTGTGTAAAAAATAGGTCAAAGATCCCCTTATATGGCCGCGGATCCGCGGCCTAAGCTTGCTTATGCCGCAGTTCCGCTGCCAAAAGTACTGTTCATGGTCACGAATTTTCCAGTTTGTCTTATATTTACCTGCTCTATTTTTTGAGAATTTTTAATTCTGAAAAAAGTCAGTTTTTAAAAAATTTCCAGAGAGCACCCTTAAAAGTCGTATTTTCGGTTCGATCGGAGATTTAACTCCGTAAAAAGGTCGCCTAATGTTCTAGGTCGGCTCTGATGCCAATGTAAGTTTAGCCTAGCACCCTATGAACCCTTTTGAAGCATCACATGACCCAAAGTTATAATTTTTAAGGTGCTAAACTAACATGCAAAGGGATCGATCCTAGAAAAATTAGGGTAACTAAACTTTAAGTCAATAAAAAGAGGGTTTAGAGACTACAACCTTTGTAGCTCCCGTTTAGCTTGACTCCTTAGACTCTTGGGTTTTGGAAGAAGGTCCACTTATAGTCCTCTCACGTCCACGACGATCCACCCGGAGTTTCCCGTCCAAGCTTGCTTCTTTGGAAAAACAAAGAGAACACTCTAATCAAGTTGGCTAAACTTGATTAGAATGATGTTGTGGCTATGGATCTCACTTCAAAATCCTATTTTTATGAGTATTTTACTCTCTTACAAGAACTAGAGAGCAAAGCATGGAGGTTGATGAAGATGGTGGTCTTTTGTGAAGAAGAGAATGAATTATCCTTGAAAGAGAAAAGAAAAATAACTATATATATTTTTCTTTCTCATAACCAACCATGGTTAGATTTAAAGATATCATTTGATTTAAGTTAAAAGCATAATAATAAAATAAACCATGGGTTAAAAGTTAGGTGAGCATGGTAGAGTTTAGAAGAGTGTAGAAACTCTTAAATGATTTAACCCATTTTTCATTTCCTTTTGCTTTAATTTAAATCCAATAATAATCCAAAAATAACCATGGTGTAATTCTTATATATCCACCATTCTCATTATATAAACAACCATGATAAAAATTGATGTATGTATGCATGTGTGCTTGCACATCAATATGTGCATGAACAAGAATGAATGCATACATGCATGCATACATCCAAAATAAGCTAGATAGGATTTGTAGTGAGAAACTAATGATGAATCAACACTTGATTCACTAATCCAGTCATATCACATATGACCCGACCATTAGCAAGCCGCCCAATTAATATACGGTATCCCATACACGCATTTTAATCGGGTCCAAGCGCATATCGCATACGCGCACCACAACTTTTCGCCTGGACTAGGTAACTCCTATGTGGGACTCTAAGACTCGTCAATACGTCGGCAGTGGGTGATGATCATATCAAGCACCCCCAAGCCGCAAGCGGTCAGCTAAACGTAACGGCCACCCGGGTATTGAGCGATTAGAAGAAAATAAGCGAACCTGTTACAACTCCCGTCGAGCCATCCGGCAACACTACCGTACAGTCCGGTCTCTTCGTCAGATATGCTGCATATCGAGCGTAGGGATGGTCACGTAGACCCCAATAACTCAATAAGTCGTGCCGGTGAATGGTCTATAACAGATCGAGAAACTACTGATAACACTTATCAGCAAATCTCAGCAGCCCTGGCCAGGGACTTGCTGTTATAACCAGTCGGGCACAGTACAGCATCAACTCCCAATATCGGGAGAGACGAAACCCCTCCTATCGCTCATTGCCTTCGTGTGTCTCGGGACTGTACCCAACGGCCACCTGCTTGCACGACTCAGTAGAGCCGTGGTAGGGTGGTAATCAAAGTACAGTGGGAGAACACACAAGGCTCTATGACGATCTCGGGTCTACAGACTAACCTGTACCAGTGTCACCTGAGAACTGCTATCCGACGATAGATATAATTCCATATAGGAGTTCTCGGTGAGTCCGTCCAGTGTACCCAGTCACCACTGAGCACCCGTATATGATCTTGATGTCAAACATCGATGAATGTGGGAACATTCATCGCCCATCGTATGGGTCTAGTATCATATACGCTAGTCTACTCTGGTATATCAATGCCCCGTTTCGATATACCTACGACTAGGGACGTTCCAGGATATGCTTATAGACTACAGATGTCCCACTAGTATGATCTCCATCATAATCAGAGTAGTCAAGACGATATCCTCAGGGCTTTATCAGCATGTATGAATGAATAAAAGCATGATCAAATCAACATGTCAGATAAAGAAGAACCAGATAGCATACTATCATGTCGAGCAAGAATGCAAACTGAATATATATACATGTATAGATACATCCACTATCACATAATAGCCTCTAGGGCATACATATATCCAACATCATCCATATGATATATTGCTACCTGAGGCACTGACACGGGCATATGAGATTACACTCGGGTTAGATATTTACCCTAGCCTTGTTATAGGCTACGTGTTATTCATATATTTGAGGATATATTATGATCATTGACCTAGGTTGCGTTATTTATACGATTTCTGTGCGTAGATATTTTTCTATTCACGAGTTGGCAACTCACCCCCGTTGTGCCCCAGTTTCTTGCAGGTTTGCCGTACAGGTTTCTTTACGGCTTGCGGGCATAGTTTCCTTCGGATGATTTGCTAGTAGGTGGGTTTACTTGTATCGTACCCCCATTTTATATCTTGTATATTATTATTCTGTTGTATCTAGACGTTCCATCAACCAAACATGTATTTATTTTGAGTTAGAGACCAGTGATGTTTTTCTTTCGACCTTAGAGTCGCACGTTTTATTTTTGTGGTTTTCTTGTGGTTTTTAGTTTTTGATTCTCGCCGGTGGCGTTGTATATTTTATTGCTTGTGTGGTTGTGGCCGTCGATTGACGAAGAGCTAGCTCCCGCTTGGGGATGCCCATTTATTGATTTCGTATACTATCCATGTTGTATCCCGTTTGGGGGCCAGTATTTACAAAGGAGACTCTGCCGAAATTTTCTGTAAATTTTTGATGTTTTAAAAACCGCATAATACGACTTATACTATTGAAACTACTTGCTTTAAGTTGGTTTTTCCTGCACTCTACTACTTTTCTTAGTTCGGATTTCTGGGTTTTCGGTTTACTTAGATTACGTACGCCTCAAGACGTTCGTAGTTTCAGTGCCGGTCATGTTCCGTACTTTCGGGTCGTGACAACTAGTCAGTTTCACAAAGCTCGTTTGCGAAACTATTGCGTTCAAGGAAAAGCCTCAGTGAGTGGATCCGCCCTGATGTTTCTTTCTATGTCTCTCTATATCTCAAGTTCGCGGAGAAAACTATCTCCCGAAATGAGCAATACCTGTCTTAGAGTATGTCTGGATATCTTATGGGACCTAGTTCATAAATGAACTCCAAATCCAAACTTCTTAGACTGTATCATCAACTGAACATAATCAGTATCCTGCGCCATGCCTCCCTCAGTATCCGCCTGGACCACCTGTCCAATATACTGCCCCTTGTCAGAGGGAAAACCATAACTCTGACAGTCACTCTGTCATCCAGGTCACCTTGGAAGCCTGGAATGATAACCGTCTCCTAAAGGAGGCTGCCGTTATCAAATCCCTAGAACACGCACTTATGTTCTAAAGCTGCTTCCTAATGTTTCTCCAGGATTCGATTAATGTCAACTTATTGCATCTACTGCAAAAACAACATCTAGTATGGTACTTGACATCTCATGATTGACTCAATTATCTAAGCAAGTGATCTGCCGATCATGTACAACCCTCTCCCCTTTAGTCTGTAAGACACCTTTAGAGAGGTGACTCCATCACTTGCAGGTACACTACCGTGCCAGGAGTCGACCATTCTAAAACACCTTTAGAATGCCGTTAAGGTACCCAGATTGGGAAACTACCCAAATCTAGATCTAAAACCATAGATCTAGTAACCAGAATATCTGATATAATATCCATGCCCTATGTGGAGAAATCACTGTACGACAACCAAAGTATAACCGATCGTAGTATAGGAATATCATTTCCTACTCTGTATATGTCATCCAAATATCAGGACATCACACCCTAATACCTTCTTAACAGATCCATCCTTTATTCTGATGAATTCAAACCTATGACTGTCAAATCAGAAATTGATGATCTATCTCCGCTATATCTGCTTTAGTCTATAAATAGAAATAAGCCACTTGTCCACCAATGCTTCCGCTGCTCCCACTGACCATGACAACCCTCTGGCAGAGTCATATACACATGTACTTCTAAATCTAGTTTAGCACGACGCTATACTCATCTTCCTGCCGGGTCTCACAGTCTGGAACAACAACAATGGCAAGTCTGGGTAAACAAGAACCTCCCTGTCACCGTTCTTGAGGCTACCGGAGTACCTTTCGGGTGCCTGAGGTTACCCACCATATCTGCGGAGTGGCCAATGGAATGTCAAACCAGATTGAATCTTTAGATTCTTATCAAATTTTCAGTAATCGTTTGCGGTTCTGGAATCACTTCCAGTTCTACCATACTCCCACTACTGTTTTCCGAAAAAATCCATTTTTATTAGAACTGTGGCAAGTCAAGAACAATATCACTATTGATCTTCCAGATGGTAGAAAGTCAGCCCTCGTCATAGCCTGGGTCAACCCACAAACAGCCACTGCAGAAACGTGCCTTGAGTAATCCAGAGTCTGGTTTTAAGCATAAGCTGGACAACTCCCCGTATCTTAAGAATGTCAAGATATGAACTTTTCTATATCCAATACAGAAACAGAGGCACTGATTTAATTGAACCAGATTCAAATAATGCAGCTGTCTCCAGTGCATGTCAAGTAAATGGAGAGAGGTCGATTAACATTACTCAACTTAGGAGTTCTTCCAATTATGAGTAACCTGAAAAAGAAGCAAGTTCTCTTAATCATTACTATCAACTGAACACCATACACAAATATCTACATCTTCGATCACCTTGAAGAATCCAGATACTTGCAACATTTGGTTCTCTACTTTATTCTTATACCTATAACTTCTCAAAACTCAGAACCAGCATTTCTACGAAACACATGTCTGAGAACTAGAGAAGTCAAAAGTAAACAGAATATAGTACGAGTACCAACCCCTCTATCCTAATAGACACTGGACAATATACAATACTCTGTATATGTCCCCTGAGTCTAACAACTCAATCCCTATGTGTCGTAGGTTGAAAACTGTACTATGGTTATGATGAATTACACCGCTGTTGAATACTCTTTACCTAACCATCCACTGATATAAGTAAATGTCATAGACATAATATCACAAAGTTATATCTCACTCTATAAAAATAGACGTACAAATATATCAATTTGAAATTGGTGCATAACAGCGGATATTCAAAACCAAATATTTGCCGTCCGGCAAACAACCCTGGCGATTTCCTCAAATATCACTAATTACAACAAATTCTGATGTAATGATGATGATCACCTAATTCCCAATGACTTACTCCCACTCATCATCTGTAAAACCATACAGGTGTGAGAATCATACCTGGTAAATACATACCCTGGAGTATGGACTAATTGGGAAATCAGTTTTCTATTAACTGTACACAGTGAAACTAAAACATGTAAATGTTTCGAAGGGGTATCTGGGTATTCCTAGTAATACCTCTTCCATTATGAGATTCACAACTGTAACCGTATATTTCTTTACTATCTCTCCAAATCCCTTTATATGTCTTTAGTCATTACCTTCTGTACACCCTCTTAGGCTAAATGGTTTTCTTCCTTCCCTACCGTTCGGCACCGCCTATGCTTTGGAAGAAGACTATCCAATAAGCAAAATGGGTGTACTGTCCCAATCTTAGGAGCACTCGCAACCTGAGAGAAGGTAAAAATAAAAGACAACAAAATAAACCTTATTCCTATTTCTCCTGAACCAGAATCCATCCCCGAACTGGAACAAGTTCCTTTCGAGTTCGTATATAACCATACGATGGAGTATCTAATAAACTGTGGATCTTTGTAGTGATACGGAGTGTCCTGGAGAAATACAAAGGTGATTTAGGATTGGCGAAGAAATACTTGGTTTGGTTACCTTGGTTCAAGATTTTTAGTTTAGGGTTGGGTCAAGGTCGCTGCCAAAGAGAGAGAGAGAGAGAAAATAAACACTTAGCGTGCACTATAACTTAGATTAGGTTGTTTAATCACTTTATCTAATCAGGATGGCTCCCACTGTTTCCTCAAATTCTCCTTCAAAGCTTAAAAGGAGAATTAGTTGGGATCATCAGAAAATCACCCGAGGAGAAACACCTACTCATCAGTAGGAATCGAGATCTAACTATCATCGCATGAAAACTCGATGGAAGCCACTCAAGTCACCACACTCCAAAAGGAATGCGCATGCCTGGTATGTTTCATTTATGTTTGAAACTCCCGATATGATTTTTGCCCCTAGGACCTGAGTGACCTTGACTGAGCCAACATATCTAAGGGTCCTAGTCAAGTTCAACCCGTCAATATCTTGATTGCATTAAAGCTACCTGCACGAGTCCTTGACTGAGCCAAAATGACCGTACGACTGTCCTAACCAATCACATTACTATGCAACAAAAAAGCACTACATAGCTATCGAACATTACGCCTCGGCTGAGCACGACATACGTAGCATGAATACTAAGCAATACTAATCTAAAATGACGGAGGGCTACGTCTGGTTTTGGTGAAAAATCTTTAACGTAATGAACTTGATATCGTTGATGGAACCCAAGCTGTTTTACAAATATATAGTGGCATAAACTTTTGCTAAAGAGGTCACGTTCTGTGAAGGGATCGAGGCTCTTTCTTCGTCGAGTGAGGTGCTGGATATTCCTAACTGAATATCGCAATGCAAAGCAAAAGAATCGACTATAGGGAAGTTATTACAATGTCATAAACTTTTTCCTAAGAGGTCATTCCCCATGAAGGGATCTCGGCTCTTTTCTCATAGAATGAGGTGCTGGATATTCATAACCGAATACCGTTGTGCAAAGCAAAAATCAATGTCTGTAATAACAGTTTTCAAAAATTAGTTCCAACTACATCATTTCATTTATTTTTCCTTGCATTGATCAAAATTAACTGTCACGACCCAATTTGGACATATGACCGGCACTTAGACTACGAAACGTCAATAGGCATAACGCAATTCATGTAAGCCGAAAACCCAGTAAGCTAAACCATTACTAGAAGGAAAAGATAAAACACATTTAATGCTCGATGCAAAACTTTAAACTTAAGATTTTTTTTCATAAAAATTTCGGCAACACCTCCTTTGTAAAAACAAGCCCCAAAACAAGTACAAACATATGATAAAAGTAAAGCATCCCCAAACGGGAGAAAATCTTTCCCAACGGCGGAAACAACCACCACAATAGATATATACAACACCGTAGCGAAGAAAAGATAACCCACATATAAAAAAGGCTGGCTCACATAAGCACGACAACCAGAGTCATAAGAATATACAACATCGATCCTCACAACTCGTCTCTAAATCAATAGATGAAGGTGATAGATGGAGAGTACTAGATACAAGAAACATACAATGTACATCATCGGATAACCGCAACCCACCTAAAGCAAACGGCCTCACTACCAACTGTAGCGGTATCCACAAAAGTAGAGATAATAAGGCGTCCTGCCGCGACCACTCTGATGATCAGACCTGAAAAACCCTGCGGCACAACGGGGTGTGAGTTTCCATTTCGTGAATAGTATATAACATCATACCTCAATAGCAAGTATGCGCTAATAGCAATAATCTATCACATGTAATCTGATAGCATAAGTATGGCAATATGTATATGCAACAGTCATGAAAGGTACTCTATTAGTTACTCCTAATGCATGAAGCAAATGCATATCAAATAAATGCAGAGTATGAGATAAAACATGCCATCCTCACGGAATCCTCATTGCGGCGAACCAGTGTCCATCAAGACAATCTAAATCCCAAATTCCCTCAAATCGGCCCACATATCGGCCCCTCAGATCGGCTTTCTCATCGGTCCTCACATCGGCCCCTCACATTGGCCCCTCACATCATAATGAATAAGAATACATGCACATATCATGATGATGATATATATTATATAGGTATACATATATAACATCGTCCCATAGCATTGATATATATATATATATACATGTGTGTGTGTGTATATATATATATATATATATCAGCATCCCATACTACCGATATATATACCCAGGAGTAAAACATCCAGAAAACATTATATGAAATCCATATATCAACGCGAAATCCATGAAATATAATATACGCAACATGAAACAGTAATATGAGCATATAAAGGAAAAATCGCTATTTAACTCCAACAAGTTATTAAATATATCATGCGGTTTCTAATTTCTCCGAAATCCAACGCAACATCATATAAAGGTGAACATATAGCTATAGTCAGGTATGCCTAACCATGTCGGTATAGTAAGAGGTACATGTAGCTATGTCTCATATGTGTATATATCTATCTCTAATGATACAATCCTATATAGATCTATAGGAAGCTAACATGTAGGCATGGCAAGGCATATGTGTAAGCATGTAGATATACAGGTACGGTATATGTCGTATGCATAATGGAATATGAATCACGATCACAATGTCCCTAACCAACCAATATCATATATGTATGTGTGTTGTGCGTGTCTTGGCAATTATCTACGGTGTGGGTGGCATACAATCAGTGCTCATGCAACATGAACTGTCAATAATAGTGCAATGTCCAAGCACATCAAATAATAGTATGCAATGAAATTTTATGCACAATCTCTATATGTGCAATATAAAATGCGGCTAATATCATATCATATCTTGCCCTGACGCATAACGCCATGCGGGCGAATTCCCCGTAGATGTTAAATCTACTCGCAGACAGTCGCGGGCTAGGTAAATCAAATCACCTGCTTCCCTTTCTTCGCAGCGTCTGAAGTCCCCGCCTGCGATCCTATTAACACAAAACATATCCAGTGCACAAATCTCAGAAATCGATCAATATCATGTACACACTACGTTTAACCAACGCACCAACTCCAAACCAACCCATAAGTGTTTGTCTAACAGCTATCATGTGTGGCGGCACACCAAAACTAACCCAAATGCAACAGCCAAACAAGATCGCGAACTGTGTCGGATAACGTAACACACGTACTCAAAACACTAGATTATGCACAAGTGATCCCAGATTTTGCATACTTTCAATACTAAAAAATAAAACACTACCAAACCCTCTATACACCTACAGACAGCTATCCTCCAAAAACCAAAACCCCAGTCCCTTAAAAATCCGAGGTCGCTGGATTTTGCTTTCTTGTCGCCGACTAAAACTGAGCCCTTGGGTTTGTGCTCCAGGTGTAGTCTCAATGTCACTAGTATAACATAACCACACTGCTAGATTTTTCAGTGAAATTCCTAGGTCATAGCAGATCACAGAGACTCTATTATGAAACTAAAAATACAATATCTGCACGAAACGATATCTCAAGTGTTTTAAATAGCAACCAACAAGCTATGCAACATTAAAACACCTATTTAACAGTTTAGAGATCATTACCTAGCCACTCATGCTCAAAAATCCTATCTTTTCAAGCTCCAACGCAACCTAGTGGCTAATCAAGACATTTGAAGTATTTTCCATGGATTTTTGTGATGTTTTAAAAGGATTTCTAAAGAGGGAAGTGAGGGTTCTGTTTGGGAGTTGAGGGAACAAGAAATAATTGAGAGTGAGAGAGAATGAGGGAGTGAGAGGGATTAAAAGATGTGAGGTGAGTGTAGGGTGAGTATTATCCTTACACTCACACTCTTCCCTCTCTCCTCATTAATGCACCATTAAAGCTTCCATGACTCACTAGCCACCTCTCTCTCTCTCTCCAAACAAGATATTTTCCTTACACAAATACCATGGAAAAGGTTAAGGCAAGGTTAATTTGGACATGGATTAACTTAAGGTGTCATGGCTACTAAACGAGGTTAATACTAGTATACCCTCATATTAACACGCACAAGTGTGTGCAAGCCATAACAAATAATATAAAAATATTAGTTAATTGTTATAAAATGTGAGGAACACGATTTGGTTAACTTTTCATTAAAAACCAGCATAATCGCTTAATTAACACTAATCGCATTCCAAGGTGTTACAATCTCCCCCCTAAAGAAAATTCGTCCCCGAATTAAAAATTCTTACAAGCGTACCTGATTGATAGAGTTTTTACGTGTTCAAGTTTATTACCGCAATCAAAACGGTTTCGCTTATAGCTAGCCGGTTGAGTTCGGGTCGTCCATAGCGAGATGGGAATCTTTTTCTATATGCTTTAACGAGTTAAGTCCAAATGTCCAGGTTTGTTTTGAGATTAACTATGTGCTAAAGTGATATATAAAGAGAGCTTGTTAGGGTCGTGACAAATAATTTAAAAATATTCTAAGAACTTTAGACGTCTCGTAATATAAATGCCAGTCTCGTTCCGTACTTTCGGGTCGTGACATATTACAACAATTTATAATTTACAATTGAATGAAAGAAACACTCATCTCACATTCCCGGCTATCCATTCACGACAATCCAACAAGTCCATATAAACAAACCAGTAAAACCATCACAGAAATTTACAACCCCCAACTAACCGACATATAGCAATTACCAGAAGTTTACGAACACATTAATCACAATACAGATATAATCTTGTTAGCCAAAGTTCTTAGAATTTCGATCAATCACTACATTTGAATCTACTCAAAGTACTTCTCTGTACACAAATAATCCTGAACAGAAAAAAATATCCCAGAAAACCCAACACCGCACAGTAGACCAGCATAGGAAATTTGGACCAACTAGGAGTTGACTCGGCCGAGGATCTACGGTCGTCTCACCGATTTAGGAGCCCAAATTTCTACAGTGATCTTAAAAAATCATGCTTGTATTTTTAAGGTCTCGTAAAAATTTTTTAGACTAGAAATAAAAATCGGCAAAAACTATGTTAAAATGTCGTGTTTTCGGGGTAAAACCGTGATCGAATTTCTAAAGGCTTTTCCAACGAGTTAGTTATGGTTTAGCTAGGTTTTGATACCACTGTAAGATGATGTTACACGCCCCACATGATGCGGGGAGGCAGAATAGGTAAAACGATCGTTTTCGTTCAAAGTAACATCAACTATGCAAAAGGATCTTTGCTAAACCCTAACTAACAAACTAGTTAGGAGTTGAAACTACTATGAAAGATGATTATACCTCAAGATACTGGTCCTTCTGGTTCTTGTTGTTCTCCTCCTCGTCGGCCTCCTCAAATCAAAGAAGATCCACCCGAGAGTGCCCACTACATGCTTACACCTCTAACATGAGGTAACTAAGTGACTTAGAGTGCTAATCCATGTGACCTAGAGAATATAGAGAGTGATTAAGAATTTAATAGTCTTGTTAACCCTAGGGTTCTCAACTCATGAGTAGATTAGGGTTAAGATGAAGAAGAGAGAGCTTGAGGAGAGAAAAAGTGTTTGTGATAATGAAATGAATCTTGACTCAACTTTGAATATCATGAAGTATGAAAATATCTAGCAAAAAATATCAACCATGCTTCATTTAATTCATAAGATGAATCATCTCATGAGTCATGGTTCATTTAATAATAATTACACCTCATCTCCTCCACCTTATTTAGTTTAAATCTAAAAGATAAAAACACAAATGAGCCATCTCCTTCTAGAAGCTTCTCGACAAATTAAGAGAACGCCCCTCCTATCCGTATTTACGAAACACACAGATATGCTAAGACTATATCAAATCCAATAATCCAATACTAGGATCCGGCTTAAACCAAAGCCCACTAGTATAATCTGTCCGAATATCATAAGTGCACAAGTACACGTATATGTTCGAACCCTGTAGTAAACCATACGACTTCTATATCGTTTCGCCCGAAGCAAGGAAGCCATTTGTGTGGGAATCTAAAGACTCGACACTATGTTGGCAGTGGGTTTAACCACAGGCCGCAAGCAGTACTAGCTATACATAACAGTCCCTTGGTAGATGTTGATAAGAAGGTCGATGAGGAAACCCATCCGAACTCCTACTGAGCCCGATGTGACAATCTCCGCACAGTCCGGTCTTTTTGTCTAAGAACGTCGCATATCAGGCCTAGAGGGCGGTAAGCGTCAGACCCCTAATAGCGGTATAAGTCATGTCAGAGTAAATTCCAAAACACCCTAAGAAACTACTGGAGTACCTACCAGCAAATCTTGCTTGCCCTGGCGAGGGACCTTGTGTAATAGAGTTCCGAACATAGCGCGACATCAACCCCCAATACCGGGAGAGACGAATCCTATCTAACCGCTATTGCCTCCATGTGCTTCAAGACTGCACCCAACTGCTATCTGTTTGCATGAATCGATAGAGCCGTGGTAGGATAGCAATCTAAGAACAGTGGGAACACACTTGAGGCGAAGCAGCAGTGTCAAGTCTACGGACTATGCTGTACTTATGTCACCTGGGAACTATTACCTGATGATAGGTATAGTACCAACCAACAGTTTCCGACGCGTCCTGTCCGGTGTACTCGTAACCCAACGAGCATCTGCATACTATCTCCAGTACAATGTACTAATGGCTGTAGGACAGACCTTCTCCTCTGCTGGGACGAGAAGCGTATACACTAGTCTACTCCGGAGTATCGATGCCCTGTCTCGATAATCCAACGACTAGGGACCTGAAACTGTATGTGCATGTAGACCACCCAGCCCCCCGCTAGTGTGACTACCATCACAACACTGGTAGTCAAGCAAGATCCCAAGGGCTCTATCAATATGTATTCGCGATATGTTAAAAGAAACATATACACATATTAAGATAGATACAAACCAAGTAGCATACTACTATGTTGAGAAAGATTGTTATAAACCTGTGTATATATCCCAAGCTTCCAAAATGTAATATACAAGCCAGTACTATATAATAATGGCCTCTAAGGCATATAACACTAACAATAACCCCCAAAAGGAAATATGCAACTCAGTAGTACTCATCATAGAGCACACCATATCACATAGGGTATGATTGCTCCCTCCCGATATACCAACGTGCTGTAGTGTATGCGGAAGAGTAATGCTGAGAGAGAATCTCATTCTTCTTCAGAATAGTCCAGGAATTCTGTGCTCAAGTATTCTCCTCCATGATCACATCAAAGGACATAATACTTATACCCGTTTTTGGTTTTCTACTTTTGACTTATATTCATTGAATTTCTCAAAAGGTCCATACTTGTGTTTCAATAGGAACATATACCCGAATCTTGAGAGATCATCAGTGAATGTAATGAAGTATAAAGAACCAGTCCTGGCATGTCTAAACAGGGTACTTACATATGTCATCATGTATCAATCCCAAGAGTTCACCAACTCTATCTCTGTTTCCATTAAACGGAGCTATGGTCATCTTATCTTTGTGACATGACTGGCAAGTTTCACAATATGTAAATTCAAACTAATTTAAATATGCTAACTTAGCTAGTCGGATCGGTTTGATATGACATAGTCAACAATGCCTCAAGAAGGATTCATTCATATCTGAACTCTTCCTCTTGTGTGTGTTTGGTATGTTAAGAACTGTAGTTTGATTTAAAACGAATATGCTTTTAGATAACATTCCTGAACCGATCAACTCTTGCTATAGGAAATGTTCAAAACATTATCCAACAATACAAAATTATATCCTTCTTTACTTCTTAATAAAGAGACTGATATGATGTTGTATATCAGGTTCGGTATCTAATAACATTCGTTCAGAATCAATATATTTGGTAATACAAGGTGATAACTGCCAACAAACTTGGCTGCAACACTTGCACCATTTCCAACTCTTGAAACTTATCACCCTTTTTCCGTTCTCTACCTATCTGTAGCCCATGTAACATATTACATATGTGGGATCCTGATCCGGTATCACATACCCAGAACATAAAGGATACTGAGAAACAGTTCTCGGTAATGAACACACCCGAAGAAGATGCTTCAACATGTACTTTTTTCGTTTGGGTGGCACGGGAATCCTGATAATCCCCTATTTCCTACTCGGTCTTATAACAATTATAAGTTGGAGCGGGACCAACGTTCCCCAGCTCAGTATAAGAAGCGGGTTCGGTCAATACATCCGTATTATTATCTTGATTAAGGCGTGACATGGTCGCTATCTGGAGTTAGAGAGAAGAAAACACTTAGCAAATGCTCTTGCAAGATTAGATTGGTTATTAATTTATCTAATCAGGATGGCTCCCACTGTTTTATTCAAATCTTCCTTCAAACCTTAAAAGGAAAGATTAGCCGAGATTAATTACACCCTACAATTTCGCCAAATTTTCAGCCAGGCGAGTGCCGGTACTTTGAGGGAGGTTCCCGGTGCTTTCGCACGGACCTAATTAAAATAAACCTCATTTTTCCAGGGGTGTAACCTCGTTAACACCTTTCTAGACACCTACTTGATTAACTAATTGTAATGTATAAAACTCTTCTAGGAGTAACTGTTACTCGCAGTGGGTATCGGGATCCAACTATCTTATAGGAGATATGCAATCTTATTCCAAATTTCAACATTTGAAATTCCCAAAAGTAATTTACCCCTAGCATCCTATGACTTTGACAAAAGCTAACAAATCATAGACCGCTAGTCAAGTTCAACCCGTACATTTCCTGATTTAATTAAACCCATCCGCATGACCCTTGACGGAGGCCAAACAACGCCTTATGAATACCCTAATCTAATCGTATCGTATGATGGCAGGTAAGCACTAGTCAGCTAACGTACACTACGCCTTGACGGAGGCCAAACTGCCGTAGAACGGATATTAAGTAGTACTTATCTGAAATGACGGAGGGCTACGACAAGTTTTAAGAAAACCTTTTGCGTAACGAACTTGATATCGTCGTAGAATCGAGTGATTTTAAACGGAGTGATTTTTAGGCTTTTACTAGTTTTGCTAACGAGGTCACTCCCAGTGAAGGGATCTCGGCTCTTTCCATATCGAATAAGATACAGGATATTTCAAAAATACCACTATGAAAGCAAAACTATAGAAGCAATCAAAAGACAAACCGAGTTTGTAGCATCTTCATGTTTCGCTAAAGAAGTCACTCCCGGTGAAGGGATCTCGGCTCTTTCCTTATCGAATAAGGTGCAGGATATTCTACAAGGAATACCTCTATGCAAAGCAAGAACTAGAGCTACCAGTTTTTAAAACAAGTTTCCATAACATCTTTTAGGTTTCTTATATTTCATTAATCTCATTAATGAAGTCCCATTTATTATGGTTCCCAAGCATCGGATATGAAATGAAAGCAGCAATATTAATTATATCTCATATATATAATATATAGTCATTCGTCTCAGAATATAATCAATGATCACATCACAAAATATCGCTGCAGAATAAAACATATGAAATATTGTATATACTAGGATTTCCATGTTTTAGAATAAGACTGTATAAAACACAGATTCCACGGTCGTGTTGAATAGCCAATCCCACACGCTTAGACCCCTACGATAGCGGCACACAACCCTACCAATTTTAGAGTTAGGTGACCCGGTCTCGACTCCTCGAGATGGTCTCCCACTGGACCCTAGAACCCGGTTACTTATGCTCCCCGCCTTGGGTCTATCCTAATGCGGAAAACTAAATAATATACAATGGTGACATCATCCTCAAACCGGAAGTTCCCCAATAAAAGAATAATACATACAATGAATTTTACATGAATGAAATAAAAACTCTCATCTCACATAAAACCCCCAGCTATTCAAAACATGACGATCTGATATAACGTATTACAGCAACGCATAACATCACATGTCATCAACGTAAGTAAATATGCGTATCCCAATTCTCGTTGACATATAGCACCGAAACCGGCAATACACCACATATTATACTTACGTTCGCAGAAAAGAAAATATAAAACTACAACAGTTGGAATCCGCAACCACCTTAGACATCATAAACCCAACGTATCACATATGTTGGATTACATTCCTAACCAAATGAATTCCTTAGACATTGCATGCCTAACAATTATAAACCCTGCATTTTAGTCTCGATACCGAAAACACTTTTCAATAACAAGTCGTGCAATTCAACAAGATTCCAGACATCCTGATCGAATGCTCGTCGAAAACTTTAGCAGACGGCCGCACCCCAAATGCCGTCGAAGAAGTGCACTAAGGAGGAACGCAGCTACGGCGACCACCCTAAAGGATCCTTTTGGTGACGGTGTTCTCTTTCTGTCACTTGGTCGGGGCTATAGGGCGTGGCTAGCTATTAAGTTTATCCGGCGAGTATCCACGTACGCTACATGATTGCGATAGACTTTTGATCTCATCAAAATCCCATGGCAACCGATCAAATGAGACTGAACAACTTGATTTATAAAATTCAAACTGGTTATTTCATAACTACTTATGGATTCCAAATATTGTATCCTATCACATAATGTCCGGACGACGTTAAACTTTTCGATCAATTCATCAAAGTCCCACAATTTCCTGACAGCTCAACACTTGAGCACAGGTTTAGTAATACCCAGAATATGCCATAGTACCTATGCACCAGCCGTAGAAGGGCAAACCCTAGCCTCACTCATGTCACCATGGAACTACGGCAAACCCTAAGGTTTGACCGCGGTTTCGTGATCTAAAAAGTTAAGTTAAGGTTTCATTCTTCTAGAGGGTTCATAGAATCACTTGCATGTTTTTCCGAATACGTTAAACTTGGAAAAATGGGTTTTTCATAATCGTTCGAACTTTTTAATTTCGCCTAGACAATATGTGAATAACCCGAAACAATATTAATACTACGAATACGAAACACTCCGAATTACTTATGAATTAGGTTGTGAATCAGCCACTTCATCATGAGGATCTTTCTTTAAATTCCAGCTTGAAAAGTGTACTAAAAAACCCATGTAAGATCACATCACATGCAAAATCAGCAAAAACAAACAATACCTGAAACACCAAAACCATGTCTCTGGAACACACCCAAAAATTTAACCCCAAACGACATTGTTCATCCGAGGTCGCCGGATTTTCAGTGCTTGTCGCTAGCCATATTCCGGCGGGAGGGGGTAATATTTCTTGTGGGTTCATGTTGAATCTCATACAACATTCTGCACTTGTATAGAAAATTTTATGAAAGCATTTTAAAATCGACATAAACTAGGGTTTCACGTTGCAGGTTTCGGAGTTGTTTCGGTTTCGTAATCTTATCAAAATATGTATAAATTTCTAACACGGTTCTGATACTACTGAAGGGTTTCCTACAATGATAGTATGGTTTCGGGAGGTATCGTCCATGCCAAATTAAAATTTTGCCGTGCTGGCTAACTCTAAACATAGAATCGTTTACTAGAAATCGACGAAATATTATGTAAACGACTTCGCATATGAAAAGTGAGCAAGGAATACAACCTTTGTAGACCAGTACTTCACTTCATTAGCTCCATGTAGTAGCCCCTTCACTGCGATCAAGAAGTCCCGGACTCTAGAGAGGCTCCGATGAAGAAACAAATATGCTTGTTTTGAAGTCTTCGAGGCCGAAGATGATCTACGTTGAGGAGACAATAACCCAAGCTATCTCTTCACTAACTATGGAATTAGTGAAGCAAAAACCTTATACTAAATGGCAAGTAGTAAAGGATGATGAAGTAGGAATTTTGTTCACTTTAGATTTCATATTCTCACTCAAAATCATCACCATTGAAAAAGCCAAAAAGCTTTTGTGAAGAAGAAGAAGAACAACAAGTGATGAAAATGAATAATGGTGTGTGGTTAGAAATGCAACCAAGGGTTAACCATGTCATGCTTAACCCTTGTAGAGAGTTAACCATGGCCATGGGTTAAAGGGTTGAGTAAGAGTGGACAAAGTCAAAGATGCTTACAAGCTTCTACAAGCTTTCCACAAATATCAACCATGATAAAATCCACAATTTTGATCAACTTAATGATATATATAAAACCATATTCTTAACCCTAGCATGGTTTAACCCTCGTTGACCCTTGTTGCATTTGTAACCTAGCTTGATACATTTAACATATATCACATATACATCAACGTAACCAAAATGAGAAAAGAAATCTTAAGTTAGATAATATTAGTTAATTTAATGTAATATATCAAATATAAAATTATACATTAAAATTTTAAATCAACACTTGATTTAATAATCCGGCTATGTCACATATAACCGACTAATATTATGTGTAACAACTTATCGAATCAACACTTGATCAGATAACCCGGCTATATCGCATATAACAGACCAATATTATAAATCGCAAGAATTGAATACAGTATCGCATATCGTATCAATCTCGGTCCCGCACATATCACATATGTTCTCCTATTCCATTTCGGTTGAGCCAGGAAACCTCTGTGTAGGACACTAAGACTCGTCAATACGCCGCAGTAGGTGATGATCATATCAAACACCTACAAGCCACAAGCGGTCTGCTAAACGTAATGGCCACCTGGGTATTGAGCGATCAGAATATCAACAAGCAAGGCTGCTCATACTCCTGCAAATCCAATCAGTAACACTACCGTACAGTCCGGTCTCTTCATCTTATATGCCGCATATCTCGTCTATGGTAGTAAACGTCAGACCCCAGTAACTCGATAAGTCGTGTCCATATGAGGCTCATAACGGGTCGAAAAACTACTGATAATTCTTACCGGTATATTGTTGTGCCACGGCAGCGCCCCTGCCCTCTTTCCGAGGCCAAAATGCGGAATCAAATTTTTTTTCTTAACTTTAAACCGGCGCAACCGCGGACAATAAATCCGGATCGTAACCATTAACCCAATGCTAGCTAACAAGAGATGGGGTAGAAGCTATGCCGAGCGATCCGTGTCCTTCGGTCTTCTCGTCGTCGTCCCAATCTCTCGCGGAATCTCCGTTCGTTACGTCCTCGTCGGAAAGAGCACCACGTAGCCGATTTCTTTTACGGGCTCCTACCTCTGGACCGAGGCAACTCGGGCGCAAAGTTGGCTAGCCGACATGTCCAAGGGAGCTGTAAGATTAATGTCGAAGCCTTGTCTCAAAGGGGTTGCGAAGTTACTTTGATGGAGGAATCGAATGATCTTTTGAGAGAGGTGGGGGATTTTTGTCGCAAGCATAGAATGAGATGAATGATTTCCAATAAAAAATGAACTCTCTCACTCACTCACCCATAATGTGGCCGGCCTCTCTTCTCTCCTAAAATGAGAGAGTCAAGGAATAAAAAAGAAGAGAGGTGAGTGTAGGAAAAGTAGAATGGTGACCATAAGCAAATGTGATGATAACAAAGTCATTTCAATATCTAATCCATTCTAATCTCATTAATGCAAGAAATGATCACAAGAAAAGAATGGAATCAAAAGATGCTTTCATAATCTTTCAAATCTCAAATAACCCCTCCACAAATGCTAATTTGAAACTTGCAAATTAGCCCCTCCATCACAAAAGTCCGGCTGAGAAGGAATAAAGGAAAACGGCCGAAACCGGAAAGCAAACTGGCAACTTCAGAAAACCGATTCCGTAATAAATAACAGGAAAACCCCATGACTGCATAAGCATACCCGCATTTGTATTCCCACTGAATACAAATGCAAAGAGACAAAATCAACACTGTCTAATACTAGGATCCGGCTTAAAGCAAATCCCGCTAGTAAAATCCGTCCGATCATGATCCGTGCAATACCGCACGTATCTGATCGAGCCCTGCCATATCTCCATACGGTCTCTACAGTGTTTCGCCCAAAACTTGAGTAACTGTCTTTGTGGAGGACTCTGAAGACTCGTCAATACTATGGCTGTGGATTTAACCACTAGCACGTCAGAGGTATTAGCCATACATGACGGACCACCAGCTATTGACCAAAAGGGACGTCTGTGAACGAACTCATCCTGACTCCCTACTGAGCCTGGCAGTAGGAATATCTGTATAGTCCGGTCCGTTCGTCTATGAGTATCGCATGGCGGGCCTAAGGGTTGGTAAAAGTCAGATCCCTTAAAGCGGTACAAGTCGTGTCGGAGTGTAGCCCAGAACACCCTGAGATACTACTGGAATACCTACCAGTAAATCTCCTGCCTCGGCCGAGGGCTTTGTGTAATGGCTCTCCTAGACACAGCGCGACCTCACTCCCAATACCGGGAGAGAAGAACCCCTGCAGATCCGCTCACTGCCACCATGTGGCTCGGGACTGTACCCAACTAAAACCTATTTGCATGACTCTTTTGAGCCGTGGTAGGGTAGTAATCAAAGTACAGTGGGAACTCACACGTGACAAATGACGATCCCAGGTCGATGAACTAACCTGTACACATGTCACCAGGGAACTGCTATCTGACGTCTGGTATAATCCCAACTAGAAGGTTCCCGGCGAGTCCTGTCCGGTGTACTCATAACCCAATGAGCACTTGTATACATCTTAGGTGATCCGAAAGACACACAGTGGCTTGTGAGACCGGCCACCGCTCCTCATCAGGGTATCGACTGTATACACTAGTCTACTCTGGAGAATCGATGCCCTGTCTCGAAACTCCCACGACTAAGGACCTTTTAAGGATGTGCTTATAGACTACCAGCTCCCACATATATGATCGGCCTCATACTGTTGGCAGTCAAGCAAGAATTCTAGGGGCTCCATCAACACATAATAGTGACCTGTAAGGTCACCTAAAGTAGTACATGATGATAAAGATAAACCAGATAGCATATTATCATTTTGAGTAAGACTGTCCTATCGGGATAGGTCCTCTATCAATCATTGCAATCACTTGCCTGTGATCCAATAATTGACTCTGATGGCACTAACTCCAACAATCTCCCACTTGCACTCAAGGCTAATTATTGCGATGTCGCATACTCACAGCCCGTGTGATACCGAGCACCCAACACCTCTACTAGTCAGTTTCACAAAGCTCCTTTGCGAAACTATTGCGTTCGAGGAAAAGCCTCAGTGGGTGGATCCGCCCTGATGTTTCCTTCTATGTCTTTCTATAGCTCAAGTTCGCGGAGAAAACTATCTCCCGAAATGAGCAATACCTGTCTTAGAGTATGTCTGGATATCTGATACGACCTAGTTCATAAATGAACTCCAAATCCAAACTTCTTAGACAGCATCGTCAACTGAACTTAATCAGTATCCTGCGCCATGTCTCCCTCAGTATCCTCCTAGACCACCTGTCCAATATACTGCCCCTCGTCAGAGGGAAAACCATAACTCTGACAGTCACTCTGTCATCCAGGCACCTTGGAATCCTGGAATGATAACCGTCTCCTAAAGGAGGCTGCCATTATCAAATCCCTAGAACACGCACTTATGTTCTAAAGCTGCTTCCTAATGTTTCTCCAGGATTGGATTAATGTCAACTTATTGCATCTACTGCAAAAACAACATCTAGTGTGGTACTTGACATCTCATGATTGACTCAATTGCCTAAGCAAGTAATCTACCGATCATGCACATCCCTCTCCCCTTTAGCCTGTAAGACACTTTTAGAGAGGGTGACTCTATCACTTGCAGGTACACAACCGTGCCAGGAGTCGTCCATTCTAAAACACCTTTAGAATGCCGTCAAGGTACCCAGATTGGGAAACTACCCAAATCTAGATCTAAAACCATAGATCTAGTAACCAGAATATCTGATATAATATCCATACGCCATGTGGAGAAACCACTGTGTGACAACCAAAGTATAACCAATCATAGTATAGGAATATCATTTTCTACTCTGTATATGTCATCTAAATATCAGGAAATCACACCCTACTACCTTCTTAACAGATCCATCATTTATTCTGATGAAGTCAAACCTATGTCTGTCACATCAAAAATAGATGATCTATCTCCGCTATATCTGCTTTAGTCTATAAATAGACAAAAGCCACTTGTCTACCAATGCTTCCGCTGCTCCCACTGACCACGACAACACTCTGGCAGAGTCATATACATATGCACTTCTAAAGCTAGTATAGAATGACGTTATACTCATCCTCCTACCGGGTCTCACAGTCTGGAACAACAGCAATGGCAAGTCTGGGTAAACAAGAACCTCCCTGTCACCGTTCTTGAGGCTACCGGAGTACCTCTCAGGTGCCTGAGGTTATCCACCATATCTGCGGAGTGGCCAATGGAATGTCAAACCAAATTGAATCTTTAGGTTATTATCAAATTTTCAGTAATCGTTTGCGGTTCTGGAATCATTTCCAGTTCTACCATACTCCCACTACTGTTTTCTGAAAAAATCCATTTTTATTAGAACTGTGGCGAGTCAAGAACAATATCACTATTGATCTTCCAGATGGTAGAAAGTCAGCCTTCATCATAGCCTGGGTCAACCCACAAACAGCCACTACAGAAATGTGCCTTGAGTCATCCAGAGTCTGGTTTTAAGCATAAGCTGGACAACTCCACTTATCTTAAGAATGTCAAGATATGAACTTTTCTATATCCAATACAGAAACAGAGGCACTGATTTAATTGAACCAGATTCAAATAATACAGCTGTCTCTAGTGCATGTCATGTAAATGGAGAGAGGCCGATTAGCGTTACTCAACTTAGGAGTGCTTCCAATTATGAGTAACCTGAAAAAGAAGCAAGTTCTCTTAATCATTACTATCAACTGAATACCATACACAAATATTTACATCTTCGATCATCTTGAAGAATCCTGATACTTACAACATCTGGTTCTCTACTTTATTCTTATACCTATAACTTCTCAAAACTCAGAACCTGCATTTCTACGAAACACATGTCTAAGAACTAGAGAAGTAAAAAGTAAATAGAATATAGTACGAGTACCAACCCCTCTATCCTAATGGACACTGGACAATATACAATACTCTGTATAAGTCCCCTGAGTCTAACAACTCAATCCCTGTGTGTCGTAGGTTGAAAACTGTACTATGGTTATGAAGAATTACACCGCTGTTGAATACTCTTTACCTAACCATCCACGGATATAGGTTAATGTCATAGACATAATATCAAAAAGTTATATCTCACTCTATAAAAATAGACGTACAAATATATCAATTTGAAATTGGTGCATAACAGCGGATATTCAAAACCAAATATTTGCCGTTCGGCAAACAACCCAGACGATTTCCTCAAATATAACTAATTACAACGAATTCCGATGTAATGAGGATGATCACCTAATTCCCAATGACTTACTCCCACTCATCATCTGTAAAACCATACAGGTGTGAGAATCATACCTGGTAAATACATACCCTGGAGTAAGGACTAATTGGGAAATCAGTTTTCTATTAACTGTACACAGTGAAACTGAAACATGTAAATGTTTCGAAGGGGTATCTGGGTATTCCTAGTAATGTCTCTTCCATTATGAGATTCACAACTGTAACCGTATATTTCTTTGCCATCTCTCTAAATCCCTTTATATGTCTTTAGTCATTACCTTCTGTACACCCTCTTAGGCTAAATGGTTTTCTTCCTTCCCTACCGTTCGGCACCAGCCTATGGTTTGAAAGAAGACTATCCAATAAGCAAAATGGGTGTATTGTCGTAATCTTAGGTGCACTCGTAACCCGAGAGGAGGTAAAAATAAATGACAACTAAATAAACCTTATTCCTATTTCTCCTGAACCAGAATCCATCCCCGAACTGGAACAAGTTCCTTTCGAGTTCGTATATAACCATACGATGGAGTATCCAATAAACTGTGGATCTTCGTTGTGATACGGAATGTCCTGGAGAAATACAAAGGTGATTTAGGATTGGCGAAGAAATACTTGGTTTGGTCGTGAATAGTAGTCGGAATTTACATTGCCCTCCTTCTAATCCCTTTATTTGTCTTTACATAATAACTTCTGTACACTATCGTTAGGCTAATTGGTTTTCTTCATTCCCTACCGGTCGGTACCTGCCTATGGTTTGGAAGAAGACTATCCAATTTGCGTAATAGGTGTAATGTCCTAATCTAAGGAGCACCGCAACCTGAGAGAAGGTAGAAGGAAAAGACAACTGAATAGTCCTATTCATTTTCTCCAGAACCAGAAACCATCCTCGAATAAATTCCTTCGAGTTCGTATATAACCATACGATGGTTTTATCCAATGGAAGTGGGCGTTCGTAGTAATACGGGGTGTCCTGGAGAAAAAGGGTAAAAGGAGGAGCGGCAATGAGGTATGCAACTCTGACAATCCAAAAGCCAGTGTATAAAAAGGTTCGGTTAACTTTGGTCACTGAGTCATAGTCAAAAGTCGGGTCATGGTCGCTGCCAAAGAGAGAGAGAGAAAAGAAACACTCAGCGTGCACTCTAACTTAGATCAGAATGGTTATCACTTTATCTAATCTGGAAACCTCCCACTGTACTTTCAAATTCTCATCCAAACCTGAAAGAAGAATTAGTCGGGATCACCCGAGGAGTAAACCAACTCATCAGTAGGAATCGGGATCCAACTATCATTGCATGATAACGTGACGGAATCCACTCACGTTACCACACTCCAGAAGGTATGCGCATGCCTGGCAAGTTTCAGTTTCTTTAGAAACTCCCGATGTGATTTTTACCCCAAGCAGCTTATGACCTTGACTAGGTCAACAAACCATAAACCACCAGTCAAGTTCAACCCGTCACCGATCTGGATTGCATTAAACCCACCCGTACGTGCCCTTGACTAGATCAACAAAGCCGCACGACTGTCTTAACCAATCCCACTTATGCAACAAACAAGTACCACTTAGCTACCGAACACTACGTCTTGACAAGGTCAACAAACGCAGTATGAATACTAAATAATACCGGTAAGAAATGACGGAGGGCTACGGCTGATTTATGGAGAAAAACCTTTGACATAATGAACTTGATATCGTTGAAGGAACTGCATAGTTTTTATAAAAAATATAGTGACGAAAACCCTTTGCTAATGAGGTCACTACTAGTGAAGCGATCTCGGCTCTTTCCTCGTAGAATGAGGTGCAGGATATTCCAACTCAATACCACGATGCAAAGCAAAAAGTAATCGGCTATAGTGAAGTTATTGCCCTGACGCAAACTTTTGTCCAAGGGGTCACTCCCGGTGAAGGGATCTCGGCCCTTGCCTCGTCGACTGAGGTGCTGGATATTCATAACCGAATACCACTGTGCAAAACAAAAAAGAACGTCCTTGCAATAACAGCTTTTTGAAAAATGTTCCAACAACATCAGAATAGGTTTGTTTAGCTTGCGTTGATCCAAATCAACGCGGTCCCATCAATTGATCACACCAATAAAGAACGAAAATATATGTACGTATATGCCATCCGTATTCGCCACTGGGTCCCGTCATCACCCGTTAGGTTACTTAACTAACGACAGAGCGGGGACTGGACTAGCGCGGATGCAAAACATATACAACATCTACTAGTATATATGTCAATATATAATATTCGCTCAAGGCATGATAAAATGCAACATCACAGAAATGTAATAAGCATCACAGAACAATACAGATATCTGGGATCCCCGGGTTTCATAGAGCCGCTACTGAAAACCGACGTTCCCCTGGTCGTGTGGATAGCCTGTGCAATGAAATCCTAGACCCCTACGGGTGCGGCAAGTTACCCGCCAAAACCTAAAGCGAGGCACCCCCTTCAGCAACGTGAATAGACCACCCAGCACTTCACGGAATCCGGTAACTTGGGCACCCCTCCTTGGGTCAACCTATAGCCCCTACGAGTGCGGCGAATAGCCCGCCAATTCTAGAGTGAAGCCCCCTCCGTCTCAACGCCATGAGATGCGGGCCCGTTTCCCTCTAGAACCCGGCTATCCGTGCACCCCTCCGCGGGGCAATCCTAGTACAGAAAGTAAAAAAATACATACAACAGGTACATCGACGTCAGCCCGGTCATGCTCCAAAAGAATAATATACAAACAGGCAGTGACGGCAGTCCACATGTCGGACGCTCGCCCCGCAATATCAAATGTACATATAAAATCAAAATCGTACTACCACTGCAAGCAGGCTATCCCCCACGACCGATCCGCAACATCACAACACAACACAGACCATCAACGTGAATGTTACGTTCGCAAATCCGTCTAAAAGGGTTATAGCAGTTAGATAGGATTTACCGATCAAATGGCATTCATGGACGCAAATATAATGTAAATACTGTGAACTAACATGTTTAAAATTTCCGATCAACTGAATTTTCCGAAGTGGGCCCCAAGCACAACTGTAGCACTCAAAAACATCTGGGACCAAAAAGAATATACTAGAAACCCTATTTCCATGTCAGTAAACCACTGTAGAAATTTGGTACGGTTTGGCCACAAAACGGCGGCAGTTCCGTGGCCAAAACGTGGTTTTGGCCGCTAAACCGCCGCGCTACAGTAACATCAGCATACCAAGTTTTCACAGAATTCATAAAAAACCCTGCACGTAATTTTCCAATGTACCAAATATTTTTTAGAGCACAGAAAAATTCGACAGAAAGTACGACATGGAAATACCGTTTTTGGAAAATCCGTTCGATTGAACTTGTAAACATGTTAGAGCAAGCTATACTAGGTTAATGGCCTGGCTCTGATACCATGTTGTGCCACGGCAGTACCCCGGCCCTCTTTCCGAGGCCAAAATGCGGAATCAATTTTTTTTTCTTAACTTTAAACCGGCGCTACCGCGGACAATAAACCCGGATCGTAACCATTAACCCAATGCTAGCTAACAAGAGATGGGGTAGAAGCTATACCGAGCGATCCGTGTCCTTCCGTATTCTCGTCGTCATCCCAATCTCCCGCGGAATCTCCGTTCCTCACGTCCTCGTCGGAAAGGGCACCACGTAGCCGATTTCTTTTACGGGCTCCCACCTCTGGACAGAGGTAACTCGAGCGCGAAATTGGCTAGCCGACGCGTCTAAGGGTGCTGTAGGATTAATGTAGAAGCTTTGTCTCAATGGGGTTGTGAAGTTGCCTTGATGGAGGAATCGAATGATCTTTTGAGAGAGGTAAGGGATTTTTGTAGCAAGCATAGAATAAGATGAATGATTTCCCATAAAAAATGAACTCACTCACTCACTCACCCATAATGTGGCCGGCCTCTCTTCTCTCCTAAAATGAGAGAGTCAAGGAATAAACAAGAAAAGAGGTGAGTGTAGGAAAAGTAGAATGGTGACCATAAGCAAATGTGATGCTAACAAAGTCATTTCAATATCTAATCCATTCTAATCTCATTAATGCAAGAAATGATCACAAGAAAAAAATGGAATCAAAAGATACTTTCATAATCTTTCAAATCTCAAATAACCCCTCCACAAATGCTAATTTGCAAACTTGTAAATTAGCCCCTCCATCACAAAAGTCCGGCCGAGAAGGAATAAAGGAAAACGGCCGAAACCGGAAAGTAAACTTGCAACTTCAGAAAACCGATCCCGTAATAAATTACAAGAAAACCCCGTGACTGCATATACATACCCGCATTTGTATTCCCACCGAACACAAATGCAAAGAGACAAAATCTACACTGTCTAGTACTAGGATCCAGCTTAAACCAAAGCCCGCTAGTAGAATCCGACCGATCACGATCCGTGCAATACCGCACGTATCTGATCGAACCCTGCCATATCTCCATACGGCCTCTACAGTGGTTCGCCCGAAACTTGAGTAACTGTCTGTGTGGGGGAGTCTAAAGACTCGTCAATACTATGGCTGTGGATTTAACCACTAGCACGTCAGAGGTATTAGCCATACATGACGGGCCACTAGCTATTGACCAAAAGGGACGTCTGTGAGCGAACTCATCCTGACTCCCTACTGAGCCTGTCAGTGACAATATCCGTACAGTCCAGTCCGTTCGTCTATGAGTATCACATGGTGGGCCTAGGGGGTTGGTAAAAGTCAGACCCCCATAAGCGGTACAAGTCGTGTCGGAGTGTAGCCCAGAACACCCTGAGATACTACTGGAATACCTACCAGTAAATCTTCTGCCTCGGCCGAGGGCTTTGTGTAATGGCTCTCCTAGACACAGCACGACCTCACTCCCAATACCGGGAGAGACGAGCCCATGCAGATCTGCTCACTGCCTCCATGTGGCTTGGGACTGTACCCAACTAAAACCTGTTTGCACGACTCCTTTGAGCCGTGGTAGGGTAGTAATCAAAGTACAGTGGGAACTCACACGTGACAAATGATGATCCCAGGTCGATGAACTAACCTGTACACATGTCACCAGGGAACTTCTATCTGACGTCTGGTAAAATCCCAACTAGCAGGTTCCCGGCGAGTCCTGTCCAGGGTACTCATAACCCAATGAGCACCTGTATACATCTTAGGTGAACCAACAAACACCAGTGGCTTGTGAGATCGGCCACCGCACCTCGTCGGAGTCTCGACTGTATACACTAGTCTACTCTGGAGAATCGATGCCCTGTCTCGAAACTCCCACGACTAGGTACCTTTTAAGGATGTGCTTATGGACTACCAGCTCCCACGTATATGATCGCCCTCATACTGTTGGCAGTCAAGCAAGAATCCTAGGAGCTCTATCAACGCGTAATAGTGACCTGTAAGGTCACCTAAAGCAGTACACGATGATAAAGATAAACCAGATAGCATACTATCATCTTGCGTAAGACTGTCCTATCGGGATAGGTCCTCTATCAATCATTGCAATCACTTGCCTGTGATCCAATAATTGACTCTGAGGGCACTAACTCCAACATATATCTCTGAAGCAGCCTTGGCCAAGGACTTCCTGTTATAGCCAATCGAACACAGCACAACATCAACTCCCAATACCGTGAGAGACGAAACCCCTCCTATAGCTCATTGCCTCCATGTGATTTCGGGACTGTACCCAAAAGCGACCATTTTGTACGTTCTCTTAAACGTGGTAAGGTAGAAATCAAAGCACGGTGGGAATCACACAAGACTCTATGAAGATCTCGGTTCTACAGACTAACCTGTAGCAGTGTCACCAGAGAACTGTCATATGACGTTAGGTATATTACTATCTAGGAGTTCTCGGCGAGTCCGTTCAGTGTACTCAGTCTCCACTGAGCACCCGTATACTGTCTCTGATGTTAAACACCAATGGATATAGGATCATCCATCGCCCATCTACTTGGGTCGAGAAGCTATACGCCAGTCTACACTGGTATATCGATGTCCTATCTCGATACACCTACGACTAGGAACATTTGAAGGATGTCTTACCGACTACTCTGTCCCCACTAGTATGATATGTATCATAGTCATGGTAGTTAAGTACTCATCCTAAGGGCTTTATCAACATATAACATAGAGACAATCAGCATACATATTAAAATAAAGAGCAACCAGATAGCATACTATCATGTCGAGCAAGAAAGCCCTCCATATATATGTCCAAGCATCTACTACAATATACATCGTATGTACAGTAATGCCCTCTAGGGCATACATATAACTAACACTAGCTCCACATTAAGAATCTAGTGAAGCAACAAAGGACTCTAGGTTGCTAATCTAGAGTGCCAAGAATGTAATGAAGTGTTCTATGTGTGTATCTATCTCACCGCCTCTCTTGATCTCAACACATGAGATTATAGAGAGGTGGTTGAAGATGAAGGTGGAGGAGCTCAAGAAAAGAAGTGAGGACAGTGAATCTAATGGTAAGAATAAAATCTATCTCAAAATTGAACCATTCAATAAAGAGAGCAAAACAATGAAGCATGGTTTTGTATAACTCATTTTTCAATAAGACAATTCCAACCAATCTTGATTAGTTTGCACAAATTAATTATTAATTCATTTGTGCAACACTATTGAAGTATGACTCTCACTATACTGCTCTCTCTTCTTGTACACCTCATTTTCCATTTAAAGTAATTGGATAAAATCTAAAATGAAGTGTCCACCTTATAGAATTTTTCTATATAAATACGGATCACACTCTACTATACATACATACATTTATTCGTACCGAAATACGAATACCCAAAGAGATAGAATAACATAAAGAACATAATACTAGAATATACATATCGAAATACATATACGTAAATTATTAAATCAATACCTGATTTAATAATCCGGCTCAAACCCGACCCGACTAGTATTATCAACCGTCCGATCGAAAGTCCGGGTATCTAGTACAATCCTTCCATCGGAACCCTGCACGTATCCAATATGGCTACTACATCATTTCACCAGAACCAGGGAAACCCTTGGTGTGGGACTCTGAAGACTCGTCAATACGCTGGCAGTGGGTTTAACCACAAGCACGTCAGCGGCACCGGCTGTACGTAACGGCTACCCAGGTATTGAGCGAAAGGAAGGCCATCATATATCGGGTCAGTGACAATCTCCATAATGTCTGGTCTGTTCGTCTAAGAGTATCGCATATCGAGTCTAGGGGATGGATTAAGTCAGACACCTAATAACGTGATATTTTCGTGTCGGTATGAAGCCCATCACCTATTGAGAAACTGCCGATCCAAATCAGTAATTATCATCTACCTTGGCCAAGGATTTCTGGTGATGGCAACCCGTGCATAGTGCGATATCAAATCCCAATACCGGGAAAGACGAATCCCCGACGATCCGCTCACTGCTTCCTTGTGGATCGGGACTGTACCCAACTAAATCCTATTTTCATTACTCCTTTGAGCCGTGGTAGGGTACTAATCAAAGCATAGTGGGAATGCACACGAGACAAATGATGATCTCAGGTCAACAGACTAACCTGTACTCATATCACCAAAGAACTTCTATATGAAAATAGGTATAATACCATGTAGCATGTTCTCGGCGAGTCCGTCCAGTGTACTCATAACCTAATGAGCACCTGTATATTATCTTAGGTGACTAACTGACACTAATAGCATGTAAGACCAGTCACTGCCTCTCGTCGGGATCTCAAAAAGTATACACTAGTCTCCTCAGGAGTATCGATTCCCAGTCTCGATACTCCCTCGACTATGGACATTTAAAGATGTGCTTATAGACCACCAAGCTCCTACGTATATGATCTCAATCATAATGCTGGTAGTAAAGCAAGAATCCTATGGGCTCTATCAACATGTAATACTGATCTGTAATACCACATAGTGCATGTAAATGATGATAAAGGAAAACTAGATAACATACTATCATTTTGAGTAAGACAGTTCTACCCGTATAGGTCCTCCCTCAATCATCACAATCACGTTCATGCGATTACAATAATTGACTTGAGGGTACTATATCCAACAATCTCCCATTTGCACTTAACGCTAATTATTGCAATGTCGCATACTCACAGCCAGTGTGATACCTAACACCCAAGTTCTCTACTAATAAGTCTCGCAATGCCCGTTTGTGAAACTGTTGCGTTCGAGAAACAGCCTCAGTAAGTGTATCTGCTCCAATGTCACTATCTTTATCTCTCTATATGTCAACTTCGCGGAAAATGACTATCTCCCGAAAATGAACGATACCAGTCTTAGACCTTGTCTGAATATCCGATGGGACCCAGTTCACAAATGAACTCCAAATCCAACAAACTTCTTAGACCGTATCTTCCACTGAATTTAATCAGTTTCCTGCGCCATGCCTTCCTCAGTATCCGCTTGGACCACTTATCCAACATACTGATCTTCAAAAGAGGGAAAACTATAACCTTGACAGTCACTGTGTCATCTAAGTCACCTTGGAAGCCTGAATTGATAACTGCCTTCTGAAGGTGGCTGTCGTTACCATATATCAAGAACATCCACTTATGTTCATAACTGCTTCCTAATGTTTCTCTATTGGATTAATATATGCTTATTGCAGCCAGTGCAAAGGCAATATATGGTGTGGTACTTAATAATTCATGATTAACTCAATTGCCTAAGCAAGTGATATACCAATCATGCAAATCCCTCTCCTCATCAATCTAGAAAACATCTTTCCATTACCAATGGGTACATCACCACGCCAGGAGTCGTCCATTCTAAAACACTTTAGAATAGTGTCAAAGTACCCAAATAGGGACACTTTCTAAATTTTGATCTAAACCATAGATCTAGTTACCGGAATCCCTGATATTTTATCCAGATCCTATATAGAGAAACAACTTGTGACAACCATACTATAACCGATCGTAGTATAGGAAGATCACTTCCTATCAAGAGCATGTCATCTAAATATCAGGACATCACTCCCGGCTACTTTCTTACCAGGTCCATCTGTTGTTTTGATGAAGTCAAACTCTATGACTGTCACGTCAAAACTGGATAATCTATATACTTTCTTTAGTCTATAAATAGATATATGCTACTTGCCCAACATACTTCCGCTGCTCCTATTGACTATAGCAACCCTCTGGCAGAGTCATATACACGTGGATTTCTAAAGCTGGTTTAGTACGAAGTTATAATCATCCACCTGCTAGATCTCATAGTCTAGGACAATAGTAGTGGCAAGATTGGGTCATCAAAAACTCCCTGTCACCGTCTTTGAGGATACCTAAGTACCTCTTGGGTGGCTAAGGTTACGCTCCAAATCTGCGGAGTGGCTAATGAATTGTCGAAACCAACTGAATCCTCAAGTTCTACTAAATTTTTAGTAATCGTTTGTAGTTCTGAAATCACTTCCAGTTCTACCATACTCCCACTAATGTTTTCTGAAAAAATTCATTTTACAAAAATGGTGGCGAGTCAAGAACAATATAACTATTGATCCTCTAAATGGTAGAATGTTAACCCTCGTCAAAACTCGGGATAACCCATAAACTGTCATTACTGAAACGTGCCTTGAGTTTATCTGAATTCTGGTTTTAAGCATAAGCCGGAAAACTCCATATACCTTAACAGCATTAAGATATGAATCCATTTTATTTCCAGTATAGAAACAAATGCATTGATTTAATTGGAACCAGATTCAAAAACAAGCATCTGTTTCCAGTGCATATCGATTAAATAGAAGGAGGCCAACTAGCATTACCCATCAAGGAATGCACCCACGTATGAGTAATCTGAAAGAGAGGCAGGTTCTCAAAACTATTATTTACGACGGAATACCTAGCACAAGTATCTATATATTCGATCACTTTGAGGAATCCAGATACTTGCAATATATAGTTCTCTACCTTATTATTATATCTATAACTTCTTAAAATTTGAACCTAGTATTTCAACGAAATACTTTTCAAAAACTAGAGAAGTCATGAGTAAACAGAATATAGTATGAGTACCAACCCTTTTGTCCTAACGATCATCGGACAACACAGAATACTCTGTATAAGTTCGCCAAATTTAATAAATCAAACCATGTGAGTCGTAGATTGAAAACTGCGTTATGGTTAAGAAGAATTACACCGTTGTTGAATGCACCTTACCTAACCATCAACTGATATAGCTAATGTCATAAACATAATATCAAAAAGTTATCTCACTTTATAAAATAAACGTAAAGATATATCAGTGTGAAACTGGTGCATATCAACGGATATTCAAAACCAAATATTTGCCGTGAAGCAAAACCCAGGTGATTTCCTCAAATACCACCAATTACAAGGAATTCTGATATATATTGATGATCTAATCACCCAATTCCCAATATGTTACTCCTACTTATCATCTGTAATGCCATACAGATGTGAGAATCAATTCTGGTAAATACATACCATGGAGTCAGAATCTAATTAGGAAAACAGTTTTCAATTAACACCGCACAGTAAGACTAAAACATGAAAATGTTTCGAAGGGGTGGCAAGGTATTCCTAGTAATTCCTTTACTACTATCCAGATTCATGACAGTAACCATATATTTCCTTGTCCTCATTCCAATCCCTTTATATGTCTTTATTTATTACCTTCTTTACACCACACTTAGACTAATTAGTTTTCTTCCTTCCCTACCTTTCGGCACTAGCCTAAGATTTGAAAGAAGACTATCCAATAAGTTTAATAGGTGTACTCTCCTAATATTAGGAGCTCTTGCAACCTGAGAGAAGGTAAAGAGAAAAGACAATCGAATAATCCTATTCATGTTCTCCCAAACCGAAAACCATCATGGAACTGAAACAAGTTCCTTCGAGTTCGTATGTAACCATACGATGGCATATCCAAGTAATATGGATCTTCGTACTGATACAGAGTGTTCTGGAGAAATGCAAAGGGGAAGTAGGAGTGGCAGGGATATATGCGGCTTCGTCGTGAATGATAGTAGTCGCAACTTCTTTTGCCGTCACTCTAATCCCTTTATATGTCTTTACTTATTACCTTTTGTATACTACACTTAGGCTAATTGGTTTTCTTCCTTCTCTACCTTTCGACACCTGCCTAAGATTTAGAAGAAGACTATACAATAAGCGTAATAGGTGTACTCTCCTAATACCAGGAGCTCTCGCAACATGAGAGAAGGTAAGGAGAAAAGACAATCGAATAATCCTATTCAATTTCTCCCCAACCGGAAACCATCCTCGAATTGAAACAATTTCCTTCGAGTTCGTATGTAATAATACGATGGCATATCCAAGCAATATGTATCTTCGTAGGGATATAGAGTGTTCTGGAGAAATGAAAAGGGAAAGTAGGAGTGGCAGTGATATACACAACTAAATGATAATCCAAAAGTCAAAGTGTTTTAAGAAGGTTCGGTTAACTTGGTTCAGGAGTTTTAGTTTAGGGTTGGATCATGGTCGCTGGCAAAGAGAGAGAGAGAGAAAATAAACACTTAGCGTGCACTATAACTTAGATTAGATTGTTTAATCACTTTATCTAATCAGGATGGCTCCCACTGTTTCCTCAAATTCTCCTTCAAACCATAAAAGGAGAATTAGTTGGGATCATCTGAAAATCACCCGAGGAGAAACACCTTCTCATCAGTAGGAATCGAGATCCAACTATCATCGCATGATAACACGATGGAAGCCACTCAAGTCATCACACTCCAAAAGGTATGCGCATGCCTGGTAAGTTTCATTTATGTTTGAAACTCCCGATGTGATTTTTGCCCCTAGGACCTGAGTGACCTTGACTGAGCCAACATATCAAAGGGTCCTAGTCAAGTTCAACCCGTCAATATCTTGATTGCATTAAAGCTACCCGCACGAGTCCTTGACTGAGCTAAAATGACCGTACGACTGTCCTAACCAGTCGCATTACTACGCAACAAAAAAGCACTACATAGCTATCGAACATTACGCCTCGGCTGAGCACGACATACGTAGCACGAATACTAAGCAATACAAATCTAAAATGACGGAGGGCTACTTCTGGTTTTTGGTGAAAAATCTTTAACGTAATGAACATGATATCATTGATGGAACCCAAGCTGTTTTACAAATATATAGTGGCGTAAACTTTTGCTAAAGAGGTCACATCCTGTGAAGGGATCGAGTCTCTTTCTTCGTCGAGTGAGGTGCAGGATATTCCTAGCTGAATATCGTAATGCAAAGCAAAAGAATCGACTATAGGGAAGTTATTACAATGTCATAAACTTTTTCCCAAGAGGTCATTCCCCATGAAGGGATCTCGGCTTTTGTCTCATAGAATGAGGTGCTGGATATTCATAACCGAATACCGTTGTGCAAAGCAAAAATCAATGTTTGTAATAACAGTTTTCAAAAATTGGTTCCAACTACATCATTTGGTTTATTTTTCTTTGCATTGACCCAATTTGGGCACATGACTGGCACTTAGACTACATAACGTCAACAGGAGTAACGCAATTCATGTAAGCCGAAAACCCAGCATCCTAAACCATCACTAGAAGGAAAAGATAAAACACATTTAAAGCTCAATGCAAAACTTTAAACTTAAGATTGTTTTTCATAAAAATTTCGGCAACACCTCCTTTGTAAAAACAAGCCCCAAAACAAGTACAAACATAAGATAAAAGTAAAGCATCCCCAAACGGGAGAAAATCTTGCCCAACGGCGGAAACAACCACCACAATAGATATACGACGCCGTAGTGAAGAAAACATAACCCACATATAAAAAAGGCCGGTTCACATGAGCACGACAACCAGAGTCATAAGAATATACAACATCGATCCTCACAACTCGTCTCTAAGTCAATACATGAAGGTGATAGATGGAGAGTACTAGATACAAGAAACATATAATGTACATCATCGGATAACTACAACCCACCTAAAGAAAACGGCCTCACTGCCAACTGTAGCGGTATCCACAAAAGTAGAGATAATATGGCGTCCTGCCGCGACCACTCTGATGATCAGACCTGAAAAACCCTGCGGCACAACGGGGTGTGAGTTTCCAACTCGTGAATAGTATATAACATCATACCGCAATAGCAAGTATGCACTAATAACAATAATCTATCACATGTAATCTGATGGCATAAGTATGGCAATATGTATATGCAACAGTCATGAAAGGTACTCTATCAGGTACTCCTAACGCATGAAGCAAATGCATATTAAATAAATACAGAGTATGAGATAAAACATGCCATCCTCACGGAATCCTCATCGCGGCGGACCAGTGTCCATCAAGACAATCTAAATCCAAAATCCCCTCAAATCGGCCTCCATATCGGCCCCTCAGATCGGCTTTCTCATCGGCCCCTCACATAGGCCCCTCACATCGTAATGAATAAGAATACATGCAT
This sequence comes from Agapanthus africanus, assembly GCA_030015575.1. Taxonomy (NCBI): domain Eukaryota; kingdom Viridiplantae; phylum Streptophyta; class Magnoliopsida; order Asparagales; family Amaryllidaceae; genus Agapanthus; species Agapanthus africanus. Next base: position 289,543,200 of record JASDDO010000029.1, read on the forward strand.
AGATCATGATGATGATATATATTATATAGGTATACATATATAACAGCGTCCCATAGCACTAATATATATATATACATGTGTGTGTGTGTGTATCAGCATCCCATACTACTGATATATATACCCAGGAGTAAAACATCCAGAAAATAACATATGAAATCCATATATCAACGCGAAATCCATGAAACATAATATATGCAACATGAAACAGTAATATGAGCATATAAAGGAAAAATCACTATTTAACTGCAACAAGTTATTAAATATATCATGCGGTTCCTAATTTCTCCGAAATCCAATGCAACATCATATAAAGGTGAACATATAGCTATAGTCTGGTATGCCTAACCATGTCGGTATAGTAAGAGGTACATGTAGCTATGTCTCATATGTGTATATATCTATCTCTAATGATACAATCTTATATAGATCTATAGGAAGCTAACATGTAGGCATGGCAAGGCATATGTGTAAGCATGTAGGTATACAGGTATGGTATATGTCGTATGCATAATGGAATATTAATCACGATCACAATGTCCCTAACCAACCAATATCATATATGTATGTGTGTTGTGCGTGTCTTGGCAATTATCTACGGTGTGGGTGGCATACAATCAGTGCTCATGCAACATGAACTGTCAATAATAGTGCAATGTCCAAGCACATCAAATAATAGTATGCAATGAATTTTTATGCACAATCTCTATATGTGCAATATAAAATGTGGCTAATATCATATCATCTCTTGCCCTGACGCATAACGCCATGCGGACGAATTTCCCGTAGATCTTAAATCTACTCACAGACAGTCGCGGGCTAGGTAATTCAAATCACCAGCTTCCCTTTCTTCGCAGCGTCCGAAGTCCTCGCCTGCGATCCTATTAACACAAAAAAAATCCAGTGCACAAATCTCAGAAATCAATCAATATCATGTACACACTACGTTTGACCAACGCACCAACTCCAAACCAACCTACAAGTGTTCGTCTAACAGCTATCATGTGTGGCGGCACACCAAAACTAACCCAAGTGCAACTGCCACACAAGATCACGAACTGTGTCGGATAACGTAACACACGTACTCAAAACACTAGATTATGCACAAGTGATCCCAGATTTTGCATACTTTCAATTCTAAAAAATAAAACACTACCAAACCCTCTATACAACTGCAGACAGCTATCCTCCAAAAACCAAAACGCAAGTCCCTTATAAATCCGAGGTCGCTGGATTTTTACTTCTTGTCGCCGACTAAAATCGAGCCCTTGGGTTTGTGCTCCAGGTGTAGTCTCAGTGTCACTAGTACAACACTACCATACTGCTAGATTTTTCAGTGAAATTTCCAGGTTATAGCAGATCACAGAGACTCTATTATGAAACTAAAAATACAATATCTTCACGAAACGATATCTCAAGTGTTCTAAATAGCAACCAACAATCTATGCAACATTAAAACACCTATTTAACAGTTTAGAGATCATTACCCAGCCACTCTTGCTCAAAAATCCTATTTTTTCAAGCTCCAACGCAACCTAGTGGCTAATCAAGACATTTGAAGTATTTTCCATAGATTTTTGTGATGTTTTAAAAGGATTTGTGAAGAGGGAAGTGAGGGTTCAGTTTGGGAGTTGAGGGAACAAGAAATAATTGAGAGTGAGAGAGAATGAGGGAGTGAGAGGGATTAAAAGATGAGAGGTGAGTGTAGGGTGAGCATTATCCTTACACTCACTCTCCTCCCTCTCTCCTCATTAATGCACTATTAAAGCTTCCATGACTCACTAGCCACCTCTCTCTCTCTCTCTCTCTCTCCAAACAAGATATTTTCCTTACACAAATTCCATGGAAAAGGTTAAGCAAAGGTTAATTTGGACAAGAATTAACTTAAGGTGTCATGGCTACTAAACGAGGTTAACACTAGTATACCTTCACATTAACATGCACAACTGTGTGCAAGCCATAACAAATAATATAAAAATATTAGTTAATTGTTATAAAATGTGAGAAACACGATTTGGTAAGCTTTTCCTTAAAAACCCGTATTATCGCTTAATTAACACTAATCGCATTCCAAGGTATCACAATCTCCCCCTAAAGAAAATTCATCCCCGAATTAAAAATTTTTACAAGCGTACCTGATTGATAGAGTTTTTGCGTGTTCGAGCAATCAAGACGGTTTCGCTTGTAGCTATCAGGTTGAGTACGGGTCGTCCGCAGGGAGATGTGAATCTTTTTCTATATGCTTTAACGAGTTAAGTCCAAATGTCCAGGTTTGTTTTTAGCTTAACTCCGTGCTAAAATGATATATAAAGAGTGATTGTTAGGATTAGGATTATGTTAGTTTGAGTTAGAAGTCGCTCACTTCTTTCGTTGCCACTCTTAATATCGGTGTTGCGGTAATCGACAACAACGGGGATTAGCACGACTAGAAAGGAACTTGCGAGTATAAGCTAGGCTTTCCAATGCTTAAGTTCTTCCTTTTGGTGCTTATCCATCCGTTCTTGGCTCTTAGCCTTAACCTCCAGTTTTTTCAACCACAACCGGTCTCACTTAGGAATCACCGCTATCATGTAGGATAGGGTGCCGTAGGGAGCGGATTGTGGTTCAATTAACGGGAGTCCGAATTAAGATGTTGGGAAAAGAAAGAGTGAGAGAGATTTCCTTCTCTCAAACTTTTCTTATCCTACCCTAACATGTAAGAAAACTACTCACCCATTACAAGAAAAAGGAAAATAAAACAAAGGAGGAAGATAGAAATAAAGAGGTTAGAAGATTACAAATAGCTATTTGTGACCTCACCTTGGCAAGGATCAAGCTTAAGCATCATTGTTGTTAAGGATAAAGAAAACTAGAAGAAGAAAGAAACAAACAATAAATAACAACTACTAGATTAGCAAATGAAAATTACAAGCAATTATAATTAACAAAAGAAAAATACAAGCATGATAAAAAAGAACTCTTTTATTCATCACTTCACTCACAAAAGCTCACTACAAGGTTTTAATGGAGAAGAGATGAGAAGAGGAAGAAGAACAACAACATATATCCTAAAAACTAAATACAAGAATAAGCACCTTTTGCTTTGGCAAGTTCTGGACTATTTATAGGCAGGGAACTGGAAACCTAGAGCAACAATCTGTCATAAAATAAAATTACCAAACTAACCCAGAAGACGACCCACTGAAGAGTCAGCATGGCCGCGGTTCCGCGGCCTAAGCCCGCGGTTCCGCGGCCTAAGCATGCTTATGCCGCGGAACCGCGGCCACTATGTGGAGTTAGGAAATGAAACTTGGTGGTTTTCCCTGGTTTTTTGTACTCTTCAGTGTGGTATATGTTGTTTCTCAGAATCTCTCCACAATATTTCCAAAATTTCATCAGAACAAAAGGTGATGTAATGTTGATCTTTTGTCATGATTTTTCTTGAGCTCCGCGGAGATATGTTGGATCTTGTGTTGACATTGAGCTTTGTGCATAAAAATGACATTGATTTGCCATTTTGTCCATTAAACTGGTGTGCGGCAACACACAGATGGAGAGCGGAGACCTGTGTTTTATCTGTGGTTGGCAGTAATCCGAAATTTGTCATGCTTTTCCATGAAGTTCACTATTTAGAGCTGAGCACCTGTATCCTGCAATTGACTAGCAAACACGGCTCAAGAGTACCTACCCATAAGCAATGTGATAAAAATTGGGCGGTATAAAAATGCAAAAATCTGATATGAACAAATACCCCCAAACTTATCATTTGCTAGTCCCGAGCAAAGCCAATTTATTCACAAAAAATTCCTAACCTCACTTTCACAGGTAACGCGATTGCACTGAGCATGTGCAACAAGCCGTTAAACCTCTATGTGTCCCTAGTAGGAGGAGTGTTGTCTCTTGAGGTTTTTCAGCGGATACTACCCACAAAATCCAGTCAAGATAGTTTTGCAAAATAACTATGATTCAAACCCTAAAGTTATGTTTCAGAAAATAACAATTCTATGATCCTAAGTTTAGACTATCGAACCTTTATTTTTCACACCTCGCTTCTTGTTTAACTTAAGATTTTATATGTCTTTACGTGTAGTGTAAATAGTGTCGTTAAGTTCCAGAAGGATCGATTAAAGTCATCATGTCACATAATAAATCCCAGATAAAAGTTTTAAAAGGATCGCATAAGTTTTTATAAAGAGTTAAGCATTTTTCAAGTTTCGTTTTCCAGTAAGGTTTCAACTTCAGAATTTCTATCTTCCTTAACAGGAAACTAGGTCTTATTTTTCACTCCACCTTTTTCTTGTTTTCATTTCATACATACCTCTGTGAACATGCAATAGTATTTATCATAGAATAAAACCTTCATATCTCCGCTAGAAATATTTTTTACAAAAACCTGTCTTTTGTCAAGATTACTCTCACACAAAGAACCGTGGGGAATTTTAACTCGGAAAGAACACTTGCTTGACTTTGTTTTAATCTGGATTTCCTAAGCTTCTTAACGAGCTTTGAGCCAATGCACCCAAAACAGTTGGCTTTAGGGCATTAGGTGTAGAGACACCCCAGCGGACTTAATTACTGAAGTTACCTAGGCCCAAAAACAAAAGACAATTTAGTGTGAAAATCATGATGATTCAATGCGAACGGAGATATAACCGGCAATTCAGTTATTTTTTTGGATAAAAGACGTGTTTAGTGGGTTAGGTGTGCAATCATTCCAAACAAGTTTCAGATGGGTTATTTTTCGGAATTAGTTCCAATTAAGGCATAATAACATTCCTTCATATTCGCTTCACTTCATAAACTATTCTTGATATTACTTATTTCAGAACAAACCTATTTGATCCTCAGAAAATCATTTATCCATTTAAAAGTTTTTAGACATAAAAGACTTGTCATCTAATTTTCAAAACTCACGACACGTATAAGTGATGTAAAGACGTATATTAGCTATAGTTAACTTCAAAGGAGAGTTATCTTTCAGCTTTTCAAAATCTAAAAATAAGATTTAGTTTTTCTTATCTTATCAGACAAAACCGTTGAAATGTTGAATCAGAGTTCTCCCACTAGTTAATTTGACAAAAAAGTTTTTATGTTTTTAGAAATTTTCTGATTTTTATTGATTTTATGGATTTTAGTATGCAGATGAAAAATATACAAATGAATGCGAAGGTTAGAAATGCGTACCGAGCGTACCCCCAAACTTAAACTGTGTCCTCACTGTCATTGTATCAAGAGATCATTGAAGGGTCAAAATTGTCGGTTAGATATACAATTTTTTTTGTTTTTGTTTTTAGAAAAAAAAAAAGAAAAATAGTAAAAATGGAAAAGAATATCCACAAATATATACAAAAAGGTATATACATACCCCCAAACTTATTTGGAACAGTGTCCGCTATTCTTGGCTGGATAACCGAAGTTTGGTGGTAGGCAGAGGAAGATTATGCAGGGTAAACCGGCTCCTGTAAGACCAGGAGCTCCTCTGTTGGTTCGGCGCTAAGGTACGGTTTAAGTCGGTGTCCATTTACTTTGAAAAATGAACCGTCCTTTGGATTCTCCAAATCAACAGCGCCATGCGGATACACTTTCCGCATAAAGTATGGCCCATTCCAGCGAGACCTGAGCTTACCTGGATGGAAATGTTGCCGGGTGTCGTAAAACAGTACCTGTTGACCAGGTGCGAATATTTTGCGCAAAAGGTGTTTATCATGAAACACCTTCGTTCGGTTCTTAACGACAATCGCGTTTTCGTAAGCCCCATCCCTAAGCTCGCTCAATTCGTTCAACTGCAGCTTCAGATGGCTGCCCGCATCTTCGAAAGACAAATTCAGCTCTTTTATCGCCCAAAATGCGCGATGCTCTATTTCCACAGGGAGGTGGCAAGCCTTTCCATACACAAGCCGATAGGGAGACATGACAAGGTCGGTCTTATAAGCAGTTCGAAATGCCTAAAGGGCATCAGTGAGTTTCAATGACCAATCCTTACGGTTCTTGGAAACCGTCTTCTCCAGTATTTGCTTGATTTGCCGATTTGAAACTTCGGCTTGCCCATAGGTTTGGGGGTGGTAGGGCGTAGATAGCTTATGATTAATGGAATATTTCCGCATCAAGTCCTCGAAAGTCTTATTGCAGTAATGAGTTCTATTGTCGCTAATGATCGCTCGGGGGTGCCCAAACCGGGAGAAAATGTTTTCCTTAAGAAATCTAACGAGTCCGGCTGGGCATAGCCTCGACCCACTTAGAGACATAATCAACAGCGAGAAGGATGTACAAGTTCCAAAAAGAGCTAGGAAACGGCCCCATGAAATCGATCCCCCAAACGTCGAAAATCTCCACAACCAAGATTGGTTGGAGCGGCATCTCGTTCCTCCTGGATATCCGGCCTAATTGTTGGCACCGGGAGCAAGTCTTGCAGTAGTGATGAGCGTTTTTGAAGAGTTGTGGCTAGTAGAAACCATACTGCAAGATCTTCTCTGCTGTCTTTCTGGGGCCAAAAAGCCCGCCACATGCTTGATCGTGGAAAAACGACAGCACACTCTTGGATTCATTGTCAGGGACACACCGATGAATAATCTGGTCGGGACAGTACTTGAACAGATAGGGTTCATCCCAGTAAAAGTGTTTTACTTGGGATAAGAAGCGAAGTCTGTCCTGACTTGACCATTCAGTCGGTAGTAATCCTATGGCCAAATAGTTCACAATATCTGCGAACCAGGGTTCGCAAGATACTGTCAAGAGCTGTTCATCAGGGAAAACGTCGTTGATCGGAATTTGAAGTGACGGCAAAGAAGGAAGTCGTGAGAGATGGTCGGCGACTACATTCTTACATCCTCTTTTGTCCATGATGACAAGGTCAAACTCTTGAAGCTAGAGGATCCAACGTATTAGCCGAGATTTTGCATCTTTCTTCGCAAAAAGATAGCGCAGAGCAGAATGGTCCGTATAGACAATGACTGGAGAGCCGATGAGATAGGGCCTGAGCTTTTCTAAAGCAAATACAACAGCCAAGAATTCCATCTCAGTTGTTGTATAATTCAGTTGGGCATCGTTCAGGGTTCGGCTAGCTTAATAGATTACGTGCGGCATCTTGTTGATGTGTTGTCCAAGGACAACACCAATGGCGAAGTCGGATGCATCGCACATAATCTCAAATGGGTGCGTCCAGTCAGGAGAAAAAAGAAAGGGAGCAAAAGTGAATGAGCTTTTTAATGACTCGAACGCAGTCACACAGCTCGAGTTGAAGTCGAATGGAATGTCCTTGGCCAGCAAAAGAGTCAAGGGCCTAGCAATCTTGCTAAAGTCCTTGATGAACCGTCTATAGAAACTGGCATGGCCAAGGAAGGCTCGGATATCTCTGACGCATCGGGGAGGATGGAGATTGGAAATGACCTCAATCATCGCTTTGTCAACCTCTATGCCATTTTGCGAAATGATATGTCCTAAGATAATACCTTGGCGCACCATGAAGTGGCACTTCTCCCAGTTCAAAGTGAGATTCTTGTCCTTACACCGGGTAAGGACAGCGTCGAGATGCAGCAAACACTCATCAAAGGAATCGCCAAAAATGGAGAAATCGTCCATGAAGATCTCCAAGAATTTTTCCACCATGTCTGAGAAGATTCCCATCATACACAGCTGGAAGGTAGCGGGCGCATTGCATAATCCAATGGGCATGCGGCGATATGCAAACGTGCCGAAAGGACAAGTGAATGTGGTCTTATCCTGGTCTTTTTCGGCGATGGGAATTTGATTACAGCCGGAGTAGCCATCAAGAAAGCAGTAGTACTCGTGTCCGGCCAATCGCTCAAACATTTGGTCAATGAAAGGTAGCGGAAAGTGGTGCTTCCGCGTTGCGGCGTTGAGTTTTATGTAATCGATGCATACTGGCCACCCAGTCTGGGTGCGAGTAGAGATTAACTCGTTCGCCTCGTTGGTTATGACCGTTATGCCTGCTTTCTTGGGGACAACGTGAATGGGGTTAACCCACTGGCTATCAGAGATAGGGTAAATGATACCACTATCCAAATACTTTACGATCTCCTTTTTTCAGCCTCCTTCATGATTGGGTTGAGACGTCTTTGTGGATCCCTGGCTGTTTTGGCATCATCCATCAAATGAATGTGATGTTCAACGATTAGGGGACTAATCCCCTTGATGTCCACCATGGACCACCAAAAGCTTGCCTATTGCTGTGCAAGACCGTGAGAAGGGCTCTCTCTTGCTCGGGAGCTAGAGAAGCCGAGATGATAACAGGGAGGGTTTCATTCTCGCCCAAGTAAGCGTACTTAAGGTGAGACAGCAAAGGCTTGAGTTCGAGCGTTGGAGGGGAAATGATGGAAGGCAAGATTGGCGAAAAGGCCTCGAACTCAAAGCATTCCAGCAAAGGTTCAAAATGAGTGTAAGCGACCGAGTTGGATGGTTCAGGTAACTCATCCGGAAATTCAAAGGATTCTAACTTGGTTGGTGACTGGTTAAGATCGGTCGAGAAAGTGAAACACTCGTAGTCATTGTCGGGCACAGAAGCAACAGCAGGTTCGAAGAGGAACGCACTAGTGGCGTCAAGGTTATCGTGATCGAACAAAAACTCCTCAAATTCACACTCTTCTGGGGTGATCTCTTGAATTGAGCAAACGTCTAGTATATGAGCATTAGGTTCGGAGGGCTGATTCCCCAACCTAAAAATGTTGAGTTCAATTGTCATGTTTCCAAAAGATAGGTTAATCGAACCATTTCGACAATTGTCACAGCATTTGAGGTTGCAAGGAATGGGCGACCGAGTATCACCGGAATTTGATTTCGGGGGTTAGCTACAGGCTGTGTGTCTAAAACAATGAAGTCAACGTGGAATATAAAGTCCCCAACCTTCATTAACACATCCTCTAGCTCACCCCTAGGATGGGTGATTGATCGGTCGGCCATTTGGAGAGTGCAGTGTGTGGGTTTCAGCTCTCCTACACCTAATTGCTCATATACTGAGTAGGGAAGCAGGTTAACACTGGCGCCAAGATCTAATAGTGCGCGGTTGATGTTCTTATCTCCAATGGTAATAGAAATCGTAGGACAGCCAGGGTCCTTCCATTTTCAGGTAAAGATTGGGTAAGAGCATCACTCACAGCACTAGCCAAGAAAACTTTCTTCGGTACCTGAGATTTCCTCTTTTTCGTGCACAAGTCCTTTAAAATTTTGGCATCGGAAGGGACTTGTTGGACAGCATCTAAAAGGGGAATGTTAATGTTAACCTGCTTAAACAACTCAAGAATCTTGTCTATTTGTGGATTTTGTTTATTGGACCTCAACCGGTTTGGAAATGGAACGTTTTTAAAATTGGTTGAGTCCAATGCTTGTGGAGGAGATTGTGGAGTTGGAACGGATCCCGGAGTTGGAACGGATCCCAGAGCTGGTGTTTTCATGGAGTGAGAAATGGGTCCGTTTAGAGCAGAAGAAGAGGAAGAGCCTTTTGAAGAATGGAGAATAGGCTAAGAAGATGAAGAAGCAGAAGAAGAAGAAGAAGAAGAAGAAGAAGAAGAAGCGGCTGGGGTGTCATCGTCGATCCGTGTACCAATGTTGTTTTGCAACATCCTTTCCGATCTCAATGTAATCACGGCACTCACATTATGGTTCTGTTGTTCATGAGCAACATGTACATTATGTCGGTGACCGAGATTTGGGAGTGGCTGGGACGGGAGCTTCCCCTTCTCCCGCTCGCTTAAGGCCGCATTCAGTTGTGCTATCTGGGCTTCGATGGTTTTGATGCTTTCCCCGTGAGCGGCAGTGTGTTGCACCGAGGAATGAATGGATGACTGGATGTTTGCGGTGGATTGTGTCGATTGTTTAACGAACGCCTTCAGACTTCGTTCGAGCGAGGAAACCTTATCGTTGTTTGACGGAACAAAGTTGTTTTGGGGAAAAGAATTATTGGGTGCAAAGTTGTTCATCTGATTTTGAAAGGTTGGGGTTGGAAGGGCTGCTGAAATTGATGTTGAGTTTATTGTTGCGCTTGTTGTTGTGGAGGAGGGGGCCTCTGGAAATTCTTGCTTTGGAATTGATGCTGGTTCTGATTCCAGGCGAAATTGGGGTGGTTCCTCCAACTGGGATTGTAGGTGGAACAGTATGGATCGTTTCTTGTTCTTTGCTGAAATGCAGCATTAACCTGATCCTGTCCTTGAGATGGTGGATTGTACGGACACTCTTCGGTTAAGTGAGATGGATCGGAACAACAAGCATAAATGGTACGAAGGGGAAGAACAGGGGCAGGAGCAGGAGATGAAAATTTGCTCTCTATCGCTTCAAGTTTTCTCGTTATTGCAGCCATTTCAGGTTTCATCGCAATAGAGACATCGAGTTGGTGAATGCCTAGCCTAGACTGACCGGTAGAAGTGGAGGTAGAAGAAGAAGAAATTGGTCTGGTGCTCTCCCATTGTAGCGTTTGTTCCGTAAGAACGTCAAAGAATTGCCACACTTCCTCATCAGATTTTGATAAGAAGTGGCCCAAACAAATGGTTTCCAACAACTGCTTGGTTGCTGGGTTCAGGCCCTTGTATATGGTTTGGCAAAGTTGCCATTTCTCGATACCATGGTGAGGGCACTGAACAAGAAGGTCTTTATACCGGTCAAAGCACTTCCAGAAGGGTTCAGTAGGAAGCTGAGAGAATTGGTTGATTTCGTTATGGATCATTGCAGTTTTATGATTCGGATAGAATTTCTTGAGAAACGCTTTCACAAACTCGTCCTAACTGGTTATGGAGTGTGAATCGGTGCTATACAGCCATTTTTCAGCAAGATCGCACAAAATGAACGGAATGACCCGTAGCCGTATAGCATCGTCCGACAGCTGGGTAGTTTTCATCATGGCACAAACATTTTGAAACTTGTTGATGAAGATATAGGCATCTTCAGATTCAAACCCATGAAATTTCGGAAGCATGTTAATGAAGTGGGGCTTAATTTCAAAATTATCCCCATTGGCCGGTGGAAGGGAAAGACAGGTGTGAAGTGCAGAATGGGTGGGATAGAAACGATCCTGGAGCGCGATTCACTGTGGCACTACAATAGGCGGTGGTGGTGGGTTATTCGCATCCATAGGTGGTGGAATCAATCCGGGGGGAGTCGAAGGGATGTTTGGATTAAATCCTGATATCGTGGAAGAAGAGGTTGGTGAAGGTGATGGCGAGGATGTATGAATAGAATTCCGGTCAACGTCGGAGTTGGCCGGCAAAGGTAAGGGTGAAAGAGGCGTGGAAGGAGTTTCGATGTCTGAGTCGATCGCGTAGACGGTAGCGACTAACGTAACACGGACTAGGTGGGCGCTAGTGTCCCGAGTCCAAGCGGACATACACTAAACTAGTTTAGTGTAGTCAAAGCGGAGAAGGTGAGGGTAAGAAAACGTCAATGGAGAAATACGATGGGTGGTGGGTGAAAAAATGGATTTCTGGTGACAAAGGGAAAGTTTTTATAAAAGTTTTTGATTTTTTCCTTTTTTTTCCTTTTAAGAAAGAGCTTTACAGAAATATGTATGTACTTACAGCTTCAAGCAATCACAAACAAGATATGCACAATCACACCTAGATCTAGGGTCACCTAGGTCAGCTAGACTGCTCCTAACTGTTCCAAAGGGATAGAAATAGGACCTCAAACCGCCTCTTCTCCGCCAATTGCGGCCAGGTAAGTGCCAGGTAAGTGGGAGGCTCCCCACTACGTAACTAGTGGACCTAATTAAGTAACCACTTGCCTTTGACACACTTGCCTAGACACCGCAAAATCAGGATAGGATAAACGGCCGATGCCTGTAACTAGTCCTCTGTCCTATTGAGCGCGAAGTCCTTAAGGCTGAGTCTAGTTTTTTTTAATTAAACAATGGTCATTGCATATGCTTTTTTGTGATTTCTGGGGTCCTGGGAAGGGTGATGAAATCCCCACCCAATCTGGATTGGTTTCAAGCCCCATAAAGTCCGTATAAATAAATGCAAAGCAGTAACAATCAACTGCAATCAATTTTTATTTTTTAGCGCGGCGCAAAGAATCCTGCACAAAAACAATTTATTAGAAGGGGGAAGAGAGTTTGCACAAAGTATGCTGCAGAAAACACAGTTCAGTGGAGTTCAGTGGAGTGGGAGAGAGATGAGGAACACTCACAGGGATTTTGAGATGCTGAAAGCACCAAGTGGCCGCGGTTCCACGGCCTAAGTCTGCTTATGCCACGGTTCCGCGGCAGTAAGGTAGATGTGGGGCTTCAAAAATCTTGTAGGTCCTTCATTGGCTATCCTCTCCTTGTCTGGATTTCCTGAATCTTGATTTGCTCACTGTATCTGCTCCATATTTTTACAGTAGACCGTTGGCTCCGTCTTGATCCGTCGCGGTGTAGCCGCGAGATATGGGTCTAACTTCCCACGTCTTTGGCACTGAACTCGACCGTCTTTTTATCCTGCACACTTGAACAAAAACTAATCAAAAATAACAAGATGGTTTTTTACAATGTATTTTTTTGTGTTTTTCGGTTGTATTTATATTCACAAATTAACCCGAAATTACACAAAGATTTAAACTACCGTCTCCCCGGAAACGGTGACATTTGATTGATAGAGTTTTTGCGTGTTCAAGTTTATTACCGCAATCAAGACGGTTTCGCTTGTAGCTAGCCGGTTGAGTACGGGTCGTCTGCAGGAAGATGGGAATCTTTTTCTATGTGCTTTAAAGAGTTAAGTCCAAATGTCCAGGTTTGTTTTGAGATTAACTATGTGCTAAAATGATATATAAAGAGAGCTTGTTAGGGTTAGGATTAGGTTAGTTTGAGTTAGGAGTCGCTCACCTCTTTCGTTGCCACTCTTAATATCGGTGTTACGGTAATCGGCAATAATGGGGATTAGCACGACTAGGAAAGAGCTTGCGAGTATAAGCTAGGCTTTCCAACGCTTAAGTTCTTCCTTTTGGTGCTTTTCCGTCCGTTCTTGGCTCTTAGCCTTAACCTCCGGTTATTTCAACCACAACCGGTCTCACTAAGGAATCACCGCTATCATGTAGGATAGGGTGCCGTAGGGAGCGGATTGTGGTTCAATTAACGAGAGTCCGAATTAAGATGTTGGGCAAGGAAAGAGTGAGAGAGATTTACTTCTCTCAAACATTCCTTATCCTACCCTAACAAGTAAGAAAACTACTCACCCATTACCAGAATAAGGAAAATAAAACAAAGGAGCAAGATAGAAAGAAAGAAGTTAGAAGATTACAACTAACTATTTCCGACCTCACCTTGGCAAGGATCAAGCTTAAGTATCATTATTGTTAAGGATAAAGAAAAACTAGAAGATGAAAGAAACAAACAACAAATAACAACAACTAGATTAGCAAATAAAAATTACAAGCAATTATAATTAACAAAAGAACAATACAAGCATGATAAAAAAGAACTCTTTTATTCATCACTTCACTCACAAAAGCTCACTACAAGGTTTTAATGGAGAAGCGATGAGAAGAGGAAGAAGAACAACAACATATATCCTAAAATCTAAATACAAGAATAAGCACCCTTTTCTTTGGCAAGTTCTGGACTATTTATAGACAGGGAACAGGAAACCTAGGGCAACAATCTGTCATAAAATAAAATTACCAAACTACCACTAGAAGACGACCTACTGAAGAGTCAGCATGGCTGCGGTTCCGCGGCATAAGCATGCTTATGCCGCGGAACCGCGGCCACTATGTGGAGTTAGGCAATGAAACTTGATGGTTTTCCCTGGTTTTTAGTACTCTTCAGTGTGTTATATGTTGTTTCTCAGAATCTCTCCACAATATTTCCATAATTTTAGCAGAACAAAAGGTGATGTAATGTGGATCTTTTGTCATGATTTTTCTTGAGCTCCGCGTAGATATGTTGGATCTTGTGTTGACATTGTGCTTTGTGCATGAAAATGACATTGATTTGCCATTTTATCCCTTAAACTGGTGTACGGCAACATACGGATAGAGAGCGGAGACCCGTGTTTTATCTGTGGTTGGCTGTAATCCGAAATTTATCGTGCTTTTCCATGAAGTTCACTGTTTAGAGCTGAGCACCTGTATCCTGCAATTGACTAGCAAACACGGCTCAAGAGTACCTACCGATAAACAATGTGATAAAAATTGGGCGGTATAAAAATGCAAAAATCTGATATGAACAGTACCTTCAAAGAGATGAGGGAATTTCTTCCGCATCTCGCTCTCGGCCTCCCAAGTGATCTCCTCACTAGTCGGGCTATGCCAAAGAACCTTCACAGATTGCAAGGCCTTTGATCGAAATTTCTTCATCTGCCGATCCAATATAACTACCGGCTGCTCGGTGAACGAAAGATCGCGCTCAAGATGAACGGTCTCGTACTGAATCATGTGAGAAGGGTCATGAAGGTATCTACGAATCATTGACATATAGAACACGGGATGAACATCCGGAAAACTGGGCGGGAGCTCCAAACGGTAAGCAACGATACCAACTTGCTCAAGGATCTCGAACGGACCTACAAATCTGGGACTAAGCTTCCCTTCTCTCCCAAATCTTATAACGCCTTTCATCGGAGAAATCCGCAGGAATATATGATCCCCCACTGTGAACTCAAGTCTGCGACGACGACGGTCGACATAAGACTTCTTTCTGCACTGGGCTGTTCTCATCCTGTCCTGAATCAGCTGGATCATCTCCGTAGTCTCCTGAACTAGCTAGGGTGCCAAAACCCTATTCTCACAGAGTTCGGTCCAACAGACTGGTGATCGACACTTCCTACCATATAAAGCCTCGAAATGTGCCATATGAATAGTCTTCTGAAAGTTGTTGTAAGAGAACTCAATCAACGGCAAGTGATGATCCCAACTGCCACCAAAATCAAGCATGCATGCCCAAAGCATGTCCTCTAGAGTTTGTATCGTCCGCTTTGACTGACTATCGGTCTGCAGATAGAAAGCGGTGCTAAAACCTCAACCGGGTACCCAAACCTTCCTGAAGCTTCTGCCAAAGACGGCTAGTAAACTGGGTGCCCCTGTCGGATACAATGCATGTGGGAACGCCGTGCAAACGCACAATCTCATCTGTATACAACTGAGCATAACTGAAAGTGGTCTGCACTGGAAGGAAGTGAGCCGCTTTCGTCAGCCGGTCAACAATCACCCAAATGCAGTCATACCCCCGACTGGTCCTGGGTAGACCCACAACAAAGTCCATGGAAATCTGCTCCCATTTCCACTCAGGAACGGATAAATGCTGCAACTCTCCAGCCAGTCTGTGATGCTCAGCCTTGACTAGCTGACAAGTCAGGCACTTCGAAACGAAGTCTGAAACTTCATGCTTCTTCCCTTCCTGCCAGTAAATGTCTCTCAAGTCACGGTACATCTTGGTGGAACCATGATGAACGCTAAAGGCTGACTGATGTGCCTGCTCTAGGATCTCACGTCTCAACCCGTCATTATCTGTACACAAAAGCGAGTCCTGTAACGTAGCACACCATGGACATCGATCAAGAACTCCGAATCTGTACCCTGCCGAACAAGCTCAAGAATCTCAACCAAACGGGCATCTCTGGGTTGCGCCGCACGGATACGATCAAGTAGAAATGGACGAGCACGGACATGATCAAGCTGTCCCCTAGTGAAGTGAACTCAAACTATACTCTACCATCCCACAAGGTCTGCCAATCTGCAAAAGACTGCCTCTGAACTACGCTCAACTGGGACAGGCTACCTTCGGGCCTACGACTCAAAGCGTCAGCTACCACATTCGCCTTGCCCGGGTGATAAAGGCTCTCACAATCATAATCCTTTACAAGCTCCATCCACTGCCGTTGTCTCAGATTCAGATCCCGCTGTTGGAAGATGTACTTCAAGCCCTTATGGTCCGTGAAAATCCGACACGACTCCCCATACAAGTAATGTCTCCAAATCTTCAATGAAAAGACCACCGCAGCCATCTCAAGATCGTGAGTGAGGTAATTCTGCTCATGCTTCTTCATCTGTCTAGAAGCATAAGAAATCACTCTATCATGCCGCATCAGCACCCACCCGAGCCTAACTCATGACGCATCACAGTAAACTACAGAGCCACCTGATCCAGAAGGCAAAGATAGAACGGGTGCAGTCGTCAACTGAGTCTTCAACTGCTGAAAACTCTGCTCGCACGTATCGGTGCAAAGAAATGGAACCCACTTCCGGGTCAGTCCGGTCAGCGGTGCAGCGATACTCTATAAATTCTGCACGAAATGGTTGTAATAACCAGCTAAGCCAAACAAGCTGCGGACCTCTGCCACGGTTATAGGTCTGGGCCAAAGTTGTACAACCTAGATCTTCCTCGGGTCCACAAGAATACCGTCTCCCGTCACCACATGACCCAGGAAGTCAACTCTATCAAGCCAAAATGCACACTTTGAGAATTTAACATACAGCTGGTGCTCTCTCAATGTCTGCAAAGAAATCCTTAAGTGCTGCTTATGCTCCTCTAGGCTCCTAGAATAGACCAGAATGTCATCAATAAACACAATAATGAACTGATCGAGGAACGGCCTGAAAACCCGGTTCATCAGATCCATGAACGCTGCTGGGGCATTGGTGAGTCCGAACGACATTACTAGAAACTCATAATGCCCGTAGCGTGTATGAAAAGAAGTCTTCGGAATGTCATCATTCCGAACCCGCTACTGATGATAACACGAACGCAAATCAATCTTAGAAAAATGTTTTGTACCCTGGAACTGATCAAACAAACCGTCAATGTGAGGTAAAGGATACTTATTCCGCACCGACACTCGGTTCAATTGACAATAATCAATACACAACCTCAAACAGCAGTCCTTCTTCTTGACGAACAGCACAGGACCTCCCCACTGTGAAACACTCAGATGCACAAGTCCCCTATCAAGAAACTCTTGCAATTGATTTTTAAACTCTCTAAGCTCCGCCGGAGCCATCCGGTAAGGCGGTATAGAAATAGGGCCCGTGCCAGGAATCAGATCAATGCAAAACTCAAAATCACGCTCTGGTGGCAAACCAGGTAAATCATCGGGAAAAATGTCGGGAAACTTTCGCACGATAGGAACCCGGTCTAGTGACTCTACTGTGGCCCCGATATCATAAACGAAAGCCATGAATCCCCGACATCCCCTCTTCAAAAGCCGTCCAGCGCAAAGGGCAGAAATCAAACTGTGAGGGGCGGCACCACGGTCCCCCTGCACAACCTAGACAGACTCGCCCGGAAAACTGAAACTGGCTGTCTTCTCACGGCAGTCCACCGACTCAAAACAAGCTTCCAAATAGTCTATGCCAAGGAGAACATCGAATTCCAACATATCTAGAAGGATCAAATTGACAGACGATTCTCTATCTCCAATCTGAACGACACATGATCGAAACACATAACACGCGACGAAAGAATCGCCAACAAGTGTGATCACGACAAGCGGCTGATCTAGCAAACATGACTTTCGGCCTAAACTAGGCACAATGTGCGTAGAAACATAGGAATGCGTTGATCACGGATCAAACAAAACATGTGCATCAAAAGAACATACAGAAAGTGTAGCTGAAACTATTGCATTGGACGCTTGTGTGTCCTGATGAGTCAAGGCAAACACCTGAGCCTGCCCTCTACCGGCGACTGGCTGACCTCCGCCTCTACCACCCTGCTATCTCGGTACAAAATCACCGCGTCCTCGACCACTCGGAACATGAGTAGGACGCGGAGCAACAACAGGAATAAGGGGAAACACCCTCTGCGGTGGAGAAGGTGGTCAGGTAACCTACGGTACAACTGCCTCATGCTCACGTAGCTCAGTACAATCTCGAACCCGATGACCCAAAATCCCGCATTGGTAACATCCAGATGAAAAGTGCTGATTCCCCTGAGAATAATTGCTAAAAAGTTGTCCTTGTCCTGGACCTTCACTACCCCCAATATCTGAACGGCAACTGTCACGATGTCTAAATGCCTGCCTCTATGCTGAAACACCAGTACGAACCCTCTTCGGTTCCGGAGCAACCGACGTCTCAGAAAGTCGCTCCTCAACCAACAGGGTTGCGTCCACCATTGTTGCATAGGTATCGCAATGCTAAATGCTGATACTGAGGAACAAATGGGTAAGCAGGCCTCGAACAAAACTCTTAACCCGCATCTCCTCTGTAGCTACCAAATACGAAGCATACACAGACAACTCGGTAAACAACATATTATACTCGGCCACTGTCGTACCCTGAGTCTGGCGTAATGACTCGAATCTGCGCGCACGAGCATCACTTGCGCTCAGCGGAAGAAAACGCGCAAGAAACACCGTCACGAACTCAGCCCAGGTCATTGGAGAAAGACCTGTGGCTCGGCCTTTCTCTAAGGACTCACACCACTTCTAGGCCAGACCCTCCAGACGAAATCTCGCGAACTCGACCCATCTCACATCGGAGCATTTAAGTGAACGATATATCCTGATCATCCGGTTGATAAACGACTACGGATCATCGGCTGCATCGGTACCAGTGATAACCGGAGGCCTCAGCCTCATGAACTACGATAACGATACGGTGATCACCTCCGTAGCTGTAGGTACAACTGCCTAAACAGTAAGAACCAACGCGACCCCCGCAACCGGTGGAACAACCGCCTTCCCTACGCTCAAATGACCTCAACTAACGACCCCGTCATCTGGCGCAAATCCTGCATACCAGCCCCTAGCATAGCCATATGGTCTGTTGAAGGTAGAACAACGTGCTCCTGCACAACGGGCATACTACCCTTGTCAGTCCTCGTCTCAGACGAGTCAACTCTGACCTCGGCCCTCTGGCCGCTCTCTGCGCCCTCGTAGTCTTCGGCGACATAAAGGCTATAAATGGAAACAGGATTCGATAAGGACACAGAAATCGGATCTCAAGGATATAAATAATCATGGAAGAAATTACAAGCAACAAGTCTTAAGGTCACTTAGGCAGAGCACCGTGTCGTAAATATGCCGCGGAACGTACACACGCTACGTTCCTCTGCTTAACCTACCTACTCCATCATACCAAGGTCATGCTACACTCCGAAAGGTAAAACCTAGCGCTCTGATACCAACTTTGTCATGACCCAATTTAGGCACATGACCGGCACTTAGACTACGTAACGTCAACATGCATATGTTTAGACCATAATATTGCATTCTTCATTCCCCTATTCTTATCCGTTTTACAAATAAACAGGTACTCTTGACGCATATTTGTTGCATATTACAGGATACAGACTCTTGGAGGGAAGACAGTGAGAAAAGACAAAAGATGATACAAAAGAGAGACTTTTGACCCACAAGTAGAAGAATTATAGTGACGAAGAACAAGTCACAATTGTACAAGGAAACGCAAGGACCAAAATGTCAAAGGAATCTGTCAAAAGATCATTACAAGTTTTCACTGAAGATCTAGAGAAGTCCCAGAAGTCAAATGGAGAAAAGAAGTGGAAAAAATAGAAAGCCCAAGAAGCCAAGAAGAAAGCCCGGAATTTTCATGTCCTAAATCCATTCTTTAGCCGCGGAACCGCGGCCAAACCTAGGCTTGCACCGCGGTTCCGCGGCCATTCAAAGCACGTGTCGGTGCAAACTTAGGGTGTCGGTGCGTCGGTGCAGATGTTGGGATTTTCAGTGGGCAAATCTGTAATTGCACATGTGCGAGAGTCTGTAACCCTAGTTTTCCTGTTTTCCTATAAATTGTAATCACAGATCTGTAAAACTTATGCCGCTTTTCAATAAACAAATTCAGATCTGTTCTATATTCTTGCTTGGAGGGAGCCATCAATAAAAATTAGTAAGTTAATTTATTTCTTTGCTTTGTTAATTTAGAATGTCTTTTAATCCCCTAATGAGCGAGTAATCTCCTCACTTGTTAGGGTTAGCCTTAGGGAAAGGTTTGAGAGATGAGATCTCTCACCCCTTTCATGCCATTCACACCTAAGAATTAGAACTCCATGCATGCACGCACAACCGCTCCCTACGGCACCCTACCCCTTGAGGTAACAGTGAACCGTAGTATAAAGGGCCGGTTGCGCGCGTTTTCCATGGAGGTTAGGGTAAGGATCGATAAAGGAAGGACAAGAATTGAGAGGAAGAAACATCTTCCCAAAAGATTTTTATCCACTTTATTGATAATTACTATAACATCTAATAGATCTAAAATAAGGCATTGAAAGCGGTGAGGAAAGCTTTAATCTCCAAACTTCCCCTAAGCCTAACCCTAGCAAGACTTTAGTTTAGATTAATTTAGTTTATTGATAGATCTAGGTTTTTATAGATTTAATAAACCAACCAAAACAACATTTGGAATCAACTCGTAAAAACACATTAAGAAAATTACCCATCTCTGTGGATCGACCCGTATTCGCCGGCAAGCTGGAAAGCGACGCCGTTTCTGATTACGGTAAACATAAATTTTTGGACTAATCAAATGGCGCCGTTGCCGGGGATGGCGTAAAAAATTTTCTGTGTAATTTCTGGTTGATATAAATTTTAAAAAATTATAAAAATCAGAAAATAAAAAAAGAAATAAAAAATTATCAATTTTGATATGTTTGAAGGGTGTATCTTTTGAATCTTGCAAGAACAGCGAAGAATCGCGGATCTGGAAATTTACAGAGGGCAAAACAAAAGTTGGTACTTAAGAACAGAGAGGAACTGAAAGAATAGAGCCATACAAATTTTCTGACGACCTGATCTCCTGGTCCCACCGCGTATCCGCGGCAAAAGTGCTACCCAGACCGTGGAACCGCGGTCGTCTGAGCGTTTCTCTGCACGGAAAAAATTCCAGTTTGTTTCTCATTCTCCCCTCTGGCAACCTCAATATATCTGTTGTGAAATTTTCTGCAGGAATTCTTTGCGCTAAAAATTCTTTCTCCCCCTTCTAAATAACAGATTTTCTGCAGGTTTCTTTGCGCCGCGCTAAAAATTTGATTGCAAGTGAATTTTATTATTTTGCATAATTTAATCGGACTTTAAGGGGCTAATTGACCAAACTTAAATTGGGTAGGCATTTCATCACCCTTCCCAGGACCCCAGAAAACACTTAAAGCATTTGCATTGACCACAATTAATTAAAAAAATATTAGACTCAGACCTAAAGACATCGAGCTCAATAGGAAAATGACTAGTATAGGCATCGACCGTTTATCCTAACCAGACCTTGCGGTGTCTAGGAAAGTGTGTCTAGGCTAGTGGTTATTAATTAGGCCCACTGTTGTGGTTCCTTCCCACTTACCTGGCACTTACCTGGCCGCAAGTGTCGGTGAAGAGGCGGTTTGAGGTCCTATTTCTAGCCCTAGTTAGGAGCTGTCTAGCAGACCTAGGTGACCCTAGATCTAGGCCTGATTGTGCATGTGTGGTTGATACATTTGTGTCACAAGTCTCTTTTCAAAAACCTCTTTGCAAAACTCTCACATAAATTAAAAAAAAATAAAAAAGGAAAATCTTTTCAAAACTTGCAACTTGTCGCTCAAGGAACTTGCAACTCACTTACACCACTTCTTCTCATTGACGTTATCTTACCCCCACATTCTGTTTTTTCTTTTTTCTGACTACACTACTCCTTTAGTGTATGTCACTTTGGACTAGGTATACTAACGCCCGATTAGTCCGTGTTTCGTTGGTACCGACCGACGAACCTTTCGACACCGAAGTCGAAATTCCCTCCATCTCCTTACCTCCACCTTCAAATTCTTCTTTCGAAGGTATGTCGGGATTCAACCCCAACGATACCCTACCGACGGGAATGATTCCACCTCCGTTAGGTGCGAATAACCCGAATCTTTCGCCTGTTGTAGCGCCCGCATGAGTTGCGCTCTAGGATCTCTTCTACCCCGTCCGCACTTGTTTACCTACATGTCTTTCACTCCCACTGGAAAATGGGGACAATTTTGAAATAAAACCACATTTTATCAATATGCTGCCAAAATTTCATGGTTTGGAATCTGAAGATGCATATATCTTTATCAATAAATTCCAAAATGTGTGCGCTATGATGAAAACGACCCAATTAAGTGATGACGCTATAAGGCTGAGGGTCATTCCTTTTACCTTATGTGACCTAGCCGAGAAGTGGCTATACAGCACCGCGTCACATTCCATTAGAAATTGGGACAAGTTTGTGAGAGCTTTTCTGAAAAAGTTCTATCCTTATCACAAAACTGCTAAAATCCGTAACGAGATTATACAATTTTCACAGCTTCATTCCGAACTATTTTGGAAGTGCTTCGAGAGATTTAAAGACCTACTCGTTCAATGCCCTCATCATGGGATCGAAAGTTGGCAACTTTGCCAAACATTATACGAGGGCTTGAACTCGGCAACGAAGCAGTTGCTAGAAACCATATGTCAAGGTCATTTTCTGTCCAAGTCTAGCGACGAAGCATGGCAGTTTCTTGAGGATCTTACTGAGCAAACAATTCAGTGGGAGAGTACCAAGACCACATCATCTTCTTCTGTTGGTCAATCTAGGATAGGCATACATCAAGTAGATATGTCGATTGCTATGAAGGCCGAGATGGCTGCACTTATGAAAAAGCTAGAAGACATTGAGACCAAAATCTCATCGTCTTTTCCTGCCCCTGCTTTACCCACACGAACTGTTTGTGCTTGTTGTTCGAATCCATCACATCTAACCGAAGAGTGTCCTTATAATGCACCTATTCAAGGACAAGATCAAGTCAATGCTGCCTTTCAGCAACGACAAAGAAATGATCCGTACTCTTCGACATACAATCCGGGGTGGAGGAGTCACCCAAATTTCGCTTGGAACCAAAATCAACAAGTCCAAGAAAATAACAATTTTCAAAGACCTCCTCCTCCACAACAAGCACCTTCACAAACTTAAAACCAACAATCTTTCCAAAAACAACCTTATACAAATCAAACGAACAATTTGGTTCAACCAAATGATGATAAAGTTATCTCGCTCGAGAAAAGTCTAGATGCATTTCTCAAGCAATCTACAGAATCTGCAGCAAGATTTGAAAATTATGTTCAGTCTTTGATGCATAACAATACCTCATACGATCAAAGTATCAAATCTATTGAGGAAAAAATTGCACAATTAACTGCTGCGTTGAGCGAGAGAGAAAAGGGAAAGCTTCCGTCTCAATCAATGCCAAATCCCGGTCACACACAAAACGCATATCACAATCACAATGTAAATGCGCTGACCACGTTGAGATCCGGAAGAGAGTTGAAAAATATTGTGGGAACTAATGATGACATCCCCGCTGGTGGTTCTTCTTCTTCTTTTTCTTCTTCTTCTTCTTCTCCATCGTCACCTTCCCCTTCTTCATTTTCTTCACCTTCTTCTTCACCTTTTTCTTTAGAGCCTATTCTCCACCCTTCACACGGCTCTACTTCTTCTAGCTCGAACGGACCCATTTCTCACAACACGAACACATCTACACTGGGATCCGTTCCTACTCCACATTCTACTCCACAAACATTTGACTTAACAAATTTTCAAAATGCACCATTTCCAAACAGGGTGAGTCCCAATAAACCAACTGCACAAGTGGAGAAGATTGTGGAGTTATTTAAGCAGGTTAGCATAAATATACCTCTCTTGGATGCAATCCAACAAGTCCCTTCATACGCGAAAATCTTAAAGGGCTTATGCACCTCGGAGAGGAAGTCATCTCAAGTACCCAAGAAAGTGCTAGTGGCTAGTGCAGTGAGCAATGCTATTAACCACCCTCAAACCTTACCCCAAAAACGAAAGGACCCCAGCTGTCCTACGATTTCAATTACAATTGGGGATAAGAAAATTAATCGAGCACTTTTAGATCTTGGGTCTAGTGTTAACCTGCTTCCCTACTCCGTGTATGAACAATTAGGGGTTGGAGAGTTGAAACCCACTCATTGTACTCTCCAAATGGCTGATAGATCAATCACCTATCCAAGGGGTGAGCTAGAGGATGTGTTGATCAAAGTTGGGGAGTTCATATTCCTCGTTGATTTTATTTTTATGGATACACAACCTGTTGCTAACCCAAGAAACTAAATTCCGATGATTCTCGGTTGACCATTTTTGGCCATTCTAATGCTGTGATAAACTATCGCAATGGCTCCATGACTCTATCCTTCGGAAAGACGTCTAGTGAGTTCAATATTTATAAGATGGGAACTCTGCCCCCCGTAGCTAAAACTAGTACATGAGAAGTTTGCTCTATTCACGAAATCACGCAGGAGGACCGCGAGCTTGAAAGATTTCTATTTGATGAAAACAGTTTTGACGCCACTAGTGCGTCCTTCCTTGAGCCTACCACCGTCGACACAACCGACATGGATTATGAATGTTTCACTTTTTCGTATGATGACGACTCATAGCATGAATATGAGTTTTTTGAATTTTTGGATGAGTTAGTTGAACCATCCGAATCGGTTGTTTGCAGTGATTTCGAACCTGTGTTGGAGTCTTTTGAGTTCGAGGTAGATTCCACAATGATTCTTTCACCTCCGAAACTCAAACTCATGTCCTTACCGCCTCACCTTAAATATGATTACATAGGTGAGAATAAGACTTTTCCCATTATTATATTAGCCTCTCTAGCTTTCAAACAAGAGAACGCTATTTTAAAGGTCTTACAAGATAAGCGGCAAGTTTTCGGTTGGACTATGGCGGACATCGAGGAGATCAGTTCCTTTATAATTGAATATCATATGCAATTGATGGATGATGCCAAGTCAATAGAGGACCCACAGGAACAATTTGGGGGTATTGTGGTTAGTCAACCTCATCTTTTAGAAGTTGAACCACCCCTATTTCTTTTAAGAAGCTACGAGAATGCCAACATTCCACTGATTGCTGATCATTCACATTCTCGTTTTGATGCATCACCACCTCATGTATATTCATCTCCACACCATCCATACCACCACTTCTATCTTCCCCAATTCTTTGTGGATCGCTACAACTTATTCTTCCACCAACCAATACTCTTTACTGATAAATTTTTCAACTGGTTGGTGTTGACGTTTGGTCTATGCAAAGTTTGGCAGTAATATCTAACATAGTTTAAATGAAGTTTGGGGGAGGGCCTTTCTGTATATATTTTTGTTCTTTCGTAACAATAAAAAAATTATAAATAAATAAACAGGGAAGTGCCGGTATTTTGACCCTCTTAGTTTAGTATGACAGTGAGGACACTGTCAAGTTCAATTTTGGGGGTATGCTCGGTACGTCTTCTTCCTTCGCATTCATTTGTACATATTTTTGCATCTGCATATTTATTTGAAAATCCATAAAAATTTGAAAATTTTCAAAAATTATAAAAATAATTGTATTCAATTTTGGCTAATTGACTTGAGTTTGACCAATAGCTTAACTGGTTAGGATCAACTAGATCTTAAACTTAGTAAATTAAAAACCCTAAAAATAACATTCCTTAAAGTTTAACGGTGGAAAGTATATGTCTTGTAGTTTATTTAGAAATAGGAAAATTTTGGGTTCACTTTTTGGGTTAAGTCAAAATGAGGGAAGAGTATTGATGTTCATATTAGAGTATAAGTTTGAAAAATAGTTCCTAGCTTAAGTCAAGATTCTGAAAATGTATACCCTACAATTTGCACAATCACACATCTTGAAACTTAGAATAGTAGAAGAGACCTTGAAATGCTCTTGTCTAAAGTCCTTAGTACAAAGAAAATAAAAGAAAATAAAAAAAAGGTGAATCAAGAAAAAAATGGACACTGGTTTTTGTAATTACATAAGGCTGCAATAATAGAAAAATATTTAGCGAGGGTGCTTCATCACCTAGTGCCTTAGACCAACTGGTTTGGGAGTCACTACTAAAGCCTTGGGTGTTGCAAAACTAGGAAGTACGCCTTAAAATGCTAACGCATATTGTAATCGATCGTTGGTACCTCAAGAAGTATTAACGGTCGCATGAAGGATGTGTAAGCAAAATTCAATTAAAAATTCACGTATTAATAAGTACTTTGGGCAACGGACAAGGGCATGATTGCTTGATTTGAATTCCCAAGTGTAAGGGTGATTTATACACACATGTAGAGGTATGTGATTGGAATTTATATAAGAGAGAGGAATGAAAGATAGAATTTGTATCTTTAATAGAGTTGATAGAAAATTCCTAAGTAGAGATGAAACCCTAGAAGGAAGACTTAAGAGATACTGAAAGCTAAGTAGGTCTACATAACATATATAATTTTAAGTTAAATAATGAGGAAGCATGAAGAATGTGGATGGATAATTTGTGAGCCAAAAGATAATAGAATTCCTTGTTAGAAAACCTAATTGGAGAACAAAAGTCAAAGGGCCGACTTGATAGGATTTTGTGGGTGTAATCCGCTGAAAACGCTCATGAGACAACACTCCTCCTACTAGGGACACCTAGTGGTTTAACGGCTTGTTGCACGTGCTCAGTGCAATCGTGTTTTCCTGTGAAAGTGCGGTTAGGATTTTAGAGAATAAAATAATAAGTTTGCTCGAGGACGAGCAAAAGGTAAGTTTGGGGGTATTTGTTCATACCATAATATTGCATTCTTCATTCCCCTATTCTTATCCGTTTTACAAATAAACAGGTACTCTTGACGCACGTTTGTTGCATATTACAGGATACAGACTCTTGGAGCGAAGGCAGTGAGAAAAGACAAAAGATGATACAAAAGAGAGACTTTTGACCCACAAGTCGAAGAATTATAGTGATGAAGAACAAGTCACAATTGTACAAGGAAACGCACGGTCCAAAATGTCAAAGGAATCAGTCAAAAGATCATTACAAGTTTTCACTGAAGATCTGGAGAAGACCCAGAACTCAAATGGAGAAAAGAAGTGGAAAAAATAAAAAGCCCAAGAAGCCAAGAAGAAAGCCCAGAATTTTCATGTCCTAAATCCATTCTTTGGCCGCGGAACCGCGGCCAAACCTAGGCTTGCGCCGCGGTTCCGCGGCCATTCAAAGCCCATGTCGGTGCAAACTTAGGGTGTCAGTGCGTCGGTGCAGATGTTGGGATTTTCCGTGGGCAAATCTGTAATTGCACATGTGCGAGAGTCTGTTACCCTAGTTTTCCTGTTTTCCTATAAATTGTAATCACAGATCTGTAAAACTTATGCCTCTTTTCAATAAACAAATTCAGATCTGTTCTGTATTCTTGCTTGGAGGGAGCCATCAATAAAAATTAGTAAGTTAATTTATTTCTTTGCTTTGTTAATTTAAAATGTCTTTTAATCCCCTAATGAGCGAGTAATCTCCTCGCTTGTTAGGGTTAGTCTTAGGCAAAGGTTTGAGAGATGAGATCTCTCACCCCTTTCATGCCATTCACACCTAAGAATTAGAACTCCATGCATGCTCGCACAACTGCTCCCGACGGCACCCTACCCCTCGAGGTAACGGTGAACCGTAGTATAAAGGGCCGGTTGCGCGCGTTTTCCATGGAGGTTAGGGTAAGGATCGATAAAGGAAGGACAAGAATTGAGAGGAAGAAACATCTTCCCAAAAGATTCTTATCCACTTTATTGATAATTACTATAACATCTAATAGATCTAAAATAAGGCATTGAAAGCGGTGAGGAAAGCTTTAATCTCCAAACTTCCCCTAAGCCTAACCCTAGCAAGACATTAGTTTAGATTAATTTAGTTTATTGATAGATCTAGGTTTTTATAGATTTAATAAACCAACCAAAACAAAATTTGGAATCAACTCGTAAAAAACATTAAGAAAATTACCCATCTCTGTGGATCGACCCGTACTCACCGGCTAGCTGCAAAGTGATGCCGCTTCTGATTACGGTAAACATAAATTTTTTGACTAATCAGCGTAACGCAATTCAAGTAAGCCGAAAACCCGGCAAACTAAACCATTACTAGAAGGAAAATATAGAACACATTAAAGCTCGATGCAAAACTTTACACTTATATTTGTTTTTCATAAAAATTTCGGCAGCACCTCTTTTGTAAAAAACAAGCCCCAAAACAGGTACAAACATAAGATAAAAGTAAAGCATCCCCAAACGGGAGAAAATCTCGCCCAACGGCGGAAACAACCACCACAATAGATATACGACGCCATAGCGAAGGAAAGATAACATACATATAAAAAAGGTCGGCTCACATGAGCACGACAAGAAGAGTCATAAGAATATACAACATCGATTCTCACAACTCGTCTCTAAGTCAATACATGAAGATGGTAGATGGAGAGTACTAGATACAAGAAATATACAATGTACATCATCGGATTGTTGGATATAGTGCCCTCTAAGTCAATTATTGGATCGCAGGTACCTGATTGCAATGATTGAGAGAGGACCTATACCGATAAAACAGGCTTACTAGAGATGATAATATGCTATCTGGTTTGTCTTTATCATCATGATAGAGCCTATAGGATTCTTGTTTTACTACCAGCAGTATGATGGCAATCATATATGTGGGAGCTGGTGTCTATAAGCACATCCTTAAAGTGTCCCTGGTCGTGGGAGTTTCGAGACAGGGCATCGATACTCCGGAGTAGACTAGTGTATACAGTCGAGACCCCGACAAAGGGCGGTGGCCGGTCTCACAAACCACTGATGTCAGTTGGATCACTTAAGATGTATACAGGTGTTCATTAGGTTATGAGTACACCGGACAGGACTCGCCGGGAACATGCTAGTTGGTATTATACATATCGTCAATTAGCAGTTCCCTGGTGACATGTATACAGGTTAGTTCATCGACCTGAGGTCATCATTTGTCTCGTGTGAGTTCCCACTGTGCTTTGATTTAGACCCTACCATGGGTCAAAGGAGTCGTGCAAACAGGTATATTTTGGGTACAGTCTCGAGCCACATTGGAGGCAAGTAAGCGGATCTTCGGGGATTCGTCTCTCCCGGTATTGGGGGTGAGATCGCGCTGTGTTTAGGAGAGCCATTACATGAAATCCCTGGCCAAGGTAATCGAGATTTACTGGAAGGTATTCCAGTAGTATCTCAGGGTGTTCTGGGCTACTCTCTGACACGACTTATACAACTATTGGGGGTCTGACGTTTACCGGCCCCCTAGGCCCTATATGCAATACTCACAGACGAATGTTCCGGACTGTACAGATATTGTCACTATCAGGCTCAGTAGGGTTTATAGATGAGTTCGCTCGTCAGCTTCCCTTCCAATCAATACATAGGCAAAACGTTATGTACAGCTTGTACCTCTGACGTGCTAGTGGTTATACCCAGTGCCAGTGTGTTGATGAGTCATTAGAGTCTCCACAGACACTTTCCCAAGTTCGGGCGAAATGTTGTAGATGTCGTATGGTGTTATGGCAGGGTTCGGAAAATGCACGTGCGTTTTCGCACGTGTCATTTTTCGGGCAGATAATACTGGTGGGCTTTGGTTTAAGCCGGATCCGAGTATTATACTGTGTAGATATAATATATTTGTCTCGGTTGCATTTGTATTCGATCATAACAAAAATGCGGATATGTTTATACCGATACGGGGTTTTCCTGAAATTCGTTTCGGGATGATTTTTGGAAGTTGCCAGTTTCTAGTTTTCTATCAGCCGTATTTGACATTCGGTTAAATACGGATTTATCTTTTCTTCCATGGGGTGAGTCAGTATTCTAGAAGGTTCTAGAGAGGGTGACAAGGCTTGTGACTCATTTGTGTCATTAATGGTTCATTAATGATGGAGGATGACTAGGTTAATTGTGATTGGTTTGCATTTAATGATATCTAATAATTCATTCTTTGTTGTTAGGTTGTGATACGTATAAAGGGATATGGTCACCACTTGAAGCTACTACACTCACCTCCCTCCTCTCCTTATATTGGCCGGCCACTTCATTGTGGGGGTGTGATTTTTGATTCATTCATATTTTGCAAAAGATTATGATAACTAGTGTATGGAAATTTCCTAGTTCAATTTCCATTCACCCGATTCCAAATGGCAATTTCTTTTAAGCATTCGTCCATAGCCTTGGACGTAACAAGACAAAGTATTCTACTCATTCTCTACTTCATCTTGGTCGTCTCTTTTAGCAAACTTGACGATCGAGTTCCCTCGATTCAAAGGCGGGAGCCCGTTTAAGGATCCGTCGACGTGGTGCCACCTGGACGACGAGACCGGAGATCGACCAAGTTCAGATCAGTTGCAACATAGCGTGGGATGATGTTTGAAAACCGAAGGACTCGGATCATTCGGTATAACAATTCTACCCTCTTTACAATTTATTAGTTTAGCTTTAATGGACGATTCGGGATATAGTACGCGATAGTGCCAGTCGTAAAAGTTTTATTCCGCATATCGGCGTCTGTTAGACGGCCGGGGCGCTGCCGCATACTTACAGTGGTATCAGAGCCTCACCATTAAGCTATTCTAACTTGTGCTAGCGCGTTTAAAATATCGATCGAACGGATTTTCAAAAACCGCAAAATTCCATGTTCTGAGTTTCTGTTGATTTTAAACAGTGTCTAAAAATAATTCTACACATCACAGAAAATTCAACAGGGTTTTCTAAGCTCACCGTACAAATTTGGTCACGTGATCTCACAAGACCGCCGCGGAATCGCGGTCAAACCTTGGGTTTGAGCGCGCTTCCGCGGCCATTCTGTGAGATCTGTGCTCCAAATTTGCACAGTGACTTCTTGTGTGGAAATTGGGGTTTTTGGTATATATCTTTTTGGCCTAGATTTTGTTACTGTACAGCAGATGCACATGGGGCCCACTTCGTGATATTTTGTCGATCGAAATTTTAAACTTGTTAGTTTACAGTATTTACATTATATCTCCGACCGGGAATGTCATTTGATCGGTAAACCGCGTCTGATTGCTATAGTACTTTTAGACGGGTTTGCGAACGTGACATTCGTGTTGATGTTCTGTGTTGTGCTGTGATGTTGCGGATTTGTCGTGGTGGATAGCAGTGTGAAATGATGGTGCTGTTTGGATTTATTTGTACATTTGATATTGCGGGGCGAGCGTCCAACATGTGGACTTCCGTCACTGCCTGTTGTATCATATTCTTTTGGGGCACGACCAGGTTGCGGTCGATGTACCTGTTGTACTATTTTTTATTTCTGTACTTGGTTTACCCCGCGGTGGGGTGCACGAATAGCCGGGTTCTGGAGGGCAACGGGTCCGTATCTCATGGCTATGAGAGGCAGAGGTTTGTGGGAGTTTTTGAGAACCATTTGAATCATTCAAATGGTTCTCAAAAACGCAAGATACATATTATTACAATTCTAATTCACTTTCTCTCACTCTTGAATTGGCAGGCTATTCCTCGCACTTGTAGGGGGTACAGGTTGACCCAAGGAGGGGTGATCAATTTACCGGATTCCGTGAAGTGCCGGGTATTCCATTCACTATGCTGTGGGCACTACCTCGCTTCAGGTTTTAGCGGGTAACTTGCCGCACCCGTAGGGGTGTAGGTTTCATTGCACAGGCTATCCACACGACCAGGGGAACGTCGGGTTTCAGTAGTGGCTCTGTGAAACCCGGGGATCCCAGATTATCTGTATTGTTCTGTGATGCTTATTACTTTTCTGTAATGTTGCTTGTTATCATGCCTGGAGCGATTATTGTATATCAGTAAATATACTATTAGATGTTGTATATGTTTTACACCCGCGCTAGTCCAGTCCCGCTCTGTCGTTAGTTAAGTAACCTAAAGGGTAATGACGGGACCCAGTGACGAATGCGGATGGCATATACGTACATTTTATTTTCGTTCTTTTCTGATGTGATAGATTGATGGGAATGCGTTGATTCTTATCAATGCAAGGATAAAACAAACCTATATTTGATGTTGTTGGAACAAATTTTAAAAAGAAATTATTACAAAGACGTTTCCTTTTGTTTTGCATAATGGTATTCAGTTGGAATATTCTGGACCTCATTCCACGAGGAAAGAGCCGAGATCCCTTCACCGGGAGTGACTTCTTTAACAAAAGGTTTTCGCTACTATATATTTTTATAAAGCTATCAGGTTCCTTCAACGAGATCAAGTTCATTACGTTAAAGGTTTTTCGCCAAAATCCAGCCGTAATCCTCCGTCGTTTCTTATGGATGGTCAGTAGTATTCAAGCTATATTTGTTGGCCTACATCAAGACATAGTGTTTGGTAGTTGCTGGGTATTCATT
Organism: Agapanthus africanus; assembly: GCA_030015575.1. Classification (NCBI taxonomy): domain Eukaryota; kingdom Viridiplantae; phylum Streptophyta; class Magnoliopsida; order Asparagales; family Amaryllidaceae; genus Agapanthus; species Agapanthus africanus. Next base: position 289,575,236 of record JASDDO010000029.1, read on the forward strand.
TGTTGCATAGATATATGCATTAGTTTAAGTCAGACGTACAGCCTTGTTGGCCTACGTCAAGGGCATGTACGATGACTTAAGTTAATCAGGACAACGACGGGTAGAACTTGACATGTTGCTTATGATTTCTTGGCCTACGTCAAGGTCATAAGAGCATGGGATAAAAATTATATCGAGAGTTTCAAACATACAAGAAACTTGCCAGACATGCGCATACCTTCTGGAGTGTGTTAACTTGAGTGGCATCCATCAAGTTATCATACGATGATAGTTGGATCCCGATTCTTACTGATGAGTTGGTTTACTCTTCGGGTGACCCCGACTAATTCTTCTTTCAGGTTTGGAGGAGAATTTGAAAAAACAGTGGGAGGTTTCCTAATTAGATAAAGTGATAACCATTCTGATTTAGGCTAGAGTGCACGCAGAGTGTTTCTTTTCTCTCTCTCTTATGGCAGTGACCTTTGACCGATCCTAGACTATGACTCAGTAACCAAGTTAACCGAAGTTTCTTAAAATAATGGCTTTTTGATTGTCTATAGTTGCATAAGTCATTGCCGCTCTTTCATTTACCTTTTGTATTTCTCAGAACACCACGTATTACTACGGATATCCACTTCCATTGGATAGATCCATCGTATGGTTATATACGAACTCGAAGGGAATTCTTCGAGGATGGATCCAGGTTCAGAAGAAATAGAATTGGTTTATTCAGTTATCTTTTATTATCACTTTCTCTCAGGTTGCGAGGGCTTCTTGGTTTAGGAGAGTACACCTATTACGCTTATTGGATTGTCTTCTTCTAAACCATAGGCAGGTGCCGAAAGGTAGGGAAAGAAGAAAACCAATTAGCCTAAGAATGGTGTAAAGAAGGTAATAACTAAAGACAAGATAAAGGGATTAGAAAGAGGGCAAAGTAAATTGCGACTATTAACATTCAGGACCAAACCACGTATTTCATTGCCACTCCTACTTCACCTTTTATTTCTCCAGAACAACCCGTATCACTGCAAACATCCAATTCCATTGGATAAATCCATCGTATGGTTACATACGAACTCGAAGGACATTTTTTCGAGGATGGATTCTGGTTCAGGAGAAATAGGAATACGATATTATTCAGTTGTCTTTTATCATCACCTTCTCTCAAGTTACGAGTACTCCTAGGATTAGGAGAGTACACCTATTATACTTACTGGATAGTCTTCTTCCAAACCATAGGCTGGCGCCGAACGGTAGGGAAGGAAGAAAACCATTTAGCCTAATGATGGCGTACAGAAGGTAACAATTAAAGACAAATAAAGGTAATTGGAGAAATGGCAGGGAAATATACGGTTACAGTTATGAATCTGAATAATGGAAAATGCATTACTATGAATACCCGGATCCCCTACGAAACATTTTATATTTCAGTTTCACTGTGCATTGTTAAAAGAAAACTGATTTCCCGATTAGATACTTACTCCAGGGTATGTATTTACCAGGTAAGATTCTCATATCTGTATGATTTTACAGATGATGAGTGGGAGTAAATTATTGGGAATTAGGTGATCATCCTCATTATATCGGAATTCGTTATAATTGGTTATATTTGAAGAAATCGTCTGGGTACAGTTTTCAACCTACGATGCACAGGTTTTGAGTTATTCAACTCAGGGGACTTATATAGAGTATTGTATGTTGTCCAGTATCCGTCAGGACAAAGGGGTAGGTCCTAGTACTATGTTCTATTTACTTGTGACGTCTTTAGTTTTTAGACAAGTATTTCGTAGAAATGCAATGTCTATGTTTCGAGAAGTCGTGGGTATAAGAATAAAGTAGAGAACCAGGGATCGCAAGTATTGTGATTCTTCAAAGAAATCAGTGATGTAGATACTTGTGATAGGTATTCAGTTGATAGTAATGGTTTTGAGAAACTTGTTTCTTTTTCAAATTACTCATAATTGGATGGATTCCTAAGTTGACTAATGCTGATTAGCCTCTCTCCATTAAGATGATATGCACTGAAGACAGCTGCATAATTTGAATCTGGTTCCAATTAAATAAGTGCCAAAGTTTCTATATTTGATGTAGAATGCTTCATATCTTAACGACGTTAAGGTACGGGGAGTTGCCCAGCTTATACTTAAAACCAGACACTGGATAACTCAAGGCACGTTTCTGAAATGGCAGTTTGTGGGTTGACCCTAGCTTCGACGAGGGTTGATTTTCTACCATCTGGAAGATCAATAGTGATATTGTTCTTGACTCGCCACAGTTTATTAAAATGGATTTTTTCAGAAAACAGTAGTGGGAGCATGGTAGAACTGGAAGTGATTCCAGAACCGCAAACGATTACGGAAAGTTTAATACGATCTATATATTCAATCCGGTTTGACATTCAAATAGCCACTCCGCAGATATGGTGGGTAACCTCAGACACCCGAGAGGTACTCCGGTAGCCTCAAGGACGGTGACAGGGAGGTTCTTGTTTATCCAGACTTGACACTACTGTTGTTCCAGACTATGAGACCCGGCAGGAGGAAATATATAGCGTCATTCTAAAGTAGTTTTAGAAGTACACGCATATATTATTCTGCCAGAGGGTTGTTGTAGTCAGTGGGAGCAGCGGAAGCATAGTGGGCAAGTAGCTAGTGTCTTTTATAGACTTGAGCAGATATAGCGGAGATAGATCATCTGATTTTTAATATGACAATCATGGGTTTGACTTCATCAGAATAGGGGATGGATCTGTTAAGAAGGTAGTAGGGTGTAATGTCATGGTATTTAGATGACATACACTGAGTAGAAAGTAAAATTCCTATACTACGATCGGTTGTACTGTGGTCGTCACACAGTTGTTTCTCCACAAAGGATATGGATATAATATAAAACATTCTGGTTACTAGATCTAATGGTTTGAGATATAGATTTGGGTAGTTTCCCAATGTGGGTACTTTGATAGTATTCTAATAGTATTCTAAAATAGACGACTCCTGGCATGGTGGTGTACCTGGAGGTAATGGAGTCATGCTCTCTAAAGGTGTCTTACAGACTAAAGGGGAGAGGGACGTTCATGATTGGCAGAACAATTGCTTAGGGAATTGAGTCAATCGTAAGATGTCAAGTACCACACCAGATGTTGTTTTGCACTAGATGCGATAAGTTTATATTAATCCAATCCTGGAGAAACATTAGGAAGCAGTTTTAGAATATAAGTGAATGTTCTACGGATTAGATGACGGCGGCCTCCTTCGGGAGACAGTTATCATTCCAGGCTTCAATGGTGACATAGATGACAGAGTGATTGTCAGATTTATAGTTTTTCCTCAGACGAGGGACGGTATTATGGACAGGCGGTCTAAGAGGATACTGTGGTAGGCATGGTACGCAACACTGATTAGTTTCAGTGATCGATACAGTCTAAGATGTTTAGATTGGGGGTTCATTTTTGAGCTAGGTCCCATCAGATATCCAGACATATTCTAAGACAGGTATTACTCGATTCGGGAGATGGTTTTCTCCGCGAACTTGAGATTAAGAGAGACATAGAAAGAAACTTAAAGGCGGATCCACTCACTGAGGCTATTTCTCGAATACAACAGTTTTGCAAACGAGCTTTATGAAACTGATCAGTAGAGGAGTTGGATATTCGGTATCACACGAGCTGTGAGTATGCGACATCGCAATAATTAGCCTTAAGTGCAAGTGGGAGATTGTTGGATATAATGCCTTCTAAGTCAATTATTGGATCGCAGGTACGTGATTGCAATGATTGAGGGAGGACCTATACCGATAAAACGGTCTTACTCGAGATGATAGTATGCTATCTGGTTTGTCTTTATCATCATTATAGAGCCCATAGGATTCTTGTTTGACTACCAGCAGTATGATTGCATTTATATATGTGGGAGCTGGGGTCTATAAGCACATCCTTAAAGTGTCCCTAGTCGTGGGAGTTTCGAGACAAGGCATCGATACTCCGGAGTAGACTAGTGTATACAGTCGAGACCCCGACGAAGGGCGGTGGCCGGTCTCAGAAGCCACTGGTGTCAGTTGGATCACCTAAGATGTATACAGGTGCTTATTGGGTTATGAGTACACCGGACAGGACTCGCCGGGAACATGCTAGTTGGTATTATACATATCGTCAGATAGCAGTTCCCTGGTGACATGTGTACAGGTTAGTTCACATGTTGACTTATATTGGTTTACTGTCTTTCTCTCACATGTTGATGAAGCCCTTGTAGGGTTCCTAGGCACTCTCAAGAGGTCTCACAAGGCATCAACCATGCCAATTTCAAAAATTACGGGTGCCGAGAAACCCTAGACTACGGATCGTTAACTAGATGTCTAGGCGAAAAAGAAACTAGTAAACTATTTTACTAAGAGAACGGATATACAACCTTTGTAGATCCGGTCCTCCACCTCCATAGCTCCGCAATGAAGTCTCCTCGCTGTCCAAACGGAAACCCGGGCTCTAGCGTCGGCTTCATCGGAGAAAGAGCGGGCTAGGTCATCGACGACGTGCCGAAGATGATCTACGTCGAGGCATCACTAGATCAAGCTCCACCTTCATCAAGCCTTGAAAACTTGTGAAGGAAACACACTCTACTACTTGGCAAGAGGTAGAGGATGAAGAAATAGGAAGTGGGTTCACTTTAGAATTGGATTTCTCACTCATTTTCAAGAGTTGCCATTGATGGAGGCAAGCTTCTCTTCATGAAGATGAAGAAGAAGAAGATGAAGTAATATGATAAGTTTTTTTCCAAAAAGAAATTAAAATGAATACTTATCATAATTAAACCATGGTCAAGTGTAGAGAATAAACTAGGGTTAGGTCAATGGTTAGGGTTAAGCATGAAGACAAAAATGGTGACTTAGTCAAAGCTTCATGAAGTTTCAACATTCATCCAAATAAAGCCACCATTTTTCTTTTCATTTTGACAAAAATAAATAAATGAATAAATAAGCAAATGAAACCCTAACCATTTACTTAACCAAGGTTTAAACTTTACACAAACTCAAGTAAGCATGTATCATCAAACATGATACATACTAATGTACAAAAGTATATCACATATACAATGTGCACAAACCAAGTGAGAAAATCCATTTAAAGTGAACCAATACTAGTTAATGCAAAGTAATATATCAAATATATAATTATGCATTAAATCATTAAATCAACACTTGATTTAACGATCCGGTCATATCGCATATAACCGACTAATATCAATAGTAACAACTTATCGAATCAACACTTGATCCGATAACCCGGCTATATCGCATATAACCGATCAATGTTACAAATCGCGAGAATCAAATACAGTATCATATACTGGTATTATTCTCGGTCCCGTACATATCTCATATGCGCTCCTATTTCGTTTTTCTTGAGCCAGGAAACCTCTGTGTAGGACTCTAAAGACTCGTCAATACGCCGGCAGCAGGTGATGATCATATCAAACACCCACAAGCCGCAAGAGGTTTGCTAAACGTAACGGCCACCCGGGTATTGAGCGATCAGAAGATCGACGAGCAAGCCCGCTCATACTCCTGTGAATCCAACCAGTAACACTTACCGTACAGTCCGGTCTGATCGTCTTATATGTCGCATATCTCGCCTAGGGGTGGTAAACGTCAGACCCCAATAGCTCGATAAGTCGTGTCGATATGAGGTCTATAACAGTTCGAGAAACTACTGGTAACACTTACCAGTAAATCTCAGCAACCCTGGCCAGGGATTTCCGGTTATAGCCAATCGAACACAGCGCAACATCAACTCCCTATACCGGGAGAGACGAATCCCCTCCTATCGCTCAGTGCCTCCATGTGATTCGGGACTGTACCCAAAAACCACCGTTTTGCACGCCCTCTTGGACGTGGTAAGATGGAAATCAAAGCACAGTGGGAACCACACAAGACTCTATGACGATCTCGGGTCAACAGACTACTCTGTACCAGTGTCACCAGAGAACTGCCATCTGACATAAGGTATAATACCATCTGGGAGTTCTGTAAGTGCACGGCGGCGCCCCGGCCGTCAATCCGACGGCCAAATGCGGAAGCGGTGAATAACTTAAATTTTTTGCGGACTTAGCAAACCGGCACCACCGCGCACTATAACCGGGATCGAACCACTAACTAGTCCTAGCTATCTACAAGAAAGGGAATAGAGATATACCGACGATCCAAGTCCTCCGGTGTTCTCGTCATCGTCCCGATCTCCTGCGGAATGTCTCGTCTCCTCCTCGTCGCCGGAAGTGCACCACATCGCCTACTTCTTTTACGGGCTCCCACCTCAATGCCGAGGCAACTCGGGCACGAAGCCGGCTACTCGACGTGCCCAAGATTCGCTGTAGAATGTGTAGTGAAGAAGTCTCATTTGGGGTTCATGGAGATGCCATTTTGGTGGAGGGATGATACAAGAATCATGTGGAGGAACTAGGGGGTTTTTGGAGCATGAAATGAACAAGATTTCCACCCTCAAAAACTTGGACAGCCCTTGCCTAATTTGGCCGGCCTCTCTTGGTGGGGAAGTGAGTGAGAATGAGAGAGAGGTGATAGAATAAGAGAGCCATCCCATAAAACCATGGAGAGAGAGAGAGAGAGGGCTATCATGCAAAAGGAATCATCACAAAATAAAACCCACACTCAACAAACAATCATCTCTCATCATCAACAATCATGTCCACAAATGTCATGCCATCATAACAAGAAGTCAAGGTATGGAGCAACCTTGATGAAGTCAAAAAGTCAAGTGATCATGACATGGCAATAAGCAAAAGACCCCCTCCACAAATGCCTATTTGCAACAATGCAAATAAGCCCTCCTCCACCAAACTTCAGCCAATGAACGGAACAATGGAAATCGGCCGAAACGGAAAGCAAACTGGCAACTCCAGAAAACTGGTCCCGTAATAAATTACAGGAAAACCCCGATACTGTGCATACATACCCGCATCTGTATTTCGACCGAAATACAAATGCAATGAGACAAAATCTACACTGTACTATACTAGGATCCGGCTTAAACCAAAGCCGGCTAGTAAAATCTGTTCGATCCTGATCCGTGCAATACCGCACGTATCTGATCGAACCCTGCAATATAACCATACGGCCTATAGTACAAACTGTCCGATCCTGATCCGTGCAATACCGCACGTATCTGATCGGACCTTGCCATATCTCCATACGGCCTCTACAACCTTTCGCCCGAAAGCTGAGTAACAGAATGTGGGGGACTCTAAAGACTCGTCAACACCTTGGTTGTGGATTTAACCACTAGCACGTCAGAGGTATAAGCCAATACGTAACGGGCTACCAGGTATTGACTAAAAGGGATGTCTGTGAGTGAACTCAGCCTGACAACCCTACTGAGCCTGTCAGTGACAATATCCGTACAGTCCGGTCCGTTCGTCTATGAGTATCGCATGGCGGGCCTAGGGGGTTGGTAAAAGTCAGACCCCCAAAAGCGGTACAAGTCGTGTCGGAGTGTAGCCCAGAACACCCTGAGATACTACTGGAATACCTACCAGTAAATCTCCTTGCCTTGGCCAAGGACTTTGTGTAATGGCTCTCCTAGACACAGCACGACCTCACCCCCAATACCGGGAGAGACGAACCCCTGAGGATACGCTCACTGCCTCCATGTGGCTCGGGACTGTACCCAACTAAAACCTGTTTGCACGACTCCTTTGAGCCGTGGTAGGGTAGTAATCAAAGTACAGTGGGAACTCACACGAGACAAATGACGATCCCCAGGTCGATGAACTAACCTGCACACATGTCACCAGGGAACTGCCATCTGACGTCTGGTATATGACCAACTAGCATGTTCCCGGCGAGTCCTGTCCGGTGTACTCATAACCCAATGAGCACCTGTATACATCTTAGGTGATCCAACTGACACCAGTGGCTTGTGAGACCGGCCACCGCCCCTCGTCGGGGTCTCGACTGTATACACTAGTCTACTAATGGAGTATCGATGCCCAGTCTCGAAACTCCCACGACTAGGGACCTTTTAAGGATAAGCTTATAGATCCCCAGCTCCCACTTATATGATCGCCCTCATACTGCTGGTGGTCAAGCAAGAATCCTAGGGGCTCTATCAACGTGTAATAGCGACGTGTCAGGTGACCTAAAGCAGTACACGATGATAAAGGTAAACCAGATAGCATACTATCATCTCGAGTAAGACTGTCCTACCGGGATAGGTCCTCCCTCAATCATTACAATCACGTACCTGTGACCTAATAATTGACTCTGAGGGCACTATCTCCAACAATCTCCCACTTGCACTCAAGGCTAATTATTGCGATGTCGCATACTCACAGCCCGTGTGATACCGAACATCCAACTCCTCTACTAGTCAGTCTCACAAAACTCGTTTGCGGAACTATTGCGTTCGAGGAATAGCCTCAGTGAGTGGATCCGCTTAGTTGTTTCTTTCTATGTCTCTCTATATCTCAAGTTCGCGGAGAAAGCCATCTCCCGAAAAGAGCAATACCTGTCTCAGAATATGTCTGGATGTCTGATGGGACATAGCTCATAAATGAACTCCAAATCCAAAACTTCTTAGACTGTATCGTCAACTGAACTTAATCAGTATCCTGCGCCATGCCTCCCTCAGTATTGCCTTGGACCAACTGTCCAAAATACTGCCCCTCGTCAGAAGGAAAAACTATAACTCTGATAACCTCCTTGTCGTCCATGTCACCTTGGAAGCCTGGAATGATAACTGTCTCCCGAATGAGGCTGTCGTTATCATATCCCTAGAACATCCACTTATGTTCTAAAACTGCTTCCGACCGTTTCTCCAGGATTGGATCAATGTCAACTTATTGCATCTAGTGCAAGAACAACATCTGGTGTGGTACTTGACATCTCATGATTGACTCAATTGCCTGAGCAAGTGATCTGCCAATCATGCACATCCCTCTCCCCTTTAGTCTGTAAGACACCTTAGAGAGGGTGACTCCATCTTCTGCAGGTACACTACCGTGCATGGAGTCGTCCATTCTAAATACTCTTAGAATGCTGTCTAAGTACCCTGATTGGGAAACCACCCAAATCTAGATCTAGTAACCAGTTTGTCTGATATAATGTCCAAGTCCCATATGGAGAAACTACTGTGTGACGACCAAAGTATAACCGATTGTAGTATAGGAGTTTCTTTTCCTACTCTGTGTATGTCATCCAAACACCATGACATCACACCCTACTACCTTCTCAACAGGTCCATCCCCTATTCTGATGAAGTCAAACCTATGACTGTCACGTCAGAAATAGATGATCTATCTCCGCTACATCTGCTTTAGTCTATAAATAGACATAAGCTACCTGTCCACCAATGCTTCCGCTGCTCCCACTGACTACGACAACCCTCTGGCAGAGTCATATAGACGTACACTTCTAAAACTAGTTTAGAATGACGCTATACTCATCCTCCCACCGGGTCTCGCAGCCTGGAACAACAGCAATGGTAATTGTGGGTAAACAAGAACTTCCCTGTCACCGTCCTTGAGGCTACCGTAGTACCTCTCGGGTGCCTGAAGTTACCCACCTTATCTGCGGAGTGGCCAATGGAATGTCAATCCAGATTGAATCTTTAGGTTCCTTATCAAATCTTCAGTAATCGTTTGTGGTTCTGGAATCACTTCCAGTTCTACCATACTCCCACTACTGTTTTCTGGAAAAATGCAATTTTATTAAAACTGTGGCGAGTCAAGAACAATATCACTATTGATCTTTCTTATGGTAGAAAGTCAACCCTCGTCATAGCCTGGGTCAACCCACAAACAGCCATTACAGAAACATGCCTATGAGTTATCCAGAGTCTGGTTTTAAGCATAAGCCGGACAACTCCCCGTACCTTAACATCGTTAAGATACGAACTGTTCTATATTCAATATAGGAACAGAGGCACTGATTTAATTGAACCAGATTCAAATCATGCAACTGTCTCCAGTGCATGTCAACTAAATGGAAGGAGGCCGATCAGCGTTACTCAGCTTAGGAATGCTTCCAATTATGAGTAACCTGAAAAAGAAGCAAGTTCTCTTAGTCATTACTATCAACTTAATACCATACACAAGTATCTACATCTTCGATCTCTTTGAAGAATCCCGATACTTGCTATACCTGATTCTCTACTCTATTCAAATACCTATAACTTCTCAAAATTTGGACCCTGTGTTTCCGCGAAACACCTGTCTAAAAACTAGAGAAGTCATAAGTAAACCGAATATAGTACGAGGACCAACCCCTCTGTCCTGATGGACCCTGGATAACATACAATACTCTGTATAAGTCCCTTGAGTCTGATAACTCATTCACTGTGTGTCGTAGGTTGAAAACTGTACTTATGGTTAAGAAGAATTACACCGCTGTTTAATGCTCCTTACCTAACTATCCACTGATGTAGGTAAATGTCACAGACATAATTTCAAAAAGGTATATCTCACTCTATGAAAATAGACGTACAGATATATCGATTTGAAATTGGTGCATAACAGCGGATATTCAAAACCAAATATTTGCCGACCGGCAAACTACCCAGGTGATTTCCTCAAATATCACCGATTACAACGAATCCCGATATAATGAGGATAATCACCCAATTCCCAATAACTTACTCCCACTTATCATCTGTAAAACCATACAGATGTGAGAATCTAACCTGGTAAATACATACCCTGGAGCAAGTGTCTAATCGGGAAATCAGTTTTCTTTTAACATTATACAGTGAAACTGAAACATTGAAATGTTTCGATGGGGTATCCTGGTATTCCTAGTAATGCCTCTACCATATTCACGATTGTAACCGTATAATTCTTTGCCACCTCTCCAAATCCCTTCATATGTCTTTAGTCATTACCTTCTGCACACCCCTTTAGGCCAAATGGTTTTCTTCCTTCCCTACCGTTCGGCACCAGCCTATGGTTTGGAAGAAGACTATCCAATAAGCATAATGGGTGTACTGTCCTAATCCTAGGAACACTCGCAATGCGAGAGAAGGTGAGGATAAAAGACAACCGAATGAACTTAATTCCTATTTCTCCTGGACCAGAATCCATCCCCGAACTGGAACAAGTTCCTTTCGAGTTCGTATATAACCATACGATGGAGTATCCAAATAAACTGTGGATCTTCGTAGTGATACGGAGTGTCCTGGTGAAATACAAAGGTGATGTGGGAGTGGTAACGAAATATTTGGTTTGGTCGTGAATATTTGTTGCAATTTACTTTGCCCTCTTACTAATCCCTTGCTTTGTCTGAACTTAATACCTTCTGTACACCATCGTTATGCTAATTGGTTTTCTTCATTCCCTACCGGTCGGCACCAGCCTAAGGTTTGGAAGAAGACAATCCAATTTGCGTAATAGGTGTACTACCCCTAAACCAAGGAGTACTCGTAACCTGAGAGAGGGTAAAAGGAAAAGACAACTGAATAATCCTATCCGTTTTCTCCAGAACCGGAAACCATCCTCGAATAAATTCTTTCGAGTTCGTATCTAACCATACGATGGTTTTGTCCAATGGAAGTGGACGTTCGTAGTAAAACGGGGTGTCCTGGAGAAAAGGGTAAAAGTAGGAGTGGCAATGAGGTTTGCAACTCTGACAATCCAAAAGCCGGTGTTTAAGAAGGTTCGGTCAACTTGGTCACTGAGTCAAAGTCTTAGGGTCGGGTCAATGGTCGCTGCCAAAGAGAGAGAGAAAAGAAACACTCAGCGTGCACTCTAACCTAGATCAGAATGGTTACCAATTTATCTAATCTGGAAACCTCCCACTGTACCTCAAATTCTCCTCCAAACCTGAAAGAAGAATTAGTCGGGGTTACCCGAGGAGTAAACTAACTGATCAGTGGGAATCGGGATCCAACTATCATCGCATGATAACGTGACGGAATCCGCTCACATCATCATACTCCAGATGGTATGCGCATATCTGGCAAGTTTCAGTTCTTTTGAAACTCCCGATGTGATTTCTGCCCCATGCTCTTATGACCTTGGCGTGAGGTCAAAATATCATAAGTCACATGTCAAGTTCTGCCCGTCATTATCCAGGTTAATCTGAACCCACCCGTACATACCCTTGACGTAGGCCAAAATAGTAGTACGACTGTCCCAAACCAACGCATCTATCTATGCAACAGATAAATACCCGGCAGCTACCAATCACTATGCCTTGGCGTGAGGTCAAAATACATAGCTTGAATACTACCGAATATTTAACTGAAATGACGGAGGGCTACGAATGGTTTCTGGCGAAAACCTTTAACGTAATGAACTTGATATCGTTGAAGGAACTGATAGCTTTTTGAAAATATAGTGACGAAAACCGTTGCTAAAGAGGTCACTCCCGGTGAAGGGATCTCGGCTCTTTCCCCGTAGAATGGGGTGCAGGATATTCCAAATGAATACCACGGTGCAAAGCAAAAGTAATCGGCTATAGTGAAGTCATTGCCCTGACGCAAACTTTTGTCCAAGGGGTCACTCCCGGTGAAGGGATCTCGGCCCTTGCCTCGTCGACTGAGGAGCAGGATATTCCAGCTGAATACCACGATGCAAAACAAAAGTGAACGTCCTTGCAATAACAGCTTTTTGAAAAGTGTTCCAACAACATCAGATTAGGTTTGTTTTTAACTTGCATTGATCCGAATCAATGCAGTCCCATCAATTGATCACACCAAAAAGAACGAAAATATACTGATGTACGTATATGCCATCCGCATTCGCCACTGGGTCCCGTCATTACCCGTTAGGTTAGCTTACTAACGACAGAGCGGGGATTGGACTAGCGCGGATGCAAAACATATACGACATCTACTAATATATATACCAATATATTATATTCGCTCAAGGCGTGAATAAAATGCAACATCACAGAAATGTACAGTATCACAGAAACAATACAGATATCTGGGATCCCCGGGTTTCACAGAGCCACTACTGAAACCCGACGTTCCCCTGGTCGTGTGGATAGCCTGTGCAATGAAATCCTAGACCCCTACGGGCGCGGCAAGTTACCCGCCAAAACCTGAAGCGAGGCAGCCCCCTTCAGCAACGTGAATGGACCACCCAGCACTTCACGGAATCCGGTAACTTGGGCACCCCTCCTGGGTCAACCTGTACCCCCTACGAGTGCGGCGAATATCCCGCCAATCCTAGAGTGAAGCCCCCTCCGTCTCAATGCCATGAGATGCGGGCTTGTTGCCCTCCAGAACCCGGCTATCCGTGCACCCCTCCGCGGGGCAATCCTAGTACAGAAAGTAAAATATACATACACCGGGTACATCGACCGCAACCAGGTCGTGCCCCAAAATAATAATACAATCAGGCAGTGACGGCAGTCCACATGTCGGACGCTCGCCCCGCAAAATCAAATGTACATAATACAACAAAACTGTACTAGCATTGCATACAGGCTATCCCCACGACCGATCCGCAACATCACAGCAAAAAACAGAACATCAACGTGAAAGTCACGTTCGCAAATCCGTCTAACCGTGCTATAGCAGTTAGACCGGATTTACCGATCAAGTGACATTCACGGTCGCAGATATAATGTAAATACTGTGAAATAATGTGTTTAAAATATCCGATCAATCAAATTTTAACAAGTGGGCCCCCAAACAATACTGTAGCACTCACAGAAATCCTGGGCCCAATTTTAATATTCCAAAACCCATATTTTAAGCCCAGAAGGCCTCTGTAAAAAATTGGTGAAGTGATCTCCACAGTGTGCGGCGGAAGGGCGGCGGGAAGGGGGTTTTCGCGGCGGTTCCGCGCTCCTACTGTGGAGTTACTTCGTCGAATTTTTACAGAGCTCTTAGATTTTCCAGTACATCAATATTTAACAACCTGAAAAAATTTTCGAGACCAAAAATTTTCAACAGAAACTGATGCGAACTAAAATGCAGTTTTGGAACATTCGATCGATCGAAATAGAAAAACACATTACACCAAGCTAGACTATGTTAATGGCGAGGCTCTGATACCACTGTAAGTGCACGGCGGCGCCCCGGCCGTCAATCCGACGGCCAAATGCGGAAGCGGTGAATAACTTAAATTTTTTGCGGACTTAGCAAACCGGCACCACCGCGCACTATAACCGGGATCGAACCACTAACTAGTCCTAGCTATCTACAAGAAAGGGAATAGAGATATACCGACGATCCAAGTCCTCCGGTGTTCTCGTCATCGTCCCGATCTCCTGCGGAATGTCCCGTCTCCTCCTCGTCGCCGGAAGTGCACCACATCGCCTACTTCTTTTACGGGCTCCCACCTCAATGCCGAGGCAACTCGGGCACGAAGCCGGCTACTCGACGTGCCCAAGATTCGCTGTAGAATGTGTAGTGAAGAAGTCTCATTTGGGGTTCATGGAGATGCCATTTTGGTGGAGGGATGATACAAGAATCATGTGGAGGAACTAGGGGGTTTTTGGAGCATGAAATGAACAAGATTTCCACCCTCAAAAACTTGGACAGCCCTTGCCTAATTTGGCCGGCCTCTTTTGGTGGGGAAGTGAGTGAGAATGAGAGAGAGGTGATAGAATAAGAGAGCCATCCCATAAAACCATGGAGAGAGAGAGAGAGAGGGCTATCATGCAAAAGGAATCATCACAAAATAAAACCCACACTCAACAAACAATCATCTCTCATCATCAACAATCATGTCCACAAAAGTCATGCCATCATAACAAGAAGTCAAGGTATGGAGCAACCATGATGAAGTCAAAAAGTCAAGTGATCATGACATGGCAATAAGCAAAAGACCCCCTCCACAAATGCCTATTTCCAACAATGCAAATAAGCCCTCCTCCACCAAACTTCGGCCAATGAACGGAACAATGGAAATCGGCCGAAACGGAAAGCAAACTGGCAACTCCAGAAAACTGGTCCCGTAATAAATTACAGGAAAACCCCGATACTGTGCATACATACCCGCATCTGTATTTCGACCGAAATACAAATGCAATGAGACAAAATCTACACTGTACTATACTAGGATCCGGCTTAAACCAAAGCCGGCTAGTAAAATCTGTTCGATCCTGATCCGTGCAATACCGCACGTATCTGATCGAACCCTGCCATATAACCATACGGCCTATAGTACAAACTGTCCGATCCTGATCCGTGCAATACCGCACGTATCTGATCGGACCTTGCCATATCTCCATACGGCCTCTACAACCTTTCGCCCGAAAGCTGAGTAACAGAATGTGGGGGACTCTAAAGACTCGTCAACACCTTGGTTGTGGATTTAACCACTAGCACGTCAGAGGTATAAGCCAATACGTAACGGGCTACCAGGTATTGACTAAAAGGGATGTCTGTGAGTGAACTCAGCCTGACAACCCTACTGAGCCTGTCAGTGACAATATCCGTACAGTCCGGTCCGTTCGTCTATGAGTATCGCATGGCGGGCCTAGGGGGTTGGTAAAAGTCAAACCCCCAAAAGCGGTACAAGTCGTGTCGGAGTGTAGCCCAGAACACCCTGAGATACTACTGGAATACCTACCAGTAAATCTCCTTGCCTTGGCCAAGGACTTTGTGTAATGGCTCTCCTAGACACAGCACGACCTCACCCCCAATACCGGGAGAGACGAACCCCTGAGGATACGCTCACTGCCTCCATGTGGCTCGGGACTGTACCCAACTAAAACCTGTTTGCACGACTCCTTTGAGCCGTGGTAGGGTAGTAATCAAAGTACATTGGGAACTCACACGAGACAAATGACGATCCCCAGGTCGATGAACTAACCTGCACACATGTCACCAGGGAACTGCCATCTGACGTCTGGTATATGACCAACTAGCATGTTCCCGGCGAGTCCTGTTCGGTGTACTCATAACCCAATGAGCACCTGTATACATCTTAGGTGATCCAACTGACACCAGTGGCTTGTGAGACCGGCCACCGCCCCTCGTCGGGGTCTCGACTGTATACACTAGTCTACTAATGGAGTATCGATGCCCAGTCTCGAAACTCCCACGACTAGGGACCTTTTAAGGATAAGCTTATAGACCCCCAGCTCCCACTTATATGATCGCCCTCATACTGCTGGTGGTCAAGCAAGAATCCTAGGGGCTCTATCAACGTGTAATAGCGACGTGTCAGGTCACCTAAAGCAGTACACGATGATAAAGGTAAACCAGATAGCATACTATCATCTCGAGTAAGACTGTCCTACCGGGATAGGTCCTCCCTCAATCATTACAATCACGTACCTGTGACCTAATAATTGACTCTGAGGGCACTATCTCCAACATCGGCGAGTCCGTCCAGTGTACCCAGTCTCCACTGAGCACCCGTATATCATCTCTGATGTCAAACACCAATGGATATGGGATCATCCATCGCCCATCTGTATGGGTCGAGAAGGTATACGCTAGTCTACTCTGGTATATCGATGCCCCGTCTCGATATACCCACGACTAGGGACTGTGAAGGATGTACTTATGGACTACCATGTCCCCACTAGTATGATCCGCATCATAGTCCAGGTAGTCAAGTACACATCCTAAGGGCTTTACCAACATGTAACAGAGAGACAATCAGTATACACGTTAAGGTAAAGAGCAACCAGATAGCATACTATCATGTCGAGCAAGAAAGTCCTCCCTATATATGTCCCAGCATCCACTACAATATACATCCTATGTATAGTAATGGCCTCTAGGGCATACATATAACTAACAATCTCCCACTTGCACTAGGGCAATCTGTAGCAGTGGTTGTAGTATCTCATACTCAACCATCCCATAAAAGTCTTTCTCTGGGAATAGGCCTTCGTGAGTGGATCCGCCGTGTTGTCCTCTAGAGTCTACTCTCCTGACCTCGATCCCCTGGAGATCAACCATCTCCATGATCAGGTGATACTGCCTTAGAATATGTCTGGATCACTGATGGGACGGACGTTCCTTGGCATAAGCCACAACTCCATTGTCACACAATGGGAGAAACTAAGTTCATCTCATGAACAAATATACATCCAGACTGCCTCTTTGGTAGCATCTTAAGTAGCGATGTATCGAGCCTTTATCGTCTAGTATGCCACGGTATCTAGCTTGGAACTCTTCCAATATACCGTCCCTTTACTGAGGGTAAAGACAATGCCTGCGACTGACTTTCAGTCGTCCTTATCACCCTGGAACCCTTCCAGTGATTCTCCCCAGGATTAATTGATACCATCTCACTACAACTAGTGAGAATCCTAACATCCAATTAGATCTATCTCATAGATTCACAACGCAGGATTTAGGAGGTATCATTTTGATCCTATATGGAGAATCATTGTGATAAGCGGAGATTGATCGAGCATAGCATAGGAAACTCCTTTCCTTATCAAGAGTATGTCATCCACGTACTCTACGAGGATAGTCACCATACTCCCTACTACCTTTTTGTTTATACAAGGTTCATCTACCATTTTGATGATGTCAACTTCTTTGACAAATCAAAACAGATGTTCCAACTCCGCGATGCCTGCTTTATCCTATAAAGCATCTTGCACACGTTTCCGCTGCTCCCACTGTCTACGAGGCCCTCTGGCTGTGTACTTATAGACGCACTCTTCTAAAACATCATTTAGAAAAGCAGTCATGGCACCCAACCGCCAGATATCGTAGTCATGGTATGTAGCCGTGGCAAGTAGGATCTGGATGGACTTAAGCATAGCTACTTGAAAAGGTTTCATCATTATCCACGCCTGGTCGATGACGAAAAAGCTTTAACAAGTCTAGCTTTGAAAGTCTCAACTTTTCCATCTACACCAAGTAATCTTCTCAAGATATACTTGCTCCTGATGGGGATTTAACCCTTCAGATATAGCAACCAAAGTCCATACTTTGCTGGTGTATAAGGATTCCATCTCAGATCACTAAGCATCCAGCCATTCTTACAGAGTCTCTACTCTCGATGGCCAGCTCGAAACTAGTTGGGTCATCATCTGATGATGCAATCCTCGCTCCCACTGTCATAGAGAAACAGAAGTATCTCTCAGGCGGATGAGGAACCCTACTAGATCGGCGGAGAGGCTGAGGTTCGTTGGTAACTATTGAATCCTTTGGTTCTATCAAATCATCTGCTGTAGTTTCTATAGCTGGAACCTTTCCAGTTCTACATAACAGACCTTGCCTCGAGTTTGTCCGGATTTAGCTTTTAGACATAGCCCGGACAACCCAAATCTTAACCAACTTAAGATATGGGCTCTTCCCTTTCCATATCACATATGAAGTGGTAGGCATGTGATTTGATTTGAACCCTTTTCAATAGGTATGCAGCTTATCAAGTGCATAACTTCTAAAAGGAAAATGGGAAACTCAGTAGTACTCATCATAGAGCGCACCATATCGAATAGGGTGCAACTGTTCCGCCCCGATATACCATCGTGCTATGGTGTATACGGAGGAGTAATGCTGAGAGAGAATCTCATTCTCCTTTAGAATAGTCCAGGAATTCCGTGCTCAAGTATTCTCCTCCCTGATCGCATCAAAGGATATAATACTTATACCCTCTTGGTTCTCTACTTCAAACTTGTATTCTGTGAATATCTCAAAAGGTTCGGACTTGTGTTTCAACAAGAACATATGTCTGAATCTAAAGAGATCATCAGAGAATATAATGAAGTACAAAGAACCGGTCTTGGCATGTGTAGACAGGGGACCTTTATACATCAACATGTATCATCCCAAGAGTTCATTAACTCTTTCTCTGTTTCCAGTAAACAGAGCTATGGTCATCGTATCTTTGTGACATGACCGGCAAGTTTCACAAGATGTAAATTCAAACTGATTTAAATATGCATCTAAATGTAACTTCAGCCAGTCGGGTCGCATTGATATGACCTAGTCTACAATGCCTTAAGAAGGATTCGTTCATTTCTGAACTCTTCCTCTTTTGTGTGTTTCGTATACTAAGAACTGTAGTTTGATTTAGAACATCAATGCTTTTAGATTACGTGTCTGAACCGATCAACTTTTGATATAGGAAATGTTCAAAACATTATCCATCAATACAAAATTTTATCAGTTCTTTACTAATAAAGAGACTGATATGATTTTGTATATCAGGTTCGATATCTAATAACATTCGTTCAGAATCAATGTATTTGTAATACAGGGTGACAGTGACCAACAGACTTGGCTGCAACACTTGCCCCGTTTTCTGCCTCATGAAACTTATCACCCGTTCTCAGTTCTCTACCTATCTGTAGCCCTATGTAACAGATTACGTATCTGGGATCCTGATCCGGTATCAGATACCCAGGACGTAGAGAATAGAGAAACAGTTATGTATAAAGAACACACCCGAAGATGATGCATCAGCATGCACTTTCTTTGTTTGGGCGGCACGGGAAATCTGGTATTCCCCAATTTCCTTCTCTGTCTTATAACAATTATAAGTTGGAGCGGGACCAGCGTTCCCCAGCTCAGAATAACAAGCGGGTTCGGTCAATACATCCATATTATTATCTTGATTAAGGCGTGATATATTCGCTACCTGGAGAGAGAGAGAAGAAAACACTCAGCGTGCGCTCTTGCAAGAATAGATTGGTTATTATTTTATCTAATCAGGATGGCTCCCACTGCTTTTTATCAAATCTTCCTTCAAACCCTAAAAGGAAAGACTAGCCGGGATTAATTACACACTACAAGTTCGCCAATCTTTCAGCCAGGCCAGTGTCGGTACTTTGAGGGAGGTCCCCCGTGCTTTCGCACGAACCTAATTAATGTAAACCTCGTTTTCCCACAGGCGTAACCTCGTTAACACCTTTCTAGACACCTACTTGATCGGCTAATTGTAATGTATAAAACTCTCCCAGGAGTAACAATTACTCGCAGTGGGTATCGGGATCCAACTATCTCATAGAAGGTATGCAATCTCATTGCAAATTTCAACACTTGAAATTCCCGATAATATTTTTCCCCGAGCGTCCTATGACCTTGACAGAGGTCAACAAACCATAGGCTGCTAGTCAAGTTCAACCTGTCATTTCCTGATTGAAGTAAACCCACCCGCACGACCCTTGACAAAGGTCAACAAGGTCGCACGACTACCCTAAATCAATCACATCATATGCTTATACAGATAAGCACTAATCAGCTACCGCACACTACGCCTTGACAGAGGTCAACAAACGCAGCACGAATACTAACCAGTACATATCTGAAATGACGAGGGCTACGATAGGTTTTTCTGAAAACCTATTGCGTAATGAACTTGCTATCGTTGTAGAATCAAATGATTTTAAAATGGAGTGTTTTTGAAGCTTTTCTAGTTTTGCTAAAGGAGTCACTCTCGGTGAAGGGATCGTCGGTCCTTTCCTCGTCGAATGAGGTGCGGGATATATCATATATATCACTGTGCAAAGCAAAAACTCTTAAAAGCAATCAAAAGACAAACTGAGTGTGTAGCATCTGCCGGTTATTGCTAAAGGAGTCACTCCCGGTGAAGGGATCTCGGTCCTTTCCTCATCGAATAAGGTGCAGGATATATCACATATACCGCTGTGCAAAGCAAGAACTGTAGCTTCCTGTTTTATTTTTGAAATTCAATTCTACAACATCTTAAGGTTTCTTTTATTTCATTAATCACATTAATGAAGTCCCATCATTTAAGTACCTAAACATCACAGATAAATACGACGTACACTTATGCCATCCGCATTCGCCTCGATGTCCCCTCGTGCACCGTTAGGTTAGGTAACTAACGGCAGAGCGGGGCAGGGCTAGCGCGGGTGTAAAACATAAGTAACGTCTATATAATATATCATATATACTATATACTGTATCTATCACAGAACATCACATGATCACATCACAGATATCGCAGCAGAAGAATCATATGAAATATTGGATATACTAGGACGTCCGTGTTTTCAATACGAGCCAGTATAAAACACGGATTCCACGGTCGTGATGAATAGCCAATCCCACACCCCTAGACCCCTACGAGAGCGTCAAGCAACCCTTCCAATTCTAGGGTTAGGAGACCCGGACTCGACTCCTCGAGATGGTCTCCTACTGGACCCTAGAACCCGGTTACTTGTGCTCCCCTCCTTGGGTCTATCCTAGTGCGGAAAAGTAAATAATATACAAAGGGTGGCATCTTCCGCAACCTGGAACTGCCCCAATAAAAGAATATTACATACAAGTTTTTACATGAATGAAAATGAAAAACACATATCTCACATAAAACCCCCCGGCTATTCAAACACGACGATCCAATATAACATATCCAGCAACACATAACATGACATGTCATCAATGTAAGTAAATATGCTCATCTCAATTGTCGTTGACATATAGCAACGAAACCGGCGATATCACATATTACACTTACGGTCACAGAAAAGAAAGTGTAAAACTACAACAGTTGGAATCCGCAACCTCTATAGACATCGCATGCCTAATCAAATGAATTCCTTAGACATCGCATGCCTAACAATTATAAACCCCGCATTTTAGTCTCATTATCGAAAACACTTTTCAATATTAAGTCGGGAAATTCAACAAGATTCCCGACATCCTGATCGAATGCTCGTCGCAAACTTTAGTGGATGGCCGCACCCCCGATACCGTCGACGAAGTGTACTAAGGCGGAACACCGCAGCCGCGAGCACCCGAACGGATGCTTTCGGCGACGGAGTTCTCCTACAGTCACTTGGTCGGGGCTATAGGGCGAGGCTGTCTATTAAGTTTACCGGCGAGTATCCGCGTACGCTACGTGATTGCGACGGACTTTTGATCATATCAAAATTCCGTGGCAACCGATCAAGTGAGACTAAACTGCTATGTTTATAACATTCATTCAGTTATCTCATAACTTATTGTGAATTCCAATTATTGTATCCCATTCCGGATAAATAGAAAATTTTAAACTTTCCGATCGAACATGCAAACACCCAAGTTTTCCCAAAACAGCTCATCACATGAAACTAGTTTAAAAATATTCACTTCGTGCCTCAGTACCAACGGTCCAGCCGTAGAAGGGTCAAGCCAACGCCTCACATGTGGCACGCCGTACTGCCCCAAACCCTAAGGTTCAAAGGGCAGTTCAAGACGGTCACATAATCGAGTTAAGATTTGCTGTCTTCTAGAGGGACCATCGCGTTACTTGCACTACTTAGAACGTCATTAAACGTTGGAAAAATCCAACAATTGGAAATTTCCCGGCAGGGGAAAAAGTGGGTATTTATATCCGGTCGAACTTTTTTAACATATTCTAAAATTATCCGGAAAAGCACACAGACAAAATTAGACAATCCGATCGAAATACCGAGTCCCTAATACAACCCAGAAAATTCAACTTTTGAATAAATTTTAAAAATTCCCATAAAACTCAGCATTTAAATAAAGAAGTTACTGTGCAAAAATGGTTGACTGAAGAGACTAAATGGGCGCGGCACCGCCGCAATAGGCGGCTAATGCCGCGGTTCCGCCGCGCTTTAGACAGATCATTAGGTAATTTTTGCACCGTAATTCTTAGAATTTCCTGCTGAATTTTTTAAGCATTTTTAATTTGGAAAAAACCACTTTTTCAGAAAAAGTCCAGAGAGGGTTAAAAGTTAGGGTTATGGGGTTCGATCGGGTTTCTAACATCGTCTACGCATCGCCTAAGGCTCTAGCTAGGCTCTGATACCACTGTAGGGTCCTAGGCACTCTCAAGAGGTCTCACAAGGCATCAACCATGCCAATTTCAAAAATTACGGGTGCCGAGAAACCCTAGACTACGGATCGTTAACTAGATGTCTAGGCGAAAAAGAAACTAGTAAACTATTTTACTAAGAGAACGGATATACAACCTTTGTAGATCCGGTCCTCCACCTCCATAGCTCCGCAATGAAGTCTCCTCGCTGTCCAAACGGAAACCCGGGCTCTAGCGTCGGCTTCATCGGAGAAAGAGCGGGCTAGGTCATCGACGACGTGCCGAAGATGATCTAAGTCGAGGCATCACTAGATCAAGCTCCACCTTCATCAAGCCTTGAAAACTTGTGAAGGAAACACACTCTACTACTTGGCAAGAGGTAGAGGATGAAGAAATAGGAAGTGGGTTCACTTTAGAATTGGATTTCTCACTCATTTTCAAGAGTTGCCATTGATGGAGGCAAGCTTCTCTTCATGAAGATGAAGAAGAAGAAGATGAAGTAATATGATAAGTTTTTTCCAAAAAGAATTTAAAATGAATACTTATCATAATTAAACCATGGTCAAGTGTAGAGAATAAACTAGGGTTAGGTCAATGGTTAGGGTTAAGCATGAAGACAAAAATGGTGACTTAGTCAAAGCTTCATGAAGTTTCAACATTCATCCAAATAAAGCCACCATTTTTCTTTTCATTTTGACAAAAATAAATAAATAAATAAATGAATAAATAAGCAAATGAAACCCCCACTCATATAACCATGGTTTAATTCTTTACACTAACCCAAGTAAGCATATATCATCAAACATGATACATACTAATGTACAAAAGTATATCACATATACAATGTGCACAAACCAAGTGAGAAAATCCATTTAAAGTGAACCAATACTAGTTAATGCAAAGTAATATATCAAATATATAAATATGCATTAAATCATTAAATCAACACTTGATTTAACGATCCGGTCATATCGCATATAACCGACTAATATCAATAGTAACAACTTATCGAATCAAAACTTGATCCGATAACCCGGCTATATCGCATATAACCGATCAATGTTACAAATCGCGAGAATCAAATACAGTATCATATACTAGTATTATTCTCGGTCCCGCACATATCTCATATGCGCTCCTATTTCGTTTTGCTTGAGCCAGGAAACCTCTGTGTAGGACTCTAAAGACTCGTCAATACGCCGGCAGCAGGTGATGATCATATCAAACACCCACAAGCCGCAAGCGGTCTGCTAAACGTAACGGCCATCCGGGTATTAAGCGATCAGAAGATCGACGACCAAGCCCGCTCACACTCCTGTGAATCCAACCAGTAACACTTACCGTACAGTCCGGTCTGATCGTCTGATATGTCGCATATCTCGCCTAGGGGTGGTAAACGTCAGACCCCAATAGCTCGATAAGTCGTGTCGATATGAGGTCTATAACAGTTCGAGAAACTACTGGTAACACTTACCAGTAAATCTCAGCAACCCTGGCCAGGGATTTCCGGTTATAGCCAATCGAACACAGCGCAACATCAACTCCCTATATCGGGATAGACGAATCCCCTCCTATCGCTCATTGCCTCCATGTGATTCGGGACTGTACCCAAAAACCACCGTTTTGCACGCCCTCTTGGACGTGGTAAGATGGAAATCAAAGCACAGTGGGAACCACACAAGACTCTATGACGATCTCGGGTCAACAGACTACTCTGTACCAGTGTCACCAGAGAACTGCCATTTGACGTAAGGTATAATACCATCTGGGAGTTCTCGGCGAGTCCGTCCAGTGTACCCAGTCTCCACTGAGCACCCGTATATCATCTCTGATGTCAAACACCAATGGATATGGGATCATCCATCGCCCATCTGTATGGGTCGAGAAGGTATACGCTGGTCTACTCTGGTATATCGATGCCCCGTCTCGATATACCCACGACTAGGGACTGTGAAGGATGTACTTATGGACTACCATGTCCCCACTAGTATGATCCGCATCATAGTCCAGGTAGTCAAGTACACATCCTAAGGGCTTTACCAACATGTAACAGAGAGACAATCAGTATACACGTTAAGGTAAAGAGCAACCAGATAGCATACTATCATGTCGAGCAAGAAAGTCCTCCCTATATATGTCCCAGCATCCACTACAATATACATCCTATGTATAGTAATGGCCTCTAGGGCATACATATAACTAACAGCCCTTAGGATCTGTACTCGACTACTGGGACTACGATGAGATCATACTAGTGGGGCCACGGTAGTCGATGAGTACATCCTATAACTGTTCCTAGTCGAGGGTATATCGAGACAGGGCATCGATACACCAGAGTACACTAGCGTATACGCATCTTGACCCATATGATGGGCGATGGATGATCCCATATCCATCGGTGTTCGAGATCAGAGATGGTGTACGGGTGCTCAGTGGAGACTGGGTACACAGGACGGACTCGCCCAGAACTCCCAGATGCTGTTATACCACACGTCAGATGGCAGTTCTCCGGTGACACTGGTACAGGGTAGTCTGTAGACCCGAGATCGTCATAGTGTCTTGTGTGATTCCCACTGTGCTTTGATTTCCACCTTACCACGTCCAAGAGGGCGTGAAAAACGGTGGCTTTTGGGTACAGTCCCGAATCACATGGAGGCAATGAGCGATAGGAGGGGATTCGTCTCTCTCGGTATAGGGAGTTGATGTTGTGCTGTGTTCGATTGGCTATAACTGGAAGTCCCTGGCCAGCGCTGATATAGAGATTTACTGGTAAGTGTTACTATTAGTTTCTCGACCCGTTATGAGCCACACATCGACACGACTTATCGGTTACTGGGGTCTGACGTTTACCACCCCTAGACTTGATATGCGACATATCAGACGAACAGACCGGACTGTACGGGAGTGTTACTGATTGGATTCACAGGAGAACGCACAGGCTATCTTGTTGATCTTCTGATCGCTCAATACCTGGGTGGCTGTTACGTTTAGCTGACCGCTTACAGCTTGTGAGTGTTTGATATGATCATCACCTGCTACCGGCGTATTGACGATTCTTTAGAGTCCTACACAGAGGTTTCTTGGCTCAGGCGAAACGGAGTAGAGGCACATATGTGATATGCGCAGGAACGAGAATAATGCGATATAAGATACCGTATTATATTCTCGCGAGATTTAGATATGAACCGGGACATCGAATCAAGTGTTGATTCGATGAATCGGTACATGATATATTAGTCGGTTATATTCGATATAGCCGGATCGTCGGATCAAGTGTTGATTCGATGATTTAATGTATAATAATATATATGATATATTATTACATTATCTAATATTGGCTCGCTTTATTATTTCATTTTCTCACTGGATGATACATTGATATATATGCGATATATGTTAATTGTATTATTTTCTTTTGTTGCAAATATATAATATATATGTGATATATATTATTGTGACATGATATGATTTATTATTAAACATGTTTAAGGATGATTAATTGAGGTTAGGGTTTGATTAGGGTTAGTTGCTTCTTGCACTTTCTAGAAGCTCTCTCTTTTGTCATGGTTAAGATATTTGTTGATGACACATTTGTTAACCCAACCAAACCCTAACTCTAGTTGATTCTCTACACATTATTAGCCACTCATCCTTGACCATGGTTGATAGATCAATCATATAGTTGGTTTTCTATTCATCACAAAAGGATTATTATGATTATTATCATTTCCATTATGATCTTCTTCTCCCATGAAAAAGCTCACTTGAAATTCTTTATGTGATGAATAAATATGAGAAAATGATTTAAAAAGAAAGCATAAATACTACTCTCTCATCCTCATCTCATCTAGCCCATGAGATTAGTGTGTTCATCTCTTTAGAGTGAAAAAGCTTGGGTCTTTGCAACTTCGACGTAGATCATCGGAGATTTGGAATACTTCAAGCTAGCATGGATCGTTCGAGTCGTGGAGCCTCTCATGAGTCCGGGAGATCGTGGATCACGGCAAAGGGACTTCTACTCGGAGCTTGTGAAGCGAAGGAGCGGACTACAAAGGTTGTAATCCCTCACACTTAGATAAAATTTATCATCTTGTATGCGAAACCCTAATTATCTAGCAAAGATCCTGTTTTTGGGTTGTTCGGCACATCTAAAATTTTATTCGTGCATGTTTGATGCGTTATGAACCTTCACTAGTGTGCCTAGGAACCCTACAGTGGTATCAGAGCCTAGCTAGAGCATTAGGCGACGTGTTTACGAAGTTAAAACTCCGATCAAACCCGAACCGACGAAATTTACCCCCTCTCTGGAAAATTTTCAAAGTCTGGGATTTTTCTGAATTAAAATTTCGTAAAAAAATCAGCAGGGAATTCTAAGAGTTACCATGAAACACGGGCCCACAATTCCACTGAACTGCGGCAGAACCGCGGCGGAAACCTGCTTTCGGCGGCGGTTCTGCGGCGGAACTGTGGAGTTGGGACACGTGGCTTCATGGTAATATCTGTAGGTACTTGTTGATGCTTCTGGGTATTTTTAATCTGTGATTCAAGTGTTGTAAATTCTGGGGTTTG
Source organism: Agapanthus africanus (assembly GCA_030015575.1). Classification (NCBI taxonomy): domain Eukaryota; kingdom Viridiplantae; phylum Streptophyta; class Magnoliopsida; order Asparagales; family Amaryllidaceae; genus Agapanthus; species Agapanthus africanus. The sequence continues at coordinate 289,602,439 of JASDDO010000029.1, forward strand.
TTTTGTAATAGTAGATTCGATCGGAATATTTAAATTCGTATTTTCTTTCCGGATATTTAGAAACTGTTAAACTAGTTGAACGGATATCATTAACCCACTTTATCCCGGCACGACAAACTTTCAAGCGTTGAATTTTTATTGGGTTTAAATCTTTCGGAAAAATTATACAAGTTAAGCGGTGGACCCTCTAGAAGACAACAAACCTTAACTCGATTATGTGACCGTCTTGAACTGCCTTTTGAACCTTCGGGTTTGGGGCAGTACACCGTGCCGTATGTGAGGCATTGGCTTGACCCTTCTACGGCTGGATCACTGGTACTTTGACATATTCTGGGATTATTTGAACTCCGCTCAAGAGTTGAGCACTTTGGGAAATTTTGGGTGTTTGATTATCTGTTCGAAAAGTTTAATACTGTCTATTTATTTGGAATGTGATACAATATGTGGAATTTATAGTGTTAGGCATGAAATGCGGAGTATGTGATATTTCGGATTTACGATGTCTAAAGTGATTGTGGATTCCAAATATTGTAGTTTTACACTTTCTTTTCTGTGACCGTAAGTGTAGTATGTAGTTGTATTGCCGGTTGCCGTTGCTATATATTGGCGACGATCGGTGTATGCATACTTACTTACGTTGATGATATGTGATATTATGTGTTGCTGAGATATGATGTGCAGGATTGTCGCGATTGAATAGCCGGGGGTTTTATGTGAGATGAGAGTTTTATATTTTCATTCATGTAAATTCAAATGTAATGTAATATTCTTTTATTTGGGGCGCTTCCGGGTTGAGGTTGCTGTCACCAGTGTTGTATATTATTTACTTTTCCGCATTAGGATGGACCCAAGGAGGGGAGCACAGGTGACCGGGTTCTGGGGTTCAGTGGGAGGCCATCTCGAGGAGTCGAGACCGGGTCTCCTAAACTACAGAATTGGTAGGGTCGCTTGCCGCTCTCGTAGGGTCCCGGGGTGTGGGCTTGGCTATTCATCACGACTGTGGAATCCGTATTTTCTATTATTGGCTAAGTACTAAATACGGACGTCCTTGTATATCCCACATTATATCTATATTTCTGCTGCGATATCTGTGATGTGATCATTTGACAAGTTGTGATGGATACAGTATATAGTATATATGATATATTATATAGACATTACTTATGTTTTACACCCACGCTAGCACTGCCCTGCTCTGTCGTTAGTTACCTAACCTAACGGTGCACGAGGGGACATCGAGGCGAATGCGGATGGCATAAGTGTACGTCGTATTTATCTGTGATGCTTAGGAAGCATAAGCTGATGGGATTTTATTAATGAGATTAATAAAAAGAAAAGAAACCTAAAGATGTTGTAGAATCAAAACTTTATAAAAAGGGTAGCTACAGTTTTGCTTTGCACAGTGGTATATATGATATATCCTGCACCTTATTAGATGGGGAAAGAGTCGAGATCCCTTCACCGGGAGTGACCTCTTTAGCGAAACTGGCAGATGCTACAAAACTCGGTTTGTCTTTTGATTGCTTTTAGAGTTTTGCTTTGCACAGCGGTATATATGATATATCCTGCACCTTATTCGATGAGGAAAGGGCCGACGATCCCTTCACCGTGAGTGACTCCTTTAGCAAAACTAAGAAAAGCCTAAAAAACACCCCTTTTTCAAAAACACTCGATTCTACGACGATATCAAGTTCATTACGCTCAGGGTTTTTCTGAAAAAACCTGCGTAGCCCTCCGACATTTCAGATAGGTAATACTAAGTATTCGTGCTATGTTTGTTGGTTTTCGTCAAGGCGTAGTGTGCGGTAGCTAATTATTACTTATCTGTTACATATGATGAGATTGGATTAGGGTAGTCGTGCGGCTTTGTTGGCTTTCGTCAAGGGACGTACGGCTGGGTTTAATTCAATCAAGAAATGTTCGGGTTGAACTTGACCAGCAGACTATGGTTTGTTGGCTTTCGTCAAGGTCATAGAACGTTAGGGGAAAAATATTATTGGGAATTTCAAGTGTCGAAATTTGCAATGAGATTGCATGCCTTCTATGAGATAGTTGGATCCCGATACCCGCTGCGAGTAAGAGTTACTCCTGGGAGAGTTTTTCACATTACAATTAGCCGATCAAGTAGGTGTCTAGAAAAGTGTTAACGGGGTTACGCCTCTGGGAAAATGAGGTTTACTTTAATTAGGTCAGTGCGAAAGCACGGGGAACCTCCCTCAAGTACCAACACTGATCTGGCTGAAAGATTGACGAAATTGTAGGGTGTAATTAATCCCGGCTAATCTTATCTTTTAGGGTTTGAAGGTAGATTTGATAAAAACAGTGGGAGATATCCTGATTAGATAAGATAATAACCAATCTAATCTTGCAAGAGCATACGCTAAAGTGTTTTCTTCTCTCTCTCTCCAGGTAGCGACCATGTCAGGCCATAATCAAGATAATAATATGGATGTATTGACTGAACCTGATTATTGTACTGAGCAAGGGAACGTTGGACCCGTTCTTTCTTATAAGAGTTATAAGACTGAACAGGAAACAGGAGAATATCTGGATTCTCACACCGCCCAAAAGAACTTGCATGTTGATGCATCTTCTTCAGGTGTGTTAGTTATTGAGAACTGTTTTTCAGTTCACCCTACATCCTGGGTATTAGATACCGGATCAGGATCCCACATATGTAAATTGTTACATGGGCTACGTAAAGGTAGAGAACTGGGAAAAGGTGATCATTCCGTTCAAGTAGGGAACGGTGCAAGTATTGTAGCCAAAGCAGTTGGCGAATATCACCTTGTATTACCAAGTGGTAATACACTGATTCTGAATGGGTGCTATTATATACCGAACATGATGTGCAACATTATATCAGTTTCTTTATTGAGTAAAGAAGGATATAATTTTGTAGTACAGGATAATGTTATGAACATATTCCTAAATCAAAAGTTGATTGCATCAGGCTCGTTACATAATGGCATATTCATTCTAAATCAGAATACAGTCCTCAATATACAAAACACAAACAAGAGGAAAAGTTCAGAAATGAACGAATCCTACTTGTAGCACTGTAGACTTGGTCATATCAATACGACACGACTAGCTAAGTTACATAAGGATGGTTATTTGAATCCGTTCGAATTATCATCTTATGATACTTACCATTCATGTCTCAAGGGAAAAATGACCAAAGCTCCGTTTAGTGGACACGGAGAAAGAGTTACTGAACTCTTAGGACTAATACATAGTGATGTATGCGGTCCCATGTCTACGCATGCCAGGAACGGTTCTTCCTACTTCATTACATTCACTGACGATCTCTTTAGATACGGACATGTGTTTATGATGAAACACAAGTCTGAAGCTTTTGAGAAATTCAGAGAATATAAGCATGAAGTAGAGAACCAAACGGGCAAAAGTATTAAGATTCTTCGATCTGATCGAGGAGGTGAATACTTAAGCAGTGAGTTCCTAGATTATCTAAAAGAGAATGGAATTCTCTCTCAGCTTACTCCTCCTTATACACCACAGAACAACGGTGTATCAGAAAGAAGGAATCGCACCCTATTAGATATGGTGCGCTCTATGATGAGCGAGGCTGAGTTACCTATTTCCTTCTGGGGGTATGCACTTGAGACAGCCATACACCTATTGAATATGGTTCCTACCAAATTAGTGCCTACCACTCCATATAAGATATGGAAAGGGAAGAGACCATCTCTTAAGTATATTAAGATATGGGGTTGTCCGGCCTATGTCAAAAGACAAAATCCAGACAAACTCGAGGTAAGATCTGTCTTATGTAAGTTTGTAGGATATCCCAAAAATTCATAAGGGTATATCTTCTACCACATTGAGGAACAAAAGGTGTTTGTTTCTAAACATGCCACCTTTTTAGAAAAGGAATTTCTTGAAAAAGAAATTTGTGGCAAGGAGGTAGAACTGGAAGAGGTTCCAGCAACACAAACTATAACAGAAGACTTGGTAGAACCAGAGGATTCAGTAGTACCCGACGAACCTCAGCCTCTCCGCCGATCTAGTAGGGTTTCTCATCCACCTGAGAGATACTACGGTTTTCTCATTGATGGTTGAAGCGAGGATTGCATCATGGAAGATGATGACCCGACTAGTTTCGAACAGGCCATCACGAGTGGTGACTCTGTGAAATGGCTGGATGCAATGCGATCTGAGATGGAATCCATGTACACCAATAAAGTATGGATTTTGGAAAATGCTCCTGAAGGGGTAAAACCCATTGGGAGCAAGTGGATTTTTAAAAAGAAATTTGGTGTAGATGGAAAAGTTGAGACTTTCAAAGCTAGACTTGTAGCAAAGGGATTTCGTCAACGACCAGGTGTGGATTATGACGAAACCTTTTCTCCAGTGGCTATGCTTAAGTCCAGCCGGATCTTACTTGCCATTGCTGCATACCATGACTACCAAATCTGGCAAATGGATGTTAAGACCGCCTTTCTAAATGGTGATTTAGAAGATAGCGTGTACATGATTCAGCCAGAGGGCTTCGTAGATAGTGGGAGCAGCGGAAAGGTGTGCAAACTGCTTAAATCCATTTATGGGTTAAAGCAAGCATCGCGGAGTTGGAACATCTGTTTTGATGTTGTAGTCAAAGAGTTTGACTTCATCAAAAACATAGATGAACCTTGTAACTATAAGAAGGTAGCAGAGAGTAAGATTGTCTTCCTCGTATTGTACGTGGACGACATACTCTTGATAGGAAATGATATTCCTATGCTGCAATCAGTCAAGCTCTTCTTATCACAGAGATTCTCAATGAAAGATCTAGGTGATGCCTCCTGTATATTGGGGATTAGGATCTATAGAGATAGATCCAAACGGATACTGGGATTGTCCCAATCCAGGTACATTGACACCATACTAAAGAGGTTTAGTATGGAAGAATCCAAGCGTGGGAACCAACCCACGATCTCTGGACTCACTCTCTCCAAAGAGATGTCTCCCAAGACTGATTTGGAGAGAGCTCGCATGCAAGGGATACCCTATGCTTCGGCAGTAGGCTCTATCATGTATGCGATGCTGTGTACCAGACCCGATGTAGCATACTCACTAAGTGTAGTGAGTCGGTATCAAGCAGATCCAGGAAAGAGTCACTGGACAGCTGTGAAGAACATTCTCAAGTACTTGCGAAGGACTAGAGACATGTTCTTGGTGTATGGTAACGGAGAACTCCGGGTGGAGTCCTTTACTGATTCCAGCTTCCAAAGTGATAAGGACGACTCTAAGTCGCATTCGGGTTTTGTCTTTACCCTCAATGGTAGGGCGGTGTGTTGGAAGAGTTCCAAACAGGATACCGTTGCAGACTCGACGATGGAGGCTGAATACATCGCTGCCAACGATGCTGCCAAAGAGGCTGTCTGAATGAAGAAGTTCATTAGTGAACTTGGTGTGGTTCCATCCATTGAGCATCCAATACCTCTGTATAGCGATTACAATGGAGCTGTGGCTTTGGCTAAGGAACCCAGATCCCATCAGAAGTCCAGACATATTCTGAGGCGGAATCACCTGATCAGGGAGATAGTTGATCGCTGCGAGATCGAGGTCAGGAGAGTAGATACGAAGGACAACACTGCGGATCTACTCACGAAGGCTATTCCCTAGATACAGTTTGAGTGATTATTCGGGATGCTAGGTATGAGATACTACAGCAGCTGGCCTTAGTGCAAGTGGCAGATTGTTAGTTATGTATATGCCCTAGAGGCCATTGTTGTACATATGATGTATATTAAGATGGATGCTTAGATATATACAGAAAGGACTTTCTTGCTCATCATGATAGTATGCTATTTGGTTTCACTTTATCTTAACATGTTGACTTATATTGGTTTACTGTCTTTCTCTCACATGTTGATGAAGCCCTTAGGATCTGTACTCGACTACTGGGACTATGATGAGATCATACTAGTGGGGCTACGGTAGTCGATGAGTACATCCTATAACTGTTCCTAGTCGAGGGTATATCGAGACAGGGCATCGATACACCAGAGTAGACTAGCGTATACGCATCTTGACCCATATGATGGGCGATGGATGATCCCATATCCATCGGTGTTCGACATCAGAGATGGTGTACGGGTGCTCAGTGGAGACTGGGTACACTGGACGGACTCGCCCAGAACTCCCAGATGGTGTTATACCACACGTCAGATGGCAGTTCTCCTGTAACACTGGTACAGGGTAGTCTGTAGACCCAAGATCGTCATAGTGTCTTGTGTGATTCCCACTGTGCTTTGATTTCCACCTTACCACGTCCAAGAGGGCGTGCAAAACGGTGGTTTTTGGGTACAGTCCCGAATCACATGGAGGCAATGAGCGATAGGAGGGGATTCGTCTCTCTCGGTATAGGGAGTTGATGTTGTGCTATGTTCGATTGGCTATAACTGGAAGTCCCTGGCCAGGGCTGATATAGTGATTTACTGGTAAGTGTTACTAGTAGTTTCTCGACCCGTTATGAGCCACACATCGACACGACTTATCGGTTACTGGGGTCTGACGTTTACCACCCCTAGACTTGATATGCGACATATCAGACGAACAGACCGGACTGTACGGGAGTGTTACTGATTGGATTCACAGGAGAACGCACAGGCTAGCTTGTTGATCTTCTGATCGCTCAATACCTGGGTGGCTGTTACGTTTAGCTGACCGCTTACAGCTTGTGGGTGTTTGATATGATCATTACCTTCTACCGGCGTATTGACGATTCTTTAGAGTCCTACACAGAGGTTTCTTGGCTCAGGCGAAACGGAGTAGAGACACATATGTGATATGCGCAGGAACGAGAATAATGCGATATGAGATACCGTATTATATTCTCGCGATATTTAGATATGAACCGGGAGATCGGATCAAGTGTTGATTCGATGAATCGGTACATGATATATTAGTCGGTTATATTCGATATAGCCGGATCGTCGGATCAAGTGTTGATTCGATGATTTAATGTATAATAATATATATGATATATTATTACATTATCTAATATTGGCTCGCTTTATTATTTCATTTTCTCACTGGATGATACATTGATATATATGCGATATATGTTAATTGTATTATTTTCTTTTGTTGCAAAGATATAATATATATGTGATATATATTATTGTGACATGATATGATTTATTATTAAACATGTTTAAGGATGATTAATTGAGGTTAGGGTTTGATTAGGGTTAGTTGCTTCTTGCACTTTCTAGAAGCTCTCTCTTTTGTCATGGTTAAGATATTTGTTGATGACACATTTGTTAACCCAACCAAACCCTAACTCTAGTTGATTCTTTACATATTATTAGCCACTCATCCTTGACCATGGTTGATAGATCAATCATATAGTTGGTTTTCTATTCATCACAAAAGGATTATTATGATTATTATCATTTCCATTATGATCTTCTTCTCTCTAGAAAAAGCTCACTAGAAATTATTTATGTGATGAATAAATATGAGAAAATGATTTAAAAAGAAAGCATAAATACTACACTCTCATCCTCATCTCATCTAGCCCATGAGATTAGTGTGTTCATCTCTTTAGGGTGAGAAAGCTTGGGTCTTTGCAACTTCGACGTAGATCATCGGAGATTTGGAATACTTCAAGCTAGCATGGATCGTTCGAGTCGTGGAGCCTCTCATGAGTCCGGGAGATCGTGGATCGCGGCAAAGGGACTTCTACTCGGAGCTTGTGAAGCGAAGGAGCGGACTACAAAGGTTGTAATCCCTCACACTTAGATAAAAGTTATCATCTTGTATGCGAAACCCTAATTATCTAGCAAAGATCCTGTCTTTGGGTTGTTCAGCACATCTAAAATTTTATTCGTGCATGTTTGATGCGTTATGAACCTTCACTAGTGTGCCTAGGAACCCTACAAGTTCATCGACCAGAAGTTGTCATTTGTCTTGTGTAAGTTCCTACTGTGCTTTGATTTATACCCTACCACGAGTCAAAGGAGTCATGCAAACAGGTATATTTTGGGTACAGTCCCGAGCCACATTGGAGGCAATAAGCGGATCTTCGGGGATTCGTCTCTCCCGGTATTGGGGGTGAGATCGCGCTGTGTTTAGGAGAGCCATTAGACGAAATCCCTGGCCAGGGTAATCGAGATTTACTGGAAGGTATTCCAGTAGTATCTTAGGGTGTTCTGGGCTACTCTCTGACACGACTTATACAACTATTGGGTGTCTGACGTTTACCGGCCCCCTAGGCCCTATATGCGATACTCATAGACGAATGTTCCGGACTGTACAGATATTGTCACTGTCAGACTCAGTATGGTTTATAGATGAGTTCGCTCGTCAGCTTCCCTTCCAATCAATACATAGGCAAAACGTTATGTACAGCTTGTACCTCTGACGTGCTAGTGGTTATACCCAGTGCCAGTGTGTTGATGAGTCATTAGAGTCCCCCACAGACACTTTCCCAAGTTCGGGCGAAATGTTGTAGATGTCGTATGGTGTTATGGCAGGTTCGGAAAATGCACGTGCGTTTTCGCACGTGTCATTTTTCAGGCAGATAATACTGGTGGGCTTTGGTTTAAGCCGGATCCGAGTTTTATACTGTGTAGATCTAATACCATTGTCTCAGTTGCATTTGTATTCGGTCATAATACAAATGCGGGTATGTTTATACTGATACGGGTTATCCTGAAATTCGTTTCGGGGTGATTTTTGGAAGTTGCCAGTTTCCAATTTTCTATCAGTCGTATTTGACATTCGGTTAAATACGGATTTATCTTTTCTTCCATGGGGTGAGTCAGTATTCTAGAGTGTTCTAGAGAGGGTGACAAGGCTTATGACTCATTTGTGTCATTAATGGTTCACTAATGATGGAGGATGACTAGGTTAATTGTGATTGGTTTGCATTTAATGATATCTAATGATTCATGCTTTGTTGTTAGGTTGTGATAAATATGAAGGGATATGGTCACCACTTGAAGCTACTACACTCACCTCCCTCCTCTCCTTATATTGGCCGGCCACTTCATTGTGGGGGTGTGATTTTTGATTCATTCATATTTTGCAAAAGATTATGATAACTAGTGTATGGAAATTTCCTAGTTCAATTTCCATTCACCCGATTCCAAATGGCAACTTCTTTTAACCGTTCATCCATAGCCTTGGACGTAACGAGGCAAAGTATTCTACTCATTCTCTACTTCATCTTGGTCGTCTCTTTTAGCAAACTTGACGATCGAGTTGCCTCGATTTAGAGGTGGGAGCCCGTTTAAGGATCCGTCGAAGTGGTGCCACCTGGACGACGAGACCGGAGATCGAGCAAGTTCGGATAAGTTGCAACATAGCGTGGGATGATGGTTGAAGACCGAAGGACTTGGATCATTCGTTATAACAAATGTACCCTCTTTACAATTTGTTAGTTTAGCTTTAATGGACGATCCGGGATATAGTACGCGATAGCGCCAGTCGTAAAAGTTTTGTTCCGCATATCGGCGTCTGTTAGACGGCCGGGGCGTTGCCGCATACTTAAACGGATAACCGCAACCCACCTAAAGTAAACGGCCTCACAGCCAACCGTAGCAGTATCCGCAAAAGTAGAGATAATAAAACGTCCTGCCGCGACAACTCTGATGATTAGACCTGAAAAGCCCAGCGGAACAACGGGGGGTGAGTTGCCAATTCGTGAGTAGTAAATAACATCATACTGCAATCGTAAGTATGCACTAATAGCAATAATCTATCACATGCAATCTGATAGCATAAGTATGGCAATATGTATATGTAACAGTCATGAAAGGTACTCTACCAGGTACTCCTAATACATGAAGCAAATGCATATCAATAAATGCGGAGTATGGGATAAAACATGCCATTATCACAGAATCCTCATCGTGGCGGACCAGTGTCCATCAAGATAATCTAAATCCGAAATTCCCTCAAATCGGCCTCCATATCGGCCCTCAGATCAGCCTTCTCATCGGACCTCACATCGGCCCCTCACATCGCAATGAATAAGAATACATGCACAGATCATTATGATGATATATATTATATAGGTGTACATGTATAACAGCGTCCCATACCATTGATATATATATATACATGTATATATGTATCAGCGTCCCATACCACTGATATATACCTAGGAGTAAAACATCCAGAAAACATCATATAAAATCCATATATCAATACGAAATCCATGAAATATAATATATGCAACATGAAACGGTAATATAAGAATATAAAGGAAAAACCGCTGTTTAACTGCAACAAGTTATTAAATATATCATGCGGTTCCTAATTTCTCCGAAATCCAACGCAACATCATATAAAGGTGAAAATGTACTTATAGCCAGGCATGCGTAACCATGTCGTTATAGCAAGAGGTACATGTAGCTATGTATCTTATGTGTATATATCTATCTCTAATGATACAATCCCATATAGGTCTATACGAAGCTAACATGTAGGCATGGCAAGGCATATGTGTAAGCATGTAGGTATACAGGTATGCTATATGTCATATGCATAATGGAATATGAATCAAGATCTCAATGTCCCTAACCAACCAATATCATATATGTATGAGTGTTGTGCATGTCATGATAATTATCGACGGTGTGGGTGGTATACAATCAGTGCTCGTGCAACATGAACTGTCAATAATAGTGCAGTGTCCAAGCACATCAAATAATATTATGCACTGAAGTTTTATGCACAATCTCTTTATGTGCAATATAAAATGCGGCTAATATCATATCATATCTAGCCCTGACGAATAACTCCATGCCGGAGAATTCCCCAAAGATGTTAATCTGCTCACAGAAAGTCGCAGGCTAGGTAAATCCAATCACCCACTTCCCTTTCTTCGCAGCGTCCGAAGTCCCCGCCTGCGATCCTATTAACAAAAAACATAGCCAGTGCATAAATCTTAGAAATCGATCAATATCACGTACACACTACGTTTGACCAACGCACCAACTCCAAATCAACCCATAAGTGTTCGTCTAACTACTATCGTGTGTGGCGACACACCAAAACTAACTCAAGTGCAACAGCCACACAAGATCACGAACCGTGTCGGATAACGTAACACACGTACTCAAAACACTAGATTATGCACAAGTGATCCCAGATTTTGCATACTGTTAATAATTAAAAATCAAACAGTACCAAACACCTCTACACAACTGCAGACAGCTACCCTCAAAAAACCGAAACCCAAGTACCCTAAAAATCCGAGGTCGCCAGATTTTTCCTTCTTGTCGCCGACCAAAACAGAGCCCCTGGGGTTTGTGCTCTAGGTGTAGTCTCGGGGTCACTAGTACAACACTACCACACTTCTAGATTTTTTAGTAAAATTCCCAGCTCATAGCAGATCATAGAGACTCTGTTATGACACTAAAAATATGATATCTGCACGAAATGATACATCAAGTGTTTTAAACAGCAACCAACAAGTTATGCAACATTAAAACATCTATTTAACAGTTTAGAGATCATTACCTAGCCACTCTTGCTCAAAAATCCTAGCTTTCCAGGCTCCAAGGCAACCTAGTGGCCAATCAAGACATTTGAAGTGTTTTCCATTGATTTTTGTGATGTTTTACAAGGATTTGGAAGAGAGAAGTGAGGGTTCATTTTAGGAGATAAGGGAACAAGAAATAATTGCGAGTGAGAGAGAATGAGGGAGTGAGAGAGATTAAAAGATGAGTGGTAAGTGTAGGGTGAGCATGTTAGTGTATATACACTAGAGGCCATTACTGTATCATACTAGTTTGTATATTACTTAATAGAAGATTGGGATATTCACAGTTGTATAGACGATCTTTCTCAAAATGGTAGTAGGCTACTTGGTATGTTTCTACTTCAATATGTGCATGTGATTCTTTTAGCATATCGCTTATACATATTAGTGGAGCCCTTAGGATCTTCGCTTGATTACCAGCTTTGTGATGGCAGTCACACTAATGGGACTGGGTAATCTATAATCACATCCTTATACAGGTCCCTAGTCATAGAATTATCAAGACGGGGCATCGATACTCTGGATTAGACTAGCGTATACGCTTCTCATCCCAGCAGGAGAGATGGTCGGTCCCACAGCCATTAGTTTGTCGTACTGGAGATAGTTTGCGGGTACTCGTAAGGTTACGAGTACACTGGACAAGACTCGTTGGGAACTGTTGGTTGGTATTATACCTATCGTCAGATAACAGTTCCCAGGTGACAAGAGTAAAGCTTAGTCTGTCGACTTGACACTGCTACTTCGCCTAGAGTGTGTTCCCACCGTACTTTGATTACTACCCTAACACGGCTCAAAGGAGTCATGCCAACAGGTAGTAGTTGGGTGCAGTTCCGAAGCACTTTGAGGCAGTAGTGGTTAGATAGGATTCATCTCTCCCGGTATTGGGGGTTGATATTGCGCTGTGTCTAGGAGAGCCATTACACAAAGTCCCTGGCCAGGGAAAGCGAGAATTACTGGTAGTATTTCCAGTAGTTTCTCAGGGTGTTCTGGGCTACACACCGGCACGACTTGTACCACTATTAGGGGTCTGACGTTTACCGCCCTTAGGCCCAACATGCAATACTCATAAACGAACAGACCGGACTGTATGGAGATTGTCACATTAAGGCTTGTTCATACCATAATATTGTATTATTATATTCCCCATTCTTATTCTTTTTACAAATAAAACAGGTGCTTTTGATGCATGTCTGCTACATGTTACAGGATACAGGTTCTTAGACAGAAACAGTGAAAACGATGTAAAGACGATGAAAAAGTGGACTTTGACCAACAAACAGAAGACTCTTGATCAAGCCTACATCAAAGATAAAATTCACAAAGTACAAGGCAATGCAAGGTCCAAGATTACAAAGCGAACGGTTAAAAGTCCACCGCAATTATTCACTGGAGATCTGGAAGAAACATAGAAGCTATTTTAATAAAGAACCAAATAATAAGGAAGCCCAAAGATCCAAGGCCCAATACTTTCTTTTAAAGAGACATAAAATTTTACCAAAGCTTGAAGTCTACTTTGACTAGGTCTTCCTAAGGATATTTTGGTAAATGTAGACATGCAAATCAATTGTAACCTAGAGTTTCCTATTCTCTATAAATAGGAACTCTACTCATTGTATTTTCTTATGCCTCCTTTTAATAATAAATCGAGAATTCTTTATGGAGAGCATCGGTGTTTCTTTTCAATTCATGAATTCAGATCTGACAACCCTGTGTTGATGATTGGAGAGATGCATCTGTAAGTAGATTTAATTCCTTGCTCTAATTTAGATTTCAATTCTTGCCCTAGGTAATTTTTATTCTCTGCCCTAGATAGATGCTTTTAAATTCCCTAATGAGTGAGTAGTTTTTTCGCTTGTTAGGGTTAGGAATGGGGAAGGATTTGAGAGACGAAGATCTCTCATCTCTTTTCTTTGCCAATCTTTTATGAAAATTAGAACTCCATGCATACCCTCTTATTCCGCTCCCTACGGCACTCTGCCCTAGAGGTAACGGTGATTCCGTAGTCTAAAGGCCCGGATTTTAAGGTTTTCCATGGAGGTTAGGGTAAAGATTAAGAAAGGAAGGACAAGGATCTAGAGGAAGAATCAATCTTCCCAATCATCCTAATCCCCTTTGTTAAGATTTACCATAACACTAATATGATATCTTTAATTAAAGGCAATAGAAAGAGATGTAGATCTTTGTTTACCAAATTTTCCCTAAACCTAATCCTAGCAAGTTTCTAATCCTAGTATCATACAACTTCAATTTTTAGATTTAATAATCAATCCGAACACCCTTCGGAATTAACTCGTTAGCGCGATTAGGAAATTCACAACATCCCTGTGGACCGACCCGTACTCACCGGCTAGCTGCAAAGCGACGCCGTTCTTGATTGCGGTTACAAATATTTTTGATCTATCTTTTAGAAAGCGCAAGCATGCTAAATCAATCAATCAAGGCTCAGTAGAAGTTCTGATGGGTTTATCTCATCGGCCTTCTTATCGACATCTACCAGGGGACTATTACGTATATCTAGTGACTCTTGCGGTCTGTTGTTAAACCCATTGCCAGCGTAGTGTCGAGTCTTTAGTGTCCCATATAGAGAGTTTCCCTGCACTGGGCAAAAGGTGTAGATACCGTATGGTTTTACGGCAAGGCTACGATCACTTACGTGCACTTATCCGCGTATGCTGTTCGGGCAGACAATACTAGTGGCTTTGGTTTAAGCCGGATCCTAGTACTGTATGGATGGATTAGTTTTGTCTTCTGTGCATTCGCATTCTACGGAATGCGGATGCAGGTGTGTATGCACAGTTATGAGTAACGAAGAAGGAGGTGCCTCATTAGGGTTTTGACCATTGGTCCGGTCAAAACCATTATGAGGTGAGGAAAATATTTACTAATATTTTTAATGATAATTGTGTTATGGCTAATTGCTTTGACCATTTGACCTTGCTTTGACCATTTGACCATGCCAGACCATTTAACCTAGTTGACCATTATTGACTTGGACATTTCTTGAGAGCACTAAATCCTTCTTATGCTTTTTGTTTTATTTTTGTGATGATAATGGTCAAATCAAGGGTAACCATCATCTTTATCATGATAAGAGATTGGTAAAGAGTTTTTCTATGCGTCATTATCTTCTTCTCATTCTCTCTCATCAAAAGAGAGCTCCCATGGTTGCTTCATCTTCCTCCTCAATACAAAATCCTTTAGCTCTCATGTGTTGAGAAAATAAGGATCTAAATAGACAAACAAATCCACCGTCATATTCTACATCACCTAGGACATCAAGAGTAGCAAACTATTATCCTAGTTACCTCGGCTTGAGGTGGAGCTCAGACTACAGACTCTCAGGTGGATCGTCTTCGACTCGAGGAAGCCGTGGAGATGACCAAGATTCGGATCGACCCATGGAGCCTATGGAGACGAGGAGGATAGCAGAGAAGACCCAAAGGACAAGTAGCATGAGGTACAATCTCTTAAGCATAGTAGATAGAACCACTTGTAGTTTGTTAGCAATGGTTTGGCAAAGATCCTTGCTTTTATTCTATGTTACCTTGTGTTAAAAACTTATTTTTTACCTATTCCGCCTCCCCGTAAGTACCGAGGTGGGTAACGTGGACTTACAGTGATATCAGAGCCTTGCTAAACCATTACTAACTTGTTAGCAAAGTGTTAGAAATTCGATCATCGGAAAAATCGCAAAAATACTTCAAAAATGCTCGTTTTCTATCGATTTTTAAAACTGATCCAAAAAATTTTCCAGGGACCATAAAAATACAAGCAGGCTTTTTTAAGGACACACCAGAAAAAAGAGATCATGAATCGGTCAGACCGCCGCGGAAGCGTGGCCAAACCAAGGGTTTAGCCTCGGATCCGCGGCCGAGTCGATGCCGAGTTAACTCGTTCTTTTTCAGTCTGTCTAGAATTGTATTATGTGATTTTTCTGATAGTTTGTTTCTGCCCAGATTATGTTGAGTTCTGTGTTGTGCTTGGGGTAGCTTCAAATCAAGTTATCGATCGAAATTCTAAGTACTTTAGCTAATCGGATCTTCTGTGATGTGATATATGTACTCAACGTCTACTAATCGGTATACGTTGATTAGTGGGGGTTGTGTATATCTGTGATCTGTGATGTTGGTTTGTGTATATGAACTTGTTGGATCGTCGTGATGAATAGCCGAAGATATGAGATGAGGGTTTTCATTTTTCATTCAATGTAAAATTTGTAATTTGATGTAATATTATTTTATGGCTGCACATATGGGTTGAGGTTGTAGCCGCCATTGTATATTATTTCTTTTACTGTTTTTGCTCCTAGGATAGACCCAAGGTGCGGTGCACAAACTACCGGGTACTTTGAAGTGTCGAGTAGCCTACTCACGCTGTTGAGGGAGGTTGCTTCACTTCGGGTACTTGGCGGGTAGTTTTCCGCACCTGTAGGGGTCTAGGGTGGGGTTTTTTCTATTCATCGCGACCGTGTAATCCGTCTTTCGTTGCAGGCTCAAACGAAGCGCGGATTCCTAGCATATCCAATATATTCATCTGTGATCTGGAATGGCTATCATTGCATCTGACGAATGTATATATCTATGTATGATATCTAGTACGAGTTGCTTATGTTTTGCATCCGCGCTAGTCCAGCCCCCGCTCTGTCGTTACTTAAGTAACCTAACGGGTGATGATGGGGCCCCGTGGCGAATGCGGATGGCATAAGAGTACGTCATATTTTCGTTGTTTTCTGCAATGGCAGGATTAATTGATAGGACACATTAAATTAATGCAAAGAAAACAAACCAAAACTAAATCGTTGGAACAATTTCAAAACCCACTCGGTTTTTTCAAAACAGAAAAACTTCTAAATACGCGGAGCTTAAACCACTCCTTTTAAAAGCTATCAAGGTTCCTTCGATTATATCATGTTCACTACGTTCACGGTTTCACCAAAATCATTCGTAGCCCTCCATCATTTTATATAAATGTTCAACAGTATTCAAGCTATGTTTGCTGACCTTCATCAAGGCATAGTGATTGGTAGCTATTGGGTATTCATATGTAGCATAGATAGATGCGTTGGATTGGGAAAGACGTATTACCTTGTTGACCTTCGTCAAGGGTATATACGAGTGGGTTCAAACTAACCTGGACAATGATGGATACTACTTGACATGTGACTTATGATTTGTTAACCTTCGTCAAGGTCATAAGAGCATGGGGCAAAAATCCACATCGGGAGTTTCTAAAGAAACTATAACTTTCTAGTGCTGCATACCATTTGGAGTTTGATAATGTTGGTAGGATTCCTTTAGCATTATCTCACAAAGATATTTGGATCCTGATCCTACTGTGAGTATCCGCTACTCCTCGGGAAACTTTTCACTTAACGATCAATGCTATAAACCAAGTAGGTGTCTAGAAAGGTGTTAGCGGGGCTACACCCACAGGGAAAAGAGATTATTTAATTAAGGAACTTCGCGAAAGCGTCGTAAAACCTCCGTCAAAGTGCCGACACCGGTCTGGATGAACGGTTAAGCAAGTATTGTATGGTAAGATCAATCCCGACTAATTCTTCTTTTATAGTTTGAGAAAGGATTCAAGAAACAGTGGGAGCCATCCAGTTTAGATAAACTAAAAACCAATCTAAACTTGCAAGAGCATCATGCTAAGTGTTTTCTTCTCTCTTTCTTAACTGCAGCAATCCGGCGACCGCACATAGGTTACATCTAGATAATAAAATTACTGAATCTGACTGTTATGACTGGCAAAGGTCTGTCCGGATGTCCATTACCCATGAAAAGCTGGGACACCTCTTAAATAATCAAAACCCTGCCGTCTCAGGACCAGTTTCCACTATCGCGGATATCGATATCCGTAGGACGTCGGAAAAAGACTGTGTGAATGCCAAGTGCCTCATGTTGTCCTCAGTTGATGGTGCATACCATAAGCAGCACGAGAAGATGTACTTAGTTTCTATCTTCCTCCGTAACAAAGATTTATAAGGAGAGCAATCTTATATCGTAAGATATGAGACGTCGAACGAATTGCTTCAAGCGAGGTTGGCTGTCAGGTCATCTGTAGGGGGCAACGTCCTTACAGAGACTAGCTATTTTGATGAGCTCATAGACCTGAAGACCACATTGAAGAACGGGTCAAATACTGACTTGATTCTACAGTCTCTGCCCTCTACTTATACCCTGAAGGAAACCAGTGAAGGAGAAGGAAAGGGAAGGGCAAAAGATTCGGGACTGGATATAATGAAGGAGGGACATTCTTATTGTTACGGGAATGGACATTGGCAGAAGGATTGCAGGGCTTTGAAAGCCAGTAGCCAGGATTCGAAGCATGTTGTGGCTTCGGCTTCGGTTGTGTTTGTAATAGAAAACTATATGTCAATTAACTCTATTTCCTTGGTACTGGTTTCCGGGTCAGGATCTCAAATCTGTAATTCATTATAGGCTTTGAGAAACCGTAGAGTTATCAGGGTAGGTGATATCACTCTCAGGGTTGCTAACGGAATTTGCGTGGACACTGAATTAGTAAGGGAATATCACCTTGGATCGACAAGTAGGCAGATACTGATTCTGCGTAACTGTTTGTATGTACCTAGTATGGCTTGTAATATCATATCTGTATCCTTATTTTCTAAGTTTGGATATTATTTTACTTTTGTAAGCGATGTGGTCCACATCTACCTAAATCAAGTCCTGATTGGGTCAGGTACATTAGAAAACGGAATATACGTATTTAATCAAGCTCAGGTTTTCAGTATCTAGAACACGCTTAAAATAAATTCTCCGAACACAAATCAGGCTTTCTTACGGCATTATAGACTAGGTCAATCAATGAGACACAGTTAACAAAGTTACATAAAGAGGGATACTTGAATCCGTTCGAGTATCAGCCTTATGCTACTTATGAATCTTGTCTCATGGGAAAGATGACAAAAACTCCGTTCGCTGGACACGGAGTAAGAGCGAGCGAGCTCTTAGGATACATACATAGTGACGTGTGTGGTCCAATGTCTACACATGCGCGAAGTGATTATTCAGAAATTTCGGGAATACAAGAATGAAGTTGAAAAAAAAACAGGCAAAAGTATGAAGACACTGAGATCTGACCGAGGTGGTGAATACTTGAGTGCCGAGTTTCTGGGCTACTTAAAAGAGAATGGAATTCTCTCTTAGCTTACTCCTCCATACACACCACGACACAACGGTGTATCGGAAAGGCCAAATCGAACTCTATTGGATATGGTTCATTCCATGATGAGTAAGGCTGAGTTATCGCGATCTTTCTGGGGTTATGCACTAGAAACAGCTGCATATCTTTTGAACAAGGTTCCAACCAAGACTGTGCCTACCACTCCATATTAGATGTGGAGTGGGAAGAAACCCTGTCTTAAGTATCTTAAGACATGGGGATGTGCATCTTTTGTAAAGAAGCAGCATGCGGACAAGCTCGAGGTACGCTCAGTACTGTGTATGTTTGCGGGATACCCCAAGAACTCCAGGGGGTATCTTTTCTATCCCGCAGAAGAACAAAACTTTTTTTTCCTCAGCATGCCCACTTCTTGGAAACTGAATTTTTAGAAAATTAGATAAGTGGGAGCGCGATAGAACTGGAAGAGATTCCTGAACCACAAGCTATTACTGAAAGCTTGGTAGAACCAGAAGATTCAGGAGAACCGGACATCCCAGCGCCACTTCGTATGCGGGTAGTAGGCAGTCTCATCCCCCCGAGAGATACTAAAGTTTTCTCAGAAACGGGGATCGAGAGGATTGCGTTATTAAAAATAATGAGCCTACTAGCTTCCAGCAAGCCATTCAGAGCGGTGACTCAGTAAAATGGCTGGATGCTATGCGGACCGAGATAGAGTCCATGTACACTAACAAAGTTTGGGCTTTGGACATCGCTCCGGAAGGGATAAAACCCGTAGGCTGCAAATGGATCTTCAGAAAGTAGGTTGGTGTAGATGGGCAGGTTGAAACCAATAAAGCTAGACTTATTGCAAAGTAGTTTCGTCAAAGACCTGGTTTAGACTATGACGAAACCTTTTCTTCAGTGGCTATGCTTAAATCCATTCGGATTCTTCTTGCCATTGCTGCCTTCCACGATTATGAGATCTGGCAGATGGACATAAAAACGGCTTTTCTAAATGGAAATTTGTAAGAGTGCGTCTATATGGATCAGCCAGAGGGTTTCATTCAAAGTGGGAGCAGCGCTAAAGTGTGCAAGTTTCTTAAGTCCATTTATGGACTAAAGCAGGCATCGCGGAGTTACAACATCTGCTTTGATGATAGTGTAAAAGAATTTGACTTTATCAAGAATCTGGATGAACCATGCATTTATAGTAAGATTGTAGGGATAATTGTGGTATTACTCGTCTTGTACGTGGTTGACATTCTCCTAATAGGAAATGGCATTCCTATGCTATAGTCAGTTAAAGGATTCTTGTCATAGAGGTTCTCCATGAAGGACCTGGGTGATGCAACTACATTCTGGGGATCCAGATCTATCGTGATAGATCTAAGAGGATGTTGGGACTTTCGCAGTCCAGGTACATCGACACCATACTGAAACGATTCAGTATGGAAGATTCAAAGCGTGGTAATCTACCGGCTTATCACGGAATCATCCTCTCCAAAGAGATGTCTCCCAAGACTAATTTAGAAAGGGCTCATATGTCATCTATACCTTACGTATCTGCGGTAGGCTCTATAATGTATGCGATGTTGTGTATCAAACCAGATGTAGCATACGCATTGAGCGTTGTAAGTCGGTATCAGACGGACCCAGGAGAGAAACATTGGATAGCAATAAAGAACATTCTTAAGTAACTGAGAAGGACTAAGGAGATGTTCTTGGTGTATAGTGGAAAAGACCTCCGAATCGAGGCATTTGCTGGCTCCAGCTTCCAGAGTGATAAGGATGACTCCAATCCCATGTCGGGTTATGTCTTTATCCTCAATGGAGGGGCGGTTTGCTGGAAAAGCTCCAAGCAGGAAACCGTTGCTGACTTCACTATGGTAGCGGAGTACATAGCTGCTTGCGCTGCTGCAAATGAAGCTGTCTGGATGAAAATGTTCCTCACAGAGCTTCAGGTGGTTCCCACCATTGTTGATCCAATACCACTGTATTGTGAAAACAACGGCGCTATAGCTTTAGCGAAGGAACCCAGGTCCCATCAGAAATCTAGACACATTTTGAGGCGGTACCACCGGATCATGGAGATCGTTGATCGCCGGGAGATCGAGGAGAGGAGAATAGATTCAGAGAATAACACTTTAGATCCACTCACAAAGGCCATACCCTAGACTCAGTTCGAGCGGCTGATCGAGATGATAGGTCTTCGATACCCCGGTACATGGCCTTAGTGCAAGTGGGAGGTTGTTAGTGTATATGCCCTAGGGGTCATTACTGTATCATACTAGTTTATATATTACTTAATGGAAGCTTGGGATATTCACAATTGTATAGACTATCTTGCTCAAAATGGTAGTATGCTACTTGGTTTGTTTCTACTTCAATATGTGCATGTGTTTCTTTTAGCATATCGCTTATACATATTAGTGGAGCCCGAAGGATCTTCACTTGATTACCAGTGTTGTGATGGCAGTCACACTAGTGGGGGCTGGGTAATCTATAAGGACATCCTTATACTGGTTCCTAGTTGTAGGATTATCGAGACGGGGCATCGATACTCCGGAGTAGACTAGCGTATACGCTTCTCATCCTAGCAGGGGAGATGGTCGGTCCCACAGCTATTAGTACGTCGTACTAGAGATAGTATGCGGGTGATCATTAGGTTATGAGTACACTGGACAGGACTCGTTAGGAACTGTTGGTTGGTACTATACCTATCGTCAGATAACAGTTCCCAGGTGACAGGAGTACAGCTTAGTCCATCGACTTGACACTGCTACTTCTCCTCGAGTGTGTTCCCACTGTACTTTGATTACTACCCTACCACGGCTCAAAAGAGTCATGCAAACAGGTAGTGGTTGGGTGCAGTCCTGAAGCACTTGGAGGCAGTAACGGTTAGATAGGATTCGTCTCTCCCGGTATTGGGGGTTGATATCGCGCTGTGTCTAGGAAAGCCATTACACAATGTCCCTGGCCAGGGCAAGCGAGAATTACTGGTTGTATTTCCAGTAGTTTCTCAGGGTGTTCTGGGCTACACTCCGGCACGACTTATACAGCTATTAAGGGTCTGACGTTTACCGCCCCCTAGGCTCGACATGCGATTCTCATAGACGAACAGACCGGACTGTACGGAGGTTGTCACATGCAGGCTCAGTAGGAGTTCGGATGGGTTTACCTCATCGGCCTTCTTATCGACATCTACCTAGGGACCGTTACGTACAGCTAGTGCCACTTGCGGTCTGTGGTGAAACCAACTGCCAGCGTAGTGTCGAGTTTTTAGAGTCCCACATAGAGAGTTTCCTTGCACTGGGCAAAAGGTGTAGATACCGTATGGTTTTACGGCAAGGCTACGATCACTTACATGCACTTATCCACGTATGCTGTTCGGGCAGACAATACTAGTGGGGTTTGGTTTAAGCCGGATCCTATTATTGTATGGATGGATTAGTTTTGTTTTCTGTGCATGTGCATTCTACGGAATGCGGATGCAGGTGTGTATGCACAGTTATGAGGAACGAATAAGGAGGTGCCTCATTAGGGTTTTGACCATTGGTTCGGTCAAAACCATTATGAGGTGAGGAAAATATTTACTAATCTTTTTAATGGTAATTGTGTTATGGCTAATTGCTTTGACCATTTGACCTTGCTTTGACCATTTGACCATGCCTGACCATTTGACCTAGTTGACCATTGTTGACTTGGACATTTCTTGAGAGGACTAGATCCTTCTTATGCTTTTGGTTTTATTTTGGTGATGATAATGGTCAAATCAAGGGTAGCCATCTGCTTTATCATGATAAGAGATTAGCAAAGAGTTTTTCTATGCATCATTATCTTCTTCTCATTCTCTTTCATCAAAAGAGAGCTCCCAGCTTCATCTTCCTCCTCACTACAAAATCCTTTAGCTCTCATGTGTTGAGAAAATAAGGATCTAAATAGGCAAACAAATCCACCATCATATTCTACATCACCTAGGACATCAAGAGTAGCAAACTTGTTTTCCTAGTTACCTCGGCTTGAGGTTGAGCTCGGACTACAGACTCTCAAGTGGATCGTCTTCGACTCAAGGAGGCCGCGGAGATCACCAAGATCCGGATCGAACCATGGAGCCTATGCAGACGAGGAGGATAGCGGAGAAGACCTGAAGGACAAGTAATAAGGTACAATCTCCTAAGCATAGTAGTTAGAACATCTTATAGTTTGTTAGCAATGGTTTGGCAAAGATCCTTGCTTTTAGTCTATGTTACCTTGTGTTAAAAACTTTTTTTTTTACCTATTCCGCCTCCCCGTAAGTACCGGGGTGGGTAACGTAGACTTACAGAGCATTATCCTTACACTCGCACTCCTCCCTCTCACCTCATTAATGCACCATTAAAGCTTCTATGACTCATTAGCCACCTCTCTCTCTCTCTCTCCAAACAAGATAATTTCCCCCACACAAATATCATGGAAAAGGTTAAGGCATGGTTAATTTGAACAAGGATTAACTTAAGGTGTCATGGTGACTAAACGAGGTTAACACTAATATACCCTCACATTAATACGCACAAGTGTGTGCAAGCCATAACAAATAACATAAAAATATTAGTTAATTGTTATAAAATGTGAGGAACCCCATTTAATAAACTTTTCCTTAAAATCCCGCATTATCGCTTAATTAACATTAATCGCATTCCAAGATGTTACACTAACGCAGTCCCATCAATTAATCCATATCACACTAGAAAAAAACGAAATACAATGTACGTATATGCCATCCGCATTCGCCATGAGGACTCTTCATGCACCGTTAGATTACTTAACTAACGGCAATGCGGGGGCTGGACTAGGACGGGTGCAAAACATATACAATATCTACTAGTATATATAAATATATACATAAAATTCATCCCAAGCAATGATATAAGCAACATCACAGAAAAGCGATAAGCAACACAGAATAAGGGATAATCTAGGAGCCCCGAGTTTCCTTTGAGCCGTAAATGAAATCCGATATTCCCCGGTCGTGTGGATAGCCTGTGCAATGTAAAACCAATACCCCTACGAGTGCAACAAGTTACTCGAAAATCCTAGAAGTGAGGCAACTCCAATCAGCAAAGTGAATGGGCCAGCCATCACTTCATGAAATTCGGTAACTTGAGCACCCCTCCGTGGGTCGTCCTATACCCCTACGTGTGAGCGAATAGCCTGCCAATTCTAGAGTAAGGCCCCCTCCGTCTCAACACTATGATATGCGAGCCCGTCGCCCTCTAGAACCCGGCTACTCGAGTATTCCACCGCAGGGTAATCCTAGTACAGAAAAGAAAAGCATATATACAAAGGTGACATCGACCTCAACCCGGTCGTGCCCCAATTAAAGAATATACAAACTGGCGAAAATGGCAGTCCATATGTCCGACGCTCTCCCCGCAATAATGAAGATATAAATGAATCTGAACTATACTGCTACCACTGCAATAATGGCTATCCACCATGACAATCCATCCACAATATCAGCAAAGCATAGAACATCAACGTGAATATCATGTTTGCAAACCCATCTAATTCAACATATAGCAACTAGTCGAGTTATACCGCTCAATGATATTCGCGGTCGCAGATATTAACACATGCACTGATAAACATGTATTCAAAATTTCGATTGACTAAAACTTTTCCACAGTTTCCCCAAATGCAAACCAGCACTCAAACAAATCTAGGACAAAACCAAATATCCCAAAAATCATATTCCCATGACCTAGTGCCCCAGAAAAAATTTGGGGCACTATAGCCCAAAAAGGATCGTGCTTCAGCCGCAAAATGTGTTATTTTGCTTCTGTTCCACGTTCGATTTTTGGGATTAGGTGCCCAAATTTTTTTTCATAGCTCTAGTTTTTCCTGCACATAATTTCAATACAACCAGAAAAAATATTGGAACAACTTTGAAATTCGAACAGCGAGCAACAGTTTTGGAAATACGATTCTGAAAATTCCATCGATCGATATTTCAAACTTGTGCAAACTAGCTAGTAAAGATTTATGGGGTGGCTCTAAACCATGTTAGGGTTTTCTAGCGCCCTAGCCATCTACCATGGCCGATGCGGAACAAAAATTAGCGTTTAAAAATCTGGCGCTAAAGAACTCGTCCTAGAATTAAAACCATAAACCTACTCTAGCTACAAAAGATGTTCTAGCTACAAGGTTAGAAGTGTTATACCGAATGATTCATGTCCTTCGGTCTTCTACCATCTTTCGTAGCTCCTTGAGGAATCCTCGATTGAACATGGTTGCCGGTCTTCCTCCGTCGAAGATGATCCACCCGAGAGATGTAGCTCATGGATCTAGCTCCACACTAAGAATCTAGTGAAGTAACTAGGGACTCTAGGTTGCTAATCTAGAGTGCCTAGAATGTAGTGAAGTGTTCTATGTGTGTATCTACTCACCTCCTCTCTTGAATCTCAACACATGAGATTGTAGAGAAGAGGTTGAAGATGAAGGTGGAGGAGCTCAAGAAAAGAAGTGACGAGAGTGAAGCTAATGGTG
Source organism: Agapanthus africanus (assembly GCA_030015575.1). Classification (NCBI taxonomy): domain Eukaryota; kingdom Viridiplantae; phylum Streptophyta; class Magnoliopsida; order Asparagales; family Amaryllidaceae; genus Agapanthus; species Agapanthus africanus. The sequence continues at coordinate 289,627,595 of JASDDO010000029.1, forward strand.
AGAATAAAACCCATCTCAAAATTGACCCATCCAATAAAGAGAGCAAAACCATGAAGCATGGTTTTGTATAACACATTGTTCAATAAAACAATTCCAACCATGCTTAAATAGTTTGGACAAATGAATTGTTAATTCATTTGTGCAGCATTATTGAAGCATGCCTCTCACCATACTCCCCTCTCTTCTTTTACACCACATTTTCCATTTAAAGTAAATGGATAAAATCTAAAATGGTTTCCGTATAAATTCGGATTACACTCTTCTGTATATATTCATACCTGTATTCGCAATAAAATATAAATACCCAAAGAGATAGAATAACATAAAGAACATAATACTAAAAAATACATATACGTAAATTATGAAATCAATACCTGATTTAATAATCCGGCTCAAACCCGAGCCGGCTAGTATCATCAATCGTTCGATCGAAAGTCCAGGTAACTAGTACAATCATTCGATCAGAACCCTGCATGTATCCATTACGGCTACTACATCATTTCGCCAGAACTAGGGAAACCCTCGGTGTGGGTCTCTAAGGACTCGTCAATATGCTGGCAGTGGGTTTAACCAAAAGCACATCAGCGGTAGTAGCTGTACGTAACGGCTACCCAGGTATTGAGCGAAAGGAAGGCCGACGAGCAAACTCATCTGAATCCCTACTGAGCCTGTCAATGACAATCTCCATACTGTCCGGAATGTTCGTCTAAGAGTATCGCATATCGGGTCTAGGGGTGGATTAAATCAGACCCTAAATAACACGATATTTTTGTGTCGGTATGCAGCCCATCACCCACTGAGAAACAATCGATCCAAATCAGTAATACTCATCTACCTTGGCCAAGGATTCTTGGTGATGGCCACCCGTGCACAACGTGATATCAACCCCCAATACCGGGAGAGACGAATCCCCAACGATCCGCATACTGCCTCTGTAAGTCTACGCTAGCGCCCCGGCCGTCTACAGACGCCAAATGCGGAACAAAAACTTTTTAACTGGCGCTATCGTATACTTTAACCCGGATCTTCCATTATTGCTAAACTAACAAACTGTAAAGAGTGTAAAAAGGTTATACCGAACGATCCGAGTCCTTCGTTCTTTAACCATCATCCCACGCTCCGTTACGGCTGCTCCGATCTCGTCGATCTCCGATATCCTCGTCGAGGTGGCACCACATCGACGATTCTTTAAACGGGCTCCCGCCTCTGACTCGAGGCAACTCGGTCGTCAAGTTTGCTAAAAGAGACGACCAAGATTGATGTAGAGAATGAGTATATGACTTTGTCTCACTTCGTCCAAGTCCGTGGACGATCGGTTAATGAAGTTGCCGAGGGAATTGGGTGATGGAATGAAATGAACTGTAAAATTCCATGCACCCCAAATACTATCATATCTTTTACAACCATATGAAAACCTCAAGTGTGAGAGAGTGAGAGGAGAGAGTAGGGGCCGGCAACTTATAGGAGAGAGGGAGGTGACCGTAGGAGAGGGGGGGTAACCATAAGTAAATATCATAATGTGAACACAAAATAATATCTTAAGCTTAACAAAAAATGGTTGAAATCAAAGCATGAGTCACAAGACACCTCACCAAATCTAGAACCTTCTAGAACCTTCTAGAAGCATGACTCACTCTCATCCAAGAAAAGATAAATCCGTCTTTAACCGAATGTTAAAAGACGGCTGATAGAAAACTGGAAACTGGCAACTTCCAAAAGTGATCCTGAAACGACTTTCAGGATAACCCCGAAACTGTATAAATATACCCGCATTTGTATTACGACCGAATACAAATGCAACTGAGACAAAGATATTATACCTACTCAATATAATACTCGGATCCGGCTTAAACCAAAGCCGACCAGTATCATCTGCCCGAAAACTGACACGTGCGTAAACGCACGTGCATTTTCCGAACCCTGCCATAAAACCATACGGCCTCTACAACGTTTCGCCCGAACTTGGGAAACTGTCTGTGGGGGACTCTAATGACTCGTCAGTACCCTGGCAGTGGGTTTAACCACAAACCGTCAGCGGCACTAGCTATGCGTAACGGCTGCCTATGGACTGACCTCAAGGAAGGCCGAAGAGCCAACTCAAGGGAGGCCGATGAGCCAACTCATCCAGAAACCCTACTGAGCCTAATAGTGACAATGTATATACAGTCCGGTCCATTCGTCAATGAGTATCGCATATCCGCCTAGGGGGCTAGTAACGTCAGACCCCCAGAAGCAGTATAAGTCGTGTCGGAGTGTAGCCCAAAAACACCCTGAGATACTACTGGAGTACCTACCAGTAAATCTCCTGCCATGGCCATGGACTTTGTGTAATGGCTCTCCTAGACACAGCACGATCTCGCCCCCAATACCGGGAGAGACGAATCCCCTGCCGATCCGCTCACGTGCCTCCATATGGCTCGGGACTGTACCCTAAAGCTACCTGTTTGCACGACTCCTTTGAGCCGTGGTAGGGTAGAAATCAAAGCACAGTGGGAACTCACACGAGACAAATGACGACCTCAGGTCGATGAACTAACCTGTACACATGACACCAGGGAACTGCTATCTGACGATAGGTATAGTACTAACTAGCAGATTCCCGGCGAGTCCTGTCCGGTGTACTCATAACCCAATGAGCACCTGTATACATCTTAGGTGATCCAACTGACACCAGTGGCTTGTGAGACCGGCCACCGCCCCTCGTCGGGGTCTCGACTGTATACACTAGTCTACTCCGGAGTATCGATGCCCTGTCTCGAAACTCCCACGACTAGGGACCACAATTAAGGATATGCATATAAACTACCCAACTCTCACGTATATGATCGCCGTCATACAGTTGGTAGTAAAGCAAGATCCTAAGGGCTCTATCAAAGTGTAACATGCAATCAGTCACCTGAACATGTACACGACTGATAAAGGCAAACCAGATAGCATACTATCATCTCGAGTAAGACTGCTCTACCGGTATAGGTCCTCCGCAATCATTGCAATCACGTACCTGCGATCCAATAATTGACTATGAGGGCATTATCTCCAACAATCTCCCACTTGCGCTCAAGGCTAATTATTGCGATGTCGACTACTCACAGCCCGTGTGAAACCGAACATCCAACTGCTCTACTAATCAGTTTCACAAAGCCCGTTTGTAAAACTATTGTGTTCGAGAAATAGCCTCAGTGAGTGGATCCGCCTAGATGTTTCTTTCTATATCTCTCTTAATCTCAAGTTCGCGGAGAAAGCCATCTCCCGAATTGAGTAATACCTGTCTTAGAATATGTCTGGATTTCTGATGGGACCTTGTTCATAAATGAAATCCATATCCAAACTTCTTAGACTGTATCGATCACTGAACCTAATCAGTATCGGGCACCATGCCACCCACAGTATCCTCTTGGACCACCTGTCCATAATACTGTCCCTCATCAGAGGGAAAAACTATAACTCTGACAATCACTCTGTCAACCATGTCACCTTTGAAGCTTGGAATGATAACCGTCTCCCGAAGGAGACTGCCGTCATCAAATCCGTAGAACATGTACTTATGTTCTAAAACTGCTTCCTTATGTTTCTCCAGGATTGGATTAATACAAACTTATTGCATCTAGTGCAAAAACAACATCTGGTGTGGTACTTGACATCTCATGATTGACTCAATTGCCTAAGCAAGTGATCTGCCAATCATGCACAGCCCTCTCCTCTTTAGTCTATACGACACCTTTAGAGAGGGTGACTCCATCACCTGCAGGTACACCACCATGCTAGGAGTCAACAATTCTAAAAACCATTAGAATATCTGTCAAAGTACCCACATTGGGAAACTATCCAAATCTAGATCTAAAACCATAGATCCAGAAACCAGAATGTCAAATATTATATCCATATCCTGTCTGGAGAAACACCTGTGTGACGACCACAGTACAACCGATCGTAGTATAGGAATTTTACTTCCTACTTTGTGTATGTCATCTAAATACCATGACATCACACCCTACTACCTTCTTAACAGATCCATCCCCTATTCTGATTGAAGTCAAACCCATGACTGTCACATCAAAAATAGATGATCTTTCTCCGCTATAACTGCTCAGGTCTACAAATAGACATAAGCTACTTGCCCACTAAACTTCCGCTGCTCCCACTGACTACGACAACCCTCTGGCAGAATTATATACACGTACACTTCTAAAGCTAGTTTAGAACGACGCTATACTTATCCTCCTGCCTGGTCTCATAGTCTGGAACAACAGTAGTATCAAGTCTGGGTAGATAAGAACCTCCTTGTCACCGTCCTTGAGGCTACCGAAGTACCTCTCGGGTGTCTGAGGTTACCCACCATATCTGCGGAGTGGCTATTGGAAAGTCAAACCTGATTGAATATATAGGTCCTATTAAATTTTCCGTAATCGTTCGCGGTTCTGGAATCACTTCCAGTTCTACCATACTCCCACTACTGTTTTCTGAAAAAGATCCATTTTTACTAAAACTGTGGCGAGTCAAGGACAATATCACTATTGATCTTCCAAATGGTAGAATATCAACCCTCGTCGTAGCCAGGGTCAACCCACAAACAGCCATTACAGAAACGTGCCCTGAGTTATCCAGTGTCTGGTTTTAAGGATAAGCTGGACAACTCCCCGTACCTTAATATCTTTTAAGGTACGATCCATTCTATATCCAATATAGAAACTTTGGCACTTATTTAATTGGAACCATATTCAAATCATGCAGCTGTCTCCAGTGCATATCAACTTAATGGAAAGAGGCTAATCAGCATTACTCAACTTAGGAATCCATCCAATTATGAGTAACCTGAAAGAGAAACACGTTTCTCAAAACCATCACTATCATTTGAATACCAATCACAAGAATCAACATCTTCGATCTCTTTGAAGAATCCCGATACTTGTGACACCTGGTTCTCCACTTTATTCTTATACCCACAACTTCTCAAAACTTAGACCTTGTATTTCTACGAAACACTTGTCTAAAAACCAGAGAAGTTATAAGTAAACCGAACATAGTACGAGGACCTACCCCTTTGTCCTGATGGACACTGGACAACATACAATACTCTGTATAAGTCCGCTGAGTTAAACAACTCAAAATCTGTGCGTCGTAGGTTGAAAACTGTACCCTGGCGATTTCCTCAAATATCACCAATTACAACGAATTCCGATATAATGAGGAGAGTCACCTTATTCCCAATAACTTACTCCCACTCATCATCTGTAAAACCATACAGATATGAGAATGAAACCTGGTAAATACATACCCTTGGAGTAAGTATCTAATCGGGAAAACAGTTTTCGTTTAACAATGCACTGAAACATGAAAATGTTTCGTAGGGGTATCCTGGTATTCATAGCAATGCCTCTTCCATAATCCAATTCATGACTTCAACCGTATATCTCTTTGCCATCTCTCCAAATCCCTTTATTTGTCTTTAGTCGTTACCTTCTGTACACCATCGTTAGGCTAAATGGTTTTCTTCCTTCCCTACCGTTCGGCACCAGCCTATGGTTTGGAAGAAGACTATCCAGTAAGCATAATAGGTGTACCCTCCTAAACCAAGGAGTACTCGTATCTTGAGAGAAGGTGATGATAAAAGACAACTGAATAATACCTTATTCATTTAAAGGTGAAATAGGAGTGGCGATGAAGTACGCGGTTTGGTCGTGAATGATATCAGTCGCAATTTACTTTGCCCTCTTTCTAATCCCTTTATTTGTCTTTAGTCGTTACCTTCTGTACACCATCGTTAGGCTAAATGGTTTTCTTCCTTCCCTACCGTTCGGCACCAGCCTATGGTTTGGAAGAAGACTATCCAGTAAGCATAATAGGTGTACCCTCCTAAACCAAGGAGCTCTCGCAACCTGAGAGAAGGTGATAATAAAAGACAACTGAATAAACCAATTCTATTTCTCCTGAACCTGGATCCATCCTCGAAGACGTCCCTTCGAGTTCGTATATAACCATACGATGGATCTATCCAATGGAAGTGGATATCCGTAGTAATACGGGTGTTCTGAGAAATTCAAAGGGTAAAAGAAGGAGTGGCAATGACTTATGCAACATAGACAATCCAAAAGCCAGTATTTTAAGAAAGTTCGGTCAACCTGGTCACTGAGTCATAGTCTAGGGTCGGTCAAAGGTCGCTGCCAAAGAGAGAGAGAGAAAAGAAACACTCTGCGTGCACTCTAACCTAGATCAGAATGGTTATCACTCTATCTAATCCGGAAACCTCCCACTGTCCTGTCAAATTCTCCTCCAAACCTAAAAGAAGAATCAATCGGGATCACCCGAAGAGTAAACCAACTCATCAGTGGGAATCGGGATCCAACTCTCATCGCATGATAATGTGATGGAATGCATCCACGTTACTCATACTCCAGAAGGTATGCGCATACTTGGCAAGTTTCAGTTTCTTTAGAAACTCCCGATCTGATTTTTGCCCCATGCTCTTATAACCTTGGCTTTGGTCAAAATGTCATAAGTCACATGCCAAGTTCTACCCGTCACTATCTTGTCAATTTGAACCCACCCGCACATGCCCCTAACTTTGGCCAATCGGCAGAACGACTGTCCCAAACTAACTCATCTATCTATGCAACAATTGAATACCCAGCAGCTACCAAACACTATGCCTTAACTTTGGCTAAAATACATAGCTTGAATACTACTGAATACTCAAAAGAAGTGACGGAGGGCTACGGATGGTTTTTGGCGAAAAACCTTTAGCGTAGTGAACTTGATATCGCTGAAGGAACCTGATAGCTTTTTAAAATATAGTGGCGAAAACCTTTTGCTAAAGAGGTCACTCCCGGTGAAGGGATCTCGGCTCTTTCCTCGTGGAATGAGGTGCAGGATATTCCACTGAATACCACGGTGCAAAGCAACTTGTAATCGACTATAGTGAAGTTATTACCCTGACGCAAACTTCTGCCCAAGGGGTCAGTCCCGGTGAAGGGATATCGGCCCTTGCCCCGTCGAATGAGGTGCAGGATATTCCACTGAATACCGCTATGCAAAACAAAAGGAAACGTCTTTGCAATAACACTTTTTAAATTTGTTCCAACAACTAAAAACAGGTTTGTTTAACATTGCATTGATCAGAATCAATGCAGTCCCATCAATCAATCACACCAGAAAAGAACGAAAATAAAATGTACGTATATGCCATCCGCATTCGTCACTGGGTCCCGTCATCACCCGTTAGGTTACTTAACTAACGACAGAGCGGGGACTGGACTAGCGCGGGTGTAAAACATATACAACATCTAATAGTATATAAACCAATATACATAATCGCTCCAGGCGTGATAATATGCAAAATTACAGAAAAGTAATAAGCATCACAGAACAATACAGATATTCTGGGATCCCCGGGTTTCACAGAGCCGCTGCTGAAACCCGACTTTCCCCTGTCGTGTGGATAGCCTGTGCAATGTAACCTAGACCCCTACGGGTGCGGCAAGTTACCCGCCAAAACCTGAAGCGAGGCAGTCCCCACAGCATAGTGAATGGAACACCCGGCACTTCACGGAATCCGGTAAATTGAGCACCCCTCCTTGGGTCAACCTGTACCCCCTACGAGTGCGGCGAATAGTCTGCTAATTTTAGAGTGGGGCCCCTCTGCCTCCCAAAGCCATGAGATGCGGACCCGTTGCCTCTCAGAACCCGGCTATCCGTGCACTCAGTCGCGGGGTAAAACCTAGTACAGTAATGAAAAATAGTACAACAGGTACATCGACCGCAACCTGGTCGTGCCCCAAAAGAATATTATACAACAGGCAGTGACGGCAGTCCACATGTTGGACGCTCGCCCCGCAATATCAAATGTACAAATAAACTCAAACTGTACTACCATTGCACACTGCTATCCACCACGACAAATCCGCAACATCACAGCACAACACAGAACATCAACGCGAATGTCACGTTCGCAAACCCGTCTAAAAGGACTATAGCAATCAGACGCGGTTTACCGATCAAATGACATTCCCGGTCGGAGATATAATGTAAGCACTGTAAACTAACATGTTTAAATTTCGATCGACAAAATATCAAGAAGTGGGCCCCATGACTTACTGGTGAACAATAACAAAATCTGGGCCAAAACGATATTTACCAAAAACCCCAAAATCCAACAGAGAACCCACTGTACAAATTTGGGAGCATGAGCTCACCAAGTGGCCGCGGATGCGCGGCCAAACCATGGGTTTGGCCGCGTTTCCGCGGCTGTATGAAGGAATCAAGTGCCCAAATTTTGTCGTGGTTCTTAAAAAACCCTGCACAGTTTTCTGAGATGTGTGAAATATTTTTAGGACACCGTTTAAAAACAACAGAAACTGTCAAGTTGGAATTTTGCAATTTTCGATTTCCGGTTCGATCGAAGTTTTAAACGCGTTAGCACAAGTTAGTATAGCAAAATGGTGAGGCTCTGATACCACTGTAAGTCTACGCTAGCGCCCCGGCCGTCTACAGACGCCAAATGCGGAACAAAAACTTTTTAACTGGCGCTATCGTATACTTTAACCCGGATCTTCCATTATTGCTAAACTAACAAACTGTAAAGAGTGTAGAAAGGTTATACCGAACGATCCGAGTCCTTCGTTCTTTAACCATCATCCCACGCTCCGTTACGGCTGCTCCGATTTCGTCGATCTCCGATATCCTCGTCGAGGTGGCACCACATCGACGATTCTTTAAACGGGCTCCCGCCTCTGACTCGAGGCAACTCGGTCGTCAAGTTTGCTAAAAGAGACGACCAAGATTGATGTAGAGAATGAGTATATGACTTTGTCTCACTTCGTCCAAGTCCGTGGACGATCGGTTAATGAAGTTGCCGAGGGAATTGGGTGATGGAATGAAATGAACTGTAAAATTCCATGCACCCCAAATACTATCATATCTTTTACAACCATATGAAAACCTCAAGTGTGAGAGAGTGAGAGGAGAGAGAGGGGGCCGGCCACTTATAGGAGAGAGGGAGGTGACCGTAGGAGAGGGGGGGTAACCATAAGTAAATATCATAATGTGAACACAAAATAATATCTTAAGCTTAACAAAAAATGGTTGAAATCAAAGCATGAGTCACAAGACACCTCACCAAATCTAGAACCTTCTAGAACCTTCTAGAAGCATGACTCACTCTCATCCAAGAAAAGATAAATCCGTCTTTAACCGAATGTTAAAAGACGGCTGATAGAAAACTGGAAACTGGCAACTTCCAAAAGTGATCCTGAAACGACTTTCAAGATAACCCCGAAACTGTATAAATATACCCACATTTGTATTACGACCGAATACAAATGCAACTGAGACAAAGATATTATACCTACTCAATATAATACTCGGATCCGGCTTAAACCAAAGCCGACCAGTATCATCTGCCCGAAAACTGACACGTGCGTAAACGCACGTGCATTTTCCGAACCCTGCCATAAAACCATACGGCCTCTACAACGTTTCGCCCGAACTTGGGAAACTGTCTGTGGGGGACTCTAATGACTCGTCAGTACCCTGGCAGTGGGTTTAACCACAAACCGTCAGCGGCACTAGCTATGCGTAACGGCTGCCTATGGACTGACCTCAAGGGAGGCCGATGAGCCAACTCAAGGGAGGCCGATGAGCCAACTCATCCAGAAACCCTACTGAGCCTAACAGTGACAATGTATATACAGTCCGGTCCGTTCGTCAATGAGTATCGCATATCCGCCTAGGGGGCTAGTAACGTCAGACCCCCAGAAGCAGTATAAGTCGTGTCGGAGTGTAGCCCAAAAACACCCTGAGATACTACTGGAGTACCTACCAGTAAATCTCCTGCCATGGCCATGGACTTTGTGTAATGGCTCTCCTAGACACAGCACGATCTCGCCCCCAATACCGGGAGAGACGAATCCCCTGCCGATCCGCTCACGTGCCTCCATATGGCTCGGGACTGTACCCTAAAGCTACCTGTTTGCACGACTCCTTTGAGCCGTGGTAGGGTAGAAATCAAAGCACAGTGGGAACTCACACGAGACAAATGACGACCTCAGGTCGATGAACTAACCTGTACACATGTCACCAGGGAACTGCTATCTGACGATAGGTATAGTACTAACTAGCAGATTCCCGGCGAGTCCTGTCCGGTGTACTCATAACCCAATGAGCACCAGTATACATCTTAGGTGATCCAACTGACACCAGTGGCTTGTGAGACCGGCCACCGCCCCTCGTCGGGGTCTCGACTGTATACACTAGTCTACTCCGGAGTATCGATGCCCTGTCTCGAAACTCCCACGACTAGGGACCACAATTAAGGATATGCATATAAACTACCCAACTCTCACGTATATGATCGCCGTCATACAGTTGGTAGTAAAGCAAGATCCTAAGGGCTCTATCAAAGTGTAACATGCAATCAGTCACCTGAACATGTACACGACTGATAAAGGCAAACCAGATAGCATACTATCATCTCGAGTAAGACTGCTCTATCGGTATAGGTCCTCCGCAATCATTGCAATCACGTACCTGCGATCCAATAATTGACTATGAGGGCACTATCTCCAACAGCCTCCATGTGGCTTGGGACTGTACCCAACTAAAACCTGTTTGCATGACTCCTTTGAGCCATGGTATGGTAGTAATCAAAGCATAGTGGGAATTTACACGAAAGAAATGATGATCTCAGGTCGACAGACTAACCTGTACTCATGTCACCTGAGAACTGCTATTTGACATTTGGTATAATACCATCTATCATGTTCCCTGCGTGTCCGTCCAGTGTACTCATAACCCAATGAGTACATGTATACTATCTTAGTTGTCTAACAAACACCAATGGCTTATGAGACCGGCCCCGCCCCTCGTCGGGGTCTCGAAAAGTATACACTAGTTTACTCCGGAGTATCGATGCCCAGTCTCGATACTCCCTCGACTAGGGAAATTCAAGAATGTGCTTATAGTCCTCCAAGCTCCCACGTATATTATCGCCATCTTAAAGATGCTAGTCAAGCAATAATCCTATGGGCTCTATCAACATGTAATAATGATTTGTAACACCACATAAAGCGTTTACATGATGATAAAAGAAAACCAGATAGCATACTATCATTTTGAGTAAGACTGTTCTACCCGTATAGCTCCTCCCTAAATCATCACAATCACGTGCTTGCGATTATAAAAATTGACTTGATGGCACTATATCGAACATATCATGCACCTCATTCTAGGAGGGAAGAGCCTTTATCTTTTCACGGGGTATTCACACTTGAGCAAAAGTTTATCTTACTAGTTTTAAAAGCGGAGCCTAAACCACTCTATTTCAAAGCCATACTAGTTCCTTCAATGATATCAAGTTCATTACATTAAATGTTTTTTCGCCAAATCCAGTCGTATACCTCCATCATTTCAAATAGGTATCAATTAGTATTCATGCTATTTGTTTTGACCTTCACCAAGGCACAATGATTGGTAGGAAGGGGATACTTGTATGCTGCATAGATAGATGCATTAATCTAGGATAGGCATACAGCTGTTTTCACCATCGTTAAGGACTTGTATGAATAGGTCTAGATTAATCAGGACAATGATGAGTTGAACTTGACTTGCGGCTTATGATGTTTTGACCATCGTCAAGGTCATAAGCGTTTGAGTTAAAAACTATATCGGGATTTTCAAATATATGGGAAACTTTGTAAGTTTGCACATAACTTCTGGAGTGTGGTAATTTTGGTTGGCTTCCGTCAAAATTATCATACGATGATAGTTGGCTCCCGATTCCCACTGATGAGTAGGTATTACTCCGTAGGAGATTTAGCTTCACAATTAGCTAACCTATTAGGTGTCTAGAAAGTGTTAACGAGTTATGCCTCTACGGAAACAGAGTTATTTAATTGGGTCCATGCAAAAGCACGGGAGACCTCCCTCGGAGTATCAACACTGGCCTGGCTGAACGGTTAGCGAACTTATAAGGTGTACAAGATCTCGTCTAGTTCTCCTTTTAGGGCTCGAAGGAGAATTCGAAAATACAATGGGAGCAATCCTGATTAGATAAAGTGATAACCAATCTAATCTTGATAGAGTGCATGCTGAGTGTTTCTTTTTTCTCTCTCTCTGGTTACAGCGACCCATGACTTACCTTAAACTAAAACTCAACCTTCTTACACACTTTGTGTTTGGAATTTCATGATTAATGACAAAGTCGCATATATCCATGCTATTCCTACTTTCCCTTTGCATTTCTCCCGAACACTCCGTATCACTACAATGATCCATATTACTTGAAACCGCCATCGTATAAATACATATGAACTCGAAGAAGTTGCTTCAATCGAGGATGACCATTGGTTCTGAAGAAATTGAATAGGATTATTCGGTTGTTTCTTCCCTTTACCTTCTCTCAGGTTGCGCTCCATGTATTAGGAGAGTACACCTATTACACTTATTGAATAGTTTTCTTCTAAACCTTAGGCCGTTGCCGAATGGTAGGGAAGGAAGAAAACCAATTAGCTTAAGTTTGGTGTACAGAAAGTAAGATGTAGAGACATATAAAGTGATTGAAGTGAGAGCACTGGAAATTGTGACTACTGTCATGAATCTGGATAATGGAAGAGGTATTATCAGGAATACCCGGCTACACCTTTGAAACATTCATGTTTTAGATTTTCTTTGTACTTGTAAATGAGAATTGTTTTCCCATTTAATTCTGACTCAAGGGTATGTATTTACCGGATTTGGATCTTACATCTGTACGGCGTTAGAGATGCTGTGTAGGAGTAGAATATTGGGAAATGGACGATTTGATCCTCAATATTGGAATTCATTACAATTGGTGATATTGGATTAAATCACCTGACTTTTCCTAAAGGCTAATATTTGGTTTCGAATAACCGTTTTTATGCACGAATTTTTAGAATGATATATCTGTATCTTTATTTTGTTAAGCGAGATATAACTTTTGAAAATTGTGCCCACGCAACTAATCAACCGGGTAGAGCTCACGATCATTCCAAACATTTACATTTATCAGTTGAGGATAAGGTAAGGTGTATTGAATAACGGTGTAAGACATTCTTGACCAAAATACAGTTTTCAACTTACAATACACGGAATTTGAGTTAGTATACTTTTGGGACATATACATAAAAACGTATGTTGTCCAATATCCTTCAGGACAAAGGGTTGGTACTCGTACTTCATTTTGGTTTACCTAAGAGTTCTCTGCTTTTAGAAACACGTTCATTATAATGCAAGCTCCAAAGATTTTGAGAAGTTTATAAGTATAAGAATAAAAGTAGATAACCATACGTTGGAAATATCTGGATTCTTTGAAGTGATAAAAAATGTAGATAATCATGCTAGGTATTCAACCATAGTAATATTGAGAACCCGATTCTCTCACAGATTACTCATTCATGGGTGCGCTCCTTGATGAGTAATGTTTTATTGGCCTTTTTCCATTTGGTGATATGCACTAGAAACAGCTGCATGACATTTGAATCTGGTTCTATCTTTATGTTAGTTATATGTATGCCCTAGAGGCCATTACTGTACATAGGATGTATATTGTAGTGGATTCTTGGACATATATAGGGAGGACTATATATAGGGAGGACTTTCTTGCTCGATATGATAGTATGCTATCTGGTTGCTCTTTACCTTAACGCGTACACTGATTATCTCTCTGTTACATGTTGGTAAAGCCCTTAGGATGTGTATTTGATTACTTGGACTATGATGCGGATCATACTAGTAGGGACATGGTAGTCCATAAGTACATCCTTCAAGCTTCCTAGTCGTGGGTGTATCGAGATGAGGCATCGATATACCAGAGTAGACTAGCGTATACCTTCTCGACCCATACAGATGGGCGATGGATGATCCCATATCCATTGGTGTTTGACATCAGAGATGATATATGGGTGCTCAGTGGATACTGGGTACACTGGACGGACTCGCCGAGAACTCCCCGATGGTATTATATCTCACGTCAGATGGCAGTTCTCTGGTGACACTGGTACAGGTTAGTCTGTAGACACGAGATCGTCATAGAGTCTTGTGTGATTCCTACTGTGCTTTGATTTCCACCTTACCACGTCCAAGAGGGCGTGCAAAACGGTGGTTTTTGGGTACAATCCCGAATCACTTGGAGGCAATGAGCGATAGGAGGAGATTCGTCTCTCCCGGTATAGGGAGTTGATGTTGCGCCGTATTCGATTGGCTATAACCAAAAATCCCTGGCCAGGGTTGCTGAGATTTACTGTTAAGTGTTATCAGTAGTTTCTCAAACTGTTATAGACCTCATATCGACACGACTTATCAAGCTATTGGGGTCTGACGTTTACCACCCCTAGGCGAGATATGCGACATAACAGACGATCAGACCAGACTGTACGGTAAGTGTTACTGGTTGGATTCACAGGAGTGTGAGCGGGCTTGCTCGTCGATCTTTTGATCGCTCAATACCCGGGTGGCCGTTACGTTTAGCAGACCGCTTGCGGCTTGTGGGTGTTTGATATGATCATCACCTGCTGCCGGCGTATTGACAAGTCTTTAGAGTCCTCCACAGAGGTTTCCTGGCTCAAGCAAACCGAAATAGGAGCGCATATGAGATATGTGCGGGACCGAGAATAATGCGTGTATGTGATACCATATTCTATTCTCGTGATGAATGTATTGATTGGTTATATGCGATATAACCTAGTTATCGAATCGAGGACTGATTCGATAAGTCGATACATTGGATATTAGTCGGTCATATGCGATATGACCGGATCGTTAAATCAAGTGTTGATTTAATGATTTAATGTATAATTATATATATGATATATTACTTTGCATTAACTAGTATTTGTTCACTTAAGATGGATTTTCTCTCTTGATGTGCACATTGTGTATATGATATAAATTTGTGCACTAGTTTGTATCATGTTTGAAGATACATGCAAACTTGAGTTTGTGTTTACTTTAAACCATGTTTAAGTGAATGGTTAGGGTTTATTATCTTCTCTTGATTATTTATTTTATTTATTTATTCTTTTAGCAAGAAAAGAAATGGTTGCTTTTTTGGATTTACTCAGAAGCTTCATGAAGCTTTGAAAAAGTTCAACCATTTTTGTTTCTTTTGCCTAACCTAACCATTCACCTAACCTTGGTTTATTCTCTACACTTAACCATGGTTGCTTAAATGATAAGAATGACTTTATTTTCCATTTTATTCATTATTCTTATGATATTCCTCTTCTTCTTCTTCTTCTTCTTCTTCTTCAAGAAGAAGAAACCTTGCTACCATTAATGATGTCTTGGGAAAAAGTGTGAGAAATCCAATTCTAAAGTGAACCCGCTTCCTATTTGTTCATCCTCTACCACTTGCTATGTAGTATAGGATGTTTTCTTCACAAGTTTCATCACTTGGTGAAGTTGGAGCTTGATCTTGAGTTGCCTCGACGTAGATCATCTTCGGCATCGAAGTCGACGATCTAGCCCGATCATTTCTCCGGCGAAACCATCGCCAGAGTCCAAGATCCGATGATCGCAGCGGAGGGATGTCAACGCGGAGCTATGGAGGTGGAGGACCGGATCTACAAAGGTTGTAGTCACTTTCCTTTAGAAATAAAGTTCTTTACTTGCTTGCATCGCCTAATCTCTAGTTAAGATCTAGTTTAGGGTTTCTCGACACCGGAAAATTTTGAATTTGGCATGGTTGATGCCTTGTGAGACCTCATTAGTGTGCCTAGGAACCCTACAGTGGTATCAGAGCCTAGCTAGAGCCTTAGGCGAAGTGTAGACGATGTTACAAATCCGAAGAACCCCGAAACCCTAACAAAACCACTCACTGGAAATTTTCTGGAATTTTGGATTTTTGTGAATTAAAAATTGCCAAAAAATTCAGCAGGGTATTGTAGGAGTTACTGTGAAGCACGTAACGCTAACTCGACCAAAGCACCGCGGAACCACGGCCCCACCCTGGGTTCCGCGGCGGTTCCGCGGCCATATTGGTGAATTAGGCCACATGGCTTGCACAGTAATTCTTGTCTGGAAGTGTTGAGTCTTCTGGGAATTTTTATATTTTACTCAACAGTTGAGTTTTCTGGGGTTGTTTTGGGAACTCATTGATTCGATCGGATTGTCTAATCTTGTCTATGTGTTTTCCGGATAATTATTGAATATGTTAAAAAGTTCGACCAGATATAAATACACACCTTTTCCCCTGTCGGGAAATTTCCAAGTGTTGGATCTTTCCATGGTTTAAAGACGTTCTAAGTAGTGCAAGTAACGCGATGGTCCCTCTAGAAGACAACAAACCTTAACTCAATTATGTGACCGTCTTGAACTGCCCTTTGAACCTTAGGGTTTGGGGCAGTACGGCGTGCCACATGTGAGGCGTTGGCTTGACCCTTCTACGGCTGGACCGTTGGTACTGAGGCATGAACTGGATGTTTTTAAACTTATTTCATATGTTAAGCTATTTCGGGAAAACTTGGGTGTTTGACTGTTCGATCGGAAAGTTTAACATTTTCTATTTATCTGGAATGTGATACAATATTTGGAATCCACAAGTAGTTATGAGATAACTAATATGAATGTTATAAACATAGCAGTTTAGTCTCACTTGATCGGTTGCCACGGGATTTTGATGAGATCAAAAGTCCGTCATAATCACGTAGCGTAAGCGGATACTCGCCGGATAAACTTAATAGACAGCTACACCCCTTAGCACCGACTAAGTGACTGTAGGAGAATCCCGTCGCCGAAAGCATCCGTTCGGGTGCTCGCGGTAGCGGTGTTCCGCCTTGGTGCACTTCGTCGACGGCATTGGGGGTGCGGCCGTCTACTAAAGTTTGCGACGAGCATTCGATCAAAATGTCGGGAATCTTGTTGAATTGCCTGACTTGATATTGAAAAGAGTTTTCGATAATGAGACTAAAATGCGGGGTTTATAATTGTTAGGCATGCGATGTCTAAGGAATTCATTTGATTAGGCATGCGATGTCTAAAGAGGTTGCGGATTCCAATTGTTGTAGTTTTACACTTTCTTTTCTGTGACCGTAAGTGTAGTATGAAGTGGTATTGCCGATTGTCGTTGCTATACGTTGACGACAATCGGTGTATGCATACTTACTTACGTTGATAACATGTGATGTTATGTGTTGCTGGATATGTCATATCGGATCGTCGTGTTTGAATAGCCGGGGGTTTTATGTGAGATGAGTGTTTTTTCTTTTTCATTCATGTAAAAACTTGTATGTAATATTCTTTTATTGGGGCACTTCCAGGTTACAGAAGATGTCACCGTTTGTATATTATTTACTTTTCCGCATTAGGATAGACCCAAGGAGGGGAGCATAAGTAACCGGGTTCTAGTGTTGATCAGTCGAAAATAATGTATTTTTAACACGGCAAGTTCCCCATCTTTTGCATACACTTAGAAGTGTTCGGTACTCATATTTCACATATTAGCAAATCGGTCGTAAAATACCGAATTACCTGTGTTGTACTCTAAAACCGGCATTTTTAGGGAAATTTACTGTTTATCATGGCATCGCATCATTCTTGTAGCGCAACACTTGTTTCGAAGTCTGTGCAGGAAATTACAGAAACCGAGCCAAATTGTCAAAAGTGCTGATCAAAATTACACCAAGTCTAAGTCTGGTGATCTGGCAGTAAAATTCCAGAAATTTATTCAAGGCCAATGGGCGCTTCCCGCCGCGGATCTGTGGCATGATGACGTCAGCAGAGAAGCAGATTTTCCCCATGTGCTTATTTCTAACGGCAAAGCTTTCAGAACTCTCCAGAAACTCCACGTGGCTTCATCTAGAAGGCTCGGCCTAACAACCTTCTTCTAGAAAGCTCTCTCCAATAACCTTCTTCTAGAAGCCTCCTTATAACAACCTTCTTCTAGAAGCCTCCTTGTAACAACCTCATTCTAGAATATTCCTTCCAACAAACTTCTTCTAGAAGATTCTTTCTAACAACCTCATTTTGGAGGGAAAATTCAAATGAGGTGGTTCATTTTGGAGGAAAAATTCAAATGAGGTGGTTCATTTTGGAGGGAAAATTCAAATGAGGTAGTTCATTTTGGAGGGAAAATTCAAATTCAAATGAGGTAGTTCATTTTGGAGGGAAAAGTTGTTCATTTTGGAGGGAAATTTGAAATTTGAATTCTAGATCTAGGGTTATGAAAGCTTATAAAAGGGAGCCTAGATCTAAGGTTAAAGGCGGTTCATGAGTTCAATTCTTCATCCCTCTTACATCATCTTCTTCCACAAGTCTAGTGACAAGGCTTGTGCGAAACCCTAACCCTAATTCCACTCCAAATTCAAGATCTTGAGTACCAATCAAGCGAGAAGCCTTCAACCTTTTAGGAGCCGAGCCGATCTTCAATCGGGCAAGTGATCCAAGCCGATCCGCGACCCACGGAGCCGAGCGAAGCCAAATCGACGATCAAGTTCTTCCTCTTGTAGTTCTTGAGCGAATGTAATGAAATTGTTGATATAAATAAAAGGTGAAATTCTTTAATCTTGCTTTCTTTTAATTCTTGCATCATGATTAGATCTCAATTTGTAATTGTTGTTCTTGTTGTGATGTTTGAGTAAAACTCCGCTCGTAAAGGAGTCGAGACGATTGTAGAATGATGATGTAATAAATCTTAATACGATTTTTAAGTCCTACGAGTTTTGTAAACCCTAGCAAGTTCAAGAATCGATGACCTAGTTTCGTAGCGATGCTTTCTTGATTGTGATCGCTCGAAATTAGGGATCTACGATCGTTTCTTGAATTTACTAGAGGCTAGAATGTGAATGATATCGACGAAAGAACAAGGGATAAGATGAAACCCTAGTTTCACAAGAAATCCCTAATTCTCGATCGATCATCATCGATCTAGTATCAATTCATCGAAGGATAAGAATACGTAATTGTAAGATTACATCACATCTATAGATCCGATCGATTCCTACGAGCCTCATTTCGATTCTTGAGATTTGGTTTGGAAAAATCATCAAAATATCAATTCTTGATTCTATCTTTTTCTTTTTATTAGATCTAGATTTTCTAATTCTTGAACTTCAATTACAAATCATGAATTGTTTTGTTTTCTTTTCATTAAAGTTTCAACTCATCTAATTCAAAGACGAACGATTACACTGTCCCTGTGGACGATCCGCACTCATTTACAATCTACAATCTGACACCGTAGTTGATTGCGGTTAAATAATTTTTGGTTGTGATTTCTTTACGATTTGATACATACTACACAACAAGAAATTCTTTATCAATCAAATGGCGCCGTTGCCGGGGATCATTTGATTTACTTTTGTTGGAGATAGTGCCCTCAGAGTCAATTATTAGGTCACAGGTACGTGATTGTAATGATTGAGGGAGGACCTATCCCGGTGGGACAGTCTTACTCGAGATGATAGTACGCTATCTGGTTTACCTTTATCATCGTGTACTGCTTTAGGTGACATGACACGTCGCTATTACACGTTGATAGAGCCCCTAGGATTCTTGCTTGACCACCAGCAGTATGAGGGCGATCATATAAGTGGGAGCTGGGGGTCTATAAGCTTATCCTTAAAAGGTCCCTAGTCGTGGGAGTTTCGAGACTGGGCATCGATACTCCATTAGTAGACTAGTGTATACAGTCGAGACCCCGACGAGGGGCGGTGGCCGGTCTCACAAGCCACTGGTGTCAGTTGGATCACCTAAGATGTATACAGGTGCTCATTGGGTTATGAGTACACCGGACAGGACTCGCCGGGAACATGCTAGTTGGTCATATACCAGACGTCAGATGGCCGTTCCCTGGTGACATGTGTGCAGGTTAGTTCATCGACCTGGGGATCGTCATTTGTCTCGTGTGAGTTCCCACTGTACTTTGATTACTACCCTACCACGGCTCAAAGGAGTCGTGCAAACAGGTTTTAGTTGGGTACAGTCCCGAGCCACATGGAGGCAGTGAGCGTATCTTCAGGGGTTCGTCTCTCCCGGTATTGGGGGTGAGGTCGTGCTGTGTCTAGGAGAGCCATTACACAAAGTCCTTGGCCAAGGCAAGGAGATTTACTGGTAGGTATTCCAGTAGTATCTCAGGGTGTTCTGGGCTACACTCCGACACGACTTGTACCGCTTTTGGGGGTCTGACTTTTACCAACCCCCTAGGCCCGCCATGCGATACTCATAGACGAACGGACCGGACTGCACGGATATTGTCACTGACAGGCTCAGTAGGGTGTCAGGCTGAGTTCGCTCACAGACGTCCCTTTTAGTCAGTACCTGGTAGCCCGTTACGTATTGGCTTATACCTCTGACGTGCTAGTGGTTAAATCCACAACCAAGGTGTTGACGAGTCTTTAGAGTCCCCCACATTCAGTTACTCAGCTTTCGGGCGAAAGGTTGTAGAGGCCGTATGGAGATATGGTAAGGTCCGATCAGATACGTGCGGTATTGCACGGATCAGGATCGGACAGTTTGTACTATAGGCCGTATGGTTATATGGCAGGGTTCGATTAGATACGTGCGGTATTGCACGGATCAGGATCGAACAGATATTACTAGCCGGTTTTGGTATAAGCCGGATCCTAGTATAGTACAGTGGAGATTTTGTCTCATTGCATTTGTATTTCGGTCGAAATACAGATGCGGGTGTGTATGCACAGCATCGGGGTTTTCCTGTAATTTATTACGGGACCAGTTTTATGGAGTTGCCAGTTTGCTTTCCGTTTCGGCCAATTTCCATTGTTCCGTTCATTGGCCGAAGATTGGTGGAGGAGGGTTTATTTGCATTGTTGCAAATAAGCAATTGTGGAAGGGGGTCTTTGCATTTTATCATGTCATGATTATAGCACCCTCTCTTGACTTTCTTTGCTCATGATGGCTTGACCTTTTTGGAGCCATCATGCATGAGATGATGGTAGTGTGGAGTGTTGGCATAGTTTTGTTATCATGTTTTTGCATGATAGTCTTTTTCCTCTCTCTCTCTTGCATTATGGGATTGGTTATCTTTTGATACATTGACTCTCTCTCTCATTCCTCCCATGCTTGATGTCATGGCCGGCCTCCCCTTTAGTGGGCTGTCCAAAATTTGTTAATGTGGGATTTTTTCTCTTTTGCTTTAGGAAAAATCCCACAAGTTCCACCTCCATGAGTTTGTTTCATCCCTCCACCAAATGGCACCTCCTTAACCCCAAAATGAGACTTCTTCTCTACGGATTCTACAACGAATCTTGGGCACGTCGAGTAGCCGGCTTCGTGCCCGAGTTGCCTCGGCATTGAGGTGGGAGCCCGTAAACAAAGTAGGCGATGTGGTGCACTTCCGGCGACGAGGAGGAGACGGGACCTTTCCGCAGGAGATCGGGACCATGACGAGAAGACCGGAGGACTTGGATCGTCGGTATATCTCTAACCCATCTTCTTGTTAGCTTAGACTAGTTAATGGTAACGATCCCGGGTAGTAGTGCGCGGTGGTGCCGGTTTGCAAAGTCCGCAAAATTTAAGTTTTTCACCGCTTCCGCATTCCGGCGTCGGATTGACGGCCGGGGCGCCGCCGTGCACTTACAGTGGTATCAGAGCCTCCCCATTAACTTAGTCTAGCTTTGTGTAATGTGTTTGCATATCCGATCGATCAAAAAGTTCCAAAACTGCATTTTACCCACGACAGTTTCTGTTGAAATTTTTCAGTCTCCAAAAATTTTTCAGGTTATAAAATATTGATGTACTGGAAAATCTAAGAGTTCTGTAAAAATTTGACGAAGTAACTCCAAAGTTGGAGCGCGGAACCGCCGCGAAAAGCCCATTTGTGCGGCCCTTCCGCCGCGCACTATTCACATCACTTCACCAATTTTTTACAGAGGCCTTCTGGGCTTAAAATATGGGTTTTGGAATATTAAAGTTGGGCCAATTGTTTCTTTGAGTGCTACAGTTTTCTTTGGGGCCCACTTGTTAATTGTTTGATCAATCGGAAAATTTTAAACACATTTTTCACAGTATTTACATTATATCTGCGACCGTGAATGTCACTCGATCGGTAAATCCGGTCTAACTGCTATAGCCCGGTTAGACGAATTTGCGAACGTGACTTTCACGTTGATGTTCTATGTATTTGCTGTGATGTTGCGGATCGGTCGTGGGGGATAGCCTGGATGCAATGCTAGTACAGTTTTTGTTGTATTATGTACATTTGATATTGCGGGGCGAGCGTCCGACATGTGGACTGCCGTCACTGCCTGATTGTATTATTATTTTGGGGCACGACCTGGTTGCGGTCGATGTACCCGGTGTATGTATATTTTACTTTCTGTACTAGGATTGCCCCGCGGAGGGGTGCACGGATAGCCGGGTTCTGGAGGGCAACAAGCCCGCATCTCATGGCATTGAGACGGAGGGGGCTTCACTCTAGGATTGGCGGGCTATTCGCCGCACTCGTAGGGGGTACAGGTTGACCCAGGAGGGGTGCCCAAGTTGCCGGATTCCGTGAAGTGCTGGGTGGTCCATTCACGGCGCTGAAGGGGGCTGCCTCGCTTCAGGTTTTGGCGGGTGACTTGCCGCGCCCGTAGGGGTCTAGGATTTCATTGCACAGGCTATCCACACGACCAGGGGAACGTCGGGTTTCAGTGGCTCTGTGAAACCCGGGGATCCCAGATATCTGTATTGTTTCTGTGATGCTGTACATTTCTGTGATGTTGCATTTTATTCACGCCTTGAGCGAATATAATATATTGGTATATATATTAGTAGATGTTGTATATGTTTTGCATCCGCGCTAGTCCAGTCCCCGCTCTGTCGTTAGTTAGCTAACCTAACGGGTAATGACGGGACCCAGTGGCGAATGCGGATGGCATATACGTACATCAGTATATTTTCGTTCTTTTTGGTGTGATCAATTGATGGGACTGCATTGATTCGGATCAATGCAAAGTTAAAAACAAACCTTATCTGATGTTGTTGGAACACTTTTCAAAAGCTGTTATTGCAAGGACGTTTACTTTTGTTTTGCATCGTGGTATTCATTGGAATATCCTGCTCCTCAGTCGACGAGGCAAGGGCCGAGATCCCTTCACCGGGAGTGACCCCTTGGACAGAAGTTTGCGTCAGGGCATTAACTTCACTATAGCCGATTACTTTTGCTTTGCATCGCGGTATTCATTTGGAATATCCTGCACCCCATTCTACGGGGAAAGAGCCGAGATCCCTTCACCGGGAGTGACCTCTTTAGCAACGGTTTTCGTCACTATATTTTTAAAAGCTATCCGTTCCTTCAACGATATCAAGTTCATTACGTTAAAGGTTTTCGCCAGAAACCATTCGTAGCCCTCCGTCGTTTCAGACGGGTAGCACGTAGTATTCATGCTATGTTTGTTGACCTTCGTCAAGGCATAGTGTATGGTAGCTGCTTGTTACCTTTCTGCTGCATAGATAGATGCGTTGGTTTGGGACAGTCGTACAGCCTTGTTGACCTTCGTCAAGGGCTTGTACGGGTGGATTCAAATTAACCTGGATAATGACGGGTAGAACTTGACATGTGACTTATGATTTGTTGACCTTCGCCAAGGTCATAAGAGCATGGGGCAGAAATCACATCGGGAGTTTCAAAAGAACTGAAACTTGCCAGATATGCGCATACCTTCTGGAGTGTGATACCGTGAGCGGATTCCGTCACGTTATCATGCGATGAGAGTTGGATCCCGATTCCCACTGATGAGTTAGTTTACTCCTCGGGTAACCCCGACTAATTCTTCTTTCAGGTTTGGAGGAGAATTTGAGGTACAGTGGGAGGATTCCAGATTAGATAAATTGGTAACCATTCTGATCTAGGTTAGAGTGCACGCTGAGTGTTTCTTTTCTCTCTCTCTTTGGCAGCGACCATTGACCCGACCCTAAGACTTTGACTCAGTGACCAAGTTGACCGAACCTTCTTAAACACCGGCTTTTGGATTGTCAGAGTTGCAGACCTCATTGCCACTCCTACTTTTACCCTTTTTCTCCAGGACACCCCGTATTACTACGAACGTCCACTTCCATTGGACAAAACCATCGTATGGTTAGATACGAACTCGAAAGAATTTATTCAAGGATGGTTTCCGGTTCTGGAGAAAACGGATAGGATTATTCAGTTGTCTTTTCCTTTTACCCTCTCTCAGGTTACGAGTACTCCTTGGTTTAGGGGTAGTACACCTATTACGCAAATTGGATTGTCTTCTTCCAAACCTTAGGCTGGTGCCGACCGGTAGGGAATGAAGAAAACCAATTAGCATAACGATGGTGTGCAGAAGGTATTAAGTTCAGACAAAGCAAGGGATTAGTAAGAGGGCAAAGTAAATTGCAACAGATATTCACGACCAAACCAAATATTTCATTACCACTCCCACATCACCTTTGTATTTCTCCAGGACACTCCGTATCACTACGAAGATCCACAGTTTATTTGGATACTCCATCGTATGGTTATATACGAACTCGAATGGAACTTGTTCCAGTTCGGGGATGGATTCTGGTTCAGGAGAAATAGGAATAAGGTTTATTCGGTTGTCTTTTATCTTCACCCTCTCTCATTGCGAGTGTTCCTAGGATGCGGACAGTACACCCATTATGCTTATTGGATAGTCTTCTTCCAAACCATAGGCTGGTGCCGAACGGTAGGGAAGGAAGAAAACCATTTGGCCTAAAAGGGTGTGCAGAAGGTAAAGACTAAAGACATATGAAGGGATTTGGAGAGGTGGCAAAGAACTATACGGTTACAGTCGTGAATCTGGAAGAGGCATTACTAGGAATACCAGAATACCCCATCGGAACATTTCAATGTTTCAGTTTCACTGTGTAATGTTAAAGGAAAACTGATTTCCCGATTAGATACTTACTCCAGGGTATGTATTTACCAGGTACGATTCTCACATCTGTATGGTTTTACAGATGATGAGTGGGAGTAAGTTGTTGGGAATTGGGTGATTATCCTCATTATATCGGGATTCGTTGTAATCGGTGATATTTGAGGAAATCACCTGGGCTGTTTGCCGGTCGGCAAATATTTGGTTTTGAATATCCACTGTTATGCACCAATTTCAAATTGATATATCTGTACGTCTATTTTCATAGAGTGAGATATACCTTTCTGAAATTATGTCTACGACATTTACCTATATCAGTGGATGGTTAGGTAAGGAGCATTAAACAGCGGTGTAATTCTTCTTAACCATAAGTACAGTTTTCAACCTACGACACACAGTGAATGAGTTATCAGACTCAAGGGACTTATACAGAGTATTGTATGTTGTCCAGTGTCCATTAGGACAGAGGGGTTGGTCCTCGTACTATATTCGGTTTACTTATGACTTCTCTAGTTTTTAGACAAGTGTTTCGTGGAAACACAGGGTCCGAATTTGGAGAAGTTATAGGTATTTGAATAGAGTAAAGAACCAGGTGTAGCAAGTATCGGGATTCTTCAAAGTGATCGAAGATGTAGATACTTGTATATGGTATTCAGTTGATAGTAATGATAAAGAGATCTTTCTTCTCTTTCAGGTTACTCATAATTGGAAGTATTCCTAAGTTGAGTAACGCTGATCGGCCTCCTTCCATTTAGTTGACATGCGCTGGGGACAGCTGCATGATTTGAATCTGGTTCAATTAAATCAGTGCCTCTGTTTCTATACTGGATATAGAACAGTTCATATCTTAACGATGTTAAGGTACGGGGAGTTGTCCGGTTTATGATTAAAACCAGACACTGGACAACTCAAGGCACGTTTCTGTAATGGCTGTTTGTGGGTTGACCCAGGCTATGACGAGGGTTGATTTTCTACCATCTGGATGAACAATAGTGATATTGTTCTAGACTCGCCACAGTTTTATTAAAAATGGATTTTTTCAGAAAACAGTAGTGGGAGTATGGTAGAACTGGAAGTGATTCCAGAACCACAAACGATTACTGAAGATTTGATAAGGAACCTAAAGATTCAATCTGGATTGACATTCCATTGGCCACTCCGCAGATAAGGTGGGTAACTTCAGGCACCCGAGAGGCACTACGGTGGCCTCAAGGACGGTGACAGGGAAGTTCTTGTTTACCCACAATTGCCATTGCTGTTGTTCCAGGTTACGAGACCCGGCGGGAGGATGAATATAGCGTCGTTCTAAAACTAGTTTTAGAAGTGTACGTGTATATGACTCTGCCAGAGGGTTGTCGTAGTCAGTGGGAGCAGCGGAAGCATTGGTGGATAGGTAGCTTATGTCTATTTATAGACTAAAGCAGATGTAGCGGAGATAGATCATCTATTTCTGACGTGACAGTCATGGGTTTGACTTCATCAGAATAGGGGATGGATCTGTTGAGAAGGTAGTAGGGTGTGATGTCCTGGTATCTGGATGACATACACAGAATAGGAAAAGAAACTCCTATACTACAATCGGTTATACATTGGTCGTCACACAGTGGTTTCTCCACAAAGGAAATGGATTTTATATCTGACATACTGGTTACTGGATCTATGGTTTTAGATCTAGATTTGGGTGGTTTCCCAATCAGGGTACTTGACAGCATTCTAAGAGTATTTAGGATGGACGACTCCTGGCACGGTAGTGTACCTGCAGGTAATGGAGTCACCCTCTCCAAAGATGTCTTACAGACTAAAGGGGAGAGGGACGTGCATGATTGGCAGATCACTTGCTCAGGCAATTGAGTCAATCGTGAGATGTCAAGTACCACACCAGATGTTGTTCTTGCACTAGATGCAATAAGTTGATATTAATTCAATCCTGGAGAAACAGTCGGAAGCAGTTTTAGAACATAAGTGGATGTTCTAGGGATATGATAACGACAGCCTCATTCAGGAGACGGTTATCATTCCAGGCTTCCAAGGTGACATGGACGACAAGGAGGTTGTCAGAGTTATAGTTTTCCCTCTGACGAGGGGCAGTATTTTGGACAGGTGATCCAAGGCAATACTGAGGGAGGCATGGCGCGCAGGATACTGATTAAGTTCAGTTGTCGATACAGTCTAAGAAGTTTGGATTTGGAGTTCATTTATGAGCTAGGTCCCATCAGACATCCAGACACGTTCTAAGACATGTATTGCTCATTTCGGGAGATGGCTTTCTCCGCGAACTTGAGATATAGAGAGACATAGAAAGAAACAACTAAGCGGATCCACTCACTGAGGCTATTCCTCGAACGCAATAGTTCCGCAAACGAGCTTTGTGAGACTGACTAGTAGAGGAGTTGGATGTTCGGTATCACACGGGCTGTGAGTATGCGACATCGCAATAATTAGCCTTGAGTGCAAGTGGGAGATTGTTGGAGATAGTGCCCTCAGAGTCAATTATTAGGTCACAGGTACGTGATTGTAATGATTGAGGGAGGACCTATCCCGGTGGGACAGTCTTACTCGAGATGATAGTACGCTATCTGGTTTACCTTTATCATCGTGTACTGCTTTAGGTGACATGACACGTCGCTATTACACGTTGATAGAGCCCCTAGGATTCTTGCTTGACCACCAGCAGTATGAGGGCGATCATATAAGTGGGAGCTGGGGGTCTATAAGCTTATCCTTAAAAGGTCCCTAGTCGTGGGAGTTTCGAGACTGGGCATCGATACTCCATTAGTAGACTAGTGTATACAGTCGAGACCCCGACGAGGGGCGGTGGCCGGTCTCACAAGCCACTGGTGTCAGTTGGATCACCTAAGATGTATACAGGTGCTCATTGGGTTATGAGTACACCGGACAGGACTCGCCGGGAACATGCTAGTTGGTCATATACCAGACGTCAGATGGCCGTTCCCTGGTGACATGTGTGCAGGTTAGTTCATCGACCTGGGGATCGTCATTTGTCTCGTGTGAGTTCCCACTGTACTTTGATTACTACCCTACCACGGCTCAAAGGAGTCGTGCAAACAGGTTTTAGTTGGGTACAGTCCCGAGCCACATGGAGGCAGTGAGCGTATCTTCAGGGGTTCGTCTCTCCCGGTATTGGGGGTGAGGTCGTGCTGTGTCTAGGAGAGCCATTACACAAAGTCCTTGGCCAAGGCAAGGAGATTTACTGGTAGGTATTCCAGTAGTATCTCAGGGTGTTCTGGGCTACACTCCGACACGACTTGTACCGCTTTTGGGGGTCTGACTTTTACCAACCCCCTAGGCCCGCCATGCGATACTCATAGACGAACGGACCGGACTGCACGGATATTGTCACTGACAGGCTCAGTAGGGTGTCAGGCTGAGTTCGCTCACAGACGTCCCTTTTAGTCAGTACCTGGTAGCCCGTTACGTATTGGCTTATACCTCTGACGTGCTAGTGGTTAAATCCACAACCAAGGTGTTGACGAGTCTTTAGAGTCCCCCACATTCAGTTACTCAGCTTTCGGGCGAAAGGTTGTAGAGGCCGTATGGAGATATGGTAAGGTCCGATCAGATACGTGCGGTATTGCACGGATCAGGATCGGACAGTTTGTACTATAGGCCGTATGGTTATATGGCAGGGTTCGATTAGATACGTGCGGTATTGCACGGATCAGGATCGAACAGATATTACTAGCCGGTTTTGGTATAAGCCGGATCCTAGTATAGTACAGTGGAGATTTTGTCTCATTGCATTTGTATTTCGGTCGAAATACAGATGCGGGTGTGTATGCACAGCATCGGGGTTTTCCTGTAATTTATTACGGGACCAGTTTTATGGAGTTGCCAGTTTGCTTTCCGTTTCGGCCAATTTCCATTGTTCCGTTCATTGGCCGAAGATTGGTGGAGGAGGGTTTATTTGCATTGTTGCAAATAAGCAATTGTGGAAGGGGGTCTTTGCATTTTATCATGTCATGATTATAGCACCCTCTCTTGACTTTCTTTGCTCATGATGGCTTGACCTTTTTGGAGCCATCATGCATGAGATGATGGTAGTGTGGAGTGTTGGCATAGTTTTGTTATCATGTTTTTGCATGATAGTCTTTTTCCTCTCTCTCTCTTGCATTATGGGATTGGTTATCTTTTGATACATTGACTCTCTCTCTCATTCCTCCCATGCTTGATGTCATGGCCGGCCTCCCCTTTAGTGGGCTGTCCAAAATTTGTTAATGTGGGATTTTTTCTCTTTTGCTTTAGGAAAAATCCCACAAGTTCCACCTCCATGAGTTTGTTTCATCCCTCCACCAAATGGCACCTCCTTAACCCCAAAATGAGACTTCTTCTCTACGGATTCTACAACGAATCTTGGGCACGTCGAGTAGCCGGCTTCGTGCCCGAGTTGCCTCGGCATTGAGGTGGGAGCCCGTAAACAAAGTAGGCGATGTGGTGCACTTCCGGCGACGAGGAGGAGACGGGACCTTTCCGCAGGAGATCGGGACCATGACGAGAAGACCGGAGGACTTGGATCGTCGGTATATCTCTAACCCATCTTCTTGTTAGCTTAGACTAGTTAATGGTAACGATCCCGGGTAGTAGTGCGCGGTGGTGCCGGTTTGCAAAGTCCGCAAAATTTAAGTTTTTCACCGCTTCCGCATTCCGGCGTCGGATTGACGGCCGGGGCGCCGCCGTGCACTTACAACTTTTACATCCAATCAAGAAATTGTTACAATCAAATGGTAGGGTTCTTTGCCGCTCTCGTAGGGGTCTAGGTGTGTGGGATTAGCTATTCATCACGACCGTGGAATCCGTGTTTTATACTGGCTCGTATTGAAAACACAGACGTCCTAGTATATCCAATGTTTCATATAATATTTTCTGTTGCGTTATCTGTGATGTGATCATGTGATATGTTCAGATAGATATAGTATATAGTATATATGATATATTATATAGACGTTGCTTATGTTTTACACCCGCTAGCCCTGCCTCGCTCTGGCGTTAGTTACCTAACCTAATGGTGCAGACGGGACATCGAGGCGAATGCGGATGGCATAAGCGCACATTATATTTATCTGTGATGTTTAGGTGGACTTAAATGATGGGACTTCATTAATGTGATTAATGAAAGAAAAGAAACCTTAAAGATGTTGTGGAATCGAATTTCTTAAAAACAGGTAGCTACAGTTCTTGCTTTGCATCGTGGTGTTCCTTGTAGAACATCCTGCACCTTATTCGATGAGGAAAGGGCCGAGATCTCTTCACCGGGAGTGACCCCTTTAGCAATAACTGGCAGATGCTACACACTCGGTTTGTCTTTTGATTGCTTCTATAGTTTCTGCTTTGCACAGTGATATATATGATATATCCCGCACCTCATTCGACGAGGAAAGGACCGACGATCCCTTCACCGGGAGTGACCCCTTTAGCAAAACTAGAAAAGCCTAAAAAACACTCTATTTCAAAATCATTTGATTCTACAACGATATCAAGTTCATTACGCAATAGGTTTTCATAAAAACCTATCGTAGCCCTCCGTCATTTCAGATAAGTCCTGTTTAGTATTCGTGCGGCGTTTGTTGACCTTGTCAAGGCGCAGCGTGCGGTAGCTGATCAGTATTTATCTGCGTATGCATATGATGCAGACAGGGTTAGGGTAGTCGTACTGCCTTGTTGACCTTGTCAAGGGTCATGCGGGTGGGTTTAATTCAATCAAGAAATGACGGGTTGAACTTGACTTACGGTCTATGGTTTGTTGACCTTGTCAAGGTCATAGATCGTTTGGGGCAAATTATTATCGGGAATTTCAAGTGTTGAAATTTGCAATGAGATTGCATACCTTCTATGAGATAGTTGGATCCCGATACCTGCTGTGAGTAAGAGTTACTCCTGGGAGAGTTTTACACATTACAATTAGCCGATCAAGTAGGTGTCTAGAAAGGTATTAACGAGGTTACGCCTCTGGGAAAACGAGTTTTACATTAATTAGGTTCGTGTGAAAGCACGGGGGACCTCCCTCAAAGTACCGACACTGGCCTGGCTGAAAGATTGGCGAACTTGTAGCGTGTAATTAATCCCGGCTAGTCTTTCCTTTTAGGGTTTGAAGGAAGATTTGATAATAACAGTGGGAGCCATCCTGATTAGATAAAATAATAACCAATATATTCTTGCAAGAGCGCACGCTGAGTGTTTTCTTCTCTCTCTTTCCAGGTAGCGACCATATCACGCCTTAATCAAGATAATAATACGGATATTGACCGAACCCGCTTGTTATACTGAGTTGGGGATCATTGGTCCCGCTCCAACTTATAATTGTTATAAGACAAAGCAGAAAAATTAGGGAATACCAGTTTTCTCGTGCCGCCCAAACGAAGAAAGTGCTTATGATGCATCTCCTCCGGGTGTGTTCATTACAAAGAACTATTTCTCAGTATCCTCTACTTCCTGGGTATTAGATACCGGATCAGGATCCGGATGTAATCCGTGTAAGTCTACGGTAGCACCCCGGCCATCTACAGACGCCAAATGCGGAACAAAAACTTTTTACCTGGCGCTATCGTATACTATAACCCGGATCTGCCATTATAGCTAAACTAACAATCTACAAAAAGTGTAGAAATGTTATACCGAACGATCCGAGTCCTTCGTTCTTTAACCATCATCCCACACTCCGTTGCGGCTGCTCCGATCTCGTCGATCTCCGATCTGCTCGTCCAGGTGGCACCACGTCAACGATTCTTTAAACGGGCTCCCGCCACTGACTCGAGGCAACTCGGTCGTCAAGTTTGCTAAAAGAGACGACCAAGAATGATGTAGAATATGAATAGATTACTTTGTCTCACTTCGTCCAAATCCATGGACGATCGGTTAATGAAGTTGCCAATTTTATCGGGTGATAGAATGAAAGAGGCTATGAAATTTCCATGCACCATAAACCATAGTCTTTTTACCAAAAATGAAATCAATCTCTCTCTCTCTCTCTCACAATGGTGGCCGGCCACTTTATAAGAAGGAGGAGGGTGAGTGTAGGAGGAGGGGGAGGTAACCATAAGAGAAAAGATCGTGTAGAAATATCCTTAAGTAAACAAGAAACATTAAAGCTTAAAGCATGAGTCACTAATACATTGAACCTTTAAAAACCTAGTCACCAAAAGCATTAATTGAATCATTAATGCAACCATGAGTCACTAAACAGCTCACCACTTATAGAACCTTCTAGAATCATGACTCACCCTTATCCAAGAAAAGATAAATCCGTCTTTAACCGAATGTTAAAAGACGGCTGATAGAAAACTGGAAACTGGCAACTTCCAAAAGTGATCCTGAAACGAATTTCAGGACAACCGCGTAACTGTATAAATATACCCGCATTTGTATTACGACCGAATACAAATGCAACTGAGACAAAGATATTATAACTATTCAATACAATACTCGGATCCGGCTTAAACCAAAGCCGACCAGTATCATCTGTCCGAAAACCGACACGTGCGTAAATGCACGTGCATTCTCCGAACCCTTCCATAAAACCATACGGCCTCTACAACGTTTCTCCCGAACTTGGGAAACTGTCTGTTGGGGACTCTAATGACTCGTCAGTACCCTGGCAGTGGGTTTAACCACAAGCCGTCAGTGGCACAAGCTGTGCTTAACGGCTGCCCATGGACTGACCTTATGGGAGGACGATGAGCGAACTCATCTGGAAACCCTACTGAGCCTAACAGTGACAATGTATATACAGTTCAGTCCGTTCGTCTATGAGTATCGCATATCTGCCTAATGGGTTAGTAACGTCAGACCCGCAATAGCAGTATAAGTCGTGTCGGAGTATAGCCTAAATACACCATGAGATACTACTGGAGTACCAACCAGTAAATCTCCTACCATGGCCATGGGCTTTGTGTAATGGCTCTCCAAGGCACAGCGCGATCTCGTCCCCAATACCGGGAGAGACGAATCCCCTGCCGATCCGCTCACGTGCCTCCATGTGGATCGGGACTGTACCCAAAAACTACCGGTTTGCACGACTCCTTTGAGCCGTGGTAGGGTAGAAATCAAAGCACAGTGGGAACTCACACGAGACAAATGACAACCTCAGGTCGATGAACTAACCTGTACACATGTCACCAGGGAACTGCTATCTGACGATAGGTATAGTACCAACTAGCAGATTCCCGGCGAGTCCTGTCCGGTGTACTCATAACCCAATGAGCACCTGTATACATCTTAGGTGATCCAACTGACACCAGTGGCTTGTGAGACCGGCCACCGTCCCTCGCCGGGGTCTCGACTGTATACACTAGTCTACTCCGGAGTATTGATGCCCTGTCTCGAAACTCCCACGACTAGGGACCAAAATCAATGATATGCATATAAACCACCCAACTCTCACGAATATGATCGCCATCATCTTGTTGGTGGTAAAGCAAGATCCTAAGGGCTCTATCAAAGTGTAGCAGTGATCAGTCACCTGAACCTGTACACGACTGATAAAGGCAAACCATATAGCATACTATCATCTCGAGTAAGACTGTCCTACCAGTATAGGTCCTCCGCAATCATTGCAATCACGTACCTGCGATCCAATAATTGACTCTGAGGGCACTATATCCAACAATCTCCCACTTGCACTTAAGGCTAATTATTGTGATGTCGACTACTCACAGCCCGTGTGAAACCGAACATCCAACTCCTCTACTAATCAGTTTCACAAAGCTCATTTGTAAAACTATTGTGTTCAAGAAATAGCCTCAGTGAGTGGATCCGCCTAGATGTTTCTTTCTATATCTCTCTAAATCTCAATTTTGCGGAGAAAGCGATGTCCCGAATTGAGTAATACCTGCCTTAGAATATGTCTGGATATCTGATGGGACCTAGTTCATAAATGAACTCCAAATCCAAACTTCTTAGACTGTATCGATCACTGAACCTAATCAGTATCCAACACCAAGCCTCCCACAGCACCCTCTTCGACCACCTGTCCATAATACTGTCCCTCGTCAGAGGGAAAACTATAACTTTGACAATCACTCTGTCATCCATGTCACTTTTGAAGCCTGGAATGATAACCGTCTCCCGAAAGAGGCTGCCGTCATCAAATCCGTAGAACATGTACTTATGTTCTAAAACTGCTTCCTTATGTTTCTCCAGGATTAGATTAATACAAACTTATTGCATCTAGTGCAAAAACAACATCTGGTGTGGTACTTGACATCTCATGATTGACTCAATTGCCTAAGCAAGTGATCCGCCAATCATGCACATCCCTCTCCTCTTTAGTCTATACGAAACCTTTAGAGAGGGAGACTCCATCACCTGCAGGTACACCACCATGCCAGGAGTCATCTATTCTAAAATCCATCAGAATACTTTCAAAGTACCCACATTGGGAAACTACCCAAATCTAGATCCAAAACCATAGATCTAGTAACCAGAATGTCAGATATTATATCCATATACTGTCTGGAGAAACAACTGTATGACAACCACAATACAACCGATCGTAGTGTAGGAATTTTACTTCCTACTCTGTGTATGTCATCCAGATACCATGACATCACACCCTACTACCTCCTTAACAGATCCATCCCTTGTTCTGATGAAGTCAAACCTATGACTGTCACATCAAAATTAGATGATCTATCTCCGCTATTGTAGGGATCCTAGGCACCCTAGTGAGGTCTCATAAGTGATCAAACATGCAAATTTCTAAAAAAATACGGTGCCGAGAAACCCTAGAACGGATCGTTAACTAGATATATATAGGCGAAGCAAGCATGTAATCAAATTAAATGCTAAGGGAAAATGACTACAACCTTTGTAGATCCGGTCCACCACCTCCTAAGCTCCGTGATGAAGTGCCATCGCTGTCCAAATCGTATCTTGGGCTCTAGCGTCGGCTTCATCGGAGGAAAAAAGGGCTAGTTCATCGACGACGTGCCGAAGATGATCTACGTCGAGGCATCGCTAGAACAAGCTCCAACTTCACCAAGTCGGGAAAACTTGTGAAGGAAACACCCTATACTACTTGGCAAGAGGTAGAGGATGAAGAAATAGGAAGTGGGTAGACTTTAGTTTTGGATTTCTCACTAGCTTTCATCACTTGCCATTGGAGTAGCAAGCTTTCTCCATGGAAGAAGAAGATGAAGAAGAAGAAGAAGATATGATAAGTTCTTTTTAATTAGATAAAATAAATCAATACTTATCATACTTTCAACCATGGTTTAGTGTAGAGATTTAACTAAGGTTAGATAAGTGGTTAGGGTTAGAGAAGAGACAAAAATGGTGGACTTAGTCAAGGTTTCAAGAAGTTTCAACTAAAAAACAAAACAAGTCCACCATTTATCTTTCTCTTTATCTTTTCTAAATGAAATAAATAAAAAGATAAATGAATAAGCAAATGAAAAGATACCCTAACCACTAACTAACCATGGTTCAATACTTTACACAAAACCAAGAAAGAATGTATCATCAAACATGATACAATGATGTGCACAAAAATATATATCACATATACAATGTGCAATACAAGTGAGTAAATCCATTTAAAGTGAACCAATACTAGTTAATGCAAAGTAATATATCAAATATATAATTATACATTAAATCATTAAATCAACACTTGATTTAACGATCCGGTCATATCGGATATAACCGACTAGTATCATATGTATCGGCTTATCGGATCAATCCTTGATTCGATAACTAGGTTATATCGCATATAACCATTCGACACATACATCGCGAGAATGAAATACGGTATCACATACACGAATTATTCTCGGTCCCGCACATATCTCATATGCGCTCCTATTTCATTTCGCTTGAACTAGGAAACCTCTGTGTAGGACTCTAAAGACTCGTAAATACGCCGGCAGCAGATGATGATCATATCAAACACCCACAAGCCGCAAGCGGTCTGCTAAACGTAACGGCCACCCGGGTATTGAGTGATCAGAAGATCGACGAGCAAGCCCGCTCACACTCCTGTGAATCCAACCAGTAACACTTACCGTACAGTCCGGTCTGTTCGTCTGATATGTCGCATATCTCGCCTAGGGGTGGTAAACGTCAGACCCCAATAGCTCGATAAGTCATGCCGACTTGAGGTCCATAACATTCGTGAAACTACTGATAACTCTTACCAGTATATCACAGCAACCCCGGCCAGGGATTTCCTGTTATGGCCAGTCGAGCATAGCACAACATCAACCCCCAATACCGTGAGAGACGAATCCCCTCCTATCGCTCATTGCCTCCATGTGAATCGGGACTGTACCCAAAAACCACCTGTTTGCACAACTCAGTAGAGCCATGGTAGGGTGGAAATCAAAGCACAGTGGGAGACACACAAGACTCTATGACGATCTCGGGTCAACAGACTAAGCTGTACCAGTGTCACCAGAGAACTGCCATCTGACGTGAGGTATAATACCATCTGGGAGTTCTCGGCGAGTCCGTTCAGTGTACCCAGTCTCCACTGAGCACCCGCATACCATCTTCGATGTCAAACACCAATGGATATGGGATCATCCATCGCCCATCGCATGGGTCGAGAAGATATGCGCTAGTCTACTCTGGAATATCGATGCCCCGTCTCGATATTCCCACGACTAGGAACAATGAAGGATGTACTCATTGACGACCCAGGCCCCACTAGTATGATCTGCATCATAGTCCTGGAAGTCGAGTAAACATCCTAAGGGCTTTATCAACATGTAATCAGAGAGACAGAATGTATACATGTTAAGATAAAGAGCAACCAGATAGCATACTATCATGTCGAGCAAGAAAGTCCTACCTATATATGTCCCAGCATCCACTACAATATACATCCAATGTACAGTAATGGCCTCTAGGGCATACATATAACTAACAATCTCCCACTTGCACTAGGGCCATCTGTAGCAGTGGTTGCAGTATCACATACTCACCCATCCCATAAAGTCTCTCTTTGGGAAAAGGCCTTCGTGAGTGGATCCGCCGTGTTCTCCTCTGAGTCTACTCTCCTAACCTCGATCACCCTGGAGATCAACTATCTCCATGATCAGGTGATGCTGCCTCAGAATATGTCTGGGTCACTGATGGGACCAGGGTTCCAGTGTCGAAGCCACGCTTCCATTGTCATACAATGGCAGGAACCTAGTTCATCTTATGAACCAATGTACACCCAAACTTCCTCTTTGGTAGTATCTTTAATAGCGATGTTACCAGCCTTTATCGTCTAGTTTGCCACGGTATCGAGCTTGGAATTCTTCCAACATACCGTCCCTTTACTGAGGGTAAAGACAGTGCCTGTGACTGACATTCAGTCGTCTTTATCACCCTGGAACACTTCCAGTGATTCTCCCCAGGATCGATTGATACCATCTCACTACAACTAGTGAGTATCCTAACATTCAATTAGATCTATCTCATAGATCCAAAGCATAGGATTTAGTAGGTATCACTTTGATCCTATATGGAAAATCTTTGTGATAAGAGGAGATTGATCAAGTGTAGCATAGGAAACTCCTTCCCTAACAAGAGTATGTCATCCACGTACTCTACGAGGATCGTCACCATACTCCCTACTACCCTTTTTGTTTATACAAGGTTCATCTACCATTTTGATGATGTCAACTTCTTTGACTAATCCATCAAAACAGATGTTCCAACTCCGCGATGCCTGCTTTATCCTATAAAGCATCTTGCACACGTTTCCGCTGCTCCCACTGACTACGAGGCCCTCTGGCTGTGTTCTTATAGACGTTCTCTTCTAAATCAATATTTAGAAAAGTAGTCATGGCACCCAACCACCAGATATCGTAGTCATGGTATGTAGCCGTGGCAAGTAGGATCTGGATGGATTTAAACATAGTCCCTGGAAAAGGTTTCATCATTATCCGTGCCTGGTTGATGACGAAAACCTTTAACAAGTCTAGCTTTGAAAGTCTCAACCTTTCCATGTACACCAAGCAATCTTCTCAAGATATGCTTGCTCCTGATGGGGATTTAACCCTTCAGTTATAGCAACCAAAGTCCATACTTTCTTGGTGTATAAGGATTCCATCTCAGATCACTAAGCATCAAGCCATTCTTACAGAGTCCCTACTCTCGATGGCCTGCTCGAAACTGGTTGGGTCATCATCTCATGATGCAATCCTCGCTCCCACTGTCATCGAGAAACCGAGGTATCTCTCAGGTGGGTGAGGAACCCTACTAGATCGGCGGAGAGGCTGATGTTCGTCGGAAACTATTGAATCCTTTGGTTCTACCAAATTATCTGCAGTTTTGTACAGCTGGAACCATTCCAGTTCTACAGAACTGATCTTGCCTCGATCTTGTCCGGATTTTGCTTTTGACATAGGCCGGACAATCCCAAATCTTAACTTACTTAAGAGATAGGCTCTTCCCATACCATATCTCATATGGAATGGTAGGCACTGATTTGATTCGAACCTAATTCAATAGGTATGCAGTTTCTCAAGTGCATAACCCCAAAAGGAAACAGGTAACTCAGTAGTACTCATCATAGAGCACACCTTATCATATAGGGTGTGATTGCCCCGCCCCGATATACCATCGTGCTATGGTGTATACGGAGGAGTAATGCTGAGAGAGAATCTCATTTTCCTTTAGAATAGTCCAAGGATTCCATGCTCAAGTATTCTCCTCCCTGATCTCATCATAGGACATAATACTTATACCCGGTTATTGGTTCTCTACTTCTAACTTATATTCTGTGAATACCTCAAAAGGTTCGGACTTATGTTTCAACAGGAACATATGACTGAATCTTGAGAGATTATCAGAGAATATAATGAAGTAAAAAGAACCAGTCCTGGCATGTGTAGACAGGAGACCTTACATACATCATCATGTATCAGTCCCAAGAGTTTACTAACTCTTTCTCTGTTTCCAATAAACAGAGCTATGGTCATATTATCTTTGTGACATGACTGGCAAGTTTCACAAGATGTAAATTTAAACTGATTTAAATATACATCTAAATGTAACTTCAGCCAGTCGGGTCGCATTGATATGACCTAGTCTACAATGCCTCAAGAAGAATTCGTTCATTTCTGAACTCTTCTTCTTGTGTGTGTTCAGTATACTAGGAACTGTAGTTTGATTTAGAATGTTAATGCTTTTAGATAACGTGCCTGAACCGATCAACTTTTGATATAGGAAATGTTCAAAACATTATCCATCAATACAAAATTATATCCTTTCTTTACTAATAAAGAGACTGATATGATTTTGTATATCAGGTTCGGTATCTAATAGCATTTGTTCAGAATCAATGTATTCCTAATACAGGGTGACAGTGACCAACAGACTTGGCTGCAACACTTGCCCCGTTTTCTGTCTCATGAAACTTATCACCCGTTCTCAGTTTTTCTACCCTTTTTGTAGCCCTATGTAACAGATTACATATCTGAGATCCTGATCCGGTATCATATACCCAGGATGCAGAGGACACTGAGAAACAGTTCTTTGTAATGAACACACCCGAAGGAGATGCATCATATGCACTTTCTTCGTTTGGGCGGCATAGGAATTCTGGTATTCTCCAATTTCCTGCTCTGTCTTACAACAATTATAAGTTGGAGCGGGACCAACGTTCCCCAGCTCAGTATAACAAGCGGGTTCGGTCAATATTCCGTATTATTATCTTGATTAAGGCGTGATATGGTCTGTACCAGGAGAGAGAGAGAAGAAAACACTCTGCGTGCGCTCTTGCAAGATCAGATTGGTTATATATTTTATCTAATCAGGATGGTTCCCACTGTTTTTATCAAATCTTCCTTCAAACCTTAAAAGGAAAGACTAGCCGGGATTAATTACACTCTACAAGTTCGCCAATCTTTCAGCCAGGCCAGTGTCGGTACTTTGAGGGAGGTTCCCCGTGCTTTCGCACGGACCTAATTACAGTAAACCTCGTTTTCCCAGAGGCGTAACCCCGTTGACACCTTTCTAGACACCTACTTGATCGGCTAATTGTAAAGTGCAAAACTCTCCCAGGAGTAACAATTACTCATAGTGGGTATCTGGATCCAACTATCACATAGAAGGTATGCAATCTCATTGCAAATTTCAACACTTGAAACTCCCGATAAAGGTTTTTACCCCTAGCACCTATGACCTTAACTATGGTCAACAAATCATAAGTACTAGTCAAGTTCTACCCGTCATTTCGTGATTAATTAGACCCACCCACATGACCCTTAACTAAGGTCAACAAAGTCACGCGACTGTCCTAACTAATCGCATCATATGCGGTGTAGGAAGACATCACTTAGCTACCGTACACTGTGCCTTGACTATGGTCAACAAACACAGCACGAATACTAAGTACTCTACTTCCTAAAATGACGGAGGGTTGCGGCTGGTTTTTGTGAAAACCTTTAACGCTTTGAACTTGATCTCGTTGCGGAATCAAATAGTTTTTAAATGGAATGGTTTTTGAGGCTTTTCTAGTTTTGCTAAAGGGGTCACTCCCGGTAAAGGGATCGTCGGCCCTTTCCTCGTCGAATGAGGTGCGGGATATATCATATATATCACTGTGCAAAGCAGAAACTATAGAAGCGATCAAAAGACAAACCGAGGGTTGTAGCATCTGCCAGTTATTGCTAAAGGAGTCACTCCCGGTGAAGGGATCTCGGTCCTTTCCTTATCGAATAAGGTGCAGGATGTTCTACAAGGAACACCACGATGCAAAGCAAGAACTGTAGCTACCTTTTTTATTTTGAAATTCGATTCCACAACATCAATTAGGTTTATTTTCTTTCATTAATCTCATTAATGAATATCCCATCATTTAAGTCCACCTAACCATTACAGATAAATATAACGTACGCTTATGCCATCCGTATTCGCCTCGATGTCCCGTCTGCACCGTTAGGTTAGGTAACTAACGCCAGAGCGAGGCAGGGCTAGCGCGGGTGTAAAACATAAGCAACGTCTATATAATATATCATATATACTATATATAATACCTGTCACAGAACATCACATGATCACAGATAAATCACAGCAGAAGAAACATATGAAATATTGGATATACTAGGACGTCCGTGTTTTCAATACGAGCCAGTATAAAACACGGATTCCACGGTCGTGATGAATAGCCAATCCCACACCCCAAGACCCCTACGAGAGCGGCAAGCAACCCTACCAATTCTAGGGTTAGGAGACCCGGACTCGACTCCTCGAGTTGGTCTCCCTCTGGACCCCAGAACCCGGTTACTTGTGCTCCCCTCCTTGGGTCTATCCTAGTGCAGAAAAGTAAATAATATACATCAACGGTGACATCTTCCGCAACCTGGAAGTTCCCCAATAAAAGAATATTACATACAAGTTTTTACATGAATGAAAATGAAAAACACTCATCTCACATAAAAAACCCCCGGCTATTCAAACACGACGATCCAATATAACATATCCAGCAACACATAATATCACATGTCATCAACGTAAGTAAATATGCGCATCCCAATTGTCGTTGACATATAGCAACGAAACCGGCGATATCACATATTACACTTACGGTCACAGAAAAGAAAGTGTAAAACTACAACAGTTGGAATCCACAACCTCCTCAGACATCGCATGCCTGACCAAATGAATTACTTAGACATCGCATGCCTAACAATTATAAACCCCGCATTTTAGTCTCATTATCGAAAACTCTTTTCAATATCAAGTCGGGCAATTCAACAAGATTCCCGACATTCTGATCGAATGCTCGTCGCAAACTTTAGTAGGCGGCCGCACCCCCGATACCGTCGACGAAGTGCACCAAGGCGGAACACCGCTGCCGCGAGCACCCGAACGGATGCTTTCGGCGACGGGGTTCTCCTACAGTCACTTGGTCGGGGCTATGGAGTGAGGCTGTCTATTAAGTTTACCCGGCGAGTATCCGCGTACGCTACGTGATTGCGACGGACTTTTGATCACATCAAAATTCCGTGGCAACCGATCAAGTGAGACTAAACTGCTATGTTTATAACATTCATTTAGTTATCTTATAACTACTTGTGAATTCCAATTATTGTATCTCATTCCGGATAAACAGAAAATGTTAAACTTTCCGATTGAATATTCGAACACCCAAGTTTTCCCGAAACAGGTCGACACATGAAATAAGTCTAACAACATTCTGTTCGTGCCTCAGTACCAACGGTCCAGCCGTAGAAGGGTCAAGCCAACGCCTCACATGTGGCACGCCGTACTGCCCCAAACCCGAAGGTTCAAAGGGCAGTTCAAGATGGTCACATAATCGAGTTAAGGTTTGTTGTCTTCTAGAGGGTCCATCGAGTTACTTGCACTACTTAGAACGTCTTTAAACTACGGAAAAATCCAACACTTGGAAATTTCCCGACAGGGGAAAAATTGGGTATTTATATCCGGTCGAACTTTTTAACATATTCTAAAATTTATCCGGAAAGCCACACAGACAAAATTTGATACTCCGATCGAAACACCGAATGCCCAAAACAATCCCAGAAAATACAACTCTGGAATAAATATTAAAAACATCCAGAACACACAAGAAACACCAACAGAAACAACTGAAGAAAAACCACATCCTAATCATCACAGACGGCCGCGGAACCGCCGCAAAAGGGGGGTCAACGCCGCGGTTCCGCGGCCGTACTGTTGAATTAGGTTGTCGTTTTCTCCTGTTTTTCTTAGAATTTCCTGCACATTTCTCTGCATATTTGTAATTCCAAAAAATCCACATTTTACAGAAATATCCAGAGAGCATGTTAAGGGTTTGGGTTTCGGGTCGATCGGACTTCAAATTCCGTCGGGACTTCGCCTAAGGCTCTAGCTAGGCTCTGATACCACTGTAGGAATCCTAGGCACCCTAGTGAGGTCTCACAAGTGATCAAACATGCAAATTTCTAAAAAATACGTTGCCGAGAAACCCTAGAACGGATCGTTAACTAGATATATATAGGCGAAGCAAGCATGTAATCAAATTAAATGCTAAGGGAAAATGACTACAACCTTTGTAGATCCGGTCCACCACCTCCTAAGCTCCGTGATGAAGTGCCCTCGCTGTCCAAATCGTATCTTGGGCTCTAGCGTCGGCTTCATCGGAGGAAAAACGGGCTAGGTCATCGACGACGTGCCGAAGATGATCTACGTCGAGGCATCGCTAGAACAAGCTCCAACTTCACCAAGTCGGGAAAACTTATGAAAGAAACACCCTATACTACTTGGCAAGAGGTATAGGATGAAGAAATAGGAAGTGGGTAGACTTTAGTTTTGGATTTCTCACTAGCTTTCATCACTTGCCATTGGAGTAGCAAGCTTTCTCCATGGAAGAAGAAGATGAAGAAGAAGAAGAAGATATGATAAGTTCTTTTTAATTAGATAAAATAAATAAATACTTATCATACTTTCAACCATGGTTTAGTGTAGAGATTTAACTAAGGTTAGATAAGTGGTTAGGGTTAGAGAAGAGACAAAAATGGTGGACTTAGTCAAGGTTTCAAGAAGTTTCAACTAAAAACAAAACAAGTCCACCATTTATCTTTCTCTTTATCTTTTCTAAATGAAATAAATAAAAAGATAAATGAATAAGCAAATGAAAAGATACCCTAACCACTAACTAACCATGGTTCAATACTTTACACAAAACCAAGAAAGAATGTATCATCAAACATGATACAATGATGTGCACAAAAATATATATCACATATACAATGTGCAATACAAGTGAGTAAATCCATTTAAAGTGAACCAATACTAGTTAATGCAAAGTAATATATCAAATATATAATTATACATTAAATCATTAAATCAACACTTGATTTAACGATCCGGTCATATCGGATATAACCGACTAGTATCATATGTATCGGCTTATCGGATCAATCCTTGATTCGATAACCAGGTTATATCGCATATAACCATTCGTCACATACATCGCGAGAATGAAATACGGTATCACATACACGAATTATTCTCGGTCCCGCACATATCTCATATGCGCTCCTATTTCGTTTCGCTTGAACTAGGAAACCTCTGTGTAGGACTCTAAAGACTCGTCAATACGCCGGCAGCAGATGATGATCATATCAAACACCCACAAGCCGCAAGCGGTCTGCTAAACGTAACGGCCACCCGGGTATTGAGCGATCAGAAGATCGACGAGCAAGCCCGCTCACACTCCTGTGAATCCAACCAGTAACACTTACCGTACAGTCCGGTCTGTTCGTCTGATATGTCGCATATCTCGCCTAGGGGTGGTAAACGTCAGACCCCAATAGCTCGATAAGTCATGCCGACTTGAGGTCCATAACATTCGTGAAACTACTGATAACTCTTACCAGTATATCACAGCAACCCCGGCCAGGGATTTCCTGTTATGGCCAGTCGAGCATAGCACAACATCAACCCCCAATACCGGGAGAGACGAATCCCCTCCTATCGCTCATTGCCTCCATGTGAATCGGGACTGTACCCAAAAACCACCTGTTTGCACAACTCAGTAGAGCCATGGTAGGGTGGAAATCAAAGCACAGTGGGAGACACACAAGACTCTATGACGATCTCGGGTCAACAGACTAAGCTGTACCAGTGTCACCAGAGAACTGCCATCTGACGTGAGGTATAATACCATCTGGGAGTTCTCGGCGAGTCCGTTCAGTGTACCCAGTCTCCACTGAGCACCCGCATACCATCTTCGATGTCAAACACCAATGGATATGGGATCATCCATCGCCCATCGCATGGGTCGAGAAGATATGCGCTAGTCTACTCTGGAATATCGATGCCCC
This sequence comes from Agapanthus africanus, assembly GCA_030015575.1. Taxonomy (NCBI): domain Eukaryota; kingdom Viridiplantae; phylum Streptophyta; class Magnoliopsida; order Asparagales; family Amaryllidaceae; genus Agapanthus; species Agapanthus africanus. The sequence continues at coordinate 289,672,185 of JASDDO010000029.1, forward strand.
GTCTCGATATTCCCACGACTAGGAACAATGAAGGATGTACTCATTGACTACCCAGGCCCCACTAGTATGATCTGCATCATAGTCCTGGAAGTCGAGTAAACATCCTAAGGGCTTTATCAACATGTAATCAGAGAGACAGAAAGTATACATGTTAAGATAAAGAGCAACCAGATAGCATACTATCATGTCGAGCAAGAAAGTCCTACCTATATATGTCCCAGCATCTACTACAATATACATCCAATGTACAGTAATGGCCTCTAGGGCATACATATAACTAACAGCTATAACTGCTCAAGTCTATAAATAGACATAAGCTACTTGCCCACTATGCTTCGGCTGCTCCCACTGACTACGATAACCCTCTGACAGAATAATATATACGTGCACTTCTAAAGCTTGTTTAGAACGACGCTGTACTTAACCTCCTGCCGGGTCTCATAACCTGGAACAACAGTAGTGTCAAGTCTGGGTAAACAAGAACCTCCCTGTCACCGTCCTTGAGGCTACCGGAGTACCTCTCGGGTGTCTGAGGTTATCCACCAAATCTGCGGAGTGGCTAATGGAATGTCAAACCTGATTGGATATATGGGTCCTATTAAATTTTCCGTAATCGTTTGCGGTTCTGGAATCACTTCCAGTTCTACCATACTGCCACTACTGTTTTCTGAAAAAATCCATTTTAATAAAACTGTGGCGAGTCAAGAACAATATCACTATTGATCTTGCAAATGGTAGAAAGTCAACCCTCGTCATAGCCTGGGCCAACCCACAAACTGCCATTACAGAAACGTGCCCTGAGTTATCCAGATTCTGGTTTTAAGCATAAGCCGGACAACTGCCCGTACCTTAACATCGTTAAGATATGAACCATTCTATATCCAATATAGAAACTTTGGCACTTATTTAATTGGAACCAGATTCAATCATGCAGCTATCTCCAGTGCATATCATCTTAATGGAGAGAGGCTAATCAGCATTACTCAACTTAGGAATCCATCCAATTATGAGTAACCTAATAGAGAAACAAGTTTCTAAAAACCATTACTATCATCTGAATACCAATCACAAGAATCTACATCTTCGATCTCTTTGAAGCATCCCGATATTTGTGACATCTGGTTCTCTACTTTATTCTTATACCCACAACTTCTCAAAATTTAGACACTGTATTTCTACCAAACACATATCAAAAAAAACTAGAGAAGTTATAAGTAAAACGAACATAATACAAGGACCAACCCCTTTGTCCAGATGGACACTGGACAATCATACAATACTCTGTATAAGTCCGCTGAGTTCAATAACTCAAAACCTGTGCGTCGTAGGTTGAAAACTGTACCCTGGCGATTTCCTCAAATATCACCAATTACAACGAATTCCGATATAATGAGGATGATCACCTAATTCCCAATAACTTACTCCCACTCATCATCTGTAAAACCATACAGATGTGAGAATGAAACCTTGTAAATACATACCCTTGGAGTAAGTATCTAATCGGGAAAATAGGTTTCTTTTAACAATGCACTGAAACATGAAAATGTTTCATAGGGGTATCTTGGTATTCATAGTAATGCCTCTTCCAAAATCCAATTCATGACTTTAATCGTATATCTCTTTGCCATCTCTCCAAATCCCTTTATTTGTCTGTAGTCGTTACCTTCTGTACATCTTCGTTAAGCTAAATGGTTTTCTTCCTTCCTTACCGTTCGGCACCAGCCTAAGGTTTGGAAGAAGATTATCCAGTAAGCATAATAGGTGTAACCTCCTAATCCTAGGAGTACTCACAACTTGAGAGAAGGTGATGATAAAAGACAACTGAATAATACCTTATTCTTTTAAAAGTGAAATAGGAGTGGCGATGAAGTACGTGGTTTGGTCGTGAATGATATCAGTCTCAATTTACTTTGCTCTCTTTCAAATCCCTTTATTTTGTCTTTACATATTACATTCTGCACACCCTACTTAGGCTAATTGGTTTTCTTCATTCCCTACCTTTCGGCACCTGCCTATGGTTTGGAATAAGACTATCCAATAAGCTTAATAGGTGTACTCTCCTAAACCAAGGAGCCCTCGCAACCTGAGAGAAGGTGATAATAAAAGACAACTGAATAAACCAATTCTTTTTCTCCTGAACCTTGATCCATCCTCGAAGAAATCCCTTCGAGTTCGTATATAACCATACGATGGATCTATCCAATGGAAGTGGATGTCCGTAATAATACGGGGTGTTCTGAGAAATCCAAAGTTAAAAGAAGGAGTGGCAATGACTTATGCAACTTAGATAATCCAAAAGCCAGTATTTTAAGAAGGTTCGGTCAACTTGGTCACTGAGTCATAGTCTAGGGTTGGTCAAAGGTTGGTGTCAAAGAGAGAGAGAAAAGAAACACTCTGCGTGCACTCTAACCTAGATCAGAATGGTTATCATTTTATCTAATCCGGAAACCTCCCATTGTCCGATCAAATTCTCCTCCAAACCTGAAAGAAAAATAAATCGGGATCACCTGAAGAGTAAACCAACTCATCAGTGGGAATCGGGATCCAACTCTCATCACATGATAACGTGATGGAATGCATCCACGTTACTCATACTCCAAAAGGTATGCGCATACTTGGCAAGTTTCAGTTTCTTTAGAAACTCCCAATATGAATTTTTACCCCATGCTCTTATGACCTTGGCGTTAGGTCAAAATGTCATAAGTCACATGACAAGTTCTACCCGTCACTATCTTGTTAATTTGAACCCACTCGCACATGCCCTTGGCGTTAGGTCAAAATGGCAGAACGGCTGTCCCAAACCAGCTCATCTATCTATGCAACAAATGAATACCCAGCAACTACCAAACACTATGCCTTGGTGTTAGGTCAAAATACATAGCTTGAATACTACTGAATACCCAAAAGAAATGATGGAGGGCTACGGCTGGTTTTTGGCGAAAAACCTTTAACGTAGTGAACTTGATATCGCTGAAGGAACCTGATAGCTTTTTATAAAAATATAGTGGCGAAAACCTTTTGCTAAAGAGGTCACTCTCGGTGAAGGGATCTCGGGTCTTTCCTCGTGGAATGAGGTGCAGGATATTCCACTGAATACCGCGATGCAAAGCAACTTGTAATCGACTATAGTGAAGTTATTACCCTGACGCAAACTTCTGTTCAAGTGTACTATAGGCAAGGGATATCAGCCCTTGCCTCATCAAATGAGGTGCTAGATATTCACACCGAATACTGCTATGCATAACAAAAGAAAACGTCATTGTAATAAAACTTTTTTAAAATTGTTCCAACAACTCAAAATAGGTTTGTTTTCCTTTGCATTGATAAGTATCAATGCAGTCCCATCATCAATCACACCAGAAAAGAACGAAAATAAAATGTACGTATTGTTAGTGTATATGCCCTAGGGGCCATTATTGTATCATACTAGTTTGTATATTACTTAATGGAAGCTTGGGATTTTCACATGTATATAACAGTCTTGCTAAACATGGTAGTATGCTACTTGGTTTTTCTATCTTAATATGTAAGTATACGTATTGATAGAGCTCTTAGGATCTTGCTTGACTACCAGCGTTGTGATGGCAGTGACACTAGTGGGGGCTGGGTAGTCTACAGGCACATCCTTATTCAGGTCCCTAGTCGTAGGATTATCGAGACAGGGCATCGATACTCCGGAGTAGACTAGTGTGTACGCTTCTCATCCCAGTTGGGGAGATGGTCTGTCCCACAGCCGTCAGTACGTCATACTGGAGATAGTATACAGGTGCTCGTTGGGTTACGGGTTCACCGGACAGGACTCATAGGGAACTGTTGGTTGGTTTTATACCAGTCATCAGTTAACAGTTCCCAAGTGACATGAGTACAGCATAGTCCGCAGACTTGACACTGCTGCTTCGCCTCGAGTGTGTTCCCACTGTTCTTAGATTACTACCCTACCAGGGCTCAAAGGAGTCGTGCAAATAGGTAGCAGTTGGGTGCAGTCCCGAAGCACTTGGAGGCAGTAGCGGTTAGATAGGATTCGTCTCTCCCGGTATTGGGAGTCGATATCGTGCTGTGTCAGGGAGCCATTACGCAAAGTCCCTGGCCAGGGCAAGCGAGATTTGCTGGTAGGTTCCAGTAGTTTCTCACGGTGTAATGGGCTTCGCTCCGACACGACTTATTCCGCTTTTAGGGGACTGACGCTTGCCGCCCCCCTAGGCCGGATATGCGATAGTCTTAGACGAACAGACCGGACTGTACGGAGATTGTCACAGCAGGCTCAGTAGGAGTTCGGATGGGTTTCCTCATCGGCCTTCTTAGCGACATCTACCTGGGGACCGTTACGTACAGCTAGTGCCGCTTGCGGTCTGTGGTTAAACCCACTGCCAGCGTAGTAGTCGAGTCTCTAGAGTCCCACACAGAGAGTTTCCTACTCCAGGCGAAACGATATAGAGGTCGTATTGTTTTAGTACAAAGGGTTCGGACGCATACGTGTGTTTACACACGTACGTCGTTCGGACAGTTTTTACCAGTCGGCTTTGGTTTAAGCTAGTTACTGGTATCCGGTTATTGTATTTTTACAGTCTAAAGTTTTTCCGTGTTTTCACGGATAGGAGGGGCGTTCTCGTAATTGCGTGAGAAGCTTCTAGAAGGTGATGACTAAGGAGGTTAAGGTGGCATATACAATGAATGAGATTAGTGAGTCATATGGATGATTCATCCATGTCATTAATGCATCATAAATGCTTAATGACTCATGGATGTGAATCATCACTAGATATTATCAAGCATGGTTGTTAAATTGATTTATTTTCTTTTCTTGATAAAAAGAAATGCTTGATATATATTATCATATCTCATTTTCTCACTTCATTATTATCCTCACATTCTCTCTCCTCAAGCTCTCTCTCTTCAAACCCTAATCCTACCCTCTCATATTTTGAGTACAAGGATTAGATAGACTAAACAATCCATAACCCTCACTCTATATCATCTATCTTCTTTGATTAGCAATTAAAGAAGGTTAGTTGCCTCAAGTTTAGAGGCTAAGCTTGGAGTTTTGCTCTCGGGTGGATCGTCTACTACATAGAGAAGGCCGAGGAGGACGAGGAGATCGTAAAGATGAAGGACTTGGTTCGTTAGGTATAATCCCTAAGCATAGTAGTTTAGAAATACTATGTGTTCGGTTAGTTATCGTTTAGCTTCGATTTAAGCGGTTAGTCGATGTTCGTTCACTAAGCAAGTTCGTTTTTTGAAAATTCCGCCTCCCCACAAGAAAATTGGGGTGTTGTACATCGACTTACAGTGGTATCAGAGCCTCACTAAACAATAAATAACTTACTTGCAAATTTGTACGAATTTCGAACGGAAAAACGAAACCGGAAAACCCCAAAATATCAAGTTTCTGTCGAATTTTAAATGAAGTCCTAAAATTTTTCAGGGAGGTTCAGAAAGCTTGAAAAGACAACAGGAGAACACCCAAGAAAATTGGGCCCATGACTCGGCTAAAGCGCCGCGGAAGCGCGGTGGATCCCACCGATCCGCCGCGGTTCCGCCGCCGAGTTGCCGAGTCATGAACCCAAATTTCTTGTGTGGGTCCCCTGTGATATTTGGTATTTTCTGGAATTTTTAATATTTGCTCAGGTTTCAGATTAACAGGAAAGTATTGGAGCAAAATTAAAAGTGTTTAATCGATCAAAATTGTACGGTATTTGCTTATTGGATTATATCTGTGTTTGTATAATGTGTTCGTAAACCTCCCCTAACTGCTAGTATGTCGGTTGGCAGGGGGTTGCACATTTCTGTTAGTATATATGCCCTAGAGGCCATTACTGTATCATACTAGTTTGTATATTACTTAATGGATGCTTGGGATATTCACCTTGTATATACAATCTTGCTCAAAATAGTAGTATGCTACTTGGTTTGTTTCTACTTCAATGTGTACATGTGTTTATATTTTGTATATCGCCCATACACATTAGTGGAGCCCTTAGGATCTTTGCTTGATTACCAGCGATGTGATGGCCGTCACACTAGTGGGGCTGGGTAATCTATAAGCACATCCTTATGCAGGTCCCTGGTCGCAGGACTATCGAGACAGGGCATCGATACTCTGGAGTAGACCAGCGCATGCGCTTCTCATCCCAGTGTGGGAGACGATCTGTCCCACAGCCGTCAGTACGTCGTACTTGAGATAGTATGCGGTTGCTCGTTAGGTTACGGGTACACTGGACAGGACTCGTCGGGAACTGACTAGTTGGTATTATACCTATCGTCAGTTATCAGTTCCCAGGTGACATGAGTACAGCTTAGTCCGCTGACTTGACACTGTCACTCCGCCTCGAGTGTGTTCCCACTGTACTTTGATCACTACCCTACCACGGCTCAAAGGAGTCATGCAAACAGGTAGTGGTTGGGTGCAGTCCCGAAGCACTTGGAGGCAGTGACGGTTAGACAGGATTCATCTCTCCCTGTATTGGGGGTTGACATCGCGCTGTGTCTAGGAGAGCCATTACACGAGTAGTCCCTGGCCAGGGCAAACTAGACATACTGGTAGGTTTCCAGTGTTATCTCAGGGTGTTTTGGGCTTCGCTCCGGCACGACTTGTACCGCTATTGGGGGACTGACGTTTACCGCCCCTAGGCCCGCCATGCGATGTATCAGACGAACAGACCGGACTGTACGGAGAATGTCACACTCAGGCTCAGTAGGAGTTCAGATGGGTTTCGCCTCGTCGGTCTTCTTGTCGGCACTACCTGGGGACCGTTACGCACAGCTAGTGCCGCTTGCGGTCTGTAGTTAAACCCACTGCCAGCGTAGTGTCGAGTCTTTATAGTCCCACACAGAAAGCTTTTCGCCTTTAGGCAAAAGAGTAGAGGTCGCATGGTATTGCGACAGGTCGCATGGTATTGCGACAGGGTTCGGTCACATCCGTGCACTTGTGCACGTACAGTGTCCGGACAGTTTACACTAGCGGGCTTTGGTTTAAGCCAGATCCTAGTGTACCTTTTGGGATTGGATTTATCCAGTGTGCATTCGTGTTCCTCGGAACGCCGATGCGGGTGTGTATGCACAGTTGACAGGGAGGCAGAGGCAGCGGATTCTCATTAGGGTTGTTGACAGTTGACCGTTGACTATTTGACTTTTTGCTCAACCCTAATGAGAATATGATATGTGATTAACTATTATATTAATTAAGTATTATGGTGATATGGTTGTTGACTTTGTTGACTTGTTGACTTTTGTTGACTTGTTGACTTTGTTAACTTGTTGACTTTTGTTGACTTGTTGACTTTGTTGACCGGTTGACTAGGCTTGACTAGTTGACCATCATGATAACCATAGCCATCATTTCATGGAAAAGACTTTTTCTTGCTTGCTCATTTGTGTAAAATGAGTGCATGAAATGATATGGTTATGGTTGCTTCAAACCATCACATAAGACCTTTTTAGTATGATGAGTTATCATGACTTTGGATTATGAGAGGGTGAAAGACAAAAGAGAGCCTCATTCTTTCTTGCTCATTCTCTCTCTTGTTCTTGAGCTCTCCTTTTGCTCTCACCCTTTTGCTCTTGCTCCCTCTCTTTAATCTATGGTTCTCTTGTCGCATGAGTTGAGAATCAAGAACCATAGATAAAATCCCATTCTAATTCTTCTCTACTCATTCTAGTTCACTAGGTTTAGCAAACCAAGTGAACTAGTTTCTTCAAAGAACGAAGAAGGAGCTAAAGGTTGGAGCTTTCAGGTGGATCTATCTTCGGCGTACGGAGACGACGAGAAGAAGCCAATCGGACCATCATCGGAGCTTGAAGACGAAGGAGTTCAAGACAAGCAAGGTATAACCCCCTAACCGAGTAGCTAGAAACTCCTAGTTAAGTTGTTAGATAGATGTTTAACCAAGATCCGGGTTTTAGGTCCATGTTACCACCTCCGTAAAAATCGTTTTTTACCAAATTCCGCATTCCCGAAAGTACCGGGAGAGGTAGCATGGACTTACAGTGGTATCAGAGCCTAGTTAAACTCTATCTAACTTGTTAGCAAGTAACTAGAAGATCGATCAAAGAAAAAGTCCCGAAAACGAACCCCGAAAATTTGCAGTTTCTGTCGATTTTTTTACTGTTCAAAAGTTGATTATTTTAACACCTAAAATCGGCTCAGGGTTTTTAAAAGACACTGTAGAAAAATCACCAACTGATTCCCCTAAACGAGCGCGGAAACGCGGCAATAGCTTGCTATTGCCGCGGTTCCGCGGCCTCCTTGCCCCCTCTCTTGTGTTTCTTTGCTACAGTGTGCTTCTGGGGGTATTTTGGGATTTTTGGAATATATATTTTCAACCCAGATTTTCCAGAACGAAAAATTTACTTTGGGGTCCCGAAAATCCGTATTTTTGATCGAACTTCTAAAAGAATTAAGCTAACGGGTTTTCTGTAATGTGATATTTGTATTGAACGTCTACTAATCGCTATATGTCGATTAGTGGGGGTTATACAAATCTGTGATCTGTAATGTTGCTGGAATGTGGATATGAATATGTTGGATTGTCGCGGGTGAATAGCCGGGGGTTGTGAGACGAGAGTTTTCTTTTCTTTCAATTCATGTAAATTTGTAAATTGATGTAATAATTATTTGTATGGCCGCACAACCGGGTCGGGGTTGTAGCCGTCATTGTATAATTTCTTTTTACTGTTTTTGCTCCTAGGATAGACCCATGGAGGGGGTGCACAAACTACCGGGTATGCCGAAGTGTCGAGTGGCCTACTCATGGAGATGAGGGAGGTTGCTACGCTTCGGGTACTTGGCGGGTAGTTTGCCGCACCCGTAGGGGTCTTGGGTGGGGTTTTGGCTATTCACCGCGACCGTGTAATCTGTTTTTGTTACAGGCTCGTGCGAATTACAGATTCCTAGTATATCCAATGTATTCATCTGTGATCTGAAATGTTTATCATTGCAGTATATCTATATATGATATTATTTAGGCGTTGCTTATGTTTTACAGCCGCGCTAGCCCAGCCCCCGCTCTGTCGTTAGTTAAGTAACCTAACGGGTAATGACGGGGCCCCGTGGCGAATGCGAATGGCATAAGCGTACGTCATATTTTGGTTGTTTTCTGCAATGGTAGGATTAAATGATGGGACGCATTAAAAGAACTAATGCAAGAATATCACGCATTAAAAGAACTAATGCAAGATAATAAACCAAGTTAAAGTCGTTGGAACACTTTCGAAAAACCACTCGGTTCTTTTCAAAACAAACTTTTAAAATACGGAGTTTGAGCAACTCCATTTAAAAGCTATCTCGTTCCATCGACCAAATCAAGTTCACTACATTCACGGTTTTGCCAAAACCATCCGTAGCCCTCCATCATTTCAGTTAAATATTCGGTAGTATTCAAGCTATGTATTTTGACCTCACGCCAAGGCATAGTGATTGGTAGCTGCCGTATATTTATCTGTTGCATAGATAGAATGCGTTGGTTTGAGACAGTCGTACTGCCATTTTGGCCTACGTCAAGGGTATGTACGGGTGGGTTCAAATTAACCTGGATAATGATGGGACGAACTTGACATGTGACTTATGGCATTTTGACCTCACGCCAAGGTCATAAGAGCATGGGGCAAAAATCCACATCGGGAGTTTCATAAGTACTGAAACTTGCTAGATTTGCATACCATTTGGAGTGTGATGATTCTGGTAGGATTCCTTCAGTTTTGTCATGCAATGATATTTGGATCCCGATCCTACTGTGAGTATATGCTACTCCTCGGGAAATTTCTCACTTAACGATCAATGCTATAAACCTAGTAGGTGCCTAGAAAGGTGTTAGCAGGGCTACGCCCCCAGGGAAAAGAGGTTCTTTAATTAAGGAACTTCGCGAAAGCGTTGGAAAACCTCCCTCGAAGTACCGACACCAGTCTGGCTGAACGGTTAAGCAAGTATTGTACGGTGGGATTGATCCTGACTAATTCTTCCTTTATGGTTTGAGGAGGGATTCGAGAAACAGTGGGAGCCATCCTGTTTAGACAAACTAAAAACCACTCTAAACTTGCAAGAGCATCATGCTGAGTGTTTCTTCTTCTCTCTCCTAATTGCAGCGACCAATCAACATGACTGGACTTAAGTTACTCCTAGATAAAAACAAACTGACAGGGCCAAACTACAAAGATTGGCTCAGGAATGTCAAGATAGCAATCACTTACGACAAGCTGGGGTATCTTCTTACCACCAAAGCTCCCCCTGTCCCTGGTCCAACTTCCAGCGTCGCGGATAAGGAAATCCGCAAGACTTGGGAGATTGATAGCGCGAAGGCCAAATGCCTCCTGCTTGCCTCGATGGACAACGAACATCAGAGGAGGCACGAGAATATGGACATGGAATCCATATTGCTTCATACAAAAGAACTGTATGGAGAGCAATCTCGTATCGCAAGATACGAAGCGTCGAAAAAGTTATTTTCGACAAGAATGGCCGTCGGATCATCAGTAGCCGAGCACGTGCTAAAGATGATCGGCTACATTGAGGAGCTCGCAGACCTAGGGATCACATTGGAGAGTGAGCTATATACGGATATAGTTCTCCAGTCCCTTCCTTCCACTTACGCCCAGTTTATACTGAACTTCAACTTACAAGAAAAAGAGGTTGAACTTTCAGAGCTCCTCAACATGCTGAGGAGCGCAGAGGGCACCCTACAGAAAGGTAGGGATACATCCACTTTGTTTGTAGGAGGATCATCTTCTTCTAGGTCCAAGGCGAAAGCCAAGGGAAAGAAGAAGAAGGCCCCCGCCAAACCAAGGGGCGGTGTTAGTAAAGTGGATATGAAGGGAAAAAGTAAAGCAACAAAGATAGCGGGGAAGCTTGTGGATAAGGAAGAATGCTTCTATTGTCATAAGAAAGGACACTGGAAGAATGATTGCAGGGCCTGGAAGGCCAGAACACAGGAATTGAAGCAGGTTGCAGCTTCAGCTTCAGGTGTGTATGTTATTGAAAACTGTCTTTCAATAAACTCTACTTCCTGGGTATTGGATACCGGATCAGGATCTCATATCTGTAATTCTTTGCAGGCGTTGAGAAACCGTAGGGTTTTGAAGGCAGGTGACATGACCCTCAGAGTTGCGAACGGAGCTAGCATGGATGCTAAAGCCGTGGGGGACTATCACCTGGGAATGTCAGATGGACATGTTTTGGTTTTGCGTAATTGCTTTTTTGTACCCAACGCAACTTGTAATATCATTTCTGTATCTTTAGTTTCTAAAGAAGGTTATGAATTTGCGTTTGTAAGTAATGTTGTAAACATTCACCTTAATCAAGTTTTGATTGGGTCAGGTACATTGAGTAATGGTATATACGTATTGAACCAACCACAGATTTTCAATGTCCAGAATATACACAAAAGAAAGTCTCCAGAAATAAATCAGACTTTCTTGTGGCATTGTAGATTGGGTCACATCAATGAGAGAAGGTTGACGAAGTTACATACAGAAGGGTATTTGAATGCGTTCGAATATCAGTCGTATGCCACTTGTCAATCCTGTCTCAAAGGAAAGATGACAAAGACTCCGTTTACTGGACATGGAGTAAGAGCGAGCGAGCTCTTGGGACTCGTACACAGTGACGTGTGCGGTCCAATGTCTACACATGCCCGAAGCGGACATTCTTACTTCATTACTTTTACGGATGACTTCTCAAGGTACGGTTATGTCTTCTTAATGAAACATAAGTCCGAGGCCTTTGGAAAATTCCAGGAGTATAAGAATGAAGTAGAGAAACAGACCGGCAAAAGTATTAAGATTCTAAGATCGGATCGAGGTGGAGAATACTTAAGTGCCGAGTTCCTGGACTATTTAAAAGAGAACGGAATTCTCTTTCAGCTTACTCCTCCATACACCCCGCAATATAACGGTGTATCGGAGAGACGGAACCGCACCCTATTGGATATGGTGCGGTCCATGATGAGTAACGCTGAGTTACCGCGATCATTCTGGGGGTATGCGCTAGAATCAGCTGCATACCTTTTGAACCGAGTTCCGACTAAATCTGTGCCTACCACCCCATATGAAATGTGGAGTGGGAAGAAACCCTATCTTCAATATCTGAAGATCTGGGGATGTCCAGCTTTTGTCAAAAAGCAGCATGCGGACAAACTCGAGGCACGCTCAGTACTGTGCAAGTTTGTGGGATACCCAAAGAACACCAGGGGGTATCTTTTCTACTACGCAGAGGAACAAAAAGTCCTTGTTTCTCGTAATGCCCACTTTCTAGAACACCAGTTCTTGGAAAAGAAAAATAGTGGGAGCGCAGTGGAACTGGAAGAAATTCCAGAACCACAGACTATTACTGAAAGGTTAGTGGAACCAGAGGGTTCAACAAAACAGGACATTCCTACGCCGCTCCGCAGGAGTAGTAGGCAGTCTCATCCGCCCGAGAGATACTGCGGTTTTCTCATAGACGGGGATAGAGAGGATTGCATCATAGATTATGATGAGCCTACTAGCTTCCAGCAGGCCGTTCAGAGCGTTGACTCAGTGAAATGGCTGGATGCAATGCGGACCGAAATGGAGTCCATGTACACCAACAAGGTATGGACGTTGGACATTGCTCCAGACGGGGTAAAACCCGTAGGATGCAAGTGGATCTTCAAAAGGAAGATTGGTGTAGATGGACAGGTTGAGACCTATAAAGCTAGGCTGGTAGCAAAGGGTTTTCGTCAAAGACCTGGCTTGGACTATGACGAAACCTTTTCTCCAGTAGCCATGCTGAAATCCATTCGGATCCTTCTTGCCATTGCTGCCTTCCACGATTATGAGATCTGGCAAATGGACGTAAAGACAGCTTTTCTAAATGGAAATTTAGAGGAGTGTGTCTATATGGACCAGCCAGAGGGTTTCATTCAGAGTGGGAGCAGCGGAAAGGTGTGCAAGTTGCTTAAGTCCATCTATGGACTAAAGCAGGCATCGCGGAGTTGGAACATCTGCTTTGATGAGACGGTCAAAGAATTTAGCTTTATCAAAAATCCAGATGAACCATGCATCTATAGTAGATTTGTAGCGAGAACTGTAGTATTCCTCGTTTTATACGTGGATGACATTCTCTTAATAGGAAATGACATTCCTATGCTACAATCTGTCAAGGGGTTCTTGTCACACAAGTTCTCCATGAAAGACCTGGGTGATGCCTCGTACATTCTGGGTATCCGGATCTACCGTGACAGATCCAAGAAGATATTAGGACTTTCTCAGTCCAGGTACATCGACACCATACTGAAGAGATTCAGTATGGAAGATTCCAAGCGCGGTAACCTACCGGCTTGTCACGGGATCACCCTCTCTAAAGAGATGTCTCCCAAGACTGATTTGGAGAGGGATCGCATGTCTATTATACCCTACGCTTCTGCGGTAGGCTCTATAATGTATGCGATGTTGTGTACCAGACCGGATGTAGCTTATGCACTGAGTGTGGTAAGCCGGTATCAGTCAAACCCTGGGGAGAAACACTGGATAGCGGTAAAGAACATTCTCAAGTACCTGAGAAGGACTAAGGAGATGTTCTTGGTGTATGGCGGAAAAGACCTCCAGATCGAGGCCTTTGCTGACTCCAGCTTCCAAAGTGACAAGGATGATTCCAAGTCCATGTCGGGTTTTGTCTTTACCCTCAATGGAGGGGCGGTGTGTTGGAAGAGTTCCAAACAGGAAACCGTTGCAGACTCGACGATGGAAGCGGAATACATCGCTGCATCTGATGCCGCAAAAGAAGCTTTCTGGATGAGGAAGTTCTTGAAAGAACTTCAGGTGGTTCCGTCCATTGTTGATCCAATACCTCTGTATTGCGACAACAACGGGGCTATAGCTTTAGCGAAGGAACCCAGGTCCCATCAGAGATCCAGGCACATCTTAAGGCGGTATCACCTGATCAGGGAGATCGTGGATCGCCAGGAGATCGAGGTTCGGAGAGTCGCTTCAGAAGATAACACTGCAGATCCATTCACCAAGGCCTTGCCCCAGACTCAGTTCGAGCGGCTGATCGAGATGATAGGTCTTCGATACGCCAGTACATGGCCTTAGTGCAAGTGGGAGATTGTTAGTGTATATGCCCTAGAGGCCATTACTGTATCATACTAGTTTGTATATTACTTAATGGATGCTTGGGATATTCACCTTGTATATACAATCTTGCTCAAAATAGTAGTATGCTACTTGGTTTGTTTCTACTTCAATATGTACATGTGTTTATATTTTGTATATCGCCTATACACATTAGTGGAGCCCTTAGGATCTTTGCTTGATTACCAGCGATGTGATGGCCGTCACACTAGTGGGGCTGGGTAATCTATAAGCACATCCTTATGCAGGTCCCTGGTCGCAGGACTATCGAGACAGGGCATCGATACTCCGGAGTAGACCAGCGCATGCGCTTCTCATCCCAGTATGGGAGACGGTCTGTCCCACAGCCGTCAGTACGTCGTACTTGAGATAGTATGCGGGTGCTCGTTAGGTTACGGGTACACTGGACAGGACTCGTCGGGAACTGACTAGTTGGTATTATACCTATCGTCAGTTATCAGTTCCCAGGTGACATGAGTACAGCTTAGTCCGCTGACTTGACACTGTCACTCCGCCTCGAGTGTGTTCCCACTGTACTTTGATCACTACCCTACCATGGCTCAAAGGAGTCATGCAAACAGGTAGTGGTTGGGTGCAGTCCCGAAGCACTTGGAGGCAGTGACGGTTAGACAGGATTCGTCTCTCCCGGTATTGGGGGTTGACATCGCGCTGTGTCTAGGAGAGCCATTACACGAGTAGTCCCTGGCCAGGGCAAACGAGATATACTGGTAGGTTTCCAGTGTTATCTCAGGGTGTTTTGGGCTTCGCTCCGGCACGACTTGTACCGCTATTGGGGGACTGACGTTTACCGCCCCCTAGGCCCGCCATGCGATGTATCAGACGAACAGACCGGACTGTACGGAGAATGTCACACTCAGGCTCAGTAGGTGTTCAGATGGGTTTCGCCTCGTCGGTCTTCTTCTCGGCACTACCTGGGGACCGTTACGCACAGCTAGTGCCGCTTGCGGTCTGTGGTTAAACCCACTGCCAGCGTAGTGTCGAGTCTTTAGAGTCCCACACAGAAAGCTTTTCGCCTTTAGGCAAAAGAGTAGAGGTCGCATGGTATTGCGACAGGTCGCATGGTTTTGCGACAGGGTTCGGTCACATCCGTACACTTGTGCACGTACAGTGTCCGGACAGTTTACACTAGCGGGCTTTGGTTTAAGCCAGATCCTAGTGTACCTTTTGGGATTGGATTTATCCAGTGTGCATTCGTGTTCCTCGGAACGCGGATGCGGGTGTGTATGCACAGTTGACAGGGAGGCAGAGGCAGCGGATTCTCATTAGGGTTGTTGACAGTTGACCGTTGACTATTTGACTTTTTGCTCAACCCTAATGAGAATATGATATGTGATTAACTATTATATTAATTAAGTATTATGGTGATATGGTTGTTTACTTTGTTGACTTGTTGACTTTTGTTGACTTGTTGACTTTTGTTGACTTGTTGACTTTGTTGACCGGTTGACTAGGCTTGACTAGTTGACCATCATGATAACCATAGCCATCATTTCATGGCAAAGACTTTTTCTTGCTTGCTCATTTGTGTAAAATGAGTGCATGAAATGATATGGTTATGGTTGCTTCAAACCATCACATAAGACTTTTTTAGTATGATGAGTTATCATGACTTTGGATTATGAGAGGGTGAAAGACAAAAGAGAGCCTCATTCTTTCTTGCTCATTCTCTCTCTTGTTCTTGAGCTCTCCTTTTGCTCTCACCCTTTTGCTCTTGCTCCCTCTCTTTAATCTATGGTTCTCTTGTCTCATGAGTTGAGAATCAAGAACCATAGATAAAATCCCATTCTAATTCTTCTCTACTCATTCTAGTTCACTAGATTTAGCAAACCAAGTGAACTAGTTTCTTCAAAGAACAAAGAAGGAGCTAAAGGTTGGAGCTTTCAGGTGGATCTATCTTCGGCGTACGGAGACGACGAGAAGAAGCCAATCGGACCACCATCGGAGCTTGAAGACGAAGGAGTTCAAGACAAGCAAGGTATAACCCCCTAACCGAGTAGCTAGAAACTCCTAGTTAGGTTGTTAGATAGATGTTTAACCAAGATCCGGGTTTTAGGTCCATGTTACCACCTCCGTAAAAATCGCTTTTTACCAAATTCCGCATTCCCGAAAGTACCGGGAGAGGTAGCATGGACTTACAATTTCTGTAATGGTTTTATCTGTTTGTGCATATGAACTGTATTGGACTGTTGTGGTGTATAGCCGGGGTTATGAGATAGGTTATTATTTAATTCATTTGATGTAAACGTAATTTGTTGTAATATTATTTTTGCGGGGCACATCCAGGTTGCGGTTGTAGCCACCTTTGTATTATTTCATTTTACTTTTTTTGCTCCTAGGACAGATCTAAGGTGGGGTACACAAACTGCCGGGCGGGTAGTTTGCCGTACCCGTAGGGATCTTGGGTGGGGTAATGGCTATTCATCACAACTGTGTTATCCGTCTTTTCTTGCAGGCTCAAAAGAAATACGGATTGCTTGCAAATCCAATTAAGTTCATCTGTGTTCTGGAATGTATATCATTGCGTCAGACGAATGTAAAATATCTATATATATGATATCTATTTTAGACGTCACTTATGTTTTACACCCGCGCTAGCCCAGTCCCCGCTCTGTCGTTAGTTAAGTAACCTAACGGGTGATGACGGGACCAAGTGGCGAATGCGGATGGCATAAGAGGACGTCATATTTTCGTTGTTTTATGCAATGATAGGTTAATGATGGGACGCATTATCTATAATGCAAAGAAAATAAACCAAGTTTAAATCGTTGGAACAATTTAAAAGAAACCACTCGGTTATTTTTAAAACAGATATTTTTAAATGCGGAGATTTAACCACTCCTTTTAAAAGCTATCAGGTTCCTTCGGTTATATCAAGTTCACTACGTTCACGGTTTCGCCAAAACCAGTCGTAGCCCTCCGTCATTTCATTTGGGTATTCAGTAGTATTCAAGCTATGCATTTTGGCCAAAGTCAAGGCATAGTGTTTGGTAGCTGCTGGGTTTTCATTTGTTGCATAGATAGATGAGTTAGTTTGGGACAGTCGTATTATCATTTGACCAAAGTCAGGGATATATACGGATGGGTTCAAATTGACAAGATAATGACGGGTAGAACTTGACATATGATTTATGACATTTTGACCAAAGCCAAGGTCATAAGAGCATGGGGTAAAAACTTATATCGGGAATTTCTAAAGAAACTGAAATTTGCAAAGAGATGCATACCATTTTGAGTTTGATGAATGTTGGTAGCATTCCTACAACATTATCAGACGATGATATTTGGATCCCGATCCTACTGTGAGTATATGCTACTTATCAGGATATTTGTCACTTAACGAT
Organism: Agapanthus africanus; assembly: GCA_030015575.1. Lineage (NCBI taxonomy): Eukaryota > Viridiplantae > Streptophyta > Magnoliopsida > Asparagales > Amaryllidaceae > Agapanthus > Agapanthus africanus. The sequence goes on from JASDDO010000029.1 coordinate 289,689,626, forward strand.
CAATGCTATAAACCAAGTAGGTGTCTAGAAAAGTGTCAGCGGGGCTACGCCTCCAGAGAAAAGAGGTTCTTAAATTAAGGAACTTCGCGAAAGCGTTGGACAACCTCCCTCGAAGTATCGAGACTGGCCTGGCTGAACGGTTAAGCAAGTATTGTACGGTGAAAATAGTTCTGGCTAATTTCTCCTTTTTGGTTTGAGGAGGGATTCGAAAAACAGTGGGAGCCATCCAGTTTAGATAAACTAAAAACCACTCTAAACTTGCAAGAGCATCATGCTAAAGTGTTTTCTTCTCTCTCTCCTAATTGCAGCGACCCTGAAAATGACTGGACTTAAGTTACTTTTAGAGAAAAATATACTGACGGGGCCAAACTATAAAGATTGGCTGCGAAATGTCAAAGTGGCCTTAACCTACGACAAATTGGGGTATGTCCTCACCACTAAGGCACCTGAGGCCCCAGGTCCCAAATCCAGTAATGCGGATAAGGAAATCCGCAAAACCTGGGATTTAGATTGCGCGAAAGCCAAGTGCATTGTGCTTGCCTCAATGAACAATGAACATCAGAGGAGGCACGAGGATATGGACCTAGAATCCATATTTCTTCATACAAAAGATCTGTATGGGGAGCAATCTCATATAGCAAGATACGAGACCTCGAAGAAGCTGTTTCAAGCGAGGTTGGCTGTCGGATCATCGGTAGGTGAACATGTCCTAAAGATGATTGGCTACATTGAAGAGCTCGCAAACCTGGGAACAACTTTGGATAATGAGCTTTATACAGACCTTATTCTCTAGTCCCTTCCTATCACCTATGCCCAGTTTATACTGAACTTCAACATTCAAAGAAAAGAAGTTGAACTTTCAGAACTCCTTAACATGTTGAGGAGTGCAGAGGGCACCTTGCAGAAGGCAAGGGAAACACACACTATGTTTGTTCGCAGTGCTTCTTCTTCCGGGTCCAAGGCTAAGGCAAAAGGAAGGAAGAATAAGGCTGCCAACAAACCTAGAGGGGGTGTAAGTAAGATGGTAGGAAAGGGAAAGAAAAAGTTGCCGGTACCAGTAGTGGCTCAGGATGAGTGCTTCCATTGTCATAGGAAAGGGCACTGGAAGAAGGATTGCAAGGCGTGGATCGCCAACAAGAACCAAGGACCGAAGCAAGCTGTGGCTTCGACTTCAGGTGTGTTTGTAATTGAGAATTGTTTGTCAATCAACTCTACTTCCTAGGTATTGGATACCGGATCAGGATCTCATATTTGGAATTCATTGCAGGCACCGAGAAACCGTAGAGTGCTGAAGGAAGGTGATATGATCCTCAGGGTTGCTAACGGAACTAGCGTGGGAGCTGTGTCCGTCGGGGATTATCACCTAGGATTGACCAGTGGACACATTTTGGTTTTACATAACTGTTTTTGTGTACCTAGTTTGACGTGTAATATCATATCTGTTTCCTTGTTATTAAATAAAGGTTATGATTTCATGTTTGTAAGTGATGTTGTCAACATCCACCTTAATCATAGTTTGATTGGGTCCGGTACACTGGATAACGGTATATATGTCTTAAACCAAATCCAGATTTTCAATGTCCAGAACACACTAAAAAGAAAGTCTCCAGAATTAAATAAGGCTTTCTTATGGCATTGTAGACTATGTCATATCAATGAGACAAGATTAACTAAGTTACATAAAGAAGGATATTTGGACTCATTCGAATATCAAACTTATGCCACTTGCGAATCATGTCTCAAAGGAAAAATGACAAAAACTCCATTCACTGGACATGGAGTAAGAGCGAGCGAGCTCTTAGGACTCGTACACAGTGATGTATGTGGTCCAATGTCTACACATACGAGAGGTGGTTTTTCCTATTTCATTACTTTTACGGATGATTTCTCAAGGTATGGATTCATTTATCTGATGAAACATAAATCCGAGGCCTTTGAGAAATTCCAGGAATACAAGAATGAAGTGGAAAACCAAACAGGCAAAAGTATTAAGACACTGAGATCTGATCGAGGTGGAGAATACTTAAGTGCCGAGTTCCTAGGTTATCTAAAAGAGAAAGGAATTCTCTCTCAGCTTACTCCTCCATACACTCCACGGCATAACGGTGTATCGGAGAGACGGAATCGAACCCTATTGGATATGGTACGATCCATGATGAGTAATGCTGAGTTACCGCAATCTTTCTGGGGTTATGCGCTAGAGTCAGCAGCATATCTTCTGAACAGGGCTCCTACCAAGACTGTGCCTACCACTCCATATCAGATGTAGACTGGGAAGAAACCCCATCATCAACATATAAAGATTTGGGGATGTCCAGCTTTTGTTAAAAAGCAGCATGTGGACAAGCTCGAGGCACGATCAGTAAAATGTATGTTTGTAGGATATCCAAAGAACTCCAAGGGATATTATTTCTATTACGCAGAGGAACAAAAGATTTTAGTTTCTCGTAATGCCCATTTTCTAGAACAGCAGGTTTTAGAAAAGGATACAAGTGGGAGCGAAATAGAACTGGACGAAATTCCAGAACCACAAACTACTGCTGAAAGTTTGGTAGAACCAGTAGTTCAAGAAGAACTTGACATTCCCGCACCCCTCCGCAGAAGTAGTAGGCCGTCTCGTCCGCCTGAGAGATACTATGGTTTTCTCGTCGATGGGGATAGAGAGGACTGCATCATAGATGATGATGAACCTACTAGCTTCCAGCAGGTCATCCAGAGCGGCGACTCGGTACGATGGCTAGATGCAATGCGAAGCGAAATGGAGTCCATGTACACCAACAAAGTATGGACTTTGGACTTTTCTCCAGGTGAGGTAAAACCCATAGGATGCAAATGGATCTTCAAGAAAAAGATTGGTGTAGATGGGCAGGTGGAAACCTATAGGCTAGACTTGTTGCAAAGGGTTTTCGTCAAAGACCTGGTTTGGACTATGACGAAACTTTTTCTCCAGTGGCTATGCTCAAATCTATTCGTATCCTTCTTGCAATTGCTGCCTTCCATGATTATGAAATCTGGCAGATGGACGTAAAGACGGCCTTTCTGAATGGTAATTTAGAAGAGTGCGTCTATATGGATCAGCCAGAGGGTTTTGATCAGAGTGGGAGCAGCGGGAAAGTATGCAAGTTGCTAAAGTCCATTTATGGACTAAAGCAAGCATCGCGGAGTTGGAACATCTGTTTTGATGAAACAGTCAAAGAATATAACTTTATCAAAAATCCAGATGAACCGTGCATATATAGTAAAGTTGTAGCAAGAAGTGTTGTGTTCCTCGTATTATACGTGGATGACATTCTACTCATAGGAAATGATATTCCTATGCTACAATCCGTCAAAGGATTCTTGTCACACAGGTTCTCCATGAAAGACCTGGGTGATGCCTCTAACATTATGGGGATCCGGATCTATCGTGATAGATCCAAGAGGATGTTGGGACTTTCGCAGTCTAGGTATATCAACACTATACTGAAAAGATTCAGTATGGAAGATTCTAAGCGCGGTAATCTACCGGCTTGTCACGGAATCACTCTATCCAAAAAGATGTCTCCCAAGACTGATTTGGAAAGGGATCGCATGTCGATTATACCCTACGCTTCTGCGGTAGGCTCTATAATGTATGCGATGTTGTGTACCAGACCAGATGTAGCTTACACACTCAGCGTGGTAAGCCGGTATCAGTCTGACCCAGGGGAGAATCACTGGATAGCAGTAAAGAACATTCTCAAGTACCTGAGAAGGACTAAGGAGATGTTACTAGTTTACGGCGGAAAAGACCTCAAGTTAGAGGGCTTTGCCGATTCTGGCTTCCAGAGTGATAAGGACGATTCCAAGTCCATGTCGGGTTATGTCTTTATCCTCAATAGAGGGGCGGTGTGCTGGAAGAGCTCCAAGCAGGACACCGTTGCTGACTCGACTATGGAAGCGGAGTATATAGCTGCTTGTGATGCCGCAAAAGAAGCAGTCTGGATGAAGAAGTTCCTAACAGAACTTCAAGTGGTTCCTACCATAGTTGATCCAATGCCTCTGTATTGCGACAACAACGGAGCTATAGCTTTAGCGAAGGAACCAAGGTCCCATCAGAAGTCCAGACACATCTTGAGGCGGTATCACCTGATCAGGGAGATCATTGATCGTCCGGAGATCGAGGTTCGGAGAGTCGCTACTGAAGAGAACATTGCAGATCCATTCACGAAGGCCCTTCCTCAGACTCAGTTCGAGAGGCTACTCGAAATCATTGGACTTCGATATGCCAGTATATGGCCCTAGTGCAAGTGGGAGATTGTTAGTGTATAGCCCTAGGGGCCATTATTGTATCATACTAGTTTGTATATTACTTAATAGAAGCTTGGGATATTCACATGTATATAACAGTCTTGCTAAACTTGGTAGTATGCTACTTGGTTTTTCTATCTTAATATGTGAGTATACGTATTGATAGAGCTCTTAGGATCTTGCTTGACTACCAGCGTTGTGATGGCAGTCACACTAGTGGGGGCTGGGTAGTCTAAAGGCACATCCTTATTCAGGTCCCTAGTCGTAGGATTATTGAGACAGGGCATCGATACTCCGGAGTAGACTAGTGTGTACGCTTCTCATCCCAGTTGGGGAGATGGTCTGTCCCACAGCCGTCAGTACGTCATACTGGAGATAGTATACAGGTGCTCGTTGGGTTACGGGTTCACCGGACAGGACTCACAGGGAACTGTTGGTTGGTTTTATACCAGTCGTCAGTTAACAGTTCCCAGGTGACATGAGTACAGCATAGTCCGCAGACTTGACACTGCTGCTTCGCCTCGAGTGTGTTCCTACTGTTCTTAGATTGCTACCCTAGCACGGCTCAAAGGAGTCGTGCAAATAGGTAGCAGTTGGGTGCAGTCCCGAAGCACTTGGAGGTAGTAGCGGTTAGATAGGATTCGTCTCTCCCGTTATTGGGATTCGATATCGTGCTGTGTCAGAGAGCCATTACGCAAAGTCCCTGGCCAGGGCAAGCGAGATTTGCTGGTAGGTTCCAGTAGTTTCTCAGGGTGTAATGGGCTTCGCTCCGATACGACTTATTCCGCTTTTAGAGGACTGACGCTTGCCACCCCCTAGGCCGGATATGCGATAGTCTTAGACGAACAGACCAGACTGTACGGAGATTGTCACAGCAGGCTCAGTAGGAGTTCGGATGGGTTTCCTCATCGGCCTTCTTATCGACATCTACCTGGGGACCGTTACGTACAGCTAGTGCCGCTTGCGGTCTGTGGTTAAACCCACTGCCAGCGTAGTAGTTGAGTCTCTAGAGTCCCACACAGAGAGTTTCCTACTCCAGGCGAAACGATATAGAGGTCGTATGGTTTTACCACAAAGGGTTCGGACGCATACGTGTGTTTACACACGTACGTCGTTCGGACAGTTTTTACCAGTCGGCTTTGGTTTAAGCAAGTTACTGGTATCCGGTTATTGAATTTTTACAGTCTAAAGTTTTTCCGTGTTTTCACGGATAGGAGGGGCGTTCTCGTAATTGCACGAGAAGCTTCTAGAAGGTGATGACTAAGGAGGTTAAGGTGGCATATACAATGAATGAGATTAGTGAGTCATATGGATGATTCATCCATGTCATTAATGCATCATAAAAGCTTAATGACTCATGGATGTGAATCATCACTAGATATTATCAAGCATGGTTGTTAAATTGATTTATTTTCTTTTCTTGATAAAAAGAAATGCTTGATATATATTATCATATCTCATTTTCTCACTTCATTATTATCCTCACATTCTCTCTCCTCAAGCTCTCTCTCTTCAAACCCTAATCCTACCCTCTCATGTGTTGAGTACAAGGATTAGATAGAATGAACAATCCATAACCCTCACTCTATATCATCTATCTTCTTTGATTAGCAATTAAAGAAGGTTAGTTGCCTCAAGTTTAGAGGCTAAGCTTGGAGTTTTGCTCTCGGGTGGATCGTCTACTACATAGAGAAGGCCGAGGAGGACGAGGAGATCGTAAAGACGAAGGACTTGGTTCGTTAGGTATAATCCCTAAGCATAGTTGTTTAGAAATACTATGTGTTCAGTTAGTTATCGTTTAGCTTCGATTTAAGCGGTTAGTCGATGTTCGTTCACTAAGCAAGTTCGTTTTTTGAAAATTCCGCCTCCCCACCAGAAAATTGTGGTGTTGTACATCGACTTACACGTATATGCCATCCGCTTTCGTCACTGGGTCCCGTCATCACCCGTTAGGTTACTTAACTAACGACAGAGCGGGGACTGGACTAGCACGGGTGCAAAACATATACAACATCCAATAGTATATATACCAATATACAATAATCGCTCCAGGCATCATAATATGCAACAATATAGAAAAGTAATAAGCATCACAGAACAATACAGATAATCTGGGATCCCCGGGTTTCACAGAGCCGCTGCTGAAACCCGACGTTCCCCTGGTCGTGTGGATAGCCTGTGCAATGACACCTAGACCCCTATAGGTGCGGCAAGTTACCCGCCAAAACCTGAAGTGAGGCGGCCCCCTACAGCAAAGTGAATGGACCACCCAGCACTTCATGGAATCCGGTAGCTTGAGCACCCCTCCTTGGGTCAACCTGTACCCCCTATAAGTGCGGCGAATAGTCTGCCAATTCTAGAGTGATGCCCCTCTGCCTCTCAAAGCCATGAGATGCGGACCCGTTGCCCTCCAGAACCCGGCTATCCATGCATTCCATCGTGGGGTAAACCTAGTACAGAAATAAATAATAGTACAACAGGTACATCGACCGCAACCTGATCATGCCCCAAAAGAATATAATACAACAGGCGGTGACGGCAGTCCATATGTTGGACGCTCGTCCCGCAATATCAAATGTACAAATAAAACCAATCTGTACTATCATTGCATACTGCTATCCACCACGACAAATCCGCAACATCACAACACAACACAGAACATCAACGCGAATGTCACGTTTGCAAACCCGTCTAAAAGAACTATAGCAATCAGACGCGGTTTACCGATCAAATGACATTCCCGATCGGAGATATAATGTAAGTACTGAAAACTAACATGTTTAAATTTCAATCGACTAAATATCAAGAAGTGGGCCCCACGAACATCTGTTGAACAATAACAAAATCTGGGCCCAAAAGATATATACCAAAAACCCCAAATTCCAACAGAGAAGACACTGTGCAAATTTTGTGCATTGATTCAATAGAATGGCCGCGGATGCGCGGCCAAACCATGGGTTTGGCCGCGATTCCGCGGCAGTTTGGTGGAATCACGTGCTCAAATTTGGTCGGTGTGCTTAGAAAACCCTGCACAGATTTCTGTGATATGTAGAATAATTTTAGGACTCCATTTAAAATCGACAGAAACTGTGATGCTTGAAAATTGCAGTTTTTGATTTCCGGTTCAATCGATATTTTAAACGCGTTAGCACAAGTTAGTATAGCATAATGGTGAGGCTCTGATACCACTGTAAGTCTACGGTAGCGCCCCGGCCGTCTACAGACACCAAATGCGGAACAAAAACTTTTTAACTGGCGCTATCGTATACTATAACCCGGATCTGCCATTATAGCTAAACTAACAAACTACAAAGAGTGTAGAAAGGTTATACCGAACGATCCGAGTCTTTCGTTCTTTAACCATCATCCCACGCTCCGTTGCGGCTGCTCCGATCTCGTCGATCTCCGATCTGCTCGTCCAGGTGGCACCACGTCAACGATTCTTTAAACGGGCTCCCGCCTCTGACTCGAGGCAACTCGGTCGTCAAGTTTGCTAAAAGAGACGACCAAGAATGATGTAGAATATGAGTAGATTACTTTGCCTCACTTCGTCCAAAACCGTAGACGATCGGTTAATGAAGTTGCCAATTTTATCGGGTGATAGAATGAAAGAGGCTATGAAATTTCCATGCACCATAAACCATAGTCTTTTTACCAAAAATGAAATCAATCTCTCTCTGTCTCTCTCACAATGGTGGCCGGCCACTTTATAAGAAGGAGGAGGGTGAGTGTAGGAGGAGGAGGAGGTAACCATAAGAGAAAATATCATGTAGAAATATCCTTAAGTAAACAAAAAACATTAAAGCTTAGAGCATGAGTCACTAATACATTGAACCTTTAAAAACCTTGTCACCAAAAGCATTAATTGAATCATTAATGCAACCATGAGTCACTAAACACCTCACCACTTCTAGAACCTTCTAGAATCATGACTCACCCTTATCGAAGAAAAGATAAATCCGTCTTTAACCGAATGTCAAAAGACGGCTGATAGAAAACTGGAAACTGGCAACTTCCAAAAGCGATCCTGAAACGAATTTCAGGACAACCCCGTAACAGTATAAATATACCCGCATTTGTATTACGACCGAATACAAATGCAACTGAGACAAAGATATTATATCAACTCAATACAATACTCGGATCCGGCTTAAACCAAAGCCGACCAGTATCATCTGTCCGAAAACCGACACGTGCGTCAATGCACGTGCATTCTCCGAACCCTGCCATAAAACCATACGGACTTTACAAAGTTTCGCCCGAACTTGGGAAACTATCTGTGGGGGACTCTAATGACTCATCAGTACCCTGGCAGTAGGTTTAACCACAAGCCGTCAGCGGCACTAGCTGTGCTTAACGGCTGCCCATGGACTGACCTCAAGGGAGGCCGATGAGCGAACTCATCCGGAAACCCTACTGAGCCTAACAGTGACAATATATATACAGTCCGGTCCGTTCCTCTATGAGTATTGCATATCTGCCTAGGGGTTAGTAACGTCAGACCCCCAATTGCAGTATAAGTCGTGTCAGAGTATAGCCTAAATACACCTTGAGATACTACTGGAGTACCTACCAGTAAATCTCCTACCATGGCCATGGGCTTTATGTAATGGCTCTCCTAGGCACAGCGCGATCTCGTCCCCAATACCGGGAGAGACGAATCCCTTGCCGATCCGCTCACGTGCTTCCATGTGGCTCGGGACTGTACCCAAAAACTACCTGTTTGCACGACTCCTTTGAGCCGTGGTAGGGTAGAAATCAAAGAACAGTGGGAACTCACACGAGACAAATGACGACCTCAGGTCGATGAACTAACCTGTACCCATGTCACCAGGGAACTACTATATGACGATAGGTATAGTACCAACTAGCAGATTCCTGGCGAGTCATGTCCGGTGTACTCATAACCTAATGAGCACCTGTATACATCTTAGGTGATCCAACTGACACCAGTGGCTTATGAGACCGGCCACTGTCCCTCGTCAGGGTCTCGACTGTATACACTAGTCTACTCAGGAGTATCGATGCCCTGTCTCGAAACTCCCACGACTAGGGACCAAAATCAAGGATATGCATATAAACCACCTAACTCTCACGTATATGATCGCCATCATACTGTTGGTGGTAAAGCAAGATCCTAAGGGCTCTATCAAAGTGTAGCAGTGATCAGTCACCTGAACCTGTACATGACTGATAAAGGCAAACTAGATAGCATACTATCATCTCGAGTAAGACTGTCCTACCGGTATAGGTCTTCCGCAATCATTGCAATCATGTACCTGCGATCCAATAATTGACTCTGAGGGTACTATATCCAACAATCCGTTACGTGAGCTACAGAAAGGTAGGGAACTGAGAACGGGTGATAAGTTTCATGAGACAGAAAACGGGGCAAGTGTTGCAGCCAAGTCTGTTGGTCACTGTCACCCTGTATTACCAATACATTGATTCTGAACAAATGCTATTAGATACCGAACCTGATATACAAAATCATATCAGTCTCTTTATTAGTAAAGAAAGGATATAATTTTGTATTGTTGGATAATGTTTTGAACATTTCCTATATCAAAAGTTCATCGGTTCAGGCACGTTATCTAAAAGCATTGACGTTCTAAATCGAATTACAGTTCCTAGTATATAGAACACACAAAAGAAGAAGAGTTCAGAAATGAACGAATCCTTCTTGAGGCATTGTAGACTAGGTCATATCAATGCGACCCGACTGGCTGAAGTTATTTTTAGATGCATATTTAAATTAGTTTGAATTTACATCTTGTGAAACTTGCCTGTCATGTCACAAAGATTAGATGACCATAGCTCTGTTTATTGGAAACAGATAAAGAGTTAGTAAACTCTTGGTACTGATACATGATGATGTATGTAAGGTCCCCTGTCTGCACATGCCAGGACCGGTTCATTATACTTCATTACATTCTCTGATGATCTCTCGAGATTCAGACATATGTTCCTGTTGAAATACAAGTCCGAACTTTTTGAGATATTCACAGAATATAAATTAGAAGTAGAGAACCAAAATACGGGTATAAGTATTACGTCCTTTGATGTGATCGAGGAGGAGAATACTTGTGCACGGAAATCCTGAATTATTCTAAAGGAGAATGAGATTCTCTCTCAGCATTACTCCTCCGTATACACCATAGCACGATGGTATATCGGGGCGGAGCAATAGCACCGTATGTGATATGGTGTGCTCTATGATGAGTACTACTGAGTTTCCTATTTCCTTTTGGGAGTTATGCGCTTGAGAAGTTGCATACCTATTCAATAGGGTTCCAATCAAATTCGTTGCCTACCGCTTCATATATGATATGGAAAGGGAAGATCCCATATCTTAAGTTGGTTAAGATTTAGGGTTGTCCGGCATATGTCTAAAAGCAAAATCCGGACAAGTTCAAGGAATGATCTGTTATGTAGAACTGGAAACGTTCCAGCTATACAAACTACAACAGATGATTTGATAGAACCAAATGATTCAGTAGATTCCAACGAACCTCAGCCTCTTCGCCGATCTAGTAAGGTTCCTCACCCACCTGAAAGATACTTCGGTTTCTCTATGACAGTGGGAGCGAGGATTGCATCATGAGATGATGAGCCAACTAGTTTTGCGCTGGCCATCAGGAGTGGGACTCTATAAGAATGGATGGATGCTTAGCGATCTGTGATGGAATCCTTATACACCAACAAAGTATGAACTTTGGTTGCTTTACCCGAAAGGTTAAATCCCCATCAGGAGCAAGTATATCTTGAGAAGATTACTTGGTGTACATGGAAAGGTTGAGACTTTCAAAGCTAGACTTGTTAAAGGTTTGCATTATTGACCAGGTATGGATCATGATGAAACCTTTTCTAAGGAGCTATGCTTAAGTCCATCTAGATCCTACTTGCCACGGCTACATACCATAACTACAATAACTGGCGATTGGGTGTCATGACTGCTTTTCTAAATGATGTTTTGGAAGAGAAAGTCTATAAGTACACAGTCAGAAGGCTTCGTAGACAGTGGGAGCAGCGGAAACGTGTGCAAGATGTTTTATGTGATGAAGCAGGCATCGCGGAGTTGGAACAACTGTTTTGATGAGTTAGTCAAACAGTTTGACATCATCAAAATGGTAGATGAACCTTGTATATATAAAAAGGTAGTAGGGACTATGGTAGTGATCCTCATAGAGTACGTAGATAACATACTCTTGATAGGGAAGGAGTTTCCTATGCTACGCTCGGTCAATCTCCGCTTATCACAAGGATTCTCCATATAGGATCAAAGTGATACCTCCTAAATCCTAAGTTTTCATCTATGATATAGATGTAATTGGATGCTAGGAATCTCACTAGTAGTAGTGAGATGGTATCAATCGATCCTGGGGAGAATCACTAGAAGGGTTCCAGGGTGATAAAGATGACTAAATGTCAGTCACAGGCATTGTCTTTACCCTCAGTAAAGGGATGGTATGTTGGAAGAGTTCCAAGCTAGATACCGTGGCATACTAGACGATAAAGGCTGGATACATCGCTGCTTAAGATACTACCAAAGAGGCTGTCTGGGTGTATATTTGTTCATGAGATGAACTTAGTTCCTCCCATTATGTGACAATGGAGTTATGGCTTATGCTAAGGAACATCCGTCCCATCAGTGATCCAGACACATTCCGAGGCAGCATCACCTGATCATGGAGATGGTTGATCTCCAAGAAGATCGAGGTTAGGAGAGCAGACTCAGAGGACAACACGGCGGATCCACTCACAAAGGCCTTTTCCCAGAAAGAGACTTTTATGGGATGGTTGAGTATGAGATACTGCGACCGCTGCTACAGATGACCCTAGTGCAAGTGGGAGATTGTTAGCTATATGTATGCCCTAGAGGCCATTACTGTACATAGGATGTATATTGTAGTCGATGCTTGGACATATATAGGGAGGACTTTCTTGCTCGACATGATAGTAGGCTATCTGGTTGCTCTTTACCTTAACGTGTACACTGATTGTCTCTCTGTTACATGTTGGTAAAGCCCTTAGGATGTGTACTTGATTACCTGGACTATGATTCAGATCATACTAGTGGGGACATAGTAGTCCATAAGTACATGCTTCAAGGTCCCTAGTCATAGGTGTATCGAGACGGGGCATCGATATACCAGAGTAGACTAGCGTATACCTTCTCGACCCATACATATGGGCGATGGATGATCCCATATCCATTGGTGTTTGACATCAGAGATGATATACGGGTGCTCAGTGGATACTGGGTACACTGGATGGACTCGCTGAGAACTCCCAGATGGTATTATACCTCACGTCAGATGGCAGTTCTCTGGTGACACTGGTACAGGTTAGTCTGTAGACCCGAGATCGTCATAGAGTCTTGTGTGATTCCCAATGTGCTTTGATTTCCACCTTACCACGTCCAAGAGGGCGTGCAAAACGGTTGTTTTTGGGTACAGTCCCGAATCACATGGAGGCAATGAGCGATAGGAGGGGATTCGTCTCTCCCGGTATAGGGAGTTGATGTTGTGTGGTGTTAGATTGGCTATAACCGGAAATCCGTGGCCAGGGTTGGTAAGATTTACTGGTAAGTGTTATCAGTACTTTCTCAAACTGTTATACACCTCATATCGACACGACTTATCAAGCTATTGGGGTCTGACGTTTACCACCCCTAGGCGAGATATGCGACATATCAGACGATCAGACCGGACTGTACGGTAAGTGTTACTGGTTGGATTCACAGGAGTGTGAGCGGGCTTGCTCATCGATCTTTTGATCGCTCAATACCCGGATGGCCGTTACGTTTATCAGACCGCTTGCGGCTTGTGGGTGTTTGATATGATCATCACCTGCTGCCGGCGTATTGATGAGTCTTTAGAGTCCTACACAGAGGTTTCCTGGCTCAAGCAAAACGAAATAGGAGCGTATATGAGATATGTGCGGGACCGAGAATAATGCGTGTATGTGATACCGTATTCTATTCTCACGATGAATGTATTGATTGGTTATATGCGATATAACCTAGTTATCGAATCGAGGACTGATTCGATAAGTCGATACATCAGATATTAGTCGGTCATATGCGATATGACCGGATCGTTAAATCAAGTGTTGATTTAATGATTTAATGTATAATTATATATATGATATATTACTTTGCATTAACTAGTATTTGTTCACTTAAGATGGATTTTCTCACTTGATGTGCACATTGTGTATGTGATATAGATTTGCGCACTAGTTTGTATCATGTTTGATGATACATGTAAACTTGGGTTTGTGTTTACTTTAAACCATGTTTAAGTGAATGGTTAGGGTTTTATTATTTTCTCTTGATTATTTATTTTATTTATTTATTCTTTTAGCAAGAAAAGAAATGGTTTCTTTTTTGGATTTACTTAGAAGCTTCATGAAGCTTTGAAAAAGTTCAACCATTTTTGTTTCTTTTGCCTAACCTAACCATTCACCTAACCTTGGTTTATTCTCTACACTTAAGCATGGTTGCATAAATGATAAGAATGACTTTATTTTCCATTTTATTCATTATTCTTATTATATTCCTTTTCTTCTTCTTCTTCTTCTTCTTCTTCAAGAAGAAGAAACCTTGCTACCATTAATGGTGTCTTGAGAAAAAGAGTGAGAAATCCAATTCTAAAGTGAACCCACTTCCTATTTCTTCATCCTCTACCACTTGCCATGTAGTATAGGGTGTTTTCTTCACAAGTTTCATGACTTGGTGAAGTTGGAGACTTGGTGAAGTTGGAGCTTGATCTTGAATTGCCTCGACGTAGATCATCTTCAGCTTCGAAGTCGACGACCTAGCCCGATCATTTCTCCGACGAAACCATCACCGGAGTCCGGGATTCGATGATCGCAGTGGAGGGACGTCAACGCGGAGCTATGGAGGTAGAGGACCGGATCTACAAAGGTTGTAGTCACTTTCCTTTAGCAATAAAGTTGTTTACTTGCTTGCGTCGCCTAATCTCTAGTTACGATCTAGTTTAGGGTTTCTCGGCACCGGAAAATTTTGAATTTGGCATGGTTGATGCCTTGTGAAACCTCATTAGTGTGCCTAGGAACCCTACACTTTATTAGTGCCTATGATTCTGTCACGATCCGAAAGTACGGAATGTGACCGGCACTTAGATTACGAAGCGTCTAGAGGCGCCACATAACCTAAGTAAGCCGAAGCCCAGAAATCTAAACCATAAAAGATGAAGAAGAAGAAGAAGAAGAAAACAAGTTTAAAAGCATCAGCAATTTTTCTAAAAATTTCGGCAGAGTCTCCTCTGTAAAAACTGGCCCCCAAACGGGTACAACAAATATAATATACATAAACAATAAAAAGCATCCCCAAACGGGAGCTAGCTCAACGCCAATAGGCGGAAACAACCACAACAAGAACAATAATATATAACGCCAAAGGGCGAGGCTCAAAACTCAAAGAAAACAAACCACCAGATCAGAATAATACATGCACGACTCTAAGGTCGAAATAAAAGACTGGTCCAATAAACTTATCAAGTAATACAAGTATGGTTGATGGAGATTACTAGATACAAATGAAAGAATAAAAATACAATGATGGTTCAGATACAAGTGAACCAACCAACTGTGCAAATCACCCTGAAGAAAAGATGTGCCAGCAAGCTGCCAGGGAAACCTGTACATCGAACCTGTAATAAAATTTGGCACAACGGGGGTGAGTTGCCTACTCGTGAGTAGAAGACATCTACTAAAAGAAATCGAATGCACGACGCTATCCTAGGTCATAATAATACACTACTAAGTCCCAATCATCTAGTAATAGCAGGATAATACTACGTGTAAGTGCAGATACTCCGTGCTCGTGTCAGTGCCTCATATAGTACTATGTCATATGAATGGATATGCATGCACCATGAAAGTAAAATAACCAATCCTGAAATCCAGGTGTATCAGTATAAGAAATCTTTAGCTGTTATCATAGTAAAACGGGTATAGAAACCGGAAATATCAATAATGAAATCCATGGAAATCCGTGTCAAGCATCGACACAAACATGTAAATCTCAAGTCTCATAGTCTCAATATCTCAGGCTCCGTCAGTCCGGATCGGCCTATATCATCAAATCTCACGACAACGGTCGGTATCCTCCGGATATCCACCGCGCCAGACGTCACCGGTAGGTAGCCTTCCCCTGCCAGGCTCATCATCTACAACTCGATCTTCTTGCCCTGGGGTACCATACCGGGCCCACCATGAACCCGAGACGGTTCATCCACTCCTCGAATCGGGTCTCGAAATCCATCAGAAAACATGAAATCTCATGGTGGACGACACATACATCACGAGAAAACCGCATCTTATGTTTTAAAAAGAGAGGAGGGGAGAGAGAGAAGTTTATATATATTCTTGCGGTTTTCCCCCAAAATCTAGAAATCTCATAGAAATCCAAATCTCAAAATCATGAATAAGTAAATGATAAGTGTCGGCATATGCCCATGATATTGCATGATAACATGAAAATATGAATGCATGAATGTCTAAGTAATAATTATCATGTCTACACTAACATCAGAGAGTAATCCCAATATTATATCGGTCAAGTTGTTAACTGATTCTATCAATAAAAGATAATAAGATCTAAAGTGTACGTGACATAGCAATTACCGATGATGATGTGTGTGAGCCGGAAAATAAGTGTGCATGGAATATGCGCATCATCGGTAATGGTGCTGGTGTCCTAATAGGTAAAGTTTATACTGATTATAGCAACATATGTATGAACATTCAACATTATGATTACAGTGTGAAAGTAAAGACAGATGTCTGTTATCCACTCATTTGATATATACAATTATCACTACCACTATATGACTCGAACCTAACCTAGTGTCCATCTAACCTCATAAGGAACTAAACCTAAGAAACTAGTCATTAAGAAAAAAGAGTCTACCTAGGTCTGAATCAATATCTCTAATAGTCGGCGATCCAGCCTCAATAGCATCACGTACGTAGTACGGCTTCCTCGAATCAAGAGTGCGGATCAATCATCATATCTATACTTCGTACAGTAAAATCCATCGTACGGTATCCCAATATCGGGGTACGGGTCAAGTATCTCCTAGGTGTCTCATCATTAGTATAATGTCATCATCAACACATCTCATGATCAAGGTGCTAAACTGTGATCGCATACATCAATCATATATCATTGCCATCATAATAAGCATCATTAGTTTATCCTCAGAAATATCATGTCATATGTATCATATTATGATTAAGTCATACTGATATCATATCGTCCTCAAGTCACACCTCTATGATATCGACATCAGGTCACACCTATATGATGTTGTAATCAAGTCATACATATCCCATATCGTGATCAATCACAAGTTACAATCCGGGTACTATTTTAGAGTCTCATGTACCTCAATATCGTCACCACCCATTATAATTTAAGTATACATGTTCATTATCTCATTCTCTTATGATCCGCTAACACTTAATACGACTGTATAGCCAAGAATCACGGCATCAAGCCCAGTTACACTGTTTCATCATACCTCGGATATCATATCACATCAATGTATCCCATATACGTGTTGTATATATATATACCTATACCTCGTCCTATATATATATACACATGCACGTATACACCATGTCGTGTTTCAGTGTGTGCGTGTGTGTGTTTCTACCTGAAACCTACGAAGCTCTTCCAAGGTATTCATCTTCTGATATGTCTTCCTAAATCAGTCTAGTCCAGCCTAGGGTCATTACTAGGGTCCTACTCATTAAGAATCTAGGGTCACATCTGGTTTCCTAATGTCAATAAGTGCTATTCCTATTCTATGTTGCGGGGGTGCTAAACGCCATCCACCCGACTTCCCCCCGTAGATATGCATCTACTCACCTGGTCTATGTCTGCCAAAAAAAACGGTGTCGCTATCCTCCTCTTCATCACCCACAGTCCACGTGAGGGGTACCTAAACGCAAACATATAAATAGTATCATAAACTGGATCACATACAAAAGTCAAAACAACGCAAGGAATAAGCATATGTTAAAACCTATGTCCCGTCCACGCAAAAGCACCAAATATCGCTCGATATCGGCGTACAAACGCCGATGGATCAAGATAAACATCAACAATTAACTCGTAGTTTTAAGACACATTACTTATATTATAAAACATGATTAAATCCATCGAAACCCTAAAATCTTTCAAACCGTCCAATTTCGTAAAACCCGAAAATTCTAATTTACGTTTTTTCATCAAAACTTGACATTTAAATGAAACCAATGGTCATAAAACTCATTAAATAGCATAAGTAGACTATACAAACCATTACTATATTTTTATTACACAAATTTGTATTAATTTGAAATTTCTAGTTTGCAACCTTTGACAATTTTCAACATTTTTAAAGCAAAATACCACAATTCCACCACAAAACGTTATTTTTCATGAATTAATGTATTAAACCATAATTCATGACGATAATGATTTAATGAAACCATAAATTATATTTTTAATCTCATTTATTTAGGAATTTCTAAAATCTAGTTTACAAAATAGCAATTTTTATCACAATTTATCAATTATCTATAGAAACTAGCAATCAATTTAAGTTTCCATTCCACCAACAAGTTAACCCTTATTAAGACCACAATCTAGTGTTACAAATATTAATTGAAATTTTATTTCACCAAAAATTATGTTTTATAGAAACCTAGTTAGCAAAATTCCTAATTTAAACAATTTTAAATGAAAAAATTTACAATTCAACAACCATGCAAGATTTTCCAATTCTAAAAGTGTTAAACTAACTATTATAACCCTAATTAATTAATAAAAATCATAACTTGAATTTACAAACCCTAACTTGAATTTTAAAAATTGAACATAGAATTAATTCATTAAATCTAAACATGCTTAAAAGAAACATCTAATAACAAATAAACAAAAGAAGGAAATTTATACCTCCAAAATATGAAATCCAAACAAGAAAATGAGCCTCCAAAATGCATGCTTTCCCTCTCCAAATTCCATATAAAAATGAGCAAGGAATAAAGGGTAGGAAATAAATAGGATTTTATGGATTTTTAATTGAATTTTTAAAGGATTTTTGATGAATTTTGGAGCAAAATAAAATGAGAAAAATGGGGGCTACCATGGGGGGTGAGGCCGGCCATTTTTTTGGAGGTGAGGGAGAGAAAGAAGAGGGTGAGAAAATGTGTAGAAGTCTCCACCAAAATATCACTTCATTATGTCTTTTCATGCATTTATTTATTTTTCTTTTATTTCTTTACTATAGCAACTCAAGAAAACTCTAGAAAATAGGAAAAATTTGCAAATAAATTTTGCATGATACACACTAAATTCTAACATGCCATGGTTCATTTTTACAAATTAAAACCATTCAAATTTGTAATTTACACTAATTTAGTGTAAAAATAAAGCTTATGTTAATATTTAAAACAATTAATTTAGGAAAAATATTTAATTAAACTAAAAATTTATAAGTGGCTAAATAAACACCATTTACTAGTAATTACATAATTAAAATAGGTATTTTTGAAATTATAATGAAAAACAATCACGTTTTAGTTTTATGAAAAATACATTTTACTTTACCGAAAATCACAAAATTCACTTAAACAATTTTATTCATTTAATTATTTTTAAAACGTTACAGATTCTATATTGATATAGATTGATTGCATATCTTGAGGTTATAAAGATATCGAGTTATCCGATTTCTGTTCCAAGGTAGAATCCGGACAAACTCAAGGTACGCTTTGGTAATGGCAGTTTGTGGATTATCCCAAGTATTCGCTAGGGTTTTGTTTTTACAATTTTCAAGATCAATGGTTATATTATCTTGACTCGCCTCCTTTTTATAAAAGGAACCTTTTTGTGAAAGGAACTAGTGGGAGTATGGTAGAATTGGAAGTGATTCAAAAACCATAAACGGTTAATGAAAATTTAGTAGAACCTGTAGATTCAATTGGACTTGACAAACCATAGTCACTCTGCCGATTTAGTAGGTGATTTCAGCTATCTGAGAGATACTTCGATTTTCTCGTAGACGGTGACATAGAGGTGGATATCATGGTTAGGATGGCCCTACTAGTTATCTGCAAGTCATAGGAAGTGGTAACTTCCAGGTGACCATATGCTCCAAGATGGATTCCACGCATTTCAGCAAATTAGAGATTTTAGACTTTGCCGGGTACTCCTAAAAGGGTAAAACCTATTAGGAGTAAGTAGATCTTTCGAGATCTATGCAGGTGGAAAGGTGTTAACCTAATAAGGCTAGACTTATGATTGAAAAAGATTTCGCTTGTCGTATCTTAAGTTTTAAAGCAACCGCAATCAAGACGGTATTGCGTGTAGCTAGATGGTTGAGTACGCGTCGTCCGTATGGAGATGGTGCGTTTTAAGTTCTTGTTTTCACGAGTTAAGCCGAAGGTCAGAAAGAGTTCAATTATAAACTAAGGTGTAACGTATATATGCAAAGAAACATTTGTTAGAAATAGAGTTAGGTTTGTTTAAGTTAGGAAAATCCGTACTCGTTCCTTTATGCCTTACTTTACTTATCGAAGCTGTGGTAATCGGCAACAACGTGGATTAGGGTGCTTAAACACGGTATTTCGAGAAATCCGGCTTATGGACCTTTGTCCTTCCGTTCTTGTCTCTTATCCATCTCTTCCAACCAAACCAAATACAACCGATCACGGTTAGGGATTACTGCTACCGTGGTAGGATAGGGTGCCTAATGGAGCACTTGCGTCAGGTTTGAACGAAGTTCGATTAGCAATTCTAGGACAAAGGAAATGAGTAAAAGAAAAACGTAACTTAAATAACATTCTTTCCTTAACAAGATATACTATTCACAAACCATCACAAGATCAAAAGAAGATAGAAAGAGAAAAGACCAAAGAAAACAACACAACTAAATAAATTGCAAGAAAGGAAATTGCAAGTAAATAAGAAGTAAGAAAATACTAAGAACCATATTGCCAAATAAAAGCTTCATTCAAATTCAAAATGAGAGTACAATATAATGAACTCAAATACTAAAATCTAACCTTGCAAGCTCAGTTAAGAGGTTGGAAGATGGGATAAAAGTAAAGAGCTCAAGACTAAACCTATATATTATGTATAAGAACTAAAACAAAAATGTATAGTGAAGATTCAAACTTGGAAAAAAGTATGTCCTTGAGCTTGCTTTCTGTTCTGTTATTTATAGGCACTAAATCAACAAAAACAAATAATAAAAATGAGATGATGTGACAATATGCAATGACAAGAAGAAAGTTGGAGCCAAAAGGAGAAGATTAGATCGGTGGAAGCGGTTTTTTTAGGGTTTCCGCCGGTTTACTGTAGCTTGTTGGGGCTCGTATTCTTATGGTGATCTAGTGTCCTCTCCATGATCTCTTTAGCATTGTTTGATTTTTCTATATAATCTTGGGTTATAATCTTTAGAGTTGGAGGGAAATGTAACTTTAAATCACATCACACATTTTGCTTCCACTCATCACAAGCCCGCTTATCTCATCCACTTGAAAAAATCATGATTTGTATAGCCAACTTGTTTGCCCACTTGTGCCATGCTGCCCTACCAAGGTTCATGCATCAAAAGGGTTTTGTGTTCACACTTGTATTTTTGCATTTGTCTTGATAAAAATGTGTGCACACGTTTGCAAAAAGAATCTCTTTAATTGTTGATCAGTTTTCTGTTCTGGTTGTAGTGTCGACTAACAAATGTCGTATCCGTTTATTTGGGTATGTTTCCAATGTTTTGTCACGAATAACTGTAATCTGTATTTATTGAGCAGACACGGGTTAATAGTACCAATATGTCACAAAATTGATAATGAATGAGCGGTATTGGAATGTAGTTTTTCATGATGAACAAATACCCAAACTTATCTTTGCTCGTCCCGAGCAAAACAAAAATCCTAACCTCATTTTCGTAGGGAATGCGATTTTACTGAGCTCGTGCAATAAGCCGTTAAACCTCAAGGTGTCCTAGTAGGAGGAGTGTTATCTCCTGAGGGTTTTCAGCGGATTACACCCACACAATCCTGTCAAGATAATTTAATGAAATAACTGTTGATTTTAACTCTAAGGTTTAGTATCAAAGCTAGAAATTCTATTATTCTAACTTAGAAATATCGAACCTTTTTTTCACACCTCACTTCTTATTTAACTTAAGACTCTATACTTCTTTACGTGTGGTGCAAATATTGTCGTTACGTTTCAAAAAGATCGATTAGGTTCAACATGTCATAAAATAGAAACCGGATAAAATTTCAAAAGGATCACACAAATTTTATATTAAGTTTTTCTCAAGTTTCGTTTTCTTGCTAGGTTTTAAATTTAGAATTTATATCTTCCTTAACAGAAAACTAAGTCTTATTCTTCACTCCATTTTTTACTTGTTTTCGTTTCATACAAACCTTCATGAACGTGGAATAGTTTTTATCATAGGATAAAACCTTCATATCTCGGTTAAAAATATTTTTATAAAAAACTTTTCTTATGTCAAGATTATTCTTACACAAAGAACCGTTAAGAATTTTAACTCGGACAGAACACTTGTTTGACTTTATTTTAAATTGGTCTTTCTAGGCTTCTTAGCGAGCTTTGGGTCAATGCACCCAAATCAGTTGGTTTTAGGACATTAAGTGTAGAGACAACCCAACGAACTTAATTTCCTAAGTTACCTAGGCCCTAAAAAAGACTCATTTTAGCGTGAAAATCATAACAATTCAATGCGAACGGAGATATAGACATTTGTTCAATTATTTTCAGGATAAAAAAAGTGTTTATGTGGATTAGGTGTGTAATCACTCCAATAAAGTTCCATATGGGTTATTCTTCAGAATTAGTTCCTACTAAACCTTCAATAATATCTCTTCATGTCCACTTCACATTATAAACTATTCTTGATATTACTTATTTCAAAACAAACCTATTTGATCCTAAAAAAATAGCTTATCAATTTAAAAGTTTTTAAGACATATCAGACTTGTCATCTAATTTTTAAAACTCGTGACACGTGTAGTGTGATGCAAAGTCATATATTAGTTATGGTTAAATTCAAAGGAGGGTTATCTTTCATATTTTTAATCTTTAAAAATAAGATTTAGTTGTTCCTATATCATCAAACAAAACCGGCAGAAATTTGAATCCAAGTTCTCCCACTAGCTAACTTGACGCCAAATTTTTTATGTTTTGGAATTTATTTTTATTTTTATGGGTTTTTGAATATGTGTGAAAATGCAGAATATGCAAATGAATGCAAAAGATAGAGATGCTTACCGAGCACAACCCCACACTTAAACTTCAGTGCCATCACTGTCATGCTACACCGAGAGGGTCAAAATTGTTGAGGGGTCAAAATAATCGGTTCTCTCTTTTTTTATAACAGAAAAAAACAAAATATATATACACCAAAAGACCCCCTCTCCAAACTTAAGTGAAACAGTGTTTCCACTGTTAAGCGTTTTCAAAGTTGGGGGAAGGAACAGTTTTAATCTACATAAGGCCTTATACAGACCAAAAGTTAATATTAACCATTCAAAAATTCTATCATGATTGCCCCACAGTTGGTGAATGAATGTGGAGAGAAAGAAATAAAGAATACGTGAGACCGTGAGTAGATAAGAGTGGTATACAGTCTCGGTAGACGAGGAGATGAATGGAAAGGAGAGAGAAATGGTGTGCGAACTTGAGGTTGAAAATGGATTGAATAAATTAGCACAATCTGTGGTGGTTTAAAACTGGAATTGTTTAACTGCGCTAATTTATCAATACTATGAGAAATGGGGTCAAACCTTTCAAGATTCGCAAGAAAACATGGGTTCGAACTTAGGGAACCAGATGAAAGAAATAAATTTGATACGGCGTCTGGCGAAGTGGAAATGAGGGAGGGAAGCAACTGAGTAATGGTAACAGTTAGAAATCCAGGAGGATGTTCGCAGTCAATGGAAGGGACGTGATGAATCCGAAAATCCGACTTATCCAACAAAACATGTATATCCTTGAAGATATCTTCAAAATTCTCCATAAAATCAAGATCATCCATGCATCCGTCCAAATCTTCATCAATAAACTCTAGATCTAAATGGGGTTCGATAGAAAAAGTTAATTTTCAGGATGATATCCACACGGTTCTGAAGGAAAGAGTTTAATTCGTCAGAAAAACTTACCCAAATTTGTGGGTTCATCATCGAAATCATCCCCAATATCGATATTCTTAATCGAATCAAACGTAAAGTTCTCAATCACCTCAACAAAAGCATGGTTTTAAATCTGTTGGATTTCTAGATTGGGGATGCAATGATCAAAGGGATTGGTATAGGTTTCACTTGAAATGGACCCTTCACAATTGGGTAAATCAAAAACTACGTAGTTGTACAGCTCATTAAACATTCTATCTTCAATTGGTGAATCAGTTGGGATACTCGATTGACTTTTTGAACTGGAGTTGTAGAAATCAATTGGGAATGGGTAAGCTTGATTTTGAAGGGTAGATTGCGCACTTTCACTACTCAAATCATCAAATTGCTCTATTGCCACATCATACATGGGAAAATTTTGAGCTAGTTGTGAACTAGCTGCTGGTTCATAAGGTTGTATGAGGGCAGCCATGGATGCAATCAATTCCTCCATTTGTCGACATGAAGCTACCCGAAATTCTTCTAGTGATTTTTCCAAACTAGACATGTGTTGTGAAAGGGTTTCAATAAAAGATTCAAATTCGTTCAGATAGAAGAAACTCCCAAATTGATGTTCAGAAGTAATGTCTAGTGAGGGTGCGAATGTTGGACAAGATTGATAGGAACCGAATAGTTGTGTAGAATAGGGAGAATTAAGATCAAAATCTGGATAGGAAGGTGGTTGGAATTATTTTCCTAAAGAGTCAGAGTGGTGAAAGGCATGAAATATTGGCTATGGGATTGTGCAATACGTTCAGGAATGGACATTGGTTTAAGTGTTGCCACGTTATCCTCAGAAGGGATATCAACATTAGGAGGGATGAAAGTTTGAAAAGGTTGATATGACGTGGATTGTGGTGTCCAAGTTGTGTTCCTAGAAGCGTATATCAGATCTTTTAAAGAAATTTTTGGCATGGATGGATCTTTTGACGTTCTACCAAAACAAGAGCCGTATGAAGTAATATCTCGCTTAGGGTACCAAAGTTCGGCAAAAGTTGGTCGATGTGGGGTACCCATGATATGAAAAGAAGATTGGATGAAAAATGTTGTGAAGGTTTTTTTTATGTTAGTTATTAACAAAAGAATGGAATATACACACAAAAGGTAAAAAAAAAATAATCATGACACAAATACCGCACACCTAATTGGTCTAGGATTCTCCTAGGTCAACTAGACTTGCTACAAAACTTGATTATTGAAGAAAAACTATGTCGAGAAAAAAAATCGGACCCCTCGTTTTGCGCCCCGTTTAAGATATACTTATCATGAGGCCAGTTAAGTGCAAAGATAAGGAGAGATTTCCCAACGCTTTCGCGAAGTTCCTTAATTAGAATAACCCTTTCTCTTTTGGCTGTTGTGCCATGAACACTTAGCCTAGTCATCCCGTGAACGATATACCGTTAAGCGGTGTTCTAAACACGGTCAACTTCTCATAATGAGCGCGAAATCCTTAAAGGCTTAATGTCACGACCCGAAATATTAGCTCATGACCAGCACTTAAATCACGCAACGTCTAAAGGCATAACGTAATTCAAGTAAGCTGAAAGCTAGAAATCTAAACCTTTTTAAGAAAATAAAGGAGGTGAAGTTTTGAAATAAACCTATAATAAAATCAAGTTTTTATAATGCATAGAAAAGGAACATGAAAATGCAAGTGGATTATGCAAGTTTAAAAACATATTTCGTCTTTTTGAAAAATTTGGACAGCACCACCTTTGTATATTTTGATAAAAAAAACCACATATAGAAGAAAAAGATAAAGGCATCCTCAAGCAGGAGCTAGCTCTTCACCAAACGGCGGATCACAACCACGCAAAACAATATATATAAGTATACGACGCCCAACGGCGAAGTTCACTACAGAAGATAAATAAATAAACAAGACATCAAACCACAAGTAGCAGAAAACCCCTCGCTCTAAATCTCGCAACCACAATCCTAATAAGTCTCATTACTTATACAATTTACTAATTTTGATTGATGGAGTAGACTAGATATAACATGAAATATAAATACAAGAGTGGGTACGATACAAGGTCCCACCTACTAAAGCAAACACCCAAATGAAGCTATGTGACAGCGATGCCTCTACTGATCCGTGCGGTCAACCTGCAAGAACTGTGGTACAACGGGGGTAAGTTACCAACTCATGAGTAGAAAAATATCAACAGATAGAAATTGAATAAACCACGACTCCTAGGTTAACTATATCATAAAGGTAATACTATGATATCTAGGTTGACCGAGTCATCATATGTGCCAACAATGTAATCCATACCTATATGAATGCAGATATAATCCAACAATATAACCAATATCTGTATCCATGTGGGTCTCGTCGAACCATATAATCAATGTATGTATGCATGTGGATCTCGCCCAACCATATAATCAATGTATGTATCATAAAATCATATGCATAAAGATATGAGGATATAAATCAACTTGTGTCCCTCGCGACACATCAAAATTATGGAACCTGAGTGCCTGGCATCGACACTCGGAAACATCATGAAAACTGTGCCCAGTATCGGCACGTAAATCCTCATATATCGGGCCCCATCTGTCCGGATCGACCGACGGGCTCCGTCTGCGGAATCGGCCCTCGGCCCCGGCAGTACGGGTCGGCCCATATCCATCTTTCGTCTCTGGTTAGTATCCTCCGGATAACCGCCAGGTCTAACCAATCACCGGTAGGTACTAGTCCCCGTTCCAGGCTCACCGTCTACAACACAGCAAATTCGTTCTCGCCCCGGGGTACCATACCACGTCCACCATGTACCCGCAATCGGCCTCATCCAACTTCTCGAATCGGGTTTCACATGTCATACGTCTCAGAACCGAGAAAACGCATGGTGGACGCACTGAAATATCATATCAAGAGAAACCAGGTTTTCAAAATAACACATAATCTCTTTTAAAATGTCCACGGTTCTTAAATCCAGAAATTTCATGAAAACAACATCTCAATGCGTAAAATCATAGAGCATGATGTATGTGACATATAATAAAAATGTAAGAATATCCGTATATCATGCAAGATGGAACAATGATATGACATATTAAGGGAAAACCGCTCTTTCAAATGATTCCAGTTTTTTAAAATATAACATGTGGTTCCCAATTTTCCAATAAAACAAGTTATCTATGTAGGCACAATATATATATATATATTTATATATATATATATAAATATATATACGCAAGTATGGAGGTACCAATGTCTGTGTGCACCAAAATGGATATACAATGTGTATGTGCGCAAATATGGATGTATCAATGTATATGTGCACCGATATGGATATACAATGTGTATGTGTGCAAATATGGATGTATCAATGTATATGTCACCAATATGGATATACAATGTATATGTGCGGAAATATGGATGTATCAATGTATATGTCATGATGCAGCAACCCTACTCTGTAGTGACATGGCAATTATCGATGATAAATTGTGTGAGCCAGCGATCTGTGTACGTGTGACATACGCATCATCGATAATGGTGCAGGTGTACTAACACAGGCATAAGTAATGCAATGTGAATAACATGAATGCATTATAAGGTAAATCGTTAGCTAAAACTATAAGGTATACATATCTAACATGATCGAGTCGGTGAATCTATCAATCGGCATCCACCCTAACAATATCGCGTACGGTATGAACCATCATACGACAACCTCTAGTCAAGGGTAAGGATCAATCATCAAGTCAACTCATCACGCACGGAAAATTATCGTACGGCGGCCTTAAGTAATCAGGGGTCCTATCAACCTATAAGACGAGGAGGGTACGGACCTAACGTCGCGTATGGATAACACTCACGATTCACAACACATATACATATCTCTATATACCTATGTCCCATGTCACATCCGCAATAATCTCATATCAGGAGACCGGCAGGGTATAAATTATCTCAATCAACATGCATCCGTATACCATCATATCATCAAATCACGTATTAAATCGTATTCTCTTTTTGTCGCATTTATATCCATCATCAAGTTAATTTGACACATACATTCTACCTTACAATAAGTATACGTATCTAACCAAACATACACACCCGATCCATACAACAGTTTTTGAAAGATGCGAATCGTAGTTTTGAAAGTAGGGGCTACGGTGTTTTTAAAGAAAAGATATCATTTGAAAATTTTTAACGTCCCTCAAGGTATCTGCTGAAAAGATGCATACGATTCTTCAGTTTGGAAATAGGTATGGTTCAGATGACATACCTACGTCGACTATCTAGTCCTATAGTACCCTAAACAGCAATATCATCAAATATCATTCTCAAGTTTCGTCATCACATACTAGTCGTATCATCTCACTTCTAACTATCCTTAGTTTCTAATATGGTTTCACTAACAATCTACTAAATTCTAATCCTAGTTTCCTAATCTAGGTTTTCTTAACCATGTGCTACAAATCGGTTTTCATCAAAACTTTGTGGGGGTGCTATACGCCATCCACCCGACTTCTCCAATGGATATAGACCCACTCACCTTGCTTCTTGCTTGCCGAAGTAGATGACGCCATGCTCCGTCGCCTCGGAATCCACATGAAGGTACCTATAGTAATAAACAATCGCAATGCGTATTAAAATCAAGGTGGAAAAACCAAAACGACACACGTTTTGCTCATAGGTTAAAACCTATAGCTTCGCATGCAAAACAAGACTAAAAATCCTAGTCGTTGATGTTCAAAAGCCACACGACCAAATACAAATCCCAATATCAAAACCAAGCATCCCAAAATACGGAAAACATAGCCAAAAACACCACATTGTGCTCCCATATTTTACCTTAGGCCAAATTGGTCAATTCTGCGTATATGAGGGTCTAATTTACTGAAGATAAACCCCTGGAACTAAAATGAATCAAATCCACCCTACTCTGGCCGCAAATTGCAGCCCGAATGATTAAATTTGTGGCCATGGGTTGGAGTTGGGGTCTCAGGTCTCTGTGGTAGCTTCCTAGGTGCCTGCATGTGTCACTGTGTTCGCAAAATTATTTTTAGTGCCCCCGGGTTACTACAGATTCCAGAATACCCTCAAAAATCAACATAAAACCGACATAATCAATTCCTAAATCCGTATTTTCTGTCCTAGTCTAGTAAAAACCTCACTCAAGTCTTATTAGCAGCCCCCATATCACCATAACACAACTCGAACCCTATTCCGTCTCTTGGAATTTCCAAGTTCACAAATCCATCACTAAACGCGTTCTAAGTTAAACCAAAATGCTAGAAATTCAAACTAAACTAACATGGAAAGAGATATACCTCCCATGGCAACCCATGAAAACCCTAGCTCGACCAAAGTTACCAAAATCGAAATTTGCTTGGTCCAATGTGTAGAGCGTGAAGAGGGGATTAACTTTTGTGAAAGGGGTTTAGGGATTATTTGGAGATGGATATAAGGCTTTAAATGGAGGGAAGTGGGCTTGAGGAAGATGAAGAGGGAGAATAAAATGATGGGGGAAAAGTATGGCAGCAACCCTCCCTCTCTTTCTCACTTATTCACACACACTCTCTCTCCAATCATACCCTTTTCACTAAATTACCCTTTTGCCATTTCTTTTTCTTTTCTCTTTTAAATTTCAAAACCAAATCATATAATACCCATAAAACAACACAAATGAAATAACATATAACATGTCATGGAGCGGTAACCATGAAAACTATAGAAACACGGATTTGGCTTAATCCCTATTAGTAGTGCACTAATCAGGTTTTTATCGAAACTACATATAATAAATTTTAAAAATGTCAAATCCTTTAGTTATATTATTAATTAAATAAATCATTTTAATTTCCAATTATTTCACCATTATCGGTATATATTTATACCCTTTTTCGAAAACCACAAATTCGCAAATCGGGCAGTTTTCGGGAAATATATTATTTTAATATTAAATTCCAAAAATAATATTTTATATTTTCTGAAATGTTACACTTAAAATCTCGTTTCTTTTAAAAATTTGTGCGGAACATTATGCTCGATTTAAGACTCTTGATCAAGCCTACATCAAAGATAAAGCTCACAATGTATAAGACAACGCAAGGTCCAAAATTACAAAGCGAACGGTTAAAAATCCATGGCAAATTGTTCACTGGAAATCTGGAGCCAACCTAGAAGCCCAAATGGAAAAGGACATATATAAACAGAGACCCCAAAAAGCCATAAGTCAGCACATGAAGTTTCATGAGGTGATCTTACTAAAGGGCCCCGGAACCGCGGCCCAAGCCTGCTATTGCCGCGGTTCCGCGGCCGTAATGCGCAATCTCGAGTTGAAAATTTTACCATAATTTTGTGACGGCTTTGACTAGTCAACTTAGGGCTATTTTTGTAATTGTAGACATGCGAATCAATTGTAATCTAGGGTTTCCTATCCTCTATAAATAGGAACTCTAAATCATTGTAAAGGCTATGCCTCCCTTTAATAAAAATTCAGAAATTCTTTTGGAGAGCATCGGTGTTTCTTTTCTATTCAGAAATTCAGATCTGACAACCCTGCATGGATGATTGGAGGGATGCATCTGTAAGTAGATTTAATTTCTTGCCCTAGTTTAGATTTAAATTCTTTGCCCTAGGTAGATTTAATTTCATGCCCTAGGAACTTGTTAGGGTTTAGTCTTGGGGAAGGATTTTGAGAGATGGGATCTCTCATCCCTTTCTTACCCACCAAATATTTACAATAGGACTCCATGCATACACGCACATACCGCGCCCTACGGCATCTTACCCCTCGAGGTGACGATGACACCGTAGTGTAAAAGCCCAGTTGCGCGTGTTTTCCATGGAGGTTAGGGTAAGGATCTCTAAAGGAAGGACAAGAACCTAGAGGAAGGAACACCTTCCCGAATTGATCTAATCCCCTTTATTGATAATTACCATAACTCCTCACAGATCTTCATCCGGGTATAGAAAGCGTTAAGGTTTACTTGCATTTCCAAACCATCTCTAAACCTAACCCTAGCAAGAATAGATCTCGATAATTGCACTAGGTTAATTAGGTTTTTAGATTTCCTTCACTGCGATCATCGGGTTCCGGACTCTCGAGAGGTTCTACGAAGAGAAAGATGCAGTCTTGCTTCCGATCTTCGATAAAAAGATGATCTACCTTGAAGTTTCGTTAACACAAGCGCTCACTCATGAAATGATGTGAACACCCTCATGTAAATGGCAAGGATAGATGAGGATGATGAAGTAGGATTTTTTCTCTCATTTGTTTTCTTATTCTTTCTCATTTTTCATCACTTAAAAAAAACTAGTAAGCTTTTTCATAAAAGAAAAAAATTAAGAAGATGATGAATAATAGAATAATTCCTTTTGTGATGAATAATGCAAAGAAGATCATGACCAATAATGCAACCATGGTTGTCTAAACCATTGTAGAGTTTTAACCAAGGCTAGGGTTTAGGTTAGGTTAAGAATGAGTCACTTGAAAATATCTTTTCCAAAACAAAAAAGAAAACCTTATAGAATCTACTAGAAGTCTTAGCCCTAATCCAAACCCTAATCATGTTTAAACTCCACAAAACATGTTGCGTTAGTTATCATATCGTGTTACAATATTATATATCACATATATAATATTCATTGTAACCAAATAAAATAATACAATTAACATATATCGCATATATATTAATGTATTACCCGAGTGAGAAAAAGAATCTTTTAGTGAGCTAATATTAGTTAATGTAATTTAATATATCACATATATTATTATACATTAAATTATCGAATCAACACTTGATCCGACAATCCGGCTATATCGCATATAATCGACTAATATTTATCCGGACCGATTCATCGAATCAACACTTGATCCGATGACCCGGTTAATATCAAATATCGTGAGAATACAATACGGTATCACATACCGCATTATCCTCGGTCCCGCACATATCATATATGTGCACCTATTCCGTTTTGCCTGAGCCAAGAAACCTCTATGTAGGACTCTAAAGAATCGTCAATACGCCGGCAGTAGGTGATGATCATATCAAACACCCACAAGCTGCAAGCGGTCAGCTAAACGTAACAGCTACCCAGGTATTGAGCGCTCAGAAGATCAACAAGCAACCCTATACATTCTCCTGTGAAACCAAACAGTAACACTCCCGTACAGTCCGGTCTCGTCATCTGATATGTCGCATATCTCGCTTAGGGGTGGTAAAACGTCAGACCCCAGTAGCTCGATAAGTCATGTTGATATGAGGTCTATAACAGTTTGAGAAACTACTGGTAACACTTACCAGTAAATATCAGCAACCCTGGCCAGGGATTTCTGGTTATAGCCAATCGAACACAGCACAACATTAACTCCCTATAACAGGAGAGACGAATCCCCTCCTATCGCTCATTGCCCCCATGTGATTCGGGACTGTACCCAAAAGCCACCTTTTTGCACGCCCTCTTAGACGTGGTATGATGGAGATCAAAGCACAGCGGGAATCACACAAGACTCTATGACAATCTCGGGTCAACAGACTACTCTGTACCAGTGTCACCGGAGAACTGCCATCTGACGTGAGGTATAATACCATCTGAGAGTTCTCGGCGAGTCTGTCCAGTGTACCCAGTCTCCAGTGAGCACCCATACACCATCCTTGATGTCAAACACCGATGGATATGGGATCATCCATCGCCCATCATATGGATCAAGATGCGTATACGCTAGTCTACTCTGGTGCATCGATGCCCTGTCTCGATACATCCTCGACTAGGAACAGTTATATGATGTACTCGTCGACTACCGTGGCCCCACTAGTATGATCTCATCATAGTCCCAGTAGTCGAGTACATATCCTAAGGGCTTTATAAACATGTAATATAGAGACAATCAGAGTACATGTTAAGATAAAGTACAACCAGATAGCGCACTATCTTGTCGAGCAAGAAAGCCATCCCTATATATGTCCAAGCATCCATTACAATATACATCGTATGTACAGTAATGGCCTCTAGGGCATACATATAACTAACAATCTCCCACTGGCACTAGGGAAATCTATTGTGGTATCACATACCCAACAATTAGCTGCGGTTGAAGTATACCATACTCAACCATCCCATAAAAGTCTCTACTGGGAAAAAAAACCTTTGTGAGTGGATCCGCACTGTTGTCCTCTGTGTCTACTCTCCTAACCTCGATCTCCCTGTAGATCAGCTATCTCCATAATCAGGTGATACTGCCTAAGAATTATATCTGGATTTCTGATGGGACGGGGGTTCTTTGGCATAAGCCACAACTCCATTGTCACACAATGGTAGGAACGAAGTTCATCTCATGAACTTATATATATCCAGACTGCCTCTTTGGTAGTATCTTTGCTAACAATGTATCTTGCCTTTAATCGTCTAGAAAGTCACGATATCTAGCTTGGAACTCTTCCAACATACCGTCCCTCCACTGAGGGTAAAGTCAATGCCTGCGACTAACATTCAGCCGTCCTTATCACCCTGGAACCTTTCCAGTGATTCTCCCCAGGATCGATTGATACCATCTAACTACAACTAGTGAGTATCCTAACATCCAATTAGATCTATCTCATAGATCCAAAACCCAGGATTTAGTAGGTATCATTTTGATCCTATATGCAGAATCCTTGTGATAAGCGGAGATTGACCGAGCGTAGCATAAGAAACTCCTTCCCTATCAAGAGTATGTCATCCACGTACTCTACGAAGATCACCACCATACTCTCTACTACCTTTTTGTATATAAAAGGTTCATCTACCATTTTGATGAAGTCAAACTCTTTGACTACCACATCAAAACAGATGTTCCAACTCCGCGATACCTGTTTTATCACATAAAACACATCTTGCGCACGTTTCCTCTGCTCCCACTGTCTACGAAGCCCTTTGGCTGTGTACTTATAGACGCTCTCTTAGAAAAGCAGGCATGACACCCAACCGCCAAATATCGTAGTCATGGTATGTAGCCGTAGCAAGTAGGATCTGGATGGACTTAACCATTGCTTTGAAAGTCTCAAATTTTCCATGTACACCAAGTAATCTTCTCAAGATATACTTGTTCCTGATGGGGATTTAACCCTTCAGATAAAGCAACCAAAGTCCATACTTTGTTGATGTATAAGGATTCCATCTCAGATCGATAAGCATCCAGCCATTCTTACATAGTCCCACTCCTGATTGCCCGCTCGAAACTAGTTGGGTTATCATCTCATGATGCAATTCTCGCTCCCACTGTCATAGAGAAACCGAAGTATCTCTCAGGTAGGTGAGAAACCCTACTAGATCGGCGGAGAGGCTGAAGTTCGTTGGAAACTATTGAATCCACATTCAATAGGTATGCAGCTTCTCAAGTGCATTATTCCCAAAAGAAAATAGGAAACTCAGTATTACTCATCATAGAGCACACCATATCACATAGGGTGTTATTGCTCCGCCCCGATATACCAACGTGCTATGGTGTATACGGAGGAGTAATGCTGAGAGAGAATCTCATTCTCCTTTAGAATTAGTCCAGGATTTCTGTGCTCAAGTATTCTCCTCTTTGATCTCATCAAAGGACATAATACTTATACCCGTATTTTGGTTCATTACTTCTAACTTACATTCTGTGAATATTTCAAAAGGTTCAGACTTGTCTTTCAGCAGGAACATATGTCTGAATCTTGAGAGATCATCAGAGAATGTAATGAAGTACAAAGAACCGGTCTTGGCATGTATAGACAGGAGACTTTCATACATCAGCATGTATCAATCCCAAGAGTTCACTAACTCTTTCTCTGTTTCCAATAAACAGAGCTATGGTCATCTTATCTTTGTGACATGACCGACAAGTTTCAAAAGATGTAAATTCAAACTAATTTAAATATACATCTAAATGTAACTTCTGCTAGTCAGGTCGCATTGATATGACTTAGCCTACAATGCCTCAAGAAGGATCCGTTCATTTCTGAACTCTTCCTCTTGTGAGTGTTCTATATACTAAGAACTGTAGTTTGATTTAGAACGTCAATGATTTTAGATAACGTACCTGAACCGATCAATTCTTGATATAGGAAATGATCAAAACATTATCCAACTATACAAAATTATATCCTTTCTTTACTAATAAAGAGAATGATATGATGTTGTATATCATGTTCGGTATCTAATAATATTCGTTCAGAATAAATGTAATCTGGTAATACAGGGTGGTAGTGACCAACAGACTTGGCTGCAACACTTGTAACATTTTCTGTCTCATGAAACTTACCACCCGTTCTCAGTTCTCTACCTATTTGTAGCCCATGTAACAAATTACATATGTGGGATCCTGATGCGGTATCACATACCCAGGACGTAAAGGATACTGAGAAAACGTTCTCTATAATGAACACACCCGAAGATGATGCATCAGCATGCACTTTCTTCGTTTGGGCAGCACGGGAATTCTGTTAGTCTCCAATTTCCTGCTCTGTCTTATAAAAATTATTAGTTGGAGCGAGACCAACATTCCCCAGCTCAGTATAACATGCGGGTTCGGTCAATACATCCGTATCATTATCTTGATTAAGGCGTGATATGGTCGCTACCTGGAGAGAGGAGAAAAAAACACTCAGCGTATGCTCTTGTAAGATTAGATTGGTTATCTAATATATCTAATCAGGATGTCTCCCACTGTTTTAACCAAATCTTTCTTCAAACCTTAAAAGGAAAGACTAGCCGGGATTAATTACATGCTACAAGTTCGCCAATCTTTCAGCCAGGCCAGTATCGGTACTTTAAAGGAGGTCCCCCGTGCTTTCGCACGAACCTAATTAAAGTAAACCTCGTTTTTCCAGGGGCGTAACCCCATTGACACCTTTCTAGACACCTACTTGATCGGCTAATTGTAATGTGTAAAACTATCTCAGGAGTAACTCTTACTCGCAGCGGTTATCGGGATCCAACTATCTCATAGAAGGTATGCAATCTCATTGCAAATTTCAACACTTGAAATTCCCAATAATATTTTACCCCTAGCGTCCTATGACCTTGACGCAGGCCAACAAACCATAGTCCGCTAGTCAAGTTCAACCCGTCATTTCTTGATTGAATTAAACCCACCCGCACGACCCTTGACGCAGGCAAACTAAATCGCACGACTACCCTAATCCAATCTGCATATGCATAAACAGATAAATACTAGTTAGCTACCGCACACTACGCCTTGACGCAGGCCAACAAACGTAGCACGAATACTAAGTAGGACTTATCTGAAATGACGGAGGGCTACGACAGGTTTTTATGAAAACCCTTTGCGAAATGAACATGATATCATTGTAGAAACGAGTGATTTTAAATGGAGTGTTTTTGAGGCTTTTCTAGTTTTGCTAAAGGGGTCACTCCCGATGAAGGAATCGTCGGCCCTTTCCTCATCGAATAAGGTACAAGATATATCATATATACCGTTGTGCAAAGCAAAAACTATAGAAGCAATCAAAAGACAAACCGAGGGTTGTAGCATCTGCCAGTTATTGCTAAAGGGGTCACTCCCGGTGAAAGGATCTCGGCCCTTTCCTTATCGAATAAGGTGCTGGATGTTCTACAAGGAACACCGCTATGCAAAGCAAGAACTAGAGCTTACCAGTTTTTAAACAAGTTTCTACAACATCTTAGGTTTCTTTTATTTCATTAATCTCATTAATGAAGTCCCATTTTATTATGCTTTACAAGCATCAGATATGAAACGAAATCAACAATATATAATATATATCTCATATATATAATATAAACATTCATCTCAAGCAGTAATATGATCTCATCACAGAACATTGCAGCAGAAGAACATATATGAAATATTGGATATACTAGGACGCCCGTGTTTTCAATAAGAGCCTGTATAAAACACGGATTCTACGGTCGCGATGAATAGCCAAACCCACATCCCTAGACCCCTACTTGAGCGGCAAGCAACACTGCCAATTCTAGGGTTAGGAGACCCGGTCTCGACTCCTCGAGATGGTCTCCCACTGGACCCTGGAACCCGGTTACTTGTGCTCCCCGCCTTGGGTCTACCTAATGCGGAAAAGTAAATAATATACAACTGTGACATCATCCTCAGTCCGGAAGTGCCCCAATAAAAGAATATTATATACAAATGAATTTTACATGAATGAAAATGAAAACCCTCATCTCACATAAAACCCCCGGCTATTCAATCACGACGATCCAATATAACATATCACAGCAACATATAATATATCATATCATCAACGTAAGTAAGTATGCATACACCGATTGTCGTCGATGTATAGCAACGAAAACCGGCAATACCACTACATACTACACTTACGGTCACAGAAAAAAGTGTAAAACTACAACAGTTGGAATCCGCAACCTCCTCAGACATCACATGCCTAACCATTTGAATTCCTTAGACATCGCATGCCTAACAATTATAAACCCCGCATTTTAGTCTCATTAATGAAAACACTTTTCAATATCAAGTCGGGCAATTCAACAAGAGTCCCGACATCCTGATCGAATGCTCGTCGCAAACTTTAGTAAACGGCCGCATCCCTGATGCCTTCGACGAAGTGCACTAAGGCGGAACACCGCTGC
The DNA here is from genome assembly GCA_030015575.1 of Agapanthus africanus. Classification (NCBI taxonomy): domain Eukaryota; kingdom Viridiplantae; phylum Streptophyta; class Magnoliopsida; order Asparagales; family Amaryllidaceae; genus Agapanthus; species Agapanthus africanus. Next base: position 289,726,698 of record JASDDO010000029.1, read on the forward strand.
CGCGAGCACCCAAACGGATGCTTTTGGCGACGGGGTTCTCCTACAGTCACTTGATCGGGGCTATGGGGCGTGGTTGTCTATTAAGTTTACCCGGCGAGTATCCGCGTACGCTACGTGATTGCGACGGAGTTTTGAACACATCAAAATTCCATGGCAACCGATCATCTGAGACTAAACTGCTATGTTTATAATATTCAAATCAGTAATCTCATAACTATGTGTGGATTCCAAATATTGTATCACATTCCAGATAAAAAGACAGTGTTGAACTTTCCGATCGAATAATCAAACACCCAAGATTTCCCCAATATATTTCAACACTTGAAATCAGTTTAAAAACATCCATCACATGCCACAGTACCAATGGTCCAGCCGTAGAAGGGTCAAGCCAACGCCTCACATATGGCACGCCGTACTGCCACAAACCCTAAGGTTTAGAAGCAGTTCAAGACGGTCACATAATCGAGTTAAGGTTTGTTGTCTTCTAGAGGGTCCACTGCGTTACATGCACAACTTAGAACGTTCTTAAACTGAAGAAAAAATCCAACTTTTGAAAAATTTTCCGACTGGGGAAAAAATGAGTTATTGATATCCGCCCGAACTTTTTAACAGTTTCTAAAATTATCCGGACAAACTAAATAAAGTTAAATTATCCGATCGAATCAACGATTCCCCAATACAACCCTTGAAAACTCAACACTTGAGTGGAATTAAAATATTCTCAGAAAAAATTTACATAAAAGGTCCGAAGAACAATTACATGAAATTTCAGGGACTAAGTCCAAATTTTGGCCGCAGAACAGCCGCAAAACCCTTGGTTTCGCCGCGGGTCCGCGGTCAAATAGTTGACTTAGGGGACCGTACGTCACAGTAATTCTTAGTTTTTCCTGATTGTTTTTATGAGCATTTTTAATTCAGAAAAAATCACATTTTTGAAAAATGTACAGAGAAGGGTTCGTGTCGGGGTTTTCGGGTTTGACCGAACTTTAAACTTCGTCTAGACTTTGCTTAAAGCTCTAGCTTAGCTATGATACCACTGTAGGGTTGCTATGCACGCGCACAACGGTCTATGAGGCATCAACCATGCCCGATTAAAATTTTAGCCATGCCGAACAATCCGAATACGGATCTTTAAACTAGGGTTTAGGCGAAAACAAACATGTTAAACATTTTAACACTAAGTGAGAGGGATTACATCCTTTATAGATCCGGTCCTTTACTTCATAAGCTCTGTGTTGTGGTCCCTTCGCTGCGATCATCGGGTTCCGGACTTTCGAGAGGTTCCACGAAGAGAAAGATGCAGTCTTGCTTCCGATCTTCGATACAAAGATGATCTACCTTGAAGTTTCGTTAACACAAGCTCTCACTCATGAAATGATGTGAACACCCTCATCTAAATGGCATGGATAGATGAGGATGATGAAGTAGGATTTTTTCTCTCATTTATTTTCTTATTCTCACTTATTTTTCATCACTAAAAAAAAACTAGTAAGCTTTTTCATGAAAGAAAAAAATGAAGAAGATGATGAATAATAGAATAATTCCTTTTGTGATGAATAATGCAAAGAAGATCATGTCAATAATGCAACCATGGTTGTCTAAACCATTGTAGAGAGTTAACCAAGGCTAGGGTTTGGGTTAGGTTAAGAATGAGTCACTTGAAAATATCTTTTCCAAAAGAAAAAAGAAAACCTTCTAGAATCTACTAGAAGTCTTAACCCTAATCCAAACCCTAATCATGTTTAAACTCCACAAAACATGTTGCATTAGTTATCATATCATGTTATAATATTATATATCACATATATAATATTTATTGTAACCAAATAAAATAATACAATTAACATATATCGCATATATATCAATGTATTACCCGAGTGAGAAAAAGAATCTTTTAGTGAGCTAATATTAGTTAATGTAATTTAATATATCATATATATTATTACAAATTAAATTATCGAATCAACACTTGATCCGACAATCCGGCTATATCGCATATAACCGACTAATATTTATCCGTACCGATTCATCGAATCAACACTTGATCCGATGACCCGGCTGATATCAATTATCGTGAGAATACATTACGGTATCACATACCGCATTATCCTTGGTCCCGCACATATCGCATATGTGCCCCTACTCCGTTTTGCCTGAGCCAAGAAACCTCTATGTAGGACACTAAAGAATCGTCAATACGCCAGCTGTAGTTGATGATCATATCAAACACCCACAAGCTGCAAGCGGTCAGCTAAACGTAACAGCTACCCAGGTATTGAGTGCTTAGAAGATCAATAAGCAAGCCTGTACATTCTCCTGTGAATCCAAACAGTAACACTCCCGTACAGTCCGGTCTCGTTGTCTGATATATCGCATATCTCGCCTAGGGGCGGTAAAACGTCAGACCCCAGTAGCTCGATAAGTCATGTCGATATGAGGTCTATAACAGTTCGAGAAACTACTGGTAATACTTACCAGTAAATCTTAGCAACCCTGGCCAAGGATTTCCTGTTATAGCCAATCGAACACAGCACAACATCAACTCCCTATACCGGGAGAGACGAATCCCCTCCTATCGCTCATTGCCTCCATGTGATTCGGGACTGTACCCAAAAGCCACCTTTTTGCATGCCCTCTTAGACGTGGTATGATGTAAATCAAAGCACAGTGGGAATCACACAAGACTCTATGACGATCTCGGATCAACAGACTACACTGTACCAGTGTCACCGTAGAACTGCCATCTGACGTGAGGTATAATACCATCTGGGAGTTCTCGGCGAGTCCGTCCAGTGTACCCAGTCTCCACTGAGCACCCATACACCATCCTTGATGTCAAACACCGATGGATATGGGATCATCCATCGCCCATCATATGGGTCAAGATGCGTATAGGCTAGTCTACTCTGGTGCATCGATGCCCTGTCTCGATACACCCTCGACTAGGAACATTTATAGGATGTACTCGTCGACTACCGTGGCCCCACTAGTATGATCTCATCATAGTCCCAGTAGTCGAGTACATATCCTAAGGGCTTTATCAACATGTAATATAGAGACAATCAGAGTACATGTTAAGATAAAGTACAACCAGAAAGCGTACTATCATGTCGAGCAAGAAGTCCTCCCTATATATGTCCAAGCATCCATTACAATATACATCGTATGTACAGTAATGGCCTCTAGGGCATACATATAACTAACATAAACCATCGTATGGTTATATACGAACTCGAAGGGACTTTTTCCATATTCGAGGATGGTTTCCGATTCTGGAGAAAACGAATAGGACTATTCGGTTGTCTTTTCCTCTTACCTTCTCTCAAGTTGCGAGTGTTCCTTGGATTGGGACAGTACACCCGTTACGCCTATTGGATAGTCTTCTTCCAAACCTTAGGCTGGTGCCGAACGATAGGGAATGAAGAAAGCCGATTAGCTTAAGTGTGCTGTACAGAAAGTATTAAGTAAAGACAAATAAAGGGATTAGTAAGAGGGCAAAGTAAACTGCGATTGCTATTCCCGACCGAACCAAGTATTTCATTACCACTCCCACTTCACCTGTGTATTTCTCCAGGACACTCCGTATCACTATGAAGATCCACAGTTATTTGGATATTCCATCGTATGGTTATATACGAACTCGAAAGGAACTTGTTCCAGTTCGGTGATGGATTCTGGTTCAGGAGAAATAGGAATAAAGATTATTCAGGTGTCTTTTATCTTTACCTTCTCTCATGTTGCGAGTGCTCCTAGGATTAGGAAAGTACACCCATTATGCTTATTGGATAGTCTTCTTCCAAACCATAGGCTGGTGCCGAACGGTAGGGAAGGAAGAAAACCATTTGGCCTAAAGGGGTGTGCAGAAGGTAACGACTAAAGACATATAAATGGACTTGGAGAGGTGGCAAAGAAATATACGGTTACAGTTGTGAATCTGGATAATGGAAGAGGCATTACTAGGAATACCCGGATACCCCTACGAATCATTTCAATGTTTCAGTTTCACCGTGTATTGTTAAAAGAAAACTGATTTCCCAATTAGACACTTGCTCCAGGGTATGTATTTACCAGGTATGATTCTCACATCTGTATTATTTTACAGATGATGAGTGGGAGTAAGTTATTGGGAATTAGGTGATCATCCTCATTACATCAGAATTCGTTGTAATTGGTCATATTTGAAGAAGTCACCCGGGTTGTTTGCCGGACGGAAAATATTTGGTTTTGAATATCCGCTGTTATGCACCAATTTCAAATTGATATATCTGTACGTCTATTTTTATAGAGTGAGATATACTTTTTTGAAATTATGTCGATGACATTTACCTATATCAGTGGATGGTTAGGTAAGGAGAATTAAACAGCGGTGTAATTCTTCTTAAACATAAGTACAGTTTTCAACTTACAACACACAGGGAATGAGTTATTAGACTCAAGGGACTTATACAGAGTATTGCATATTGTCCAGTGTCCATTAGGACAGAGGGGTTGGTCCTTGTACTATACTTAGTTTACTTGTGACTTCTCTAGTTCTTAGACAAGTGTTTCGTAGAGACACAAGGTCTAAATTTTGAGAAGTTATAGGTATATGAATAAAGTAGAGAACCGGTTATTGCAAGTATCGGGATTCTTCAAAGTGATCGAAGATATAGATACTTGTGTAGGTATTCAGTTGATAGTAATGGATATTGAGAAACTTGTTTCTGTTTCAGGTTACTCATAATTAGAAGCATTCCTAAGTTGAGTAATGCTAATCGGCCCCTCTCCATTTAGTTAACATGCACTGGAGACAGCTGCATGATTTGAATCTGGTTCAATTAAATCAGTGCCTCTGTTTCTGTATTGGATATAGAACAATTCATATCTTGACATTGTTAAGCTACAGGGAGTTGTCCAGCTTATGCTTAAAACCAGACTCTGGATAACTCAAGGCACGTTTGTGTAATGGTTGTTTGTGGGTTGACCCGGGCTATGATGAGGGTTGACTTTCTACCATCTGGAAGATCAATAGTGATATTGTTCTTGACTCATCACAGTTTTAATAAAAATGGTTTTTTTTTCAGAAAACAGTAGTGGGAGTATGGTAGAACTGGAAGTGATTCCAAAACCGCAAACGATTACTGAAAATTTGATAAGAACATAAAGATTCAATCTGTATTGACATTCCATTAGCCACTCGGCGGATATGGTGGGTAAACTCAGGCACTCGAGAGGTACTTCGGTATGCTTAAGGACGGTGACAAGGAGGTTCTTATTTACCCAGATTTGACACTACTGTTGTTCCGGGCTATGAGACCCGGCAGAAGGATGAGTATAGCGTCGTTCTAAACCGTCTTTAGAAACGTACATGTATATGATTCTACCAGAGGGTTGTCATAGTCATTGGGAGCATCGGAAGCATTAGTGGATAGGTGGCTTATGTCTAACTATAGACTAAAGCAGATATAGCGGAGATAGATCATCTATTTCTGATGTGACAGTCATAGGTTTGACTTCATCTGAATAAGGGATGGATCTGTTAAGAAGATAGTAGGGTGTGGTGTCCTGATATTTGGATGACATACACAGAGTATGAAGTGAAATTCCTATACTACGATCGGTTATATTTTGGTTGTCACACGGTGGTTTCTCCACATAAAGCTTGGATATTATATCAGACATTCTGGTTGCTGGATCTATGGTTTTAGATTTAGATTTGGGTAGTTTCGCAATCAGGGTACTTAGACAGCATTCTAAAGGTGCTTTACAATGGACGACTCCTGGCACGGTGGAGTCACCCTCTCTAAAGGTGTCTTACAGACTAAAGAGGAGAGAGATATACATGATTGGCAGATCACTTGCCTAGGCAATTGAGTTAATCGTGAGATGTCAAATACCACACCAGATGTTGTTTTTGCAGTAGATGCAATAAGTTGATATTGATCCTATCCTGGAGAAACATTCGGAAGAAGTTGATAATGTTCTAGGGTTTTGATAACGACAACCTCCTTTTGGAGACGGTTATCATTCCAGGCTTCCAAGATGACCTGGATGATAGAGTGACTGTCAGAGTTATAATTTTCCCTCTGACAAGAGGCAGTGTTTTAGACAGGTGGTCCAAGGGGATACTGAGGGAGCCATGGCGCAGGATACTGATTAAGTTCAGTTGACGATACAGTCTAAGAAGTTTGTATTTAGAGTTCTTTTATGAGCTAGGTCCCATCAGATATCCAGACATATTCTAAGACAGGTATTGCTCATTTCAGGAGATGGCTTTCTCAGCGAACTTGAGATAAAGAGAGATATAGAAGGAAACATCTGAGCGGATCCATTCACCGAGACTATTCCTCGAATGCAATTATTTCGAAAATGTGTTTTGTGAGACTGATTAGTAGAGGAGTCGGGTGTTCGATATCACACGGGCTGTGAGTATGCGACATCGCAATAATTAGCCTTGAGTGCAAGTGGGAGATTGTTGGAGATAGTGCACTCAGAGTCAATTATTGGATCACAGGCACGTGATTGCAATGATTGAGGGAGGACCTATGCCGATAGGACAGTCTTACTCAAGATGATAGTATATTATCTGGTTTATTTTTATCACCGTGTACTGCTTTAGGTGACCTTACAAGTCACTATTGCGTGTTGATAGAGCCCTTAGGATTCTTGCTTGACGGCCAGCAGTATGATGGCGATCATATAGGTGGGAGATGGGGTCTATAAGCACATCCTTAAAAGGTCCCTAGTCGTGGGAGTTTTCGAGATAAGGCATCGATACTCAAGAGTAGACTAGTGTATACAGTCGATACTCCGACGATGGGCGGTGGCCGAACTCACAAGCCACTGGTGTCAGTTGGTTCACCTAAGATGTATACAGGTGCTCATTGGGTTATGAGTACACCAGACAGGACTCGTCGGGAACATGCTATTTGGTCTTATACCTAACGTCAGATAGCATCTCTCTGGTGACATGTATACATGTTAGTTCATCGACCTGAGATCGTGATTTGTCTCGTGTGAGTTCCCACAGTACTTTAATTACTACCCTACCACGGCTCAAAGGAGTCGTGTAAACAGGTTTTAGTTGGGTACAATCCCGAGCCACATGGAAGCAGTGAGTGGATCTGCAGGGGTTCTTCTCTCCCGGTATTGGGGGTGAGGTCACGCTGTGTCTAGGAGAGCCATTATATAAAGCCTTCAGCCGAGGCAGGAGATTTACTGGTAGGTATTCCAGTAGTATCTCAGGGTATTCCGGGCTACACTCCGACATGACTTATACCTCTTTTGTGGGTCTGACTTTTACCAACCCCTAGGCCCGCCATGCGATACTCATAGACGAACGGACCGGATTGTATGGATATTGTCACTGACAGGCTCAGTAGGGTGTCAGGATGAGTTCGCTCATCAGTGTCCCTTTTGGTCAATACCTGGTAGCTCGTTACGTATGGCTAATATCTCTGACGTGCTAGTGGTTAAATCCACAGCCAAAAGTATTGACGAGTCTTTAGAGTCCCCCACAGACAGTTACTCAAGTTTCGGGCGAAACTCTGTAGAGGCCGTATGGAGATATGGCAGGGTTCGATCAGATAGGTGCGGTATTGCACGGATCATGATCGGACGGATAATGCTAGCGGGCTTTGTTTTAAGCCGGATCCTAGTATCGTACAGTGTAGATTTTTTTCTCATTGCATTTGTATTCGGTCGGAGTACAAATGTGGGTATGTGTATACAGTCGCGGAGTCTTTCTATAATTTATTACGGGATCAGTTTTCTGAAATTGCCAGTTTGCTTTCCGTTTCGGCCATTTTCCTTTGTTCTTTCCTTGGCTGAAAATTGGTGGAGGAGGGCTTATTTGCAAATGTGCAAATTAGCAATTTGGAGGGTTGTTTTTCAAGTAGTTGCATCATGATGGTTTCATGATGGTTCCACCATCCCTTGACTTTCTTTTGATCATGATTGCTTGACTTTTGGGATATGATTTGGTGATGGAGTGAGGACTTGGGAGTGATCATTGTTTCGCATCATCACTTGCTTGCATTATTGCTTTTTACCCAGCCCTTGGCTTTTCTCTCTCTCTCTCTCTCCCTTCACCAAAATAGCTGGCCATTCCTTTTAGGGGCTGTCCCAATTTTTGGGGTGTTGTTTTTCATCTCATTTGCTTGCAAAATCCTCTTGGTACATTTTAAAAGCTCATATCTCCTTCTCCACTAAAACCATGGCAACTTCCTTAACCCCCTAGAGACGAATGGATTCTACACTTTGCCTACAGCATCCTTGGGTACATCGACTTGCCAACTTTGTGCTCGAGTTGCCTCGGTCCAGAAGTGGGAGCCCATAAAAGAACCCGGCGATGTGGTGCCCTTCCGACGAGGAGATGAAGACCGGAGATTCCACGTGGAGATTGGGACGACGAAGAGAAGACCGAAGGACACGGATCGCTCAGTATATCTCTCTACCCCTTCTCTAGTTTGCTAACATTAGGTTAATGGTCCAATCCGGGTTTATAGTCTGCGGTAGCGCTGGTTTAAACTTAAGAAAATTTTTGTTTCCGCATTTTGGCCTCGTTCTGACGGCCGGGGCGCTGCCGTGCACTAACAAAGCTAACACTTGGTAGCTTGTAGGAGTTGATTCGTTAATTTCCATTTGTGTTCGTGTGTTATCGTTATTTTGCTAATTTCTTGCGTTATGGTTTGTGTAATATTAGGATCTTTTGCGGGGACTTCAGACGCTGCTAAGAAGGGGAAAGAGGTGATCGGATTCACCTAGCTCGAAATCGTCGGGTGAGTAGATTTAACATCTACGGAGGAATCGCCTGTTTAGTGTTAAGCGCCGAGGGATAGATTCGGTGATATAACCATATGCCTATATGTGTATATATTGGTCGTGCATGAGTACCATTTTGCACATCCTATTACCTGTTGTGCATTGACATAGTATTATTGGAAACTGCACTATTACTAACGGTTCATGTTGCACGAGCACCGATTTGTATTCCACACATTTACACTGTTAGTAATTGCCATGACATGCTCATTATAGAAATTACTATGGATAAATATATTGTACCGCTTTCATTATTGTGAACAGTTAGACATTGATTCTTGTTCCATTGCGCATTATGAATTGCATCATACATACATGCATGCATATATAGATTGATATAATCATATATAAACTCTCATATGGTGTTTTATTTCGATTTCGTGGATTTGGGAAGCCGCAAGATATTTTTTGAAACTTAATATATTTAAAAAGTGTGGTTTTCCCTTGATATGCTCACATTACTGTTCTATATTTGCATAGATCGTACTTTATGGATATATGCATTGAGATACATTTTTCATACGAATTCTAGATTTGAGAACCGCGAGTATATTTCAAAAGAAAATATAAATTGTTTTAAAAACGCGTTTTCTCGTGATGTGATTTTGAGGTGTCCAACATGAGTTTTCTCGATTATGAGATTGTTTTCGAGACCCGATTCAAGGAGTTAGATGAACCGTCTGCGGATACATGGTGGACCCAGTATGGTACCCCGGTGCAAGAAGCTCGAGATATAGACGATGAGCCTGGCAGGAAGGAACACTACCTACCGGTGATTGTATAGAAACTCGATGGATATCTGGAGGATACCGTTTCGGATTAATGAGATAAGATAGATATGAGGGCCGATCGGAGTATGCGGCACCTGAGATATGAGGATTTACGTGTCGATGCTGGATACAGATTTCATGATATTTCGAGTGTCGATGTCGAACACTCAGGTTCCATGATGTGATGGATATGAGGGCCGATCATAGTGACTGTTCCAGGGATATTGGGATTTGGGGGTGTCATTGATGGACACCGGATTTTTATGATGATGATTCATTGATGAGGATTATGGTTTATCCCACACTCAGGATTTATTATGACATGCACTGTTTCATGTAGTTGTTGTACCCTGGTGGTGTACCTTGACAATGATTTATTGCATATCCGTATTGTTATACTTATGCCATCAGATTGCATATTTTAGATAATCACTTTTCGTGCATGCTTGCGATTATCTGTACGATGTTATTTACTATTCATGAGTTGGCAACTCACTCCTGTTGTGCCACAGTGTTTTGCAGGCTTGACCCTCGGTATAGTCACGGCAGGGCTCCTTATTGCACCTACTTCTGCGGATACCACTACTGTTGGTCGTGATTTTGGTGTAGGTGGGTTTTGCGGGAATCCGTATGATTCCATTGTATATCTTATTTTGTATCTAGTACTCTCCATCTACCACTTATATGTATTTGACTTAGAGATGAGATTATGAGGATCGATATTGTATTATTTCTGCCTCTGGGTGTCGTGCTCATGTAAGCCGGCTTTTATTTTTGTTGCGATGTTGTTTTACCTCTTTTTATGTTGTTTTCACCTCTTAATTGCTCATTTCTTCACTACGGCGTTGTACATATGTACCTGTTGTGGTTGTGTTCCACCTTTAGGCAGGAGTTGCTCCCGTTTGGGGATGCCTTTTATATATTCTATGCTTGTACCTATTGGGGCTAGTTTTTACAAAGGAGATGTTGCCGAAATTTTTAAGAAAATAAATTTAAGTTTAAGATTTTATAACTTGAGATTTTTAAATGTTTTAAACTATTGTTTTATCACTTTACTTCTTTTCTTGGTTTAGATTTCTGGGTTTCGGCTTACTTGAATTGTGTTACACCTTTTGACGTCGTATGATTTATGTGCCGGTCGAGTTCCTAAATTGGGTCGTCACAAACTTGGTATCAAAGTGCTAGGTTTTACCTTTTAGAGTGTAGGATGGCCTTGGTATGATGGAGTAGGTAGCTTAAGCAGAGTGACGTAGCGTATGTACGCGGCATACTTATGACACGTTACTCTGCCTAAGTGACCATAGAATATATTTTCTTTTAATTCCTTCCTTGATTCCATATATCCTTATGATTTGAATTCTATGTTCTTATCGAATCTTTTTTTCTTATTCCAGCCACTATGCCACCAAAGATTACGAGGGCACAAAGAGCTGCCGCTAGAGCTGAGTTCAGGGAAGGCTCGTCTGAGACGAGGACTGAATAGGACGGTAGACCTATTATTTAGGAGCAGATTGACCCACTTTCTCTAGGTCGTATTGCCAGTATTCAGGATTTGCGACAGATGGTGGGATCGTTGGTTGAGACCGGTCGAGCGCAGAGTTTGGAAGTTGTTCTACCTATTATGGGGACCGTGATGGTACCTACTGCTCAGACAGTCGTACATACCGCTATCGAGATTATCGTCGCGTCGTATCTTTATCAGAGTTTATGAGGCTAGAGCCTCCGGTTTTCACCGACACCGACGCAACTGAGGATCCACAGTCGTTCCTCGACCGGATGGCCAGGATCTGTCTTTCGTTGAGATGCTCTGATGCGAGATCGGTAAAGTTCACTATTTTTCGTCTAGAGGGTCTTGCCCAGACTTGGTGCGAGTATTTGGAGAGAGGTCGACCCGCAGGTCTTCTTCCTATGACCTGGGTGGAGTTCACGACGGTTTCTTTTGCTCGTTTTCTTCCGTAAAGCGTCAGAGATGCCCGAGCTCGCAGTTTTGAGTCTTTGTGCCAGACTCCAGGTATGACAGTAGCGAAGTATGATATTCAGTTCACCTAGTTATCCGTATATGCTCCTTATTTGGTGGATATTGAAGTGAAGCACATCAAGAGATTTGTACGAGGCTTTGTTACCCAGTTGTTCCTCTCTATTGGCGCCCAGCATTTTGATACGTATGCAGCCGCGGTGAACGCATCCCTACTGGTATTGGAGCGTATTTCCAAGACTTCGGTCGTTTCGGGACCGAAGTGGGTTCGTACTGATGTATCATACCAGAGGCGGATAGGTGGACGCCACGACAGATTCTTTCCAACTGATGGTGGTAGCAAAGGCTTGAGGCAAGGCAGTTATATAGCTCTTACCCAAAAGGTCAGCATCCATCGTCTCAATGTTTTCGGTGTGGGTGTTAGTATCATCGCATCAAAGATTGTACTAAGGTACGCCAGGGCGAGACAGCAGTTCCACATGTTACCTTACCACCATCTCCACTTCAGAGAGCATTGCCTTTTATGCCCGTTGTTAGTTCATGCCAGACCTATGCTCAGATAGGCCATGGTCGTGGTGGTTTTGTTCAGAGAGGACGAGGTAGCAGAGGCGGAGGACAGCCGGATGCCGGTAGAGGATAGGCCCGAGTTTTTGCATTGACTCCTCAGGATGCGCAGGCATCGAATGAAGTAGTAACATGTACTCTTCCAGTGTGTTCTTTCGATGTGCACATATTGTTTGACCCAGGATCTACGCACTCGTATGTTTCCACACACTTCATACCGAGGTTGGGCCGAGAGTCGTCCTTGTTAGATTAGCCGCTTATTGTGATTACTCCTATTGGATAGTCTTTTGTTGTGCGACATGTGTTTCGGTCGTGTGTCATTCGTATTGGAGATAGAGATTCGTCCGTTGATTTAATCCTTCTTGATATATTGGACTTTGACGTTCTCCTTAGCATAGACTGGTTAGATACTTGCTATGCGTCTGTGGACTGCTGTGAGAAGGCAGTTAGATTTTATTTTCTGGGCGAGGCAGTTCTTATTATGCAGGGGGACCCTACTGCCGCCCCTCACAGTTCGATTTCTGCCTTTTACGCTAGTCGGCTCTTGAGGAAAAGATGTCGGGGATTCTTAACCTTTATTCGTAATACTGGAGCCATAGTAGATCCGTTGGACCAGGTTCCTATTATGAGAGAGTTTCCTGACGTATTCCCCAATGAGTTACCTGAATTACCGCCAGAGTGCGATATCGAGTTTTGCATCGATTTTATTCCTGGCACAGGGCCTATTTCCATACCGCCTTATCAGATGGCCACGGCGGAGCTTAAAGAGCTTAAGGATCAGTTGCAAGAGTTGCTTGACAGGGGACTTGTTTGTCCGAGTGTTTCTCTTTGGCGAGCTCTTGTTCTGTTCGTCAAGAAGAAGGATGACAGTATGAGGTTGTGCATTGATTATCGTCAATTAAACCGAGTTACGGTATGGAATATGTATCCATTATCTCATATTGATGATTTGTTTGATCAGCTCCAGGGTGCGGGACATTTTTCAAAGATTGATTTGAGGTCGGGTTATCATTAGTTGCGGGTTCGGAATGATGACATTCCGAAAACTGCTTTTCGTACGTGCTATGGGCATTATGAGCTTTTGGAGATGTCGTTCAGACTCACCAATTCCCCAGTAGCATTCATAGATTTGATGAACCATATTTTTAGGCCATTCCTCTACCAGTTCATTATTATATTTATTGATGACATTCTGGTCTATTCCAGAATTCGAAAGGAGCATGAGCGGTGCTTGAGGATTACCTTACAGACATTGAGAGAGCGCCAGTTGTTTGCTAAAATCTCGAAGTGTGCATTCTAGCTTGATAGCGTTGACTTCTTGGGTCATGTGTTTATGTGAGACGATATACAAGTGCAACCGAAAAAAATCAAGGCCGTATAGCTTTGGCCAAGACCTATATCAGTGACAGAGGTCCGTAGCTTCTTGGGCTTAGCCGGTTATTACCGCCTTTTTATGCAGGATTTCTCGAGTATCGCTGCACCGCTGACCGGACTGACCCAGAAAGGAGTTTCTTTTCTTTGGACTGAGGCATGTGAGCAGAGTTTTCAACAGTTGAAGACTCGTTTGAAGTCTACACCGGTTCTATCTTTACCTTCTGGATCAGGCGGCTATGTCGTTTTTTGTGACGCTTTTCGAGTGAGGCTAGGTTGTGTATTGATGCAGCATGATAGAGTTATCACTTACGCTTCTCGGCAGTTAAAGAAGCACGAGCAGAACTATCCCACTCATGGTCTTGAGATGGTCGCGGTGGACTTTGCGCTCAAGATTTGGAGACACTACTTGTATGGAAAGTCATATCAGATCTTCATGGAACACAAGAGCTTGAAGTACATCTTCCAGCAGTGGGATCTGAATTTGAGGTAGCGCCATTGGATGGAGCTTATGAAGGATTATGATTGTGAAATCCTTAATCATCCGTGCAAGGCGAATATGGTAGCTGATGCTTAAGTAGTTAGCCCGGAGGTAGCCTGTTCTATTTGAGAACAGTTCAAAGACAGTCTTAAACATATTGGCAGATCTTGTGCGATAGCAGAGCACAGTTCGAGTTCACTTCTGCTGGAGGGTAGCTTGCTCTTGTTCATGCCCATCCACTTCTACTTGATCATATCCGTGAGGCGCAGCCTGACGATGCTTGTTTGTCTGAGATTTTAGAGCATGTTCGACAGGGTAGAGATTCAGAGTTTGTGATTTATGACCATGATGTGCTATATTTTGGGACTCGTTTATGTGTACCAGATTCCGAGGGGCTGAGACGCGAGATCCTAGAGCAGGCATATCAGTCAGCATATAGTGATCGTCCAGGTTCCACCAAGATGTATTGTAACAACCCTAAACTCTCTGTACAACTTTCTATACAATTTTTCAAAAATACAGAAAGGGGTACTTTTGCTTGAGCACAAGTTATAAGTTTGTTTTACTTTTTAATAGCAAGAAGTATCTTGTAGATCATTGGTAAGACCTTGCAATGCTGATGTAAAGCACCAGAATTCAAATCCCATCGCCCACATTATTTTTAATATTGTTGTTTTTTAAATTTTTAAAAGTCCAAGGGTCTACACATGCATAACTCATAAAAACCCTACGTCACATATAAAACAAGCTGACCCAGGAGCTACATCAATAGACATAGGACACGTGGCATGAAGAATCAGCGCGACTCGGTCGACTCGGGCCGGCGGCTCGGCTGACTCGGCCCGCCTCCGCTGGCCGATTCACCTCAAATCTCCGAGTCTTCTTCATAAATTTTGTGCCTCTTGGTCTTCATAACACCACTGTATACTTTAATTCTCAGCACAGTAACAGAGACATTAAAAACCTCCATTAACATATTTTTAATACAATTTTTAGTACAATTTTCAATACAACCTTTCACCTACCCTAACCCTAATTTTACCCTATATATACCACCCCTAAACACACCCCCCTCACTCACAAATTCTGTCCAAACTCTCTAGAATTATTCTGTACAAGAGGAGTTAGCGAAGGGCGAAACTCCGGCGATCTTCCGACGACGACTCTAGGAGCTCCCGGCGACGAAACGACACAACAGAAACTCCTACTTCCTCCTCTTCCTCATCCCTAACCTCTAAGCCAATAAGTCCCACCTCCGTCTTCTCTATTTTATACTAAAAATTTATAAAACTAAAACCCGACAGAAGTGGAGTTAAATCCGACTTCCGATTCGGTTTACTTTGTAAAATTCAATTTTCCTTAACACAACCATATTAAACTCTTACATCTTGACTATTAATCATTAACAAAACATGTTGAACAAATTTCATAGCAAAATAATTCCTATTGCAATTTTTATCGTACTTTTTCAGTAAAATACCATGTAGTATAGTTTTGGATTTAAAACATCGTAAATCTTGCTATACCTTTAGATTGATCATAAGGAATGACCTACCTCTCCACAACATTCATATGCAACATAGCACAATAATTTTTGGGAAATATAGATTCGGGAAATATCGTTTTACACAAAACAACGTTTAACTTATAAAAACCATTTTCTACAAGATTACCTATTTTTACAAATCTTTGGAAAGTGCCGCCACAACTTATTTGGGGAACCCATTCGGGATGGTACAGATTATTGCACATCCTCAGGCTTAGCAATCCAAGATGCAGACCTCCGCAAGAAGCAATCGGTCTCGAAAGATTTAAAGATACAAATATCTTAAGAAAATGAGATTTCTAGAAATATAATAAATTAAAATTATTTTTATAAATATATATATATATATATATATATATATATATGTATATGTATATGTATGTATGTATGTATATATATGTATGTATGTATTATCAAAATATCTATTTTTGTTATAATATCAATATTCCAACTTTTCCAAGTCAAAAGAATCTCTTTACATGAAAATACCATGAAATTCCATACTAGTCCAACACTTTACAATTAAATACCATGATTATGAAAAATAGGTTTATTCACTAGAAATGTCATAAATATAAAATCTACAGCTATGAAAACTCTAAAGACGATAATTAAATACTTGAAGTGTATTTTGAAAATTATACAAAAGTATTTTTACATATACCCCTTCAAGTTCTATAAATTACCCTAAGGACCCTAGTAAACATAGGTTTAAGCGGGACTAATCTCTTGAGCCTCAGAGAGCCGGAGAAGTGGGTGGTTGCCTATTTAAGTTAGACAACTTAACAAATGGTGTTATCAACAAGGCAATCGTTTTTGAAAAAGACACAAATCCTGCCCCGCATGTGCAACGGTTACTGATAATATCAAAACTAAATTCAGAACTTCAATTACTTTTCTAATCGTTCTGACTCAGAATTAAATAATCTGACTTGAATATGATCCAAGTACAATCTACAATACTACAATTCAGTATGAATCCATGAATGCATATATTCAATCTGTTCCAACTATTCAATCAATATTGATCGAACCAAACCATGGATATACTTCCGTTTACATGATTCTCCAGTTACATCCATGAATCTCCAGTTACATCCATTTACTGATATCATGATTTTGACAAGTCATCCAATTATACAATCTATATTACAAGAGAATACATGTTGCAATACAGTACAAACAATACAATCCAGACATTGCGGGATTTAAGGGATAGATTGGTCCGGAAGGTGTTAGAAGTGGCACGAGACTGCAAGATTTAAGACACCTAACCTGAATACAATCGCCGTTGTTCCGGGCAATCTAAAGGAGACTTGTACTTCCAGTTGCCTTCAGTCTCAGGCATATGGAGACTCCTCTTGTATACACTGGCATCCTTCTGTACCAAGCTACAAACAACAACGTTAACTCTAAATACAATTTTAAAAGCTACACACACTCTCTCTCTCTCTCTTACTCTTTGTCTATTCTATTTCTCCCTTATCTTTAGGACTTACCGAGCGATTTATTCGCTGACGACATTATCTTTCTTCTTCTTTGAATGTCGTTAGGTAATTCTGACCTTTCAGAGATCGATCCAAGAACTGAAGACTTGGACCAGTTTGTTGAAGATCCCGAGCTGTAGTTACACATATACATTTTCTTTACATTCTGTATTTTCCATTTCTGTTATACCACCGTTTAGGCATTGCTTTCATTCAGATGTATTTACTTTTCCATGCATTGTACAAAAGAATATTAATAAATAAAGTGTTGTTCAGTTTTACCTACCGTCTTTGTCTCTTGTGAATTTTTATTTATATTGCTTAAATACTCTTAGCGTATTTACATTAGAGTAAATACGTAGCGGCATCGTCGCGTTCTCTGCCCGTATACTGGGAAGTGGGGCGTGACAGGTTTTGTTGATGGCCCACACAGGTCAGAGCTGTATGGAACCGTGTCATGCAGTTCTGTTCTGCATGAACACTAAGCAATATAAAACACAAGAACCTACAACTAAAACATTCTTTACAATCCATATTCTTTGAATCTTATCATTTCATATTCTTTGAATCATATGCTTTGAATCTGTCCTAACCTAAATTTTTTCTTTCAAGGTTATGGATTCCTCAAATAACACCAGCACCAACATCAACAACACTCTACCACCACTACAAATTACACCTGCAGTATGCTCCGTTCAATGAGCAGACGGTACTACTTAAGGCGATCCGCAGCCTCTTGGAAGGACAACAGCAACAGACAACCCTTTTAATGAACCATCCAAAGGCAGAAGCACCTGGGGTGAAACAATTCAGAGTTTTGCACCCCAAACAATTCTCAGGAAAGGAGAGCCCTCTAGAAGCTGAGGAATGGGCTTAGAGCATTGAAGATGATCTGGCAGCAGCACAAGTGCCAGAGATAGCTTGGGTTTGTGTTGCGAAATTACAGCTCACGAACAATGCACGGAATGGGTGGAAGGCGGAAGAAAGCCGTCTTGATCAACCTATCGAATGGAAGACTTTCTGAGACATGTTCGACGCAAAGTACTTCCCTGAGATTTCCAGGTTCGACATGGAACAACAGTTCATCCATCTGCAACAGGGTTTGATGTTGACCAAGTCAGTAGATGAGTATGACGCTGAGTTTACCATGCTCAGTAGATTAGCGACACACCTGATACCGACGAATGAGATCAGAGCCCGTTGATTTCAAAAAGGTTTGGATTCAGAAATCCAGGCCGCACTTGCCACATGAGATTTTCTGACTCATGATGTCACGACACGAAAGAGCACGTGACTGACTCCCGAACCATAAGAAGTCTATAGGACCCCATTTGATCCAAGTAAGCCAAAAACCCAGAAATCTAAAACCATTTTTAGGACTAAATAAGGGAAAATTGGTTTTAAGAAGTAAAGAAATCATGTTTTGAAAGTCAAAGTTTTTAAATAACTAAGCCGAATATGCATTTTTAAAATGTGTACCCTTTCCTGAAAATTTCGGCAGAGTTTCCTTTGTAAAAACTGGCCCCGAACTGGATACAACAAGAATTATATATATAAAATGATAAAGGCATCCCCAAGCGGGTGCCAGCTCTTCGTCAATCGACGGTCACAACCACACAAGCAATAATAATATAAAACGCCAAAGGGCGAGGATCAAAACAAAAAAAAGAACTCAAAACAGCCAGAAAACCATAATGGTGCAAGCGTGACTCTAAGGTCGAAATAATACAAAACTGATTTCTAAGTCTGAAACAATATACAAGTTTTGGTTGATGGAATTTCTAGATACAATGAATAAATAATGTACAATGGTGGTTCTGATACAAAGAACCCACCTACCAAAGCAAGTCACCCGTAATGGAAGCAATGTGCCAGAAAAGCCGTAATGAAATCTGTACGGCAAAACCTGTAAGAACTGTGGCACAATGGGGGTGAGTTGCCAACTCATGAATAGAAAATATCTACAAGCAGAGATCGAATGTATGACCCATCCTAGGTCAATACGATCAGATATAAATAACCTCAATAATATAATTCTACAGCATGCTAAACAGGCAATGTAATCCTATACATGAGTGTAGTGCCAAGTGCTCGTGTCAGTGCCTCAGGTAATAGCATATCATAAATGTGAGGTATGATCAATGAAATCTGCATGTACGTGGATCCCATCCACTCGTCACCCAATGACAATAAGCATTATGCATGTAAATGCCATAAAGCATATGCATGGAAAATATGAGGATATAACTAAAAGCATGGAATCTGAGTGCCTAGCATCGACACTCGAAAGCATCATGAAAACCTGTGCCTAGCATCGGCATGTAAATCCTCATATACCGGGCATCCGTCAGTCCGGGTCAGCCCACTCTCTCATATATCGGGCATCCGTCAGTCCAGGTCAACGCTCTCTCAATATATCGGGCATCCGTCAGTCCGGGTCAGCCCTCTCTCAATATATCGGGCATCCGTCAGTCCGGGTCAGCCCTCTCACAAAACCAGAAATATCATAGAAACAACATATCTCAATGCGCAAATCATAAAGCATGATGCATGTGACATATAAATGAAATGCATGTAACAATATATCCTGCAGCATGGAATAATAGTATGCGCATATAAGGTCATGTCCTGATGCAACAATACTACAGTGTAGTGACATGGCAATTATCGATGATGAAGTGTGTGAGCCTGCGAGCAGAGTATGAGGAACATATGCATCATCGATAATGGTGCTGGTGTCCTAGCAGCATGATCATAATATATCAATAAACACAAGCAATGCAATGCAAATAGCATGAATATGCGGAATCGAATAATCAACGCAACAATAAAGAATCTACCTCAATAAATATATCATGTAGCCTTGCCTTTTGAAATAAGACGAATCAGGGTTTTTGGTAAAATAAGGGCTACGGTGTTTTAAAAGAAGATGCGTCGTTTGAAAATATTCGTAGAATCCCTTTTTCCTATCCTTAAAATATCCCCGATTCGTTAGTTTTGAAATAGGTATGATTCGGGTCTCGTCTAACGCCTACTATGCGAACTATGGACCCAACTATCAAGTCAATCGGGAGGGGTATGTAAACCACTTAAATCTGAGTCGAAATACACACACACACACACACACACATATATATACAATAGTCGGTGATCTCGCCTCAATAGTATTATGCATGATACAGTATATCATATAACATCCTTGAGTCATGAGTGCGGATCTATCATTAATATAAACCTCGTACGGTAAATCATCGTACGGCATTCCAATAGTTGGGTACGGGTCAATATCACATTCATCTCACCACATATCAGGTATCACTACCATCATATCACAAAATCTAGGGTATAGATCTAAGTCTAGTGCAATCGATACCATCTATATAAGTATGAATGCGGGGTAAAACACATGCCCAAAAGCCCGCTAAAGTATCATGTCTTATCTCCTTTACGAATCCTGTCATATCGCTGATCTCACGGCCTCGAATCGAATCACATCGACTCAACCCACATTCCAAGCACTATCCATAATCCAGTACATGTACACATAGTCCCGTACCCATGTGAACACATACAACATATATTCCCATATAATCATATGAAAGAAAGTATGTATGCAAGTGTGTGCATGTGTGTGTGTATGGGTGCAACCCATACTCTAGGGTTTCGTACTTACACTAAACCAATCCATATTATCATCAATAATCTCAAAGAACATATAATAAATATATGTGTGTATACATATTCGTATACATCACCACGGACTGCGGGGGTGCTATACGCCATCCACTCGACTTCTCCCCGTAGATATAAATCTACGCACCTGGTCTTCGCTTGCCGAAATCGATGACGCCATGCCCTTTCGCCTTGAAATCTTTGTGAGGGTACCTAGAATAATAAACAGTCGCAATACGTATTAACATCGAGGCAGAAAACCGATACAGCACACAGTGTGCTCATAGGTTGGAACCAATGGCCTAAACGTGCAAATCAATCAAACAATCCCTGTTGTTCATGTACGAACACCCGACAACCAAATACAAATCCAAATATCAAGAAAGTGCATTTTAAAATAAGGAAAACATTCCCTAAAACATGCTAAAATGCTCCCAGAATTTCCCCAGGTGACAATTAGCCAAAACTGCATATAGGAGGGGTCTAATTTAGTGCAAAAGGAGCCCTGGAACAAAACTGGAACAATTCTACCCTACTCTGGCCGCAAATTGTAGCCAGAATGATTAAATCTACGGCCATGGGTTTGAATTAGGGGCTCAGGTCTTGGTGGTAGCTTCATAGGTGCCTGCACGACTCACTGTCAGCTCAATTTTATTTTAGGGGTCTCGGGGTGATAGCAGATTCCTAAAAGCTTCACAGATTTCACAATATCTCCAATATCGGTTTTCTAAATCCGTATTCCGGGTTTCAAATCTCAGGTTTGGGTCTCAATTCTATCACTAGGGTGTTTGTGCAGCCTCCACTAAGCTCAATTTCACACTACAACTCACAATTTCCCCAAACCCTAACTAGGTTTCCATTAAGTCCAGAACACCACCCGATATCGATTCAATTTTAACATAGGGGTATAAGTAATTCAAAAACTAATCTAATGATCCAGAAATTACCTCATTTGGCAACTCAAGAATTTTCTTGATTTGCCCCTAGTGGCCAAAATCCTTGCTTTCTTGGTCCAATATGTAGATCTTGAGCTTGTGCACACCTTTAATGAAATGAGAGTGGGGTGTTGGAGTTGTTTTAGAGGTGTAATGAAGGCTTGAAGAGGGGAGGGAGGTGGGGTGCAGGAGCAGCAGCAGCAATGGAGGGAGAGGGAGGGAAATGAGGGGAGGAAAATGGCTAAGTGTTTGGTCAAGAAAGCCCATACCTCTCTCTCACCAAAACTCATTCTTTATTCTTTTCTCTTTTCTGTTTCTTTTCTTATTCTCTCAAAATCCTTCTCCTAAGAAAAGTAAACCCAAAGTGAACCATGGCAAGAAAATGCACAAGTGTGAAAAAAGTGATATGTGCATGTTTTGCACAAAAAAGCTAAAAAAACCGATTAGCTATTTTTAATCGCGATTAACAATAATTTAGTATATAACTAATCACAAACACTTAAAAATGGCATAATTCCAATAAATACCCCAATTTAGAATTTTCCATAATTTTTCATAATTTTACTTCAATTATTTGCATTTAATTATGCCAGAATATTAAAATATTCAATAAAATAATATTAAATTATAAAAATTCTCAAAAATAATATTTTATTATTTTTAAATGTTACAATCTACCATCCTTAAAGAAATTCGGTCCCCGAATTTAAATTTAAACCCCCAAATACTAAAATATTTCAATACAAATTCCAAGTCATCGGGTCTCCGACATCATCAATACATAAAACGTCATAGCGCAATTCATGCGCATGAGTACTGAGCAGATAACTCAAAATCGAAACTCCATCAAGCATCCCGCAATCATCGGAGTCATGATAAACACACAAATGTCAAATCAAAACAAAACCAGTATGATGTATATCAAAATTATACATGTATACGTGAAACCTATATATGTACATAACTAAGATAATTGCATGCAAAAGTATGCGGGTACTGTCCTCCGACTAGTCCCGCTCAGTACGAAAACACATAGCAAGTATCATCAAAATGTACAGCTCCATAAGAAATCAGTCCCCAAAGTGTATATATAAAAATATCCTGTGGGTCTGGTGCGCACGGGAATCAAAATCCATATATGTGTCGTACAGGTGAACAAAACAACATCTAGGTGCAACGGTTGTGCACGAAGCATCTGTTATAGGCAACGTGCGTGCTTGAAAGCCAAATCAGGTGCATCTGACATGCACAAAAATTCTCGATTTAGTGCATCTGGTGTGCACCAAAATCGCATCTCAAAACATGCGCCCAATCATGCGCGAAAATCCAAATCGGTGCATCCATCATGCACGAATGAAAATCTAGACCATGCGCGCTCAACATATACAAAATCACCAAATCCAAAAGCAAGCGCCGAACATGCGTAAGTCCAATCAAAGCACGGAGTGCAAGAATCAATCATAAATATCAAGGTCAAAATCGACGATATACAATGCGGCTCAATCAAAATCAGGTGTACTGCGATGGAAAATTTCACGACCGTGTGCATCAGCATGCACAAATCAAATCAGAACACTAGAAGTGCATGAAAACTATGCGCAAAGTATAAATACCTAGTAGGTGAAACCATGGTGCACGGAAATAGAAATCATAGAACTCAGCCATCAAAACCAAATCATGCAATTAGATCGCCAAAATACCGAAATCCAAAGTGACGGATATGTGATAGTCGAATCACAAATTCACAAATCATAAATACGGTCGTCGGTATATCCTCTTTCAAAGTCTAGAAGGTGCTGGTACATCCAATGCTAGTAGCGCAAGATCTCTACTCGCCTATTACTCGCGGTCTGGCGTCCTCTGCCTCTAGTTCCTTATCTTCTCTGTGGATTACCAATCTCGCAATTCATCGGCTCATCGGCCCGGTCAGGTGTGCTGACCGAAACGATTCCGTTCTGGCACTTTCCTGGTCATCTCTCGGTCAATCCTCACGACCGCTCGTAAAGCAGCACATCTCTGGTGCCGACCTCGGGTCCTCTGAATGCACATCACGCATATGCTCCTGGTGCGAATCTTATTGCAGCAGTGTACTGGAAGGATTCCTACTCAAGGTCTCTTCTGATCTTGCCTAAGCCAAACTGTATGGAGGCTGGCACTCTGGCATAATCTTTTCTCACTCTCTGGACATCTGCGTCCTTAATACAACATCTTCTCGGAAGCTGGTCACATTCCTGCGCCTCTGTATGCATATCTGAACTTTATTCTTAACGGAGTGTAGTAAGAGCTCGTCTACGTCTCGCATGAACTTCTTGTCCCGCTTGTCTATATCATCGACCATTTCGACATCGCGTCTCTAACCGAGCACTGCAATGCCCTTGGCTACGGTCCATCCGAAGTCCCTCACACGGACCCGAAATCATGAACTCGGTATCTTTATCACTCAGTAGAAGATATCTAGCCAAACACGTCCTCAGCATGCATATCACATCTCAGATGTCAGCGGAGTGGAACGTCATCTCGTCGAAATCTCATGTGAACACTTTACTCCACTCTGCTTCAATATCGACTGATTCGGACTCATCTCATTGTGGCTACACAGACTGCGCTCCAACGGCTACGCTCGTATTTGGAGTCTCCCAAGCAGTGTCCCATCACATGATATCCGAATAATGTCGAATCGTCCGATCGACTCGTCAGAACCTTATAATCCCCAAGAGCTCAACATCTCGGGTACAGTTTAATAGTATCGAGTACATATCACAGCATCGGTGGTCCAGCCGTAGAAGGGCAAACCCAAGCCTCACTAATGGCGCCGCGGAACTGCCGCAAACCCTAAGGTTCAAATGCTTTCACACGGTCATTATGTCGAGTTAGGTTTTCATTCTTCTAGAGGGTCCATAGAATCGCTTGCATGTTTTTCTGAATACTTTAAACTTAGAAAATGGGTTCCCGACATTCGATCATCTCAATCGACTCTCAACGAATCTGCGTGAAGTCGCCTCTAGCTGGAATCAATCTATCTGATGACCTTGCATCGCGGTAAGCGAACGAACCATATTTCCTAGTCATTAATCCTCGGTGACTAGCGACTCACTACCATATCTCTAAGAATATGCTCATGCTGCAGTAGCTCCAATCATTTGGGCGATATCTCATCACTCGCAGCAACAACTGGATCATCTGTCCGTACGCTGAACAGCGCCTCAATCGTCCTGGATAAGCAATAATATCAACGTCATCACATCCTGGCTGGTCTCTATCAGTGGCTCAATCCTCTGGTGCCGATCAGCACATCTGGAAATCTCGTAAAAGCGATCAATCCAACAATCATGGCGCGAAAACACAATAAGACAACACCTCAATATGCAATCGTATGTCTTTGGAATCACGCCCTGGTCAGTCCTCGTCCACGACGAGCTCATGCTAACGCAACTCGAGCCGTAGCTCACTCTGCCCATGCAATCGTGGCAGCAAAATCATAACCAGTATCGATGAGGATAGATCATAGGAAGGAATATAATACTGTGCAAGGAAATGTACATCCTAAGGTTTCTTAAGCAGAGTGGCGTGTCGTAAGTATGCCGCGGAACATACCTACGGTACGTCACACTACTGAAGTCACCTATTCCATCAACCAAGGGTCATTCTACATGATGAAAGTTCGGGTCTAATACCCCCCCCGACTAAGTCTAAGTTCCGTAAGGTCAAGCCTAAGTTCCGTATATATAGAGGCCCTAGGCTCCACATATTCAAACTTAGACTCGAACCAAGGTCAACCTAGCACTCTGATACCAACTTTGTCACGACCCGAAAGAGCACGTGACTGGCCCTCGAACCATATGAATTCTATAGGACCCCATCTGATCCAAGTTCGCCAAAAGCCTAGAAATCTAAAACCATTTTTAGGAGTAAATAAGGGAAAACCGGTTTTAAGAAGTAAAGGAATCATGTTTTGAAAGTCAAAGTTCTTAAATAACTAAGCCGAATATGCATTTTTAAAATGTGTACCCTTTCCTGAAAATTTCGGCAGAGTTTCCTTTGTAAAAACTGGCCCCGAACTGGGTACAACAAGAATAATATAAATAAAATAAAGGCATCCCCAAGCGGGAGCTAGCTCTGCGTCAATCGACGGTCACAACCACACAAGCAATAATAATATACAACGCCAAAGGGCGAGGATCAAAACAAAAAAAAACTCAAAACAGCCAGAAAACCATAATGGAGCAAGCGCGACTCTAAGGTCGAAATAAGACATAACTAACTTCTAAGTCTGAAACAATATACAAGTTTTGGTTGATGGAATTTCTAGATACAATGAATAAATAATGTACAATGGTGGTTCTGATACAAAGAACCCACCTACCAAAGCAAGTCACCCGTAATGGAAGCAATGTGCCAGAAAAGCCGCAATGAAATCTGTACGGCAAAACCTGCAAGAACTGTGGCACAACGGGGGTGAGTTGCCAACTCATGAAAAGAAAATATCTACAAGCAGAGATCGAATGTATGACCCATCCTAGGTCAATACGATCAGATATAAATAACCTCAATAATATAAGTCTGCAGCATGCTAAACTGGCAATGTAATCTCTATACATGAGTGTAGTGCCAAGTGCTCGTGCCAGTGCCTCATGTAATAACATATCATAAATGTGAGCTATGATCAATGAAATCTGCATGTACGTAGATCCCATCCACTCGTCACCCAATGACAATAACCATTATGCATGTAAATGCCATAAAGCATATGCATGGAAAATATGAGGATATAACTAAAAACATGGAATCTGAGTGCCTAGCATCGACACTCGAAAACATCATGAAAACCTGTGCCTAGCATCGGCATGTAAATCCTCATATACCGGGCATCCGTCAGTCCGGGTCAGCCCACTCTCTCATATATCGGGCATCCGTCAGTCCGGGTCAGCCCTCTCTCAATATATCGGGCATCCGTCAGTCTGGGTCAGCCCTCTCTCAATATATCGGACATCCATCAGTCCGGGTCAGCCCTCTCTCAATATATCGGGCATCCGTCAGTCCGGACCAGCCCTCTCTCAATATAACGGGCATCCGTCAGTCCGGGTTAGCCCTCTCACAAAACCAGAAATATCATAGAAATAACATATCTCAATGAGCAAATCAGAAAGCATGATGCATGTGATATATAAATGAAATGCATGTAACAATATATCCTGCAGCATGGATTAATAGTATGCACATATAAGGTCATGTCCTGATGCAACAATACTACTGTGTAGTGACATGGCAATTATCGATGATGAAGTGTGTGAGCCGGCGAGCAGTGTATGTGGAACATATGAATCATCGATAATGGGGCTGGTGTCCTAGCAGCATGATAATAATATATCAATAAACACAAGGAATGCAATGCAAATAGCATGAATATACGGAATCGAATAATCAACGCAACAGTAAAGAATCTACCTCAATAAATATATCATGTAGCCTAGCCTTTTGAAATAAGTCGATCAGGGTTTTTGGTAAAATAAGGGCTACGGTCTTTTAAGAGAAGATGTGTCATTTGAAAATATCCGTAGAATCCCTTTTTCCTATCCTTAAAACATCCCCGATTCGTTAGTTTTGAAATAGGTATGACTCGGGTCTCGTCTAACGCCTACTATGCGAACTACGTACCCACCTATCAAGTCAATCGGGAGGGGTATGGAAACCACCTAAATCTGAGTCGAAATACATATATATATACAATAGTCGGTGATCTCGTCTCAATAGTATTATGCATGATACGGTATATCATATAAAATCCTCGAGTCATGAGTGCAGATCTATCATCAATATAAAGCTCGTACGGTAAATCATCGTACGGTATCCCAATAGTTGGGTACGGGTCAATATCACATTCATCTCACCACATATCAAGTATCACTACCATCATATCACAAAATCTTGGGTACAGATCTAAGTCTAGTTCAATCGATACCATCTATATAAGTATTAATGCGGGGTAAAACACATGCCCAAAAGCCCGCTAAAGTATCATGTCTTATCTCCTATATGAATCCTGTCATATCGCGGATCTCACGGCCTCGAATTGAATCACATCGACTCAACCCACATTCCAAGCACTATCCATAATCCAGTACATGTACACATAGTCCCATACCCATGTGAACACATACAACATATATTCCTATATACTAATCCGAAAGAAAGTATGTATGCAAGTGTGTGCATGTGTGTGTGTGTATAGGTGCAACCCCTACTCTAGGGTTTCGCACTTACACTAAACCAATCCATATTATCATCAATAATCAAAAAGAACATATAATAAATATATGTGTGTATACGTATTCGTATACGTCACCACGGACTGCGGGGGTGCTATACGCCATCCACCCGACTTCTTCCCGTAGATATAAATCTACTCACCTGGTCTTCGCATGCCGAAATCGATGACGCCATGCTCCTTCGCCTCGGAATCCTTGCGAGGGTACCTAGAATAATAAACAGTCGCAATACGTATTAACATTGAGGCAGAAAACCGATACAGCACACAGTGTGCTCATAGGTTGGAACCTATGGCCTAAACGTGCAAATCAATCAAACAATCCCTGTTGTCGATGTACGAACACCCGAAAAACAAATACAAATCCAAATATCAAGAAAGGGCATTTTAAAATACGGAAAACATTGCCTAAAACACGCTAAAATTCTCCCAGAATTTCCCCAGGTGACAATTAACCAAAACTGCTTATAAGAGGGGTATAATTTAGTGCAAAAGGAGCCCTGGAACAAAACTGGAACAGTTCTACCCTACTCTGGCCGCAAATTGCGGCCAGAATGATTAAATCTGCGGCTATGGGTTTGAATTAGGGGCTCGGGTCTTGGTGGTAGCTTCCTAGGTGCCTGCACGACTCATTGTCAGCTCAATTTTATTTTAGGGGTCTCAGGGTGATAGCAGATTCCTAAAAGCTTCACAGATTTCATAATATCTCCGATATCGGTTTTCTAAATCGGTATTCCGGGTTTCAAATCTCAGGTTTGGGTCTCAATTCCATCACTAGGGTGTTTGTGCAGCCTCCACTAAGCTCAATTTCACACTACAACTCACAATTTCCCCAAACCCTAACTAGGTTTCCTTTAAGTCCACAACACCATCCGATATCGATTCAATTTTAACATAGGGGTATAAGTAATGCAAAAACTAATCTAATGATCCAGAAATTAACTCATTTAGCAACTCAAGAATTTTCTTGAGTTGCCCTCTAGTGGCCAAAATCCTTGCTTTCTTGGTCCAATATGTTGATCTTGAGCTTGTGCACACTTTTAATGAAATGAGAGTTGGGATTTGGAGTTGTTTTAGAGGTGTAATGAAGGCTTGAAGAGGGGAGGGAAGTGAGGTGCAGGAGCAGCCGCAGCAATGGAGGGAGAGGGAGGGAAATGAGGGGAGGAAAATGGCTAAGTGTTTGGTCAAGGAAGCCTATACCTCTCTCTCACCAAACCTCATTCTTTATTCTTTTCTCTTTACTTTTTCTTTTCTTATTCTCTCAAAATTCTTCTCCCAAGAATAGTAAACCCAAAGTGAACCATGGCAAGAAAATGCACAAGTGTGAAAAAAGTGATATGTGCATGTTTTGCACAAAAAAGCTAAAAAAACCGATTAGCTATTTTTGATCGCGATTAACAATAATTTAGCATATAACTAATCACAAACACTTAAAAATGGCATAATTCTAATAAATACCCCAATTTAGTATTTTCCATAATTTTTCATAATTTTTCTTTATTTATTTGCATTTAATTATGCCAGAATATTAAAATATTCAATAAAATAATATTAAATCATAAAAATTCCTAAAAATAATATTTTATTACTTTGAAACATTACACATGAATCGGCTTTGAAAACTTCCCGATGATATGAGGCAGTAGTATAGAGGAAGGGTAGACCCCAATCTGCTGGTTTGAAACGCCCTGCCACTCAAATGGCAGGAGGAGCCTCTTCCAGGCCATCGTTCGAACTTAGGAGAACTGAAGAAATCAATAACCAGTCGATTCTAGACTTCTGCTACTACTCCAGGAGAAAGGGACACAAGTAGAAGGACTGTAGGCGTGCAAAAGGCCTATGTATAGTTTGTGGCGCATCCAATCACAAAATTGGAAACTGTCCTTATAGACGCAACCCAACTCACACACCAACCAACTACCCGCAGTGGCTAACTATCGAGGCTCCTCCACCTCGTCTAACACTCCCTGCTCCACCACCTGCACAACTTACTCGCCAATTCCAACAAGTAATGAGGGGCATGCCTCGAGGGAAAAGAAACATGCCCCATGGATAGAGGAATGTGCCTCCAGCTAGAAGAAACGTACCCCGATGACAGGCTTTCAGATTAGCAGCCGTAGAAGCCAAGGCTGTAGGTCAAGGTAACACTAGTAAGTTTCTTTTATATTCATAAAACCCTTGTATCACTTTGTTATTCATACACTATCAAGTACTTTTATCACCAAACATTCCTAGAATCTGTTACACTTTCTTTTTACAAATTTCGAGCACGAAATTTTTATAAGGAGGGTAGAATGTAACAAACCTAAACTCTCTGTAAAACTTTCTATACAATTTTGCAAAAATATAATAAGGGGTACTTTTGTCTGAGCACAATTTATAAGTTTGTTTTACTTTTTAATAGCAAGAAGGAGCTTGTAGTTCATTGGTAGGACCTTGCACTGCTGAACTAAAACACCAGAGTTCAAATCTCATCACCCACATTATTTTTAATATTGTTTTCTATTAAATTTTTAGAAGTCTAAGGGTCTACACGTGCATAACTTATAAAAACCCCACGTCACATATAAAACAAACTGACCTATGAGCTACACCAACAGGCATATGACACGTGGCATGAAGAATTGGCGTGACTCGGGCCGACGGCTCGGCTGACTCAGCCCGCCGCCGCCGGCCGATTCACCTCAAATCACCGAGTCTTCTTCATAACTTTTGTGTCTCTTGGTCTTCTTAACACCCATGTATACTTTAATTTGTCTACACAGTAACAGAGACATTAAAAACCCCTATTAACCCATTTTTAATACAATTTTCATTACAACCTTTCACCTACCCTAACCCTAATTTTACCCTATAAATACCACCCCTACAAACACACCCCTCACTCACAAATTCTGTCCAAACTCTCAAGAAAACTCTTTAAGATTTTTGTGTACAAGTGGAGTTAGCAAAGAGCGATACTCCGGCGATCTTCCGACGACGACTCTAGGAGCTCTCGGTGACGAAACGACGCACCGGCAACTCCTACTTCCACCTCTTCCTCATCCCTAACCTCTAAGCTAGTAAGTCCCACCTCCATCTTCTCTATTCTATTCTAAAAATTTGTAAAACTAAAACCCGACGAAAGCGGAGTAAAATCCGATTTCCGATTCGGTTTTGTTTGTAAAGTTCAATTTTCCTTAACACAACCATACTAAACTCTTACATCTTGACTATTAATCATTAAAAAAACATGTTTAACAATTTTCATAGCAAAATAATTCCTATTGCAAGTTTTATCGTACTTTTTCAGTAAAAATCCACATAGTATAGTTTCGACTTTAAAACATCGTAAAGCTTCGCTATACCTTTAGATAGATCACAAGTTAATGACCTACCACGTTACAACACTCATATGTAATATAGCACAATAAATTTTGGGAAATATAGATTCGGGAAATACCGTTTTACACAAAACTACCTTTAACTTATAAAAACCATTTTCTACAACATTACGTATTTTTACAAATCTTTAGAAAGCGCCGCTACAACCCATTTGTGGAACCTGTCCGGGATGTTGCAGATTATCGCACATCCTCGGGCTTAGTAGTGCGAGATGCAAACCTCCGCAAGGAGCATTCGGTCTCGAAAGATTTAAAGATACAAATATCTTAAGAAAATGAGATTTCTAGAAATATAATAAATTAAAATTATTTTTATAAATATGTGTATATGTGTGTGTGTGTGTGTGTGTATGTATTATCAAAATATATATTTTTGTCATAATATCAATATTCCAACATTTCCAAGTCAAAAGAATCACTTTACATGAAAATACCATGAAATTCCATGCAAGTCCAACATTTTACAATTAAATACCATGTATTATGAAAAATAGGTTTATTCACTAGAAATGTCACAAATATAAAATCTACAGCTATGAAAACTTTATAGACGATAATTAAATAGTTGAGGTGTATTTTGAAAATTATACAAAAGTATTTTTACATATAACCCCTCATGTTCTATAAATTACCCTAAGGACCCTAGTAAACATAAGTTTAAGCGGGACCAATCTCTTGAGCCTCAAGAAGCCGAAGAAGTGGGTGCTTGCCTATTTAAGGTAGACAACTTAACAAACGGTGTTATCAACACGGTAATCGTCTTCGAGAAAGATACAAGTCCTGCCACCCATGTGCAGCAGTTATCGATAACTTCAACCTACCATTATTTTGATGTGCTGCGGTTACCGATAACATCAAAATAATCTGACTTGAATACGATGCAAGTACAATCTATAATAATACAGTTCAATATGAATCTATGAATGCATATATTTAATCTGTTCTAACTATTCAATCTATATTGACCGAACCGAACTATAGATATACTTCCATTTACATGTTTCTCCAGTTACATCCATGATTCTCCAGTTACATCCATTTACTAATATCATGGATTCGGCAAGTCATCCAATTATACAATCTATATTACAAGACAATGCAAGTTGCAATACAATACAAACAATACAATCCCAATATCGCGGGGTTTAAGGGGTAGATTGGTACGGAAGGTGTTAGAAGTGGCACGGGACTGCAAGATTTAAGACACCTAACCTGAATACAATCACCGTTGTTCCGGGCAGTCTAACAGAGCCTTGTACTTCCAGTTTCCTTTAGTCTCTGGCATATAGAGACTGCTCTCGTATACACTGGTTTCCTTCTGTACCAAGGTACAACAACAGCGTAAACTCTAAATACAACTTTAAAAGGTACACTCTCTCTCTCTCTTACTCTTTGTCTATTCTACTTCTCCCTTATCTTTGGGACATACCGAGCGATTTGTTCGCTGACGACATTATCTTTCTTCTTCTTTGAATTTCGTCAGGTGATTCGGACCTTCCAGAGATTGAGCCTAGCACTGTAGACTTGGACCAGTTTATTGATGATCCTGAGCAGTAATTACACTTGTACATTTCGTTTACATTCTATATTTTCCATTTCTGTTATGCCACTGTTTAGGCATTTTTTTTGTTCAGAAGTATTTACTTTTCCATGCATTGTACAAAATAATGTTAATAAATAAAGTTGTTGTTCAGTTTTACTTACCGTCTTTGTCTCTTGTGAATTTTTATTTATATTGCTTAGATACGCTTACTGTATTTACTTCAGAGTAAATACATAGCAGCCTCGTCGCGTCCTCTGCCCGTATATTGGGAAATGGGGCATGACATGTATCGTGATTTGAGAGATGTCTACTGGTGTGAAAGGATGAAGAGAGGTGTTTCAGACTTCATTTCGAGGTGTCTGACTTGCTAACAGGTCAAGGCTGAACATTAGAGAGCGGCAGGAGAGTTGCTGACTTTGTCCATTCCGGAGTGGAAACAGGAGCAGATCTCCAAGGATTTCATTATGGGTCTATCCAGGTCCAGTCGAGGGTATGATTTCATTTGGGTGATTTTGGCCTGGCTGATGAAAGCGGTTCACTTCCTTCCAGTGAAGAGCACTTTCGGATATGCTCAGTATGTTCAGTTGTACGTTGATGAGATTATGCATTTGCACGGCGTTCGTACTTGCATTGTATCCAAAAGGGGAACCTAGTTTACCGGCCGTCTTTGGCAGAAACATTAGGAAGTTTTGTGTACCCGATTGAGTTTTAGCACCGCTTTCCTTCCGCAGACCGATGGTCAGTCAGAGCGGACTATACAGACTCTCGAGGATATATTTCGAGCGTGCGTGCTTGATTTTGTTGGAAGCTGGGATTGTCACTTGCCGTTGATAAATTTCTCCTATAATCACAGATTTCAGGAGACTATTCAGATAGAACCTTTTAAGGCCTTGGATGGGAGAAACTGTCGATCACCAGTCTGTTGGACCGAACTCAGCGAGAGCAGGATTTTGCGACCACAGCTAGTTCAAGAGACTACGGAGAAGATCCAGTTGATCCAGGACAGAATAAGAGCAGCCCAGTGCAGGCAAAAGTCTTATGCCGACCATTATCGTCACAGAATTGAGTTCGCAGTGGGTGATTATGTATTCCTACGGATTTCTCCGATGAATGGCGTGATGAGATTTCAGAAGAAAGGGAAGTTTAGCCCCAGATTTGTGGGTCCTTTTGAGATCCTTGAGCGAGTTGGTACCATTGCCTATTATTTGGCACTTCCGCTAGTTTTCCGGATGTTCACTTCGTATTTCATGTATCGATATTTCGCAAGTACCTTCATGACCCTTCTCACATGATTCAGCACCAAACCATCCAGCTGGAGCGCGATCTTTCTTTCACCAAGCAGCCAGAAATTATATTGGATCGGATGTAACATTTCAAAAAAATAAAATATTATTTTTGGGAATTTTTATAAATTAAAATTATTTTATTGAATATTTTAATATTTCGGTATAATTAAATATAGATAAATGGGAAAAATTTTGGAAAAATTATGGAAAATTATAAAATAGGGTATTTTATGGAATTATGCCATTTTTAAGTTTTTATGATTAGTTATATGCTAATTTAGTGTTAATCGCGATTAAAAATCACTAATCGAATTTTTGGCTTTTTGTGCAAAATATGCACATATCTTTTTCCTACACTTGTGTTACATTTTCTACCATGGGTGTTTTGGGTCTACTATTTGAGTGAGAAGAATTTAGAAAAGAAAATAAAAGGATTTGAATTAGAATAATGGTAGTAGGTGGGCATGAGAGAGGGTATGAGGTCTTCTTTGACTTGGCTCCTTCTCCATTTCCACTCTCCCTCTTCATTTTTTTCCTTCAGCTGCTGCCTCACCCTCTTCTCCCTCCCCTCTTCAATCCCCAAATAACCTCAAAAACAATTCCAAAACCCAATCTTCATTTTGTTAGTTATATGTATGCCCTAGAGGCCATTACTGTACATAGGATGTATATTGTAGTGGATGCTGGGATTTATATAGGGATGACTTTCTTGCTCGACATGATAGTATGCTATCTGGTTACCCTTTACCTTAACGTGTATGCTGATTGTCTCTCTGTTACATGTTGGTAAAGCCCTTAGGATCTGTACTTGACTACCTGGACTATGATGCGGATCATACTAGTGGGGACATGGTAGTCCATAAGTACATCCTTCAAAGTCCCTAGTCGTGGGTGTATCGAGACAGGGCATCGATATACCAGAGTAGACTAGCGTGTACCTTCTCGATCCATACAGATGGGCGATGGATGATCCCATATCCATTGGTGTTTGACATCAGAGATGTTATACGGGTGCTCAGTGAAGACTGGGTACACTGGACGGACTCGCCGAGAACTCCCAGATGGTATTATACCTCACGTCAGATGGCAGTTCTCTGGTGACACTGGTACAGAGTAGTCTGTTGACCCAAGATCGTCATAGAGTCTTGTGTGGTTCCCACTGTGCTTTGATTTCCATCTTACCACGTCCAAGAGGGCGTGCAAAACGGTGGTTTTTGGGTACAGTCCCGATTCACATGGAGGCAATGAGCGATAGGAGGGGATTCGTCTCTCCCGGTATAGGGGGTTGATGTTGCGCTGTGTTCGATTGGCTATAACAGGAAATCCCTGGCCAGGGTTGCTGAGATTTACTGGTAAGTGTTACCAGTAGTTTCTCGAATTGTTATAGACCTCATATCAACACGACTTATCGAGCTATTGGGGTCTGACGTTTACCACCCCTAGGCGAGATATGCGACATATCAGACGATCAGACCGGACTGTACGGTAGTGTTACTGGTTGGATTCACTGGAGTGTGAGCGGGCTTGCTCGTCGATCTTCAGATCGCTCAATACCCGGGTGGCCGTTACGTTTAGCAGACTGCTTGCGGCTTGTGGATGTTTGATATGATCATCATCCGCTGCCGGCGTATTGACGAGTCTTTAGAGTCCTACACAGAGGTTTCCTAGCTCAAGCGAAACGAAATAGGAGCGCATATGAGATATGTGCGGGACCGAGAATAATGCATGTATGTGATACCGTATTCCATTCTCGCGATGAATGTATCGATTAGGTTATATGAGATATACCCTAGTTATCGAATCAAGGATTGATTCGATAAGCCGATACATTAGACACTAGCCGGTTATATGCGATATGACCGGATCGTTAAATCAAGAGTTGATTTAATGATTTAATGCATAATTATATATTTGATATATTACTTTGCATTAACTAGTATCGGTTCACTTTAAATGGATTTTCTCGCTCGGGTGTGCACATTGTATATTCGATATAGTTTTGTGCACTTGCTTGTATCATGTTTGATGATACATGCCTTATGGTTAAGTGTTAAGAATTAAACTATAGTTAAGTGGGTGATTAGGGTTTTTGATTTCATTTTATTCATTTATCTTTTTGGAAAAAGGAAAGGCAAAATGAGGAAAATGGTTGCTTTCTTTTGTTCATTCATGAACCTTCATGAAGACTTTGACTTTATGACCATTTTGTCTCATGCTTAACCCTAACCACTCACTTAAACCTTAGTTAACTCTCTACATCTAACCATGGTTCAATATATGATAAGGATTGATTTTTCTTTTCCATGATAATATTCTTATCATAATATTTTAGCTTCTTCTTCTTTTTCCTTCAAGTGAAGAAAAGCTTGACCATCAATGGCAACTTGATGA
The DNA here is from genome assembly GCA_030015575.1 of Agapanthus africanus. Taxonomy (NCBI): domain Eukaryota; kingdom Viridiplantae; phylum Streptophyta; class Magnoliopsida; order Asparagales; family Amaryllidaceae; genus Agapanthus; species Agapanthus africanus. Next base: position 289,763,169 of record JASDDO010000029.1, read on the forward strand.
AATGAGTAAGAAATCCAATTCTAAAGTCTACCCACTTCCTATTTCTTCATCCTCTACCTCTTGCCAAGTAGTAGAGTGTGTTTCCTTCACAAGTTTTCATGGCAAGGTGAAGGTGGAGCTTGATTTAGCGATGCCTCGACGTAGATCATCTTCGGCATGGACATCGACGACCTAGCTCGCTTATTCTTCGACGAAGCCGACGCTGGAGTCCGGATTCTTTTTGGACAGCGGAGGGGACTTCGTTGCGGAGCTATGGAGGTGGAGCACCGGATCTACAAAGGTTGTATTTCCATATCTCTTAGTTAATTGTTAACTAGTTTACTTTTTGCCCAGATTTCTAGAAAACGATTCGTACACTAGGGTTTCTCGGCACCATAATTCTTGAAATTGGCATGGTTGATGCCTTGTGAGACCTCTTGAGAGTGCCTAGGAACCCTACAGTGGTATCAGAGCCTAGCTAGAGCCTTAGGCGAAGTCTAGACGGATTTTGAAGTCCGAACGACCCGAAACCCCAACCGGAAAATGCTCTCTGGACGTTTTCTGAAAACGTGGATTTTTTCAAATTAAAAATTGCTAAAAAATTCAGCAGGAAAAAATAAGAATTATGATGCAAAATTTTTTCGATGAACAGTACAAACCGCGGCGGAACCGCGGCAGAAGCCTGCCTTCTGCGGCGGTTCCGCGGCGGAATGATGACGTCATCGTACACTGTTTGCACAGTAACTCCTATTATTTTATGCTGGATTTTCTGGGTATTTTTAAAATTTTTTCAAGAGTTGAATTTTCTGCAGTTGTTTTGGGGATTCGGTGTTTCGATCGGAGTATCAAATTCTGTCTGTGTGGCTTTCCGGATAAATTTTAGAATATGTTAAAAAGTTCGACCGGATATAAATACCTAATTTTTCCCCTGTCCGGAAATTTCCAAGTGTTGGATTTTTCCGAAGTTTAACGACGTTCTAAGTAGTGCAAGTAACGCGATGGACCCTCTAGAAGACAACAAACCTTAACTCGATTATGTGACCGTCTTGAACTGCCCTTTGAACCTTCGGGTTTGGGGCAGTACGGCGTGCCACATGTGAGGCGTTGGCTTGACCCTTCTACGGCTGGACCGTTGGTACTGAGGCACGAACGGAATGTTGTTAGACTTGTTTCATGTGTTGATCTGTATCGGGAAAACTTGGGTGTTCGATTGTTCGATCGAAAAATTTAACATTTTCTGTTTATCTGGAATGGGATACAATCATTGGAATTCACAATAAGTTATGAGATAACTGAATGAATGTTATAAACATAGCACTTTAGTCTCACTAGATCGGTTGCCACGGAATTTTGATGTGATCAAAAGTCCGTCGCAATCACGTAGTGTACGCGGATACTCGCCGGGTAAACTTAATAGACAGCCTCACTCCATAGCCCCGACCAAGTGACTGCAGGAGAACCCCGTCGCCGAAAGCATCCGTTCGGGTGCTCGCGGCAGCGGTGTTCCGCCTTGGTGCACTTCGTCGACGGTATCAGGGGTGCGGCCGCCTACTAAAGTTTGCGACGAGCATTCGATCAGTTTGTCGGGAATCTTGTTGAATTGCCCGACTTGATATTGAAAAGAGTTTTCGATAATGAGACTAAAATACGGGGTTTATAATTGTTAGGCATGCGATGTCTAAAGAATTCATTTGGTCAGGCATGTGATGTCTGAGGTGGTTGCGGATTCCAACTGTTGTAGTTTTACACTTTCTTTTCTGTGACCGTAAGTGTAATATGTGATATCGCCGGTTTCGTTGCTATATGTCAACGACAATTGGGATGCGCATATTTACTTACGTTGATGACATATGATGTTATGTGTTGCTGGATATGTTATATTGGATCGTCGTGTTTGAATAGCCGGGGTTTTTTATGTGAGATGAGTGTTTTTCATTTTCATTCATGTAAAAACTTGTATGTAATATTCTTTTATTGGGACACTTCCAGGTTGCGGAAGTTGTCACCGTTTGTATATTATTTACTTTTCCGCACTAGGATAGACCCAAGGAGGAGGGCACAAGTAACCGGGTTCTGGAGTCCAGTGGGAGACCAACTCGAGGAGTCGAGTCCGGGTCTCCTAACTCTAGAATTGGTAGGGTTGCTTGCCGCTCTCGTAGGGGTCTAGGGGTGTGGGTTTGGCTATTCATCGCGACCGTGGAATCCGTGTTTTATACTGGCTCGTATTGAAAACACGGACGTCCTAGTATATCCAATATTTCATATGATTCTTCTGCTGCGATATCTGTGATGTGATCATGTGATGTTCTGTGATAGATACAGTATATAGTATATATGATATATTATATAGATGTTACTTATGTTTTACACCCGCGCTAGCCCTGCCCCGCTCTGCCGTTAGTTACCTAACCTAATGGTGCACGAGGGGACATCGAGGCGAATGCGGATGGCATAAGTGTACGTCGTATTTATCTGTGATGTTTAGGTAATTTAAATGATGGGACTTCATTAATGTGATTAATGAAATAAAAGAAACCTAAGATGTTGTAGAATCGAATTTCAAAATAAAACAGGTAGCTACAGTTCTTGCTTTGCACAGCGGTATATGTGATATATCCTGCACCTTATTCGATGAGGAAAGGACCGAGATCCCTTCACCGGGAGTGACTCCTTTAGCAACAACTGGCAGATGCTACACACTCGGTTTGTCTTTTGATTGCTTTTAAGAGTTTTTGTTTTGCACAGTGATATATATGATATATCCCGCACCTCATTCGACGAGGAAAGGACCGACGATCCCTTCAACGGGAGTGACTCCTTTAGCAAAACTAGAAAAGCCTCAAAAGCACTCCTTTTTAAAATCATTTGATTCTACAACGATATCAAGTTCATTACGCAATAGGTTTTCAGAAAAACCTGTCGTAGCCCTCCGTCATTTCAGATATGTACTAGTTAGTATTCGTGCTGCGGTAGTTTGGCATTCGTCAAGGCGTAGTGTACGGTAGCTAACTAGTATTTATCTGATTGAGCATATGATGCGATTGGATTAGGGTATTCGTACGGCGTTGTTTGGCATTCGTCAAGGGTCGTGCGGGTGGGTTTAATTCGATCAAGAAATGTACGGGTTGAACTTTACTAGTGAACTATGGGTTGTTTGCCATTCGTCAAGGTCATAGAACACTAGGGGCAAAACATTATCGGGAATTTCAAGTGTTGAAATTTGCAATGAGATTGCATACCTTCTATGAGATAGTTGGATCCCGATACCCGCTGCGAGTAAGAGTTACTCCTGGGAGAGTTTTATACATTACAATTAGCCGATCAAGTAGGTGTCTAGAAAGGTGTCAACGGGGTTACGCCTCTGGGAAAACGAGGTTTACATTAATTAGGTTCGTGCGAAAGCACGGGGGACCTCCCTCAAAGTACCGACACTGGCCTGGCTGAAAGATTGACGAACTTGTAGTGTGTAATTAATCCCGGCTAGTCTTTCCTTTTAGGGTTTGAAGGAAGATTTGATAAAAAGCAGTGGGAGCCATCCTGATTAGATTAAATAAAAACCAATCTATTCTTGACAGAGCGCACACTGAGTGTTTTCTTCTCTCTCTCTCCAGGTAGCGACCATATCACGCCTTAATCAAGATAATAATACGGAATATTGACCGAACCCGCTTGTTATACTGAGCTGGGGAACGTTGGTCCCGCTCCAACTTATAATTGTTATAAGACAGAGCAGGAAATAGGGGATTACCAGAATTCCCGTGCCACCCAAACGAAGAGAGTGCATGCTGATGCATCATCTTCGGGTGTGTTCATTATGTAGAACTGTTTCTCTGTATCCTCTACGTCCTGGGTATGTGATACCAGATCAGGATCCCAGATATGTAATATGTTACATAGGGCTACAGAAAGGTAGAGAACTAAGAACGGGTGATAAGTTTCATGAGGCAGAAAACGGGGCAAGTGTTGCAGACAAGTCTGTTGGTCACTGTCACCCTGTATTACAAATACATTGATTCTGAACGGATGTTATTAGATACCGAACCTGATACACAAAATCGTATCTATCTCTTTATTGGTAAAGAAATGATAAAATTTTGTATTGTTGGATAATGTTTTGAACATTTCCTATATCAAAAGTTGATCGGTTCAGGCACGTTATCTAAAAGCATTAATGTTCTAAATCAAACTACAGTTCTTAGTATACGGAACACACACAAGAGGAAGAGTTCAGAAATGAACGAATTCTTCTTGAGGTATTGTAGACTAGGTCATATCAATGCGACCCGACTAGCTAGAGTTTCATAAAGATGCATATTTAAATTAGTTTGAATTTACATCTTGTGAAACTTGCCAGTCATGTCACAGAGATGAGATGACCATAGCTCCGTTTATTGGAAACAGAGAAAGAGTTAGTTTACTCTTGGGATGATACATGTTGATGTATGTAGGTCCCCTGTCTACACATGCCAAGACCGGCTCTTTGTACTTCATTACATTCTCTGATAATCTCTCAAGATTCAGACATATGTTCCTGTTGAAACACAAGTCCGAACCTTTTGAGATATTCACAGAATATAAGCTAGAAGTAGAGAACCAAATACGTGTAAAAGTATTATGTCCTATGATGAGATCAAGGAGGAGAATACTTGAGCACGAAATTCTTGGACTTTTCTAAAGGAGAATGAGATTCTCTCTCAGCATTACTCCTCCGCATACACCATAGCACGATGGTATATCGGGGTGGAGCAATCACACCCTATATAATAAGGTGTGCTCTATGATGAGTACTACTGAGTTACCTATTTCCTTTTGGGAGTCATGCACTTGAGAAGCTGCATACCTATTGAATAGGGTTCCAATCAAATCACTTGCCTACCACTTCATATGTGATATGGAAAGGGAAGAGCCCATGTCTTAAGCTAGTTAAGATTTGGGGTTGTCCGGCCTATGTCTAAAAGCAAAATCCGGACAAGCTCGAGACAAAGTCTGTAATATAGAACTGGAAAGGTTCCAGCTATACAAACTGCAGCTGATGATTTGATAGAACCAAAGGATTCAGTAGATTCCAACGAACCTCAGCCTCTCCGCCGATCTAGTAAGGTTCCTCACCCACCTGAGAGATACTTTAGTTTCTCTATGACAGTGGGAGCGAGGATTGCATCATGAGATGATGACCCAACTAGTTTCGAGCTGGCCCTCAGGAGTGAGACTCTGTGAGAATGGCTGGATGTTTATCGATCTGAGATGGAATCCTTATACACCAACAAAGTATGGACTTTAGTTGCTATATCTGAAGGGTTAAATCCCCATCAGGAGCAAGTATATCTTGAGAAGATTACTTGGTGTACATGGAAAGGTTGAGACTTTCAAAACTAGAATTGTTAAAGGTTTTCGTCATCGACCAGGCGTGGATAATGATGAAACCTTTTCCAGTAGCTATGCTTAAGTCCATCCAGATCCTACTTGTCACGGCTACATACCATGACTACGATATCTGGTTATTGGGTGTCATGACTGCTTTTCTAAATGATGTTTTAGAAGAGTGCGTCTATAAGTACACAGCCAGAGGGCTTCGTAGACAGTGGGAGCAGCGGAAACGTGTGCAAGATGCTTTATAGGATTAAAGCAGGCATCGCGGAGTTGGAACATCTGTTTTGATGATTAGTCAAAGAAGTTGACATCATCAAAATGGTAGATGAACCTTGTATAAACAAAAAGGTAGTAGGGAGTATGGTGACAATCCTCGTAGAGTACGTGGATGACATACTCTTGATAGGGAAAGAGTTTCCTATGCTACGCTCGATCAATCTCCGCTTATCACAATGATTCTCTACATAGGATCAAAATGATACCTCCTAAATCCTGGGTTTTGGATCTATGAGATGGATCTAATTGGATGTTAGGACTCTCACTAGTTGTAGTGAGACGGTATCAACCGATCCTGGGAAGAATCACTGGAAGGGTTCCAGGGTGATAAAGATGACTGAGTGTTAGTCACAGGCATTGTCTTAATCCTCAGTAGAGGGACGGTATGTTGGAAGAGTTCCAAGCTAGATACCGTGACATACTAGACGATAAAGGCAGGATACATTGCTACTTAAGATGCTACCAAAGAGGCTGTTTGGGTGTATATTGGTTCATGAGATGAACTATGTTCCTCCCATTGTGTGACAATGGAGTTGTGGCTTATGCCAAGGAACGCCGGTCCCATCAGTGATCCAGACATATTCTAAGGCAGTATCACTTGATCATGGAGATAGTTGATCTCCAGGGAGATCGAGGTTAGGAGAGTAGATTCAGAGGACAACACAGCGGATCCACTCACAAAGGACTGTTCCCAGAGAGAGATTTTCATGGGATGGTTGAGTATGAGATACTGCAACCACTGCTACAGATGGCCCTAGTGCAAGTGGGAGATTGTTAGTTATATGTATGCCCTAGAGGCCATTACTGTACATAGGATGTATATTGCAGTGGATGCTGGGACATATATAGGGATGACTTTCTTGCTCGACATGATAGTATGCTATCTGGTTACCCTTTACCTTAACGTGTATGCTGATTGTCTCTCTGTTACATGTTGGTAAAGCCCTTAGGATCTGTACTTGACTACCTGGACTATGATGCGGATCATACTAGTGGGGACATGGTAGTCCATAAGTACATCCTTCAAAGTCCCTAGTCGTGGGTGTATCGAGACAGGGCATCGATATACCAGAGTAGACTAGCGTGTACCTTCTCGACCCATACAGATGGGCGATGGATGATCCCATATCCATTGGTGTTTGACATCAAAGATGTTATACGGGTGCTCAGTGAAGACTGGGTACACTGGACGGACTCACCGAGAACTCCCAGATGGTATTATACCTCACGTCAGATGGCAGTTCTCTGGTGACACTGGTACAGAGTAGTTTGTTGACCCGAGATCGTCATAGAGTCTTGTGTGGTTCCCGCTGTGCTTTGATTTCCATCTTACCACGTCCAAGAGGGCATGCAAAACGGTGGTTTTTGGGTACAGTCCCGAGTCACATGGAGGCAATGAGCGATAGGAGGGGATTCGTCTCTCCCGGTATAGGGGGTTGATGTTGCGCTGTGTTCGATTGGCTATAACAGGAAATCCCTGGCCAGGGTTGCTGAGATTTACTGGTAAGTGTTACCAGTAGTTTCTCGAATTGTTATAGACCTCATATCAACACGACTTATCGAGCTATTGGGGTCTGACGTTTACCACCCCTACGCGAGATATGCGACATATCAGACGATCAGACCGGACTGTACGGTAGTGTTACTGGTTGGATTCACTGGAGTGTGAGCGGGCTTGCTCGTCGATCTTCAGATCGCTCAATACCCGGGTGGCCGTTACGTTTAGCAGACCGCTTGCGGCTTGTGGATGTTTGATATGATCATCATCCGCTGCCGGCGTATTGACGAGTCTTTAGAGTCCTACACAGAGGTTTCCTGGCTCAAGCGAAACGAAATAGGAGCGCATATGAGATATGTGCGGGACCGAGAATAACGCGTGTATGTGATACCGTATTCCATTCTCGCGATGAATGTATCGATTAGGTTATATGAGATATACCCTAGTTATCGAATCAAGGATTGGTTCGATAAGCCGATACATTAGACACTAGCCGGTTATATGCGATATGACCGGATCGTTAAATCAAGAGTTGATTTAATGATTTAATGCATAATTATATATTTGATATATTACTTTGCATTAACTAGTATCGGTTCACTTTAAATGGATTTTCTCGCTCGGGTGTGCACATTGTATATTCGATATAGTTTTGTGCACTTGCTTGTATCATGTTTGATGATACATGCCTTATGGTTAAGTGTTAAGAATTAAACTATAGTTAAGTGGGTGATTAGGGTTTTTGATTTCATTTTATTCATTTATCTTTTTGGAAAAAGGAAAGGCAAAATGAGGAAAATGGTTGCTTTCTTTTGTTCATTCATGAACCTTCATGAAGACTTTGACTTTATGATCATTTTGTCTCATGCTTAACCCTAACCACTCACTTAAACCTTAGTTAACTCTCTACATCTAACCATGGTTCAATATATGATAAGGATTGATTTTTCTTTTCCATGATAATATTCTTATCATAATATTTTAGCTTCTTCTTCTTCTTCTTTCAAGTGAAGAAAAGCTTGACCATCAATGGCAACTTGATGAAATGAGTGAGAAATCCAATTCTAAAGTCTACCCACTTCCTATTTCTTCATCCTCTACCTCTTGCCAAGTAGTAGAGTGTGTTTCCTTCACAAGTTTTCATGGCAAGGTGAAGGTGGAGCTTGATTTAGCGATGCCTCGACGTAGATCATCTTCGGCATGGACATCGACGACCTACCTCGCTTATTCTTCGATGAAGCCGACGCTGGAGTCCGGATTCTTTTTGTACAGCGGAGGGGACTTCGTTGCGGAGCTATGGAGGTGGAGCACCGTATCTACAAAGGTTGTATTTCCGTATCTCTTAGTTAATTGTTAACTAGTTTACTTTTTGCCTAGATTTCTAGCAAACGATCCGTACACTAGGGTTTCTCGGCACCATAATTCTTGAAATTGGCATGGTTGATGCCTTGTGAGACCTCTTGAGAGTGCCTAGGAACCCTACACATTTTACGAAAAAGGTGCACAAGCTCAAGATCTATACATGGGACTAAGAAAGGATGGTTTTTGGGGACTTTGAGCAACTCAAGAATTTTCTTGAGTTGCCAAAGGAGGTAATTTCTGCACTCCTAGTTTAGTATTTCAATTCTTATTGCATCCATACTAGTTTCATGTTGATATGGTGTCGTTTGATGGACTTATGAAACTTTAAGTTAGGGTTTAGATTAGATCTGAAATCAAAAATGAAATTGAGACTTGTTGTGACCTTAGAGCCCCTGGTGTGATGTTATTTTAGACCCAAACCTGGAACTAGAACCAGAATATGGATTTATAGAATCGATATAGGGAAAAGCTGAAAATCTGTCACTGTTTTTGGGAATCTTCTATCACCCAAGACATACTAAAATAATTTTGGTTGGACAGTGAGATGTACAGGCACCATAGAACCACCACACAAAACCCTAGCCCCCACCTCATTCTTCTGGCCGTAGATTTAATCCCCCTGGTCGCAATTTGCGGCCAGAGCAGGGGTTTTGGTGCTTGTTTTTGGTTCAGGGCCCTATTTCCAATAGATTTGACCTTTGGTATATGCAGTTTTGTCTGATTCCAGTTAGGGTAAAATCTGGGGTAGTTTTCCTATGTTGGCGCATGATTTACGACTTGTTTTAGTATGGATTTTGGTATTTTGTGATTCGTTTCTGTCCGGTGGCGTTTGAACGTCAAGGACAAATGTATATTGGTCGTGTTTGCATGCGAGACTATAGGTTTTTACCTATGCGAGACGCGTGTGCTGTTTTGGTTTTCCGATGTGATTTTCATATGCTTTAGCATTTGTGATATCCTTATAGGTACCCCCACGTGATGTTGAGGCGATGTAGATAAAGATGGCGACATCGGCATCGGCACACGAGAAGCAAAGTGAGTAGATTATATCTATGGGGGAAGTCGGGTGGATGGCGTATAGCACCCCATACACACATGCTTATTGCTATACTTATATCGTGATGATGAGGATAGTGTATGATACTGGAGATGAGCGGATGAGTTTGGGTATGGCGCCGTGAGATCGGTGATATGATGCGATTCGTATTTAGGATACGATACGAGATTTTAGCAGGCCTTTGGACGTGTGTTTTACACACGCGCTTATATTTGTTTAGATGGTATCGATTGTACTAGATTTAGATCAATACCCCAGATCATGAGAAATGATGTTAAGGATACCAGATAATTGATGAGCTGACCGTGATATTGACCCGTACCCAGATTTGGGATTGTCATACAATGGATTTACGTACGAGCTATATTGATGCCAGATCCGCGCTCATGACTCAAGGATATTATATGATATATATTGTATCGTATGAGATACTATTGAGGCGGGATCACCGACTATTATAATTATATATATATATATATATATATATATATATATATATATATATCGACTCAGATGTAGGTGGTTTCCATTATCCTCCTGTTTAGCTTGTTTGTCAGGTTTGTAGATTACTTAGTAGACATTAGACCAGACCCGAGTAATACATATTTCAAAACTAACGAATCGGGAATATTTTAAAAACTTTAAAAAGGGACTCCATGGATATTTTCAAACGTCGCATCTGTTCTTAAAACACCGTAGCCCTTATTTACCAAATACCCTGATTCGTCTTATTTCAAATGGCAAAGCTGCATAATATATTTATTGAGGTAGATTCTTCACTGTTGCGTTGATTATTCGATTCCGCATATTCATGCTATTTGCATTGCATTGCTTGTGTTTATTGACATATTACTATCATGCTGCTAGGACACCAGCACCATTATCGATGATGCATATGTTCCACGTACACTGCTCGCCGGCTCACACACTTCATCATCGATAATTACCATGTCACTACACTGTAGTATTGTTACATTTAAGATATGACTCTTGCATGGCATACTTGTGTACCTATATACTGTGCACCCATGCATGCATACATACGTATTTGCACTTACATTGATGGTTCTGGCTTCATGAGAGAATTGGGAGCCGCAAAATACCTTTTAAAGCTGATTCATTTTAAAGAAGCGGTCTTCCCTACATATGTGCATATTACTATTCCATGTTGCATGATATACTGATATGTTTACAGTTCTTTTACATGTCGCATACATCATGCTTTCTGATTATACGCATTGAGATATGTTGTTTCTATGATATTTCTGGATTTGGGAACCGTGGGTATTTCAGAAGAGAATATGTAATTATTTTAAAAACCCGGTTGCCTTGATATGATATTTTAGTGCGTTCACCATGTGTTTTCTCGGTGCTGAGAGTAACATGTGAAACCCGATTCGAGGAGCGGACGAGGCCGATTGCAGGTACATGGTGGACCCGGTATGGTATCCCGGGGTGAGAACGGATCTGCTGTGTAGCTAGACGGTGAGCCTGGCAGAGGGACCACTACCTACCGGTGATTAGTTGGACTTGGTGGTTATCCGGAGTATACTGAATAGAGTCGATAGATGGATATGGGCGTACGGCTGGGGCCGAAGGCCGATTCCGCAGACGGAGCCCGTGGGCTGATCCGGACTGACGGAGCCCAATATATGAGGATTTATGTGCCGATGCTGGGCACAGTTTTCATGATGCTTTCGAGTGCCACTGCTGGACACTCCGGTTCCATGATTTTAACGTGTCGCGAGGGACACAGATGGTTTATATCCTCATATTTCCATGCATATGCTTTATGATATTTACATGCATGATGGTTATGGTAATTGGGTGACAAGTGGACATGATCCACATATATACAGATTTGATTACATTGATCATATCCCATATTTATGATATGTTATTATCTGAGGCACTGGCACGAGCACTTGACACTACACTCATGTATACACGTTATACTGCCACTTAAGCATGCTTCAGATTTATTCATATTGAGGTTATATATATCTGATCGTATGGACCTAGGATGAGTCATACATACGATTTCTTCTTGTTGATATTTTCTATTCACGAGTTGGCAACTCACCCCTGTTGTGCCACAGTTCTTGCAGGTTTTGCCGTACAGGTTTCATTGCGGCTTTTCTGGCACATTGCTTCCATTACGGGTGACTTGCTTTGGTAGGTGGGTTCTTCTGCATCAGAACCACCATTGTACATGTATTATTCATTGTATCTAGAAATTCCATCAACCAAAACTTGTATATTGTTTCAGACTTAGAAATCAGTTATATATTATTTCGACCTTAGAGTCGCACGTAGCAGTATTATGGTTTTCATGTTGATTTTGAGTTTCTTTCTGAGTTTTGATCCTCTCCTTTCGGCGTTGTATATTATATTGCTTGTGTGGTTGTGACCGTCAATTGACGAAGAGCTAGCTCCCTCTTGGGGACGCCTTTTATCATTGCTTATATATTATCCTTGTTGTACCACGTTCGGGGCTAGTTTTTACAAAGGAAACTCTGCCGAAATTTTCAGAAAAGTATACATTTTAAAAATGCATATTCGGCTTAGTTATTTAAAAACCTTGATTTCAAACATGTTTTCTTCACTCCTTTAAACTAGTTTTCCTTATTTACTCCTTAAAATGGTTTTAGATTTCTCGGCTTTTGGCTTACTTGGATTAGATAGGGTCTTATAGACTTCATATGATTCAAGTGCCAGTCACGGGCTATTTCGGATCATGACAAAGTTGGTATCAGAGCGCTAGGTTAACCTTGGTTCGAGTCTAAGTTTGACTATGTGGAGCCTAAGGCGTTTATATATATACAAGACTTAGGCTTGACCTTACGGAACTTAGACTTAGTCGAGGAGGTATTATACCTGAACTTTCAATGCGTAGGATGACCCTTGGTTGATGGAGTAGGTAACTTGAGTAGAGGGACATACCGTACGTCTGTTCCGCGGCATACTTACGATACGCCACTCCGCCGAAGAAACCTTAGGATGTACATTCCTTGCACAGTATTATATTCATTCCTATGATCTATCCTCATCGATTCTGGTTATTATTTTGCTGCCACGATTGCACGGGAAGAGTGAGCTACGGCTCGAGTTGCGTCAGCATGAGCTCGTCGTGGATGAGGACTGACCAAGGCATGATTTCAGAGACATACGATTGCATATAGAGGCTTCGTTTTATTGTGTTTTTGCGCCTTGAGCTTTTGACAGATCGCTTTTATGAGATTTATCGGACGTTCCGATCGGTACCAGAGGATTGAGCCACTGATGGAGGACAGCCATGATGTGATGACCATTGATATATCGCTTATTCATAATGATTAAGGCGTTGTTCAGCGTACGGAAGAATGATCCAGTTGTTGCTGCAAATGACAAGATATAACCCAGATGATTGGAGCTACAGCATCTTGAGCATATACTCAGTGATATGATGGAAGGTCGCTAGTCACTGAGGATGAATTACTAAGACATGTGGTTCGTTCGCTTACCCCGATGCGAGGTCATCAGATAGATTGATTCCAGCTAGAGACGACTTCACGCAGATTCGTTGAGAGTCGATAGCGACGCTCGAATGTCAGAAACCCATATTCCAAGTTTAAAGTATTCGGAAAGACATGCAAGCGATTCTATGGACCCTCTAGAAGAATGAAACCCTAACTCGACATAATGACCGTGCGAAAGCCTTTGAACCTTATGGTTTGCGGCAGTTCCGTGGCGCCATTAGTGAGGCTTAGGTTTGCCCTTCTACGGTTGGACCACCGATGCTGTGATGTGTACTCGATACTATTAAACTGTACCCAAGATGTTGAGCTCTTTGGGGATTATGAAGTTTTGACAAATTGATCGGATGGTTCGGCACCTTTCGGATATTATGTGATGGGACACATTGCTTGGGAGACCCAGATACGAGTATAGCCATTGGAGCGTAGTCCATGCAGTCATGAGTAAACGAGTCCGAATCAGTCAACATTGGAACAAAGTGGAGTAAAGAGTTCGCACGAAATTTCAACGAGATGACGTTCCACTCCGCTGACATCAGAGATACGATGTGTCTACAGAGGCGTTGGGATGCCACCAGCTTCCGAGGAAATGCTGTACTGAGAATGCAGATTGTCCAAAGAGTGAGAAGAGATTGTGTATGAGTACCAGCCTCCGTACAGTTCGGCTTAGGCAAGATTGGAAGAGACCTTAAGCAGGATTTCTTCCCGGACACTGCTGCAATAAGATTTGCACTAGGAGCAGAGGTGTGACGTGTATTCAGAGGACCATAGGTCGGCGCCAGTAGCGTGTTGCTTTACGAGTGATCGCAAGGAAAAACCGAGAGATGACCAGGGAAGTGCCAGGACAGAATCATTTCCGTTAGCACACCTGACAGGGCCGATGAGCTGATAGATTGCGAGATTGGTAATCCACAGAGAAGATGAGGACGCCATACTGTGAGCAAGAGGCAAGTAGATATCTTGCGTTGCTAGCATTGGATATACCGACGACGGTAACTATGATTTGTGATTTTTTGTTTTGACTTTCACGTATCCGTCACTTTAGATTTCGGTATTTTGGCAATCTATTTGCATGATTTGGTCTTGATGGCTGAGTTCCATGATTTCTGTTTTCGGCACCATGGTTGCACTTACTGGGTATTTATATTTTGCGCTTAGTTATTACGCTTGAGGTATTGATCATGATTTCATGCCTATAGTATGCCTGTGATTTGATTTATGCTTCCGGCATCATTTTCATGCACTTTTAGTGCTTTGAGTTGATTTGTGCACGCTGATGCACATGGTTGTGAGCTTATACACCGCAATATATATGATTTGGATTGAGCCGTATTGTATACCGTCGACTTCGATTCTGATTTTGAGGATTGATTTCGTGATTTCGTGCATGATAGATGCACCGATTTGGGTTTTCGCGCATGTTGTGCGCATGTTTTGAGATACGATTTTGGTGCACACCAGATGCACTAAATCGGGATTCTTCGTGCATGTCAGATGCACTTGATTTTGCTGTCAGGCACACATGTTGCCTATGACAGATTCTTCGCACACACCCGTTGCACCTGGATGTTGTTTCTGTGCACATGTATGGCACATATATGGATTTTGATTCCGTGTGCACCAGACGCATACGGTATTCTTATGTACATTTTGGGATTGATTTTTATGGAGCAGTACATTTTATGATATTTGCTATGTATTTTCGTACTGAGCAAGACTAGTCAGAGGATAGTACTTGGATATATTTTGCATGCATTGATAGTTATCGAAGGGATTTCCAAAAAGCGAGCTATAGTCTCAGTATTTGCCTACGTGTCCGATATGACACGAAACGTTTAAAATAAGGAAACCCTTCTAAATTTTTTTCAAAACGGCGAAACGTACAGAGTGAACAAAAGATATATACATATATGGTTATTTTTTTCTTATGAAAGACATCCGCCACTATACAGTGTTATGCGCATCGCACAGCGATTTAAAAAGATTTGGTATGCATTTACTTTAGCTATTTACATGTATAGATTTGATATTTTCATGTATAGTTCTGATTTATATCGTATTGGTTTTGTATTGGATTTGATATTTGTGTCATTACCATGACTCCGATGATTGCGGGATGCTTGATGGAGTTTCCACTTTGAGTTATCTGCTCATTACTCATGCGCATGCATTGCGTTACAATGCATTTTATGTATTGAGGATTTCAGAGCTCCGATGACTTGGACATTTTATTGAAATGTTTTACAATTTGGGGGTTTTAAATTTAAATTCGGGGACCGAATTTCTTTAAGGGGGAAAGATTGTAACATTTCAAAAAAATAAAATATTATTTTTAGGAATTTTTATAATTTAATATTATTGTATAGAATATTTTAATATTTCGGTATAATTAAAAACAGATAAATGGGAAAATTTTTTGAAAAATTATGGAAAATTCTAAAATAGGGTATTTTTTGGAATTATGTCATTTTTAAGTTTTTATGATTAGTTATATGTTAATTTAGTGCTACTCGCAATTAAAAATCGCTAATCGATTTTTTGGCTTTTTGTGCAAAACTTGCACATATCTTTTTCCTACACTTGTGTTACATTTCCTACCATGGGTGTTTTGGGTCTACTATTTAAGTGAGAAGAATTTAGAAAAGAAAAGAAAAGGATTTGAATTAGAATAATGGTAGTAGGTGGCATGAGAGAGGGTATGGGGTCTTCTTTGACTTGGCTCCTTCTCCATTTCCTCCACCATTTCCTCTCTCCCTCTTCATTTTTCTCCTTCAGCTGTTGCCTCTCCCTTTTCTCCCTCCCCTCTTCAATCCCCAAATCACCTCAAAATCAATTCCAAAACCCAATCTTCATTTCACGAAAAAGGTGCACAAGCTCAAGATCTACACATGGGACTAAGAAAAGATGGTTTTTAGGAACTTTGAGCAACTCAAGAATTTTCTTGAGTTGCTAAAGGAGGTAATTTCTGCACCCCTAGTTTAGTATTTCAATTCTTATTGCATCCATATTAGTTTCATGTTGATATGGTGTCGTTTGATGAACTTATGAAACTTCAAGTTAGGGTTTAGGTTAGATCTGAAATCAAACATGAAATTGAGACTTGTTGTGATCTTAGAACCCCTGGTGTGATGTTATTTTAGACCCAAACCTAGAACTAAAACCAGTATACGGATTTATAGAATCGATATCGGGAAAAGCTGAAAATCTGTTTCTGTTTTTGGGAATCTGCTATCACCCGAGACATCCTAAAATAATTTTGGTTGGACAATGAGATGTACAGGCACCGTAGAACCACCACACAAAACCCTAGCCCCCACCTCATTCTTCTGGCCGCAGATTTAATCCCCCTGGCCACAATTTGGGGCCAGAGCAGGGGTTCTGGTGCTCGTTTTTGGTTCAGGGCCCTATTTCCAGTAGATTTGACCTTTGGTATGTGCAGTTTTGTCTGATTCCAGTTAGGGTAAAATCTGGGGTAGTTTTCCTATGTTGGCGCATGATTTATGACTTGTTTTAGCGTGGATTTTGGTATTTTGTGATTCATTTCTGTCGGGTGGCGTTTGAACGTCAACGACAAGTAGATATTGGTCATGTTTGCATGCGAGACTATAGGTTTTTACCTATGCGAGTAGCGTGTGCTGTTTTGTTTTTCCGATGTGATTTTCATGTGCTTTAGCGTTTGTGATATCTTTGTAGGTACCCCCACATGATGTTGAGGCGATGAAGATAAAGATGACAACATCGGCATCAGCACACGAGAAGCAAAGTGAGTAGATTATATCTACGGGGGAAGTCGGGTGGATGGCGTATAGCACCCCCGTATTTCGATGTCTAGTATACTATATATATGATAGCTTATTGAGTGACATGGGGATCATAGATGTGTTAGGTGTACTATGGATAATTAGGGTTAGAAGTGAACTAGTGTATTTTCCTAGTTGCGAACCCTAGCAAAGGTCTACACCCACACACACATGCTTATAGCTATACTTATATCGTGATGATGAGGATAGTGTATGATACTGGAGATGAGCGGTTGAGTTTGGGCATGGCACCGTGAGATCGGCGATATGATGTGATTCGTATTTGGGATACGATACGAGATTTTAGCGGGCCTTTGGACGTGTGTTTTACACACGCGCTTATATTTGTTTAGATGGTATCGATTGTACTAGACTTAGATCAGTACCCCAGATCATGAGAAATGATGATAAGGATACCAGATAATTGATGAGCTGACCATGATATTGACATGTATCCAGATTTGGGATTGCCGTACAATGGATTTATGTACGAGCTATATATTGATGCTAGATCCGCGCTCATGACTCGGGGATATTATATGATATATATTGTATCGTATGTAATATTATTGAGGCGGGATCACCGACTATTATAATTATATTTATATATATATCGACACAGATGTAGGTGGTTTCGATAACCCTCCTGTTTAGCTTCTTAGTTAGGTTTGTATATTACTTAGTAGACATTAGACCAGACCCGAGTCACACCTATTTCAAAACTAACGAATCGGGGATATTTTAAAAGCTTTAAAAAGGGTCTCCACGGATATTTTCAAACGTCGCATCTGTTCTTAAAACAACGTAGCCCTTATTTACCAAAAACCCCAATTCGTCTTATTTCAAATGGCAAAGCTGCATGATATATTTATTGAGGTAGACTCATCACTGTTGCGTTGATTATTCGATTCCGCATATTCATGCTATCTGCATTGCATTGCATGTGTTTATTGACATATTACTATCATGCTGCTAGGACACCAGCACCATTATCGATGATTCATATGTTCCGCATACACTGCTCGCCGGCTCACACACTTCATCATCGATAATTGCCATGTCACTACACTGTAGTACTATTGCATTCAGGATATGACTCTTGCATGTCATACTTGTGTACCTATACACTGTGCACCCATACGTGCATACATACATATTTGCACTTACATTGATGGTTCTGGCTTGATGAGAGAATTAGGAACCGCAAAATACCTTTTAAAGTGTAACATTTCGAAATAATAAAAATATTATTTTAGGGAATTTTTATAATTTAATATTATTTTATTGAATATTTTAATATTTTGGCATTATTAAATACAAATAAATAGGAAAAATTTTGAGAAAAATTATGGAAAATTCTAAAATAGGGTAAATTTGATAATTTCACCATTTCTAAGTTTAATTGATTAGTTATATGCTAAATTAGTGCTAATCGCGATTAAAAATCGCTAATTGGATTTTTGGCAATTTTGTGCAAAACATGCACATATCACTTTTTCACACTTGTGTTACATTTTATTTGTCATGGTTCTTTTGGGTTTACTAGTTAAGTGAGAAAGGTTTTTTTTAAAGGAAAAGAAAAGAGAAAAGGATTAAAGAAACTAGGTATGGTGAGAAGAGGGGGTAGGTGAGGACTTTGACTTGAACCTTAGCCATTTTCTCTTGGTTTTCCTCTCAATTCTCCCCTCTCTTCCTGAGCTGCTGCTGCTGCTCCTGCCATTCATTTTCCCCCCATCTTCAAGTCCTCTAATCACCTCAAAAATCATTCCAAAACCCCACCCCCATTTCATAAAAAATGTGCACAATCCCTAGATCTACACTTGGAGCTAAAGAAGCAAGGATTTGGGACACTAGGGGCAACTCAAGAATTTTCTTGAGTTGCCAATTGAGGTAAATTCTGAAACATTAGCTTAATTCTAGCATTTCCTTTACCCCCATGTTTAGTTTTGAATCGATATTGTGTGATATTATGGACTTGGTGAAAACCTAGTTAGGGTTTAAGAGAAACTTGTGTTGTATTGTAAAATTGAGCTCAGTTGAGGTTATATAAACACCCTAGTGTATGAATTGAGACCCTAACCTGAAGCTTAAACCCAGAATACGGATTTTTAGAAACCGATATCGGAAAATTTGTGAAATCTGTGAAGGGTATATTGAATCTGCTATCACCCGAGACACTTTAAATTAAAATTGATTGGATAGTGGTATGTGCAGGCACCCAGGAAGCTACCACCAAGACCCCAGCCCCTAACTCCTTTTCCCGGCCGCAAATTTTACCCATTTGGCCACAATTTGCGGCCTGGACCCCACCAATTTGGCTCGTTTTGGTTTTGGTGTTTCCCCATCTGTAGATTAGACCCCTGGTATATATAGATTTGTCTAATTGGACCTAGGGTGAAATCTGGGACACATTTCCTAAGTTGCTGTTTTGGTTTCGTGTTTCCGTATTTCCGTATTCTTGATTCTGAAATTGTGGATTGTGTTTAGCCTCGACTATTTGGCGTTTATACGACGATATAGAGGATTTATTGATGGTTTTGAAGGCGTGCCATAGGTTCTAACCTATAGGCCCCTTATCGTATCGTTTTGGATTTCATGTGCCGTTTAAGCTTTGAGATGGTTTTAATGCGCATATGCGATACCTTGATGTGTAGGTACCTCATGAAGACTTCGGGACGGCAAGAAAGCGCGTGGCGACATCCACATATAAAGACGCAAGGTGAGTAGATTATATCTACAGGGGGAAGTCGGGGGATGACGTATAGCACCCCCGCAGTCCGCAGTTGATATTCTACTTATGATAGTTACAGTGTGATATGGATATTGTGTTAGGTGTTTTATGGATAGTTTAGGCTTAGAAGTAAACTAGTGTAGTTCATAGCCACGAACCCTAGAATAGGTTTACACCCACACGCACACCCTTGCATATTCACTATATTTACACTGCGTTGATGATAATGTTGGATGACCTGGGAGATGAGTCAATGATATTGGGCTTGGTGCCGTGAGGCCGGTGATTTGATATGATTCGTATTTGGAATACGATATGTGATTCTTGCGGGCTTGGGATGTGTGTTTTACCCCCGCATTCATAATTATATAGATGGTATCGATTTATACTAGAATTAGATTCAGTATCCCGGATTATGTGTTATGATGATAAGAATACTAGGTACTTGATATGATAATGTGATTTGACCTGTACCCAGCTATTGGGATGCCGTACGACGACTTACCGTACGAGCTTTATGTTGATGATAGATCCACACTCATGTCTTGAGGATTGTCATACGATATACTGTACTGTAAGCGATACTATTGAGGCGGAATCACTGACTATTTCATGTATATATATATGTTTGTATCGACTCAGACTTAGGTGGTGTCCTTACCCCTCCTGATTTACTTGATACTTAGATTTGTAGCTACACAGTGGATGTTAGGCTAGACCCGAGTCACCCTCTTTCAAATGGTATAACCGCATGACATGTACATATGGATGTAGATTCTCTACTGTTACGTCGACTATTCAATGTCCGCATATTCCTGCTATTCACATTGCTTGCATATGTTAACCGCTATATTACTATTATGTGGATAGGACACTAGCTCCATTATCGATGATGCGTATGTTCCACGTACACTTGCTTGCCGGCTCACATACTTCTTCATCGATAGTTGCCATGTCGCTACACAGTAGCATTATTGCTCCAGGATATGACCTCGTATGTGCATACTATTATTTTATGTTGCATGATATAGTGTTATACTTGCACTTCATTTAGATGACACATACCCATAATTGTACTCATATATTGACAATTATTCATTTACCATTTATTCTACGGCTCACATTGCAGTGCATGCTCATATGTTAATGATTCATATTCCTTGTGCGCATGCCTTTACATAGTTGCATGCTTATATTAGTGTTCTTGTTGCATGTATTATAATTCATGGATTTCGCACTGTGATATGGTTGCATATGATGATTCTAGATTGTTTTACTCCTGCATATATATATATCAGTGGTATGGGACGCTGAAATATATATATATATATATACGCATACTTAAATATATCATCACGATGATCTATGCAAATTTACATATGCATTATGAGAGGAGCCTATGTGCTCGGAGCCTATGAGCTCGATGGGAGAGGAGCCTATGAGCTCGATTGGAGAGGAGCTTATATGCTCGGAGCCTATGAGCTCGATTGGAGAGGAGCCTATGAGCTCGGGGCCTATGAGCTCGATTGGAGAGGAGCCTACGTGCTCGGGGCCTTTATGGTCGATGGTATATTATATCTCCCCTACCCCACACTCATTGTATATGCATTGCATCACATGTAGTAGTACCTGACAGAGTACCTTCATGAATGTCGCATACATGTCGGATATATGTTATATGTGTTTCATTGGTATTGAGATATATGGTTTGTGTCAATGCTCGACATTGATTTCCTGATAATTCCATTCACGATATCTCCTGTTTTCATTTTACCGCATACATACATCATATCTGTGACACATTGTTACGTGAGGCACTGGTACGAGTACTCGGCACTACACTTATGTTCAGATGTTACATTGCTACTTTACTATGCTTCAAACTTATTCATTTGAGGTTTATATTATATCTGATCGTTATGACTTAGGTTTATGTCTTGCTTCCAATTTCTGCTTGTAGATATTTTCTATTCACGAGTTGGCAACTCACCCCCGTTGTGCCACAGTTCTTGCAGGTTTGCCGTACAGGTTCCATAGCGGCATTTCCGGCACATTGTTTCCTTTGCGGGTGATTTGCTCGGTAGGTGGATTCTTTGCATCAGGACCACCATTGTACTTGTATTATTCTTTGTATCTAGAATTTCCATCAACCAAAGACTTGTATATTGTTTCAGACTCAGACACTGGTGATGTATTATTTCGACCTTAGAGTCGCGCTTAAGTAGTGTTGCAGTTTTCATGCTTATCTGGGTTTCTTTAAATTTTGATCCTCGCCTTTCGGCGTTGTATAGTGTATTGCTTGTTGTTTATTTATCCTTATTATGGTTTTAGATTTCTGGGCTTTCGGCTTACTTGGATCAGATGGAGTCCTATAGACTTCATATGGTTCAAGGGCCAGTCACGTGCTCTTTCGGGCTGTGACAAAGTTGGTATCAGAGCTCTAGGTTGACCTTGGTTCGAGTCTAAGTTTGACTATGTGGAGCCTAGGGCGTTTATATATTTACGGAGCTTAGGCTTGACCTTACGGAACTTAGACTTGGTCGAGGGGGTGTTAGACCCGAACTTTCGTCGTGTAGGATGACCCTTGGTTGATGGAATAGGTGACTAAAGTAGAGTGGCGTACCGTTGGTATGTTCCGCGGCATACTTACGACACGCCACTCCGCTTAAGGAACCTTAGGGTGTACATATTTTTGAGATCAGTGATTCTCTTTATATCCAGGATTATACATCCATTTGAGATCCTCGATTCTATTAGTTTCATGATCATACCCTTATTGATGCTGTTCCTTCCTATGATCATGTATCCACTCTGGGTCTGTTGTTTCCTTTCTTGCCATTGATGTGCTCTTTTTGATACTCGATTGAGGTTCCTGTCACCATGTTTGAGCGCAGTTTGGGCTGCTGCTAGGGTTACGGTCAGGGCGAGCTCGTCGGGTACGAGGGCCGACCATTGTGTTTTCTGGTGACATGGGAACGTCTCGAGTTAGTATTGGTGATTGTGACCTCTAGTTGAGGCGAGTGCATGGTTTTGCACCGGATGATCGGGGCATTGTTAGGGCTGCCAGTTGAGAGAGGACTGTCGATGTACAGCATACCTCAGAGATTACGATGTCGCCTACCGTGCAGACAGATGGACCAGCTGTTGCTGAGATTGACAGGATGTTGAATCCGGAGCTTACGAGCTGAGATCGCCGGAGCTTTCAGGCAGATATGAGACAGATGATAGCTAGTCTACCCGATTGAGAGACGAAGGTGATTCGTCCGATTTTGCGCCGGAGTGGGCCCAGTTGAGTTGAAAATTTCCAGTCTGGAGAGTCTTACTCAGATCTAGAGCAAACCAACTCAGAGATGACCGCCTATGTATTGCCTTTCCTGGAGGATTGAGGCGCTGTTCGGCGTACAGGCGAATGAGCCAGTTACTGCTGCAATTGACGAGATACCGCCCAGATGGTTGGAGCTACTGCAGCGTGAGCATATACTTAGAGAGATGATAGCGAGTCGCTAGTCACCTGAGGAAGAATGACCAGGACATTTGGTTCGTTCGTTTACCGATGCGAGGTCATCAGATAGATTGTTTCCAGCTAGAGACGACTCCACGCAGGTTCGTTGAGAGTCGATAGAGACGATCGAATGTC
The DNA here is from genome assembly GCA_030015575.1 of Agapanthus africanus. Lineage (NCBI taxonomy): Eukaryota > Viridiplantae > Streptophyta > Magnoliopsida > Asparagales > Amaryllidaceae > Agapanthus > Agapanthus africanus. The sequence continues at coordinate 289,786,394 of JASDDO010000029.1, forward strand.
AGAATTCCATCTTCCAAGTTTAAAGTATACGGAAGGACATGCAGGTGAATCCATGGACCCTCTAGAAGAATGAAACCCTAACTCGACTTAATGACCGTGTGGAAGCCTTTGAACCTTAGGGTTTGCGGCAGTTCCGCGGCGCCGTTAGTGAGGCTTGGGTTTGCCCTTCTACGGCTGGACCACCGACGCTGTGGCATGTACTCGATGCTATTAAACTGTACTCAAGATGTTGATCTCTTGGGGGATTAAAAGGTTCTGACGAGTCGATCGAATGTTCGACATCATTCGGATATCATATGATGGGATGCATTGCGTGGGAGACTCCAGATACGAGTATAGCCGTTGGAGCGCAGTCCATACAGTCACGATGAGACGAGTCCGAATCAGTCGACATTGAAGCAGAGTGAATAAAAGAGTTCGCAAGAGATTTCGACGAGATGACGTCCCACTCCGCTGACATCAGAGATGTGATATGCACCTAGAGGCGTTGTATATGGATATATCTTCCAGAAAGAGGCGCGATAAGTATGCAGCCATTCCGGAATAAGAATTTGCTTCAGCGATGGATGATGACTTCCGGGCAATCCGGCAGGAATGAGATTTGAGAGAGAAATCTCGACAGGACCTTTCTGGAATACGATACGAGAAGACCTAGACCCAGGAGTGGTCATATTGCGCACGCCCAGCAGGCCAGAGTTTGGTATCGTCGACAAGGTAGTTGACCAGGTTCGGATAAAGGAACTTACCCAGATGCGTTGCGAATTGATCAAGGACGGACGAGTGATGAGTATTCCTCCGATGGTTGGGACGTGTTCCCGAGGACCTGTTCGGCCGGACATCTTCTACAGAATGATGAAGCTACAGAGAACGCGACTTCGAGTCCGTGCAAGAGACTTTAGAGTGACCGTGGCCGAGAACAGTGCAGTGTATAGTAGCTTGGCATGACGTCGTAGTGGACGACGATAGAGACAGGTGGAACAAGAGGTTCGTGTGAGACACTGACGAGCTGTCATTACTTCCCGTCAAGACTAGAGACCTGATATGCTTACAGAGACGTTGGAATGCGACCAATTTCTGAGAAATATTGTTCTAAGGACACCGATGTCCATCGAGTGAGAAGAGATTATGCAAGAGAGCCAGCCTTCGTACAGTTCGGCATAGGCAAGATCGGAGGAACCTTGAGCGGGATCCCTTCCAGGGCATGGCTGCAGTGGTCTTTGCACTCAAGATCTGACGACATTATCTGTATAGAGAGTCGTGCCAGATATTCACTGACCACAAGAGATTTAAGGTACATATTTCAGCAGCGAGACCTGAATCTTAGACAGCGCCGATGGATGGAATTAGTGAAGGACTACGATTGTGCGATTTTGTATCACCCGGGCAGGGCGAATGTAGTGGCGGATACTTTGAGCAGGAGGCCCGGGGGTAGTCTATCCTGTTTAAGCGCAGTGCAGAGGCAGTCGTCGGCGGATTGGCAGGTCTTATGCGACAGCCGGGTACAGTTCAAGTTTACGCCGATCGGATGACAAATTGCGCATGTTCGTGCACGCTCACAGTTGCGTGACCGTATACATGAGGCACAGCTCAGTGATGACCGATGTTCAGAGATCATGACACAGATTGGACAGGGCAGATTTTCCGAGTTCGTGATCGATGATCAGGGGATACTACGATTTGGAGTTAGACTGTGCGTACCAGATGCTGAGGGACTGCGGCACGAGATTCTTGAGGAGGCACATCGATCGGTATATAGCATCCATCCCGGTTCCACCAAGATGTATCATGATATGAGAGATGTTTATTGGTGGAACGGAATGAAGAGGGACATCGCAGATTTTGTGTCGAGATGCCTGACTTGTTAGCAAGTCAAGGCTGAGCACCAGAGGCCCGCGGGAGAGCTACAGCCGTTACCCATTCCGGAGTGGAAATGGGAACAGATTTTGATGGATTTCGTGGTGGGCCTACCCAGGTCTAGTCGGGGGTATGACTCTATCTGGGTGATCGTGGATCGTTTGACGAAAGCGGCTCACTTCCTACCGGTGAAGACGACTTTCGGATTTACTCAGTATGCCCAGATCTACATTGACGAGATAGTGCGACTACACGGAATCCCGACGTGCATTGTGTCCGACAGAGGCACCCAGTTTACCAGTAGGCTATGGCAGAAGCTTCAGGAGGCTTTGGACACTCGCTTGAGTTTCAGCACGGCGTTTCATCCGCAGACCGACGGCCAGTCAGAGCGGACCATCCAGACTCTCGAGGACATGCTCAGAGCTTGTGTATTAGATTTCGGAGGTAGCTGGGATCATCATTTGCCCTTAGTAGAGTTCTCCTACAATAACAGCTACCAGGAGACCATTCAGATGGCACCATTTGAGGCTCTTTATGGGAGGAGATGCAGGTCGCCCATTTGTTGGACAGAGCTCAGTGAGAGCAGTCTCTTAGGGCCACAGATTGTTGAGGAGACGACAGCGAAGATCCAGTTGATTCGTGATAGGATGAGAGCAGCGCAGGGTAGGCAGAGATCTTATGCAGACCGTCGACGACGCAGACTCGAGTTTTCTGTTGGTGATCATGTTTTCTTGAGGGTCTCCCCAATGAAAGGTGTGATAAGGTTTGGAAAGAAGGGGAAGCTCAGTCCCAGATATGTGGGCCCCTTCGAGATCCTCGAGCGTGTTGGTGCAGTAGCCTACCATTTAGCCCTTCTGCCCAGCTTTCCAGATGTGCATCCCGTGTTTCATGTCTCGATGCTCCGCAGGTATCTTCATGATCCTTCGCATGCGATTCAACACCCGACGATCCAGCTTGAGCGCGACCTTTCCTATGCAGAGCAGCCGGTGATGATCTTGGATCGGCAAGTGAAGAAATTGAGGTCGAAAGAGATGCCGTCCGTCAAGGTACTTGGCATGGCCAGAGCGGCGAGGAAGTCACTTGGGAGACCGAGAGCGAGATGAGGAAGAGGTATCCCTATCTTTTTGGAGGTGCGAATAGTTAGATTTTTTTTTAAATTCGGGGACCGAATTTATTTAAGGGGGGTAGATTGTAACATTTCGAAATAATAAAAATATTATTTTAGGGAATTTTTATAATTTAATATTATTTTATTGAATATTTTAATATTTTGGCATTATTAAATACAAATAAATAGGAAAAATTTTGAGAAAAATTATGGAAAATTCTAAAATAGGGTAAATTTGATAATTTCACCATTTCTAAGTTTAATTGATTAGTTATATGCTAAATTAGTGCTAATCGCGATTAAAAATCGCTAATTGGATTTTTGGCAATTTTGTGCAAAACATGCACATATCACTTTTTCACACTTGTGTTACATTTTATTTGTCATGGTTCTTTTGGGTTTACTAGTTAAGTGAGAAAGGTTTTTTTTAAAGGAAAAGAAAAGAGAAAAGGATTAAAGAAACAAGGTATGGTGAGAAGAGGGGGTAGGTGAGGACTTTGACATGAACCTTAGCCATTTTCTCTTGGTTTTCCTCTCAATTCTCCCCTCTCTTCCTGAGCTGCTGCTGCTGCTCCTGCCATTCATTTTCCCCCCATCTTCAAGTCCTCTAATCACCTCAAAAATCACTCCAAAACCCCACCCCCATTTCATAAAAAATGTGCACAATCCCTAGATCTACACTTGGAGCTAAAGAAGCAAGGATTTGGGACACTAGGGGCAACTCAAGAATTTTCTTGAGTTGCCAATTGAGGTAAATTCTGAAACATTAGCTTAATTCTAGCATTTCCTTTACCCCATGTTTAGTTTTGAATCGATATTGTGTGATATTATGGACTTGGTGAAAACCTAGTTAGGGTTTGAGAGAAACTTGTGTTGTATTGTAAAATTGAGCTCAGTTGAGGTTATATAAACACCCTAGTGTATGAATTGAGACCCTAACCTGAAGCTTAAACCCAGAATACGGATTTTTAGAAACCGATATCGGAAAATTTGTGAAATCTGTGAAGGGTATATTGAATCTGCTATCACCCGAGACACTTTAAATTAAAATTGATTGGATAGTGGTATGTGCAGGCACCCAGGAAGCTACCACCAAGACCCCAGCCCCTAACTCCTTTTCCCGGCCGCAAATTTTACCCATTTGGCCGCAATTTGCGGCCTCGACCCCACCAATTTGGCTCGTTTTGGTTTTGGTGTTTCCTCATCTGTAGATTAGACCCCTGGTATATATAGATTTGTCTAATTGGACCTAGGGTGAAATCTGGGACACATTTCCTAAGTTGCTGTTTTGGTTTCGTGTTTCCGTATTTCCGTATACTTGATTCTGAAATTGTGGATTGTGTTTAGCCTCGACTATTTGGCATTTATACGACGATATAGAGGATTTATTGATGGTTTTGAAGGCGTGCCATAGGTTCTAACCTATAGGCCCCTTATCGTATCGTTTTGGATTTCATGTGCCATTTTAGCTTTGAGATGGTTTTAATGCGCATATGCGATACCTTGATGTGTAGGTACCTCATGAAGACTTCGGGACGGCAAGAAAGCGCATGGCGACATCCACATATAAAGACGCAAGGTGAGTAGATTATATCTACAGGGGGAAGTCGGGGGATGACGTATAGCACCCCCGCAGTCCGCAGTTGATATTCTACTTATGATAGTTACAGTGTGACATGGATATTGTGTTAGGTGTTTTATGGATAGTTTAGGCTTAGAAGTAAACTAGTGTAGTTCATAGCCACGAACCCTAGAATAGGTTTACACCCACACGCACACCCTTGCATATTCACTATATTTACACTGCGTTGATGATAATGTTGGATGACCTGGGAGATGAGTCAATGATATTGGGCTTGGTGCCGTGAGGCCGGTGATTTGATATGATTCGTATTTGGAATACGATATGTGATTCTTGCGGGCTTGGGATGTGTGTTTTACCCCCGCATTCATAATTATATAGATGGTATCGATTTATACTAGAATTAGATTCAGTATCCCGGATTATGTGTTATGATGATAAGAATACTAGGTACTTGATATGATAATGTGATTTGACCTGTACCCAGCTATTGGGATGCCGTACGACGACTTACCGTACAAGCTTTATGTTGATGATAGATCCGCACTCATGTCTTGAGGATTGTCATACGATATACTGTATTGTAAGCGATACTATTGAGGCGGAATCACTGACTATTTCATGTATATATATATGTTTGTATCGACTCAGACTTAGGTGGTGTCCTTACCCCTCCTGATTTACTTGATACTTAGATTTGTAGCTACACAGTGGATGTTAGGCTAGACCCGAGTCACCCTCTTTCAAATGGTATAACCGCATGACATGTACATATGGATGTAGATTCTCTACTGTTACGTCGACTATTCAATGTCCGCATATTCCTGCTATTCACATTGCTTGCATATGTTAACCGCTATATTACTATTATGTGGATAGGACACTAGTGTTAGGTCCACGTTACCTCTCCCGGTACTTACGGGGTTGCGGAAACGGTAAATCAAAATTTTTTCTAAACTTTGTAACATGGACCGTAAAAGCCGGATCTTTGCTAAACTAAAACTAGTATTCTAGCTAAAGAGAGTTAGCTACTATGTTGATGGTTATACCTAAACTTGAACTCCTTCTCTTCTTGTTGTTGTTCTTCTTTCTTGTTCTTTGTAGAAGCTGGAATGGTCCTCTTCTCGTCGCCTTCTTCTTGCCGAAGATAGATCCACCTCGAAGGTTCGACTTTGGGCTCTTCCTCGATCTTTGAGTGAACTAGGGTTTCCGGCTTGCTAAACCTTCATCCTAGAATGAGTAGAGAGTGATTAGGGTTTGCTTTTCTATCTAAAGAGAATGATTCTCAACACATGAGAAGGTTTCTCTTTTCAAGAGGAGGAAGAAGATGAAATGAGGAGAGAGAGAGGTTATGATAGAATGAGCTCTCATTTTTCTTTCTTGCAACCATATTGCAAAAGAAAAATATTATCTAAAAATGATAATAATTGAAAATGAGAATAGTTGATGGTAGTATTTTGAATGACCACAACCATGCTTCATTTAATAAAAAATAAGCATGAATCAAGGAAGACTTTCAAGGCATGAAAGTGGTCAATTGTCAACAAGTCAACCAAGGTCAACAAGTCAACAAAAAAACAACCATAACATAATTCTCATTTAATTATTATTATTAATAGATAATATATAAATCCATTAGGGTTTGGAAAAAGAAGACTGTCAACTGTGCATACGCACCCGATCCGAAACCCTAATGAAAAACCTCATTCTCCGCCTCAAGCAACTGTGCATACACACCTGCATTCTCGTTCCGAGGAACAAGAATACCAAGATATAAAAGCAACCCCAAAAACATATACCAGTATCTGGCTCAAACCAGAGCCTGCCAGTATAATCCGTCCGGACTCCAAACGTGCACAAGTGCGCGGATGAGAACGAACCCTGTCGCAAAACCATGCGACCTCTACTCTGTTTTGCCCAGAGGCGAATACCCTCTGTGTGGGACTCTAAAGACTCGACACTACGCTGGCAGTGGGTTTAACCACAGACCGCAAGCGGCACTAGCTGTGCGTAACGGTCCCCAGGTAGATGCCGACAAGAAGGCTGACGAGGTGAAACCCCATCTGAACTCCTACTGAGTCTGAATGTGACATTCTCCGTACAGTCCGGTCTGTTCGTCTGATACATCGCATGGCGGGCCTAGGGGGGCGGTAAACGTCAGTCCCCTAATAGCGGTACAAGTCGTGTCGGAGTGAAGCCCAATACAACCTGAGATAACACTGGAACCTACCAGTACATCTCGCTTGCCCTGGCCAGGGACTACTTGTGTAATGGCTCTCCTAGACACAGCGCGATGTCAACTCCCAATACCGGGAGAGACGAATCCTGTCTAACCGTCACTGCCTCCAAGTGCTTCGGGACTGCTCCCAACTACTACCTGTTTGCACAACTCAGTAGAGCCGTGGTAGGGTAGTAATCAAAGATCAGTGGGAACACACTCGAGGCGAAGTGACAGTGTCAAGTCAGCGGACTAAGCTGTACTCATGTCACCTGGGAACTGATAACTGACGATAGGTATAATACCAACCATCAGTTCCCGACGAGTCCTGTCCAGTGTACTCGTAACCCAACGAGCACCCGCATACTATCTCAAGTACGACGTACTGACGGCTGTGGGACAGACCGTCTCCCGTGCTGGGATGAGAAGCGCATACGCTAGTCTACTCTGGAGTATCGATGCCCTATCTCGGTACTCCCACGACTAGGGACGTATATAAGGATGTGCTTGTAGATTATCCAGCCCCCACGAGTGTGATCGCCATCACAACGCCGGTAATCAAGCAAAGATCCTAAGGGCTCTACTAATGCGTATAGGTGATATAATAAATAAACACACATGTACACATTAAAGCAGAGACAAACCAAGTAGCATACTACTATATTGAGCAAGATTGTCTGTACAACTGTGAATATCCCAAGCTTCCATCAAGTAATATACATACTAGTATGATACAGTAATGGCCTCTAGGGCATATACACTAACAATCTCCCACTTGCACTAAGGCCATGTACTGGCGTATCGAAGACCTATCATCTCGATCAGCCGCTCGAACTGAGTTTGGGGTAAAGCCTTTGTGAATGGGTCCGCAGTGTTGTCCTTTGTATCCACTCTCCGCACCTCGATCTCCTGTCGATCAATGATCTCCCTGATCAGGTGATACCGCCTTAAGATGTGCCTGGATTTCTGATGGGACCTTGGTTCCTTCGCTAAAGCTATAGCCCCATTGTTATCGCAATACAAAGGTATTGGGTCAACAATGGACGGAACCACCTGAAGTTCACTAATGAACTTCTTAATCCAGACCGCCTCTTTTGCGGCATCGCTTGCAGCAATGTATTCAGCCTCCATCGTCGAGTCTGCGACGGTATCCTGCTTGGAACTCCTCCAACATACCGCCCCTCCGTTGAGGGTAAACACAAAACCCGAGACAGACTTGCTGTCATCTTTGTCACTCTGGAAGCTTGAATCGGTAAAGGACTCGACCCTGAGGTCTCCATTACCGTAAACCAGGAACATCTCCTTAGTCCTTCTCAGGTACTTGAGAATGTTCTTCACTGCTATCCAGTGGTCCTCCCCTGGGTCTGACTGATACCGGCTTACCGTGCTCAACGCGTAAGCTACATCTGGTCTTGTACATAGCATCGCATACATTATAGATCCTACCGCCGAAGCGTAGGGTATAGTGCTCATGCGAACCCTCTCCTCGTCAGTCTTAGGAGACATCTTCTTGGAGAGGGTAATTCCGTGCAATGCGGGTATGTTACCGCGCTTGGAACCCTCCATACTAAATCTCTTTAGTACGGTCTCTATGTACCTGGACTGCGAAAGTCCCAATAGTTTCTTGGATCTATCTCTATAGATCTTGATCCCCAGAATGTACGAGGCATCACCCAGGTCCTTCATGGAGAACCTTTGTGACAAAAACAGCTTGACCGATTGTAGCATAGGAACATCATTTCCTATCAAAAGAATGTCGTCCACGTACAAGACTAGGAACACGACAGTTCGTCCTACAATCTTCTTATATACACAGGGTTCATCTTCGTTCTTGATGAAATCAAATTCCTTGATTGCCTCATCAAAACAGATGTTCCAGCTCCGCGATGCCTGCTTTAATCCATAAATGGATTTAAGCAACTTGCACACCTTTCCGCTGCTCCCACTGTCTACGAAACCTTCTGGTTGATCCATGTAAACGCACTCTTCCAAACAACCGTTTAGGAAAGCCGTCTTAACATCCATCTGCCAGATTTCATAGTCATGGAAGGCAGCAATGGCAAGTAGGATCCGAATGGATTTGAGCATAGCCACCGGAGAAAAAGTCTCGTCATAGTCCAAACCAGGTCTTTGACGAAAACCTTTTGCAACGAGTCTAGCTTTATAGGTTTCCACCTGCCCATCTACACCAAGTTTCCTTTTGTAGATCCATTTGCATCCAACGGGTTTTACCCCAGGTGGAGCAATATCCATGGTCCACACTTTATTGGCGTACATGGACTCCATTTCAGATTGCATTGCTTCCTGCCACTTATCAGAGTCCCTACTGATAATGGCCTGCCTGAAACTGGTAGGGTCATCTTCTTCCAAGATGCAATCCTCTCGATCCCCGTCTATGAGAAAACCGTAGTATCTCTCGGGCGGATGAGAAATCCTACCAGATCTGCGGAGTGGCTGAGGTTCGTTTGGGGTTATTGAATCTAGCGGTTCCTCCAAATTTTCAGTTACATTTTGTGGTCGCTGAATTTCTTCCAGTTCTACCGAACTCCCACTAGTTTCTTTTGCAAGAAACTCCCTTTCCAAAAAGGTAGCGTGGCGAGATACAAACACCTTCTGTTCCTCAGTGTGGTAGAACAGATATCCTAGTGAGTCTTTAGGATATCCCACAAATTTACAGAGAACTGACTGTGCCTCTAACTTGTCCGGTTTCTGTGTTTTCACATAGGCTGGACAACCCCATATCTTAAATCGCTTAAGATACGGATTCCTTCCACTCCATATTTCATATGGAGTCTTAGGCACTGATTTGGATGGAACATAGTTCAATAGGTACGCCGCTGTCTGAAGCGCATGTCCCCAAAATGAAAGAGGCAACTCAGCACTACTCATCATGGAGCGAACCATATCCAATAGGGTACGATTCCTCCGCTCCGAAACACCGTTGTGCTGTGGTGTATAAGGAGGAGTAAGCTGAGAGAGAATACCATTCTCTTTTAAGTAATCTAGGAATTCCGTGCTTAAGTACTCCCCTCCCCTGTCAGACCGGAGGATCTTGATACTTTTGCCTGTCTGGTTCTCTACTTCCTTTCTGTATTCCTTGAATTTCTCAAAAGCTTCAGATTTGTGCTTCATCAGATACACATATCCGAACCTAGAGAGATCGTCAGTGAATGTGATGAAGTACGAGAACCCACCCCTTGCATGTGTAGACATCGGACCACATACATCACTATGTATGAGTCCCAAGAGCTCTGCTGCTCTTTCTCCATGTCCGGTGAACGGAGATTTGGTCATCTTACCTTTGAGACAAGACTGACAAGTTTCATAAGATGAAAACTCGAACGCATCCAAGAGTCCATCTTTATGCAACTTACTCAGTCTTTTCTCTCCGACATGACCAAGTCTACAATGCCACAAGTAGGATTCATTTGTATCTGAATTCTTCCTCTTGCGTGTGTTTTGTATATTGAGAACTGTATTCTGATTTAGAACGTAGATACCATTAAACAGTGTACCCTCTGCAACCAGTACCTTATCAAGGTAAATGTTCATGATATTCTTTTCAAGAACAAACTTATATCTATCTTTATCGAGTAAAGAAACTGATATGATGTTGCAAACCATAGAGGGTACATAGTAACAATCGTTCAAAATCATAGTCTTGCCATTTGGCAATACTAGGTGATATTCACCGACGGCTGCCGCATAAACTTGTGCTCCGTTCGCTACTCTGAGCGACATATCACCCGGTGCAACTTTCCTACTTTTTCTCAGTCCTTGCAATAAATTACAAATATGAGATCCTGATCCGGTATCAAGTACCCAGGAGGTAGGGCTGACCGTAAAACAGTTCTCAATTACAAGAACACCTGAAGTAGATGCAAAACCATGCTTCTTCTTCAACTGGGTATCCTGGAAATCCATACTTTCCTCTTTCCCATTCTCATACTCATGACGGTTGTCATAAGTTAGAGCTGAACCAACTTTCCCCAGTCCCGAATAAGAATTCGGTTCGGTCAAGCGATACATTTTATTATCTTGATTAGGGCGTGAAAAGGTTGCTGCCTGGAGAGAGAGAAAAGAAACACTCAGCGTATGCTCGTGCAAGATTAGATTGGTTTATTAATTTATCTAACCAGGGTGTCTCCCACTGTTTCCTCAAATCCTTCTTAAAACCTTTTTAAAAGAAGAACTAGCCGGGTTTTAATTCACGTTACAATACTTGCTTAACCTTTCAGCCAGGCTAGTGTCGGTACTTCGAGGGAGGTTTTCCAACGCTTTCGCGAAGTTCCTTAATTAAAGAACCTCTTTTCCCTGTGGGCGTAACCCTGCTAACACCTTTCTAGACACCTACTAGGTTTATAGCATTGATCGTTAAGTGAAATAATCTCCCGAGAGTAAACCAACTCATCAGTGGGATCGGGATCCAACTGTCATTGTGTGATAACCTAGATGGAATCCACTCTAGTCACCACACTCCAGAAGGTATGCTAAATCTGCAAGTTTCAGTTCTTTTGAAACTCCCGATGTGGTTTTTGCCCCTAGGACTTAAGTGACCTTGACGGAGTCAACAAATCAAAAAGTCCTAGTCAAGTTCAACCTGTCATTATCTGGATTGCATTAAACCCACCCGCATAACCCTTGACGGAGTCAACAAGGTTATACGACTGTCCTAATCAATCCCATATACCGATACAAACAAGCAGCACTTAGCTACCGTACACTACGCCTTGACGGAGTCAACAAACGCAGCACGAATACTAAGTGTTACTTGTAAGAAATGACGGAGGGCTACGGCTGGGTTTTTGGCGAAAAACCCGTTAACGTAATGAACTTGATATAGTTGAAGGAACCTGGTATTCTTTTTGAAAAATACAGTGGCGAAAACTTTTGCTAAAGAGGTCACTCCCGGTGAAGGGATCTCGGCTCTTTCCTCGTCGAGTGAGGTGCTGGGCATTCGTAAGATGAATACCTCGATGCAAAGCAAGAATAATCGACTATAGTGAAGTTATTACCCTGACGCAAACTTTTGTCCAAGGGGTCACTCCCGGTGAAGGGATCTCGGCCCTTGCCTCGTCGACTGAGGTGCTGGGTATTCATAACCGAATACCGCGATGCATAACAAAAATGAACGTCCTTGTAATAACAGCTTTTTGAAAAACTTGTTCCAACAACGTTTTATAGGTTTATTTTTCTTGCATTAGTTCTTTTAATGCGTGATATTCTTGCATTAGTTCTTTTAATGCGTCCCATCATTAAATCCTACCATTGCAGAAAACAACCAAAATATGACGTACGCTTATGCCATTCGCATTCGCCACGGGGTCCCGTCATCACTCGTTAGGTTACTTAACTAACGACAGAGCGGGGGCTGGGCTAGCGCGGCTGTAAAACATAAGCAACGCCTAAATAGTAAAGCAATGATAGACATTATAGATCACAGATGAATACATTGGATATACTAGCAATCCGCAATCCTTTCGAGCCTGAAACGAAAAGCGGATAACACGGTCGCGGTGAATAGCCAAATACCCCACCCAAGACCCCTACGGGTGCGGCAAACTACCCGCCAAGTACCCGAAGCGAAGCAACCTCCCTCAATGCCATGAGTAGGCCACTCGGCACTTCGAGCTACCCGGTAGTTTGTGCACCCCTCCATGGGTCTATCCTAGGAGCAAAAACAGTAAAAAGAATTATACAATGACGGCTACAACCCCGACCCGGTTGTGCGGCCAAACAAATAATATAATTACATCAATTTACATTTACAATGAATGAAAGAAAAACAAAAGCTCATCTCACATCCACCCCGGCTATTCACCCGCGACAGTCCAACACATTCATATACACATTCCAGCACATTACAGATCATGTATAACCCCGACTAATCGACTTATAGCGATTAGCCGACGTTCAATATATGCAAACATCACAGATATAACCAACATAGTCAAAGTGCAGTGAAGTTCGGAAAAAAAATACGGAATTATAGGACCCCAAAAGCAAATTTCAGTTCTGGAAAATCTGGGTACATATAATACATCTTAAAAATCACAAAATCCAATCAGAAGAACACTGCACGAAAAACGATGCAGCAAGGAAACCAATCTGCGGCGCTTCCGCGGCACATGCCTACCTCGTGCCGCGGAAGCGCGGCTACTTAAATGAATGACGTCATCGTTTTTCTTCTGTGTTCAAACAAAACCCTGAGACGATTTTACAAGTATAAAGTTTTTCATTTTGAGCCAAAAAAATTTCAACAGAAACTCAGGTTTTTAGTTTTTCCGGTTTTGCGATTTTTCGGTTCCGAACTTCGTTACACTTCACTACCAAGCTAGTTTAAGTTTAGTTAGGCTCTGATACCACTGTTAGGTCCACGTTACCTCTCCCGGTACTTACGGGGTTGCGGAAACGGTAAATCAAAATTTTTTCTAAACTTTGTAACATGGACCGTAAAAGCCGGATCTTTGCTAAACTAAAACTAGTATTCTAGCTAAAGAGAGTTAGCTACTATGTTGATGGTTATACCTAAACTTGAACTCCTTCTCTTCTTGTTGTTGTTCTTCTTTCTTGTTCTTTGTAGAAGCTGGAATGGTCCTCTTCTCGTCGCCTTCTTCTTGCCGAAGATAGATCCACCTCGAAGGTTCGACTTTGGGCTCTTCCTCGATCTTTGAGTGAACTAGGGTTTCCGGCTTGCTAAACCTTCATCCTAGAATGAGTAGAGAGTGATTAGGGTTTGCTTTTCTATCTAAAGAGAATGATTCTCAACACATGAGAAGGTTTCTCTTTTCAAGAGGAGGAAGAAGATGAAATGAGGAGAGAGAGAGGTTATGATAGAATGAGCTCTCATTTTTCTTTCTTGCAACCATATTGCAAAAGAAAAATATTATCTAAAAATGATAATAATTGAAAATGAGAATAGTTGATGGTAGTATTTTGAATGACCACAACCATGCTTCATTTAATAAAAAATAAGCATGAATCAAGGAAGACTTTCAAGGCATGAAAGTGGTCAATGGTCAACAAGTCAACCAAGGTCAACAAGTCAACAAAAAAACAACCATAACATAATTCTCATTTAATTATTATTATTAATAGATAATATATAAATCCATTAGGGTTTGGAAAAAGAAGACTGTCAACTGTGCATACGCACCCGATCCGAAACCCTAATGAAAAACCTCATTCTCCGCCTCAAGCAACTGTGCATACACACCTGCATTCTCGTTCCGAGGAACAAGAATACCAAGATATAAAAGCAACCCCAAAAACATATACCAGTATCTGGCTCAAACCAGAGCCTGCCAGTATAATCCGTCCGGACTCCAAACGTGCACAAGTGCGCGGATGAGAACGAACCCTGTCGCAAAACCATGCGACCTCTACTCTGTTTTGCCCAGAGGCGAATACCCTCTGTGTGGGACTCTAAAGACTCGACACTACGCTGGCAGTGGGTTTAACCACAGACCGCAAGCGGCACTAGCTGTGCGTAACGGTCCCCAGGTAGATGCCGACAAGAAGGCTGACGAGGTGAAACCCCATCTGAACTCCTACTGAGTCTGAATGTGACATTCTCCGTACAGTCCGGTCTGTTCGTCTGATACATCGCATGGCGGGCCTAGGGGGGCGGTAAACGTCAGTCCCCTAATAGCGGTACAAGTCGTGTCGGAGTGAAGCCCAATACAACCTGAGATAACACTGGAACCTACCAGTACATCTCGCTTGCCCTGGCCAGGGACTACTTGTGTAATGGCTCTCCTAGACACAGCGCGATGTCAACTCCCAATACCGGGAGAGACGAATCCTGTCTAACCGTCACTGCCTCCAAGTGCTTCGGGACTGCTCCCAACTACTACCTGTTTGCACGACTCAGTAGAGCCGTGGTAGGGTAGTAATCAAAGATCAGTGGGAACACACTCGAGGCGAAGTGACAGTGTCAAGTCAGCGGACTAAGCTGTACTCATGTCACCTGGGAACTGATAACTGACGATAGGTATAATACCAACCATCAGTTCCCGACGAGTCCTGTCCAGTGTACTCGTAACCCAACGAGCACCCGCATACTATCTCAAGTACGACGTACTGACGGCTGTGGGACAGACCGTCTCCCGTGATGGGATGAGAAGCGCATACGCTAGTCTACTCCGGAGTATCGATGCCCTATCTCGGTACTCCCACGACTAGGGACGTATATAAGGATGTGCTTGTAGATTATCCAGCCCCCACGAGTGTGATCGCCATCACAACGCCGGTAATCAAGCAAAGATCCTAAGGGCTCTACTAATGCGTATAGGTGATATAATAAATAAACACACATGTACACATTAAAGCAGAGACAAACCAAGTAGCATACTACTATATTGAGCAAGATTGTCTGTACAACTGTGAATATCCCAAGCTTCCATCAAGTAATATACATACTAGTATGATACAGTAATGGCCTCTAGGGCATATACACTAACAACTAGCACCATTATCGATGATGCGTATGTTCCACGTACACTTGCTTGCCGGCTCACATACTTCTTCATCGATAATTGCCATGTCGCTACACAGTAGCATTATTGCTCCAGGATATGACCTCGTATGTGCATACTATTATTTTATGTTGCATGATATAGTGTTATACTTGCACTTCATTTAGATGACACATACCCATAATTGTACTCATATATTGACAATTATTCATTTACCATTTATTCTACGGCTCACATTGCAGTGCATGCTCTTATGTTAATGATTCATATTCCTTGTGCGCATGCCTTTACATAGTTGCATGCTTATATTAGTGTTCTTGTTGCATGTATTATAATTCATGGATTTCGCACTGTGATATGGTTGCATATGATGATTCTAGATTGTTTTACTCCTGCATATATATATATCAGTGGTATGGGACGCTGAAATATATATATATATATATATATATATATATATATACGCATACTTAAATATATCATCACGATGATCTATGCAAATTTACATATGCATTATGAGAGGAGCCTATGTGCTCGGAGCCTATGAGCTCGATGGGAGAGGAGCCTATGAGCTCGATTGGAGAGGAACCTATGTGCTCGGAGCCTATGAGCTCGATTGGAGAGGAGCCTATGAGCTCAGGGCCTATGAGCTCGATTGGAGAGGAGCCTACGTGCTCGGGGCCTTTATGGTCGATGGTATATTATATCTCCCCTACCCCACACATTGTATATGCATTGCATCACATGTAGTAGTACCTGACAGAGTACCTTCATGAATGTCGCATACATGTCGGATATATGTTATATGTGTTTCATTGGTATTGAGATATATGGTTTGTGTCAATGCTCGACATTGATTTCCTGATAATTCCATTCACGATATCTCCTGTTTTCATTTTACCGCATACATACATCATATCTGTGACACATTGTTACGTGAGGCACTGGTACGAGTACTCGGCACTACACTTATGTTCAGATGTTACATTGATACTTTACTATGCTTCAAACTTATTCATTTGAGGTTTATATTATATCTGATCGTTATGACTTAGGTTTATGTCTTGCTTCCAATTTCTGCTTGTAGATATTTTCTATTCACGAGTTGGCAACTCACCCCCGTTGTGCCACAGTTCTTGCAGGTTTGCCGTACAGGTTCCATAGCGGCATTTCCGGCACATTGTTTCCTTTGCGGGTGATTTGCTCGGTAGGTGGATTCTTTGCATCAGGACCACCATTGTACTTGTATTATTCTTTGTATCTAGAATTTCCATCAACCAAAGACTTGTATATTGTTTCAGACTCAGACACTGGTGATGTATTATTTCGACCTTAGAGTCGCGCTTAAGTAGTGTTGCAGTTTTCATGCTTATCTGGGTTTCTTTAAATTTTGATCCTCGCCTTTCGGCGTTGTATAGTGTATTGCTTGTTGTTTATTTATCCTTATTATGGTTTTAGATTTCTGGGCTTTCGGCTTACTTGGATCAGATGGAGTCCTATAGACTTCATATGGTTCAAGGGCCAGTCACGTGCTCTTTCGGGCTGTGACATAAAGCTGAATCATTTTAAAGAAGCGGTCTTCCCTATATATGTGCATATTACTATTCCATGTTGCATGACATACTGATATGTTTACAGTTCTTTTACATGTCGCATACATCATGCTTTCTGGTTATACGCATTGAGATATGTTGTTTCCATGATATTTTTTGGATTTGGGAACCGTGGGTATTTCAAAAGAGAATATGTAATTGTTTTAAAAACCCGATTGCCTTGATATGATATTTCAGTGTGTCCACCATGTGTTTTCTTAGTGCAGAGAGCGACATGTGAAACCCGATTCGAGGAGCGGACGGGGCCGATTGCGGGTACATGGTGGACCCGGTATGGTACCCCGGGGCAAGAACGGGTCTGCTGTGTAGCTAGACGGTGAGCCTGGCAGAGGGACCACTACCTACTGATGATTGGTTGGACCTGGCGGTTATCCGGAGGATACTGACCAGAGTCCATAGATGGATATGGGCGTACTGCTGGGGCCGAGGGCCGATTCCGCAGACGGAGCCCGTGGGCTGATCCGGACTGGCGGAGCCCAATATATGAGGATTTACGTGCCGATACTGGGCACAGTTTTCATGATGTTTTCGAGTATCGATGCTGGACACTCCGGTTCCATGATTTTGACGTGTCGCGAGGGACACAGATGGTTTATATTCTCATATTTTCATGCATATGCTTTATGATATTTACATGCATGATGGTTATGGTCATTGGGTGACGAGTGGACGGGATCCACATATATACAGATTTGATTACATTGATCATACCTCAAATTTATGATATGTTATTACCTGAGGCACTGGTACGAGCACTTGGCACTACACTCATGTATAGAGCTTATACTACCACTATAGCATGCTTCAGACTTATTCATATTGAGGTTATATATATATCTGATCGTATGGACCTAGGATGAGTCATACACACGATTTCTGCTTGTAGATATTTTCTATTCACAAGTTGGCAACTCACCCCCGTTGTGCCACAGTTCTTGCAGGTTTTGCCGTACAGGTTTCAATGCGGCTTTTCTGTCACATTGCTTCCATTACGGGTGACTTGCTTTGGTAGGTGGGTTCTTTTGCATCAGAACCACCATTGTACATGTATTATTCATTGTATCTAGAAATTCCATCAACCAAAACTTGTATATTGTTTCAGACTTAGAAATCAGTTATGTATTATTTCTACCATAGAGTCGCGCGTAGCATTATTATGGTTTTCATGTTGATTTTGAGTTTCTTTCTGAGTTTTGATCCTCATCTTTCGGCGTTGTATATTATATTGCTTATGTGGTTGTGACCGTCAATTGACGAAGAGCTAGCTCCCGCTTGGGGATGCCTTTTGTTGGAGATAGTGCCCTCATAGTCAATTATTGGATCACATGAACATGATTGCAATGATTGAGGGAGGACCTATCCCGGTAGGACAGTCTTACTCGAGATGATAGTATGCTATCTGGTTTATCTTTATCATCGTGTACTGCTTTAGGTAACCTTACAGGTCGCTATTACACGATTGGTAGAGCCCCTAGGATTCTTGCTTGACTTCCAGCAGTATGAGGGCGATCATATACGTAAGAGCTGGGGTATATAAGAACATCCTAAAAAGGTCCCTAGTCGTGGGAGTTTCGAGACAGGGCATCGATACTCCAGAGTAGACTAGTGTATACTGTCAAGACCCCGACGAGGGGCGGTGGCCGGTCTCACAAGCCACTGGTGTCAGTTGGTTCACCTAAGATGTATACAGGTGCTCATTAGGTTATGAGTACACCGGACATGACTCGCTGGGAACATGCTAGTTGGTCTTATACCTGACGTCAGATAGCAGTTCCCTGGTGACATCTGTACAGGTTAGTTCATCGACCTGGGGATCGTCATTTGTCTTGTGTGAGTTTCCACTGTACTTTGATTACTACCCTACCACGCTCAAAGGAGACGTGCAAACAGGTTTTAGTTGGGTACAGTCCCGAGCCATATGGAGGCAGTGAGCAGATCTTCAGGGGTTCGTTTCTCCCGGTATTGGGGGTGAGGTCGCGCTGTGTCTAGGAGAGCCCTTACATGAGGTCCTTGGCCAAGGCAAGAGATTTACAGGTAGGTATTCCAGTAGTATCTCAGGGTGTTCTGGGTTACACTCCGACACGACTTGTACTGCATTTGAGAGTCTGACTTTTACCAACCCCCTAGGCCCGCCATGCGATGCTCATAGACGAACGGACCGGACTGTACGGATATTGTCACTGACAGGCTCAGTAGGGTGTCAGGATGAGTTCGCTCACAGACGTCCCTTTTGGTCAATAGCTGGTGGCCCGTCACATATGGCTAATAACTCTGACGTGCTAGTTGTTAAATCCACAGCCATAGTATTGACGAGCCTTTAGAGTCCCCCACAGACCAGTTTCTCAAGTTTCGGACGAAATGCTGTAGAGGCCGTATGGAGATATGGCAGAGTTCGATCAGATACGTGCGGTATTGCACGGATCATGATCGGACGGAAAATACTAGCGGGCTTTGGTTTAAACCGGATCCTAGTATTGTACAGTGTAGATTTTGTCTCACTGCATTTGTATTTCGGTTGGAATACAAATGCGGGTATGTATACACAGTAGCGGGGTTTTCCTGTAATTTATTACGGGATCGGTTTTTTGGGGTTGCCATTTTGCTTTCCGGTTTTGGCCATTTTCTTTTGTATCTTTCATTGGCCGAAGATTGGTGGAGGAGAGCTTATTTGCAATTGTGCAAATAAGCATTTTAGAGGGTTGTTTTTGCATATTGTTGGAACATGATGGTTTTGCTTCCCTTTGACTTCTTCTAGTCATCATTGCTTAACTTTCTTATTCATCATGGTTCACTTTTGGAATCATCATACTTGATGATGATGTTTGGTGATGATGGAGGGTTATGGTTGATGGAGTGTTTGGTTTAGTTTGTGATCATTTTCTTTGATCAATGATCACCCTTTCTCTCTCTTGATTATTGGAGACACCCATATTCATTTGGCTCCACACACTCCTCTCATTCTCACCTTATCATGGCCGGCCAAAAGGTTTGGGGCTGTCCCAATTTTGTAGTGGGGAATTTACACTCATTTGGCTTGGCAAAAATCATTTTAGCTCCTCCTCCAAAAGCTCAAATCATTCTTCCACGATATACATGGCAACTACAACCCCTAAAGACAATAGAGTTCTACACTCAACCTACGGCAAACTTTGGGCACGTCGATTCGCCAACTTCATGCTCGAGTTGCCTCGGACCAGAGTTGGGAGCCCGTAAAAGAAGCCGGCGATGTGCTGCCCTTCCGGCGAGGAGGTGATGACCGGAGATTCCGCGGAAGATCGGGACGACGACGAGAAAACCGAAGGACATGGATCACTCGGTATATCTCTTTACCCGTTCATTAGTTAGCTAGATTTAGTTTAATGGCCTGATCCGGGATTTAGTGCGCGGTGGTGCCGGTTCAAAAATTAAAGTAAACTAACGCTTCCACATTTTGGCCTCGGGATGACGGCCGGGGCACTGCCGTGCACTTACAGTGGTATCAGAGACACGCCATTACTCTTTTCTAGCTTGCTCTAGTATGTTTAAAGTTTCGATTGAGCAAAAATCCCAAAACCACGTTTTAATGCATATCAATTTTCTGTCGAAAATTTTTTGGCTCCAAAAATTTTTCAGTATGTTGCAGAATGATGTGCAGGGAGTTCTAAGCTTTCTGTGAAATTTTGGTTGCATGATCCTACTTTTCCACCGCGGAACCGCGGCCAAACCCATGCTTGGGCCGCGGTTCTGCCACACTCTAGACTGTTCATGGCACCAAAATTTTACAGAGAGCTCGTGAATGGAAAATAGGGTTTTTGGAATGTTATTTTTTAGGCCCAGATTTCTTTGAGTGCTACAGTAGTGCTTGGGGCCCACTTGGTAAAATTTGATCGATCGAAAATTTTGAACACATTAGTTCACAGTATTTACATTATATCTGCGACCGTGAATGTCACTTGATCGGTAAATCCTGTCTAACTGCTATAGCCCGATTAGACGGATTTACGAACGTGACATTCACGTTGATGTTCTGTGATTTTGCTGTGATGTTGCGGATCGGTCGTGGGGATAGCCTGGTTGCAGTGGAAGTACAATTTTGTTTTATATGTACACTTGATATTGCGGGGCGAGCGTCCGACATGTGGACTGCCGTCACTGCCTGTTTGTATTCTTCTTTTGGGGCACGACCGGGCTGAGGTCGACGCACCCGTTGGATGTATATTTTACTTTCTGTACTAGGATTACCCCGCGGAGGGGTGCACGGATAGCCGGATTCTAGAGGGCAACGAGCCCGCATCTCATGGCGTTGAGACGGAGGGGGCTTCAGTCTAGAATTGGCAGGCTATTCGCCGCACTCGTAGGGGGTACAGGTTGACCCAGGAGGGGTGCCCAAGTTATCGGATTCCGTGAAGTGCTGGGTGGTCCATTCACGTTGCTGAAGGGGGCTGCCTCGCTTCAGATTTTGGCCGGTGACTTACCATGCTCGTAGGGGTCTAGGATTTCATTGCACAGGCTATCCACACGACCAGGAGAACGTCGGGTTTCAGCAGCGGCTCTGTGAAACCAGGGGATCCCAGATATCTGTATTGTTCTGTGATACTGTACATTTCTGTGATGTTGCATTTTATCACGCCTTGAGCGAATATTATATATTGATATATATACTATTAGATGTTGTATATGTTTTGCATCCATGCTAGTCCAGTCCCCGCTCTGTCGTTAGTTAACTAACCTAACGGGTAATGACGGGACCCAGTGGCGAATGCGGATGGCATATACGTACATAATTATATTTCTTTCTTTATGGTGTGATCAATTGATGGGACTGCATTGATTTGGATCAATGCAAGTTAAACAAACCAATTCTGATGTTCTTAGAACACTTTTCAAAAAGCTGTTATTGTAAGGACGTTCACCTTTGTTTTGCACAGTGATATTCGGTTATGAATATCCAGCACCTCAGTCGACGAGGTAAGGGCCGAGATCCCTTCACCGGGAGTGACCCCTTAGACAGAATTTTGCGTCAGGGCAATAACTTTACTATAGTCGTTTACTTTTGCTTTGCATCGTGGTATTTAGCTGGAATATCCTGCACCCCAATCTACGGGGAAAGAGCCGAGATCCCTTCACCGGGAGTGACCTCTTTAGCAAAGGTTTTCGCCACTATATTTTTATAAAAGCTATCCGTTCCTTCAACTATATCAAGTTCATTATGTTAAAGGTTTTTCGCCAGAAACCATTCGTAGCCCTCCGTCGTTTCATATAGATGGTCAATAGTATTCAAGCTGTGTTTGTTGGCATAAGTCAAGGCACAGTGTTTGGTAGCTATTGGGTATTCATATGCAGCATAGATAGATGCGTTGGTTCGGGACAGTCGTACTACCTTGTTAGCCAAAGTCAAGGGTATATACGGGTGGATTCAAATCAACCTGGAGAATGACGGGTAGAACTTGACATGTGACTTATGATTTGTTGGCCAAAGTCAATGTCATAAGAGCATAGGGCAGAAATCACATCGGGAGTTTCTAAAGAAACTGAAACTTGCCAGATATGCGTATACCTTCTGGAGAGTGATAACGTGAGCGAAGTTCGTCACATTATCATACGATGATATTTGGATCCCAATTCCCACTGATGAGTTGGTTTGCTCCTCAGGTGATCCCGACTAATTCTTCTTTCAGGTTTGGAGGAGAATTTGACGGTACAGTCTGAGGTTTCCAGATTAGATAAATTGATAACCATTCTGATCTAGGTTAGAGTGCACGCTGAGTGTTTCTTTTCTCTCTCTCTCTTTGGCAGCGACCATTGACCCGACCCTAGACTATGACTCAGTGACCAAGTTGACCTAACCTTCTTATAAGACTGGCTTTTGGATTGTCAGAATTGCAAACCTCATTGCCACTCCTGCTTTTACCCTTTTCTCTAGGACACCCCGTATTACTACGAACGTCCTCTTCCATTGGACAAAACCATCGTATGGTTATATACGAACTCGAAGGAATTTATTCGAGGATGGTTTCCGGTTGTGGAGAAAACGAATGGGACTATTCAGTTGTTTTTCTTTTTACCTTCTCTCAAGTTACGAGTGCTCCTTAGATTAGGGGACAGTACACCTATTACGCAAATTGGATAGTCTTCTTCCAGACCATAGGCTGGTGCCGACCGATAGGGAATGTAGAAAACCAATTAGAGTAACGATGGTGTATGGAAGGTATTAAGTAAAGACAAGTAAAGGGATTAGAAGGAGGGCAAAGTAAATTGCGACTGCTATTCATGACCTAGCCAAATATTTCATTACCACTCCCACATCACCTTTGTATTTCTCTAGAACACTCCGTATCACTACGAAGATCCACAGTTATTTGGATACTCCATCGTATGGTTATATACGAACTCGAAAGGAACTTGTTCCAGTTCGGGGATGGATTCTTGTTCAAGAGAAATAGGAATAAAGTTTATTCGGTTGTCTTTTATCCTCACCTTCTCTCGCATTGCGGGTGTTCCTAGGATTAGGACAGTAGACCCATTATGCTTATTGGATAGTCTTCTTCCAAACTATAGGCTGGTGCCGAACGGTAGGGAAGGAAGAAAACCATTTGGCCTAAAAGGGTGTACGGAAGGTAATGACTAAAGACATATGAAGGGATGTGGAGAGGTGGCAAAGAAATACACGGTTACAGTTGTGAATCTGGATAATGGAAGTGGCATTACTAGGAATACCAGGATACCCCTACGGAACATTTTAATGTTTCAGTTTCACTGTGTACTGTTAAAGGAAAACTGATTTCCCAATTAGACACTTACTCCAGGGTATGTATTTACCAAGTTTGATTCTCACATCTGTATGGTTTTACAGATGATGAGTGGGAGTAAGTTATTGGGAATTGGGTGATCATCCTCATTATATCGGGATTCATTTTAATCGGTGATATTTGAGGAAGTCACCTGGGTTGTTTGCCGGACGGCAAATATTTGGTTTTGAATATCCGCTGTTATGCACCAATTTTAAATTGATATATCTGTACGTCTATTTTCATAGAGTGAGATATACCTTTTTGAAATTATGCTTACTACATTTACCTATATTAGTAGATGGTTAGGTAAGGAGTATTAAACAGCGGTGTAATTCTTCTTAACCATAAGTACAGTTTTCAACCTACGACACACAGAGAATGAGTTAATAGACTCAAGGGATTTATACAGAGTATTGTATGTTGTCCAGCGTCCATGAGGACAGAGGGGTTGGTTCTCGTACTATTTTCGGTTTACTTATGACTTCTCTAGTTTTTAGACAGGTGTTTCGGAGAATCACAGGGTCCGAATTTTGAGAAGTTATAGGTATATGAATAAAGTAGAAGACCAAGTATTGCAAGTATCAGGATTCTTCAAAGTGATCGAAGATGTAGATACTTGTGTATGGTATTCAGTTAATAGTAATGATTAAGAGAACTTGTTTCTCTTTCAGGTTACTCATAATTGGAAGCATTCCTAAGTTGAGTAACGCTGATCGGCCTCTTTCCATTTAGTTGCCATGCACGGGAAACAGCTACATGATTTGAATCTGGTTCAATTAAATCAGTGCCTCTGGTCCTATATTGGATATAGAACAGTTCGTATCTTAACGATGTTAAGGTACGGGGAGCTATCCGGCATATGCTTAAAACCAGACTCTGGATAACTCAAGACACATTTCTGTAATGGCTACTTGTGGGTTGACCCAGGCTATGACGAGGGTTAACTTTCTACCATCTGGAAGATCATTAGTGATATTGTTCCTGACTTGCCACAATTTTAAAAGAAATGGATTTTTTTTTCTTCAGAAAACAGTAGTGGGAGTATGTTAGAACTGGAAGTGATTCCAGAACCGCAAACGATTACGGAAAATTTGATAAGAACCTAAAGATTCAATCTGGATTGACATTCTATTGGCCACTCCACAGATATGGTGGGTAACCTCAGGCACTCGAGAGGTACTTAGGTATGCTCAATGACGGTGACAGGGAGGTTCTTGTTTACCCAGACTTACCATTGCTGTTGTTCCAGACTGTGAGACCCGGCAGGAGGATGAGTATAGCGTCTTTCTAAACTAGCTTTGGAAGTGTACGTCTATATGACTCTACCAGAGGGTTGTCATAGTCAGTGGGAGCAGCAGAAGCATTGGTGGACAGGTGGCTTATGTCTATTTATAGACTTAAGCAGTTATAGCGGAGATAGATCATCTATTTCTGATGTGACAGTCATAGGTTTGACTTCATCAGAATAAGGGATGGATCTGTTAAGAAGGTAGTAGGGTGTGATGTCCTGGTATTTGGATGACATACAGAGTAGGAAGTGGAATTCCTATACTACGATCGGTTATACGTTGGTTGTCACACAGTGGTTTCTCCACATGGGACTTGGATTTCATATCAGACATTCTGGTTACTAGATCTATAAGTTTAGATTTGGGTAGTTTCTCAATCTGGGTACTTAGACAACATTCTATGAGTATTTAGAATGGACGACTCCTGGCATGGTAGTGTACCTGCAGGTGATGGAGTCACCCTCTCTAAAGGTGTCTTATATACTAAAGTAGAGAGGGATGTACATGATTGGCAGATCACTTGCTTAGGCAATTGAGTCAATCATGAGATGTCAAGTACTACAACAGATGTTGTTTTTGCACCAGCTGCAGTAAGTTAATATTGATCCAATCCTGGAGAAACATTCGGAAGCAGTTTTAGAACATAAGTGGATGTTCTAGGGATATGATAACGACAACCTCATTCAGGAGACAGTTATCATTCCAGGCTTCCAAGATGACCTGGACAACAGGGTGGTTGTCAGAGTTATAGTTTTCCTTCTGACGAGGGTCAGTATTTTGGACAGGTGGTCCAAGGGGATACTGATCGAGGCATGGCGCAGGATAATGATTAAGTTCAGTTGACGATACAGTCTAAGAAGTTTGGATTTGAAGTTCATTTATGAACTAGGTCCCATCAGACATCCAAACATATTCTGAGACAGGTATTGCTCATTTCAGGAGATGGGTTTGTCCGCGAACTTGAGATTAAGAAAGACATAGAAAGAAACTTCACGGCGGATCCACTCACTGAGGCTATTCCTCGAACGCAATAGTTTCACAAACGAGCTTTGTGAGACTGACTAGTATAGGAGTTGGGTGTTCGGTATCACACGGGCTGTGAGTATGCGACATCGCAATAATTAGCCTTGAGTGCAAGTGGGAGATTGTTGGAGATAGTGCCCTCAGAGTCAATTATTGGATCACGGGCACGTGATTGCAATGATTGAGGGAGGACCTATCCCGGTAGGACAGTCTTACTCGAGATGATAGTATGCTATCTGGTTTATCTTTATCATCGTGTACTGCTTTAGGTGACCTTACAGGTCGCTATTACACGATTGGTAGAGCCCCTAGGATTCTTTCTTGACTACCAGCAGTATGAGGGCGATCATATACGTGAGAGCCGGGGTATATAAGCACATCCTTAAAAGGTCCCTAGTCGTGCGAGTTTCGAGACAGGGTATCGATACTCCAGAGTAGACTAGTGTATACAGTCGAGACCCCGACGAGGGGCGGTGGCCGGTCTCACAAGCCATAGGTGTCAGTTGGTTCACCTAAGATGTATACAGGTGCTCATTGGGTTATGAGTACAACGGACATGACTCGCTGGGAACATGCTTGTTGGTCTTATACCTGACGTCAGATAGCAGTTCCCCGGTGACATGTGTACAGGTTAGTTCATCGACCTGGGGATCGTCAATTGTCTCGTGTGAGTTCCCTCTGTACTTTGATTACTACCCTACCATGCTCAAAGGAGACGTGCAAACAGGTTTTAGTTGGGTACAGTCCCGAGCCACATGGAGGCAGTGAGCAGATCTTCAGGGGTTCGTCTCTCCCGGTATTGGGGGTGAGGTCGCGCTGTGTCTAGGAGAGCCCTTACACGAAGTCCTTGGGTAAGGCAGGAGATTTACTGGTAGGTATTCCAGTAGTATCTCATGGTGTTCTGGGTTACACTCCGACACGACTTGTACCGCTTTTGGGGGTCTGACTTTTACCAACCCCCTAGGCCCACCATGCGATGCTCATAGACGAACGGACCGGACTGAACGGATATTATCACTGACAGACTCAGTAGGGTGTCAGGATGAGTTCGCTCACAGACGTCCCTTTTGGTCAATAGATGGTGGCCCGTCATGTATGGCTAATACCTCTAACATGCTAGTGGTTAAATCCACAGCCATAGTATTGACGAGTCTTTATAGTCCCCCACAGACCAGTTGCTCAAATTTCGGGCGAAATGCTGTAGAGGCCGTATGGAGATATGGAAGGGTTCGATCAGATACGTGCGGTATTGCACGGATCATGATCGGGCGGAAAATACTAGCGGTCTTTGGTTTAAGCCGGATCCTAGTATTGTACAATGTAGATTTTATCTCATTGCATTTGTATTTCGGTAGGAATACAAATGCGGGTGTGTATACACAGTAGCGGGGTTTTCCAGTAATTTATTACGGGATCGGTTTTTTGGGGTTTCCATTTTGCTTTCCGGTTTTGGCCATTTTCTTTTGTATCTTTCATTGGCCGAAGATTGGTGGAGGAGGGTTTATTTGCATTTGTACAAATAAGCATTTTGGAGGGTTGTTTTTGCATATTGTTGGAACATGATAGTTTTACCTCCCTTTGACTTCTTCTAGTCATCATTGCTTGACTTTCTTATTCATTATGGTTCACTTTTGGAATCATCATACTTGATGATGATGTTTGGTGATGATGGAGGGTTATGGTTGATGGAGTGTTTGGTTTAGTTTGTGATCATTTTCTTTGATCAATGATCACCCTTTCTCTCTCTTGATTATTGGAGACACCCATATTCATTTGGCTCCACACACTCCTCTCATTCTCACCTTGTCATGGCCAGCCAAAAGGTTTGGGGCTGTCCCAATTTTGTAGTGGGGAATTTACACTCATTTGGCTTGGCAAAAATCATTTTAGCTCCTCCTCCAAAAGCTCATATCATTCCTCCACGATATACATGGCAACTACAACCCCTAGAGACAATAGAGTTCTACACTTAACCTACAGCAAACCTTGGGCACGTCGACTCACCAACTTTATGCCAGAGTTGCCTCGGACCAGAGGTGGGAGCCCGTAAAAGAAGCCGGCGATATGGTGCCCTTCCGGCGAGGAGGTGATGACCGGAGATTTCACGGGAGATCGGGACGACGATGAGAAGACCGAAGGACACGGATCACTCGGTATATCTCTTTACCCGTTCATTAGTTAGCTAGATTTAGTTTAATGGTCTGATCCGGGATTTAGTGCGCGGTAGTGCCGGTTCAAAATTTAAAGTAAACTAACGCTTCCGCATTTTGGCCTCAGGATGACGGCCGGGGCGCCGCCCTGCACTTACACCTTTTATCATTGCTTATATATTATCCTTGCTGTACCCTGTTTGGGGCCAGTTTTTACAAAGGAAACTCTTCCGAAATTTTCAGAAAAGATTATACATTTTAAAAATGCATATTCGGCTTAGTTATTTAAAAACCTTGATTTCAAAAATGTTTTCTTCACTCCTTTAAACTAGTTTTCCTTATTTACTTCTTAAAATGGTTTTAGATTTCTGGGCTTTTGGCTTACTTGGACTAGATAGGGTCCTATAGACTTCATAGGATTCAAGTGCCAGTCATGGGCTATTTCGGGTCGTGACATCGGCAGATGAAGAAACTTCGGTCAATGAACTTACCTTCAGTGAAAGTTCTTTGGCGTGGCCCTAATAGCTAAGAGGTCATATGGGAAGCCGAGAGCAAGATGCGGAAGAATCCCCTCATCTCTTCGAAGGTACGCATGGTAAGATTTTTAAATTCGTGGACCGAATTTCTTTAAAGGGGAAAATTGTAACACCTTAGAATACGATTAGTGTTAATTAAGCGATAATGCTGGTTTTAATAAAATTTAACCAATAATTGTTTTCACATATTTAATTATTTTAATTAATATTTTATTTATTTATTTTTATACTTGCACATATATGTGCATGTTAATCTTTGGGTTAAGGA
This sequence comes from Agapanthus africanus, assembly GCA_030015575.1. Taxonomy (NCBI): domain Eukaryota; kingdom Viridiplantae; phylum Streptophyta; class Magnoliopsida; order Asparagales; family Amaryllidaceae; genus Agapanthus; species Agapanthus africanus. Next base: position 289,815,282 of record JASDDO010000029.1, read on the forward strand.
GCTGTTAACCATGCTTTACTAGCCATGGCACACTTAACCATTTCCATGTCATGTTTACACATTTAACTATTTTAATTGTTAAAGGGTTTTCTTTTGAAAAATAAAAAGAAAGAGAAGAGTTGAATTATTGAAGGAGTATGATGGCATGGGACAAGGCATGGGGTGCAATTAATGAAGAGAGAGAGAGAGAGAGAGAGAAAGAGAGAGAGAGAGAGAGAAAGAGCATGGCTCATTTCCTCACCTCACTCTCCCTCATTTCCGCACAACCCACAACACTCCCTCATTTTTTTCTCTACTAAAATTCTTCACTTGATCCTTTTTCCTTCACTAACCCTAAATCTAAACCTTTATCAAACCTCACTAAAACTTCACTAAGCTTGCTAAACCCTCTTGTGTTAACTTGGAGCTTGGAAAGTTAGGGTTTTCCCTAAGTTTTCGTGAAGTAATGATCTCAAGCTTTTAATTAGGCTCTCGGAAAGTTTGTTTTGTTAAATTGTTTCAGTTTAATACCTTAATGTTTTAAGGTTAGGGCTATATATTGTGTTTTGTTATGTTTAGGGTTGCTGTTGAATCTGCTATCGACCCAAGTAATTGTTTAGAAAATTGCCATCACTGAGAGATGTATTTGAGGCCTAGAACACAAAACGAAAACTTGAGACCATTCCCTTCTATTATGGCCGCAAATTTATCCATTCTGACCGCAAATTGCGTCTAGAGCTTTGAGTTAGGGGTCGTTTCTGGGTCATAGGGTCTCTGGTTTGTAGGCTCATGGTATATACAACTTTCACTAATTCTTTGTGTAGCAAAATCTGGGACCGTTTAGATAGAATTCAAGCGTTTCGGCAATGTGTGATGCAGATTTATCCAACTTTGGTTTAAGTGTTTTGTGCATTTAACAGCCGTAGGTTTGGTCTAGGATGTCGCTGCATGCGTTTAGCCCGCTAAGCTAACACCTGGTAGCTTATGGGAGTTGATTCGTTAGTTTCCATTTGTGCTCGTGTGTTATCGTTAGTTCACTAATTTCTTGTGTTATGGTTTGTGTAATATTAGGATCGTTTGCGGGGACTTCGGACGCTGCTAGGAAGGGAAAAGAGGTGATCGGATTCACCTTGCTCGAGATTGTCCGGTGAGTAGATTTAACATCTATGGGGGAATCGCTTATATGGCGTTAAGAGTCGAGGGCTAGATTCAGTGATATAACCATATGCTTATATGTATATATATTGATCATGCATGAGTACCATTTTGCATATCCTATTACCTGTTGTGCATTGAAATAGTATTATTGGACACTACACTATTACTAACGGTTCATGTTGCACGAGCACCGAATTGTATGCCATACAGACACCGTTGGTAATTGCTATGACATGCTCACTATACAAATTGCCATGGATAAATATATTGTACCGCTTTCATTATTGTTAAAGTTAGACATTGATTCTTGTTCCATTGCGTATTATGAATTTGTCAGGACCCAAAATAGCTCATGACCAGCACTTAAATAACGCAATGTCTAAAGGCGTAACGTAATTCAAGTAAGCTGAAACCCAGAAATCTAAATCTTTTATGAAAAATAAAGGAGGTGAAGTTTTGAAATAAGGTATAATGAAATCAAGTTTTCTAAATGCAAAGAAAAGGAACATGAAAGTGCAAGTGGATTATGCGAGCTTAAAAACAGGTTTCGTCTTTTTGAAAATTGGGCAGCACCTCCTTTGTATATTTTGATCCAAAACCACAATTACATAATAATGATAAAGGCATCCCTATGCGAGAGGTAGCTTTTCGCCAAACGGCGGATCACAACCATTCAAGACAGTAAATATGAGTATATGACGCCCAACGGTGAAGATCACCACAAAAGATAAAGAAATAAGCAAGACATCAAAACCACAAGTAGCGAAAAACCCCTCGCTCTGAGTCTCGCAACCACAATCCCACTAAGTCTCATTACCTATACAATTTACAAATTTTGATTGATGGAGTTAACTAGATACAATATGAAATATAGATTCAAGAGTGGGTACGATACAAGTGTCCTACCTACCAACGCAAAACACCCGAATACAACTGTGTGCCAGCGACGCCGCTATTGATCCAAGCGGTCAACCTGCAAGAACTGTGGCACAACAGGGGTGAGTTGCTAACTCATGAGTAGAAAAATATCTACAAGGAGAAATCGAATAGACAACGACTCCTAGGACAACTATATCATAAAGGTAATACTATGATATCTAGGGTGACCGGGTCTGTATGTGTGCCAACAAGGTAGCCAATGTCTATAAGCATGTGTATAACCTCTAACAGTAAAATCAATTTATGTATGTATGTGAATCTAGTCCACGCGTCAAATACTGACGCAACAACATCATGCATGTAAATATCATAAAAGCATATGCATGAAAATATAAGGATATAAATCAACATGTGTCCCTCGCGACACCTCAAAATCATGGAACCTGAATGTCCAGCATCGACACTCGAAACATCATGAAAACGGTGTCCGGCATCAACATGTAAATCCTCATATATCCCAGGCGCCGCATCCTCAGATCGGCCTTCAGGCGCCGCACACCCTGGTCGGCCTTCATATCTATCTCGCTACTCCGTTCGGTATCCTCCGGATAACGGCCGAGTTTAAATACTATCACCGGTAGGTAGTGCTCCCCTGCCAGGCTCACCGTCAAATATATACGAGTCTTCTTGCCTCGGGGTACCTCACCGGGTCCACTATGTACCCGCAGACGGTGCCTACCGCTTCTCGAATCGGGTTTCACATGCCACTCTCAGAACCGAGAAAACACATGATGGACACACTGAAATATCATATCAAGAGAAACCGGGTTTTTAAAACAGTACATACTTTCCTTTAAAATGACCACGGTTCTCAAATCCAGAAATCTCATGAAAACAGCATATCTCAATGCATAAAAACATAAAGCATGATGTATGCGACATTGTTGGATATAGTGCCCTCAAAGTCAAATATTGGATCGCAGGCATGTGATTGCAATGATTGAGGGAGACCTATACCGGTAGGACAGTCTTACTCGATAGGTTTGTATACCATCTGGTCTGTTTTTATCATCGTGTAATGCTTTAGGTGACATTGTAATTCACTATTCACTAATACAAATAAGGGTTGCCCCTACGGATTTATCCGTAGGAGCAAACTACTGCCCCTACGGATATATCCGTAGGGACAAGAAAATACCCTGTAGGTACAAACGCCGTAGGTGCATGTCGAAGCCTTGAACTTGCCCCTACGGACAAAAATTTGCCCCTACGGAGTTCTGTGTAAGTCCAGTTTGCCCTACGGAATAAGCCGTAGGGGAAAATTTTTTATTTTATTTACAGTTTTATAAAATAGATTAGTTGTATCTACGGATGAATCCGTAGGGCCAAGTAGTAGCCCCTACGGATAAATCCATAGATACCCATCCGTAGGGGCAAAATATCAGGATTCCTGATATTTTGCCCCTACGGATCAATGTGTAGGGGCATTTGTTTGCCCCTACGGATATATCCGTAGGGGAAAGCTTTACTCCCTGATACTGAGATCATAGGGGAAAATATCAGTTATCCTAATATTTTGCCCCTACGGATTACTCCGTAGGGGCAACGTTGGCCCGTACGGATTAATCCGTAGAAACATATTATCAGGTTTTTTTTTTAAAAAGGGCTGCCTATTTTTTTCTCGCCCTGTGCATAATAATACATACATCGATCAAATATAAAATTAATCATCACACAGAACATATATCGCAGTATTCATAATCATATCTCACGCATATAAGTATAGAAAAGAAACCAAAAAGCAGAATATGATATAAATATAAACACGCAAACACCACCAATATCAATATCGTGCAAAATGTAGTACAATATGTAACATATAAATAAATACATGTTCAAAAAATAAGAATAAAAAAGCGACCCTAGCTCGGTCCAGCTCCACCTCTAATAAACGCCAGAATCTGGCGCGCCTGCTCCTCAGTCAATGAATCATGCAATGCGGAGCGTGCGGGAGTCTGAGCGGGCTGTGGAGCTGGCGATGTGGTCCGCGCAGTCGCCGTCGAGATAGTGGCTTGCGGAGCCGTGGCTGCGGGAGTCTGAGCGGGCGGTGGAGCTATAGGAGCCGTCTGCAGAAACGCAGCCGATGTAGTGGCTTGCGGAGCCGCAGCAGAAGGAGATGCATGTGAAGGCTCGGACGATGTACCCTGTCGTGTCTGGACCTAACGTGTGTAATAAGCGAGTAAGAACTGTGTATTATTCGAATTCGTATCATTATCATGTTATTTCGAAACACCATTTGGATATCTAGGAAAACCGTAGTTTATTTTAATTAGATATGTATGTATGATTAATCAAAACTAAGTCTAAAACCAAATAAGCTCAGGCTACGTACTAATATTGGATATGTTGATATCTATAATATGACATGATATTTTACTATTAAGTAGTATACATACCAACATCTCCTTCAACTCCTGAACGGTGGCCTTCAAGCTCTCCAGTTCCTGCTGGATACGTCGCTCACTGGAGACGGAGGAAGTAACCGCCAGGGTAGAGTCCAACCTCATATGGGCCCTGCTAGGGCCCAGTCCCTGACCTCTCTCCCAACCTCCATGGTGCCCTCCGTGCGCTGCGTCCAGGACTGGGGTCAGCAGCCTCAGATCGCTCTATCCGGTAAAATCGATCCCCGATGCCTCGGCCTGCTCAACCACCCACTCCTACACCCACATATAGTAGTAAAATATAAGTATATCATTTAAATTTGAACCTTCCAAAACGAAAATTTCAAATAAGGGTTGAATAAATATTAACACTTACGCAATACTCATGGGTAGCGACGTCGGGATATTGAAGCTCGCCTGTGGCGGGAACTGTCGAGGTGCTGTGGATGGCAAGATATGCGGACATGTAACGTTTTGAAAATCGTTTCGGTGAAATTTCGGAAAATCGGTAAAATAAGGGGGTTTTCCATAAAAATTCAAAATATAAATATCTTTTAATATAAAATTAAATATACATATTCTAGCTATATAATTGCTAGTATTTGGTGTTTATTGAGCCACTGGTAAAATTTCTAATTTTCTGAAAAATTTTCCGAAATTAATTATTTTAATATTTTTTAAGCCGTCACTAATACATTTAATTAGGGAAAATTACAAATTGGAATGAGTTGAAACAAATTTAGTGCATCATAACACATTAAGAAAAATTTTAACATGTTGTTTTTGAAATGAAATGAAGCTGCCAAACAGTTTTAGATAATATCGAAGAAAAAGGCTTAAATAGTGAAATTAGTGTAAATAGATATTGGGGCATAACATTTATGATTTTTCCCTCACCCACACTCACCTACACCCTCTCTCCGCTCCCCAAATCAGCAGCCCAAGCTACCCCATTCCCAAATTTTTCCCCAACTTGAAAAGGGTTTTGAAAAAAAAGGAAAACAAAGGAAATAAGGAATTTATAAAGAAATGAGTGGGCTTTCACTTGTGTTGGCTTGGGCTACTTTTTCAACCCTCACTCAATCTCTCTCCCTACCCCTCACCATATGGCCGAAACCCCTTCTACCCCATCCACCAGCAGCCCCCTCCCAAATCCCCTCTCATTTCATCACAAAATTTTATCAAAAAAATCATCCAAAATGCTTCAAAAATCCCACAAAATCAAAATCTAATCCCTACCTATTTTTACTTGACCATTCTAGTATGGATCTAGGGAACAAGATGGCAATTTAAGAGTCTAGATTTCAAGTTGGATCAATGGGTTGTGAGGTATAAAAATCTTGACATTTTTGTTAAATTGTTTGTTATTACTTTAATTCAACTAAATTAGATGTTAAATATGGTTTCTATTGCAAGGTTTAACCTTCAAGAGAAGGGTTTCTAAAATTCTAGTTAGGGTTTTACTACATCATTAGGGTTTTTATCATAAGATTGTGATTTTAATAAGAAGGTTATCATGTCAATGTTATGTAAAATATAATTTTGTTGCTTATTGCGAGTTGTAACATTAAAACATCCAAATTAACTATTTTTAAGCAAACTAGGTTTTAGCATTTAGTTGTAAATGTGTGATTAAAAATCTAATTGGGGTATTTAGGGCTTTATTAACATTTTAATTTATAGTTTACTACTTTAGTTCATGTAAAACCAAGCTTAATTGTTGAATTGTGATTTTTTTGTTTTAAAAGAGTTAAAATTGGATGTTTTTGCAAACTAGAATTTTGGAGTTAATACAATTGATGAGAATAAATTATTGAAATGGTTTATATGACTTCGTTATGATATTGGGTGGATATTGTGGTAGCTAGATTTGTTTAAACGTCGAGTTTTGTACTAAAACGGTTAATTTTGCTTGTAACATTTTGGAAAAATAGCTTTTAAAGTGAGATTTAGGTTTTTGTGAATTTTAACCTATTTCATATTATAATGGGTGTTTGTGAATGTGCAAATGGGTGCGTTTGGGTTTTTCTTGATGGGTTGATATTTGTACATCGACATCGAGGGTTTGTATGGCTATTCTTGCATGCGTAGGCGATAGGTTTTGACCTATACGTGATGCGCGTGCCGATTTGGTTTTCGTATGCCGTTTCGATTTCGAATTGGGTTTTTATGCGATATGATACGTTGTGACATGTAAGTACCCCTATGTGGACTTCGAGACGACAAGAAAGCGCGTAGCGACGTCGGCACCGGCGAGTGAGGACCAGGTAGGGTAGATTTATATCTACGGGGAGAAGTCGGGTGGATGGAGTATAGCACTCCCGCAGTTCGTGGTGATGTATACGAATAGGTATACACACATATATTGATTTTATATTGGTTGAGAATATTGATGATAAATATGGATTCTAGGTTTGATTGGATTGGTTTAGTGTTGTGAAACCCTAGAGTAGTAGTTGCACCATATGTACACACACCCATACTTGCATACATTCTTCTTTCATATGTGTGTATATGGAAATATATATTTATGTGTTCACATGGGTATGGGACTATGTGATCATATACTGGTTTTGAGGATAGTACTTGGGATTTTAGGTAAGTCGATGAGATGTGATTTGAGACCGTGAGATCGGTGATATGGCAGGATTCATATTTGAGATACGTCATGATGTTATAGCGGATCTTTGGACGATGATACCATGTGAATGGTGATATACATAAAATAGTTGACTTCTGATCGAGACATGAGATAAGATATGTGGAGATAGCTATAATGGGTCGCATTGGGCGATGTATACTTCTTTATGACGATATGTGCTGATGATATCGGTCTGTACGAGACTGTCGATCAGTAGTCAGATCATGGTTATATTGATGATATTAGTATTATACTAGACGTAGATCAGTATCCCGGAATATGATCTTTCATAAAGAAGATACCAGATGAATAATGTGATGAACGTGACATTGACCCGTACACAGATTTGCGATGCCGTATGAAAGATTAACGTACGAGTTATATATTGATGATAGATCCGCACTCTTGACTTGGGAATGTCTGATTATAGATATGGTATCGGATGTGTTATTATTGAGGCGGGATCACCGACTAATATATATATATATATATATATGTCTGTATGTATGTAGGGTTCTTAGGCACACTAATGAGGTTCCACAAAGCATCAACCATGCCAAAATCAAATTTTTCTAGGTGCCGAGAAACCCTAATAAAGATCGTTAACTAGAGATTAGGCGAAAAGCAAACAAGCAAAAAACTTTGCTTCTAAGTGAATGGAAATACAAGCTTTGTAGATCCGGTCCTCTACTTCTCTAGCTCCGTGTTGGCGTCCCTCCGCTGCGATCATCGGAATCCCGGACTCTAGCATCGGTTTCATCGGAGAAATGGGCGGGCTAGGTCGTTGACTTCGATGCCGAAGATGATCTACATCGAGGCGACTCAAACTCAAGCTCCATCTTCACTAGGTCATGAAACTTGTGAAGATAACACACTCTACTACATGGTAAGTGGTAAAGGATGAAGAAATAGGAAGTGGGTTCACTTTGGATTTGGATTTCTCACTAGGATTCATCACTTGGAATTTTCTACTAAGCTTTCTTCACCTCATGAAGAAGATGAAGAAGAAGAAAGAAAAAGAATTATCTTTTAAAAGAAAATCCAAGTGATTCTTATCATTTTGCAACCATGAGTGAGTGTAACTCATGTAGAGAATAAACTATGGTTTAGTTAAATGGTTAGATTAAGGAAAGAAACAAAATGGTCAAAGCTTTCAAAGCTTCATGAAGTTTCAAGAATGAAACAAAGTTAGCCACCATTTTATTCCTGCCAAAATAAATAAGTAAATAAATAAAGCAATGGAAATCCTAACCATTAACCAAACATGGTGTATAGCATACACACACCCAAGGTTGCATGTATCATCAAACATGATACAATCAAGTGCACAAAAATATATCACATATACAACTTGTGCAAATCAAGTGAGAAAATCCATCTTAAGTGAACAAATACTAGTTAATGTAAAGTAATATATCAAATATATAATTATACATTAAATCATTAAATCAACACTTGATTTAATGATCCGGTCATACTACATATAACCGACTAATATCAAGTGTATCAATGTATCGAATCAACACTTAATTCGGTAACCCGGCTATATCTCATATAACCGTCCGATGATACAAATCGTGAGAATAGAATTCAGTATCACATACTGGAATTATTCTCGGTCCTGCACATATCTCATATGCGCTCCTATTTCGTTTCGCTTGAGCCAGGAAATCTCTGTGTAGGTCTCTAAAGACTCGTCAATACGCCGGCAGCAGGTGATGATCATATCAAACACCCACAAGCTGCAAGCGGTCTGCTAAACGTAATGGCCACCCGGGTATTGAGCGATCAGAAGATCAACGAGCAAGCCCGCTCACACTCCTGTGAATCCAACCAGCAACACTTACCGTACAGTCCGGTCTCGTCGTCTGATATGTTGGATATCTTGCCTAGGGGTGGTAAACGTCAGACCCAGTAGCTCGATAAGTCGTGTCGATATAAGGTCTATAACAGTTCGAGAAACTACTGGTAACACTTACCAGTAAATATCAGCAACCCTGGTGTAGCGTCTTTAAAAGTCGTTTTGGTGTTTTCCTGAAATTCGGTGAAAATTCGGTATTTTTCCGAAAACCGTCTTTCTCGATATTTTGCAGTTTAGGGCTAATTATACCTTAAATGGATAGGTAATTACTTGTTTTTAGTAGCTAATGAGTTAACTATGAAATTTTGGTCATTTAAAATTTTTTCCCTATTTTTCAATTTTTTAATATTATTTTAAGCCGGTAAGAAAATACATTAAATAAGCGATAAATACAAATTTTTCCGGGCTAATTTTAATCTCTAAAATTATGATAATTATAATCTAGTGATAACATAAATTTTTAGTAATTTATTTTGATTTTTTACAAATTTTTATGATTTGAAACGAATTTATTGAATTTTGGGCTAAAACTTGCAATTTTTGAGTTGTAGGGGGCCTTTTTGCATAAAATTTCTTTTGTAAAACCCCTCTCTCTTTTTCCTCAGCCCTAGGACAGCCCCACCTTGTGTGAGACCAGAAATTTCTGGCCTCATTTCTTGAGTTGCCTTCTTGAGTTGAATTTGATAGTTTATGGAATTAATTTAAATATAATGGATAAAGTATGATACATTGACTTTTGTGGACTTGACCATGACTTTCCCCACTTGCCCACACCCTCCCCCATTCCTCCTCTGGCCGAAAATCCTGCACACCCTCTTCTTCCTCTCTTTTCTTTTCATTTTCTTCAATTTCTTCAAGAAAATACATCAAAATCCATGATTTAATTCAAAAATCCAAACAAAATCCTTAAGCTATCATTATCCTTAGCCATTCTTGCTTGGATCTTGGTGTTGAGGCCATCAATTGGAGCAAAATTTTCTTGCTTGATCCATAGATCAAGAGGTATAGTTTCTATCATGTTAAATTCTTTTGTTTAAGTTTCTTATGTTGTATGGTTTAGTGTTAATTTCGTGTAGTTTAATCTAGTTTTCTTAGGTTTTGCTTGAAAAATCTAACTAGGGTTTGAAAGCCATAATAGTTAATTAAGTTGTTTTATAATTAATCTAGTTGTTAATGAACTAATCTATATAGTTACCTTGTTATGTAGTCTTTTATTTGTGTTAAATTAGTTAACTTTAAAAGTTCGATTTTAGTTATAATTGTCGTTTTAAGGAATTTCAAGAGAGGGTTAGTGTATGGAATTGAGTTGTGAAGCTTGATTAGCGAGTTGATTAAGGTTTAGAAAACATTATTTAGTTGATTGAACCTAAATTGTTATCTAGTATTTTGCTAACCTAAATCTAAGGGGTGAACTTGCTAAGTGGGTTTGAAATTAGTGTTAATTAAGTTTTTCAAGTATGAATTTTGATTTGCAATTGCTATTTATAAAAATCAAGAAAGGGTTTGGTTGTGGAATATAGGTTTTGGAGCATGGTTAATGTGTTGTAATTAGTGTGTGTGGATTGCTTGTAGTGTGCTTGGGTGAGTATGCTAGATTGTAGTCGTTTTGTCGCAAATCGGCGACGTTGCACCGATTTTTGGAATGTATCTGCTTACTAGATTTTTATATAAATTATGTGATGGATTATTTTCGACATCTTGATGATTGTAATGGCTTGTCCTACGACTTTTAGGATGCGTGAGTGCGGATTTTTGGGTAGTCGGGTTTTAGTTTCGCCGGGCGACCAAATCGGCGTTTTTTGGCAGTTTTGCGATTTTCGCGTGTGTTCCGCGCACTTTGTGCACGTTGTACCTAGCTAGCGAACTTTAGTAGTTTCGTTGGGGTTTTGCGTCGTTCTTGAATGTGTAACCTTATATTTGGTATTGATGTAAATTCTAGGTTCGGTCGCGGAGACGTCAGACGCGGCGCGAAAGGGAAAGGCGGTGATTGGACACAGCTAGCCAGGGATCCCGGTGAGTAGATTTAACATCTACGGGGGACGATCGTTTGGATGGCGCAAGTCGCCCGATAGATTTAGTAAACTGGAAAATAGTAAATTGGATAATCACTTGTGACATTAGAATACTAATACTGGCATGATAATTGCTGCAATTAGATCAATATGTTATATCCATATACGCAAACTCAATTGTAGGACACATGCACCATTACCAGGTTTTTATATGCAGCACGAGCACTATTCATGTTTACACACACACCCTGGTAATTGCCATGCCACCACACTAGATAACCTTTAATTTAAACCTTTTACTAATTGATACTTAAATTGTGCTATTTCCTTAAAATGAAACCGTAGGATTGCTATTCATGTGCATGTACTTCATCATATTCATTGTTCATGCTTAATACATTAATCACACATCGCAACTTGATTATTGATATCATACGCATTCATTATCATTGATATATGCACTTATGAGGATTTCTTGAGATTTTATGATATTGCTGGATTTCGGGGGAAAACCGCAAAATTTCTAAACTTATTATATTTTAAAATATGTAAAAATTGCGGTTTTCTAGTGATGTAAGTGTCGTCCACCATGAGTTTGCTGTGGATTTGGAAATCCGTGTCGAGGAGTGGAGGAACCGGCACGGGTACATGGTGGGCCCGGTAAGGTACCCCGGGGCAAGAGGAATGTGGTGATGACGTTGAGCCTGGCAGGGGACGGATTACCTACCGGTGACTGTTTGGGACGGCGGATATCCAGAGGATACCGACCGTGGCCGCTAGATGATGAGATATTGATATTTGAGATGGGTCAGCCGGACGGCTGAGGCCAGTGATACATTTATGAGATTTGAGACAGCTTTTGGGTGTCGTTGCTGGACACCGATTTTCGTCGATTCATTGACATTATGCTGGCATTCTAAAAGAGTTTCAAAAACAAAAAGAGATAAAATATTTCTTATATATACCTATTGAGACCTCAGATTTTCATGTTGCATACATATTAGCACACTGATAGGATATACACACCCGCTAGTGCATCCAGTCATACCTGTATTTTAGATGCTAGGATGCTTGTGTGCATGCATACGATAGCCTTTGCAGATGTTATTTATTACTCACGAGTTGGCAACTCACCCCCGTTGTGCCACAGTCTTTTGCAGGTCCGCTCCGTCAGTTCAGTAGTGGCGGGAGCACTTGTTCTTTTGCTTGTTTTTCTTGGGCTCGAGATTTGCTCATAGGTGGGTTATGTTATTATTTTGTACCACTTGTATATTCTTTGTATCTAGTGTACTCCATCTACTGTTTCTACCAGATTATTGTATATTGACCTAGAGATGAGACTGTGAGGTTTGTGGATTTTATGCTGTATTTTGGGGTCGAGCTCACTTGAGCCGACATGCTACTTTTTCACGCTTCCTTATGATTATTATGCTTGCTGTCATTTACATTGCGTGGGATTTGTGACCGCCTTGTGGCGAAGAGCTAGCTCCCGCTTGGGGATGCCCTATTTTGTTGGATTCATGTATATATTCTTGTTGTACCCATTTTTGGGGGCCAGTATTTTACAAAGGAGACTCTGCCGAAATTTTCGGAAAAATTAGTATTGTTTTAAAAAGGGTTTTACATGACTTATTTGATAAACTTGCTTTCAAATGTTTGGGTTTTCTTCACTCTTTTGCTTAATTGGTTTTGTTTTCTGGGCTTTGGCTTACTTATTTTACGGACGTCTTTAGACGTTTCGTAAACTTAAGTGCCAGTCACGTTCCGTACCCTGCGGGTCGTGACACCTGGCCAGGGATTTCCGGTTATAACGAATCAAACACAGCGCAACATCAACTCCCTATACCGGGAGAGACGAATTCCCTCCTATCGCTCATTGCCTCCATGTGATTTGGGACTGTAACCAAAAACCACCGTTTTGCACGCCCTCTTGGACGTGGTAAGGTGGAAATCAAAGCATAGTGGGAATCACACAAGACTCTATGACGATCTCGGGTCTACAGACTAACCTATACCAGTGTCACCAAAGAACTGCCATCTGACGTAAGGTATAATACCATCTGGAGTTCTCGGCGAGTCCGTCCAGTGTACCCAGTCTCCACTGAGCACCCTTATATGATCTCTGATAAACACCAATGGATATGGGATCATCCTTTGCCCATCTGTATAGGTCGAGAAGGTATACACTAGTCTACTCTGGTATATCGATGCCCCGTCTCGATACACCCACGACTAGGGACCTTGAAGGATGTACTTATGGACTACCATGTCCCCACTAGTATGAACCGCATCATAGTCCAGGTAGTCAAGTACACATCCTAAGGGCTTTACCAACATGTAACAGAGAGACAATCAGTGTACATGTTAAGGTAAAGAGCAACGAGATAGCATACTATCATGTCGAGCAAGAAAGTCCTCCCTATATATGTCCAAGCATCCACTACAATATACATCCTATGTATAGTAATGGCCTCTAGGGCATACATATAACAAACAATCTCCCACTTGCACTAGGGCCATCTGATAGCAGTGGTTGTAGTATCTCATACTCAACCATCCCATAAAAGTCTCTCTTTAGGAAAAGGCCTTTGTGAGTGGATCCGCCGTGTTGTCCTCTGAATCTACTCTCCTAACCTCGATCTCCTTGGAGATCAACCATCTCCATGATCAGGTGATACTGCCTTAGAATATGTCTGGATCACTGATGGGGTGGACGTTCCTTGGCATAAGCCACAACTCCATTATCACACAATGGGAGGAACTAAGTTCATCTCATGAACTAATATACACCCATACAGCCTCTTTGGTAGCATCTTTGTTAACGATGTATCTTTCCTTTAATCGTCTAGTATGTCACGGTATCTAGCTTGGAACTCTTCCAACATACCGTCCCTCTACTGAGGGTAAAGACAATGCCTGTGACTGACATTCAGTCGTTCTTATCACCATGGAACCTTTCCAGTGATTCTCCCCAGGATCGATTGATACCATCTCACTACAACTAGTGAGAATCCTAATTTCCATTTAGATCTATCTCATAGATATAAAACCTAGGATTCAGTAGGTATCACTTTGATCCCATATGGAGAATCCTTGTGATAAGCGGAGATTGACCGAACGTAGCATAGGAAACTCCTTCCCCATCAAGAGTATATCGTCCACGTACTCTACGAGGATCATCACCATACTCCCTACTACCTTTTTGTATATACAAGGTTCATCTACCATTTTGATGAAGTCAAACTCTTTGACAACTACATCAAAACAGACGTTCCAACTCCGTGATGTCTGCTTTATCCTATAAAGCAACTTGCACATGTTTCCGCTGCTCCCACTGTTTACGAAGCCCTCTGGCCATGTTTTTAAAGACGTTCTCTTCTAAATCATTATTTAGAAAAGCAGTCATGGCACCCAACCACCAGATATCGTAGTCATGGTATGTAGCCATGGAAAGTAGGATCTGGATGGACTTAAGCATAGCTCCTTAGAAAAGGTTTCATCATAATCCATACCTGGTCAATGATGCAAACCTTTAACAAGTCTAGCTTTGAAAGTCTTAACTTTTCCATGTACACCAACTAATCTTCTCAAGATATACTTGCTCCTGATGGGGATTTAACCCATCAGATATAGCAACCAAAGTCCATACTTTGTTGGTGTATTCCATCTCAGAGCGCTAAGCATCCAGCCATTCTTACAGAGTCCCACTCCTGATGGCCGGCTCGAAACTAGTTGGGTCATCATCTCATGATGCAATCCTCGCTCCTACTGTTATAGAGAAACCGAAGTATCTCTCAGGTGGGTGAGGAACCCTACTAGATCGGCGGAGAAGCTAAGATTCGTTGGAATCTACTGAATCCTTTGGTTCTACCAAATCATCTGCTGTAGTTTGTATAGCTGGAACCTTTCCAGTTCTACATAACAGAACTTGCCTCGAGCTTATCCGGATTTTGCTTTTAGACATAGGCCGGACAACCCCAAATCTTAACTAACTTAAGAAATGAGCTCTTCCCTTTCCATATCACATATGAAGTGGTAGGCAACTGATTTGATTTGAACCTTATTCAATAGGTATGCAACTTGTCAAGTGCATAGCTCCCAAAAGAAAATAGGAAAACTTAGTAGTACTCATCATAGAATACACCATATCATATAGGGTGCTATTGCTCCGCCCCGATATACCATCATGCTATGGTGTATACGGAGGAGTAATGCTGAGAGAGAATCACATTCACCTTTAGAATAGTCCAGGAATTCCATGCTCAAGTATTCTCCTCCCTGATCACATCAAAGGACATAATATTTATACCCGTATTTTGGTTCTCTACTTCTAAATCATATTCTGTGAATATCTCAAAAGGTTCGGACTTGTGTTTCAACAGGAACATATGTCTGAATCTTGAGAGATCATCAGATAATGTAATGAAGTAAAAAGAACCGGTCTTGGCATGTATAGACAGGGGACCTTACATACATCATCATGTATCAATCCCTAGAGTTCACTAACTCTTTCTCTGTTTCTAATAAACAGAGCTATGGTCATCTTATCTTTGTGACATGACTGGAAAGTTTCATAAGATGTAAATTCAAACTGATTTAAATATGCATCTAAAATGTAACTTTAGCTAGTCGGGTCACATTGATATGACCTAGTCTACAATACCTCAAGAAGGAATCCGTTCATTTCTGAACTCTTCCACTTGTATGTGTTCTGTATACTAAGAACTGTAGTTTGATTTAGAACGTCAATGCTTTTAGATAATGTACCTGAACCGATCAACTCTTGATATAGGAAATGTTCAAAACATTATCCAATAATACAAAATTATATCCTTCTTACTAATAAAGAGACTGATATGATTTTGTATATCAGGTTCGGTATCTAATAACATTCGTTCAGAATCAATGTATTGGTAATACAGGGTGACAGTGACCAACAGAATTGGCTGCAACACTTGCCCCATTTTCTGTCTCATGAAACTTATCACCTGTTCTCAGTTCTTTACCTATCTGTAGCCCATGTAACAAATTACATATGCGGGATCCTGATCCGGTACCATATACCCAGGATGTAAAGGATACTGAGAAACAGTTCTCTGTAATGAACACACCAGAAGATGATGCATCAACATGCACTCTCTTCGTTTGGGTGGCACGGGAATCCTGGTATTCCCCTATTTCCTGCTCGGTCTTATAATAATTATAAGTTGGAGCGAGACCAACGTTCCCCAGCTCAGTATAACAAGCGGGTTCGGTCAATACATCCATATTATTATCTTGATTAAGGCGTGATATGGTCGCTACCTGGAGAGAGAGAGAATAAAACACTCAGCGTATGCTCTTGCAAGATCAGATTGGTTATTATTTTATCTAATCAGGATGGCTCCCACTGTTTTTATCAAATCATCCTTCAAACCCTAAAAGGAAAGACTAGCCGGGATTAATTACATGCTATAAGTTCGCCAATCTTTCAGCCAGGCCAATGTCGGTACTTTGAGGGAGGTCCCCCGTGCTTTCGTACGAACCTAATTAATGTAAACCTCGTTTTCCCAGAGGCGTAACCCCGTTGACACCTTTCTAGACCTCTACTTGATCGGCTAATTGTAATGTGTAAAACTCTTCCAGGAGTAACAATTACTCGCAGTGGGTATCAAGATCCAACTATCTCATAGAAGGTATGCAATCTCATTGCAAATTTCAATACTTGAAATTCCCGATAATTTTGCCCCTAACTTCCTATGACCTTGACAAAGGCCAACAAATCATAAGATGCTAGTCAAGTTCAACCCTTCATTTCTTGATTAAATTAAACCCATCCGCACGACTCTTGACAAAGGCCAACAAGGTCGTACGACTACCCTAACCCAATCTGCATCATATGCATAAGCAGATAAGCACTAGTCAGCTACCGCACACTACGCCTTGACAAAGGCCAACAAACGCAGCATGAATACTAACTACTAATTATCTGAAATGACAGAGGGCTACGACAGGTTTTTCTGAAAACCTATTGCGTAATGAACTTGATATCGTTGTAGAATCAAATGATTTTTGAAATGGAGTGTTTTTGAGGCTTTTCTAGTTTTGCTAAAGGGGTCACTCCCGGTGAAGGGATCGTCGGCCCTTTTCTCGTCGAATGAGGTAGGAATATATCAAATATATCACTGTGCAAAGCAGAAACTATAGAAGCAATCAAAACACAAACCGAGTGTGTAGCATCTGCCAGTTATTGCTAAAGGGGTCACTCCCAGTGAAAAGATCGTCGGTCCTTTCCTCATCGAATAAGGTGCAGGATGTTCTACAAGGAACACCGCGATGCAAAGCAAGAACTGTAGCTACCTGTTTTTTAAAATTTGATATTACAACATCTTTTAGGTTACTTTTCTTTCATTAATCCTATTAATGAAGTCCCATCATATAAGTCCACCTAAACATCACAGATAAATATAACGTACGCTTATGCCATGCGCATTCGCCTCGATGTCCCGTCTGCACCGTTAGGTTAGGTAACTAACGACAGAGCGAGGCAGGGCTAGCGCGGATGTAAAACAGAAGCAACGTCTATATAATATATCATATATACTATATACAATATCTATCTGAACATATCACATGATCACATCACAGATAACGCAGCAGAAGAAACATATGAAATATTGGATATACTAGAACGTCCGTGTTTTATTTTGAGCATCTATAAAACACGGATTCCATGGTCGCGATGAATATCCAAACATACACCCCTAGACCCCTACGAGAGCGGCAAGCAACCCTACCAATTCTAGAGTTAGGAGACCCGGACTCGACTCCTAGAGTTGGTTTCCCACTGGACCCCAGAACCCGGTTACTTGTGCTCCCCTCCTTGGGTCTATCCTAGTGCGGAAAAGTAAATAATATACACATGGTGACATCTTCTGCAACCTGGAAGTGCCCTAATAAAAGAATATTACATACAAGTTTTTACATGAATGAAAATGAAAAAAACATTCATCTCACATAAAAACCCTCCGGCTATTCAAACACGACGATCCAATATAACATATCCAGCAACACATAACATCACATGTCATCAACGTAAGTAAGTATGCATATACCGATCGTCGTCGACGTATAGCAACGAAAACCGGAAATACCACTACATACTACACTTACGGTCACAGAAAAAAAAGTGTAAAACTACAATAGTTGGAATCCGCAAACTCTTTAGACATCGCATGCCTAATCAAATGAATTCCTTAGACATCGCATGCCTAACAATTATAAACCATGCATTTTATTCTCATTATCGAAAACACTTTTCAATATCAAGTCGAGCAATTCAACAAGATTCCCGACATCCTGATCGAATGCTCATCGCAAACTTTAGTAGGCGGCCATACCCCCGACGCCGTTGACGAAGTGCATCAAGGCGGAACACCGCTGCCGCGAGCACCCAAACGGATGCTTTCGGCGACGGGGTTCTCCTACAGTCACTTGGTCGGGGCTATGGGGCGTGGCTATCTATTAAGTTTATCGGCGAGTATCCGTGTATGCTACGTGATTGCGACAGAATTTTGATCACATCAAAATTCCGTGGCAACCGATAAAGTGAGACTAAACTGCTATGTTTATAACATCCAAATCAGTTATCTCATAACTACATGTGGATTCCAATTATTGTATCGCATTCCAGATAAATAGAAAATGTTAAACTTTCTGATCGAACAATCAAACACCCAAGTTTTCCCGAAACAGATCAACACATGAAATAAGTTTAAAAACATTCACTTCATGCCTCTGTACCAATGGTCCAGCCGTAGAAGGGTCAAGCCACCGCCTCACATGTGGCAGGCCGTACTGCCCCAAACCCTAAGGTTCAAAGGGCAGTTCAAGACGGTCACATAATCGAGTTAAGGTTTGTTGCCTTCTAGATGGACCATCGCGTTACCTGCACTACTTAGAACGCCATTAAACTACGGAAAAATCCTACAATTGGAAATTTCCCGGCGGGGAAAAATTGGGTATTTATATCCGGTCGAACTTTTTAATATATTCTAAAATTACCCGGAAAAACACATAGACGAAATTAGACTTCCCGATCGAAACACCTAGTCCCCAATTCAACCCAGAAAACTCAACTCTTGAGTAAAATTTAAAACTTCCGAGAAAACACAGCAACTCCAGAAAAAAATTACTGTGCAAACCACGTGGCCTAACTCACCAGTATGGCCGCGGAACCGCCGCGCAAGCAGGGGTAGGGCCGCGGTTCCGCGGTGCTTTGGTTGAGTTGGTTCACGTGCTGCACAGTAACTCATACAACTCCCTGCTGAATTTTTTGGATATTTTTAATTTGGAAAAATCCACTTTTTCAGAAAAAGTCCAGAGAGTGGTTTTGGATTAGGGTTTCGGGTTCGATCGGACTTCTAACATCGTCTACTCTTCATCTAAGGCTCTAGCTGGGCTCTAATACCACTGTAGGGTTTCTAGGCACACTAATGTGGTTCCACAAAGTATCAACTATGCCAAAATCAAATTTTTCTAGGTGCCAAGAAACCCTAATGAAGATCGTTAACTAGAGATTAGGCGAAAAGCAAACAAACAAACAACTTTGCTACTAAGTGAATGGAAATACAACCTTTATAGATCTGGTCCTCCACTTCTCTAGCTCTGTGTTGACATCCCTCCGCTGCAATCATCGGAATCCTGGACTCTAGTGTCGGTTTCATCGGAGAAATGGGCGGGCTAGGTCATTGACTTCGATGCCGAAGATGATCAACGTCAAGGCGACTCAAACTCAAGCTCCATCTTCACTACGTCATGAAACTTGTGAAGATAACACACTCTACTACATGGAAAGTGGTAGAGGATAAAGAAATAGGAAGTGGGTTCACTTTGGATTTGGATTTCTCACAAGGATTCATCACTTGGAATTTTTTAGTAAGCTTTCTTTACCTCATGAAGAAGATGAAGAAGAAGAATGAAAAAGAATTATCTTTTAAAAGAAAATCCAAGTGATTCTTATCATTTTGCAACCATGGGTGAGTGTAACTCATGTAGAGAATAAACTAGGGTTTAATAAAATTGTTAGGTTAAGGAAAGAAACAAAATGGTCAAAGCTTTCAAAGCTTGTTGAAGTTTCAAGAATGAAACAAAGTTAGCCACCATTTTATTCTTTCCAAAATAAATAAGTAAATAAATAAAGCAATGGAAACCCTAACCATTAACCAAACATGGTGTATAGCATACACACACCCAAGGTTGCATGTATCATCAAACATGATACAATAAAGTGCACAAAAATATATCACATATACAACTTATGCAAATCAAGTGAGAAAATCCATCTTAAGTGAACAAATACTAGTTAATGTAAAGTAATATATCAAATATATAATTATACATTAAATCATTAAATCAACACTTCATTTAATGATCCGGTCATACTACATATAACCGACTAATATCAAGTGTATCAATGTATCGAATCAACACTTGATTCGGTAACCCGGCTATATCTCATATAACCGTCCGATGATACAAATCGCGAGAATAGAATTCAGTATCACATACTGGTATTATTCTCGGTCCCGCACATATCTCATATGCGCTCTTATTTCGTTTCGCTTGAGCCAGGAAACCTCTGTGTAGGACTCTAAAGACTCGTCAATACGCCGGCAACAGGTGATGATCATATCAAACACCCACAAGCCGCAAGCGGTCTGCTAAACGTAACGGCCACCCGGGTATTGAGCGATCAGAAGATCAACGAGCAAGCCCACTCACACTCCTGTGAATCCAACCAGCAACACTTACCGTACAGTCCGGTCTCGTCGTCTGATATGTTGCATATCTTGCCTAGGGGTGGTAAACGTCAGACCCGGTAGCTCGATAAGTCATGTCGATATGAGGTCTATAACAGTTTAAGAAACTACTGGTAACACTTACCAGTAAATCTCAGCAACCCTGGCCAGGGATTCCGGTTATAGCCAATCGAACACAGCGCAACATCAACTCCCTATACCAGGAGAGACGAATCACTTCCTGTCGCTCATTGCCTCCATGTGATTCAAGACTGTACCCAAAAACCACCATTTTGCACACCCACTTAGACGTGGTAAGGTGGAAATCAAAGCACAGTGGGAATCACACAAGACTCTATGACGATCTCTGGTCTACAGACTAAACTGTACCAGTGTCACCAGAGAACTGCCATCTGACGTAAAGTATAATACCATCTGGGGGTTCTCGGCGAGTTCGTCCAGTGTACCCAGTCTCCACTGAGCACCCGTATATGATATCTTATGTCAAACACCAATGGATATGGGATCATCCATCGCCCATCTGTATGGGTCGAGAAGGTATACGCTAGTCTACTCTGGTATATCGATGCCCGGTCTCGATACACCCACGACTAGGGAACTTGAAGGATGTACTTATGGACTACCATGTCACCACTAGTATGATCCGCATCATAGTCCAGGTAGTCAAGTACACATCCTAAGGGCTTTACCAACATGTAACATAGAGACAATCAGTGTACACGTTAAGGTAAAGAGCAACCAGATAGCATACTATCATGTCGAGCAAGAAAGTCCTCCCTATATATGTCCAAGCATCCACTACAATATACATCCTATGTATAGTAATGGCCTCTAGGGCATACATATAACTAACAATGTATGTATTGACTCATATGTTAGGCGGTTTTCTTACCTTTTGATCAGTTTGTTTAGTTTGGCCTGTAGTGTACTTGTAAATGATAGATTAGATTCGACACATACTTATTTCAAATGGCACCAC
Source organism: Agapanthus africanus (assembly GCA_030015575.1). Taxonomy (NCBI): domain Eukaryota; kingdom Viridiplantae; phylum Streptophyta; class Magnoliopsida; order Asparagales; family Amaryllidaceae; genus Agapanthus; species Agapanthus africanus. Next base: position 289,837,032 of record JASDDO010000029.1, read on the forward strand.
TATATGGCTCATATTATATTAAATGCAGATTAGTTATCGTTGTGTCTAGTATTCAGCACCCGCACATTATTGTTGTTCGCTCCACATCGCATACTTATATTGTGATTTCATATTCCATTACTGATATCATGCTGTTCGGACACCAGCACCATTACCGATGATGCGTATGTTCCATGTACACTTACTTGCCGGCTCACACACATCCTCATTGGTAATTTCCATTTCACGTACACTTTAGAAAATACTATTTCATTGACATAGCTTGTTATCTAATAGTTTAGACATGATATTAGTGTACCTGCCTTATATGCTAGTTTAAACATTGTATTTATTACTTGCTACTTCATGCATGTTATTATTCATTGTTATGCCACATTCATGGATTTTTATGCCTATATTCACTGTTTTACGGGCTATTGATGATTTGGATTCGGATTTTCATGAGATTTCCTAGATTTGGGGGAAAACCGCAAGAACATATATAAACTTCTCCTCTCTCTCATCTTAAAATGAAAAGTGCGGTTTTCCAATAATGTATGAGTCATCCACCATGAGTTTGTTGATGGATTTCGAGACCTGATTCGAGGGGTTGGATGAGCCGTCTCGGGTACATAGTGGACCCGGTAAGGTACCCGGGGCAAGAAGTTCGAGTAGTAGACGATGAGCCTGGCAGGGGAAGAGTACCTACCGGTGATTTTACCCGACGCGTCGGATATCCGAAGGATACCGTCGTGGTCTTGTGATGGATATTAGGGGCCGGTCTGGACCGACGGCGCCCTAGATAGTGAGATTGATATATTGAGATTTTTGAGATATTAAGGTACCGAGCCTGAGATATTGAGATTGAGATTTATGTTTTGTGTCGATACTAGACATTGTTTATGCTGATTTCATTATGATACCTCGTTTTAAATATACAAAAATTCTCACTAAGTTATGAAAGCAGTTTCTTTGTTTTCATGTATTTTGTTTTCATGCATTCATATCTCATCCATATGATATATTTCTACCTGAGGCACTGACATGAGCACTTAGTATTACAGTTGTTTAGAGGTATACCCTAGCTATTGTTATAGGCTGCAGGTTATATATTTGAGGATATATTATGATCGTATGACCTAGGATTGCGTTGTTCATGCGATTTCTGTTCGTAGATGTTTTCCATTCATGAGTTAGCAAGTCACCCCCGTTGTTCCACAGTTTCTTGCAGGTTTTGCCGTACAGGTTTCATTACGGCTTTGCTGGCACTACTTCCACTTCCGGGTGATTTGCTAGTAGGGGGGTCACTTGTATCGTGACCATCAGTATATTTTGTATATTGTTATTAAGTTGTATCTAGAAGTTCCATCAACCAAACATTTATTTATTTCAGATAGAGACCAGTGATGTTTATTCCTTCAACCTTAAAGTCGCGCATTGTATTTCTATAGATTTCTTGCTGTTTTGAGTTTCCTTTTCTGTTGTGATCCTCGCCTTTCGGCAATGTATATTATATTACTTGGGTGGTTGTGACCGTCGATTGACGAAGAGCTAGCTCCCGCTTGGGGATGCATTTTTTCATCATATATGCTTTATCGGGTTTTATACCCCTTTGGGTCTGTTTTTACAAAGGAAACTCTGCCGAAATTTTTAGAAAAGACTTGTGATTTTGAAAATGCATATTTCAGCATAGGATGCAAACTATTTGATTTTAAATAGTTTTCCTTCACTCTACTACTTGGTTTGGATTTCTGGGTTTTCGGCTTACTTAGATTACGTACGTCTCGAGACGTTTCGTAGTTTATGTGCCGTTCATGTTCCGTACTTTCGGGTCGTGACAAAGTTGGTATCAGAGCCTTAGGTTTTATCTTCGGAGTGTAGGATGACCCTTGGTTGATGGAGTAGGTAACTAAAGTAGAGTGACGTACCGTGGGTATGTTCCGCGGCATACATACGATACGCTACTCCACTTAAGAAGCCTTAGGATGTACATTTCTTTGTTCAGTATTATATTCCTTCCTATGATCTAGCCTCATCGGTACCAGTTATGGTTTTGCTGCCACGATTACGGGCAGGGGGAGCTACGACTAGAGCTGCGTTCAGTGTGAGCTCATCACGATCGAGGACTGACCAGGGCATAATTCCGGCGACACACGATTGCAGAGATGTGTCTTTTTATGGTGCTTTCGCGCCACGAGCGTTTGATGGATCGCTGTATGAGATTACTCGGACGTGCAGATCAGCACCAGAGGATTAGGCCACTGACAGAGGCCAACCAGATTTTGATGACCGTTGATGTATTGCTTATTCATGGTGATTGAGGCACTATTCAGCATGAAGATGAGTGAGCCAGTTGTTGCTGCGAACGACGAGATATCGCCCCAGATGCTGGAGCTATTGCAGTACAAGTTGTACTAAGAGATGATAGCAGGTCGCTAGTCATCGAGGATGAATGACTAGGATATGTAGTTCATTCGCTACCCCGATGCGAGGTCATCAGATAGATTGATTCCAGCTAGGGACGACTTCACGCGGATACGTTGAGAGTCGATAGAGGCAATCGAATGTCAGAAACCTAATATTCCAAGTTTAAAGTATTCAGAAAGGCATGCAGGCAATTCTATGGACCCTCTAGAAGAATGAAACCCTAACTCGACATAATGACCGTGTGAAAGCCTTTGAACCTTAGGTTTGCGGCAGTTCCGCGGCGCCATTAGTGAGGCTTGGGTTTGCCCTTCTACGGCTGGACCACCGATATTGTGGTATGTACTCAATACTATTGAACTGTACCCAAGATGTTGAGCTCTTAGGGGATTGTGAGGTTTTGACGAATCGATCTAATGGTTCGACTTCCTTCGGATGCTAGGTGGTGAGATCCATTTCTTGGGAGACTCCAGATATGAGGATTGCCGTTGGAGCTCAGTCCATGCAGCCACGACGAGACGAGTCCGAAGCAGTCGACATTGGAGAAAAGTGGAGTAAGAGGTTCGTACGAGATCATGATGAGACGACGTTCCACTCCGCCGACATTAGAGATGCGATACGCATGTCGAGGCATTGTACTGGGATGTACCTTCCAGAAGGAGTTGCGATGAGTATGCGGCCGTTCCGGAACAAGAAACAGATATACTAAAGGACAATGACTTCCGGACAGTTCAGCAGAGACGAGATTTGGGATAGACCTCGACAGGACTTTTCTGGATTAAATTACGAGAAGACTTGGACTCAGGAGTGGTCATGTTACGCACACCAGCATACCAGTGTTCAGGATCGTTGACGAGACATGCAATGAGTGACCACAACAGTTGGCCAGAGATTCTTGGAGGATGTGCTTGCGCGGGACTATTTCACCATACTTGATTTTGGTATTTTAGGCGATCTATTCGCCTGATTGATTTTGATGATTGAGTTTCATGATATTTGTTTTCATCCACCATGGTTGCACCTAACGATCATTTACGATTTTTGCACAGTTGTTGCACTTGATATCGTTTCCGTTCATTGGTTTCTCATGTTTATGATTTTATGGGTTTCTTACAGTTGAGTTGATTTTGGTGCAAATGTACACACACGATTTGGTTTTTGCACTCGGTATGGTTCATATATGCTTGCAGTGCAGTCATACGCATTTTGTGCACTTAGATGCGCTGGACTTTGATTTCGATTGTGATGCTCAATATTGGTTTTGTGCACCTTGTGCACCTGATTGGATTTTGCGCATGTTCGACGCTAGATATTGGTTTTCATGGTTTCGTGCATGATGGATTCACCTGATTTGGATTTTCACACATGTTGGGCGCATGTTACAAGGTACGATTTTGGTGCACACCAGATGCACTAAATCGAGATTCTTCGTGCATGTCAGATGCACCTGATTTTGCTGTCAAGCATACACGTTGCCTATGACAGATGTTGGGTGCACACCCGTTGCATCTAGATATTGTTTCTGTCCACATGTATGGCACATTTATGGATTTTGATTTCCGTGCGCACCAGACGCACGTAGTATTCAGATATATTTGTGATTGATTTCTTTTGGAGCAGTATATTTTATGATACTTGCTATTTGGTTTAGTACCGAGCAGGACTTGTCAGAGGACTGTACCTGAGTATATTTTGTATGCATTCGTAGTTATCGAAGGGATTTCCATGGAAGAGCTATAGTCTCAGTATTTACCTACGTGTCAGTGATGACGCGTAACTGTTTTAAAAAAGGGAAACCCTTCTAAATTGTTTTCAAAATGGAGGGACGTGTATGTTAAACAAAGGATATATATATATATATAGTTATTTTCTCACAATAGACGTCCGCCACTGTGCAGTGATACACACATCGTACAACGATTTGAAAAGGTTTGGCATGCATTACTTCCAGATGTATTAATGATGTAGATCATGTTAGTTTTCGTATTGGATCTTGACATCGATATCTTCCCTTAACATCGATGATTGCGGGATGCTGGATGGAGTTTTGATTTTGAGTTATATGCTCATTTTTCATGCGCGTGCGTTGCGCTACGATTTGTTTTATGTATTTATGATTTCGGAGCCCCGGCGACTTGATGGTTTCGCTGAAATGTTTTAGTATTTGGGGGGGAAGTTTTAATTTAAATTCGGGGACCGAATTTCTTTAATGGAAGAAGATTGTAACGTTTTGAAAATCGTTTCGGTGAAATTTCGGAAAGTCGGTAAAATAAGAGGGTTTTCCGTAAAAAGTCAAAATATAAATATCTTTTAATATAAAATTAAATATACATATTCTAGCTATATAATTGCTAGTATTTGGTGTTTATTGAGCCACTGGTAAAATTTCTAATTTTCTGAAAATTTTTCCGAAATTAAATATTTTAATATTATTTTAAACCGTTACTAATATATTTAATTAGGGAAAATTACAAATTGTAATGAGTTGAAACGAATTTTTTGCATCATAACACATTAAAAAAAATTAACATGTTGTTTTTGAAATGAAATGAAGCAGTCAAACGGTTTTAGAAAATATCGAAGAAAAAGCCTTAAATAGTGAAATTAGTGTAAATAGATATTGGGGTATAACATTTATCATTTTTCCCGCACCCACACTCACCCACACCCTTTCTCCTCTCCACAAATCAACAACCTAAGCTGCCTCATTCCCAAATTTATCCCCACTTGAAAAGGGTTTTGAAAGAAAAGGAAAACAAAGGAAATAAGGAATTTATAAAGAAATGAGCGGGCTTTGACTTGTGTTGACTTGGGCTACATTTTCAACCCTCACTCTCTCTCTCCCAGCCCCTCACCATGTGGCCGAAACCCCCTCTTCCCCATTCAGCAGCAGCCTCCTCCCAAATCCCCTCTCATTTCATCACAAAATTCCATCAAAAAATCATCCAAAATGCTTCAAAAATCCCACAAAATCAAAATATAATCCTTACCCATTTTTACTTGACCATTCTAGTATGGATCTAGGGAATAAGATGGCAAATTGAGAGGCTAGATTTCAAGTTGGATAAATGGGTTGTGAGGTATAAAAATCTTGACATTTTTGTTAAATTGTTTGTTATTATTTTAATTCAACTAAATTAGATGTTAAATATGGTTTCTATTGCAAGGTTTAACCTTCAAGAGAAGGGTTTCTAAGATTCTAGTTAGGGTATTACTACATCATTAGGGTTTTTATCAGAAGAGTGTGGTTTTAATGAGTAGGTTATCTTGCCAATGTTATGTAAAATGTAATCTTGTTGCTTATTGCTAGTTGTAACATTAAAACATCCAAATTAACTATTTTTATGCAAACTAGGTTTTTGTATTTAGTTGCAAATTTGTGATTAAAAATCTAATTAGGGTATTCAGGGCTTTATTAACATTTTAATTTATAGTTTACTACTTTAGTTCATGTAAAACCAACCTTAATTGTTGAATTGTGATTTTTTTTGCTTTAAAACTGTTAAAATTGGATGTTTTTGCAAACTAGAATTTTGGAGTTAATACAATTGATGAAAATAAATTATTGAAATGGTTTATATGACTTCGTTATGATATTGGGTGGATATTGTGGCCGCTAGATTTGTTTAAATGTCCAGTTTTGTACTAAAACGGTTAATTTTGCTTGCTTGATTTTCGGAAAAATTGCTTTTAAAGTGAGTTTGAGGTTTTTGTGAATTTTAACTTATTTCATATTATAATGACTGTTTATGAATGTGCAAATGGGTGCGTTTGGGTTTTTCTTGATGGGTTGATGTTTGTACATCGACATCAAGGGTTTGTTTGGCTATTCATGCATGCGTAGGCGATAGATTTTGACCTATACGTGATGCGCTAGCCGATTTGGTTTTCGTATGCCGTTTCGATTTCGAATTGGGTTTTTATGCGACATGATACGTTGTGACAAGTAGGTATGGACTTCGAGATGACAAGCAAGCATGTGGCAACGTCGGCACCGGCGAGCGAGGACCAAGTGAGTAGATTTATACTTACGGGGAGAAATCGGGTGGATGGCGTATAGCACCCCCGCAGTTCGTGGTGATGTATACGAATACGTATACACATATATTGATTTTATATTGTTTGAGATTATTGATGATATATATGGATTCTAGGTTTGATTGGATTGGTTTAGTGTTGCGAAACCCTAGAGTAGTGGTTGCACCACACATACACACACACCCATACTTGCATACATTCTTCTTTCATATGTGCGTATATGAGAATATAAATTTATGTGTTCACATAGGTATGGGACTATGTGATCATATACTAGATTTGAGAATAGTACTTAGGATTTGAGGTGAGTCGATGAGATGTGATTTGAGACCGTGAGATCGGTGATATGGCAGGATTCGTATTTGAGATACGTCATGATATTATAGTGGATCTTTGGACGACGATACCATGTGAATGGTGATATACATAGAATAGTTGACTTGTGATCGAGACCTGAGATAAGATATGTGGAGATAGCTATAATGGGTCGCATTGGGCGATATATACTTCTTTATGATGATATGTGCTGATGATATCGGTTTGTACAAGACTGTCGATCAGTAGTCTGATCATGATTATATTGATGATGTTAGTATTGTACTAGACGTAGATCAGTACCGCAGATTATGATCTTTGATAAAGAGGATACCAGATGAATAATGTGATGAACGTGATATTGACCCGTACCAAGATTTAGGATGCCGTACGACGGATTTACGTACGAACTATATATTGATGATAGATCCGCACTCTTGACTTGGGAATGTCTGATTATGGGTATGGTATCCGATATGTTATTATTAAGGCGGGATCACCGACTAATATATATATATATATATATATATATATCGACTCAGATGTTAGGCGGTTTCCTTACTTTTTGATCAGTCTGTTTAGTTTGGCCTGTAGTGTACTTGTAAATGATAGATTAGATTCAACTCATACTTATTTCAAATGGCACCACTGTATGGCTCATTATATTAAATGTAGATTAATTATCGTCGTGTCTAGTATTCAGCTGCCACACATTATTGATGTTCGCTCAGAATCGCATACTTATATTGTGATTTCATATTCCTTTGCTGATATCATGCTGTTAGGACACCAACACCATTACCAATGATGCGTATGCTCCACGTACACTTACTTGCCGGTTCACACACATCCTCATCGGTAATTGCCATGTCACGTACACTGTAGAAAATACCATTTCATTGACATAGCTTGTTAACTAATAGTTTAGACATGATATTAATGTACCTGCCTTATATGCTAGTTTAGACATTGTAGTTATTATTTGCTACTTCATGCATGTTATTATTCACCGTTATGCCGCATTCATGGTTTTTTATGCCTATATTCACTGTTTTACAGGCTGTTGATGATTTGGATACGGATTTTCATGAGATTTCCTGGATTTGGGGGAAAACCACAAGAATATATATAAACTTCTTCTCTCTCCCTTCTTAAAACGAAAAGTGCTGTTTTCACATGATGTATGAGTCGTCCACCATGAGTTTGCTGATGGATTTCGAGACCCGTTTCTTGGACGAACCATCTCGGGTACATGGTGGACCCGGTAAAGTACCCCGGGGGAAGAAGTTCGAGTAATAGATGATAAGCCTGGCAGGGGAAGACTACCTACCGGTGATTTTACTCGACACGTCGGATATCTGGAGGATACCGTCGTGGTCTTGTGATGGATATTAGGGGCCGGTCTGGACCGACGGCGCCCAAGATAGTGAGATTGGGACATTGAGATTTTTGAGATATTGAGGTACCGAGCCTGAGATATTAAGATTGAGATTTATGTTTTGTGTTGATGCTAGACACTGTTTATGCTGATTTCATTATGATACCTCGTTTTAAATATACACAAATTCTCACTAAGTTATGAAAGCAGTTTGTTCGTTTTCATGTATTCTGTTTTCATGCATTGATACATCATCCATATGATATATTGCTACCCGAGGCACTGCCATGAACACTTAGTATTACAGTTATTTAGAGGTATACCCTAGCCATTGTTATAGGCTGCAAGTTATATATTTGAGGATATATTATGATCGTATGACCTTAGACTGCGTTGTTCATGCGATTTTTGTTCGTAGATATTTTCTACTCACGAGTTGGCAACTCACTCCCGTTGTGCTACAGTTTCTTGCAGGTTTTGCCGTACAGGTTTTATTACGGCTTTGCTGGCACTAGTTCCATTTCCGGGTGATTTGCTAGTAGGTGGGTTCACTTGTATCATGGCCATCAGTATATTTTGTATATTATTATTCAGTTGTATCTAGAAGTTCCATCAACCAAACATATATTTATTTCAGATAGAAACCAGTGATGTTTATTCCTTCGACCTTAGAGTCGCGCGTTGTATTTCTATGGATTCTTGCTGTTTTGAGTTTCCTTTTCTGTTGTGATTCTCGCCTTTCGGCATTGTATATTATATTGCTTGGGTGGTTGTGACCGTCGATTGACGAAGATCTAGCTCCCGCTTGGGATGCATTTTTTATCATATATGATTTATCAGGTTTTGTACCCGTTTGGGGTCTGTTTTTACAAAGGAAACTCTGCCGATATTTTTTGAAAAGACTTGTGATTTTAAAAATGCATATTTCGGTATAGTTTGCAAACTATTTGATTTTATATGGTTTTCCTTCACTCTACTACTTTTTTGGTTTGGATTTCTGGGTTTTCGGCTTACTTAGATTACGTACGCCTCGAGACATTTCATAGTTTAAGTGTTGGTCATGTTCCGTACTTTCGGGTCGTGACAGGACAGCACGCTCGGTGTACCACCTTGCGCCAGGGTCTGAGATGTCTGCAATATTAGAAAATAACTCTTAATATTAGATATATTAGAAAATAACTCTTAATATTGCATTATATCACAAAGGTCGGTCTGTTGTAATTTACCGATAACCCCATGGCTCGAGTAATATTCCTCGAGCCACCTGTATAAGTGGGCCGACCCCTCTTCGCGGACTTCCTATTCTCTATATTTTGAGCGGCCTGTTTCTGCACAGCACATTCACATTTAGTTTTCTAATTAAGGAACACAAAAAAAATAAATTATATACTAATTAATGAATTACATTTAAAATACATACCTGTTTGCGTTGAGAGTCAAAATATTCGCACAATAGATCCCATGTCTCTACGTCGACTCTCACAAAAGCCGGAGTAGATAAGAGGGCCGCTCTCTCTGTCTTGGGGGTCGCCATCCACAGGGAGTAGCAGTCGGCCTTCAGCTCATTCCTGTTGTATCGGACCTTAGTCTGCATGTTCTTCATCAGGCCATTGTAGAGAGCATGAAGGTCGAGCACCTTCCCAGGGTGATCAGGGTCGGGTACAGGCTAAAAATCGTAATCCAACCGAAAATACAAAAAAAACATTGTTATTAGATTGCATGTTTTAATAATAAATATATTGGATAAATCAAATGAAAATATATTTTAATACCCGATCCTGATCAAAGATGAGGGCGGATGAGCGCCGGTGCTGCTCGCCCCACTCAACGTGAAGTGGATAGTTCTTCACGAGCCGGTTCTCATCCCCTATATACCGGCCGAACCTCTCGGCATGATGACCGGTATAGCGATAATCAAGGGTAAAAAGAAGGGGGAATCATACCTCCCCCTAGCTCTGTCAGGCCTCAGCCTATGGGACTGATTCGGGCCTCGAGTCCCCCTCTGGGGATGGGGAGGCCCTGTGTCTGCAAGAAATATCAAGACAATCAATATTAAGACAAAGTTGTATTAAGAAATCAAGGTTAAACTAAAATTGAAGTGCGATATATATCTCCGGTGACTAAAGCATGAGCCTGGGCCCAGGCAGCATCACGAGCGGGACGATAGTTCCTTCGGTTAGGAACAGCCGGTGTCCCGGATGCGGACGCATCCCTTCCAACTAGAAAATAAACATTGACGCTAAATTTCCATGAATTTCATATTTATTCTATAGAACATATGTAAAATGAATAAATATTTTATATTTATTCATACTAAACTACAGACGATGCGGAGGGTACGGAAGCGGCAGGAGTGGCCCCTGCGTCAGATGTGGGCATACCACCTATAATTAGACAATTAAAAATAGATTATATAAGTAATTGCAAAAAGAATGTGTAGATCAATAATATAATATTCTAAATCAATATGTATGCACTATAGGACATATTAACATACCCGCAGGTGCGGTGGTGTCACCATCTACAGCTAGACAATAATAAAAATTACTATCTAAGTAAGAGAAAAAGGAATGTGTGTATATTTATGATATTGCATTATAAATCAATATACATGCACTATATGATATATAAACATACCTGGAGGAGCAGGAGTTGCCTCTGTCCCTGATGTGGACGCATCACCAACAACCTAGACAATCAAACATTGACAATATAAGTAATTTTGACATAAACAGGTATGAATATTTATAATATTACATTCAAAATGGATATGTGTGCAATATACCTGGACGTGTGGCAAAGTCCACACGGAAGGAGGCATCCGAAGGGGTCTCCGTTCTGGGCGCAAGACCGGCCCTCTGAAGCTCCCTACACAGCTCTCCGGGCGGCAGAACTGCTCTGCCTCTGCCGGTGCCGCGGCTAGAGCTCCTGCCGCCCCTTGCTGCTCCCGTCATCATCATCAAATCTAGATAAACGGTTCGTGGACGCATTAGACAATCATTAAAAGTATTGACTATATATGTATAGATCGTAAAATGTGAAGTAATAATATAATATTACTGATAACCTTTTTCGTTTCGTAGGCGCATTATACATAACTACTTGGATTTCATCGTCGATGTCATTTCTAACCCACGTAACTTCATGATCGGCCGAAGACAACCCGTCCTTCGAAACAGACGGTCGGAGCACTCTAAGCCTTCTCTCTTCTTCATCATCCACGCTGTCCTCGAATTCTAGGATATCGTAGACATCCCTGGGTTTCCATCGGCATACGACACTCCATCCCGGATGCTTCAAACACTGTGAGTAGTATACTTGGAACGCTTGGTTCGAAAAGATTAACGGATCTTCCTGACCGTAAATTCGAAGTGTGTTCACACTGGTCAATCCATATTCATCTTTCCAAGTCCCAAGATTGCTTCTCCACTTATCCGTATCGGTTCGCGTATCGTACTAAGTACACTAGAATATATAAAAGGGTTCTGATCGTCTGGGATAGTCGATGCCGAGTATACAATTTAAGTACCCATAATAAATCACACCGTCGAATCCTACCGTCGCAATCCCACTATTCTGAGTGGTTCTAGATGTTTCTATGTCCTTAACTTCGAATTTGTATCCAAGGACACCAAATCCTTTGTAATATGCAACCTCCATACTAGGAAATTGAGCTAAACATCTTGAATCACTCTCAAATGATGCAGACAAGTTCGGATCGTGGATCTAAAAAAACAAATTTTACGAAAAATACATAATGATACATGTTTAGATTAAAACTGATAGCAATAAAATGTTATTCGAATAACTAACATGATCTGTGACCCAATCATAAAAATTATCCTGATAATATTTTTCGAATCGTTCTTCGTTCCAATCAGGATGCCCCTCACGTACCTCGTTAAAATGAATTCCGTTTTCGACAAATAATGGTGACATTAATATTATATCATTTCATACAAACGCAAACCAAATCCTTCCATGCCGGTGAATCTCTTAGATGGCTCATTTTTCCATCTTCACTTGGAGGAGCACGATGATGCCAAATCATTGCCTCGGCTGTTTTCTTGCACCTGAATAGCCTCTGTAGCCTCTGTGTTATGGGAAAGTATCGTGCTATCTTGACAGGTATATCAGGCATCTTATCAGAATCTTTCGGGTTTTACCTGGCCTCTCCGCATGTTGGATACTCTTTCAAATCTGAATTCTATTTCTGGTACAACATGCAATTTTTAGGACATGCTTGAATCTTCTCGCACTTTAGACCAAAATCATACTTCATCTTCTGGCCTCCGTACCAGCTGTCGGGCACGTTATTTCCCGGGGGCATAGAATCTTTCAAGAACGAAAGAAGCATTATGAATGACTTGTTGCTCCATCCATTTAGGCACTTAATCCAGAAAAGTTGGATGAACCATGAGAGGGTGGAATACTGCGCATTCTCATAAATTGGTTTTCTATCATCATTCATGAAATTTTCATATTTATCCGTACGCGGTCCTTGACCGGAAGGAATGTCATCTTCGGTACGAATAGATTCACCTAGTGCAGCCTCTACCATATCCTCCATTTCATCTGATGAAAATAAATTACAGTCTTCTCCTTCTGTCGCATTACCGAATTCTCCTTCTTCTCCTGCCGCATTATCATGTTCTCCTTCTTCTTCTGTCGCATTAATGCATTCTTCTCCTTCCCCGTGATATTTCCAAGTTGTAAAAATTCCAGTAAACCTATATTTTACAATATGAAGTCTGTCAATTCTACCTTCTGCCAGTACTTATTGCCACATCTATCGCACAGACAGAGAATCTACTTTATTATGATCTTATTATGTGCGCGTGCAAATTCAATAAAAGCAGCAATTCCTGCAACAAACTTAGGTTGCATATGTTGCTGTCAATCCACATACATCCAGTCCTTAACTCTGACGTACTCATGGGCCATGTTAGACTGTATAATATATAAATTGTAGGTTATGGTGACTATATTGAGAAATATAAGAACATGATAGTTACTGACAAATGCGAAAATCCGTGTATATGCTTTGTGTGTGCGTTTGTCGTTGAAAAGAATAAATTATCGAACGTATTTTAACCGATAGACGGGGACTAAGTGCCGCTTTTAGTTTCATATATGAGTATCGATGAGAATATGAAGATTTCATATTATCATCGAGTATCATATATTGGTTTTAACTTGAACATCTTTAATCACTCTCTTCTTGTTGTATGTGTGTGTTCCGGCTGTCGGGGCTAAGGCTTCTATCCCATTAAGAATGAATAGAGTGAACACCCATTCGCTTGTGCTTTCAACCGTTTTAAGTAAATTTCGGCAGCACCTCCCCGCTGTTCTCCGAGTACACTGTAATAGAATAGATAATCATTTCAAAGCTGTGAAACAACGTTGAAATGAACATCTAATCTATCTTTGTACACGGAGAACAAGGGAAAGCTACCGACGAAATATCTCATAACGGATGAAAACACAAGTGAATGAAGGTGTTTGCTTTATACATTCCTAACTTCTCCACACGGGACAAATCTATCGGTTATCATACGATTGAATCTTCTCGTCACATAGACTATACGACGGTTGTTATTATCGAGCTATACCGTCCGATATTTAACAACCTTCATATAGTTCTATGTCACGACGAACATCGAACGTATGTTAACAGATAGAGGGGATTAAGTGGCACTTTTAGTTTCATATATGAGTATCGATGAGAATATGAAGGTTTCATATTACCGTCGAGTATTATATATTGGTTTTAACTTGAACATCTTGAATCACTCTCTAATTATGCGTTTGTTGTATATTCTTGTTGTATGTGTGTGTTCCGGCTGTCGGGGGTAAGGCTTCTATCCCATTAAGAATGTATAGAGCGAACACCCATTCACTTGTGCTTTCAACCGTTTCGAGTAAATTTCGGCAGCACCTCCCCGCTGTTCTCCGAGTACACTGTAATAGAATAGATAATCATTTCAAAGCTGTGAAACAACGTTGAAATGAACATCTAATCTATCTTTGTACAAGGAGAACCAGTGGAAAGGTACAGACGAAATATCTCGAAACGGATGAAAACACAAGTGAATGAAGGTGTTTGCTTTATACATTCCTAACTTGACCATATGGGACAAATCTATCGGTTATCATACAATTGAATCTTCTCGTCACATAGACTATACGACGGTTGCTAGTATCGAGCTATACCATCCAATATTTAACAACCTTCGTATAGTCCCATATCGCGATGAACATCGAACGTATGTTAACCGATAGACGGGGACTAACTGGCGCTTTTAGTTTCAAATATGAGTATCGATGAGAATATGATGGTTTCATATTATCATCGAGTATCATATATTGGTTTTAACTTGAACATCTTGAATCACTCTCTAATTATGCATTTGTTGTGTATTCTTGTTGTATGTTTGTGTTCCGGCTGTCGGGTATAAGGCTTCTATCACGTTAAGAATGTATAGAGCGAACACCCATTCACTTGTGCTTTCAACCGTTTCGAGTAAATTTCTGCAGCACCTCCCCGTTGTTCTCCGAGTACACTGTAATAGAATAGATAATCATTTCGAAGCTGTGAAACAACGTTGAAATGAACATCTAATCTATCTTTGTACACGGAGAACCAGCGGAAAGGTACCGACGCAATATCTCGAAACGGATGAAAACATAAGTGAATGAAGGTATTTGCTTTATACATTCTTAACTTGTCCACACGGGACAAATCTATCGGTTATCAGACGATTGAATCTTCTCGTCACATAGACTATACGACAGTTTTTAGTATCGAGCTATACCGTCCGATATTTAACAACCTTCGTATAGTTCCATGTCACGACGAACATCGAACGTGTGTTAACCGATAGACGGGGACTAAGTTGTGCTTTTAGTTTCATATATGAGTATCGATGAAATATGAAAGTTTCATATTATCATCGAGTATCATATATTTGTTTTAACTTGAACATCTTGAATCACTCTCTAATTATGCGTTTGTTGTGTATTCTTGTTGTATGTGTAACATGATTTTAAATCATTGAGATCAAGATTGATAGAACTGATCATCCCCAAAGAGATTAAAGATTGACTTTTGACAGCCATATGAAGGATGTTCCCCTCCGAAAGATGGTGCAAGACTGGACTTCTTGCCTGAGATTCGGGGCAGAAGCTATTTGGTTTTATCCGTCTACCTTTTCGAAGATGCCATGTTGATTTATGGCACCGTGTATCGGAGGTTTAAACGGATGTGGCCGATGTAGCAGATTTCGTCAGATTTCCCCTCGCTTGAAGGGTTTTTGATTGTGGGGATGCTCTTCCCTGCGGGCGCAACCCCCTGCAGTTAATTATGATACCGCATCGCGGTAACAACTTTCTCCTTCTCCAGAATTTCACTTCGTGTCGTGTGTGTTTGTTTTGTTTGTGGTTGCCCATGGATTGTATACGGAGACTAAGTTATGTCGTCGCCCATAGGACGTGGATTAGTCTAAATCCATATTTACTTTGATTTGGGTTTGGTGTTTTAGTTTAAGGATACGTTAAGCATATTGAGGCTAAGATCAACTTAAACGTTCGTTAAGAATACGTTAGTCTGATTTGAGACTAAGATCAACTTAACGGAAAGAGCATTTAGGGGCTTTATTGTTCCAATTTAGGGACGTAGCGGTCCATTTAATACATGGCCGTCGGGACCCATCACCTCTCTGACGTCGTTGAAGGATTACAATGATAGGTATCAGAGGAGTTAAAAGATGTACCCTTGAATCAAAGTTGATTAGCGAATATATAGTCCGATTTGGGACTAAAATTTGTTTGTAGGTTTAAGGATACGTTAGCCATGTTTGAGGCTAAGATCAACTTAAACGGGATCATTTAGATCTGGCAAAAGAGTATTTGAGGGCTCTATTGTTCCAGTTTAGGGACGTAGTGGTCCATTGGTAGTTTAAGGACATTGCGGTCCATTGCCAGTTTAGGGACATGGTGGTCCATCGTTTCCGTTTTGGGAACGGATATTAGTTTAAGGACGCATTAGTACATGGGTTTAAAGACCCCACATTCCGTATCTTGGTTTAAGGACGCATAAGTCCATGAGTTTAAGGACTCCACAGTCCATATGGGTGTGTTTACGGACGCATTAGTCTATTAGTTTAAGGACGCATAAGTCCATGAGTTTAAGGACCTCACAGTCTGTATGGATGTGTTTAAGGACGCATTAGTCCATTACTTTAAGGACGCATAAGTCCGTGAGTTTAGGGACCTCACAGTCCGTATGGATGTGTGGTTGTCGGGACCCATCACCTCTTTGACGTCGTTGAAGGGTTACAACGATAGGTGTCAGAGGAGCTCGGAGATGTACCCTTGAACCGGATATAAATTGATTTAAGAAAGCAGTCGTGCGCAGTCAATTTAATTTGAGGACATACGGCCATGATTGGGCTAATTCTAGTTGAAAATGTTCAATGTACTGCATTTTATTTTGTCCTGTAAGGACTATTTGATTTGGGCTATGTCCCTTTTATTTTTATAATGCAGAGCATTTGTTTTGGTCTGACAGACCTTTGTTTGGGCTCTACCCTTTTAAAAATAATGCTTTGCATTTTATTAGGCCTGTTAGGCCTTTTTTAATTGGGCTTGGCCCTTCTGTAAATATTGCAGTACATTAATCATCTGATAGTGACCATGTGGCCTGTCAGGCGCTTTACGCCAATGTGAAGGTGACACGTGTCATGCTCTGGTGAGTGCAAGCGCAGTGCGCTGCGCTTGCGCTGCTGACACATGGCACGCTCTGGTGAGTTGTACCAATTTAAGAGAGTAATGCTCTATTTTAAAAGCGCATGGCGCAAGTGATTCTAGAGCTGACACGTGGCGCTCTCTGGTGGCTTGCGCCAACCCAGGAGAGCAAAAGCGTAGATACAAGTGCAAGGCACTGCTTTAATATCTTGATCCAATTTTGGATTCAAGAAAAGAATGTTTAAGATTCCAAAACCAATGGTTCATAAAAAAAGGCAATGCCTTTGTTATTATTATATATATATATATTTTTATTGAAGTTCTTTGATCTTGTTCTTTGATCAATGGTCTTTTCAGAAGAAATTCTTCATTTTTTTATTCAAAGGGTTTACCTTTTTCTTTTTTTTGAGTTCTTCTAAAAAATTCTTTAGAGGAGTTCTTTGAATTTTCTCTCTGTTTTCTATGTTTCTGTCTCTGTATTGATGTGTTTTCTCTGTGTGTTATAGAATTGGGGTCTAGGGGCCTTTATATAGTGCCAATTAATTTGTTAAATTAGTTAATGAGATCTCTCCATGAGTGATTTGGAGATTTTTCCACACCGTTGGATCTTTGATTCAAGGGCTTCTGTTTTACAGAAGACAATCTTCTTGTTTTAATAAGAACAGAAAGATCTTACTGGAATTTTAATTATGTTTGGCGCAAATGCACATGCGCTTGACACGTGTCGCGCAGCGCAGAGCGCAGTGCCACTGCGCTTGACACGTGTCGCGCAGCGCAACTGCGCTGATACATGTCGCGCAGCGCAGAGCGCAGCGCAACTGCACTGGCACGTGTCGCGCAGTGCACAGCACGACTGCACTAGTGCGACTGCGCTGACACGTGTCGCGCAATGCAGAGCGCAGCGCAACTGAAGCATTGCTTCCATTAATTTTATTTTAAATAGTGCCTTGCTCTGATTGGGTGCGCTGCCTTGGGCACTGCGCTGACGTATCAACTTTTGACACGTAGTACGTTGCGCGCAACGCAAGAAATTTGAAGCGTTGGTTCAATCTTTGAATTTTTGAAATTCAAACAGAGTTTTTCTCTGATTGGGGGAAACAAATGCCCCCCACCGTTGCACTCACGTTGTGCGCACGTGAGTGCAGCGGTCGCAAGATCCTATGAGTTGAAGGGGTGTAAGCGCCTATAAATAGGACAATTGGTCCTCAGTAAATAGTTACCATCTTCAAGATTTTTAATTCTTAGAGCCTTACTCTTGCTTTTAAGAACTTCGGAGCCTTGCTCTCATTTCTTTTCAAGAATTTCAGAGTTCAAATTTTAGAACATCTTAGGTAAAATTTAACTTAAATTAAATTAAATTAAATTAATTTTAATCAACAGAGCCTTGCTCTCATAGATCTTTGATCTAATGAAAACCCCTTTGGGGTTTCACCAACAGAGCCTTGCTCTCAAGAATCCATAGATCTAAAGAGATCTTGTTTCATTGGTTTTAACCTATGAACAGAGCTTTGCTCATGGATCAAATGTAGATCTTTTTGATCTGAATGAAGAACTCCTAAGAGTTTTCACGGATCTTTAAGATCCCAAATTTTTTTAATTTTTTCAAGAGTTAAATTTTTGTTTTGATGGATCCTTCCATCATTATTACAGAGCTTGGCACTTTTAGGGAATTTTAATCCCTTGAGACCAGAGTTTGACAGATGTCACTCTGTGACAGAGTTTTTCTCTGAAAGAGGAGATTTTATCCTTGTCACTAGGGATTTCCCATTAATGAGAATATTCTCTTAGGGATCTCTTCATTAATTGACAGTCTCATCCAATGATGGGGCTGTCTTATTAACCGATGAACTGTCATCTAGATTTTGTGGGTCCCCCTTTGATTCCCTACCCACTGCATTGCAGTGTGTTATAAATCTTGAAATGCCAAGCGTTGGAATTACAACACTGACAGCTGATTTTTGTCCCTCCGCAGGAAATATATCTGCTGATTTGTCTTTCCCGTTTGTTCGCTCGGAGGGAGGATTTCCCCAGGCACCAGTGGACCGAGAGATGCTCTCTCTCATGAAGGATCATGACCCCGAGCACAAGAACCTTCACCTATGGGGTAGGTGGTATAATGAGATCATCCAGGGTCGCCGAAGCTTCGGTTCTGCTACGCCGTCTGAGCCCATATTTTCGATCCCCTATGCGGATGAAGCCTCGGTGAAGTATGCCGTAGAGGTCAAAGACTGCAATTCGGATGATCTTCTCCAGCCTGTGATTGGTGCCATTCCCGTGCAGCCGCCGCCGGCAATAGGCATTTTGGGGAGGCGAATATGTCAAGGTGAAGCACGCCCTTGGGGATAGGCTTATAACATTGGATTGACCCCGCGGCCACCCGTTGGATATTTATAGTGGACTAGGTACATCCTATTAGCGAAGAGGACTCATCTAATAAAGATTGGTTTGTACTCGGCAATCTACGTCTCTCTTTTTGAGTACCACTCTCCTCCAACGTGGTGGATTAAGGCTTTTATCGAACAATGAAATATCCCCACCCACACCTTTTTTATGACGGACAGGGAAGTCTCTATCTCCTTGG
Source organism: Agapanthus africanus (assembly GCA_030015575.1). Lineage (NCBI taxonomy): Eukaryota > Viridiplantae > Streptophyta > Magnoliopsida > Asparagales > Amaryllidaceae > Agapanthus > Agapanthus africanus. The sequence goes on from JASDDO010000029.1 coordinate 289,856,492, forward strand.
AAGAGTTCGCTGAGATCTTGGGTCTGTCGATGAGGGGGGAGCATTACGAGGAGCTACTTCCTCCTGACGAATATGTCTTCGCCACCAAGCCACTACTATTTGATCTGACGCCGGAGAATGCTATTCAGCACCAGTTTCCGGGCTTGGTGAAGGTGCTGGACATATATGAAGGGCTCTATCTGAAATCAGGGGTCCGGGGATTCCGTTTCGCAGATTTTATCGCCCTCTTCATTCTACCGGAGTTTCTATCGGAGCGGAGCAAGAAGTTCGCCAAGCTTGATGACTCTTTCGGCTTTGGCTTGGACCGTCGACTAACATCGAAAGATGATCAAAAGGATTTTTATCTCCCCGGCGTCGCCGTCATGCCCTTGTTAGAAATCGCCGTCCCGGGCATGGATGAGGAGACCTTTTTTGTAGGGTTCCTGGGATTGTCGCTATGCAGCTTCGGGCTCCCTATGCACCCGCGCCACATACGGCCGTCCGTTTTCTACCCAGCGCATCGGATGGTGGCTGGCCTGCAGTTGACAATAGGAACCACCGGGTTGGCTCACCTATATAATGGACTTAGCATGGCGGCGGACGCTAATGAACCTGGGATGCAGCCTGCTAATTTACCGATGCACTACCTCACCTCGTGGATGGAGATGCATGTGCACGGAGTGTTCGACGTCTATAAGAGCCCTTCGTTTTTTGAGAAGTGCAGACTCCCAAGAGTCATGCGGCTGATCGGCGCCTCGATCGTGACCGTGCCTCCACGTGAGGCTATGGGGTTGCTCCATCGTCCACACCTGGTCGGAGCGAAGATTTCTTTTTTGGATAAAGTCATAACTATAGGCTCAGAGACCTCCAAGTCGGTGGTGGCGCTGTGTGACGACTTCAAGGATGGGGCCTCCGTACGGAAAGCCTGGGAGATCCTTCACCTCTACTCCATTCGGCCAGGCTACCTGGTGTTCAGGCAGAACGAGACGGCGCTTTTCATGAGGTATAACCCCCACTGCTTCGCCCAACAATCAAGCTATCACCAGGGGATCCCGCTGGTGGCATTTTTGGAAGAGCCCGTGGCCAGTCGGGAGGGGATATGGAGTGCGATGCACCATTTCATGCAGCTTAACACGAGCTCCTACTTCTTCATCAGCGAGCCAAGCTACTTTCCCAAGGTCCTCAATGCGTACGTGGCTTAGTACGCGGATGCAATGGGTCCCGTTATCCATATGGAAAAGCGCATGCTGGTTGACCGCAAGGATGTGCCTCCCGGTGGCGAACGTAAGGCTCCCCTGAAGCCAAGGACCCCGGTCGTTCCTCCGCTGAAAGATGTCGGAGCTGGGCCACCGCATGTGTTGAGCCGTTACGCAGATTGCCGCGTTCTGATACTATGGATGTGCTACCAGCACCCCGCGCTCCAGTGGAGACGGTAAATGTGGTTTCGCCGGAGTCCGGCGTGGGCGCCGATATCGGGACTCACCGCCCTAAGGTGCCTGCAAAGCGCAAGTTGATCTCGGGTGCACCCAGGGCTGGCGGGCATAAGAAGAAGAAGAAGTCGCTCCTCTCTCTCAATTCTATCTTCGGCTTAAAGCGTCAGGCCCCTCTCACTGAAGATATAAGAGAGTACGGCAGCAATAAGGGCTTCTCGGTAGATCCAGCAGACACCGATCTGGCGGCCGCCATTGCAGCTTCTAAGTGATCAGCCAGACTCGAAGCGTGGTTGGATAAACTCCATCAAGCAGGTAATCATTAGCTGCACTCTTCGTCGTTTTACCGCATTTTTCTCATTATCTTCGACTAATGCTTTCCCCCCTTTTTTAACAAGTGTCACTACTGAAGAAGCCATCGCCGCCTCTCTAAAAACTTTCCAGGAGGAGGAAAAGAAGCGCGCTTTAATGGGCGTTGGTACGTCTCGCCTTATTAAGTTTTTGTCATCTTTTCTGATGGCCAACCTAACCTTCTTCCTTTGTCTCTTTGCAGGGGCTGCGCCAGCTGATGTGGGGACTCTCCCCGGGCCAGCTACTGAAGTCCCGGTCTCTTCGGGGCTGCCGCGAGAGCCTCGACTCGTAAAGTCGGTGAAGGATGCCTTGAAGGATTTGGAGGCATCTTTGTTCACGGACGATGACACCTCGATGAAGGAAGCTTCGAAGAGGTCCGTCTTGACGGCTCGGGAGGAGAGAAAGCGGTTAAGGCGCGAGGCGAAGGCACACAGAGCTGCTTTGGCTGTGGGAGCGGGTGTTGGAGATAGTGCCCTCAGAGTCAATTATTAGGTCACAGGTACGTGATTGTAATGATTGAGGGAGGACCTATCCCGGTAGGACAGTCTTACTCGAGATGATAGTATGCTATCTGGTTTACCTTTATCATCGTGTACTGTTTTAAGTGACCTGACACGTCGCTATTACACGTTGATAGAGCCCCTAGGATTCTTGCTTGACCACCAGCAGTATGAGGGCGATCATATAAGTGGGAGCTGGGGGTCTATAAGCATATCCTTAAAAGGTCCTTAGTCGTGGGAGTTTCGAGACTGGGCATCGATACTCCATTAGTAGACTAGTGTATACAGTCGAGACCCCGACGAGGGGCGGTGGCTGGTCTCACAAGCCACTGGTGTCAGTTGGATCACCTAAGATGTATACAGGTGCTCATTGGGTTATGAGTACACCGGACAGGACTCGCCGGGAACATGCTAGTTGGTCATATACCAGACGTCAGATGGCAGTTCCCTGGTGACATGTGTGCAGGTTAGTTCATCGACCTGGGGATCGTCATTTGTCTCGTGTGAGTTCCCACTGTACTTTGATTACTACCCTACCACAGCTCAAAGGAGTCGTGCAAACAGGTTTTAGTTGGGTACAGTCCCGAGCCACATGGAGGCAGTGAGCGTATCTTCAGGGGTTCGTCTCTCCCGGTATTGGGGGTGAGGTCGTGCTGTGTCTAGGAGAGCCATTACACAAAGTCCTTGGCCAAGGCAAGGAGATTTACTGGTAGGTATTCCAGTAGTATCTCAGGGTGTTCTGGGCTACACTCCGACACGACTTGTACCGCTTTTGGGGGTCTGACTTTTACCAACCCCCTAGGCCCGCCATGCGATGCTCATAGACGAACGGACCGGACTGGACGGATATTGTCACTGACAGGCTCAGTAGGGTTGTCAGGCTGAGTTCGCTCACAGACATCCCTTTTAGTCAGTACCTGGTAGCCCGTTACGTATTGGCTTATACCTCTGACGTGCTAGTGGTTAAATCCACAACCAAGGTGTTGATGAGTCTTTAGAGTCCCCCACATTTCAGTTACTCAGCTTTCGGGCGAAAGGCTGTGGAGGCCGTATGGAGATATGGCAAGGTCCGATCAGATACGTGCGGTATTGCACGGATCAGGATCGGACAGTTTGTACTATAGGCCGTATGGTTATATGGCAGGGTTCGATCAGATACGTGCGGTATTGCACGGATCAGGATCGAACAGATATTACTAGCCGGTTTTGGCTTAAGCCGGATCCTAGTATAGTACAGTGTAGATTTTGTCTCATTGCATTTGTATTTCGGTCGAAATACAAATGCGGGTGTGTATGCACAGTATCGGGGTTTTTCCTGTAATTTATTACGGGAACAGTTTTCTGGAGTTGCCAGTTTGCTTTCCGTTTCGGCCGATTTTCATTGTTCCGTTCATTGGCCGAAGTTTGGTGGAGGAGGGCTTATTTGCATAGTTGCAAATAAGTGTTTGTGGAGGGGATCTTTGCATATTGTTTTATCATGACATCTTTTCATTGACCTTGACTTCTTCTTGTCATGATGGCATGACTTTTGGCTCATCATGGTTGTTGATGATGAGGTTGGTGGTTGGTGGTGGAGTATGGGTTTTGTTTTGGTATCATTGTTTTTCATGATAACCATTCCTCTCTCTCTCTCTTGCATGATTCATATGGTTACCTCCCCCTTGACTTTTCCCTCTCTCTTTTTTTCCTACATGGGCCGGCCACTTTAGGGTGGGGGTTGATTGATTTTTTTGGTGTGGCATTTTTGGTTGATATTGTGCTAAGAAAAGAGCTCTCTAGTTGCTCTCCAAAAAAAATTCCTTTCTTTCCTCCACCAAAAATGGCACCTCCACTACCCCAAAATTGAGACACAAGTTCTACTACATATTCTACAGCGAATCTTGGGCACGTCGAGTAGCCGGCTTCGTGCCCGAGTTGCCACGGCATTGAGGTGGGAGCCCGTAAACAAAGTAGGCGATGTGGTGCACTTCCGGCGACGAGGAGGAGACAGGATCTTCCGCAGGAGATCGGGACCATGACGAGAAGACCGGAGGACTTGGATCGTCGGTATACTTCTCTTCCCTATCTTGATTAGTTAGCTAAGACTAGTTAGTGGTTCGATCCGGGTATTAGTGCGCGGCGGTGCCGGTTTGCTAAGTCCGCAAAATTAAAGTTTATCACCGCTTCCGCATTCCGGCGTCGGATTGACGGTCGGGCCGCCGCCGTGCACTTACAGTGGTATCAGAGCCTCCCCATTAACTTAGTCTAGCTTGGTGTAATGTGTTTTTCAGTTCCGATCGATAAAATGTTCCAAAACCCGTATTGTCTTCACATCAGTTTTCTGTCAGAATTTTTCAGTCTCCAAAAATTTTTCAGGTTGCAGAAAATTGATGTACTGGAAATTGTAAGGCCACTGTAGAAATTCGACTTAGTGATGCCATAGTTGGAGCGCGGAACCGCGGCCAAACCCCCCTTTGGGCCGCGGTTCCGCCGCACTATAATGAGCTCACTGTGTCAATTTTCTCCAGTGGGCTTCTGGGCTGTTTTTAGGGGTTTTGGAATAATAACATTGGGCCCAGAATTTCTTTAACTGTTACAGTATTGCTTTGGGGCCCACTTGTTAAAATTTTGATTGATCGGATATTTTAAACACATTTTTCACAGTATTTACATTTTATCTGCGACCGTGAATGTCACTCGATCGGTAAATCCGGTCTAACTGCTATAGCCCGGTTAGACGGATTTGCGAACGTGACTTTCACGTTGATGTTTTGTTTTTGCTGTGATGTTGCGGATCGGTCGTGGGGATAGCCTGGATGCAATGCTAGTATAGTTTTGTTGTATTATGTACATTTGATATTGCGGGGCGAGCATCCGACATGTGGACTGCCGTCACTGCCTGTTTGTATTATTATTTTGGGGCACGACCTGGTTGCGGTCGATGTACCCGGTGTATGTATATTTTACTTTCTGTACTAGGATTGCCCCGCGGAGGGGTGCACGGATAGCCGGGTTCTGGAGGGCAACAAGCCCGCATCTCATGGCATTGAGACGGAGGGGGCTTCACTCTAGGATTGGCGGGCTATTCGCCGCACTCGTAGGGGGTACAGGTTGACCCAGGAGGGGTGCCCAAGTTACCGGATTCCGTGAAGTGCTGGGTGGTCCATTCACGGAGCTGAAGGGGGCTGCCTCGCTTCAGGTTTTGGCGGGTGACTTGCCGCGCCCGTAGGGGTCTAGGATTACATTGCGCAGGCTATCCACATGACCAGGGGAACATCGGGTTTCAGCAGTGGCTCTGTGAAACCCGGGGATCCCAGATATCTGTATTGTTTCTGTGATGCTGTTCATTCTCTGTGATGTTGCATTTTATTCACGCCTTGAGCGAATATAATATATTGGTATATATATTAGTAGATGTTGTATATGTTTTGCATCCGCGCTAGTCCAGTCCCCGCTCTGTCGTTAGTAAGCTAACCTAACGGGTAATGACGGGACCCAGTGGCGAATGCGGATGGCATATACGTACATCAGTATATTTTCGTTCTTTTTGGTGTGATCAATTGATGGGACTGCATTGATTCGGATCAATGCAAGTTAAAACAAACCTAATCTGATGTTGTTGGAACACTTTTCAAAAAGCTGTTATTGCAAGGACGTTTACTTTTGTTTTGCATCGTGGTATTCATTGGAATATCCTGCTCCTCAGTCGACGAGGCAAGGGCCGAGATCCCTTCACCGGGAGTGACCCCTTGGACAGAAGTTTGGGTCAGGGCATTAACTTCACTATAGCCGATTACTTTTGCTTTGCATCGCGGTATTCATTTGGAATATCCTGCACCCCATTCTACGGGGAAAGAGCCGAGATCCCTTCACCGGGAGTGACCTCTTTAGCGAAGGTTTTCGTCACTATATTTTTAAAAGCTATCCGTTCCTTCAACGATATCAAGTTCTTTACGTTAAAGGTTTTCGCCAGAAACCATTCGTAGCCCTCCGTCGTTTCATATGGGTAGTCAATAGTATTCAAGCTGTGTTTGTTGGCCAAAGTCAAGGCACAGTGTTTGGTAGCTGTTGGTTATTCATATGCAGCATAGATAGATGCGTTGGTTTGGAACAGTCGTATAGCCTTGTTGGCCAAAGTCAAGGGCTTGTGCGGGTGGATTCGAATCAACCTGGAGAATGACGGGTAGAACTTGACATGTGACTTATGATTTGTTGGCCAAAGTCAAGGTCATAAGAGCATGGGGCAGAAATCACATCGGGAGTTTCAAAAGAACTGAAACTTGCCAGATATGCGCATACCTTCTGGAGTGTGATGACGTGAGCGGATTCCGTCACGTTATCATGCGATGAGAGTTGGATCCCGATTCCCACTGATGAGTTAGTTTACTCCTCGGGTGACCCCGACTAATTCTTCTTTCAGGTTTGGAGGAGAATTTGAGGTACAGTGGGAGTTTTCCAGATTAGATAAATTGGTAACCATTCTGATCTAGGTTAGAGTGCACGCTGAGTGTTTCTTTTCTCTCTCTCTCTTTGGCAGCGACCATTGACCCGACCCTAAGACTTTGACTCAGTGACCAAGTTGACCGAACCTTCTTAAACACCGGCTTTTGGATTGTCAGAGTTGCAAACCTCATTGCCACTCCTACTTTTACCCTTTTCTCTAGGACACCCCGTTTTACTACGAACGTCCACTTCCATTGGACAAAACCATCGTATGGTTAGATACGAACTCGAAAGAATTTATTCGAGGATGGTTTCCGGTTCTGGAGAAAACGGATAGGATTATTCAGTTGTCTTTTCCTTTTACCCTCTCTCAGGTTACGAGTACTCCTTGGTTTAGGGGTAGTACACCTATTACGCAAATTGGATTGTCTTCTTCCAAACCTTAGGCTGGTGCCGACCGGTAGGGAATGAAGAAAACCAATTAGCATAACGATGGTGTGCAGAAGGTATTAAGTTAAGACAAAGCAAGGGATTAGTAAGAGGGCAAAGTAAATTGCAACAGATATTCACGACCAAACCAGATATTTCATTACCACTCCCAAATCACCTTTGTATTTCTCCAGAACACTCCGTATCACTACGAAGATCCACAGTTTATTGGATACTCCATCGTATGGTTATATACGAACTCGAAAGGAATTTATTCCAGTTCGGGGATGGATTCTGGTTCAGGAGAAATAGGAATATGGTTTATTCGGTTGTCTTTTATCTTCACCCTCTCTCATTGCGAGTGTTCCTAGGATTGGGACAGTACACCCATTATGCTTATTGGATAGTCTTCTTCCAAACCATAGGCTGGTGCCGAACGGTAGGGAAGGAAGAAAACCATTTGGCCTAAAAGGGTATGCAGAAGGTAAAGACTAAAGACATATGAAGGGATTTGGAGAGGTGGCAAAGAACTATACGGTTACAGTCGTGAATCTGGAAGAGGCATTACTAGGAATACCGGGATACCCCATCGGAACATTTTAATGTTTCAGTTTCACTGTGTAATGTTAAAGGAAAACTGATTTCCCGATTAGATACTTACTCCAGGGTATGTATTTACCAGGTACGATTCTCACATCTGTATGGTTTTACAGATGATGAGTGGGAGTAAGTTATTGGGAATTGGGTGATTATCCTCATTATATCGGGATTCGTTGTAATCAGTGATATTTGAGGAAATCACCTGGGCTGTTTGCCGGTCGGCAAATATTTGGTTTTGAATATCCGCTGTTATGCACCAATTTCAAATTGATATATCTGTACGTCTATTTTCATAGAGTGAGATATACCATTCTGAAATTATGTCTACGACATTTACCTATATCAGTGGATGGTTAGGTAAGGAGCATTAAACAGCGGTGTAATTCTTCTTAACCATAAGTACAGTTTTCAACCTACGACACACAGTGAATGAGTTATCAGACTCAAGGGACTTATACAAAGGATTGTATGTTGTCCAGGGTCCATCAGGACAGAGGGCTTGGTCCTCGTACTATATTCGGTTTACTTATGACTTCTCTAGTTTTTAGACAGGTGTTTCGCGGAAACACAGGGTCCAAATTTTGAGAAGTTATAGGTATTTGAATAGAGTAGAGAACCAGGTATAGCAAGTATCGGGATTCTTCAAAGAGATCGAAGATGTAGATACTTGTGTATGGTATTCAGTTGATAGTAATGATAAAGAGATCTTGCTTCTCTTTCAGGTTACTCATAATTGGAAGTATTCCTGAGTTGAGTAACGCTGATCGGCCTCCTTCCATTTTGTTGACATGCGCTGGGGACAGCTGCATGATTTGAATCTGGTTCAATTAAATCAGTGCCTCTGTTTCTATATTGGATATAGAACAGTTCATATCTTAACGAAGTCAAGGTACGGGGAGTTGTCCGGTTTATGATTAAAACCAGACACTGGACAACTCAAGGCACGTTTCTGTAATGGCTGTTTGTGGGTTGACCCAGGCTATGACGAGGGTTGACTTTCTACCATTTGGATGAACAATAGCAATCTTGTTCTAGACTCGCCACAGTTTTATTAAAAATGGATTTTTTCAGAAAAACAGAAGTGGGAGTATGGTAGAACTGGAAGTGATTCCAGAACCACAAACGATTACTGAAGATTTGATAAGGAACCTAAAGATTCAATCTGGATTGACATTCCATTGGCCACTCCGCAGATAAGGTGGGTAACTTCAGGCACCCGAGAGGCACTACGGTAGCCTCAAGGACGGTGACAGGGAAGTTCTTGTTTACCCACAATTGCCATTGCTGTTGTTCCAGGTTACGAGACCCGGCGGGAGGATGAGTATAGCGTCGTTCTAAACCAGTTTTAGAAGTGTACGTCTATATGACTCTGCCAGAGGGTTGTCGTAGACAGTGGGAGCAGCGGAAGCATTGGTGGACAGGTAGCTTATGTCTATTTATAGACTAAAGCAGATGTAGCGGAGATAGATCATCTATTTCTGACGTGACAGTCATGGGTTTGACTTCATCAGAATAGGGGATGGATCTGTTGAGAAGGTAGTAGGGTGTGATATCCTGGTATTTGGATGATATACACAGAGTAGGAAAGGAAACTCCTACACTACGATCGGTTATACTTTGGTCGTCACACAGTGGTTTCTCCACAAAGGAAATGGATTTTGTATCAGACATACTGGTTACTAGATCTATGGTTTTAGATCTAGATTTGGGTGGTTTCCCAATCAGGGTACTTGACAGCATTCTAAGAGTATTTAGGATGGACGACTCCTGGCACGGTAGTATACCTGCAGGTGATGGAGTCACCCTCTCTGAAGCTGTCTTACAGACTAAAGGGGAGAGGGATGTGCATGATTGGCAGATCACTTGCTTAGGCAATTGAGTCAATCATGAGATGTCAAGTACCACACCAGATGTTGTTCTTGCACTAGATGCAATAAGTTGACATTGATCCAATCCTGGAGAAACGGTCGGAAGCAGTTTTAGAACATAAGTGGATGTTCTAGGGATATGATAACGACAGCCTCATTCGGGAAACAGTTATCATTCCAGGCTTCCAAGGTGACACGGACGACAAGGAGGTTGTCAGAGTTATAGTTTTTCCTTCTGATGAGGGGCAGTATTTTGGACAGGTGGTCCAAGGCAATACTGAGGGAGGCATGGCGCGCAGGATACTGATTAAGTTCAGTTGACGATACAGTCTAAGAAGTTTGGATTTGGAGTTCATTTATGAGCTAGGTCCCATCAGACATCCAGACATATTCTGAGACAGGTATTGCTCTTTTCGGGAGATGGTTTTCTCCGCGAACTTGAGATATAGAGAGACAAAGGGAGAAACAACTAAGCGGATCCACTCACTGAGGCTATTCCTCGAACGCAATAGTTTCGCAAACGAGCTTTGTGAGACTGACTAGTAGAGGAGTTGGGTGCTCGGTATCACACGGGCTGTGAGTATGCGACATCGCAATAATTAGCCTTGAGTGCAAGTGGGAGATTGTTGGAGATAGTGCCCTCAGAGTCAATTATTAGGTCACAGGTACGTGATTGTAATGATTGAGGGAGGACCTATCCCGGTAGGACAGTCTTACTCGAGATGATAGTATGCTATCTGGTTTACCTTTATCATCGTGTACTGTTTTAAGTGACCTGACACGTCGCTATTACACGTTGATAGAGCCCCTAGGATTCTTGCTTGACCACCAGCAGTATGAGGGCGATCATATAAGTGGGAGCTGGGGGTCTATAAGCATATCCTTAAAAGGTCCCTAGTCGTGGGAGTTTCGAGACTGGGCATCGATACTCCATTAGTAGACTAGTGTATACAGTCGAGACCCCGACGAGGGGCGGTGGCTGGTCTCACAAGCCACTGGTGTCAGTTGGATCACCTAAGATGTATACAGGTGCTCATTGGGTTATGAGTACACCGGACAGGACTCGCCGGGAACATGCTAGTTGGTCATATACCAGACGTCAGATGGCAGTTCCCTGGTGACATGTGTGCAGGTTAGTTCATCGACCTGGGGATCGTCATTTGTCTCGTGTGAGTTCCCACTGTACTTTGATTACTACCCTACCACGGCTCAAAGGAGTCGTGCAAACAGGTTTTAGTTGGGTACAGTCCCGAGCCACATGGAGGCAGTGAGCGTATCTTCAGGGGTTCGTCTCTCCCGGTATTGAGGGTGAGGTCGTGCTGTGTCTAGGAGAGCCATTACACAAAGTCCTTGGCCAAGGCAAGGAGATTTACTGGTAGGTATTCCAGTAGTATCTCAGGGTGTTCTGGGCTATACTCCGACACGACTTGTACCGCTTTTGGGGGTCTGACTTTTACCAACCCCCTAGGCCCGCCATGCGATGCTCATAGACGAACGGACCGGACTGTACGGATATTGTCACTGACAGGCTCAGTAGGGTTGTCAGGCTGAGTTCGCTCACAGACATCCCTTTTAGTCAGTACCTGGTAGCCCGTTACGTATTGGTTTATACCTCTGACGTGCTAGTGGTTAAATCCACAACCAAGGTGTTGATGAGTCTTTAGAGTCCCCCACATTTCAGTTACTCAGCTTTCGGGCGAAAGGCTGTGGAGGCCGTATGGAGATATGGCAAGGTCCGATCAGATACGTGCGGTATTGCACGGATCAGGATCGGACAGTTTGTACTATAGACCGTATGGTTATATGGCAGGGTTCGATCAGATACGTGCGGTATTGCACGGATCAGGATCGAACAGATATTACTAGCCGGTTTTGGCTTAAGCCGGATCCTAGTATAGTACAGTGTAGATTTTGTCTCATTGCATTTGTATTTCGGTCGAAATACAAATGCGGGTGTGTATGCACAGTATCGGGGTTTTTCCTGTAATTTATTACGGGAACAGTTTTCTGGAGTTGCCAGTTTGCTTTCCGTTTCGGCCGATTTTCATTGTTCCGTTCATTGGCCGAAGTTTGGTGGAGGAGGGCTTATTTGCATAGTTGCAAATAAGTGTTTGTGGAGGGGATCTTTGCATATTGTTTTATCATGACATCTTTTCATTGACCTTGACTTCTTCTTGTCATGATGGCATGACTTTTGGCTCATCATGGTTGTTGATGATGAGGTTGGTGGTTGGTGGTGGAGTATGGGTTTTGTTTTGGTATCATTGTTTTTCATGATAACCATTCCTCTCTCTCTCTCTTGCATGATTCATATGGTTATCTCCCCCTTGACTTTTCCCTCTCTCTTTTTTTCCTACATGGGCCGGCCACTTTAGGGTGGGGGTTGATTGATTTTTTTGGTGTGGCATTTTTGGTTGATATTGTGCTAAGAAAAGAGCTCTCTAGTTGCTCTCCAAAAAAAATTCCTTTCTTTCCTCCACCAAAAATGGCACCTCCACTACCCCAAAATTGAGACACAAGTTCTACTACATATTCTACAGCGAATCTTGGGCACGTCGAGTAGCCGGCTTCATGCCCGAGTTGCCTCGGCATTGAGGTGGGAGCCCGTAAACAAAGTAGGCGATGTGGTGCACTTCCGGCGACGAGGAGGAGACAGGATCTTCCGCAGGAGATCGGGACCATGACGAGAAGACCGGAGGACTTGGATCGTCGGTATACTTCTCTTCCCTATCTTGATTAGTTAGCTAGGACTAGTTAGTGGTTCGATCCGGGTATTAGTGCGTGGCGGTGCCGGTTTGCTAAGTCCGCAAAATTAAAGTTTATCACCGCTTCCGCATTCCGGCGTCGGATTGACGGTCGGGCCGCCGCCGTGCAGTTACAGCGGGCCCAAGCACCGTTCCTCATGCTGATACTCCCTCGAAAGAGCCCCGGTCGCCTTGTTTACCTCTCACAGACAGGTGGCGCGTGCAGTTCGAGAGGCCAACAATCAGTCCACCTTAGGTAATGTATCTTTCAAGATTTTGTTGTAAGAATTGTAAACTTGTCGGTTCTTATATATCTTATCCTGCAGGGCCATGTCCAACCGAAGGGGAGGTGGAAACCATCGAACCTAAGGGGACAGAGGAAGAGGCACCGGCTGAACCCGAGCCGATGGTGGGCGGCGCCGCCAGGGTTGCTGGACCTGAGCTAGGGGCTGAGGGAGCCGCGCCAGAGAAGATCGTCGATGCTGAGCCTGAGGTAGCGGCAAACGAGACGACAACTATAACTGAGCCTGGGCAGCAACGGATGGAGCGCCTGAGATCGGTGACCCCATGGCGACGACGGACGAGTCAGCAGCAACCGTCGAGCCCGAAGGAGTAGCGGGTGAGACGGGCATGACTCCCAGGGACAAGCCAACCCCTCTTTCTCAAGAGTCTGGCAATTTTTCAATCATTGCTCTCCCCGTCAAAGGTCCTCTGCCATCTCCTGGCCGTGGGAGCATGACGACAGCCCCGGTTGAGTCGGGTGATGAGGCCACGGGAGGTGGACTCATGTCGATGGAGGAGGGAGACGCCTCCGTTTCGGCTTGCGGCTCATCAGGTAAATTTCGAGTTACTGTCCCTTCTTTTATCTTGCAATCCTTCCTGACAGGTGTATCTTTGTTCTTAACGCAGGTGCGGCCAGCGCTGATGCTCCATTGCTCGAGGGAGCACCATCAGCTACTGCCTTAGCGGTGGCCACCTCTCAGCCTTGTCTCGTACCATCACAGATGTTGGAAGGTATGGATTCGCAACCCATTAGTTTTATCTTTCGGCCGCATGATCTATGTACTGATGTTGTACTACTATGTCTTTGCAGGAGTGCTTTTTGATCACCTCTACGAGGTGTTGCACCTACACTTCTCCTTCCCATCTGAACTCGCTTCTTCCTCCAGTAGCGCTGGTGAGCATAATTTCCAATTGATGCCTTTTCTTTTTTTTTTAGTAATGGAATTATTTCTGACTCTTCCTCGTCTTGATTGCAGTGCTACAAATCGAAGGAGGAGATGAAAGATCGGCCGCGCCACCGGCCCTCCCGGCTTTGCCGCCTGCTACAGCTGGTATAGTAAACTATCCCATCGGTGACTTTTTCATATTTCTTGAACTGTCATCTGATTGTATTTTTTTTAGCTGTCATTCTGATTCCGGCGCCCTTTGATTCTCGCGTCATAATGCTGGCAGGTCCCTTGCTGAGACGTTCGTCTTCAAAGGGTGCCGTAATGAGCTTGGGTATGCTGAGCGGATACGTCGAAGAGCATGACGCAGACGCTCCCCCATCTGCTGCGGATTTCGCTGCGGAGGTTAACCCGATGTTGGCGGCGCTTGTAAATTTTCATGATGAAGGGGTTGTCGAGCTTTGGGTTAATCACTGCACGGAAATCGAGGTCCGTCTGCATCAATCGGAGTTTATGCGCCCTGCTCCTGAGACCTTAGCCGCAAGCAATCAACGAGCAGCATGGATCGAGCAAAGCGCTTCTTACTTCCGCCACTTGGAACAAGAAGTGGCATTAAGGCTGAGGGAATGCCAAGAGACCTCAAGCGAAATGGCTCGTCTGCGTGCTGAGGTTGAGGCGAACGCTGCCCAGGTGAAGGATATTTTCGAGGGCCTTCTGGAACGTATCTCAAACGGGCTAAACCGCAGAAGCTCGATGCCACCGAGTGTGATGCCCAAGGCCATGAAGAAGCTCAGCAGGCAGTTGGGGAGCAGCTTGCATCCTTCTTGCAATAGCAGGCTCAAGTGGAAGCAGAACTGGCGGTCGTGGTCGATCAGGAGAAAGCATGGAAGGAAGTGCGCGAACAATTGATAGGGCTATTCAAGACGCTTCTTTCCCAGTAGCCCCATTGTATTGATATACTTGTAAAAAAAATTTCCAAATAAGACGTATCCATTCTTTATTCTTTTATACGATTCATTTTGTACTTGATTGAACTAATGAATAAAGATACACATTTTTTCTTTGCAATGTCTTATTTCTTTGCTTTCTCCTTTCTCTTATTATCCGCATGCTGTCTTAGTGAACATGGTTGACAGATAATAGAGTAAGCTTCTTGGTTTCTTCAAGAGATAGCGATGGCTTAGGCCGCAGGTTCAGATCTGCTGCCTAAGACTTTTCAACTCTATGAGCCGTGATGGTCACATAGAGACTTTTCTCCTTACGGATCTAGAGGATCTCGTAGGTGGATTTTCTCCTTAGGAATCGTGAGGATTCCTAAATGCGTTTTCTTTTATAAGTCGTAAGGATCTTATAAGAGAATTTTCCCTCTTACGAGTCGAGAGAACTCGTAAGCGGTTGTTTCTCTCTTTTTCGAAATTCGACTTTGGAGAGTGAGACCCGTGAATAGTATGCAAGAGACCGTTTTAGACCAACTTGCAGGGTCCCAGTGCTTAGGAAACAAGGTTTTTAATCCTTGCTGCCTAAGGCTTTATCTTACAAGTCGAGACGAATCGGGAAGTCCTCGCGAAGATACTAATTTCCTCACGAGTCGAGACGAATCGAGCAGCTCTCGTCAAGGACACTAATTTCCTTGAGTTGAAGTATTTTGCCGAGGACACAGGTTTCCTCGAGGTTGAAATGAATCGAAGTACTCCTGCAAAGACACTGGTTTCTCTACAGGTCGACGCGAATCAGGAAACTCTCATCAAGGACGCTAGCTTCCCTGAGTTGGGGAGGTTGCCAAGGACACTGATTTCTCTGGAGTTGAGACGAATCGAAGTATTCCGGCAAAGACACTGATTTCTCTGCGGGTCGACGCGAATCAAGATGTTCTCGTCAGGACACCGGTTTCCCTGAGTCGAAGTATTTTGCCGAGGACATTGGTTTCCTTAAGGTTGAAACGAATCGGAGTATTCCTGCGGAGACACTGGTTTCTTTGCGGGTCGACGCGAATCAAGATGCTCTAATCAAGGATTCAAGTTTCCCTGAATTGAGGTATTAGCCAAGGACACTGATTTCCCTGGGGTTGAAACGAATCGAGGTATTCCTGCAAAGACGCTAGTTTCTCCGCGTGTCGACACGAATCAAGAAGTTCTCGTCAAGGACACCGGTTTCCCTGAGTCGAAGTATTTTGCCGAGGACACTGGTTTCCTCGAGGTTGAAACGAATCGGAATATTCCTGCAAAGAACACTGGTTTCTCTGCGGGCCGACACGAATCAGGAAGCTCTCAGCAAGGACACTAGTTTCCCTGAAGTGAGGTATTTGCCAAGGACACTGGTTTCCCTAAGGTTGAAATGAGTCAAGGTGTTCCTGCAAAGTCGCTAGTTTCTCTGCGGGTCGACACGAATCAAGATGTTCTCTTCAAGGAAACTGGTTTCCCTGCGTCGAAGTATTTTGCCGAGGACACTGGTTTCCTCAAGGTCGAAACGAATCGGAGTATTCCTGCAAAGACACTGGTTTCTCTGCGGGCCGACGCGAAACAGGAAGCTCTCATCAAGGATACTAGTTTCCCTGAAGTGAGGTATTTGCCAAGGACACTGGTTTCCCTGGGGTTGAAACGAGTCGAGGTGTTCCTACAAAGACGCTAGTTTCTCTGCGTGTCGACACGAATCAAGATGTTCTCGTCAAGGAAACTGGTTTCCCTGATAGAAGTATTTTGCCGAGGACACTGGTTTCCTCGGGGTTGAAACGAATCGGGGTATTCCTGCAAAGACGCTAGTTTCTCTGCGGGCCGACGCTAATCGAGGTGGTCTCGTGAAGGACACTGTTTCCCTGCATTGAGGATGCTGCCAAGGACACTGATTTCCCTGGGGTTGAGATGATCTCTGGTGGTCTTTCAGGTTTTATATGAGTTACCGTCAAAACCTTGAAGTTAGAAATTTGATCTTTGCTTTGTTTGCTGGCACTGCGTTTGTTGTATCGAGACGAATGCCATGGTTGTCTCTAGGTTATTGGTGAACTGTCGAGATTTTCTTTTGCTTCCTGGCGGAGCCTGTTGGGAAGGTATGGTTCCCTCTTTGTTTGTACCCTTGGATTGTATACAGGGATCGATATGATCTCACCTGTAGGGTGAAAGTTTCATCATTTTTTTATATTGTTGTTTTATTTCCACGATGCTCTATAATTTCAGGTTTTATATCATGAAGGTCGCGATCGCCCCATCATTTCGGCTATTTTTCGCGGTGCCCAATCATTTCGGCTGTTTATTTTATTTTTACTCGCTGCTTTTTATTGCGAGTTGCCCAATCATTTCAGCTATTTTGTGTGCATACGTTTTTACTTGCTGCTTTTTATTGCAAGTTGCCCATCATTTCGGCTATTTCGTATGCATGTGTGGCCTACTGGCTTTTCGCCGTAAACCAGAAATTAGACACCGATTTCGGCATTAGCACTGCTACAACTGAGATGTTGCTAAGAGCGAATCATCATTTGCCTCTGTCGATGTCGAACAAAGGTGGCTTAGCAAACAGGGTTAGGGTCTTGTCGACTAAGGCTTTTGACTTCATGAGCCATAAGGGTCTCAAAAAGGTATTTCTCCCTACAAGTCGTGAAGATCTTGTTGGAGTGTTTTCTCCTTAGGAATCGTGAGGATTCCTAAGTGTATATTACTCTGTAAGTCATTAGGATCCTCCAAGAGTGTTTTCTCCTTGTAAGTCGAGAGGACTTACAAGGGTTGTTCACCATGCGAACATATCCCCGGTCATGGATGGGACTTGGTTAGGGAAATGTTTATTCGCGCCCGTAGATTGTATACAAGGGTCAGTATTGAGCCACTTTTAGGGCAATATCGAAGATTGTGGGGGTTGCTTAAGCACAGGTTTAGGTCTCTGTAACTTAAGACTTTCAAATCTTATGAGCCGTGATGGTCCCATAAGAGAGTTCTCCTTACGAGTCGTGAGGATCTCGCAAGTGCATTTTCTTCTTAGGAATCGTGGGGATCCCTAAGTGTGTTGCTCCCTTGTGAGTCGTAAGGATCTCACGCGGGTGGCTTCTCCTTACCAGGTCAAGAGGACCCTGTAAGTGTCCTTTAACGAGCTTGCGCCCTTTCGGGTTTTCACAAACGCTCGCCGGTAGTCCTGCTGTTTTTACTCACGGAGCCCTTTCGGGTTTTCATCCGTGCCCAATTTGCTTATGGACATACTGTTTTTATTATATTCTTTTTATTCTTTTTTTACGAGGTCGCGCCCTTTCAGGTTTTCACGAACACTCGCCGGTATCCCTGCTGTTTTTACTCATCGAGCCCTTTCAGGTTTTCATCCGTGCCCATTTTGCTTATGGACATACCGTTTATTTTTTATTTTAATATTTTTTTATCGGCTTTGTGATGTTTCAATCCACCATAGTTTATCGACATCTCGGTCAACAGCTAGTTTTAGGACGTAGTGGTCCGTCATTAGTTTAAGGACGTTTCGGTCCGTCATTAGTTTAAGGACGTTTCGGTCCGTTATTAGTTTAAGGACGTTTTGGTCCGTCATTGAAGAAGGCCGGCTACTACTTATAGAGCTTGGGCTTAGGAAGATAGCGAGCGGACATAGTCGTCGTCATCTATCATTGACCTAGACTGTGGCTCATTAAGCGTAGTATTTCTTTAGGAAGCGGCCATTTATTGGCCTGAAAGGCCTTTCACTGTGCATATCCATGAGCAGATAGGCTCCACCCTGGTAGACCTTGTCTATGATGTACGGGCCTTCATAGTTTGGCTCGAATTTTCCCCGCTTGACGCGATTGGGGATCATAGGCCTTTTGACCACTAGCACGAGTTCGTCTTGGCGGAATGTCCTCGGCCGGGTCAATATTTCATATGAGCGCGTCATCTTTGCTTTATAAGCCTCCAAATTTTGTTGCGCTATGAGTCGTGCTTCGTCAAGGGCATTAAGCTCCTCAAGCCGAAGGTGAGCATTTTCTTCGCCGTCAGCTCATAGTAGACTGCCACTCGTAGAGAAGGTAGCTCTATCTCGAGGGGGAGTACTGCTTCTGTACCGAATACCAACGCGTACGGCATTGTGTTCGTGGCCGTCTTGAACGTAGTTCGATACGCCCAAAGAGCTTCTTGCAGTCTTTCATGCCAGTCCTTCTTATTTCGGGACACCGTTTTCTTCATGATCTTCGTCAAGGTCTTGTTGAAAGCCTCAGCTAGACCGTTAGCTTGGGGATTATAAACTGAGGAATATCTCCAGTCTATGTTGTGTTGTTGACCGAAGCGGCTGATCTTGTGGCTTCTGTAGGCTGGCCCGTTATCGGAGATGATCCGTCGCGGAGTTCCAAACTAATAAATGACATGCATTTTGAAGAAATGGAGGATATTCTCCGTCTTCACTTCCCTCAGCGGTACTGCTTCTGCCCATTTGGAGAAGTAGTCAGTCATCGTCAAGATGAAACGATGTCCTCTGGACGATGCTGGTTCGATAAGGCCGACTATGACAGTTCCCCACATTTCGAACGGCCAGCTAGCCACTGTTGAATGTAGTGGATTTGGATGCTGGTGGATGAAGTCCCTATGGATTTGGCATGAGTGGTATTGCTTCGCATATTCGAGGCAGTCCTGAATCAGCGTGGGCTAGTAGTAGCCCATTCGTTTAATCTTCAGCTTCATCTTTGGGCCTGCTTGGTGAGAACCACAGAGTCCATCATGAACTTCCTGAACGACTCTTTTCACTTCGTCAGGTCCTAGGCATCTCAACCATAGAGAATCAAACGACCTCTTATACAGAGTATTATTGACGAAGGCGAAAGACAGAGCTCGTTTCATAAGCTGATGTCTTGAGGACGCATCTTCGGGCGTTCGATGGTATTTGAAGTAGTCTATAAAGACTTCTCTCCAATCCTTAGCCTTTCCCGGTCTTTTATTTGAAGGGTCGTCTTCTCAGTCGCTCCCTTTTCTTCGGATGATTCCGGAGATAATTCTGCTGGGGCAAGTACCCAACAACTTTGTACCACGATTCTGACGTCATCGAGGTTCTCGTCAGCCAGTTCTTTAGCGAGCTTGGCTAATGCATCCGCTTTGCTGTTTTCCGTATGCGGTATGTTTTCCAAGGTGTGGGAAGGAATTTGGGTCAACAGTTGTTGCACCTTTTCGCCGTACTTCACCAACTCTGGTTTGCACGTCTGGTAGTCACCATTTACTTGACTAACGACCAGTTGGGAGGCTCCGTATATGAAGAGGTTTTTAGTTCCCATGTCGATGGCGATCTCGAGGCCTGCTATCAAAGCTTCATTTTTGGCTTCATTGTTCATCCTCGGCTCTGTTAAGGAGAGAGCGAAGCGCATTATCCCTCTTTGTGGAGTTACGAAGATGAGGCCTACCCCCAATTTGATTATAGGCGCATTTTGTTTGCGCTTCTTCATGGAAGATGCTCCATCAAAATAGAGCTCCCACCGGGTATCACTACCATCGATCGTATCAAACGCGTGTTCGTCTGGCAGATCGCAATTTAGAGGAGAATCGGCATGTATCGGATGCTCAACGAAAAAGTCGGCAATGGCCTGGCTTTTCACCACCTTAAGAGGCTGATAGGTTATCGAGAATTCCATCAAGAGTAGGGCCCATTTAGCGAGTCGCCACGATAATATGGCCTTCGACATCAAATATTTAAGGGGGTCCACCTTCAAAATGAGACGGACTTCATGCGCCAACGCATAGTGCCTGAGCTTGGTTATCGCAAATATCAACGCTAGGCAGTGTTTTTCAATGGGGGAATAGTTGCTTTCTGCCCCCAGTAGAACTCGACTTAAATAGTAGAGTGCTTTTTTTTCTCTTGGTCGTTCTCTTGTGCCCATAATGCGCCTAAGGAACCTTCGAGGGCAGTCGTATAGAGAATGAGGGGCTTTCCCTCGATCGGAGAAGCCAACACTGGCGGGTTCTGCAGGTATTGCTTGATCTCGTCTAGCGCGCTTTGGAATTTTTAGTCCTAGACGAACGAGGTTCCTTTCTTCATCAGGTGGCTCTAAGGATGGCACTTGCCTGAAGGGTTGGCTATAAATCGCCGTATATACGCGAGCTTCCCTTGGAGAGACCACAGCTGTTTGAGAGTTCTTGGCGGAGGCATTTCCATGATCGCCTTGATCTTCGACGGATCTATCTCAATGCCTCGGTGTCGGATGATGAATCCTAGGAATTTGCCCGAGGAAACTTCGAATGCACACTTGAGAGGGTTCATCTTCAAGTTGTATTGTTGAAAGCGTTGAAATACGGTCTTCACATGCTCTAAATGCTCCTCATATGATTTACTTTTAACCACGAGGTCGTCGATATAACATTCGACGATTTCATGTATAAGGTCATCGAAGATCTTCGTCATGGCCCTCTGATAGGTAGCACCGGCATTCTTTAGACCGAAGGGCATCACCTTGTAACAGAATATCCCCAAAGGGGTCCGGAAAGCGGTGTGCTTCTGGTCTTCGAGATGCATCTTTATCTGATTATACCCTGATGAGCCGTCCATGAAGGAGAAAACCTTGTGATTGGATGTATTATCTATCATTAGTTCGGTGACTGGTACTGGGAAATCGTCCTTCGGGCAGGCTTTATTGAGATCCCGGAAGTCCACGCATATGCGCACTGTCCTATTTTTCTTCATCACTGGGATGATGTTGGCAATCCAATCGGGGTACTGAACCTCATGGATGAAACCAGAGTCGATCAACTTCTTAACTTCGGTGTTGATACTCATTTCAAGCTCTAGCCGTATTCTTCTCGGCGCCTGTTTGACTGGCTTGACGTACGGGGATATCGCCAATTTATGTACAGCAGTTTCTGGATCTAGTCCAGGCATTTTAGAATAGTTCCATACGAAGCAATCTTTATGTTACATAAGCACATCTTTTAACGCAACCACCCTTTCTTCAGATAGAAGCTCACTGACAAATGTTGGTCGCGGGTCGTTTGCCGTCCCCAACTTAATTTTCTTGAGCATATCTGCAGTATTATGTATTCCATCCTCCAGCTCTTTCGGCGCTAGTGGAAATTCAGAGATCACCTCGTCGCTGCTGTTTTCGAAGCACCAGGGAAGGTCATCCATATTCTCGGGCTCTTCTTTTGATATTGTTATCATGTGACAAGTACGAGCTCGCTTCGAAGACCGATGTGAATCTGGTTCTGCTTTCGGGGCATTGGGTTCGTGCTTCTGTGGCAGCATTACCCTCCAGCTGTCAGACAGAGTGAACTTGCCGAGCTGATACTGATCTTCGACCCAATTCTTGAAGGTGAAGCAGTCTTCGAGAGGATGCCCTATTGCTCGGTGATAAGAACAATAATTCTGGTGTGAGACTTCGCCTGCTTGTTCAGGGTGTTTAGAATACAGCAGTGTAAGCATCTGGTATTTTATAGCTCGATCAAGTATCCTCTTTGTCTTGTCCCGAGGGAAAGAGTATGCTCGACTCATCTTCTTTACAAGGGACAGATCTGGACCGCTCGATTCCCGCTTACGTGGCTTCTTAGTCCCGTTTTGTTGCTGTCGAGCGCCTTTTTCGCTTTTCGACTTGTTTCTGCCTCTGCATTGAGCCTTTTTTATAACAGGTTGACAGGGAGCGGCACATTCATCTTTCACGGCCCATTGGAGGAGTCGTTGCATTTTGGCTTTCTCGAAGATAGCCATTTCGCGGTTATGGTCATCTCGGACTTTTTGATCAGCTTCCCTTATAAGCATGTTCATGTGTTCTTCGAACGATGGACTGGGCACTTTTGCATCAGGAAATTTTACCGGTTCAAGATTAGCGTCCTCCTATTGAGCATCCGCTACTTCATTAAAGTCATGTACGACGTAACAGTCACGGAGTAGCTCTTTTTTCTTAGACTGAATGTATCTTAGCCCGATTGTTTCCATCCTCCCACTAGGCAACTTATGCTGAGTTCCTGGGACGTTCCAGACCCTGTCATAGAACTTAGCTTTTAGAGCGGTCTGTTTGAAGGATATGCCTTGGCGCTTCAGCAGCCTCTTCAAGCCTTCTGTATAGTATTTGTGCAGACGGATGAGCTGAAGCCTGTCAAGCGTAGGATCCATACCGTGCCAGATTTCTTTCTCCACTTTGGTTTCTTCAGAGAGGTAGAAAAGAATTATCTTTTCGCCTTCTCGCCTGGGAGGGACATAGAACGTCTGCGGTCCTCTACACTGTAGGTATCGAGCGCATCCAGTTCTTTATGGTGTTTAAGTGGAACCAAGGCGACTTGCAGACTCTGCTCTTCATCAGTGGATGTTTGTATTGAAGGCCGAGCAGAGAATATAGCGTGGACCTCATCTTCTGAGTCACTACCAAAGATCAACGTAGGAGTGGATGGTCTCGGCTTTTTGTATTGGGGCAGACCCGAATAAACTATCTCCTCTTCCTCCTCGGTATCACTCCTGAAGACAGGGATGGTGGCGTTAGCTTTGTTCCCCGGCTTGTGACACCTCTCCATGTCTTCAAAATCCGGTAAGAAGTATTTGGCATCTTCATATTTGCGGACTTCATTCACGGAGAACGGGTTCAATTCTCCCGTCACGGTATACTTGAGACCATCCTTAAAATATTTCATACACTGATGTTGTGTAGAAAGGATGATGTTGTACTCGTGTAACCATGGTCGGCCGAGCAGAGCATTATAGCAAGTCTTAGCGTCTATGACGTGGAATTTAATGTCTGTGACGAGCAGCCCAAAGCATAGCGTCAGTATCACAGATCCAAGAGTTCGTGATGATTGAGAGTCAAACCCGGAGATAGTGGTCTTATTCCGAGCAAGGTGCTAGAAGCTCATGCAGATTTCCTTTAACACCCGCACGTTAAGGAGATTAACGGATGATCCATTGTCGACCAGGATTTTGCCTATTTTTATATCATGGCAATACCCTGAAACATATAGGGGCGATTGTGTTCGCACGTCCCAAAAAGAAGCTCTTCATCACCGAAAGTGATATCGGCCGTATGCACTTCTCCAGCTCATCCTTTATCTTTTCCTCGGCGAGGAAAGCTTGGAATTGCTCGGGTTCCTGTAGTGCCTTGATTAAAGAATCCCTTGCATCTTTTGATCGTAAAAGGGCGTCAAGAATGCTGAGCTGCGAGGGTAGCTTCCTGAAATGCGCTAGAACGTTGTAATCTACC
Source organism: Agapanthus africanus (assembly GCA_030015575.1). Classification (NCBI taxonomy): domain Eukaryota; kingdom Viridiplantae; phylum Streptophyta; class Magnoliopsida; order Asparagales; family Amaryllidaceae; genus Agapanthus; species Agapanthus africanus. The sequence goes on from JASDDO010000029.1 coordinate 289,880,098, forward strand.
TTATTTTTCTTCGGTGGGTCCTTGGCGACCAGCTCTTCCATGACTTGGTCTTATAGAGTGATATCCTCAGAGACCTTTTCTTTCCCATTATCTTTTTTGTTTGAGGGTCCGAAATTCTTTTCAGGTAGCGTACGATTACATAGCCGGATATTTTCGTAGACCTTTAGCTCTTCTTCTTTTCCCGAGATGGACTCTTTAAAGAGGGGGCTAAGAGCCATTTCCTCGTCAGAATCGCTCCCGAACGCGAGAACTTGCGATCCCCCGGCGTTAACCATGCGACAATCGCCGGTAGTTCTGTTAAGCCCTCCGGTTTAAAATGTTGTCGGTGAGTAACATATCCCTGCCACCATCTATTGAAAGCTTTGCACTCTTCGGTGGGGTGCGAAATCTTTCGATGATACAAGCAGTAGGATGGGTGCATTTTTGCTTCACCAGCAATGTTTCCTTCAGAGGGTGGCAGCTTCATACCTAATGATATGGCTTTAGCAAACCTTTTCCTCTTCTTGAATTCTCTTTTATTTGCGGTGGACATGCTTTGATCCGGCGGGAGTGCTTCAACTCTACCATCTAGTCTCCGGCGTTTGGCCCTTTCAAATATGGCCATCTCGCGTTCCCGATCAGCTTTACTTTTCAACAGAGCTTTGTTGAGGAATGCGTCAATTGTTTCATCCGATGGCCCCAGAATTTCCGATTTAGGATCTGGCCCCAGAATTTCCGATTTAGGATCTGCCCCCAGCTTTTCAGTGCAAGGATTTTCCTCATCATCTGTAAACGAATGGGAAATCATATAACAGCTCACCATATATTCCTCGGATTCATCTGGCGAGCTGTCTCCCTCATCTTCCTCTTGAAAGACGTGGTTTATGAATTCTTGGAGTGTAATGGGAGTCCGTGCTTTCTAATTGTACCCCTCCAGCGTGTCAATTTGTATTTGTAAGTCCGTGCGCTGGTCGCCAGGCTTCACGGGCTTCTTAGATTTCTTCTTCTTCTTCGAATATTTTGATGGCTGATTGTGAGTGCTTGGGCCACCACCATCGATCTTTGGAGTTGGGCGCGGCTTCAACATCCCTTCAATGATCTGAGGTTCCAACAGGTTTTTCCACCTGATCGTTGGACATGTTTGAAGATTATTCAGCAGCCTCTTTGTTTTGGCTGATTGCACAACCTTCTATGGAGCTTCCTCAACGAAAGAGCACGTTTCCCCTAGCGTATTTACCCTTTTAGGGGTGTGAGGCTGTGGCGGGTTCACCTTCCATCTTTCGTACAATGCGAATTTGGCCTGTTGGTACTGGTCTTCAATCTAATTTTTGAAGATGTAGCAATCCTTGATCGGATGCCCCAGTACTTAGTGATAGGGACAGTAATTGGGATCATTGACGTCGTTTGGCTGCGACGGGCGTCTTGGATCCGGCAGATTAATGAGTCGGTTGCGCAATGCCAGCTCAAACAGTCTTCTCATTTTATCTCGGGGAAACGAGTAAGGACGTCCTAGCCTCTCTTCAAGGGGTATGCGCGGACGCATATTATTTTGACGGACAGCCGGTTTCAAGTTGCTCGGTTGTTGTTGAGCATTGGCGACAACGATCGCTTTTCCCTTCCCCTTCTCATTTCGAGAATCCGGCTTTAGAGAGGGCGGTCTATGACCCATCTGATCCATTTGAGCTAGCTTGTTGATCAGGGCCCGGAAGGTAGTCGGCTTGAAGAACATCATGAATTGAGATATGGTCGCCTGCGTATCGAGGGTTCCCACAAACATCCTTACTACAGGAGCCACTTTTATGCGTTTTTCGCATTTTGACAATAGGTTCCTCCACCGTATCTCATATTGGACCCACGTCTCGCCCGGGTTCACCCTAGCATTAATCAATGCTGTTATCGGGGTGCGTTCACTGGCGCTCGCGAATCGTTGCGTAAATAGCAGCTCCATCTCCGCAAATGTTTTGATAGAGTCGTCTGGGAGCTCGGAGTACCACTCGAATGATGTATCCGATAAGCTACTAGCGAACTGGCGAAGCAACAATTTATCATCACCGCCAGTGTTTCCGCAAGCGCCCTGAACTGGGCAACATGCTGGTGGGGATTGCCCATCCCCTTATTTCGGTATTGTATAGCCCGGGGTACTTGATCTGATCATACCAGCTCGGATATGGTCGGCCCATTTTTTTACGACCTGACTGGCTGCCTCAGTCGCCTGATGAACCCGTATCTGTTGAGCTATATATTCGTCCAAGTCAGCTTTGGTGATTGTCTCCTCCTTGGCTGTTGACAGAGCCGGTGGAGGATTTGACGTTTCTCCCCTGTCATCTTCAAGGACGATCGGAGGATCTTCAGCAGGAGGATCTTGTTGGATCATCATACCTACCATGTCCTGGAACAGGAAGGCCATTCGCTTTTTGTTGGCTGCTTGTTCTGCAGCCTCTTTATCCTTCTTTTGAAGTATCCTGCGAAGGAATTCAGTGTCGGTTTCTTGCTCCTGGCGTTGATCCGAAGACGCTTCGGGGCTTTCTTTTGGCCCAGTGAGTGCGGCCATCGCATTCATCATTTCTTGGAGCTTCTGCTGCTGCTCCTGAGCTTTAGTCACTGACCGTGTAAGCGGTCAATGACCTGTAAATGCACGGATGTCCTCTTTCCCCGACGCCATGTATACCGTGTGTACCACGATGCCCCCGGACTTAGGACGTTTAGGTTCACTGCCTTTGACATTTGCTCCGGGCGTGGGGACCTTCTCCGGCCTTCTTCTCTTGTGGGCCGTTGAAGTTGAGGGGGCCATTGCAGCGGGCACCCTAGCGGTTGTCTTCTTTTGTTGTTTGACAGGACGGTTCTTTTCTTCCTGCACTTTCGCCCTTTTCTGCCGCCGAGAGTGGTCTTGGTCGATTACGGAATCTTGAACCCTCCGCTAGACCTTATAAATTTTGGAGGACAGCCATTGAGGGGGCTGCTCCAGCTTTGTTTTTGTAACCCTCTCCGCAGGTGGAAGAGATCTTTTTAGCGTGGCAGTCGGAGAGTTCTTGCGTACCCTCCTTAGCGGTTTAAAGCTGTTCCTAGTTGGAACAGCAGCATTAACTTCCACCACTGGAGCCGGTGGAGTTAGCCCTGAGGGGGAGTTGCCCCCGACCTTCCATACTCCGCGCCAGTGGTGACGTTGAGCATGTCGAGCTGTTGGGGCTGGCTCGGCGATAGGGATAGCTTCGTTTTGCCCCCTGTCCAGATGAGGCGCCGCTGGTGCCAGCCTCATAAAGACTGAAGTTGTTTTTTGAGTGTCGATGTTCAATATGTCAAAGACAGACCCTCGAGTAGGAGCAGGAGCCAGAATAGTCAGCCTTGAAAAGAATGACTCTTTAACAGGAGAAGCCGCCTTGACAACTTTAGGAGGAGAGGTGGTTATCCTCCTCGGGACGGCCACTTCAGGGTTCATGAGCTTCTTGGCGGGCCCATCGGAGTTCTGGTTCAGCCTGGTAAAGACAGAGGCTGCCGTCTTGATATTGGACGACCCGCTGAAAGGGGCGTTGTAGCAGTGAGCCGATCGAAGACCGACTTCTTGTGCGCTTCGGGTGCGGGCACTGGAATAGTGAAGCTTGCAGGCGGGAGCATGGTCCCGAAAAACAGACCGGTGGTGGCCTAGATCACTTGTTCCACCAGCATGGCAAGGATAGAGGCCGCTTGAGGCCCATAGGCTACACCTCCAGGTGAGGCGGAGCGTCGGTTGCATTGGCATTTGGAGCAGCTCGAGCAATTGGAGGCCATTGATGCTTGATTTTTGCGCCAGGGAAAAGGCCAAATCTTAGTAGCTTGAAACCCAAAAGCAACTATTAACAAACCGCGATTCGTTCGCGAAGACGACACACGGAGTGTGGAGTGGAAAGAGGAAAAGGTCCAACCGGGCATTCCAGAATCTGTTCCCCTCCCAAAGAAAGCCAAGACTGAACGTCTTGCCTGAGATTAGGGGCATATGCTATTTGGTTTTATCCGTCCACCTCTCCGAAGATGCCAAGTTGATTTATGGCAATGTGTATCGGAGGTTTAGACGGATGCGGTCGATGTAGCAGACTTCGTCAGATTCCCTCTCACTTGAGGGGTTTTTTATTGTGTGGACGCTCTTCCTTGCAGGCGCAAGCCCCTGGAGTTAATTATGCTACCGCATCGCGGTAACAACTTTCTCCTTCTATAGAATTTCACTTTGTGTTGTATGTGTTTGTTTTGTTTGTGGTTGCCCGTGGATTGTATACGGAGACTAAGTTATGCCATCGCCCGTAGGACGTTGATTAGTCCAAATCCGTATTTACTTAGATTTGGGTTTGGTGTTTTAGTTTAAGGATATGTTAACCATATTGAGGCTAAGATCAACTTAAACGTTCGTTAAGGATACATTAGTCTGATTTGAGACTAAGATCAACTTAACGGAAAGAGCATTTAGGGGCTCTATTATTCCAATTTAGGGACGTAGTGGTCCATTTAATACATGGCCGTCGGGACCCATCACCTCTCTGATGTCGTTGCAGGATTACAATGATAGGTATCAGTAGAGTTCAGAGATGTACCCTTGAACCAAAGTTGTTTAGGGAATATATAGTCCGATTTGGGACTAAAGTTTGTTTGTAGGTTTAAGGATACGTTAGCCATGTTTGAGGCTAAGATTAACTTGAACGGGATTGTTTACATCCGGCAAAAGAGCATTTGAGGGCTCTATTGTTCCAGTTTAGGGACGTAGTGGTCCATAGGTAGTTTAAGGACATTGCAGTCCATTGCCAGTTTAGGGACATGGTGGTCCATCGTTCCCATTTTGGGAACGGATATTAGTTTAAGGACACATAAGTCTATGGGTCCATATCTTGGTTTAAGGACGAATAAGTCCATGAGTTTAAGGACCCCACAGTCCATATGGGTGTGTTTAAGGACGCATTAGTCCATTAGTTTAAGGACGCACAAGTCCATAAGTTTAAGGAACGCACAGTCCGTATGGATGTGTTTAAGGACGCATTAGTCCATTAGTTTAAGGACGCATAAGTCCGTGAGTTTAAGGACCTCACAGTCCGTACGGATGTGTGGTTGTCGGGACCCATCACCTCTTTGACGTCGTTGAAGGATTACAACGATAGGTGTCAGAGAAGCTCGGAGATGTACCCTTGAACCGGATGTAAATTGATTTAAGAGAGCAGTCGTGCTCAGTCAATTTAATTTGAGGAGTTACGGCCATGATTGGGCTAAGTCTAGTTGAAAATGATCAATGCACTGCATTTTATTTTGGCCTGTAAGGCCTATTTGATTTGGGCTCTGTCCCTTTTATTTTTATAATGCAGAGCATTTGTTTTGGTCTGACAGACCTTTGTTTGGGCTCTGTCCCTTTTATTTTTATAATGCAGAGCATTTGTTTTGGTCTGACAGACCTTTGTTTGGGCTCTGCCCTTTTAAAAATAATGCATTGCATTTTATTAGGCCTGTTAGGCCTTTTTTAATTGGGCTTGGACCTTCTGTAAATAATGCAGTACATTAATCATCTGATAGTGACCATGTGGCCTGTCAGGCACTTTGCACCAATGTGAAGGTGACACGTGTCACGCTCTGGTGAGCGCAAGCATAGTGTGCTGCTGACACATGACGCGCTCTGATGAGTTGCGCCAATTTAAGAAAGCAATGCTCTATTTTAAAAGCGCATGGCGCAAGTGATTCTGGAGCTGACACGTGGCACTCTCTGGTGGCTTGCGCCAACCTAGGAGCGCAACAGCACAGATACAAGTGCAAGGCACTGCTTTAATATCTTGATCCAATTTTAGATTCAAGAAAAGAATCTTTAAAATTCCAGAACCAATAGTTCATAAAAAATTGGCAACGCCTTTGTTATTATTATATATATTTTTTTGTTGAAAATCTTTGATCTTGTTCTTAGATCAATGATCTTTTCAGAAGAAATTCTTCTTTTTTTATTCAAAGGGTTTACCTTTTTCTTTATTTTTTTGAGTTATTCTCAAAAATTCTTTAGAGGAGTTCTCTGAATTTTCTCTCTGTTTTCTGTGTTTCAGTCTCTGTGTTGATGTGTTTTCTCTATGTGTTATAGAATTGGGGTCTAGGGGCCTTTATATAGTGCCAATTAATTTTTTAAATTAGTTAAAAAGATCTCTCTCTGCGTGATTTAAGGATTTTTCCCTACCGTTGGATCTTTGATCCAAGGGCTTCTGTTTTACAGAAGACAATCTTCTTGTTTTAACAAGAACAGAAAGTTCGTACTGGAATTTTAATTCTGTTTAGCGCAAATGCACCTGCCCTTGACACGTGTCGCATAGCGGAGAGCGCAGCGCAACTGCGCTGATACATGTCGTGCAGCGCACGGCGCGACTGCGCTAGCGCAACTGTGCTGACACGTGTCGCGCAGCGCAGGGCGCAGCGCAACTGAAGCGTTGCTTCCTTTAATTTTATTTTAAATAGAGCCTTTCTCTGATTGGGTGCGCTGCCTTCGGCGCTGCGCTGACGTATCAGCTTTTGACATGTGGCGCATTGCGCACAGCGCAAGAAATTTGAAGCGTTTCTTCAATCTTTGAATTTTTGAAATTCAAACAGTGCTTTGCTTTGATTGGGGGAAACAAAGGAAAATTTTCTCTTACGACAACCTAATAAAATACTCATTATCCTCATATATACATATATGCAGGCAGGCTTGGATACATACATGCAAATATTTGAAAAATTAATATATAAACCAAAAACTATTACTGCAATGGCATTCATCTATAACAATCAACTATTAAAACTACAAATGTAGGATACTGATATCATAAAGCGTTATACACAACATATGAATTCACATGACTGAAACATGCATCAAAAAAACATGTTCATCCAAAAGAAAGGCCATTGTCAACAAATATAGACAAATACGTCATAAAAACATTAACTAACAAGTTGATTAGCATCTGGATCAAGAAAATGATAGGAAAAACAATTGACTATGATCTATAATGACAAGTATATTACCATGACTCTCGACTAACAAAGGTGGCTTTTCGTCCTCGGCATCTTGATAATTAGGATTTCATGGCGAATAAAAATATGCATATGTCGTTTGACCGGGAACTTCAATAGGAAACTCAATGAGGTCGGGTGTACTGAAGTACGCTATGTATTTCACTATATCTTGTGATGAAGCCCAAGCCCTAGATAGCCCCAGCCCCACCCCAACCAAACCCTAGCCCAGCCCTAGCCCAACCCCAACCCTAACCGAACCCTAGCCCCAGCCCTACCCCCAGCCCAGCCCTACATCAACCGAACCCTAGCCCCAGCCCCAGCCCAGCCCAAACCCCAACCGAACCCTAGCCCTAGCCCCAGCCCAGCCCCAGCCCCAGCCCCAACCCCAACCCCAACTCCAACCGAACCCCAACCCCAACCGAACCCTAAACCTAACCTTATCCTTAATCCTAACCCTACCGAACCCGATGCCGATGACGATGCCGATGCCAAACCCTCACCGCTACCCAAACAGGGCCTGAACCCTAGACCAAACATCATCAAAATTATAAATAATTTGAGATTTAATTACTAACCGAGCGGTGGAGGAGACGACAGAAATCGGTGGTCGACGACGATCGGCGACGAGTCACGGACGGTGGCGACGAGGAAGTCGACGAGGATGTTGTGGGAACGACCGACGAAGGTGGCGACGAGGCATGGAGCGCGGTGGCGACGAGGCGCGGGAATAGGCGATGAGGCGCGGGAGAGTGAGAGTGAGAATTTTGGGGAACAATGAATGACTTTTTTGTGCTTTTTCTATTAATAACCTATTTATATGCCCCATACGGACATAACCATAGGTTCACCGTTTGCGGCTCCATAGGGCCAAACAACAAATTAGAACGTAAGGCACCGTAGGGACAATGATGTGGACCTATGGATAAATCCGTAGGTGCAAGAAATAGTTTCCCCTATAGATTCCTGAGTACATAGGGGCAACCCAAAATTGTAGTAGTGATTACACATTGATAGAGAATAGTACACTACCATGGTTTGTCTTTATCATTGTTTACTGTTTTAGGTGACCTTAGAGGTCGCTATTACACGTTGATAGATCCCTTAGGATTCTTGCTTTACTGCCAGTAATATGATGTCGATCATATATGTAGGAGCTGGGGTCTATAAGCACATCCTTAAAGTGTCCCTAGTCGTGGGAGTTTCGAGACTGGGCATCGATACTTTATTAGTAGACTAGTATATACAGTCGAGACCTCGACGAGGGGCGGTGGTCAGTCTCACAAGCCATTGGTGTCAGTTGGTTCACCTAAGATGTATACAGGTGCTCATTGGGTTATGAATACACCGGACAGTACTCGCTGGGAACATGCTAGTTGGTATAATACCTGACGTCAGATAGCAGTTCCCTGGTGACATTTGTACAGGTTAGTTCATCGACCTGAGATCGTCATTTGTCTTATGTGACCTCCCACTGTCCTTTGATTACTACCCTACCACGGCTCAAAGGAGTCGTGCAAACAAGTTTTAGTTAGGTACAGTCTCGAGCCACATGGAGGCAGTGAGCGGATCGGCAGGGGTTTCATCTCTCCCGGTATTGGGGGTGAGATCACGCTGTGTCTAGAAGAGCTATTACACGAAGTCCTTGGATAAGGCAGGAGATTTTCTGGTAGGTATTCCAGAAGTATCTCAGGATGTTCTGGGCTACACTCCGACACGACTTGTACCGCTTTTGGGGGTCTGACTTTTACCAACCCCCTAGGCCCGCAATGCGATGCTCATAGACGAATGGACCGGACTGTACGGTTATTGTCACTGACAGGCTCAGTACGGTATCAGGATGAGTTCGCTCATCGACCTCCCTTTTGGTCAATACCTGGTAGCCCGTCACGTACGGCTAGTACCTCTGAAGTGCTAGTGGTTAAATCCACAGCCAATGTATTGATGAGTCTTTAGTGTCCCCCACAGACAGTTTCTCAAGATTCGGGCGAAACGTTGTAGAGGCCGCATGTTATATGGCAGGGTTCGATCATATACGTGCGGTTGTGCACGGATCATGATCGGACAGATGATACTAGTGGGCTTTGGTTTAAGCCGGATCCTAGTATTAGATTTGTTGGATTACTTTAATCTCATCACATTAGCATTCATTAGGAATGCGGATGCAGGTATGTATATACAAGTGAGGGGTATCCTTGTGATCCGTCACGAGTTTACTTTAGATGTTGCCATATCTTTTTGTTGTTGTATACATTTCGGTTAATGTTTACAAGTGGAAATAATGAGCTCAAAGTCATGATGGAGTGCATTAAATGTGGCATGTGCAAGGGTAGTGACTCATGGTATTATTCTTTGTGCATTCCTTCATTTCATGGTTGGTTATTGTGTAAGATTGTATTGGGAGGAGAGAGGGCAGCCACTCTTGGTTATGGTTAGCTCTTGGATTATTTTTCTAGCTCACAATATTATCTCACACAACAATAACAAAAGGCTTCATCATCTTCTTCTCTCTTCTTCTCTTGACTTCACCATTTCCATTGATGGCTTCACCTTCAACCTCCATCCATTCAATGGATGTAAGAGACAAATTGGTCACAAACATTCTCTATTTCACCTTGGACACGTCGGCTAGCGAACTTCATGCCCGAGTTGCTTCGGATGAAGGGGGAGCCCGTAAAAAGATTTGAAGATGTGGTGACCTTTCCGACGAGGAGATCGAGACCGGAGATTCCGCGAGGAGCTTAGGATGGTGGCCAAAGACCGAAGGACACGGATCGATCGGTATAGCTTTCCAACCCTTTCTCTAGTTGCTAGTTGTAGGTTAATGGTTCGATCCGGGAGTAAAGTATACAATAGCGCCGGTTTCTAGTTTGAAAAAAGTTTTCGTTTCAGCATTTTGGCCTCGGACAGACTTCCGGGGCGCTACCGTAGTCTTACATGGTATCAGAGCCATGCCATTAACCTTAACTAGCTTGTTCTAACGTATTTAATATATTGATCGGCCGAATTTTCCAAAACCGCGATTCTTTTAGCAGTTTCTGTCGAAATTTTTTTGTCGTCGAAAAATTATTTTGAATGCTGCAAAAAAACAGGCATGCTTTTTTAAGAAATCTGAGAAAATTTGGCACACTGTTTTCACTGTAGCGCGGCGGAACCGCGGCCGTACCCACATTTTGGCTGTGGTTCCGCCGCCGTACTGTAGCTTCACTTCACTAAATTTTCTACAGTGGTTTCTGACTTGGAATTAGGGTTTCTGGTAATTTTTGTTTTAGCCCAGATTATTTTGAGTATTGGATTTGTGCTTGGGGCCCACTTCGGGAAATTTTGTCGTTCGAAAATTTTAAATATATTAGTTTACAGTACTTACATTATATCTGAAACCGTGAATGTCATTTGATCGGGAAATCTTGTCTAATCGCTATAGCCCCTTTAGACGGATTTGCGAACGTGATATTCACGTTGATGTTTTGTGTTGTGTTGTAATGTTGCGGATTTGTCGTGGTGGATAGCCTGGTGCAATGGTAGTACATTTTGGTTGTATTTGTACATTTGATATTGCGGGGCGAGCATCCGACATGTGGACTGCCGTCACTGCCTGTTTGTATATTATTCTTTTGGGGCACGACCGGGCTGAGGTCGATGTACCCGTTGTATATTTTATTTTCTGTACTAGGATTACCCCGCGGTGGGGTGCACGGATAGCCCGGTTCTAGAGGGAAACGGGCCCGCATCTCATAGCTTTGAGACGGAGGGGATTTACTCTAGAATTGACAGGCTATTCGACGCACTCGTAGGGGGTATAGGTTAACCCAAGGAGTGGTGCTCAATTTAGCGGATTTCGTGAAGTGTTGGATGGTCCATTCACTTTGTTGAAGGGGGCTGCCTCTCTTCAGCTTTTAGCGGGTAACTTGCCGCACCCATAGGGGTCTAGGTTTTTATTGCAAAGGTTATCCACACGACCAGGGGAACGTCGGGTTTCAGTAGCGGCTTTATGAAAACCGGGGATCCCAGATTATCTGTATTGTTCTGTGATGCTTATTACATTTCTGTGATGTTGCATTTTATCACGCCATGAGCGAATATTATATATTGATATATATACTAGTAGATGTTGTACATGTTTTACACCCGTGCTGGTCCAGTCCCTGCTCTGCCGTTAGTTAAGTAACCTAACGGGTGATGACGGGACCCAGTGGCGAATGCGGATGGTATATACATACATCGTATTTTTGTTCTTTGTTGGTGTGATTAATTGATGGGACTGCGTTGATTCGGATCAATGTAAGCTAAACAAACCTGTATGATGTTGTTGGTACATTTTTCAAAAGGCTGTTATTGCAAGGACGTTCTCTTTTGTTTTGCACAGTGGTATTCGGTTATGAATATCCAGCACCTCAGTCGATGAGGCAAGGGCCGAGATCCCTTCACCGGGAGTGACCCCTTGGACAGAAGTTTGCGTCAGGATAATAACTTCATTACAGTCGATTACTTTTTGCTTTGCATCGTGGTATTCAGTTGGAATATCCTGCACCTCATTCTACGGGGAAAGAGCCGAGATCCCTTCACCGGGAGTGACCTCTTTAGCAAAGGTTTTCGCCACTATATTTATAAAAAGATATCTAGTTCCTTCAATGATATCAAGTTCATTACGTCGAAGGTTTTTCCCCAAAAACCTGTCGTAGCCCTCTGTCATTTCAGATTAGTGTTGCTTAGTATTCGTGCTACGTTTGTCGTGCATTGCCGAGGCATAGTGCTCGGTAGCTCTGTAATGCTTTTCTGTCGCATGGATATGTGGATTGGTTAGGACAGTCGTACGGTTATGTTGGCATTGTCAAGGACTCATACGGGTGGATTTAACGCAATCAAGATAATGATGGGTTAAACCTGACTAGGACTCTTTGATATGTTGGCATTGTCAAGGTCACTTGGGTCCTAGAGGTAAAAACATACATCGGGAGTTTCTAAAGAAACTGGAACTTACCAAGCATGCGCATACCTTCTGGAGTGTGATAACGTGAGTGGATTACATCACATTATCATGCGATGATAGTTGGATCCCGATTCCCACTGATGAGTTGGTTTACTCCTGGGGTGATCCCGACTAATTCTTCTTTCAGCTTTGAAGGAGAATTTGAGGTTATAATGGGAGGTTTCCTGAATAGATAAATTGATAACCATTCTGATCTAGGTTAGGGTGCACGCAGAGTGATTCTTTTCTCACTCTCTTTGGCAGCGATCATGACCCGACACTTCACTATGACTTAGTGACCAAGTTGACCGAACCTTCTTATAACACTTGCTTTTGGATTGTCAGGGTTGCATACCTCATTGTCACTCCTACTTTTACCCTTTTCTCCAGGACACCCCGTATTATTACGAACATCCAATTCCATTGGATAAAACCATCGTATGGTTATATACGAACTCGAAGGAACTTGTTCCAGATTCGAGGATGGTTTCCGGTTTTGGAGAAAACGAATAGGACTATTCAGTTGTCTTTTCCTTTTACCTTCTCTCAGGTTGCGAGTGCTCCTTGGATTAGGACAGTACACCTATTACGCTAATTAGATAGTCTTCTTCCAAACCATAGGCAGGTGCCGAACGGTGGGGAAGGAATAAAACCAATTGGCCTAACGATGGTGTACATAAGGAATTAAGTAAAGACAAATAAAGGGATTAAAAAGAGGGCAAAGTAAATTACGACTGATATTTACGACCAAACTAAGTATTTCATCGCCACTCCTATTTCACCTTTGTATTTCTCCAGAACACTGTATCACTACGAAGATCCACAGTTATTTGGATACTCCACCGTATGGTTATATATGAACTCAAAAGGAACTTGTTCCAGTTCGGGGATGGATTCTGGTTCAGGAGAAATAGGAATAATGTTTATTCAGTTCTCTTTTATCTTTACTTTCTCTCACGTTGCGAGTGCTCCTAAAATTAGAACAGTACACCTATTACGCTTATTGGATAGTCTTCTTCCAAAGCATAGGCTGGTGCCGAACTATAGGGAAGAAAGAAAACCATTTAGCCTAACGATGGTGTGTAGAAGGTAGCGACTAAAGAAAAATAAAGGGATTTGGAGAGATGGCAATGAAATGTACGGTTACAGTCATAAATCTGGATAATGGAAGAGGCAGTACTAGGAATACCCGGATACCCCATCGAGACATTTTCATGTTTCAGTTTTACTGTGCATTGATAGTAGAAAACTGATTTCCCAATTAGGTGCTTACTCCAGGGTATGTATTTACCAGGTATGATTCTCACATCTGCATGGTTTTTCAGATGATGAGTGGGAGTAAGTTATTGGGAATTGGGCGATCATCCTCATTATATCAGGATTCGTTGTAATTGGTGATATTTGAGGAAATTGCCTGGGTGTTTGCGGTTTCACTATTTGCAGAAGGTAGCGACTAAAGAAAAATAAAGGGATTTGGAGAGATGGCAATGAAATGTATGGCTACTATCATGAATCCGGATAATGGAAGAGGCATTACTAGGAATACCCGGATATCCCTTCGAGACATTTTCATGTTTCAGTTTCACTATGCATTGATAGTAGAAAACTGATTTCCCAATTAGGTACTTACTCCAGGGTATGTATTTACCAGGTATGATTTCACATCTGCATGGTTTTTCAGATGATGAGTGTGAGTAAGTTATTGGGAATTGGGTGATCATCCTCATTATATCGGGATTCGTTGTAATTGGTGATATTTGAGGAAATTGCCTGGGTGTTTGCCGGACGGCAGATATTTGGTTTTGAATATCCGTTGTTATGCACCAATTTCAAACTGATATATCTGTACGTTTATTTTTATAAAGTGAGGTATAACTTTTTGAAATTATGTCGACGACATTTACCTATATCAGTTGATGGTTAGGTAAGGAGTATTAAACAACGGTGTAATTCTTCTTAACCATAAGTACAGGTTTTAACCTACGACACACAGGGATTGAGTTATTAGACACAGGGGACTTATACAGAGTATTGTATGTTGTCCAGTATCCATTAGGACAGTGGGGTTGGTACTCGTACTATATTCTAGTTACTTGTGACTTCTCTAGTTCTTAGACAAGTGCTTCGTAGAGATACAAGGTCTAAGTTTTGAGAAGTTATAAGTATAAGAGTATAGTAGAGAACCAGATGTTGCAAGTATTGGGATTCTTCAAGATGATCGAAGATGTAGATACTTGTGTATAGTATTCAGTTGATAGTAATGGTTTTGAGAAACTTGTTTCTCTTTCAGTTTACTCATATCTGGATGCATTCCTAAGTTGAGTAACGTTGATCAGCCTCCTTCCATTTATTTGACACGCACTGGAGACAGTTGCATGATTTGAATCTGCTTCCAATTAAATTAGTGTCTCTGTTTCTATATTGGATATAGAACGATTCATATCTTAACGATGTTAAGGTATAGGGAGTCATCCAGCTTATGCTTAAAACCAGACTCTGGATAACTCAAGGCACGTTCCCGTAATGGCAGTTTGTGGGTTGACCCGGGCTATGATGAGGGTTGACTTTCTACCATCTGGAAGATCAATAGTGATATTGTTCTTGATTCGCCGCAGTTTTAATAAAAATGGATTTTTTTTAGAAAACAGTAATGGGAGTATGGTAGAACTGGAAGTGATACCAGAACCACAAATGATTATTGAAATTTGATAAGAACCTAAAGATTCAATCTGGATTGACATTCCATTGGCCACTCCACAGATATGGTGGGTAACCTCAAGCACCCGAGAGGTACTCCGGTAGCCTGAAGGACGGTGACAGGGAGGTTCTTGTTTACCCAGACTTGACACTACTGTTGTTCCAGGCTATGAGACCCGGTAGGAGGATGAGTATAGCGTCGTTCTAAACTATCTCTAGAAGTGTACGTGTATATGACTCTGCCAGAGGGTTTTCGTAGTCAGTGGGAGCAGCGGAAGCATAGTGGACAAGTAGATTTTGTCTATTTATAGACTAAAGCAGATAGAGCGGAGATAGATCATCTATTTCTGATGTGACAGTCATAGGTTTGACCTCATCAGAATAGGGAATGGATCTGTTAAGAAGGTAGTAGGGTGTGATGTCCTCGTATTTGGATGACATACACAGAGTAGGAAGTGATGTTCCTATACTACGATCGGTTATATTTTGGTTGTCACACAGTGGTTTCTCCACATAGGATATAGATATAATATCAGACATTCTGGTTACTAGATCTATGGTTTTAGATCTAGATTTGGGAAGTGTCCCAATCTGGATACTTAGACAGCATTCTAAAGGTGTTTTAGGTTGGACGACTCCTGCCACGGTAGTGTACCTGCAGGTGATGGAGGTACCCTCTCTGAAGGTGTCTTACAGACTAAAGGGGTGAGGGATGTGCAAGATTGACAGATCACTTACTTAGTCAATTGAGTTGATCATGAGATGTCAAGTACCACACCAGATGTTGTTTTTGCACGAGATGCAATAATTTGATATTGATCCAATCCTGGAGAAATGATCGGAAGCAGTTTTAGAACATAAGTGGATGTTCTAGGAATATGATAACAACAAACTCTTTTAAGAGTCAGTTATCATTCTAGGCTTCCAAGGTGATATGGATGACAGAGTGACTGTCAGAATTATAGTTTTTCCCTCTAACGAGGGGCTGTATTTTGGCCAGGTGGTCCAAGTGGATACTGAGGGAGGCATGGCGCAGGATATTGATTAAGTTCAGTTAATGATACAGTCTAAGAAGTTTGGATTTGGAGTTCATTTTTGAACTAGGTCCTATCTGACATCCAAACACATTCGAAGGTATTGCTCATTTCGGGAGATAGTTTTCTCCGCAAACTTGAGATAAAGAGAGACATAAAAAGAAACATTAGGGCCGATCCACTCACTGAGGCTATTCCTCGAATGCAATAGTTTCGCAAACGGGCTTTGTGAGACTGATTGGTAGAGGAGTTGGGTGTCGGTATCACACGGGCTATGAGTATGCGACATCGCAACAATTAACCTTGAGTGCAAGTGCGAGATTCTTAGATATAGTGCCCTCAAAGTCAATTATTGGATCCCAGGCAAGTGATTGCAATGATTGAGGGGGGACCTATACCGGTAGGACCAGTCTTACTCGAGAGCTTTGTATACTATCTGGTTTGTCTTTATCATCGTGTACATGCTTGAGGTGACATTGTACTTCACTATTACACGTTGATAGAGAAATAGTATGCTACCATGGTTTGTCTTTATCATCATGGACTGTTTTAGGGGACCTTATAGGTCGCTATTACACGTTGATTGAGCCCTTAGCATTCTTGCTTGACTGCCAGCAGTATGATGGCGATCATATACATGGGAGCTGGAGTCTATAAGCACATCCTTAAAGTGTCCCTAGTAGTAAGAGTTTCGAGACTGGGCATCGATACTCCATTAGCAGACTAGTGTATACAGTCGAGACCCCGACGAAGGTGGTGGCCGGTCTCACAAGCCATTGGTGTCAGTTGGTTCACCTAAGATGTATACAGGTGTTCATTGGGTTATGAGTACAACGGACATGACTCGCTGGGAACATGCTAGTTGGCATCTTAGCTGATGTCAGATAGCAGTTTCCTCATGACATGTGTACAGGTTAGTTCATCGACCAGAGATCGTCATTTGTCTCATGTGAGTTCCCACTGTGCTTTGATTACTACCCTACCACGGCTCAAAGGAGTTGTACAAACAGGTTTTAGTCGAGTACAGTCCCGAGCCACATGGAGGCAATGAGCGGATCGGCAGGGGTTTCGTCTCTCCCGGTATTGGGAGTGAGATCGCGCTTTCTCTAGGAGAGCCATTACACGAAGTCCTTGGCCAAGGAAGGAGATTTACTAGTAGGTATTCCAGTAGTATCTCAGGGTGTTCTGGGCTACACTCCAACACGACTTGTACCGCTTTTAGGGGTCTGACTTTTACCAACCCCTAGGCCCGCCATGCGATGCTCATAGACGAGCGGACCGGACTGTATGGATATTGCCAGTGACAGGCTCAGTAGGGTATCAGGATGAGTTCGCTCATCGACCTACCTTTTGGTCAATACCTGGTAGTCCGTCATGTACGGCTAGTACCTCTGACGTGCTAGTGGTTAAATCCACAGCCAACGTATTGACGAGTCTTTAGAGTCCCCCACAGACAATTTCTCAAGTTTCGGGCAAAACGTTGTAGATGCCGTATGATATATGGCAGGGTTCGATCATATACGTGCGGTAGTGCACGGATCATGATCGGACGAATCATACTAGTGGGCTTTGGTTTAAGCCAGATCCTAGTATTAGATTTGTTGAATTACTTCAGTCTCATCGCATTCGCATTCAGTCGGAATGCGAATGCAGGTATGTATATAGAGGTGAGGGGTATCCTTGTGATCTGTCACGAATTTACTTTAGATGTTGCCGTATCTTTTTGTTGTTGTAAACATTTAGGTTAATGTTTACAAATTGAAATAATGAGCCCAAAGCCATGATGGAGTGCATTAAATGTGGCATGTGCAAGGGTAGTGACTCATGGTATTATTCTTTGTGCATGCCATCATTTCATGGTTGGTTATTGTGTGAGATTGTGATGGGAGGAGAGAGAGGGCAGCTACACTTTGTTATGGTAAGCTCTTGGATTATTTTTCTACCTCACAACATTATCTCACACAAGAATAACAAAAGGCTTCATCATCTTCTTCTCTCTTCTTCCCTTGAGTTCACCATTTCCATTGATGGCTTCACCTTCAACCTCCATCTATTTAATGGATGGAAGAGACAAAGTTGTCATAAACATTCTCTACTTCACCTTGGACACGTTGGCTAGCAAACTTCATGCCCGAGTTGCTTCGGATGAAGCGGGAGCCCGTAAAAAGACTCGAAGATGTGGTGCCCTTTCCGACGAGGAGATCGAGACCGGAGATACCGCGAGGAGCTTGGGATGGTGGCTAAAGACCGAAAGACACGGATCGATCGGTCTAGCTTTCCAATCCTTTCTCTAGTTGCTAGTTGTAGGTTAATAGTTCGATCCGGGAGTAAAGTATACGATAGCGCCAGTTTCTAGTTTGAAAAAAGTTTTCGTTTCCGTATTTTGGCCTCGGACAGACGGCCGGGGCGCTACCGTAGTCTTACAGACATATGATGGAAATGTAAGCATATCCGTATATCATGCAATATGGAACAGTGATATGACGTATTAAGGGAAAACCGCTCCTTTAAAATGATTCCAGTTTTTAAAATATAAAATGCGGTTCCCAATTTCCCAATAAAACTAGTTATCTATATAGGTACAATATGTATATGCGTGAGTATAGATGTACCAATGTGTATATGAGCCAATATGGGTATTCAATGTGCATATGCGCAAATATGGATGTATCAATGTATATACGCAAGAAGGTTATGCGAAGAGTCATATCATGATGTAGCAATCCTACTGTATAGTGACATGGCAATTAACGATGATGAAGTGTGTGAGCCTATAATCTGTGTACGTGTAAAATACGCATCATCGATAATGGTGCAGGTGTACTATCACAGGTATAAGTAATGCAATGCGAATAACATGAATGCAGCATAAGGTAAAACATATGCATATGCTGACGGGTATACTATCTAACATGATCGAGTCGGTGAATCTATCAATCGGCATCCAGCCTAAACAACATCGCGTACGGTATAATCCATCGTACGACAACCTCTAGTCAAGGGTAAGGATCAATCATCAAGTCAACTCATCACGCACGGAAAATCATTGTACGGCGACATTAAGCTAATAGGGAACCTATCATCTTATAAGACAAATGAGGGTATGGCCTAATATCACGTACGGCCTATCATCCATGATTCACAACATTATATATATATATATATATATATATATATATACCTATGTCCCAGGTCACATCCCCAATAATCTCATATCAAGGGACCGGCAGGGTATAAATCATCTCGATCGACTCGCCTCCATATACCAACATATCATCGGATCATCATATCATCATATCCATCTTATATTCATTCATCACATTTATATCTCACATCAATTCGAGTTTACATAACATTCTATCACTACTAATAGTATATGTATCTAATCTAACATACACACCCGAACCATACAACAGTTTTTGAAAGATGCGAATCGTAGTTTTGAAAACAGGGGTTACGGTGTTTTTAAGGAAAATATATCATTCGCAAATCCATAAGTTCTTCAAGATAACTGTTTAAAAGATGCATACGATTCTTCAGTTTAGAAAAATGTATTGTCCGGATGACACATCTATGACGACTATCTAGTCCTATAGTACCATAAACGGCAATATCGTTAAATGTCATCCCCAATTTCCGTCATCACATATTAGCCGTAATATATCACTTCTAACTACCCTTAGTTTCTAATATGGTTTCTCTAACTATCATTTAACTCTAACCCTAGTTTCCTAATCTAGGTTTCCTTAACCATATGCTACAATCGGTTCCCATCAAAACTTTGCAGGGGTGCTATACGCCATCTACCCGACTTCCCCGTAGATATAAATCCACTCACCTTGGTTCTTGTTTGCCGAAGTCGATAATGTCACGCTCCGTCGCCTTGGAATCCACGTGAAGGTACCTACAATAACAACACATATCACAACGCTACTAAAATCAAGTTCTAAAATCCAAAACGGCATGCGCCTTGCTCATAGGTTAGAACCTATAACTTACGTGTACGAAATCAACCAAACAACCCTTGTTGTCGATGTACAAACATTCGACAACCAAAAACGAATCCAAATATCAAAATGCATCATTGAAAATACGGAAACATAGACAAAATCACACTACAAAGCTCCGAGATTTTGACTTAGGTCAAATAAAGGCAAGCAAACAAGTATAAGGTGATGTATAATGTGTAATTGAGCTACTGAACCAATCTCAACACCCTAGGCAACCAAGTGGCTGGCCCCACCCCGAGAAATTCCGGCGAGCCCGGCCCCCCATTCTCAGTTGGGTCTCATTTTGTTAATGTGGTCTTCGGTGGTCAAAAATGGGTCCCTGGTGTTATTTGCTACTATCAGAAATTCTATGGGTTGCTCCAGATTTCCCTGCACACCCAAAATACTCACAAAACTGACATGAATCAATTCTAAAGTTTGTGCATCGGGTTCGATTCTATCGTTCAGGTCAGGGTAACGTGTCACCATGGTCTCACAAACACTCACAACAGTTTCCAGATTTCACCTAAATCCATTACAGAATAATCTAGTAGAACCAAACACCTCTAAACACCTTCAGGTAACTACCTACAAAACCCAAACCCTAGCTCTCCTACCCACCCGAGGTCGCCGGATTTGGCCCTATAGTCACCGGCCATAACCAATGGGAATGGGTTAGGGACCTAGGTGAACACTCAGGGTCTCGAGTACAATCTACCACACTGTTTGTTTTCACCAACAAGTCTCGGGCTCACAGCAGGTTGTCGATGTCACAAAACGACACTAAAACACGACATCATACAAAACTAAACTAAAAAGAAAAAGTTATACCTCATATAGTCCCTTCTAGGCAACACTAACTTCCTAATGTCGTCAAAATCCCGCTTTACTCGGTTCAAAGTGTAGAGGAAAAGATGGGGATTAATTTTTATGAAGGGAGTGTAAGGTTTTGGGGATTATTTGGAGATAGATCTAGGATTATTTGAGGAGGGAAGTGAGGTTGGAGAATGAAGAAGAAGGAGGAGAAAATGATGGGGCAAGGAGATGGTAGCAGCCCCCGTCTCTCTCACACTATTATTCACACACACACTCTCTCTCTCTCTCCAAAAGTACACCTACCCTAATCATTATGTCCCCTTTTGACTTTTCTTTTCTTTTCTAAAGTCAACCACCAATAAACCATAACACACAATCCAAATGAAATGAAACATGTAACTAAATGAAACATGTCATGGTGCACTAACCATGAAAACTGTAGAAACAAGTGTTTGGCTTGATCGCGATTAGCAGTGAACTAATCGGACTTTTTTCAAAACTGTGTATAATAAATATTAAAATTCCCAAACCCTTTAAATATATTTTTAAATGAATAAATCATTTTAATTTTCTTTTATTTCACAATTATTGGTATATATTTATGCCCTTTTTCGAAAAACCCAATTTCGCAAATCGGGCAGTTTTCGGGAAAAATATTATTTTAATATTAAATTCTAAAAATAATATTTTATATTTGTCTGAAATGTTACAATCTTCCCCCCTTTAAAAAAATCCGGTCCCTAAATTTAAACCCCCAAAATCTAAAACATTTCAATAATCAGCTCAAATCAACGGGGCTCCGAAATCATGGAAGATGCAGAAGCAACACAGCGCGTCAAGTGTGCATGAAAATGAGTAAAAAACTCAAAATCGAACTCTGTCAAGCATCACGCAAATCATCAGATTTGCACGCATATCCTCGGAGTTACAATAGAGATACAGATCTTGAATCTACTGCTGAAATCCAATATACACTAGTCAAATACTATAATACGTGTATAGTACGCACCCTTGGAAAACTTTCAAGAACTGAATAAAACTCATGCAAAAAAAATCCTTTCTAAATCGCCGTATGATGCATAACTCATGGCATAAGTGACGGACGCTCATTTTAAAACAATAATATATGTCCATATATGTTTTGCTAAATATACGTTCCGCCGTTTTCGAAATATCCCGAAAGGTTTTTCTTCATAAACGTTCGCGTCGCTCACGGACACGTAGGAAATAGCGAGACTATAGCTCCTTTGAAAACCTCTTGGTAAGCTTTTAATGTATGCAAAGTAGTCAGGTACTGTCCTCAGATTAGTCCTGTTCGGCTACTATATCCTATATATAGTACCAATAATGGAAACAAGGTGCTAAAAGAGCAAAATCAGGCTCAAAAGACGTATCCGGCAATCACATGCGTTTGGTGCGCACGGAAATCAAATCCAAATAAAATCCAGCCATAATATGCACAAAAGCCAAACTACGTGCAACGGATGTACATGAAAGCATCTGTCCAGTGCAAGGGTGTGCAAGACAACAATATCGGGTGCATCTGATATGCACAAGAATCCCGATTTAGTACATCTGGTGTGCACCAAAATCGTAGCTCATATCATGCGCCCAACATGGGTGAAAATCCAAATCGGGTGCATCCAACATGCACGAAATCATGAAATCCAATGTCAAGTGCCGAACATGCGCAAAAGACCACTCTAAGCACGCCAAATATGCGCAAGAATCCAATCAGGTGCACAAGGTGCACAAAACAAATATCGAGTATCAAAATCGAAATTGACGTTATACAACACCTCCTAACCAAAATCCAAATCAGGTATACCGTGGCATATAATCTCACAACCATGTACATCAGCGTGCACAAAAGCAAATCAAAATACTAAAAGTGCATGAAAACTATACCGAAAGTATAAACCAAATCATATGCATGCGCTAGGCATGAAATCACAATAAATATCTCAAATGACATCAAAACGAAGTCAGGTACCACTGTGGTGCACAAAATATGTATCAATGCACTACAAGCACATATAAGCTATACCGAGTGCAAAAATCAAATCATCCGTATGAAATCCACGAAATCATAAACACATGCCACGAAGGTACAAGGTCGAAATCAATGCAATAGATATGCACAAATCGCAAATCAACACTACGGTGTATAAAATATATATAAAGTGCGACAACTATGCACAAAATGTAAATACCCAGTAGGGGAAACCATGGTGCATGAAATCAATATCATGAAATTCAATCATCAAAACTCAAATCCAAGCGATATAAGCGTAATACTCAAATCACAAATGCAAATCGCAACAAAGGACATTGAGGTACACCTTCTACAATGTCGAAAAATGAATCGGTGCACCCAAAACCGGCAGAACAAGAACATCCGCTTGTCTCTTGCTCACGGTCTGGCGTCTTCTGTCTATAGGTCTTCCTTTTCTCTGCAGATTACCAATCTCGCAATCCATCGGCTCATCGGCCCTGTCAGGTGTGCTAACGGGGACGATTCCATTCTGGCACTTCTCTGGTCATCTCTCGGTCAATCATCAGGACCACTCGTAAAGAAGCCCGTCACTGGCGTCGGCCTCTGGCTCTCTGAATACACGTGGCACATCTGATCCTGGATGCAAATCTCATTGCAACAATGTCCCGGAAGGAATCCTGCTCGAGGTCTCTTCCGATCTCGCCTATGCCGAACTGTACGGAGGCTGGTAATCATACATAATCTTCTCTCATTATGGACATATGTGTTTCAGCACAATGTTTCCTCAGGAATTGGCCGTATCCCAATGCCTCTGTATACATATTAGATCTCTAATCTTGACGGGGGTAACAACAGCTCATCAGCATCGTGCATGAACCTCTGGCTCCACTCGCCTTTATCATCATCCGCTTCGACATCATGTCTTTCCATCTGTGTACTGCTACTGTTCTCGGCCACGGTCAATCTGAAGACTCTCACACGTACTCGAAATCACGTACTCTGTATCTTCATCACTCTGTAGAAGATATCTGGCCGAACGCGCCCTCGCATACTCGTCCCAACCATCGGAGAAATACTCTATACTCGTCCTTTCTTGATCAACTCACAATGCATCTGGGTGAGGTCCTCTATCCGAAGCTGGTCTCTTATCATATGGTATCTGGACGACGTCAAACTTTTCGATCGATTCATCAAGGCCCCAAAATTTCCCGAAGGCTAAACACCTGAGTGCAGTCTAAAAATATCTGGTACATACCACAGCACCTCTGAACCAGCCGTTGAAGGGAAAACCCAGGCCTCACTGATGGCACCGCTAAACCGCCACAAACCCTAAGGTTCAAAGTGGTTCCATGGTCATTATATCAAGTTAGGGTTTCATTCTTCTAGAGGGTCCACAGAATTACCTGCATGTTCCTCCGAACACTTTAAACTTGGGAAAAATGGGCTTTTGACACTCGCTCGAACTTTTTAACTTCGCCTAGCCGACATGCGAATACCCTCCGTCCACACGCTTAACAATGCCTCAATCCTCCAGGAAAGGCGATACATCAGTGGTCATCTCTGGACCGGTCTGCTCTAGATCTTAGTAAGACTCTCTAAACTGGAAATCTTCAGCTCAACTGGCCTACGTCGACGCATCAATCTGACGAATTACCTTCGTCTCTCAAATCGAGGTAGACTAGCTATCATCAGTCTCATCTCTGCCTGGAAGCTCCGGCGATCTCAGCTCGTAATCTTTGGAAGTGACATCCCAACAATCTCAGCAACAGCTGGGTCATCTTTCTGCACAGTCGGCGACATCACAATCTCTGATGTACGATGTACATCAACAGTCCTCTCGCAACTTGCAGCTCCAACAATGGCCCGATCATCCGGTGTAAAATCAAGCACCTGCCTCCATAAGAGGTCACAACATAACGCTATATCGAGACATTCCCATGTCACCAGAAAACACAATGGTCGGCCCTCGTACCAGACGAGTTGCCCTGACTGAAAAACCAGTAGCAGCTCAATCTGTGCTCAAACATGGTGACATGAACCTCAATCGAGTATCGAAGAAAACAGATCAACGGCATGAGAGGCAAACGACAGATCCAGAATGGATAAATGATCATAAGAAGGAACAGTATCAATGAGAGCATGATCATGGAAATGAATAGAATCGATGATCTCAAATGGATGTATAATCATGTATATGAAGAGAATCACTGGTCTTAAAATATGTGCATCCTAAGGTTTTTTAATTGGAGTATCGTATCGTAAATATGCCGTGGAACATACGCACGGTATGTCACTCTAGTAAAGGTACCTACTCTATCAATCAGGGTCAGCCTATGAAACGAAAGTTCGGGTCTAATACCCCCCGTTCAAGTCTAAGTTCCGTAAGGTGAAGCCTAGGTTCCGAAATACATACCCTCCCTAGACTCCGCATAGTCAAACATAGACTCGAAACAAGGTTAAACCTAACGCTTTGATACCAACTTTGTCACGACCCGAAATAGCTCATGACCAGCACTTAAATCACACAACGTCTAAAGGGGTAACATAATTCAAGTAAGCTGAAACCCAGAAATCTAAACCTTTTAAGAAAAATAAAGGTGGTGAAGTTTTGAAATAAGGTATAATGAAATCATGTTTTCTTAATGCAAAGAAAAGGAACATGAAAATGCAAGTGGATTATGCAAGTTTAAAAACAGGTTTCTTCTTTTTGAAAATTGGGCAGCACCTCATTTGTATATTTTGATCCAAAACAACAATTACATAATAATGATAAAGGCATCCCCAAGCGGGAGCTAGCTTTTTTCCAAACGGCGGATCACAACCACGCAAGACAATAAATATGAATATACGACGCCCAACGGCGAAGATCACCATAAAAGATAAAGAAATAAGCAAGACATCAAAACCACAAGTAGCGGAAAACCCCTCGCTCTAAGTCTCACAACCATAATCCCACTAAGTCTCATTACTTATACAATTTATAAATTTTGATTGATGGAGTTAACTAGATATAATATGAAATATAGATACAACAGTGGGTACAATAAAAGTGTCCCGCCTACCAATGCAAAACGCCCGAATGCAACTGTGTGCCATCGAAGCCGCTACTGATCCAAGCGGTCAACCTGCAAGAATTGTGGCACAATGAGGGTGAGTTGCCAACTCGTTAGTAGAAAAATATCTACAAGGAGAAATCGAATAAACAACGAATCGTAGGTCAACTATATCATAAAGGTAATACTATGATATCTAGGGTGACCGAGTCTGTATGTGTGCCAACAAGGTAGTCAATGTCTATAAGAATGTGTATAACCTCCAACAGTAAAAGCAATATATGTATGTATGTGGATCAAGTCTATGCGTCAACCATTGACGCAAAAACATCATGCATGTAAATATCATAAAAGCATATGCATGAAAATATGAGAATATAAATCAACATGTGTCCCTCGTGACACCTCAAAATCATGGAATCTGAGTGTCCAACATCGACACTCGAAACATCATGAAAACCGTGTCCAGTATCGACACGTAAATCCTTATATATCTCAGTCGCCGCATCCTCAGATCGGCCCTCAGGCTCCGCACACCGTGGTCAGCTCTCATATCCATCTCGCTACTCTGGTCGGTATCCTCCGGATAACCGCCGAGTCCAAATACTATCACCGGTAGGTAATGCTCCCCTGCCAGGCTCACTGTCTAACATATACGAGTCTACTTGCTCTGGGGTACCTCACCGGGTTTACCATCTACCCGTAGACGGTGCCTACCGCTCCTCGAATCGGGTTTCACATGCCACTCTCAGAACCGAGAAAACACATGGTGGACGCACTGAAATATCATATCAAGAGAAACAAGGTTTTTAAAACAATACATACTTTTCATTAAAATGACCACGGTTCTCAAATCCAGAAATTTCATGAAAACAACATATCTCAATGCGTAAAAACATAAAGCATGATGTATGCGACATATGATGGAAAAATAAGCATATTCGTATATCATGCAAACGTGGAACAGTGATTTGACGTATTAAGGGAAAACCGCTCCTTTAAAATGATTCCAGTTTTGAAAATATAACATGTGGTTCCCAATATCCCAATAAAACCAGTTATCTATATAGGTACAATATGTATATGCGCAAGTATAGATGTACCAATGTGTATATACGCCAATATGTGTGCATATGCGCAAATATGTGTATATACGCAAGCAGGTTATGCGAAGAGTCATATCATGATGCAGCAATCCTACTGTGTAGTGACATGGCAATTATCGATGATGAAGTGTGTGAGCCTACAATTTGTTTACGTGTAATATACGCATCATCGATAATGGTGCAAGTGTACTATCACAGGTATAAGAAATGCAATGCGAATAACATGAATGCAGAATAAGGTAAAACATATGTATATGATGACGGGTATACGTATCTAACATGATCGAGTCGGTGAATCTATCAATCGACGTCCAGCCTAAACAACATCACGTACGGTATAATCCATCATACGACAACCTCTAGTCAAGGGTAAAGATCAACCATCAAGTCAACTAATCACCCATGGAAAATTATCGTACGGTGGCATTAAGCTAATAGGGAACCTATCATCCTACAAGACAAATGAGGGTACGGCCTAATATCACGTACGGCCTATCATCCATGATTCACAACATTATATGTGTGTGTGTGTGTCTGTGTGTGTACGTCCCAGGTCACATCCGCAATAATTCTCATATCAGAGGACCGGCAGGGTATAAATCATCTCGATCGACTCGCCTCTGTATACCAACATATCATCATATCATCATATCCGTCTTATATTTTTTCATCGCATTTTTATCTCACATCAAGTCGAGTTTACATAACATTCTATCACTACTAATAGTATAAATATCTAATCTAACATACATACCCGAGCCATACAACTGTTTTTGAAAGATGCGAATCGTAGTTTTGAAAATAGGGAGTACGGTGTTCTTAAGGAAAATATTTCATTTGCAAATCCGTAACGTTCCTTAAGATAACTGTTTAAAAGATGCAAACGATTCTTCAGTTTAGAAAAAGGTATGGTCCGGATGACACATCTGCGACGACTATCTAGTCCAATAGTACCCTAAACGGCAATATCGTTAAACGTCATCCTCAATTTCCGTCATCACATATTAGCGGTAATATATCACTTCTAACTACCCATAGTTTCTAATATGGTTTCACTAACTATCATTTAACTCTAAGCCTAATTTTCTAACCTAGGTTCCTTAACCATATGCTACAATCGGTTCCCATCAAAACTCTAAGGGATGCTATACGCCATCTACCCGACTTTCCCCGTAGATATAAATCCAGTCACCTTGGTTCTTGTTTGCTGAAGTCAATGACGTCACGCTCCGTCGCCTCGGAATCCACATGAAAGTACCTACAGTAACAACACATATCGCAACACTATTAAAATCAAGTTCTAAAATCCAAAACCGCACACGCCTTGCTCATAGGTTAGAACCTACAACTTACGCGTACGAAATCAACCAAACAACCCTTGTTGTCGATATACAAACATGCGACAACCAAAAATAAATCCAAATATTAAAACGCATCATTCCGGATTTTGACTCAGGTCAAATAAAGGCAAAGCAAACAAGTATAAGGTGATGTATAATGTGTAATTGAGCTACTGAACCAATCCCAACACCGCAGACAACCAAGTGGCCGGCCCCACCCCTAGAAATTCCGGTGACCGTGGCCTCCCATGCTCAGTTGGGTCTCGTTTTATCATGGTGGTCTTCTATGGTCAAAAATAGGTCCCTGGTGTTGTTTGCTACTCTCAGAAATTTTATGGGTTGCTCTAGATTTCCCTGCACACCCAAAATACTCACAAAACCGACATGGATCAATTCTAAAGTTTGTGCATCGGGTTCGATTCTATGGTTCAGGTCAAGGTAACGTGTCACCATGGTCTCACAAACACTCACGACAGTTCCCAGATTTCACTTAAATCCATTACAGAAAAATCTAGTAAAACCAAACACCTCCAAACACCTTTAGGTAACTACCCTACAAAACCCAAACCCTGGCTCTCCTACCCACCCGAGGTCACCGGATTTGGCCCTATAGTCGCCGGCCATAACCAATGGGAATGGGTTAGGGTCCTAAGTGTGTTGGATATAGTGCCCTCAAAGTCAATTATTGGATCGCAGGCACGTGATTGCAATGATTGAGGGATGACCTATACCGGTAGGACAGTCTTACTCGAGATGATAGTATACGATCTGGTTTATCTTTATAATCGTGTACTGCTTCAGGTGACATGATATATCACTATTGCAGGTTGATAGAGCCCATAGGATTCTTTCTTGACTACCAGCAGCATGATGGCGATCATATACGTAAGAGTTGGGTAGTCTATAAGCAAATCCTTAAATGCGGTCCTTTATCGCGGGAGTATCGAGATAGGGCATCGATACTCCGGAGTAGACTAGTGTATACAGTCGAGACCTCGACAAGGGGTGATGGCCGGTCTCATAAGCCATTGGTGTCAGTTGGTTCACCTAAGATGTATACAGGTGCTCATTGGGTTATGAGTACACTGGACATTACTCGCCGGGAATATACTAGCTGGTTATTAAAATCTGTCGTCAGATAGCAATTCCCAGGTGACATGTATACAGATTAGTCTATCGACCTGAGATCGTCATTTGTCTCGTGTGAGTTCCCACTGTGCTTTGATTATTACCCTACCACGGCTCAAAGGAGTCGTGCAAACAGGTTTTAGTTGGATACAGTCCCGAGCCACATGGTGACAGTGAGCAGATCGGCAGGGGATTCGCCTCTCCAAACGTAGGGGGTGAGATCGCGCTATGTTCAGGAGAGCCATTATATAAAGTCCATGGCCATGGCAAGCGAGATTTACTGGTAGGTATTCCAGTAATATCTCAGGTTGTTTTGGGCTACAGTCCAACTTGACTTATACCGCTTTTGAGGCTCTGACGTTTACCAGCTCCCTAGGCCCGATATGCGATACACATAGACGAATGGACCGTACTGTACAGATATTTTCACACATAGGCTCAGTAGGGTTCCAGGAAGAGTTCACTTATCGGACTCACTTTCGCTCAGTACATGGGCAACCGTTACGTACAGCTAGTACCACCGACGGCTTGTGGTTAAACCCACTGCCAGAGTATTGACGAGTCTTTAGAGTCCCCTACAGAAAGTTTCGCAGTTCGAGCGAAACGTTGTAGAGTCCGTATGGTTTATCGTAGGGTTCGAATATACGCGTGCACTTGTACACGTATCATGGCTCGGACGGATAATACTAGCGGGCTTTTGTTTAAGCCGGATCCTAGTATTATACTATGTAGATTTTGTCTCGTTGCATTTGTATTTGGTCGGAATACAAATGCGTATGTATACACAGTTGCGGGGTTATCCTGTAATTTATTACGGGATCACATTTTGAAGTTTCCAGTTTGCATTCCGTTTTGGCCAAATCACCATCCTTTTTCTTCATGGCCGATTTCATTATTCATTGGCTGAAACTTGTGTTGAAGGAGGGTTTATTTGCAAATGTGAAATTAGCAAAGGAGGGTGTGTTCCCCTCCGAAAGACGGCCAAGACTGAACGTATTGCCTGAGATTCGGGGCAGATGCTATTTGGTTTTATCCGTCTACCTCTCCGAAGATGCCAAGTTGATTTATGGCACCATGTATCGGAGGTTTAGACGGATGCGGCCGATGTAGCAGACTTCGTCAGATTCTCTCTCGCTTGAGGGGTTTTTGATTGTGGGGACGCTCTTCCCTGCAGGCGCAAGCCCCTGCAGTTAATTATGCAACCACTTCGCGGTAACAATTTTCTCCTTCTCCAGAATTTCACTTCGTGTCGTGTGTGTTTGTTTTGTTTGTGGTTGCCCGTGGATTATATACGAAGACTAATTTATGTCGTCGCTCATAGGATGTGGATTAGCACAAATCCGTATTTACTTAGATTTGGGTTTGGGGTTTTTGTTTAAGGATACGTTAGAGTTTTTGAAGCTAAGATCAACTTAAACGTTCGTTAAGGATACGTTAGTCTGTTTGAGACCAAGATCGACTTAACGGAAAGAGCATTTGGCACTCTATTGTTCCAGTTTAAGGACACAGTGGTCCATTTAATATATGGCCGTCGGGACCCGTCACCTCTCTGACGATGTTGAAGGATTACAACGACAGGTGTCAGAGGAGTTCAGAGATGTACCTTTGAACCCAAAGTTGAATAGGGAATATGTAATCTGATTAAATGTTTAAGGATACGTTTGCCAGATTTGAGGCTAAGATCGACTCAAATGAGATCTTTTAGATCCGGCAAAAGAGCATTTGAAGGCTCTATTGTTCCAGTTTAGAGATGTAGTGGTCCATAAGTAGTTTAGGGACATTGCGGTCCATGTTCCAGTTTAGGGACGTTGTGGTCCACTTCCAGTTTAGGGACAAGGTGGTCCATGGGTAGTTTAAGGATGCATAAGTCCACGGGTTTAAGGACCCTACTGTCCATATGTATGTGTTTAAGGACGCATTAGTCCGTTAGTTTAAGGAAGCATAAGTCTTTGGGTTTAAGGACCCTACAATCCGTATTTTGGTTTAAGGACGCATAAGTCCATGAGTTTAAGGACCCCATAGTCCATGTCAATGTGTGGTCGTCGGGACCCGTCACCTCTCAGACGTCATTGAAGGATTACAACGATAGGTGTCAGAGGAGTTCAGAGATGTACTCTCGAACCAGATGTAAATTGATTTAGGAGAGCAGTCTTGCTCAGTCAATTTAATTTGAGGACTTATGGCCATGATTGGGCTAAGTCCAGTTGAGAATATTCAACGTTTTTCTTGATTTTTGGCCTATTATGCCTATGCTAGGGCTTTGCCCATGTTTGATAATGCACTGCATTTAATTCTGGCCTGTTAGGCCTTTTAATTTAGGCTCAGTCCCTTTATAAATGATCTAGAGCATCTGTTCTTATTTGGGCTCTGCCCTTTTTTAAAATAATGCATAGCATTTAATTTGACCTGTTAGGCCCTTTTTTTAATTGGGCTTGACCCTTCTGTAAATAATGCAATGCATTAATTCTCTGACAGTGACTTGTCAGGCGCTTTGCGCCAATTATTGAGCGCAAGCGCATGTGGAGGTGACACGTGTCACGCTCTGGTGAGCGCAAGTGCAACAGCGCAGTGTGCTGCGTCAGTGCGCTGCGCTGTTGCGCCGCTGACACGTGGTGCTCTCTGGTGGCTTGCGCCAAGCCATGAGTGCAACAGTGCAGTTTTTTGCAAGTGCAAGGCACTGTTTCAATAACATGATCCAATTTTGGATTTAAGAAAAGAATCTTTAAAATTCCAGAACCAATGGTTCATAAGAAGTGCAAGGCACTGTTATTATTTATTTATTTTATTGAAAATCATTGATCTTGTTCTTAGATCAATGGTCTATTCAGAAGAAATTCTTCTATTTTATAAAGTTTTTTTACCTTTTTCTTGAGTTCTTTTCAAAATTCTTCAGAGTTCTCTCTGTTTTGAAGTTTTTGATGTCGATGTGTTTTGAATTGGGGTCTAGGAGCCTTTATACAGTGCCCCTAAATTTGTTAAATTTGTTAAAGAGATCCTTCTCTGAGTGATTTGGGGAATTTTCCCCACCGTTGGATTTTTGATCTAAGGGCTCCTGTTTTATAGAAGACAATCTTCTTGTTTTAATAAGAACAGAAAGATCTTACTAGAATTTTAATTCTGTTTGGCGCCTCAGCGCTTGACACGTGTCGCGCAGCATGCAGCGCACCTGCGCTGACACGTGTCGCGCAGTGCACAGCGCAGTACCACTGCGCTGACACGTGTCGCGCAGTGCACAGCGCAGCGCAACTGCGCTGACACGTGTCGCGTAGCGCAGCGCTTGCGCAACTGAAGCGTTGCTTCCTTACTTTTTGTTTTAAATAGAGCTTTGCTCTGATTGGGCACGCTGCCTTGGGCGCTGCGCTGACGTATCAGCTTCTGACATGTGGCGCGTTGCACGCAGCGCACGAGATTTGAAGCGTTGCTTCAAAATTTGAATTTTTGAAATCCAAACAGAGCCTTGCTCTAATTAGGGGAAACAAATGCTCCCCACCGTTGCGCTCACGTGGCGCGCACGTGAGTGCAGCGTTGCAAGATCTTGGCCGTTGGAACAATCAGGTGAGTTGAAGGGGTGCAGGCGCCTATTGTAACATTTCCAAATAATCAAATATTATTTTTCGGAATTTTTATAATTTAATATTATTTTAATGAATATTTTAATATTTCGGTATAATTAAATACAAATAAATGGGAAAAATTTTGGAAAATTCTAAAATAGGGTATTTTATGGAATTATGCCATTTTTGAGCTTTTATGATTTGTTATATGCTAAATTAGTGCTAATAGCGATTAAAAATCGCTAATCAGTTTTTAGCAATTTTGTGCAAAACATGAACATATCTTTTCTCTACATTTGTACATTTCTACCATGGCTTTTCCCTTGGGTTTACTATTCTAGTGAGAAGGATTTTAAAAAGAAAAGGAAAATGGAAAGTAATATAATATGATGGTTGGTGAGAGAGAGAGAGAGAGGTATGGGTTATTTTGACCAAGACTTAGCCATTTCCTCTTCAACCTTCGCTCATTTCTCTCGCTCTCCCTTTTGTTTATGCTGCTGCTCCTGCTCGCTCTTCTCCTTCCCCTCTTCAAGACCCAAATCACCTCAA
Source organism: Agapanthus africanus (assembly GCA_030015575.1). Taxonomy (NCBI): domain Eukaryota; kingdom Viridiplantae; phylum Streptophyta; class Magnoliopsida; order Asparagales; family Amaryllidaceae; genus Agapanthus; species Agapanthus africanus. The sequence goes on from JASDDO010000029.1 coordinate 289,913,283, forward strand.
AAACATCACCAAAACACCACTCTCCTTTCATTAAAAATGTGCACGAGCTCGAGATCTACCCTTTGGACCAAGAAAGCTAGGATTTTGGCCACTAGGGGCAACTCAAGAATTTTCTTGAGTTGCCAATTGAGCTAATTACTGAACCATTATTTGAGTTTTAGCATTTCTTATACCCCATGTTTAGTTTAGAACCGATATTATGTGTTTGGATGGACTTTAAGGAAGACTTAGTTAGAGTTTGAGGAAATTGTGAATTGTAATGTTTAATTGAGCTTAGTAGATGATGCACAAACACCTTAGTGATGTTATTTTGGACCCTAACCTGAACTAGAAACCAGAATACAGATTCACGGAATCGATATCGGAAAATTGGTGAAATCTGTGGAAGTTTTATTGAATCTTCTTTCACCCGAGACAGCCTAAATTAAAATTGATTGGACAGTGGCATGTGCAGGCACCCAGGAAGCTACCACCAAGACCCTAGCCCCTAACTCCATGACCCGGCCGCCAATTAATTCCCTTTGGCCGCAATTTGCGGCCATACCTGCACCAAATTGAGTCGTTTTTGTTCCAGAGCTCCTACATGTATAGATTAGTCCCCTGGCATGTGTAGATTTGCCTAATTTGGCCTAGGGTGAAATCTGGAGCCTATTTTCTTAGTTATTGTTTTGGATTCATGTTTCCATATTGCGTATTTCTAATTCTGAATTTGCTTATGGTGTTTTACCTCGACTACCTGGCGTTTATAGGATGATATCGAGGGTTGTTGATGGTTTTGGAAGGCGTTGTCCATACGTTCTAACCTATAGACCATAGCGTATCGTTTTGGGGTTTCGTATGCCGTTTTAGTTTTGAATTGGTTTTGATACGCATTTGCAATACGTTAATGTGTAGGTACCCCATGAAGACTTCGGGACGACAAGCAATAGTGTGTTGACGTCGACAGATAAAGACACAAGGTGAGTATATTATATCTACGAGGGAAGTCGGGTGGATGGCGTATAGCACCCCCGCAGTCCGTAGTGATGTATACCAATACGTATACACACATATATTTATTATGTATTGTTTATGGTAATAATGGAATTATTGATGATAAGGATGTATTGGTTTAGTATAGTGTGAAACCCTAGAGTAGTTGTTGCACCCATATATACACGTACACATATACTTGCATACATTCTTTATTTTACCTGTGTGCACATGGAGGTGTGTATATCTACACATGGGTATGGGACTATGTGTTCATGTATGGGATTTAAGCATGATACGTGGGATTGTGATGAGTCGATGAGTATTGATTTAAGGCCGTAAGATCGGCGGTTGACAGAGTTTGTATTTGAGATGCGACATGATGGTTTTAGCTGGCCTTTGGGCATGTGTTTTACCCCGCATTCATATCTATATAGATGGTATCGATGGTACTGGACTTAGATTTGTACCCTAGATTATGTGATATTGACCCATACCCAGTTATTGGGATGCCGTACGACGATTTAACGTACGAGCTTTATATTGATGTTAGATCCGCACTCATGACTCGAGGATGTTATATGATATACTGTATCGTACATGATACTATTGAGGCGGGATCACCGACTATTGTATATATATGTGTGTATGTGTTTATATCGACTCAGATTTAGGTGGTTTTCATACCCCTCCCGATTGACATGATAGTTGGGTCCGTAGTTCGCATAGTAGGTGCAGACTAGACCCGAGTCATACCTATTTCAAAACTAACAAATCGGGGATATTTTATGGATAGGCAAAAGGGGTTCTGCGGATATTTTCAAATGTAGCATCTGTTCTTAAAACACCATAGGGTTCTACGGATATTTTCAAATGTAGCATCTGTTCTTAAAACACCGTAGACCTTATTTTACCAAAAACACCGATTCATCTTATTTCAAAAGGAAAGGCTGCATGATATAGTTATTGAGGTAGATTATTTACTGCTGCGTTGATTATTCGATTGCGCATATTCATATTATTTGCGTCGCATTACTTGTGCTTATTGCTATATTACCATCATGCTGTTAGGACACCAGCACCGTTATCGATGATGCGTATTTCCACGTACACTATTTGCCGGCTCACATACATCATCATCGATAATTGCCTTGCCACTACACTATAGTACTGTTGCATTCCTGATATGATCCTTGCATGGCATATTATACACTTATACCTGTACACATACATAGATGATTCTGACTTGATTACAGATTCGAGGACCGCAAGATATTCTTTAAAACTGATTCATTTTAAAAATAGCGGTTTCCCTCGACATATGCATATTACTATTCCATGTTGCATGACTTACTGATATGCTTACCTTCCTTTACATGTTGCATACATCATGTTTGATTATACGCATTGAGATATATTGTTTCCATGATATTTCTGGATTTGGAAACCGTGGGTATTTCAAAAAGAGAATATGTAATTGTTTGAAAACCTGGTTACCCTTGATATGATATTTCAGTGCATCCACCATGTGTTTTCTCGGTGCTAAGAGCGACATGTGAAACCCGATTCGAGGAGGCGGATGAGGCCGATTACGGATACATGGTGGACCCGGTATGGTACCCCGGGGCGAGAACGGTTTCGCTGTGTAGTATACGGTGAGCCTGGCAGAGGGACTACTACCTACTGGTGATTGGTTGGACCTGACGGTTATCCGGAGGATACCGACCAGAGTCGATAGATGGATATAGGCGTACTACTGGGGCCGAGGGCCGATTCCGCAGACAGAGCCCGTTATATGAAGATTTACGTGCCGATGCTGGGCAATGTTTTCATGATGTTTTCGAGTGTCGATGCTGGACACTCCGATTCCATGATTTTGACGTGTCGCGAGGGGCACAGGTGGTTTATATCCTCATATTTCTATGCATATGCTGATGATATTTACATGCATGATGGTTATTGTCATTGGGTGACGAGTGGACGGGATCCACGTACATGCAGCTTTGATTACCTTGATCATACCTCACATTTATGATATGCTATTACCTGAGGCACTGGCATGAGCACTTGGCACTACACTCATGTTTAGAGGTTACATTGCCAGTTTAGCATGCTGCAAACTTATTCATAGTGAGGTTTATATATATCTGATTGTATTGACCAAGGATTGGTCATACATTCGATCTCTGCTTGTAGATATTTTCTATTCATGAGTTTGCAACTCACCCCCGTTGTACCACAGTTCTTGCAGGTTTTGCCGTACAGATTCCATAGCGGCATTTATGGCACACTGCTTCCATATGGGTGACTTGCTTGGGTAGGAGGGTTCTTTTGTATCTGAACCGCCATTTTACCTGTACTATTCATTGTATCTAGAAATTCCATCAAGCAAAACTTGTATATTGTTTCAGACTTAGAAAGCAGTGATGTATTATTTCGACCTTAGAGTTGCGCTTGTAGTACTATAGTTTTCTGGCTGTTTTGAGTTTCTTTCTGGGTTTTGATCCTCGCCCTTTGGCGTTATATATTATTATTGCTTGCGTGGTTTTGACCGTCGATTGACGAAGAGCTAGCTCCCGCTTGGAGATGCCTTTTATCACTGCATTTATATGTTATTCTTTTTGTACCCCATTCGGGGCCAGTTTTTACAAAGGAAACTCTGCCGAAATTTTCAGAAAGGACTGTACATTTTAAAAGCGAATATTCGGCTTAGTTATTTAAAAGCTTTGATTTCAAAACATGTTTCTTTATTTATTAAAAAAACAGTTTTCTTTATTTTACTCCTTAAAATAGTTTTAGATTTCTGGGCTTTTGGTTTACTTGGATCAGATGGAGTCCTATAGACTTTATAGGATTCAAGGGCGAGTCATGCGCTCTTTCGGGTAGTGACAAAGTTGGTATCAGAGCGCTAGGTTAAGCTTGGTTCGAGTCTAAGTTTGACTATATGGAGCCTAGGGCGTTTATATATATACGGAACTTAGGCTTGACCTTTCGGGACATAGATTTAGTCGAGGGGGTATTATACCCGAACTTTTATAGCATAGGATGACCTTCAGTTGATAGAGTAGGTAGCTTGAGTAGAGAAATGTACCGTACGTATGTTCTGCGGCATACTTACGACACGCCACTCCGCTTAAGAAACCTTAGGATGTACATTTCCTTGCACAGTATTATATTCCTTCCTATGATCTATCCTTATCAATACTGGTTATGATTTTTGCTGCTACGATTGCACGGGAAGAGTGAGCTACGGCTCGAGTTGCGTCAGCATGAGCTCGTCATGGAAGAGAACTGACCAGGGCGTGATTCCAGAGATATACGATTGTATATAGTGGCGTCGTCTTATTGTGCTTTCGTACCATAAGCGTTTGACAGATCGCTGTTGCGAGATTTCTCTCATGTACCAGTCGGTAACAGAGGATTGAGCCACTGATAGAGGCCAACCAGGATGTGATGACCATTGATATATCGCTTATTCATGATGATTGAGGCGTTGTTCAGCGTACGGATGAATGAGCTAGTTGCTGCTGCAAATGACGAGATACTGTCCAGATGATTGGAGCTACTGCAGCTTGAGCATATACTTAAAGATATGATGGTGAGTCGCTAGTCACCGAGGATAAATGACTAGGTCATGTGCTTCGTTCGCTTACCCCAATGCGAGGTCATCAGGTAGATTGATTCCAGCTAGAGGTGACTTCACGCATATTCGTTGAGAGTCGATTGAGACAATCGAATGTCAGGAACCCATTTTCTAAGTTTAAAGTATTCAGAAAGACATGCAAGCGATTCTATGGACCCTCTAGAAGAATGAAACCCTAACTCGACATAATGACCGTGTGAAAGCCTTTAAACCTTAGGGTTTGCGGCAGTTCCTCGGCGCCATTAGTGAGGCTTGGGTTTGCCCTTCTACGGCTGGACCACCGATGCTATGGTATGTACTCAATACTATTAAACTGTACCCAAGGTGTTGAGCTCTTCGCGGATTATGAGGTTCTGAAGAGTCGATCGGATGGTTCGACATCTTTCGGATATTGTGATGGGACACTGTTTAGGGGACTCCATATACGAGTATAGCCATTGGAGCGTAGTCCATGCAGCCATGAGTAGACGAGTCTGAATCAGTCGACATTGGAGCAAGTGGAGTAAAGAGTCCGCACGAGATTTCGAAGAGATGACGTTCTACTACGCAGACATCAGAGATGGGATACGCACACTGAGGATGTATTTGGCTAGATATCTTCTACGGAGTGATGAAGATACCGAGTCCGTGATTTCGAGTCCGTATGAAAGACTTCGGATGGACCGTAGCCGACGACATTGCAGTGCGCAGATAGAGACGCGACGTCGGAATGAACGATGATACAAACAAGCGGGACAAGAAGTTCGTGCAAGATACAGACGAGCTGTTTCTGATCCCCGTTAAGATTAAAGGTCGGATATGCTTACAGAGGCGCTGGGATGCGACCATCTTCCGAGTAAATGCTGTACTGAGAATGCGGTTGTCCAGAGAGCGAGAAGAGAATGTGTATGAGTGACGGTCTCCGTACAGGTCGGCGTAGGCGAGATTGGAAGAGACCTTGAGCAGGATTCCTTCCAGTACACTGCTGCAATAAGATTGCACTAGGAGCAGATGTGTGATGTGCATTCAGAGGACCAGAGGTCGGCGCCAGAGATGTGCTGCTTCACGAGCGGTCATGAGGATTGACCGAGAGATGACCAGAGAAGTGCCAGAACGGAATCGTTCCCGTTAGCACACCTGACAGGACGATGAGCCGATGGATTGCGAGATTGGTAATCCATAAGAAAGATAAGGAACCAGAGGCAGAGGACGCCAGCCGCGAGCAAGAGGCAAGTATATATCTTGCGCCGCTAGCATTGGATGTACCGGCACCTTCTCGACTTTGAAGGAAGATATACCGATGGAGGTATTTATGATTTGTGATTTTGTGATTTGATTATCACGTATCCGTCATATTGGATTGTGGTATTTTGGGCGATCTAATTGCATGATTTAGTCTTGATGACCGAGTTCCATGATATTTGATTTTATGCACCATGGTTGCACTTACTGGGTATTTATACCTTGCGCATAGTTATTATTCTTGAGGTATTGATTGTGATTTCATGCCTATTTTATGCCGGTGATTTGATTTACGCTTCCAGCATAGTTTTCATGCACTTTTAGTGTTTTGATTTGATTTGTGCACGCTGATGCACACGGTTGTGAGATTTTCCATCGCGGTACACCTGAATTTGATTGAGCCGCATCATATCGTCGATTTTGACCCTGATATTGATGATTGATTCTTGCACTTCGTGGTTTTGATTGGACTTACGCATGTTCGGCGCTTGCTATTGGATTTGGTGATTTCGTGCGTATTGAGCACGCAGGGTTTAGATTTTCATTTGTGCACGATGGATGCACCGGTTTGGATTTTCGCGGAGGTGGGGGGCATGTTTTGAGATACGATTTTGGTGCACACCAGATGCACTAAATCGAGATTTTTCATGCATGTCAGATGCACCTGATTTGGCTGTCAGGCACACGCGTTGCCTTTGACAGATGCTTCGTGCACACCCGTTGCACCTAGATGTTTTGTGCACCTATAAGGCACATATATGGATTTTGATTTCCGTGCGCACCAGACAAACAGGATGGTGTTATGTGCATTTTGGGAATTATTCCTTTTAGAGCAGTAAATTTTTTTTATGATATGTAATATTCATTTTATACTGAGCAGGACTAGTCAGAGGACAGTACCTGGATATATTTTTGCGTGCATTGATAGTTATCGAAGGGATTTCCAAAAAGCGAGCTATAGTCTCAGTATATGTATACCTACGTGTCTGGTATGACACGAAACGTTTTAAAAACAAGGAAACCCTTCTAAATTGTTTTCAAAACGGCGACCTAAAAAGATTTGGCATGCATTTGCATCAGCTATTCACATTTATAGATTGGATGTCTACATGTATAGTTCTGATCTATATGATATTGGTTTTGTATTGGATTTGACATTTGTGTCTTTACCATGACTCCGATGATTGCGGGATGCTTGACGGAGTTTTGCTTTTGAGTTATCTGCTCAGTACTCATGCGCATGCATTGTGCTATGATGCGTTTCATGTATTGATGATTCGGAACCCCGTCGACTTGGATTTGTATCGAAATGTTTTAGTATTTGGGGGTTTAAATTTAAATTCGGGGACCGAATTTCTTTAAGGGGGTAGATTGTAACATTTCCAAATAATCAAATATTATTTTTGGGAATTTTTTATAATTTAATATTATTTTAATGAATATTTTAATATTTCGGTATAATTAAATACAAATAAATGGGAAAAATTTTGGAAAATTATAAAATAGGGTATTTTATGGAATTATGCCATTTTTGAGCTTTTATGATTTGTTATATGCTAAATTAGTGCTAATCGCAATTAAAAATCGCTAATCGGTTTTTAGCAATTTTGTGCAAAACATGCACATATCTTTCCTCTATACTTGTGCATTTCTACCATGGCTTTCCTCATGGGTTTACAATTCTAGTGAGAAGGATTTTAAAAGGAAAATTAAAATGGAAAGTAATATAATATGAGGGTTGGTGAGAGAGAGAGAGGGAGGTATGGGTTATTTTGATCAAGACTTAGCCATTTCCTCTTCAAGCATCACTCATTTCTCTTCCTCTCCCTCTTGTTGCTGCTGCTGCTGCTCCCTCTTCTCCCTCCCCTCTTCAAGCCCCAAATCACCTTAAAAACATCACCAAAACACCACTCTCCTTTCATTAAAAGTGTGCACGAGCTCGAGATCTACCCTTTGGACCAAGGAAGCTAGGATTTTGGCCACTAGGGGCAGCTCAAGAATTTTCTTGAGTTGCCAATTGAGATAATTACTGAACCATTAGTTGAGTTTTAGCATTTCTTATACCCCATGTTTAGTTTAGAACCGATATTATGTGTTTGGGTGGACTTAAGGAAGACTTAGTTAGAGTTTGAGGAAATTGTGAGTTGTAATGTGAAATTGAGCTTAATATGTAAGTCCATGCTACCTCTCCCGGTACTTTCGGGCATGCGGAATATGGTGAAAAACGATTTTTTTTCTAGAGGTGGTAACATGGACTTAAAACCGGATCTTTGTTAAACTACTAACTAACAACCAAACAAGAGTTTACCTACTCGTTTAGGGGGGATACCTTTCTCGAACTCCTTCGTTTTCAACTTCTCCCGGTGTTCGAATCGTCCTCACCTCGTCGTCTTCTAGCGTCGAAGATGGATCCACCCGAAAGCTTCTACCTTTGGCTTGTTCTTCGGACTTTGAAGAAACTAGATCACTTGGCCTGCTAGGCCTTGTGAACTAGAATGAGTAGAGGAATGTTTTGGAGTCTTTTTATCTCTAAGGCAATGAGTCTCAACACATGAGAATGGTTTGCCTTGAGGTAGAGAGAGCAAGAGGAAGGGGGAGAGCTTGAGAATGAGAGAGCTCAAGAGAGAGAAAACTAAATGAAAGAATGAATCATACTCATCTCATTCTCATCTCTCATAATCCATAAGCATCATTAGCTATCATGATGAATCAAGTATTATGTGATGGTTATCATATCACAAAAGGCAATATCATTTCATGCATTAAATGCAATGTGTGAACAAATAAGCAAGCTAAAAGTCTTTGCATGAAATGATAGCCATAGTAATGATGGTGGTCAACAAGTCCAACCTAGTCAACCGATCAACCTAGTCAACAAGTCAACAAGGTCAAGCTTTCAACCCAACCATGACACAATAATACCTAATTATCATTAACCATATTTCAAATTCTCATTAGGGTTAAGTAAAGCCAATAGTCAACAGTCAACAACCCCAATGAGAATTCTCTGTCTCTGTCTCTCTCTGTCAACTGTGCATACACACCCGCATCCGCGTTCCGAAGAACACGAATACAAACGAGATAAAACCAATCCAACACGTACACTAGGATCTGGCTTAAACCAAAGCCCGCTAGTGTTAACTGTCCAGATACTAAACGTGCACAAGTGCACGGATGTAACCGAACCCTGTCGCAAAACCATGCGACCTGTCGCAAAACCATGCGACCTCTACTCTTTTGCCTAAAGGCGAATAGCTTTCTGTGTGGGACTCTAAAGACTCAACACTACGCTGGCAGTGGGTTTAACTGTTGGATATATGTATGCCCTAGAGGCCATTATATGATAGTGGATGTATCTATACATGTATATATATTCAGTATGCATTCTTGCTCGACATGATAGTATGCTATCTGGTTCTTCTTTATCTGACATGTTGATTTGATCATGCTTATTATTCACTCATACAAGCTGATAAAGCCCTGAGGATATTGGCTTGACTACTCTGATTATGATGGAGATCATACTAGTGGGACATCTGTAGTCTGTAAGCATATCCTGGAAAGTCCCTAGTCGTAGGTATATCGAGACGGGGCATTGATATACCAGAGTAGACTAGCGTATATGATACTAGACCCATACGATGGGCGATGGATGTTCGCACATTCATCGATGTTTGACATCAAGATCATATACGGGTGCTCAGTGCTGACTGGATACACTGGACGGACTCACCGAGAACTCCTATATGGAATTATATCTATTGTCGGATAGCAGTTCTCAGGTGACACTGGTACAGGTTAGTCTGTAGACCCGAGATTGTCATAGAGTCTTATGTGTTCTCCCACTGTATTTTGATTGCCACCCTACCACGGCTCTACTGAGTCGTGCAAACAGGTGGCCGTTGGGTACAGTCCCGAGACACACGAAGGCAATGAGTGATAGGAGGGGTTTCGTTTCTCCCGGTATTGGGAGTTGATGTTGTACTGTGCCCGACTGGTTATATCAGTAAGTCCCTGGCCAGGGCTGCTGAGATTTGCTGATAGGTGTTATCAGTAGTTTCTCGATCTGTTATAGACCATTCACCGGCACGACTTGTTGAGTTATTAGGGTCGACAAGACGATCCGTAGGCACAATATGCAGCATATCTGATGAACAGACCGGACTGTACGGTAGTGTTGCCGGATGGCTCGACGGGAGTTGTAGCAGGTTCGCTTGTTTTCTTCTGATCGCTCGATACCCGGGTGGCCGCTACGTTTAGATGACCGCTTGCGGTTTGGGGGTACCTGATATGATCATCACCCTCTTCCGGCGTATTGACGAGTCTTAGAGTCCCACAAAGGAGTTACCCAGTCCAGGCGAAACGTTGTGGTGTGCGTATGCGATATGCGCATGCACCCGATTAAAATGTGCGTATATGATACCGAACATTGATCGGGTGGCCTGCTTTTGGTAGGGTCGTATGAGATATGACCGGATTGATAAATTAAGTGTTGATTTATCATCTAACCATTAGTTTTCTCACTTGAAACCTTTCTAGGGTTTGATGGATGTATGCATGCATGCATGCATGTGTTTCTTTCTTTCATTCTAGTTTCATGCACATGTGGATGTGCATACATGCATACATACATACACCCATCCATCATGGTTGTTAGCATATGGAAATGGTGGCAATGTAAGACTCACACCATGGATTAAATAATGGATTATTATTTAATTTTGGTTTTAAAACAAAATGAAAAGAAAAGGATAATCATTCTAGCTTCTACATTCTTCTTCAAACCTAACCAAGCTCAACTACCACTAACCTAGGATTATCCTTCTCTTTATCATTTAAAACCCAAGTTAAATTAACTCTCCATCATTTAATCATGGTTGAATGCAAGAAGGAAATAAATATATATAGTGATATATTTCATTTTCTTTTTCAACTAAGGATTATTTTTTCACCTCTTGTTAAAAATAGCCACCATCTTCATCCTCCTTCACCTTTTTCCTCTCTAGTTTTTTCTAGTGAGTTAAATACAATTAAAGAAAGGTTTTTGAAGTGAGATCCTTAGCCACAACATCATTCTACTCAAGTCTAGCCAACTTGATTAGAGTGTTCTCTTTGCTTTTCCAAAGTTGCAAGCTTGGACGGGAAATTTCGGGTGGATCGTCGTGGACGAAAGAGGACTACAAGTAGACCTTCTTCCAACACCCTAGAGATCAAGGAGTCAAGCAAAAGGGGAGCTACAAAGGTTATAGCCTTGAAACCCTAATTTTTATTAGCTTAAAGTTTCGTAACCCTAATTTTCTAGGATCGATTCCTTTGCGTGTTTGTTTAGCACCTTAAAAATACATACTTTGAGAGATGTGATGCTTCAAAACTCTTAATAGGATGCTAGGCAATCCTTACATTGGTATCAGAGCCAACCTAGAACATTAGGCGACCCTTTTACAAAGTCAAAACTCCGATTGAACCGAAATACGGTTTTTGGGTGCTCTTTGGAAATTTTCTAAAAATTGACATTTTTCAGAATTAAAAATTTGTAAAAAATACAGCAGGAAAAATTAAGGATTACGGTACAAAAATTATTCCATGAACTGTGATTGTTGCCGCGGAAACGCGGCCTAAGCTTGCTTAGGTCGCGTTTCCACGACCGTATGTATTAATTGTTGGATAATTTTTTTATAGTAATTCATTAATCTGCTTGTATATTTTTTTTGGATATTTTTAATCTGTATTTAGTTTTGAAAAATTCTTGAGATGATTTTGGACCCGTCGATTCGATCGGAATTTTCTTTTCATGGCTTTTCCGGGTAAATTAGAAAGTATTGAAGTGTTTGAACGAATATCATTTGCTCACTATTCATGGGGTTTAAATAAATTGAAAATACGTGCAAGTCTTTTTGTGGTGGTCCCTCTAGAAGACAACAGACCTTAACTCGATTATGTGATCGTCTTGAACTGCCCTTTGAACCTTAGGGTTTGGGGCAGTACGGCGTGCCACATGTGAGGCGTTGGCTTGACCCTTCTACGGCTGGACCGCTACTACTGTGTCACACTCCAGGTGTTTGAACTCTGCTCAAGTGTTGGGTTTTAGTGAATCCTGGGTATTTGATCGTTCATTCGAAAACTTCGATACTGTCTGTTTATCCGGAATGTGATGCAATGTATGGAATTCATATTACTAGACATGAAATACGGAATATGTGATATTTTGCATTTGCGATGTCTAAAGAGAATGTGGATTCCAGATATTGCAGTTTTACACTTTCTTTTCTGTGATCGTAAGTGTAGTATGTAGTGGTATTGCCGATTGTCGTTGCTATACGTCGACGACAATCGGTGTATGCATACTTACTTACGTTGATGATATGAGATATGATGTGCAGGATTGTCGCAATCGAATAGCCGGGGGGTTTTATGTGAGATGAGAGTTTTATATTTTCATTCATGTAAATTCAAATGTAATGTAATATTCTTTTATTTGGGGCACTTCCGGGTTGAGGTTGCTGCCACCTGTGTTGTATATTATTTACTTTTCCACATTAGGATGGACCCAAGGAGGGGAGCACAGGTGACCGGGTTCTGGGGTTCAGTAGGAGGCCATCTCGAGGAGTCGAGACCGGGTCACCTAAACTCCAGGATTGGTAGGGTCACTTGCCGCTCTCATAGGGGTCCAGGGTGTGGGCTTGGCTATTCATCGCGACTGTGGAATCCGTATTTTCTATTCTGGCTATACTAAATACGGACGTCCTAGTATATCCCACGTTATATCTATATTTCTGCTGCCTGTGTTCTGTGATATCTGAGATGAATGACATATTATATATATGATATATAGTAGACGTTGCTTATGTTTTACACTCGCGCTAGTCCCGTCCCGGTATGTCGTTAGTTATGTAACCTAACGGTGCATAACGGAACATTGCGGTGAATGCGGATGGCATAAGCGTACGTGTTATTTTCGTTTCTTTTCTGTGATTGGCTTAAGGACTTAAATGATAGGATTGCATTAATGTGATTAATGTAAAGAAAATAAACCTAAAAAGATGTTGTAGAATCGGGTTTGAAAACCACTCGGCTATTTATGAAAAAGCTATATTTCAAAACGGCGGAGCTTAAGCCACTCCTTTTGAAAACTATTTGATTCTACAACGATATCAAGCTCGAAGCGTTAAAGATTTTCTTAAAAATCATCCGCAACCCTCCGTCATTTTAGGAAGTAGAGTACTTAGTATTCGTGCTACGTTTGTTGACCTTAGCCAAGGCGTAGTGTACGGTAGCTAAGTGATGTCTTTCTACAAATGTATATGATGCAGATTAGTTAGGACGAGTATATGACTTTGTTGACCTTAGCCAAGGGTCATATAAGCGGGTCTAACTAATCAAGAAATGACGGGATGAGCTTGACTAGTACTCGTGATTTGTTGACCTTAGCCAAGATCACGAGTATTAGAGGTAAAAACCACATCGGGAATTTCAATAGTTGAAATTTGCAAAGAGATTGCATACCTTCCATGTGATGGTTGGATCCCGATCCCACTGTGGGCAATAGTTGCTCCTAGGAGAGTTTTACAGTTTACAATTAGCTAACTCATTAGGTGTCTAGAAAGGTGTTAACGGGGCTCCGCCTCTGGGAAAACGAGGTTTACTCTAATTAGGTCCGTGCGAAATCACGGGGAACCTCCCTCAAGTACCGACACTGGCCTGGCTGAACGGTTAGCGAAGTTGTAGACTGTAATTAATCCTGGATAGTTTTTCTTTTTAAGATTTGAAAGAAAAACTCGATAAAAGCAGTAGGAAACATCGATTAGACAAGATAAATAACCAATCTAATCTATGCAAGAGCTTTCGCTGAGTGTATTCTTTTCTCTCTCTTAATGGCAGATACCCATGACTGGACTCAAGCTTCTACTAGATAAAAACAAACTGAATGGGACCAACTATAAAGACTGGCTAAGGAATCTGAAAATCGTCTTGACTTATGATAAAGTATCATATGTCCTCACGGCTTCAGCCCCGCCCGTCCCTGGTCCAAAATCCTCAGGTGCGGACATTGAAGTCCGCAAGACATGGGATGCTGATTGTACCACGGCCAAATGCCTCGCACTTGCATCGATGGACAACACACATCAAAAGTAGCACGAGGACATGGACATTCATGGTATATTTCTCCATACAAAGGAGTTGTATGGGGAGCAATCCCGCGTATTGAGATACGAAGCATCAAAGAAATCGTTTCAGATGCGGATGGCCCCTGGCACACCAGTAGGAGACCATGTTCTGAAGATGATAGCTCTTATAGAAGAGCTTGAGGACCTTGGATGGACGATGGACAATGAACAATATATAGATATTATTCTACAGTCCCTGCCCTCCACCTTTGCTCAGTTCATAGTGAACTTCAACATGCATGGCATGGAGAAGGAACTCCCTGAACTCCTTAATATGTTAAGGAGTGCAGAGAGCACTATGAAGTTAGCAAGAACTCCCGTTATGACTATTGGACAGTCTTCCTCTTCTCGCCCGAAAGTTAAGGCCAAGGGAAAGAACAAGAAGAAACCCACTAATCCTAAGGGCGGAGTTAAAAAGGTGAAGGGAAAGGGAAAATCCAAGGCAGGAGACTCGGGGAAGGGCGAATGTTTTCATTGCCACAAGACAGGACATTGGAAGCGCAATTGCACAGAGTACTTAAGTCTCAAGAAGAAGCATGGTGATGCTTCTGCTTCAGGTGCGTTTGTGACTGAAAACTGTTTTTCTATAAACTCTGCTTCCTGGGTATTGGATACCGGTTCAGGTTCTCACATTTGCAATTCTATGCAGGGGCTGAGAAATAGCAAGGCTTTGAGGACAGGTGACCATACTCTCCGCGTTGGAAATGGTTCCAATGTACATACAGTCGCAGTGGGAGAGTATCACTTGGGGTTGCCTTCTGGATGTATTTTGGTTTTAAATCCATGTTATTTTGTACCAAGTATGCTATGTAATATAATATCTGTTTCTTTGTTGGACAATGAAGGATATAATTTTGTATTGCAGAACAATGTTATGAACATTCACCTGAATCAAATGTTGGTTGAGTATGGTACACTTAACAACGGAATATATGTCCTAAATCAACACACAGTTTTCAGTATACAACACACTAATAAAAGAAAACTTTCAGAATTAAATGAAACTTTTCTTTGGCACTGTAGACTTGGTCATATTAACGAAACAAGACTAAACAAATTACATAAAGATGGAAATTTAAATTCTTTTGAATATAAATCTTATGCGACTTGCCAGTCTTGTATCAAAGGTAAAATGACCAAAACTCCATTTACTGGACACGGAGAAAGAGCTACTCAGCTCCTAGACCTCATACATAGTGATGTATGTGGGCCAATGTCTACACAGGCTAGAGGCGGTTTTTCGTACTTCATTACATTCACTGATGATTTCTCAAGATTCGGTCATGTATTTTTATTAAAGCACAAGTCCGAAGCTTTCGAGAAATTCATTGAATATAAACAAGAAGTAGAAAAACAAACCGGCTTGAGTATCAAGATGCTTCGATCAGATTGAGGTGGGGAGTATCTCAGTACAGAATTTGCAAACTTCCTAAAAGAGAATGGGATTCTCTCTCAACTCACTCCTCCTTATACACCACAGCACAACGGTGTGTCAGAAAGACGGAATAGGACCCTATTAGATATGGTCCGGTCCATGATGAGTGACGCTGAGTTACCGGTCTCGTTTTGGGGGCATGCATTGGAGACTGCAGCGTTTCTGCTAAACAGGGTTCCAACCAAAACCGTGTCTACCACTCCATATGAGATATGGCATGGGAAGAGACCATCTCTTAAGAGAATAAAGATTTGGGGTTGCCCGGCGTATGTTAAAAAGCAGAATCCGGATAAACTCGAGACACGGTCTGTCATGTGTAATTTTGTAGGATATCCAAAGAATTCTTATGGATATCTATTCTACCACAAAGAGGAACAAAAAGTGTTTGTTTCTCAACATGCCACATTCTTAGAAAATGAGTTTTTCACAGACAAAGATGATGGCAAGGTAGTGGATCTAGAAGAGGTTCTAGAGACACAAACTACAAATGACGATTTGGTTGAACCAACTGTTGCAGCAGAAACTCAAGAACCTCGGCCACTCCGTAGGTCTGGTAGGACTTCTCGCCCACCGGAGAGGTACTACAGTTTCCTCATTGATCGTAACGGAGAAGATTGCATCATGGATGATGATGATCCTACCAGTTTTCAGTAAGCTATCACGAGTAGAGACTCTGTGAAGTGGCTGGATGCTATAAGATCTGAAATGGAGTCTATGTACACCAACAAAGTGTGGACTTTGGAGGTTGTACCCCCTGGGGTAAAACCAGTGGGGTGCAAATGGATCTTTAAAAGAAAGATTGGTGTAGATGTGCAGGTGGAGACCTATAAGGCAAGACTTGTGGCGAAGGGTTTTCGTCAAAGACCAGGTTTGGACTATGACGAAACTTTTTCTCCCGTAGCCATGCTTAAATCCATTCGGATCATACTTGCTATTGCTGCTCACTACGACTATGAAATCTGGCAGATGGACGTCAAAACCGCATTACTGAATGGAAATTTAGAAGAATGCGTTTATATGGATCAGCCAGAGGGCTTCATTGACAATGGGAGCAACGGGAAAGCATGTAAATTGCTTAAATCCATATATGGGTTAAAGTAGGCATCACGGACTTGGAACATCTGTTTCGATGATGTCATCAAAGAGTTTGATTTCATCAAAAATCCAGATGAGCCTTGTGTTTATACGAAGGCTGTAGGAGGAGCTGTCACATCCCTTGTATTGTACGTGGATGATATTCTTCTGATAGGAAATGATATTCCAATGCTACAGTCGGTCAAATCTTTCTTATCACTGAGGTTCTCCATGAAGGACCTGGGTGATGCCACATACATTCTGGGCATAAGGATCTATCGGGATAGATCCAAAAGGTTATTGGGATTGTCCCAAACCAGGTACATTGACACCATCCTAAAAAGGTTTAGTATGGAAGACTCCAAGCGGGGTGCCTTACCCGTTTTCCATGGGGTCACTTTCTCTAAGGATTCTTGCCCAAAGACCGATGAAGAGAGAGCTCGCATGAGTATTATACCCTATGCTTCGGCAGTAGGGTCTATAATGTATGCGATGTTATGTACACGCACAGATGTAGCTTATGCACTTAGTGTTGTAAGCAGGTATCAATCCAACCCAGGGGAGAATCACTGGACAGCTGTGAAGAACATTCTTCAGTACTTGCGAAGGACTAAAGAATTGCTCTTGGTGTATGGTAATGGAGATCTCCAAATGGAGGCCTTTACCGATTCGAGCTTCCAGAGCGATAAGGACAACAGCAAATCTATCTCTGGGTTTGTATTTAACCTCAATGGAGGGGCGGTGAGTTGGAAGAGTTCCAAACAAGATACCGTTGCAGACTCTACGATGGAAGCTGAGTACATTGCTGCAAATGATGCCGCCAAGGAAGCCGTCTGGATGAAGAAGTTCGTCTCGGAGCTCGGAGTAGTTCCAACCATTATTGATCCAATACCTTTGTATTGTGACAATAATGGGGCTATGGCGTTAGCCAAGGAGCCCAGATCCCATCAGCGGTCCAGACACATCCTGAGACGTTTTCACTTGATCCGGGAGATTGTAGATCGCCGCGAGATCGAGATTAGGAGAGTAGATACAAAGAATAACGCCGCGGATCCATTCACCAAGGCCCTCCCTCAGCCCCAGCATGAGCGACTTTTTGAGATGTTGGGTATGAGATACGCCAATAACTGGCCTTAGTGCAAGTGGGAGATTGTTGGATATATGTATGCCCTAGAGGCCATTATATGATAGTGGATGTATCTATACATGTATATATATTCAGTATGCATTCTTGCTCGACATGATAGTATGCTATCTGGTTCTTCTTTATCTGACATGTTGATTTGATCATGCTTATTATTCACCCATACATGCTGACAAAGCCCTGAGGATATTGGCTTGACTACTCTGATTATGATGGAGATCATACTAGTGGGACATCTGTAGTCTATAAGCATATCCTGGAAAGTCCCTAGTCGTAGGTATATCGAGACGGGGCATTGATATACCAGAGTAGACTAGCGTATATGATACTAGACCCATACGATGGGCGATGGATGTTCCCACATTCATCGATGTTTGACATCAAGATCATATACGGGTGCTCAGTGCTGACTGGGTACACTGGACGGACTCACCGAGAACTCCTATATGGAATTATATCTATTGTCGGATAGCAGTTCTCAGGTGACACTGGTACAGGTTAGTCTGTAGACCCGAGATCGTCATAGAGTCTTGTGTGTTCTCCCACTGTATTTTGATTGCCACCCTACCACGGCTCTACTGAGTCATGCAAACAGGTGGCCGTTGTGTACAGTCCCGAGACACATGAAGGCAATGAGCGATAGGAGGGGTTTCATCTCTCCCGGTATTGGGAGTTGATGCTGTACTGTGCCCGACTGGTTATATCAGTAAGTCCCTGGCCAGGGCTGCTGGATTTGCTGATAGGTGTTATCAGTAGTTTCTCGATCTGTTATAGACCATTCACCGGCACGACTTGTTGAGTTATTAAGGTCGACATGACCATCCCTAGGCTCAATATGCAGAATATCTGATGAACAGACCGGACTGTACGGTAGTGTTGCCGGATGGCTCGACGGGAGTTGTAGCAGGTTCGCTTGTTTTCTTCTGATCGCTTGATACCCGGGTGGCCGTTACGTTTAGCTGACCGCTTACGGTTTGGGGTACCTGATATGATCATCACCCTCTGCCGGCGTATTGATGATTCTCAAAGTCCCACAAAGGAGTTACCCAGTCCAGGCGAAACGTTGTGGTGCGCGTATGCGATATGCGCATGCACCCGATTAAAATGTGCGTATAGGATACCGAACATTGATCGGGTAGCCTGCTTTTGGTGGGGTCGTATGAGATATGACCGGATTGATAAATTTAGTGTTGATTTATCATCTAACCATTAGTTTTCTCACTTGAAACCTTTCTAGGGTTTGATGGATGTATGCATGCATGCATGCATGTGTTTCTTTCTTTCATTCTAGTTTCATGCACATGTGGATGTGCATGCATACATACATACACCCATCCATCATGGTTGTTAGCATATGGAAATGGTGGCAATGTAAGACTCACACCATGGATTAAATAATGGATTATTATTTAATTTTGGTTTTAAAACAATATGAAAAGAAAAGGATAATCATTCTAGCTTCTACATTCTTCTTCTAACCTAACCAAGCTCAACTACCACTAACCTAGGATTATCCTTCTCTTTATCATTTAAAACCCAAGTTAAATTAACTCTCCATCATTTAATCATGGTTGAATGCAAGAAGGAAATAAATATATATAGTGATATATTTCATTTTCTTTTTCAACTAAGGATTATTTTTTCACCTCTTGTTAAAAATATCCACCATCTTCATCCTCCTTCACCTTTTTCCTCTCTAGTTTTTTCTAGTGAGTTAAACACAATTAAAGAAAGGTTTTTGAAGTGAGATCCTTAGCCACAACATCATTCTACTCGAGTCTAGCCAACTTGATTAGAGTGTTCTCTTTGCTTTTCCAAAGTTGCAAGCTTGGACGGGAAACTTCGGGTGGCTCGTCGTGGACGAAAGAGGACTACAAGTAGACCTTCTTCCAACACCCTAGAGATCAAGGAGAAGGGGAGCTACAAAGGTTGTAGCC
The DNA here is from genome assembly GCA_030015575.1 of Agapanthus africanus. Taxonomy (NCBI): domain Eukaryota; kingdom Viridiplantae; phylum Streptophyta; class Magnoliopsida; order Asparagales; family Amaryllidaceae; genus Agapanthus; species Agapanthus africanus. Next base: position 289,932,874 of record JASDDO010000029.1, read on the forward strand.
TTCAAACCCTAATTTTTATTAGCTTAAAGTTTCGTAACCCTAATTTTCTAGGATTGATTCCTTTCCGTGTTTGTTTAGCACCTTAAAAATACATACTTTGAGACATGTGATGCTTCAAAACTCTTCATAGGGTGCTAGGCAATCCTTACATTAACCACAGACCGCAAGCGGCACTAGCTGTGCGTAACGGTCCCCAGGTAGATGCCGACAAGAAGACTGACGAGGCGAAACCCATCTGAACTCCTACTGAGCCTGAATGTGACATTCTCCGTACAGTCCGGTCTGTTCGTCTGATACATCGCATGGCGGGCCTAGGGGGTGGTAAACGTCAGTCCCCTAATAGCGGTACAAGTCGTGTTAGAGCGAAGCCCAAAACACCCTGAGATAACACTGGAAGCCTACCAGTATATCTCGTTTGCCCTGGCCAGGGACTACTCGTGTAATGGCTCTCCTAGACACAGCGCGATGTCAACCCCCAATACCGGGAGAGATGAATCCTGTCTAACCGTCACTGCCTCCAAGTGCTTCGGGACTGCACCCAACTACTACCTGTTTGCACGACTCCTTTGAGCCGTGGTAGGGTAGTAACCAAAGTACAGTGGGAACACACTCGAGGCGAAGTGACAGTGTCAAGTCAGCGGACTAAGCTGTACTCATGTCACCTAGGAACTGATAACTGACGATAGGCATAATACCAACTAGTCAGTTCCCGAAGAGTCCTGTCCAGTGTACTCGTAACCTAACGAGCACCCGCATACTATCTCAAGTACGACGTACTGACGGCTGTGGGACAGACCGTCTCCCACACTGGGATGAGAAGCGCATGCGCTAGTCTACTCCGGAGTATCGATGCCCTGTCTCGATAGTCCTGCGACTAGGGACCTGCATAAGGATGTCCTTATAGATTACCCAGCCCCCACTAGTGTGACTGTCATCACAACGCTGGTAATCAAGCAAAGATCCTAAGGGCTCCACTAATGTATAAAGGTGATATACTAAAATAAACGCATGTACACATTGAAGTAGAAACAAACCAAGTAGCATACTACTATTTTGAGCAAGATTGTATATACAAGGTGAATATCCCAAGCTTCCATTAAGTAATATACAAACTAGTATGATACAGTAATGGCCTCTAGGGCATATACACTAACAATCTCCCACTTGCACTAAGGCCATGTGCTGGCGTATCGAAGACCTATCATCTCAATCAACCGCTCGAACTGAGTCTGGGGCAAGGCCTTGGTGAATGGATCTGCAGTGTTATCTTCTGAAGTAACCCTCCGTACCTCGATCTCCAGGCGATCCACGATCTTCCTGATCAGGTGATACCGCCTCAAGATGTGTTTGGATTTCTGATGGGACCTGGGTTCTTTTGCTAAAGCTATAGCCCCGTTGTTGTCACAATACAGAGGTATTGGATCAACAATGGACGGAATCACATGAAGTTCTTTCAAGAACTTTCTCATCCAGACGACTTCTTTTGCCGCATCAGATGCAGTGATGTATTCCGCTTCCATCGTCGAGTCTGCAACGGTTTCCTGTTTGGAACTCTTCCAACACACCGCCCCTCCATTGAGGGTAAAGACAAAACCCGACATGGACTTGGAATCATCCTTGTCACTCTGGAAGCTGGAGTCAGCAAAGGCCTCGATCTGGAGGTCTTTTCCGCCATACACCAAGAACATCTCCTTAGTCCTTCTTAGGTACTTGAGAATGTTCTTTACTGCTATCCAGTGTTTCTCCCCAGGGTTTGACTGATACCGGCTTACCACACTCAGTGCATAAGCTACATCCGGTCTGGTACACAACATCGCATACATTATAGAGCCTACCGCAGAAGCGTAGGGTATAATAGACATGCGATCCCACTCCAAATCAGTCTTGGGAGACATCTCTTTAGAGAGGGTGATCCCGTGACAAGCCGGTAGGTTACCGCGCTTGGAATCTTCCATACTGAATCTCTTCAGTATGGTGTCGATATACCTGGACTGTGAAAGTCCTAATATCCTCTTGGATCTATCACGATGGATCCGGATCCCCAGGATGTATGAGGCATCACCTAGGTCTTTCATGGAGAACCTGTGCGACAAGAACCCCTTGACAGATTGTAGCATAGGAATGTCATTTCCTATTAAGAGAATGTCATCCACGTATAAAACGAGGAATACTACAGTTCTCTCTACAAATCTACTATAGATGCATGGTTCATCTGGATTTTTGATAAAGCCAAATTCTTTGACCGTCTCATCAAAGCAGATGTTCCAACTCCGCGATGCCTGCTTTAGTCCATAGATGGACTTAAGCAACTTGCACACCTTTCCGCTGCTCCCACTCTGAATGAATCCCCCTGGCTGGTCCATATAGACACACTCCTCTAAATTTCCCTTTAGAAAAGCGGTCTTTACGTCCATCTGCCAAATCTCATAATCGTGGAAGGCAGCAATGGCAAGAAGGATCCGAATGGATTTCAGCATAGCCACTGGAGAAAAGGTTTCATCATAGTCCAAACCAGGTCTTTGACGAAAACCCTTTGCTACAAGTCTAGCTTTATAGGTCTCAACCTGTCCATCTACACCAATCTTCCTTTTGAAGATCCACTTGCATCCTATGGGTTTTACCCCGTCTGGAGCAATGTCCAACGTCCATACTTTGTTGGTGTATATGGACTCCATTTCGGTCCGCATTGCATCCAGCCATTTTACCGAGTCAACGCTCTGAACGACCTGCTGGAAGCTAGTAGGGTCATTATAATCTATGATGCAATCCTCTCTATCCCCGTCTATGAGAAAACCGTAGTATCTCTCGGGCGGATGAGACTGCCTACTACTCTTGCGGAGCGGCGTAGGAATGTCCTGTTCTTTTGAAACTACTGGCTCTTCCAAGCTTTCAGTAATAGCTTGTGGTTCTGGAATTTCTTCCAGTTCTATTGCGCTCCCACTTATCTGGGTTTCCAAAAACTCAGTTTCCAAGAAGCGGGGATGTTGAGAAACAAAAACTTTTTGTTCTTCAGCGGAATAGAAAAGATACCCCCTGGAGTTCTTTGGGTATCCCACAAACTTACACTGTACTGAACGTGCCTCGAGCTTGTCCGCATGCTGCTTTTTTACAAAAGCTGGACATCCCCATATCTTAAGATACTTAAGACAGGGTTTCTTCCCACTCCACATCTGATATGGGGTGGTAGGCACAGTCTTGGTTGGGGCCTTGTTCAAAAGATATGCAGCTGCTTCTAGTGCATAACCCCAGAAAGATCGCGGTAACTCAGCCTTGCTCATCATGGAACGAACCATATCCAATAGGGTTCGATTCCTCCTTTCAGATACACCGTTATGTTGCGGAGTGTATGGTGGAGTACGCTGAGAGGGAATTCCATTCTCTTTTAAATAGTCCAGGAACTCGGCACTCAAGTATTCACCACCTCGATCCGATCTTAGAATCTTAATACTTTTGCCTGTTTGTTTTTCAACTTCATTCTTGTATTCTCGAAATTTCTCAAAGGCCTCGGATTTGTGCTTCATTAAGAAGACATGTCCATACCTAGAGAAATCATCTGTGAAAGTAATGATGTATGAAAAACCGCTTCGCGCATGTGTAGACATTGGACCACACACGTCGCTGTGTATGAGTCCCAAGAGCTCGCTCACTCTTACTCCGTGTCCAGTGAACGGAGTCTTTGTCATCTTTCCCATGAGACAAGATTCACAAGTGGCATAAAACTGATACTCGAACGGATCCAAGTATCCTTCTTTATGTAACATAGTCAACCGTGTCTCATTGATGTGACCCAGTCTACAATGCCATAAGAAAGCCTGATTTATATCTGGAGACTTTCTTTTGTGTGTATTCTGGACATTGAAAATCTGTGGTTGGTTTAACACGTATATACCATTGCTCAGTGTACCTGACCCAATCAGAACTTGATTAAGGTGAATGTTTACAACATTACTTACAAACGCAAATTCATAACCTTCTTTAGAAACCAAAGATACAGAAATGATATTACAAGTTGCGTTGGGTACAAAAAAGCAATTGCGCAAAACCAAAACATGTCCATCTGTCATTCCCAGGTGATAGTCCCCCACGGCCTTAGCATCCATGCTAGCTCCGTTCGCAACTTTGAGGGTCATGTCACCTGCCTTCAAAAACCTACGGTTTCTCAACGCTTGCAAAGAATTACAGATATGAGATCCTGATCCGGTATCCAATACCCAGGAAGTAGAGTTTATAGAAAGACAGTTTTCAATAACATACACACCTGAAGCTGAAGCCGCAACCTGCTTCAGTTCCTGTGTCCTGTCTTTCCAAGCCCTGCAATCTTTCTTCCAGTGTCCACTCTTATGACAATAGAAGCACTCTTCTTTACCCACAAGCTTCCCCGCTAACTTTGTTGCCTTTGTCTTTCCCTTCGTATCCACTTTACTAACACCGCCCCTTGGTTTGGCGGGGGCTTTCTTCTTCTTTCCCTTAGCTTTCGCCTTGGACCTAGAAGAAGAAGATCCTCCTACAAACAAAGTGGATGTTTCCCTACCTTTCTGTAGGGTGCCCTCTGCGCTCCTCAGCATGTTGAGGAGTTCTGAAAGTTCAACTTCCTTTTCTTGTAAGTTGAAGTTCAGTATAAACCGGGCGTAAGTGGAAGGAAGGGACTGGAGAATCAAGTCTGTATAGAGCTCACTCTCCAACGTGGTCCCAAGTTCTGCGAGCTCCTCAATGTAGCCAATCATCTTAAGCACGTGTTCCGCTACCGATGATCCGACGGCCAATCTTGCCGAAAATAACTTCTTCGGCACTTCGTACCTTGCGATACGAGACTGCTCTCCATACAGTTCTTTTGTATGGAGAAATATGGATTCTATGTCCATATTCTCGTGCCTCCTCTGATATTCGTTTTCCATAGAGGCAAGCACGAGGCACTTGGCCTTCGCGCAATCAATCTCCCAAGTCTTACGGATTTCCTTATCCGCGATGCTGGAGGTGGGACCTGGGATGGGGGGAGCTTTGGTGGTAAGAAGATACCCCAGCTTGTCGTAAGTGATTGCCATTTTGACATTCCTGAGCCAATCTTTGTAGTTTGGCCCTGTCGGTATGTTTTTATCTAGAAGTAACTTAAGTCCAGTCATGTCGATTGGTCGCTGCAATTAGGAGAGAGAGAAGAAACACTCAGCATGATGCTCTTGCAAGTTTAGAATGGTTTTTAGTTTGTCAAAACAGGATGGCTCCCACTGTCTCTCGAATCCCTCCTCAAACCATAAAGGAAGAATTAGTCGGGATCAATCCCACCGCACAATACTTGCTTAACCGTTCAGTCAGGCCAGTGTTGGTACTTCGAGGGAGGTTTTCCAACGCTTTCGCGAAGTTCCTTAATTTAAGAACCTCTTTTCCCTAGGGGCGTAGCCCCGCTAACACCTTTCTAGGCACCTACTAGGTTTATAGCATTGATCGTTTAGTGAGAAATTTCCCGAGGAGTAGCATATACTCGCAGTAGGATCGGGATCCAAATATCATCGCATGAAGAAACTGAAGGAATCCTACCAGAATCACCACACTCCAAATGGTATGCAAATCTAGCAAGTTTCAGTACTTATGAAACTCCCGATGTGGATTTTTGCCCCATGCTCTTATGACCTTGACGAAGGTCAACAAATCATAAGTCACATGTCAAGTTCTGCCCATCATTTTCCAGGTTAATTTGAACCCACCCGTATATACCCTTGACGAAGGTCAACAAGGTAATACGACTGTCCCAAACCAACGCATCTATCTATGCTACATATGAACACCCAACAGCTACCAATCACTATGCCTTGACGAAGGTCAACAAACATAGCTTGAATACTATTGAATATTCATACGAAACGACGGAGGGCTACGAATGGTTTTGGCTAAGCCGTGAACGTAGTGAACTTGATATAATCGATGGAACGAGATAGCTTTTAAAAGGAGTGGCTCAAGCTCCGCATTTAAAAGTTAGTTTTGAAAAGAACCGAGTGGTTTTTCGAAAGTGTTCCAACGACTTTTGCTTGGTTTATTATCTTGCATTAGTTCTTTTAATGCGTGATATTCTTTCATTAGTTCTTTTAATGCGTCCCATCATTTAATCCTACCATTGCAGAAAACAACTAAAATATGATGTGCGCTTATGCCATTCGCATTCGCCACTGGGCCCCGTCATTACCCGTTAGGTTACTTAACTAACGACAGAGCGGGGGCTGGGCTAGCGCGGCTGTAAAACATAAGCAACGCCTAAATAATATCATATATAGATATATTGCAATGATAGCCATTTCAGATCACAGATGAATACATTGGATATACTAGGAATCCGCAACTCGTACGAGCCTGTAACGAAAAGCAGATTACACGGTCGCGGTGAATAGCCAATACCCCACCCAAGACCCCTACGGGTGCGGAAAACTACCCGCCAAGTACCCGAAGTGGAGCAACCTCCCTCAACACCGTGAGTAGGCCACTCGGCACTTCGAGATACCCGGTAGTTTGTGCACCCCCTTCATGGGTCTACCCTAGGAGCAACAACAGTAAAAAGAAATTATACAATGACGGCTACAACCCCGACCCGGTTGTGCGGTCATACAAATAATATTACATCAATTTACAAATTTACATGAATTGAAAGAAAAGAAAAACTCTCGTCTCACAACCCCCCTGGCTATTCACCCGCGACAATCCAACATATTCATATACACATTCCAGCAACATTACAGATCACAGATTTGTATAACCCCCACTAATCGACATATAGCGATTAGCAGACGTTCAATACAAATATCACATTACAGAAAAACCCGTCAGCTAAAGTCTTTTAGAAGTTCGATCAAAAATACGGATTTTTAGGCCCCAAAAATAAATTTTTCTTTCTGGAAAATCTGGGCTGAAAAAACATATACCAAAATTCCCAAAATAACCCACTGAGTAAACTGTAGCAAAAACGATCCAGAGAGGAGCCAAGATGGCCGCGGAACCGCGGCAATAGCAAGCTATTGCCGCGTTTCCGCGGCAATAGCAAGCTATTGCCGCGTTTCCGCGGTCCTTTGATGGCTTCTCTGCATCGTTTTTCTACAGTGTCTTTTAAAAAGCCTGAGTAGATTTTTAAAGTGTGATTTATTATTTTTACAGATCTTAAAAAATCGACAGCAAGTTGGATTTTCGGGGTTCATTTCGGGACTTTTGTTTGATCAATCTTCTAGCTACTTTGCTAACATGTTAGATAGAGTTTAACTAGGCTCTGATACCACTGAAAGTCCATGCTACCTCTCCCGGTACTTTCAGGCATGCGGAATATGGTGAAAAACGATTTTTTTTCTAGAGGTGGTAACATGGACTTAAAACCGGATCTTTGTTAAACTACTAACTAACAACCTAACAAGAGTTTACCTACTGGGTTAGGGGGTATACCTTTCTTGAACTCCTTCGTCTTCAACTTCTCCCGGTGTTCGGATCGTCCTCACCTCGTCGTCTTCTAGCATCGAAGATGGATCCACCCGAAAGCTTCTACCTTTGGCTTGTTCTTCGGACTTTGAAGAAACTAGATCACTTGGCTTGCTAGGCCTTGTGAACTAGAATGAGTAGAGGAATGTTTTGGAGTCTTTTTATCTCTAAGGCAATGAGTCTCAACACATGAGAATGGTTTGCCTTGAGGTAGAGAGAGCAAGAGGAAGGGGGAGAGCTTGAGAATGAGAGAGCTCAAGAGAGAGAAAACTAAATGAAAGAATGAATCATACTCATCTCATTCTCATCTCTCATAATCCATAAGCATCATTAGCTATCATGATGAATCAAGTATTATGTGATGGTTATCATATCACAAAAGGCAATATCATTTCATGCATTAAATGCAATGTGTGAACAAATAAGCAAGCTAAAAGTCTTTGCATGAAATGATAGCCATAGTAATGATGGTGGTCAACAAGTCCAACCTAGTCAACCGGTCAACCAAGTCAACAAGTCAACAATGTCAACCTTTCAACCCAACCATGACACAATAATACTTAATTATCATTAACCATATTTCAAATTCTCATTAGGGTTAAGTAAAGCCAATAGTCAACAGTCAACAACCCCAATGAGAATTCTCTGCCTCTGTCTCTCTCTGTCAACTGTGCATACACACCCGCATCCGCGTTCCGAGGAACACGAATACAAACGAGATAAAACCAATCCAAAACGTACACTAGGATCTGGCTTAAACCAAAGCCCGCTAGTGTTAACTGTCCGGATACTAAACGTGCACAAGTGCATGGATGTAACCGAATCCTGTCGCAAAACCAAGCGACCTCTACTCTTTTGCCTAAAGGCGAATAGCTTTCTGTATGGGACTCTAAAGACTCGACACTACGCTGGCAGTGGCTTTAACCACAGACCGCAAGCGGCACTAGCTGTGCGTAACGGTCCCCAGGTAGATGCCGACAAGAAGACTGACGAGGCGAAACCCATCTGAACTCCTACTGAGCCCGAATGTGACATTCTCCGTACAGTCCGGTCTGTTCGTCTGATACATCGCATGGCGGGCCTAGGGGGCGGTAAACGTCAGTCCCCTAATAGCGGTACAAGTCGTGTCGGAGCGAAGCCCAAAACACCCTGAGATAACACTGGAAGCCTACCAGTATATCTCGTTTGCCCTGGCCAGGGACTACTCGTGTAATGGATCTCCTAGACACAGCGCGATGTCAACCCCCAATACCGGGAGAGACGAATCCTGTCTAACCGTCACTGCCTCCAAGTGCTTCGGGACTGCACCCAACTACTACCTGTTTGCACGACTCTTTTGAGCCGTGGTAGGGTAGTAACCAAAGTACATTGGGAACACACTCCAGGCGAAGTGACAGTGTCAAGTCAGCGGACTAAGCTGTACTCATGTCACCTGGGAACTGATAACTGACGATAGGCATAATACCAACTAGTCAGTTCCCGACGAGTCCTGTCCAGTGTACTCGTAACCTAACGAGCACCAGCATACTATCTCAAGTACGACGTACTGACGGCTGTGGGACAGACCGTCTCCCACACTGGGATGAGAAGCGCATGCGCTAGTCTACTCCGGAGTATCGATGCCCTGTCTCGATAGTCCTGCGACTAGGGACCAGCATAAGGATGTGCTTATAGATTACCCAGCCCCCACTAGTGTGACTGCCATCACAACGCTGGTAATCAAGCAAAGATCCTAAGGGCTCCACTAATGTGTATAGGTGATATACTAAAATAAACACATGTACACATTGAAGTAGAAACAAACAAGTAGCATACTACTATTTTGAGCAAGATTGTATATACAAGGTGAATATCCCAAGCTTCCATTAAGTAATATACAAACTAGTATGATACAGTAATGGCCTCTAGGGCATATACACTAACATAATAGAGGCTGCACAAACACCTTAGTGATGTTATTTTGGACCCTAAGCTGAACTAGAAACCAGAATACGGATTGACGGAATCGATATTGGAAAATTGGTGAAATCTGTGGAAGTTTTATTGAGTCTGCTTTCACTCGAGACATCCTAAATTAAAATTGATTGGACAGTGACATGTGCAGGCACCCAGGAAGCTACCACCAAAACCCTAGCCCCTAACTCCATGACCCGGCCGCCAATTAATTCCCTTTGGCCGCAATTTGCGGCCATACCTGCACCAAATTGAGTCGTTTTTGTTCCAGAGCTCCTACATGTATAGATTAGACCCCTGCCATGTGTAGATTTGTCTAATTTGGCATAGGGTGAAATCTAGAGCCTATTTCCTTAGTTGCTGTTTTGGATTCGTGTTTCTGTATTCCGTATTTCTAATTCAGAATTTGAGTATGGTGTTTTATCTCTACTACTTGGCGTTTATACGACGATATCGAGGGTTGTTGATGGCTTTGGAAGGCATTGTCCATAGGTTCTAACCTATAGACCATAGCATATCGTTTTGAGGTTTCGTATGCCGTTTTAGTTTTGAATTGGTTTTGATACGCATTTCCTATACGTTAATGTGTAGGTACCCCATGAAGACTTCGAGACGACAAGCAAAAGCGTGGTGACGTCGACAAATAAAGACGCAAGGTGAGTAGATTATATCTACGGGGGAAGTCGGGTGGATGGCGTATAGCACCCCCGCAGTCCGTGGTGATGTATACGAATTCGTATACACAGATATATTTATTATGTGTTGTTTAAGATTATTGATGGTAATAATGGAATTATTGATGATAAGGATGTATTGGTTTAGTATAGTGCGAAACCCTAGAGTTGTGGTTGCACCCATACATATACGTACACATATACTTGCATACATTCTTTATTTTACCTGTGTGCACATGGAGGTGTGTATATCTACACATGGGTATGGGACTATGTGTTCATGTACGGGATTTGAGGTTGATACATGGGATTGTGATGAGTCGATGAGTATTGATTTGAGGCCTTGAGATCGGCGGTTGACAGAGTTCGTATTTGAGATGCGACATGATGGTTTTAGCGAGCCTTTGGGCATGTGTTTTACCCCGCATTCATATTTATATAGATGGTATCGATGGTACTTGACTTAGATTTGCACCCTAAATTATGTGATATTGACCCGTACCCAGTTATTGGGATGCCGTACGACGATTTACCGTTCGAGCTTTATATTGATGTTATATCCGCACTCATGACTTGAGGATGTTATATGATATACTCTATCGTACGAGGTACTATTGAGGCGGGATCACCGACTATTGTATATATATGTGTATATCGACTCATATTTAGGTGGTTTTCATACCCCTCCCGATTGACTTGATAATTGGGTCCGTAGTTCGCATAGTAGGCACAGACTAGACCCGAGTCATACCTATTTCAAAACTAACGAACCGGAGATATTTTAAGGATAGGCAAAAGAGGTTCTACGGATATTTTCAAATGTAGCATCTGTTCTTAAAACACCGTAGCCCTTATTTTACCAAAAACCCCGGTTCTTCTTATTTCAAAAGGCAAGGCTGCATGATATAGTTATTGAGGTAGATTCTTTACTGTTGCGTTTATTATTAGATTGCGCATATTCATATTATTTGCATCGCATTACTTGTGCATATTGCTATATTACCATCATGCTGTTAGGAACCAGCAACATTATCGATGATGCGTATGTTCCACGTATACTATTTGCCGGCTCACACACATCATCATCGATAATTGCCATGCCACTACACTGTAGTACTGTTGCATTCCTGATATGATCCTTGCATGGCATATTGTACACTTATACCTGTACACATACATAGATGATTCTGACTTGATTAGAGATTTGAGGACCGCAAGATATTATTTAAAATTGAGTCATTTTAAAAAAAGCGGTTTCCCTCGACATATGCACATTACTATTCCATGTTGCAAGACTTACTGATATGCTTACCTTCCTTTACATGTCACATACATCATGTTTGATTATGCGCATTGAGATATGTTGTTTCCATGATATTTCTGGATTTGGGAACCGTGGGTATTTCAAAAAGAGAATATGTAATTGTTTGAAAACCCGGTTACCTTTGATATGATATTTCAGTGCGTCCACCGTGTGTTTTCTCGGTGCTGAGAGCGACATGTGAAACCCGATTCGAGGAGACGGATGAGGCCGATTGCGGGTACATGGTGGACCCGGTATGGTACCCCGGGGAGAAAATGGTTTCACTGTGTAGTAGACGGTGAACCTGGCAGAGAGACTACTATCTGCCGGTGATTGGTTGGACCTGGCGGTTATCCGGAGGATACCGACCAAAGTCGATAGATGGATATGGGCGTACTACTGGGGCCGAGGGCCGATTCCGCAGACGGAGCCCGTGGGCTGATCCGGACCGACGGAGCCCGTTATATGAGGATTTACGTGCCAATGCTGGGCACAGTTTTCATGATGTTTTCGTGTGTCGATGCTGGACACTCCGGTTCCATGATTTTGACGTGTCGCGAGGGACACAGGTGGTTTATATCCTCATATTTCCATGCATATGCTGATGATATTTACATCCATGATGGTTATTGTCATTGGGTGACGAGTGGACGGGATCCACGTACATGCAGATTTGATTACCTTGATCATACCTCACATTTATGATATGCTATTACCAGAGGCACTGGCACGAGCACTTGGTACTACACTCATGTTTAGAGGTTACATTGCCAGTTTGGCATGCTGCAGATTTATTCATAGTGAGGTTTATATATATCTGATTGTATTGACCTAGGATGGGTCATACTGTCACGCCCCGCTTCCCAGTGTACGGCGAAGGGGACGCGACAAGATCCGCTACGTATGTACTTGGAAGTACATACGCTAAGCGTAGCTAAGCAATATAAAATAAATACACAAGAGATAAGAGTATAAAAAGAACAACAACTTTTATTTATTAACATTCTTTATACAATACATGAAAAGGAAATACAACTGAAATAAAGATGCCTAAACAGTGGCATAACAAGAAAAGGAAAGTACTGAAAAGAAAAGTGTACAATGAAATTATACTGCAGGGTCTTCGGCAAATTGCTCCAAGTCTTCTTGTGTTGGCTCAACTTCTGCCTGGTCCAGGTCACCTGACGACATTGAAAGAAGAGAGAAACAGAATGTCATCAGCGAACAGATCGCTCGGTAAGTCCCAAAGGTAAGAGGGAAGTAGAGAAGACAGAATAAGAAGATACATTTTTAAAGTGTAAACTATTGTTGTAATGTTATGTTAACGCTGTTGTTTGTATCTTGGTACAGAAGAATACCAGTGTGTACGAGGGGGGTCTCTATATGCTAGAGGCCAGGGCAAATGGAAAGTACAAGGAACTGTTAAGCCACGGTACAACAGCAATGGAATTCAATTCAGGTTAGGTGTCTTAATCTGATCAGCTCGTGCCATCTTTAACACCTTCCGTACCAATCTACCCCTTAAACCCCGCGATGCCTTGTTTGTATTATTACCATGAAACTTGTATTGATTTTAAGATTGATTGACTGACCGACCGAAACCATGAAATCAGAAAGCGGTTGCAACCGTAGAGTCATGTAAATAGAATACTGAGAATCATGTAAAAGGAATATATATCCATGGTTCGGTTCAGTCAAGTTGCATAAATTGATAATTGTATTCATGGATTCATGTGTTCGTATTGAATTGGAATATTGTAGATTATAGATTGACTTGAATCATATCCAAGTCAGATTAATCAGACTCAAACCCGAGTCAGACAATCAGAAATGTGAATCGAGTTCTTATAATTGCTAGGGTCCTTAGGGAAATTTATAAAACTTGAGGGGGTTTTATGTAAAAAATAATTTTGTATGGTTTTCAAAATACAACTCAAATATTTAATTATCGTATTTATGTACATACAATAATTTAATGATCAAGATAAATATGTATACATGTTCGAATAGTATGAAATGAGTCAAGTATATTATACGAGTAACTACCAAAAACAATGCTATAAAAAAATATTATGTACGAATAATTAATCAAGTCGAATGAATGCAGAACGTAAACAAAAATATGGCTTTAAGTGTTTTCCATCCGTGAGTTCCTGTTTCATCTAAATACGACTATCGGTTATAGAGATATATCTGTTTTCGTATCGTTGCGCAAAACAGATCAGAATCTGTTCAGCACCGTCACATATTTTTAAAACACCGTTTGAGTTAATTTCCATCAGGTTTTAAGTTACGAAAATTATTCAAAAATTTTAGGTATCTTGAAGTACTTTTGCAAAACACAAAGATTCAGATAATTTGGATTTCTGAAACTCTAGTTATGATCATTTTAATATCAGCGTTTAAAACAGAAATTCAGATTTCTGGACAGCAACTATATATTGTATTGCAAATCCTATATCGGAGTGTTTCATGCATTTCTAAGTAATCAAGTATACATAAAATTATAGTTCTATCAATTGTGCATCTACACATATAAATTTTGTCACGAAAGGGTATCGGGAATTTGAGTCATGTCTAATTTAAAAACAGTATGCGAATCAGGACAGATTCTGTCCAAATTCGTCGCTTAATGTTGTAACATAGTTTTCTATATTTTACGTCGATTTTCAGTAAAAATATAAAACTAAGAAAATCTAGATAATTCTATGTAGATATTTAAAACACCTGATTTTTCTCAATTTGGATATCTTTATACTAAGTTATGTGTCCTAGAAGTTGACCGATAACTGCAGTTTTCTATTTTACGAACGGTGAATAAAAACGATATAATTCATAGACCGTTTGGTGATTCGATCTAAAATTTTTACAGAATATACAAAATAATATACTTTATCATATGTAAATTTCCTTGAATTTTCAGAAGTAAAAATTAATTTCTAAAAATTATTTTACAGCTAAAGGTATTGATATGTATACTAAAATCGGTAAAAAGATTAACTAGTATTTTTATGCAAGCTTCATCCTTTCTTTTAATAACAAAATCGATTCCATGAGATATCGTAGATATATTGTGGCATGAAATCTATGTTCTCACAACTTGTAATTAACATTCATAATCATGCACAAAGAATTCAAAACACTTTGATTTGAAGAAGAAGCAATAAGATATTTATTAAACCATATAGAACCATATATATCTAGATTTATATATGTATATGTTTATCTTTATCTTCTTTTATGGATTACGATATGAAAAGAATAGCGGGTTTACGAGATATGATAAAAGGAGAATAAAGATATGGAGAGGGAGAGAGAGAAAGGACTTACATGCACAAGCCGGTATTGTCACCGGGCTTGTCTATCTACCGATAGTCTCGCGTTACTAGGGAGACCTTCTTGAAGACTTCTTCATGTTCTTCTTCTTGGACTCTAGGCGAAGAGGGAGAAGTGGGGGATAGAAAAATGTGAGGAATGAAAAGATAGAGGAGGACAATAAAGATAGTGTAATGGTGAATTATGTATAATAATATATGCATTCAATATGAGGATTAAAAGAGAAATGAAAGGCCACCATTCATTTTGGAAATGAAAGGTCTCATTTGTAGATTATGAGAAAAATAAAAATTGATAAAAAATAATTGCAAGAATTGGGATTTGAACATGTGACTTATGGAATAACAATGCAAAGACTTAACCAATGAGCTACAAGGTTGTTCATGCACATTTTTAATTAGAATTAAATATATGTTGTTGCTTAAAAAGAAGGTGGGCTTTTCATATAGGCTGTAGAGAATAAGAATAATGGATTTGGGTTAAATATTTATGAAAAGAAAAATAAGAATGAGAAGTTAAAAAACTTAAATATAAGAAAAAGAAATTGTACCTAGAAAAATATACATAATAGATTGAAGAATAAAATAATAATAAATTTAGGAGAAAACAGAAAATACCAAGTACAAATAAATACGGTATATTATTGAAGAGGGATAATACAAATGTATAAAGATTTTAGGGTCGTTACATTCTACCCTCCATAAAAATAATTTCGTCCTCGAAATTACTCAAGAATGATGATGTAACAGAGTAAGGAAACAGGATTAGGATGATGTCGTCTTCGAGCTCCGTCGATTGATACTCTAACCAATTGAGCTAATATGCCAACGAGATACAAATAGAAAAGGTGAATAAGAGTTAAGAATTCAATAGTCTTGAGATAGACTTAAAAGAAATCGAAGGTGGAATTCAAGATGGATTCAAGGAATATGTAATGCAAAGAATGTTTCAGTTGCTGTTTCTTGTGTTATATTGCTTAGGTTGTTCACGCAGAACAGAATTGCATGACAGTGTTCCATACAACTCTGACCTGCATGGGCCATCAACAAAACCTGTCACGCCCCGCTTCCCAGTGTACGGCGAAGGGGACGCGACTAGGTCCGCTACGTATGTACTCAGAAGTACATACGCTAAGCGTAGCTAAGCAATATAAAATAAATACACAAGAGACAATAGTATAAAAAGAACAACAACTTTTATTTATTAACATTTTTTGTACAATACATGAAAAGGAAATACAACTGAAATAAAGATGCATAAACAGTGGCATAACAGGAAAAGGAAAGTACTGAAAAGAAAAATGTACAATGAAATTATACTGCAGGGTCTTCGGCAAATTGCACCAAGTCTTCTTGTGTTGGCTCAACTTCTGCCGGGTCCAGGTCACCTGACGACATTAAAAGAAGAGAGAAAAAAAATGTCGTCAGCGAACAGATCGCTCGGTAAGTCCCAAAGGTAAGAGGGAAGTAGCGAAGACAGAATAAGAAGATAAATTTTTAAAGTGTAAACTATTGTTGTAATTTTATGTTAACGCTGTTGTTTGTAGCTTGGTACAAAAGAATGCCAGTGTATATAAGGGGGGTCTCTATATGCTAGAGGCCAAGGCAAATGGAAAGTACAAGGAACCGTTAAGCCACGGTACAACAGCAATGGGATTCAGGTTAGGTGTCGTAATCTGACCACCTCGTGCTACCTTTAACACCTTTCGTACCAATCTACCCCTCAAACCCCGCGATGTCTTTTTTGTATTATTACCTTGTAACTTGTATTGATTGTAAGATTGATTGACTGACTGACCGAAACCATGATATCAGAAAGCAGTTGCAACCATAGAGTCATGTAAATGGAATACTGAGAATAATGTAAAAGGAATATATATCCATGATTCGGTTCAGTCAAGTTGTATAAATTGATAATTGTATTCATGGATTCACGTGTTCATATTGAATTGGAATATTGTAGATTATAGATTGACTTGAATCATATTCAAGTCAGATTAATCAGACTCAAACCCGAGTCAGACAATCAGAATTGTGAATCGAGTTCTTATAAATGCTAGGGTCCTTAAGGAAAGTTATAAAACTTGAGAGGGTTTTATGTAAAAAATAATTTTGTATGGTTTTCAAAATACAACTCAAATATTTAATTATCGTATTTATGTACATACAACAATTTAATGATCAAGATAAATATGTATACATGTTCGAATAGTATGAAATGAGTCAAGTATATTATACGAGTAACTATTAAAAACAATGCCATAAAAAATATTATGTACGAATAATTAATCAAGTCGAACAAATGTGGAACATAAACAAAAATATTGCTCTAAGTGTTTTGCATCCGTGAGTTCCAGTTTCACCTAAATACGACTATCGGTTTGAGAGATATATCTGTTTTCGTATCGTTGCGCACAACAGATCAGAATCTGTTCAGCACCGTCACATATTTTTAAAACACCGTTTGAGTTAATTTCCATAAGGTAATAGGTTACGAAAATTATTAGAAAATTTTAGGTATTTTGAAGTACTTATGAAAAACACAAAGATTCATACAATTTGGATTTCTGAAACTCTAGTTATGATTATTTTAATATCAGCGTTTAAAACAGAAATTCAGATTTCTGGACAGCAACTATAAATTGTATTGCAAAGACTCTATCGGAGTGTTTCATGCATTTCTAAGTAATCAAGTATACATAAAATTATAGTTCTATCAATTGTACATCTACACATCTAAATTTTGTCACGAACGGATATCGGGAGTTTGAGTTATGTCTAATTTAAAAACGGTGTGCGAATCAGGACAGATTCTGTCCAGATTCGTCGCTTAATGTTGTAACACAGTTTTCTATATTTTACGTCGATTTTCAGTAAAAATATAAAACTAAGAAAATCTAGATCATTCTATGTAGAAATCTAAAACACCTTATTTTTCTGAATTTGGATATAGTTATACCAAGTTATGTGTCGTAGAAGTTGACCGATAACTGCAGTTTTCTATTTTACGAACGGTGAATAAAAATGATATAATTCATAAACCGTTTGGTGATTCGATCTAAAATTTTTACAGGATGTACAAAATAATATACTCTATCATATGTAAATTCCCTTAAATTTTCAGAAGTAAAAATTAATTTCTAAAAATTATTTTACAGCTAAATGTATTGATGTGTGTACTAAAATTGGCAAAAAGATTAACTAGTATTTTTATGAAACCTTCAACCTTTCGTTTAATAACAAAATCGATTCCATGAGATATCGTAGATATATTGTGGCATGAAATCTATGTTCTCACAACTTGTAATTAACATTCATAAACATGCACAAAGAATTCAAAACACGTTGATTTGAAGAAGAAGCAATAAGATATTTATTAAACCATATAGAACCATATATATCTAGATTTATATATGTATATGTTTATCTTTATCTTCTTTTATGGATTACGATATGAAAAGAATAGCGGGTTTACGAGATATAACAAAAGGAGAATAAAGATATGGGGAGGGAGAGAGAGAAAGGACTTACATGCACAAGCCGGTATTGTCACCGGGCTTGTCTATCCGCCGATAGTCTCACGTTACTAGCGAGACCTTCTTGAAGACTTCTTCATGTTCTTCTTCTTGGACACTAGGCGAAGAGGGAGAAGTGGGGGATAGAAAAATGTGAGGAAGGAAAAGAAAGGGGAGGACAATAAAGATGGTATAATGTTGAATTATGTATAATAATATATGCATTCAATATGAGAATTAAAAGAAAAATGAAAGGTAACCATTCATTTTGGAAATGAAAGGTCTAATTTGCGGGTTATGAGAAAAATAAAAAATGATAAAAAAATAATTGCAAGAATGGGGATTTGAACATGTGACTGATGGAATAACATTGCAAAGACTTAACCATTGAGCTACATGGTTGTTCATGTACATATTTAATTAGAATTAAATATATGTTGTTGTTTAAAAAGAAAGTGGGATTTTCATATAGGCTGTAGAGAATAAGAATAATAGATTTGGGTTAAATATTTATGAAAAGAAAAATAAGAATGAGAGTTAAAAAAATTAAATATACGAAAAAGAAATTGTACCTAGAAAAATATACATAACAGATTAAAGAATAAAACAATAATAAATTTAGGAGAAAACAGAAAATACCAAGTACAAATAAATACGGTATATTATTGAAGAGGGATAATACAAATGTATAAATATTTTGGGGTCGTTACACATACATTCGATCTTTGCTTTTAGATATTTTCTATTCACGAGTTGGCAACTCACCCCCGTTGTGCCACAGTTTTTACAGGTTTTTTCCATACAGATTGCATAGCGGCATTTCTGGCACACCGCTTCCATATGGGTGACTTGCTTGGGTAGGTGGGTTCTATTGTATCAGAACCGCCATTGTATCTGTATTATTCATTATATCTAGAAATTCCATCAACCAATACTTGTATATTGTTTCAGACTTAGAAAGTAGTGATGTATTATTTCGACCTTAGAGTCGCGCTTGTAGTATTATGGTTTTCTGGCTGTTTTGAGTTTCTTTCTGGGTTTTGATCCTCGCCCTTTGGCGTTGTTATATTATTATTGCTTGCGTTGTTGTGACCGTCGATTGACGAAGAGCTAGCTCCCGTTTGGGGATGTCTTTTATCACTTCATTTAAATGTTATTCTTGCTGTACCCTGTTACTGCCAAAAATTTTGCGCAAAAGAGCCCAAGGTATCAAATGACAGCTATACGCTTAAGAAAATGCGAAACAGTATTTTCCGGGCTGTTTTTTTGATAAACTACCGAAGGATAAACAGCGAAGTTCTGATGTTATTAGAAGCACCTCGAAAAACTCTTCGATTTGATATATTGTGGGTCTCATAATTCATCTGGGATCAAAAGTTATGAGCAAATGTGCTATGCGTTGTTCCCTAATTAAAAATCAGGAATTATCTCAGTGAGGTATCACGTGCTCACACGTGACCAATGGTCACGTGTTGACACATGATGGTTAAAGCAGCGGCAAAAGACAGAGCGCAGAAGAGGATCCCATTTTGGGGATCACGTGCTTACACGTGACCGGGGGTCACGTGCTCACACATGACCAAAGGTCACGTGACAACACGTGACTAGCTGTAAAAGCCTTGCTGTTCAACATAATTAAATTCTGAAAAAGATCATTTAATTCTTTCCGAATAAGAATTAAAATTCTAAAAGCTTCTAAATCTTTCCAAATGGAAAATGATTATGGGGACCGTTGGATTAAAAATCCAAGGGTGATTAAAAATCACCAATTTATGGAAAAATCTTAAACAAGGAAAGATCTCCCAAAATCTCACCGAAATAACAAACAGAATATCTTTGGATTTAAAATCCAACGGTTAATAAAATTCGCTGAATGATCTAAAAAATCATATTAATGATGAAAATAAATCGAATCTTTCAATGAGAGATTTGCTAAACAAATTGATTCTTTTCCTTCTCGTATAAATAGGAGTCAAGAAAAGAAGAGAGGCGACGTTTTTTTGTTTGGGAGAGAAAAAGAGAGAGAGGAGAATCTAATTCTCAAGAGGGAAGAAAAGAAAGGAGAATTTAATTCTCAACAAAGAAAACCCTAGGAAAGAAAAGAAAGGGAATTGAAACTTTAAAAAGAGAATTTAATTCTCAATCCAAGAGTTTAACTCTTATACAAAAAAAAAGAACTTAGTTCTTCTTCTGGTTGAAGATCTGCACAGAGCACATCTCCCCATAAGTTGAGAATTTAATTCTCATCGGGTCAAGATCATGACATGCAAATCCTAAACTTAGAGGGGGAATTGAGTTTTGATAATTTAATTCTCCTAAAAAAAAACTAGGGTTTAACCCTCTATGAGAATTTAATTCTCCAAACTAATTGGAATTTAGTTCCTACAGAATCATAATTAGGGTTTTACCCTAAATAAGAATTTAATTCTTTCACAATAGGAATTTAATTCCTCTAAAACAAAAATTAGGGTTTAACCCTACAGAGAATTTAATTCTTAAAAAAGAGACTTGAATGATCTCCATGCATGCAAAAGACCAATGTCACGTGTCCCCACGTGACCCCTGAAGGGATCCCCAAAAATGAGACGGAGGAAAGCTTTGAAGCAATGCCACACGTGCTCCCACGTGGCTCCCAAAATGCAGAAAGAAAAAGCAAAGGAAATGAAAGCTTAGGGCGCTCTCACGTGTTATCACGTGACCCCTCAGCAAATGCTTTAACAATTGGCGCATGGATCCTCATCACGTGCCAACATATGATGCTCTAAAATAAAAATAAAAGTTTTTAACACTTATTCGCAGATTGAGGATAAAACAAAAGGAGATCTGGCTCAACATTTAGGGCGCCCTCACGTGTCCCCACGTGACCCCTAACAAATCCCTTTAATATCCAATGGATGGATGCCTATCACGTGCCCACACGTGACGACCAAGAAAAGAAAAGTGTTTAACACTTAATTGCAGAACGAAGAAAAGGGATCTGGTCCCCCCTTTGGGCGCTCTCACGTGTCCACACGTGACCCCTCTTTCTTTAGTGTTTAACACTAATTTGGGGATTATATTTCCAGTGTTTAACACTAAATTGAAGATTATATTTCCAGTGTTTAACACTAAATTGAAGATTATATCTCCAGTGTTTAACACTAATTGTCTTTTAGTGTTTAACACTAATTTGAGAGTTCTACTTCCAGTATTTAACACCGTTGTTCTCTAATGTTTAACACTACTTTTAGCCAAATTGGCTAATTTTTCAGAGGAAAAAGTCCCTCCTCCAAATGAATCTCAAAATTGATGAAATCAAAGATGAAAATGTTTAGCATTGCTAACTAATGTGTGCTTGAACCCAGACAAATGTCTAATGGTTCAACAAAGGGCCAACACATCAAATCCAATTGGACTTAGACCAAGTTGGCCATAAGTCCTCAACTCAGACTCAACTGAGCCAACATACTCACAATATAATTAACTGATCTTAGTTCCAAATTGGATTACAGATCACTTAATCTACCTTGGTTCAAGGGTTCATCTCTTCACTCCTTTGATATTTGTCGTTGTTATTCCTCAGCGTCTTCAAAGAGGTCACGAGTCCCGATAACCACACATTTCACGGACTGTGGGGTCCTTAAACACATGGACTACGATGTCCTTAACCTTGACCGGGATGTCTTTAAACTAACAATGGACCACCATATCCCTAAACTTGCAATGGACCACTACGTCCCTAAACTAGAACAATAGAGCCCCCAAATGCTCTTTTGTCGGATCTAAACGATCCCGTTTAAGTTGATCTTAGCCTTAAATATGGCTAACGTATTCTTAAACGGTCAAACAGACTTTAGTCCCAAATTGGACTATAGATTCCCGAATCAACTTTGGTTCAAGGGTACATCTCTGAACTCCTCTGACATCTGTCATTGTAATCCTTCAACGTCGTCAGAGAGGTGACGGGTGCCGACGGCCATACATGCAACCGACCACTATGTTCCTAAACTGGAACAATAGAGCCCAAATGCTCTTTTGTCGGATCTAAATGATCCCGTTAAGTTTATCTTAGTCTCAAATTGGACTAACGTATCCTTAACAAACGTTTAAGTTGATCTTAGCCTCAAATATGGCTAATGTATCCTTAAACCAAACCCCAAATCCAAATCTAAGAAAATACGGATTTGGACTAATCCACGTCCTACGGGTTACGACATAAATTAGTTTCCGTATACAATCCATGGGAAACCACAAACAAAACAAACACCCACAACACGAAGTGAAATTCTGGAGAAGGAGAAGTTACCGCGATGCGGTAGCGTAATTAACTGCAGGTGCTTGTGCCTACAGGGAAGAGCGTCTCCATAATAAAAAAGCCCTCAAGCGAGGGGGAATCTGACGAAGTCTGCTACATCGGCCGCATCCGTCTAAACCTCCGATACACGGTGCCATAAATCAACTTGTCATCTTCGGAGAGGTGGACGGATAGCACCAAATAGTATCTGCCCCAAATCATAGGCATGACGTCCCTACGTCGTCTTGGCCGTCTTTCGGAGGGGAACAGATTCTGGCACGCCCGGTGGGACCTCTTCCTCTTTCCACTCCACACTTCATGTGTCATGTTCGCGATCGAATCGCGGTTTGCTGTGGTTGCCTGTGGATTCGAGGTACTAAGATTTGGTGTCTTGCTCCATGCAGAAAACAGAAGATCAATGGCTTCAAATTGCACTACCTGCAACTGCAACTCTCACTCTGTCCTTGCTGGAGGAGCGACTTACGGGCCCCGAGCGGCCTCTCTTTTCAAGATACCAGTGGAGTAGGTAACTCAAGCCACCACTGGAGTATTCTTCGGGACCTTGCCCCCATCGATGAGCCTCGATGCCCTGATGAAATTGCAAGAAGCCCCAAAGATGTCGGTCTTTGGTCGACTTACCACTGCCGCGGTCCCTCTCAACGGGTCGCCCAACTCCACTGCCTCAGTTTTCAACAGACTAGGCCAGAACGTCTACAAGCCCACGATACCCGAGGCTGCCACCCCAAAGCGGATAGCCATCCCGGCTCAAGCGGATGAAATCATTGGAAAGGATTCTCCTTCCAAGAAGTTGGTTTTTACAAGGATGGTCATTCCGGTTTCTGCTCTATGCGAGGTCCTTAAAGCTGCTTCCCCTGCCCAGAGGAGGCATGATGAAGTTACCCTTACGGCTAATCCAACTCCATCCGCACGACACGCTCAACGTCGCCACTGGTGCCGATTAAGGAAGGCTGGAGGCAACTCCCCCTCTGGATTTACTCCACCAGCTCCAACGGTGGAGATCGAGGCTGTTGTTCCAACCGAGAGCAGCTTTGAACTGCTCAACAGGGTGCGTAGAAACTCTACTACTGCATTGCTGAAGAGAACTCCTTCACCTATGGAGAATGATACAGAGAAGAAGCCGGAGCAACCTCCTCAGCGGCTGTCCTCCAAAATTTACAAGGTCTGGTATCAGGTCCAAGAGTCGGTGATTGATGAAAACTATCTCCGCCCACAGAAAAAGATGAAGGTTCGGCAGGAGAAGGATTACTCCGTCAAGACATAAAAGGCGACAGCTACTTTGGTGCCCACTACAACGACCCCCTCAACTTCGACCTCTCAACAGAGAAGGAGGTCAGAGAAGATCCCTGCGTCTTTGGCAAATCGCAAAGACACCGAATCCAAACGCCCTAAGTCTGGGGGCATGGTGGTGCACACCGTTTATATGGCTTCTGGAAAGGAGGATAGCTGCGCTTCGATGGGTCACCGACCGCTCACCCGATCCGTGAAAAAAGCCCAGAAGCAGCAACAGAAGCTTCAGGAAATGATGACTGCAATGGCCGTACTCATCAGGCCAAAAGAAAGCCCGGAGACATCATCAGAACAGCGTCATGAACAAGAAACTGACGCTGACTTCCAACGGAGAGTCCTCGAAAAAAGAGATAGAGAAGCAGCAGAACAAGCTGCCAATATAAAACAAATTGCGCTTCTCTTCTAAGACATGGTAGGAATGATGTTACAGCAGAACCCTCCAGCTGAAGGCCCTCCGATCATTATTGAAGGCGATAGAGGGGAGACATCTAATCCTCCTCCGTCTCTTTCAGCAGCCAAGGAGGAAACCATTTCCAAAGCCGCACTGGACGACTATATAGCTTAGCAAATACGAGCTCACCAGGCGAATGAAGCGGCTGGCCTAATTGTCAAGACTGGACGACCCTACCCAGGCTGGTATGACCAAATCAATTACCCACCGGGATATACGATCCCTAAGTTTCATGTATATAAAGGGACGGGGAATCCACATCAGCATGTCGCTCAATTCAGGGCCTTATGCGGCAACACCGGAGGTGATGATAAACTGTTACTTCGCCAATTCGTCTGTAGCTTATCAGAAACAGCCTTTGAATGGTATTCGGAGCTACCTAACAACTCTGTCAAAACATTTGCGGAGATGGAGATACTGTTTACACAAAGATTAGCGAGTGCTAGCGAACGCACCCCGATAACAACGCTGATCAACACCAGGATAAGGCCAGGCGAAACATGGGTTCAATACGCAACACGGTGGCGGAATCTGTGGTCGAAATGCGAACAACGCATCGAAGAAGCTCCTGCCGTAGGCATGTTCGTTGGCACTCTTGACCCCCAAATGACCATCTCGCAGTTCATGATATTCTTCAAGCCAACTACTTTCCACGCCTTGATTGACCAGCTGGCCCAAATGGACCTGATGGGCCATAGGCCTTCCTCTTCAAAGACAGAGCCTTGGAATGAAAAAGACAAAGGGAAAACAACCTTCGTCACCAATGCTCAGCAACAACCAAGCAACTTATAGCCGACTGTTCGCCAAAGCAATATGCGTCCATGCCCATCCCTCGAGGAGAGACTGGGGCGTCCTTACTCGTTTCCTCATAATAAAACAAGGAAACTGTTCGAGCTTGCAGCTCGTAACGGGCTCATAAATTTGTCGGATCCAAGAAGTCCGCTGCAACCAGGCGATGTCAACAATCCTAATTACTGCCCTTACCATCAAGCAGTGAGCCATACAATTGAAGATTGCTTTTGTTAGTTATATGTATGCCCTAGAGGCATTACTGTACATTAAATGTATATTGGAGTGGATGCTGGGACATATATAGGTAGGACTTTCTTGCTCGACATGATAGTACGCTAGCTGGTTGCTCTTTATCTTATCATGTATACTTTCTGTCTCTCTGTTATATGTTGATAAAGCCCTTGGGATGTGTACTTGACTTCCAGGAAAATGATGCAGATCATACTAGTGGGGCCTGGGTAGTCCATGTGTACATCCTTCAATGTTCCTAGTCGTGGGAATATCGAGACAGGGCATCGATATTCCAGAGTAGACTAGCGTATATCTTCTCGACCCATGTGATGGGCGTTGGATGATCCCATATCCATTGGTTTTTGACATCAGAGATGGTATGCGGGTGTTCAGTGGAGAATAGGTACACTGAACGGACTCGCCGAGAACTCCCAGATGGTATTATACCTTACGTCAGATGGCAGTTCTCTGGTGACACTAGTACAGCTTAGTCTGTTGACCCGAGATCGTCATAGAGACTTGTGTGTCTCCCACTGTGCTTTGATTTCCACCCTACCACGGCTCTACTGAGTCATGCAAACAGGTGGGTTTTGGGTACAGTCCCGAATCAGATGGAGGCAATGAGCGATAGGAGGGGATTCGTCTCTCCCGTATTTGGGATTGATGTTGCGCTAAGCTCGACTGGCCATAACCGGAAATCCGTGGCCAGGGTTGCAGTGATATACTGGTAAAAGTTATCAGTAGTTTCACACTTGTTATGGAACTTACGTCGGCATGACTTACCAAGCCATTGGGGTCTGACGTTTACCAGCCCTAGACGAGATATGCGGCATATCAGAAGAACAGACCGGACTGTACGGTAAGTGTTACTGGTTGGATTCACAGGAGTGTGAGCGGTCTTGCTCGTTGATCTTCTGATCGCTCAATACCCGAGTGGCCTTTATGTTTAGCAGACCGCTTGCAGCTTGTGGGTATTTGATATGTTCATCACCTGCTGCCGGCGTATTGACGAGTCTTTAGAGTCCTACACAGAGGTTTCCTGGCTCAAGCGAAACGAAATAGGAGCGCGTATGAGATATGTGCGGGACCGAGAATAATACCAGTATGTGATACTGAATTCTATTCTCATGATTTGTATCATCGGACGGTCATATAAGATATAGCCGGGTTACCGAATCAAATGTTGATTCGATATATTGATACACTTGATATTAGTCGGTTGTATGCAGTATGACCGGATCATTAAATCAAGTGTTGATTTAATGATTTAATGTATAATTATTTATTTGATATATTACTTTACATTAACTAGTATTTGTTCACTTAAGATTATTTTTCTCACTAGATTGTGCACAATGTATATATGATATATGTTTGTGCACTAGTTTGTATCATGTTTGATGATACATGCAAACTTGGGTGTGTGTATGTTTTAAACCATGTTTAGGTTAATGGTTATGGTTTTAGCTTATTTATTTATTTTATTCATTTATTTTTGGCAAGAAATAAAATGGTGGCTTTCTTTGGTTTTTACTTGAAGCTTCATGAAGCTTTGAAAAGTCTAGCCATTTTGTTTTTTGCCTTAACCTAACCATTATATCTAAACTCTAGTTTATTCTCTACATGTGTTACTTCACCCATGGTTGCATTATGATAAGTATTCACTTGATTTATTATTTTCAAGAAATTCATTTTTCTTTCTTCTTCTTCTTCATCTTCTTCAAGTGAAGAAAATCATTCTTGAAAATTTCCAAGTGATGAAATCAAGTGAGAAATCCAAATCCAAAGTGAACCCGCTTTCTATTTCTTCATCCTCTACTACTTGTCATATTGTATAGGGTGTTATATTCACATGTTTCATGACCTAGTGAAGATAGAGCTTGAGTTTGAGTTGCCTCGATGTAGATCATCTTCGGCATCGAAGTCAACGACCTAGCCCGATCATTTATCCGATGAAACCAACACTAGAGTCCGGGATCCCGATGATCGCAGCGGAGGGATGTCATCACAGACCTAAAGAAGTAGAGGACCGGATCTACAAAGATTGTAATCCCTTTCACTTATAGTTAAGTTGTTAACGTGCTTCCTTTCGCCTTTACCTCTAGTTAACGATCTAGCATTAGAGTTCTTTGGCACATGAAAAATTTGATTTTGGCATGGTTGATCAGTTGTAGAACCTCATGGGTGTGCCTAGGAACCCTACAGTGGTATCGGAGCTTAGCTAGAGTTTTAGACGAAGTGTAGACGATGTTAGAAGTCTGATCGAACCCAGTATTCCCCGATTTTACCCCTCTCTGTACATTTTTTCAAACTGTGATTTTTTGTGAATTAAAAATGCTCAGAAAATTAAGCAGGAAAAACTAAGAATTAATGTGAAGTATGGCCCACTAATTCGTCTATATGACCGCGGAACCGCGGCCAAACCAAGGGTTTAGCGACGGTTCCGCGGCCCAAATTGTGACTTAGTCCCTCAAACTTCACATATTTATTCTTAGGTCCTTTCTTGTCATTTTTTCTGGGAATTTTTTAATTCCACTCAAGTGTTGAGTTTTTTAGGGTTTTATTGGGGACTCGTTAATCCGATCGGATAATTTAACTTCGTTTATGTTTTTCCGGATATTTTAGAAACTGTTAAAAGGTTCGACCGGATATAAATACCCACTTTTCCCCTGCCAGGAAATTTCCAAGTGTTGGATTTTTCCGTAGTTTAAGAATGTTCTAAGTAGTGCAAGTAACGCGATGGACCCTCTAGAAGACAACAAAACTTAACTCGATTATGTGACCGTCTTGAACTGCCCTTTGAACCTTAGGGTTTTGGGCAGTACGGCGTGCTACATGTGAGGCGTTGGTTTAACCCTTCTATGGCTGGACCGTTGGTACTGTGGCATGAAATGGATGTTTTTAAACTTATTTCAAGTGTTGAAAACCATTCGGGAAAACTTGGGTGTTTGATTGTTCGATCGGAAAGTTTAACATTTTCTATTTATCTGGAATGTGATACAATATTTGGAATCCATAAGTAGTTATGAGATAATTGATTTGGATGTTATAAATCTAGCAGTTTAGTCTCACTTGATCGGTTGCCACGGGATTTTGATGTGATCAAAAGTCTGTCGCAATCACGTAGCGTACGCGGATACTCGCCGGGTAAACTTAA
The DNA here is from genome assembly GCA_030015575.1 of Agapanthus africanus. Classification (NCBI taxonomy): domain Eukaryota; kingdom Viridiplantae; phylum Streptophyta; class Magnoliopsida; order Asparagales; family Amaryllidaceae; genus Agapanthus; species Agapanthus africanus. Next base: position 289,961,312 of record JASDDO010000029.1, read on the forward strand.
TAGACAGCTACACCCTATAACCCTGACCAAGTGACTGTAGGAGAACCCCGTCACCGAAAGCATCCGTTCGGGTGCTTGCGGCAGCGGAGTTCCGCCTTGGTGCACTTCGTCGATGGCATAAGGTGTGCGGCCGTCAACTAAAGTTTGCGACGAGCATTCGATCAGGATGTCGGGAATCTTGCTGAATTGCTCGACTTGATATTGAAAAGAGTTTTCGATAATGAGACTAAAATGCGGGGTTTATAATTGTTAGGCATGCGATGTCTAAGGAGGTTGCGGATTCCAACTGTTGTAGTTTTACACTTTTTTTTCTGTGACCGTAAGTGTAGTATGTAGTTGTATTGCCGATTGCCGTTGCTATACGTCGACGACAATCGGTGTATGCATACTTACTTACATTGATGACATGCGATGTTATGTGTTGCTGGATATGTTATATTGGATCGTCGTGTTCGAATAGCCGGGAGGGTTTTATGTGAGATGAGTGTTTTTCTTTTTCATTCATGTAAAAACTTGTATGTAATATTCTTTTATTGGGGCACTTCCAGGTTGCGGAAGATGTCACCGTTGATGTATATTATTTACTTTTCCGCATTAGGATAGACCCAAGGAGGGGAGCATAAGTAACCGGGTTCTACAGTCCAGTGGGAGACCATCTCGAGGAGTCGAGTCCGGGTCTCCTAACTCTAGAATTGGTAGGGTTGCTTGCCGCTCTCGTAGGGGTCTAGGGGTGTCGGATTGCCAATTCATCACGACCGTGGAATCCGTGTTTTATTCAGGCTCAAAATAAAACACGGACGTCCTAGTATATCTAATATTTCATATGATATTTTCTTCTGCGTTATTTATGATGTGATCATGTGATATGTTCAGATAGATATTATATATAGTATATATGATATATTATATAGACGTTGCTTATGTTTTACATCCGCGCTAGCCCTGCCTCGCTCTGGCGTTAGTTACCTAACCTAACGGTGCAGACGGGACATCGAAGCGAATGCTGATGGCATAAGCGTACGTTATATTTATCTGTGATGTTTAGTTGGACTTAAATGATGGGTCTTCATTAATGTGATTAATGAAAGAAAATAAACCTAAAAGATGTTGTGGAATCGAATTTCTTAAAAACAGGTAGCTACAGTTCTTGCTTTGCATCGCGGTGTTCCTTGTAGAACATCCTGCACCTTATTCGATGAGGAAAGGGCCGACGATCCCTTCTCCGGGAGTGACCCCTTTAGCAATAACTGGCAGATGCTACAACCCTCGGTTTTTCTTTTGATTGCTTCTATAGTTTATGCTTTTCATAGCGGTATATATGATATATCCTGCACCTTATTCGATGAGGAAAGGGCCGACGATCCCTTCAACGGGAGTGACCCCTTTAGCAAAACTAGAAAAGTCTCAAAAACACTCCATTTAAAAACCATTTGATTCCGCAACGAGATCAAGTTCAAAGCGTTAAAGGTTTTCTTAAAAACCATCCGCAACCCTACGTCATTTTATGAAGTAGAGTACTTAGTATTCGTGCTGTGTTTGTTGACTGTAGTCAAGGCACAGTGTACGGTAGCTAAGTGATGTCTTCCTACATCGCATATGATGCGATTAGTTAGGACAGTCGCGTGACTTTGTTGACCTTAGTTAAGGGTCATGTGGGTGGGTCTAATTAATCATGAAATGACTCGTAGAACTTGACTAGTACTTATGATTTGTTGAACATAGTTAAGATCATAAGTGATAGGGGTAAAACCCATTATCGGGTGTTTCAAGTGTTGAAATTTGCAATGAGATTGCATACCTTCTATATGATAGTTCGATCCCGATACCCACTGCGAGTAATTGTTACTCCTGGGAGAGTTTTGCACTTTGCAATTAGCCAATCAAGTAGGTGTCTAGAAAGGTGTCAACGGGGTTACGCACCGGGGAAAACGAGTTTTATTTTAATTAGGTCCGTGCGAAAGCACGGGGAACCTCCCTCAAAAAGTACCGACACTGGCCTGGCTGAATGATTATCGAATTTGTAGAGTGTAATTAATCCCGGCTAGTCTTTCCTTTTAAGATTTGAAGGAAGATTTGATAAAAACAGTGGGAGCCATCCTTATTAGATAAAATAAATAACCAATCTAATCTTGCAAGAGCGCACGCAGAGTGTTTTCTTCTCTCTCTCTCTCCAGGTAGCGACCATATCACGCCTTAATCAAAATAATAATATGGATGTATTGACCGAACCCGCTTGTTATACTGAGCTGGGGAACGTTGGTCCCGCTCCAAACTTATAATTGTTATAAGACCGAGCAGGAAATAGCGGAATACCAGGATTCCCATGCCGCCCAAACGAAGAAAGTGCATAAGATGCATCTCCTTCGGGTGCGTTCATTACAAAGAACTGTTTCTCAGTGACCTCTACATCCTAGGTATTAGATACCGGATCAGGATTCCAAAAATGTAATCTGTTACATGGGCTATAGAAAGGTAGAGAACTGAGAATGGGTGATAAGTTAAATGAGACAGAAAATGGTGCAAGTGTTGCAGCCAAGTCTGTTGGTCACTGTCACCCTGTATTACAAATACATTGATTCTGAACAAATGCTATTAGATACCGAACCTGATATACAAAATCATATCAATCTCTTTATTTATTAAAGAAGAATATAATTTTGTATTGTTGAATATTGTTTTGAACATTTCAAAAGTTGATCGGTTCAAGCACGTTATCTAAAAGCATTGACGTTCTAAATCAAACTACAGTTCCTAGTATACAGAACATACATAAGAGGAAGAATTCAGAAATGAACGGATCCTTCTTGAAGCATTGTAGACCGGGTCATATCAATGCGACTCGACTGGCTGAAATTACATTTAGATGCTTATTTAAACTAGTTTGAATTTACATCTTGTGAAACTTGCCAGTCATGTCACAAAGATAAGATGACCATAGCTCTGTTTAATGGAAACAGAGAAAGAGTTAGTGAACTCTTGGGACTGATACATAGTGATGTATGTAAGGTCCCCTGTCTACACATGCCAGGACCGGTTCTTTGTACTTCATTACATTCTCTGATGATCTCTCAAGATTCAGCCATATGTTCCTATTGAAACATAAGTCCGAAGCTTTTGAGATATTCACAGAATATAAGTTAGAAGTAGAGAACCAAAAACCGGGTATAAGTATTATGTCCTATGATGAGATCAAAGAGGAGAATACTTGTTCATAGAATTCCTGGATTATTCTAAAAGGAGAATGAGATTCTCTCTCCGTATTACTCCTCTGAATATACCACAGTATAACGGTGTATCGGGGCGGAGCAATCGCACCATATTAGATATGGTGTGCTCTATGATGAGTACTACTGAGTTACCTATTTTCTTTTGGGGTTATGCACTTGAGAAGCTGCATACCTATTGAATTGGGGTCGAATCAAATCAGTGCCTACCACTCCATATAAGATATGGTATGGGAAAAGCCCATCTCTTAAGTAAGTTAAGATTTGGGATTGTCTGACTAATGTCAAAAGCAAAATCCGGGCAAGATCGAGGCAAGGTCAGTTCTGTAGAACTGGAAAGGTTCCAGCTATACAAAACTGCAGCTGATGATTTGACAGAACCAAAGGATTCAATAGTCCCCGACGAACCTCAGCCTCTTCGCCGATCTGGTAGGGTTCCTCATCCGCTTGAGAGATACTTCGGTTTCTCGATGACAGTGGGAGCGAGGAATGCATCATGAGATGATCACCTAACTAGTTTCGAGCAGGCCATCGAGAGTAGGGACTCTGTAAGAATGGCTGGATGATTAGCGATCTGAGATGGAATCCATGTACATTAACAAAGTATGGACTTTGGTTGCTAAATCTGAAGGGTTAAATCCCCATCAAGAGCGAGTATATCTTGAGAAGATTACTTGGTGTAGATGGAAAAGTTGAGACTTTCAAAGCTAGACTTGTTAAAGGTTTTCGTCATTAACCAGGCATGGATAATGATGAATCCTTTTCCAGGGACTATGCTTAAGTCTATCCAGATCCTACTTGCCATTGCTACTGTTAGTGTATATGCCCTAGAGGCCATTACTGTATCATACTGGTTTGTATATTACTTAATGGATGCTTGGGATATTCACCTTGTATATACAATCTTGCTCAAAATAGTAGTATGCTACTTGGTTTGTTTCTACTTCAATGTGTACATGTGTTTATTTTTGTATATCGCCTATACACATTAGTAGAGCCCTTAGGATCTTTGCTTGATTACCAGCGATGTGATGGCCGTCACACTAGTGGGGCTGGGTAATCTATAAGCACATCCTTATGCAGGTCCCTGGTCGCAGGACTATCGAGACAGGGCATCGATACTCCGGAGTAGACCAGCGCATGCGCTTCTCATCCCAGTGTGGGAGACGGTCTGTCCCACAGCCGTCAGTACGTCGTACTTGAGATAGTATGCGGGTGCTCGTTATGTTACGGGTACACTGGACAGGACTCGTCGGGAACTGACTAGTTGGTATTATACCTATCGTCAGTTATCAGTTCCCAGGTGACATGAGTACAGCTTAGTCCGCTGACTTGACACTGTCACTTCGCCTCGGGTGTGTTCCCACTGTACTTTGATCACTACCCTACCACGGCTCAAAGGAGTCGTGCAAACAGGTGGTGGTTGGGTGCAGTCCCGAAGCACTTGGAGGCAGTGACGGTTAGACAGGATTCGTCTCTCCCGGTATTGGGGGTTGACATCGCGCTGTGTCTAGGAGAGCCATTACACGAGTAGTCCCTGGCCAGGGCAAACGAGATATACTGGTAGGTTTCCAGTGTTATCTCAGGGTGTATTGGGCTTCACTCCGGCACGACTTGTACCGCTATTGGGGGACTGACGTTTACCGCCCCCTAGGCCCGCCATGCGATGTATCAGACGAACAGACCGGACTGTACGGAGAATGTCACACTCAGGCTCAGTAGGAGTTCAGATGGGTTTCGCCTCGTCGGTTTTCTTGTCGGCATTACCTGGGGACCGTTACGCACAGCTAGTGCCGCTTGCGGTCTGTGGTTAAACCCACTGCCAGCGTAGTGTCGAGTCTTTAGAGTCCCACACAGAAAGCTTTTCGCCTTTAGGCAAAAGAGTAGAGGTCGCATGGTATTGCGACAGGTCGCATGGTTTTGCGACAGGGTTCGGTCACATCCGTGCACTTGTGCACGTACAGTGTCCGGACAGTTTACACTAGCGGGCTTTGGTTTAAGCCAGATCCTAGTGTACCTTATGGGATTGTATTTATCCAGTTTGCATTCGTGTTCCTCGGAACGCGGATGCGGGTGTGTATGCACAGTTGACAGGGAGGCACAGACAGCGGATTCTCATTAGGGTTGTTGACAGTTGACCGTTGACTTTTTGACTTTTTGCTCAACCCTAATGAGAATATGATATGTGATTAAATATTATATTAATTAAGTATTATGGTGATATGGTTGTTGACTTGTTGACTTTTGTTGACTTGTTGACTTTGTTGACTTGTTGACTTTTGTTGACTTGTTGACCGGTTGACTAGGCTTGACTAGTTGACCATCATGATAACCATGGTTATCATTTCATGCCAAAGACTTTTTCTTGCTTGCTCATTTGAGTAAAATGAGTGCATGACATGATTAGGTTATGGTTGCTTCTAACCATCATATAAGACTTTTTTGATATGATGAGTTATGATCACTTTGGATTATGAGAGGGTGAAAGACAAAAGAGTTGCTCATTTTCTTTCTTGCTCATTCTCTCTCTTGTTCTTGAGCTCTCCTCTTGCTCTCACCCTCAACCTCTTGCTCCCTCTCTTGATCTATGGTTCTCTTGTCTCATGAGTTGAGAATCAAGAACCATAGATAAAATCCCATTCTAAATCATCTCTACTCATTCTAGTTCACTAGGTTTAGCAAACCAAGTGAACTAGTTTCTTCAAAGAACGAAGAAGGAGCTAAAGGTCGGAGCTTTCAAGTGGATCTATCTTCGGCGTACGGAGACAACGAGAAGGAGCCATCGAACCACCATCGGAGCTTGAAGAGAAGGAGTTCAAGTTTAGGTATAACCATCTTCATCCAAGTAGCTAAATATCTTTAGCTTAGTTTGCTAGTTTTAGTTTAGGTAAAGATCCCGACCTAGCTTAGTCCATGTTGCCTCTTGCGTTAAAATTTTGATTTTATACCGTTTCCGCCTCCCCGTAAGAACCGGGGGTCGCAACGTGGACTTACAGTGGTATCAGAGCCTAACTAAACTTAAACTAGCTTGGTAGTGAAGTGTAACGAAGTTCGGAACCGGAAAAATCCAAAAACCAAACTTTTACAAAAACTGAGTTTCTGTTGAAATTTTTTCTGGTCAAAATGAAAAACTTTACACTTGTAAATTCGGCTCAGGGTTTTGTGTGAACACCCAAGAAAAACGATACAGTAATTCGTCCAAACCGCCGCCCTTCCGCCGCGCGAGCTAGGCAGCCGCCGCGGAACCGCCGCGCTTTGTCGTCTTCTGTGCATCGTTTTTCGTGCAGTGTGTGTCTGTGTTGGTTTTGGGATTTTTGGAATATATTATATGTGCCCAGATTTTCCAGAAAAGAAATTTCCTTTTGGGGTCCTATAATTCCGTATTTTTTCCGAACTTCACTGCACTTTGACTATGATGGTTATATCTGTGATGTTTGCATGTATTGAACGTCGGCTAATCGCTATAAGTCGATTGGTCGGGGTTATACATGATCTGTAATGTGCTGGAATGTGTATATAAATATGTTGGATTGTCGCGGGTGAATAGCCGGGGGTTGTGAGACGAGAGTTTTCTTTTCTTGCAATTCATGTAAATCTGTAAATTGATGTAATAATTATTTGTATGGCCGCACAACCGGGAAGGGGTTGTAGCCGTCATTGTATAATTTCTTTTTACTGTTTTTGCTCCTAGGATAGACCCATGGAGGGGTGCACAAACTACCGGGTATGCCGAAGTGTCGAGTGGCCTACTCATGGAGATGAGGGAGGTTGCTACGCTTCGGGTACTTGGCGGGTAGTTTGCCGCACCCGTAGGGGTCTTGGGTGGGGTTTTGGCTATTCACCGCGACCGTGTTATCTGTTTTTGTTACAGGCTCGTACAAATTACAGATTGCTAGTATATCCAATGTATTTATCTGTGATCTGAAATGTTTATCATTGCAGTATATCTATATATGATATTATTTAGGCGTTGCTTATGTTTTACAGACGCGCTAGCCCAGCCCCCGCTCTGTCGTTAGTTAAGTAACCTAACGGGTAATGACGGGGCCCCGTGGCGAATGCGAATGGCATAAGCGTACGTCATATTTTGGTTGTTTTCTGCAATGGTAGGATTAAATGATGGGACGCATTAAAAGAACTAATGCAAGAATATCACGCATTAAAAGAACTAATGCAAGATAATAAACCAAGTTAAAGTCGTTGGAACACTTTCGAAAAACCACTCGGTTCTTTTCAAAAACAACTTTTAAATGCGGAGCTTGAGCCACTCCTTTTAAAAGCTATCTCGTTCCATCGACCAAATCAAGTTCACTACGTTCACGGTTTTGCCAAAACCATTCGTAGCCCTCCGTCGTTTCGTATGAATATTCAATAGTATTCAAGCTGTGTTTGTTGACCTTCGTCAAGGCATAGTGATTGGTAGCTATTGGGTATTCATATGTAGCATAGATAGATGCGTTGGTTTGGGACATTCGCATTACCTTGTTGACCTTCGTCAAGGGTATATACGGGTGGATTCAAATTAACCTGGATAATGACGGGCAGAACTTGACATGTGACTTATGATTTGTTGACCTTCGTCAAGGTCATAAGAGCATGGGGCAAAAATCCACATCGGGAGTTTCATAAGTACTGAAACTTGCTAGATTTGCATACCATTTGGAGTGTGATGATTCTGGTAGGATTCCTTCAGTTTCGTCACGCGATGATATTTGGATCCCGATCCTACTGTGAGTATATGCTACTCCTCGGGAAATTTCTCACTTAACGATCAATGCTATAAACCTAGTAGGTGCCTAGAAAGGTGTTAGCGGGGCTACGCCCCCAGGGAAAAGAGGTTCTCTAATTAAGGAACTTCGCGAAAGCGTTGGAAAACCTCCCTCGAAGTACCGACACCGACCTGGCTGAACGGTTAAGCAAGTATTGTACGGTGGGATTAATCCTGACTAATTCTTCCTTTATGGTTTGAGGAGGGATTCGAGAAACAGTGGGAGCCATCCTGTTTAGACAAATTAAAAACCACTCTAAACTTGCAAGAGCATAATGCTGAGTGTTTCTTCTTCTCTCTCCTAATTGCAGCGACCAATCAACATGACTGGACTTAAGTTACTCCTAGATAAAAACAAACTGACAGGGCCAAACTACAAAGATTGGCTCAGGAATGTCAAGATAGCAATCACTTATGACAAGCTGGGGTATCTTCTTACCACCAAAAGCTCCCCCTGTCCCTGGTCCAACTTCCAGCGTCGCGGATAAGGAAATCCGCAAGACTTGGGAGATTGATAGCGCGAAGGCCAAGTGCCTCCTGCTTGCCTCGATGGACAACGAACATCAGAGGAGGCATGAGAATATGGACATGGAGTCCATATTGCTCCATACAAAAGAACTGTATGGAGAGCAATCACGTATCGCAAGATACGAAGCGTCGAAAAAGTTGTTTTCGACAAGAATGGCCGTCGGATCATCAGTAGCCGAGCATGTGCTAAAGATGATCGGCTACATTGAGGAGCTCGCTGACCTAGGGATCACATTAGAGAGTGAGCTATATACGGATATAGTTCTCCAGTCCCTTCCTTCCACTTACGCCCAGTTCATACTGAACTTCAACCTACAAGAAAAAGAGGTTGAACTTTCAGAGCTCCTCAACATGCTGAGGAGCGCAGAGGGCACCCTACAGAAAGGTAGGGATACATCCACTTTGTTTGTAGGAGGATCATCTTCTTCTAGGTCCAAGGCGAAAGCCAAGGGAAAGAAGAAGAAGGCCCCCGCCAAACCAAGGGGCGGTGTTAGTAAAGTGGATACGAAGGGAAAAGCAAAAGCAACAAAGATAGCGGGGAAGCTTGTGGATAAGGAAGAATGCTTCTATTGTCATAAGAAAGGACACTGGAAGAATGATTGCAGGGCCTGGAAGGCCAGAACACAGGAATTGAAGCAGGTTGCAGCTTCAGCTTCAGGTGTGTATGTTATTGAAAACTGTCTTTCAATAAACTCTACTTCCTGGGTATTGGATACAGGATCAGGATCTCATATCTGTAATTCGTTGCAGGCGTTGAGAAACCGTAGTGTTTTGAAGGCAGGTGACATGACCCTCAAAGTTGCAAACGGAGCTAGCATGGATGCTAAAGCCGTGGGGGACTATCACCTGGGAATGTCAGATGGACATGTTTTGGTTTTGCGTAATTGCTTTTTTGTACCCAACGCAACTTGTAATATCATTTCTGTATCTTTAGTTTCTAAAGAAGGTTATGAATTTGCGTTTGTAAGTAATGTTGTAAACATTCACCTTAATCAAGTTTTGATTGGGTCAGGTACATTGAGTAATGGTATATACGTGTTAAACCAACCACAGATTTTCAACGTCCAGAATACACACAAAAGAAAGTCTCCAGAACTAAATCAGACTTTCTTATGGCATTGTAGATTGGGTCACATCAATGAGAGAAGGTTGACTAAGTTACATACAGAAGGATATTTGAATGCGTTCGAATATCAATAGTATGCCACTTGTCAATCTTGTCTCAAAGGAAAGATGACAAAGACTCCGTTTACTGGACAAGGAGTAAGAGCGAGCGAGCTCTTGGGACTCGTACACAGTGACGTGTGCGGTCCAATGTCTACACATGCCCGAAGCGGACATTCTTACTTCATTACTTTTACGGATGACTTCTCAAGGTACGGTTATGTCTTCTTAATGAAACATAAGTCCGAGGCCTTTGGAAAATTCCAGGAGTATAAGAATGAAGTAGAGAAACAGACCGGCAAAAGTATTAAGATTCTAAGATCGGATCGAGGTGGAGAATACTTAAGTGCCGAATTCCTGAATTACTTAAAAGAGAATGGTATTCTCTCTCAGCTTACTCCTCCATACACTCCGCAACATAACGGTGTATCGGAGAGACGGAACCGAACCCTATTGGATATGGTTCGGTCCATGATGAGTAACGCTGAGTTACCGCGATCATTCTGGGGATATGCACTAGAAGCAGCTGCGTATCTCTTGAACAAAGCTCCCACCAAGACTGTGCCTACCATCCCATATGAGATGTGGACTGGGAAGAAACCCTGTCTTAAGTATCTTAAGGTATGGGGATGTCCAGCTTTTGTAAAAAAGCAGCATGCGGACAAACTTGAGGCACGTTCAGTACAGTGTAAGTTTGTGGGATACCCAAGGAACTCCAGGGGGTATCTTTTCTATTCCGCTGAGGAGCAAAAGGTCTTTGTTTCTCAGCATGCCCGCTTCTTGGAAACTGAGTTTTTAGAAACCCAGATAAGTGGGAACACAATAGAACTGGAAGAAGTTCCAGAACCACAGACTGTTACTGAAAGCTTAGTGGAACCAGAGGGTTCAACAGAACAGGACATTCCTGCGCCACTCCGCAGGAGTAGTAGGCAGTCTCATCCGCCCGAGAGATACTACGGTTTTCTCATAGACGGGGATAGAGAGGATTGCATCATAGATTATGATGAGCCTACTAGCTTCCAGCAGGCCGTTCAGAGCATTGACTCAGTGAAATGGCTGGATGCAATGCGGACCGAAATGGAGTCCATGTACACCAACAAGGTATGGACGTTGGACATTGCTCCAGACGGGGTAAAACCCGTAGGATGCAAGTGGATCTTCAAAAGGAAGATTGGTGTAGATGGACAGGTTGAGACCTATAAAGCTAGGCTGGTAGCAAAGGGTTTTCGTCAAAGACCTGGCTTGGACTACGACGAAACCTTTTCTCCAGTAGCCATGCTGAAATCCATTCGGATCCTTCTTGCCATTGCTGCCTTCCACGATTATGAGATCTGGCAAATGGACGTAAAGACAGCTTTTCTAAATGGAAATTTAGAGGAGTGTGTCTATATGGACCAGCCAGAGGGTTTCATTCAGAGTGGGAGCAGCGGAAAGGTGTGCAAGTTGCTTAAGTCCATCTATAGACTAAAGCAGGCATCGCGGAGTTGGAACATCTGCTTTGATGAGACGGTCAAAGAATTTGGCTTTATCAAAAATCCAGATGAACCATGCATCTATAGTAGATTTGTAGCGAGAACTGTAGTATTCCTCGTTTTATACGTGGATGACATTCTCTTAATAGGAAATGACATTCCTATGCTACAATCTGTCAAGGGGTTCTTGTCACACAGGTTCTCCATGAAAGACCTGGGTGATGCCTCATACATTCTGGGTATCCGGATCTACCGTGACAGATCCAAGAGGATATTAGGACTTTCTCAGTCCAGGTATATCGACACCGTGCTGAAAAGATTCAGTATGGAAGATTCCAAGCGCGGTAACCTACCGGCTTGTCACGGGATCACCCTCTCTAAAGAGATGTCTCCCAAGACTGATTTGGAGAGGGATCGCATGTCTATTATACCCTACGCTTCTGCGGTAGGCTCTATAATGTATGCGATGTTGTGTACCAGACCGGATGTAGCTTATGCACTGAGTGTGGTAAGCCGGTATCAGTCTAACCCTGGGGAGAAACACTGGATAGCGGTAAAGAACATTCTCAAGTACCTGAGAAGGACTAAGGAGATGTTCTTGGTGTATGGCGGAAAAGACCTCCAGATCGAGGCCTTTGCTGACTCCAGCTTCCAGAGTGACAAGGATGATTCCAAGTCCATGTCGGGTTTTGTCTTTACCCTCAATGGAGGGGCGGTGTGTTGGAAGAGTTCCAAACAGGAAACCGTTGCAGACTCGACGATGGAAGCGGAATACATCGCTGCATCTGATGCCGCAAAAGAAGCTGTCTGGATGAGGAAGTTCTTGAAAGAACTTCAGGTGGTTCCGTCCATTGTTGATCCAATACCTCTGTATTGCGACAACAACGGGGCTATAGCTTTAGCGAAGGAACCCAGGTCCCATCAGAGATCCAGGCACATCTTAAGGCGGTATCACCTGATCAGGGAGATCGTAGATCGCCAGGAGATCGAGGTTCGGAGAGTCGCTTCAGAAGATAACACTGCTGATCCATTCACCAAGGCCCTGCCCCAGACTCAGTTCGAGCGGCTGATCGAGATGATAGGTCTTCGATACGCCAGTACATGGCCTTAGTGCAAGTGGGAGATTGTTAGTGTATATGCCCTAGAGGCCATTACTGTTTCATACTGGTTTGTATATTACTTAATGGATGCTTGGGATATTCACCTTGTATATACAATCTTGCTCAAAATAGTAGTATGCTACTTGGTTTGTTTCTACTTCAATGTGTACATGTGTTTATTTTTGTATATCGCCTATACACATTAGTAGAGCCCTTAGGATCTTTGCTTGATTACCAGCGATGTGATGGCCGTCACACTAGTGGGGCTGGGTAATCTATAAGCACATCCTTATGCAGGTCCCTGGTCGCAGGACTATCGAGACAGGGCATCGATACTCCGGAGTAGACCAGCGCATGCGCTTCTCATCCCAGTGTGGGAGACGGTCTGTCCCACAGCCGTCAGTACGTCGTACTTGAGAAAGTATGCGGGTGCTCGTTAGGTTACGGGTACACTGGACAGGACTCGTCGGGAACTGACTAGTTGGTATTATACCTATCGTCAGTTATCAGTTCCCAGGTGACATGAGTACAGCTTAGTCCGCTGACTTGACACTGTCACTTCGCCTCGGGTATGTTCCCACTGTACTTTGATCACTACCCTACCACGGCTCAAAGGAGTCGTGCAAACAGGTGGTGGTTGGGTGCAGTCCCGAAGCACTTGGAGGCAGTGACGGTTAGACAGGATTCGTCTCTCCCGGTATTGGGGGTTGACATCGCGCTGTGTCTAGGAGAGCCATTACACGAGTAGTCCCAGGCCAGGGCAAACGAGATATACTGGTAGGTTTCCAGTGTTATCTCAGGGTGTATTGGGCTTCACTCCGGCACGACTTGTACCGCTATTGGGGGACTGACGTTTACCGCCCCCTAGGCCTGCCATGCGATGTATCAGACGAACAGACCGGACTGTACGGAGAATGTCACACTCAGGCTCAGTAGGAGTTCAGATGGGTTTCGCCTCGTCGGTCTTCTTGTCGGCATTACCTGGGGACCGTTACGCACAGCTAGTGCCGCTTGCGGTCTGTGGTTAAACCCACTGCCAGCGTAGTGTCGAGTCTTTAGAGTCCCACACAGAAAGCTTTTCGCCTTTAGGCAAAAGAGTAGAGGTCGCATGGTATTGCGACAGGTCGCATGGTTTTGCGACAGGGTTCGGTCACATCCGTGCACTTGTGCACGTACAGTGTCCGGACAGTTTACACTAGCGGGCTTTGGTTTAAGCCAGATCCTAGTGTACCTTATGGGATTGGATTTATCCAGTTTGCATTCGTGTTCCTCGGAACGCGGATGCGGGTGTGTATGCACAGTTGACAGGGAGGCACAGACAGCGGATTCTCATTAGGGTTGTTGACAGTTGACCGTTGACTTTTTGACTTTTTGCTCAACCCTAATGAGAATATGATATGTGATTAAATATTATATTAATTAAGTATTATGGTGATATGGTTGTTGACTTGTTGACTTTTGTTGACTTGTTGACTTTGTTGACTTGTTGACTTTTGTTGACTTGTTGACCGGTTGACTAGGCTTGACTAGTTGACCATCATGATAACCATGGTTATCATTTCATGCCAAAGACTTTTTCTTGCTTGCTCATTTGAGTAAAATGAGTGCATGACATGATTAGGTTATGGTTGCTTCTAACCATCACATAAGACTTTTTTGATATGATGAGTTATGATCACTTTGGATTATGAGAGGGTGAAAGACAAAAGAGTTGCTCATTTTCTTTCTTGCTCATTCTCTCTCTTGTTCTTGAGCTCTCCTCTTGCTCTCACCCTCAACCTCTTGCTCCCTCTCTTGATCTATGGTTCTCTTGTCTCATGAGTTGAGAATCAAGAACCATAGATAAAATCCCATTCTAAATCATCTCTACTCATTCTAGTTCACTAGGTTTAGCAAACCAAGTGAACTAGTTTCTTCAAAGAACGAAGAAGGAGCTAAAGGTCGGAGCTTTCAAGTGGATCTATCTTCGGCGTACGGAGACAACGAGAAGGAGCCATCGAACCACCATCGGAGCTTGAAGAGAAGGAGTTCAAGTTTAGGTATAACCATCTTCATCCAAGTAGCTAAATATCTTTAGCTTAGTTTGCTAGTTTTAGTTTAGGTAAAGATCCCGACCTAGCTTAGTCCATGTTGCCTCTTGCGTTAAAATTTTGATTTTATACCGTTTCCGCCTCCCCGTAAGAACCGGGGGTCGCAACGTGGACTTACAGCTACATACCATGACTACGATATCTGGTAGTTGGGTGCCATGACTTCTTTTCTAAATAATGATTTAGAAGAAAACGTCTATAAGAACATAGCCAGAGGGCTTCGTAAACAGTGGGAGCAGTGGAAACGTGTGCAAGTTGCTTTACAGATTAAAGCAGACATCGCAGAGTTGGAACATCTGCTTTGATATGGTAGTCAAAGTGTTTGACTTCATCAAAATGGTGAATGAACCTTGTATACACAAAAAGGTAGTAGAGAGTAAGGTGGTTATCCTCGTATTGTACGTGGACAACATACTCCTGATAGGAAAAGAGTTTCCTATACTACGCTCAGTCAATCTCGTCTTATCACAAGGATTCTCCAAATAAGATAAAGGTGATACCTCCTAAATCCTAGGATTTAGATCTATAAGGATGTTAGGGTTCTCACTAGGTTTAGTGAGTTGGTATCAATCGATTCTGGGGAGAATCACTGGAAAGGTTCCAGGGTGATAAGGACGACTGAATGTCAGTCGCAGGCATTGTCTTTACCCTCAGTAAAGGGACGGTATGTTGGAAGAGTTCCGAGCTAGATACCGTGGCAAACTAGACGATAAAGGCTGGTAACATCGCTATTAAAGATACTACCAAAGAGGCAGTTTGGGTGTATATTAGTTCATGAGATGAACTAGGTTCCTACCATTGTGTGACAATGGAAGTGTGGCTTTAGCCCGGGAACCCTGGTCCCATCAGTGATCCAGACATATTCTGAGGCAGCATCATCTGATCATGAAGATAGTTGATATCCAGGGTGATCGAGGTTAGGAGAGTAGACTCAGAGGACAACACGGCGGATCCACTCATAAAGGCCTTTTCCCAAACAGAGACTTTTATGGGATGGTTGAGTATTAGATACTACAACCACTGCTACAGATAGCCCTAGTGCAAGTGGGAGATTGTTAGTTATATGTATGCTCTAGAGGCCATTACTGTACATTAGATGTATATTGGAGTGGATGCTGGGACATATATAGGTAGGACTTTCTTGCTCGACATGATAGTACGCTATCTGGTTGCTCTTTATCTTAACATATATACTTTCTGTCTCTCTGTTACATGTTGATAAAGCCCTTAGGATGTGTACTCGACTTCCAGGACTATGATGCAGATCATACTAGTGGGGCCTGGGCAGTCAATTAGTACATCCTTCAATGTTCCTAGTCGTGGGAATATCGAGACGGGGCATCGATATTCCATAGTAGACTAGCGTATATCTTCTCGACACATGTGATGGGCGATGGATGATCCCATATCCATTGGTGTTTGACATCAGAGATGGTATGCGGGTGCTCAGTGGAGACTGGGTACACTGAACGGACTCGCCGAGAACTCCCAGATGGTATTATACCTTACGTCAGATGGCATTTCTCTGGTGACACTGGTACAGCTTAGTCTGTTGACTCAAGATCGTCATAAAGTCTTGTGTGTCTCTCACTGTGCTTTGATTTCCACCCTACCACGGCTCTACTGAGTCGTGCGAACAGGTGGTTTTTGGGTACAGTCCAGATTCACATGGAGGCAATGAGCGATAGGAGGGGATTCGTCTCTCCCGGTATTGGGGATTGATGTTGCACTATGTTCGACAGGCCATAACTGGAAATCCCTGGCCAGGGTTGCAGTGATATACTGGTAAGAGTTATTAGTAGTTTCACACTTGTTATGGACCTTACGTCGGCATGACTTATCAAGCCACTGGGGTTTGACGTTTACCACCCCTAGGCGAGATATGCGACATATCATACGAATAGACCGGACTGTGCGGTAAGTGTTACTGGTTGGATTCATAGAAGTGTGAGCGGGCTTGCTCGTTGATCTTCTGATCGCTCAATACCCGGGTGGCCGTTACGTTTTGCAGACCACTTGCGGCTTATGGGTGTTTGATATGATCATCACCTGCTGCCAGCGTATTGACGAGTCTTTAGAGTCCTACACAGAGGTTTCCTGGCTCAAGCGAAACGAAATAGGAGTGCGTATGAGATATGTGCGGGATCGAGAATAATACCAGTATGAGATACTGAATTCTATTCTCGTGATTTGTATCATCGGACGGTCATATAATATATAGCCGGGTTACCGAATCAAATGTTGATTCGATATATTGATACACTTGATATTAGTCGGTTGTATGCAGTATGACCGGATCATTAAATCAAGTGTTGATTTAATGTATAATTATATATTTGATATATTACTTTACATTAACAAGTATTTGTTCACTTAAGATTATTTTTCTCACTAGATTGTGCACATTGTATATATGATATATGTTTGTGCACTAGTTTGTATCATGTTTGATGATACATGCAAACTTGGGTGTGCGTATGCTTTAAACCATGTTTAGGTTAATGGTTAGGGTTTTAGCATATTTATTTATTTTATTCATTTATTTTTGGCAAGAAATAAAATTGTGGCTTTCTTTGGTTTTTACTTGAAGCTTCATGATGTTTTGAAAAGTCTAGCCATTTTGTTTTTTGCCTTAACCTAACCATTACACCTAAAGCCTAGTTTATTCTTTATATGTGTTACTTCACCCATGGTTGTATTATGATAAGTATTCACTTGATTTATTATTTTCAAGAAATTCATTTTTCTTTCTTCTTCTTCTTCTTCAAGTGAAGAAAACCATTCTTGAAAATTTCCAAGTGATGAAATCAAGTGAGAAATCCAAATCCAAAGTGAACCCACTTCCTATTTCTTCGTCCTCTACCACTTTTCATGTTGTATAGGGTGTTATCTTCACATGTTTCATGACCTAGTGAAGATAGAGCTTGAGTTTGAGTTGCCTCGACGTAGATCATCTTCGGCATCGAAGTCAACGACCTAGCCCGATCAATTCTCCGATGAAACAAACGCTAGAGTCCGGGATCTCGATGATCGCAGCGGAGCGACGTCATCATGGAGCTAAAGAAGTAGAGGACCGGATCTACAACTTTGTCTTCAAAAACTGGGTTGAAGATCAATACCAACAGGGTAATTTCGCGCTATCTGAGAGCTGGAAGGTGAGCCCGCCATGACCACATGCTCCTAAAAAGGTGAACACGCCGGGGGCATCATGCTCATTCATAGAGAAATCCCAATGGACCACTATGTCCTAAAACTAGATATAGACCGAATGGTCGTTAAACTAACAATGGACCACTATGTCCGAAAACTGGATATGGACCGAAACATCTTTAAACTAACAATGGACCGCAGTGTCCTAAAACTTGCAAATTACTGAAACGTCGTTAAACTACTACTAACCTGCGGCATTCTCAGGCTGACGTGGTAAAAAAAACGGTATGTCCATAAGCAAAATGGGCACGGATGAAAAACCCGAAAGGGCTCCGTGAGTAAAAACTGTAGGGCTACCGGCGAGTGTTTGTGAAAACCCGAAAGGGCGCAACCTCGTTAAAAGACACTTAAAAGGTCCTCTCGACCTTGTAAGGAGAAACCACCCATGTGAGATCCTTACGACTCATAGGGAAGCAACACACTTAGGGATCCTCACGATTCCTAATGAGAAATTACACTTGCGAAATCCTCATAACTCGTAAGGAGAACTCTCTTATGGGACCATCACGGCTCATAAAATTTGAAAGTCTTAAGTTACAGAGACCTGAACCTGTTTTTAAGCAACTCCCACAACCTTCGATATTGCCCTACAAGCGGCTCATACTGACCCTTGTATACAATCCATGGGCACGAATAAACATTTCCCTAACCGAGTCCCATCCGTGACTAGGGATATGTTCATATGGTGAACAACCCTTGTAAGTCCTCTCGACTTATAAGGAGAAAACCCTTTTGTAAGATCCTTACGACTTACAAGAGAACATACACTTAGGAATCCTCACGAATCCCAAGGAGAAAACACACCTAAAGGATCCTCACGAATTGTAGGGAAAAATACCTTTGTAAGACCCTTACGGCTCATGAAGTCAAAAGCCTTAGTCGATAGGACCCTTAACCCTGTTAACTAAGCCACCTTTGTTCAACATCGACAGAAGGAAATGATGATTCTCTCCTGGCAATATCCTAGTTGTAGCGATACTGATGCTTAAACCGGTATCAAATTCCAAGTCCTTTCATGGCAAATGATGATTCGCTCCTGGCAATATTCCAATTGTAGTGATGCTGATGCTGAGATCGGCACCAGATTCCAAGTTCCACAATCGCGAAAAAAAAATCAGCGAGCCAAAAATGCATATGAAATAGCCGAAATGATGGGGCAACTTACAACGAAATCAGCAAGTAAAAATGTATGCATACAAAAACAGCGGAAATGATTGGGCAACTCGCAATAAAAAGCAGCGAGTAAAAACAAAATAAATAGACGAAATGATTGGGCAACTCGCAATAAAAAGCAGCGAATAAAAACAAAATAAATAGCCGAAATGATTGGGGCACCGTGAAAAAATAGCCGAAATGATTGGGCAATCGCGACCTTCACGATATGATAGAGCATCGCGGAAATAAAATAAAAAATGGATGGATGAAACTTTTGCCCTACATGTGAGATCGTATCGATCCCTGTATACAATCCAGGGGCACGAACAAAGAGGGAACCATACCTTCCCAACAGGCTCCATCAGAAAACAAAGCCAAATCTCGACGGTTCATAGACAGCCTAGAGACAACCTCGACATCTGTCGCAATATTGCAGACAAAATGTCTACAAACGAAGCAAAAGAAGATTCCTAGCTTTAGGGCTCGACGTCGATATCGATAACTTAGAGATCACCAACGGCGTTCTCCTCATTCCAATCAGATGCAGACATGACGCCAGCAACCGACCTTAGAGTCACAACGAAACGGAGCCACGACATAGTCCCTAGCTTCAAATCATAACGGCAATATCTACAGCCTAAAAATCAGCAACGGCGTTCCTTTGCAGTCCAGTAGGATGCAGATGCAACGTCAACAAGAGACCCCATGGTCGAACCAATTCGGAGTGACGGCAAAATCTCAACTCCACCTCAGCATTCGTCTCGTTACAGCAGACGCAATGTCAACAACGGCGTTCCTTCGCAGTCCAGCAGGATGCAGATGCAATGTCAACAAAAGACCCCATGGTCGAAACAATGTGGAGTGATGGCAAAATCCCAACTCCGCCTCAGCATTCGTCTCGTTACAGAAGACGCAATGTCAACAACGGCGTTCCTTCACAGTCCAGCGGGATGCAGATGCAATGTCAACAAGAGACCCCATGGTCGAAACAATGCGGAGTGACGGCGAAATCCTAACTCCACCTCAGCATTCATCTCGTTACAGCAGACGCAATGTCAACAACGGCGTTCCTTCGCAGTCCAGCAGGATGCAGATGCAATGTCAACAATGGACCCCATGGTCGAAACAATTCGGAGTGACGGCAAAATCCCAACTCCACCTCAGCATTCATCTTATTACAGCAGACGCAATGTCAATAACGGCGTTCCTTCGCAGTCCAGCAGGATGTAGATGCAACGTTAACAAAAGACCCCATGGTCAGTAATGCGGAGTGACGGCAAAATCCCAGCTCCACCTCAGCATTCGTCTCGATACAGCAGACGCAATGTCAACAACAGTGTCCTTCCTTCGACAGGAATCGGATACACCAAAGCAAACGTAGCGAAGGCCAAATTCCTAGATTCAACGTTTTGACGGTAACTCATATAAAACCGGAATGACAATCAGAGATCATCTCACACCAGCAAGGAGTGATCACCGCCTCGTCGTTCGTCTCGATACACCAGACGAGATGTCACTACAGCGTTCTTCCTCCAACAGGGTTCAGACGCGACAATCAAACAACGGAGCCACGGCAAAATCCCTAGTTCCAAACCTCGATGGTTCACCAGCAACCTAGAGACAACCGTGACATTCGTCTCGATACAGAGGACGCAATGCCAGCAAACGAAGCAAAGGCCAAATGCCTAGCTTCAGGGTCTTAACGGCAAGTCATATAAAGACCGAAAGACTATCGGAGATCATCCCACACCAGCGTGGAGTGGTTATGACTCATCGGGGCTCTCCAAAATGAGCGTAACCTCAAGTAAAAAGCGGCATGGAAAATTCCTAACGCTTGCTCTTCCGACGGTCAAACTGCCTAGGAGGATTGCTTGAAGACGTCTTGTCCAGCCCCCGAAAGGATCGGAGACACGACAATCGCAAGGCTACTCGATCAGCAAAACTGCCTATCGAGGAATACATCAGCCAACGCGACGAAGTAAAGGCCAAATTCCTAGTTCCAACGTCTTAACGGCAAGTCATATAAAGCCTGAAAGACAATCGGAGATCATCTCGCACCAAGGAGGAGCGGTCACCATCTCGACGTTCGTCTCTACACAGCAGACGCAACATCACCAAATGGAGCCACGGCAAAATCCCTAGTTCCAAACCTCGATGGTTCACCAGCAACCTAGAGACAACCGCGACATTCTTCGCGATACAAAGGACGCAATGCCAGCAAACGAAGCAAAAGCTAAATTCCTAGCTTCAGGGTCTTAACGGCAAGTCATATAAAGCCTAAAAGACAATCAGAGATTATCTCGCACCAGTGCGGAGTGGTCACCGCCTCGACGTTCGTTTCGACACAGCGGACACAACATCACCGAAAGGAGTCACGGAAAAATCCCTGGTTCCAAACCACGACGATTCACCAGCAACTTAGAGACAACTGCGACATTCGTCTCGATACAGAGGACGCAATGCCTGCAAACGAAGCAAAGGCCAAATTCCTAGCTTCATGGTCTTAACAGCAAGTCATATAAAGCGTGAATGACTATCAAAGATCATCCCACACCAGCGCGGAGTGGTAATGACTCATCGGGGCTCTCCAAAATGAGCCTAATCTCAAGTAAAAAGCGTCATGGCAAATTCCTAACGCTTGCTCTTCCGACGGTCAAACTGTCTAGGAGGATTGCTTGAAGACGTCTTGTCCAGCCCCCGAAGGGATCAGAGACATGGTAGTCACAGGGCTACTCGAATAGCACGATTGCCTATCGAGGAATATATCCGCTCATGCGACGGTACGACGGCCAAAACCCTAAGTACCACAGACCCTAACGGACTTCTGTCGTAAAGAGCAGAGGTTAATTGTGACGTTAGGATATTCTTCCGAGATCTGCTCGATCTGTTTTGACTCATGAGGAAATTGATGTCTTTGCGAGAACTTCTTGATTCTTCTCGACTCGTGAGATAAAGCCTTAGGCAGTAGGGATTAGAAAACCTGTTTCCTAAGCACTAGGACCCTGCAAGTCAGCCCAAAACGGTCTCTTCCATGCTATCCACGGGTCTCACTCTCCAAAATCGAATCTAGACAAGGAGGGAAACAACCACTTACGAGTCCTCTAGACTTATAAGCGGGAAAGTTCTCTTGTGAGATCCTTAGGACTCTCAAGAGAAAACACACTTAGGAATCCTCACGACTCCTAAGGAGAAAAGAAACCTACGAGATCCTCACGACTCGTAGGGAGAAGAGTCTTTATGAGACACTCATGGCTCATAAAGTTGAAAAGTCTTAGGTGGTAGATCCTAACCCTGTCTTCTAAGCGATCATTACCCTGGAAAGAGGTCGGGATGGACCATCTATGAGCCACACTTGCCAAAGCTACATGCCATTGAAATGGAGAAGCTATTCATGAGCATATAAACTACTTCACGCCAGAGTAAGACATAAAACAACGGAAGAGTAAAGCTCATGGGGATGAGGGTTTGGAACTATATCGCTTAAGAGTTGAGATTTGAGTCAATGATAAATGACGACGCTTGTGTCCACTCGTTATCTTCTCAGATCAAGATTCTGAAAGTGATACACCAACCCGAAACTGGTCACACTCCATGCATAACTCTGCATAACTCAGCATAACCCTGCACTACTTCACCCACGTACATACTTACATGGTTAAAGTAGTGGGGGGCATTTGTTCCCGCCAAAAATTCCTGCGCAAAAGAGCCCAAGGTATCAAATGACAGCTATACGCATAAGGAAATGCGAACCAGTATATTCAGGGCAGTTTTTTGATAAACTCCCAAAGGAGAAACAGATAAATTCTGATGTTATTGGAAGCACCTCGAAAAACTCTTCAATTTAATATATTGTGGGCCTCATAATTCATTCGGGATCAAAAGTTATGAGCAAATGTGCTATGCGTTGTTCCCTGATTGAAAATCAGGAATTATCTCAGTGAGGTATCACGTGCTCATACGTGACCAATGGTCACGTGTTGACACGTGATAGTTAAAGCAGCGGCAAAGGACAGAGCGCAGAAGAGGAGTCCATTCAGGGGGCCACGTGCTTACACGTGACCGGGGGTCACATGCTCACACGTGACCAAAGGTCACGTGGCAACACGTGACTGGCTGTAAAAGCCTTGCTTTTCAATAGAATTAAATTCTGAAAAAGATCATTTAAATCTTTCCAAATAAGAATTAAAATTCTAAAAGCTTCTAAATCTTTCCAAATGGAAAAGGATTATGGGGACCGTTGGATTAAGATCCAAGGGTGATTAAAAATCACCAATTTATGGAAAAATCTTAAACAAGAAAAGATCTCCTAAAATCTCACCGAAAAAACAAACAGAATATCTTTGGCTTTAAAATCCAACGGTGAATAAAATTCACTGAATGATCTAAAATATCATATTAATGATGAAAACAAATAAAATCTTTCAATGAGAGGTTTTCTAAACAAATTGGTTCTTTTCCTTCTCCTATAAATAGGAGCCAATAAAAGAAGAGAGGGGACCTTTTTTTGTTTTGGAGAGAAAAAGAGAGAGAGGAGAATCTAATTCTCAAGAGGGAAGAAAAGAAAGGAGAATTTAATTCTCAACAAAGAAAACCCTAGGTAAGAAAAGAAAGGGAATTGAAACTTTAAAAAGAGAATTTAATTCTCAATCCAAGAATTTAACTCTTATACAAAAAAAGAACTTAGTTCTTCTTCTGGTTGAAGATCGGCACTGAGCACATCTCCCCATAAGTTGAAAATTTAATTCTCATCGGGTCGAGATCCTGCCTTGCAGATCATAAACATAGAAGGGGAATTGAGTTTTGAGAATTTAATTCTCCTAAAACAAAACTAGGGTTTAACCCTCTATGGGAATTTAATTCTCCCAAACTAATTGGAATTTAGTTCCTACAGAATCATAATTAGGGTTTATCCTAAATAAGAATTTAATTCTTTCACAATAGGAATTTAATTCCTCTAAAACAAAAATTAGGGTTTAACCCTACAGAGAATTTAATTCTTAAAAAAGAGACTTGAAAGATCTCCATGCATGCAAAAGACCAAGGTCACGTGTCCCCACGTGACCCCTGAAGAGATCCCCAAAAATGAGAAGGAGGAAAGCTTTGAGGCAATGTCTCACGTGCTCCCACGTGGCTCCCAAAACGCAGAGAGAAAAAGCAAAGGAAATGAAAATTTTGGGCGCTCTCACGTGTTATCACATGACCTCTCCGCAAATGCTTTAACAATTGGCGCACGGATCCTCATCCCGTGCCAACATGTGATGCTCTAAAATAAAAATAAAAGTTTTTTAACACTTATTCGCAGATTTGAGGATAAAACAAAGGGAGATCTGGCTCCACATTTAGGGCTCCCTCACGTGTCCCCACGTGACCCCTAACAAATCCCTTTAATATCCAATGGATGGATGCCTATCACGTGCCCACATGTGACGGCCAGGAAATGAAAAGTGTTTAACACTTAATTGCAGAACGATGAAAAGGGATCTGGTCCCCCCTTTGGGCGCTCTCACGTGTTCGCACGTGACCCCTCTTTCTTTAGAGTTTAACACTAATTTGGGGATTATATTTCCAGTGTTTAACACTAAATTGAAGATTATATTTCCAGTGTTTTACACTGATTGTTTCTAGTGTTTAACACTAAATTGAAGATTATATCTCCAGTGTTTAACACTGATTGTCTTTTAGTGTTTAACACTAATTTGAGAGTTCTACTTCCAGCGTTTAACACTGTTGTTCTCTACTTTTTAACACTACTTTTAGCCAAATTGGCTATTTTTCCAGAGGCAAAAGTCCCTCCTCCAAATGAATCTCAAAATTGTGGAAATCAAAAATGAAAATGTTTAGCATTGCTAAATAATGTGGGCTTGAACCCAGACAAATTTCTAATGGTCCAATAAATGGCCAACACATCAAATCCAATTGGACATAGCCCATGTTGGCCATAAGTCCTCAACTCAGACTCAACTGAGCCAACGCACTCACAATATAATTAACTGATCTTAGTTCTAAATTGGACTACAGATCACTTAATCTACTTTGGTTCAAGGGTACATCTCTTCACTCCTTTGATATTTTTCGTTATAATTCATCAGCGTCTTCAAAGAGGTGACGGGTCCCGATAACCACACATTTCACGGACTGTGGGGTCCTTAAACTAATGGACTACGTTGTCCTTAACCTTGACCGGGATGTCTTTAAACTAACAATGGACCACTATGTCCCTAAACTGGCAATGGACCACTACGTCCCTAAACTGAAAAATAGAGCCCCCAATTGCTCTTTTGTCGGATCTAAATGATCCCGTTTAAGTTGATCTTAGCCTCAAATATGGCTAACGTATTCTTAATCCTTCAAACAGACTTTAGTCTCAAATTGGACTATAGATCCCCCAATCAACTTTGGTTCAAGGGTACATCTCTGAACTCCTCTAACATCTGTCGTTGTAATCCTTCAACGTCGTCAGAGAGGTGACGGGTACCGACGACCATACATGCAACGGACCACTATGTCCCTAAACTGGAACAGTAGAGCCCAAATGCTCTTTTGTCGGATCTAAATGATCCCGTTAAGTTGATCTTAGTCTCAAATTTGACTAACGTATCCTTAACAAACGTTTAAGTTGATCTTAGCCTCAAATATGGCTAACGTATCCTTAAACAAAACCCTAAACCCAAATCTAAGAAAATACTGATTTGGACTAATCCATGTCCTACGGACGACGACATAAATTATTCTCCGTATACAATCCATAGGCAACCACAAACAGAACAAACACCCACAACACGAAGTGAAATTCTGGAGAAGGAGAAAGTTGTTACCGTGATGCGGTAGCGTAATTAACTGCAGGGGCTTGCGCCTGCAGAGAAGAGCACCCCCACAATCAAAAATCCCTCAAGCAAGGGGGAATCTGACGAAGTCTGCTACATCGACCGCATCCGTGTAAACCTCCGATACACGGTGCCATAAATCAACTTGGCAACTTCGAAGAGGTGGACGGATAGCACCAAATAGCATCTGCCCTGAATCTTAGGCAAGACGTCCCTACGTCGTCTTGGCCGTCTTTCGGAGGGGAACATACCCCATTCGGGGCCAGTTTTTACAAAGGAAACTCTGCCGAAATTTTTAGAAAGGACTATACATTTTAAAAGCGAATATTCGGCTTAGTTATTTAAAAGCTTTGATTTCAAAACATGTTTCTTTACTTATTAAAAAAACAGTTTTCTTTATTTTACTCCTTAACATTGTTTTAGATTTCTAGGCTTTTGGCTTACTTGGATCAGATGGAGTCCTATAGACTTCATAGGATTCAAGGGCCAGTCACGCGCTCTTTCGGGTTGTGACACCTATAAATAGGACCCTTGGTCCTTGGTAATTTTTTACCATTTTCAAGAATCTTAATTCTCAGAGCCTTGCTCTTGCTTAAGAATTTTAGAGCCTTGCTCTTGTTTCTTTCTAAGAACATCAAAGTTCAGAACCTAGAACCATCTTAGGTAAAAATTTAAATTTAATTTAATTAACAGAGCCTTGCTCTCATAGATCTTTGATCTAAAGAAAAGCCCTTTGGGGTTTCATTAACAGAGCCTTACTCTCAGAAATCTATAGATCTACAGAAATCTTGTTCATGGGTTTTAACCTATGAACAGAGCTTTGCTCATGGATCAAATGTAGATCTTTTAGATCTGAAAATGAAGAACTTTTTTATAAAATTTCATGGATTTTTTAAGACTCCAAAATTTTCTAATATTCAGGAGTGAAATTAAAATTTTTTTTCCCTCTGATGGATCTTTCCATCATTATTACAGAGCTAGGATCTTTTTGGGAATTTTTTTCTTTGAGACCAGAGTTTGATAAATATCACTCTGTGACAGAGCTTTGCTCTGAAAGAGGAGATTTTCTCCTTGTCTCTAGGGATTTTCCATTAATAAGAATATTTTCTTGGGGATCTCTTCAATAATTGACAGTCTCATCCAATGATGGGGCTATCTTATTAAATAATGCACTGTCGTACAGATTTTGTGGGTCTCCATTTGGTCCCCTACCCACTGCATTGCAGTGTGATGTAAATTTTTAAAATATCAAGCGTTGGAATTACAACACTGACGGCTGACTTTTGTCCTTCTGCAGGAAACATGTCTTTCGATACCTCATTCCCGTTTGTTCGTTCGGAAAGAGGATTCCCCGGGGCATCCGTAGACCAGGAGGTCTTGGCTATTATAAGGGACTATGATCCAGACTATAAGAGCTTTCACCTTTGGGGGTCGTGGTACAACCAAATCATCATGGGTCGATAGAGTTTTTCGTGCGCAGTACCCTCAGAGACTATTACGGCGATCCACTATGCCAGCCCACCGCCGGTGAAGTATACCGTGGAGATGATCGACTGGACTTCAAAGGGCCTTCTTCATCCTGCTACGGATGCAATTCCGGTTCAGCGTCATATGGTTTTGGATATCTTGGGCCGCCGTATTTGTCAATGCGAGGCGCGACCTTGGGGGCAATCATATAACATAGGTCTGAACCCCCGCCATCCGATAGGCTATTTGCCATAGGCTCGCTACATCATGTCGACGAAGAAGTCGCAGTTGATAAGGCTAGGGTTGTACACTGTAGTTTATGTTTCCCTCTTCCAATATCCCACGCTTCCCACCTGGTGGTTTAAGGCCTTTTTGGAGTAGTGGAACATCCCTACTCACACTTTCCTCGCAATAGACCGGGAAGTGTTGATTTCTTTGGAGGAATTCATATAGGTCTCCAGCTTACCGGTTATAGAGGAGCAATATGAGGAGCTGCTTCGTACAGACGAATATGTCTTCAGTGCTAAGCCGACAATAAGGGGCCTCACTCCGGAGAATGCTGTTCAACATCAATTTCCAAGTTTGATCAAAGTATTGAACATCTATGAGGCCCTTTTTATCGAACATGGGAGCCGCAGAGTTAGCTTCGAGGATTTCATCGCTCGATTCATTCATCGAGACGTTCTCTCGGCAGAAGCTGCTAAGTTTTCCACACTTGACCCTTTCGGTCTAGGTTACGACAACCTGCCGGCGAAGGAGATAGATCAAAAAGGTTTTTTCCTTCCCAACTCCCCAGTTGTGTCTTTTGCGGAAGTTGCAGCCCCCGGGATGGATGAGGAAGCCTTCTTCTTAGGATTTCTTAGGCTATAACTGAGTTGGTTTGCACTCCCGATGCATTCTCGCCATATGAGGCCATCTGTCTTTTACCTAGCTCATCGGATGACCATTGGGGTGAAAGTGGCCGTTGGGATTGCCGGTTTGTCACACCTATATGACGGCTTTAGTCAAGCAGCGGATGCTAATGAGCATGGAGTACTGCATGTGATCTTCCCGATGCATTACTTCATATCATGGCTCGAGCTACACACACTGGGCGTCTTTGGTATGCACAAAAGGCCATCGTTTTATGACAGGTGCAGCTTCCCTCGAATTATACGACTGATCGGCGCTTCAATTGTGACTCCGTCACCACGGAATGCCAGGGGTTTGCTCTTTTGTCCCCACACAGTTAGAGACTGGATGTCTTTTACTGAAAAAGTGCTGACCATCGAAAATGCGTCTACCACCATGGTGTGGCCATTGCAAGACACTTTCAAAGATGGAGCCTCAGTTCTGACGGCCTGGGAGACCCTTCATCTATATTCCATCAGACCGGGTTTTCTGGTGTTTAGGCAAAATGGTGCGGCACTTTTCATGAGATACAACCCGCATCGTTTTGCCTAGCAACTGAGCTACAATCAAGGGGTTCTGTTGGAGGCTTTCCTGCTGGAACCTGTCGCTACTGAAGATGGGATGTGGAGCACGCTTCACCACTTCATGCATCTTTATACGGGTTCTCCTTTTTTTATTAGCGAACCGGCTTGCCAACCACGCATCCTTAATACATATACGGCGTGGTATACTCATTCAACGGGTGCCGTTATAAAGGAAGAAAAACGATTCTTGGTCAACCGTAAGGGTGTGTCTCCCGGCAGCGACCGCAAAGCTCCCTTGGTGCCCAGGACCCCCGTAGTTGCTCCGCTGAGAGATGCTTGAGCCGAACCTCCGCGTGTGCTGAGCCCTCCACGTGGATTACCGCTTTCTGATACCACGGATTTGCCATCAGCGCCCCGCGCTCCAGTAGAGACGGTAAATGTGGCTTCGCTGGAGCCCGATGTGGGCGCGGATAACGGGACCCGCCGCCCTAAGGTGCCTGAAAGCGCAAGTCAATATCGTGTGCGCCCAGGGCTGGCAGATAGAAGGGGAAGAAGAAGTCGCTCCTCTCTCTCGATGCTATGCTCGGCTTAGAGACATAAGCCCTTCTTACCGAAGGTATAAGCGACTATGGCAGTAATGAAGGCTTCTCGTTAGACCCCGCAGACACTGACCCGGCGGCCGCCATTGCGGCTTCTGAGCGATCAGCCAGACTTGAAGCGTGGTTGGATAAACTCGCTCGAGCAGGTAATCATTAGTTGCATCCTTCATCATTTTGTCGCATTTTCATCATTATTTTTTACTAATGGTTCCCCATTTTTTAACAGGTGTCACTACCGAAGAAGCCACCGCTGCTTCTTTGAAAACCTTCCAGGAGGAGGAAAATAAGCGCACTTTAATGGGCGCTGGTACATCTCGTCTTATTGAGTTTTTTTATCCTCTTTTCTGATGGCCAACCTAACCTTTTTCCTTTATTTCTTTGCAGGGGCTGCGCCAGCTGATGTGGGGACTCTCCCCGGGCCTGCTACTGAAGTCCCAGTCTCTTCGGAGCTACAGCGAGAGCCTCGACTCGACAAGTCGAAGAGGGATGCCTTGAAGGATTTGGAGGCATCCCTGTTCACAGACGAGGACGTCTCAATGAGGGAAGCCTTGGAGAGCTCCGTCTTGACGGCTCGAAAGGAGAGAAAGCGGCTAAGGTGCGAGGCGAAGGCAAGCAGGGCTGCTTTGGCCGTGGGAGTGGGCCCAAGGACCATCCCTCGAGCTGATACCCCCTCAGAAGAGCCTCCGGTCGCCTTGTCCACTGCTCGCAGGCAGGTGGCGCTTGCAGTTCAGAGTGCTAACGATAAATCCACTTCAGGTAATGTATCTTTCGAGATTTGTTTATAAGAATTGTAAACTGGTCGATTCTTATATATCTTGTCCTGCAGGACCAAGTCCAACCGAGGGGGAGGCGGAGACCGTCGAACCCAAGGAGACAGAGGAGGAGGCACCGGCCGAACCCGAGCCGACGGTGGGCAACATCGCCAGGGTTGATGATCCTGAGCTGGGGGCTGAGGGAGCTTTAACAGAGAAGGCAGTTGATGCCGAGCTCGAGGTGGCAGCAAATGAGATGACCGCTATCACTGAGCCTGGGGCAGCGGCGGGTGGAGCATCTGGGACTGGTGACCCTATGGTAATGGCGGATGAGACAATGGCGACCGCTGAGCCCGAAGAAGTAGCGGTGGAGATGGGCACGACTCCTGGGGACGGGCCGGCCGCTCTTTCTCAAGAGTCTAGCAATGCTCCGATCATTGCTCTCTCCGTCTACGGTCTTCTGCCGTCTCCCGATCGGGCGAGTACGACGACAGCCCCTGTCGAGTCCGGTGATGAGGCCACGGGAGGTGGACTCATATCGATGGAGGAGGAAAACACCTCTGCTTCGGCCGGCAGCTCATCAGGTAAATCCCGAGTTGCTGTCCTTTTTTTTTATCTTTCAATCCTTTCTGACAATTTTACCTTTGTTTTTAACACAGGTACGGCCAGCGCCGATGCTCCATTGCTCGAGAGAGCGCCGTCAACTACTGCCTTGGCGGTGGTCACCTCTCAGCCTTCCCTTGTTCCCTCAAAGATATTGGAAGGTAAGGATTTGCAACCTGCTAGTTTTCTCTTTCAGCAACATAATTTATGTACCGAAGTCGTACTGTTGTGTTTTTTTTAAGAGTGCTTTTTGATCATCTCTATCAGGTGTTGCACCCACACTTCTCCTTCCCATCTGAACTTGCTTCTTCCTCCAGTGGCGCCGGTAAGTATAGTTTCCAACTGATATCTTTCTTCTTCAGTAATAGAATTATTTCTAACTTTCCCTCGTCCCAATTGCAGTGCTACAAATCGAAGGAGGGGGTGAAAGATCAGTCGCGCCGCCGGCCCTTCCGGCATTGCCACCTGCTGTAGCTGGTATAGTAAACTATCGTATCGATGACTTTCTTCGTATTTCTCGAACCGTCATCTAATCATAATTTGTTTTTTCAGCTGTTGTTCTAATCCCGGCGCCCTTTGAGTCTCGCATTATAATGCCGGCAGGCCCTTTCCTGAGACGTTCGTCCTCAAAGGGCGCCGCGAATAGTCTGCGCATGTTGAGCGACTATATTGAGGAGCTCGACGTCAAGACTATTACGTCTGCCACAGATTTTGCTATGGCAGTTAACCCAATGCTGGTGATACTCGTAAACTTCTATAACGAAGGCATCGTCGTGTCTTGGGTTAATCACTGCAGGGAGATCGAGGCCCGCCTGCATCAACTGGAGTTTATGCGCCCTGTCCCGAGACCTTAGCCCCAATCAATCAAAGAGCCGTGTGGATTGAGCAAAGCGCTTCTTACGTCCACCACTTGGAACAAGAAGCGGCTTTAAGGCTGAGGGAATACCAAGAGACCTCAAACGAGACCGCTCTTTTGCGTGCTGAGGTCGAAGCGAACGCTGCCCAGGTGAAGGCCATCTTTGAGGGCTTTCTGGAGCGTATCTCTAATGGGCTAACACTGAAGCGGAAGCTTGATACCGCCGAGCGTGACGCCCCAGGCCGCGAAGCTGCTCATCAGGCCGCTGGGGAGCAGCTTGCATCTTTCTTGCAGCAGCGGGCTCAAGTAGAGGCGGAACTGGCGGTGGTGGCTGATCAGGACAAAGGCATGGAAGGAAGTGCGCGAGCAACTGATAGGCCTATCTAAGACACTTCCTTCCCAGTAGCTGCCTTTATATCAATATACTTGTAAAGATTTTCTTTTTTTAAAATAAGATGTATCCATTCTTTATTCTTTTGTACGATTCTCCTTGTACTTGATTGAATTAATAAATAAAGATACACATTTTTCTTTGCAATGTCTTGTACTATTTCTTTGTTTTCTCCCTTCTCTTATTATTAGCATGCTGTCTTGATAAACATGGTTACAGACAATAGAGTAAGCATCTTGGTTTCTTCAAGAGATAGCGATGTCTTAGGCCGCAGGTTCAGATCTGCCGCCTAAGACTTTTCAACTCTTTGAGCCGTGAGGGTCTCATAGAGACTTTTCTCCCTACGAATCGAGAGGATCTTGTAGGTGGATTTTCTCCTTAGGAATCGTAAGGATTCCTAAGTGCGTTTTCTCTTATAAGTCTTAAGGATCCTATAAGAGAATTTTCCCTCTTACGAGTCGAGAGGACTCGTAAGCGGTTGTTTCCCTCCTTATCGAGATTCGACTTTGGAGAGTGAGACCTATGGATAGTATGCAAGAGACCGTTTTAGACCGACTTTCAGGGTCCCAGTGCTCAGGAAACAAGTTTTCTAATTCCTGCTGCCTAAGGCTTTATTTTGCAAGTTGAGACGAATCGGGAAGTTCTCGCGGAGACGCTGGTTTCTCTGCGGGCCGACTGGAATCAGGGGGCTCTTATCAAGGATGCTAGTTTCCCTGAGTTGAGGAGTTTTCCAAGGACACTGGTTTCTCTAGGGTTGAAACGAATCGAGGTGTTCCTGCAAAGACACTAGTTTCTCTGCGGGTCGACGTGAATCGAGGTGTTCTCGTCAAGGACACTGGTTTCCCTGAGTCGAAGGATTTTGCCAAGGACGCTAGTTTCCTCGGGGTTGAAATGAATCGGAGTATTCCTGCAGAGACACTGGTTTCTCTGCGGGCCGACGCGAATCAGGAGGCTCTCGTCAAGGATGCTAGTTTCCCTGAGTTGAGGAGGTTGCCAAGGACAATGGTTTCCCTGGAGTTGAAATGAATCGATGTGCTCCTGCAAAAACGCTAGTTTCTCTGCTGGTCGACGCGAATCAAGATGTTCTCGTCAAGGACACTGGTTTCCCTGAGTCGAAGTATTTTGCCGAGGACGCTAGTTTCCTCGGGGTTGAAACTAATCGGAGTATTCCTGCGGAGACACTTGTTTCTCTGCGGGCCGACGCGAATCAGGAGGCTTTCATCAAGGACGCTAGTTTCCCTGAGTTGGGGAGGTTGCCAAGGACACTGGTTTCCCTGGGGTTGTAACGAATCGATGTGCTCCTGCAAAGACGCTAGTTTCTCTGCGGGTTGACGCGAATCAAGCTGTTCTCGTCAAGGAAACTGGTTTCCCTAAGTCGAAGGATTTTGCCAAAGACACTGGTTTCTTTGGGGTTGAAACGAATTGGAGTATTCCTGCGGAGACACTGGTTTCTCTGTGGGCCGACGCGAATCAGGAGGCTCTCATCAAGGACGCTAGTTTACCTGAGTTGAGGAGGTTGCCAAGGGCACTGGTTTCGCAGGGGTTGAAACGAGTCGAGGTGTTCCTGCAAAGACACTAGTTTCTCTGCGGGTCGACGCGAATCGAGGTGTTCTCGTCATGGACACCGGTTTCCCTGAGTCGAAGTATTTTGCCGAGGACGCTAGTTTCGTCGGGGTTGAAACTAATTGGCTTGTTCCTGCGGAGACACTAGTTTCTCTGCGGGCCGACGCGAATCAGGTGGCTCTTATTAAGGACGCTAGTTTCCCTGGAAGTCGAACTGATCTGTGGTGGTCTTTCAGGTTTTATATAAGTTACCGTCAAAACCGAGAAGCTAGGAATTTGATCTTCACTTCCTTTGCTGGCACTGCATCTGTTGCATCAAGACGAATGTCGCGGTTGTCTCTTGGCTGTTGGTGAACCGTCGAGATTTGGCTTCACTTTCTGGCGGAGCTTTTTGGGAAGGTATGGTTCCCTCTTTGTTTGCGCCCTTGGATTGTATACAAGGATCGATGTGATCTCAACTGTAGGGCAAAAGTTTCATCATTTCTTTTTTTTCCGCGATGCTCTATCATTTCAGCTTTTATATCGCGTATGTCGCGATTGCCCAATTATTTCGGCTATTTTTCGCGGTGCCAAATCATTTCGGCTATTTATTTTATTTTTACTCGCTGCTTTTTATTGCGAGTTGCCCAATCATTTCGGCTATTTCGTATGCATACGTTTTTACTTGCTGCTTTTATTGCAAGTTGCCCAATCATTTTGGCTATTTCGTATGCATGTGCGGCCTACTGGCTTTTCGCCGTAAACCTGAAATTAGACACCGATTTCGGCATTAGCACCGCTACAACTGGGATATTGCCAGGTGCGAATCATCATTTGCCTCTGTCGATGTCGAACAAAGGTGGCTTAGCGAACAGGGTTAAGGTCCTGTCGACTATGGCTTTTGATTTCATGAGACGTAAGGGTCTCACAAAGGTATTTCTCCCTACAAGTCGTGAGGATCTTGTTGGTGTATTTTCTCCTTAGGAATCATGAGGATTCCTAAGTGTATGTTCTTCTGTAAGTCGTAAGGATCCTACAAGAGGGTTTTCTCCTTGTAAATCGAGAGGACCTACAAGGGTTGTTCATCATATGGACTTATCCATAGTCACGGGTAGGACTTTGTTAGGGAAATGTTTATTCACGCCCGTGGATTGTATACAAGGGTCAGTATTGAACCATTTGTAGGGCAATATCGAAGGTTGTGGGGGTTGCTTAAGAACAGGTTTAGGTCTCTGTAACTTAAGACTTTCAAATCTTATGAGCCGTGATGGTCCCATAAGAGAGTTCTCCTTACGAGTCGTGAGGATCTCGCAAGTGTATTTCCTCCATAGGAATCGTGGGGATCCCTAAGTGTGTTTCTCCCTTGTGAGTCATAAGGATCGCACGTGGGGGGTTTCTCTTTACACGGTCGAGAGGACCCTGTAAGTGTCCCTTAACGAGGTTGCGCCCTTTTGGGTTTTCACATACACTCGCCGGTAGTCCTGCTGTTTTTACTCACGGAGCCCTTTTAGGTTTTCATCCGTGCCCATTTTGCTTATGGACGTACCGTTTTTTTAATTATTTATTTATTCTCTTTTTTTTACGAGGTCGAGCCCTTTCGGGTTTTCACGAACACTCGCCGGTAGCCCTGCTGTTTTTACTCATGGAGCCCTTTCGGGTTTTCATCCGTGCTAATTTTTCTTATGGACATACCGTTTATTTTTTTAATATTTTTTTTATATATCAGCTTTGTGATGTTTCAATCCACCATAGTTTATCGACATCTCGCTCAACAGCCAGTTTTAGGACGTAGTGGTCCGTCATTAGTTTAAGGACGTTTCGGTCCGTTGTTAGTTTAAGGACATTTCGGTCCGTTATTAGTTTAAGGACATTTCGGTCCGTCGTTAGTTTAAGGACGTTTCGGTCTGGCATTAGTTTAAGGACGTTTCGGTCTGCTCAGGAGAAGGCTGGCTACTGCTCATAAAGTTTAAGCTTAGGAAGATAGCGAGCGGACATAGTCGTCGTCATCTATCATTGACCTAGGCCGTGGCTCATTAAGCGTAGTATTTCTTTAGGAAGCGGCCGTTTATTGGCCTGAAAGGCCTTTCACTGTGCATATCTATGAGTAGATAGGCTCCACTCTGGTAGACCTTATCTATGATTTACGGGCCATCATAGTTTGGCTCGAATTTTCCCCGCTTGGAGCGGTTGGGGATCATAGGCCTTTTGACCACTAGCACGAGTTCTCCTTGGCGGAATGTTCACGGCCTAGTCAATGATTCATATGAGCGCGCCATCTTTGCTTTATAAGCCTCCAGATTTTGTTGCGCTATGAGCCGGGTTTCATGAAGGGCATCAAGCTCCTCAAGCCAAAGGTGAGCGTTTTCTTCGTCCATCAGCTCGTAGTGGACCGCCACTCGTAGAAAGGGTTACTCTATCTCGAGGGGGAGTACTGTTTCTGTACCGAATACCAACGCGTATGGCGTTGCATTCGTGGCTGTCTTGAACGTAGTTCGATACGCCCAGAGAGCTTCTTGTAGTCTCTCATGCCAGTCCTTCTTATTTCAGGATACCGTTTTCTTTACGATCTTCGTCAAGGTCTTGTTGAAGGCCTCAGCTAGACCGTTAGCTCGCGGATTATAAACTGAGGAATATCTCCAGTCTATGTTATGCTGTTGCGCAAAACGACTGATCTTGTGGCTTCTGTAGGCTGGCCCGTTATCGGAGATGATCCGTCGCGGAGTTCCAAACCGGTATATGACGTGCGTTCTGAAGAAATGGAGGATATTCCCCGTCTTCACTTTCCTCAACGGTACTGCTTCTGCCCATTTGGAGAAGTAATCAGTCGTCGCCCGGATGAACCGATGTCCTCTAGACGATGCTGGTTCGATGGGCCGACTATGTCAGTTCCCCACATTTCGAACGGCCAGCTGGCCACCGTTGGATGTAGTGGATTTGGATGCTGGTGGATGAAGTCCCCATGGATTTGGCATGAGTGGCATTGCTTCGCATATTCAAGGCTGTCCTGAATCATCGCGGGCCAGTAGTAACCCATCCATTTAATATTCAACTTCATCTTCGGGCCTACTTGGTGAATGACCAGTTGGGAGTCTCCATATATGAGGAGGTTTTCAATTCCTATGTCAATGGCAATCTCGAGGCCTGCTATCAAAGCTTCATATTCGGCTTCATTGTTCGTCCTCGGCTCCGTCAAGGAGAAAGCAAAGCGCATTATCCCTCCTTGTGGGGTCACGAAGATAAGGCCTAGCCCTGATTTGATTATAGAGGTACTTTGTTTGCGCTTCTTCATAGAAGATGCTCCATCGAAATAAAGCTCCCATTGGGTATCACCTCCGTCGATCGCGTAAAATGCATGTTCGTCTGGCAGATCGCAATTCAGAGGAGAATCAGCAGGTATCGGATGCTCAGCGAGGAAGTCGGCGATGGCCTGGCCTTTCACTGCCTTAAGAGGTTGATAGGTTATCGAGAACTCCATCAAAAGAAGGGCACATTTAGCGAGCCGACCTGTCAATATGGCCTTTGACATTAAATATTTAGGGGGGTCCACCTTCGAAATGAGACGAACTTCATGCACCAACGCATAGTGCCTGAGCTTTGTTATCGTAAAGATCAATGCCAGACAGTATTTTTCAATGGGGGAATAATTGCTTTCTGCCCCCAGCAGAACTCGACTTAAATAGTAGAGTGCTTTTTCTTTCCCTTGGTCGTTCTTTTGTGCCCATAATGCGCCTAAGGAACCTTCGAGGGCGGTCGTATAGAGAATGAGGGGCCTTCCCTTGACCGGAGCAGCCAACACTGGTGGATTCTGGAGGTACTGTTTGTTTTCGGCCAGCGTGTCTTGGCATTTATGATCCCAGACGAGAGGTGGCTGTAAGGTCGGGACTTTCCTGAAAGATTGGCTATAAATCGCCGTATATACGCGAGTTTCCCTTGGAGAGACCGCAGCTGTTTGAGAGTTCTTGGCGGAGGCATTTCCATGATCGCCTTGATCTTTGACGGGTTTATCTCGATACCTCAGTATCGGACGACGAATCCCAGGAATTTGCTCGAGGAAACTCCAAATGCACACTTGAGGGGGTTCATCTTCAAGTTGTATTATCTAAGGCGTTGAAATACGGTCTTCAGATGCTCGAGATGTTCCTCGTACGATTTGCTTTTCACCACGAGGTCGTCGATATAGCGTTCGACGATTTCATGTATAAGGTCATCGATGATCTTCGTCATGGCCCTCTGATAGGTGGCACCGGCGTTCTTTAGACCGAAGGGCATCACCTTGTAGCAGAATATACCCAAAGGGGTCAATAAGTGGTGTACTTCCGGCCTTCGGGATGCATATTTATCTGATTATACCCTAATGAGCCATCCATGAAGGAGAAAACCTCGTGAGTGGACGTATTGTCTATCATCAGTTCGGTGACTGGTACTGGGAAATCGTCCTTCGGGCAGGCTTTATTGAGATCCCGGAAATCCACACATGTGCGCACCGTCCCATTTTTCTTCATCACCGGGATGATGTTGGCGATCCAATCAGGATATTGAACTTCCTTGATAAAGCCAGAGTCGATCAACTTCTTGACCTCGGCATTGATACTCATTTCAAGCTCGAGCCGCATTCTCCTCAGCGCTTGTTTAACTGGTTTGACGTCCGGGGATATCGCCAATTTGTGCACAGCAATTTCTGGATCTAGTCCTGGCATTTCGGAATAGTTCCATGTGAAGCAATCTCTATGCTATACAAGGACGTCTTTTAACGCAGCCACCCTTTCTTCAGATAGCAGCTCGCTGACAAATGTCGGTCGCGGGTCGTTCGCCGTCCCCAACTTAATTTTCTTGAGGTTATCTGCAGTGGTGTGTATTCCATCCTCCAGTTCTTTTGGAGCTGGTGGAAATTCTGAGATCACCTCATCATCGCTGACAAATGTATCTGAGCCCGATTGTTTCTATCCTCCCACTAGGCAACTTGTGCCGAGTTCCGGGGACGTTCCAGACCCTGTCATAGAACTTGGCTTTTTGAGTAGTCTGTTTGAAGGATATCCCCTGGTGTTTCAACAGCCTCTTCAAGCCTTCTGTATAATATCTGGGGAGACGGATGGGCTGAAGCCTGTCAAGCGTAGGATCCATACCGTGCCAGATTTCTTTCTCCACTTTATTTTCTTCAGAGCGGTAGAATAGAATTTCCTTTTCACCTTCTTGCCTAGGAGGGACATAGAACGTCCGCAGTTCTTCTACATTATAGGTATCGAGTGCATCCAGTTTTTATGGTGTCTAGGTGGCACCATGGCGACTTGCAGACTTTGCTCTTCATCGGCGGATGATTGTATTGAAGGCCGAGCAGAGAACATGGCATGGACCTGATCTTCCGAATCACTACCAAAGATCAATGTAGGAGCAGATGGTCCCGGCTTGTTGTATTGGGCGGACCCGAATAAACTATCTCCTCTTCCTCCTCGGTATCACTGCCGAAGACAGGGATGGTGGTGTTAGTTTTGTTCTCCAGCTTATGACATCTCTCTGTGTCTTCGAAATCCGGTAAGAAGTGTTTAGCATCTTCATACTTGCGGACTTCTTTCACGGAAAATGGGTTCAGTTCTCCCGTCACTGTATACTCGAGACCATCCCTAAAATATCTCATACACTGATGCTGTGTAGAGGGGATGATGTTGTACTCGTGTAATCATGGTCGGCCGAGCAGAGCATTGTAGCATATCCTGGCATCTATGACGTGGAATTTAATGTCCGTAACAAGCAGCTCAAAGCATAGCGTCAGTATCACAGATCCAAGAGTTCTCGATGATTGGGAGTCAAACCCGAAGATGGTGATCTTGTCCCGAGCAAGGTCCTGGACGCTCATGCAGATTTCCTTTAACACCCACACATTGAGGAGATTAACGTAAGATCCATTGTCAACCCGGATTTTTCCTATCTTTATATCATGGCAGTATCCTGAGATGTAAAGTGGGCGATTGTGTTCGCACGTCCCAAGGAGAAGGTCTTCGTCGCCAAAAGTGACATCGGCCGTGTGCACTTCCTCCAATTCATCCTTCATCTTTTCTTCAGCCAGGAATGTTTGGAATTGCTCCGGCTCCTATAGTGCCTTGATTAACGAATCTCTTGCCTCTTTTGATAGTAAAAGGGCGTTAAGAATGGTGAGCTGCGAGGTTAGCTTCTTCAGATATGCTAGAACGTTGTAATCCATCTTATTTTTCTTTGGCGGGTCCTTGGCGGCTAGCTCTTCCATGACTTGGTCATCTAAGGCAATATCCTCAGAGACCTTTTATTTCCCTTTATCTTTTTTGTTTGGGGGTCTGAGATTCTTTTCGGGTAGCGTCAGATTACGCAGCCGGATATTTTTGCAAACCTTCGGCTCTTCTTCTTTTCCCGAAGCGGACTCATTAAAGAGGGGGCTAAGGGCCAGCTCCTCATCAGAATCACTCCCGAATATGAGCACTTGCGATCCCCCCGCGTTAGCCATGCGACAATCGCAGGTGGTTCTGTTAAGCCCCTCGGTCGTACCTTTCTGCTCCCGACGAGTTTTGCGCTTTTCCCACCTAAAATGCTATCGGTGAGCAACATATCCTCGCCACCATCTATCGAAGGCTTTGGACTCTTCAGTGGGGTGAGAAATCATCCGATGATACAAGCAGTAGGAGGGGTGTATTTCCGCTTCACCAGTAATGCTTCCTTCAGAGGATGGTAGCTTCATACCCATTGACATGGCTTTAGCAAACCTTTTCCTCGTCTTGAATCTTTTTTTATCCGCAGTGGGTGTATTTTGCTTCAACGAGAGTGTCTCAGCTCTTTCGTCAAGGCACTGGCTCTTTTCCCTTTCAAATATGACCACTTCGCGTTCCCGATCAGTTTTACTTTTTATGAGAGCTTCATTGAGGAACGCGTCAATTACTTCATCCGATGGCCCCAGAATTTTTGGTTCAGGATCTTCCTGCAGCTCTTCAGTGTAAGGAGTCTCTTCAGCGTCTGTGAATGAATGGGAAATCACATGACAACTCTCCACGTATTCTTCAGATTCATCCGACGAACTTTCTCCCTCATCTTCCTCTTGAAAAACGTGGTTGAGGAACTCTTGGAGTGTAATGGGAGTCCGTGCTTTCTGGTTGTATTCTTCCAGCGCGTCAATTTGTTTTTGTAAGTCCGTGCACTTGTCGCCAGGCTTCACGGGCTTCTTCAATTTCTTTTTCTTCTTCTTTGAAGATTTTGATGGCTGGTTATGAGTGCTTGGGCCACCACCATCGATCTTTTGAGTTGGACGCGGCTTCAACATTCCATCAATGATCTGAGGTTCCAACGGGTTCTTCCACCTAATCGCTGGGCATTTTTGAAGATCGTTTAGCATCCTCTTTGTCTTGGCTAATAGTACAACCTCCCAAGGGGCTTCTTCAACGAGAGAGAATGTTGCCCACGGCGTATTCATCCTCTTAGGGGTGTGGGGCTGCGACGGATTCACCTTTCATCTGTCGGACAATACGAACTTGCCCTGTTGGTACTGGTCTTCAATCCAATTTTTGAAGACGTAGCAATCCTCAATCGGATGACCCAGTACTCGATGATAAGGACAGCAGTTGGGATCGTTGACATCATTTGTCTGCGACGGACGTCTTTGATCTGGCATATTTATGAGTCGGTTACGCAATGCCCGCTCAAATAGTCTTCTCGTTTTATCTCGGGGAAACGAGTAAGGACGTCCTAGCCTCTCCTCGAGGGGTGTGCGCGGAAGCATATTATTTTGACGGACAGCCGGTTTCAAGTTGCTCGGCTGTCGTTGAGCATTAGAGACAACGATCGCTTTTCCCTTCCCCTTCCCGTTTCGAGAGTCCGGCTTTGGAGGGGGTGGTCTATGACCCATCTAGTCCATTTGGGCCAGTTTGTTAATTAGTGCCTGGAAGGTAGTCGGCTTGAAGAACATCATAAATTGGGATATGGTCGCATGCGGATCCAGGGTTCTCACAAACATACCCACTGCTGGCGCTTCTTCAATGCGGTGCTTGCATTTTGACGATAAGTTCCGCCACCCTATAGCATATTGGACTCATGTCTCGCCCGGCTTCACCCTGGCATTAATCAATGCCGTTTTCGGGGTACGCTCGCTGGCACTCGCGAAACGCTGGGTAAACAGCAGCTCCATCTCCGCAAAGATCTTGATAGAGTCTTTCGGGAGCTCGGAATACCACTCGAATGCTGTATCCGATAAGCTACCAACGAACTGGCGAAGCAACAATTTATCATCACCGCCAGTGTTGCCGCAAAGTGCCCTAAACTGGGCAACATGCTGGTGGGGATTGCTATTCCCCTTATACACATGGAATTTTGGTATTGTATAGCATGGCGGATACTTGATCTGATAATACCAGCTCGGATACGGTCGCCCCGTTTTTACGACCTGACCGGCTGCTTCAGTCGCCTGATGAACCCGGATCTGCTGAGCTATATATTCGTCGAGGTCAGCTTTGGAGATTGCCTCCTCCTTGGCTGTTGATAGAGCCGGTGGAGGATTTGACGTTTCTCCCCTGTCGTCTTCAAGGACGATCGGAGGAGCTTCAGCAGGAGGATCGTGCTGGATCATTATCCCTACCATGTCCAGGAACAAGAGGACCATTTGTTTTATGTTGGTTGCTTGTTCCGCAGCCTCCTTATCCTTCTTTTCCAATATCCGGCGAAGGAATTCAGCGTCAGTTTCTTGCTCCTGGCGTTCATCCGAGGGCGCTTCAGGGCTTTCTTTTTGCTCAGTGAATGCGGCCATCGCGTTCATCATTTCGTGGAGCTTTTGCTGTTGCTCCTGAGCTTTGGTCACTGACCGTGTAAGCGGTCTATGGCCTGTAGATGCACGGCTGTCTTCCTTTCCCGATGCCATGTATATAGTGTGGACCACGATGCCCCCGGACTTAGGGCATTTAGGCTCACCGCCTTTGGCATTTGCTGCAGGCGTGAGAATTTTCTCCGGCCTCCTTTTTTTGTGGGCCGTTGAAGTTGAGGGGGCCGTTGTAGCAAGCATCCTGGTGGTTGTTTTCCTTTGCTGTTTGATAGGACGTCCCTCTTCTTCCTTCACTTTTGCCCTTTTCTGCTGACGAGAGTGACCTTGGTCAATCATGGAGTTTGAACCCTTCGCCAAACTTTATAAATTTTGGAGGATAGCCGCTGAGGGGGCTGCTCCAGCTTTGTTTCCGAAACCCTCTCCGCAGGTGGAGGGGATCTTTTCAGTGTAGCAGTTGGAGAGTTATTACGTACCCTCCTAAGTGGTTCAAATTTGTTCCCAGTTGGAACAGCGGCATTAACTTCCACCACTGGAGCAGGTGGAGTTAGCCCTGAGGGGGAATTGGCCCCTGCCTTCCTTACTCATCGCCAATGGCGACGTCGAGCATGACGAGCCGTTGGGATTGGCTCAGAAATTGAGACGGCTTCTTCTTGCCCCCTGTCTGATTGAAGCGCTGTCGGTGCCAGCCTCTTAAAGACTGATGTTGTCCTTTGGATGGCGATATTCAGTCAGTCAAAGACAGATCCTCGGGCAGGGGGAGGAGCCGGAATAATCAGCCTTGAAAAGACTGACTCTTTGACAGGAGAGGCCGCCTTGACAACTTCAGGAGCAGCGGCTGCTGCCTTCCTTGGGACAACCACTTTAGAATTCATAGGCTTCTTATTGGGCTCATGAGCGTTCTGATCCAGCCTGTCAAAGACAGAGGCTGCTGGTTTGATGTTGGACGACCCGTTGAAAGGGCCGTTGTAGCAGCGAGCCGATCGAAACCGACTTCTTTTTCGCTTCTGGTGCGGGCACTGGCATGGTGAAGCCAGCAGGCGGGATCATGGTCCCGAAAAATAGGCCGGTGGTGGCCTGGGTCACCTGTTCTACCGGCATGGCGAGGATGGAGGTTGCTTGAGGCCCATAGGCTACGCCTCCGGGTGAGGCGGAGCATTGATTGCACTTGCACTTCGAGCGGCTCGAGAATTGGATGCCATTGATGCTTGATTTCTGCACCAGGCAACAGACTAAATCTTAGTAACTTGAAACCCAAAGGCAACCATTAACAAACCGCAATTCGTTCACGAAGACGACACACGAAGTGTGGAGTGGAAAGAGGAAAAGGTCCCACCGGGCGTGCCAGAATCTGTTCCCCTCCGAAAGTCGGCCAAGACTGAACGTCTTGCCTGAGATTCAGGGCAGATGCTATTTGGTTTTATCCATCCACCTCTCCAAAGATGCCAAGTTGATTTATGGCACCTTGTATCAGAGGTTTAGACGGATGCGGCCGATGCAGCAGACTTCGTCAGATTCCCCCTTGCTTGAGGGGTTTTTGATTGTGAGGACGCTCTTCCCTGCAGGCGCAAGCCCCTGCAGTTAATTACGCTACTGCTTCGCGGTAACAACTTTCTCCTTCTCCAGAATTTCACTTCGTGTCGTGTGTGTTTGTTTTGTTTGTGGTTGCCCGTGGATTGTATACGGAGACTAATTTATGTCGTCGCCCGTAGGACGTGGATTAGTCCAAATTCGTATTTACTTAGATTTGGTTTTGGGGTTTTAGTTTAAGGATATATTAGCCGTATTTGAAGCTATGATCAACTTAAACGTTCGTTAAGGATACGTTAGTCTGTTTGAGACTAAAATCGACTTAACGGAAAGAGCATTTGGGGCTCTATTATTCCAGTTTAAGGACGTAGTGGTCCATTTAATATATGGACATCCGGACCCGTCACCTCTCTAATGACGTTGAAGGATTACAACGACTGGTGTCAGAGGAGTTCGGAGATGTACCCTTGAACCCAAAGTTGATTAGGGAATATGTAACCCGATTGAATGTTTAAGGATACGTTAGCCAGATTTGAGGCTAAAATCAACTCAAACGAGATCTTTTAGATCCGGCAAAAGAGCATTTGAGGGCTCTATTGTTCCAGTTTAGGGACGTAGTGGTCCATAAGTAGTTTAGGGACATTGCGGTCCATGTTGCAGTTTAGGGACGTGGTGGTCCACTTCCAGTTTAGGGACATGGTGGTCCATTGCCAGTTTAGGGACATGGTGGTCCATGGGTAGTTTAAGGACGCATAAGTCCATGGGTTTAAGGACCCCACAGTCCATATGGGTGTGTTTAAGGACGCATTAGTCCGTTAGTTTAAGGACGCATAAGTCCGTGGGTTTAAGGACCCCACAGTACGTATTTTGGTTTAAGGACGCATAAGTCCATG
Source organism: Agapanthus africanus (assembly GCA_030015575.1). Classification (NCBI taxonomy): domain Eukaryota; kingdom Viridiplantae; phylum Streptophyta; class Magnoliopsida; order Asparagales; family Amaryllidaceae; genus Agapanthus; species Agapanthus africanus. Next base: position 290,005,659 of record JASDDO010000029.1, read on the forward strand.
AGTTTAAGGATCCCACAGTCCATGTCAATGTGTGGTCTTCTGGACCCGTCACCTCTATGATGTCGTTGAAGGATTACAACGATAGGTGTCAGAGGTGTTCAGAGATGTACCCTCGAACCAGATGTAAATTGATTTAGGAGAGCAGTCTTGCTCAGTCAATTTAATTTGAGGTCTTACGGCCATGATTGGGCTAAGTCCAGTTGAGAATATTCAACATTTTTCTTGATTTTTAGCTTATTAGGCCTGTGCTAGGGCTTTGCCCATGTTTGATAATGCACTGCATTTAATTCTGGCATGCTGGGCCTTTTAATTTGGGCTCAGTCCCTTTATAAATGATGCAGAGCATCTGTTCTTATTTGGGCTCTGCCCTTCTTTAAAATAATGCATAGCATTTAATTTCACCTGTTAGGCCCTTTTTTTAATTAGGCTTGGCCCTTCTGTAAATAATGCAATGCATTAATTATCTGGCATTGACTTGTTATGCGCTTTGCGCCAATTATTGAGCGCAAGCGCATGTGGAGGTGACACGTGTCACGCTCTGGTGAGCGAAAGCGCAACAGCGCAGTGCGCTGTGTCAGTGCGCTGCGCTATTGCGCCGCTGACACGTGGCGCTCTCTGGTGGCTTGCGTCAACACAGGAGTGCAACAGTGCAGTTTTTTGCAAGTGCAAGGCACTGTTTCAATAACTTGATCCAATTTTGAATTCAAGAAAAGAAACTTTAAGATTCCAGAACTAATGGTTCATAAAAAGTGCAAGGCACTGTTATTATTTAATTTTTATTGAAAATCATTGATCTTGTTCTTAGATCAATGGTCTATTCAGAAGAAATTCTTCTATTTTATAAAAGGGTAGTTTACCTTTTTCTTGAGTTCTTTTCAAAATTCTTCAGAGTTCTCTCGGTTTTGAAGTTTTTGATGTCGATGTGTTTTGAATTGGGGTCTAGGGGCTTTATATAGTGCCCCTAAATTTGATAAAGAGATCATTCTCTGAGTGATTTGGGGAATTTTCCCCACCGTTGGATCTTTGATCCAAAGGCTCCTGTTTTACAGAAGACAATCTTCTTGTTTTAACAAGAATAGAAAGATCTAACTAGAATTTTAATTCTATTTGGCGCAAACGCCTCAGCGCTTAACACGTGTCACGCAGCGCAGCGCAACTGCGCTGACACGTGTCGCGCGGCGCACAGCGCAGCGCAACTGCGCTGACACGTGTCGCGCAGCGCAGCGCTTGCGCAACTGAAGCGTTGCTTCCTTTAATTTTTGTTTTAAATAGAGCTTTGCTCCGATTGGGCACGCTGCCTTGGGCGCTGCGCTGACATATCAGCTTTTGACACGTGGCGCGTTACGCGCAGCGCACGGGATTTGAAGCGTTGCTTCAAAATTTGAATTTTTGAAATTCAAACAGAGCCTTGCTCTAATTGGGGGAAATAGGGTGTTTTTTCTGGTAGGAGGGCTCCATCAGAATTCTAGAATACCCTTGGATAAGATTGATTCATTTGTGCATCATTGCTTGCATTTATCGTGATTAGATTGAAAAGGGTATTTTGTGAGATCTTTAGCTTAGTGTTACCTCCTCCTCACTTGAGCTCACCCCCCTTTTTTCATTCTCTGGCCGAGCACTAGGAAGGTGTAAGGGGGATGATTTAGTGTGAAATTGAGCACAAAGTTTCCTTGCACAAAATTCATAAGCTCATTTTCAAAGTTCATTTTTCCCTCACTTCTCTTTGGGCAACTTTGATTAACCCTTACCCGGTTCATTGGGTGACAAAAGACAAAGTGTTCTACACTTATTCTACAGCAACCTTGGACACGTCAGCTAGCAAACTTCTTGTGCGAGTTGCCTCGGTTCAAAGGTGGGAGCCCGTATAAAGATTCGATGATGTGGCGCAGTTTTCGACGAGGAGGAGATCGTAGATCGAGCGAGAGCGGAGAGCGAGCATCGTCGATGCATCCGGTACAAGCTAGGGGCAGAGGTTAAAGACTGAAGGACTCGAATCGATCGGTATAGCCATTCTACCTTTTCAGTAGTTGCTAGTTTGGTGTTAATGGTTAGATCCGGGTGAAACACTACGATAGCGCCAGTTTGGTAAAAAGTTTTTGTTCCGCATTTGGCCGCGGATAGACGGCCAGAGCGCTATCGTAGACTTACATTGGTATCAGAGCCATGCCATTAACCTTTACTAGCATGTTTTAACTTGTTTAAAACATCGATCAGACGAAATTTCCAAAACTGCAATTCTAAGTTCAAAGTTTCTGTCGAATTTTTTTTGTCGTCGAAAAAATATTTTGAGTGTTTCAAAAAATCAGGCAGGCTTTTGTAAGACCACTGTAAAAATTTTGTAGCATGATCCCTCTGTAGCTCCGCGGAAACGTGGTCGTACCCACGTTTTGGCCGCGGTTCCACCGCGGTGTTGGTGTTTCAGTGCACTAAAATTTTCCTCTGGGTCTTTTACATGGAACTGTGGTTTCTGGAATTTTTAATTTTGGCCCAGATTATTTTGAATGCTAGATTTTTACTTGGAGCCCGCTTCCAGAAATTTTGTCGATCTAGATTTTAAATATGTTAGTTCACAGTGCATTGCATTATTATCTATGACCGTGAATGTCATTCGAGCGGTAAATCTTGTCTAATTGCTATAGCTCTTTTAGACGGGTTTGTGAACGTAACATACACGTTGATATTCTGTGTAGTGCTGTGATGTTGCGGATTTGTCGTGGTGGATAGCTTGCGTGTAATGGTAGTGCAGTTTGGATTTATTTGTACATTTGATATTGCGGGGTGAGCGTCCGACATGTGGACTACCGTCACTGCCTGTTTGTATATAATTCTTTTGGGGAACGACCGGGCTGAGGTCGATGTACCCGTTGTATATATATTTCTTTTCTTTACTAGGATTACCCCGCGGTTAGGTGCACGGATAGCCGGGTTCTGGAGGGCAACGAGCCCGCATCTTATGGCTTTGTGACAGAGAGGGCTTCACTCTAGAATTGACGGGCTATTCGCCGCACTCGTAGGGGGTATAGGTTGACCCAAGGAGGGGTGCTCAAGTTACCGAATTCCATGAAGTGCTGGGTGGTCCATTCACGTTGCTGAAGGGCGCTGCCTCGCTTCTGGTTTTGGCGGGTAAATTGCCGTACTCGTAGGGGTCTAGGTTTTCAATGCACAGGCTATCCACACGACCAGGGGAACATCGGGTTTCATTTTTGGCTTTATGAAACCCTGGGATCCCAGATTATCTATATTGTTCTGTGATGCTTATTACTTTTCTGTGATGTTGCATTTTATCACGCCTTGAGCATTTATTGTGTGTGTGTGTGTGCGCGCTAGTAGATGTTGTATATGTTTTACACCCGTGCTAGTCCAGTCCTCGCTCTATCGTTTGTTAAGTAACCTAACGGGTGATGATAGGACCCAGTGGCGAATGCGGATCGCATATACATACATTTTATTTTCGTTCTTTATTGGTGTGATTAATTGATAGGACTGCAATGATTCGGATCAATGGAAGCTAAATAAACCTGTTTGATGTTGTTGGAACATTTTTCAAAAGGTTGTTATTACATGGACGTTTTCTTTTGTTTTGCACAGTGGTATTTGGTTATGAATATCCAGCACCTCAGTCGACGAGGCAAGGGCCGAGATCCTTTCACCGGGAGTGACCCCTTGGATAGAAGTTTGTGTCAGGGTAATAACTGCACTACAGTCGATTACTTTTTGCTTTGCATCGTGGTATTCAGTTGGAATATCCTGCACCTCATTCTATGGGGAAAGAGCCGGGATCGCTTCACCGGGAGTGACCTCTTTAGCAAAGGTTTTCGCTTCTATATTTTTATAAAAAGCTATCCGGTTTCTTCAACGATATCAAGTTCATTACGTTAAAGGTTTTTCGCCAAAAACCATTCGTAGCCCTCCGTCATTTTAGACGGATAGCACTTAGTATTCATGCTATGTATGTTGGCCTTCGTCAGGATATAGTATATGGTAGCTATTTGTTACTTTTCTGTTGCATAGATAGATGCATTGGTTTGGGACAGTCGTACTACCATTTTGGCCTTCGTCAAGGGTATGCACGGGTGGGTTCAAATTAACCTGGATAATGACGGGTAGAACTTGACATGTGACTTATGATATGTTGGGCCTTCGTCAAGGTCATAAGAGCATGGGGTAAAATCACATCGGGAGTTTCTAAAGAAACTGAAACATTCTAGGCATGTGCATACCTTCTGGAGTGTGATAACGTGAGCGGATTCCATCACGTTATCATGCGATGATAGTTGGATCCCGATTCTCACTGATGAGTTGGTTTACTCCTCGGGTGATCCCGAAAAATTCTTCTTTCAGGTTTGGAGGAGAATTTGAGGTGACAGTGGGAGGTTTCCTGATTAGATAAAGTGATAACCATTCCGATCTAGGTAAGAGTGCACGCAGAGTGTTTCTTTTCTCTCTCTTTTTGGCTACGACCATGACCCGACCCTAGACCATGACTCAGTAACCAAGTTAACCGAATTTTGTTAAAACACTGGCTTTTGGATTGTCTAAGTTGCATACATCATTGCCACTCCTTCTTTTACCCTTTGCATTTCTTCAGAACACCCCATATTACTACGAACATCCACTTCCATTGGATAAATCCATCGTATGTTTATATACGAACTCGAAGGAACTTGTTCCAGATTCGAGGATGGATTCTGGTTCTGGAGAGATAGAATAGGACCATTCAGTTGTCTTTTCCTTTTACCTTCTCTCAGGTTGTCAGGCCTCCTAGGATTAGGAGAGATTACATCTATTACGCTTATTGGATCTTCTTCCAAACCATAGGCAGGTGCCAAAAGGTAGGGAACAAAGAAAACCAATTAGCCTAAGTTGGGTGTATAGAAGGTAATAAGTAAAGACAAATAAAGGGATTAGAAAGAGGGCAAAGTAAATTGCAATTTCCATTCACGACCAAACCAAGTATTTTATCTCCACTCCTATTTCACCTTTGTATTTCTCCAGAACACCCCGTATCACTATGAAGATCCACAGTTATTTGTATAATCAATTGTATGGTTATATATGAACTCGATGGAACTTGTTCCATTTTGGGGATGGATTCTGGTTCGGGAGAAATAGAATAAAGTTTATTCAGTTGTCTTTCATCATCAGCTTCTCTCAGGTTGCGAGTACTCCTAGGATTAGGAGAGAACACCTATTATGCTTATTGGATAATCTTCTTCCAAACCATAGGCAGGTGCCAAACGGCATGGAAGGAAGAAAACCATTAGCCTAATGATGGTGTACAGAAGGTAATGACTAAAGACAAATAAATGGATTTGGCGAGATGGAAGATGAAATATACGATTACAGTCATGAATCTGGATAATGGAAGAGGCATTACTATGAATACTCGGAAACCACTTCGAAACAAATTCATGTTTCAGCTTCACTGTGTATTGTTGATAGAAAACTGTTATCCCAATCAGCCTTTGCTCCAGGGTATGTATTTACCAGGTATGATTCTCATATCTTTATTGTTTTACAAATAATGAGTGGGAGTAAGTTATTGGGAATTAGGAGATCATCCTCATTATATCGGAATTCGTTGTAATTGGTGATATTTGAGGAAATCGCTTGGGTACAGTTTTCAATCTACGATACACAGTGATTGAGTTATTTAACTCAGGGGACTTATACAAAGTATTGTAAGTTTTACAGTGTCCATAGGACAAAAGGTGTAAGTCGATGTACAACACCCCAATACTTGTGGGGAGGCGGAATTTTCAAAAACGAACTTGTTTAACGAGTAAACATCGACTAACCGCTTGAATCGAAGCTAAACGATAACTAACTATCAACATAGAAGTTCTACACTACTATGTTTAGGGATTATACCTAACGAATCGTGTCCTTCGTCTTTGCGATCTCCACCTCCTCCTAGGCCTTCTCGAAGTAATAGACGATCCACCCGAGAGCTATACTACAAGCTTAGCCTCTAAACTTGAGGCAACTAAACTTCTTTAAGTGCTAATCAAAGAAGTCAGGTGATATAGAGTGAGGGTTATGGATTGATTAGTCTATCTAATCCTTGTACTCAACACATGAGAGGGGAGGATTAGGGTTTGAAGAGAGAGAGCTTGAGGAGAGAGAATGTGAAGATAATAATGAATTGAGAATAATGAGATATGATAATATATATCAAGCATTTATCTTTAACAAGAAAAGAAAAGAAATGAATTTAACAACCATGCTTGATAATATCTAGTGATGATTCATCTCTATGAGTCATTAAGCATTTATGATGCATTAATGACATGGATGAATCATCCATATGACTCACTAATCTCATTCATTGTATATGCCACATAATCACCCTTAGTCATCACCTTCTAGAAGCTTCTCGCGCAATTACGAGAACGCCCCTCCTATCTGTGAAAACACGGAAAACTTTAGACTGTATAAATCAATAACCGGATACCAGTAACTGGCTTAAACCAAAGCCGACTGGTAAAAACTGTCCGAACGACGTACGTGTGTAAACAAACGTATGCGTTCGAACCCTTTGTCGTAAAACCATACGACCTCTATATCGTTTCGCCTGGAGTAGGAAACTCTCTATGTGGGTCTCTAGAGACTCGACTACTACGCTGGCAGTGGGTTTAACAACAGACCGCAAGCGGCACTAGCTGTACGTAACGGCCCCCAGGTAGATGTCGATAAGAAGGCCGATGAGGAAACCCATCCAAACTCCTACTGAGCCTGCTGTGACAATCTCTGTACAGTCCGGTCTGTTCGTCTAAGACTATCGCATATCCGGCCTAGGGGGCGGCAAGCGTCAGTCCCCTAAAAGCGGAATAAGTCGTGTCGGAGCGAAGCCCATTACACCCTGAGAAACTACTGGAACCTACCAGCAAATCTCGCTTGCCCTGGCCAGGGACTTTGCGTAATGGCTCTCTGACACAGCACGATATCAACTCACAATACCGGGAGAGACGAATCCTATCTAACCGCTACTGCCTCCAAGTGCTTCGGGACTGCACCCAACTGCTACCTGTTTGCATGACTTCTTTGAGCCGTGGTAGGGTAGCAATCTAAGAACAGTGGGAACACAATCGAGGCGAAGCAGCAGTGTCAAGTCTGCGGACTATACTGTACTCATGTCACCTGGGAACTGTTAACTGACGACTGGTATAAAACCAACCAACAGTTCCCTGTGAGTCCTGTCCGGTGTACCCATAACCCAATGAGCACCTGTATACTATCTCCAGTACAACGTACTGACGGCTGTGGGACAGACCATCTCCCCAACTGGGATGAGAAGCGTACACACTAGTCTACTCCGGAGTATCGATGCCCTGTCTCGATAATCCTACGACTAGGGACCTGAATAAGGATGTGCCTGTAGACTACCCAGCCCCCACTAGTGTGACTGCCATCACAACGCTGGTAGTCAAGCAAAATCCTAAGAGCTCTATCAATACGTATACTCACATATTAAGATAGAAAAACCAAGTAGCATACTGCCATGTTTAGCAAGACTGTTATATACATGTGAATATCCCAAGCTTCCATTAAGTAATATACAAACTAGTATGATACAATAATGGCCCCTAGGGCATATACACTAACAATCTCCTACTTGCACTAGGGCCATATACTGGCATATCGAAGACCGATGATCTCGAGTAGCCTCTCGAACTGAATCTGAGGTAGGGCCTTCGTGAATGGATCTGTAATGTTCTCTTCAGTAGCGACTCTCCGAACCTCGATCTCCCGACGATCAATGATCTCCTTGATCAGGTGATACCGCCTCAAGATGTGTCTGGACATCTGGTGGGACCTTGGTTCCTTCGCTAAAGCTATAGCTCCATTGTTGTCGCAATACAGAGGTATTGGATCAACTATGGTAGGAACCACCTGAAGTTCTGTTAGGAACTTCTTCATCCAGACTTCTTCTTTTGCGGCATCGCAGGCAGCAATATACTCCGCTTCCATAGTCGAGTCAGCAACGGTGTCCTGCTTGGAGCTCTTCCAGCACACCGCCCCTCCATTGAGGATAAAGACATAACCCGACATGGACTTGGAATCGTCCTTATCACTCTGGAAGCCAGAATCGGCAAAGTCCTCTAACTTGAGGTCTTTTCCGCCGTAAACCAATAACATCTCCTTAGTCCTTCTCAGGTACTTGAGAATGTTCTTTACTGCTATCCAGTGATTCTTCCCTGGGTCAGACTGATACCTGCTTACCACGCTGAGTGCGTAAGCAACATCTGGTCTGGTACACAGCATCGCATACATTATAGAGCCTACCGCAGAAGCGTAGGGTATAATTGACATGCGATCCCTTTCCAAATCAGTCTTGGGAGACATCTTTTTGGATAGAGTGATTCCGTGACAAGCCGGTAGATTACCGTGCTTAGAATCTTCCATACTGAATCTTTTCAGTATAGTGTTGATATACCTGGACTGCGAAAGTCCCAACATCCTCTTGGATCTATAACGATAGATCCGGATCCCCAGAATGTAAGAGGCATCACCCAGGTCTTTCTTGGAGAACCTGTGTCACAAGAATCCTTTGACAGTTTGTAGCATAGGAATATCATTTCCTATCAGCAGAATGTCATCCACGTACAATACGAGGAATACGACACTTCTCGCTACAACTTTACTATATATGCACGGTTCATTTGGATTTTTGATAAAGTCATATTCTTTGACTGTTTCATCAAAACAGATGTTCCAACTCCGCGATGCTTGCTTTAGTCCATAAATGGATTTAAGCAACTTGCATACTTTCCCGCTGCTCCCACTCTGATTGAAACCCTCTGGCTGATCCATATAGACGCACTCTTCTAAATTACCATTTAGAAAAGCCGTCTTTACGTCCATCTGCCAGATTTCTTAATCATGGAAGGCAGCAATTGCAAGAAGGATACGAATGGATTTGAGCATAGCCACTGGAGAAAAAGTTTCGTCATAGTCCAAACCAGGTCTTTGACGAAAACCCTTTGCAACAAGTCTAGCCTTATAGGTTTCCACCTGCCCATCTACACCAATCTTTTTCTTGAAGATCCATTTGCATCCTATGGGTTTTACCCCACCTGGAGCAAAGTCCACAGTCCATACTTTGTTGGTGTACATGGACTCCATTTCGCTTCGCATTGCATCTAGCCATCGTACTAAGTCGACGCTCTGGATGGCCTGCTGGAAGCTAGTAGGTTCATCATCATCTATGATGCAGTCCTCTCTATCCACATCGACGAGAAAACTGTAGTATCTCTCAGGCAGACGAGACGGCCTACTACTTCTGCTGAGGGGTGCGGGAATGTCAAGTTCTTCTTGAACTACTGGTTCTACCAAACTTTCAGTAGTAGTTTGTGGTTCTGGAATTTCATCCAGTTCTATTTCGCTCCCACTTGTTTCCTTTTCTAAAAACCGATGTTCTAGAAAATGGGCATTACGAGAAACAAAAACCTTTTGTTCCTCTGCGTAATAGAATAGATATCCCCTGGAGTTCTTTGGATATCCCACAAACTGACATTTTACTGATCGTGCCTCGAGCTTGTCCACATGCTGCTTTTTCACAAAAGCTGGACATCCCCAAATCTTTATATATTTAAGATGGGGTTTCTTCCCACTCCACATCTGATATGGGGTGGTAGGCACAGTCTTGGTAGGAACCATGATCACAATATATGCCGCTGATTTTAGCGCATAACCCCAGAAAGATCGCGGTAACTCAGCATTACTCATCATGGATCGTACCATATCCAATAGGGTTCGATTCCGTCTCTCCGATACACCGTTATGTTGTGGAGTGTATGGAGGAGTAAGCTGAGAGAGAATTCCTTTCTCTTTTAGACAACCTAGGAACTCGGCACTTAAGTATTCACCACCTCGATCAGATCTCAGTGTCTTGATACTTTTGCCGGTTTGGTTTTCTAGTTCATTCTTATACTCTTGGAATTTTTCAAAAGCCTCGGATTTATGTTTCATCAGATAAATGAATACGAACCTTGAATAATCATCCGTAAAAGTAATGAAATAGGAAAAACCACCTCTCGCATGTGTAGACATTGGACCGCATACATCACTGTGTACGAGTCCTAAGAGCTCACTCGCTCTTACTCCATGTACAGTGAATGGAGACTTTGTCATCTTTCCTTTGAGACATGATTCACAAGTGGCATAAGTTTGATATTCGAATGGATCCAAATATCCTTCTTTATGTAACTTAGTTAATCTTGTCTCATTGATATGACCCAGTCTACAATGCCATAAGAAAGCCTTATTTAAATCTGGAGACTTTCTTTTTAGTGTGTTCTGGACATTGAAAATCTGGATTTGGTTTAAGACATATATACCGTTATCCAGTGTACCGGACCCAATCAAACCATGATTAAGGTGGATGTTGACAACATCACTTACAAACGTGAAATCATAACCTTTATTTGATAAGAAGGAAACATATATGATATTACACGTCAAACTAGGTACACAAAAACAGTTATGTTAAACCAAAATGTGTCCACTGGTCAATCCTAGGTGATAATCCCAGACGGACACAACTCCCACGCTAGCTCCGTTAGCAACCCTGAGGATCATATCACCTTCCTTCAGCACTCTACGGTTTCTCAGTGCCTGAAATGAATTGCAAATATGAGATCCTGATCCGGTATCCAATACCCAGGAAGTAGAGTTGATTGACAAACAATTCTCAATTATAAACACACCTGAAGTCGAAGCCACAGCTTGCTTCGGTCCTTGGTTCTTGTTGGCGATCCACGCCTTACAATCCTTCTTCCAGTGCCCCTTCCTATAACAATGGAAGCACTCATCCTGAGCCACTACTGGTACCGGCAACTTTTTCTTTCCCTTTCCTACCACCTTAATAACACCTCCTCTAGGTTTGGTGGCAGCCTTATTCTTCCTTCCTTTTGCCCTAGCCTTGGACCCGGAAGAAGAAGCACTGCGAACAAACATAGTGTGCGTTTCCCTTGCCTTCTGCAAGGTGCCCTCTGCACTCCTCAACATGTTAAGGAGTTCTGAAAGTTCAACTTCTTTTCTTCGAATGTTTAAGTTCAGTATAAACTGGGCGTAGGTGATAGGAAGGGACTGGAGAATAAGGTCTGTATAGAGCTCATTATCCAAAGTCGTTCCCAGGTCTGCGAGCTCTTCAATGTAGCCAATCATCTTTAGGACGTGTTCACCTACCGATGATCCGACAGCCAACCTCGCTTGAAACAGCTTCTTCGAGGTCTCGTATCTTGCTATACAAGATTGCTCCCCATACAGATCTTTTGTATGAAGAAATATGGATTCTAGGTCCATATCCTCGTGCCTCCTCTAATGTTCATTGTTCATTGAGGCAAGCACGATGCACTTGGCTTTCGCGCAATCTAAATCCCAGGTTTTGCGGATTTCCTTATCCGCATTACTGGATTTGGGACCTGGGGCTTCAGGTGCCTTAGTGGTGAGGACATACCCCAATTTGTCGTAGGTTAAGGCCATTTTGACATTCCGCAGCCAATCTTTATAGTTTGTCCCCGTCAGTATATTTTTCTCCAAAAGTAACTTAAGTCCAGTCATTTTCAGGGTCGCTGCAATTAGGAGAGAGAGAAGAAAACTCTTTAGCATGATGCTCTTGCAAGTTTAGAGTGGTTTTTAGTTTATCTAAACTGGATGGCTCCCACTGTTTTTCGAATCCTTCCTCAAACCAAAAAGGAAGAATTAGCCAGGACTATTTTCACCGTACAATACTTGCTTAACCGTTCATCCAGGCGAGTGTCGATACTTCGAGGGAGGTTGTCCAACGCTTTCGCGAAGTTCTTTAATTTAAGAACCTCTTCTCTGGAGGCGTAGCCCCGCTGACACCTTTCTAGACACCTACTTGGTTTATAGCATTGATCGTTAAGTGACAAATATCCTGATAAGTAGCATATACTCACAGTAGGATCGGGATCCAAATATCATCGTCTGATAATGTTGTAGGAATGCTACCAACATTCATCAAACTCAAAATGGTATGCATCTCTTTGCAAATTTCAGTTTCTTTAGAAATTCCCGATATAAGTTTTTACCCCATGCTCTTATGACCTTGGCGTTAGGTCAAAATGTCATAAGTTACATGTCAAGTTCTACCCGTCATTATCCTGTCAATTTGAACCCATCCGTATATATCCTTGACATTCGACCAAAATGATTATACGACTGTCCCAAACTAACTCATCTATCTATGCAACAAATGAATACCCCGCAGCTACCAAACACTATGCCTTGGCGTTAGGTCAAAATACATAGCTTGAATACTACTGAATACCCAGATGAAATGACGGAGGGCTACGACTGGTTTTGGCGAAACCGTGAACGTAGTAAACTTGATATAACCGAAGGAACCTGATAGCTTTTAAAAGGAGTGGTTAAATCTCCGCATTTAAAAATATCTGTTTTAAAAATTAACCGAGTAGTTTCTTTTAAATTGTTCCAACGATTTAAACTTTGGTTTATTTTCTTTGCATTATAGATAATGCGTCCCATCATTAACCTATCATTGCAGAAAACAACGAAAATATGACGTCCTCTTATGCCATCTGCATTCGCCACTGGGTCCCGTCATCACCCGTTAGGTTACTTAACTAACGACAGAGCGGGGACTGGGCTAGCGCGGGTGTAAAACATAAGTGACGTCTAAAATAGCTATCATATATATAGATATTTTACATTCGTCTGACGCAATGATATTCATTCCAGAACACAGATGAACTTAATTGGATTTACAAGCAATCCATATTTCTTTTGAGCCTGCAAGAAAAGACGGATAACACAGTTGTGATGAATAGCCATTACCCCACCCAAGACCCCTACGGGTACGGCAAACTACCCGCCCGGCAGTTTGTGTACCCCACCTTGGATCTGTCCTAGGAGCAAAAAACAGTAAAATGAAATAATACAACGGTGGCTACAACCGCAACCTGGATGTGCCCCGCAAAATAATATTACAACAAATTACATTTACATCAAATGAATTAAATAATAACCCATTACATAACCCCGGCTATACACCACAACAGTCCAACACAGTTCATATGCACAAACAGATAAAATCCATTACAGAAATGTGCAACCCCCTGCCAACCGACATACTAGCAGTTAGGGGAGGTTTACGAACACATTATACAAACACAGATATAATCCAACAAGCAAATACTGTATAATTTCGATCGATTAAACACTTTTAATATTTCTCCAATACTTCTCTGTAAATCTGAAACCTGAGCAAAAATTAAAAATTTCCAGAAAATACCAAATCACACAGAGAACCAACACAGGAAAATTGGGTTCTTGAATCGCCAACTCGGCGGCGGAAGCGCGGCGGATCGGTGGGATCCACCGCAGTTCTGCGGCGCTTTAGGCGATTCAGGGGCCCAAATTTCTTGTGTGTTCTTCTACTGTCCTTTAGAGCTTTCTGAACCTCCCTGAAAAATTTTAGGACTTCATTTAAAAATCGACAGAAACTTGTGATTTTAGGGTTTTCCGGTTTCATTTTTCCGTTCGAAATTCATACAAATTTGCAAGTAAGTTATTTATTGTTTAGCGAGGCTCTGATACCACTGTAAGTCGATGTACAACACCCCAATACTTGTGGGGAGGCGGAATTTTCAAAAACGAACTTGTTTAACGAGTAAACATCGACTAACCGCTTGAATCGAAGCTAAACGATAACTAACTATCAACATAGAAGTTCTACACTACTATGTTTAGGGATTATACCTAACGAATCGTGTCCATCATCTTTGCGATCTGCACCTCCTCCTCGGCCTTCTCGAAGTAATAGACGATCCACCCGAGAGCTATACTACAAGCTTAGCCTCTAAACTTGAGGCAACTAAACTTCTTTAAGTGCTAATCAAAGAAGCTAGGTGATATAGAGTGAGGGTTATGGATTGATTAGTCTATCTAATCCTTGTACTCAACACATGAGAGGGGAGGATTAGAGTTTGAAGAGAGAGAGCTTGAGGAGAGAGAATGTGAAGATAATAATGAATTGAGAATAATGAGATATGATAATATATATCAAGCATTTATCTTTAACAAGAAAAGAAAAGAAATGAATTTAACAACCATGCTTGATAATATCTAGAGATGATTCATCTCCATGAGTCATTAAGCATTTATGACGCATTAATGACATGGATGAATCATCCATATGACTCACTAATCTCATTCATTGTATATGCCACATAATCACCCTTAGTCATCGCCTTCTAGAAGCATCTCACGCAATTACGAGAACGCCCCTCCTATCCGTGAAAACACGGAAAAACTTTAGACTGTATAAATCCAATAACTGGATACCAGTAACTGGCTTAAACCAAAGCCGACTGGTAAAAACTGTCCGAACGACGTACGTGTGTAAACACACGTATGCGTCCGAACCCTTTGTCGTAAAACCATACGACCTCTATATCGTTTCGCCTGGAGTAGGAAACTCTCTGTGTGGGACTCTAGAGACTCGACTACTACGCTGGCAGTGGGTTTAACTACAGACCGCAAGCGGCACTAGCTATACGTAACGGCCCCCAGGTAGATGTCGATAAGAAGGCCGATGAGGAAACCCATCCGAACTCCTACTGAGCCTGCTGTGACAATCTCCGTACAGTCCGGTCTATTCGTCTAAGACTATCGCAAATCCGGCCTAGGCGGGCGGCAAGCATCAGTCCCCTAAAAGCGGAATAAGTCGTGTCGGAGCGAAGCCCATTACACCCTGAGAAACTACTGGAACCTACCAGCAAATCTCGCTTGCCCTGGCCAGGGACTTTGCGTAATGGCTCTCTGACACAGCACGATATCAACTCCCAATACCGGGAGAGACGAATCCTATCTAACCGCTACTGCCTCCAAGTGCTTCGGGACTGCACCCAACTGCTACCTGTTTGCACGACTCCTTTGAGCCGTGGTAGGGTAGCAATCTAAGAACAGTGGGAACACACTCGAGGCGAAGCAGCAGTGTCAAGTCTGCGGACTATGCTGTACTCATGTCACCTGGGAACTGTTAACTGACGACTGGTATAAAACCAACCAACAGTTCCCTGTGAGTCCTGTCCGGTGTACCCGTAACCCAACGAGCACCTGTATACTATCTCCAGTACAACGTACTGACGGCTGTGGGACAGACCATCTCTCCAACTGGGATGAGAAGCGTACACACTAGTCTACTCCGGAGTATCGATGCCCTATCTCGATAATCCTACGACTAGGGACCTGAATAAGGATGTGCCTGTAGACTACCCAGCCCCTACTAGTGTGACTGCCATCACAACGCTAGTAGTCAAGCAAGATCCTAAGAGCTCTATCAATACGTATACTCACATATTAAGATAGAAAAACCAAGTAGCATACTATCATGTTTAGCAAGACTGTTATATACATGTGAATATCCCAAGCTTCCATTAAGTAATATACAAACTAGTATGATACAATAATGGCCCCTAGGGCATATACACTAACAAAAGGGTAGGTCCTCATACTATATTCTGTTTACTTGTGACTTCTCCAGTTTTAGACATGTGTTTCATTGAAATACAATTTCCAAGTTTAAGAAGTTATAGGTATAAGAATAAAGTAGGGAACCAGGTGTAGCAAGTATCGGGATTCTTCAAGGTGATCGAAAATGTAGTTACTTGTTTATGGTATTCAGTTAATAGTAATGTTTTAGAGAACTTGCTTCTCTTTCGGGTTACTCATAATTGGATGAACTCCTAAGTTAAGTAATGCTGATCTGCCTCTTTCCATTTAGTTGACGTGCACTGGAGACAGCTGCATGATTTGAATCAAGTTCTAATTGAATCAGTGCTGCTATTTCTATATTATATAGAATGGATCATATCTTAACGATATTAAGGTATGTGGAGTTGTCCGGCTTATGCATAAAACCAGACTCTGGATAACTCAAGGCACGTTTCTGTAATAGCAGTTTGTGGGTTGACCCTAGTTTTGACGAGGGTTGACTTTCTACCATCTGGAAGATCAATAGTGATATTGTTCTTGACTCGCCACAGTTTTAGTAAAATGGATTTTTCAGAAAACAGTAATAGGACTATGGTAGAATTGGAAGAGAGTCCAGAACCGCAAACGATTACGGAAAATTTAATAGTACTGAAGATTCAATCAGGTTTGACATTCCATTAGCCACTTCGCAGATATGGTGGGTAACCTCTCAGACATTCGAGAGGTATTCCGGTAGCCTCAAGGACGGTGACAAGGAGGTTCTTGTTTACCCAGACTTGCCATTATTGCTATTCTAGATTATGAGAGCCGGCATGAGGATATGTATAGCGTCGTTCTAAACTAGTTTTAGAAGTGAACGAGTATATTATTCGGCAGAGGGTTGTCGTAGTCAGTGGGAGTAGCAGAAGCATAGTGGACAACTAGTTTGTGTCTATTTATAGACTAAAACAGATATAGCGGAGATGGATCATCCATTTTTGATGTGAAAGTTATAGGCTTTGACTTTATCAGAATATGGGATGGATCTGTTAAGAAAGTAGTAGGGTGTGATGTCCTGATACTTGGATGACATACACAAAGTAGGAAGTGAAATTCCTATATGTTAGTTATAAGTATGCCCTAGAGGCCATTTTTATACATACAATGTATATTGTAGTGGATGCTTGGACATATATAGGTAGGACTTTCTTGCTCGACATGATAGTATGCTATCTGGTTGCTCTTTATCTTAACATGTACTCTAATTATCTCTATGTTACATGTTGATAAAGCCTTTAGAATGAGTACTTAACTACTAGGACTATGATGCAGATCAATACTAGTAGGCACAGTGTAGTCGTTAAGTACATCCTTCAAATGTTCCTAGTCGTAGGTGTATCGAGACAGGGCATCGATATACCGGAGTAAACTAGCATATGCGCTTCTTGACCCATATGATGGGCGATGGATGATCCCATATCCATTAGTGTTTGACATTAGATAAGGTATACGAGTGCTCAGTGGAGACTGGGTACACCGGAGGGACTCGCCGAGAACTCCCAGATGGTATTATACCTCACGTCAGATGGCAGTTCTCTGGTGACACTGGTACAGGTTAGTCTGTAGACCCGAGATCGTCATAGAGTCTTATGTGATTCCCACTGTGCTTTGATTTCCATCATATCACGTCCAAGAGGGCATGCAAAATGGTGGCTTTTAGGTACAGTCCTAAATCACATGGAGGCAATGAGCGATATGAGGGGTTTCGTCTCTCCCGGTATAAGGAGTTGATGTTGTGTTTTGTTCGATTGGCTATAAATGGAAATCCCTGAGCAGGGTTACTGAGATTTACCGTTAAGTGTTATCAGTAGTTTCTCGAACTGTTATGGACCTCATATAGACACGACTTATCAAGCTACTGGGGTCTGACGTTTACCACCCCTACGTGAGATATGCGACATATCATATGAAGAGACCAGACTGTACGGGAGTGTTACTGATTGGATTCACAGGAGAATGTACAGGCTTGCTCGTTGGTCTTCTGATCATTCAATACCTTGGTGGCTGTTGCGTTTAGCTGACCGCTTGTATCTTGTGGGTATTTGATATGATCATCACCTACTGCCGGCGTATTGACGATTCTTTAGAGTCCTATACAGAGATTTCCTGGCTCAGGCAAAACGAAGTAGGAGCACATATGTGATATGTGCGGGACCGAGAACAATACGTGTATGTGATACCGTATTAGATTCTCGCGATATGTGATATTGGCCCAGTATATGTGATATAGCCGGGTCATCGGATCAAGTGTTGATTTGATGAACTGATACAGATTATATTAGACGGTTATTTGTGAAATAGTCGGATTATCGGATCAAGTTTTGATTCGATAATTTAATGTATAATTATATATTTGATATATTAAATTACATTAACTAATATAAACTCACTTAAAGATTCTTTTTTCTTACTCGGGTAATACATTGATATATATGTGATATATGTTAATTGTATTATTTTATTTTGTTATAATAAATATTGTATATGTGATATATAATATTGTAACATGTTATGGTTACAAATGCAACATGTTTTGTGGAGCTTAAATATGGTTAGGGTTTGGATTAGGGTTAAGCTTGGATGAAGCTTTCATGAAGCTTTGACTTTGACTTTGATATTTTTTGTAGATATTTCCTTAACCCAACCCAAACCCTTTACCATAGTTAATTCTCTACAAGGGTTAAGTCTTCATTCTTAACCCATGGTTGCAATTCTAATCACATACAATTTTCATTATTCATCACAAAAGGATTTGCATCTTCTTCATTCTTCTTCTTGCTTGAAAAAGCTTTCTAGCTTTTTGATATGTGATGATAATGAGTGAGAAATTGAAAACAAAAGAGAGCTAAATTTTTACTTCATCATCATCATCCATTCTAGCCACTTAGATTAGGGTGTTTGCTTTGCTAATACTTGATTACTGAAGCAAGAGCTTGGGTTTGAGTTTCTTCAAGGTAGATCATCTTAGTTGTTGAAGATCGGAAACAGGTTTGCATCTTTCTCTTCATGGAGCCTCTCTAGAGTCCGAGTACTTGATGATCACAGTGATGGGACCTCAACACGGAGCTTATGAAGCGAAGGAACGGACTATAAAGGTTGTAATCCCAAACTCTTAGAAGTAAAGTTGTTTACTTGCTAATAGTTTGCCTAATCTCTAGTTTACGATCTTGGTTAGGGTTGTTGAGCACATGAAAAATTTGATTTTGGCATGGTTGATACCTTGTAGAACCTTTTTCTAGTGCCTAGTAACCCTACAGTGGTATCAGAGCTAAGCTAGAGCTTTTGAACTTGTTTAGACAAAATTTAAAGTCCGATCGAATCCCGAAACCCCGATATGAACCCCTTCTTTGGAAATTTTTTCAAAAGTTGAAATTTTTCATATTAAAAATACTCGGAAAATTAAGCAGGGAATTCTAAGGATTACTGTGAAATACGAACTCCTAATTCCCTCAAGTCGCCGCGGAACCACGGCAATAACATGCTTTGCGCGGCGGTTCCGTGGCCGTACTTAGGTATTAGGGATAGATGTTTCTAGGTAATATCCATAGGTATTACTACATGCTTCTGGGAATTTGTAATTCTACTCAAGTGTTGAGCTTTCTGGAAAATATTGGGAACTCGTTGATTCGATCGGATGGTTTAACTTCGTAAAAGTTTTTACGGGTAATTTAGAACGTGTTAAAAAGTTCGAAAGGATATCAACAACTCACTTTTTCCCCTGTCGGAAAACTTTCAAGTGTTGGATTTTTTCACGAGTTTGAAACTTTTAGAAAATCATGCAAGCGTATCAGTGGACCCTCTAAAAGAACGTAACCTTGACTCGATTATATGACCGTCAAAACTGTGACTGAACCCTAGGGTTTGTGGTAGTTTTGCGTTTCTACATGTGAGGCGTTGGATTGACCCATCTACGGCAGGTTCACTTGGCTGTGACATGTTCTGGGATTTTTGAACTCCGCTCAAGTGTTAAGCTCTTTGGGTAATCTTGGGTGTTTGATTATTCGATCGGAAAGTTTAACATTGTCTATTTATCTGGATTGTGATACAATATTTGGAATCCACAAGTAGTTATGAGATAACTAATTTGAATGTTTTAAATCTACCAGTTTAGTCTCTGATGATCGGTTGCCACGGGATTTTGATGCGATCAAAAGTTCGTCGCAATCACGTAGCGTACACGGATACTCGCTGGGTAAACTTAATAGACAGCCACGCCCCATATCCCCGACCAAGTGATTGTAGGAGAACCCCGTCGCCAAAAGCATCCGTTTGGGTGCTCGCGGCAGCGGTGTTCCGCCTTAAGTGCACTTCGTCGAAGGCATCGAGGGGTGCGGCCGTCTACTAAAGTTTTCGACAAGCATTCGATCAGGATGTCGGGAATCTTGTTGAATTGCCCAACTAGATATTGAAAAGTGTTTTCGATATTGATACTAAAATGCGGGGTTTATAATTGTTAGGCATGCGATATCTAAGGAATTCATATGGTTAGGCATGCGATGTCTAAGGAGGTTGCGGATTCCAACTGTTATAGTTTTACACTTTCTTTTCTGCGACCTAAGTATAATATGTTGTGTATCGCCGGTTTTGTTGCTATACATCAACGATAATTGGGATACGCATATTTACTTACGTTGATGACATGTGATGTTATGTGTTGCTGTGATATGTTATATTGGATTGTCGTGTTTTGAATAGCCGGGGGTTTTATGTGAGATGAGAGTTTTTCTTTTTCATTCATGTAAAATTCAATAGTATGTAATATTCTTTTATTGGGGCACTTCCAGGTTGAAGATGATGTCACCATTGTATATTATTTACTTTTTCGTATTTGGATAGACCCAAGGAGGGGAGCATAAGTAACCGGGTTCTAGGGTACAGTGGGAGACCATCTCGAGGAGTCGAGACCGGGTCTCCTAACTGTAGAATTAGTATCTTACTTGCAGCTCTCGTAGGGGTCTAGGTATGTGGGTTTGGCTATTCATCGCAGCCGTGGAATCTATGTTTTCTACAGGCTTGCAATAAAATACGCACAACCTAGTATATCCAATATTTCATATATGTTCTTCTGCTGCAATGTTCTGTGATGAGATCATATTACTGCCTGAGACGAATGTTTATATAATATATATGAGATACATATTATATATTGTTGATTTCGTTTCATATCTGATGCTTATGAACAAAAATAAAATGGGACTTCATTAATGAGATTAATGAAATAAAAGAAACCTAAAGATGTTGTAGAAACTTGTTTAGAAACTGGTATCTCTAGTTCTTGCTTTGCATAGAGGTATTCCTTTAGAATATTCAGCATCTTATTCGATTAGGAAAGAGCCGAGATCCCTACACCGGGAGTGACCTCTTTAGCAAAACTAGGTGATGCTACAAACACGGTTTGTCTTTTGATTGCTTCTATAGCTTTTGTTTTGCATAGTGGTATTTGTGAAATATCCTGCACCTTTTTCGATAAGGAAAGAGCCGAGATCCCTTCACCGGGAGTGACCTCTTTAGTGAAACTAGAAAAGCCTAAAAAACACTCCTTTTTCAAAAATCACTCGATTCTACAACGATATCAAGTTCATTATGCAAAGGATTTTCTTAAAAACCTGCCGTAGCCCTCCATCATTTCAGATAAGTACTACTTAGTATTTGTGCTGCGTTTGTTGACCTTAGCCAACGTGTAGTGTGCAGTAGCTAATTAGTGCTTATCTGTATATGCATATGATGCGATTGAGTTAGGGTAGTCGTACGACTTTGTTGACCTTAGCCAAGGGTCGTGCGGATGGGTTTGATTCAATCGGAAAATGACGGGTTGAACTTGGCTAGCACTTATGATTTGTTGACCATAGCCAAGGTCATAAGTTGCTAGGGGCAAAATATTATTGGGAATTTCAAGTGTTGAAATTTGCAATGAGATTGCATACCTCCTATGAGATAGTTGGATCCCGATACCCGTTGCGAGTAAGAGTTACTCCTGGAAGAGTTTTACACATTACAATTAGCCGATCAAGTAGGTGTCTAGAAAGGTGTCAACGGGGTTATGCCTCTGGGAAAAGGAGGTTTATTTTAATTTGGTCCGTGCGAAAGCACGGGGAACCTCCCTCAAAGTACCGACACTGGCCTAGTTGAAATTTTGGCGAACTTGTAGCGTGTAATTAATCCCGGCTAGTCTTTCCTTTTAGGGTTTGAAGGAAGATTTGACTAAAACAGTGGGAGATATCCTGATTAGATATATTAATAACCAATTTTATCTTGCAAGAGCATACGATGAGTGTTTTCTTCTCTCTCTCTCAATGTAGCGACCATGTCACGCCTTAATCAAGATAATAATATGGATGTATTGCCCGAACCCGCTTGTTATACTGCGCTAGGGAACGTTGGTCCCGCTCCAACTTATAAATGTTATAAGACCGAGCAGGAAATAGGGGATTACCAGAACTCCCGTACCGCCCAAACGAAGAAAGTACATGATGATGGATCTTCTTTGGGTGTGTACATTACAGAGAACTATTTCTCAGTATCCTTTACAACCTGGGTATGAGATACCGGATCAGGATCCCGCATATGTAATCTGTTAAATGGGCTACAGATAGGTAGAGAACTGAGAAAGGGTGATATGTTTCAAGTGTTGGAAACGGTGCAAGTGTTGCGGCCAAATCTGTTGGCAGTTATCACCTTGTATTACCAGAATACATTGATTCTGAACGAATGTTATTAGATACCGAACCTGATATACAACAGCATATCAGTCTCTTTATTAGTAAAGAGGGATATAATTTTGTATTGTTGGATAATGTTGTGAACATTTCCTATATCAGGAGTTGATCAGTTCAGGCACGTTATCTAAAAGTATAGACGTTCTAAATCAAATTACAGTTCTTAAACGTACAGAACACACACAAGAGGAAGAGTTCAGAAATGAGCGAATCCTTCTTGAGGCATGGTAGACTAGGTCATATCAATGCGACCCGACTAACTAAGTTGCATAGAGATGCATATTTAAATTTATTTGAAATTACATCCTGTGAAACTTGACGGTCATGTCACAAAGAGAAGATGACCACGGCTCTGTTTATTGGAAACAGAGAAAGAGTTAGTGAACTCTTGGAATTGATACATAATGATGTATGTAAGTTCCTTTTGTACATATACCAGGACCAGTTCTTACTACTTCATTACATTCACTGATGATCTCTCAAGATTCAGACATATATTCCTGTTGAAACACAAGTCCGAAGCTTTTGAGATATTCACAGAATATAAGTTAGAAGTAGAGAACCAAAAACGGGTATAAGTATTATGTCCTTTGATGTGATCAGGTAGGAGAATACTTGAGCACGGGATTCCCAGACTATTCTAAAGGAGAATGAGATTCACTCTCAGCATTACTCCTCCGTATACAATACGACACGTTGGTATATCGGGGCGGAGCAAGAGCACCCTATTAGATATGGTGCGCTCTATAATGAGTACTACTGAGTTTCCTTTTTCCTTTTGGGAGTTAAGCACTTGAGAAGCTGCATACATATTGAATAGGGTTCCAATCAAATCAGAAGCCTACCACTCCATATGTGATATGGAATGGGAAGAGCCCATATCTTAAGAATGTTAAGATTTTGGGTTGTCCGGCTTATGCCTAAAAGCAAAATCTGGACAAGCTCGAGGAAAAGTCAGTTCTGTGGAAGTTTTTTTGGATATCCAAAGCATTCGCAAGGGAATATCTTCTACCTAACCGAGGAACAAAAGCTGTTTTGTTTCTCAGCATGCCACCTTTGTAAATGGGAATTTCTTGTAAAGAAATTAGTGGTCATGAGGTTGAACTGGAAAGAGTTCCAGCTATACAAACTGCAGCTGATGATTTGGTAGAACCAAAGGATTCAATAGTTTCCAACGAAGCTCAGCCTCTTCGTCGATCTAGTTGGGTTCCTCACACACCTGAGAGATACTTCGGTTTTCTCTATGATAGTGGGAGCAAGGATTGCATCATGAGATGATGACCCAACTAGTTTCGAGCAGGCCATCAGGAGTGGGAACTCTATAAGAATTGCTGGATGCTAAGTGATCTGACATAGAATCCTTATACACCAACAAAGTATGGACTTTGGTTGCTTTATCTTAAGGGTTAAATCCCCATCAGAAGCAAGTATATCTTGAGAAGATTATTAGGTGTACATAGAAAAGTTGAGACTTTCAAAACTATGCTTAAGTCCATCCAGATCCCACTTGCCATTGCTATAAACCATGACTACGATTTCTGGTGCTTAGGTGTCATGACAGCTTTTCTAAATGATAATTTAGAAGAAAGCATCTATAAGTACACAGCCAGAAGGCTTCGAAGACAGTAGCTGCAGCGGAAACGTATGCAAGTTGCTTTATGGGATAAAGTAGGCATCGCAGAGTTGGAACATCTGTTTTGATGTGGAAGTCAAAGAGTTTGACATCATCAAAATGGTAGATGAACCTAGTATATATAAAACGGTAGTAGGGAGTATGGCGGTGATCCTCGTATTGTACGTGGATGACATACTCTTGATAGGGAAGGAGTTTCCTATGCTACGCTCGGTCAATCTCCTCTTATCACAAGGATTCTCCATAAAAGGATTAAGGTGATACCTTCTAAATCCTGGGTTTTGTATCTATGAGATAGATCTAATTGGGTGTTAGGATTCTCGCTAGATGTAGTGAGATGGTATCAATCGATCCTGGGGAGAATCACTGGAAAGGTTCTACGGTGATAAGAACAACTGAATGTCAGTCACAGGCATTGTCTTTACCCTCAGTGGAGGGATGGTATGTTGGATGAGTTCCAAGCTAGATACCGTGACAAACTAGACGATAAAGGCAAGATAAATCACGACCAAGGATGCTATCAAAGAGGCAGTCTGGATATATACTAGTTCGTGAGATGAACATTTGTTCCTACCATTGTATAACAGTGGAGTTTTGGCTTTTGCCAAGGAAACCCCGTCCTTTCTGTGATCCAGACATATTCTTAGGCAGTATCGCCTGATCATGGAAATGGTTGATCTCCAGGGAGATCGAGGTTAGGAGAGTAGACATAGGGGACAACAGCGCGGATCCACTCACAAAGGCCTTTTTCCCAGTAGAGACTTTTATGGGATGGTTGAGTATGAGATACTTCAACTACAACTGATTGTTGGGTATGCGATGCCACTGTTAGTTATATGTATGCCCTAGAGGCCATTACTGTACATACGATCTATATTGTATTGGATACTTGGATATATATAGGGAGGACTTTCTTGCTCG
Source organism: Agapanthus africanus (assembly GCA_030015575.1). NCBI lineage: Eukaryota > Viridiplantae > Streptophyta > Magnoliopsida > Asparagales > Amaryllidaceae > Agapanthus > Agapanthus africanus. The sequence continues at coordinate 290,030,451 of JASDDO010000029.1, forward strand.
ACATGATAGTACACTATCTGGTTGTACTTTATCTTAACATGTACTCTGATTGTCTCTATGTTACATGTTGATAAAGCCCTTAGCATATGTACTCGACTACTGGGACTATGATGAGATCATACTAGTAGGGCCACAGTAGTCGACGAGTACATCCTACAACTGTTCCTAGTCGAGAGTGTATCGAGACAGGGCATCGATGCACCAGAGTAGACTAGCATATACGCATCTTGACCCATATTATGGGAGATGGATGATCCTATATCCATCGGTGTTTGACATCAAGGATGGTGTACGGGTGCTCAGTCGAGACTGGGTACACTGGACGGACTCACCGAGAACTCCCAGATAGTATTATACCTCATGTCTGATGGCAGTTCTCTGGTGATACTGGTAAAGAGTAGTCTGTTGACCCAAGATCGTCATAGAAGCTTGTGTGATTCCCATTGTGCTTTGATTTCAATCATACCACGTCCAAGAGGACATGCAAAATGGTGGCTTTTGGGAACAGTCCCGAATCACATGGAGGCAATGAGCGATAGGAGGGGATTCGTCTCTCCTGGTATAGGGAATTGATGTTGCACTGTGTTCAATTGGCTATAACTGGAAATCCCTGGTCAGGGTTGCTGAGATTTACTGGTAAGTGTTATCAGTAGTTTCTCGAACTATTATAGACCTCATATCGACACGACTTATCGAGCTACTGGGGTCTGACGTTTACCACCCCTAGGCGAGATATGCGATATATCAGACGACGAGACCGGACTGTATGGGAGTGTTACTGATTGGATTCGCAGAAGAATGTACAGGCGTACTTGTTGATCTTCTTATCGCTCAATACCTGAGTGGCTGTTACATTTAGCTGACCGCTTGCAGCTTGTGGGTGTTTGAAATGATCATCACCTACTGCCGACGTATTGACGATTCTTTAGAGTCCTACACAGATATTTCTTGACTCAGGCAAAACGGAGTAGGGGCACATATGTGATATGTGAAAGACCGAGGATAATGCGATATGAGATACCGTATTATATTCTCGTGATATTTGATATCAGCAGGGTCATCGGATCTAGTGTTGATTCGATGAATCGGTACATAATATATTTGTCGGTTATATGCGATATAGCCGGATTGTCGGATCAAGTGTTGATTCGATGATTTAATGTATAATTATATATATGATATATTCAATTATATTAACTAATATATGCTCACTAAAAGATTTTTTTTCTCACTCGGGTAATACATTGATATATATGCGATATATGTTAATTGTATTATTTTATTTTGTTATAATAAATATTATATATGTGATATATAATATTGTAACATGATATGATTACTAATGCAACATATTTAGTCGAGATTAAACAAGGTTAGGGTTTGAATTGGGTTAGTTCTTTCATGAACATTCTAGAAGGTTATTTTTTTGTCATGAGCTAAGATATTATGTTGATATTTTTGGTGACTCATTGTTAACCCGACCCAAACCCAAACCCTTGGTTAAGTCTCTACATGGGTTAGCTTATATTATTAGCAACCATGGTTGCATAAGTAATGATTATTACATTTTCATTATTCATCACAAAAGGATTCTTCATCTTCTTCCTTGAGTTCTTTATGGAAAAACATTCTAGCTTTTTCAAAGTTGATGAAAATGAGTGAGAAATAGAAAATAAATGAGGGCTAAAATTCTACTTCATCATCCTCATCTACCCTTGCCATTTAGATGAGGGTGTTCACTTCATTTAGTGAGTGAGAGCTTGAGTTAAAGAAAGTTTAAGGTAGATCATCTTAGTTATCGAAGATCTAAAGAAGGCTTGCATCTTTCTCTTCGTGGAGCCTCTCTAGAGTCCGGATGCACGATGATCGCAGCGAAGGGACCTCGACACGGAGCTTAAGAAGTGAAGGACCAGATCTACAAAGGTTGTAATCCTTCTTACTTAGTGTTAAAGTGTTTAACATGCTTGTTTTCGTCTAATCTCTAGTTTAAGATATTGTTTAAGGGTTGCTCGGCACGTCTAAATTTTAAATCGGGCATGGTTGATACCTCGTTGACCCTTGTGAGAGTGCCTTGCATCCTTACAGTGGTATCAGAGCCAATCTAGAGCTTTAAGCGAAGTCTAGAAGAAATTTAAAGTCCGATCGAACCCCGAAACCCTAGTTTTTACCCTCTCTGGAAATTTTCTAAAATTGTGAATTTTTCTGTATTAAAAATGCTCAAAAAAATCAGCAGGGAAATACAAGAGTTACTGTGAAACACGTGCCAATATTACCATTAAAGCGCTGCAGAACCGCGGCCATACCAAGGCTTTGGCGGCGGTTCCGCGGCCAAACAGTAGCATATTGGTTTGAGTTTTGCATAGTAACCTCCGTATGTGTTTCCTGATTCTTCTGGGAATTTTTAATTCTTACTCAAGTGTTGAGTTTTCTGGGTTGTATTGGGGACTCGTTGATTCGATCGGATTATTTAACTACGTTTTTTTTGTCCGGGTAATTTTTAGAACGTGTTAAAAAGTTCGAACGGATATCAATAACTCACTTTTTTCCCTGCCGGAAAATTTCCAAGCGTTGGATTTTTTTCGTAGTTTAAGAAAGTTCTAAGTCAAGCAAGTAACATGGTAGACCCTCTAGAAGACAACAAACCTTAACTCGATTATGTGACCGTCTTGAACCACATCTAAACCTTAGGGTTTGAGGCAGTACGGCGTGCCACATGTGAGGCGTTGTCTTGACCCTTCTACGGCTGGACCATTGGTACTGTGGCATGTGATGGATGTTTTTAAACTAATTTCAAGTGTTGAGAACTATTTGGAAAAAGTTGGGTGTTTGATTATTCGATCGGAAAGTTTAACATTGTCTATTTATCTGAAATGTGATACAATATTTGGAATCCACAAGTAGTTATGAGATAACTAATTTGAATGTTATAAATCTAGTTGTTCAGTCTCAGATGATCAGTTGCCATGGAATTTTGATGTGATCAAAAGTCCGTCGAAATCACGTAGCGTACGCGGATACTCGCCGGGTAAACTTAATAGACAGCCACACCCCATAGCCCCAACCAAGTGACTGTAGGAGAACCCCGTCGCCAAAAGCATCCGTTCGGGTGCTCGAGGCAGCGGTGTTCCGACTTAGTGCACATCGTCGACGGCATCGGGGGTACGGTCTTCTACTAAAGTTTGCGACGAGCATTCGATCAGGATGTCGAGAATCTTGTTGAATTGCCCGACTTGATATTGAAAAGAGTTTTCGATAATGAGACTAAAATGCAGGGTTTATAATTGTTAGGCATGCGATATCTAAGGAATTCATTTGGTTAGGCATGCGATGTCTAAGGAGGTTGCGGATTCCAACTGTTGTAGTTTTACACTTTCTTTTCTGCAACCGTAAGTGTAATATGTAGTTGTATCACCGGTTTGCGTTGCTATACATCGACGACAATCGGTGTATGCATACTTACTTACATTGATGATATGTGATGTAATGTGTTGCTATGATATGTTATATTGGATCGTCGTGTTTGAATAGCCGGGGGTTTTATGTGAGATTAGAGTTTTTCATTTTCATTTATGTAAAATTCATTTGTATGTAATATTCTTTTATTGGGGCACTTCCGGGCTGAGGATTATGTCACCATTGTATATTATTTACTTTTCCGCATTAGGTAGACCCAAGGAGGGGGGCATAAGTAACCGGGTTCTAGGGTACAGTGGGAAGCCATCTCGAGGAGTCGAGACCGGATCTCCTAACCCTAGAATTAGCAGTGTTACTTGCTGGTCTCATAAGGGTCTAGGGATGTGGGTTTGGCTCTTTATTGCGACCGTGGAATCCGTGTTTTATACAGGCTCGTATTAAAACACGGACGTCCTAGTATTTCCAATATTTCGTATATGTTCTTCTACTGCAATGTTCTGTGATGAGATCATATTACTGCCTGAGAGGAATGTTTATATTATATATATGAGATATATATTATATATTGTTGATTTCGTTTCATATCTGATACTTATGTAGCATAAATAAAATGGGACTTCATTAATGAGATTAATGAAATAAAAAAAACCTAAGATGTTGTAGAAACTTGTTTAAAAACTTGTAGCTCTAGTTCTTGCTTTGCATAGCGGTGTTCCTTGTAGAACATCCAGCACCTTATTCGATAAGGAAAGAGCCGAGATACTTTCCCCGGGAGTGACCACTTTAGTGAAACTAGCAGATGCTGCATACTCGGTTTGTCTTTTGATTGCTTGTATAGTTTTTGCTTTGCATAGGGATATTTGTGAAATATCCAGCACCTTATTCGATGAGGAAAGAGCCGACGATCCCTTCACCGGGAGTGACCTCTTTAGCAAAACTAGAAAAGCCTCAAAAACATTCCATTTAAAATCACTCGATTCTACAACGATATCAAGTTCATTATGCAAAGGGTTTTCATAAAAATCTGTCGTAGTCCTCCGTCATTTCAGTTAAGTCCTACATAGTATTCATGCTACGTTTGTTGGCCTGCGTCAAGGCGTAGTGTGCGGTAGCTAACTAGTATTTATCTGTTTATACATATGATGCAGATTGGATTAGGGTAGTCGTACGACTTTGTTGGCCTGCGCCAAGGGTCGTACGGGTGGGTTTAATTCAATTAAGAAATGACGGGTTGAACTTGACTAGCGCACTGTGGTTTGTTGGCCCGTGTCATGGTCGCGGGACGCTAGGGGTAAAATATTATTAGGAATTTCATGTGTTGAAATTTGCAATGAGATTGCATAACTTCTATGAGATAGTTGGATCCCGATCCCCGCTGCGAGTAAGAGTTACTCCTGGGAGAGTTTTACATATTATAATTAGCCGATCAAGTAGGTGTCTAGAAAGGTGTCAATGAGGTTACGCCCCTGGGAAAATGAGGTTTATTTTAATTAGGTTCGTGCGAAAGCACGGGGAACCTCACTCAAAGTACCGGCACTGGCCTGGCTGAAAGATTGGCGAACTTATAACGTGTAATTAATCCCGGCTAGTCTTTCCTTTTAGAGTTTGAAGGAAGATTTGACTAAAACAGTGGGAGACATCCTGATTAGATATATTAGATAACCAATCTAATCTTGCAAGAGCATACGCTGAGTGCTTTCTTCTCTCTCTCTCTCTCCAGGTAGTGACCATATCACGCCTTAATCAAGATAATAATACGGAAATATTGACCGAACCCGCTTGTTATACTAAGCTGGGGTACGTTGGTCCCGCTCCAACTTATAATTGTTATAAGACAGAGCAGGAAATTGGGGATTACCAGAATTCCCGTGCTGCTCAAAAGGAGAAAGTGTATGCTGATGCATTGTGTTCATTACATAGAACTATTTGTCAGTATCCTTTACGTCCTGGGTATTTGATACCGGATCAGGATCCCAGATATGTAATATATTACATAGGCTACAGATAGGTAGAGAACTGGGAACGGGTGATAAGTTTCATGATATAGAAACGGTGCAAATGTTGCAGCCAATTCTGTTGGTAACTATCACCTTATATTAGAAAATACATTGATTCTAAATGAATGTTATTAGATACAGAACCTGATATACAACATCATATCAGTCTCTTTATTAGTAAAGCAAGGATATAATTTTGTATTGTTGGATAATGTTTTGAACATTTCCTATATGAAGAGTTGATCGGTTCAGGTACGTTATGTAAAAGCATAGACGTTCTAAATCAAACTACAGTTCTTAGTATAAAGAACATACATAAGAGGAAGAGTTCAGAAATGAATGAATCCTTCTTGAGGTATTGTAGACTAGGTCATATCAATGCGAACCGACTACCTGAAGTTACATTCAGATCCATATTTAAATCTGTTTGAATTTACATCTTGTGAAACTTGCCAGTCATGTCACAAAGATATGATGACCACAGCTCTATTTATTGGAAACAGAGAAAGAGTTAGTGAACTCTTGGGATTGATACATGCTGATGTATGAAGGTCCCTTGTCTACACATGCCAAGACCAGTTCTTTGTACTTCATTACATTCTCTGATGATCTCTCAAGATTCAGACATATGTTCCTGTTGAAACACAAGTCCGATGCTTTTGAGATATTCACAGAATATAAGTTAGAAGTAGAGAACCAAAAATGGGTATAAGTATTATGTTCTTTGATGAGTTCAGGGAAGAGAATACTTGAGCACGGAATTCCTGGACTATTCCAAAGGAGAATGAGATTCTCTCTCAGTATTACTCCTCCGTATACACCATAGAACAAAGGTATATCGGGACGGAGCAATAGCACCCTATGTGATATGGTGTGCTCTATGATGAGTACTACTGAGTTTCCTATTTCCTTTTGGGAGTTATGCACATGAGAAGTTGCATACCTATTGAATAGGGTTCTAATAAAATCAGTTGCCTACCAATTCATATGTGATATGGAATAGAAAGAGCCTATATCTTAAGTATGTTAAGATTTAGGGTTGTCTGGCCTATATCTAAAAGCATAATCCGGACAAGCTCGAGGCAAAGTCAGATCTGTGGATGTTTGTTGGATATCCCAAGCATATGCAAGGAAATGCCTTCTACCTAACAGAGAAACAAAACATGTTTTGTTTTTCAACATGCCACCTTTGTGAAAGGGAATTTTTTGTGGAAAAATCAGTGGTCATGAGGTAGAACTGGAAAGAGTTCCAGCTATACAGAACTGCAGCTGATAATTTGGTTGAACCAAAGGATTCAGTAGTTTCCAACGAACCTCAGCCTCTCCGCAGATCTAGTAAGGTTCCTCACCCACCTGAGAGATATTTCGGTTTCTCTATAACAGTGGGAGCGAGGATTGCATCATGAGATGATGATCCAACTAGTTTCAAGCTGGCCATCAGGAGTGGGACTCTGTAAGAATGGCTGGATGCTTAGCGATCTGAGATGGAATCCTTATACACCAAAAAGTATGGACATTGGTTGCTTTATCTGAAGGGTTAAATCCCCATCAGGATCAAGTATATCTTGAGAAGATTACTTGGTGTACATGGAAAAGTTGAGACTTTCAAAGCTATGCTTAAGTCCATCCAGATCCTACTTGCCACGGCTACATACCATGACTACGATATCTGGTAGTCGGGTGTCATGACTACTTTTTCTAAATGATGTTTTAGAAGAGAGCGTCTATAAGTACACAGCCAGAGGGCTTCGTAGACTGTGGGAGCAGCGGAAACGTATGCAAGATGTTTTATGTGATAAAGCAGGCATCGCGGAGTTCGAACATCTGTTTTGATGTGGTAGTCAAAGAGTTTGACTTCATCAAAATGGTAGATGAACCTTGTATATACAAAAAGGTAGTAAGGAGTATGGTGGTGATCCTCGTAGAATACATGGATGACATACTCTTGATAGGGAAGGAGTTTTCTATGCTACGATCGGTCAATCTCCGCTTATCACAAGGATTCTCCATATAGGATGTTAGGTCCACGTTACCTCTCCCGGAACTTTCGGGGTTGCGGAAACGGTAAAACAAAAATTTTTCTAGACTTAGTAACAAGGACCGTAAAAGCCGGATCTTGGTTAAACTAGAAACTAACAAACTACAAGAGGTGTTAACTACTATGCCGTAGAAATTATACCTCACGATACCGGTCCATCGGGCCTTCATTGCGCTGTCCCGCTCGTCGATCCTGTTGGATATAGTGCCCTCAGAGTCAATTATTGGATCGCAGGTACGTGATTGCAATGATTGCGGAGGACCTATACCGGTAGGACAGTCTTACTCGAGATGATAGTATGCTATCTGGTTTGCCTCTATCAGTCGTGTACAGGTTCAGATGACTGATCACTGCTACACTTTGATAGAGCCCTTAGGATCTTGCTTTACTACCAATAGTATGATGGCGATCATATACGTAAGAGTTGGGTGGTTTATATGCATATCCTTGATTTTTGTCCCTAGTCGTAGGAGTTTCGAGACAGGGCATCGATACTCCGGAGTAGACTAGTGTATACAGTCGAGACCCCGACGAGGGGCGGTGGCCGGTCTCACAAGCCACTGGTGACAGTTGGATCACCTAAGATGTATACAGGTGCTCATTGGGTTATGAGTACACCGGACAGGACTCGCCGGGAATCTGCTAGTTGGTACTATACCTATTGTCAGATAGCAATTCCCTGGTGACATGTGTACAGGTTAGTTCACTGACCTGAGGTCGTCATTTGTCTCGTATGAGTTCCTACTGTGCTTTCATTTTGACCCTACCACGGCTCAAAGGAGTCGTGCAAACAGGTAGTTTTTGGGTACAGTCCCGAGCCACATGGAGGCACGTGAGCGGATCAGCAGGGGATTCGTCTCTCCCGGTATTGGGGGTGAGATCGTGCTGTGTCTAGGAGAGCCATTACACAAAGCCCACGGCCGTGGCAGGAGATTTACTGGTAGGTACTCCAGTTGTATCTCAGGGTGTATTGAGGCTATACTCCGACACGACTTATACTGCTATTGAGGGTCTGACGTTACTAACCCCCTAGGCAGATATGCGATACTCATAGACGAACGGACCGGACTATATATACATTGTCACTGTTAGGCTCAGTAGGGTTTTCAGGATGAGTTCGCTCATCGGCTTCCCTTGAGGTCAGTCCATGGGCAGCCGCTACGCACTGCTAATGCCGCTGACGGTTTGTGGTTAAACCCACTGCTAGGGTACTGACGAGTCATTAGAGTCTCCCACAGACAGTTTCCCAAGTTCGGGCGAAACGTTGTAGAGGCCGTATGGTTTTATGGCAGGGTTCGGAGAATGCACGTGCGTTTACGCACGTGTCGGTTTTCGGACAGTTGATTCTGGTCGGCTTTGGTTTAAGCCGGATCCGAGTATTGTATTGAGTAGATATAATATCTTTGTCTCAGTTGCATTTGTATTCGGTCGTAATACAAATGCGGGTATATTTATACTGTTTCGGGGTTGTCCTGAAATTTGTTTCAGGATCACTTTTGGAAGTTGCCATTTTCCAGTTTTCTATTAGCCGTCTTTTAACATTTGGTTAAAGACGGATTTATCTTTTCTTGGATAAGGTTGAGTGATGCTTCTAGAAAGTTCTAGAAATGATGACTTGGCTTGGTGAGTCATTAGTGCTTTAATAGAACCATTAATGCAATGGTGACTAGGTTAATGAATCACCATTTGCATTAATGAGGTTTTGTTTTGCTAAGGATTTTTGTGAGAGGCTTTCTCTTATTGTCACCCCTTTGATTGCTCCTACCATCACCTTCCTCTTTGATAAAAAGTGGCCGGCCATTTTTTAAGTGAGAGAGAGAGATTAATTTGATTCTTGAGAGAAAAGATGATAGTTTTGGGGTGTATGAAATTTCATAGCTTATTTCATTCCATCACCCGATTTGAGTGGCAACTTCATTAACCGATCGTCCACGGTTTTGGACGAAGTGAAACAAAGTAATCTACTCATGTTCTACATCTTTCTTGGTCGTCTCTTTTAGCAAACTTGACGACCGAGTTGCCTCGAGTCAGAGGCAGGAGCCCGTTTAAAGAATCGTTGACGTGGTGCCACCTGGATAAGCAGATCGGAGATCGACGAGATCGGAGCAGCCGCAACAGAGCGTGGGATGATGGTTAAAGAACGAAGGACTCGGATCGTTCGGTATAACCTTTCTACACTCTTTACAGATTGTTAGTTTAGCAATAATGGCTGATCCGGGTTATAGTATACGATAGCGCCAGTTTAAAAGTTTTTGTTCCGTATTTGGCGTCAGTAGACGGCCGGGGCGCTACCGTAGACTTACAGTGGTATCAGAGCCTCACCATTATGCTATGCTAACTTATGCTAAAGCGTTTAAAATATCGATCGAACGGATTTTCAAAAATCGCAATTTCTAATACTAAAGTTTCTGTTAATTTTCAAACTGGTCCAAATGTCATTTTGACCATATCAGAAAATCATGCAGGGTTTTTTAGAAATACTGGAGAAATTCGACCAAGTGATTCCACTGTTCCGCCGCGGATCCGCGGCCCAAGCTATGGTTTGGCCGTGGATCCACCGCAGGAAAGTGGGATCAATTGGTCAATTTTCTACAGTGTATTCTATGTTGGAAATTGTGGTTTCTGGAACTGTTTATTTGGGCCCAGTGTTTTTTACTGTACAGCAGATTTGCGTGGGGCCTACTTCAGGAAATTTTGTCGATCGAAATTTAAACATGTTAGTTTTCAGTACTTACATTATATCTCCGACCGGGAATGTCATTTGATCGGTAAACCGCGTCTGATTGCTATAGTTCTTTTAGACGGGTTTGCGAACGTGACATTCGCGTTGATGTTCTATGTTGTGCTGTGATGTTGCGGATTTATCGTGGTGGATAGCAGTGTGCAATGATAGTACAGTTTGATTAATTTGTACATTTGATATATCGGAGCGAGCGTCCAACATGTGGACTGCCGTCATTGCCTGTTGTATAATATTCTTTTGGGGCACGACCAGGTTGCGGTCGATGTACCTGTTGTACTATTATTTAATTCTGTACTAGGTTTACCCCGCGACGGAGTGCACGGATAGCCGGGTTCTGGAGGGCAACGGGTCCGCATCTCATGGCTTTGAGAGGCAGAGGGGCCTCACTCTTGAATTGGCAGACTATTCGCCGCACTTGTAGGGGGTACAGGTTGACCCAAGGAGGGGTGCACAAGCTACCGGATTCCGTGAAATGCTGGGTGGTCCATTCACTATGCTGTAGGGGGCTGCCTCGCTTCAGGTTTTGGCGGGTAACTTTCCGCACCCGTAGGGGTCTAGGTTTTCATTGCACAGGCTATCCACACGACCAGGGGAACGTCGGGTTTCAGCAGCGGCTCTGTGAAACCCGGGGATCCCAGATTATCTGTATTGTTCTGTGATGCTTATTACTTTTCTATAATGTTGCATATTATCACGTCTGGAGAGATTATTGTATATTGGTATATATACTATTAGATGTTGTATATGTTTTGCACCCGCGGTAGTCCAGTCCCCGCTCTGTCGTTAGTTAAGTAATCTAACGGGTGATGACGGGACCCAGTGACGAATGCGGATGGCATATACGTACATTTTATTTTCGTTCTTTTCTGGTGTGATTGATGATGGGACTGCATTGATTCTTATCAATGCAAAGGAAAACAAACCTGTTTGAGTTGTTGGAACAATTTTAAAAGGTGTTATTACAAAGACGTTTCCTTTTGTTATGCATAGCGGTATTCGGTGTGAATATCCAGCACCTCATTCGACGAGGCAATGGCTGATATCCCTTCACCGGGAAAGACCCCTTGAACAGAAGTTTGCGTCAGGGTAATAACTTTACTATAGTCGATTACAAGTTGCTTTGCATCGCGGTATTCAGTGGAATATCCTGCACCTCATTCCACGAGGAAAGAGCCGAGATCTCTTCACCGGGAATGACCTCTTTAGCAAAAGGTTTTCGCCACTATATTTTTATAAAAAGCTATCAGGTTCCTTCAGCAATATCAAGTTCACTACGTTAAAGGTTTTTCGCCAAAAACGAGCCGTAGCCCTCCGTCATTTCTTTTGGGTATTCAGTAGTATTCAAGCTATGTATTTTGACCTAACGCCAAGGCATAGTGTTTGGTAGCTGCTGGGTATTCAATTGTTGCATAGATAGATGAGTTGGTTTGGGACAGCCGTTTTGCCATTTTGACCTAACACCAAGGGCATGTGCGGGTGGGTTCAAATTGACAAGATAGTGACGGGTAGAACTTGGCATTTGACTTATGACATTTTGACCTAACGCCAAGGTCATAAGAGCATGGGGCAAAAATGATATCGGGAGTTTCTAAAGAAACTTAAACTTGCCAAGTATGCGCATACCTTCTGGAGTATGAGTAACGTGGATGCATTCCATCACGTTATCATGCGATGAGAGTTGGATCCCGATTCCCACTGATGAGTTGGTTTACTCTTCGGGTGATCCCGATTGATTCTTTTTTCAGGTTTGGAGGAGAATTTGACGGAACAGTGGGAGGTTTCCTAATTAGATAAAGTGATAACCATTCTGATCTAGGTTAGAGTGCACGCAGAGTGTTTCTTTTCTCTCTCTCTTTGGCAGCGACCTTTGACCGACCCTAGACTATGACTCAGTGATCATGTTGACCGAACCTTCTTAAAATACTGGCTTTTGGATTGTCTGTGTTGCATAAGTCATTGCCACTCCTTCTTTTACCCTTTGGATTTCTCAGAACACCCCGTATTACTACGGATGTCCACTTCCATTGGATAGATCCATCGTATGGTTATATACGAACACGAAGGGATTTCTTTGAGGATGGATCAAGGTTCAGGAGAAATAGAATTGGTTTATTCAGTTGTCTTTTATTATCACCTTCTCTCAGGTTGCGAGGGCTTCTTGATTTAGGAGAGTACACCTATTACGCTTATTGGATAGTCTTATTCCAAACCATAGGCAGGTGCCGAAAGGTAGGGAATGAAGAAAACCAATTAGCCTAAGTAGGGTGTGCAGAAGGTAATAACTAAAGACAAAATAAAGGGATTAGAAAGAGGGCAAAGTAAATTGCGACTGTTATCATTCACGACCAAACCGCGTACTTCATTGCCACTCCTATTTCGCCTTTGCTAGAATAAGGTATTATTCAGTTGTTTCTTATCATCACCTTCTCTTTAGTTACAAGTACTCCTAGGATTAGGAGGGTACACCTATTATGCTTACTGGATAGTCTTCTTCTAAACCATAGGCTCGTGCCGAACGGTAGGGAAGGAAGAAAACCATTTAGCCTAACGATGGTGTACAGAAGGTAACGACTAAAGACAAATAAAGGGATTTGGAGAGATAGCAAAGAGATATATGGTTGAAGTCATGAATAAGATTATGGAAGAGGCATTACTATGAATACCAAGATACCCCTACGAAACATTTTCATGTTTCAGTGCATTGTTAAAGGAAAACTGTTTTCCCGATTAGATACTTACTCCAGGGTATATATTTACCAGGTTTCATTCTCATATCTGTATGGTTTTACAGATGATGAGTGGGAGTAAGTTATTGGGAATTAGGTGATCATCCTCATTATATCGGAATTCGTTGTAATTGGTGATATTTGAAGAAATCGACAGGGTACAGTTTTCAACCTACGACGCACAGGTTATGAGTTGTTGAACTCAGCGGACATATACAGAGTATTGTATGTTGTCCAGTGTCCGTCAGGACAAAGGGGTTGGTCCTCGTACCATGTTCTTTTTACTTATAACTTCTCTAGTTTTTAAACAAGTGTTTCATAGAAATACAGTGTCTAAGTTTTGAGAAGTTGTGGGTATAAGAATAAAGTAGAGAACCAGGTGTCACAAGTATCGGGATTCTTCAAAGAGATCGAAGATGTAGATTCTTGTGATTGGTGTTCAGAAAATAGTAATGGTTTTGAGAAACTTGTTTCTTTTTCAGGTTACTCATAATTGGATGGATTCCTAAGTTGGGTAATGCTGAATAGCCTCTCTCCATTAAGATATGCACTGGAGACAGATGCATGATTGAATATAGTTCCAATAAAATAAGTGCCAAAGTTTCTATATTGGATATAGAATGGCTCGTATCTTAACGATGTTAAGGTACGGGGAGTTGTCCAGCTTATGCTTAAAACCAGATACTGGATAACTCAGGGCACGTTTCTGTAATGACTGTTTATGGGTTGGCCCAGGCTATGACGAGGGTTGACTTTCTACCATTTGGAAGATCAATAGTGATCACAGTTTTACTAAAATGGATTTTTTCAGAAAACAGTAGTGAGAGTATGGTAGAACTGGAAGTGATTCTAGAACCGCAAATGATTACGGAAAATTTAATAGGACCTAAAGATTCAATCAGGTTTGACATTCCATTAGCCACTCCGCAGATTTGGTGGGTAACCTCAGACACCCGAGAGGTACTCCGGTAGCCTCAAGGACGGTGACAGGGAGGTTCTTATCTACCCAGACTAGACACTACTGTTGTTCCAGACTATGAGAACAGACAGGAGAATAAGTATAGCGTCATTCTAAACTAGTTTTAGAAGTGCACGTATATATTATTCTGTCAGAGGGTTGTCGTAGTCAGTGGGGGCAGCGGAAGCATAGTGGGCAAGTAGCTTATGTCTATTTATAGACTTAAGCAGTTATAGCGGAGATAGATCATCTAGTTTTGATGTGATAGTCATAGGTTTGACTTCATCAGAACAAGGGATGTATCTGTTAAGAAGGTAGTAGGGTGTGATGTCATGGTATCTGTATGACATACACAGAGTAGGAAGCAAAATTCCTATACTACGATCGGTTGTACTCTGATCGTCACACAGTTGATTCTCCAGACAGGATATGGATATAATATTTGACATTCTGGTTTCTAGATCTATGGTTTTAGATTTAGATTTGGGTAGTTTCCCAATGTGGGTACTTTGACAGTATTCTAATGGTTTTTAGAATAGATGACTCCTGGCATGGTGGTGTACCTGCAGGTGATGGAGTCACCCTCTCTAAAGGTGTCGTATAGACTAAAGGGGAGAGGGATGTGCATGATTGGCAGATCACTTGCTTAGGCAACTGAGTCAATCGTGAGATGTCAAGTACCACACCAGATGTTGTTTTTGCACTAGATGCAATAAGTTTGTATTAATCCAATCCTGGAGAAACATAAGGAAGCAGTTTTAGAACATAAGTACATGTTTTACGGATTTGATGACGGCAGCCTCTTTCGGGAGACGGTTATCATTCCAGGCTTCAAAGGTGACATGGATGACAGAGTGATTGTCAGAGTTATAGTTTTCCCTCTGACGAGGGACAGTATTATGGACAGTTGGTCCAAGAGGATACTGTGGGAGGCATGGTGCTGGACACTGATTTGGTTCAGTGATCGATACAGTCTAAGAAGTTTGGATTTAGAGTTCATTTATGAACTAGGTCCCATCAGATATCCAGAAATATTCTAAGACAGGTATTACTCAATTCGGGAGATGGCTTTCTCCGCGAACTTAAGATTTAGATAGACATAGAAAGAAACTTCTAGGCGGATACACTCACTGAGGCTATTTCTCGAACACAATAGTTTTACAAACGAGCTTTGTGAAACTGATTTGTAGAGGAGTTGGATGTTCGGTTTCACACGGGCTGTGAGTAGTCGACATCGCAATAATTAGCCTTAAGTGCAAGTGGGAGATTGTTGGATATAGTGCCCTCAGAGTCAATTATTATATCGCAGGTACGTGATTGCAATGATTGCGGAGGACCTATACAGGTAGGACAGTCTTACTCGAGATGATAATATGCTATCTGGTTTGCCTCTATCAGTCGTGTACAGGTTCAGGTGACTGATCACTGCTACACTTTGTTAGAGCCCTTAGGATCTTGCTTTACTACCAACAGTATGATGGCGATCATATACGTAAGAGTTGGGTGGTTTATATGCATATCCTTGATTTTGGTCCCTAGTCGTGGGAGTTTCGAGACAGGGCATCGATACTCCGGAGTAGACTAGTGTATACAGTCGAGACCCCGACGAGGGGCGGTGGCCGGTCTCACAAGCCACTGGTGACAGTTGGATCACCTAAGATGTATACAGGTGCTTATTGGGTTATGACTATACCGGACAGGACTCGCCGGGAATCTGCTAGTTGGTACTATACCTATCGTCAGATAGCAGTTCCTTGGTGACATGTGTACAGGTTAGTTCATTGACCTGAGGTCGTCATTTGTCTCGTGTGAGTTCCCTCTGTGCTTTGATTTCTACCCTACCACGGCTCAAAGGAGTCGTGCAAACAGGTAGTTTTTGGGTACAGTCCCGAGCCACATGGAGGCACGTGAGCGGATCGGCAGGGGATTTGTCTCTCCCGGTAATGGGGGTGAGATCGTGCTGTGTCTAGGAGAGCCATTACACAAAGCCCACGGCCATGGCAGGAGATTTACTGGTAGGTACTCCAGTAGTATCTCAGGGTGTATTGAGGCTATACTCCGACACGACTTATACTGCTATTGGGGGTCTGACGTTACTAACCCCCTAGGCAGATATACGATACTCATAGACGAACGGACCGGACTGTATATACATTGTCACTGTTAGGCTCAGTAGGGTTTTCAGGATGAGTTCGCTCATCGGCATCCCTTGAGGTCAGTCCATGGGCAGCCGCTACGCACTGCTAATGCCGCTGACGGTTTGTTGTTAAACCCACTGCCAGGGTACTGACGAGTCATTAGAGTCCCCCACAGACAATTGTTGGAGATAGTGCCCTCATAGTCAATTATTGGATCGCAGGTACGTGATTGCAATGATTGCGGAGGACCTATCCCGGTAGGACAGTCTTACTCGAGATGATAGTATACTATCTGGTTTGCCTTTATCAGTCGTGTACATGTTCAGGTGACTGATTGCATGTTACACTTTGATAGAGCCCTTAGGATCTTGCTTTACTACCAACAGTATGATGGCGATCATATACGTGAGAGTTGGGTAGTTTATATGCATATCCTTAATTATGGTCCCTAGTCGTGGGAGTTTCGAGACAGGGCATCGATACTCCGGAGTAGACTAGTGTATACAGTCGAGACCCCGACGAGGGGCGGTGGCCGGTCTCACAAGCCACTGATGTCAGTTGGATCACCTAAGATGTATACAGGTGCTCATTGGGTTATGAGTACACCGGACAGGACTCGCCGGGAATCTGCTAGTTAGTACTATACCTATCGTCAGATAGCAGTTCCCTGGTGACATGTGTACAGGTTAGTTCATCGACCTGAGGTCGTCATTTGTCTCGTGTGAGTTCCCACTGTGCTTTGATTTCTACCCTACCACGGCTCAAAGGAGTCGTGCAAACAGGTAGCTTTTGGGTACAGTCCCGAGCCATATGGAGGCACGTGAGCGGATCGGCAGGGGATTCGTCTCTCCCGGTATTGGGGGCGAGATCGTGCTGTGTCTAGGAGAGCCATTACACATAGCCCACGGCCGTGGCAGGAGATTTACTGGTAGGTACTCCAGTAGTATCTCAGGGTGTTATTGGGCTTCACTCCGACACGACTTATACTGCTTCTGGGGGTCTGACATTACTAGCCCCCTAGGTGGATATGCGATACTCATTGACGAACGGACCGGACTGTATATACATTGTCACTGTTAGGCTCAGTAGGGTTTTCTGGATGAGTTCATTCATCGGCCACCCTTGAGTTTGCTCATCAGTCTCCCTTGAGGTCAGTCCGTGGGCAGCCGTTACGCATAGCTAGTGCCGCTGACGGTTTGTGGTTAAACCCACTGCCAGGGTGCTGACGAGTCATTAGAGTCCCCCACAGACAGTTTCCCAAGTTCGGGCGAAACGTTGTAGAGGCCGTATGGTTTTATGGCAGGGTTCGGAAAATGCACGTGCGTTTACGCACGTGTCAGTTTTCGGGCAGATGATACTGGTCGGCTTTGGTTTAAGCCGGATCCGAGTATTATATTGAGTAGGTATAATATCTTTGTCTCAGTTGCATTTGTATTCGGTCGTAATACAAATGCGGGTATATTTATACAGTTTCGGGGTTGTCCTGAAATTCGTTTCAGGATCACTTTTGGAAGTTGCCAGTTTCCTGTTTTCTATCAGCCGTCTTTTAACATTCGGTTAAAGACGGATTTATCTTTTCTTCAGATATGGGTGAGTCATCATTCTAGAAGCTTCTAGAAGTGATGAAGTGGCTAATGAGTCATCTTGACTTTAATGGTGCATTTATTAAGTGATGACTATGTTAATATGAGTCATTGTTTTCATTATGGTTTTTTGGATTGCTTAAGATATTTTGTGATGATAAGGTTATTTGTTATGGTCACCTCCCTCCTCCTACCATCACCTCCCTCCATGAATAAATATGGCCGGCCCCCTCCTCTCTCCATTTGACTTGATGCTTGATTAATTTTGTAGAAAAGATATGATAGTATTTGGGTGCATGGAAATTTCATCACTTCATTTTCTTTCCATCACCAAATTCCCTCGGCAACATCATTTACCGATCGTCCACGGACTTGGACGAAGTGAGACAAAGTCATCTACTCATTCTCTACATCAATCTTGGTCGTCTCTTTTAGCAAACTTGACGATCGAGTTGCCTCGAGTCAGAGGCGGGAGCCCGTTTAAAGAATCGTCGATGTGGTGCCACCTCGACGAAGATATCGGAGATCGACGAGATCGGAGCAGCCGCAACGGAGCGTGGGATGATGGTTGAAGAACGAAGGACTCGGATCGTTCGGTAAAATCTTTCTACACTCTTTACTGTTTGTTTGTTTAGCAATAATGGCAGATCCGGGTTAAAGTATACGATAGCGCCAAGTTAAAAGTTTTTATTCCGCATTTGGCGTCTGTAGACTGCCGGGGCGCTAACGTAGACTTACAGTGGTATCAGAGCCTCACCATTTTGCTATGCTAACTTGTGCTAACGCGTTTAAAACTTCGATCCGACCGGAAATCGAAAACTGCAAAAATCCAAGCCGACAGTTTCTGTTGTTTTTAAACGGTCTCAAAAATTATTTCTGGATGTCTTAAAAATCAGAGCAGGAACTTTTAAGAGTCACGACAAAATTTGGGGTCGTGATCCCTCCAAGCTGCCGCGGAAACGCGGCCAAACCCATGGTTTGGCCGCGCAACCGCGGCCACGTGCGGAGCACGTGCTCCCAAATTTTGTCAGTTGGTTCTCTGTGGGATTTTGGGGTTTTTGATATATATCGTTTTGGCCCAGATTTTGTTACTGTTCACCAGTAAGTCGTGGGGCCCACTTCTTGATATTTTGTCGATCGAAATTTAAACACGTTAGTTTACAGTGCTTACATTATATCTCCGACCGGGAATGTCATTTGATCGGTAAACCGCGTCTGATTGCTATAGTTCTTTTCGACGGGTTTGCGAACGTGACATTCGCGTTGATGTTCTGTGTTGTGCTGTGATGTTGCGGATTTGTCGTGGTGGATAGCAGTGTGCAATGGTAGTACAGTATGTGTTTATTTGTACATTTGATATTGCGGGGCGAGCGTCCAACTTGTGGACAGCCATCACTGCCTGTTGTATAATATTCTTTTGGGGCACGACCAGGTTGCGGTCGATGTACCTATTGTACTATTTTTCATTACTGTACTAGGTTTTGCCCCGAGACGGAGTGCACGGATAGCCGGGTTCTGGAGGGCAACGGGTCCGCATCTCATGGCTTTGAGAGGCAGAGGGGTCCCACTCTAAAATTGGCAGACTATTCGCCGCACTCGTAAGGGGTACAGGTTGACCCAAGGAGGGGTGCTCAATTTACCGGATTCCGTGAAGTGCCGGGTGTTCCATTCACTATGCTGTGGGGGACTGCCTCGCTTCAGGTTTTGGCGGGTAACTTACCGCACCCGTAGGGGTCTAGGTTTCATTGCACAGGCTATCCACACGACAGGGGAACGTCGGGTTTCAGCAGCGGCTCTGTGAAACTCGGGGATCCCAGATTATCTGTATTGTTCTGTGATGCTTATTACTTTTCTGTAATGTTGCATATTATCACGCCTGGAGCGATTATGTATATTGGTTTATATACTATTAGATGTTGTATATGTTTTACACCCGCGCTAGTCCAGTCCCCGCTCTGTCGTTAGTTAAGTAACCTAACGGGTGATGACGGGACCCAGTGACGAATGCGGATGGCATATACGTACATTTTATTTTTCGTTCTTTTCTGGTGTGATTGAATGATGGGACTGCATTGATTCTGATCAATGCAAAGTAAAACAAACCTGTTTGATGTTGTTGGAACAAATTTAAAAAGTGTTATTGCAAAGACGTTTCTTTTTGTTTTGCATAGCGGTATTCAGTGGAATATCCTGCACCTCATTCGACGGGGCAAGGGCCGATATCCCTTCACCGGGACTAACCCCTTGGGCAGAAGTTTGCGTCAGGGTAATAACTTTACTATAGTCGATTACAAGTTGCTTTGCATAGCGGTATTCAGTGGAATATCCTGCACCTCATTCCACGAGGAAAGAGCCGAGATCCCTTCACCGGGAGTGACCTCTTTAGCAAAAGGTTTTTCGCCACTATATTTTAAAAAAAAAAAAAAGCTATCAGGTTCCTTCAGCGATATCAAGTTCACTACGCTAAAGGTTTTTCGCCAAAAACCAGCCGTAGCCCTCCGTCATTTCATATGAATGGTCAGTAGTATTCAAGCTATGTTGGTCTGGCCCTTAGCCAGGACATAGTGTTTGGTAGCTGCTGGGGTATTCGCATGTTACATAGATAGATGCGTTGGTTTGGGACAGTCGTACAGCCTTGTTGGCCCTTAGTCAAGGGCGAGTACGGGTGGGTTCAAATTAACAAGATAATGATGGGAAGAACTTGACATGTGACTTATGGTGGGCTGGCCCTTAGTCACGATCATAAGAGCATGGGGCAAAAATCATATCGGGAGTTTCTAAAGAAACTGAAACTTGCCAGGCATGCGCATACCTTCTGGAGTGTGATAACGCGAGTGGATTCCGTCACGTTATCATGCTATGAGAGTTGGATCCCGATTCCCATTGATGAGTTGGTTTACTCTTCGGGTGATCCCGATTGATTCTTCTTTTAGGTTTGGAGGAGAATTTGACAGGACAGTGGGAGGTTTCTGGATTAGATAAAGTTATGACCATTCTGATCTAGGTTAGAGTGCACGCAGAGTGTTTCTTTTCTCTCTCTCTCTTTGGCAGCGACCTTTGACCGACCCTAGACTATGACTCAGTTGACCGAACCTTCTTAAAATACTGGCTTTTGGATTGTCTATGTTGCATAAGTCATTGCCACTCCTTCTTTTACCCTTTGAATTTCTCAGAACACCCGTATTACTACGGATATCCACTTCCATTGGATAGATCCATCGTATGGTTATATACGAACTCGAAGGGATTTCTTCGAGGATGGATCAAGGTTCAGGAGAAATAGAATTGGATTATTCAATTGTCTTTTATTATCACCTTCTCTCAGGTTGCGAGAGCTCCTTGGTTTAGGAGAGTACACCTATTACGCTTATTGGATAGTCTTATTCCAAACCATAGGCAGGTGCCGAAAGGTAGGGAATGAAGAAAACCAATTAGCCTAAGTAGGGTGTGCAGAAGGCAATATATAAAGACAAATAAAGGGATTAGAAAGAGGGCAAAGTAAATTGCGACTGATATCATTCACGACCAAAACCGTGTACTTCATCGCCACTCCTATTTCACCTTTAAAAGAATAAGGTATTATTCAGTTGTCTTTTATCATCACCTTCTCTCGAGATGCGAGTACTCCTTGGTTTAGGAGGGTACACCTATTATGCTTACTGGATAGTCTTCTTCCAAACCATAGGCTGGTGCCGAACGGTAGGGAGGGAAGAAAACCATTTAGCCTAACGATGGTGTACAGAAGGTAACGACTAAAGACAAATAAAGGGATTTGGAGAGATGGCAATAAAATATACGGTTGAAGTCATGAGTTGGATTATGGAAGAGGCATTACTATGAATACCAGGATACCCCTACGAAACATTTTCATGTTTCAGTGCATTGTTAAAGAAAAACTGTTTTCCCGATTAGACACTTACTCCAAGGGTATGTATTTACCAGGTTTCATTCCCATATCTGTATGGTTTTACAGATGATGAGTGGGAGTAAGATATTGGGAAATAGGTGATCATCCTCGTTATATCGGAATTCGTTGTAATTGGTGATATTTGAGGAAATCACCAGGGTACAGTTTTCAACCTACGACGCACAGGTTTTGAGTTGTTCAACTCAGCGGACTTATACAGAGTATTGTATGTTGTCCAGTGTCCATCAGGACAAAGGGATAGGTCCTCGTACTATGTTCTGTTTACTTATAACTTCTCTAGTATTTAAACAAGTGTTTCGTAGAAATACAATGTCTATGTTTTGAGAAGTTGTGGGTATAAGAATAAAGTAGAGAACCAGGTGTCACAAGTATCGGGATTCTTCAAAGAGATCGAAGATGTAGATTCTTGTGATTGGTATTCAGATGATAGTGATGGTTTTGAGAAACGTGTTTCTCTTTCAGGTTACTCATAATTGGATGGATTCCTAAGTTGAGTAATGCTGATTAGCCTCTTTCCATTAAGATGATATGCACTGGAGACAGCTGCATGATTTGAATATATAGTTCCAATTAAATAAGTGCCAAAGTTTCTGTATTGGATATAGAATGGATCGTACCTTAAAAGAAATTAAGGTACGGGGAGTTGTCCAACTTATGCTTAAAACCAGACACTGGATAACTCAGGGCACGTTTCTGTAATGGCTGTTTGTGGGTTGACCCTGGCTATGACGAGGGTTGATATTCTACCATTTGGAAGATCAATAATGATATTGTTCTTGACTCGCCACAGTTTTAGCAAAATGGATCTTTTTCAGAAAACAGTAGTGGGAGTATGGTAAAACTGGAAGTGATTCCAGAACCGCGAACGATTACGGAAAATTTAATAGGACCAATATATTCAATCAGGTTTGACATTCCAATAACCACTCCGCAGATTTGGTGGGTAACCTCAGACACCCGAGAGGTACTCCGGTAGCCTCAAGGACGGTGATAGGGAGGTTCTTATCTACCCAGACTTGACACTACTGTTGTTCCAGACTATGAGACCAGGCAGGAGGATAAGTATAGCGTCGTTCTAAACTAGCTTTAGAAGTGTACGTGTATATTATTCTGCCAGAGGGTTGTCGTAGTCAGTGGGAGCATCGGAAGCATAGTGGGCAAGTAGCTTATGTCTATTTATAGACTAGAGCAGTTATAGCGGAGAAAGATCATCTAATTTTGATGTGACAGTCATGGGTTTGACTTCAATCAGAATCGGGGATGGATCTGTTAAGAAGGTAGTAGAGTATGATGTCATGGTATTTGGATGACATACACAAAGTA
This sequence comes from Agapanthus africanus, assembly GCA_030015575.1. NCBI lineage: Eukaryota > Viridiplantae > Streptophyta > Magnoliopsida > Asparagales > Amaryllidaceae > Agapanthus > Agapanthus africanus. Next base: position 290,053,299 of record JASDDO010000029.1, read on the forward strand.
GGAAGTAAAATTCCTATACTACGATCGGTTGTACTGTGATCGTCATACAGTTGTTTCTCCAGACAGGATATGGATATAATATTTGACATTCTGGTTTCTGGATCTATGGTTTTAGATCTAGATTTGGGTAGTTTCCCAATGTGGGTACTTTGACAGATATTCTAATGGTTTTTAGAATAGTTGACTCCTAGCATGGTAGTGTACCTGCAGGTTATGGAGCCACCCTCTCTAAAGGTGTCGTATAGACTAAAGGGGAGAGGGAAGTGCATGATTGGCAGATCACTTGCTTAGGCAATTGAGTCAATCAAGAGATGTCAAGTACCGCACCAAATGTTGTTTTTGCACTAGATGCAATAAGTTTGTATTAATCCAATCCTGGAGAAACATAAGGAAGCAGTTTTAGAACATTAGTACATGTTCTACGGATTTGATAACGGCAGCCTCTTTCGGGAGACGGTTATCATTCCAGGCTTCAAAGGTGACATGGATGACAGAGTGATTGTCAGAGTTTTAGTTTTCCCTCAGACGAGGGACAGTATTATGGACAGTGGTTCCAAAGGATACTGTGGGTGGCTTGGTGCCGGATACTGATTAGGTTCAGTGATCCATACAGTCTATGAAGTTTGGATATGGAGTTCATTTATGAACTAAGGTCCCATCAGATATCCAGACATATTCTAAGACAGGTACTACTCAATTCGGGAGATGACTTTCTCCGCGAACTTGAGATTAAGAGAGATAAAGAAATATACTTCTAGGCGGATCCACTCACTGAGGCTATTTCTCGAACACAATAGTTTTACAAACGGGCTTTGTGAAACTGATTAGTAGAGGAGTTGGATGTTCGGTTTCACACGGGTTGTGAGTAGTCGACATCGCAATAATTAGCCTTGAGTGCAAGTGGGAGATTGTTGGAGATAGTGCCCTCATAGTCAATTATTGGATCGCAGGTACGTGATTGCAATGATTGCGGAGGACCTATCCCGGTAGGACAGTCTTACTCGAGATGATAGTATACTATCTGGTTTGCCTTTATCAGTCGTGTACATGTTCAGGTGACTGATTGCATGTTACACTTTGATAGAGCCCTTAGGATCTTGCTTTACTACCAACAGTATGATGGCGATCATATACGTGAGAGTTGGGTAGTTTATATGCATATCCTTAATTATGGTCCCTAGTCGTGGGAGTTTCGAGACAGGGCATCGATACTCCGGAGTAGACTAGTGTATACAGTCGAGACCCCAACGAGGTGCGGTGGCCGGTCTCACAAGCCACTGGTGTCAGTTGGATCACCTAAGATGTATACAGGTGCTCATTGGGTTATGAGTACACCGGACAGGACTCGCCGGGAATCTGCTAGTTAGTACTATACCTATCGTCAGATAGCAGTTCCCTGGTGACATGTGTACAGGTTAGTTCATCGACCTGAGGTCGTCATTTGTCTCGTGTGAGTTCCCACTGTGCTTTGATTTCTACCCTACCACGGCTCAAAGGAGTCGTGCAAACAGGTAGCTTTTGGGTACAGTCCCGAGCCATATGGAGGCACGTGAGCGGATCGGCAGGGGATTCGTCTCTCCCGGTATTGGGGGCGAGATCGTGCTGTGTCTAGGAGAGCCATTACACATAGCCCACGGCCGTGGCAGGAGATTTACTGGTAGGTACTCCAGTAGTATCTCAGGGTGTTATTGGGCTTCACTCCGACACGACTTATACTGCTTCTGGGGGTCTGACGTTACTAGCCCCCTAGGCGGATATGCGATACTCATTGACGAACGGACCGGACTGTATATACATTGTCACTGTTAGGCTCAGTAGGGTTTTCTGGATGAGTTCATTCATCGGCCACCCTTGAGTTTGCTCATCAGTCTCCCTTGAGGTCAGTCCGTGGGCAGCCGTTACGCATAGCTAGTGCCGCTGACGGTTTGTGGTTAAACCCACTGCCACGGTGCTGACGAGTCATTAGAGTCCCCCACAGACAGTTTCCCAAGTTCGGGCGAAACGTTGTAGAGGCCGTATGGTTTTATGGCAGGGTTCGGAAAATGCACGTGCGTTTACGCACGTGTCAGTTTTCGGGCAGATGATACTGGTCGGCTTTGGTTTAAGCCGGATCCGAGTATTATATTGAGTAGGTATAATATCTTTTTCTCAGTTGCATTTGTATTCGGTCGTAATACAAATGCGGGTATATTTATACAGTTTCGGGGTTGTCCTGAAATTCGTTTCAGGATCACTTTTGGAAGTTGCCAGTTTCCAGTTTTCTATCAGCCGTCTTTTCACATTCGGTTAAAGACGGATTTATCTTTTCTTCAGATATGGGTGAGTCATCATTCTAGAAGCTTCTAGAAGTGATGAAGTGGCTAATGAGTCATCTTGACTTTAATGGTGCATTTATTAAGTGATGACTATGTTAATATGAGTCATTGTTTTCATTATGGTTTTTTGGATTGCTTAAGATATTTTGTGATGATAAGGTTATTTGTTATGGTCACCTCCCTCCTCCTACCATCACCTCCCTCCATGAATAAATATGGCCGGCCCCCTCCTCTCTCCATTTGACTTGATGCTTGATTAATTTTGTAGAAAAGATATGATAGTATTTGGGTGCATGGAAATTTCATCACTTCATTTTCTTTCCATCACCAAATTCCCTCGGCAACTTCATTTACCGATCGTCCATGGACTTGGACGAAGTGAGACAAAGTCATCTACTCATTCTCTACATCAATCTTGGTCGTCTCTTTTAGCAAACTTGACGATCGAGTTGCCTTGAGTCAGAGGCGGGAGCCCGTTTAAAGAATCGTCGATGTGGTGCCACCTCGACGAAGATATCGGAGATCGACGAGATCGGAGCAGCCGCAACGGAGCGTGGGATGATGGTTGAAGAACGAAGGACTCGGATCGTTCGGTACAATCTTTCTACACTCTTTACTGTTTGTTAGTTTAGCAATAATGGCAGATCCGGGTTAAAGTATACGATAGCGCCAAGTTAAAAGTTTTTATTCCGCATTTGGCGTCTGTAGACTGCCGGGGCGCTAACGTAGACTTACAACAGTTTCCTAAGTTCGGGCGAAACGTTGTAGAGGCCGTATGGTTTTATGGCAGGGTTCGGAAAATGCACGTGCGTTTACGCACGTGTCGGTTTTCGGACAGTTGATACTGGTCGGCTTTGGTTTAAGCCGGATCCGAGTATTGTATTGAGTAGATATAATATCTTTGTCTCAGTTGCATTTGTATTCGGTCGTAATACAAATGCGGGTATATTTATACTGTTTCGGGTTGTCCTGAAATTTGTTTCAGGATCACTTTTGGAATTTGCCAGTTTCCAGTTTTCTATCAGCCGTCTTTTAACATTTAGTTAAAGACGGATTTATCTTTTCTTGGATAAGGTTGAGTGATGCTTCTAGAAGGTTTTAGAAATGATGACTTGGCTTGGTGAGTCATTAGTGCTTTAATGGAGCCATTAATGCAATGGTGACTAGGTTAATGAATCACCATTTGCATTAATGAGGTTTTGTTTTGCTAAGGATTTTTGTGAGAAGCTTTCTCTTATTATCACCCCCTTGATTGCTCCTACCATCACCTTCCTCTTTGATAAAAAGTGGCCGGCCATTCTTTAAGTGAGAGAGAGAGATTAATTTGATTCTTGAGATAAAAGATAATAGTTTTGGGGTGTATGAAATTTCATAGCTTATTTCATTCCATCACCCGATTCGAGTGGCAACTTCATTTACCGATCATCCACGGTTTTGGATGAAGTGAGAAAAAGTAATCTACTCATGTTCTACATCTTTCTTGGTCGTCTCTTTTAGCAAACTTGACGACCGAGTTGCCTCGAGTCAGAGGCGGGAGCCCGTTTAAAGAATCGTTGACGTGGTGCCACCTGGACAAGCAGATCGGAGATCGACAAGATCGGAGCAGCCGCAACAGAGCGTGGGATGATGGTTAAAGAACGAAGGACTCGGATCGTTCGGTATAACCTTTCTACACTCCTTACAGATTGTTAGTTTAGCAATAATGGCAGATCCGGGTTATAGATACGATAGCGCCAGTTAAAAAGTTTTTGTTCCGCATTTGGCGTCAGTAGACGGCCGGGGCGCTACCGTAGACTTACAGATCCATGCTCCAAGGGTCGATCCGGACATTGGTTACCTCCGCGGCCTTCTTGAGTCGAAGACGATCCACCGGAGAGATGTACACCGAGCTCCACCTCGAGCCGAGGCAAGTAGGGCAACGAGATTGCTAGTCAAGATGTCCTAGGTTGTGTAGAGGGGATAGATGGAAGTGTTTGTCATGTGAGATACTTTTTCTCTCAACACATGAGATCAAAGGAAGTCTCAAGAGGAGGAAGAAGGAGGAGTAACCATGGATCTCTTTCTCATTTCTTTTCTAGGAGAGAGAATGAGAATGAGAAAATGAATTATCAACCAAAAGAAAAAGCTAACCATGGTTGCAATAATACCCAAAATCATCATTACTAATCCTATCATGATAAAGTTGATGGCTAAATTGAAATGACCATTTTCATAATCAAAAAGAAAAAGAAAATCAAAGAACAGTGTAGACCTCTCATGAAGGACAATGGTCAACTCCGGTCAACGGGTCAACAAAGTCAAGAGAGGTCATGGTGGTCAAATGGTCAATGCAATTAGCCATCACAAAATTATCACTGAAAGGATTAGTAAACAATATCTCCGTCTCATTATGGTTTTGAACGAATGAACTGCCAAAACCCTAATGAGCCTGCCTTATAACGGTTTTGGCCGAACCACCTGCCAAAACCCTAGTAAGGCTGCCACATAACGGTTTTGGCCAAACCACCTGCTGAAACCCTAATGAGGCACCTCCTCCTTCATCGCTCCTTAAAACGGTGCAAACACACCCGCATCCGCATTCCATAGAATGCAGATGCATAAAAGACAAAACAAATCAATCCGTGCAATACTAGGATCTGGCTTAAACCAAAGCCCATTAGTATTGCCTGCCCGAACACCATACGCACAAAAGTGTACGTAAGTGATCGCAGCCCTGCCGTAAAACCATACGGCCTCTACATGTTTCGCTCAGTGCAGGGAAACTCTCTGTGTGGGACTCTAAAGACTCGACACTACGCTGGCAGTGGGTTTAACCACAGACCGCAAGCGGCACTAGCTGTACATAACGGTCCCCAGGTAGATGTCGATAAGAAGGCCGATGAGGTAAACCCATCTGATCTCCTACTGAGCCTGTATGTGACAATCTCCGTACAGTCCGGTCTGTTCGTCTGATACATATCATGGCGGGCCTAGGGGCGGTAAACATCAGTCCCCTAATAGCGGTACAAGTCGTGTCGGAGTGAAGCCCAGAACACCCTGAGATAACACTGGAAACCTATCAGTATATCTCGCTTGCCCAGGCCAGGGACTACTCGTGTAATGGCTCTCCTAGACACAGCACGATGTCAACCCCCAATACCGGGAGAGACGTATCCTGTCTAACCGTCACTGCCTCCAAGTGCTTTGGGACTGCACCCAACTACTACCTATTTGCACGACTCTGTAGAGCCGTGGTAGGATAGTAATCAAATAACAGTGGGAACACACTCGAGGCGTAGTAACAATGTCAAGTCAGCGGACTAAGCTGTACTCATGTCACCTGGGAACTGATAACTGACGATAGGTATAATACCAACAATCATTCCCGATGAGTCCTGTCCAGTGTACTCTTAACCTAACGAGCACCTGCATACTATCTCAACTACGACGTACTGATGGCTGTAGAATAGACCGTCTCCCGTGCTGGGATGAGAAGCGCATACGCTAGTCTACTTTGGAGTATCGATGCCCTATCTCGATAATCCTACGGCTAAGGACGTGTATAAGGATGTGCTTGTGGATTACCTAGCCCCCACGAGTGTGATCGCCATCACAACGCCGGTAATCAAGCAAAGATCCTAAGGGCTCGACTAATGCGTTTTGGTGATATAATAAAGAAACACATGTGCACATTAAAGCAGAGACAAACCAAGTAGCATACTACTATATCGAGCAAGATTGTCTATACAACTGTGAATATCCTAAGCTTCCATCAACTAATATACATACTAGTATGATACAGTAATGGGCTCTAGGGCATATACACTAACAATCTCCCACTTGCACTATGGCCATGTACTGGCGTATCGAAGAATTATCATCTCGATCAGCTGCACGAACTGAGTCTGGGGCAAGGCCTTCGTGAATGGGTCCGCTGTGTTGTCCTTTGTGTCCACTCTCCGTACCTCGATCTCCTGGCGATCAATGATCTCCCTGATCAGGTGATACAGCCTTAGATGTGCCTGGATTTCTGATGGGACCTTGGTTCCTTCGCTAAAGCTATAGCCCCATTGTTATCGCAATACAATGATATTGTGTCAACAATGGATGGAACCACCTGAAGTTCACTAATGAACTTCTTCATCCAGACCGCCTCTTTTGCGGCATCGCTTGCAGCAATGTATTCAGCCTCCATCGTCGAATCTGCGACGGTATCCTGTTTGGAACTCCTCCAACATACCGCCCCTCCGTTGAGCGTAAACACAAAACCCGAGACAGACTAGCTATCATCTTTGTCACTCTTGAAGCTTGAATCGGTAAAGGATTCGACCCTGAGGTCTCCATTACCGTAAACCAGGAACATCTCCTTAGTCCTTCTCAGGTACTTGAGAATGTTCTTCACTGCTGTCCAGTGGTCCTCACCTGGGTCTGACTGATACCGGCTTACCGCGCTCAGCGCGTAAGCTACATCTGGTCTTGTACATAGCACCGCATACATTATAGATCCTACCGCCGAAGCGTAGGGTATAGTGCTCATGCGAACCCTCTCCTCGTCAGTCTCAGGAGACATCTTCTTGGAGAGGGTAATTCCGTGCAATGCGGGTATGTTACCGCACTTGGAATCCTCCATACTAAATCTCTTTAGTACGGTCTCTGTGTACCTGGACTGCGATAGTCCCATTAGTCTCTTGGATCTATCTCTATAGATCTTGATCCCCACAATGTACGAGGCATTACCCAGGTCTTTCATGGAGAACCGTTGTGACAAAAATAGCTTGACCGATTGTAGCATAGGAATATCATTTCCTATCAAAAGAATGACGTCCACATACTCTAGGAATACAACAGTTCTTCCTACAATCTTCTTATAGACACAAGGTTCACCTTCGTTTTTGATGAAATCAAATTCCTTGATTGCCTCATCAAAACAGATGTTCCAGCTCCGCGATGCCTCCTTTAATCCATAAATGGATTTAAGCAACTTGCATACCTTCCCGCTGCTCCCGCAGTCTACGAAACCTTCTGGCTGATCCATATAAATGCGCTCTTCCAAACAACCGTTTAGAAAAGCCGTTTTAACGTCCATCTGCCAGATTTCATAGTCACGGAAGACAGCAATGGCAAGTAGGATCCGAATGGATTTGAGCATAGACACCGGAGAAAAAGTTTCGTCATAGTCCAAACCAGGTCTTTGACGAAAACCTTTTGCAACGAGTCTAGCCTTATAGGTTTCCACCTGCCCATCTACATCAAGTTTCCTTTTGTAGATCCATTTGCATCCAACGGGTTTTACCCCAGGTGGAGCAATATCCAAGGCCCACACTTTATTGGCATACATGGACTCCATTTCGGATTGCATTGCTTGCTGCCACTTATCAGAGTCCCTACTGATAATGGCCTGCCTGAAACTGGTAGAGTCATCTTCTTCCAATATGCAATCCTCTCGATCCCCGTCTATGAGAAAACCGCAGTATCACTCGGGCGTGTAGGGTTCCTAGGCACGCTAATGAAGTCTCACAAGGCATCAAACATGGCTAATTCAAATTTTTCCTTGTGCATACAAACCCTAATACGGATCGTTAACTAGATATATAGGCGATGCAGGCAAGTAAACGAATTAAATGCTAAAGGAAAGTGACTACAACCTTTGTAGATCCGGTCCACCACTTCCTAAGCTCCGCGATGATGTCCCTCCGCTGTCCAAATCGGATCCCAGACTCTAGCATCGACTTCATCGAAGAAACGGGCAGGCTTGATCGTCGGCTTCGATGCCGAAGATGATCTACGTCGAGGTATCACTAGATCAAGCTTCCACTTCACCAAGTCATGAAACTTGTGAAGAAAACATCCTATACTACTTGGCAAGAGGTAGAGGATGAAGAAATAGGAGGTGGGTTCACTTTAGAATTGGATTTCTCACTTATTCTCATCACTTGCCATTGATGTAGCAAGCTTTCTTCATGTTGATGATGAAGAACAAGAAGAAGATCAATATGATAAGTCTTATTTTAAAATAGAAAATAATATATTACTTATCATAAGGTAACCATGGTTATGCGTAGAGAGCAAACTATAGTTAGGTGAATGGTTAAGTTAGGCATGAAACAAAAATGGTGGACTTTTTTCAAAGCTTCATGAAGCATCAACATAGAAACAAAATTAGCCACCATTTTCCTTTTGCCAAAATGAAATAAATAAATCAATAAATGAATAAACAAATTAAACAAAACCCTAACCATTTACTTAACCAAGGTTTAAACTAAACATACACACAAACATGCATGTATCATCAAACATGATACAATCATGTGCACAAAAGTATATCACATATACAACTTGCACAATTCAAGTGAGAAAATCCATTTAAAATGAATCAATACTAGTTAATGCAAAGTAATATATCAAATATATAATTATACATTAAATCATTAAATCAACACTTGATTTAACGATCCGGTCATATCGCATATAACCGACTAGTATCCTATATATCGGCTTATCGAATCAATGCTTGATTCGATAACTAGGTTATATCGCATATAACCAATCGATACATTCATCGCGAGAATGAAATACGATATCACACACACGCATTATTCTCGGTCCTGCACATATCTCATATGCGCTCCTATTTCGTTTCGCTTGAGCTAGGAAATCTCTGTGTAGGACACTAAAGACTCGTCAATACGCCGGCAGCAGGTGATGATCATATCAAACACCCACAAGCCGCAAGCGGTCTGCCAAACGTAACGGCCACCCGGGTATTGAGCGATCAAAAGATCGACGAGCAAGCCCGCTCACACTCCTATGAATCCAACCAATAACACTTACCGTACTGTCCGGTCTGTTCGTCTGATATGTCGCATATCTCGCCTAGGGGTGGTAAACGTCAGACCCCAGTAGCTCGATAAGTCATGCCGACGTGAAGTCCATAACATGTGTGAAACTACTGATAACACTTACCAGTAGGTCACTGCAACCCTGGCCAGGGATTTCCTGTTATGGCCAGTCGAGCATAGCGCAACATCAACCCCCAATACCGGGAGAGACGAATCCCCTCCTATCGCTCATTGCCTCCATGTGAATCGGGACTGTACCCAAAAACCACCTGTTTGCATGACTTAGTAGAGCCGTGGTAGGGTGGAAATCAAAGCACAGTGGGAGACACACAAGACTCTATGACGATCTCGGGTCAACAGACTAAGCTGTACCGGTGTCACCAGAGAACTGCCATCTGACGTGAGGTATAATACCATTTGGGAGTTCTCGGCGAGTCCGTTCAGTGTACCCAGTCTCCACTAAGCACCCGTATACCATCTCTGATGTCAAACACCAATGGATATGGGATCATCCATCGCCCATCGTATGGGTCGAGAAGATATACGCTAGTCTACTCTGGAATATCGATGCCCCGTCTCGATATTCCCTCGACTAGGAACATTGAAGGATGTATTCATGGACTATCCAGGCCCCACTAGTATGATCTGCATCACAGTCCTGGAAGTCGAGTACACATCCTAAGGGCTTTATCAACATGTAACAGAGAGACAGAAAGTATACACGTTAAGATAAAAAGCAACCAGATAGCATACTATCATGTCGAGCAAGAAAGTCCTACCTATATATGTCCTAGCATCCACTACAATATACATCCGATGTACAGTAATGGCCTCTAGGGCATACATATAACTAACAATCTCCCACTTGCACTAGGGCCATCTGTAGCAGTGGTTGCAGTATCACATACTCAACCATCCCATATAAGTCTCTCTCTGGGAAAAGCCTTTGTGAGTGGATCCGCCATGTTGTCCTCTGAGTCTACCCTCCTAACCTCGATCACCCTGATGATCATCTATCTCCATGATCAGGTGATGCTGCCTCAGAATATGTCTAGGTCACTGATGGGACCAGGATTCCCTGGCCAAAGCCATAGTTCCATTGTCATACAATGGTAGGATCCTCGTTCATCTTATGAACCAATATACACCCAAACTGCCTCTTTGGTAGTATCTTTAATAGCGATGTTACCAGCCTTCATCGTCTTGTTTGCCACGGTATCTAGCTTGGAACTTTTCCAACATACCGTCCCTTTACCGAGGGTAAAGACAATGCCTGCGACTGACATTCAGTCGTCCTCATCACCCTGGAACTTTTCCAGTGCTTCTTCCCAGGATCGAGGTGGTATCACCTTTATCCTATTTGGAGAATGGTTGTGATAAGCGGAGATTGACCGTGCGTAGCATAAGAAACGTCTTCCCTATCAAGAGTATGTCATCCACGTACTCTACGAGGATCACTACCATACTCTCTACTACCTCTTTGTATATACTGTAAGTCCATGCTACCTCTCCCGGTACTTACGGGCTTGCGGAATTTGGTGAAAAACGATTTTTCAAGAGGCGGTAACATGGACTCAAAAACCCGGATCTTTGTTAAACTACTAACTAACAACCTAACAAGAGTTTACCTACTCGGTTAGGGGGTATACCTTTCTCGAACTCCTTCGTCTCCAACTTCTCCCGGTGTTCGGATCGTCCACACCTCGTCGTCTCCTAGTGTCGAAGATGGATCCACCTGAAAGCTTTTCTACCTTCGGCTTGTTCGTCGGACTTTGAAGAAAACTAGATCACTTGGCTTGCTAGGCCTTGTGAACTAGAATGAGTAGAGAAATGTTTTTGGAGTCTTTTTATCTCTAGGGCAATGAGTCTCAACACATGAGAATGGTTTGCCTTGAGGTAGAGAGAGCAAGAGGAAGAGGGAGAGCTTGAGAATGGGAGAGCTCAAGAGGGAGAAAGTAAAATGATAGAATGAACCATACTCATCACATTCTCATCTCTCATAATCCAAAAGCCATCATCACAAAAATAGTAATCAAGTATTGTGTAAATGGTTTAAGTCAAAATGGCTATATCATTTCATGCACTCATTTTGCATAAATAAACAAGCAAGCAAAAGTCTTTGCCATGGAATGATAGCCATTGTCATGATGATGGTCAACTAGTCCAACCTAGTCAACCGGTCAACAAAGTCAACAAGTCAACAATGTCAACCCCTCAACAACCATGTCACTATAATACTTAATTAATATTAATGTTAATCATATATCTTATTCTCATTAGGGTTAAGCAAAAGTCAATGGTCAATAGTCAACTGTCAACAGTCAACAGTCAACAACCCCAATGAGAATACTCCGCCTCTGTCTCTCTGTCAACTGTGCATACACACCTGCATCCGCGTTCAGAGGAACACGAATACATACGAGATAAAACCAATCCCCAAAACGTACACTAGGATCTGGCTCAAACCAAAGCCCGCTAGTGTTAACTATCCGGACACTGTACGTGCACAAGTGCACGGATGTGACCGAACCCTGTCGCAAAACCATGCGACCTGTCGCAAAACCATGCGACCTCTACTCTTTTGCCCAAAGGCGAATAGCTTTCTGTGTGGGACTCTAAAGACTCGACACTACGCTGGCAGTGGGTTTAACCACAGACCGCAAGCGGCACTAGCTGTGCGTAACGGCCCCCAGGTAGATGCCGACAAGAAGACTGACGAGGCGAAACCAATCTGAACTCCTACTGAGCCTGAATGTGACATTCTCCGTACAGTCCGGTCTGATCGTCTGATACATCGCATGGCGAGCCTAGGGGGCGGTAAACGTCAGTCCCCCAATAGCGGTACAAGTCGTGTCGGAGTGAAGCCTAAAATACCCTGAGATAACACTGGAAGCCTACCAGTATATCTCGTTTGCCCTGGCCAGGGACTACTCGTTTAATGGCTCTCCTAGACACAGCGCGATGTCAACCCCCAATACCGGGAGAGATGAATCCTGTCTAACCGTCACTACCTCCAAGTGCTTCGGGACTGCACCCAACTACCACCTGTTTGCACGACTCCTTTGAGCCGTGGTAGGGTAGTAATCAAAATACAGTGGGAACACACTCGAGGCGAAGTGACAGTGTCAAGTCAGCAGACTAAGCTATACTCATGTCACCTGGGAACTGATAACTGACGATAGGCATAATACCAACTAGTCAGTTCCCGACGAGTCCTGTCCTGTGTACCCGTAACCTAATGAGCACCCGCATACTATCTCAAGTACGACGTACTGACGGCTGTGGGACAGACCGTCTCCCACACTAGGATGAGAAGCGCATGCGCTAGTCTACTCCGGAGTATCGATGCCCTATCTCGATAGTCCTGCGACCAGGGACCTGCATAAGGATGTGCTTATAGATTACCCAGCCCCACTAGTGTGACTGCCATCACATCGCTGGTAATCAAGCAAAGATCCTAAGGGCTCTACTAATGTGTATAGGCGATATACTAAAATAAACACATGTACACATTGAAGTAGAAACAAACCAAGTAGCATACTACTATTTTGAGCAAGATTGTATATACAAGGTGAATATCCCAAGCTTCTATTAAGTAATATACAAACTAGTATGATACAGTAATGGCCTCTAGGGCATATACACTAACAATCTCCCACTTGCACTAAGGCCATGTACTGGCGTATCGAAGACCTATCATCTCGATCAGCCGCTCGAACTGAGTCTGGGGCAAGGCCTTGGTGAATGGATCTGCAGTGTTATCTTCTGAAGCGACTCTCCGAACCTCGATCTCCTGGCGATCCATGATCTCCCTGATCAGGTGATACCGCCTCAAGATGTGTCTGGATCTCTGATGGGACCTGGGTTCCTTCGCTAAAGCTATAGCCCCGTTGTTGTCGCAATACAGAGGTATTGGATCAACAATGGACGGAACCACCTGAAGCTCTTTCAAGAAGTTCCTCATCCAGACAGCTTCTTTCGCGGCATCAGATGCAGCGATGTATTCCGCTTCCATCGTCGAGTCTGCAACGGTTTCCTGTTGGGAACTCTTCCAACACATCGTCCCTCCATTGAGGGTAAAGACAAAACCCGACATGGACTTGGAATCATCCTTGTCACTCTGGAAGCTTGAGTCAGCAAAGGCCTCGATCTGGAGGTCTTTTCCGCGATACACCAAGAACATCTCCTTAGTCCTTCTCAGGTACTTGAGAATGTTCTTTACTGCTATCCAGTGTTTCTCCCCATGGTTTGACTGATACCGGCTTACCACACTCAGTGTATAAGCTACATCCGGTCTGGTACACAACATCGCATACATTATAGAGCCTACCGCAGAAGCGTAGGGTATAATAGACATGCGATCCCTCTCTAAATCAGTCTTGGGAGACATCTCTTTAGAGAGGGTGATCCCATGACAAGCCGGTAGGTTACCGCGCTTGGAATCTTCCATACTGAATCTTTTCAGTATGGTGTCGATGTACCTGGACTGTGAAAGTCCTAATATCCTCTTGGATCTATCATGATGGATCCGGATCCCCAGGATGTATGAGGCATCACCCAGGTCTTTCATGGAGAACCTGTGTGATTGAAACGAATTCTTGATTTGTGTAGTATTTGAAAATTTGTAAAGAAATCACAACCAAAAATTATTTGACCGCAATCAACTACGGTGTCGGATGTAGATTGTTAGTGAGTGTGGATCGTCCACAGGGAAAGTGTAATTGTTCGTCTTTTGAATTAGATGAGTCGAAACATTAATGAAAAGAAAACAAAACAATTCATGATTTTAAATTGAAGTTCAAGAATGAGAAAATATAGATCTAAGAAAGCATTAAAAGATAGAATCAAGAATTGATCGTTTGATGATTTTTCCAAACCAAATCTCAAGAATCGAAATGAGGCTCGTAGGAATCGATCGGATTTATAGATGTGATGTAATCTTAGAATTACGTATTCTTATCCTTCGATGAATTGATACTAGATCGATGATGATCGATGAGAATTAGAGACTTCTTGTGAAACTAGGGTTTCATCTTATCTCTTGTTCTTTCATTGATATCATTCATATTCTAGCCTCTAGTAATTTCAAGAAACGATCGTAGATCCCTAATTTCGAGCGATCACAATCAAGAAAGCATCGCTACGAAACTAGGTCATCGATTCTTGAACTTGCTAGGGTTTACAAAACTCGTAGGACTTAAAAATCGTATTAAGATTTGTTACATCATCATTCTACAATCGTCTCGACTCCTTTACGAGCGGAGTTTTACTCAAACATCACAACAAGAACAACAATTACAAATTGAGATCTAATCATGATGCAAGAATTAAAAGAAAGCAAGATTAAAGAAATTCACCTTTTATTTATATCAACAATTTAGTTACATTCGCTCAAGAACTACAAGAGGAAGAACTTGATCGTCGACTTGGCTTCGCTCGTCTCCGGGGATCGCGGATCGGCTTGGATCACTTGCCCGATTGAAGATCGGCTCGGCGCCTAAAAGGTTGAAGGCTTCTCACTTGATTTGGTACTCAAGATCTTGGATTTGGAGTGGAATTAGGGTTAGGGTTTCGCACAAGCCTTGTCACGAGACTTGTGGAAGAAAATGGTGTAGAATTAACCAATGGTTAATGATTGAACCACTAAAGAATGATTAGCCTTTAACCCTAAGTCTAGGTTCCTATTTATAGATAACTAACCCTAGATCTAGGATTTCAAATTCAAAGTTTCCCTCTAAAATTTTGTTGAGGGAATTCAAATTTCCCTCCAAAAGTTAGTTAGGGGAGAAGCTTCTAGATGTGATTAGTTAGGAGGAGCTTCTAGAAGAGGATTAATTAGGAGCTTAATTAGGATTAGCCTTCCCTAATCTTCTATGCTGATCTGGCAGTAGCTTCTGGAGAATTATGGAATTTTACATATTGGAAATGAATGTGGGCTCCTCTGTGAGAATTTTGCACTGAAATTGGGGAACTAATTCCCTGGGCCCACCACGGATCCGCGGCCTTAGCAAGCCCATGCCGCGCATCCGCGGCCATGTTATAGGCTTGGGCCTTGCACTTTCTGGTACAGTCTTATGATGATTGTTGGGCCTTCTTTTGATGTATTGATTTGTATAATTCCTTCTGCATTGCTACCAGATCTGAATTGATTTAGTTGGCGTATTTTTGATCAGCTCTTTTGCTTTTTCTTCCGTATTTCCTGCACATACTCAAGACAAGTGTTGCGCAAATAGAAATGATGCGATGCCATGAAATGCGGTTAATTTCCTTTAAAGTGTCGGTTTAAAAGTCTAATACATGCAATCTCATATTTTGTGACAGATTTGCTAATATGTAGAATATGAATGCCGAACACTTCTAAATGTATGCAAATGTTAAGGAAATTGCCGGCTAAAATATACAATATTTTCGACTGATCAAATACCCCCAAACTTAATTTCGATCGTCTCGAGCGAATGTTTTATTAAAAAGAGAAGGAGAAAATAAAGAAAGAGAAAAACTAACTACCACACTTTCGTAGGCAACACGATTGCACTGAGCACGTGCAACAAGCCTTTAAACCTCTAGGTGTCCCTAGTAGGAGGAGTGTTGTCTCCTGAGGGTTTTCAGCGGATTGCACCCACAAAATCCAATAATAAAAGGAAGATCATGAATATTACATTTAAAGACAAGAATTGTAAAACAAAAACTTTGAAAATTAGGGTTTCCAACTAAGCTAGCTTTTCGGTTGTCATGAGCCCTATCTTAATGGTCATGAGAAGATGTTAGAAATCACGTCCTCCCTCAATAAAACATCGTCTTATTCTTCATTCCTATCTTTCTTCCAAACATCGATCATATAACCCTGCGTGTGTGTAAAGGACATCCCTACACCCGGAGAATTCAATTCAAGCTATCATACTCTTGCCCATCAGCCTCAGTACTTTTTTTTTCTCGATGAGCTCACACACTTTCATGCGACCGTTAATACTTCTTGAGGTACTAACCGACCGATTACTCATGTGCTTGCTTATTTGGTGTATTTTCCTAATCTTGCACCACCTTAGGTATAGAAGTGACTCCCAGACCAGTTGGCCTTAGGGCACTAGGTGAAGAAGCACCCTCGCTATATATTTTTTATTGCCCTCGGTGATAACAAAACCAGTGTTCATTTTTCTCACCACTTTATATTTTCTTTATTCATTTTTTCTTTTTATTTCCTTCATACATCGGCTTTAAGACAAGAGCATTTCAAGGTATCCTCTACTATCCCAGGTTTCAAGACGTGTGTAAGTGCGAATAGCAGGGTAGCAACGTTCAAAATGTTTGGCTTCCAGAATAGAAACTATTTTTCAGACTTATTTTTATCCTCAGATTAGTGACGTCCTTCATCTTACTAACCCTTGGGACAACGGCTCATAACTACTTATTACTAGTTCGTATAAGAAAACTTCTAATTTTCTTAGTTTTCTTAAATTTTTCCAATCTCATGGATGTAATTTTTCACTATCTAAACTTTTATTATCTTATTTATGTACAAAAAATATTTTTATAATTTTGAAATTTTTTATTTTTTTTTATTAATTTTTTATGGTTTTCAAGAAAAATGTTTTGTGCTTATGCAAATGATATGCAAATGATGCGAAAATAAGCACAAACCTCCCCCAAACTTGTTTTCAACAGTGTCCTTACTGTTGTCATCCGCTAAATCTCGAAACAACCTGTAAGCTTGGGAGGAATTTATTAGTGGGGGCAAAATATTTAAGTGAAGACCCTCCCCCAAACTTATTTTTGGCTCAAAATTTTGTAAAAATTTCTTTTCAAGTGCCCGAAAATATACCCTCCCAAACTTGAGTTATGCAATGTTAGGCTTTGAAAATCACAAGTGGGGGGCAAAAATCATTGGTCGATGCCAAGCTTTGCAAAGACCGAATATCAATACCAACCATTCAAAAATTTTATCAATGCAGTGCTCTGGTTGGTGAAAGAAGAAGTGTGGAAAGGGAAAGGGGTGGAATAGAATGTGTGTGCGTCTCGTTTTGGAGAGACGATGCAGTGAATGTGATGGATTACTCGCATTCTTTTTACAGTTCAGAAGAAGGGGTGGAGGTTCAATTTCAGTGAGAGGGACATGATTCATCTCAACACCCGTGTCATTTAAAAATGCGAGTTCATCAGCGAAGATCTCCTCAAAAGTTCCATCAATACCCCGGTGAATAATGTCATCATAAAGTGCGGGGTGATCTTCAGACTCTAAGAACATTTCATAATCCGTGTTAATTGTTGACCCGGACATCTCGGTGGAAGAGTCCGTATGTGTATGATACATAGTTGGGTCAAACAATAACGTATGAAAAGAGTCAAGATCAGTATAAAGAGGATCATCAAATTCGCTGCTGTCGACATCCATTAAGTCGACAGAACAGACCTGAGCAGTAGGTTCGGAGGGTACACTTCCCAACTTGTAAATGTTTAGTTCTATTGACCTATTCCCGAAAGATAGGGTCATAGAACCGTTACGACAGTTGATAATAGCATTGGAAGTGGCCAAAAAGGGGCGACCTAAAATCACCGGAATTTGATTCCGTGGGTTCGCTACAGGCTGTGTATCAATTACAATAAAATCTACCGGGAATATAAATTCTCCGATTTTTATTAACACATCCTCCAGTTCACCCCTAGGTTTGGTGATTGATCGGTCAGCCATCTGGAGAGTGCAATTGGTTGGCTTCAACTCTCCGATCCCTAGTTGCTCATAAACAGAATAAGGAAGCAAGTTAACACTAGCGCCAAGGTCTAGCAGAGCACGGTTGATGTGTTTTTCCCCAATAGAAACGGAAATAGTAGGATATCCTGGATCCTTACGTTTCCTCGGTAATTGTTGGGGGAAAGCCGTGTCTATTGTTTTTTCCATGAATATTTTCTTGGGCGCTTGAGTCTTCCTCTTCCTAGTGCACAAGTTCTTAAGAGTTTTCGCATAGGAAGGAACTTGTTGGATGGCATCTAGGAGAGGGATGTTGGTGTTTACTTGCTTAAAAATGTTCATAATCTTCTCCATATGTGGACTCGGTGTGTTAGCCCTTAATCGATTAGGATAAGGTGCTTTAGCAATAAGCGCTGGGTCCATCATAGGAGAAGGAAGTGGGTGTGGAACCGATCCCAAAATAGAAGTGGGGATCGTCCGTGGAGGAGAAAAAGAGGTGGGCTGTAGTGGCGAGCCTTTTGGGAAATGGAGAATAGGCTCGGAAGAAGGTGGTAGGGTAGAAGAACTGGGGTCAGAAGTGTGTGTGTGTGGAAAGATCTCAGCCGGGGTTCTATTGATTGATTTATCAGTATCATCAAACTCTTCCCCAAGGTGATGGTCAAGCACTCTTCCAGATCTCAACGTGATCTCATCCACATGATGTGAATAGCCAGGATTAGGTAAAGGTTGAGCTGGAAGTTTCCCTTTCTCTCTTGCACTCATTTCGGCTTTTAAACGTGCAATTTCTTCTTCCATCGATTTAATACTCTCGCTTTGGGACGCAGAGTTTTTCTTTATATAATCGACAGAAGACTTCATTTCAGCCGAAACTTGCATGATATTTGTTAAGACCAAATTCATGCATTGTGCAAATGAATAGGATTCATCAGTCCCGGTCAACTGCAAAGGACTAGATGATGTGGGTGTGTTGACCGGATTTTGGAAATTTTGTGTTTGAAAGGGGTGCTGACTTAATTGTGGTGGTTGTTGTTGTGGTGGAGGGACCCTTTGGAATTGATTCGGATTTGGAACCGTGTTTTGAAATTGGGATTGGTTCCAAGTTAGGGTTATTCCTCCAACCCTGATCATATGTGGAAGAAGATGGATTGTTTCTAGGTCTTTGAAATGCGGCATTGGTATGCTCATGACCTTGAAACGGACATTCTTCCGTCAAGTGAGACGGATCAGAACAGCAGCCACATACAGTTTTGGAGAGTGATATTTGACTTAGGGCGGCGGCTAAAAATTTATTTTCCATATTCTCGAGTTTCTTATTGATAGCTGCAATGTCAGCTCTAACTCCTATGGAAATATCATTGCCATCCCTAGACGATTGACTCACACCCTCCCACTGTAAAGATTTTTCAGCGAAATCTTCTAGAAATTTCCAGGCTTCCCAATCATCTTTGGTCATAAAGTTGCCTTGACACATGGATTCAAGGGTCTGTCTTGTGTAAGGAGTAATGCCTTCATAAATGATTCGGCAAAGATCCCATCTCGGGATGCCGTGATGTGGACATTGGATTAACAGATCCTTGAAGCGGTCAAGACATTTTGAAAATGTTTCATTTGGAAGTTGGGTGAATTGATAGATTTCGCTACGGACTCGAGCTGTTTTGTGGTGTGGGTAGAATTTCTTAAGGAATGCTTTGACGAATTCGTCCCAATTTGAAATGGAATGTGCGGTAGTGTTATATAGCCACTTCTCGGCTAAATCGCACAAAGTGAATGGGAGAAGACGTAGACGGAAAGCATCCACAGAAAGCTGTGAAGTACCCATCATTGCGCATACATTTTCAAATTTCGTGATAAACACGTATGCGTCTTCAGACTCGAGACCGTGAAATTTTGGTAGAAGGTTGATGTATTGGGGTTTATTTGAAAATTTTCCCCGTTGGCTGGTGGTATGGAAAGAGAGGTGGAAAGTGGGCCTCGTGTAGGATAACATCTCTCTTGGAGAGAGATGCGAGGTGGATTCTGCGCACCAACGGACGGCGGCAGAGTAGTGGAAAAGAAGTTCGATGGAGGTGGATCCATCGATGTGGGTGTGGTGGTGGGTAAAAGAAAGGTAAATGGAGAAATACCGACTTTGGGTCGATAAAAGGTACGCGGACTAAACGGGCACTAGAAACCTGTTGTCCAGCCTATCTTGCACTAAAAAGGGTTAGTACAAGTGGCAGCGTGAATTTATAATTAGGGGAAATGATGTATGCGGTGTTTGCTTTAAAAATTGATACGGATTTTAAAAAAATGATGCAACACAACAAATGCAACACACAAAACCCTAAAATCTAGGGGTCACCTAGGTCAAAGCTCTAGACCGCTCCTAACTGCCAAAAGACAAGTCGCAGGATAGAATCCTCCACTGCCTCTTTGTCCCCCTGTGGCCGGATAAGTGCCAGGTAAGTGGGAAGGTACTCCACTACGTAAGTAGTGGGTCTAATTAAAAACCACTAGCCTTAGACACACTCGCCTTAGACACCACAAGAAAACGCGGATAAGCAATGAATTACCCACGGCCTTCTCTTGTCCTAATTGAGCGCGACGGTCCTTAGAGTCATCTCTAGATTTCTTTTAATTAATGAGGGTAAATGCGGATGCAAGTTTGTGATTTTCGGGGCCTAGGAAGGGTAATGAAATCCCCACCTAATTTCGATTTGGTCGTGCCCCTTAAATTCCGTATTAATATGCAAACAACCAAGAATCAAAAACACGCACAAATTTTTATTTTGCTTTGCGGCGCTGCAATTTATTTGCAAAGAAATCTGCAGCAAAATTGTTATTGGAGCAGACAGAGGAGAAGATAAGAAAGTGAGAAAGTTACAGAGCAAAATTGATGCAGAGAGGAGCTAGGGTTGCCGCGGATCCGCCGCGGATGAGGGGTTTTTGCCGCGGAAACGCGCCTGAATACACTGTTCACTCTACCAAATTTCACCAGTAGCTTTCTGTTGAGCTCTACAGCTCTCTGGAATTTTCAGAAAATTTTTTCTCCAGCTCCAATGATTCCAGATTTTCTCGCAACAAATCACAACACACGTATTAGTGTTTGCACGAATTTAGATCTAAAAAAAAATATGATGGAATAAATTGTTCAACTCAAATTTCAAAATACGAACTATTAGCGCACTATCCCCGGCAACGGCGCCATTTGATTGTATTAATTTCGTGATTGGATGTAAAAGTATCGAATCAAATAGTCCCCGGCAACGGCGCCATTTGATTGAAACGTGGTTCTTGATGTGTAGTATAAAATTGTAAAGAAATCACAACCAAAAATTATTTGACCGCAATCAACTACGGTGTCGGATGTAGATTGTTAGTGAGTGCGGATCGTCCACAGGAAAAGTGTAATCGTTCGTCTTTTCGAATTTAGATGATTCGAAACTTTAAAGAAAAGAAAACAAACAATTCATGATTTAAATTTTGTATTTCAAGAAAAAGAAAATATCTAGATCTAATAACAAGAAAAGATAGAATCAAGAATTTATAGTTTGTTGATTTTTCCAAACCAAATATCAAGAATCGAAATGAGGCTCTTAGGAATCGATCGGATCTATAGATGTGATGTAATCTTAGAATTACGTATTCTTATCCTTCGATGAATTGATACTAGATCGATGATGATCGATGAGAATTAGAGACTTCTTGTGAAACTAGGGTTTCATCTTATCTCTTGTTCTTTCATTGATATCATTCATATTCTAGAATCTAGTAAATTCAAGAAACGATCGTAGATCCCTAATTTCGAGCGATCACAATCAAGAAAGCATCGCTACGAAACTAGATCATCGATTCTTGAACTTGCTAGGGTTTACAAAACTCGTAGGACTTAAAAATCGTATTAAGATTTGTTACATCATCATTCTACAATCGTCTCGACTCCTTTACGAGCGGAGTTTTACTCAAACATCACAACAAGAACAACAATTACAAATTGAGATCTAATCATGATGCAAGAATTAAAAGAAAGCAAGATTAAAGAAATTCACCTTTTATTTATATCAACAATTTAGTTACATTCGCTCAAGAACTACAAGAGGAAGAACTTGATCGTCGACTTGGCTTCGCTCGTCTCCGTGGATCGCGGATCGGCTTGGATCACTTGCCCGATTGAAGATCGGCTCGGATCCTAAAAGGTTGAAGGCTTCTCACTTGATTTGGTACTCAAGATCTTGGATTTGGAGTGGAATTAGGGTTAGGGTTTCGCACAAGCCTTGTCACGAGACTTGTGGAAGAAAATGGTGTAGAATTAACCAATGGTTAATGATTGAACCACTAAAGAATGATTAGCCTTTAACCCTAAGTCTAGGTTCCTATTTATAGATAACTAACCCTAGATCTAGGATTTCAAATTTTAAGTTTCCCTCCAAAAGTTTGTTGAGGGAATTCAAATTTCCCTCCAAAAGTTAGTTAGGGGAGAAGCTTCTAGATGTGATTAGTTAGGAGGAGCTTCTAGAAGAGGATTAATTAGGAGCTTAATTAGGATTAGCCTTCCCTAATCTTCTATGCTGATCTGGCAGTAGCTTCTGGAGAATTATGGAATTTTACATATTGGAAATGAATGTGGGCTCCTCTGTGAGAATTTTGCACTGAAATTGGGGAACTAATTCCCTGGGCCCACCGCGGATCCGCGGCCTTAGCAAGCCCATGCCGCGCATCCGCGGCCATGTTATAGGCTTGGGCCTTGCACTTTCTGGTACAGTCTTATGATGATTGTTGGGCCTTCTTTTGATGTATTGATTTGTATAATTCCTTCTGCATTGCTACCAGATCTGAATTGATTTAGTTGGCGTATTTTTGATCAGCTCTTTTGCTTTTTCTTCCGTATTTCCTGCACATACTCAAGACAAGTGTTGCGCAAATAGAAATGATGCGATGCCATGAAATGCGGTTAATTTCCTTTAAAGTGTCGATTTAAAAGTCTAATAGATGCAATCTCATATTTTGTGACAGATTTGCTAATATGTAGAATATGAATGCCGAACACTTCTAAATGTATGCAAATGTTAAGGAAATTGCCGGCTAAAATATACAATATTTTCGACTGATCAAATACCCCCAAACTTAATTTCGATCGTCTCGAGCGAATGTTTTATTAAAAAGAGAAGGAGAAAATAAAGAAAGAGAAAAACTAACTACCACACTTTCGTAGGCAACACGATTGCACTGAGCACGTGCAACAAGCCTTTAAACCTCTAGGTGTCCCTAGTAGGAGGAGTGTTGTCTCCTGAGGGTTTTCAGCGGATTGCACCCACAAAATCCAATAATAAAAGGAAGATCATGAATATTACATTTAAAGACAAGAATTGTAAAACAAAAACTTTGAAAATTAGGGTTTCCAACTAAGCTAGCTTTTCGGTTGTCATGAGCCCTATCTTAATGGTCATGAGAAGATGTTAGAAATCACGTCCTCCCTCAATAAAACATCGTCTTATTCTTCATTCCTATCTTTCTTCCAAACATTGATCATATAACCCTGCGTGTGTGTAAAGGACATCCCTACACCCGGAGAATTCAATTCAAGCTATCATACTCTTACCCATCAGCCTCAGTACTTTTTTTTTTCTCGATGAGCTCACACACTTTCATGCGACCGTTAATACTTCTTGAGGTACTAACCGACCGATTACTCATGTGCTTGCTTATTTGGTGTATTTTCCTAATTTTGCACCACCTTAGGTATAGCAGTGACTCCCAGACCAGTTGGCCTTAGGGCACTAGGTGAAGAAGCACCCTCGCTATATATTTTTTATTGCCCTCGGTGATAACAAAACCAGTGTTCATTTTTCTCACCACTTTATATTTTCTTTATTCATTTTTTCTTTTTATTTCCTTCATACATCGGCTTTAAGACAAGAGCATTTCAAGGTATCCTCTACTATCCCAGGTTTCAAGACGTGTGTAAGTGCGAATAGCAGGGTAGCAACGTTCAAAATGTTTGGCTTCCAGAATAGAAACTATTTTTTAGACTTATTTTTATCCTCAGATTAGTGACGTCCTTCATCTTACTAACCCTTGGGACAACGGCTCATAACTACTTATTACTAGTTCGTATAAGAAAACTTCTAATTTTCTTAGTTTTCTTAAATTTTTCCAATCTCATGGATGTAATTTTTCACTATCTAAACTTTTATTATCTTATTTATGTACAAAAAATATTTTTATAATTTTGAAAATTTTTTTATTTTTTTTTATTAAATTTTTATGGTTTTCAAATAAAATGTTTTGTGCTTATGCAAATGATATGCAAATGATGCGAAAATAAGCACAAACCAATTCTTGATTGAAACGAATTCTTGATTTGTGTAGTATTTGAAAATTTGTAAAGAAATCACAACCAAAAATTATTTGACCGCAATCAACTACGGTGTCGGATGTAGATTGTTAGTGAGTGCGGATCGTCCACAGGGAAAGTGTAATCGTTCGTCTTTTGAATTAGATGAGTCGAAACATTAATGAAAAGAAAACAAAACAATTCATGATTTTAAATTGAAGTTCAAGAATGAGAAAATATAGATCTAAGAAAGCATTAAAAGATAGAATCAAGAATTGATCGTTTGATGATTTTTCCAAACCAAATCTCAAGAATCGAAATGAGGCTCGTAGGAATCGATCGGATTTATAGATGTGATGTAATCTTAGAATTACGTATTCTTATCCTTCGATGAATTGATACTAGATCGATGATGATCGATGAGAATTAGAGACTTCTTGTGAAACTAGGGTTTCATCTTATCTCTTGTTCTTTCATTGATATCATTCATATTCTAGCCTCTAGTAATTTCAAGAAACGATCGTAGATCCCTAATTTCGAGCGATCACAATCAAGAAAGCATCGCTACGAAACTAGGTCATCGATTCTTGAACTTGCTAGGGTTTACAAAACTCGTAGGACTTAAAAATCGTATTAAGATTTGTTACATCATCATTCTACAATCGTCTCGACTCCTTTACGAGCGGAGTTTTACTCAAACATCACAACAAGAACAACAATTACAAATTGAGATCTAATCATGATGCAAGAATTAAAAGAAAGAAAGATTAAAGAAATTCACCTTTTATTTATATCAACAATTTAGTTACATTCGCTCAAGAACTACAAGAGGAAGAACTTGATCGTCGACTTGGCTTCGCTCGTCTCCGTGGATCGCGGATCGGCTTGGATCACTTGCCCTATTGAAGATCGGCTCGGCTCCTAAAAGGTTGAAGGCTTCTCACTTGATTTGGTACTCAAGATCTTGGATTTGGAGTGGAATTAGGGTTAGGGTTTCGCACAAGCCTTGTCATGAGACTTGTGGAAGAAAATGGTGTAGAATTAACCAATGGTTAATGATTGAACCACTAAAGAATGATTAGCCTTTAACCCTAAGTCTAGGTTCCTATTTATAGATAACTAACCCTAGATCTAGGATTTCAAATTCTAAGTTTCCCTCCAAAAGTTTGTTGAGGGAATTCAAATTTCCCTCCAAAAGTTAGTTAGGGGAGAAGCTTCTAGATGTGATTAGTTAGGAGGAGCTTCTAGAAGAGGATTAATTAGGAGCTTAATTAGGATTAGCCTTCCCTAATCTTCTTTGCTGATCTGGCAGTAGCTTCTGGAGAATTATGGAATTTTACATATTGGAAATGAATGTGGGCTCCTCTGTGAGAATTTTGCACTGAAATTGGGGAACTAATTCCCTGGGCCCACCGTGGATCCGCGGCCTTAGCAAGCCCATGCCGCGGATCCGCGGCCATGTTATAGGCTTGGGCCTTGCACTTTCTGGTACAGTCTTATGATGATTGTTGGGCCTTCTTTTGATGTATTGATTTGTATAATTCCTTCTGCATTGCTACCAGATCTGAATTGATTTAGTTGGCGTATTTTTGATCAGCTCTTTTGCTTTTTCTTTCGTATTTCCTGCACATACTCAAGACAAGTGTTGCGCAAATAGAAATGATGCGATGCCATGAAATGCGGTTAATTTCCTTTAAAGTGTCGGTTTAAAAGTCTAATACATGCAATCTCAAATTTTGTGACAGATTTGCTAATATGTAGAATATGAATGCCGAACACTTCTAAATGTATGCAAATGTTAAGGAAATTGCCGGCTAAAATATACAATATTTTCGACTGATCACTGTACGACAAGAACCCCTTGACAGATTGTAGCATAGGAATGTCATTTCCTATTAAGAGAATGTCATCCACGTATAAAACGAGGAATACTACAGTTCTCGCAACAAATCTACTATAGATGCATGGTTCATCTGGATTTTTGATAAAGCCAAATTCCTTGATCGTCTCATCAAAACAGATGTTCCAACTCCGCGATGCCCGCTTTAGTCCATAGATGGACTTAAGCAACTTGCACACCTTTCCGCTGCTCCCACTCTGAATGAAACCCTCTGGCTAGTCCATATAGACACACTCCTCTAAATTTCCATTTAGAAAAGCTGTCTTTATGTCCATCTGCCAAATCTCATAATCGTGGAAGGCAGCAATGGCAAGAAGGATCCGAATGGATTTCAGCATAGCCACTGGAGAAAAGGTTTCGTCATAGTCCAAACCAGGTCTTTGACGAAAACCCTTTGCTACAAGTCTAGCTTTATAGGTCTCAACCTGTCCATCTACACCAATCTTCCTTTTGAAGATCCACTTGCATCCTACGGGTTTTACCCCGTCTGGAGCATTGTCCAACGTCCATACTTTGTTGGTGTACATGGACTCCATTTCGGTCCGCATTGCATCCAGCCATTTTACCGAGTCAACGCTCTGAACGGCCTGCTGGAAGCTAGTAGGCTCATCATAATCTATGATGCAATCCTCTCTATCCCCATCTATAAGAAAACCGTAGTATCTCTCGGGCGGATGAGACTGCCTACTACTCCTGCGGAGCGGCGTAGGAATGTCCTGTTCTTCTGAACCCTCTAGTCCCACTAAACTTTCCGTAATAGTCCGTGGTTCTGGAATTTCTTCCAGTTCTACTGCGCCCCCACTGATTTCCTTTTCTATGAACTGGTGTTCTAGAAAGTGGGCATGACGAGAAACAATAACTTTTTGTTCCTCTTCGCAGTAGAAGAAATATCCCTTGGAGTTCTTTGGATATCCCACAAACTTGCACTGTACTGAGCGTGCCTCGAGCTTGTCCACATGCTGCTTTTTGACAAAAGCTGGACTTCCCCATGTCTTAATGTGATTAAGATGGGGCCTCTTCCCACACCACATCTCATATGGTGTGGTAGGCACAGTCTTAGTGGGAACTCGGTTCAAAAGGTACGCTGCTGATTCTAGCGCATACCCCCAGAATGATCGCGGTAACTCAGCGTTACTCATCATGGACCGTACCATATCTAATAGGGTTCGGTTCCGTCTCTCCGATACACCGTTATGTTGCGAAGTGTATGGAGGAGTAAGCTGAGAGAGAATTCCATTCTCTTTTAAATAGTTCAGGAACTCGGCACTCAAGTATTCACCACCTCGATCCGATCTTAGAATCTTGATACTTTTGCCGGTTTGTTTTTCTACTTCATTTTTATATTCCTGGAACTTTCCAAAGGCTTCAGACTTATGTTTCATTAAGAAGACATAACCGTACCTTGAAAAGTCATCCGTAAAAGTAATGAAGTAAGAATAATTGCTTCGCGCATGTGTAGACATTGGACCGCACACGTCGCTGTGTACGAGTCCCAAGAGCTCGCTCGCTCTTACTCCGTGTCCAGTGAACGAAGACTTTGTCATCTTTCCTTTGAGACAGGATTGACAAGTGGCATACGATTGATATTCGAACGGATTCAAATATCCTTCTGTATGTAACTTCGTCAACCTTCTCTCATTGATGTGACCCAGTCTACAATGCCATAAGAAAGTCTGATTTATTTCCGGTGACTTTCTTTTGTGTGTATTCTGGACATTGAAAATCTGTGGTTGGTTTAATACGTATATACCATTGCTCAATGTACCTGACCCAATCAGAACTTGATTAAGGTGAATGTTTACAACATTGCTTACAAACGCAAATTCATAACCTTCTTTAGAAACTAAAGATACAAAAATGATATTACAAGTTGCATTGGGTACAAAAAAGCAATTACGCAAAACCAAAACATGTCCATCTGACATTCCAAGGTGATAGTCCCCCATGGCTTTAGCATCCATGCTAGCTCCGTTCGCAACTCTGAGGGTCATGTCACCTGCCTTCAAAACCCTACGGTTTCTCAACGCCTGCAAAGAATTACAGATATGAGATCCTGATCCGGTATCCAATACCCAGGAAGTAGAGTTTATTGAAAGACGGTTTTCAATAACATACACACCTGAAGCTGAAGCTGCAACCTGCTTCAATTCCTGTGTTCTGGCTTTCCAAGCCCTGCAATCATTCTTCCAGTGACCTTTCTTATGACAATAGAAGCATTCTTCCTTATCCACAAGCTTCCCCGATTTCTTTGTTGCTTTTGCTTTTCCCTTCGTATCCACTTTACTAACACCGCCCCTTCGTTTGGCGGGGGCTTTCTTCTTCTTTCCCTTGGCTTTCGCCTTGGACCTAGAAGAAGACAATCCTCCTACAAACAAAGTGGATGTTTCCCTACCTTTCTGTAGGGTGCCCTCTGTGCTCCTCAGCATGTTGAGGAGCTCTGAAAGTTCAACTTCTTTTTCTTGTAAGTTGAAGTTCAGCATAAACTGAGCGTAAGTGGAAGGAAGGGACTGGAGAACTAAGTCTGTATAGAGCTCACTCTCCAATGTGGTCCCTAGGTCCACGAGCTCCTCAATGTAGCCGATCATCTTAAGCACGTGCTCGGCTACTGATGATCCGACGGCCATCCTTGCCGAAAATAACTTTTTCGACGCTTCGTATCTTGCGATACGAGACTGCTCTCCATACAGTTCTTTTGTATGAAGAAATATGGATTCCAGGTCCATATTCTCGTGCCTCCTCTGATGTTCATTGTCCATAGAGGCAAGCACGAGGCATTTGGCCTTCGCGCTATCAATCTCCTAAGTCTTACGGATTTCCTTATCCACGACGCTGGAAGTGGGACCAGGGACAGGGGAAGCTTTGGTGCTAAGAAGATACCCCAGCTTGTCGTAAGTGATTGCCATTTTGACATTCCTGAGCCAATCTTTGTAGTTTGGCCCTGTCAGTATGTTTTTATCTAGAAGTAACTTAAGTCCAGTCATGTCGATTGGTCGCTGCAATTAGGAGAGAGAGAAGAAACACTCAGCATGATGCTCTTGCAAGTTTAGAGTGGTTTTTAGTTTGTCTAAACAGGATGGCTCCCACTGTTTCTCGAATCCCTCCTCAAACCATAAAGGAAGAATTAGTCGGGATCAATCCCACCGCACAATACTTGCTTAACCATTCAGCCAGGCTAGTGTCGGTACTTCGAGGGAGGTTTTCCAATGCTTTCGCGAAGTTCCTTAATTCAAGAACCTCTTTTCCCTGGGGGCGTAGCCCCGCTAACACCTTTCTAGGCACCTACTAGGTTTATAGCATTGATCGTTTAGTGAGAAATTTCCCGAGGAGTAGCATATACTCACAGTAGGATCGGGATCCAAATATCATTGCGTGACGAAACTGAAGGAATCCTACCAGAATCATCACACTCCAAATGGTATGCAAATCTAGCAAGTTTCAGTACTTATGAAACTCCCGATGTGGATTTTTGCCCCATGCTCTTATGACCTTGACTTTGGCCAACAAATCATAAGTCACATGTCAAGTTCTACCCGTCGTTCTCCAGGTTAATTTGAATCCACCCGTACTTACCCTTGACTTTGGCCAACAAGGCAGTACGACTGTTCCAAATCAACGCATCTATCTATGCTGCACATGAACACCCAACAGCTACCAAACACTATGCCTTGACTTTGGCCAACATACATAGCTTGAATACTATTGACTATTCATGTGAAATGACGGAGGGCTACGAATGGTTTTGGCTAAACCGTGAACGTAGTGAACTTGATATAGTCGATGGAACAAGATAGCTTTCAAAAGGAGTGGCTCAAGCTCCGCATTTAAAGGTTAGTTTTGAAAAGAACCGAGTGGTTTTTCGAAAGTGTTCCAACGACTTTTGCTTGGTTTATTATCTTGCATTAGTTCTTTTAATGCGTGATATTCTTGCATTAGTTCTTTTAATGCGTCCCATCATTTAACCCTACCATTACAGAAAACAACCAAAATATGACGTACGCTTATGCCATTCGCATTCGCCACTGGGCCCCGTCATTACCCGTTAGGTTACTTAACTAACGACAGAACGGGGGCTGGGCTAGCGCGCCTGTAAAACATAAGCAACGCCTAAATAATATCATATATAGATATATTGCAATGATAGCCATTTCAGATCACAGATGAATACATTGGATATACTAGGAATCCGCAATTCGTACGAGCCTGTAACGAAAAGTAGATTACACGGTCGGGGTGAATAGCCAATACCCCACCCAAGACCCCTACGGGTGCGGCAAACTACCCGCCAAGTACCCGAAGTGGAGCAACCTCTCTCAACACCGAGAGTAGGGCACTCGGCACTTCGAGATACCCGGTAGTTTGTGCACCCCCTCCATGGGTCTATCCTAGGAGCAAAAACAGTAAAAAGAAATTATACAATGACGGCTACAACCCCGACCCGGTTGTGCGGTCATACAAATAATATTACATCAATTTACAAATTTACATGAATCGAAAGAAAAGAAAAACTCTCGTCTCACAACCCCCCGGCTATTCACCCGTGACAATCCAACATATTCATATACACATTCCAGCAACATTACAGATCACAGATTTGTATAACCCCCACTAATCAACATATAGCGATTAGCAGACGTTCAATACAAATATCACATTACAGAAAAACCAGTCAGCAAAAGTCTTTTAGAAGTTCGATAAAAAATACGGATTTTCAGGACCCCAAAAATAAAATTTTCGTTCTGGAAAATTTGGGCTGAAAATATATGTACCAAAATTCCCAAAATACCCCTATTAGAATACTGTAGCAAAGAAAACAGAGAGCGGAGCCATGTCGGCCGCGGAACCGCGGCAATAGCAAGCTATTGCCGCGTTTCCGCGGCTCATTGATGGGATCAGGGGACCAATTTTGTACAGTATTCTCAGAAAACCCTGAGTCGATTTTTGATGCATGATTTATCATTTTTACAGAACATAAAAAATCGACAGCAAGTTTGATTTTCGGGGTTCATTTCGGGACTTTTGTTTGATCGATCTTCTAGCTACTTTGCTAACATGTTATATAGAGTTTAACTAGGCTCTGATACCACTGTAAGTCTATGCTACCTCTCCCGGTACTTACGGGCTTGCGGAATTTGGTGAAAAACGATTTTTCAAAAGGCGGTAACATGGACTCAAAAACCCGGATCTTTGTTAAACTACTAACTAACAACCTAACAAGAGTTTACCTACTCGGTTAGGGGGTATACCTTTCTCGAACTCCTTCGTCTTCAACTTCTCCCGGTGTTCGGATCGTCCTCACCTCGTCGTCTCCTAGCGTCGCAGATGGATCTACCTGAAAGCTTTTCTACCTTCGGCTTGTTCTTCGGACTTTGAAGAAAACTAGATCACTTGGCTTGCTAGGCCTTGTGAACTAGAATGAGTAAAGAAATGTTTTTGGAGTCTTTTTATCTCTAGGGCAATGAGTCTCAACACATGAGAATGGTTTGCCTTGAGGTAGAGAGAGCAAGAGGAAGAGGGAGAGCTTGAGAATGGGAGAGCTCAAGAGAGAGAAAGTAAAATGATAGAATGAACCATACTCATCACATTCTCATCTCTCATAATCCAAAAGCCATCATCACAAAAATAGTAATCAAGTATTGTGTAAATGGTTTAAGTCAAAATGGCTATATCATTTCATGCACTCATTCTGCATAAATAAACAAGCAAGCAAAAGTCTTTGCCATGGAATGATAGCCATTGTCATGATGATGGTCAACTAGTCCAACCTAGTCAACCGGTCAACAAAGTCAACAAGTCAACAATGTCAACCCCTCAACAACCATGTCACTATAATACTTAATTAATATTAATGTTAATCATATATCTTATTCTCATTAGGGTTAAGCAAAAGTCAATGGTCAACAGTCAACTGTCAACAGTCAACAGTCAACAACCCCAATGAGAATACTCCGCCTCTGTCTCTCTGTCAACTGTGCATACACACCTGCATCCGCGTTCCGAGGAACACGAATACATACGAGATAAAACCAATCCCCAAAACGTACACTAGGATCTGGCTCAAACCAAAGCCCGCTAGTGTTAACTGTCCGGACACTGTACGTGCACAAGTGCACGGATGTGACTGAACCCTGTCGCAAAACCATGCGACCTGTCGCAAAACCATGCGACCTCTACTCTTTTGCCTAAAGGCGAATAGCTTTCTGTGTGGGACTCTAAAGACTCGACACTACGCTGGCAGTGGGTTTAACCACAGACCGCAAGCGGCACTAGCTGTGCGTAACGGCCCCCAGGTAGATGCCGACAAGAAGACTGACGAGGCGAAACCCATTTGAACTCCTACTGAGCCTGAATGTGACATTCTCCGTACAGTCCGGTCTGTTCGTCTGATAAATCGCATGGCGGGCCTAGGGGGCGGTAAACGTCAGTCCCCTAATAGCGGTACAAGTCGTGTCGGAGTGAAGCCCAAAACACCCTGAGATAACACTGGAAGCCTACCAGTATATCTCGTTTGCTTTGGCCAGGGACTACTCATATAATGGCTCTCCTAGACACAGCGCGATGTCAACCCCCAATACCGGGAGAGACGAATCCTGTCTAACCGTCACTGCCTCCAAGTGCTTCGGGACTGCACCCAACTACCACCTGTTTACACGACTCCTTTGAGCCGTGGTAGGGTAGTAATCAAAATGCCGTGGGAACACACTCGAGGCGAAGTGACAGTGTCAAGTCAGCAGAATAAGCTGTACTCATGTCACCTGGGAACTGATAACTGACGATAGGCATAATACCAACTAGTCAGTTCCAGACGAGTCCTGTCCAGTGTACCCGTAACCAAACGAGCACCCGCATACTATCTCAAGTACGACGTACTGATGGCTGTGGTACAGACCGTCTCCCACACTGGGATGAGAAGCGCATGCGCTAGTCTACTCCGGAGTATCGATGCCCTGTCTCGATAGTCCTGCGACCAGGGACCTGCATAAGGATGTGCTTATAGATTACCTAGCCCCACTAGTGTGACTGCCATCACATCGCTGGTAATCAAGCAAAGATCCTAAGGGCTCTACTAATGTGTATAGGCGATATACTAAAATAAACACATGTACAAATTGAAATAGAAACAAACCAAGTAGCATACTACTATTTTGAGCAAGATTGTATATACAAGGTGAATATCCCAAGCTTCCATTAAGTAATATACAAACTAGTATGATACAGTAATGGCCTCAAGGGCATATACACTAACATATACAAGGTTCATCTACCATTCTGATGATGTCAAACTGTTTGACTAATTCATCAAAACAGACGTTCCAACTCCGTGATGCCTGCTTCATCACATAAAACATCTTGCACACGTTTCCGCTGCTACCACTGTCTACGAAGCCCTCTGGCTGTGTACTTATAGACGCTCTCTTCCAAAACATCATTTAGAAAAGCAGTCATGACACCCAACCACCAGATATCGTAGTCATGGTATGTAGCCGTGGCAAGTAGGATCTGGATGGACTTAAGCATAGCTTCTTAGAAAAGGTTTCATCATGATCCATACCTGGTCAATGATGCAAACCTTTAACAAGTCCAGCTTTGAAAGTCTCAACTTTTCGATGTTCACCAAGTAATCTTCTCAAGATATACTTGCTCCTGATGGGGATTTAACCCTTCAGATATAGCAACCAAAGTCCATACTTTGCTGGTGTTCATGGATTCCATCTCAGATCGCTAAGCATCCAGCCATTCTTACAGAGTCCTTACTCTCGATGGCCTGCTTGAAACTAGTTGGGTCATCATCTCATGATGCATTCCTTGCTCCCACTGTCATCGAGAAACCGAGGTATCTCTCAGGCGGATGAGGAACCCTACCAGATCGGCGGAGAGGCTGAGGTTCGTCAGGAACTATTGAATCCTTTGGTTCTGTTAAATCATCTGCTTCAGTTCGTATAGCTGGAACATTTCCAGTTCTACGTAACAGATCTTGCCTCGAGCTTGTCCGGATTTTGCTTTTAGACATAGCCCGGACAACCCCAAATCTTAACCAACTTAAGATATGGGCTCTTCCCTTTCCAAATCACATATGAAGTGGTAGGAAACAGATTTGATCGGAACCCTATTCAATAGGTATGCAACTTCTCAAGTGCATAACTCCCATAAGCAAATAGGAAATTCAGTAGTACTCATCATGGAGCACACCATATCACATAGGGTGCTATTGCTCCACCCAGATATACCATAGTGCTGTGGTATATTCAGAAGAGTAACACTGAGAGTGAATCTCATTCTCCTTTTAGAATAGTCTAGGAAAGCAATGCACAAGTATTCTCCTCCCTGATCTTATCATAGGACATAATACTTATACCCGGTTTTGGTTCTTTACTTTTAACTTATATTCTGTGAATATCTCAAAAGGTTCGGACTTATGTTTCAACAGGAACATATGACTGAATCTTGAGAGATCATCAGAGAATGTAGTGAAGTATAAAGAACCAGTCCTGTCATGTGTAGACAGGGGACCTTACATACATCATCATGTATCAGTCCCAAGAGTTTACCAACTCTTTCTCTGTTTCCAATAAACAGAGCTATGGTCATCTTATCATTGTGACATGACTGGCAAGTTTCATAAGATGCAAATTCAAACTGATTTAAATATGCATCTAAAATGTATCTTAAGCCAGTCAGGTCGCATTGATATGACCTAGTCTACAATGCCTCAAGATGGATTCGTTCATTTCTGAACTCTTCCTCTTGAGTGTGTTCTATATACTAGGAACTGTAGTTTGATTTAGAACATCAATGCCTTTAGATAACGTGCCTGAACCGATCAACTTTTGATATAGGAAATGTTCAAAACATTATTTAGCAATACAAAATTTTATCATTTCTTTACTTATAAAGAGACTGATATGATTTTGTATATCAGGTTCGGTATCTAATAGCATTTGTTCAGAATCAATGTATTTGTAATACAGGGTGACAGTGACCAACAGACTTGGCTGCAACACTTGCCCCATTTTCTGTCTTATGAAACTTATCACCCGTTCTCAGTTTTCTACCTTTTTGTAGACCTATGTAACATATTACATATCTGGGATCTTGATCCGGTATCAAATACCCAGGATGCAGAGGATACTGAGAAACAGTTCTTCGTAATGAACACACCCGAAGGAGATGCATCGTATGCACTTTTTTCGTTTGGGCGGCATAGGAATTCTGATATTCCCCTATTTCCTGCTCTGCCTTATAACAATTATAAGTTGGAGCGGGACCAACGTTCCCCAGCTCAGTATTACAAGCGGGTTCGGTCAATATCCGTATTATTATCTTGATTAAGGCGTGATATGGTCGCTACCTGGAGAGAGAGAGAAGAAAACACTCTGCGTGCGCTCTTACAAGATTAGATTGGTTATATATTTTATCTAATCAGGATGACTCCCACAGTTTTTATCAAATCTTCCTTCAAACCTTAAAAGGAAAGACTAGCCGGGATTAATTACACTCTACAAGTTCGCCAATCTTTCAGCCAGGCCAGTGTCGGTACTTTGAGGGAGGTTCCCCGTGATTTCGCACGGACCTAATTACAGTAAACCTCGTTTTTCCAGAGGCGTAACCCCGTTGACACCTGTCTAGACACCTACTTGATCGATTAATTGGAAAGTGCAAAACTCTCCCAGGAATAACAATTACTCGCAGTGGGTATCGGGATCCAAATATCACATAGAAGGTATGCAATCTCATTGCAAATTTCAACACTTGAAACTCCCGATAAAGATTTTTACCCCTAGCACTTATATCCTTGGCTAAGGTCAACAAATCATAAGCACTAGTCAAGTTCTACCCGTCATTTCGTGATTAATTAAAATCACCCACATGACCCTTGGCTAAGGTCAACAAAGCCACATGACTGTCCTAACTAATCGCATCATATGCGGTGTAGGAAGACATCACTTAGCTACCGTACACTGTGCCTTGACTATGGTCAACAAACACAGCACGAATACTAAGTACTCTACTTCCTAAAATGACGGAGGGCTGCGAATGGTTTTTATGAAAACCTTTAACGCTTTGAACTTGATCTCGTTGCGGAATCAAATGGTTTTTAAATGGAATGTTTTTGAAGCTTTTCTAGTTTTGCTAAAGGGGTCACTCCCGGTGAAGGGATCGTCGGCCCTTTCCTCGTCGAATGAGGTGCGGAATATATCATATACATCACTGTGCAAAGTAGAAACTACATAAGCAATCAAAAGACAAACCGAGAGTTGTAGCATCTGCCAGTTATTGCTAAAGGAGTCACTCCCGGTGAAAGGATTTCGGTCCTTTCCTCATCGAATAAGGTGCAGGATATATTACATATACCGCTGTGCAAAGCAAGAAATGTAGCTACCTGTTTTATTTTGAAATTCGATTCCACAACATCAATTAGGTTTATTTTCTTTCATTAATCTCATTAATGAATATCCCATCATTAAATTCCACCTAAACATCACAGATAAATATAACGTACGCTTATGCCATCCGCATTCGCCTCGATGTCCCGTCTGCATCGTTAGGTTAGGTAACTAACGCCAGAGCGAGGCAGGGCTAGCGCGGGTGTAAAACATAAGCAACGTCTATATAATATATCATATATACTATATGTAATATCTGTCACAGAACATCACATGATCACATCACAGATAAATCACAGAAGAAGATACATATGAAATATTGGATATACTAGGACGTCCGTGTTTTCAATACAAGCCAGTATAAAACACGGATTCCACGGTCGTGATGAATAGCCAATCCCACACCCCTAGACCCCTATGAGAGCGGCAAGCAATCCTACCAATTCTAGGGTTAGGAGACCCGGACTCGACTCCTCGAGATGGTCTCCCACTGGACCCTAGAACCCGGTTACTTCTGCTCCCCTCCTTGGGTCTATCCGAATGCGGAAAAGTAAATAATATACAAAAGGTGACATCTTCCGCAACCTGGAAGTGCCCCAATAAAAGAATATTACATACAAGTTTTTACATGAATGAAAATGGAAAAACACTCATCTCACATAAAAAAACCCGGCTATTCAAACACGACGATCCAATATAACATATCCAGTAACACATAACATCACATGTCATCAACGTAAGTAAGTATGCATACACCGATTGTCGTCGACGTATAGCAACGAAAATCGGCAATACCACTACATACTACACTTACGGTCACAGAAAACAAAGTGTAAAACTACAACAGTTGGAATCCGCAACCGCTCTAGACATCGCATGCCTAATCAAATGAAATACTTAGACATCGCATGCCTAACAATTATAAACCCCGCATTTTAGTCTCATTATCGAAAACTCTTTTCAATATCAAGTCCGGCAATTCAACAAGATTCCCGACATCCTGATCGAATGCTCGTCGCAAACTTCAGTAGGCAGTCGCACCCCCGATGCCGTCGACGAAGTGCACCAAGGTGGAACACCGCTGCCGCGAGCACCCGAACGGATGCTTTCGGCGACGGGGTTCTCCTACAGTCACTTGGTCGGGGCTATGGGTGAGGCTGTCTATTAAGTTTACCCGGCGAGTATCCGCGTACGCTACATGATTGCGACGGACTTTTGAACACATCAAAATTCCGTGGCAACCGATCAAGTGAGACTAAGCTGCTATGTTTATAATATTCATTCAGTTATCTCATAACTGCTTGTGAATTCCAATTATTGTATCACATTCCGGATAAGATAGAAAATGTTAAACTTTCCGATCGAACAATCGAACACCCAAGTTTTCCCGATCAACCGAATGAAATAAGTTCAAAGACATTCACTTCATGCCTCAGTACCAACGGTCCAGCCGTAGAAGGGTCAAGCCAACGCCTCACATGTGGCACGCCGTACTGCCCCAAACCCTAAGGTTCAATGGGCAGTTCAAGACGGTCAAATAATCGAGTTAAGGTTTGTTGTCTTCTAGAGGGACCATCGCGTTACTTGCACTACTCAGAACGTCTTTAGACCACGGAAAAGTCCAACACTTAGAAATTTTCCGGCAGGGGAAAAGGCGGGTATTTATATCCGGTTGAACTTTTTAACATATTCTAAAATATCCGGAAAGCCACATAGACAAAATTAGACAATCCGATCGAAACACCGAGTCCCAATACAACCCAGAAAACTCAACTCATGAGTTCAGAAAAAAAAATCCCAGGAAAACCAGCACTGCAAAATAGGAATTACTGTGCAAAATTCAATGGGAGAAGAGACAAAATGGCCGCGGAACCGCCGCATTAGCATGCTAATGCCGCGGTTCCGCCGCACTTTAGACACATCATTAGGTAATTTTTGCACCGTAATTCTTAGAATTTCCTGCTGAATTTTCTGCATATTTTTAATTCTCAAAAAACAACGATTTTAGAAAATGTACAGAGAGCATTTTAGGGTTTGGGTTTCGGTTCGATCGGACTTCTAATTCCGTCTACGCATCGCCTAAGGCTCTAGCAAGGTTCTGATACCACTGTAGGGTTCCTAGGCATGCTAATGAAGTCTCACAAGGCATCAAACATGGCTAATTCAAATTTTTCCTTGTGCCTACAAACCCTAATACGGATCGTTAACTAGATATATAGGCGATGCAGGCATGTAAACGAATTAAATGCTAAAGGAAAGTGACTACAACCTTTGTAGATCCGGTCCACCACTTCCTAAGCTCCTCGATGATGTCCCTCCGCTGTCCAAATCGGATCCCGGACTCTAGCATCGACTTCATCGAAGAAATGGGCGGGCTTGATCGTCGGCTTCGATGCCGAAGATGATCTACGTCGAGGTATCACTAGATCAAGCTTCCACTTCACCAAGTCATGAAACTTGTGAAGAAAACACCCTATACTACTTGGAAAGAGGTAGAGGATGAAGAAATAGGAGGTGGGTTCACTTTAGAATTGGATTTCTCACTTATTCTCATCACTTGCCATTGATGTAGCAAGCTTTCTTCATGTTGATGATGAAGAACAAGAAGAAGATCAATATGATAAGTCTTATTTTAAAATAGAAAATAATATATTACTTATCATAAGGTAACCATGGTTATGTGTAGAGAGCAAACTATAGTTAGGTGAATGGTTAAGTTAGGCATGAAACAAAAATGGTGGACTTTTTTCAAAGCTTCATGAAGCTTCAACATAGAAACAAAATTAGCCACCATTTTCCTTTTGACAAAATGAAATAAATAAATCAATAAATGAATAAATAAATTAAACAAAACCCTAACCATTTACTTAACCAAGGTTTAAACTAAAC
The DNA here is from genome assembly GCA_030015575.1 of Agapanthus africanus. Taxonomy (NCBI): domain Eukaryota; kingdom Viridiplantae; phylum Streptophyta; class Magnoliopsida; order Asparagales; family Amaryllidaceae; genus Agapanthus; species Agapanthus africanus. Next base: position 290,092,599 of record JASDDO010000029.1, read on the forward strand.
ATACACACAAACATGCATGTATCATCAAACATGATACAATCATGTGCATAAAAGTATATCACATATACAACTTGCACAATTCAAGTGAGAAAATCCATTTAAAATGAATCAATACTAGTTAATGCAAAGTAATCTATCAAATATATAATTATACATTAAATCATTAAATCACCACTTGATTTAACGATCCGGTCATATCGCATATAACCGACTAGTATCCTATGTATCGGCTTATCGAATCAATGCTTGATTCGATAACTAGGTTATATCGCATATAACCAATCGATACATTCATCGCGAGAATGAAATACGATATCACACACACACATTATTCTCGGTCCTGCACATATCTCATATGCGCTCCTATTTCGTTTCGCTTGAGCTAGAAAATCTCTGTGTAGAACTCTAAAGACTCGTCAATACACCGGCAGCAGGTGATGATCATATCAAACACCCACAAGCCGCAAGCGGTCTGCCAAACGTAACGGTCACCCGGGTATTGAGCGATCAGAAGATCGACGTGTTAGTTATATGTATGCCCTAGAGGCCATTACCATACATAGGATGTATATTGTAGTGGATGCTGGGACATATATAGGGAGGACTTTCTTGCTCGACATGATAGTATGCTATCTGGTTACTCTTTATCTTAACGTGTACACTGATTGTCTCTCTGTTACATGTTGGTAAAGCCCTTAGGATGTGTACTTGACTACCTGGACTATGATGAGGATCATACTAGTGGGGACATGGTAGTCCACAACTACATCCTTCAAGGTCCCTAGTCGTTGGTATATCGAGACGGGGCATCGATATACCAGAGTAGACTAGCGTATACCTTCTCGACCCATACAGATGGGCGATGGATGATCCCATATCCATTGGTGTTTGACATCAGAGATGATATACGGGTGCTCAGTGGAGACTGGGTACACTGGACGGACTCGCCGAGAACTCCCAGATGGTATTATACCTCACGTCAGATGGCAGTTCTCTGGTGACACTGGTATAGAGTAGTTTGTTGACCCGAGGTCGTCATAGAGTCTTGTGTGGTTCCCACTATGCTTTGATTTCCACCTTACCACGTCCAAGAGGGCGTGCAAAACGGTGGTTTTTGGGTACAGTCCCGAATCACATGGAGGCAATGAGCGATAGGAGGGGATTCGTCTCTCCCGGTATAGGGGGTTGATGTTGCGCTGTGTTCGATTGGCTATAACAGGAAATCCCTGGCCAGGGTTGCTGAGATTTACTGGTAAGTGTTTCCAGTAGTTTCTAGAATTGTTATAGACCTCATATCGATACGACTTATCGAGCTATTGGGGTCTGACGTTTACCACCCCTAGGCGAGATATGCGACATATCAGACGATCAGACCGGACTATACGGTAAGTGTTACTGGTTGGATTCACAGGAGTGTGAGCGGGCTTGCTCGTCGATCTTTTGATCGTTCAATACCCGGGTGGCCGTTACATTTAGCAGACCGCTTGCGGCTTGTGGGTGTTTGATATGATCATCACCTGCTGCCGGCGTATTGACGAGTCTTTAGAGTCCTACACAGAGGTTTCCTGGCTCAAGCGAAATGAAATAGGAGCGCATATGAGATATGTGCAGGAACGAGAATAATGCGTGTATGTGATACCGTATTCCATTCTCGCGATGAATGTATCGAATGGTTGTATGCGATATAATCTAGTTATCGAATCAAGGATTGATTCGGTAAGCCGATACATAAGATGCTAGTCGGTTATATGCGATATGACCGGATCATTAATCAAGTGTTGATTTAATGATTTAATGAATAATTATATATTTGATATATTCCTTTGCATTAACTAGTATTGGTTCACTTTAAATGGATTTTCTCGCTCGGATGTGCACATTGTATATTCGATATAGTTTCGTGCACTTGATTGTATCATGTTTGATGATACATGCACAATTGGCTTTGTGTAAAGACTTATACCATGGTTATGACAATGGTTGGGGTTTTGATTCATTTACTCATTTATTTATCTATTGATTTTTGAGAAAAAGATAAAAGGAAAACAAAATGGTTTATTTCTTTCTTTCATGAAGCTTGTTGAAACTTCATGAAACTTTGACCAATTGACCATTTTGTCTTCTTGTTTTAACCCTAACCATTCACATAACTCTAGTTAGCTCTCTACACTTGACCATGGTTTGAATATGATATGTTTTCATTTTCTATTCTTTTTCAATTGAACTTATCATATTGATTCCTTCTTCTTCTTCTTCTTCTTCTTCACATGAAGAAGCTTGCTTCATCAATGGTGATTGATGAAAAAGAGTGAGAAATCCAATTCTAAAGTGAACCCACATCCTATTTCTTCATCCTCTACCTCTTGCCAAGTAGTATAGGGTGTTCTCTTCACAAGTTTCATGACTTGGTGAAGTGGGAGCTTAATCTAGTGATGCCTCGACGTAGATCATCTTCGGCATCGACATCGACGACCTAGCCCGCCCATTTCTCCGACGAAGCCGACGCAAGAGTCCGGGATCCCATTTGGACAGCGAGGGGACTTCATCATGGAGCTATGGAGGTGGAGAACCAGATCTACAAAGGTTGTATTTCCGTTCTTTTAGTTAAGTTGTTAACTACTTATTGTTTTCGCCTAGATATCTAGTTAACGACCCGTATTAGGGTTTCTCGGCACCCTTAAAATTTGTAATTGGCATGATTGATGCCTTGTGAGACCTCTATAGCGTGCCTAGGAACCCTACAGTGGTATCAGAGCCTAGCTAGAGCCTTAGGCGAAGTCTAGACGAAGTTTGAAACCCGATCGACCCGAAACCCTAACCCGGAAAATGCTCTCTGGACTTTTTCTAAAATCTGGGATTTTTCCATATTAAAAATGCTTAAAAAATTCAGCAGGGAAATCTAAGAATTACGATGCAAAAAATATTCCATGAACAGTAAATTGTGCGGCGGAACCGCGGCAGAAGCATGGCTTCCGCGGCGGTTCCGCGGCCCCTTGATGACGTCAGCCATGTTCCTTTGCACAGTAATTCATTGTTCACAGTGCTGAGTTTTATGGAAATTTTTAATATTTTTCCAGAGTTGTATTTTCTGGGGTTGTTTTGGGGGTTCACTGATTCGATCGGATTATCAGATTTTGTCTATGTGGCTTTCCGGATAACTTTAGAATATGTTAAAAATTTCGACCGGATATAAATACCCAACTTTTCCCCTGCCGGAAAATTTCCAAGTGTTGGATTTTTCTGTGGTTTAAAGACGTTCTGAGTAGTGCAAGTAACGCGATGGTCCCTCTAGAAGACAACAAACCTTAACTCAATTATGTGACCGTCTTGAACTGCCTTTTGAACCTTCGGGTTTGGGGCTGTACGGCGTGCCATATGTGGGGCGTTGGCTTGACCCTTCTACGGCTGGACCGTTGGTACTGAGGCACGAAGTGAATGTTTTTGAACTTGTTTCATGTGTTGAGCAGTTTCGGGAAAACTTGGGTGTTTGAATATTTGATCGGAAAGTTTAACATTTTCTGTTTATCTGTAATGGGATACAATAATTGTAATTCACAATAAGTTATGAGATAACTGAATGAATGTTATAAATCTAGCGGTTTAGTCTCACTTGATCGGTTGCCACGGAATTTTGATGTGATCAAAAGTCCGTCGCAATCACGTAGCGTACGCGGATACTCGCCGGGTAAACTTAATAGACAGCCTCACTCCATAGCCCCGACCAAGTGACTGTAGGAGAACCCCGTCGCCGAAAGCATCCGTTCGGGTGCTCGCGGCAGCGGTGTTCCTCCTTGGTGCACTTCGTCGACGGCGTCGGGGGTGCGGCCGCCTACTAATGTTTGCGACGAGCATTCGATCAGGATGTCGGGAATCTTGTTGAATTTCCCGACTTGATATTGAAAAGTGTTTTCGATAATGAGACTAAAATGCGGGGTTTATAACGGTTAGGCATGCGATGTCTAAGGAATTCATTTGATTAGGCATGTGATGTCTAAAGAGGTTGCGGATTCCAACTATTGTAGTTTTACACTTTCTTTTCTGTGACCGTAAGTGTAGTATGTAGTGGTATTGCCGATTGCCGTTGCTATACGTCGACGACAATCGGTGTATGCATACTTACTTACGTTGATGACATGTGATGTTATGTGTTGCTGGATATGTTATATTGGATCGTCGTGTTTGAATAGCCGGGGGGGTTTTTATGTGAGATGAGTGTTTTTCATTTTCATTCATGTAAAAACTTGTATGTAATATTCTTTTATTTGGGGCACTTCCAGGTTGCGGAAGATGTCACCCTTTGTATATTATTTATTTTTCCGCACTAGTATAGACCCAAGGAGGGGAGCACAAGTAACCGGGTTCTGGGGTCCAGTGGGAGACCAACTCGAGGAGTCGAGTCCGGGTCTCCTAACCCTAGAATTGGTAGGGTTGCTTGCCGCTCTCGTAGGGGTCTAGGGGTGTGGGATTGGCTATTCATCACGACCGTGGAATCCGTGTTTTATACTGGCTCGTATTGAAAACACGGACGTCCTAGTATATCCAATATTTCATATGTTTCTTCTGCTGCGATATCTGTGATGTGATCATGTGATGTTCTGTGATAGATACAGTATATAGTATATATGATATATTATATAGACGTTACTTATGTTTTACACCCGCGCTAGCCCTGCCCCGCTCTGCCGTTAGTTACCTAACCTAACGGTGCACGAGTGGACATCGAGGCGAATGCGGATGGCATAAGTGTACGTCGTATTTATCTGTGATGTTTAGGTAATATAAATGATGGGATTTCATTAATGTGATTAATGAAAATAAAAGAAACCTAAGATGTTGTGGAATCGAATTTCAAAAATAAAACAGGTAGCTACAGTTCTTGCTTTGCACAGCGGTATATGTGATATATCCTGCACCTTATTCGATGAGGAAAGGACAGAGATCCCTTCACGGGGAGTGACTCCTTTAGCAATAACTGGCAGATGCTACACACTCGGTTTGTCTTTTGATTGCTTTTAAGAGTTTTTTCTTTACACAGTGATATATGTGATATATCCCGCACCTCATTCGACGAGGAAAGGACCGACGATCCCTTCACCGGGAGTGACTCCTTTAGCAAAACTAGAAAAGCCTCAAAAGCACTCCATTTTAAAATCATTTGATTCTATAACGATATCAAGTTCATTACGCAATAGGTTTTCAGAAAAACCTGTCGTAGCCCTCCGTCATTTCAGATAAGTACTATTTAGTATTCGTGCTGCGGTAGTTTGGCATGCGTCAAGGCGTAGTGTACGGTAGCTAACTAGTGCTTATCTGTTTGCATACGATTTGATTGGATTAGGGTATTCGCACGGCGTTGTTTGGCATGCGTCAAGGGTCATGCGGGTGGGTTTAATTCAATCAGGAAATGTACGGGTTGAACTTGACTAGCGGACTATGGGTTGTCTGGCATGCGTCAAGCTCATAGCACGCTAGGGGCAAAATATTATCGGGAATTTCAAGTGTTGAAATTTGCAATGAGATTGCATACCTTCTATGAGATAGTTGGATCCCGATACCCGCCGCGAGTAAGAGTTACTCCTGGGAGAGTTTTACACATTACAATTAGCCGATTAAGTAGGTGTCTAGAAAGGTGTCAACGAGGTTACGCCTCTGGAAAACGAGGTTTACATTAATTAGGTTCGTGCGAAAGCACGGGGGACCTCCCTCAAAGTACAGACACTGTCCTGGCTGAAAGATTGGCGAACTTGTAGTGTGTAATTAATCCCGGCTAGTCTTTCCTTTTAGGGTTTGAAGGAAGATTTGATAAAAAGCAGTGGGAGCCATCCTGATTAGATAAAATAAAAACCAATCTGATCTTGCAAGAGCGCACGCTGAGTGTTTTCTTCTCTCTCTCTCCAGTTAGCGACCATATCACGCCTTAATCAAGATAATAATACGGATATTGACCGAACCCGCTTGTTATACTGAGCTGGGGAACGTTGGTCCCGCTCCAACTTATGATTGTTATAAGACTGAGCAGGAAATTGGGGATTACCAGAATTCCCGTGCCGCCCAAACGAAGAAAGTGCATGTTGATGCATCATCTTCAAGTGTGTTCATTATACAGAACTGTTTCTCAGTATCCTCCGCATCCTGGGTATATGATACCGGATCAGGATCCCAGATATGTAATCTGTTACATAGGGCTACAAAAAGGTAGAAAAACTGAGAATGGGTGATAAGTTTCATGAGACAAAAAACGGGGCAAGTGTTGCAGCCAAGTCTGTTGGTCACTGTCACCCTGTATTGCCAATACATTGATTCTGAACAAATGCTATTAGATACCGAACCTGATATACAAAATCATATCAGTCTCTTTATTAGTAAAGAAATGATGAAATTTTGGATTGTTGGATAATGTTTTGAACATTTCCTATATCAAAAGTTGATCGGTTCAGGTACGTTATCTAAAAGCATTGACGTTCTAAATCAAACTACAGTTCTTAGTATATAGAACACACACAGGAAGAGTTCAGAAATGAACGATTCCTTCTTGAGGCATTGTAGACTGGGTCATATCAATGCGACCCGACTGGTTGAAGTTACACATAGATGCATATTTAAATCTGTTTGAATTAACATCTTGTGAAACTTGCTAGTCATGTCACAAAGATTAGATGACCATAGCTCTGTTTATTGGAAACAGAGAAAGAGTTAGTGAACTCTTGGGACTGATACATGATGATGTATGAAAGGTCCCCTGTCTACACATGCCAAGACCGGTTCTTTATACTTCATTACATTCTTTGATGATCTCTCAAGATTCAGACATATGTTCCTGTTGAAACACAAGTCCGAACCTTTTGAGATATTCATAGAATATAAGCTAGAAGTAGAGAACTAAAATACGGGTATAAGTATTATGTCCTTTGATGTGATCAAGGAGGAGAATACTTGAGCACGAAAATCCTGGATTATTCTAAAGGAGAATGAGATTCTCTCTCAGCGTTACTCCTCCGTATACACCACAGTACGTCGGTGTATCGGGGCAGAGCAATAGCACCCTATGTAATATGGTGTGCTCTATGATGAGTACTACTGAGTTTCCTATTTCCTTTTGGGAGTTATGCACTTGAGAAGTTGCATACCAATTGAATAGAGTTCTAATCTAATCAGTTGCCTACCGCTTCATATGTGATATGGAAAGGGAAGAGCCCATATCTTAAATGGTTAAGATTTGGGGTTGTCCGGGCTATGTCTAAAAGCATAATCCAGACAAGCTCGAGGCAAGGTCTGTTATGTACAACTGGAAAGGTTCCAGCTACACAAATTATAGCAGATGATTTAGTAGAACCAAAGGATTCAGTAGATTCCAACGAACCTCAGCCTCTCCGCCGATCTAGTAGGATTCCTCACCCACCTGAGAGATACTTCAGTTTCTCTATGACAGTGGGAGCGAGGATTGCATCATGTGATGATGACCCAACTAGTTTCGAGCTGGCCATCAGGAGTGGGACTCTGTAAGAATGGCTGGATGCTTAGCGATCTAAGATGGAATCCTTATACACCCACAAAGTATGGACTTTGGTTGCTATATCTGAAGGGTTCAATCCCCATCAGGAGCAAGTATATCTTGAGAAGATTACTTGGTGTACATGGAAAAGTTGAGACTTTCAAAGCTAGACTTGTTAAAGATTTGCATCATTAACCAGGTATGGATTATGTTGAAACCTTTTCTAAGGATCTATGCTTAAGTCCATCCAGATCCTACTTGCCACGGCTACATATCATGACTACGATATCTGGTGGTTGGGTGTCATGACTGCTTTTCTAAATGATGTTTTGGAAGAGAGCGTCTATAAGTACACAGCCAGAGGGCTTCGTAGACAGTGGGAGCAGCGGAAACGTGTGCAAGATGCTTTATAGGATAAAGCAGGCATCGCGGAGTTGGAACATCTGTTTTGATGAGTTAGTCAAACAGTTTGACATCATCAAAATGGTAGATGAACCTTGTATATACAAAAAGGTAGTAGGGAGTATGGTGGTGATCCTCGTAGAGTACGTGGATGACATACTCTTGATAGGGAAGGAGTTTCCTATGCTACGCTCGGTCAATCTCCGCTTATCACAAGGATTCTCTAAGTAGGATCAAAGTGATACCTCCTAAATCCTGAATTTTCATCTATGAGATAGATGTAATTGGACGTTAGGATACTCACTAGATGTAGTGAGATGGTATCAATCGATCCTGGGGAGAATCACTGGAAGGGTTCCAGGGTGATAAAGACGACTGAATGTCAGTCACAGGCATTGTCTTTACCCTCAGTGGAGGGACGGTATGTTGGAAGAGTTCCAAGCTAAATACCGTGGCATACTAGACGATTAAGGCTGGATACATCGCTACTTAAGATGCTACCAAAAAGGTTGTCTGGGTGTATATTAGTTCATGAGATGAACTTGGTTCCTCCCATTGTGTGACAATGGAGTTGTGGCTTATGCCAAGGAACATCCGTCCCATCAGTGATCCAGACATATTCTAAGGCAGTGTCACCTGATCGTGGAGATGGTTGATCTCCAGGGGATCGAGGTTAGGAGAGTAGACTTAGAGGACAACACGGCGGATCCACTCACGAAGGACTATTCCCAGAGAGAGACATTTATGGGATGGTTGAGTATGAGATACTACAACCACTGCTACAGATGGCCCTAGTGCAAGTGGGAGATTGTTAGTTATATGTATGCCCTAGAGGCCATTACCATGTATAGGATGTATATTGTAGTGGATGCTGGGACATATATAGGGAGGACTTTCTTGCTCGACATGATAGTATGCTATCTGGTTACTCTTTATCTTAACGTGTACACTGATTGTCTCACTGTTACATGTTGGTAAAGCCCTTAGGATGTGTACTTGACTACCTGGACTATGATGAGGATCATACTAGTGGGGACTGTTGGAGATAGTGCCCTCAGAGTCAATTATTGGATCACAGGCACGTGATTACAATGATTGGGAGAGGACCTGTCCCAGTAGGAAAGTTTTACTCGAGATGATAGTATGCTATCTGGTTTACCTTTATCATCGTGTACTGCTTTAAGTGACCTGACACGTCACTATTACACGTTGATAGAGCCCCTAGGATTCTTGCTTGACCACCAGCAGTATGAGGGCGATCATATAAGTGGGAGCTGGGGGTCTATAAGCATATCCTTAAAAGGTCCCTAGTCGTGAGAGTTTCGAGACAGGGCATCGATTCTCCATAGTAGACTAGTGTATACAGTCGAGACCCCGACGAGGGGTGGTGGCCGGTCTCACAAGCCACTGGTGTCAGTTGGATCACCTAAGATGTATACAGGTGCTCATTGGGTTATGAGTACACCGGACAGGACTCGCCGGGAACATGCTAGTTGGTCATATACCAGACGTCAGATGGCAGTTCCCTGGTGACATGTGTGCAGGTTAGTTCATCGACCTGGGGATCGTCATTTGTCTCGTGTGAGTTCCCACTGTACTTTGATTACTACCCTACCACGGCTCAAAGGAGTCGTGCAAACAGGTTTTAGTTGGGTACAGTCCCGAGCCACATGGAGGCAGTGAGCGTATCTTCAGGGGTTCGTCTCTCCCGGTATTGGGGGTGAGGTCGTGCTATGTCTAGGAGAGCCATTACACGAAGCCCTCGGCCGAGGCAAGGAGATTTACTGGTAGGTATTCCCGTAGTATCTCAGGGTGTTCTGGGCTACACTCCGACACGACTTGTACCGCTTTTGGGGGTTTGACTTTTACCAACCCCCTAGGCCCGCCATGCGATGCTCATAGACGAACGGACCGGACTGTACGGATATTGTCACTGACAGGCTCAGTAGGGTGTCAGGCTGAGTTCGCTCACAGACGTCCCTTTTGGTCAATACCTGGTGGCCCGTTATGTATTGGCTTATACCTCTAACGTGCTAGTGGTTAAATCCACAACCAAGGTGTTGATGAGTCTTTAGAGTCCCCCACATTCAGTTACTCAGCTTTCGGGCGAAAGGTTGTAGAGGCTGTATGGAGATATGGCAAGGTCCGATCAGATACGTGCGGTATTACACGGATCAGGATCGGACAGTTTGTACTATAGGCCGTATGGATATATGGCAGGGTTCGATCAGATACGTGCGGTATTGCACGGATCAGGATCGAACAGATATTACTAGCCGGCTTTGGTTTAAGCCGGATCCTAGTATAGTACAGTGTAGACTTTGTCTCATTGCATTTGTATTTCGGTCGGAATACAAATGCGGGTGTGTATGCACAGTATCGGGGTTTTCCTGTAATTTATTACGGGACCAGTTTTCTGGAGTTGCCAGTTTGCTTTCTGTTTCGGCCAATTTCCTTTGTATCGTTCATTGGCCGAAGATTGGTGGAGGAGGGCTTATTTGCATTGTTGCAAATAAGTATTTGGAAGGGGGTCCTTTGCATATTAGTTTTATCATGATGGTTGATCCATTGACCTTGCTTGACTTTCTTTAGTCATCATGCCTTGACTTGTGATGAGATGGTAGGTGATTGAGTGTTGGACTTGGTATGGTGATCATGATTCATTATGATAACCATTTTTCCTTTTGGATTGCATGATGGCTTCCCCCCCCATTATTGACTTTTTGCTACACTCACTCTCATTCCTCTCTCATTCCATCACCTTGCATTGGCCGGCCAAAAATGAAGGAGCTGCCAATTTTTGAGTGGGAAAATTTTTGGTCTCTTGTTGCTTCAAAACTCCCCACAACTCCCTCTCCAAAAGTTCACTTCAATTCCTCCACCAATGGCAAGCTCCACTACCCCAAATGAGACACAAGTATCCACACTATATTCTACAGCGAACCTTAGGCACGTCGAGTAGCCGGCTCCGTGCCCGAGTTGCCTCGGCATTGAGGTGGGAGCCCGTAAAAGAAGTAGGCGATGTGGTGCACTTCCGGCGACGAGGAGGAGACGGGACATTCCGCAGGAGATCGGGACGATGACGAGAAGACCGGAGGACTTGGATCGTCGGTATATCTCTATTCCCTTTCTTGTAGTAAGCTAGGACTAATTAATGGTTCGATCCGTGTATTAGTGCGCGGCAGTTTGCCAGTTCAAGAAAAGTTAAAGTTTATCACCGCTTCCGCATTTGGCCGTCGGATTGACGGCCGGGGCGCCGCCGTGCACTTACAGTGGTATCAGAGCCTCGCCATTAACTTAGTCTAGCTTTGTGTAATGTGTTTTGCATTTCCGATCGACCAAAATTCCAAAATCTACATTTTTGTTAACGACAGTTTTCTGTTGAAATTTTTTGGTCTCCAAAAATTTTTCAGGTTGTAAAATAGTGTTGTACTGGAGATTGTAAGCCCACTGTAGAAATTCGACGCAGTAAGTCGACCACCAGAGCGCGGAACCGCGGCAAAACGCCCCCTTGGGCCGCGGTTCCGCCGCACAATGGTGTCCTTACTGCATCAAACTTCTTCAGTTGCTTTCTGGGATGAAAATATGGGTTTTGGAATATTAATTTTCGGCCCAGAATTTCCTAATCTGCTACAGTAGTGCTTGGGGGCCCACTTGTTAAAATTTGATCGATCGGATATTTTAAACACATTATTTCACAGTATTTACATTATATCTGCGACCGTGAATGTCACTTGATCGGTAAATCCGGTCTAACTGCTATAGCCCGGTTAGACGGATTTGCGAACGTGACTTTCACGTTGATGTTCTGTTTTTGCTGTGATGTTGCGGATCGGTCGTGGGGGATAGCCTGGATGCAATGCTAGTACAGTTGTGGTTGTATTATGTACATTTGATATTGCGGGACGAGCGTCCGACATGTGGACTGCCGTCACTGCCTGTTTGTATTATTATTTTGGGGCACGACCTGGTTGCGGTCGATGTACCCGGTGTATGTATATTTTAATTTCTGTACTAGGATTACCCCGCGGAGGGGTGCACGGATAGCCGGGTTCTAGAGGGCAACAAGCCCGCATCTCATGGCATTGAGACGGAGGGGGCTTCACTCTAGAATTGGCGGGCTATTCGCCGCACTCGTAGGGGGTACAGGTTGACCCAGGAGGGGTGCCCAAGTTACCGGATTCCGTGAAGTGCTGGGTGGTCCATTCACGGTGCTGAAGGGGGCTGCCTCGCTTCAGGTTTTGACGGGTAACTTGCCGCGCCCGTAGGGGTCTAGGTTCTCATTGCACAGGCTATCCACACGACCAGGGGAACGTCGGGTTTCAGCGGCTCTGTGAAACCCGGGGATCCCAGATATCTGTATTGTTTCTGTGATGCTGTACATATCTGTGATGTTGCATTTTATTCACGCCTTGAGCGAAATATAATATATTGGTATATATATTAGTAGATGTTGTATATGTTTTGCAACCGCACTAGTCCAGTCCCCGCTCTGTCGTTAGTTAGCTAACCTAACGGGTAATGACGGGACCCAGTGGCGAATGCGGATGGCATATACGTACATCAGTATATTTTCGTTCTTTGTGGTGTGATCAATTGATGGGACTGCATTGATTCGGATCAATGCAAGTTAAAAAAAACCTAATCTGATGTTGTTGGAACACTTTTCAAAAGGCTGTTATTGCAAGGACGTTCACTTTTGTTTTGCATCGTGGTATTCAGATGGAATATCCTGCTCCTCAGTCGACGAGGCAAGGGCCGAGATCCCTTCACCGGGAGTGACCCCTTGGACAAAAAGTTTGCGTCAGGGCATTAACTTCACTATAGCCGATTACTTTTGCTTTGCACCGTGGTATTCAGTTGGAATATCCTGCACCCCATTCTACGGGGAAAGAGCCGAGATCCCTTCACCGGGAGTGACCTCTTTAGCGAAGGTTTTCGTCACTATGTTTTTAAAAAGCTATCCGTTCCTTCAACGATATCAAGTTCATTACGTTAAAGGTTTTCGCCAGAAACCATTCGTAGCCCTCCATCATTTCAGTTAAATATTCGGTAGTATTCAAGCTATGTATTTTGACCTCACGCCAAGGCATAGTGTTTGGTAGCTGCCGGGTATTTATCTGTTGCATACATAGATGCGTTGGTTTGGGACAGTCGTACTACTATTTTGGCCTACGTCAAGGGTATGTACGGGTGGATTCAAATTAACCTGGATAATGATGGGTAGAACTTGACATGTGACTTATGATATTTTGACCTCACGCCAAGGTCATAAGAGCATGGGGCAGAAATCACATCGGGAGTTTCAAAAGAACTGAAACTTGCCAGATATGCGCATACCTTCTGGAGTGTGACACCGTGAGCGGATTCCGTCACGTTATCATGCGATGAGAGTTGGATCCCGATTCCCACTGATGAGTTAGTTTACTCCTCGGGTGACCCCGACTAATTCTTCTTTCAGGTTTGGAGGAGAATTTGACGGTACAGTGGGAGGTTTCCAGATTAGATAAATTGGTAACCATTCTGATATAGGTTAGAGTGCACGCTGAGTGTTTCTTTTCTCTCTCTCTTTGGCAGCGACCATTGACCCGACCCTAAGACTATGACTCAGAGACCAAATTGACCGAACCTTCTTAACACTGGCTTTTGGATTGTCAGAGTTGCAAACCTCATTGCCACTCCTACTTTTACCCTTTTTTCCAGAACACCCCGTATTACTACGAACGTCCACTTCCATTGGACAAAACCATCGTATGGTTAGATACGAACTCGAAAGAATTTATTCGAGGATGGTTTCAGGTTCTGGAGGAAACGAATAGGACTATTCAGTTGTCTTTTCCTTTTACCTTCTCTCAGGTTGCGAGTACTCCTTGGTTTAGGAGATAGTACACCTATTACGCAAATTGGATAGTCTTCTTCCAAACCATAGGCAGGTGCCGACCGGTAGGGAATGAAGAAAACCAATTAGCATAACGATGGTGTGCAGAAGGTATTAAGTTCAGACAAAGCAAGGGATTAGTAAGAGGGCAATGTAAATTGTGACTGCTATTCACGACCAAACCAAGTATTTCTTCGCCAATCCTAAAATCACCTTTGTATTTCTCCAGGACACTCCGTATCACTACGAAGATCCACAGTTTATTTGGATACTCCATCGTATGGTTATATACGAACTCGAATGGAACTTGTTCCAGTTCGGGGATGGATTCTGGTCCAGGAGAAATAGGAATAAGGTTTATTCGGTTGTCTTTTATCTTCACCCTCTCTCATTGCGAGTGTTCCTAGGATTGGGAAAATACACCCATTATGCTTATTGGATAGTCTTCTTCCAAACCATAGGCTGGTGCCGAACGGTAGGGAAGGAAGAAAACCATTTGGCCTAAAGGGGTGTACAGAAGGTAAAGACTAAAGACATATGAAGGGATTTGGAGAGATGGCAAAGAATTATACGGTTACAGTCGTGAATCTGGAAGAGGCATTACTCGGAATACCGGGATACCCCATCGAAACATTTCAATGTTTCAGTTTCACTGTGTACTGTTAAAGGAAAACTGATTTCCCAATTAGTCCTTACTCCAGGGTATGTATTTACCAGGTACGATTCTCACATCTGTATGGTTTTACAGATGATGAGTGGGAGTAAGTTATTAGGAATTGGGTGATCATCCTCATTATATCGGGATTGGTTGTAATCGGTGATATTTGAGGAAGTCACCTGGGTAGTTTGCCGGACGGCAAATATTTGGTTTTGAATATCCGCTGTTATGCACCGATTTCAAATCGATATATCTGTACGTCTATTTTCATAGAGTGAGATATACATTTTTGAAATTATGTCTGTGACATTTACCTATATCAGTGGATGGTTAGGTAAGGAGTATTAAACAGCGGTGTAATTCTTCTTAACCATAAGTACAGTTTTCAACCTACGACACACAGTGAATGAGTTATCAGACTCAAGGGACTTATACAGAGTATTGTATGTTGTCCAGGGTCCATCAGGACAGAGGGGTTGGTCCTCATACTATATTCGGTTTACTTATGACTTCTCTAGTTTTTAGACAAGTGTTTCGTGGAAACACAGGGTCCGAATTTTGAGAAGTTATGGGTATTTGAATAGAGTAGAGAACCAGGTGTAGCAAGTATCGGGATTCTTCAAAGTGATCGAAGATGTAGATACTTGTGTATGGTATTAAGTTGATAGTAATGACTAAGAGAACTTGCTTCTTTTTCAGGTTACTCATAATTGGAAGCATTCCTAAGTTGAGTAACGCTGATCGGCCTCCTTCCATTTAGTTGACATGCACTGGAGACAGTTGCATGATTTGAATCTGGTTCAATTAAATCAGTGCCTCTGGTCCTATATGGGATATAGAACAGTTCATATCTTAACGATGTTAAGGTACGGGGAGTTGTCCGGCTTATGCTTAAAACCAGACACTGGACAACTCAAGGCACGTTTCTGTAATGGCTGTTTGTGGGTTGACCCAGGCTATGACGCGGGTTGACTTTCTACCATCTGGATGAACAATAGCAATATTGTTCTAGACTCGCCACAGTTTTATTAAAAATGGATTTTTTCAGAAAACAGTAGTGGGAGTATGGTAGAACTGGAAGTGATTCCAGAACCACAAACGATTACTGAAGATTTGATAAGGAATCTAAAGATTCAATCTGGATTGACATTCCATTGGCCACTCCGCAGATGCGGTGGGTAACTTCAGGCACCCGAGGGGTACTCCGGTAGCCTCAAGGACGGTGACAGGGAAGTTCTTGTTTACCCACAATTACCATTGCTATTGTTCCAGGTTGCGAGACCCGGCGGGAGGATGAGTATAGCGTCGTTCTAAACTAGTTTTAGAAGTGTACGTGTATATGACTCTACCAGAGGGTTGTCGTAGTCAGTGGGAGCAGCGGAAGCATTGGTGGACAGGTAGCTTATGTCTATTTATAGGCTAAAGCAGATATAGCGGAGAAAGATCATCTATTTCTGACGTGACAGTCATGGGTTTGACTTCATCAGAATAGGGGATGGATCTGTTGAGAAGGTAGTAGGGTGTGATATCCTGGTATTTGGATGACATACACAGAGTAGGAAAGGAAACTCCTATACTACAATAGGTTATACTTTGGTCGTCACACAGTGGTTTCTCCACAAAGGAAATGGATTTTATATCAGACATACTGGTTACTAGATCTATGGTTTTAGATCTAGATTTGGGTGGTTTCCCAATCAGGGTACGTTGACAGCATTCTAAGAGTATTTAGAATGGTTGACTCCTGGCACGGTATTATACCTGCAGGTGATGGAGTCACCCTCTCTAAAGGTGTCTTATAGACTAAAGTAGAGAGGGAAGTGCATGATTGGCAGATCACTTGCTTAGGCAATTGAGTCAATCATGAAATGTCAAGTACCACGCCAGATGTTGTTCTTGCACTAGATGCAATAAGTTGACATTAATCCTGGAGAAACAGTCGGAAGCAGTTATAGAACATAAGTGGATGTTCTAGGGATATGATAACGATAGCCTCATGCGGGAGACAGTTATCATTCCAGGCTTCCAAGGTGACCTGGACGACAAGGACGTTGTCAGAGTTATAGTTTTCCCTTATGACGAGGGGCAGTATTTTGGACAGGTGATCCAAGGCAATACTGAGGGAGGCATGGCGCAGGACACTGATTAAGTTCAGTAGTCGATACAGTCTAAGAAGTTTGGATTTGGAGTTCATTTATGAGCTATGTCCCATCAGACATCCAGACACATTCTAAGACAGGTATTGCTCATTTCGGGAGATGGCTTTCTCCGCGAACTTGAGATTTAGAGAGACATAGAAAGAAACAACAAAGCGGATCCACTCACTAAGGCTATTCCTCGAACGCAATAATTCCGCAAGCGAGCTTTGTGGGACTGATTAGTAGAGGAGTTGGGTGTTCGGTATCATACGGGCTGTGAGTATGCGACATCGCAATAATTAGCCTTGGGTGCAAGTGGGAGATTGTTGGAGATAGTGCCCTCAGAGTCAATTATTGGATCACAGGCACGTGATTACAATGATTGGGAGAGGACCTGTCCCAGTAGGACAGTCTTACTCGAGATGATAGTATGCTATCTGGTTTACCTTTATCATCGTGTACTGCTTTAAGTGACCTGACACGTCGCTATTACACGTTGATAGAGCCCCTAGGATTCTTGCTTGACCACCAGCAGTATGAGGGCGATCATATAAGTGGGAGCTGGGGGTCTATAAGCATATCCTTAAAAGGTCCCTAGTCGTGAGAGTTTCGAGACAGGGCATCGATTCTCCATAGTAGACTAGTGTATACAGTCGAGACCCCGACGAGGGGCGGTGGCCGGTCTCACAAGCCACTGGTGTCAGTTGGATCACCTAAGATGTATACAGGTGCTCATTGGGTTATGAGTACACCGGACAGGACTCGCCGGGAACATGCTAGTTGGTCATATACCAGACGTCAGATGGCAGTTTCCTGGTGACATGTGTGCAGGTTAGTTCATCGACCTGGGGATCGTCATTTGTCTCGTGTGAGTTCCCACTGTACTTTGATTACTACCCTACCACGGCTCAAAGGAGTCGTGCAAACAGGTTTTAGTTGGGTACAGTCCCGAGCCATATGGAGGCAGTGAGCGTATCTTCAGGGGTTCGTCTCTCCCGGTATTGGGGGTGAGGTCGTGCTGTTTCTAGGAGAGCCATTACACGAAGCCCTCGGCCGAGGCAAGGAGATTTACTGGTAGGTATTCCAGTAGTATCTCAGGGTGTTCTGGGCTACACTCCGACACGACTTGTACCGCTTTTGGGGGTCTGACTTTTACCAACCCCCTAGGCCCGCCATGCGATGCTCATAGACGAACGGATCGGACTGTACGGATATTGTCACTGACAGGCTCAGTAGGGTGTCAGGCTGAGTTCGCTCACAGACGTCCCTTTTGGTCAATACCTGGTGGCCCGTTATGTATTGGCTTATACCTCTAACGTGCTAGTGGTTAAATCCACAACCAAGGTGTTGATGAGTCTTTAGAGTCCCCCACATTCAGTTACTCAGCTTTCGGGCGAAAGGTTGTAGAGGCCGTATGGAGATATGGCAAGGTCCGATCAGATACGTGCGGTATTGCACCGATCAGGATCGGACAGTTTGTACTATAGGCCGTATGGATATATGGCAGGGTTCGATCAGATACGTGCGGTATTGCACGGATCAGGATCGAACAGATATTACTAGCCGGCTTTGGTTTAAGCCGGATCCTAGTATAGTACAGTGTAGACTTTGTCTCATTGCATTTGTATTTCGGTCGGAATACAAATGCGGGTGTGTATGCACAGTATCGGGGTTTTCCTGTAATTTATTACGGGACCAGTTTTCTGGAGTTGCCAGTTTGCTTTCCGTTTCGGCCAATTTCCTTTGTATCGTTCATTGGCCGAAGATTGGTGGAGGAGGGCTTATTTGCATTGTTGCAAATAAGTATTTGGAAGGGGGTCCTTTGCATATTAGTTTTGTCATGATGGTTGCTCCATTGACCTTGCTTGACTTTCTTTAGTCATCATGCCTTGACTTGTGATGAGATGGTAGGTGATTGAGTGTTGGACTTGGTATGGTGATCATGATTCATTATGATAACCATTTTTCCTTTTGGATTGCATGATGGCTTCCCCCCCCCCCATTATTGACTTTTTGCTACACTCACTCTCATTCCTCTCTCATTCCATCACCTTGCATTGGCCGGCCAAAAATGAAGGAGCTGCCAATTTTTGAGTGGGAAAATTTTTGGTCTCTTGTTGCTTCAAAAATCCCCACAACTCCCTCTCCAAAAGTTCACTTCAATTCCTCCACCAATGGCAAGCTCCACTACCCCAAATGAGACACAAGTATCCACACTATATTCTATAGCGAACCTTGGGCACGTCGAGTAGTCGGCTTCGTGCCCGAGTTGCCTCGGCATTGAGGTGGGAGCCCATAAAAGAAGTAGGCGATGTGGTGCACTTCCGGCGACGAGGAGGAGACGGGACATTCCGCAGGAGATCGGGACGATGACGAGAAGACCGGAGGACTTGGATCGTCGGTATATCTCTATTCCCTTTCTTGTAGTAAGCTAGGACTAATTAATGGTTCGATCCGGGTATTAGTGCGCGGCGGTTTGCCAGTTCAAGAAAAGTTAAAGTTTATCACCGCTTCCGCATTTGGCCGTCGGATTGACGGCCGGGGCGCCGCCGTGCACTTACAGGGACATGGTAGTCCACAACTACATCCTTCAAGGTCCCTAGTCATAGGTATATCGAGACGGGGCATCGATATACCAGAGTAGACTAGCGTATACCTTCTCGACCCATACAGATGGGCGATGGATGATCCCATATCCATTGGTGTTTGACATCAGAGATGATATACGGGTGCTCAGTGGAGACTGGGTACACTGGACGGACTCGCCGAGAACTCCCAGATGGTATTATACCTCACGTCAGATGGCAGTTCTCTGGTGACACTGGTACAGAATAGTCTGTTGACCCGAGATCGTCATAGAGTCTTGTGTGGTTCCCACTGTGCTTTGATTTCCACCTTACCACGTCCAAGAGGGCGTGCAAAACGGTGGTTTTTGGGTACAGTCCCGAATCACATGGAGGCAATGAGCGATAGGAGGGGATTCATCTCTCCCGGTATCGGGGGTTGATGTTGCGCTGTGTTCGATTGGCTATAACAGGAAATCCCTGGCCAGGGTTGCTGAGATTTACTGGTAAGTGTTACCAGTAGTTTCTCGAATTGTTATAGACCTCATATCGACACGACTTATCGAGCTATTGGGGTCTGACGTTTACCATCCCTAGGCGAGATATGCGACATATCAGACGATCAGACCGGACTGTACGGTAAGTGTTACTGGTTGGATTCACAGGAGTGTGAGCGGGCTTGCTCGTCGATCTTCTGATCGCTCAATACCCGGGTGGCCGTTACGTTTAGCAGACCGCTTGCGGCTTGTGGGTGTTTGATATGATCATCACCTGCTGCCGGCGTATTGACGAGTCTTTAGAGTCCTACACAGAGGTTTCCTGGCTCAAGTGAAATGAAATAGGAGCGCATATGAGATATGTGCAGGACCGAGAATAATGCGTGTATGTGATTCCGTATTCCATTCTCGCGATGAATGTATCGAATGGTTGTATGCGATATAACCTAGTTATCGAATCAAGGATTGATTCGGTAAGCCGATACATAAGATGCTAGTCGGTTATATGCGATATGACCGGATCATTAATCAAGTATTGATTTAATGATTTAATGCATAATTATATATTTGATATATTCCTTTGCATTAACTAGTATTGGTTCACTTTAAATGGATTTTCTCGCTCGGATGTGCACATTGTATATTCGATATAGTTTTGTTCACTTGATTGTATCATGTTTGATGATACATGCACAATTGGCTCTATGACGATCTCGGGTCAACAGACTAAGCTGTACCAGTGTCACCAGAGAACTGCCATCTGATGTGAGGTATAATACCATCTGGGAGTTCTCGGCGAGTCCGTTCAGTGTACCCAGTCTCCACTGAGCACCCGTATACCATCTCTGATGTCAAACACCAATGGATATAGGATCATCCATCGCCCATCGCATGGGTCGAGAACATATACGCTTGTCTACTCTGGAATATCGATGCCCCATCTCGATATTCCCTCGACTAGGAACATTGAAGGATGTATTCATGGACTATCCATGCCCCTCTAGTATGATCTGCATCACAGTCCTGGAAGTCGAGTACACATCCTAAGGGCTTTATCAACATGTAACAGAGAGACAGAAAGTATACACGTTAAGATAAAGAGCAACCAGATAGCGTACTATCATGTCGAGCAAGAAAGTCCTACCTATATATGTCCTAGCATCCACTACAATATACATCCGATGTACACTAATGGCCTCTAGGGCATACATATAACTAAAAAGGCGGACATTTAATCCTACCAGATCTGCGGAGTGGCTGAGGTTCGTCTGGGGTTATTGAATCCTGAGGTTCTGTCAAATTTTCAGTTTCATTTTGTGGTCACTGAATTTCTTCCAGTTCTACCGAATTCCCACTTGTTTCTTTTGCAAGAAATTGCCACTCTAAAAAGGTGGCATGGCGAGATACAAACACCTTCTGTTCCTCGGTGTGGTAGAACAGATATCCTGTAGAGTTCTTAGGATATCCCACAAATTTACATAGAACTGAACGTGCCTGAAGATTGTCCAGATTTTGTACTTTTACTTAGGCCGGACAACCCCATATCTTATTACGTTTAAGATACGTCCTTTTACCATTCCATATCTCGAACGGTGTCTTAGGCACAGATTTAGACAGAACATTGTTCAATAGATATGCTGCTGTCAACAGTACATGTCTCCAAAATGAAAGAGGTAACTCGACATTACTCATCATGGAGCAAACCATATCCAGTAGGGTACGATTCCTCCGCTCCGATACATCGTTGTGCTGTGGTGTATAAGGGGGAGTAAGCTGAGAGAGAATACCATTCTCATTTAAGTAATCTAGGAATTCCGTGCTTAAGTACTCCCCTCCCCCGTCAGACTAGAGGATCTTGATACTTATGCCAGTCTGGTTCTCTACTTCGTTTCTAAATTCCTTGAATTTCTCAAAAGCTTCAGATTTGTGTTTCTTCAGATACACATATCTGTAGGGTTGCTAGGCACGCGCACAAGGGTCTACGAGGCATCAACCATGCCCGATTAAAATTTTAGCCGTGCCGAACAATCCGAATACGGATCTTTAAACTAGGGTTTAAGCGAAAACTAACAAGTTAAACTCTTTAACAATAAGTGAGAGGGATTACAACCTTTGTAGATCCGGTCCTTCACTTCATAAGCTCCGTGTTGAAGTCCCTTCGCTGCGACCATCATGCTCCGAACTCTCGAGAGGCTTCACGAAGAGAAAGGTGCAGTTTTGCTTCCGATCTTCGATACAAAGATGATCTACCTTGAAGTTTCGTTAACACAAGCTAACACTCACTAAAATTGAGTGAACACTCTCATCTAAAGGGCAAGGGAAGATGAGGATGATGAAGTAGGACTTTTTCTCTCTTTATTTATATTTTTCTCACAATTATTCATCACTTGGGAAAAAGCTAGTAAGCTTTTTCCATGAAAAGAATGAAGGAAGAAGATGAAGCATGATTGAATCCATTTGTGATGAACAATGATAGACTTTGATAAGGTTAGAAATGCAACCCTGGTTCAAGTAACCATTGTAGAGAATTAACTAGGGTTAGGGTTTAGGGTTGAGTTAAAGATGAGTCATGCAAAAATAACTTTTCCAAAACAAAAAGAAAACCTTCTAGAAACATCTAGAAATGCTTAACCCTAATCAAACCCTAATCATGTTTAAACTCCACTAAACTTGTTGCATTAATAATCATATCATGTTACAATATTATATATCACATATATAATATTTATCGTAACAAAATAAAATAATACAATTAACATATATCGCATATATATCAATGTATTACCCGAGTGAGAAAAAGAATCTTTTAGTGAGCTAATATTAATTAATGCAATTTAATATATCAAATATATTATTATACATTAAATTATCGAATCAACACTTGATCCGACAATCCGGCTATATCGCATATAACCGACTAATATTTATCTGTACCGATTCATCGAATCAACACTTGATCCGATGACCCGGCTGATATCAAATATCGCGAGAATACAATACGATATCACATACCACATTATCCCCGGTCCCGCACATATCACATATGTGCTCCTACTCCGTTTTGCCTGAGCCAAGAAGCCTCTGTGTAGGACTCTAAAGAATCGTCAATACGCCGGCAGTAGGTGATGATCATATCAAACACCCACAAGCTGCAAGCGGTCAGCTAAACGTAACAGCTATCCAGGTATTGAGCGCTCAGAAGACCAACAAGCAAGCCTGTACATTCTCCTGTGAATCCAAACAGTAACACTCCCGTACAGTCCGGTCTCGTCGTCTGATATGTTGCATATCTTGCCTACGGGTGGTAAACGTCAGACCCCAGTAGCTCGATAAGTCGTGTCGATAAGAGGTCTATAACAGTTCGAAAAACTACTGATAACACTTATCAGTAAATCTCAGCAACCCTGGCCCGGGATTTCCGGTTATAGCCAATCGAACACGGCACAACATCTACTCCCTATACCGGGAAAGACGAATCCCTTCCTATCGCTCACTGCCTCCATATGATTCGGGACTGTACCCAAAAGCCACCTTTTTGCACGCCCTCTTAGACGTGGTATGATGGAAATCAAAGCACAGTGGGAATCACACAAGACTCTATGACGATCTCGGGTCAACAGACTACTCTGTACCAGTGTCACCAGAGAACTGCCATCTGACGTGAGGTATAATACCATCTGGGAGTTCTCGGCGAGTCCGTCCAGTGTACCCAGTCTCCACTGAGCACCCGTACACTATCCTTGATGTCAAACACCGATGGATATGGGATCTTCCATCGCCCATCATATGGGTCAAGATGCGTATACGCTAGTCTACACTGGTGCATCGATGCCCTGTTTCGATACACCCTCGACTGGGAACAGTTATAGGATGTACTCGTCGACTACCGTGGCCCCACTGGTATGATCTCATCATAGTCCCAGTAGTCGAGTACATATCCTAAGGGCTTTATCAACCTGTAATATAGAGGCAATCAGAGTACATGTTAAGATAAAGTATAACCAGATAGCATACTATCATGTCGAGCAAGAAAGTCCTCCCTATATATGTCCTAGCATCCACTACAATATACATCGTATGTACAGTAATGGCCTCTAGGGCATACATATAACTAACAATCTCCCACTTGCACTAGGGCCATCTGTTGTGGTATCACATACCCAACAATTAGCTGCGGTTGAAGTATCTCATACTCAACCATCCCATAAAAGTCTCTACTGGGAAAAAGGCCTTTGTGAGTGGATCCGCGCTGTCGTCCTCTGTGTCTACTCTCCTAACCTCGATCTTCCTGGAGATCAACCATCTCCATGATCAAGTGATACTGCATAAGAATTATATCTGGATTTCTGATGGGACGGTAGTTCCTTGGCTAAAGCCACAACTCCATTGTCACACAATGGTAGGAACGAAGTTCATCTCATGAACTTATATCTATCCAGACTGCCTCTTTGGTAGCATCCTTGGTAACGATGTATCTTGCCTTTAATCGTCTAGTAAGTCACGGTATCTAGCTTGGAACTCTTCCAACATACCATCCCTCCACTGAGGGTAAAAACAATGCCTGCGACTGACATTCAGTCGTCCTTATCACCAAGGAACCTTTCCAGTGATTCTCCCCAGGATCGATTGATACCATCTCACTACATCTAGTGAGTATCCTAACATCCAATTACATCTATCTCATAGATAAAAACACAGGATTTAGGAGGTATCACTTTGATCCTATATGGAGAATCCTTGTGATAAGCGGAGATTGACCGAGCGTAGCATAGGAAATTCCTTCCCTATCAAAAGTATGTCATCCACGTACTCTATGAGGATCACCACCATACTCTCTACTACCTTTTTGTACATACAAGGTTCATCTACCATTTTGATGAAGTCAAACTCTTTGACTACCACATCAAAACAGATGTTCCAACTCCGCGATACCTGTTTTATCACATAAAACATCTTGCGCACGTTTCCGCTGCTCCCACTGTCTACGAAGCCCTCTGGCTGTGTACTTATAGACGTTCTCTTCTAAAACATCATTTTAAAAAAGCAGTCATGACACCCAACCACCAAATATCGTAGTCATGGTATGTAGCCGTGGCAAGTAGGATCTAGATGGACTTAAGCATAGGTCTTTAGAAAAGGTTTCATCTTGATCCATACCTGGTCAATGATGCAATCCTTTAACAAGTCTAGCTTTGAAAGTCTCAACTTTTCCATGTACACCAAGTAATCTTCTCAAGATATACTTGCTCCTGATGGGGATTTAACCCTTCAGATAAAGCAACCAAAGTCCATACTTTGTTGGTGTATAAGGATTCCATCTCAGATCGCTAAGCATCCAGCCATTCTTACAGAGTCCCACTCCTGATAGCCAGCTCGAAACTAGTTGGGTCATCATCTCATGATGCATTCCTCGCTCCCACTGTCATAGAGAAACCGAAGTATCTCTCAGGTGGGTGAGGAACCCTACTAGATCGGCGGAGAGGCTGAGGTTCGCTGGAAACTATTGAATCCACATTCAATAGGTATGCAGCTTCTCAAGTGTATAACTCCCAAAAGGAAATAGGAAACTCAGTAGTACTCATCATAGAGCACACCATATCACATAGGGTACTATTGCTCCGCCCCGATATACCGTCGTGCTATGGTGTATACGGAGGAGTAATGCTGAGAGAGAACCTCATTCTCCTTTAGAATTAATCCAGGATTTCCGTGCTCAAGTATTCTCCTCCTTGATCTCATCAAAGGACATAACACTTCAACCTGTATTTTGGTTCTCTACTTCTAACTTATATTCTGTGAATATCTCAAAAGTTTCGGACTTGTGTTTCATCAGGAACATATGTCTGAATCTTGAAAGATCATCAGAGAATGTAATGAAGTAAAAAGAACCGGTCTTGGCATGTGTAGACAGAAGATTTTTCATACATCAGCATGTATCAATCCCAAGAGTTTACCAACTCTTTCTCTGTTTCCAATAAACAGAGCTATGGTCATCTAATCTTTGTGACATGACTGGAAAGTTTCATAAGATGTAAATTTAAACTAATTTAAATATGCATCTTTATGTAACTTCATCCAGTCGGGTCACATTGATATGACCTAGTCTACAATGTCTCAAGAAGGATTCGTTCATTTCTGAACTCTTCCTCTTGTGTGTGTTCTGTATACTAAGAACTGTAGTTTGATTTAGAACGTCAATGCTTTTAGATAACGTACCTGAACCGATCAACTCTTGATATAGGAAATGTTCAAAACATTATCCAACAATATAAAATTATATCATTTCTTTACTAATAAAGAGACTGATATGATTTTGTATATCAGGTTCGGTATCTAATAACATTTGTTCAGAATCAATGTATTTTAGTAATACAGGGTGATAGTGACCAACAGACTTGACTGCAACACTTGCATCGTTTTCTATCTCATGAAACTTATCACCCGTTCTCAGTTCTCTACCTGTCTGTAGCCCATGTAACAAATTACATATGCGGGATCCTGATTCGGTATCAGATACCCAGGACGTAAAGGATACTGAGAAACAGTTCTCTGTAATGAACACACCCGAAGAGGATGCATCATCATGCACTTTCTTCGTTTGGGCGGCACGGGAATTCTGGTAATCCCTAATTTCCTGCTCTGTCTTATAACAATTATAAGTTGGAGCGGGACCAACGTTCCCCAGCTCAGTTTAACAAGCGGGTTCGGTAAATAATCCGTATTATTATCTTGATTAAGGCGTGATATGGTCGCTACCTTGAGAGAGAGAGAAGAAAACACTCAGCGTGCGCTCTTGCAAGATTAGATTGGTTATCTAATATATCTAATCAGGATGTCACCAACTGTTTTAATCCAATCTTCCTTCAAACCCTAAAAGGAAAAACTAGCCGGGATTAATTACACGCTACAAGTTCGCCAATCATTCAGCCAGGCCAGTGTCGGTACTTTGAGGGAGGTCCCCCGTGCTTTCGCATGAACCTAATTAATGTAAACCTCGTTTTCCCAGAGGCGTAACCCCGTTGACACCTTTCTAGACACCTACTTGATCGGCTAATTGTAATGTGTAAAACTCTCCCAGGAGTAACTCTTACTCGCAGCGGGTATCGGGATCCAACTATCTCATAGAAGGTATGCAATCTTATTGCAAATTTCAACACTTGAAATTCCCAATAATATGTTACCCCTAGCACTTATGACCTTAACTAAGGTCAACATATCATAAGCACTAGTCAAGTTCTACCCGTCATTTCATGATTAATCAGACCCACCCTATATGACCCTCAACTATGGTCGACATAATCACATGAATGTCCTAACTAATCACATCATATGCAGTGTAGGAAGACATCACTTAGCTACCGTACACTACGCCTCAACTAAAGTCGACATACGCATCACGAATACTAAGTACTCTACTTCCTAAAATGACGGAGGGCTACGACGGGTTTTTTAGAAAACCCTTTGCGTAATGAACTTGATATCGTTGTAGAATCAAATGATTTTAAAATGGAGTGTTTTTGAGGCTTTTCTAGTTTTGCTAAAGGGGCCACTCCCGGTGAAGGGATCGTCGGCCCTTTCCTCGTCGAATGAGGTGCGGGATATATCATATATATCACTGTGCAAAGAAGAAACTATAGAAGCAATCAAAAGACAATCCGAGAGTTGTAGCATCTGTCAGTTATTGCTAAAGGAGTCACTCCCGGTGAAAAGATCTCGGTCCTTTCCTTATCGAATAAGGTGCAGGATGTTCTACAAGGAACACCGCGATGCAAAGCAAGAACTGTAGCTACCTGTTTTTTTGAAAATTCGATTCCACAACATCTTAGGTTTCTTTCATTTCATTAATCATATTAATGATGTCCCATTTTATTATACTTCACAAGCATCAGATATGAAATGAAATCAACAATATAATATATATATCTCATATAATATAAATATTCGTCTCAGGCAGTAATATGATCTCATCACAGAACATTGCAGCAGAAGAACATATATGAAATATTGGATATATTAGGACGTCCGTGTTTCCAATACGAGCCTGTATAAAACACGGATTCCACGGTCGCGATGAATAGCCAAACCCACATCCCTAGACCCCTACGAGAGCGGCAAGTAACACTGCCAATTCTAGGGTTAGGAGACCCTGTCTCGACTCCTTGAGATGGCCTCCCACTGGACCCTAGAACCCGGTTACTTGTGCTCCCCGCCTTGGGTCTACCTAATGCGGAAAAGTAAATAATATACAACGGTGACATCATCCTCAGCCCGGAAGTGCCCCAATAAAAGAATATTACATACAAATGAATTTTACATGAATGAAAATGAAAAACTCTCATCTCACATAAAACCCCCGGCTATTCAGACACGACGATCCAATATAACATATCACAGCAACACATAATATCTCATATCATCAACGTAAGTAAGTATGCATACACCGATCGTCGTTGATTTATAGCAACGAAAATCGGCAATACAACTACATACTACACTTACGGTCACAGAAAAGAAAATGTAAAACTACAACAGTTGGAATCCGCAACCTCTTTAGACATCGCATGCCTAACCAAATGAATTCTTTAGACATCGCATGCCTAACAATTATAAACCCCGCATTTTAGTCTCATTATCGAAAACTCTTTTCAATATCAAGTCGGGCAATTCAACAAGATTCCCGATATCCTGATCGAATGCTCGTCGCAAACTTTAGTAGACGGCCGCACCCTCGACGCCGTCGACGAAGTGCACCAAGGCGGAACACCGCTACCGCGAGCACCCAAACGGATGCTTTCGGCGACGGGGTTCTCCTACAGTCACTTGGTCGGGGCTAAGGGGTGTAGCTGTCTATTAAGTTTATCCGGCGAGTATCCGCGTACGCTACCGATCAAGTGAGACTAAACTGCTATGTTTTTAATATTCAAATCAGTTATCTCATAACTATGTGTGGATTCCAAATATTGTATCCCATTCCGGATAAATAGAAAATGTTAAACTTTCCGATCGAACATTCAAACACCCAAGATTTCCCCAATGTATGTCAACACTTGAAATTAGTTTTAAAACATCCATCACATGCCACAGTACCAACGGTCCAGCCGTAGAAGGGTCAAGCCAACGCCTCACATGTGGCACGCCGTACTGCCCCAAACCCTAAGGTTCAAAAGGCAGTTCAAGACGGTCTCATAATCGAGTTAAGGTTTGTTGTCTTCTAGAGGGTCCACCGCGTTACTTGCCTGACTTAGGACGTTCTTAAACATGAGGAAAAATCCAACTTTTGAAAAAATTTCCGACAGGGGAAAAAGTGAGTTATCGATATCCGCCTGAACTTTTTAACAGTTTCTAAAATTGTCCGGACAAAATAAACAAAGTTAAATTATCCGATCGAATCAACGATTCCCCAATACAACCCTTGAAAACTCAACACTTGAGTGGAATTAAAATATTCACAGAAAAAATTAACAAGAAAGGACCTAAGAATAATTACAAGAAATTCCAGGGACTAACTCGAAATTTTGGCCGCGGAACCGCCGCAAAACCCATGGTTTCGCCGCTGTTCCGCCGCCATTTAGTCGACTTAGGGGACCGTACTTCACAGTAATTCTTAGTTTTTCCTGCTTGTTTTTCTGAGCATTTTTAATTCAGAAAAAATCAACTTTTTGAAAAATGTACAGAGAGGGTTCCGTGTCGGGGTTTCGGCGTTCGATCGGACTTTAAACTTCGTCTAAACTATGCCTAAAGCTCTTGCTTGGCTCTGATACCACTGTAGTGTTGCTAGGCACGCGCACAAGGGTCTACGAGGCATCAACCATGCCCGATTAAAATTTTAACCGTGCCGAACAATCCGAATACGGATCTTTAAACTAGGGTTTAGGCGAAAACTAACAAGTTAAACTCTTTAACAATAAGTGAGAGGGTTTACAACCTTTGTAGATCCGGTCCTTCACTTCATAAGCTCCGTGTTGAAGTCCCTTCGCTGCGATCATCATGCTTCGAACTCTCGAGAGGCTTCATGAAGAGAAAGGTGCAGTTTTGCTTCCGATCTTCGATACATAGATGATCTACCTTGAAGTTTCGTTAACACAAGCTAACACTCACTAAAATTGAGTGAACACTCTCATCTAATGGGCAAGGGAAGATGAGGATGATGAAGTAGGATTTTTGCTCTCTTTATTTATATTTTTTCTCACAATTATTCATCACTTTGGAAAAAGCTAGTAAGCTTTTTCCATGAAAAGAATGAAGGAAGAAGATGAAGCATGATTGAATCCATTTGTGATGAACAATGATAGACTTTGATAAGGTTAGAAATGCAACCATGGTTCAAGTAACCATTGTAGAGAATTAACTAGGGTTAGGTTTTAGGGTTGAGTTAAAGATGAGTCATGCAAAAATAACTTTTCCAAAACAAAAAGAAAACCTTCTAGAAACATCTAGAAATGCTTAACCCTAATCAAACCCTAACCATGTTTAAATTCCACTAAACTTGTTGCATTAATAATCATATCATGTTACAATATTATATATCACATATATAATATTTATCGTAACAAAATAAAATAATACAATTAAAATATATTGCATATATATCAATGTATTACCCGAGTGAGAAAGAGAATCTTTTAGTGAGCTAATATTAATTAATGCAATTTAATATATCAAATATATTATTATTATACATTAAATTATCGAATCAACACTTGATCCGACAATCCGGCTATATCGCATATAACCGACTAATATTTATCTGTACCGATTCATCGAATCAACACTTGATCCGATGACCCGGCTGATATCAATTATCGCGAGAATACAATACGATATCACATACCGCATTATCCTCTGTCCCGCACATATCACATATGTGCTCCTACTCCGTTTTGCCTGAGCGAAGAAGCCTCTGTGTAGGACTCTAAAGAATCGTCAATACGCCGGCAGTAGGTGATGATCATATCAAACACCCACAAGCTGCAAGCGGTCAGCTAAACGTAACAGCTATCCAGGTATTGAGCGCTCAGAAGACCAACAAGCAAGCATGTACATTCTCCTGTGAATCCAAACAGTAACACACCCGTACAGTCCAGTCTCGTCGTCTGATATGTTGCATATCTTGCCTGCGGGTGGTAAACGTCATACCCCAGTAGCTCGATAAGTCGTGTCGATAAGAGGTCTATAACAGTTCGAGAAACTACTGATAAAACTTATCAGTAAATCTCAGCAACCCTGGCCAGGTATTTCCGGTTATAGCCAATCGAACACAGCACAACATCTACTCCCTATACCGGGAGAGACGAATCCCCTCCTATCGCTCACTGCCTCCATGTGATTCGGGACTGTACCCAAAAGCCACCTTTTTGCACGCCCTCTTAGACATGGTATGATGGAAATCAAAGCACAGTGGGAATAACACAAGACTCTATGACGATCTCGGGTCAACAGACTACTCTGTACCAGTGTCACCGGAGAACTGCCATCTGACGTGAGGTATAATACCATCTGGGAGTTCTCGGCGAGTCCGTCCAGTGTACCCAGTCTCCACTGAGCACCCGTACACCATCCTTGATGTCAAACACCGATGGATATGGGATCTTCCATCGCCCATCATATGGGTCAAGATGCGTATACGCTAGTCTACACTGGTGCATCGATGCCCTGTTTCGATACACCCTCGACTAGGAACAGTTATAGGATGTACTCGTCGACTACCGTGGCCCCACTAGTATGATCTCATCATAGTCCCAGTAGTCGAGTACATATCCTAAGGGCTTTATCAACATGTAATATAGAGACAATCAGAGTACATGTTAAGATAAATTATAACCAGATAGCATACTATCATGTCGAGCAAGAAAGTCCTCCCTATATATGTCCTAGCATCCACTACAATATACATCGTATGTACAGTAATGGCCTCTAGGGCATACATATAACTAACAATATCCGAACTTAGAGAGATTGTCAATGAATATGATGAAGTACGAGAACCCACCCCTTGCATATATAGACATCGGACCACATACATCACTATGTACGAGTCTCAAGAGCTCTGTTGCTCTTTCTCCATGTCCGGTGAACGGAGATTTGGTCATCTTCCCTTTGAGACAAGACTGACGGGTTTCATAAGATGAAAGCTCGAACACATCCAAGAGTCCATCTTTATGCAACTTATTTAGTCTTTTCTCTCCGATATGACCAAGTCTACAATGCCACAAGTAGGATTCATTCGTATCTGAAACTTTCTCTTGCGTGTGTTATGTACATTGAGAACTGTATTCTGATTTAGAATGTAGATACCATTACACAGTGTACCTTCTGCAACCAGTACCTTATGAAGGTAGATGTTCATGATATTTCTATCAAGAACGAAGTTATATCCATCTTTATCGAGTAAACAAACCGATATGATGTTGCAAACTATGGAAGGTACATAGTAGCAATCGTTCAAAATCATAGTCTTACCATTTGGCAATACTAGGTGATATTCACCGACGGCTGCCGCATTAACTTGTGCTCCGTTCGCTACTCTGAGCAACATATCACCTGGTGCAACTTTCCTACTTTTTCTCAGTCTCTGCAATAAATTACAGATATGAGATCCTGATCCGGTATCAAGTACCCAGGAGGTAGGACTGACTGTAAAATAGTTCTCAATTACAAGAACACCTGAAGTAGATGCAAACCCATGGTTCTTCTTCAACTGGGTATCCTGGAAATCCATACAATCCCCTTTCCCTTGCTCATACTTATGACTGTTGTCACAAGTTAGAGCCGAACCAACGTTCACCAGCCCTGAATCAGAATTCGGATCGGTCAAGCGATACATTTTATTATCTTGATTAAGGCGTGAAATGGTTGCCACCTGGAGAGAGAGAAAAGAAACACTCAGCGTGCGCTCTTGCAAGATTAGATTGGTTTATTAGTTTATATAACCAGGATGGCTCCCACTGTTTCCTCAAATTCTTTTCTTAAAACCTTTTAAAAGAAGAACTAGTCAGGATTTAATTCACGTCACAATACTTGCTTTACCATTCAGCCAGGCTAGTGTCGGTACTTCGAGGGAGGTTTTCCAATGCTTTCGCGAAGTTCCTTAATTTAAGAACCTCTTTTCCCTTGGGGCGTAGCCACGTTAACACCTTTATAGACACCTATTAGGTTTATAGCATTGATTGTTAAGTGAAATAATCTCCCGAGAGTAATCCAACTCATCAGTGGGATCGGGATCCAACTATCATTGTGTGATGACCTAGATGGAATCCACTCTAGTCACCACACTCCAGAAGGTATGCTAAATCTGCAAGTTTCAGTTTCTTTAGAAACTCCCGATGTGGTTTTTGCCCCTAGGACCCAAGTGACCTTGACTGAGCCAACATATCAAAAGATCTTAGTCAAGTTCAACCCGTCATTATCTTGACTGCATTAGACCCATCCGTACGAGTCTTTGACTGAGCCAAAATGACCGCACGACTGTCCTAACCAATCACTTTGTATTCTATGGAAAAATATTACATAGCTACCGTACACTACGCCTCGGCTGAGCACGAAATACGTAGCATGAATACTAAGCAATATCAATCCGAAACGACGGAGGGCTACGACTGGGTTTTGGCGAAAACCCGTTAACGTAATGAACTTGATATCGTTGAAGGAACGTGATACACTTTTTGAAACTATAGTGGCGAAAACTTTTGCTAAAGGGGTCACTCCCTGTGAAGGGATCTCGGCTCTTTCCTCGTCGAGTGAGGTGCTGGGCATTCATAAGATGAATACCTCGATGCAAAGCAAGAATAATCGACTATAGTGAAGTTATCACCCTGACACAAACTTTTGTCCAAGGGGTCACTCCCGATGAGGGGATCTCGGCCCTTGCCTCGTCGAATGAGGTGCTGGGCATTCATAACCGAATACCTCGATGCAAAACAAAAGTGAACGTCCTTGCAATAACAGCTTTTTGAAAAATTGTTCCAACAACGTCTTTTAGGTTTATTTTCTTGCATTAGTTCTTTTAATGCGTCCTATCATTTAATCCTACCATTGCAGAAAACAACCAAAATATGACGTACGCTTATGCCATTCGCATTCGCCATGGGGCCCGTCATCACCCGTTAGGTTACTTAACTAACGACAGAGCGGGGGCTGGGCTAGTGCGGCTGAAAAACATAAGCAACGCCTAAATAGTTATCATATATAGATATATAGCAATGATAGCCAATCCAGATCACATATGAACACTTTGGATATACTAGGAACCCGCGATTCGTTCGAGCCTGCAACGAAAAGAGGATTACACGGTCGCGATGAATAGCCAATACCCCACCCTAGACCACTACGGGTGCGGCAAACTACCCGCCAAGTACCCGAAGCGAAGCAACCTCCCTCAACGACGTGAGTAGGCCACTCAGCACTTCGAGATACCTGGTAGTTTGTGCACCCCACCTTGGGTCCATCCTAGGAGCAAAAATAGTAAAAAAAATTATACAATGGCGGCTACAACCTCATCCCGGATGTGCGGCCAAAAAAAAATAATATTACATCAATTTATAAATTTTTACAATGAATGAAAGAAAAAGAAACTCTCATCTCACATCCACCCCGGCTATTCATCTGCGACAATCCAACGAGTTCATATACACAAACCATCAACATTATAGAACACAGATATGTATAACCCCCACTAATCGACGTATAGTGATTAGCGGACGTTCAATACATATATCACCAAACAGAAAATATCCATTAGCTAAAGTTTACGGAATATCAATCAAAAATACGAATTTGTAACCACCCCACAAAATCAATTTGTTCTCTGGAAAATCTGGGTAGAAACAACATGTACTAAAAATCTCAAAACAACAAGGTAAGAACACTGCAACAAAACGGAGTCGGGGCCGAGTCAACTCGGCCGTGGATCCGCGGCCAAACACATGGTTTGGCCGCGGTTCCGCGGTGAGTTGGCCGAGTCAGCGGCACATTTTTGCTGGGTGTTCTATAAAACCCTGAGACGATTTTTCATTTATGTCAAATAATTTTTTGAACAGTATAAAAAATCGACAGAAAATGGGTTTTTTCCGAACGTGTTTTGCGACTTTTTTCCGATCGATATTCTTAACACTTCGCTAAGTTGCTAGTTTATGTTTAGCTAGGCTCTAATACCACAGTTAGGTCCATGTTACATCTCCCGGTACTTTCGGGGTTGCGGAAACGGTAAAACAAAATTTTTTCTAAACTTGGTAACATGGACCGTAAAAGCCGGATCTTTGCTAAACTAGAAACTAACAAACTACAAGAGGTGTTAACTACTATGCCGTAGAAATTATACCTCATGATACCGGTCCTTCAGGTCTTCATTCCGCTGTCCCACTCGTCGATCCATGCTCCAAGGGTCGATCCGGAATTTGGTCAACTCCATGGCTTTCTTGAGTCGAAGACGATTCACCTGAGAGATGTACACCGGGCTCCACCTCGAGCCGAGGCAACTAGGACAACGAGATTGCTAGTCAAGAAGTCCTAAGTTGTGTAGAGAAGATAGATGGAAGTGTTTGTCAAGTAGGATCCTTTTTCTCTCAACACATGAGATCAAAGGAAGAATCAAGAGGAGGAAGAAGGAGGAGCAACCATGGAGCTCTTTCTCATTTCTTTTTTAGGAGAGAGAATGAGAATGAGAAAATGAATTATCAACCAAATGAAAAAGCTAACCATGGTTGCAATAATACCCAAAATCATCATTACTAATCCTATCA
This sequence comes from Agapanthus africanus, assembly GCA_030015575.1. Taxonomy (NCBI): domain Eukaryota; kingdom Viridiplantae; phylum Streptophyta; class Magnoliopsida; order Asparagales; family Amaryllidaceae; genus Agapanthus; species Agapanthus africanus. Next base: position 290,127,965 of record JASDDO010000029.1, read on the forward strand.
TGATAAAGTTGATGGCTACATTTAAATGACCATTTTCATAATCAAAACGAAAAAGAAAATCAAAGAAGAGTATAGACCTCTCATGAAGGTCAATGGTCAACTCCGGTCAACGGATCAACAAAGTCAAGAGAGGTCATGGTGGTCAAATGGTCAATGCAATTAGCCATCACAAAATTATCACTAAAAGGATTAGTAAACAATGTCTCCAGCTCATAATGGTTTTGACCGAACGAACTGCTAAAACCCTAATGAGCCTGCCATATAACGGTTTTGGCCGAACCACCTGCCAAAACCCTAATGAGGCTGCCACATAACGGTTTTGGCCGAACCACCTACCAAAACCCTAATGATGCACCTCCTCCTTCATCGTTCCTCAAAACTGTGCATACACACCCGCATCCGCATTCCGTAGAATGCGGATGCACAAAAGACAAAACAAATCCATCCGTGCAATACTAGGATCTGGCTTAAACCAAAGCCCACTAGTATTGCCTGCCCGAACACCACACGCACACAAGTGTACGTAAGTGATCGCAGCCCTGCCGTAAAACCGTACGGCCTCTACACATTTCGCTCAGCGCAGGGAAACTCTCTGTGTGGGACTCTAAAGACTCGACACTACGCTGGCAGTGGGTTTAACCACAGACCGGATGCGGCACTAGCTGTACGTAATAGTCCCTAGGTAGATGTCGATAATAGGCCGATGAGGTAAACCCATCCAAACTCCTACTGAGACTGTATGTGACAATCTCCGTACAGTCCGGTCTGTTCGTCTGATATATCGCATGGCGGGCCTACGGGGGCGGTAAACGTCAGTCCCCTAAGAGCTGTAAAAGTCGTGTCGGGGTGAAGCCCAGAACACCCTGAGATAACACTGGAAACCTACCAGTATATCTCGCTTACCCTGGCCAGGGACTACTCGTGTAATGGCTCTCCTAGACACAGCGGGATGTCAACCCCCAATACCGAGAGAGACGAATCCCGTCTAACCGTCACTGCTTCCAAGTGCTTCGGGACTGCACCCAACTACTACCTGCTTGCATGACTCAGTAGAGCCGTGTTAGGGTAGTAATCAAAGAACAGTGGGAACACACTCGAGGCCAAGTGACAGTGTCAAATCAGCGGACTAAGCTGTACTCATGTCACCTGGGAACTGATAACTGACGATAGGTATAATACCAACCATCAGTTCCCGACGAGTCCTGTCCAGTGTACTCGTAACCTAACGAGCACCTGCATACTATCTCAAGTACGACGTACTGACGGCTGTGGGACAGACCGTCTCCCGTGTTGGGATGAGAAGCGCAAACGCTAGTCTACTCCGGAGTATCGATGCCCTATCTCGATAATCCTTCGACTAGGGACGTGTATAAGGATGTGCTTGTGGATTACCCAGCCCCCACGAGTGTGATCGCCATCACAATGCCGGTAATCAAGCAAAGATCTTAAGGGCTCTACTAATGCGTATAGGTGATATAATAAAGAAACACATGTACACATTAAAGAAGAGACAAACCAAGTAGCATACTATTATATCGAGCAAGATTGTCTATACAACTGTGAATATCCCAAGCTTCCATCAAATAATATACATACTAGTATGATACAGTAATGGCCTCTAGGGCATATACACTAATAAGTGATACCTCCTAAATCCTGGATTGTGGATCTATAAGATAGATCTAATTGGATGTTAGGATACTCACTAGTTGTAGTAAGATGGTATCAATCGATCCTGGAGAGAATCACTGCAAAATTACCAGGGTGATAAGGACGACTGAATGTCAGTCGCAGGTATTGTCTTCACCCTCAGTGGAGGGACGGTATGTTGGAAGAGTTCCAAGCTAGATACCGTGACATACTTGACGATTAAAGGCCAGATACATCGTTACCTAAGATGCTACAAAAGAGGCAGTCTGGATACATATAAGTTCATGAGATGAACTTCGTTCCAACCGTTTTGTGACAATGGAGTTGTGGCTTTTGCCAAGGAACCCCCTGTCCCATTAGAAATCCAGATATAATTCTTAAGCAGTATCACCTGATCATGGAGATGGTTGATCTCGAGGGAGATCGAGGTTAGGAGAGTAGACATAGAGGACAACAGCGCGGATCGACTCACAAAGGCCTTTTTCCCAATAGAGACTTTTATGGGATGGTTGAGTATGAGATACTTCAACCACAGCTAATTGTTGGGTATGTGATACCACAAAAAATCGCCCTAGTGCAAGTGGGAGATTGTTAGTTATATGTATGCCTTAGAGGCCATTACTGTATATACAATGTATATGTTAGTTGTATGTATGCCCTAGAGGCCAGTATTGTACAGATGATGTATATTATATTGGATGCTTGGACATATATAGAGATGACTTTCTTGCTCGATATGATAGTATGCTATCTGGTTACTCTTTATCTTAACATGTACACTAGTCTCTTTATACTGTCTTATAGTTACATGTTGGTAAAGCCCTTAGGATATGTACTTGACTACCTGGACTGTGATGCAGATCATACTAGTGGGGACACGGTAGTCCATAAGTACATCCTTCATGGTCCCTAGTAGTGGGTGTATCGAGACGGGGCATCGATATACCAGTGTAGACTAGTGTATACGCTTCTCGACCCATGAGATGGGCGATGGATGATCCCATATCCATTGGTGTTTGACATCAGAGATGGTGTACGGGTGCTCAGTGGAGACTGGGTACACTGGACGGACTCGCCGAGAACTCCCAGATGGTATTATACCTCACGTCAGATGGCAGTTCTCAGGTGACACTTGTACAGGTTAGTCTGTAGACCCGAGATCGTCATAGAGTCTTGTGTGATTCCCACTGTGCTTTGATCTCCACCTTACCACGTCCATGAGGGCGTGCAAAACGGTGGTCTTTGGGTATAGTCCCGAGTCACATGGAGGCAATGAGCGATAGGAGGGGTTTCGTCTCTCCCGGTATTGGGGGTTGATGTTGCGCTGTGCTCGATTGGCCGTAACACGGAAGTCCCTGGCCAGGGCTGATCAGAGATTTGCTGGTAAGTGTTACCAGTAGTTTCTCGACCCGTTATGAGCCTCACATCGGCACGACTTATCGGTTATTAGGGTCTGACGTGTACCACCCCTAGACTTGATATGCGACATATCAGACGAATAGACCGGACTGTACGGTAAGTGTTACTGGTTGGATTCACAGGAGTGTGAGCGGGCTAGCTTGTCGATCTTCTTATCGCTCGATACCCGGATGGCCGTTACGTTTAGTAGACCGCTTGCGGCTTGTGGGTGCTTGATATGATCATCATCTGCTACCGGCGTATTGACGAGTCTTTAGAGTCCTACACAGAGGTTTCCTGGTTCAAGCGAAATGAAATAGGAGCGCATATGAGATATGTGCAGGACCGAGAATAATGCGTGTATGTGATACCGCATTTCATTCTCGCGATATATGTTTCGATTGGTTATATTCGATATGACCTAGTTATCGAATCATTGATTCGATAAATCGATACATTGAATACTAGTCGGTTATGTACGACATGACCGGATCATTGAATCAAATGTTGATTTAATGATTTAATGTGTAATTATATATTTGATATATTACTTTGCATTAGCTAGTATAGGTTCACTTTAAATGGATTTTCTCACTTGATGTGCAAGTTGTATATGTGATATACTTTTGTACACATGTTTGTATCATGTTTGATGATACTTGATTTCATGGTTAATTGTAAAGAATTAAACCATGGTTAAGTGTTGATTAGGGTTTGCAAATTCATTTATCTATTTATTTATTTATTTGAAATGGATTAAGATAAGAATGGTGGCTTTATTTGTTTTATGTTGAAGCTTCATAAAGCTTTGACCTTAGTGACCATTCTTGTCTTCATGCTTAACCCTAACTCATCCAAGTAACCATGGTCCATTCTCTACACTCAACTAAGGTTAGATTATGATAAGTATTGATTTCTTTTTTAATTTATCATAACACTTATCATAAACTAGCTTCATCTTCTCCTTCTTCTTCAAGAGAGAAAACTAGATGCCATCAATGGCAACTTGAGAAAAAGTGAGTGAAATCCAAATCTAAAGTGAACCCACCTCCTATTTCTTCACCCTCTACCTCTTGCCAAGTTGTTTTAGGTGTTTTCTTCACAAGTTTCACAACTTGGTGAAGTTGGAGCTTGAACTTGCGCAACCTCGACGTAGATCGTCTTTGACACGAAGCCGACGACCTATTCCGCTCGTTTTCCCGATGAAGCCGACGAATGAGTCTAGGATTCGAAAAGGACAGCGAGAGGATGACTACGTGGAGCTAAGGAAGTGGATATCCAGATCTACAAAGGTTGTAGCATCTAACTTTTAGTTAAAGTGTTAACTAGTTTATAGTTTCGCCTAGAAATCTAGCCGACGATCCGTATTAGGGTTTCTCGGCACCCATAAAATTTTAAATTGGCATGTTCGATGCCTTGTGAGATCTCTATAGTGTGCCTAGGAACCCTATAGTATATTGTAATGGATGCTTGGACGTATATAGGGAGGACTTTCTTGCTCTACATGATAGTATGCGATCTGGTTGTACTTTATCTTAACATGTACTCTGATTGTCTCTATGTTACATGTTGATAAAGCCCTTAGGATATGTACTCGACTACGGGGACTATGATGAGATCATACTAGTGGGGCCACGATAGTCGACGAGTACATCCTATAACTGCTCCTAGTCGAGAGTGTATCGAGACAGGGCATCGATGCACCATAATAGACTAGCGTATACGCATCTTAACCCATATGATGGGCAATGGATGATCCTATATCCATCGGTGTTTTACATCAAGGATGGTGTATGGGTGCTCAGTAGAGACTGGGTACACTGAACGGACTCGCCGAGAACTCTCAGATGGTATTATACCTCACCTCAGATGGCAGTTCTCTGGTGACACTGGTACAGAGTAGTCTGTTGACCCGAGATCGTCAAAAAGTCTTGTGAGATTCCCACTGTGCTTTGATTTCCATCATACCACTTCCAAGAGGGCGTGCAAAATGGTGACTTTTGGGTACAGTCCCGAATCACATGGAGGCAATGAGCGATAGGAGGGGATTCGTCTCTACCGGTATAGGGAGTTGATGTTGCGCTGTGTTCGATTGGCTATAACTAGAAATCCCTGGCCAGGGTTGCTGAAATTTACTGGTAAGTGTTATCAGTAGGTTCTCGAACTATTATAGACCTCATATCGACACGACTTATCGAGCTACTGGGGTCTGATGTTTACCACCCCTAGGCGAAATATGCGACATATTAGACGACGAGACCGGACTGTACGGGAGTGTTACTGATTGGATTCGCTGAAGAATGTACAGGCGTGCTTATTAATCTTCTGATCGCTCAATGCCAGGGTGGCTGTTACGTTTAGCTGACCGCTTGCAGCTTGTGCGTGTTTGATATGATGATCACCTACTGCGGGCGTATTGACGATTCTTTAGACTCCTACACGGAGGTTTCTTGACTCAAGCAAAACGGAGTAGGGGCTCATATGTGATATGTGCAGGACCGAGGATAATGCGATATGAGATACCGTATTATATTCTCGCGATATTTGATATCAACCGGGTCATCGGATCAAGTGTTGATCCGATGAATCGGTACATGATATATTAGTCGGTTATATGAGATATAGCCGGATTGTCGAATCAAGTGTTGATTCGATGATTTAATGTATAATTAAATATGATATATTAAATTACATTAACTAATATATGGTCACTAAAAGATTCTTTATCTCACTCGGGTAATACATTGATATATATGCGATATATGTTAATTGTATTATTTTATTTTGTTACAATAAATATTGTATATGTGATATATAATATTTTAACATGATATGATTATAAATGCAACATGTTTAGTGGAGATTAAACAAGGTTAGGGTTTGAATTGGGTTAGTTCTTTCACAAACATTCTAGAAGGTTTTCTTTTGTCAGGAGCTAAGATATTATGTTGATATTTTTGGTCACTCATTGTTAACCCAACCCAAACCCAAAACCTTGGTTGAGTCTCTACATGGGTTTGCTTATATTATTAGCAACCATGGTTGCATAAGTAATGATTATTATATTTTCATTATTCATCACAAAAGGATTCTTCAACTTCTTCCTTGAGTTCTTCATGGAAATGCTTTCTAGCTTTTTCAAAGTTGATGAAAATGAGTGAGAAATAGAAAACAAATGAGAGCTAAAATCTTACTTCATCATCCTCATCTACCCTTGCTAATTAGATGAGGGTGTTCACTTCATTTAGTGAGTGAGAGCTTGTGTTAAAAAAAGTTTAAGGTAGATCATCTTAGTTATCGAAGATTGGAAGCAGGTTTACATCTTTCTCTTCGTGGAGCCTCTCTAGAGTCCGGATGCACGATGATCGCAGCGAAGGGACCTCAACACGGAGCTTAAAAAGTGAAGGATCGGATCTACAAAGGTTGTAATCCCTCTCACTTAGTGTTAAAGTGTTTAACATGCTTGTTTTCTCCTAATCTCTAGTTTAAGATCTTGTTTAAGGGTTGTTCGGCACGTCTAAATTTTAAATCGGGCATGGTTGATACCTCTTAGACCCTTGTGAGAGTGCCTAGCATCCCTACAGCGACAACAGAAGGCCCTAGTGCATGTGGGAGATTGTTAGTTATATGTATGCCCTAGAGGCCATCACTGTACGTACGATGTATATTGTAGTGGATGCTTGGACATATATAGGTAGGACTTTTTTGCTTGACATGATAGTATGCTATCTGGTTGCTCTTTAGCTTAATATGTACCATAATTGTCTCTATGTTACATGTTGATAAAGCCCTTAGGATGAGTACTTGACTACCGGGACTATGATGCAGATCATACTAGTGGGGACATTGTAGTCGCTAAGTACATCCTTCAAATGTTCCTTGTCGTAAGTGTATCGAGACTGGGCATCGATATACCAGAGTAGACTAGCGTATGTGCTTCTTGACCCATATGATGGGCGATGGATGATCCCATATCCATTGGTGTTTGACATCAGAGAAGGTATACGGGTGCTCAGTGGAGACATGGTACACTGGACGGACTCGCCGAGAACTCCTAGATAGTATTATACCTCACGTCAGATGGCAGTTCTCTGGTGACACTGGTATAGGTTAGTCTGTAGACCCGAGATCGTCATAGAGTCTTGTGTGATTCCCACTGTGCTTTGATTTCCATCATGCCACGTCCAAGAGGGTATGCAAAACGGTGGCTTTTGGGTACAGTCTCGAATCACATGGAGGCAATGAGTGATAGGAGGGGTTTTGTCTCTCCCGGTATAAGGAGATGATGTTGCACTGTGTTCGATTGGCTATAACTGGAAATCCATGGTTAGGGTTGCTGAGATTTACTGGTAAGTGTTATCAGTAGTTTGTCAAATTGTTATGGACCTCATATCGACAAGACTTATCGAGCTACTGGGGTCTGACGTTTACCACCCCTAGGTGAGATATGCGATATATCAGACGAAGAGAACAAACTGTACGAGAGTGTTACTGATTGGATTCGCAGGAGAATGTACATGCTTGCCTATTGATCTTCTGATCGTTCAATACCTGAGTGGCTGTTACATTTAGCTGACCGCTTGCAGCTTGTGGGTGTTTGATATGATCATCACCTACTGCCGGCATATTGACAATTCTTTTGAGTCCTACACAGAGGTTTCCTAGCTCAGGAAAAACGGGAGTAGGAGAACATATGTGATATGTGCGGAACCGAGAACAATACGTGTATGTGATACCGTATTAGATTCTCACGATATGTGATATCGGCCGGGTATATGTGATATAGCAGGGCCATCGGATCAAGTGTTGATTCGATGTGTTACTTATGTATATGCCCTAGAGGCCATTGTTGTACATATGATGTATATTATGATGGATGCTTAGATATATACAGAGAGGACTTTCTTGCTCGTCATGATAGTATGCTATTTGGTTTCACTTTATCTTAACTTGTTGACTTATATTGGTTTACTGTCTTTCTCTCACATGTTGATAAAGTCCTTAGGATCTGTACTCGACTACTGGGACTATGATGAGATCATACTAGTGGGGCCACGGTAGTCGATGAGTACATCCTATAACTATTCCTAGTCGAGGGTATATCGAGACAGGGCATCGATACACCAGAGTAGACTAGCGTATACGCATCTTGACCCATATGATGGGCGATGGATGATCCCATATCCATCGGTGTTTGACATCAAAGATGGTGTACGGGTGCTCAGTGGAGACTGGGTACACTGGACGGACTCACCGAGAACTCCCAGATGGTGTTATACCACACGTCAGATGACGGTTCTCCGGTGACACTGGTACAGGGTAGTCTGTAGACCCGAGATCGTCATAGTGTCTTGTGTGATTCCCACTGTGCTTTGATTTCCACCTTACCACGTCCAAGAGGGCATGCAAAACGGTGGCTTTTGGGTACAGTCCCGAATCACATGGAGGCAATGAGCGATAGGAGGGGATTCGTCTCTCCCGGTATAGGGAGTTGATGTTGTGCTGTGTTCGATTGGCTATAACTGGAAGTCCCTGGCCAGGGTTGATATAGAGATTTACTGGTAAGTGTTACTAGTAGTTTCTCGACCCGTTATGAGCCACACATCGGCATGACTTATCGGTTACTAGGGTCTGACGTTTACCACCCCTAGACTTGATATGCTACATATCAGACGAACAGACCGGACTGTACGTGAGTGTTACTAATTGGATTCACAGGAGAACGCACAGGCTAGCTTATTGATCTTCTGATCGCTCAATACCTGGGTGGCTGTTACGTTTAGCTGACCGCTTGCAGCTTATGGGTGTCTGATATGATCATCACCTGCTACCGGCGTATTGACGATTCTTTAGAGTCCTACACAGAGGTTTCTTGGCTCAGGCGAAATGGAGTAGAGGCGCATATGTGATATGCGCAGGACCGAGAATAATGCGATATGAGATACCGTATTATATTCTCGCGATATTTATATATGAACCGGGACATCGGATCAAGTGTTGATTCGATAAATCGGTACATGATATATTAGTCGGTTATATTCGATATAGCCGGATCGTCGGATCAAGTGTTGATTCAATGATTTAATGTACAATAATATATATGATATATTATTACATTATCTAATATTGGCTTGCTTTATTATTTCATTTTCTCATTGGATGATACATTGATATATATGCGATATTTGTTAATTGTATTATTTTCTTTTGTTGCAAATATATAATATATATGTGATATATATTATTGTGACATGATATGATTTATTATTAAACATATTTAAGGATGATTAATTGAGGTTAGGGTTTAATTAGGGTTAGTTGCTTCATGCACTTTCTAGAAGCTTTCTCTTTTGTCATGGTTAAGATATTTGTTGATGACACATTTGTTAACCCAACCAAACCCTAACTCTAGTTTATTCTCTACACATTATTAGCCTCTCATCCTTGACCATGGTTGATATATCAATCATATAACTTTATTTTCTATTCATCACAAAAGGATTATTATGATTATCATTTCCATTTTCATCTTCTTCTCTCTAAAAAAAAAGCTCACTAGAAATTCATTATATGATGAATAAATATGAGAAAATGCTTTAAAAAGAAAGCATAAATGCTACTCTCTCATCTAGCCCATGAGATTAGTGTGTTCATCTCTTTAGAGTGAGATAGCTTGTGTTCTTGCAACTTCGACGTAGATCATCGGAGATTTGGAATACTTCAAGCTAGCATGGTTCGTTTGAGTCGTGGAGCCTCTCTTGAGTCCGGGAGATCATGGATCGCGGCAAAGGGACTTCTACTCGGAGCTTGTGAAGCGAAGGAGCGGACTACAAAGGTTGTAATCCCTCACACTTAGATAAAAAGATGTTATCTTGTATGCGAAACCCTAATTATCTAGCCAAGATCCTGTCTTTGGGTTGTTCGGCACATGTAAAATTTTATTCATGCATTTTTGATGCGTTATGAACCTTCACTAGTGTGCCTAGGAACCCTACAGTGGTATCAGAGTCTAGCTTGAGCATTAGGCGACGTGTTTATGAAGTTAAAACTCCGATCGAACCCGAACCGACGTAAATAACCCCCTCTCTGGAAATTTTTCAAAATCTGGGATTTTTCTGAATTAAAAATACCTGAAAAATACAGCAGGAAAATATAAGAATTATGGTGGAAAAATAATCCACTGATCCGTACAAATCGCCGCGGATCCGCGGCCAAACCCTTGGTTGGGCCGCGGAACCGCGGCGGTTTGAAGTGATCAGGGCCCCATTTTTGCACAGTAATTCTTGCTTCTGTGTTATATATTTTATGGGTATTTTTAATCTGTTTCAAGTGTTGAATATTATGGGGTTTGTTTTGTAATAGTAGATTCGACCGGAATATTTAAATTCGTATTTATTCCGGATATTTAGAAACTGTTAAACTAATTGAACGGATATCATTAACCCACTTTATCCCGGCACGGCAAACTTTCATGCGTTGAATTTTTATTGGGTTTAAATCTTTCGGAAAATTGTACAAGTTAAGCAGTGGAACCTCTAGAAGACAACAAACCTTAACTCGATTATGTGACCGTCTTGAACTGCCTTTTGAACCTTCGAGTTTGGGGCAGTACGGCGTGCCACATGTGAGGCGTTGGCATGACCCTTCTACGGCTGGATCACTGGTACTATGACATATTCTGGGATTATTTGAACTCCGCTCAAGAGTTGAGCACTTTGGAAAATTTAGGGTGTTTGATTATCTGTTCGAAAAGTTTAATACTGTCTATTTATCTGGAATGTGATACAATATGTGGAATTCATAGAGTTAGGCATGAAATGCGGAGTTTGTAATATTTCGGATTTATGATGTCTAAAGTGATTGTGGATTCCAAATGTTTTAGTTTTACACTTTCTTTTTCTGTGACCGTAAGTGTAGTATGTAGTTGTATTGCCGGTCTTCGTTGCTATACATCGGCGACGATCGGTGTAAGCATACTTACTTACGTTGATGATATGTGATATTATGTATTGCTGAGATATGATGTGCAGGATTGTCGCGATTGAATAGCCGGGGGTTTTATGTGAGATGAGAGTTTTATATTTTCATTCATGTAAATTCAAATGTAATGTAATATTCTTTTATTTGGGGCACTTCCGGGCTGAGGTTGATGTCACCAGTGTTGTATATTATTTACTTTTCCGCATTAGGAAGGACCCAAGGAGGGGAGCACAGGTGACCGGGTTCTGGGGTTCAGTGGGAGGCCCTCTCGAGGAGTCGAGACCGGGTCTCCTAAACTACAGAATTGGTAGGGTCGCTTGCCGCTCTCGTAGGGGTCAAGGGTGTGGGCTTGGCTATTCATCACGACTGTGGAATCCGTATTTTCTATTTTTGGCTAAGTACTAAATACGGACGTCCTAGTTTATCCCACATTATATCTATGTTTCTGCTGCGATATCTGTGATGTGATCATTTGATATGTTGTGATGGATACAGCATATAGTATATATGATATATTATATAAATGTTACTTATGTTTTACACCCGTGCTAGCCCTGCCCTGCTCTGTCGTTAGTTACCTAAGCTAACGGTGCACGAGGGGACATCGAAGCGAATGCGGATGGCATAAGTGTACGTCGTATTTATCTGTGATGCTTAGGAAGCATAAGCTGATGGAATTTTATTAATGAGATTAATAAAAATAAAAGAAACCTAAAGATGTTGTAGAATCAAAACTTTATAAAAAGGGTAGCTACAGTCTTTCTTTGCACAGTGATATATATGATATATCCTGCACCTTATTCGATGGGGAAAGAGCCGAGATTCCTTCAACGGGAGTGACCTCTTTAGCGAAACTGGCAGATGCTACAAAACTCGGTTTGTCTTTTGAAAGCTTTTAGTGTTTTGCTTTGCACAGTGGTATATATGATATATCCTGCACCTTATTCGATGAGGAAAGGGCCGACGATACCTTCACCGGGAGTGACCCCTTTAGCGAAACTAAGAAAAGCCTCAAAAACACTCCTTTTCAAAAACTACATGATTCTACGACGATATCAAGTTCATTACGCTCAGGGTTTTCTGAAAAACCTGCGTAGCCCTCCGTTATTTCAGATAGATATTATTTAGTATTCGTGCTATGTTTGTTGACTTAGTTAAGGCATAGTGTACGGTAGCTAAGTAATGTTTATCTGCTACAACATGAGATGTGATTGGATTACGGTATTCGTACGGCCTTGTTGACTCAGTTAAGGGTCGTACGAGTGGGTTTAATTCAATCGGGAAATGTACGCGTTGAACTTGACTTGCGGTTTATGGTTTGTTGACTTAGTTAAGGTCATAGATCGCTAGGGGAAAAACATTATCGGCAATTTCAAATGTTGAAATTTGCAATGAGATTGCATACCTTCTATGAGATAGTTGGATCCCGATACCCACTGCGAGTAAGAGTTACTCCTGAGAGAGTTTTACACAGGACAATTAGTCATTCAAGTAGGTGTCTAGAAAAGTGTTAACGAGATTACGCCTCTGGGAAAATGAGGTTTACTTTAATTAGGTCCATGCGAAAGCACGGGGAACCTCCCTCAAGTACCGACACTAATCTGGCTGAAAGATTGACGAAATTGTAAGGTGTAATTAATCCCGGCTAATCTTACCTTTTAGGGTTTGAAGGTAGATTTGATGAAAACAGTGGGAGATATCCTGATTAGATAAGATAATAACCAATCTAATCTTGCAAGAGCATACGCTAAAGTGTTTTCTTTTCTCTCTCTCCAGGTAGCGACCATGTCAGGCCATAATCAAGATAATAATATGGATGTATTGACTGAACCTGATTATTGTACTGAGAAAGGGAACGTTGGACCCGTTCTTTCTTATAAGAGTTATAAGACTGAACAGGAAACAGGAGAATATCTGGATTCTCACGCCGCCCAAAAGAACATGCATGTTGATGCATCTTCTTCAGGTGTGTTAGTTATTGAGAATGTTTCTCAGTTCACCCTACGTCCTGGATATTAGAAACCGGATCAGGATCCCACATATGTAAATTGTTACATGGGCTAAAGAAAGGTAGAGAACTGGGAAAAGGTGATCATTCCGTTCAAGTAGGGAATGTTGCAAGTATTGTAGCCAAAGCTGTTGGCGAATATCACCTTGTATTACCAAGTGGTAATACACTAATTCTGAATGGGTGCTATTATATACCGAACATGATGTGCAACATTATATCAGTTTCTTTATTGAGTAAAGAAGGATATAATTTTGTAGTACATGATAATGTTATGAACATATTCCTAGATCAAAAGTTGATTGCATCAGGCTCGTTACATAATGGCATATTCATTCTAAATCAGAATACAGTCCTCAATATACAAAACACACACAAGAGGAAAAGTTCAGAAATGAACGAATCCTTCTTGTGGCATTGTAGACTTGGTCATATCAATGCGACACAACTGGCTAAGTTGCATAAGGATGGTTATTTGAATCCGTTCGAATTATCATCTTTTGATACTTGCCATTCATGTCTCAAAGGAAAAATGACCAAAGCTCCGTTTAGTGGACACGGAGAAAGAGTTACTGAACTCTTAGGACTAATACATAGTGATGTATGCGGTCCCATGTCTACGCATGCCAGGAACGGTTCTTCCTACTTCATTACATTCACTGACGATCTTTCTAGATTCGGACATGTGTTCCTAATGAAACACAAGTCTGAAGCTTTTGAGAAATTCAGAGAATATAAGAACAAAGTAGAGAACCAAACGGGCAAAAGTATTAAGATTCTTCGATCTGATCGAGGAGGTGAATACTTAAGCAGTGAGTTCTTAGATTATCTAAAAGAGAATGGGATTCTCTCTCAGCTTACTCCTCCTTATACACCACAGCACAACGGTGTATCTGAGCGAAGGAATCGGACCCTATTAGATATGGTGCGATCGATGATGAGCGATACTGAGTTATCTATTTCCTTTTGGGGGTATGCGCTTGAGACAGCCATATACATATTGAATCTAGTTCCGTCTAAATCTGTACCTACCACACCATATGAGATATGGAGTGGGAAGAGACCATATTTTAAACGAGTTAAGTTATGGGGTTGTCCGGCCTATGTCAAAAGAAAAAATCCGGACAAACTCGAGACACGATCAGTTCTTTGCAAATTTGTGGGATATCCAAAGAATTCTCAAGGATATTTTTTCTACCACGCTGAAGAACAAAAGGTGTTTGTTTCTCAATATGCCACCTTTTTGGAATAGGAATTTCTTGCAAAAGAAATTAGTGGAAAAGAGGTAGAGCTGGAAGAGATTCCAGAAACACAAATTGCAACTGAAGATTTAGTAGAACCAGAGGATTCAATAGTACCCGACGAACCCCAGCCTCTCCGCCAATCTAGTAGGGTTTCTCATCCACCTGAGAGATACTACGGTTTTCTCATTGATGGTGGAAGCGAGGATTGCATCATGGAAGATAATGACCCGACTAGTTTCGAGCAGGTCATCACGAGTGGTGACTCTGTGAAATGGCTGGATGCAATGCGATCTGAGATGGAATCCATGTACACCAATAAAGTATGGATTTTGGAAAATGCTCCTGAAAGGGTAAAACCCATTGGGAGCAAGTGGATTTTTAAAAAGAAATTTGGTGTAGATGGAAAAGTTGAGACTTTCAAAGCTAGACTTGTAGCGAAGGGATTTCGTCAACGACCAGGTGTGGACTATGACGAAACCTTTTCTCCAGTTGCTATGCTTAAGTCCATCCGGATCTTACTTGCCATTGTTGCATACCATGACTACGAAATCTGGCAAATGGATGTTAAGACCGCCTTTCTAAACGGTGATTTAGAAGAGAGCGTGTACATGACTCAGCCAGAGGGCTTCATAGATAGTGGAAGCAGCGGAAAGGTGTGCAAGCTGCTTAAATCCATTTATGGATTGAAGCAAGCATCGCGGAGTTGGAACATCTGTTTTGATGTTGTAGTCAAAGAGTTTGACTTCATAAAAAACATAGATGAACCTTGTATCTATAAGAAAGTAGCAGAGAGTAAGGTTGTCTTCCTCGTATTGTACGTGGATGACATACTCTTGATAGGAAATGATATTCCTATGCTGCAATCAGTCAAGCTCTTCTTATCACAGAGATTCTCAATGAAAGATCTAGGTGATGCCTCCTGTATATTGGGGATTAGGATCTATAGAGATAGATCTAAACGGATACTAGGATTGTCCCAATCCAGGTACATTGACACCATACTAAAAAGGTTTAGTATGGAAGAATCCAAGCGTGGGAACCAACCCACGATCTCTGGACTCACTCTCTCCAAAGAGATGTCTCCCAAGACTGATTTGGAGAGAGCTCGCATGCAAGGGATACCCTATGCTTCGGCAGTAGGCTCTATCATGTATGCGATGCTATATACCAGACCCGATGTAGCATACTCACTAAGTGTAGTGAGTCGGTATCAAGCAGTTCCTGGAGAGAGTCACTGGACAGCTGTGAAGAACATTCTCAAGTACTTGCGAAGGACTAGAGACATGTTCTTGGTGTATGGTAACGGAGAACTCCAGGAGGAGTCTTTTACCGATTCCAGCTTCCAAAGTGATAAGGACGACTCTAAGTCGCATTCAGGTTTTGTCTTTACCCTCAATGGAGGGGCGGTATGTTGGAAGAGTTCCAAACAGGATACCGTTGCAGACTCGACGATGGAGGCTGAATACATCGCTGCCAACGATGCTGCCAAAGAGGCTGTCTGGATGAAGAAGTTCATTAGTGAACTTGGTGTGGTTCCATCCATTGAGCATCCAATACCTCTGTATTGCGATAACAATGGAGCTGTGGGTTTGGCCAAGGAACCCAGATCCCATCAGAAGTCCAGACATATTCTGAGGCGGTATCACCTGATCAGGGAGATAGTTGATCGCCGGGAGATCGAGGTCAGGAGAGTAGAAACGAAGGACAACACTGCGGATCCACTCACGAAGGCTATTCCCCAGATACAGTTTGAGAGATTATTCGGGATGCTAGGTATGAGATACTACAGCAGCTGGCCTCAGTGCAAGTGGGAGATTTTTAGTTATGTATATGCCCTAGAGGCCATTGTTGTACATATGATGTATATTATGATGGATGCTTAGATATATACAGAGAGGACTTTCTTGCTCGTCATGATAGTATGCTATTTGGTTTTACCTTATCTTAACATGTTGACTTATATTGGTTTACTGTCTTTCTCTCACATGTTGATAAAGCCCTTAGGATCTGTACTCGACTACTGGGACTATGATGAGATCATACTAGTGGGGCCACGGTAGTCGATGAGTACATCCTATAACTGTTCCTAGTCGAGGGTATATCGAGACAGGGCATCGATACACCAGAGTAGACTAGCGTATACGCATCTTGACCCATATGATGGGCGATGGATGATCCCATATCCATCGGTGTTTGACATCAGAGATGGTGTACGGGTGCTCAGTGGAGACTGGGTACACTGGACGGACTCGCCGAGAACTCCCAGATGATGTTATACCACACGTCAGATGGCAGTTCTCTAGTGACACTGGTACAGGGTAGTCTGTAGACCCAAGATCGTCATAGTGTCTTGTGTGATTCCCACTATGCTTTGATTTCCACCTTACCACGTCCAAGAGGGCGTGCAAAACGGTGGCTTTTGGGTACAGTCCCGAATCACATGGAGGCAATGAGCGATAGGAGGGGATTCGTCTCTCCCGGTATAGGGAGTTGATGTTGTCTGTGTTCGATTGGCTATAACTGGAAGTCCCTGGCCAGGGCTGATATAGAGATTTACTGGTAAGTGTTACTAGTAGTTTCTTGACCCGTTATGAGCCACACATCGACACGACTTATCGGTTACTGGGGTCTGACGTTTACCACCCCTAGACTTGATATGCGACATATCAGACGAACAGACCGGACTGTACGTGAGTGTTACTAATTGGATTCATAGGAGAACGCACAGGCTAGCTTGTTGATCTTCTGATCTCTCAATACCTGGGTGGCTGTTACGTTTAGCTGACCGCTTGCAGCTTGTGGGTGTCTGATATGATCATCACCTGCTACCGGCGTATTGACGATTCTTTAGAGTCCTACATAGAGGTTTCTTGGCTCAGGCGAAACGGAGTAGAGGCGCATATGTGATATGCGCAGGACCGAGAATAATGCAATATGAGATACCGTATTATATTCTCGTGATATTTATATATGAACCGGGACATCAGATCAAGTGTTGATTCGATAAATCGGTACATGATATATTAGTCGGTTATATTCGATATAGCCGGATCGTCGGATCAAGTGTTGATTCGATGATTTAATATACAATAATATATATGATTTATTATTACATTATCTAATATTGGCTTGCTTTATTATTTCATTTTCTCATTGGATGATACATTGATATATATGCGATATATGTTAATTGTATTATTTTCTTTTGTTGCAAATATATAATATATATGTGATATATATTATTATGACATGATATGATTTATTATTAAACATGTTTAAGGATGATTAATTGAGGTTAGGGTTTAATTAGGGTTAGTTGCTTCATGCACTTTCTAGAAGCTTTCTCTTTTGTCATGGTTAAGATATTTGTTGATGACACATTTGTTAACCCAACCAAACCCTAGCTCTAGTTTATTCTCTACACATTATTAGCCTCTCATCCTTGACCATGGTTGATATATCAATCATATAACTTTATTTTCTATTCATCACAAAAGGATTATTATGATTATCATTTCCATTTTCATCTTCTTCTCTCTAAAAAAAAGCTCACTAGAAATTCTTTATGTGATGAATAAATATGAGAAAATGATTTTAAAAAAAGCATAAATGCTACTCTCTCATCCTCATCTCATCTAGCCCATGAGATTAGTGTGTTCATCTCTTTAGAGTGAGATAGCTTGAGTTCTTGCAACTTCGACGTAGATCATCGGAGATTTGGAATACTTCAAGCTAGCATGATTCGTTCGAGTCGTGGAGCCTCTCTTGAGTCCGGGAGATCGTGGATCGCGGCAAAGGGACTTCTACTCGGAGCTTGTGAAGCGAATGAGCGGACTACAAAGGTTGTAATCCCTCACACATAGATAAAAAGATGTTATCTTGTATGCGAAACCCTAATTATCTAGCCAAGATCCTGTCTTTGGGTTGTTCGGCACATGTAAAATTTTATTCATGCATGTTTGATGCGTTATGAACCTTCACTAGTGTGCCTCGGAACCCTACACGATGAACTGATACAGATTATATTAGTCGGTTATTTGTGAAATAGCCGGATTATCGGATCAAGTGTTGATTCGATAATTTAATGTATGATTATATATTTGATATATTAAATTACATTAACTAATATAAGCTCGCTTAAAGATTCTTTTTGCTCACTCGGGTAATACATTGGTATATATGTGATATATGTTAATTGTATTATTTTATTTTGTTACAATAAATATTATATATGTGATATATAATATTATAACATGTTGTGGTTACAAATGCAACTTATTTTATGGAGCTTAAATATGGTTAGGGTTTGGATTAGTGTTAAGCTTGGATGAAGCATTCATGAAGTTTCTTGAAGCTTTGATTTTGACTTTGATATTTTGTGTAGATATTTCCTTAACCCAAACCAAACCCTTTACCATAGTTAATTCTCTGTAAGGGTTAAGTCTTCATTCTTAACCCATAGTTACAATTCTAACCACACACAATTTTCATTATTCATCAGAAAAGGATTTTCTTCTTCTTCTTCTTGCTTGAAAAATCTTTCTAGCTTTTTGATATGTGATGATAATGAGTGAGAAATTGAAAACAAAAGAGAGCTAAATTCCTACTTCATCATCCTCATCTATTCTAGCCACTTAGATTAGGTTGTTTGCATTGCTAATACTTGATTAGTGAAGCAAGAGCTTAGGTTTGAGTTTTTTCAAGGTAGATCATCTTAGTTGTTGAAGATCGGAAGCAAGTTTGAATCTTTCTCTTCATGGAGCATCTCTAAAGTCCAGGTACTTGATGTGTAGGGTTACTAGGCACACTAATAAGGCTCTACAAGGTATCGACCATGCCAAATTAAAAACTTTATGTGCCTAACGACCCTAAGCAAGATCGTATACCAGAGTTTAGGCGAATCATAAAGCCAGTAAACAACTTTACTCTAAAGGGATACGAAATACAACCTTTGTAGATCGGTCCTTCACTTCATTTACTCCTTGTTGAAGTCCCTTCGCTGCGATCATGGATCTCCCGGACCCTTGCATGGCTTCACGAAGCGAAAGAAGCGACCTTGCTTGAAGTCTCCGAGGCTGAAGATGATCTACGTCGAGGGAATTCCGACTCAAGCTACTACTTCACTAATTTGAGAATTAGTGAAGCAAACACCGTATACAAGAGTGCTAGTCTTATAAAGGATGGAGAAATAGGAAGTGGGTTCTCTTTGGATTTTTAATTCTCACAAAGTTTCACTCTTTTTCAAAACCCTAGCAAGCAATTTCTTTTGCTCAATGAAGAAGATGAACAAAAAAAGGAATGAGGATAATGGTCAAGTGTGTAGAGTAACCATCGTGAGTGAGTATCATATACTAACCCTTGTAGACACTTAACCCTAGGCTAATGGTTATGGTTGGGTTAATAAAAATCCATAGTAAAAACAAAATCAATTTGGATTAGTCAATGCATCCACAAGCTTCCACAAGCTTCATGCATTTTTAAATCCTCCACTTAATTTTGCAATTACTTTAAATGTTGAAAACCCAAAATAAACATTAGCATAGGGTAAGTCTCATACACCCATGGATTGTGTACATCAACCATGATACAATCTGATAACACATTTTAACATATATCATATATATGTCAAAGTAGTGTACAAGTGAGAAAAAACCTAAAGTGAACAAGTGTTAGTAAATGTAAACTCATATATCTAATATACAATTATACACTTAATTATTAAATCAACACTTGACATAATAATCCGGTCATATCTCATATAACTGGCTAACATCCATTGTATCGACTTATCGAATCAACACTTGATTCGATAATCTGGCCATATCATATATAACCGACCGATACATATAGTCACGAGAATAGAACACGGTATCACATACACGCATTTATTCTCGGTCTCACACATCACATACGTGCTCCTATTCTATTTTGCCTGAGCGAGTAAAACCTCTGTGTAGGACTCTAAAGACTCGTCAATACGCCGGCAGTAGGTGATGATCACATCACGTACCCACAAGCCGTCAGCGGTACTAGCTGGACGTAACGGCTACCCTGGTACTGAGCGATCAGAAGATCAGCAAGCAAGCCCACTCTAACTCCTGTAAAAGCTAGTCGGCAATACTTCCCGTACTGTCCGGTCTCCTCGTCTGATATGTCACATATCAAGTCTAGGGGTGGTAAACGTCAGACCCCAATAACCGATAAGTCGTGCCAATGTGAGGCTCATAACGGGTCGAGAAACTACTGTTAACATTTATCAGCAAATCTCTGAATCGTCCCTGGCCAGGGACTTCCCTGTTACGGCCAATCGAGCACAGCGCAACATCAACCCCCAATACCGGGAGAGACGAAACCCCCTATCGCTCATTGCCTCAATAACTCGAGACTGTACCCAAAAACCACCGTTTTGCAGGCCCTCATGGACGTGGTAAGGTGGAAATCAAAGCCCAGTGGGAATCACACGAGACTCTATGACGATCTAGGTTCTACAGACTAACCTGTACAAGTGTCACCAGAGAACTGCCATCTGACGTGAGGTATAATACCATCTAGGAGTTCTCGGCGAGTAAGTCCAGTATACCGAGTCTCCAGTGAGCACCTGTATACCATCTCTGATGTCAAACACCAACGGATATGGGATCATCCATCGCCCATCTCATGGGTCGAGAAGCGTATACGCTAGTCTACACTGGTATATCGATGCCCCGTCTCGATATACCCACGACTAGGGACCTTGAAGGATGTACTTATGGACTACCATGTCCCTACTAGTATGATCTATATCATACTCCAGGTAGTCAAGTACACATCCTAAGGGCTTTACCAATATGTAACTATAAGACAGTATAAAGAGACAAGTACACATGTTAAGATAAAGAGCAACCAGATAACATACTATCTTGTCAAGCAAGAAAGTCCTCTCTATATATGTCCAAGCATCCAATATAATATACATCATCTGTACAATACTGGCCTCTAGAGCATACATACAACTAACATTCTCCCACTTGCACTAGGGCCAGCTGCTATAGTATCGCATACCGAGCATCCCGAAGAGTCTCTCAAACTGTATCTAGGGAATGGCCTTCGCGAGTGGATCCGCTGTGTTGTTCTTCGTGTCAACACTCCTGACCTCGATATCCCGGCAATCAACTATCTCCCGGATCAGGTGATACCGCCTCAGAATATGCCTGGATAGCTAATAGGACCTGGGTTGCTTGGCCTAAGCCACCGCTCCATTGTTATCGCAATACAAAGGTATTGGATGCTCAATGGATGGAACCACTCCAAGTTCAGTAATGAACTTCTTGATCCAGACAGCCTCTTTGGCAGCATCGTTGGCAGCGATGTATTCAGCCTCCATCGCCGAGTCTGCCACGGTTTCCTGCTTGGATCTCTTCCAGCTAACCGCCCCTCCGTAAAGGGTAAAGACAAATCCCGACTGCGACTTAGAGTCGTCCTTATCACTCTGGAAGCTGGAATCGGTAAAAGACTCCACCTGGAGTTCTACATTACCATACACTAAGAGCAACTCTTTAGTCCTTCATAAGTACTTGAGAATGCTCTTCACAGCTGTCTAGTGACTCTCTCCAGGATCAGCTTGATACCTACTCACTACACTTAGTGAGTATGCTATATCAGGTCTGGTACATAGCATCGCGTACATGATAGATCCTACTACCGAAGCATAGGGTATCCCTTGCATGCGAGCTCTCTCCAAATCAGTCTTGGGAGGCATCTCTTTGGAGAGAGTGAGTCCTGAGATCATGGGTAAAAACCCACGTTTGGACTCTTCCATATTAAACCTCTTTAGTATGGTGTCAATGTACCTGGATTAGGACAATCCCAATATCCTTTTAGATCTATCTCTATAGATCATAATTCCCAATATGCAGGAGGCATCAACAAGATCTTTCATTGAGAATCTTTGTGATAAGAAGAGCTTAACCGATTGCAGCATAGGAATGTCATTACTTATCAGGAGTATGTCATCCACATACAATACGAGGAAGACAACCTTACTCCTTGCTACCTTCTTGTAGATACAAGGTTCGTCTACGTTTTTGACGAAATCAAACTCTTTGATAACGACGTCAAAGCAGATGTTCCAACTCCGCGATGCTTGCTTTAATCCATAAATGGATTTAAGCAGCTTGCACACCTTCCCGCTGCCCCCACTATCTATGAAGCCCTCTGGCTGAGTCATGTACATGCACTCTTCTAAATCACCGTTTAGGAAGGCGGTCTTAACATCCATTTTCCAGATTTCGTAGTCATGATATACAGCGATGGCAAGCATGATCCGGATGGATTTAAGCATAGCCACTGGAGAAAAGGTTTCGTCATAGTCCATACCTGGTCTTTGATGAAAACCCTATGCAACAAGTCTAGCTTTGAAAGTCTCCACTTTCCCATCTACACAAATTTTTTTCTTGAATATCCACTTGCTCCTAATGGGTTTTACCCCTTCAGGAACATCTTCCAAAGTCCATACTTTGTTGGTGTACATGGATTCCATCTCGGACCGCATTACATCCAGCCATTTCACTGAGTCTCCACTCGTGATGGCCTGCTCGAAGCTAGTTGGGTCATCATCTACCATGATGCAATCCTCGCTCCCACCATCCATGAGAGAACCGTAGTATCTCTCAGGTGGGCGAGGAACCCTACTAGATCGACGGAGTGGCTGGGGTTCATCGGGAACTACTGAATCCTCTGGTTCCACTAAATCTTCAGTTGCAGTTTGTGTTTCTGGAACCTCTTCCAGCTCTACCACTTTGCCACTAATTTCTTTTACAAGAAATTCCTTTTCCAAAAAGGTGGCATGTTGAGCAACAAACACCTTTTGTTCCTCACTGTGGTAGAATAAATATCCATATGAATTTTTTGGATATCCCACAAACTTGCAAAGAACTGACCGTGCCTCGAGTTTGTTCGGATTTTGTCTTTTGACATAGGCCAGACAACCGCATATCTTAACTCGTTTAAGATATGGCCTCTTCCCACTCCATATCTCATATGGTGTGGTAGGTACAGATTTAGATAGAACTTGATTCAATAGGTATGCTGTTGTTTCCAGCGCATATCCCAAGAAGGAAATAGGTAATTCAGCTGTGCTCATCATAGAGCGCACCATATCTAATAGGGTGCGGCTCCTCCGTTCTGATATACCGTTGTGCTATGGTGTATATGGAGGAGTCAATTGAGAGAGAATCCCATTCTCTTTTAGGAAGTTCAGGAATTCATTGCTCAAGTATTCACCTCCTCGATCAGATCGAAGGATTTTAATACTTTTCCCGGTTTGGTTCTTGACTTCTTGTTTAGATTCTCTAAATTTCTCAAAAGCTTCTGATTTATGTTTCATCAGGAACACATATCCGAACCTAGAGAGATCGTCAGTGAATGTAATGAAGTACGAAGAACCATCCCTGGCATGTGTAGACATGAGACCGCATACATCACTATGTATCAGTCCCAAGAGTTCGGTAACTCTTTCTCCGTGTCCCGTAAATGGAGTTTTTGTCATCTTTCCTTTGAGACATGACTGACAAGTGTCATAAGATGAAAATTCAAATGGATTCAAATATTCATCCTTATGCAACTTAGCTAGTCGTGTCTCATTGATGTGACCCAGTCTACAATGCCACAAGATGGAATCGTTCAGTTCTGAACCCTTCCTCTTGTGTGCGTTTGTTATGCTCAGTACTGATGATTGATTTAGAACATAAATGCCATTGCATAACGTGCCTGATCCAACCAACCTTCGGTTCAGAAAAATGTTCATAACATTATCCTGTAATACAAAATTATATCCCTCTTTACTTAGTAAAGAAACCGATATAATGTTGCATATCACGTTCGGCATGTAATAGCATTCGTTCAGAACCAATGTATTACCGGTTGGCAATATAAGGTGATATTCCCCGACGGTTTTAGCTGCAACAATTGCACCATTTCCAACCCTTATGTCTTTATCACCTTCTCCATGTTCTCTACCTTTTCTAAGCCCTTGTAATTGATTACATATATGGGATCCTGACCCGGTATCTAATACCCAGGACGTAGAGCAAATGGAGAAATAGTTCTTTGTAACGAACACACCCGAAGAAAATGCATCATCATGTACTTTCTTCATACGGGTGGCATGAGAATCCTGGTATTCCCCTATATCCACTTCAGTCTTATAACTCTTATAAGAAAGAACGGAACCAACTTTCCCCACCACAGTATAACATGCGGGTTCGGTCAATACATCCATATTATTATCTTGATTAAGGCATGATATGGTCGCTACCTGGAGAGAGAGAGAAGAAAACACTTTAGCGTATGCTCTTGCAAGATCAGATTTGTTATTATTTTATCTAATTAGGATGGATCCCACTGTTTTTATCAAATCTTCCTTCAAACCCTTAAAGGAAAGACTAGCCGGGATTAATTGCACCCTACAACTTCGCCAATCTTTCAGCCAGGCCAGTGTCGGTACTTTGAGGGAGGTTCCCCGTGCTTTCGCACGGACCTAATTAAAGTAAACCTCGTTTTCCCAGAGGTGTAACCCCGTTGACACCTTTCTAGACACCTACTTGATCGGCTAATTGTCCTGTGTAAAACTCTCCCAGGAGTAACGATTACTCGCAGTGGGTATCGGGGTCCAACTATCTCATAGAAGGTATGCAATCTCATTGCAAATTTCAACACTTGAAATTCCCGATAATATTTTGCCCCAAACGATCTATGACCTTAACAAGGTCAACAAAACATAGACCGTAAGTCAAGTTCAACCCATCATTTCTTGATTGAATTAAACCCACCCGTACGACCCTTGACAAGGTTAACAAGGCCGTACGACTACCCTAATCCAATCTGCATCATATAGACAGATAAATACTGGTCAGCTACCGCACACTGCGCCTTGACAAGGTCAACAAACGCAGCACGAATACTAAGCATGACTTATCTGAAATGACGGAGGGCTACGTCAGGTTTTTCTGAAAACCTTTTGCGTAATGAACTTGATATCGTTGTAGAATCGAATGAATTTTGAAATGGAGTGATTTTGAGGCCTTTATTAGTTTTGCTAAAGAGGTCACTCCCGGTGAAGGGATCTCGGCTCTTTCCTCATCGAATAAGGTGCAGGACATATCATATATATCACTATGCAAAGCAAAACTCCAAAAGCAGTCAAAAGTTAAACCAAGTGTTCTAGCATCTGCCAGTTTTGCTAAAGAGGTCACTCCCGGTGAAGGGATCTTGGCTCTTTCCCCATCGAATAAGATGCAAGGTATATCATATATACCGCTATGCAAAGCAAAACTGTAGCTACCCTTTTATTTGAAAATTTGATTATACAACAACTTTTAGGTTTCTTTTCTTTCATTAATCACATTAATGAAGTCCCATCATTTAAGTCAACTAAACATCACAGATAAATACGACGTACACTTATGCCATCCGTATTCGCCTCCATGTCCCCTCGTGCACCGTTAGGTTAGGTAACTAACGGCAGAGCGGGGCAAGGCTAGCGCGGGTGTAAAACATAAGTAACGTCTATATAATATATCATATATACTATATATAGTATCTATCACAGAACATCAAATGATCACATCACAGATATCGCAGCAGAAGAAACATATGAAACATTGGATATACTAGGACGTCCGTGTTTTATTTTAAGCCTCTATAAAACACGGATTCCACGGTCGCGATGAATAGCCAAACCCACACCCTAGACCCCTACGAGAGCGGCAAGCAACCCTTCCAATTCTATGGTTAGGAGACCCGGACTCGACTCCTCGAGTTGGTCTCCCACTGGACCCTAGAACCCGGATACTTGTGCTCCCCTCCTTGGGTCTATCCTAGTGCGGAAAAGTAAATAATATACAAATGGTGACATCAACCCCATCCCGGAAGTGCCCCAATAAAAGAATATTACATACAATTAATTTTACATGAATGAAAATAAAAACCCTCATCTCACATAAAACCCCCGGCTATTTAAAATGCGACGATCCAATATTACATATCCAGCAACACATAACATCACATGTCATCAACATAACTAAGTATGCATGCACCGATCGTCGTTGAAGTATAGCAACGAAAACAAGCAATACCACTACATAGTACACTTACGGTCACAAAAAAGAAAGTGTAAAACTACAACATTTGGAATCCACAATCTCTTTAGACATCGTAAATCCGAAATATCACATATTTTGTATTTCATGCCTAACCTGTGTGAATTCCAGATATTATATCACATTCCAGATAAATAGACAGTATTAAACTTTCCGAACAGATAATCAAATACCTGAAATTTCCTAAATAGCTCAAAAGTTGAGCGGAGTTCAAAAGTTCCAGAATACGTCACAGTTGCAATGGTCCAGCAGTAGAAGGGTCAAGCTAATGCCTCACATGTGGCACGTCGTACTGCCCCAAACCCTAAGGTTCAAAAGGCAGTTCAAGACGGTCACATAATCGAGTTAAGGTTTGTTGTCTTCTAGAGGGTCCATCATATTCTATGCACGTTTTTTCGAAATATTTAAACCCAAGAAAAATTCAACACTTGAAACTTTTTCATGCCGGGAAAAATTGAGTTAATGATATCCGTTCGAACATTTTAATACTTACTAAATTATCCGGAAAGACAATAACGAATTTAAAATTCCCGATCGAATCGACGATTACAAAAAAAAACCCAGAATACTCAACACTTGAGTCAATTTAAAAATACCCATAAAATACAGAGTACAGAAATAGGAATTATAGTGTAAAATGTAGGGCATTTCACCTCTGTTCTGCCGCGGATTCGCGGCCCAAGCGCGGTACGGCCGTGGTTCCGTGGCTCTATGAACAGTTCATGCTCTCGTTTTTCACTGTATTTCTTATAATTCCGTACTGAATTTTTCAGGTATTTTTAATTTAGAAAATCCCAGATTTTAAAAATTGTCCAGAGAGGGGGTTATTTTGACGTTGCCGGGTTCGATCAGGGTTTTAACTTCGTTAATACATCATCTAATGCTCTAGTTAGGCTCTGATACCACTGTAGGGTTACTAGGCACACTAACAAGGCTCTACAAGGCATCGACCATGCCAAATTAAAAATTTTATGTGCCTAACGACCCTAAGCAAGATCGTATACCAGAGTTTAGGCGAATCATAAAGCAAGTAAACAACTTTACTCTAAAGGGATACGAAATACAACCTTTGTAGATCGGTCCTTCACTTCATTTTCTCCTTGTTGAAGTACCTTCACTGCGATCATGGATCTCCCGGACCCTTGCATGGCTTCAGAAGGCGAAAGATGCGACCTTGCTTGAAGTCTCCGAGGCCGAAGATGATCTACGTCGAGGGAATTCCGACTCAAGCTACTACTTCACTAATTTGAGAATTAGTGAAGCAAACACCCTATCCAAGAGTGCTAGTCTTGTAGAGGATGGAGAAATAGGAAGTGGGTTCTCTTTGGATTTTTAATTCTCATAAAGTTTCACTCTTTTTTCAAAACCCTGGCAAGCAATTTCTTTTGCTCAATGAAGAAGATGAACAAAAGAAAGGAATGAGGATAATGATCAAGTGTGTAGAGTAACCATGGTGAGTGAGTATCATATACTAACCCTTGTAGAGACTTAACCCTAGGCTAATGGTTATGGTTGGGTTAATAAAAATCCATAGTAAAAAGAAAATCAATTTGGATTAGTCAATGCATCCACAAGCTTCATTCATTTTTAAATCCTCCACTTGATTTTGCAATTACTTTAAATGTTGAAAACCCAAAATAAACATTAGCATATTGTAAGTCTCATACACCCATGGATGGTGTATCATCAACCATGATACAATATGATAACACATTTTAACATCTATCATATATATGTTAAAGTAGTGTACAAGTGAGAAAAAACCCTAAAGTGAACAAGTGTTAGTAAATGTAAACTAGTATATCTAATATACAATTATACACTTAATTATTAAATCAACACTTGACTTAATAATCCGGTCATATCTCATATAACCGGCTAACATCCATTGTATCGACTTAGCGAATCAACACTTGATTCGATAACCCGGCCATATCATATATAACCGACCGATACATATAGTCGTGCGAATAGAACACGGTATCACATACACGCATTTATTATCGGTCTCGCACATATCACATACATGCTCCTATTTTTTTTTGCCTGAGCCAGTAAAACCTCTGTGTAGGACTCTAAAGACTCGTCACTACGCCGGTAGTAGGTGATGATCACATCACGCACCCACAAGCCATCAGCTGTACTAGCTGGACGTAATGGCTACCCGGGTACTGAGTGATCAGAAGATCAGCAAGCAATCCCGCTCCAACTCCTGTAAAAGCCAGCCGGCAACACTTCCCATACTGTCCGGTCTCCTCATCTGATATGTCGCATATCAAGTCTAGGGGTGGTAAACGTCAGACCCCAATAACCAATAAGTCATGCCGATGTGAGGCTCATAACGGGTCGAGAAACTACTAGTAACACTTACCAGCAAATCTCTGAATTAGCCCTGGCCAGGGACTTCCCTGTTACGGCCAATCGAGCACAGCGCAACATCAACCCCCAATAACGGGAGAGACAAAACCCCTCCTATCGCTCATTGCCTCCATGTGACTCGAGACTGTACCCAAAAACAACCGTTTTTCATGCCCTCATCGATGTGGTAAGGTGGAAATCAAAGCACAGTGGGAATTATACGAGATTCTATGACGATCTCGGGTTTACAAACTAACATGTACAAGTGTCACCAGAGAACTGCCATCTGACGTGAGGTATAATACCATCTAGGAGTTCTCGGCGAGTCCGTCCAGTATACCCAGTCTCCACTGAGCACCCGTATACCATCTCTGATGTCAAACACCAACGGATATGGGATCATCCATCGCCCATCTCATGGGTCGAGAAGCTTATAAGCTAGTCTACACTGCTAAATCGATGCCCCGTCTCGATATACCCACGACTAGGGACCTTGAAGGATGTACTTATGGACTACCATGTCCCCGCTAGTATGATCAGTATCATAGTCCAGGTATTCAAGAACACATCCTAAGGGCTTTACCAACATGTAACTATAAGACAGTATAAAGAGACAAGTACACATGTTAAGATAGAAGAGCAACCAGATAGCATACTATCATGTCGTGCAAGAAAGTCCTCTCTATATATGTCCAAGCATCCAATATAATATACATCATCTGTACAATACTGGTCTCTAGGGCATACATGCAACTAACATGATGATCGCTGTGATGGGACCGCAACACGGAGCTTATGAAGCGAAGGAACAGGCTACAAAGGTTGTAATCCCAAACTCTTAGAAGTAAAGTTGTTTACTTGCTTATAGTTTTCCTAATCTCTAGTCTACGATCTTTGTTTGGGTTGTTCAGCACTTGAAAAATTTGATTTTGGCATAGTTGATGCCTTGTAGAACCTTGTTCTAATGCCCAGTAACCCTACACTATACTACGATCGGTTATACTTTTGTTGTCACATAGTGTTTTCTCCACATAGGATATAGATTTTATATCGGACATTCTGGTTACTAAATTTATGGTTTTAGATCTAGAATTGGGTAGTTTCCCAATCTGGGTACTTTAACTGCATTCTAAAGGAATTTAGAATGGACGACTCCCGGCATGGTGGTGTACCAGCAGGTGATGGAGTCACCTTGTCTAAAGGCGTCTTACAGACTAAAGGGGAGAGGGATGTGCATGTTTGGCAGATCACTTGTTTTGGCAATTGAGTCAATCATAAGATGTCAAGTACCACACAAGATGTTGTTTTTGTACTAGATGCAATAAGTTGATATTGATCCAATTCTGGAGGAACGTTCGGAGGCAATTTTAGAACATAAGTGGATGTTCTAGGGATTTGATAACGGTAGCTTCCTTCGGGAGACAGTTATCATTCGAGGCTTCTAAGGTGACCTGGATGACAGAGTGATTGTCAGAGTTATATTTTTCCTTCCGATGAGGGGCTGTAGTTTGGACAGGTGGTCCAAGCGGATACTGAGGCAGGTGTGGCGCAGGATACTGATTTAGTTCAGTTGACGATACAGTCTATGAAGTTTGGATTTGGAGTTCATTCGTGAACAAGGTCCCATCAGATATCCAGACATATTCTAAGACAGGTATTGCTCATTTCGGGAGATGGGTTTCTCCACGAACTTGAGATATAAAGAGACATAGAAAGAAACATCAGAGCGGGTCCACTCACTGAGGCTATTTCTCGAACACAACAGTTTTACAAACAAGCTTTGTGAAACTGATCAGTAGAGGAGTTGGGTGTTCGGTATTACACAGGCTTTGAGTATGCGACATCGCAATAATCAGCCTTAAGTGCAAGTGGGAGATTGTTGGATATAGTGCCCTCAAAGTCAGTTATTGGATCGCAGGCACGTTATTGCAATGATTGAGGGAGGACCTATACCGGTAGGACAGTGTTACTCGAGATGATAGTATGCTATCCGGTTTATCTTTATCATCGTGTACTGCTTCAGGTGATATGATATATCACTATTGCACGTTGATAGAGCCTATAGGATTCTTGCTTGACTACCAGCAGTATGACGACGATCATATATGTGAGAGTTGGGTAGTTTATAAACACATCCTGAAATGTGGTCCCTAGTCGCAGGAGTATAGAGATAGGGCATCGATACTCTGGAGTAGAGTAGTGTATACAGTCGAGACCCCGACGAGAGGCGATGGCCGGTCTCACAAGCCATTGTTGTCAGTGTTAGTTATATGTATGCCCTAGAGGCCATTACTGTACATTGGATGTATATTGTAGTGGATGCTGGGACATATATAGGTAGGACTTTCTTGCTCGACATGATAGTACGCTATCTGGTTGCCCTTTATCTTAACATGTATACTTTCTGTCTCTCTGATTACATGTTGATAAAGCCCTTAGGATGTGTACTCGACTTCCAGGACTATGATGCAGATCATACTAGTGGGTCATGGGTAGTCCATGAGTACATCCTTCAATGTTCCTAGTCGAGGGAATATCGAGACGGGGCATCGATATTCCAGAGTAGACTAGCGTATATCTTCTTGACCCATGTGATGGGCAATGGATGATCCCATATCCATTGGTGTTTGACATCAGAGATGGTATACGGGTGCTCAGTGAAGACTGGGTACACTGAACGGACTCGCCGAGAACTCCCAGATGGTATTATACCTTACGTCAGAAGGCAGTTCTCTGGTGACACTGGTGCAGCTTAGTCTGTTGACCCGAGATCGTCATAGAGTCATGTGTGTCTCCCATTGTGCTTTGATTTCCACCCTACCATAGCTCTACTGAGTCGTGCAAACAGGTGGTTTTTGGGTACAGTCCCGATTCACATGGAGGCAATGAGCGATAGGAGGGGATTCGTCTCTGCCGGTATTGGGGGTTGATGTTGCGCCATGCTCGACTGGCCATAACAGGAAATCCCTGGACAGGGTTGCAGTGATCTACTGGTAAGTGTTATCAGTAGATTCACACATGTTATGGACTTCACGTCGGCATGACTTATCGAGCTACTGGGGTCTGACGTTTACCACCCCTAGGCGAGATATGCGACATATCAGACGAACAGACCGGACTCTACGGTAAGTGTTACTGGTTGGATTCACAGCAGTGTGAGCGGGCTTGCTCGTCGATCTTCTGATCGCTCAATACCCGGGTGGCCGTTACGTTTAGCAGACCGCTTGCGGCTTGTGGGTGTTTGATATGATCATCACCTGCTGCCGGCGTATTGACGAGTCTTTATAGTCCTACACAGAGGTTTCCTGGCTCAAGCGAAACGAAATAGGAGCGCATATGAGATATGTGAAGGACCGAGAATAATGCGTGTATGTGATATCGTATTTCATTCTCGCGATGAATGTATCGATTGGTTATATGCGATATAACCTAGTTATCGAATCAAGCATTGATTCAATAAGCCGATACATAGGATACTAGTCGGGTATATGCGATATGACCGGATCGTTAAATCAAGTGTTGATTTAATGATTTAATGTAGAATTATATATTTGATATATTACTTTGCATTAACTAGTATTGGTTCACTTTAAATGGATTTTCTCACTTGAATATCACAAGTTGTATATGTGATATACTTTTGAGCACTTGATTGTATCATGTTTGATGATACATGTTTACTTGGTTAAGTATAAAGAACTAAACCATGGTTAAGTTAATGATTAGGGTTTTCTTTTTTCTTACTTATTTATTTATTTGTTTTGGAAAAGATAGGAAATGAAATGGTTGCTAGTTTTGTTTTTCTTTGAAGCTTCTTGAAGCTTTGACTAAAGTGACCATTTTGTCTCACACTTAACCCTAACCATTCCACTTAACCTTAGTACATTCTCTACACCTAACCAAGGTTAGGAAATGATAAGGGTTGATTTTATTTTCTATTTTAAATAACAATTATCATATCTTTTCTTCTTCTTCTTCATCTTCAACTTGAAGAAAACCTAGCTACCATCAATGGCAACTACTGAAAATGAGTGAGAAATCCAATTCTAAAGTGAACCCACTTCCTATTTCTTCATCCTCTACCTCTTGCCAAGTAGTATAGGGTGTTTTCTTCACAAGTTTCATGACTTGGTGAAGTGGGAGCTTGATCTAGTGATGCCTCGACGTAGATCATCTTCGGCATCGAAGCCGATGACCAAGCCCGCCCATTTCTTCGATGAAGCCGATGCTAGAGTCCGGAATCCGATTTGGACAGCGGAGGGACATCATCGTGGAGCTTCGGAAGTGGTGGACCGGATCTACAAAGGTTTTATCCCCTTTCCTTTTAAGTTAAAGTCGTTAACTTGCATCGCATAGCCTACACATCTAGTTAACGATCCGTATTAGGGTTTCTCGGCACTCGTAAAATTTGAATTGGCCATGTTTGATGCCTTGTGAGACTACATTAGTGTGCCTAGGAACCCTACAGTGGTATCAGAGCCTAGCTAGAGCCTTAGGCGATGTGTAGACGGAATTAGAAGTCCGATCGAACCGAAACCCAAACCCTAAAATGCTCTCTGTACATTTTCTGAAATCGTTGTTTTTTGAGAATTAAAAATATGCAAAAAATTCAGCAAGAAATTCTAAGAATTACGGTGCAAAATTTACCTAATGATGTGTCTAAAGTGCGGTGGAACCGCGGCATTAGTATGCTAATGCGGCGGTTCCGCGGCCATTTTGTCTCTTCTCCCATTGAATTTTGCACAGTAATTCCTATTTTGCAGTGCTGGTTTTCCTAGGATTTTTTTTTCTGAACTCATGAGTTGAGTTTTTTGGGTTGTATTGGGACTCGGTGTTTCGATCGGATTGTCTAATTTTGTCTATGTGGCTTTCCGGATATTTTAGAATATGTTAAAAAGTTCGACCGGATATAAATACCCGCCTTTTCCCCTGCCGGAAAATTTCTAAGTGTTGGACTTTTACGTGGTCTAAAGACGTTCTGAGTAGTGCAAGTAACGCGATGGTCCCTTTAGAAGACAACAAACCTTAACTCTGTAGCGTCTTGAAAAGTCGTTTTGGTGTTTTCCTGAAAATCGGTGAAAATTCGGTATTTTTCCGAAAACCGTCTTTCTCGTTATTTTGCAGTTTAGGGCTAATTATACTTAAAATGGATACGTAATTGCTTGTTTTTAGTAGCTAATGAGTTAATTATGAAATTCTGGTCGTTTAAAAATTTTCCCTAATTTTTCATTTTTTTAATATTATTTTAAGCCGGTAAGAAAATACATTAATTTAGCGATAAATACAAATTTTTCCGGGCTAATTTTAATCTTAAAAATTATGATAATTAAAATATAGTTGAAACATAAATTTTTAGCATTTTATTTTGATTTTTAACAAATTTTTATGATAGGAAACGAATTTATTGAATTTTAAGCTAAAACTAGCAATTTTTGACTTGTAGGGGGTCTTTTTGCATAAAATTTCTTTTGTAAAACCCCTCTCTCTCTTCCCTCAGCCCTAGGACAGCCCCACCTTGACCAAGTCCAGAAATTTCTGACCTCATATTTTGTTCTCTTTCTTGAGTTGAATTAGTTGGTTTATTGATTTATTTTAAATATAGTTGATAAGGTATGGTGCTTTGACTTTTGGGGGGTTGACTCTTGACCTTTCCCACACACCCACACCCCTCCCCCATGCTCTCCTCTGGCCGAAACCTGCACTCCCCCCTCTTCATCTCTTTTCTTTTCATTTTCTTCAAATTTCTTCAAGAAAACACATCAAAATTTGCAAATTAAAGCTTACAAATTAAACCCATCCTTCATCTTTCTTTTCCTTCACCTCCCTAGCTTGGATCTTGATGCTTGAGGCCATCATTTGGAGTAAATTTATTCTTGCTAGATCTCAAATTGAGGTATAATTTCCATCAAGTTAGTTTCTTTTGGCTAAATTCCTTTAAGTATATGCTTTTAGTGTTAAAAGTTTAACTAATTTCTAATCTAGTTTATAAAAGAATAGTTTGTATTAAACTAGGGTTTTGAAGCCATGATAGTTAATTAAATTATTTTGTAGTTAATCTAGTTGTTACTTAACTAATCTATATGGTTACCTTGCTTATGAGGCTTCCTATTAACCTATTCTATGTTAATCTTGTGTGAAATTGCATTAAGTTTGCTAATTTACCAAAATCTAGAAAGGGGTTAGTGTATGGAAATGGGTTGTGAAGCATGATTAATGAGTTGAATTAGGGTTTAGAAACCATTATCTAATTGATTAAATCTAATTTGTTATCTAGTTGTTTTGCTAACCTAATCTATAAGGTTAACTTGCTAATTGAGTTATAAATTAGTGTTAATTTAAGGTTTTCATATATAGTTTGGATTAAGAATTGCTAGGTTAGATAATTCAAGTAATGGTTGTTTATGGAAAATAGGTTTTGAACCTTTGCTAATGTGTTGTAATTATAGTGTTTGTAGATTGCTTGTTGTGTGGTTGGATATTGTGTTGGATTGTGATAACCGTATCGCTAATTTTCGATTTTTGCACCAAAATTGCTAGTTTGTGCTTACTAGATTTTTATTAAAATTATTTGGTGAATTATTTGTGTTACCTTGGGGATGTTTTTAGCATCTCCTATGACGTTTAGGATGCGTGAGTGCGGATTTTTGGGTAGTCGGGTTTTAGTTTTGCCGGGCGACCAAATCGGCGTTTTTTTGGCAGTTTTTGCGATTTTCGCGTGTGTTCCGCGCACCTTGTGCACGTTGTACCTAGCTAGCGAACTTTAGTAGTTTCGTTGGGGTTTTGCGTCGTTCTTGATAGGTAACCTTATATTTGGTATTGATGTAAATTCCAGGTTCGGTCGCGGAGACGTCAGACGCGGCGCGAAAAGGGAAAGCGGTGATTGGACACAGCTAGCCAGGGATTCCGGTGAGTAGATGTAACATCTACGGGGGACTATCGTTGGATGGCGCAAGCCGCCCGATAGTTTTAGTAACTTACAAGATTCTTAGTGATGTTAGTAATTAGGGGTGAAATACGTATATGATTATTTGCTGCATCCATGCATTATATTGACATACCTATGCGAAACCATTTTATAGGACACCTGCACCATTGCCAGGGTTTTTATATGCAGTGATCAGTCGAAAATATTGCATATTTTAACAGGCAATTTCATCATCATTTGCATCCATATAGAAGTGTACGGTATTCATAATTCACATATTAGCAAATCGGTCGCAAAATATCAGATTACATGTATTCGACCTTAAAACCGGCATTTCTAGGGAAATTGACTGCATTGCATTACATAGCATATTTTCTATATCTTGCAACCCCTGTTTCGAAGTCTATGCAGGAAAAGAGATGCTTGCTCGATCATTACATCGCTCGACCATTACAATTGCTCGTAAACGCACTGAACTCAAATCTGGTATCAACACAGAAGGGTAACTGCAAATCTAAATATTAGATGAAGCCACAAACAGAAGCCCAAGACTACTGAAGAATTTACAGAGCCCAACCTCCTCAAGCCACCGCGGAAGCGCGGCCAATGCCTTGTTCTTGCGGCGGAAGCGCGGCTATATGGTGACGTCAGCTCCTCAAATTTCACCAAAACTCCTGTTTCAGTTCCCACTGCTCAGAAATGCACAAAAACTTCCAGAAGAGTCCAGATACTTCCACCAGATCAGCAAACATCCAAACTAGCCTAATCTTTCTAGAACTTTCCCTAAACCCTAGCTTAAACCCTAAGCTAACTCCTAACAAACTCCTTCTAGAAACCCTTCAACAAACTTTGGGAGGGAAAGTTCTAATTCAAATCTAACCTAGGGTTTGGGAGTCTATAAATATGACCCTAGGCTCATGTTAGAAAATATTATTCAACCTTGATTGAAGTTTAGAAAATCAATCTCTTTCTTCATCCCCTCTTCCTCAAGTTTAGTGAGAGAGCTTGTAGGAAACCCTAACCCTAAATCCAACCACAATTCAAGATCTTGAGTGCAAGCCAAGCAAGATGCCTTCAACCCTTTTATGAGCCGAGCCGATCTTCAATCGGGCAAGAGATCAAAGTAGATCCACGATCCACGGAGACGAGCGAAGCCGAGTCAACGATCGATTTCTTCTTCTTGTAGATTCTTGAAAGAATGTATTGAAATTGTTGATTAAATAAAAGGTGATATTCTTTTATCTTGTTTTCTTTAAATTCCGCATCATGTTATCATTACTATTCTTGAATGTTGTCTTTGTGGTGATGTGTGAATAAAACTCCGCTCGTCGGGGAGTCGAAACGATCTTTAGTATGATGATGTAACAAATTTGTAATCGATTCTTGAATCCCACGAGTTTGTAAACCCTAGCAAGTTCAAGAATTGACGACCCAATTCGTTGCGATGCTTTCTTGATCGACATCGCTCGAGATTGGGGAGTTCCGATCGTTTCTTGGAATTGCTAGAGGCTAGAATATAAATGGTATCATCGAAAGAATAAGGGTTAAGAGATGAAACCCTAATTTCATCAAGAAACCCTAACTCTCGTTGATCACCATTGATCTAGTATCAATTCTTCGAAGGACAAGAACACGAAACCCTATAGATTGCATCACGTCTAAAGATCCGATCGATTCCTACGAGCCTCTCTTATATTCTTGATTGTTGATTGGAAATATTATCAAAACAACCGATTCTTGATTGTTTATAGTTTCTTGATTCTTGAGTAAAGGATAGTGACACTGGAATACAAATCACATCTTGAATCATGTTTTCGTTTATTGTTGTTTAACATTTCATTTCAAAAGTATCAAAATACAATTGAATTGCACAATCCCTGTGGACGATCCGCACTCATTCATTAACTACATCCGACACCGTGGTTTGATTGCGGTCAATATAATTTTTTGATTGTGATATCTTTACAAGTTTATTTTACACATCAGAAAACGTTTCAATCAAAATGGCGCCGTTGCCGGGGATCGCGCTAATTCATTTGCATTTATAGTTTGAAGTGAAAGAATTATTACGTTTTACTTCTTGAAATCAAAATTCGTACAAACTCTTACACGTGTGTTGTAATTTGACTGCAAGGTGATCTGGAGCATTTTGTGCTGTTGAAAAATTATTTGGGATATACCAGAGAGCTGGAGATAGGAACAGGAAGCTCCTAAAGAAATTTGGTGCACTGATTCCAATATCCAACCGCGGAAGCGCGGCATATACATGCATATTGCGGCGGAAGCGCCGCAGTCTTGAGGGATCACTGAAATATTTTCAGTGCAGGTATTTTCTGTCTCTCTCCCCTCTCCCTTTTTAGCTCCAATTAACCCTTTGCTGCAGGATTCTTTGCAAATAAATCGCAGCGCGCAAAAGCAAAATAAAATTGTGTGTGATTTTGATTTCTTGGTTGTTTGCATTCTAATACGGAAATTTAAGGGGCACGGCCAAATCCAAATTAGGTGGGGATTTCATTACCCTTCCTAGGCCCCGAAAATCGTCAAACTTGCATCCGCATTACCTCCATTAACTAAAAGAAATCTAGAGAAGACTCTAAGGACTGTCGCGCTCAATAGGACAAGAGAAGGTCGTGGGTAATTCATTGCTTATCCGCGTTTTCTTGTGGTGCCTAAGGCGAGTGTGTCTAAGGCTAGTGGTTATTAATTAGGTCCACTGTAGTGGTGGTTCCTTCCCACTTACCTGGCACTTATCCGGCCACAGGGGGACAAAGAGGCAGTGGAGGATTCTATCCTGCGGCTTGTCTTTTGGCAGTTAGGAGCGGTCTAGAGATCGGACCTAGGTGACCATTAGATTCTAGAGTTTGTGTGCTGCATTTGTTTTGTCGCATCATTTTTTCAAAATCCGTCCCTTTTTAAAGCAAGCACCGCATTCATTTTACCCCTAATTATAAGTCAACGCTGCCACTTGTACTAACCCTTTTTAGTACAAGATAGGCTGGACACGGGATTCTAGTGCCCGTTTAGTCCGCGTACCTTTTATCGACTCCGAAGTCGGTAATTCTCCATTTACCTTTTCTTTACCCACTACCACATCCACACCGATGGATCCGAATCCATCAAACTTCTTTAACCCTAATCTGCCACCGTCCGTTGGTGCGCAGAATCCTACTCCACCCCACATTTCTCTCCAGGAAAGATGCTATCCACATAGAGGTCCTCTTTCGACCTGCTTATCCACACCACCAGCCAATGGGGATAATTTTGAGATTAAGCCCCAGTATATCAATCTTTTACCCAAATACCACGGACTCGAGACCGAGGACGCTTACGTTTTCATTACCAAATTTGAAAACGTATGCGCAATGATGGGTACGTCTCAACTTTCAGTGGATGCGATGCGTCTACGACTTCTTCCATTTACTTTGTGCGATATAGCCGAGAAGTGGCTATATAACACCACCGCACACTCTATTACGAATTGGGAAGAATTCGTCGCTGCATTCCTTAAGAAATTTTACCCAGTCCAAAAGACGGCTCGAATCCGTAGCGAACTGAACCAATTTGCCCAGCTCCCTGCCGAACCATTTTCAAAATACTTTGAACGTTTCAAGGATCTATTGGTTCAATGTCCTCATCACGGCATCCCGAGATGGGAGCTTTGCCGAATCATATATGAGGGCAGTAACCCTAGCACTAAACAAAGCCTTGAAAATATGTGTCAAGGTACATTTATGACCAAAGATGACGGGGAAGCTTGGCGATACTTAGAAGAGTTCGCGGAAAAGTCACTAATTTGGGAGAGTGGAACACAACCATTGAATAGGGGTGGCGTACACCAAATAGATGTGTCCATAGGTGTCCGAGCTGAAATGGCAGCAATGCAAAAGAAGCTCGACGCTATGGAACACAAATTTGCAGCAGCCTCCCTAAACCCAATGTCGCTCCCCAAAACTGTTTGCGGGTGCTGTTCTGATCCGTCACATTTAACGGAAGAATGTCCTTTAAACTCGGCGTTTCAAGGTCACGAGCATTCTAATGCCGCATTTCAACGACCTCGAAACGATCCATATTCTTCCAGTTACAATCAGGGTTGGAGGAACCACCCGAATTTTGCTTGGAACCAATCACAATCTCAAAACACGGTTCCAAACACGAATCAATTTCAACGGGCTCTTCCTCCACCACAACAGCAACCCCTACAACTCACTCAGCACCCCTACCAGTCACAAAATTTCCAAAACCAGGGCAACACTCCTGCACAGTCTAATCCTATGCAGCCCTGTTCTGACGAGTTCTCTCAATTCACTCAAACCATGAAATCACTTTTATCAAATTTCATGGATGTTTCGACTGAGGTTAGATCTTCCGTCAGTGAAATAAAGAAAAACTCAGCGTCCCAAGCTGAGAGTATTCGCACGATGGAAGCTGAAATCGCACGCTTAAAAGCCGAAATGAGTGCGAGAGAAAAAGGGAAACTTCCCTCTCAACCCCTACAGAATCCTGGGCATTACAATGTAAATGCCATTACCACGTTGAGATCGGGAAGAGTGCTGAACAATCACATCGGGGAAGAGATTGATAATGCTGAAAACCATATCAACACCCCGGCTGAGTCTTTCCCACATACACACACTTCACCTTCTGATCCTTCTTCTTCTACCAAACCACCTTCGCACGAGCCTATTCTCCATTTCCCCTTAGGCTCAACACCTTCACCCAACCCTTATAGTTCTCCACAGACGGTCCCCACACCTCCTTTGGGACCTCGTCTACCCCCCTTTCCTTCTCCTGTGATGGACCCCGCGCTTATTGCGAAAGCACCTTACCCGAACCGGCTAAGGGCTAATAGAACGAGTCCTCATATGGAAAAATTTTTAGAGATGTTCAAACAGGTTAACATCAATATCCCTCTCTTAGAGGCAATTCAGCAAGTCCCCGCTTACGCGAAAATTCTAAAGGACTTGTGCACTAGGAAGAGGAAGACCCAAGTGCCGAAGAAGGTCTTTATGTCTAATAACATCAGCACTGCTTTTATACCCCAGCTTCCAAAGAAAAGAAAGGACCCAGGTTGTCCTACAATTTCGATTTCGATTGGGGGTAAAAACATAAATCGTGCTTTGTTAGACCTTGGCGCGAGTGTTAACCTGTTACCTTATTCTGTCTATGAGCAATTAGGGATTGGAGAGCTGAAACCTGCTCATTGCACTCTCCAGATGGCAGACCGATCTATCACCAAACCAAGGGGTGAATTAGAGGATGTGCTGATAAAGGTCGGGGAATTTGTTTTCCCCGTAGACTTCATTGTGCTCGACACACATCCTGTAGCAAACCCCCGGGGCCAAATTCCGGTGATTCTAGGTCGTCCTTTCCTTGCCACTTCTAACGCTGTTATAAACTGTAGAAATGGTTCAATGAATTTATCATTTGGAAATATGACCATTGAACTAAATATCTATAGAGTTGGAAGTCAGCCGTCAGAACCCTCTGCTCATATTTTAGATGTGTGCTCTGTCCATGAGATCGCTCCCGATAGTTGTGGAGCTGAGGATCTTTGCTTGACTGATCTCGATGACATTAGCACATCTCTGTTTGATTTCACACATGATCTTAGTGAGGACACTTTAGCTACACATGAGTCCTGCACTTCTGACCTTTCTCCACCCGAGTCTGTATCTTTCACAGGCTCTGAGCTTCTTTGTAGATCCAAAAATCAATCTATGACCCTTCCTTCTATCATTTCTCCGCCTGAGTTAGATCTCAAAGTTTTACCTTCTCACCTGAAATATGCATATCTTGGTGAGAACGAGTCATTACCGGTTATCATTTCCGCTTCTCTTGCATCAGAGCAAGAGAATGCCCTTTTATCGGTATTGAGATCTAATAAAGAGGCGTTTGGTTGGAGTATGGCGGACATCAAAGGGATTAGTCCCTTGATTGTTGAACATCATATACATGTGATGGATGATGCCAGACCAACCCGAGAACCACAGAGACGGTTGAATCCCGTCATGAAGGAAGCAGTCATGAAAGAAATCGTCAAGTGCTTAGATAACGGTATTATCTACCCCATCTCCGATAGCCAGTGGGTGAGTCCTATACATGTCGTTCCTAAGAAATCCGGCATCACAGTTATCACAAATGAAGCGAATGAGTTGATTCAAACACGCGCCCAAACTGGGTGGCGTGTATGCATCGATTATAGAAAACTCAACGCCGCTACGAGGAAAGATCATTTTCCTCTACCATTTATTGATCAGATGCTGGAACGCTTAGCGGGACGAGAGTTTTATTGTTTTATGGACGGATACTCAGGCTACAATCAGGTCCCCATCGCCAAAAAGGATCAAGATAAAACCACTTTTACTTGTCCTTTTGGTACCTTTGCTTACAGTCGCATGCCCTTTGGGTTATGCAATGCTCCCGCTACCTTTCAGCGGTGTATGATGGGGATATTCTCTGATATGGTAGAGAATTTTTTGGAGATCTTTATGGACGACTTCTCGATTTTTGGAAACTCTTTTTCTGATTGCCTAGCGAATCTAGACGCTGTTCTTACTCGTTGCAAAGAGAAGAACTTGACATTAAACTGGGAAAAATGCCACTTTATGGTCCAAGAAGGAATAGTCCTTGGACATGTCATTTCACAGAAGGGCATTGAGGTTGACAGAGCTAAAGTAGATGTCATTCAAAACCTGCCTCATCCCAAAAGCGTCAAAGATATTCGCTCTTTCCTTGGCCATGCTGGCTTTTATAGGAGATTCATAAAGGACTTTAGCAAAATTGCTAGACCTTTAACACTACTCCTGGCCAAGGATACGACCTTTCACTTTGACTCGGATTGCGAGACAGCTTTCGACTCACTTAAACACTCACTCACTTCAGCCCCCGTTTTATCATCACCAAATTGGGACTACCCCTTTGAGCTGATGTGTGACGCATCTGATTTTGCAGTAGGTGCAGTCTTAGGACAGCACATCGATAAGATGCCACACGTGATTTACTATGCCAGTAAGACCCTGAATGATGCGCAAATCAATTATACAACCACCGAGAAAGAGCTTTTAGCGGTTGTATTTGCATTAGAAAAGTTCAGGCCTTACTTAATCGGCTCACCTATTGTTGTATATACTGATCATTCCGCTTTAAAACATCTGTTGGCGAAGAAAGATGCCAAAGGTCGACTAATACGTTGGATCCTTCTTTTACAAGAATTCGATCTTGTTATCAAAGATAAGAAAGGATGTGAAAACGTAGTAGCTGACCACCTTTCACGCATCGTTTCTTCCCCTGTGACCCTGCCAATCAATGACTCATTCCCTGATGAACAACTCTTGAGCATATCATCTGAACCATGGTTCAGGGATATTGTGAACTATCATGCCACGGGACTTATACCGAGCGATTGGTCAAAACAGGACAAATATCGTTTTCTTTCCCAAGTAAAACACTTTTACTGGGACGAGCCCTATTTGTTTAAATATTGTCCTGATCAGATCATTCGCCGGTGCGTCCCAAATGAAGAGTTCAAGAGTGTTCTTTCATTTTGTCATGATCAGGCTTGTGGGGGTCACTTTGGTCCTAGAAAGACAGCGGAAAAGGTTTTGCAATGTGGATTTTATTGGCCGACCTTATTCAAGGACGCATTTGAGTATTGCAAAACCTGTACACAATGTCAGTATACGGGTAGAATATCCCAGAGGAATGAAATGCCTCAGCAGCCCATTCTGGTTGTTGAAATGTTTGATGTTTGGGGCATTGATTTTATGGGTCCTTTTCCCAACTCCTTTGGGAATCT
The DNA here is from genome assembly GCA_030015575.1 of Agapanthus africanus. Taxonomy (NCBI): domain Eukaryota; kingdom Viridiplantae; phylum Streptophyta; class Magnoliopsida; order Asparagales; family Amaryllidaceae; genus Agapanthus; species Agapanthus africanus. The sequence continues at coordinate 290,171,460 of JASDDO010000029.1, forward strand.
GTACATTTTGCTGGCGGTTGATTATGTCTCCAAGTGGGTAGAAGCCATTCCATGTCGCACTAATGACAGGAAAGTTGTCATTAAGTTCTTAAAAGAAAATATCTTTTCGCGATTTGGACACCCACGCGCTATCATTAGCGATAATGGGACACATTTCTGCAACAGATCTTTCGAGACTCTGATGCGAAAGTACTCAATCAACCACCGTCTTTCTACACCCTATCATCCCCAAACAAGCGGGCAGGCTGAGATCTCAAACAGACAAATCAAACTTATCCTGGAGAAAACTGTTGCTAAAAATAGAAAAGATTGGTCGACCAAATTGACGGATGCTCTTTGGGCATTCAGGACTGCATATAAGACCGACCTAGGAATGTCTCCATATAGGATAGTTTTTGGTAAAGCATGTCATCTACCTGTTGAGATAGAACATAAAGCATTGTGGGCTATAAAGGAAATAAATTTTGATCTAAACCTTGCTTGCAACTTTCGGAAGCTGCAACTTAACGAGCTAAGCGAACTCCGCGATGAAGCTTATGATAATGCTGTAATCACAAAGAATAGGACTAAGGTTTTTCACGATAAAAGCATTTTAAGGAAAACATTTTTACCTGGTCAACAAGTCCTTCTTTATGATTCACGTTTACACCTTCATGCGGGTAAGCTCCGATCTCGTTGGAAGGGACCTTTTGTTGTGCGGTCTGTATACCCGCACGGGGCAGTAGAAGTAGAAAATGTTAAAAACGGCACTGTTTTCAAAGTAAATGGACATAGACTAAAGCCGTATTTTTCCACTGACCCCACGGAGGAGCTCTTGTTCTTACAAGAGCCAGTTTATTTGGATTAAAATTCCTCCGTCTCACCTTCATATCCTGTATATCATTGCATCATCTTTTGAATGAAGGTGAGTGAAAAACAAGTTTGGGGGAAGTTCTTCACTTATATATTTTGCCTCCACTAATAATTCCCCCCAGATTTACAGATTTTTGTAGGTATAGCTGTCGGCAACAGTGAGGACACTGTTGAAAACAAGTTTGGGGGAGGTTTGTGCTTATTTTCGCATCATTTGCATATCATCTGCATAAGCACAAAACATTTCTTTTTAAAAAATCTATAAAAATTGAAAAATTTTCAAAACCCATAAAAATTTAAAAATTTTCAAATATAAAAATAATTTTAATATTTACACCTTTTTTGTATATAAATAAGATAATGAAAGTTTAGATAGTGAAAAGTTACATCCATGAGATTAGAAAATTTTTAGAAAACTAAGAAAATTAGAAGTTTTCTTATACGAACTAGTAATAAGTAGTTATGAGCCGTTGTCCCAAGGGTTAGTAAGATGAAGGACGTCACTAATCTGAGGATAAAAATAAGTCTGAAAAATAGTTTCTATTCTGGAAGCCAAACATTTTGAACGTGGCTACCCTGCTATTCGCACTTACACACGTCTTGAAGCCTGGGATAGTAGAGGATACCTTGAAATGCTCTTGTCTTAAAGCCAAAAGTATGAAAAAAAAAATATGTGTTTTAAAGTGGTGAGAAAAATGGATACTGGTTTTGTTATCACCAAGGGCAATAAAAATATATAGCAAAAGGGTGCTTCTTCACCTAGTGCCCCAAGGTCAACTGGTCTGGGAGTCACTGCTATGCCTGAGGTGGTGCAAGACGAGGAAAATACACCAAGCATGCAAGCACATTAGTAATCGGTCGGTTAGTACCTCAAGAAGTATTAACGGTCGCATGAAAGTGTGTAAGCAATCTCGTTTGCCAAGAAGTACTGAGGCCGATGGGCAAGGGTATGATAGCTTGAATTGAATTCTCCGGGTGTAGGGATGTCTTTACACACACGCAGGGTGATATGATCGATGTTTGGAATAAAGATAGGAATGAAAAATAAGACGATGTTTTATTGAGGGAGGACGTGATTTCTGACATCTTTTCATGACCATTAAGATAGGGCTCATGACAACCGAAAAGCTAGCTTAGTTGGAAACCCTAATTTTCAAAGCTTTTCTTTTACAATTCTTGTCTTTAGATGTAATATTCATGATCTTGCTTTTATTATTGGATTTTGTGGGTGCAATCCGCTGAAAACCCTCAGGAGACAACACTCCTCCTACTAGGGACACCTAGAGGTTTAAAGGCTTGTTGCACATGCTCAGTGCAATCGTGTTGCCTACGAAAGTGTGCTAGTTAGTTTTTCTCTTTCTTTATTTTCTCCTTCTCTCTTTTTAATAAAACATTCTCTCGAGACGATCGAAATTAAGTTTGGGGGTATTTGATCAGTCGAAAATATTGCATATTTTAACAGGCAATTTCATCATCATTTGCATCCATATAGAAGTGTACGGTATTCATAATTCACATATTAGCAAATCGGTCGCAAAATATCAGATTACATGTATTCGACCTTAAAACCGGCATTTCTAGGGAAATTGACTGCATTGCATTACATAGCATATTTTCTATATCTTGCAACCCCTGTTTCGAAGTCTATGCAGGAAAAGAGATGCTTGCTCGATCATTACATCGCTCGACCATTACAATTGCTCGTAAACGCACTGAACTCAAATCTGGTATCAACACAGAAGGGTAACTGCAAATCTAAATATTAGATGAAGCCACAAACAGAAGCCCAAGACTACTGAAGAATTTACAGAGCCCAACCTCCTCAAGCCACCGCGGAAGCGCGGCCAATGCCTTGTTCTTGCGGCGGAAGCGCGGCTATATGGTGACGTCAGCTCCTCAAATTTCACCAAAACTCCTGTTTCAGTTCCCACTGCTCAGAAATGCACAAAAACTTCCAGAAGAGTCCAGATACTTCCACCAGATCAGCAAACATCCAAACTAGCCTAATCTTTCTAGAACTTTCCCTAAACCCTAGCTTAAACCCTAAGCTAACTCCTAACAAACTCCTTCTAGAAACCCTTCAACAAACTTTGGGAGGGAAAGTTCTAATTCAAATCTAACCTAGGGTTTGGGAGTCTATAAATATGACCCTAGGCTCATGTTAGAAAATATTATTCAACCTTGATTGAAGTTTAGAAAATCAATCTCTTTCTTCATCCCCTCTTCCTCAAGTTTAGTGAGAGAGCTTGTAGGAAACCCTAACCCTAAATCCAACCACAATTCAAGATCTTGAGTGCAAGCCAAGCAAGATGCCTTCAACCCTTTTATGAGCCGAGCCGATCTTCAATCGGGCAAGAGATCAAAGTAGATCCACGATCCACGGAGACGAGCGAAGCCGAGTCAACGATCGATTTCTTCTTCTTGTAGATTCTTGAAAGAATGTATTGAAATTGTTGATTAAATAAAAGGTGATATTCTTTTATCTTGTTTTCTTTAAATTCCGCATCATGTTATCATTACTATTCTTGAATGTTGTCTTTGTGGTGATGTGTGAATAAAACTCCGCTCGTCGGGGAGTCGAAACGATCTTTAGTATGATGATGTAACAAATTTGTAATCGATTCTTGAATCCCACGAGTTTGTAAACCCTAGCAAGTTCAAGAATTGACGACCCAATTCGTTGCGATGCTTTCTTGATCGACATCGCTCGAGATTGGGGAGTTCCGATCGTTTCTTGGAATTGCTAGAGGCTAGAATATAAATGGTATCATCGAAAGAATAAGGGTTAAGAGATGAAACCCTAATTTCATCAAGAAACCCTAACTCTCGTTGATCACCATTGATCTAGTATCAATTCTTCGAAGGACAAGAACACGAAACCCTATAGATTGCATCACGTCTAAAGATCCGATCGATTCCTACGAGCCTCTCTTATATTCTTGATTGTTGATTGGAAATATTATCAAAACAACCGATTCTTGATTGTTTATAGTTTCTTGATTCTTGAGTAAAGGATAGTGACACTGGAATACAAATCACATCTTGAATCATGTTTTCGTTTATTGTTGTTTAACATTTCATTTCAAAAGTATCAAAATACAATTGAATTGCACAATCCCTGTGGACGATCCGCACTCATTCATTAACTACATCCGACACCGTGGTTTGATTGCGGTCAATATAATTTTTTGATTGTGATATCTTTACAAGTTTATTTTACACATCAGAAAACGTTTCAATCATGCAGCACGAGCACTATTCATGCTTACACACACACCCTGGTAATTGCCATGCCACCACACTAGATAACCTTTAAATTTAAGCCTTTTACTAAATGATACTTAAACTTGTGCTATTGCCTTTAATTCCTTAAAATGAAACCGTAGGATTGCTATTCATGTGCATGTACTTCATCATATTAATTGTTCATGCCTAATCTATTAATCACACATCGCAACTTAATTATTGATACCATATGCATTCATTAGCATTGATATATGCACTTATGAGGATTTCTTGAGATTTTATGATATTTCTGGATTTCGGGGGAAAGCCGCAAAATTTCTAAACTTATTATATTTTTAAAATATGTAAATTGCGGTTTTCTAGTGATGTAAGTGTCGTCCACCATGAGTTTGCTGTGGTTTTGGAAATCCGTGTCGAGGAGTGGAGGAACCGGCACGGGTACATGGTGGGCCCGGTAAGGTACCCCGGGGCAAGAGGAATGTGGTGTTGACGTTGAGCCTGGCAGGGGACGGATTACCTACCGGTGACTGTTTGGGACGGCGGATATCCAGAGGATACCGACCGTGGCCGCTAGATGATGAGATATTGATATTTGAGATGGGTCAGCCGGACGGCTGAAGCCAGAGATACATTTATGAGATTTGAGACAGCTTTTGGGTGTCGTTGCTGGACACCGGTTTTCGTCGATTCTTGATATTATGCTGGCATTATAAAAGGGTTTCAAAAACAAAAAGAGATAAAAATGTTTCTTATATATACCTATTGAGACTTCAGATATTCATGTTGCATACATATTAGCACACTGATGTTGTATACACACCTGCTAGTGCATCCAGTCATACCTGTATTTTAGATGCTAGGATGCTTGTGTGCATGCATACGATAGCCTTTGTAGGTGTTATTTTTTTACTCACGAGTTGGCAACTCACCCCCGTTGTGCCACAGTCTTTTGCAGGTCCGCTCCGTCAGTTCAGTAGCGGCGGGCGCACTTGTTCTTTTGCCTCCTTTGCCTGGACTCGAGGTTTTGCTCCTAGGTGGGTTATATTTCTATTTTGTACCACCTTGTATATTCTTTGTATCTAGTGTACTCCATCTACTGTATTTACCAGCATTATTGTATATTGACCTAGAGGTGAGACTGTGAGGTTTGTAGACTTTTATGCGGTATTTTGGGGTCGAGCTCACTTGAGTCGACATGCTGTTTTTCTTATGCTTCATTATGATTATTTTGCTTGCTGTCGTTTTATATTGCGTGGGATTTGTGACCGCCTTGTGGCGAAGAGCTAGCTCCCGCTTGGGGATGCCCTATTTTGTTGGATTCATATATATTTTGTTGTACCCATTTTGGGGGCCAGTATTTACAAAGGAGACTCTGCCGAAATTTTCGGAAAAATTGGTATTGTTTTTAAAAAGGGTTTTACATGACTTATTTGATAAACTCGCTTTCAATTGATTGGGTTTTCTTCACTCTTTTGCTTAATTGGTTTTGTTTTCTGGGCTTTGGCTTACTTATTTTACGGACGTCTTTAGACGTTTCGTAAACTTAAGTGCCAGTCACGTTCCGTACCCTGCGGGTTGTGACAAAGTTGGTATCAGAGCGATAGGTTTTACCTTTTTGAGTGTAGGATGACCCTTGGTAGATGGAGTAAGTGACTTAAGTAGGGTAACGTAGCGTGTGTATGTCCGCGGCATACTTACGATACGGTACTCCGCCTAAGTGACTTTAGGATATACTTGCTTGAAAAATTCCTTCTTCAATTCCGTGTATCCTATGATCCTATTGCACTGTCCTTACTATCCGTTTTCCTGTAACAGCCACTATGCCGCCGAAGGCTACGAGGGCACAGAGGGCTGCCGCCAGAGACGAGATTCGAGCTGGCTCGTCCGAGACTAGGACTGAGCAGGGTGGTATGCCTACGCCGCAGGGACAGACCGATCCACCTTCCCCAGGCCGTATGGATAGGCTCGAGACTGGTATGCAGGAGTTGCGACAGATGATGGGAGGCATGCAGGAGCTACGTCAGATGGTAGGATCCCTAGTTGCAGCCAGTCGTACACCGAGGCCGGATGACGTACCTACTACATCACAGACGACCATGATACCTGCTCCTACTACTACCACCGTGGCCATTCCGGTTTCACTACAGGATTTCATGAGGCTGAGACCTCCAGTATTCACCGGCACCGAGGCAGCAGAGGACCCACAGACGTTCCTTGACAGTTTAGCCAGGATCTGCCGTTCGCTGAGATGTTCGGATGATCGATGGGTAGAGCTTGCGAGTTTCCGACTAGAGGGTCTCGCGCAGACATGGTGGGAGTCAGTCTTGAGAGGTCGAGCTGCAGGTCTACCGCCTATGACTTGGGTCGAGTTTACAGCGGTCTTTCTAGCCCGTTTCCTTCCAGAGAGCGTTCGTGACGCCAGAGCTCGCAGCTTCGAGGCCTTAGTCAAGACACCTGGGATGACGGTGTCTGAGTATGACATCCAGTTTACACAGTTATCCCGATATGCTCAGTATTTGGTGGATACCGAAGAGAAGATGGTGAAGAGGTTCGTACAGGGACTTGACGCTCAGCTATATCTTGCCATTGGCGCCCAGCACTACGACACTTATTCAGCTGCTATGGATACGGCATTGCGGATGGAGGCACGCATATCACGGACTTCGGCCGTTTCTGGGCCGAAGAGGATGCGCACCGATGTACCGTCTCAGAGGCAGCGCGCCAGATTCTTTCCGAGAGATAGGCCTGCCAGAGGATTTGGGCGGGGACAGTTATATGGTTCTTATCCCCAGGGGCAGCAGCCGTCGCCAGGGTGTTTTGGGTGCGGGAGTCCGTACCATCTTGTCAGAGACTGTCCGGTGAGACGACAGGGAGCAGCGACAGTTCCGCATGTGACCCTACCACCATCACCACCCCCTCCTCAGAGAGCCCTACTTCCTACCCCAGGCGATGCTCCACACCAGTTAGGTGCACCGAGAGGCCGTGGACGCGGCGGTCCTGTTCAGAGAGGACGAGGAGGCAGAGGCCGAGGTCGAGGTCAGCCCGCTATCGGTGGAGGACAGGCCCGAGTTTTTGCTTTGACACCGCAAGATGCGCAGGCATCCAATGCCGTTGTGACAGGTACCTTGCCAGTTTGTTCTTTTGACGCGCGGGTATTATTTGACCCAGGTTCCACACATTCGTACGTCTCTACACACTTTGCACCGATGTTGGGCCGTGAGTCGTCGTCGTTAGATCATCCGCTTGTTATTGTTACTCCGGTAGGCGAGTCGTTTGTCGCTCGTTTTGTATTTCGTTTGTGTTCCGTTCGTATCGGGGAGAGGGATTCATCAGTTGATTTGATACTCCTCGATATGTTGGACTTTGATGTGCTTCTGGGCATGGACTGGCTGGCCACTTGTTATGCTTCGGTGGACTGCCGTGAGAAGGCAGTCAGATTTAGCTTTCCGGGAGAGCCAGTCCTTGTTATTCGGGGAGACCGCAGTGTCACCCTTCCCAGCTTAATTTCGTCTCTTCGCGCTGGTCAGCTCTTGCGGAAGGGATGTCAGGGATTCTTAGCGTGTATTTGTGATACTCGAGCTGCAGAGGTTCCGTTAGACCGGGTCCCGGTAGTTTGTGAGTTCCCTGATGTTTTCCCTGATGAGCTACCTGGGCTACCGCCTGAGCGCGATGTTGAGTTCTGCATTGATTTGATTCCCGGCTCGGGGCCTATTTCTATACCGCCTTATCGGATGGCCCCGGCAGAGCTTCGAGAGCTGAAGGATCAGCTGCAGGATTTGTTAGATAAGGGGCTTATTCGACCGAGTGTTTCTCCGTGGGGTGCTCCGGTCCTGTTTGTCAAGAAGAAGGATGGAAGTTTGCGCTTATGTATCGACTACCGCCAGCTGAACAAAGTTACCGTTCGGAACAGATATCCGTTGCCGCGCATTGATGATTTGTTCGACCAGCTTCAGGGTGTGGGTTATTTTTCGAGGATCGACTTGCGATCAGGATAACATCAGCTGCGAGTTCGACAGGAGGATATACCGAGGACAGCTTTCCGCACGCGCTACGGCCACTACGAGTTTTTGGTGATGTCGTTCGGACTCACCAACGCCCCAGCAGCATTTATGGATTTGATGAACCGTACATTCAGGCCGTATCTTGACTTGTTCATCATCGTGTTTATCGACGATATCTTGGTGTACTCCCGGAGCAGAGAGGAGCACGAGCAACACTTGCGGATTACGTTACAGACTCTGAGGGAGCACCAGCTGTTCGCGAAGTTCTCCAAGTGTGCTTTCTGGCTGGACAGCGTCGGATTCTTGGGTCACGTGGTTACGAGAGACGGCATTTGTGTGGACCCGAAGAAGATTGAGGCTGTTCAGCAGTGGCCCCGACCTATATCGGTTACTGAGATCCGTAGTTTTCTAGGCTTGGCGGGCTACTACAGGCGTTTTGTTCAGGACTTCTCCTGTATAGCTGCACCGTTGACCGGTTTGACCCGGAAGGGAGTTCCTTTCGTTTGGACAGAGGAGTGCGAGCGCAGTTTTCAGCAGCTACGGACTTGTTTGACTACGGCGCCGGTATTATCTTTGCCTTCGGGATCAGGCGGATTTGTTGTCTACTGTGATGCTTCGCGAGTGGGATTAGGATGCGTATTGATGCAGCATGGCCGGGTGATCGCTTATGCTTCTCGGCAGTTGAAGAAGCATGAACAGAACTACCCCACTCATGATTTGGAGATGGCTGAAGTGGTCTTTGCACTGAAGATTTGGCGACATTACCTATACGGCGAGTCGTGTCAGATATTCACCGATCACAAGAGCTTAAAGTACATATTTCAGCAGCGATACCTGAACCTCAGACAGCGTCGTTGGATGGAGTTGGTGAAAGACTACGACTGCGAGATCTTATATCACCCCGGCAAGGCGAATGTGGTGGCAGATGCGTTGAGTAGGAGGCCCGGGGGTAGTCTATCCTTTTTGCGCGCAGTGCAGAGGCAGTCGTCAGCAGATTGGCAGATGTTATGCGACAGCCGAGTTGAGTTCGAGTTCACTCAGACAGGAGGACAGCTCGCGCATGTTCGTGCACGCCCACAGTTGCTTGACCGTATATATGAGGCACAGCGCAGTGACGACCGTTGCTCAGAGATCATGGCACAGATGGGATAGGGCAGATTTTCCGAGTTCGTGGTTGACGATCAGGAGATTTTACGATATGGATCTAGACTGTGCGTACCAGATGCTGATGGATTGCGGCGCGACATTCTTGAGGAGGCACACCGATCAGTGTATAGTGTCCACCCCGGTTCCACCAAGATGTACCATGATATGAGAGAGACCTACTGGTGGGACGGGATGAAGAGGGACATTACGGAGTTCGTTTCGAAATGCCTGACTTGTCAGCAAGTCAAGGCCGAGCACCAGAGGCCCGCAGGAGAGCTACAGCCGTTACCCATTCCAGAGTGGAAATGGGAGCAGATTTCGATGGATTTCGTTGTGGGTCTACCCAGGACCAGTCGAGGGTACGACTCCATCTGGGTGATCATGGATAGATTGACGAAAGCGGCTCACTTCCTACCAGTGAAGACCACTTTCAGCTTCGCTCAGTATGCTCAGCTCTACATCGACGAGATCGTGCGGTTGCATGGCGTACCGACTTGTATCGTGTCAGATCGAGGCACTCAGTTCACCAGCCGACTTTGGCAGAGACTTCAGGAGGCTTTGGGCACTCGTTTGAGCTTCAGCACAGCGTTTCATCCGCAGACAGACGGACAGTCAGAGCGGACCATTCAGACTCTCGAGGACATGCTCAGAGCGTGCGTTTTAGACTTTGGTGGTAGCTGGGATCGTCATTTACCTCTAGTGGAGTTCTCCTATAACAACAGCTTCCAGGATACTATTCAGATGGCACCTTTCGAGGCATTGTATGGGAGGAGATGCAGATCACCCGTTTGTTGGACAGAGCTCAGCGAGAGCAGCATTTTGGGGCCGCAGCTTGTTGAGGAGACGACAGCGAAGATACAGTTGATCCGAGACCGGATGAGAGCGGCTCACAGCAGGCAGAAATCCTATGCAGACAGGCACCGTCGCAGATTAGAGTTCGCAATTGGCGACCATGTTTTTCTGAAAGTCTCTCCGATGAAGGGCGTGATGCGTTTTGGGCAAAAGGGGAAGCTTAGCCCTAGATTCGTAGGTCCCTTCGAGATCCTCGAGCGTGTCGGCGCAGTTGCTTATCGTTTGGCCCTTCCACCCAGCTTTCCCGATGTTCACCCCGTCTTCCATGTTTCGATGCTCCGCAAGTACCTTCACGACCCTTCGCATGCGATTCAGCACCCGACAATCCAGCTAGAGCGCGACCTTTCTTTTGCAGAGCAGCCGGTGGCCATCCTGGATCGGCAGGTGAAGAAGTTGAGGTCGAAGATTATACCAACCGTCAAGGTCCTTTGGCGTAGCCCGAGCAGCGAGGAGGTTACCTAGGAGACCGAGGGCGAGATGAGGAAGAAATATCCCCATCTCTTCGAAAGTACGCGTAGCTATATTTTTAAATTCGGGGACCGAATTTCTTTAAGGGGGGAAGGTTGTAGCGTCTTGAAAAGTCGTTTTGGTGTTTTCCTGAAAATCGGTGAAAATTCGGTATTTTTCCGAAAACCGTCTTTCTCGTTATTTTGCAGTTTAGGGCTAATTATACTTAAAATGGATAGGTAATTGCTTGTTTTTAGTAGCTAATGAGTTAATTATGAAATTCTGGTCGTTTAAAAATTTTCCCTAATTTTTCATTTTTTTAATATTATTTTAAGCCGGTAAGAAAATACATTAATTTAGCGATAAATACAAATTTTTCCGGGCTAATTTTAATCTTCAAAATTATGATAATTAAAATCTAGTTGAAACATAAATTTTTAGCATTTTATTTTGATTTTTAACAAATTTTTATGATAGGAAACGAATTTATTGAATTTTAAGCTAAAACTTGCAATTTTTGACTTGTAGGGGGTCTTTTTGCATAAAATTTCTTTTGTAAAACCCCTCTCTCTCTTCCCTCAGCCCTAGGACAGCCCCACCATGACCAAGTCCAGAAATTTCTGGCCTCATATTTTGTTCTCTTTCTTGAGTTGAATTAGTTGGTTTATTGATTTATTTTAAATATAGTTGATAAGGTATGGTGCTTTGACTTTTGGGGGGTTGACTCTTGACCTTTCCCACACACCCACACCCCTCCCCCATGCTCTCCTCTGGCCGAAACCTGCACTCCCCCCTCTTCATCTGTTTTCTTTTCATTTTCTTCAAATTTCTTCAAGAAAACACATCAAAATTTGCAAATTAAAGCTTACAAATTAAACTCATCCTTCATCTTTCTTTTCCTTCACCTCCCTAGCTTGGATCTTGATGCTTGAGGCCATCATTTGGAGAAAATTTATTCTTGCTAGATCTCAAATTGAGGTATAATTTCCATCAAGTTAGTTTCTTTTGGCTAAATTCCTTTAAGTATATGCTTTTAGTGTTAAAAGTTTAACTAATTTCTAATCTAGTTTATAAAAGAATAGTTTGTATTAAACTAGGGTTTTGAAGCCATGATAGTTAATTAAATTGTTTTGTAGTTAATCTAGTTGTTACTTAACTAATCTATATGGTTACCTTGCTTATGAGGCTTCCTATTAACCTATTCTATGTTAATCTTGTGTGAAATTGCATTAAGTTTGCTAATTTACCAAAATCTAGAAAGGGGTTAGTGTATGGAAATGGGTTGTGAAGCATGATTAATGAGTTGAATTAGGGTTTAGAAACCATTATCTAATTGATTAAATCTAATTTGTTATCTAGTTGTTTTGCTAACCTAATCTATAAGGTTAACTTGCTAATTGAGTTATAAATTAGTGTTAATTTAAGGTTTTCATATATAGTTTGGATTAAGAATTGCTAGGTTAGATAATTCAAGTAATGGTTGTTTATGGAAAATAGGTTTTGAACCTTTGCTAATGTGTTGTAATTATAGTGTTTGTAGATTGCTTGTTGTGTGGTTGGATATTGTGTTGGATTGTGATAACCGTATCGCTAATTTTCGATTTTTGCACCAAAATTGCTAGTTTGTGCTTACTAGATTTTTATTAAAATTATTTGGTGAATTATTTGTGTTACCTTGGGGATGTTTTTAGCATCTCCTATGACGTTTAGGATGCGTGAGTGCGGATTTTTGGGTAGTCGGGTTTTAGTTTTGCCGGGCGACCAAATCGGCGTTTTTTTGGCAGTTTTTGCGATTTTCGCGTGTGTTCCGCGCACCTTGTGCACGTTGTACCTAGCTAGCGAACTTTAGTAGTTTCGTTGGGGTTTTGCGTCGTTCTTGATAGGTAACCTTATATTTGGTATTGATGTAAATTCCAGGTTCGGTCGCGGAGACGTCAGACGCGGCGCGAATGGGGAAAGCGGTGATTGGACACAGCTAGCCAGGGATTCCGGTGAGTAGATGTAACATCTACGGGGGACTATCGTTGGATGGCGCAAGCCGCCCGATAGTTTTAGTAACTTACAAGATTCTTAGTGATGTTAGTAATTAGGGGTGAAATACGTATATGATTATTTGCTGCATCCATGCATTATATTGACATACCTATGCGAAACCATTTTATAGGACACCTGCACCATTGCCAGGGTTTTTATATGCAGCACGAGCACTATTCATGCTTACACACACACCCTGGTAATTGCCATGCCACCACACTAGATAACCTTTAAATTTAAGCCTTTTACTAAATGATACTTAAACTTGTGCTATTGCCTTTAATTCCTTAAAATGAAACCGTAGGATTGCTATTCATGTGCATGTACTTCATCATATTAATTGTTCATGCCTAATCTATTAATCACACATCGCAACTTAATTATTGATACCATATGCATTCATTAGCATTGATATATGCACTTATGAGGATTTCTTGAGATTTTATGATATTTCTGGATTTCGGGGGAAAGCCGCAAAATTTCTAAACTTATTATATTTTTAAAATATGTAAATTGCGGTTTTCTAGTGATGTAAGTGTCGTCCACCATGAGTTTGCTGTGGTTTTGGAAATCCGTGTCGAGGAGTGGAGGAACCGGCACGGGTACATGGTGGGCCCGGTAAGGTACCCCGGGGCAAGAGGAATGTGGTGTTGACGTTGAGCCTGGCAGGGGACGGATTACCTACCGGTGACTGTTTGGGACGGCGGATATCCAGAGGATACCGACCGTGGCCGCTAGATGATGAGATATTGATATTTGAGATGGGTCAGCCGGACGGCTGAGGCCAGAGATACATTTATGAGATTTGAGACAGCTTTTGGGTGTCGTTGCTGGACACCGGTTTTCGTCGATTCTTGATATTATGCTGGCATTCTAAAAGGGTTTCAAAAACAAAAAGAGATAAAAATGTTTCTTATATATACCTATTGAGACCTCAGATATTCATGTTGCATACATATTAGCACACTGATGCTGTATACACACCTGCTAGTGCATCCAGTCATACATGTATTTTAGATGCTAGGATGCTTGTGTGCATGCATACGATAGCCTTTGTAGGTGTTATTTTTTTACTCACGAGTTGGCAACTCACCCCCGTTGTGCCACAGTCTTTTGCAGGTCCGCTCCGTCAGTTCAGTAGCGGCGGGCTCACTTGTTCTTTTGCCTCCTTTGCCTGGACTCGAGGTTTTGCTCCTAAGTGGGTTATATTACTATTTTGTACCACCTTGTATATTCTTTGTATCTAGTGTACTCCATCTACTGTATTTACCAGCATTATTGTATATTGACCTAGAGGTGAGACTGTGAGATTTGTAGACTTTTATGCGGTATTTTGGGGTCGAGCTCACTTGAGTCGACATGCTGTTTTTCTTATGCTTCATTATGATTATTTTGCTTGCTGTCGTTTTATATTGCGTGGGATTTGTGACCGCCTTGTGGCGAAGAGCTAGCTCCCGCTTGGGGATGCCCTATTTTGTTGGATTCATATATATTTTGTTGTACCCATTTTGGGGGCCAGTATTTACAAAGGAGACTCTGCCGAAATTTTCGGAAAAATTGGTATTGTTTTTAAAAAGGGTTTTACATGACTTATTTGATAAACTCGCTTTCAATTGATTGGGTTTTCTTCACTCTTTTGCTTAATTGGTTTTGTTTTCTGGGCTTTGGCTTACTTATTTTACGGACGTCTTTAGACGTTTCGTAAACTTAAGTGCCAGTCACGTTCCGTACCCTGCGGGTCGTGACAAACTCGATTATGTGACCGTCTTGAACTTCCCTTTGAACCTTAGGGTTTGGGGCAGTACGGCGTGCCACATGTGAGTCGTTGGCTTGACCCTTCTACAGCTGGACCGTTGGTACTGAGGCATGAAGTGAATGTCTTTGAACTTATTTCATTCGGTTGATCGGGAAAACTTGGGTGTTCGATTGTTCGATCGGGAAGTTTAATATTTTCTATCTTATCCGGAATGTGATACAATAATTGGAATTCACAAGCAGTTATGAGATAACTGAATGAATATTATAAACATTGCAGCTTAGTCTCACTTGATCGGTTGCCACGGAATTTTGATGTGATCAAAAGTCCGTCGCAATCACGTAGCTTACGCAGATACTCGCCGGGTAAACATAATAGACAGCCTCACCCATAGCCCCGACCAACTGACTGTAGGAGAACCCCGTCGCCGAAAGCATCCGTTCGGGTGCTCGCGGCAGCGGTGTTCCGCCTTGGTGCACTTCGTCGACGGCATCGGGGGTGCGACTGCCTACTGAAGTTTGCGACGAGCATTCGATCAGGATGTCGGGAATCTTGTTGAATTGCCCGACTTGATATTGAAAAGAGTTTTCGATAATGAGACTAAAATGCGGGGTTTATAATTGTTAGGCATGCGATGTCTAAGTATTTCATTTGATTAGGCATGCGATGTCTAGAGCGGTTGCGGATTCCAACTGTTGTAGTTTTATACTTTCTTTTCTATGACCGTAAGTGTAGTATGTAGTGGTATTGCCGATTGTCGTTGCTATACGTCAACGACAATCGGTGTATGCATACTTACTTACGTTGATGACATGTGATGTTATGTGTTACTGGATTTGTTATATTGGATCGTCGTGTTTGAATAGCCGGGGTTTTTTTATGTGAGATGAGTGTTTTTCATTTTCATTCATGTAAAAACTTGTATGTAATATTCTTTTATTGGGGCACTTCCAGGTTGCTGAAGATGTCACCGTTTGTATATTATTTACTCTTCCGCACTAGGATGACCAAAGGAGGGGAGCACAAGTAACCGGGTTCTGGGGTCCAGTGGGAGACCAACTCGATGAGTCGAGTCCGGGTCTCCTAATCCTAGAATTGGTAGGGTTGCTTGCCGCTCTCATAGGGGTCTAGGGATGTAGGATTGGCTATTCATCACGACCGTGGAATCCGTGTTTTATACTGGCTCGTATTGAAAACACGGACGTCCTAGTATATCCAATATTTCATATGTTTCTTCTGCTGTGATTTATCTGTGATGTGATCATGTGATGTTCTGTGACAGATTTTATATATAGTATATATGATACATTATATAGACGTTGCTTATGTTTTACACCCGCACTAGCCCTGCCTCGCTCTGGCGTTAGTCACCTAACCTAACGGTGCAGACGGGACATCGAGGCGAATGCGGATGGCATAAGCGTAAGTTATATTTATCTGTGATGTTTAGGTGGACTTAAATGATGGGATATTCATTAATGAGATTAATGAAAGAAAATAAACCTAATTGATGTTGTGGAATCGAATTTCAAAATAAAACAGGTTGCTACAGTTCTTGCTTTGCACAGCGGTATATGTGATATATCATGCACCTTATTCGATGAGGAAAGGACCGAGATCCCTTCACCGGGAGTGACTCCTTTAGCAATAACTGGCAGATGCTACACACTCGGTTTGTCTTTTGATCGCTTCTATAGTTTCTGCTTTGCACAGTGATGTATATGATATATCCCGCACCTCATTTGACGAGGAAAGGGCCGACGATCCCTTCACCGGGAGTGACCCCTTTAGCAAAACTAGAAATGCTTCAAAAACATTCCATTTAAAAACCATTTGATTCTGCAACGAGATCAAGTTCAAAGCGTTAAAGGTTTTCATAAAAACCATTCGCAGCCCTCCGTCATTTTAGGAAGTAGAGTACTTAGTATTCGTGCTGTATTTGTTGACCATAGTCAAGGCACAGTGTACAGTAGCTAAGTGATGTCTTCCTACACCGCATATGATGCGATTACTTAGGACAGTCATGTGGCTTTGTTGATCTTAGCCAAGGGTCATGTGGGTGGGTCTAACTAATCACGAAATGACGGGTAGAACTTGACTAGTGCTTATGATTTGTTGACCTTAGCCAAGGTCATAGGTGCTAGGGGTAAAAATCTTTATCGGGAGTTTCAAGTGTTCAAATTTGCAATGAGACTGCATACCTTCTATGTGATAGTTGGATCCCGATACCCACTGCGAGTAATTGTTACTCCTGAGAGAGTTTTGCACTTTGCAATTAGTCGATCAAGTAGGTGTCTAGAAAGGTGTCAACGGGGTTACGCCTCTGGGAAAACGAGGTTTACTGTAATTAGGTCCGTGCGAAAGCACGGGGAACCTCCCTCAAAGTACCGACACTGGCCTGGCTGAAAGATTGGCGAACTTGTAGAGTGTAATTAATCCCGGCTAGTCTTTCCTTTTAAGGTTTAAAGGAAGATTTGATAAAAACAGTGGGAGCCATCCTGATTAGATAAAATATATAACCAATCTAATCTTGCAAGAGCGCACGCAGAGTGTTTTCTTCTCTCTCTCTCCAGGTAGCGACCATATCACGCCTTAATCAAGATAATAATACGGATATTGACCGAACCCGCTTGTAATACTGAGCTGGGGAACGTTGGTTCCGCTCCAACTTATAATTGTTATAAGGCAGAGCAGGAAATAGGGGAATATCAGAATTCCTATGCCGCCCAAACGAAGAAAGTGCATACGATGCATCTCCTTCGGGTGTGTTCATTACGAAGAACTGTTTCTCAGTATCCTTTGCATCCTGGGTATTTGATACCAGATCAAGATCCCAGATTTGTAATATGTTACATAGGGCTACAAAAAGGTAGAAAACTGAGAACGGGTGATAAGTTTCATGAGACAGAAAACGGGGCAAGTGTTGCAGCCAAGTCTGTTAGTCACTGTTACCCTGTATTACAAATACATTGATTCTGAACAAATGCTATTAGATACCGAACCTGATATACAAAATCATATGAGTCTCTTTATAAGTAAAGAAATGATAAAATTTTGTATTATTGGATAATGTTTTGAACATTTCCTATATCAAAAGTTGATCGGTTCAGGCACGTTATCTAAAAGCATTGATGTTCTAAATCAAACTACAGTTCCTAATATATAGAACACACACAAGAGGAAGAGTTCAGAAATGAACGAATCCATCTTGAGGCATTGTAGACTAGGTCATATCAATGCGACCTGACTGGCTTAGGTTATATTTTAGATGCATATTTAAATCAGTTTGAATTTACATCTTATGAAACTTGCCAGTCATGTCCCAAAGATAAGATGACCATAGCTCTGTTTATTGGAAACAGAGAAAGAGTTGGTAAACTCTTGGGACTGATACATGATGATGTATGTAAGGTCCCCTGTCTACACATGCCAGGACTGGTTCTTTATACTTCACTACATTCTCTGATGATCTCTCAAGATTCAGTCATATGTTCCTGTTGAAATATAAGTCCGAACCTTTTGAGATATTCACAGAATATAAGTTAAAAGTAGAGAACCAAAACCGGGTATAAGTATTATGTCCTATGATAAGATCAGGGAGGAGAATACTTGTGCATGGCTTTCCTAGACTATTCTAAAAGGAGAATGAGATTCACTCTCAGTGTTACTCCTCTGAATATACCACAGCACTATGGTATATCGGGGTGGAGCAATAGCACCCTATGTGATATGGTGTGCTCTATGATGAGTACTACCGAGTTTCCTATTTGCTTATGGGAGTTATGCACTTGAGAAGTTGCATACCTATTGAATAGGGTTCCGATCAAATCAGTTGCCTACCACTTCATATGTGATATGGAAAAGGAAGAGCCCATATCTTAAGTTGGTTAAGATTTGGGGATTGTCCGGGCTATGTCTAAAAGCAAAATCCGGACAAGCTCGAGGCAAGATCTGTTACGAAGAACTGGAAATGTTCCAGCTATACGAACTGAAGCAGATGATTTGACAGAACCAAAGGATTCAATAGTTCCTGACGAACCTCAGCCTCTCCGCCGATCTGGTAGGGTTCCTCATCCGCCTGAGACATACCTCGGTTTCTCGATGGCAGTGGGAATGAGGAATGCATCATGAGATGATGACCCAACTAGTTTCGAGCAGGCCATCGAGAGTAGGGACTCTATAAGAATGGCTGGATGCTTAGCGATCAGAGATGGAGTCCATGTACACCAGCAAAGTATGGACTTTAGTTGCTATATCTGAAGGGTTAAATCCCCATCAGGAGCAAGTATATTTTGAGATGATTACTTGGTGTAGATGGATAAGTTGAGACTTTCAAAGCTGGACTTGTTAAAGGTTTGCATCATTGACCAGGTGTGGATCATGATGAAACTTTTTCTAATGATCTATGCTTAAGTCCATCCTGATCCTACTTGCCACGGCTACATACCATGACTACGATATCTGGTGGTTGGGTGTCATGGCAGCTTTTCTAAATGGTGTTTTAGGAGGGAAAGTCTATAAGTATACAGCCAGAGGGCTTCGTAAACAGTGGGAGCAGCGGAAACGTGTGCAAGATGTTTTATGTGATGAGGCAGGCATCGCGGAGTTGGAACGTCTATTTTGATGAGTTGGTCAAGCAGTTTGACATCATCAAAATGGTAGATGAACCTTGTATATATAAAGAGGTAGTAGGGAGTATGGTAGTGATCCTCGTATAGTACGTGGATGACATACTCTTGATAGGGAAGGCGTTTCTTATGCTACGCACGGTCAATCTCCGCTTATCACAATCATTCTCCAAATAGGATAAAGGTGATACCTTCTCGATCCTGGGGAGAATCACAGGAAAAGTTTCAGAGTGATAAGGACGACTGAAAGTCAGTCGCAGGCATTGTCTTCACCCTAGGTAAAGGGACGGTATGTTGGAAAAGTTCCAAGCTAGATACCGTGGCAAACTAGACGATGAAGGCTGGTAACATCGCTATTAAAGATACTACCAAAGAGGCAGTTTGGGTGTATATTGGTTCATAAGATGAACTAGGATCCTACCATTGTTTGACAATGGAACTATGCTTTGGCCAAGGAACCCTGGTCCCATCAGTGACCCAGACATATTTTGAGGCAGCATCACCTGATCATGGAGATAGATGATCTTCAGGGTGATCGAGGTTAGGAGAGTAGAATCAGAGGACAACACGGCGGATCCACTCACAAAGGCCTTTTCCCAAAGAGAGACTTTTATGGGATGATTGAGTATGTGATACTGCAACCACTGCTACAGATGGCCCTAGTGTAAGTGGGAGATTGTTAGTTATATGTATGCCCTAGAGTCCATTACTGTACATTGGATGTATATTGTAGTGGATGCTGGGACATATATAGGTAGGACTTTCTTGCTCGACATGATAGTACGCTATCATGTTGCCCTTTATCTTAACATGTATACTTTTTGTCTCTCTGATTACATGTTGATAAAGCCCTTAGGATATGTACTCGACTTCCAGGACTATGATGCAGATCATACAAGTGGGGCCTGGGTAGTCCATGAGTACATCCTTCAATGTTCCTAGTCGAGGGAATATCGAGACGGGGCATCGATATTCCAGAGTAGACTAGCGTATATCTTCTTGACCCATGTGATGGGCAATGGATGATCCCATATCCATTGGTGTTTGACATTAGAGATGGTATACGGGTGCTCAGTGAAGACTGGGTACACTGAACGGACTCGCCGAGAACTCCCAGATGGTATTATACCTTACGTCATATGGCAGTTCTCTGGTGACACTGGTGCAGCTTAGTCTGTTGACCCGAGATCGTCATAGAGTCTTGTGTGTCTCCCATTGTGCTTTGATTTCCATCCTACCACAGCTCTACTGAGTCGTGCAAACAGGTGGTTTTTGGGTACAGTCCCGATTCACATGGAGGCAATGAGCGATAGGAGGGGATTCGTCTCTCCCGGTATTGGGGGTTGATGTTGCGCTATGCTCGACTGGCCATAACAGGAAATCCCTGGCCAGGGTTGCAGTGATCTACTGGTAAGTTTTATCAGTAGATTCACACATGTTATGGACATCACGTCGGCATGACTTATCGAGTTACTGGGGTCTGACGTTTACCACCCCTAGGCGAGATATGCGACATATCAGACGAACAGACCGGACTGTACGGTAAGTGTTACTGGTTGGATTCACAGCAGTGTGAGCGGGCTTGCTCGTCGATCTTCTGATCGCTCAATACCCGAGTGGCCGTTACGTTTAGCAGACCGCTTGCGGCTTGTGGGTGTTTGATATGATCATCACCTGCTACCGGCGTATTGACGAATCTTTAGAGTCCTACACAGAGGTTTCCTGGCTGAAGCGAAACGAAATAGGAGCGCATATGAGATATGTGCATGGCCGAGAATAATGCGTGTATGTGATATCATATTTCATTCTCGCGATGAATGTATCGATTGGTTATATGCGATATAACCTAGTTATCGAATCAAGCATTGATTCGATAAGCCGATACATAGGATACTAGTCGGTTATATGCGATATGACCGGATCGTTAAATCAAGTGTTGATTTAATGATTTAATGTAGAATTATATATTTGATATATTACTTTGCATTAACTAGTATTGGTTCACTTTAAATGGATTTTCTCACTTGAATATCACAAGTTGTATATGTGATATACTTTTGTGCACTTGATTGTATCATGTTTGATGATACATGTTTACTTGGTTAAGTGTAAAGAACTAAACCATGGTTAAGTTAATGATTAGGGTTTTCTTTTTTCTTACTTATTTATTTATTTGTTTTGGAAAAGATAAGAAATGAAATGGTTGCTAGTTTTGTTTTTCTTTGATGCTTCTTGAAGCTTTGACTAAAGTGACCATTTTGTCTCACACTTAACCCTAACCATTCCACTTAACCTTAGTACATTCTCTACACCTAACCAAGGTTAGGAAATGATAAGGGTTGATTTTATTTTCTATTTTAAATAACACTTATCATATCTTTTCTTATTCTTCTTCATCTTCAACATGAAGAAAACCTTGCTACCATCAATGGCAACTAGTGAAAATGTATGAGAAATCCAATTCTAAAGTAAACCCACTTCCTATTTCTTCATCCTCTACCTCTTGCCAAGTAGTATAGGGTGTTTTCTTCACAAGTTTCATGACTTGGTGAAGTGGGAGCTTGATCTAGTGATGCCTCGACGTAGATCATCTTCGGCATCGAAGCCGACGACCAAGCCCGCCCATTTCATCGATGAAGCCGATGCTAGAGTCCGGAATCCGATTTGGACAGCGGAGGGACATCATCGCGGAGCTTAGGAAGTGGTGGACCGGATCTACAAAGGTTGTAGCCCCTTTCTTTTTAAGTCAAAGTCGTTAACTTGCATCGCATAGCCTACAGATCTAGTTAACGATCCGTATTAGGGTTTCTCGGCACTTGTAAAATTTGAATTGGCCATGTTTGATGCCTTGTGAGACTACATTAATGTTCCTAGGAACCCTACAGTCAGTTGGTTCACCTAAGATGTATACATGTGCTCATTGGGTTATGAGTACACTGGACAGGGCTCACCGGGAATATGCTATGTGGTTATTAAAACCTGTCGTCAAATAGCAATTCTTAGGTGACATGTGTACAGCTTAGTTTATCAATCTATGATCGTCATTTGTTTTGTGTGAGTTCCCACTGTGCTTTGATTATTACCCTACCACGGCGCAAAGGAGTCGTGCAAACAGGTTTTAGTTGGGTACAGTCCCGAGCCACATGGAGGCAGTGAGCAGATCGGCAGGGGATTCATCTCTCCCAACGTTAAGGATGAGATCGCGCTGTGTTTAGGAGAGCAATTACAAAAAGTCCATGGCTGTGGCAAGCGAGATTTACTGGTAAGTATTCCAGTAGTATCTCAGTGTATTTTGGGCTACACTCCGACACAACTTATACCGCTTTTGCGGGTCTGACATTTACCAGCTCCCTAGGCCCGATATGCGATACTCATAGAAGAACGGACCGGACTGTACGGATATTGTCACACATAGGCTCAGTAAGGTTCTAGGATGAGTTGTATCGGACTCCCTTTCGCTCAGTACATAGGAAGCCGTTACATACAGCTAGTACCACTGACGGCTTATGGTTAAACCCGCTACCAGAGTATTGACGAGTCTTTTGAGTCCACCACAGAAAGTTTCCCAGTTCGGGCAAAACGTTGTAGAGGCCATATGGTTTTATAGTAAGGTTCGAACATACGCGTGTACTTATGTACGTGTCATGGTTCGGACGGATATACTAGCGGGCTTTGGTTTAAGCCAGATCCTAGTATTATACTGTGTAAATTTTATCTCGTTGCATTTGTATTCGGTCGGAATACAAATGCGTGTATGTATATAAACTTGCGGGCCTATTCTGTAATTTATTACGGGATCGCTTTTTGAAGTTGCCAATTTGCATTCCGTTTTTGCCAAATCACCATCCTTTTTCTTCATGGTTGATTTCTTTATTCATTGGCTGAAACTTGTGTTGAAGGGGGTTTATTTGCAAATATGAAATTAGCAAACGAAGAGGTTTTTTATGGTGGGAGGGCTCCAGCAGAATTCTGGAATATTCTTGGATAAGATTGATTCATTTGTGCATCATTGCTTGCATTTATTGTGATTAGATTGAAAAGGATATTTTGTGAGATCTTTAGCTTAGTGTTACCTCCTCCTCACTTGAGCTCACCCCCCCTTTTATCATTCTCTGGCCGAGCACTAGGAAGGTGTAAGGGGGTTGATTTGGTGTGAAATTGAGCACAAAGTTTCCTTGCACAAAATTCATAAGCTCATTTTCAAAGTTCATTTTTCCTTCACTTCTCTTTGGGCAACTTCGATTAACCCTCACCCGGTCCATTGGGTGACTTGAGATAAAGTGTTATACACTTATTCTACAGAAACCTTGGATACGTCGGCTAACAAACATCATGTCCGAGTTGCCTCGGTTCAGAGGTGGGAGCCCGTATAAAGATTCAATGATGTGGAACAGTTCTCGACGAGGAGGAGATCGTAAATCGAGTGAGATTGGAGAGCGAGCTTCGTCGGTGCATCCGCAACAAGCTAGGGGCAGAGGTTAAAGACCGAAGGACTCGGATCGATCTGTATAGCCTTTTTACCTTTTCAGTAGTTGCTAGTTTAGTGTTAATGGTTAGATCCGGGTGAAAGAATACGATAGCGCCAGTTTGGTAAAAAGTTTTTGTTCCGCATTTGGCCGCGGATAGACGGCCAGAGCGCTATCATAGACTTACAAGGTGAACACTCAGGGTCTTGAGTACAATACTACAACATTGTTTGTTTTCACCAACAAGTCTCGGGGTCACAGCAGGTTGTCGATGTCACAAAACGACACTAAAACATGACATCGTACCAAAATAAACCAAAAAGAATAAGTTACACCTCAAATGGTCCCCTCTAGGAAGCACTAATTTCCCAATGTTGTCAAAATCCCACTTTGCACGGTTCAAAATGTAGAGGAAGAGATGGGGATTAATTTTCGTGAAGGGAGTGTAGGGATTTGGGGATTATTTGCTGATGGATCTAGGGTTATTTGAGGAGGGAAGTGAGGTTGGAGAATTAAGAAGAAGGAGGTGAAAATGATAGGGTAAGGAGATGGAAGCAGCCCCCCTCACTCACTATTATTCACTCTCTCTCTCTCTCTCTCTCCAAAAGTACACCTACCCTAATCATTATGTCCCCTTTTGACTTTTCTTTTCTTTTCTAAAGTCAACCACCAATAAACCATAACACACAACCCAAATGAAATGAAACATGTAACCAAATAAAACATGTCATGGTGCACTAACCATGAACACTGTAGAGACACGAATTTGGCTTAATCGCGATTAGCAGTGCATTAATCGGACTTTTATCAAAACTGCATATAATAAATATTAAAATTGCCAAACCCATTAAATATATTTTTAAATTAATAAATTATTTTAATTTCCTTTTATTTCACAATTATTGGTATATATTTATACCCTTTTTCGAAAACCCCAATTTTGCAAATCGGGCAGTTTTCGGGAAAAATATTATTTTAATATTAAATTCCAAAAATAATGTTTTATATTTTTCCGAAATGTTATAGAATTGCATCATACGTACATGCATACATGCATACATACATAAATACATTGCTATAGTCACATATATACTCTCATATTGTGTTTTATTTCGATTTCATAGATTTGGGAAATCGCAAGATACCTTTTGAATCTTGATATATTTAAAAGTGCGGTTTTCCCTTGATATGCTCACAGTACAGTTCTATATTTGTATACATCATACTTCATGGATATATGCATTGAGATACCGTTTTCATACGATTTCTGGATTTGAGAACCGCAAATATATTTAAAAGG
The DNA here is from genome assembly GCA_030015575.1 of Agapanthus africanus. Taxonomy (NCBI): domain Eukaryota; kingdom Viridiplantae; phylum Streptophyta; class Magnoliopsida; order Asparagales; family Amaryllidaceae; genus Agapanthus; species Agapanthus africanus. Next base: position 290,196,188 of record JASDDO010000029.1, read on the forward strand.
AAATTATAAATTGTTTTAAAAATGCGGTTTCTCGTGATGTAATTTCGGGGCGTCCACCATAAGTTTTCTCAATTCTGAGCTTGTTTTCGAGACCCGATTCGAGGAGTTGGATGAACCGTCTACGGGTACATGGTGGACCCGGTAAGTTACCCCAGGATAAGAAAATCGAGATGTAGATGATGAGCCTGGCAGGAGAGAACACTACCTATCGGTGATTGTATGAAAATTAGAGGAATATCCAGAGGATGTCGTTTCGGAGTTATGAGATAAGATAGATATGAGGGCCGATCAGAGTATGCGGCGCCTGAGATATAAGGATTTACGTGTCGATGCTGGACACGGGTTTTTTGATTTTTTAGTGTTGATGTTGGACACTCAGGTTCTATGATGTGATGGATATAGGTGCCGATCAGAGTGACGGCGTCTAAGATATTGGTATTTGGAGGTGTCATTGACGGATACCAGATTTTTATGATGATGATTCATTGATGAGGATTATGTTTTATCCCACACTTAGGATTTATTATGCCATGCACTGTTTCATGTAGTTGTTGTACCCTGGTGGTGTACCGTGATTATGATTTGTTGCATATCCGTATTGTTATACTTATGCCATCAGATTGCATATTTCATATTATTGCTTTTTTTGCAAGCTTGCGATTATCTGTACGATGTTATTTACTATTCACGAGTTGGCAACTCACCCCCATTGTGACATAGTGTTTTGCAGGCTTGACCCTCAGTGTAGTCGCGGCAGGGCTCCTTATTGCACCTACTTTTGCAGATACCGCTACTGTTGGTCGTGATTTTAGTGTAGGTGGGTTTTGCGGGTTTACGTATGATTCTATTTTATATCTTATTTTTTATCTAGTACTCTCCATCTACCACTTACATGTATTTGACTTAGAGACGAGATTGTGAGGATCAATATTGTATTATTTGTTCCTCTGGGTGTCGTGTGAGCCGGCTTTTATTTATGTTGCGATGTTATTTTACTTCTTTTTATGCTGTTTTCACCTCTTAATTGCTTATTTCTTTTCTATAACGTCGTATATATATATGCATGTTGTGGTTGTGTTCCGCCCTTAGGCGTCAGTTGCTCCTGTTTGGGGATGTCTTTTATATATTCTATGTTTGTACCCGTCGGGGCTAGTTTTTAAAATGGAGATACTGCCAAAATTTTTAAGAAAATAAATTTAAGTTTAAGATTTTATAACTTGAGATTTTAAAATGTTTTAAGCTATTTTTTTTATCACTTTACGTATTTTCTTGGTTTATATTTCTGGGTTTTTGGCTTACTTGAATTGCGTTACGCCTTTTGAAGTCGCGTGATTTAAGTGTCAGTTGAGTTCCTAAATTGGGTCGTGATAGCCACCCAGCACTTCACGGAATCTGGTAACTTGAGCGCCCCTCTGTGGGTCATCCTATACACCTTACGAGTGCGGAAAATTGCCCGCCAATTCTAGAATAAGGCCCCTTCCATTTCAACGCCATGAGATGCGGGCCCGTTGCCCTCTTGAACCTGGCTGCTCGAGCACTCCACCGTGGGTAATCCTAGTACAGAAAAGAAAAATATATGTACCATGGTGATATCGACCTCAGCCCAGTCGTGCCCCAATAAAATAATATAAAATCCAGCAGAAATGGCTATCCACATGTCGGACGCTCGCCCCGCAATAACAAATACACAAATAAATTTGAACTATACTACAACCATTGCAGTATAGGCTATCCACCATGACAATTCCTCCACAATATAATAGAACATCAACGTGAATATCATGTTCGCAAACATGTCTAATAGAACATATAGCAATTAGTCGGGTTATATCACTTAATGATATTCACGGTCGCGGATACTAACACATGCACTGATAAACATTTATTTAAAATTTCAATCAACTAAAACTTTTCCGTATTTGCCCAAAGTGCTAAACAGTACTCAAACAAATCTGGGCCAAAATCATACATCCCAAAAATCACATTTCCATGTAATAGAGTGCCAGAAGAATTTTGGTGCACAATGGCTCCACTTCAACCGCGGAACCAATGCCAACAGGCTTGTTATGCGGCGGTTCCACATCCGTATGAAAAGCTTATGTGCCCAAATTTCTTTAGCCTTCTAAAATCGCCTGCACATATTTTTAAGATGCTCTAAATAATTTTTTGAAAAATTATTAAAATCAACAACAAGCATGAGAAATGAAATTGTGATTTGAAAATTTTCGTCGATCGATATTTTAAACTTGTTTAAACTAGATAGTTAAGGTTTATAGGGTGTCTCTGATACCATGTTGGGTTTCCTAGCGCCCTAACCATCTAACGTGGTCGTTGCGGAACAAAAATTTTTAGGGTTTAAAAGCTGGCGCTAGAAAAACCCATCCAAGAATCTACCATAAACCAAAACCAATAGGCAAAGAGGAGAGCTAACTACTATGATAGAAATCTCTCACTAAAAGATCTGTGTCCTTCAGTCTTCTATCCTCTTCGTTCTCTCCTACGGATCTCCTTGAACATGTTTGATCGCATTTCCTTGCTCCTTGATACCTCCACAAACAAGCTTGATAACCGGTCCTCCTCCGTCGAAGATGATTCACCAGATAGATGTAGTCCATGGCTCTAGCTCCACACTAAGAGTCTAGTGGAGCAATTACAGACTTTAGATTGCTAATCGAAAGTGTCTAGGATGTAGTGTATGGTTCTAAGTGTGTATCTATCTCACCTACTCTTTTGATTCTCAATACATAAGATTGTAGAGAGGAGGTTGAAGATGAAGGTGGAGGAGCTCAAGCAAACTAGTGAGGAGAGTGAAGCAAATGGTGAGAATAATGAATAACTCATGAAAGATAAAAAACCAACCATGGTTTTGTAAAACATTTTTTACAATATAAAAAACCAACCATGCTTGAATAGTTTACACAAATAAATTGAATATTTATTTGTAAACACTATAGAAGCATGGTTCTCACCGTACTTACCTCACCACTTTTACATCTCATTTTCCATTTAAAGATAAATCGATAAATCTAAAATGAGTTTTCCACCTTCTAAAATGTTTTCTGTATAAATACGCATTACACTCTACTGTACATACATATCTGTATTCATATCAAATATGAATACCTAAAGAGATAGAATAACATAAAGAACGTATTACTGGAATATACATATCGAAATATATATATGTAAATTATTAAATTAATACCTGATTTAATAATCCGGCTCAATTCTAAACCGTCTAGTATTATCAACTGTCCAATCGAAAGTCCGGGTAACTAGTACAATCATTCGATCAGAACCCTGTATGTATCCAATACGACTACTATATCATTTCGCCTGAACCAGGAAAACTAACTGTGTGGGACTCTAAAGACACGACAGTACGTCAATAATGAGTTACTGGATAAATCCATAACCATAAGTATGTCAGCGGCACTAGCTGTATGTAACGGCAACCCGGGTACCTGTCGAAAAGGAAGGTCGAAGATCAAACTCATCCGGTTCCCTGATGAGCCTATCTGTGAAAATCTCCGTACATTCTGGTCTTTTCATCTGAGAGTATCGCATACCGGTTCGAGGGGGTGGTAAACGTCAGACCCTAATAATCTGATAAATCGTGCTGATGTGGCACCAGGAAACTACCGATCAACCTATCAGTAAATCCCAACTGTCTTGGCCAAGGTCTTATAGTGCTGGCCAATCGAATACAGTGCGATATCAACTCCCTATACCGGGAGAGATAAATCCCCGACAATCGCATACTGCTTCCATGTGGCTCGGAACTTTACCTAACTAAAACCTGTTTGCATGACTCAATAGAGCCCTGGTAGGGTAGTAATCAAAGTACATTGGGGACTCATACGAGACAAATAACGATCTCAGGTCTGAAGACTAACCTATAATCATGCCACCTGAGAACTGCTATCTAACGATAGGTATAGCACCATCTAGAAGTTCTCGGTGAGACCATTCATTGTACTCACCCTTAGTGAGCACATGTATATGATCTTAGGTTCGAAAGACAAATAGCTATGGGACCAACCATCTCCCCTCGTCATGCTCTAGAAACGTATATATTAGTCTACCCCAAAATATCGATACCCAGTCTCGACACTCCCATGACTAGGGACACTTTAAGGATGTGCTTATCGAATACCCAGCTCGCACAAGTATGATCTCCATCACAATGCAGGTAGTCAAGCAATGATCCTACGGGTTTTATTAACATGTATAAATGATACGTAATAACAAGTAAAACATATGCACATGTTAAGATAAAGACAAACACGATAGAATACTATCATATCGGGCATGATTGTCTTTTACGTACATATATCTAAGCATCCAGATGTATACATATACAATAATGGCCTCTAGTGGATACATATCCAACACTAACCAGTGTCTGCTCAATAAATACAGAATACAGGTATTCGTGACAAAACACTGGAAATACACTCAAACACATGGATACGACATTTATGAGTCGTCACCGCAACTAGAAGAGAAAACCGATCAACATTTAAAGAGTTTCTTTTTTGCAAACATGTGTACACATTTTTATCAAGACAGATGCAACAATACAAGTGTGAACACAAAACCCTTTTAATGCATGAACCTTGGTGGGGCAGCATGGCATAAGTAGGTACTCTAGTTGGCTATACAAATCTTAACTTGCGCAAGTGGATGAGGCAAGTAGGCTTGTGATGAATGGAAGCAGAATGTGTGATGTGATTTAAAGTAACATTTTCCCTCCAACTCTACAGATTATAACCCAAGCTTATATAGAAAAATCAAATAATTCAAGAGAGGTCATGGAGAGGACATAAGATCACACCAAGAATACGGGCCCCACCCAGAATTTAGATATTCATGACAAAACACTGAAAATACATTCAAACACACGGATACGACATTTATGAGTCGACACTGCAACTAGAAGAGAAAACCGATCAACATTTAAAGAGTTTCTTTTTTGCAAACTTGTGTACACATTTTTATCAAGACAAATGCAACAATAAAAGTGTGAACACAAAACCCTTTTGATGCATGAACCTTGGTGGGGCAGCATGGCATAAGTGGGTACTCAAGTTGGCTATACAAATCTTAACATGCGCAAGTGAATGAAGCAAGTAGGCTTGTGATGAGTGGAAGCAGAATGTGTGATGTGATTTAAAGTAACATTTTCCCTCCAACTCTACAGATTATAACCCAAGCTTATATAGAAAAATCAAATAATTCAAGAGAGGTCATGGAGAGGACATAAGATCACTACAAGAATACGGGTCCCACCAAGCTACAGTAAACCGGCAGAAACCCAAAAAAACCGCTACTGCCAGTCTAATCTTCTCCTTTTGGCTCCAACTTTCTTCGGGTCATTCCTTGTTATCACATTATCTCATTTTTATTTTTTTTGTTGATTTTGTTCCTATAATTATAATAACAGAGAGCAAGCTCAAGGCCATACTTTTGTCCAAGTTTCAATCTTCACTCTACAGTTTTGTTTTAGTTCTTGCATATAGATAGGTTTAGTCTTGAGCTCTTTGCTTTTATCTTATCTTGCAACCTCTTAACCGAGCTTGCAAGCTTAGATTTTAGTATTTGAGTTCATTATCTTGTACTCTCATTTTAAACTTGAATAAGGCTTTTATTTTTGCAATATGGTTCTTAGTATTTTCTTTCTTCTTATTTACTTGAAATTTCCTTTCTTGCAATTTATTTAGTTGTGTTGCTTTATTTGATTTCTTCTCTATATATCTTCATTTGATCTTGCGATGGTTTATGAATAATATATCTTGTTAGGGAAAGAATGGTTATTTAAGTTACGTTTCTTTTACTCATTCCTTTGCCCGTAAATTGCTAATCGAAATCCACCTAAACCTCATGCAAGTGCTCCGTTAGGCACCCTACCCTACCACGGTAGCGGTGATCCCTAACCGTGATCGATTGCGTTTGGTTTGACCAGAGGCGATGGATAAGAGACAAGAATGGAGGGACAAGGGTCAGTAAGCCGGATATCTCGATATACCGTGGTTAAGCACCCTAATGCATGTTCTTGCCGATTACCACAGCCTCGATAAGTCAAGCAAGGCACAAAGAAACGAGTATGGATTTTCCTAACTTCAACAAACCTATTTCTATTCCTAACAAATGTTTCGTTGCGTATATACGTTACACTTAGGTTAGACTTGAACTCGTTCGGATCTTCGGCTTAACTTCTGAAAACAAGAACATAGAATGCACCATCTCCCTGCGGACGACCCGTACTCAACCGTCTAGCTACACGCGACGCCATCTTGATTGCGGTTATTTTAGAACATAATATACGACACGCGAAATCTCTTTCAATGAAATAGCGTCGTTGCCGGGAAGAAGGTAGCGTTTTTATTTTTATTATTTTGGGTTAATCTATGTATATCTTGTTTATAACACTGACACTATTCTGAAAAACAAAAGAAAAAAATCGAAAAATTTCAAAAACAAAAACAAAAATTAACATTTCTAACATTTTGCTCTCTGGAAAATCGACCTTCTAATACTCTATGGTTAAATAGAAAAATCAAAGAATAACAGTAGCTTACTAGGATAACATAGAGCACCCACATAAAAATGAACACCTAATTTTTAAATTCTCCCGTCGGTTTTCCTCATTGGCCCGCTACCGGTAGTTTTTCTATAGGTGTTCGCAAATTTTCTTTTTGGGTTATCTCCATTGTTCTGTTAGTACTCCATTTTTATTATTTTATTTTCATAATTGTGTGTGTGCAGGAGTTTGTGCACTCATATCTCATTTTCGCACTAAATATCTGTTTTTCCGACATTTTGCAGATTTTAAGGAATTACGAACTGCAATCTTGCAGAGCAAAGTGTACATTCAACGCCAAGGTGATAGCGAAGTACAGTGCCAAACATGCGGGTAGTTTGACCAGCGCAAGAGAACATTTCAAGCTAATCGGATTCAATTCAATGGGTTCTTAACCCAAAACACATCGGTACGTATTTCGTAACACCTTCTTCCTCAAATTCGATGCGTCCACTATTCTATCTTTGCAGGATTCTTTACAAGTTCACTGCCAAATGCAAAAAGTGACTAACCCGTATTTGTTGCAGCGCCGCGTTTAAACATAAAAAATGATTGTTTGATACTTTGAACAACTTTTTTCATTGAATTGCGCATTGCATTCTTTATTACGGACTTAAGGGCAAGCGAACCCCACAACATACGGTAAAACATTTAATCACCTTTTCCGTAGCCTATCAGAACATGTAGCTTTTGAAGTGAAGGACCGGATCTACAAAGGATGTAATCCCTCTCACTTAGTGTTAAAATGTTTAACATGTTTGTTTTCGCCTATACCCTAGTTTAAAGATCCGTATTCGGGTTGTTCGGCACGGCTAAAATTTTAATCGGGCATGGTTGATGCCTCGTAGACCCTTGTGCGCGTGCATAGCAACCCTACAGTTTAATCCAATGGAAGCGGACGTTCATAGTAATACGGGGTGTCCTGGAGAAAAGGGTAAAAGTAGGAGTGGCAATGAGGTTTGCAACTCTGACAATCCAAAAGCCAGTGTTTAAGAAGGTTCGGTTAATTTTGGTCACTGAGTCATAGTCTAGGGTCGGGTCATGGTCGCTGCCAAAGAGAGAGAGAGAGAAAAAAAACACTCAGCGTGCATTCTAACCTAGATTAGAATGGTTACCAATTTATCTAATCTGGAAACTTCCCACTGTAAGCTCAAATTCTTCTCCAAAACTGAAAGAAGAATTACTCAGGATCACCCGAGGAGTAAACCAACTCATCAGTGGGAATCGGGATCCAACTATCATCGCATGATGACGTGACGGAATCCATTCACGTCACCACACTCCAGACGGTATGCGCATATCTGGCAAGTTTCAATTTCTTTAGAAACTCCCTATATGATTTTTATCCCTAGGACCCAACTGACCTTGACACAGTCAACAAATCAAAGGGTCCTAGTTAAGTCCAACCCGTCATTATCCTGGATTGCATTAAACTCACCCGTACGAGCCCTTGACACAGTCAACAAGGCCGCACGACTGTCCTAACCAATCCAATTAATATGACATAAACAAACACTACTTAGCTACCGCACACTACGGCTTGACACAGTCAACAAATGCAGCACGAATACTTAGTAATATTTGTAAGAAATGATGGAGGGCTACGTCTAGTTTTTGGGGAAAAACTTTTAACGTAATGAACTTGATATCGTTGAAGAAACTGCATACCTTTTAATAAAAATATAGTGACGAAAACCTTTTGCTAAAGTAGTCACTCCCGGTGAAGGGATCTCGGCTCTTTCCCCGTAGAATGAGGTGCATGATATTCCAACTGAATACCACGATGCAAAGCAAACAGGAAATCGGCTATAGTGAAGTTATTACGTTGATACAAACTTCTGTCCAAGGGGTCACTCCCGGTGAAGGGATCTCGGCCCTTGCCTCGTCGACTGAGGTGCTGGATATTCATAACCGAATACCACTGTGCAAAACAAAAGAGAATGTTCTTGCAATAACAGCTTTTTTTGAAAAATGTTCCAACAACATCAGAATAGGTTTGTTTAGCTTGCATTGATCTGAATCAATGCAGTCCCATCAATTGATCACACCAATAAAGAACGAAAATAATGATGTACGTATATGCCATCCGCATTCGCCACTGGGTCCCGTCATCACCCGTTATGTTACTTAACTAACGACAGAGCGGGGACTGGACTAGCGCGGATGCAAAACATATACAACATCTACTAGTATATATATCAATATATAATATTCGCTCAAGGCGTGATAAAATGCAACATCACAGAAATGTAATAAGCGTCACAGAATAACACAGATATCTGGGATCCCCGGGTTTCATACAACCACTACTGAAACCCGACGTTCCCCTGGTCGTGTGGATAGCATGTGCAATGAAATCCTAGACCCCTACGGGCGCGACAAGTTACCTACCAAAACCTGAAGCAAGGCAGCCCCCTTCAGCAATGTGAATGGACCACCCAACACTTCACAGAATCCGGTAACTTGGGCACCCCTCCTTGGGTCAACCTGTACCCCCTACGAATGCGACGAATTGCCCACCACTTCTTGAGTGAGGCCCCCTCCGTCACAACGCCATGAGATGCGGGTCTGTTTCCCTCTAGAACCCGGCTATCCGTGCACCCCTCCGCGGGGTAATCCTAGTACTGAAAGTAAAGTATACATACAACGGGTACATCGACCTCAGCCCGGTCGTGCCCCAAAGGAATAATATACAAACAGGAAGTGACGGCAGTCCACATGTCGGACGCTCGCCCCGCAATATCAAATGTACATATATAAACAAAACTGTACTACCATTGCACCAGGCTATCCACCATGACAAATCCGCAACATCACAGCACAACACAGAACATCAACGTGAATGTCACGTTCGCAAATCCGTCTAAAAGGGCTATAGAAGTTAGACAAGATTTACCGATCAAGTGACATTCACGGTCGCAGATGTAATGTAAATACTGTGAACTAACATATTAAAAATTTTCGATCGACTAAATTTTCCGGAGTGGGCCCCAAGCACTACTGTAGCACTCAAAATAATCTGGGCCCAAAAAGAATATGCCAGAAACCCTATTTCCATATCATGAACCCCTGTAGAAAAAATGGGGAACTGTTGCTACAGTTCGGTGGCGGAACCGCGGCGAAAGGGGGGTACGGCCGCGGTTCCGCCGCGCAACAGTAACAACAGAACACCAAATTTTCACAGATTTCATAGAAAACCCTGCCTTAATTTATTCAATGCACCAAATAATTTTTTGACAACAAACAAAATTCAACAGAAACTGTTACATGGAAACGCGGTTTTTGGAAAATCCGTTCGATCGAACTTGTAAACACGTTATAGCAAGCTAGACTAGCTTAATGGCATGGCTCTGATACCATGTTAGTGCACAGCAGCGCCCCGGCCGTCTGAATGAGGCCAAAATGCAGAAACAAAAATTTTCTTAAATTTAAACCGGCGCTACCGCGGACCATAAACCCGGATCGGACCATTAACCTAATGCTTGCAAACTAGAGAAGGGGTAGAGAGATATACCGAGCGATTCGTGTCCTTCGGTCTTCTCCTCATCGTCCCGATCTCCCTACGGAATCTCCGGTCTTCATCACCTCGTCGGTAGGGCAACACATTGCTGGATTTTTTTACGGGCTCCCACCACTGGACCGAGGCAACTCAAGCACGAAGTTGGCGAGTCGACGTGCCCAAGGATGCTGTAGGCAAACTGTAGAATCTATTCGTCTCTAGGGGGTTAAGGAAGTTGCCATGGTTTTAGTAGAGAAGGAGATGTGAGCTTTTAAGATGAACCAAGAGGATTTTGCAAGAAAATGAGATGAAAAACCACACCCCAAAAATTGGGACAGCCCTTAAAAGGAATGGCCGGCCATTTTGGTGAAGGGAGAGAGAGAGAGAGAAAAGCCAAGGGCTGGGTAGAAAGCAATAATGCAAACAAGTGATGATGAGAAACAATGATCACTCCCAAGTCCCCACTCCATCACCAAATCATATCCCAAAAGTCAAGCAATCATGATCAAATGAAAGTCAAGGGATGGTGGAACCATCATGAAACCATCATGATGCAACTACTTGAAAAAACAACCCTCCAAATTGCTAATTTGCACATTTGCAAATAAGCCCTCCTCCACCAATTTTCAGCCAAAGAAAGAACAAAGGAAAATGGCTGAAACGGAAAGCAAACTGGCAACTTCAGAAAACTGATCCCGTAATAAATTACAGGAAAACCCCGTGACTGTATATACATACCCGCATTTGTATTCCGACCGAATACAAATGCAATGAGACAAAAATCTATACTGTACAATACTAGTATCCGGCTTAAACCAAAGCCCACTAGTATTATCCGTCCGATCATGATCCGTGCAATACCACACCTATCTGATCGAACCCTACCATATCTCCATACGGCCTCTACAGCGTTTCGCCCGAAACTTGAGTAACTGTCTATGGGGGACTCTAAAGACTCGTCAATACTTTTGGCTGTGGATTTAACTACTAGCACGTCAGAGGTATTAGCCATACGTAACTGGCTACCAGGTATTGACCAAAAGGGACGTTGATGAGCGAACTCATCCTGACAACCTACTGAGGCTGTCAGTGACAATATCCGTACAGTCCGGTCCGTTCGTCTATGAGTATTGCATGGCGGGCCTAGGGGGTTGGTAAAAGTCAGACCCCCAAAAGCAGTACAAGTCATGTCAGAGTGTAGCCTAGAACACCCTGAGATACTACTGGAATACCTACTAGTAAATCTCCTATCTCGGCCGAGGGCTTTGTGTAATGGCTCTCCTAGACACAGCGCGACCTCATCCCCAATACCGGGAGAGAGGAACCCCTACAGATCTACTCACTGCCTCCATATGGCTCGGGACTGTATCTAACTAAAAGCTATTTGCACGACTCCTTTAAGCCATGGTAGGGTAGTAATCAAAGTACAGTGGGAACTCACACGAGACAAATGATGATCTCAGGTCGATGAACTAACATGTACACATGTCACCAGGGAGCTGCTATCTGACGTTAGGTATAAGACCAACTAGCATGTTCCCGGCGAGTCCTGTCCGATGTACTCATAACCCAATGAGCACCTTTATACATCTTGGGTGAACCAACTGACACCAGTGGCTTGTGAGTCCGGCCACCGCCCCTCGTCGGGGTCTCGACTGTATACACTAGTGTACTCTGGAGTATCGATACTCTGTTTCGAAAACTCGCGCGATTAGGGACCTTTTAAGGATGTGCTTATAGACCCCAGCTCCCACGTATATGATCGCCATCATACAGCTGGCCGTTAAGCAAGAATCCTAAGGGCCCTATCAACGCGCAATAGTGACTTGTAAGGTCACCTAAAACAGTACACGGTGATAAAGATAAACCAGATAGCATACTATCATCTTGAGTAAGACTGTCCTATCGGCATAGGTCCTTCCTCAATCGTTGCAATCACGTGCCTGTGATCCAATAATTGACTCTGAGGGCACTATCTCCAATAAGCTTAGCGAGCTAAACGCATACAGCGACATCCTAGACCAAACCTACGGCTGTTAAACGTACGAAACACTTAACCCAAAGTCGGATAAATCTGCATCGCACGTTGCCAAAATGCTTGAATTCTAGCTAAAGGGTCACAGATTTTGCTAAACAAAGAATTAGTGAAAGTTGCATATACCACGAGCCTATAAATAAACCAAGATCTGGCCGCAGTTTGCGGCCAGAATAAATAAATTTGTGGCCATAATAGAAGGGAATGGTCTCAGGTTTTCGTGGTTGTTCTAAGCCTTAAATACATCTCTCAGTGATGGAAACATTCTAAACAATTACCTGGATCGATAGCAGATTCAACAACAACCCAAAACTTAACAAAACACGATATATAACACTAATCTTAAAACATTTAGGTATTAAACTAAAACTATTTAACAAAAAAAACTTCCCTAGAGACTAATTAACAGCTTTAGATCTTTACCTCACCAAAATTTGGGGGAAAACCCTAGCTTTCCAAGCTTCAAGTCATTACAAGAGGGTTTAGCAAGCTTAGTGAGGTTTTAGTGAGGTTTGATGAAGGTTTAGGCTTAGGGTTATGATCGCACGCCAAAAGCGTGTCGGATGTTTAAAATTCTAAAGTTTAACCGCGATCAGGACGGTGTCGCTTTGCAGCTAGCCGCGATGAGCACGGGTCGATCCACAGGGAGATGGTAAGTTTTACGTTCTTGTTCTAACGAGTTAACAACATGGCGGATTTGTTCGTTATCTAACCTATATGTATATTCAAGTATAAGGCTTGTTAGGAAACGATAGGATAGTGTAAGTTAATGGATTCCGTATTCAAGTACTTTGAGCCGAACTCAACCAATGAAGCTAGAACAATCGGCAACAACGTGGATTAGGAGACTTAAGCACGGTATTCATAGAATCCAGCTTATTGACCCTTGTCCTTCCGTTCTTGTCTCTTGCTTTCTCCTCCGGCCAAACCGAATGCAACCGGTCACGGTTAGGAATCACCTTTACCTTGGTAGGGTAGGATGCCTAACGGAGCGTTTGCATAAGATTTGGGCGGAGTTTCAAATGGGAAAAGACGGGAAAAGGAAATGAGGAGCGAAATGTTAACTTACAAAATCTTTCTCTTTTCCTAACAACAATATTCACACCAACATTCACAAAACAACAAAGAGGAAAAAAGAAAAGCTACAAAGAAAAGAAAAGACGACAAACAAGTAATTAAATGACATGGTAATAAATTGCAAGTAATAAAAGAAAAGAATGAAAATGCATGTAAGTAAAAGAGCGAGTAAGAAAGACTAAGAACCATAGAACCCAAAACAAGACATGGGTTCAATAACCAAATCTTAAACTTGCAAGCTCAATGAAGAGGTTGCAAGATCAAGAAGAGGCAAAGAACTCATGGTGAATGAAGGCACAAAAAAAGACCTTTATTAATCATCAAGAACGATACAACACCTTGAGATCAATAACCAACCCTTAAACCTTCAAGCTCAATGAAGAGGTTGAAGGATCAAGAGAAGGTTAAGACTTCAAGGGGACTAAGCTATTTACAAGAAAGGAGAATAGAAAACTTGGACAAAGAATGACAATCCAAGACTAAAGAATGACCTTTGAATCTTTGCCCTATGGTCTGTATTTATAGGCTCCAAAGAATGTAGGGAAATTCGAATTTTTAAATCAACACAAAATCTTTAGCATTGAATGCTCATTACTTCATGTCCATTTGTGCCTTGATTCTTGTCTTCCCCATCATGGTCCATGCTGATTTGTCTATTTGAATTTGATTTGCACTCAGTTTTGGAAGGAAATTTGAATCTTTAAATCACACACATAATCTTCACCATTAAATGCTTATTACTCCATTCCCACATGTGGCTTGATTCATGACTGCCCCATTATGGCTCATGCTGATTTGTTTGATTGACTTTGATTTGATTTCAGTTTTAGAAGGAAAAAATCAACACATGATGTTTAGCCTTGAATGCATATAATAATTTGCCTTGAATGCATATCTACATGTGCCTAAAAGTATTGTGTACACATTTGTTGTGTTGGACCATTTAGATAGAAAAATGTATACACAAACTTGTTGGAAAAAGGGACTCCTGAAGTATCGGTCGGATTGCGGTTCTGGTTTCAGTGTCGGCTCTCAATTGATATATCCATGCTTTTAAATGTATTTCCAGTATTTTATCACGGATACCTGTAATCTGTATTACTGAGCAGACATTGGTTAATAGTACCGATAAATACAACAAATAGATAATGAATTGGCGGTATTAGAATGCAGTTTTCTGATATGAACAAATACCCCCAAACTTATCTTTTGCTCGTCCCGAGCAAAACCATTTATTCACAAAAGAAAATCCTAACCGCACTTTCGCAGGGAACGCGATTGCACTGAGCATGTGCAATAAGCCGTTAAACCTCTAGGTGTCCCTAGTAGGAGGAGTGTTGTCTCCTGAGGGTTTTCAGCGGATACTACCCACAAAATCCTGTCAAGCTAGTTTTGCGAAATAACTATGATTCAAACCCTAAGGTTTTGTTTAAAAGATAACAATTCTATTATCCTAAATTTAGAACCATCGAACCTTTATTTTTCACACCTCGCTTCTCTTTTAACTTAAGATTTTGTATGTCTTTACGTGCAGTGCAAATAGTGTCGTTAAGTTTCAAAAGGATCGATTAAAGTCGTCATGTCACAAAATAAAGCCCAGATAAAAATTTAAAAAGGATCACATAAGTTTTATAAGGAGTTAAGTATTTCTCAAGTTTTGTTTTCCAGTAAGGTTTCAAATTCAGAATTTCTATCTTCCATAACAGGAAACTAGGTCTTATTTTTCACTCCACCTTTTTCTTGTTTTCATTTCATACACACCTTTGTGAACGTGCAATAGTCTTTATCATAGAATGAAACCTTCATATCTCCGCAAGAAATACTTTTTTATAAAAATCTGTCTTTTGTCAAGATTATTCTCACACAAAGAACCGTTAGGAATTTTAACTCGGAGAGAACACTTGCTTGACTTTGTTTTAATTTGGACTTTCTAGGCTTCTTAGCGAGCTTTGGGCCAATGCTCCCAAATCAGTTGGTTTTAGGGCATTAGGTGTAGAGACACCCCAGCGGACTTAATTACTCAAGTCACCTAGGCCCAAAAACAAAAGACAATTTTAGCGTGAAAATCATGATGATTTAATGCAGACGGAGATATAACTGGTAGTTCAATTATTTTTTGGATAAAAGACGTTTTTAGTGGGTTAGGTGTGTAATCATTCCAATCAAGTTCCAGATGGGTTATTCTTCAGAATTAGTTCCAATTAAGGCCTCAATAATATCCCTTCATATTCACCTCTCTTTAAACCTAGTCTTGATATTACTTATTTCAGAACAAACCTATTTGATCCTCAGAAAATATTTTATCAATTTAAAAGTTTTCAGACATAATAGACTTGTCATCTAATTTTCAAAACTCACGACACGTGTAGTGTGATGTAAAGACGTATATTAGCTATAGTTAACTTCAAAGGAGAGTTATCTTTCAGGTTTTCAAAATCTAAAAATAGGATTTAGTTGTTCCTATCTTATCAAATAAAACCGCCGAAATATTGAATCTAAGTTCTCCCGCTAGCTAACTTGACGACATAGTTTTTATTTTTTTAGAAAATTTTCTGATTTTTATGGGTTTTTAAATAAGTATGCAAATGCAGAATATACAAATGAATGCGAAGGTAGAAAGCTTACCGAGCACACCCCCAAACTTAAACTTGACAGTGCCCTCACTGTCAGGCTACACCAAGAGAGTCAAAATTGTCGGTGCCTCCCCAAAAACAAATTATATACAAAAATAAAAACCAAAAATATGTACACCAAAAGGTTCCCCCCAAACTTAAGTGAAACAGTGTTTCCACTGTTTAGCGTTGAAGTTCAGGATTAGGAGGGGAGAGAACGGTATCAAGCTATACAAGGACTTACACAGGCCAAAAGTGAATACCAACCATTCAAAAATTCTATCTATGTAATATGCGGGTTGTTGAAAGAATGTGAAGAGAAAAGAAATGGAGAATACGCAAGACCGTATGGAGATAGAAGCGGGATACGGTCTCGGTATATGAGAGGAAGAATGGCGGAAGGGGAAAAGAAATGGTGTACGAACTTGAGGGTGAAAATGGAGTGAATAAATTAGCGCAATTTTTAATGACCGATGTGTGAAAAGCGATTGTGCTAATTTATTAACCCGTCGAGAAATGGGGTCAAATCCCTCAAGATTCGTGAGAAATGGGTATGCCGAACTCGGTAAACCAGACATAGGAAATGAAAGTGATACAGTTTCGTGCAAGGTCGGAACGATGGAAGGGACGAAGGGGAGTGATTTAGGGATAGTCTTATTCTCACCTAAGTAAACTGTCTCGAACTCGAAAGATTCCATCAATGGTTCGAATTGACTGTGAGCAGCCGAGTTTGATGGTTCAACTAACTCATCTGAAAATTTGAAGGACTCAAACTCGGGTGGTGAGCCTTCAACATCGTCCGAAAAAGTGAAACACTCGTAATCGTTATCGGCTGTGAGAAGAGTGTCATATTCAAGGAGGAACGCACTAGTGGCGTCAAATGTGCTGTGATTGAACAGAAATTTTTCAAACTCACAGTCCTCCTGCATGATCTTTTGCGTGGTCGGAACGATGGAAAGTATGGAGGGTGATTTAGGAAGTATAACAGTTAATGGTTCAGGAGGATGAATTGAAAAATCCGACACATCAAACAAAAATGGTTCATCCTCAAAACTGTCCTCAATACTCTCCTCAATACTATCCTCATAATTCTCCTCGAAAATTATCTCATCCATGCAAATCTCATCAAAATCAAGGCGCATATGAAGTTCGGGAGAAACATTTAATGACTCGGGATGATGAATTGGAGAGAAAATTTCAGTCAAATCTACAGGTTCATCATCTAAAATACTCCCTGCGTCAATATCCTCAATCAAGTGAAAATTAAGATTCTCAGACTCCTCATCAAAAGCATAGATTTCAATCGATTCTAGTTCTAAGATGGAGGTGTAAAGGTTAAAAGGTTTAGGACCGGTTTCACTTGGAATGGACCCTTCACAATCGGGTAAATCAAATACTACAAAATCGCACAACTCATTAATCCTTCTATCTTCAATTGGTAAATCTTTTGGGACACTAGATAGACATTCAAAATTGGAGTTGTGTGAATCAATTTGCAATGGGTAGGTTTGATTAGGAAGGGTGTACAGCTCACTTTCACTACTCAAATTCTCAGCCTGTCCTACCGTCTCATCATACATTGTAAAATGTGGAGCTAGTTGAAAACTAGCTACCGGGTCACTAGGTTGTATGAGTGCGGCCATGGACGCATTCAAATCCATCATCTGTTGGCATGACACTACCCTAAAGTCTTCCAACATTTGTTCTAGACTTGACATGGGTTGTGAAGGGGTTTCAGTAAAACATTCAAAGTTGTTTGGATACTGGAAACTCCCAAAAGGTTGTTCAGAATCAATGTCTAGGGCAGGTGCAAAAGTTGGGTAGGACTCGTAGGAATTGAATGGCTGGACAAGGGTAGGATCATCATACGAATAAGAAGGTGAATGGAATTGTTGATCCATAGAATTTGTAGTGGTGAAAGGAGTGAAAGATCGGCTACAGGATTGTTCAATATGTTCAGCGAGGGACAAAGGACGACTTGAAAAAGGGGTGTCAACATTAGAGGGTGGGGGAGGTTGATACAAAGTGGACTGCGGAGTGCAAGTGTTTGTCCTAGATGCGTCTATGCGATCTTTCAATGAAATTTTTGGCATGGATGGATCGTTCGAAGTTCGACCAAAACAAGAACCGTAAGAAGTTATGTCTGGTTGTGGGTACCAAAGTTCGGCAAGGGTTTTTCGAGGTGGGGTACCCATGATATGAAGAGAGAAAGAAAGAAAGGAAAAGAAAAGAAAAGGAGGGGAAAAAGAATGTGATTTTTTGATTTTTTAATTTTTTCGTTAGTTATTAACAAAAGAATGAAATATACAAAAAAGAATCTGGACAAAAACAACCACGACACAAAAATACCACACACCTAATCGTTCTAGGGTTCACCTAGGTCAACTAGACCTGCTCAAGAACTTGATTGTCGAAGTAAAACTGTGTCGAGAAACAGGCTCAAGATACACTGATCACGAGGCCAGGTAAGTGCAAAGATAAAGGGAGGTTTTGCATAAGATTTGGGCGGAGTTTCAAATGGGAAAAGACGGGAAAAGGAAATGAGGAGCGAAATGTTAACTTACAAAATCTTTCTCTTTTCCTAACAACAATATTCACACCAACATTCACAAAACAACAAAGAGGAAAAAAGAAAAGCTACAAAGAAAAGAAAAGACGACAAACAAGTAATTAAATGACATGGTAATAAATTGCAAGTAATAAAAGAAAAGAATGAAAATGCATGTAAGTAAAAGAGCGAGTAAGAAAGACTAAGAACCATAGAACCCAAAACAAGACATGGGTTCAATAACCAAATCTTAAACTTGCAAGCTCAATGAAGAGATTGCAAGATCAAGAAGAGGCAAAGAACTCATGGTGAATGAAGGCACAAAAAAAGACCTTTATTAATCATCAAGAACGATACAACCCCTTGAGATCAATAACCAACGCTTAAACCTTCAAGCTCAATGAAGAGGTTGAAGGATCAAGAGAAGGTTAAGACTTCAAGGGGACTAAGCTATTTACAAGAAAGGAGAATAGAAAACTTGGACATAGAATGACAATCCAAGACTAAAGAATGACCTTTGAATCTTTGCCCCATGGTCTGTATTTATAGGCTCCAAAGAATGTAGGGAAATTCGAATTTTTAAATCAACACAAAATCTTTAGCATTGAATGCTCATTACTTCATGTCCATTTGTGCCTTGATTCTTGTCTTCCCCATCATGGTCCATGCTGATTTGTCTATTTGAATTTGATTTGCACTCAGTTTTGGAAGGAAATTTGAATCTTTAAATCACACACATAATCTTCACCATTAAATGCTTATTACTCCATTCCCACATGTGGCTTAATTCATGGCTGCCCCATTATGGCTCATGCTGATTTGTTTGATTGACTTTGATTTGATTTCAGTTTTGGAAGGAAAAAATCAACACATGATGTTTAGCATTGAATGCATATAATAATTTGCCTTGAATGCATATCTACATGTGCCTAAAAGTATTGTGTACACATTTGTTGTGTTGGACCATTTAGATAGAAAAATGTATACACAAACTTGTTGGAAAAAGGGACTCCTGAAGTATCGGTCGGATTGCGGTTCTGGTTTCAGTATCGGCTCTCAATTGATATATCCATGCTTTTAAATGTATTTCCAGTATTTTATCACGGATACCTGTAATCTGTATTACTGAGCAGACATTGGTTAATAGTACCGATAAATACAACAAATAGATAATGAATGGGCGGTATTAGAATGCAGTTTTCTGATATGAACAGGTTAGTGAAGGAAAAAGGATCAAGTGAAGAATTTTAGTGGAGAAGAAAATGAGAGAGTGTTGTGAGCTGTGAGGAAATGAGAGAGAGTAAGGTGAAGAAATGAGTCATGCTCTCTCTCTCTCTTCATTAATTGCACCCCATGTCTTGACCCATGCCATCATACTCCTTCAATAATTTAACTCTTTTCTCTCTTTTTATTTTCAAAACAAAACCCTTTAATAATTAAAATAAATAAATCTATAAACATGACATGAAAATGGTTAAGTGTGCCATGGCTAGTAAAGCATGGTTAACACTTCCTTAACCTTAATATTAACATGCACATGTATGTACAAGTATAAAAATAATTTAATAAAATATTAATTAATAATAATAAAATTTGTGAAAGCAATTATTGGTTAAATTTTATTAAAACCCGCATTATCGCTTAATTAACACTAATCGCATTCTAAGATGTTACAGTGGCCTATTCACTTTATTGATTTGAGTTACCTCACTTCTGGGATTGGAGGGTAACTTGTCGTGCTCGTATGAGTCCAGGTTTTTTATTGCACTGGCTATCCACATGACCGGGAACGTCGGGTCTCATTTGCGGCTCAAATGAAATCCGAGACTCTAAGATTATCCATCATTCTGTACTTCTTATTACTGTTCTGTGATGTTACTTATATCATGCCTGGGACGAATGTTATATACATACACACAGACACACACACACACATACATACTAGTAGATGTTTTGCACCCACGCTAGTCTAGCCCTCACTTTGCCATTAGTTAAGTAACCTAACAATGCATGATGGACCCCTTAGCGAATGTGAATGGCATATACAGGTACATTGTATTTTCGTTCTTTTCCGGTGTGTTACGGATTAATAGATGGGACCGCATTAATTTTGATTAATGTAAGAAAATAAACCTAAAAGATGTTGTTGGAACAAATTTCGAAAAACTATAGTCATATTCTTTCGCTTTGCATAGTGGTAATCGGTCATGAATATCCAGCACCTCGTTCGAGAAGGCAAGAGCCTAAATCCCTTCGCGGGGAGTGACCACTTTAGAAAAAGTTTATACTGTAGATTACTCAGTTTTTTTCAAAACCAAAAGTTTTCAAAAGCCGAGCCTAAACCACTCCTTTTCAAAACTACTTGGTTCCATCAACGATATCATGTTCATTACGTTAAAGGGGATTTTGCCAAAAACCCAGCCGTAGCACTTCGTCATTTCTTACACGTGTTACTTAGTATTCTTGCAGCGTGTTTTGACCTAGTCAAGACATAGTGTTCGGTAGCTGAGTGGTTCTTGTTTATTGCAAGTGTTGCGATTATTTATGATAGCCGCATAACCATTTTGATCTAATCAAGGGTATATGCGGGTGGGAATAAATAAATTTAGGATAATGACGGGTTGAACTTGACTAACGGTTTATGATATGTTGACCTAGTCAAGGTCATAAGCCCTTAGGTACAAAAACAACATCGGGAGTTTCAAATATACAAGAAACTTCCTTGTGCTGTGTACTTTCTAGAGTATGGTGACTAGAGGGGATTCCATCTAGTTTATCATGAATTGATAGTTAGATCCCGATCCTACTGGTGAGTAGAATTACTCTTGGGAGGTATTTTCACTTCACAATTACCTAACCTATTAGGTGCCTAGAAAAGTGTTAACGGGGCTACGCCTCTGCGGAAACGAGGTTTATTTTAATTATTTCTTTACGAGAGCACGGGGAATCTCCCTGGGAGTACCAACACTCACCTGACTGAACGGTTAGCGATCTTGTAAAGTGTTAATGATCCCAGCTAGTTCTCCTTTTAAGATTTAAAGGAGAATTTGAAGAAATGGTGAGAGCCATCCTGATTAGATAAACTAATAAGCAATCTAATCTTGCAAGAGTGCATGCTGAATGTTTCTTTTCTCTCTCTCCAGATAGCAACCAATTCATGCCTTAATCAAGATAAGAAAATGTATCGCTTGATCGATCTAAATTATTATTCGGGGCTAGGAAATGTCAGTTCGGCTCTACTTTATGACAACAGTCATGAGAATAAGCACAGGAAAGAGGATTGCATGAATTCCTTGATAAGCCCAACGAAGAAGAAGCATACTATTGTGTCTCCTGTAGGTGTTCTTGTTATTGAAAACTGTTTTTCAGTAAGTCCTATCTTCTAGGTGCTAGATACCAGATTAGGATCTCATATCTGTAATTTATTGTAAGGACCGAGAAAAAGTAGGATGGTTGGACCTGGTGATATGTCCCTCAGAGTAGGGAATGGAGCATAAGTTAATACTGCTGCTATCGGCGAATATCACCTAGTATTGCCAAGTGGTAATACTATGATTTTGAACAATTGCAACTATGTACTTTTGAAACGCTTTAAAAAAATTCGTATAGGTTAATTGTTTGATAATTAGTAATACTAAAACGTGTTTTCCGTAAAACTTAATTATAAGTATTTTTCCATCTAAACATAATTGTACCTATTTTAATTATGTAATTGTATATGTATGAGTGTTTAACTAGTTGATTATTTAATTGCTAGTTTACCTAATTATTTTCATTATTTAATTATTTTTTTAAATATTATTTTAAACATGCAATTACACACTAAATTAGTGTTAATTACAAATTAGTATAGATTAATACAAGTTTAGTGCACCATGACACATCTAAACACATATTATAACATGTTCTTTTGAAAAAAAAATGGATGGTTATAGTTTTATTTTGCATAGAAAAGAAAAAGGAAAATGGAAATAAAATAAAACCAAAAGGGAAATTGAGGTATGGTGCATATCTAATTGAGGTATGGGTGAGTGTTGACTTGAGCCCACTCATTTTTCTCTCCCCCTCTCCCCTAAGTCTCGGCCAGCAGCTCCTTTCCCCCCTCATTTGCCCTCTCTCACTTGCTAAAAACCTCATTTTCATCATAAAAGATCCACAAACTCAACACTAATTTCTAGTTTAATCCATTACAAAAAATTCGTTGTTCAATCTATGCATGGTTCTTGGGATCATGTCTAAATTTTGGTTGCAAGTTTGGATCTTTTCCAAACCATTGTGAGGTATAAATCATAATCAAATTGTTATCTTGTTAGTTATTGGTTTAAATCTAATTTTAATTAGGTGTTAATATAGTTTAATTTCATATTTTGAATATTCAAGAGAAGGGTTTGGGTTAATTTAAAGTTTTTATCATTTAATTAGGGTAGCTAAGTATAGTTTAACATCTAATGGTTTCATAAATACAACCTAATGTTAACTTGCTAAACCTTACATTAAAATTTTTCCTAATTAAGTGTTTATGCAACTTAATTTCATGTATAGTTTATTTAAGCGAGGGTTTAGTTTAGTTTATGTTGGTATGGCTTGATTATAATAATTAAGTGTAGTTAGTGCTAATAGACTCACTAATCTACCTAGATTTGCACTAAAATACTATAAGGTTGCTAACTAGGTTTTCTTAATGAGAAAGGTTTTAGTTAAGTTTGAAGTTGTGATGATCTACAACCTAATTTCTGAAGTTTTTAGTGTGATGTGAATGCGTGATTCGAACGATTAGGTTCTTGGATTGGTGTTTGCTACGCATAGCAGCCCGTAGTTGTGGTTTGTGGCGATGACGCGCACATTTTGTGCACCAAGTGCATGCACGTCTAGCTAGGTACGTGTTGGTTGCTACGTCGTTTTGTGTTCGCGTCTATTTAATTGTTTAGCTTTCTATATATTGATATTTGTGCGATTCAAGAATCGGTAGCGGGGACATCGGACACGGCAAGGAAAGTGAAGGCTATTGGATCAGATTAGCCGAGGCGTCCCGGTGAGTAAATATACACATCTATGGGGGAATCGTCTGGATGGTGCAAGGCACCCGATAGTTAGGATTATTAGTATTTCTTATATTTATATGCGTAGTCTCCAAATGATTCATATCATGGTATTGCATATTTTAACATATGATATTATTACTTATGAAACTTGCACCATTACCGTTGGTTCATGCCGCACGTGCACTATTCATGTGAACACACACGCCATTGATAATTGCTATGTCATGGACACTATAGAACTTGCTTAAATCGGTATATGTGCATTTGCATCATGTATTATATGTAGATTTTAGTTGTATACTCATGGCATCAAAATTGATATGTAAGTTTTTAGTTATATACCTCATCGCATCATCATTTATATATAGCTTCTAGTCATACATCACATAGTATATTATCAATATCATTGACAACCATTATTTCCGACATGTTCATATATTGTGATTCTTCTTAGAGATTTCAGTGTTTATGAGATTTATGGATTTTGGGGAAAACCGCAAGAATGTTATAAATCTGTTATCAGTTTTAAAAATGTAAGTTGCAGTTTTCTCATGTTATGATGTGTGTGGAGTCTACGAGGAGTTTTCTTGGTTCTTGAGCTGTATCATATGCCCGATTCGATGAGGGGGGTGCACCGTTTGCGGTTACATGGTGGACCCGGTAAGATACCCTGGGGCAAGATGGACGTATTGATAAGGCGTTGAGCACGGCACGGGATCATTACCTACCGGTTATTATTGGCTCGGTGGTTATCCGGAGGATACCAACCGGCGTCATGTGATGTGACAGATTTGAGAGCCGATCTGAGAGACGGCTATTGAAATATTGAGATACATATTTTGTGTCAATGCTTGACACAGATTTTCTTTTGATTTCATTGATGATACTCTAGCTTTACTATACAAAAGTTTTACCCAGACATAGATACAGATTTTCTCAGACTAGATATATTTGGGTTTCGTGTTGATTTTCTATTCATTTCGCATTCATACTAGTTCATTGCATCATAACTTTATATGCAGTGATTGAAACGATTTCGGATTGTGTAGTATGAAAATTGTATAGAAATCACAACCAAAAATTATTTGACCGCAATCAATAACGGTGTCGAATGTAGCACGTTAGTAGGTGCGGATCGTCCACCGAGAAACTGTAATCGTTCGTGTTTAGAATTAGATGAGTTGAAATTTTAAAGAAAAGAAAAGAAACAATTTATGATTTATAAAATTGAATTTCAAGAATTAGAAAAATCTAGATCTAAGAAAACCTTAAAATCATGAATTGAGAATTTGTGATGTTTCCAAACCAACAATCAAGATTCGAAGTGTGGCTCGTAGGAGTAGATCGGATCTATAGATGTGATGAGGTCTAATGATTACATACTCTTATCCATTAACGAATTGATACTAGATCGATGACGATTTATCAAGCTTAAGGATCTTGCAAAGAAACTAGGGTTTATTCATCTTATCCTTTGTCCTTTCGATGAATCTCGTTCACAAACTAGCTTCAAGTAAATTAAATGATCGATCGTTGATCTCTAGTTTCGAGCGAACACAATCAAGAAAGTATCGCATCGAAACTAGGTCATCGCTCATTCAATTTACAAGAATTTACAAACGTTATAGGATTTAAGAATTGTAAAAGGATCTAAATCATCATCATTCTATCGATCGTCTCGACTCCTTTACGAGCGGAGTTTTACTCAAACATTATCGCAAAACAAACATTCAAGAATCTAGATTGAATTTAAAAGATAAGCAAGATAAAAGAATTGTCATCTTTATTTATATCAACAATTAGTTACAACTCTCAAGAACTACAAGAGGAAGGAACCTTTATCGTTCAATTTGGCGTCGTTTGGCTCCTTGAGTAGCGGATCGGCTTGGATCACTTGCCCGGATGAAGATTGGCTTCGCTCTCTAAAGGATCTAGGCTTCTTTCTTTGATTGAACTCGGAATTCTTGACCTTGGATTGGAATTAGAATTAGGGTTATGGTTTTGAGGCGCAAGTCGTATCACTGAACTTGCGGGTGGAAGATGGTGTAGAATTGAACTACCCTATTTTTCAACAACCATCAACCCTAGATCTAGCTTTCCTTTTATAAGCTTTCATAACCCTAGATCTAGGATTCAAAATTTGAATTTCCCTCCAAAAGTTTGTTAGCTAGAGAGGCTTCTAGAAGTAGTTTGTTGGAGGGATGCTTCTAGAACTAGGTTGTTAGTTGGCTTGCTTTAGAAGCTTGGAGCTTAATCATGATTAGCTTGCTTAAAGATCCTTGCTGATCTGGCAGAAGCATCGAGATTTATCTGTAATTTGACATATCTTTTTGAGGTGTAGGAACTGAGGGAAGTATTCTTCTGCAAAGAGGAGTTGACAATGTGGCAGTTACACCGTGGATCCGCGGCGCAAGCCTGCTCTGGCCGCGGATCCGCGGCCCAATAGCAGCCTTAGGGCTTCATTTGTACAGAGATGCTTCCTTATAACCATATAGTATTTTTCTGATATATTTATTCTCAAAATTCCTTCTAGATTTCTGCCAGATCTCAAGTCTTTGAGTTGGCGTATTTTTTATCAGCACTTTGACAATTTTGGCTCGGTTTCTAGAATTTCCTGCACAGACTTCAAAACAAGTGTTGCACTTTACAAGAATAATGCGATGCCATGATAAACAGTCAATTTCCCTTAAAGTGCCTGTTTTAAAGTATAACACATGAAATCTGTTATTTTGCGACTGTTTTGCTAATATGTGCAATATGAATGCCGAACACCTCTAGATGAATGCAAATAATCGAGAAATTGCCGTGTTAAAAATACATTATTTTCGATTGATCAAATTCCCCCAAACTTATTTTCGGTCGTCTCGAGCGAACTGTTTTATTAAAAATAGAAGGAGAAAATCAAGAAAGAGAAAAACTAACTAGCACACTTTCGTAGGTAACACGATTGCACTGAGCACGTGCAACATGCCTTTAAACCTCTAGGTGTCCCTAGTAGTAGGAGTGTTGTCTCCTGAGGGTTTTCAGCGGATTACACCCACAAAATCCAATAATTAAAGGAAGATCTTCAATATTACATTTAAAGACAAGAATTGTAAAAGAAAAGCCTTGAAAATTAGGGTTTCCAACTATGCTAGCTTTTCGGTTGTCATGAGCTCTATCTTAATAGTCATGAAAAGATGTTAGAAATCACATAACCCCTTAATAAAACATCGTTTTATTCTTCATTCCTATCTCTCTTCCGAACATCGATCATATAACCCTACGTGTATGTAAAGAACATCCCTACACTCGGAGAATTCAATTCAAGCTATCATACTCTTGCCCATATGCCTCAGTACTTTTTAATTAATGAATATTTAGATGCATTTTCTCACACACTTTCATGTGACCGTTAATACTTTTTGAGGTACTAACCGACCGATTACTCATGTGCTTTCTTATTTGGTGTTTTTCCTCGTCTTGCACCACTTAAGGCTTAGCAGTGACTCCCAGACCAGTTGGCCTTAGGGCACTAGGTGAAGAGACACCCTCGCTATATATTTTTATTGCTGCCTTGGCGATAACAAAACCAGTGTCCATTTTTCTCATCCTTTTTATATTTTATTCATTTTTTTTATTTCCTTCAGACATCGGCTTTTAGGCA
Organism: Agapanthus africanus; assembly: GCA_030015575.1. NCBI lineage: Eukaryota > Viridiplantae > Streptophyta > Magnoliopsida > Asparagales > Amaryllidaceae > Agapanthus > Agapanthus africanus. Next base: position 290,223,230 of record JASDDO010000029.1, read on the forward strand.
AGAGCATTTCAAGGTATCCTCTACTATCCTGAGTTTCATGACGTGTGTAAGTACGAATAGCAGGGTATCAACGTTCAAAATGTTTGGCTTCGAGAATAGAAACTATTTTTCAGACTTATTTTTATGCTCAGATTAGTGACTTCCTTCATCTTACTAACATTTGGGACAACGGCTCATAACTACTTATTACTAGTTCGTATAAGAAAACTTCTAATTTTCTTGGTTTTCTTAAATTTTTCTAATCTTTTGGATGCAATTTTTCACTATCTAATATTTTATTATCTTATTTATGTATAAAAATATTTTTATTTTTTTGAAATTTTTTAAATTTTTATAGGTTTTCAAAAATGTTTTGTGCTTATGCAAAGTATGATGCAAATGATGCGAAAATAAGCACAAACCTCCCCCAAACTTGTTTTCCATAGTGTCCTCACTGTTGCCATCTGCTATATCTCGAAAAACCTGTAAGCCTGGAAGGAAATTTATTAATGGGGGCAAAATATTTAAGTGAAGATCCTCCCCCAAACTTATTTTTGGCTCATTTTTTTGTGTAAAAAATTTCTTTTCAAGAGCCAGTGGTTATACCACCCCAAACTTTAGTTAGGCAATGTTAATCTTTGAAAATCACATGAGGGGGTCAAGAATCATTGTTCGATACCAAGCTTTGCAAAGACCGAAGGTTAACACCAACCATTCGAAAATTTTATCAATGCAGTGCTCTGGTTGGTTGAAGAAAAAGTAGGGAAAGGGTCAGTGGTGGAAAAGAATGTGTGTACGTCTCATTTTGGAGAGACGATGCAGTGAATGTGATGGATTACTCGCATTCTTTTTACAGTTCAGAAGAAGGGGTGGAGGTTCAATTTCGTTGATTGGGAGATGATTCATCTCACCACCCGTGTCATTCCAAAATGCGAGTTCATCAGCGAAGATTTCCTCAAAAGTTCCATCAATAACCCAAAGAATAATGTCATCACAAAGTGCGGGGTGATCTTCAGACTCTAAAAACAGTTCATAATCAGTGCTAGATGTTGAGCCGGACATCTCTGTGAAAGAGTCCGTATGTATATGATACATAGTTGGGTCAAACAATAACGTATGAAAAGAGTCTAGATCGGTATCATGAGGATCGTCAAATTCACTGCGGTCGACATCCATTAAGTCGACAGAACAGACCGGAGCAGTAGGTTCGGAGAGTACACTTCCCAACTTGTAAATGTTCAGCTCTATCGACCTATTCCCGAAGGATAGGATCATAGAAACATTACGACAGTTGATGATAGCATTGAAAGTGGCCAAAAAGGGGTGACCTAAAATCACCGGAATTTGATTACGTGGGTTCACTACAGACTGTGTATCAAGTACAATAAAGTCCACAGGGAATACGAATTCACCGATTTTTATTAACACATCCTCCAGTTCACCCCTAGGTTTGGTGATTGATCGGTCAGCCATCTGGAGAGTTATGCTCGAGGGCTTTAACACTCCGATACCTAGTTGCTCGTAAACTGAGTATGGAAGCAAGTTAACACTAGCGCCAAGGTCTAGTAGAGCACGGTTGATGTGTTTTTCCCCAATAGAAATGGAAATATTAGGACAGCCAGGGTCCTTACGTTTCCGTGGTACTTGTTGGGGGAAAGTCGTGTCTACAGTCTTTACCATGAATATCTTCTTGGGCACCTGAGTCTTCCTCTTCCTAGTGCACAAGTTCTTAAGAGTTTTTGCATAGGATGGGACTTGTTGGATGGCATCTAGGAGAGAGATGTTGATGTTAACTTGCTTAAACATGTCCATAATTTTCTCCATATGTGGACTCGATTTCTTAGTCCTTAACCGATTAGGATAAGGTGCTTTAGCAATAAGCGCTGGGTCCACCATAGGAGAAGGAAGTGTTTGTGGACCTGATCCCAGAATAGAAGTGGGGATCGTCGGTGGTAGACTAGAAGAAATGGGCTGAGGTGGCGAGCCTTGTGGGAAACGAAGAATAGGCTCGCAAAAAGCTGGTGGGGTAGAAGAACTGGGGTCAGAATTAGAAGTAGATGTGGAAGGAAAGGTCTCAGCCGGGGTATCATTGATAGATCTTTCAATATCATCAAACTTTTCCCCAACATGATTGTCAAGCACTCTTCCAGATCTCAACGTGATTGCATTCACATGATGTGAATAGCCAGGATTAGGTAAGGGTTGAGCTGGAAATTTCCCTTTCTCTCTTGCACTCATTTCGGCTTTTAATCGTGCAATTTCTGCTTCCATCGATTTGATACTCTCAGCTTGGGACGCTGAGTTTTTCCTTATATCATCGAGGGAAGTCTTTATTTCAGCCGATACTTGCATGATATTTGTTAGAAGCATGTTTATGAATGAAGAGGATTCATCGGTCCCGGTCAACTGTAAAGGTCTAGACAGTGCAGGCGTGTTGACCGGATTTTGGAAGTTTTGTGCTTGGAAGGGGTGCTGACTCAATTGTGGTTGCTGTTGTGGTGGAGGGACCATTTGGAAATTGTGTTGGTTAAAACAATATTTTGATTTTGTGATTGGTTCCAAGCAAAGTTAGGGCGATTCCTGCAACCCTGATTATATGTGGAGGAAAATGGATCGTTTCTAAGTCGTTGTTGGAAAGCAGAATTGATATGCTCATGACCTTGAAACGGAGAATTTATTGGACATTCTTCCGTTAAATGAGAAGGATCAGAACAACATCCATATACAGTTTTGGAGAGTGACATTTGGTTTAGGGCGGCTAAAAATTTGTTTTCCATAGTCTTGAGTTTCTTTTGCATAGCTGAAATGTCAGCTTTAACTCTTATAGAAACATCTGATTGGTTATTGCCAGCCCTAGACGATTGACTCACACCATCCTACTGTAAAGATTTTTCAGTGAAATCTTCTAGAAATTTCCAGGCTTCCCCATCATCTTTTGTCACAAAATTGCCTTGACACATGGATTCAAGGGTCTGTCATGTGTTAGGATTAATTCCCTCATAAATGATTCGGCACAGTTCCAATCTAGGGATTCTGTGATGTGGACATTGGACTAACAGATCCTTGAAGCATTCAAAACATTTTGAAAATGGTTCATTTGGAAGCTGGGTAAATTGATTTATTTCACTACGGACTCGAGCAGTTTTATGATGTGGGTAGAATTTCTTAAGGAATGCTTTGACGAATTCTCCCCAATTTGAGATAGAATGTGCGGTAGTGTTATACAGCCACTTCTCGGCTATATCGCACAAGGCAAATGGGAGAAGAAGAAGACGCATAACATCCACAGAAAGCTGTGAAGTATCCATCATAGCGCATACATTTTCAAATTTGCTGATAAAGGCATATGCGTCTTCAGACTCGAGACCGTGAAATTTTGGTAGAAGGTTGATGTATTGGAGTTTAATTCAAAATTTTCCCCGTTGGCTGGTGGAATGGAAAGACAGGTCGAAAAAGGACCTTGTGTAGGATAACACCTCTCTTAGAGTGAGATGCGGGGTGGATTTTGCGCACCAACGGACGGCGGCAGAGTAGTGGAAACGAAGTTCGATGGAGACAGATCTATCGATGTGGGTTTGGTGGTGGGTAAAGAAGAGATAAATGTAGAAATACCGACTTTAAGGTCGATAGAAGGGACGCGGACTAACCAGGCACTAGAATCCCGTGTCCAGCTTATCTTGCACTAAAAAGTGTTAGTACAAGTGGCATCATAGATATAATTAGGGGAAATGAATGTGTTTGGTGTTTGTTTTGAAAAATAGACGGATTTTTGAAAAAATGATGCTATCACAACAAATGCAACAAGCATAACCCTAATTCTAGTGGTCACCTAGGTCAAATCTCTAAACCGCTCCTAACTGCCAAAAGACAAGTCGCAGGATCAATCCTCCACTGCCTCTTTGTCTCCCCTGTGGCCAGGTAAGTGCCAGGTAAATGGGAAGGTACTCCACTACGTAAGTAGTGGGCCTAATTAATAACCACTAGCCTTAGACACACTTGCCTTAGACACCATAAAAGAAACGCGGATAAGCAATGAATTACCCACGGCCTTCTCTTGTCCTAAGTGAGCGCGACGGTCCTTAGAGTCATCTCTAGATCTTTTTTAGTTAATGAAGGTAAATGCGGATGCAAGTTTGTGATTTTTGGGGCTTAGGAAGGGTAAAGAACTCCCCATCTAATCTGAATTTGGCTGTAGCCCTTAAATTCCATATTAATTTTCAAACAACCAAAAATCAAAAACACGCAAAAAAAAATTTTATTGCTTTTGCGGCGCTGCGATTTATTTGCAAAGAAACCTGCAGCAAATTGTTAGTTGAAGCAGATTGAGGAAGGAGATAAGAAAGATAGAAGATACCTGAGAAATATGGTACAGTAACCTGCTTGAAGAGCCGTGGAAACGCGGTGGGAATCGCCAATCGCCGTGGAAACGCTGTGGTATGAACAATTCCCTGAACAAAAAATTTACAACAAGTCCCTGTTTACCTCCTCAGCTCTCTAGAATTCTCTGAAAAAAATTTCCACAGCTCCACAAGTTCCAGATTTCCTCGCAACAAATCACAACAATCGTTTAGTGTTTTCCATGAATTTTGATCTCAAAATTATAATGGAATAAACTTTTCAACTCAAATTTCAAAAAAAAAACGAACAATTAGCGCATTATCCCCGGCAACGGCGCCATTAGATTGACACGCTTTCGGATTGTGTAGTATGAAAATTGTATAAAAATCACAACAAAAAATTATTTGACCGCAATCAATAACGGTGTCGAATGTAGCACGTTAGTAAGTGCGGATCGTCCACAGTGAAAGTGTAATCGTTCGTGTTTAGAATTAGATGAGTTGAAATTTTAAAGAAAAGAAAAGAAACAATTCATGATTTATAAAATTGAATTTCAAGAATTAGAAAAATCTTGATCTAAGAAAACATTAAAATCAAGAATTGAGAATTTGTGATGATTTCTAAACCAACAATCAAGATTTGAAGTGTGGCTCGTAGGAGTAGATCGGATCTATAGATGTGATGAGATCTAATGATTACATACTCTTATCCATTAACGAATTGATACTAGATCGATGACGATTTATAGAGGTTAAGGATCTTGCCAAGAAACTAGGGTTTCCTCATCTTATCCTTTGTCCTTTCGATGAATCTCATTCACAAACTAGCTTCAAGTAAATCAAATGATCAATCGTTGATCTCTAGTTTCGAGCGAACACAATCAAGAAAGCATCGCATCGAAACTAGGTCATCTCTCATTCGATTTACAAGAATTTACAAACGTTATAGGATTTAAGAATTGTAAAAGGATCTAAATTATCATCATTTTATCAATCGTCTCGACTCCATTACGAGTGGAGTTTTACTCAAACATTATCGCAAAACAAACATTTAAGAATCTAGATTGAATCATAATACGTGAATTCAAAAGATAAGCAAGTTAAAAGAATTGTCACCTTTATTTATATCAACAATTAGTTACAACTCTCAAGAACTACAAGATGAAGGAACTTTGATCGTTGAATTTGGCATCGCTCGGCTCCTTGAGTCGCGGATCGGCTTGGATCACTTGCTCGGATGAAGATCGGCTTCGCTCTCTAAAGGATCTAGGCTTCTTGCTTTGATTGAACTCGGAATTCTTGATCTTGGATTGGAATTGGAATTAAGGTTAGGGTTTTGAATTGCAAGTCGTGTCACTCAACTTGTGGGTAGAAGATGGTGTAGAATTGAACTACCGTATTTTTCAACAACCATCAACCCTAGATCTAGGCTCCCTTTTATAAGCTTTCGTAACCCTAGATCTAGGATTCAAAATTTAAATTTCCCTCCAAAAGTTTGTTAGCTAGAGTGGCTTCTAGAAGTAGTTTGTTGGAGAGATGCTTCTAGAACTAGGTTGTTAGTTGGCTTGCTTTAGAAGCTTGGAGCTTATTCATGATTAGCTTGCTTAATGATCCTTGCTGATCTGGCAGAAGCTTCGAGAGTAATCTGGAATTTGACATATCTTGTTGAGTTGTAGGAACTGAGGGAAGTATTCTTCTGCAAAGAGGAGTTGACGATGTGGCAGTTCCACTACGGATCCGCGGCGTAAGCCTGCTCTGGCCGCGGATCCGCGGCCCAATAGCAGCCTTAGGGCTTCATTTGTACACAGATGCTTCCTTATAACCACATGGTATTTTTCTAATATATTTATTCTCAAAATCCCTTCTAAATTTCTGACAGATCTCAAGTGTTTGAGTTGGCGTATTTTTGATCATCACTTTGACAATTTTGGCTCGGTTTCTGGAATTTCCTGCACAGACTTCGAAAAAAGTGTTGCGCTATATAAGAAAGATGTGATGCCATGTTAAACAGTCAATTTCCCTTAAAGTGCCGGTTTTAAAGTATAACACATGCAATCTGTTATTTTACGTCTGTTTTTCTAATATGTGCAATATGAATGCCGTACACCTCTAGATGAATGCAAATAATAAGGAAATTGCCGTGTTAAAAATACATTATTTTTGACTGATCATGCAGGTTGTGACGCATTTGCGTGCATGCTTACTATAGCCTTATCAGATGTTACTTACTACTCACGAGTTGGTAACTCACCTCCGTTGTACCACAGCATCTTGCAGGTCAGACCCATCAGCACAGTAACGGCGTGCGTACTCTCTCATCTTGCTTCATTGCATTGACTTGCAGCTTGTTCGTGGGTGGGTTGCGAGGATATTTTTGTTCCTACCTTGTGTATTATTATTGTATCTAGTACACTCCATCAACCGTATCTAACACTTCTACAATTTGTATATTGGACTTAGAATGTGTTGTGAAATTTGTATATATTCTGTTTCTGGTGTCGAGCTCACTTGAGCCGACGTGGTGCTTTCCTATTTTCTTGATTTTATATGCTCATTTTGCATTATTATGATATATCTTACATGTGGTTGTGATTCCGCCATTCGGCAAAGAGCTAGCTCCCTCTTGGGGGTGCCTTTGTTCATTACTTGTATATATTCGTGTTTTTACCCGTTTGGGGCCAGTTTTTACAAAGGAAACCCTGCCGAAATTTTATAAAAACTTGAGCTTATTATAAAGACTTTCAAAGTGATTTTCTATGTTAAATTAATTTTAAAAAAAAATATTTCTTCAATCTTTTTTCATTAAATGGTTTAGATTTCTGGATTTTGGCTTACTTAGATTACGTTACGCCTCTAGACATTGCGTAATTTAAGTGTCATTCACGTTCCACATATTCGGATCGTGACAACTTTCCATGCTTTGCAACATAATATCTGTTTCTTTACTTGATAAAGATGGATATAAATTTGTTCTAGATATAAATATCATGAACATTAACATTGATAAGGTATTGGCTGCAGAAGGTACACTGTGTAATAGTATCTATGTTATAAATTAAAACACGGTTTTCAATATACAAAAGCCATGCAAGAGAAAGAGTTTGAAAGTGAACGAATCCTACTTATGGCATTGTAGACTTGGTCATATTGGAGAAAAAATACTGAGTATGTTGCATAAAGATGTATATTTGAATACGTTCGAATTTTCATCTTATGAAACTTGTCAGTCTTGTTTCAAGGGAAAGATGACCAAATCTCCATTCACCGGACACGGAAAAAGAGCAACAGAACCCTTGGGGCTTATATACAGTGATATGTGCGGTCCAATGTCTATACATGCAAGGGGTGGGTTCTCATAATTCATCACATTCACTGACGATCTCTTTAAGTTCGGATATGTGTATCTTTTAAAACACAAATCTGAAACTTTTAAGAAATTCAAAGAATACAGAAATGAAGTAGAGAACCAGACTGGCAAAAGTATCAAGATCCTCAAATATGATAGAGGAGTGGAGTACTTAAGCACGGAATTTCTTGAATACGTAAAAGAGAATGGAATTTTCTCACAGGTTACTCCTCCGTATACACTACAGCACAACGGCGTACCGGAGCAGAAGAATCGTACCCTATTGGATATGGTTCGCTCCATGATGAAAAATGCTGAGTTGCCTCTTTAATTCTGGGGGTTTCTCTTGAATCGGCTGCATTCTTAATGAATAGAACTCCAACCAAATCAGTGTCTACCACTCCATATGAAATATAGAGTGGGAAGAGATCATATCTTAATTACATTATGATATAGGGATGTCCTGCTTTTGTTGAAAAGCATAACCCAGGTAAACTCGAGGCAATATCTGTATTGTCCAAGTTTATGGGATACCCTAAGCGTGCCCTCAAGGCAATTATCATAGTCGCAGGCAGGTGAATACAATGATTAAAGGAGGACCTATCCCGGTAGAACAGTCTTACTCGAGATGATAGTATACTATTTGGTTTTTCTTTATCATCATGTACAACATTAGGTGGTATTATAGATCACTATTACATGTTGATAGAGCCCATAGGATTCTTTCTAGACTACCAGCAGTATGATGGCGATCATATACGTGGGAGCTGGGTAGTCTATAAGCACATCCTTAAATGTCCCTAGTCGAGGGAGCTTGGAGACTAGGCATCGATACTCCAGAGTAGACTAGTGTATACCGATCAAAACCCCGACGAGGGACGGTAGCCGGTCTCACAAGCCATTGGGGATAGTTTGTTCACCTAAGATGTATACAGGTACTCATTGGGTTATGAGTACACCAGACGGACTCACCGGGAACATGCTATTTGGTATTATACCTATTTGTGAGTTCCTATCGTGCTTTGACTAATACCCTACCACGGCTCAGAAGAGTCGTGCAAACAGGTTTTAGTTGGATACAGTCCCTAGCTACATGGAGGTAGTGAGCGGATCGTCGGGGGATTCGTCTCTCCCGGTATTTGGGGTTGATGTCGCGGTTGTGCACGGGTGGCCATCACTAGAAATCCTTGGCCAAGGTACTCAAGAATTACTAATCTAGGATCGGTAGTTTCTCAGGTGGTGATGGCCTTCATACCGACACTAAATGTCGTGTTATTAGGGGTCTGACTTTATCCACCACCTAGACTCGATATGTGATACTCATAGAGGAACGGACCGGACTGTATGTATATTATCACTGTCAGGCTCAGTATGGGTTTCAAGATGAGTTTGCTCGTCGGCATCCCTTTCGCTCAATACCTGGGCAGCCGTTACGTACAGTTAGTGTCGCCGACGTGCTTGTAGTTGAACCCACAACTAGCGTATTGACGAGTCTTTAAAGTCCCACATAGAGAGTTTCCCTGCTTTGGGCGAAACGATGTAGTGGCTGTATGGTTTTACGGTAGGGTTCGATCACATTTGTGTACTTGTGCACACATGATATTCAGACGGATAATACTAGTGGGCTTTGGTTTAAACCGGATCCTAGTGTTATATTTGTTGGATTATTTTCGTCTCTTTGTATTCGTATTCATCGAAATACAAATGCGGGTATGTATATACGGTTCAGGGGTATTCTTGTAATTTATTACAAAATTAATTTTAGAAGATTACACCTCATCATGGTTTAGACCTTTTTGGATTAAATGGTTATTGAGGTGGAGGATGAGGTGTTTATTGTATTTTTGTAGCATGGCAAATTAGTGACCCATGGTCACCCTTCTAGCATGCTTAGGGTTTTTGTTTATTGTGAGATTATCTTGACTTGAGATAATTTTTGTTGACTAAGATATTTTGGAGACATGGACATTTATGTGATAGCTCCATTATTTCTTATCACACTCACACAACAAACAAAAACACAAGCCATTATTCATTTCTTTTTCGCTCTCTTGAGTTGCTCTCAACACCTCATTCTCATGGTATTTTCTTCTTCCTCTAACTCCACCCAAACCATCTCATGAGTTGAGAATCATTGGGTGTATTAAGACAAATAATCCTTCATCAATCTCTACTTCATCTATGGTATCTAAAGTAGCGATCTAGGTCCTCTAGTTGCCTCGGATATGAGGTTGGAGCTCGTTGCATAGTCTCTCGGGTTGATCATCTTCGATGAAGGGAGAACGGAGATCAAGCTTGATCAAGGAAGCCCCTAAGAGCTTGGGATGATGGTTGAAGACCGAATGAAAAGGATCTATTTGGTATAACCATTCTAACTCTTTTGCATGTTTTGTTATCTAGGGCTTATGGGTAGATCCGAGTAATTGGTTGTAGTAGAGCCAAGTTTTATAAATTTTTGTTCCGTAGTCACAGATTGATGGCCGGGGCATTGCTGTAACCCAACATGGTATCAGAGCCACTCTATAAACCTTAGTTAACTCATTGCGACATTAGAAATCCGCCATTTTTGTTGTGCAAAAACTGCCGACAGAAACAGTTCCAAAAACTGAAAGTTTGATATGTTTACACACCCCGCGGTATCACGGTTTGAACTAACAAGTCATGGGATGGTGCATGGGCACCCCTGGGAACCCTCAGTGGGGACCGAACGGCTGGGCCCACTTCCAAAGACCACCACAAGGTGGTCATGGCGGTGGGGACCTAAAACTGCCCCATCTTGGGTAGTTTCGGGTCTGCCTCACCCCTGGACACCTCGTGGTGGCCCTGGGGTTGAGGTACCCTTTCTAGGCCCCTCGACTCGAAGTTAATTTCGTGCTCTAACTCCCCACGAAGGTTCGGGAGCGTTTTGTTTTGTACTTCCGAATTGGCTTTAAACGGTCGGTTTTTAGTACTTTAGCTCACTGTTTTTTCATGGTTTTGGAAATTGGTTTAGTTTGCTAATCTACGACAGTGAATGTCATTAGAGCGGTACAACTTGTCTAACTGCTATATTCTCTTTTAGACGGGTTTCTGAACGTGACATTCACGTTGATGTTCTGTGTTGTCCCGTGGTTATGGCGGGATCGTCGTGGTGGATAGCTTGGGTGTAATGGTAGTACAGTTTTGATTTATTTGTACATTTGATATTGCTGGGCGAGCGTCCGACATGTGGACAGCCGTCACTGCCTATTTGTATATTACTTGTTTGGAACACGACCGGGTTGAGGTCGATGTCACCCTTGTACTTATTTTCTTTTCTGTACTAGGATTACCCTACGGTGGAGTGCACGAATAGTGGGGTTCTAGAGGGCAAGGGGCCCGCATCTCATAGCTTTGAGACGAAGGGGGCCTCACACGAGAATTGGAGGGCTTTTTACCGCACTTTTAGCGGGTACAAGTTGACACAAAGAGGGGTGCTCAAGTTACCGAATTCTGTGAAGTGTCGGTGGCCCATTCAATTTGATGAAGGGGGTTGCTTCACTTCTGGTTTTGGCAGGTAACTTGCCGCACTCGTAGGGTTCTAGGTTTTCATTGCACAGGCTATCCACACGACCACGGGAACATCGGGTTTCACTTGCGGCTCAAGTGGAACCCGGTGCTCCAGGATTATCCACCACTCTGTGATGCTTGGATGTGATTCTGAGATGTTGCTTTATATCATGCCTGGGATGATTGTTATATATAGTTATATATATACTAGTAGATATTGTATATGTTGTACACCGGCACTAGTCCAAACCCCGCTCTGTTGTTAGGTAAGTAACCTAACGGGTAATGATAGAGCCCAGTGGCGAATGCGGATGGTATATACTTACATCCTATTTTCGTTCTTTTCTGATGGGATTAATTGATTGGATTGATTCGGATCAATGCAAGGAAAACATACCTATATGATGTTGTTGGAACAATTTTCAAAAGCTGTTATTACAAGGACATTTTCTTTTGTTTTGCACAGTGGTGTTTAGTTTGGAATATCCCACACCTCATTCGATGAGGAAAGAGCCGAGATCCCTTCACCGGGAGTGACCTATTTAACAAAAGTTTGCGTCGGGGTAATAACTTCACTATAGTCGATTACTTTTTACTTTGCATCGTGATATTTAGTTTGGAATATCCTGCACCTCATTCTACGAGTAAAGAGCCGAGATCCCTCCACCGGGAGTGATCTCTTTAGCAAAAGTTTTCCCCACTATATATTTGTAAAGCTATCCGATTCCTTCAACGATATCAAGTTCATTACGTTAAAGGTTTTTCACCAAAAAACATTCGTAGCCCTCCGTCATTTCAGACGGGTAGCACTTAGTATTCATGCTATGTATGTTAGCTTTCGTCAAGACATAGTGTATGTTATCTATTTATTACTTTTCTGTTGCATAGATAGATGTGTTGGTTTGGGACAGTCGCTACTATGTTGGCCTTCGTCAAGTGTATGTATGGGTAGGTTCAAATTAACCTGGACAATGACGGGTAGAACTTGACATATGACTTATGATATGTTGTCTTTCGTCAAGATTATAAGAGCATGGGGAAGAAATCACATCGGGAGTTTCAAACATACAGAAAACTTTCCAGGCATGCGCATACCTTCTGAAGTGTGATAAATTGAGTGGATTCCATCAGGTTATCATGCGATGATAGTTGGATCCCGACTCCCACTGAGGTGTTGGTTTACTCTTCGGGTGATTTTAGATGATCCCGTCTAATTCTCCTTTGGGTTTGGAGGAGGATTCAAGAAAACAGTGGGAGCCATCCGGAATAGATAAAGTGATTAACCATTCTAATCTAAGTTAGAGTGCACGCTGAGTGTTTCTTTTCTCTCTCTCTCTCTCTCTCTCTCTCTCTGTGGAAGAGACCATGGCCCGACCCTAGACTAAAACTCATGAACCAAGTTAACCGAACCTTCTTAAAACACACTCGCTTTTGGATTGTCAGAGTTGCATACTTCTTTACCACTCCTACTTTTACCCTTCTCTTTTCTTCGGAACATTCCATATCACTACGAAGATCCACAATTGTTGGATATGACCATCGTATAGTTACATACGAACTCGAAGAAACTTGTTTCAGATTCGAGGATAGTTTCCGGTTCTGGAGAAATTGAATAGGACTATTCAGTTGTCTTTTCCTTTTACCTTCTTTCAGGTTTTGAGCGCTCCTAGGATTCGGAGAGGGTACACCTATTACGCTTATTGGATAGTCTTCTTCCAAACCATAGGCAAGTGCTAAAAGCTGGGGAAGGAAGAAAACCAATTAGCCTAAGTGAGGTATACAGAAGGTAATAAGTAAAGACAAATAAAGGGATTAGAAAGAAGGCAAAGTCAATTGTGACTGCTATCATTCACGACCAAACAACGTATATCATCGCCACTCCTACTTCGCCTTTGCATTTCTCCAGAACACCCCGTATCACTATGAAGATCCACATTTATTGGATAATCCATCGTATAGTTATATACAAACTTGAAGGAACTTATTCCAGTTCGAGAATGGATTCTGGTTCTGGAGAAGTAGAATAAGGCTTATTCAGTTGTCTTTTCCCTTTAACTTCTTCCAGGTTGAGAGGGCTTCTTGGATTAGGAGGGTACAACTATTACGTTTATTGGATAAACTTCTTCCAAACCTTAGGCTGGTGCCAAAAGGTAGGGAAGGAAGAAAACCATTTAGCCTAAGTACGGTGTACAGAAGGTACTATGTAAAAACAAATAAAGGGATTGGAGAGATGGCAATGAAATACACGGTTACAGTCATGAATCTGGATAGTGGAAGAGGCATTACTAGGAATACCCGGATACCCCTTCGAAACATTTTTATGTTTCAGTTTCACTGTGAGTTGTTAATTGAAAACTGATTTCCTAATTAGATTCTTACTTCAGGGTATGTATTTACCAGGTTTGATTCTTACATCTGTATGGTATTGCAGATGATGAGTGGGAGTAAGATATTGTGAATGAGGTGATTATATCCTCATTATATCGGAATTCGCTGTAATTGGTGATATTTGAGGAAATCACCTGGTTTTTGCTGGACGACAAAAATTTGGTTTTGAATATCCGTAGTTATGCACCAGTTTCAAAATGATATATCTGTATGTTTATTTTATAAACCGAGATATAACGTTTTGAAATTATGTCTATGACATTTACCTATATCAGTTGATGGTTAGGTAAGGAGCATTCAACAACGGTGTAATTCTTTTTAACCATAGTACAGTTTTCAACCTACGACACACAGGGTTTGAGTTATTGAACTCGGGGGACTTATACAGAGTATTGTATGTTGTTCAGTGTCCATTAGGACAAAAAGGATGGTACTCGTACTATATTCTGTTTACTTGTGACTTCTTTAGTTTTTGGACAAGTAATTCTTAGAAATATAAGGTCTAAATTTTGAGAAGTTATAGGCACAAGAATAAATTAGAGAACCATGTGTTGCACGTTTTGGGATTCTTCAAGGTGATCGAAGATGTAGATACTTGTGTTTGGTATTTCATTCATAGTAATGGTTTTGAACTTGCTTCTCTTTCAGGTTACTCATATCTAGATGCACTCCTAGTTGAGTAATGCTGATCGGCCTCTCCTCATTTAGTTGACATGCACTGGAGATAACTGCATGGTTTGAATCTGGTTCTAATTAATTTAGTGCCTCTATTTCTATATTGTATATAGAATGCTTCATATTTTAACGATGATAAGGTATATGGAGTTGTCCAGCTTATGCTTAAAACCAGACTCTGGACATACTCAAGGCATGTTTCAGTAATGGCAGTTTGTGGGTTATCCCGGGCTATGACGAGGGGTAATTTTCTACCATCTGGTAGATCAACAATGATATTGTTCTTGACTTGCCACAGCTTTAGCAAAATGGACTTTTTCAGAAAACAGTAGTGGGAGTATGGTAGAACTGGAAGTGATTCCAGAACCACAAACGATTACTGAAAATTTAATAGAACCTAAGGATTTAATCGGGTTTGACATTCCATTAGCCACTCCGCAGATATGGTGGGTAACCTCAGGCACCCGAGTGGTACTTCGGTTTTCTCAGAAACGGTGACAGGGAGGCTCTTGTTTACCTAGACTTGCCATTACTGATGTTCTAGACTATAAGACCCGGCATGAGGATGTGTATAGCGTCGTTCTAAACTAGCTTTAGAAGTATACGTTTATATGACTCTGCCAGAGGTTTGTTATAGCCAGTGGGAGCAGCGGAAGCATAGTGGACAAGTAGCTTGTGTCTATTTATAGACTAAATTAGGTATAGTGGAGAAAGATCATCTATTTCTGTTGTGACAGTCATAGGCTTTGACTTCATTAGAATAGGAGATGGATCTGTTAAGAAGGTAGTAGGGAGTGATGTCCTGGTATTTGGATGACATATATTTTGTAGGAAGTGAAATTCCTATACTACAATCGGTTATACTGTGGTTGTCACACAATGGTTTCTCCACATAGGATATGTATATTATATCAGGCATTCTGGTTACTAAATCTATGGTTTTAGATCTTGATTTGGGTAGTTTCCCAATCCGGGTACTTTGACACTATTCTAAAGGTGTTTTAGAATGAACGACTCCTGGTATGGTGGTGTACCTGCAGGTGATGGAATCACCCTCTCTAAAGGTGTCTTACAGACTAAAGGGGAGAGGGATGTGCATGATTGGCATATCACTTACTTAGGCAATTGAGTCAATCATGAGATTTCAAGTACCACACCAGCTATTGTTTTTACACTAGTTGTAATAAGTTTATATTGATCCAATCCTGGAGAAATGTTAGGAAGAAGCTTATGAACATAAGTGGCTGTTCATGGGATATGGTAACAACAGCCTTCTTCGGGAGACGTCTATCATTCCAGGCTTCCAAGGTGACCTGAATGACGACTGTCAGAATTTTAGTTTTCCCTCTTTTAACGGGAAGTAATTTGGAAAAGTGGTCTATGAGGATACTGAGGAAGGCATGGTGCAGTAAACTGATTAAATTCAGTAGACAATACAGTCTGAGAAGTTCGCTGGATTTGGAGTTCATTTATGAATTGGGTCCCATCAGATATCCAGACATATTCTAAGACAGGTATTGCTCATTTCGGGAGATAGCTTTCTCCACGATGTTGAGATATAGAGAGATACAGAAAAGAACATTGGAGCGGATCCACTCACTGAGGCTCTTTCTCGAACGCAATAGTTCCACAAATAAGCTTTGTGAAACTGAATAGTAGAGGAGTTGGGTGTTCGGTATCACACGAGCTGTGAGTATGCGATATCGCAATAATTAGCATTAAGTGCAAGTGGGAGATTGTTGGCTATAGTGCCCTAAACGAAATTATCATAGTCGTAGGCAGGTGATTACGATGATTAAAGGAGGACCTATATCGATAGAACAGTCTTACTCAAGATGATAGTATAATATCTGTTTGTCTTTATCATCATGCATAGCCTTAGGTGGTATTACAGATCACTATTAAATCTTGATAGAGCCCATAGGATTCTTGCTTGACTACCAGCAATATGATGGCGATCATATACGTGGGAGCTGGGTGGTTTATAAGCATATCCTTAAATGTCCTTAGTATTGGAGATAGTGCCCTCAGAGTCAATTATCGGATCACAGGCACGTGATTGCAATGATTGAGGGAGGACCTATCCTGGTAGGACAGTCTTACTCAAGATGATAGTATGCTATCTGGTTTACCTTTATCATCGTGTACTGTTTTAGGTGACCTTACAGGTCACTATTACACGTTGATAGAGCCCCTAGGATTCTTGCTTGACTACCAGCAGTATGAGGGCGATCATATACGTGAGAGCTGGTGGTCTACAAGCACATCCTTAAAAGGTCCCTAGTCGTGGGAGTTTCGAGACAGGGCATCGATACTCCAGAGTAGACTAGTCTATACAGTCGAGACCCCGACGAGGGACGGTGGCCGGTCTCACAAGCCACTGGTGTCAGTTGGTTCACCTAAGACGTATATAGGTGCTCATTGGGTTATGAATACACCGGACAGGACCGCCGGGAACATGCTAGTTGGTTTTATACCTGACGTCAGATAACAGTTCCCTGGTGACATGTATACAGGTTAGTTCATCGACCTGAGGATCGTCATTTGTCTCGTGTGAGTTCCCACTGTACTTTGATTACTACCCTACCACGCTGAAAGGAGACGTGCAAACAGGTTTTAGTTGGGTACAGTCCCGAGCCACTTGGAGACAGCGAGCGGATCTTCAGTGGTTCGTCTCTCCCGGTATTGGGGGTGAGGTCGCGCTGTGTCTAGGAGAACCATTACACGAAGTCCTTGGCCAAGGCAGGAGATTTGCTGGTAGGTATTCCAGTAGTATCTCAGGGTGTTATGGGCTACACTTCGACATGACTTGTACCGCTTTTGGGGGTCTGACTTTTACCAACCCCCTAGGCCCACCATGCGATGCTCATAGACGAACGGACCGAACTGTACGGATATTGTCACTGACAGGCTCAGTAGGGTGTCAGGATGAGCTCACTCACAGACGTCCCGTTTGGTCAATAGCTGGTGGCCCGTCACGTATGGCTAATACCTCTGACGTGCTAGTGGTTAAATCCACAGCCATAGTATTGACGAGTCTTTAGAGTCCCCCACACACTGATACTCAAGTTTCGGGCGAAACGTTGTAGAGGCCGTATGGAGATATGGCAGAGTTCTATCAGATACGTGCGGTATTGAACGGATCATGATCGAACGGTAAATACTAGCGGGCATTGGGTTTAAGCCGGATCCTAGTATTGCACAGTGTAGATTTTGCCTCATTGCATTTGTATTTCGGTCGGAATACAAATGCGGGTGTGTATACACAGTAGCGGGGTTTTCCTGTAATTTATTATGGGATCACTATTCTGGAGTTGCCGGTTTGCTTTCCGTTTCGACCAATTTTCTTTGTATCTTTCATTGGCTGAAGATTGGTGGAGGAGGGCTTATTTGCATTTGTGAAAATAAGCATTTGTGGAGGGTGTTATATGCATATTGTTGTATCATGATAATTCCTCCACCGTTTGACTTCCTCTAGTCATCATTGCTTGACTTTCTTATTCATCATGGTTCACTTTTGGAATCATCATACTTGATGATGATGTTTGGTCATGATGGTGGGTTATGGTTTGATGGAGTGTTTGGTTTAGTTTGTGATCATTTTCTTTGATCAATGATCACCCTTTCTCTTTCTTGATTATTGGAGACACCCATATTCATTTGGCTCCACACTCTCATAATTTTTCTTACCATGACATGGCCAGCCAAGCTCATATGGGGGCTGTCCAAATTTGTTGTGGTGGGATTTTCATCTCTTTTGGCATTGTAAAAATCCCATAGCTCCACAAAAATTCCATATATCTTTCCTCCACCAAAAAGCCAACCAAAAACCCCAAATGAGAGATATAGATCTTCACACTATTCTACAGCAATTCTTGGGCACGTCAACTCTCCAACTTCGTGCCCGAGTTGCCTCGGACCAGAGGTGGGAGCCCATAAAAGAGGCCGGCGATGTGGTGCCCTTCCGGCGACGTGATGAAGACCGGTGATTCCGCTGGAGATCGGGACGACGACGAGAAGACCGGAGGACTCGGATCACTCGGTATATCTCTCATCCCATCTTGTAGTTAGCTAGTAGTTAGGTTAATGGCCCGATCCGGGTATTTAGTGCGCGGTGGTGCCGGTTCAGAAATTTAATGTGAATCACCGCTTCCGCATTTTGGCCTCGGGAAGGAGGCCGGGGCGCCGCCGTGCACATACAGTGGTATCAGAGCCTCGCCATTAACCCAGTCTAGCTTGGTCTAGTATGTTTACACTTTCGATCGAACAAAATTCTAAAAACCCGCGTTTACAATAGCATCAGTTTCTGTCAAACTTTTTTGGACTCAAATTTTTTTTCAATATAGTGCAGAAATACATGCAGGAAGTTCTAAGCATTCTGTAGAAATTTGACACAGTAACTCGACAATGGGGAGCGCGGGACCGCGGCCAAACCCCTTTTTGGGCCGCGGTTCCGCCGCACTATGATGTCCTTGCCGTATCAAATTTCTGCAGTTGCTTTATAGGTTGAAAATGTGGTTTTTGGAATGTTATTTATTGGGCCCAGATTTCTTTAGCTGCAACAGTAATGCTTGGGGCCCACTTGGTAAAATTTGTTCGATCGGATATTTTAAACATGTTAGTTCACAGTATTTACATTATATCTGCGACCGTGAATGTCCCTTGATCAGTAAATCCTGTCTAACTGCTATAGCCCGGTTAGACGGATTTGCGAATGTGACATTCACGTTGATGTTCTGTGATTTTGCTGTGATGTTGCGGAACGGTCGTGGGGATTGCCTGGTAGCAGTGGTAGTACAGTTTTGTTGTATAATGTACATTTGATATTGCGGGGCGAGCGTCCGACATGTGGACTGCAGTCACTGCCTGTTTGTCATTATTATTTTGGGGCATGACCAGGTTGCGGTCAATGTACCCGTTTTATGTATATTTTAGTTTCTGTACAAGGATTACCCCGCGGCGGGGTGCACGGGTAGCCGGGTTCTAGAGGGCAATGGGCCCGCATCTCATGGCGTTGAGACGGAGGGGGCTTCACTCTAGAATTGGCGGGCTATTCGCCGCACTCGTAGGGGGTACAGGTTGACCCAGGAGGGATGCCCAAGTTACCGGATTTCGTGAAGTGCTGGGTGGTCCATTCACGGTGCTGAAAAGGGGCTACCTCGCTTCAAGTTTTGGCGGGTAACATGTCACGCCAGTAGGGGTCTAGGATTTCATTGCACAGGCTATCCACACGACCAGGGGAACGTCGGGTTTCAGTAGTGGCTCTGTGAAACCCGGGGATCCAAGATATCTATTTTGTTCTGTGATGCTGTACATTTCTGTGATGTTGCATTTTATCATGCCTTGAGAGAATATTATATATTGATATATATTTATACTAGTAGATATTGTATATGTTTTGCATCCGCGCTAGTCCAGTCCCCGCTCTGTCGTTAGTTAGCTAACCTAACGGGTAATGACGGGACCCAGTGGCGAATGCGGATGGCATATACGTACATCAGTATATTTTCGTTCTTTGTGGTGTGATCAATTGATGGGATTGTGTTAATTCGGATCAATGCAAGTTAAAAACAAACCTATACTGATGTTATTGGAACAATTTTTCAAAAAGCTGTTATTGCAAGGACGTTCACTTTTGTTTTGCACAGTGATATTCGGTTATGAATATCCAGCACCTCAGTCGACGAGGCAAGGGCCGAGATCCCTTCACCGGGAGTGACCCCTTGGACAGAAGTATGCGCCAGGGCAATAACTTCACTATAGTCGTTTACTTTTGCTTTGCATCCTGGTATTTAGTTGGAATATCCTGCACCCTATTCTATGGGGAAAGAGCCGAGATCCCTTCACCGGGAGTGACCTCCTTAGCAAAGGTTTTCGTTACTATATTTTTCTAAAAAGCTATCCATTCCTTCAACGATATCAGGTTCATTACATTAAAGTTTTTCTCAAGAAACCATTCATAGCCCTCCATCGTTTCATATGGGTAGTCAATAGTATTCAAGCTGTGTATGTTGGCCAAAGTTAAGGCACAGTGATTGGTAGCTATTGGGCATATGCAGCATAGATAGATGCGTTGGTTTGGGGCAGTCGTACTACTATTTTGGCCAAAGTCAAGGGTATGTACGGGTGGGCTCAAATTAACCTGGAGAATGACAGGTTGAACTTGACATGTGACTTATGATATGTTGGCCAAAGTCAAGGTCATAAGAGCATGGGGCAAAAATCCATATCGGGAGTTTCTAAAGAAACTGAAACTTGCCAGATATGCGCATACCTTCTGGAGTGTGATAGCATGAGCGGATTCCGTCACGTTATCATGCAATGATAGTTGGATCCCGATTCCCACTGATGAGTTGGTTTACTCCTCGGGTGATCCCGACTAATTCTTCTTTCAGGTTTGGAGGAGAATTTGACAGTACAGTGGGAGGTTTCTAGATTAGATAAATTGGTAACCATTCTGATCTAGGTTAGAGTGCACGCTGAGTGTTTCTTTTCTCTCTCTCTTTGGCAGCGACCATTGACCCGACCCTAGACTATGACTCAGTGACCAAGTTGACCGAACCTTCTTATAAGACTGTCTTTTGGATTGTCAAAGTTGCAAACTTCATTGCCACTCTTACTTTTACCCTTTTCTCCAGGACACCCCGTATTACTACAAACATCCACTTCTATTGGACAAAACCATCGTATGGTTATATACGAACTCGAAGGATTTATTCGAGGATGGTTTCTGGTTCTGGAGAAAACGAATAGGACTATTCAGTTGTCTTTTCTTTTTACCTTCTCTCAGGTTGCAAGTGCTCCTTGGATTAGGGGACAGTACACCTATTACGCAAATTGGATAGTCTTCTTCCAGACCATAGGCTGGTGTCGACCGGTAGGAAATGAAGAAAACGAATTAGCTTAACGATGGTGTACAGAAGGTATTAAGTTAAGACAAAGAAAGGGATTAGAAGGAGGGCAAAGTAAATTGCGACTGATATTAACGACCAAACCAAGTATTTCATTACCACTCCCACTTCACCTTTGTATTTCTCTAGGACACTCCGTATCACTACGAAGATCCGCAGATATTTGGATACTCCATCGTATGGTTATATACGAACTCGAAAGGAACTTGTTCCAGTTCGAGGATGGATCTGGTTCAGGAGAAATAGGAATAAGGTTTATTCGGTTGTCTTTTATCTTAACCTTCTCTCGAATTGCGCGTGTTCCTAGGATTAGGAAAGTACACCCATTATGCTTATTGGATAGTCTTCTTCCAAACCATAGGCTGATGCCGAACGGTAGGGAAGGAAGAAAACCATTTGGCCTAAAGGGGTGTGCAGAAGGTAATGAATAAAGACATATGAAGGGATGTGGAGAGATGGCAAAGAAATATACGGTTACTACTGTGAATCTGATAATGGAAGAGGCATTACTAGGAATACCAAGATACCCCTACGGAACAATTCAGTGTTCCAGTTTCACTGTGTACTGTTAAAGGAAAACTGATTTCCCAATTAGCCCTTGCTCCAGGGTATGTATTTACCAGGTATGATTCTCACATCTGTATGGTTTTACAGATGATGAGTGAGAGTAAGCTATTGGAAATTAGGTGATTGTCCTCATCATATCGGAATTCATTGTAATTGGTGATATTTGAGATAATCGCCAGGGTTATTTGCCGGACGGCAAATATTTGGTTTTGAATATACGTTGTAATGCACCAATTTCAAATTGATATATCTCAATGTCTATTTTCATAGAGTGAGATATACCTTTTTGAAATTATGTCCATGACATTTACCTATATCAGTGGATGGTTAGGTAAGGAGTATTGAACAGCGGTGTAATTCTTCTTAACCATAAGTACAGTTTTCAACCTACGATGCACAGGGTATGAGTTACTAGACTCAGGGGACTTATGCAGAGTATTCTATATTGTCCACTGTCCATTAGGACAAAGGGGCTGGTCCTCATACTATATTCGGTTTACTTATGACTTCTCTAAGTTCTTAAACAGGTGTTTCGTAGAAACACAAGGTCCAAGTTTTGAGAAGCTATAGGTATAAGAATAGAGTAGAGAACCAGGTGTTGCAAGTATAAGGATTCTTCAAGGTGATCGAAGATGTAGATAGTTGTGTATGGTATTCAGTTGGTAGTAATGATTGAGAGAACTTGCTTCTCCTTCAGGTTGGAAGCACTCCTAAGTTGAGTAACGATGATCGGCCTCTTTCTATTTAGTTGACATGCACTAGAGACAGCTGCATGATTTGAATCTGGTTCAATTAAATCAGTGCCTCTGTTTCTATATTGGATATAGAACAGTTCATATCTTGACGATGTTAAGGTACGGGGAGTTGTCCGGCTTATGCTTAGAACCAGACTCTGGATAACTCAAGGCACGTTTCTGTAATGGCTGTTTGTGGGTTGACCCAGGCTATGACGAGGGTTGGCTTTCTACCATCTGGAAGATTAATAGTGATATTGTTCTTGACTCGCCACAGTTTTAATAAAAAAAATGGATTTTTTCAGAAAACAGTAGTGGGAGTATGGTAGAACTGGAAGTGATTCCAGAACCGCAAACAATTACTGAAGATTTGATAAAGAACCTAAAGCTTCAATCTGGTTTGACATTTCATTGGCCACTCCGCAGATACGGTGGATAACCTCAGGCACCCGAGAGGTACTCCGGTAGCCTCAAGAACGGTGGCAGGGAGGTTCTGGTTTACCCAGATTTTCCATTGCTGTTGTTCCAGACTGTGAGACCCGGCAGGAGGATGAGTATAGCGTCGTTCTAAACTAGCTTCAGAAGCGTACGTGTATATGACTCTGTCAGAGGATTGTCATAGTCAGTGGGAGCAGCGGAAGCATTGGTGGAAAAGTGGCTTATGTCTATTTATAGACTAAAGCAGAAATAGCGGAGATAGATCATCTATTTCTGATGTGACAGTCATAGGTTTGACTTCATCAGAATAGGGGATGGATCTGTTAAGAAGGTAGTAGGGTGTGATGTCCTGGTATTTGGATGACATACACAGAGTAGGAAGTGATATTCCTATACTACGATCGGTTATTCTTTGGTTGTCACACAGTGGTTTCTCCACATAGGACTTGGATATTATATCAGACATTCTGGTTACTAGATCTATAGATCTAGATTTGGGTAGTTTCCCAATCTGGGTACTTAGACAACATTCTACAGGTATTTAGAATGGACGACTCCTGGCATGGTAGTATACCTGCAGGTGATGGAGTCACCCTCTCTAAAGGTGTCTTACAGACTAAAGTAGAGAGGGATGTGCATGATTGGCAGATCACTAGTTTTGGCAATCGAGTCAATCATGAGATGTCAAGTACCACACCAGATGTTGTTTTTGCACCAGCTGCAGTAAGTTAACATTGATCCAATCCTGGAGAAACATTCGGAAGTAGTTTTAGAACATAAGTGGATGTTCTAGGAATATGATAATGACAGCCTCATTCAGGAGACAGTTATCATTCCAGGCTTCCAAGGTGACCTGGACGACAGGGTGGCCGTCAGAGTTATAGTTTTCCCTCTGACAAGGGGCAGTATTTTAGACAGGTGATCCAGGCGGATACTGAGGGAGGCATGGCGCATGATACTGATTAAGTTCACTTGATGATACAGTCTGAAAAGTTTGGATTTGGAGTTCATTTATGAACTAGGTCCCATCAGACATTCAGACATTCTAAGACAGGTATTGCTCATTTCGGAAGATGGCTTTCTCCGCGAACTTGAGATATAGAGAGATATAGAAAGAAACATCAAAGCGGATCCACTCACCGAGGCTATTCCTTGAACGCAATAGTTTCGCAAACGAGCTTTGTGAGACTGACTGGTAGAGGAGTTGGGTGTTCGGTATCACACAGGCTGTGAGTATGCGACATCGCAATAATTAGCTTTGAGTGCATGTGGGAGATTGTTGGAGATAGTGCCCTCAGAGTCAATTATCGGATCATAAGGATGTGATTGCAATGATTGAGGGAGGACCTATCCCGGTAGGACAGTCTTACCCAAGATGATAGTATGCTATCTGGTTTACCTTTATCATCGTGTACTGCTTTAGGTGACCTTACAGGTCACTATTACACCTTGATAGAGCCCCTAGGATTCTTGCTTGACTGCCAGCAGTATGAGGGTGATCATATACATGAGAGCTGGTGGTCTACAAGCACATCCTTAAAAGGTCCCTAGTCGTGGGAGTTTCGAGACAGGGCATCGATACTCCAGAGTAGACTAGTGTATACAGTCGAGACCCCGACGAGGGGCGGTGGCCGGTCTCACAAGCCACTGGTGTCAGTTGGTTCACCTAAGACGTATACAGGTGCTCATTGGGTTATGAATACACCGGACAGGACTTGCCGGGAACATGATAGTTGGTCTTATACCTGACGTCAGATAGCAGTTCCCTGGTGACATGTGTACAGGTTAGTTCATCGACCTGAGGATCGTCATTTGTCTCGTGTGAGTTCCCACTGTACTTTGATTACTACCCTACCACGCTCAAAGGAGACGTGCAAACAGGTTTTAGTTAGTTACAGTCCCGAGGTACTTGGAGACAGCGAGCGGATCTTCAGTGGTTCGTCTCTCCCGGTATTGGGGGTGAGGTCGCTCTGTGTTTAGGAGAACCATTACACGAAGTCCTTGGCCAAGGCAGGAGATTTCCTGGTAGGTATTCTAGTAGTATCTCAGGGTGTTATGAGCTACACTTCGACACGACTTGTACCGCTTTTGGGGGTCTGACTTTTACCAACCCCCTAGGCCCGCCATGCGATGCTCATAGACGAACGGACCGGACTGTACGGATATTGTCACTGACAGGCTCAGTAGGGTGTCAGGATGAGCTCACTCACAGACGTCCCTTTTGGTCAATAGCTGGTGGCCCGTCACGTATGGCTAATACCTCTGACGTGCTAGTGGTTAAATCCACAGCCATAGTATTGACGCTTTAGAGTCCCCCACACACTGTTACTCAAGTTTCGGGCGAAACGTTGTAGAGGCCGTATGGAGATATGGCAGGGTTCGATCAGATACGTGCGGTATTGCACGGATCATGATCGAACGGTAAATACTAGCAGGCTTTGGTTTAAGCCGGATCCTAATATTGCACATTGTAGATTTTGTCTTATTGCATTTGTATTTCGGTCGGAATACAAATGCGGGTGTGTATACACAGTAGTGGGGTTTTCCTGTAATTTATTATGGGATCACTCTTCTGGAGTTGCCAGTTTGCTTTCCGTTTCGGCCAATTTTCTTTGTATCTTTCATTGGCTGAAGATTGGTGGAGGAGGGCTTATTTGCATTTGTGCAAATAAGCATTTGTGGAGGGTGTTATATGCATATTGTTGTATCATGATAATTCCTCCACCGTTTGACTTCTTCTAGTCATCATTGCTTGACTTTCTTATTCATCATGGTTCACTTTTGGAATCATCAAACTTGATGATGATGTTGGGTCATGATGGTGGGTTATGGTTGATGGAGTGTTTGGTTTAGTTTGTGATCATTTTCTTTGATCAATGATCAGCCTTTCTCTCTCTTGATTATTGGAGACACCCATATTCATTTGGCTCCACACTCTCCTCTCATTTTTCTTACCATGACATGGCCGGCCAAGCTCATATGGGGGCTGTCCAAATTTGTTGTAGTGGGATTTTCATCTCTTTTGGCATTGTAAAAATCCCATAGCTCCACAAAAATTCCATATATCTTTCCTCCACCAAAAAAGCAACCAAAAACCCAAAATGAGACATAAAGATCTGCACACTATTCTACAAAAAATCTTGGGCACGTCGACTCGCCAACTTCATGCCCGAGTTACCTCGGACCAGAGGTGGGAGCCCGTAAAAGAAGCCGGCGATGTGGTGCCCTTCTAGCGACGTGATGAAGCTCGGAGATTCCGCGGGAGATCGGGACGACGATGAGAAGACCGGAGGACTCGGATCACTCGATATATCTCTCTTCCCATCTTGTAGTTAGCTAGTAGTTAGGTTAATGGCCCGATCTGGGTATTCAGTGCGCGGTGGTGCCGGTTCAGAAATTTAAAGTAGATCACCGCTTCCGTATTTTGGCCTCGGGATGGAGGCCGGGGCACCGCCGTGCACTTACACCTAGTCGAGGGAGTTTTGACACTGTGCATCAGTACTCCAGAGTTGACTTGTGTATACTGATCGAGGCCCTGATAAGGGGCGGTGGCCGGTCTCACAATCCATTGGTGTTAGTTTGTTCACCTAAGATATATACAGGTGCTCATTGGTTTATGAGTACACCGGACGGACTCACCGGGAACATACTAGTTGGTATTATACCTATTGTTAGATAGCAGTTCCCTGGTGACATGTGTACAGGTTAGTCTATCGACCTGAGTGTTTGATATATATGCCCTAGAGGCCTACATTGTTTAGGATGCTTTGGATATGTATGTACATGACAGTCTTGCTTGATATGATAGTACGCTATTTGGTTTGTCTTTATCTTAACGTATGATATATTTTGTGTTGTATTCATTTATATATACATGTTGATAAAGCCCATAGGGTGTTTGCCTGACTACCTGCGTTGTGATGGCAGTCATACTAGTGGGAGCTGGATAGTCAATAGGCACATCCTTAGATGTCCCTAGTCGCAGGAGTATCGAGACTGGGCATCGATACTCCGGAGTAGACTAGTGTATACATATCTAGACCCTGACGAGGGACGATGGATTGGTCCCACAGCCATTGGTGGTGTGCACCTAAGATTGCATACAGATGATCACTGGGTGTGAGTACACCGGACAGGACTCGCCCAGAACTGACTGGATGGTATTATACCTAACGTCAGATAGCAGTTCTCAGGTGACATGTAGGCAGATAGTCTGTTGACTTAAAGTCATCATTTGTCTCGTGTGAGTTCCCACTGTACTTTGATTATTACCCTACCACGGCTCAAAGGAGTCGTGCAAACAGGTTTTAGTTGGGCACAGTCCCGAGTCACGTGGAGGCAGTGAGCGACTGTTAGGGATTCATCTCTCCCAGTATAGGGAGTTGATATCGCACTGTGGTCGGTTGGTCATTACCATAAGTCCCTGGCCAGGGCTGATTGAGAATTGCCGATGGACTGATCAGTAGATTCTCGGATGGTCTTGAGCCATACCGACACGACTTATACGGTTATTTGGGGTCTGACGTCCACCACCTCCCTAGACCATACATGCGATACTCTTAGACGAACAGACCGGACTACGCGGATATTGTCACGGACAGGCTCAGTAGGATTTCGGATGGGTTACCTCATCGGCTTTCTTATCGACAACTCCTGGGGACCATTACGTACAGCTAGTGCCGCTTGCGGTCTGTGGTTAAACCCACTGCCAGTGTAGTAGTCGAGTCTTTAGTGTCCCACACAGAGATTTCCCAAACCCAGGCGAAAAGATATAGAGGTCGTATGGTTTTACGACAAAGGTTCGGACGCATACGTGTTTAAACGCACGTACAACATTCGGACAGTTTTTACTTGCCGGCTTTGGTTTAAGCCTGATTCTAGTATCAGGTTATTGGATTTATACAGTCTAAAGTTTTTCCGTGTTTTCACGGATACGGGGGTGTTCTCGTAAATTTCGAGAAGCTTCTAGAAGGATGTGACATGAGGGTTAAGGTGGCATTTTCATTAATTGCTTTAGTGACTCATTCATATGATTCATCATATCATTAAAGGCATCATTAATGATCTAATGACTCATATGACGAATCACTCTTCTTGAATAAATGAAGCATGGTGAATAATCATTTAATTGATATTATTTGATAATTCATTATGTTTTATATATTCAAGTGAGAATCTTTTCTATTATCATTATCATCTCCACCTTCTCTCTCCTCAAGCTCTCTCCCCTTTTTCAAACCCTAATCCTACCACTAATGAGTTGAGTACAAGGAATAGTAAAGACTAAACACTCCATAACCTATCTCTACATCATCTTAGTTCCTTTATTAGCAACTAGAGAAACTAAGTAACCTCAAGTTTAGAGGTTATAGCTTGGATTAGGGTTCTCGGGTGGATCGTCTATCACGGAAGGAAGCCGATGAGGATGTGGAGATCCAAAGAGGCCGTAGAGATCATAAAGACGACGGACTATAATCGTTTGGTATAATCTCTTTACATAGTAGCATAGAACTCTATGCTTATTGTTAATTATCGTTTAGAAATGATCTTCGGTTAGTCGATATTCGCTTAATAAACATGATCGTTTTTTAAATTTCCGCCTCCCCATAACTAGTGGGGTGTTGCACATTGACTTACAGTGGTATCAGAGCCTCACTAAACAATAATTAACACACTTGCAAAGTTGTATGAATTTCGAACCCGTTATGGGACTTCCCTGGCTCGGAAGGCTCCATGATCCCTATCCATATCTTTTTGCGCAGGGGCCCGGAGAGCGCTAGCTTGAACTAGGAAGTCAAAGGCGCCGGAACTTGGCGAGAGGGACCCAAGGTTTTCTCCCGAAATGCCCGGATTGCACTAGTCTCAGGGACAAACCGGAAAAAACCCCGATATCACATAGTTTCTGTCGATTTTAAAATGAGGTCCAAAAATTTTTCAAGGACCTCCAGAATGACCAGCATGAAAATATAAGAACACACAAGAAAAATGGGCTCCTGAATCGGCCAAAAAGCCGCAGAACCGCGGCAGATCCCACCGTTCCGCCGCGGATCCGTGGCCGATTGGGGCCGATTCAGCCCAGTTTTCTTCTGTGCATCTTTTGTGATATATTGTATTTCTGGTATTTTTTAATTTTTGCTTAGGTTTCAGATTTACAGAGAAGTATTGGAGCAAAATTTAATGTGTTTAATCGATCGAAATTATAAAATGTTTTCTTGTTTGATTATATCTGTGAAATGTATTATGTGTTCGTAAACCTCCCCTAACTGCTAGTATGTCGGTTGGCAGGGGGTTGCACATATCTGTGATGTTATTTTTAACCGTTTGTGTATATAAACTGTATTGGATTGTTGTGGTAATTAGCCAAGTTTTGTGATGGATTATTGTATTAATTCATTCGATGTAAATGTAATAAATTGTAATATTATTTCGCGGGGCACATCCAGGTTGCGGTTGTAGCCACCTGATTGAATTGTATTTCCGATTGTGTTGATGTAAAAGTATCTAATCAAACGGTCCCCGGCAATGGCCCCATTTGATTGATCTTTATCTTTGTGTCGGTATTTAGAAAATTATAAAGAACTTTACAACCAAAAAAAAAATATTTTGACCGCAATCCACTACGGTGTCAGCTGTAGATCATGAGTGAGTGCGGATCGTCCACAGGGATTGTGCGATTCGTTTCGAT
The DNA here is from genome assembly GCA_030015575.1 of Agapanthus africanus. Lineage (NCBI taxonomy): Eukaryota > Viridiplantae > Streptophyta > Magnoliopsida > Asparagales > Amaryllidaceae > Agapanthus > Agapanthus africanus. The sequence goes on from JASDDO010000029.1 coordinate 290,252,818, forward strand.
TTTAAGTTGTTTGAATTGAAAAGTTAAGCGAAGAGAAAAGAAAGCATGATTCAAGAATTTTCAATTTCAAGTGTCACTATTCTATTCAAGAATCAAGAAAATGATACACAATCAAGAATCAGGGTTTCGATGATATTTCCAACCAAATGTCAAGAATCTAAAAGAGGCTCGTAGGAATCGATCGGATCTATAGATGTGATGTAATCTAAAGATATCGTGTTCTTGTCCTTTGAAGAATTGATACTAGATCGATGATGATCGACGAGAGTTAGGGCTTCCTCGTGAAACTAGGGTTTCATCTTTGAACCCTTGTTCTTTCGTAGATATCATTCACATTCTAGCCTCTAGCAATTTCAAGAAATGATCGTGACTCCCCAATATCGAGCGATATCAATCAAGAAAGCATCGCAACGAATTGGGTCGTCGATTATTGAACTTGCTAGGGTTTACAAAACTCGTAGGATTCAAGACTCGATTTAAGATATGTTACATCATCATTCTATTGATCGTCTCGACACCTCGACGAGCAGAGTTTTACTCAAACATCATCACACAGAAAGCCTTTAAGAATTGAAAAGATATCATGATGCAAGAATTTAAAGAAAACAAAATAAAAGAATTTCATCTTTTATTTATATCAACAATTTGATTACAGTCGCTCAAGAACTACAAGAGGAAGAACAAAATTGTCGATTTGGCGTCGCTCGGCTCCGTGAGTCGCGGATCGGCTTGGACCACTTGCTCTGTTGAAGATCGGCTCGGCTCGTAAAAGGTTGCAAGGCTTCTTGCTTGATGGGGTACTCGGAATCTTGGCTTTTGATTGGAATTAGGGTTAGGGTTTCACACAAGTCCTCTCACTAGACTTGTGGAAAAAGATGAAGAAGAGGTAAAAGAATGGCTACTACAATGAACTAATGGGAGGATTTTTCCATTATTATTTACAAGTGATCCTAGGGTCTTATTTATAGATCTCCCAAACCCTAGGTCTAGGTTTGAATTTACAATTCCCTCCAAAAGTTTGTTGAGACTTCTAGAAGGAGTTTGTTAGGCTTTAGCTTAGGGTTTAAGCTAGTGTTTAGGGAGAAGTTTCTAGAATGATAGGCTAGTTTAGTGTTGATTCCAAAGCTTGCTGATCTGGCAGAAGTCTCTGGAGTCTTCTGGAATTTGACATGTCATTCTGAAGTGTAGACCCTGAGAGAAGCATTATGGCCCAAAATTTGGTGGATGACGTGGCAAGACAGCTGCGGAACCGCGGCACAAGCAGGCTCCGGCCGCGGTTCCGCGGCCATGATGGCTCCTTGGGACTTGGGCCTTCTTCTGTGGTCTTGGGATAGTATTTGTAGCTTTATCTGGTGTGTTGATTTCTACTTTCCCCTTTGTATTGATACCAGAATTGAAATCATTGAGTTGGCGTCATGTTTGATTGTTACCATGTAAATTTTGGCCTTTCTTCTTGATTCTCCTGCACAGATCTTAAAACAAGTGTTGCGCAATATAGGAATGATGCGATGCCATGAAATGCAGTCAATTTCCCTAGAAATGCCGGTTTTAAGGTATAATACATGTAATCTGATATTTTGTGACAGATTTGCTAATATGTGAAATATGAATACCGTACACTTCTAAATGAATGCAAATGATGAGGAAATTGCCGGCTGAAATATGCAATATTTTCGACTAATCAAATTCCCCCAAACTTAATTTCGATCGTCTCGAGCGAACTGTTTATTAAAAAAGAGAATGAGAAAATAAAGAAAGAGAAAAACTAACTAGCAGACTTTCGTAGGCAACACGATTGCACTGAGCACGTTCAACAAGCCTTTAAACCTCTAGGTGTCCCTAGTACTAGGAGTGTTGTCTCCTGAGGGTTTTCAGCGGATTGCACCCACAAAATCCAATAATAAAAGAAAGATCATGACTATTACATTTAAAGACAAGAATTATAAAAGAAAAGCCTTGAAAATTAGGGTTTCCAACTAAGCTAGGTTTTCGGTTGTCATGAGCCCCATCTTAATAGTCATGAAAAGATGTTAGAAATCACGTCCTCCCTCAATAAAACATCGTCTTATTCTTCATTCCTATCTTTCTTCCAAACATCGATCATATCACCCTGCGTGTGTGTAAAGGACATCCCTACACCCGGAGAATTCAATTCAAGCTATCATACTCTTGCCCATCACCTCAGTACTTTTTAATTAATGAATATTTAGATGAGATTGCTCACACACTTTCATACGACCGTTAATACTTCTTGTGGTACTAACCGACCGATTACTTATGTGCTTGCTTATTTGGTGTATTTTCCTCGTCTTGCACCACCTAAGGCATAGCAGTGACTCGCAGACCAGTTGGCCTTAGGGCACTAGGTGAAGAAGCACACTCGCTATACATTTTTATTGCCCTTGGTGATAACAAAACCAGTGTCCATTTTTCTCACCACTTTATACTTTTTATTCACTTTTTTTTTATTTCCTTCATACATCGGTTTTAAGACAAGAGCATTTCAAGGTATCCTCTACTATCCCAGGCTTCAAGACGTGTGTAAGTGCGAATAGCAGGCTAGCCACGTTCAAAATGTTTGGCTTCTAGAATAGAAACTATTTTTCAGATTTAGTTTTATCCTCAGATTAGTGACGCCTTTCATCTTACTAACCTTTGGGACAACAGCTCATAACTACTTATTACTAGTTCGTATAAGAAAACTTCTAATTTTCTTAGTTTTCTAAAAATTTTCTAATCTCATGGATGTAATTGTTCACTATCAAAACTTTCATTATCTTATTTATATACAAAAAAGTGTAAATATTAAAATTATTTTTATATTTGAAAATTTTTAAATTTTTATGGGTTTTGAAATTTTTTTTAAATTTTTATAGATTTTTTTTTAAAAGAATGTTTTGTGCTTATGCAGATGATATGCAAATGATGCAAAAATAAGCACAAACCTCCCCCAAACTTGTTTTCAACAGTGTCCTCACTGTTGCCAATCGCTATACCTACAAAAAAATCTGTAAGACTGAGGGGAATTATTAGTGGGGGCAAAATATATAAGTGAAGAACTTCCCCCAAACTTATTCTTTTCACTCACCTTCATCCAAAAGATAATGCAATGATATACAGGATATGAAGGTGAGACGGAGAATTTTAATCAAAATAAACTGGCTCTTGTAAGAACAAGAGCTCCTCCGTGGGGTCAGTAGAAAAATACGGCTTTAGTCTATATCTATTTACTTTGAAAAATGTGCCGTTTTTAACATTTTCTATCTCTACTGCCCCGTGCGGGTATACAGACCGCACAACAAAAGGTCCCTTCCACCGAGATCGAAGCTTACCCGCGTGAAGGTGTAATCGTGAATCATAAAGAAGGACTTGTTGACCAGGTGAAAATGTTTTCCTCAAAATGTTTTGATCGTGAAAAACCTTAGTCCTATTCTTTATGATTACAGCATTATCATAAGCTTCATCGCGGAGTTCACTTAGCTCATTTAGTTGCAGCTTCCGAAAGTTGCAGGCTTCGTTTAGATCAAAGTTTATTTCCTTTATAGCCCACAATGCTTTATGTTCTATCTCGACGGGTATGTGACATGCTTTCCCAAACACTATCCTATATGGAGACATCCCTAGGTCGGTTTTATATGCAGTTCTGAATGCCCAAAGAGCATCCGCCAGTTTGGTCGACCAGTCTTTTCTATTCATAGCAACGGTCTTCTCTAGGACAAGTTTGATCTGTCTATTTGATGTTTCAGCCTGCCCGCACGTTTGGGGATGATAGGGTGTAGAAAGTCGGTGGTTGATTCCGTATTTCCGCATCAGAGTCTCGAAAGATCTATTGCAGAAATGTGTCCCATTATCGCTAATGATAGAGCGTGGGTGTCCAAATCGTGAAAAGATATTCTCTTTTAAGAACTTAATGACAACTTTCTTGTCATTAGTGCGACATGGAATGGCTTCTACCCACTTAGAGACATAATCAATCGCCAGCAGTATATACAAATTCCCAAAGGAGTTGGGAAAAGGACCCATAAAATCAATGCCCCACACATCGAAGATTTCAACAACCAAGATGGGTTGTTGAAGCATTTCATTTCTCTGGGATATTCTACCCGTGTAATGACATTGTGTACAGGTTTTGCAATGCTCAAATGCGTCCTTGAATAAGGTCGGCCAATAAAATACACATTACAAAACCTTTTCCGCCGTCTTTTTAGGACCGAAGTGACCCCCACAGGCCTGATCATGACAAAAGAAAGAACACTCTTGAACTCTTCATTCGGGACACACCAGCGAATGATCTGATCAGGACAATATTTAAACAAATAGGGTTCATCCCAGTAAAAGTGTTTTACTTGGGAAAAAAAACGGTATTTGTCCTATTTGACCAATCGCTGGGTATCAGTCCCGTGGCATGATAGTTCACAATATCCTTGAACCAAGGTTCAGTGGATACGGTCAAGAGTTGTTCATCAGGGAATGAATCATTGATCGGTAGGGTCACAGGGGAAGAAATGATGCGTGAAAGATGGTCGGCTACGACGTTTTCACATCCTTTCTTATCTTTGATAACAAGATCAAATTCTTGTAAAAGAAGGATCCAACGTATTAGTCGACCATTTGCATCTTTCTTCGCCAAAAGATGTTTTAAAGCGGAATGGTCAGTGTACACAACTATGGATGAGCCAATCAAGTAAGGCCTGAATTTTTCCAATGCAAATACCACCGCTAAAAGCTCTTTTTCAGTGGTTGTATAATTGATTTGCGCATCATTCAAGGTCATACTCGCATAGTAAATCATGTGTGGCATCTTATCAATATGCTGTCCTAAGACTGCACCTACTGCAAAGTCGGATGCATCACACATTAGCTCAAATGGGTAGTCCCAATCTAGAGACGATAAAACGGGGGCAGTGGTGAGTGAGTGTTTTAGAGAGTCGAAAGCTGTCTCGAAGTCCGAGTCAGAGTGGAAGGTCGTATCCTTGGCCAGGAGTAGAGTTAAAGGTCTAGCAATTTTGCTAATGTCTTTTATGAATCTCCTATAAAAGCCCGCACGGCTAAGAAAGGATCGAATGTCCTTGACGCTTTTGGGATGAGGTAGGTTTTGAATGACATATATCTTAAGCTCTGTCAACCTCAATGCCTTTTCGTGAAATAACATGTCCAAGCACAATTCCTTCTTGGACCATGAAGTGACATTTTTCCCAGTTCAAGGTTAAGTTCTTCTCTTTGCAACGAGTAAGAACACCGTCAAGATTCGATAGGCAATCTGAAAAAGAATCTTCGAAAATCGAGAAGTCGTCCATAAAAATCTCCAAGAAATTCTCTACCATATCAGAGAATATCCCCATCATACACTGTTGAAATGTAGCGGGAGCATTGCATAACCCAAAGGGCATGCGACTGTAAGCAAAGGTACCAAAAGGACAAGTAAAAGTGATTTTATCTTGGTCCTTTTTGGTGATGGGGACCTGATTGTAGCCTGAGTATCCGTTCATAAAACAATAATACTCTCGTCCGGCTAAGCGCTCTAGCATCTGATCAATGAATGGTAGAGGAAAATGGTCTTTCATCATGGCGGCGTTGAGTTTTCTATAATCAATACATACACGCCACCCAGTTTGGGCGCGTGTTTGAATCAACTCATTCGCTTCATTGGTTATAACAGTGATGCCAGATTTCTTAGGGACGACATGTATAGGACTCACCCATTGGCTATCGGAGATTGGGTATATAATACCATTATCTAAGCATTTGACGATCTCTTTCATTACCGACTCCTTCATGACGGGATTTAACCGTCTCTGTAGTTTTCGGGTTGGTCTGGCATCATCCATCACATTTATATGATGTTCAACAATCAAGGGACTAATCCTTCTGATGTCCGCCATAGTCTAACCAAACGCCTCTTTGTTAGATCTCAATACCGATAAAAGTGCATTCTCTTGCTCTGATGCAAGAGAAGCGGAAATGATAACCGGTAAAGACTCATTCTCACCTAGATATGCATATTTAAGGTGAGAAGGTAAAATTTTGAGATCTAGAACTGGCGGAGAAATGATAGAAGGAGGGATCATCGAGTGATTCTCGGAGTCACACAGAAGCTCGTAGCCTGTGAAAGATACAGACTCGGGTGGAGTAAAGTCAGGAGTGCAGGACTCAAGTGTACGAAAAATGTCCTCACTAAGATCAGGTCTAAGATCAAGCAGAGATGTGGTAATGTCGTTGAGATCTAGAAAGCAAAGATCATCAGCTCCACAACTATCGGGAGCGATCTCGTGGACAGAGCACACATCTAGAATATGAGCAGAGGGTAGTGATGGCTGACTTCCAACTCTATAGATGTTCAGTTCAATAGTCATATTTCAAAAGGATAAGTTCATTGAACCGTTTCTACAGTTGATCACAGCGTTGGAAGTGGCAAGGAAAGGACGACCTAAAATCACCGGAATTTGGCTTCGGGGGTTCGCTACTGGTTGTGTGTCGAGAACAATAAAGTCCACGAAAAATACAAATTCCCCGACCTTAATCAGCACATCTTCGAGCTCACCCCTAGGTTTGGTGATCGAACGGTCTGCCATTTGGAGAGTGCAGTGAGCAGGTATCAACTCTCCAATCCCTAGTTGCTCATATACAGAATAAGGGAGTAGGTTAACACTTGCGCCAAGGTCTAAAAGAGCACGATTTATGTTTTCACCCCCAATAGAAATTGAAAAAGTAGGACATCCTGGGTCCTTTCGTTTCTTTGGTAGTGGTGGGATAAAAGCAGTGCTGATATTATTAGCCATAAAGACCTTCTTCGGCACTTGGGTCTTCCTCTTCCTAGTGCACAAGTCCTTAAGAATTTTTGCATAAGCGGGGACTTGCTGAATCGCATCTAGGAGAGGGATATTGATGTTAACCTGTTTGAACATTTCTATTATTTTCTCCATATGAGGACTCGTTCTGTTAGCCCTTAACCGATTCGGGTAAGGTGCTTTTGCAATAAGCGTCGGGTCCATCATAAGAGAAGGAAAGGGGGGTAGACGAGATCCCAAAAGAGGAGTGGGGGCCGTCTTTGGAGAACCAGAAGAGGGTTTTTGAGGTGTCGAGCCTAGAGGAAAATGGAGAATAGGCTCGTGAGAAGGTGGTGTGGTAGAAGAACAAGGATCAGAAGGAGAAGTGTGTGTGTAAGGAAAGGTCTCAGCCGGGGTGTTGATATGATTTTCAGTATTATCAACTTCTTCCCCAACATGGTTGTTCAGCACTCTTCCTGATCTCAACGTTGTGATGACATTTACATTGTAATGCCTAGGGTTTGCTAAGTGTTGAGAAGGAAGTTTCCCTTTCTCTCTCGCACTCATTTCGGCTTTAAGTCGACCGATTTCAGCTTCCATCGATCTGATACTCTTAGCTTGGGACGCTGAGTTTTTCTTTATCTCGCTGACGGAAGATCTAACCTCAGCCGAAACCTCTATGAAATTTGACAAAAGTGATTTCATGGTTTGAGTGAATTGAGAGAACTCGTTAGAACAGGTCATAGGATTAGACTGTGTAGGAGTGTTGACCTGATTTTGGAAGTTTTGTGACTGATAGCGGTGCTGAGTAAGTTGAAGGGGTTGCTATGGTGGAGGAAGAGCCCTTTGAAATTGATTCGTATTTGGAACCGTGTTTTGAGACTGGTTTTGGTTCAAAGAAAAATTCGGGTGATTCCTCCAACCATGATTGTACGTGGAAGAATATGGATCGTTTCAAGGTCTTTGAAATGCGGCATTAGAATGCTCGTGACCTTGAAACGGTGAGTTTAATGGACATTCTTCCGTTAAATGAGACGGATCAGAACAGCACTGATTGACACGAAAAAGTGTTTTTGTTGTAGTTTAACAGCAATCAATAACGGTGTCGCACGTAGCTAGACCGAGATGAGTACGGGTCGTCCTCTGGGAAACGTGGAACCTTTTTAATTTTACTTTAGATGTGTTGAAAAAGAGAAAGAAACAAGAATTTTATTGAATGGTTTCTAGATCTACGTTAAACAAGAATGTAAAATATAGATCTAGATTATTTTAAAGATATAGTTAATATTAATAAGAGGGCTTGTAGGGTTCGTTAGGATTTAGTAGTTATGAACGATTAATTAAAAGTTATCCTTTTTATCCATTAATAGATTTAGAACTAGAACGACGGCGATGCGTGTAGATTAGGGTTTCTGGAGGGAAAAGAAATCCCCCTCTTAACCCTTATCTCGACACGGAACTCCGTTCATATCTAGCCTTTACCAAAGCAATCATTAATCCAATCTCTAATCGCGGTCGGAACTAGCAAAGAATTGCTAGCGCGCCCGATTAGGATGTTAATGATTCTTTTGATAAAGTTCCTAAACTTTATAGGACTTAAAAAGAGTTTAGTTATTTTCATCGTCCATTAGTCTACCCTAATCCTAGAACCCTAACAAGCGGAGAATTACTCGTGCATGTTGGGAGAAGAAGATGAAAAGAAAGAGAGGGAAAACATAATGTAAAATGCAAAAATAATAAAAAAGAACTACCTTTATTAATCAACGGAACAAGCTACACTTTTATTCCGTAGCAAATGATTACAAACTAGTGCTTCTCGATCTTTCCTATGGAGGTAGTTGAACAGTCGATGATTAGCCTGGATGCGTGAGCGTTGGGAGCTTCGTGATCTCTTCGGCTTGATAGCTTTTCCAAGAGGCCTTCGGTGCCTTTTTATAGTGCAAAGCCAGAATATTATTGTTGAAAACTTGCTAAAATTTAGCAATGATTTATCTCCCAAAATCTTTCCTTCTAACCCCTTTAAATTGCGGCGGATCCGCGACCCAAGGGTGGGTTTGGCCGCGGATCCGCGCTCAAGGGTGGGGATCATTTGAGGATTTTTCTTGTGCTTTCATCTGGTGACATTTGGCAATCCTAGGCATCTTCAGAATCTGAAAATCTTTTCTCGGTTGCTTCCAGACTTGGTCTCCAAATTTTGCTTCTTAATTTGGCAAGATTTCTTCAACAAATTGATTTGTTTGATAAATTCTGCATAACAACTTGGAAAATTCTGCACAATAATCTCAAATAATATTTAGTAGACTTAGTCCTACTAGGATTTGGTCAATAGATTTATTTGCAAATATTTTTCTACCAAATGATAATTAAAATATATTAACATATGGAAAATTGTTGTTTTAACATATAAACCCTCATATGTTTAATATATCATAATAAAGTCCTTTTTTTAATATGAAAATGGTAGAAAAAATGTAATACAAATGTGCAGTTTTATCAACTGAACAAATACCCCCAAACATATTTTTGATCGTCCCGAGCAAACTAGTTTATTTAAGAGGAGAAAAAGAAAGGAGAAAACTAAGCACACTTTCGTAGGCAGACACGATTGCGCTGAGCACGTGCAACAAGCCGTTAAACCTCTAGGTGTCCCTAGTAGGAGGAGTGTTGTCTCCTGAGGGTTTTCAGCAGATTACACCCACAAAATCCAATAACAAAAGAAAGATGGTGAAATTTACATATAAAGATAAGAACCATAAAAGAAAGGCCTTGCAAAAGAAGAGTTTCCAACTATACTAGCTTTTCAGTTGTCATGAGCCCTATCTTAATAGTCATGAAAAAATGTTAGAAATCACATCATCCCTCAATAAAACATCATCTTTATTCTTCATTCCTACCTTTCATCCAAACATTGATCATATAACCCCACGTGTGTGTAAAGAACATCCCTACACTCGGGGAATTCAATTCAAGCTATCATACTCTTGTCCATCTACCTTAGTACTTTTTAATTTAATGAATATTAAGATTCGCTCACACATTTTCATGCGACCGTTAATACTTCTTGAGGTACTAGCAGACCGATTACTCGTGTGCTTGCTGATTAGGTGATATTATTTTTCTCGTCTTGCACCACCTAAGGCTTAGCAGTGACTCCCAGACCAGTTGGCCTTAGGGCACTTGGTGAAGAGGCACCCTCGCTATATATTTTTTTTGTTGCCTTGGCGATAACAAAACTAGTGTTCATTTTTTTCACCATTTTTATATTTTCTTCATTTTTTATTTTTTTCATTTCCTTCATACTTTGGCGTTTAGACAAGAGCATTTCAAGGTATCCTCTACTATCCCGAGTTTCAAGACGTGTGTAAGTGCATATTGTAGGGTATCAACATTCAAATGTTTGGCTTCCAGAATAGAAACTATTTTTCAGACTTATTTTTATCCTCAGATTGGTGACTTCCTTCATTTTACTAACCCTTGGGACAACAGCTCATAACTACTTATTACCAGTTCGTATAAGAAAACTTCTAATTTTCTTGGTTTTCTTAAACTATTCCTATCTTTTGGATGTAAGTTTTCACTTTCTACTCTTTTGTTAAAAAAAAAAAATCTTTTAAATTTTTGAAAAAGTTGTGCTTATGCAAAATATGATGCAAATTGATATGTAAATAAGCACAAACCTCCCCCAAACCTGTTTACAGCAGTGTCCTCACTGATGTCATCCGTTAAGCACAAAAACCTGTAGACTTGGGAGGAAATTATTAATGAGGGAAAGAATATATGAAAGTGAAAATCTTCCCCCAAACTTATTTTAGGCTCACAATTTTGTAAAAATCATTTTCATTCAAGAGCCAAAATATACCACCCCTCCCCCAAACGTGAGTTAAACAATTTTAATCTTTTAAAAATCATATGAGGGGGTCAAGGTTATTGGTCAATACCAATCTTTGCAAAGACCGAAGGTCACCACCAACCATTCAAAAATTTTATCAATGAAGTACCAAGGTTGGTGGAAGAATATGTCACCTTTCGACAAGAAGAAGTGGGGAGGTGACAAGAGGTGTAATGGAAAAGGATTGCGTCTCAATTTGGAGAGACGACACAGTGATAGTGATGATAGATTACTCGCATTATCATGATTGTCCAAAAGAGGGGGTGGAGGTCCAATTTCTTCATCTTGGAGTTGATTCATCTCAACACCCGTGTCTTGTAAAAATGCGAGTTCATCAGCGAAAATTTCCTCAAAGCTTTCATCGATACCCCGAAGAATAACGTCATCAGAAAAAATGGGGTGATCGTCCGACTCTGTAAAAAGTTCCTCATCAGCGTTAGATGTTGACCCGGACAACTCGGTGGAAGAGTCCGTGTCAAGCAACAACATATGAAAAGAGTCAGAATTATGAGGTTGATCATATTCGCTGCTGTCGACATCCATTAATTCGACAGAACACACATGAGCATAGGGTTCGGAGGGTTCACTTCCCAACCTGTAAATGTTAAGCTCAATTGACTTCTTTCCAAAGGATAGGGTTATAGAGCCGTTTCTACAATTGATTACAGCGTTGGAAGTGGCCAAAAAGGGTCGACCGAGTATCACCGGAATTTGATTGCGTGGGTTTGCTACAGGTTGTGTATCTATAACGATAAAGTCCACAGGGAATATGAATTCCCCGTCTTTGATTAACACATCCTCTAGCTCACCCCTCGGTTGGGTGATAGATCGATCGGCCATTTGAAGAGTGCAATGCGCTGGTTTTAACTCTTCGATCCCTAATTGCTCATAAACCGAATACGGAAGCAAGTTAACACTAGCACCTAGATCGAGTAGAGCACGATTAATATTTTTACCACCAATAGAAATTGAAATTGTAGGACTTCCGGGGTCCTTTCGTTTCTTGGGTAGTTGTTGTGTAAAAGCAGTGCTCACATTACTTGCAAGGAAAACTTTTTTAGGTACTTGAACTTTTCTCTTCCTAGTGCACAAGTCCTTTAAGATTTTCGCATATGACGGAACTTGTTGAATAGCATCTAGGAGAGGAATGTTTATGTTAACTTGCTTAAAAATTTCCACAATCTTCTCCATTTGTGGACTTGGTCTGTTGCCCCTTAACCTGTTTGGGTAAGGTGCTTTAAGGGTTTGGTCCAACATTGGAGAGGATTGTGGGGATGGATTCGATCCCAAAACTGGAGTAGGAATCGACTTAGATAGATTTGGCGAAATGGACGAAGGGTTCGAGCCTTGGGGAAAACGGAGAATAGGCTCGGGTAGAGGTGGGAGACTAGACGAATTAGGGGAAGAAGAAGGGGTATCATTGGTGTCACTATCATCACACTGCTCACCCACTCGGTTATTCAGCACTTTTCCCGATCTCAACGTGGTAACATCAATCACATTATAACTTTGTGAGTGGCCAGGATTAGGTATGGGTTGAGATGGAAGTTTCCCTTTCTCTCTCGCACTCATTGCGGCTTTTAACTGTGCGATTTGGTTTTCTATTGATTTAATACTCTCACCATGAGAGGCGGAGTTTTTCGTTAAGGTATCAATAGAAGACCTCATCTTAGCCGAATTTTGCATAGATTGTTTCATGAACATATCCAAGGTTTGTGCAAGTGAGTTGTCAGTACCGGCAACTTGTGGTATAGAAATGTTGGCCGGATTTTGGAAATTCTGTGACTGAAAGGAGGGCTGATTCTGTGGTTGTGGTTGCTGTGGAGGAAGTCTTTGATAATTGCTTTGTTGGTTTTGATTCCAAGCAAAGTTAGGATGATTCCTCCATCCTTGATTATATGTGGAAGAATAAGGGTCGTTTCTAGGTCGCTGCTGAAAAGCAGCATTAGCTTGAAACGATGCATTCATAGGACATTCTTCCGTTAAGTGTGAAGGATCCGAACAGCAACCACAAACGGTTTTAGGAAGCGTGACCTGATTTAGGGAGAATGATGAAAATTTGTTCTCAATAGCATCGAGTTTCTTCTGCATCGCTGCCATTTCGGCTTTTACTGCGATGGAAACATCGAGTTGGTGAATGCCTCCCTTAGTTGAAGGTGGTCTTACGCTTTCACACTGCAGAGTGCTTTCTGCGAGATCTTCCAGATATTTCCATGCTTCACCGTCATCTTTAGACATGAAATTGCATTGACGCATTGTTTCAAGCATCTGCTTTGTCGCTGGATTAATGCCCTCATATATAATCTGACATAAATCCCATCTTTGTATTCCGTGATGGTGGCATTGGACAAGCAGATCCTTGAAACGTTCAAAGCACTTCCAAAATGGTTCATTGGGAAGCTGGGTGAACTGGTTGATCTCGCTCCTAATGTGGGCAGTCTTATGATTTGGGTAAAACTTCTTAAGAAATTCTACGACGAATTCATCCCAATTAGTGATAGAGTGTGCGGCAGTATTATAAAGCCATTTTTCTGCCAAGTCGCACAGTGTGAATGGGAGAAGACGTAAGTGCATAGCATCTAAAGTCAATTGTGAAGTACCCATCATTGCGCATACGTTTTCGAATTTGGTGATGAAAACTTACGCGTCTTCCGACTCAAGCCCGTGAAATTTGGGCAGCAGGTTGATGTAGTGGGGTTTAATTTCGAAATTATCCCCGTTAGGTGGTGGAAGAGATAGACAAGTAGGAAGGGGACCACGAATAGGATAACATCTCTCTTGGAGAGAGATGCGCGGTGGATTCTGCTCAGCTGCGGGTGGTGGTAGCGTGGTGTTATAATTAGATGGAGTGTCGTCCATCACGGTTGATGTGGTGTGTGGTGGGGGAAAAGAAGATGAAGAAGTACCGACTTCGGCGTCGATAGCAGGAACGCGGACAAGACGGGCACTAGGATCCCGTGTCCAGCCGAGCATGCACTAAGCGGGTTTAGTGCAAGTGGCAGCGTGTGTGTGATTTAAAATTGGCTTGTTTTGAAAAAGTGGGACTCGACATAAATCACCCTATGATGCACAAGCAACCCTAGAACTAAGGTCGCCTAGGTCTGCTAGACAGCTCCTAACTAGGGCTAGAAATAGGACCTCAAACCGCCTCTTCACGGACAAGTACGGCCAGGTAAGTGGGAAGGAACCACCACTACAGTGGGCCTAATTAATAACCACTAGCCTAGACACCGCAATGTTAGTTAGGATAAACGGCCGATGCCTATACTAGTCTTTTTCTTATTGAGCTCGACAGTCCTCAGAGTCTGGTCTAGATATTTTTTAAATTAATGAAGGGTTGATCTGTATGCTCGGTTTGTGATTTATGGGGCTTAGGAAGGGTGATGAAATCCCCACCTAATCTTGATTTGGTCTTTGCCCCTTAAAGTCCGTATTAAATATGCAAAAAAAACCAATCACAAAACTTTTGCAAAAAGATTTTTGAGCGGCGCAATTTTGCAAAGAATCCTGCAGAAGATAGATTTTATTGGATTTGAGGGGAGAGAGAAAGAGTTGAGAAAGATACCAGAGAAGATTGATTCCCTAATTCCTCCAACTGGCCGTGATTCCGCTGCAGAAGGGGTGCTTTTGCCGCGGTTCCGCCGCGTGGAAGAAGGAACAGTTGATGAAATTTTTTGTATAGCCTTCTGTGCTCCTCTGGATCTCTAAAAATGTCTCTGTTTCCTGTTTTCCTCAAATCCGCGACTCCAGATTCCCTCGCAAAATTCACACACAGATCGTTAAATATGTAATTTGTAGTTTTGTTTTAGTAATGATATGACTCGTCTAAGAATTCAACACAAATAGCAAAAATAAAAAATTACGCACGTTTCCCCGGCAACGGCGCCATTTGATTGACACGAAAAAGTGTTTTTGTTTGTAGTTTAACCGCAATCAATAACTGTATCGCGCGTAGCTAGACCGAGATGAGTACGGGTCGTCCTCTGGGAAACGTGGAACCTTTTTAATTTTACTTTAGATGTGTTGAAAAGGGGAAAGAAATAAGAATTTTGTTGAATGGTTTCTAGATCTACGTTAAACAAGAATGTAAAATATAGATCTAGATTATTTTAAAGATATAGTTAATATTAATAATAGGGCTTGTAAGGTTCGTTAGGATTTAGTAGTTATGAACGATTAATTAAAAGTTACCCTTTTTATCCATTAATAGATTTAGAACTAGAACGACGGCGATGCGTGTAGATTAGGGTTTCTGGAGGGAAAAGGAATCCCCCACTCTTAACCCTTATCTCGACACGGAACTCCGTTCATATCTAGCCTTTACCAAAGCAATCATTAATCCAATCTCTAATCGCGGTCGGAACTAGCAAAGAATTGCTAGCGCGCCCGATTAGGATGTTAATGATTCTTTTGATAAAGTTCCTAAACTTTATAGGACTTAAAAAGGGTTTAGTTATTTTCATCGTCCATTAGTCTACCCTAATCCTACGAACCCTAACAAGCGGAGAATTACTCGCGCATGTTGGGAGAAGAAGATGAAAAGAAAGAGAGGGAAAACATAATGTAAAATGCAAAAATAATAAAAAAGAACTACCTTTATTAATCAACTGAACAAGCTACACTTTTATTCCGTAGAAAATGATTACAAACTAGTGCTTCTCGATCTTTCCTATGGAGGTAGTCGAACAGTCGATGATCAGCCTGGATGCGTGAGCGTTGGGAGCTTCGTGATCTTTTTGGCTTGATAGCTTTTCCAAGAGGCCTTCGGTGCCTTTTTATAGTGCAAAGCCAGAATATTATTGTTGAAAACTTGCTAAAATTTAGCAATGATTTATCTCCCAAAATCTTTCCTTCTAACCCCCTTAAATTGCGGCGGATCCGCGTCCCAAGGGTGGGTTTGGCCGCGGATCCGCGCTCAACAGTGGGGATCATTTGAGGATTTTTCTTGTGCTTTCATCTGGTGACATTTGGCAATCCTAGGCATCTTCAGAATCTGAAAATCTTTTCTCGGTTGCTTCCAGACTTGGTCTCCAAGTTTTGCTTCTTAATTTGGTAAGATTTCTTCAACAAATTGATTTGTTTGATAAATTCTGCATAACAACTTAGAAAATTCTGCACAATAATCTCAAATAATATTCAGTAGACTTAGTCCTACTAGGATTTGGTCAATAGATTTATTTGCATATATTTTTCTACCAAATGATAATTAAAATATATTAACATATGGAAAATTGTTGTTTTAACATATAAACCCTCATATGTTTAATATATCATAATAAAGTCCTTTTTTTAATATGAAAATGGTAGAAAAAATTTAATACAAATTTGCAGTTTTATCAACTGAACAAGCACCCACAAACAGTTTTGGGGAGCGATATTGGGTTTAGGGAGGCTGCTGCAAATTTGTGTTCCATAGCTTCGAGCTTCTTTTGCATTACTGCCATTTCAGCTCGAACACCTATGGACACATCTACTTGGTGTACGCCACCCCTATTCAATGGTTAAGTTCCACTCTCCCACTGTAGTGATTTTTCAGCGAACTCTTCTAGAAATTTCCAAGCTTCCCCATCATCCTTAGTCATAAAAGTACCTTGACACATGTTTTCAAGGTTCTGTTTAGTGTTTAGGTTAATGCCCTCGTATAAGATTCGGCAAAGATCCCATCTGGGGATGCCGTGATGAGGACATTGAACTAAAAGATCCATGAAAAGTTCAAAGCATTTCGAGAATGGTTCATTCGGAAGCTGGGTAAATTGGTTGAGTTCGCTACAGATTCGAGCTGTCTTTTGCATTGGGTAAAATTTTTTAAGGAATGCCGCGACGAATTCTTCACAATTCGTAATGGAATGTGCGGTAGTATTATATAGCCACTTCTCGGCTATATTGCACAAAGTAAATGGAAGAAGTCGTAGACGCATAGCTTCCACTGAAAGTTGTGACGTACCCATCATTGCGCATACGTTTTCAAATTTGGTAATGAAAACGTAAGCGTCCTCAGACTCGAGACCGTGGAATTTGGGTAAAAGATTGATATACTGGGGCTTAATTTCAAAGTTATCCCCGTTGGCTAGTGGTGTGGATAAGCAGGTGGAAAGGGGACCTCGAATAGGGTAGGATCTCTCCTGGAGAGAGATGCGGGGTGGATTCTGCGCACCAACGGACGGCGGCAGATTTGTGGAAAAGAAATTTGATGGATTCGGATCCATCGATGAGGGTGTGGTAGTGGGTAAAGAAAAGGTAAATGTAGAAATATCGACTTCGGAGTTGATAGGAGGTACGCGGACTAAACGGGCACTAGAATCCCGTGTCCAGCGTATCTTGTACTAAAAAGGGTTAGTACAAGTGGCAGCATGGCTTATAATTAGGGGTAAATGATGTATGCGGTGTTTGCTTTTGAAAAAGGGACGGATTTGAAAAAATGATGCGACACAACAAATGCAACAAGCAAAACCCTAATTCTAGGGGTCGCCTAGGTCAGATCTCTAGACCGCTCCTAACTGCCAGAAGACAAGACGCAGGATAGAATCCTCCACTGCCTCTTTGTCCCTCCTGCGGCCAGGTAAGTGCCAGGTAAGTGGGAGGTTCTCCACTACGTAAGTAGTGGGCCTAATTAAGTAACCACTAGCCTTCGACACACTTTCCTAGGCACCATAAGAGTAACGCGGATAAGCAATGAATTACCCACGGCCTTCCTCTGTCCTAAGTGAGCGCGACGGTCCTTAGAGTCATCTCTAGATATTTTTTAGTTAATGAGGGACAATGCGTATGCAAGTTTGTGATTTTTGTGGCCTAGGAAGGGTAATGAACTCCCCACCTAATCTGGATTTGGTCTTTGCCCCTTAATTTTCGTATTAGTAATGCAAACAACCAAGAAACGAAAACACGCACAAATTTAAATTGCTTTTTAGCGGCGCTGCGATTTTTTTGCAAAGAAGCCTGGACAAAATATTAGTTGGAGCTAAAAAGAGGAGAGAGGAGAAGGTAAGAAGTCACCTGCAGCAAAAAGTTTACAGAGATCCCCCAATACTGCCGCGGTTCCGCTGCAATTGGTAGGTCAAGACCGCGGTTCCGCGGTCTCCTGTTCAGATCACTGTACCAAAATTCAACAGAAGCTTTCTGTTGCTATCTCCAGCTCTCTGGAAATCTCCAAAAATTATTTCACATTCACAGCAAGCTCCAGATCTCCTTGCAATAAACCACAACAAATCGTTTAGGGTTTGTGCGAATTTTGATCTCAAACAATGTAATGGAATAAATCTTTCAATTCAAACTACAATATAAACGAATTAGCGCGCGATCCCCGGCAACGGCGCCATTTTGATTGATCTTTATCTTTGTGTCGGTATTTAGAAAATTATAAAGAACTTCACAACAAAAAAAAATATTTTGACCGCAATCAACTACGGTGTCAGCTGTAGATCGTGAGTGAGTGCGGATCGTCCACAGGGATTGTGCGATTCGTTTCGATTTTAAGTTATTTGAATTGAAAAGTTAAGAGAAGAGAAAAGAAAGCATGATTCAAGAATTTTCAATTTCAAGTGTCACTATTCTATTCAAGAATCAAGAAAATGATAAACAATCAAGAATCAGGGTTTCGATGATATTTCCAATCAAATGTCAAGAATCTAAAAGAGGCTCGTAGGAATCGATCGGATCTATAGATGTGATGTAATCTAAAGATATCGTGTTCTTGTCCTTCGAAGAATTGATACTAGATCGATGATGATCGACGAGAGTTAGGGCTTCCTCGTGAAACTAGGGTGTCATCTTTTAACCCTTGTTCTTTCGTAGATATCATTCACATTCTAGCCTCTAGCAATTTCAAGAAACGATCATAACTCCCGAATCTCGAGCGATATCAATCAAGAAAGCATCGCAACGAATTGGGTCGTCGATTCTTGAACTTGCTAGGGTTTACAAAACTCGTAGGATTCAAGACTCGATTTAAGATATGTTACATCATCATTCTATTGATCGTCTCGACTCCTCGACGAGCGAAGTTTTACTTAATCATCATCACACAGAAAGCATTTAAGAATTGAAAAGATATTATGATGCAAGAATTTAAAGAAAACAAGATAAAAGAATTTCACCTTTTATTTATATCAACAATTTGATTACAGTCGCTCAAGAACAACAAGAGGAAGAACAAAATTGTCGATTTGGCGTCGCTCGGCTCCGTGAGTCGCGGATCGGCTTGGACCACTTGCTCTGTTGAAAATCGGCTCGGCTCGTAAAAGGTTGCAAGGCTTCTTGCTTGATGAGGTACTCGGAATCTTGGCTTTTGATTGGAATTAGGGTTAGGGTTTCACACAAGTCCTCTAACTAGACTTGTTGAAGAAGATGAAGAAGAGGTAAGAGAATGGCTACCACAATGAACTAATGGGGGATTTTTCCATTATTATTTACAAGTGAGCCTAGGGTCTTATTTATAGATCTCCCAAACCTTAGGTCTAGGTTTGAATTTACAATTCCCTCCAAAATTTTGTTGAGGCTTCTAGAAGGAGTTTGTTAGGCTTTAGCTTAAGGTTTAAGCTAGAGCTTAGAGAGAAGTTTCTAGAATGATAGGCTAGTTTAGTGTTGATTCCAAAGCTTGCTGATCTGGCAGAAGTCTCTAGAGTCTTCTGGAATTTGACATGTCATTCTGAAGTGTAGACCCTGAGAGAAACATTATGGCCCAAAATTTGGTGGATGACGTGGCAAGACAGCCGCGGAACCGCGGCACAAGCAGGCTCCGGCCGCGGTTCCGTGGCCATGATGGCTCCTTGGGACTTGGGCCTTCTTCAGTGGTCTTAGGATAGTATTTGTAGCTTTATCTGGTGTGTTGATTTGTACTTTCCCCTTTGTATTGATACCAGAATTGAAATCATTGAGTTGGCGTCATGTTTGATCGGTACCATGTAAATTTTGGCCTTTCTTTCGGATTTTCCTACACAGATCTTAAAACAAGTGTTGCGCAATATAGGAATGATGCGATGCCATGAAATGCAGTCAATTTCCCTAGAAATGCCGGTTTTAAGGTCTAATACATGTAATCTGATATTTTGTGACAGATTTGCTAATATGTGAAATATGAATACCGTACACTTCTAAATGAATGTAAATGATGAGGAAATTGCCGGCTGAAATATGCAATATTTTCGACTAATCACCACCATTGTATTATTTCTTTTTACTATTTTTTGCTCCTAGGATAGACCCAAGATGGGGTGCACAAACTACCGGGTATTTTGGAGTGTTGAGGCAGACCGCTTCACTTCTGATACTTGGTGGGTAGTTTGCCGTACCCATAAGGGTCTGGGGTAAATGGCTATTCATCACAACTATGTAATCCGTATTTCGTTGCAGGCTCAAAAGAAACGTGGATTGCTTGCAAATCCAATAAAGTTTATCTGTAATCTGGAATGCCTATTATTCCGTCTGACGAATGTACAATATCTATATATGATAGCTATTTTGACGTCACTTATGTTTTACACCCGCGCTAGCCCAGTCCCCGCTCTGCTGTTACTTAAGTAACCTAACGGGTGATGACGGGACCCAGTGGCGAATGCGGATGGCATAAGAGGACGTTGTATTTTCGTTGTTATCTGTAATGATAGGTTAATGATGGGACACATTATTATTAATGCAAAGAAAATAAAACCTAAACTGAATCGTTGGAACAATTTCAAAACCACTCGGTTTTCTTCAAAATGCAAATTTTAAAAGCCGAGCTTAAACCACTCCTTTTAAAATAAAAGCTATCATAGTTCCTTCGATTATATCATGTTCACTACGTTAACGGTTTTTTGCTAAAAACCAGCCGTAACCCTCCATCGTTTCAAGTAGACAACATATTGTATTCATGCTATGCTTGTTGGCCTACGTCAGGGAATAGTGTATGGTAGAAGTGTGTTTGCATATTTGTTGCATAGATACATGCATTAGTTTAAGACAGAGGTACACCTTGTTGGCCTAGGTCAATGGCTTGTATGATGTACTTAAATTGATCGGGACAACGACGGGTAGAACTTGATTTGCGTCTTATGATTTGTTGGCCTACGTCAAGGTCATAAGAGCTTGGGGTGAAAATCATATCGGGAGTTTCAAACATAAAGGAAACTTGCAGATTTAGCAAAGCTTCTGGAGTGTGGTGACTAGAGTGGCTTCCATCTAGGGCATCATGCAATGATAGTTGGATCCCGATCCCACTGATGAGTAGGATTACTCTCGGAAATTTTTCTCACTTAATAATCAATGCTATAAACCAAGTAGGTGTCTAGAAAGGTGTAAGAGGGGCTATGCCTCCAGGGAAAAGAGATTCTTTAGTTAAGGAATTTCGTGAAATCGTTGGAAAACCTCACTCGAAGTACCAACACCAGCCTGGCTGAAAGGTTAAGCAAGTATTGTGACGTGTGATTAAAACCTAACTAGTTCTTCTTTTAGGTTTTGAAGAAGGATTTGAGGAAACAGTGGGAGCCATCCTATTTAGATAAATTAATAACCAATCTAAACTTGCAAGAGCATATGCTGAGTGTTTCTTTTCTCTCTCTCTGGTAGCTACCATGACAGGACTTAAACTATTACTTGAAAAAAATATACTGACCGGGCAGAACTATAAAGATTGGATAAGGAACGTCAACATCGTACTGACTTATGACAAAGTAGCATATGTTACCACCGCTGTTCCTCCCCTTATCTCAGGACCAGATTCCTCAGTTGTGGACAGGGAAGTCCGCAAAACCTGGGATCTAGATTGTGAGCAAGCTAAGTGTATCATGCTGGCGTCCATGAACAATGAACTCCAGAAACAGCACGAAAGTATGGATATTGTATCCATCTTCCTCCATTGCAAGGATTTGTATGGGGATCACTCCCGTATCGTAAGGTATGAGACCTCAAGGAAACTATTCCAGATGAGGTTAGCTCCAGGATCGAATGTTGGAGAGCACGTCCTGAAAATGATCACCCTCATTGAGGAACTCGCAAACCAGGGATGCGTGCTAGAGAATGATTTGTATATCGACTTGATTTTGCAGTCCCTTCCCCACACCTTCTCTCAGTTCGTGCTGAACTTTAATATGCACGAGATGGAAGGTGATCTTCCAAAGCTCCTCAACATGTTGAGGGTAGCAGAGAGCTCCTTGAAAAAGGAGAAAACCCCCGTTCTGTATGTCGGCCAATCATCCTCTTCTAAATCTAATGCGAAAGCAAAAGGGAAGAAGAAGATGAAAGCCACCAAACCGAAGGGTAGGGTCAAGAAGGTGCAGGGAACGAACAAGGCAGGAAGGGTGAAGACAGAAAAGAACGAATGCTTTTATTGTCACAAGCAAGGGCACTGGAAGAAGGACTGTTTGGCCATTAAAGCTAAGGACAAGAAGCAAGCTGTTCCTTCTGCTTCAGGTGTGTTCGTAATCGAAAATTGACTTTCAGTAAACTCTACTTCATGGGTACTTGATACCGGTTCTGGTTCTCACATCTGTAATTCTTTACAGTATCTGAGAAATAGTAGAGTACTGGGGACAGGTGATATGACTCTCCGGATGGGCAATGGAATGCATGTAGATGCTGTTGCAATAGGGGAATATCACCTAGGGTTGACTAGTGGACATATTTTGGTGTTGTACAGCTGTTTTTGTATTCCTAGTATGTTGTGTAATATTATATCAGTATATTTGTTGTCTAATGAAGGATATAACTTTGCGCTTGAAAGAAATGTCATGAACATTTTCCTAAATCAAGAACTGATTGGGTTTGGCACACAGGAAAACGGCATATACATACTTAATCAACCTCAAATTTTCAATATACAAAACACGCGTAAAAGAAAGGCTCCAGATTCAAATCAAGCCTTCCTATGGCATTGTAGACTTGGTCAAATAAATGAAATAAGGTTGACTAAGTTACATAAAAATGGATATCTAGATCCGTTTGAATATTCATCATATGCAACTTATCAATCATGTATCAAAGGAAAAATGACCAAATCTCCATTCACCGGACACGGAGAAAGAGCCACAGAACTCTTGGGACTTGTACACAGTGATGTATGTGGTCCAATGTCTACACATGCACGAAGCGGTCACTCCTACTTCATAACTTTTACTGATGACTTCTCTAGGTATTGACATATATTCTTAATGAAATATAAATCCGAGGCCTTTGAGAAGTTTAAAGAGTATAAAAATGAAGTAGAGAAACAGACTGGTAAAAGTATCAAGACACTTCGATCTGATCGAGATGGAAAATATTTAAGTACCCGTTTCCTTGAATACTTAAAAGAGAATGGAATTCTCTCTCAGTTTACTCCACCTTATGCACCTCAGCATAATGGTGTATCAGAAAGGAGGAATCGCACTCTGTTAGACATGGTGCGTTCAATGATGAGTAGTGCTGAGTTGCCACTTTCCTTGTGGCGATTTGCTCTAGAATCAGCAACATACCTATTAAATAGAGTTCCGACTAAGTCTGTGCCTACCACTCCATATGAAATGTGGAGCGGGAAGAGACCATATCTCAAGTATATCAAGATATGGGGGTGTCCGGTATATGTTAAAAAGCATAATCCGGACAAGCTCGAGGCACGATCGGTTTTGTGCAAGTTTGTAGGATACCCCAAGCATTCAAGGGGGTATATGGTCTACCACACCAAAGAACAAAAGGTGTTTATCGCTCGCCACATTGTCTTCATAGAAAGAGAATTTCTGGCAAAAGAAATTAGTGGGAGCGCGGTAGAACTGGAAGAAATTCCAGAACCTCAAACAGCTACCGAGGACTTAGAAGAATCTGAGATTTCAATAGAACATGACGAACCAACGCCAGTCCGCAGTTCTAGTAGGCTTTCTCATCTTCCTGAAAGATACTATGGTTTTCTTCTTGATGGGGATCGAGAGGATTGCATCATCGATGATGGTGAGCCTACTAGTTTTCAGCAGGCTATCATGAGTAGCGACTCGGTGAAGTTGCTGGATGCTATGAGATCCGAAACGGAATCCATGTACACCAATAAAGTATGGACTTTAGAAGTTGCTCCTCCTGGGGTGAAACCAGTTGGGTGCAAATGGATCTTCAAAAAGAAGATTGGTGCATTTGGACAAGTGGAAACCTACAAAGCTAGATTAGTTGCAAAAGGTTTTTCGTCAAAGACCAGGATTGGACTACGATGAAACTTTTCACCAGTAGCTATGCTTAAATCCATTCGGATCATGCTTGCCATTGCTACATTCCATGACTATGAAATCTGGCAAATGGATGTAAAAACAGCTTTTCTAAATGGACATTTAGAAGAGAGTGTTTATATGGATCAACCAGAAGGTTTCTTAGACAGTGAGAGCAGCGGAAGAGTGTGCAAATTGCTTAAATCCATTTATGGGTTAAAGCAAGCATCGCGGAGTTGGAACATCTGCTTTGATGAGACAGTCAAGGAATTTGACTTTATCAAAAATGTAGATGAAACATGTATTTATAGGAAGATTGTAGAAGAAGCTGTAGTCTTCCTCGTTTTGTACGTCGACGACATACTACTAATAGGGAATGATATCCTTATGCTACAATCAGTAAAGCTCTTTTTATCACAGAAATTCTCTATGAAAGACTTGGTAGATGTATCATACATTCTGGGTATTAAGATCTATCGTGATAGATCTAATAGAATGTTGGGACTTTCACAGTCCAGGTATATTGATACTATACTAAAGAGATTTAGTATGGATGATTCCAAGCGCGGCAATATGCCCGCTTGTGACGGGATCACCCTCTCCAAAGAGATGTCTCCAAAGACTGATGAAGAGAGGGCTTGCATAGGAATTATACCCTACGCTTCGGTGGTAGGATCTATAATATATGCGATGTTATGTATCAGGCCAGATGTAGCTTACGCACTTAGTGTGATAAGCAGGTATCAATCTGACCCAGGTGAGAAACATTGGATAGCAGTAAAGAACATTCTCAAGTACCTGAGAAGGACTAAGGAGATGTTCTTAGTTTACGGCAATGGGGACCTCCAGGTAGAGGCTTTTACTGACTCCGGCTTCCAAAGTGACAAAGATGATTCTAAATCCATTTTGGGTTTTGTGTTTACCCTCAATGGAGGGGCGGTATGTTGGAGGAGTTCCAAAAAGGATACCGCCGCAGACTCAACTATAGAGGCTGAGTATATAGCTGTTTGTGAAGCCGCAAAAGATGCCGTCTGGATGCAGAAGTTCATTTCTGAACATCAAGTGGTTCCGTCCATTGCCAATCCAATACCTTTGTATTGTGATAACAATGGGGCTGTAGCATTAGCGAAGGAACCAAGGTCCCATCAGAAATCCAGGCATATCATAAGGCGGTTTCACCTGATCAGGGAGATCGTGGATCGTCGGGAGATCGAGGTACAGAGAGTAGATACAAAAGAGAACACGGCAGATCCATTCACCAAGGCCATCCCTCAAGTCCAGTTCGGGAGGCTGTTTGAGATGTTGGGCATGCGGTACGCTAGCAACTGGATCTAATGCAGATAGTGGGTACTCATTGCGCCAATTATACGCCGTAGTGCAAGTGGGAGATTGTTGGATATATATGCCCTAGAGGCCTACATTGTATAGGATGCTTGGGATATGTATGTACATGACAGTCTTGCTTGATATGATAGTACGATATTTGGTTTGTCTTTATCTTAACATATAATATATTTTGTGTTGTATTCATTTATATATACATGTTGATAAAGCCCATAAGGTGTTTGCCTGACTACCGGCGTTGTGATAGCAGTCATACTAGTGGGAGCTGGATAGTCAATAGGCACATCCTTAGATGTCCCTAGTCGCAGGAGTATCGAGACTGGGCATCGATACTCCAGAGTAGACTAGTGTATACACATCTAGACCCTGACGAGGGGCGATGGATTGGTCCCGCAGCCATTGGTGGTGTGCACCTAAGATTGTATACAGATACTCACTGGGTGTGAGTACACCGGACAGGACTCGCCGAGAACTTACTGGATGGTATTATACCTAACGTCAGATAGCAGTTCTCAGGTGACATGTGTGCAGATAGTCTGTTGACTTAAAGCCATCATTTGTCTCGTGTGAGTTCCCACTATGCTTTGATTATTACCCTAGCACGGCTCAAAGGAGTCGTGCAAACTGGTTTTAGTTGGGCACAGTCCCGAGCCACGTGGAGGCAGTGAGCGACTGTTAGGGATTCGTCTCTCCCGATATAGGGAGTTGATATCGCACTGCGGTCGGTTGGTCATTACCATAAGTCCCTGGCCAGTGCTGATTGAGAATTACTGATGGACTGATCAGTAGATTCTCGGATGGTCTTGAGCTATACCGACACGACTTGTACGGTTATTAGGGGTCTGACGTCTACCACCTCCCTAGACCATGCATGCGACACTCTTAGACGAACAGACCGGACTGCGCGGATATTGTCACGGACAGGCTTAGTAGGATTTCGGATAGGTTACCTCATCGGCTTTCTTATCGACAACTACCTAGGGACCGTTACGTACAGCTAGTTCCGCTTGCGGTCTATGGTTAAACCCACTGCCAGCGTAGTAGTCGAGTCGTTAGAGTCGCACACAGAGATTTCCCAAACCCAGGCGAAAAAATATAGAAGTCGTATGGTTTTACGACAATGGTTCGGACGCATACGTGTTTAAACGCACGTACGACATTCGGACAGTTTTTACTAGCCGGCTTTGGTTTAAGCCAGATTCTAGTATCAGGTTATTGGATTTATACAGTCTAAAGTTTTTCCGTGTTTTCACGGATGCGAGGGGCGTTCTCGTAAATTTCGAGAAGCTTCTAGAAGGATGTGACATGAGGGGTTAAGCTGGCATTTTCATTAATTGCTTTAGTTACTCATTCATATGATTCATCATATCGTTAAATGCATCAATAATGCATCATTAATGATCTATTGACTCACAAGATGAATCACTCTTCTTGAATAAATGAAGCATGGTGAATAATCATTTAATTGATATTATTTGATAATTCATTATGTTTTATATATTCAAGTGAGAAGCTTTTCTATTATCAGTATCATCTCCACCTTCTCTCTCCTCAAGCTCTCTCTCCTTCTTCAAACCCTAATCCTACCACTCATGAGTTGAGTACAAGGAATAGTAAAGACTAAACACTCCATAACCTATCTCTACATCATCTTAGTTCCTTTATTAGCAACTAGAGAAACAAAGTAACCTCAAGTTTAGAGGTTATAGCTTGGATTAGGGTTCTCGGGTGGATCGTCTATCACGGAAGGAAGCTGTGGAGGACGTGGAGATCCAAGGAGGCCGTAGAGATCGTAAAGACGAAGGACTAGAATTGTTTGGTATAATCTCTTTGCATAGTAGCTTCGAACTCTATGCTTATTGTTAATTATCGTTTAGAAATGATCTTCGGTTAGTCGATGTTCGTTTAATAAAGATGATCATTTTTTAAATTTCCGCCTCCCCGCAACTCGCGGGGTGTTGCACATCGACTTACACTGAGATCTTCATTTGTCTCGTGTGAGTTCCTATTGTGCTTTGATTACTACTCTACCACGGCTCAAAAGAGTCGTGCAAATAGGTTTTAGTTGGGTACAGTCCTGAGCCACATAGAGGCAGTGAGCGGATCGTCGTGGGATTCGTCTCTCCTGGTATTGGGGTTGATGTCGCGGTTGTGCACGGGTAGCCATCAGCAGAAATCCTCGGCCAAGGTATTCGAGAATTATTAATCTAGGATCGGTAGTTTCTCAGGCAGTGATGGGCTTCATACCGACACTAAATGTCGTATTATTAGGGGTCTGACTTTATCCACCCCCTAAACTCAATATACAATACTCATAGATGAACGGACCGGACTGTACGGATATTGTCACTGTCAGGCTTAGTAGGGGTTTCAGGATGAGTTTGCACGTCGGCTTCCCTTTCGCTCAATACCTGGGTAGCCGTTACGTACAGCTAGTGCCGCTGACATGCTTATGGTTGAACTCACAGCCAGCATATTGACGAGTCTTTAAAGTCCCACACAGAAGGTTTCTCTACTTTGGGTGAAACGGTATAGAGGCCGTATGGTTTTACAGCAGGGTTCGGTCATGTACGTGTACTTTTGCACGCATGATGTTCAGACGGATAATACTAGTGGGTTTTGGTTTATGTTGGATCCTAGTATTTTATTTGTTGGATTATTTCGTCTCATTGTATTCGTATTCTTCGGAATAGCTTCCCGGGACTCAACCAAACCAACCGTAACAAGTAACGAGAAATGATGTTCAGCTAACGAAACATACGAATGCGGGTATATATATACGGTTGAAGGGTATTCTTGTAATTTATTACAAGATTACTTTTAGAAGATTACTCCTCATCATGGTTTAGACCTTTTTGGATTAAAAGGTTATTGAGGTGGAGGATGAGGTGTTTATTGCATTTTTGTAGCATGGCTAATTAGTAACCCATGGTTACTCTTCTACCATGCTTAGGGTTTTTGTTTGTTGTGAGATTATATTTACTTGAGATATTTTTTGTTGACTATAATATTTTGGAGACATGGACATTTATGTGATGGCTCCATTATTTCTTATCACACTCACACAACAAACAAAAACAAAAGCCGTTATTCATTTATTTTTCTCTCTCTTGAGTTGCTCTCAACACCTCATTCTCATGGCATCTTCTCCTTCCTCTAGCTCCACCGAAACCCTCTCATGAGTTGAGAATCATTTGGTGTCTTGAGAGAAATTAATCCTTTATCACTCTCTACTTCATCTACGGAATCTAGAGTAGCGATCAAGGTGCCCTAGTTGCCTAGGATATGAGGTTAGAGCTCATTGCATAGACTCTCAGTTGGATCATCTTCGATGGAGGGATACCGGAGATAAAGCTTGATCAAGGAAGCCCCTACGAGCTTAGGATGTTGGTTGAAGACCGAAGGACACGGATGTATTCGGTATAACCATTCTAACTGCTTTGCATGTTTTGTTATCTTGGGTTTATCGGTAGATCCGGGTAATTGGTTGTGGTAGCGCCATGTTTTATAATTTTTGTTCCGCATTTGGTCACGGATTGATGGCCGGGGCGCTACCGTAACCCAACAGCATTCAAATGGATATTTGTTCTACCATACTGAGGAACAAAAGGTATTTGTATCTCGCCACGTTACCTTTTTAGAAAAGGAATTTCTTGTATAAGAAATTAGTTGGTGTATGGTAGAACTAAAAAAATTCTTGAACCACAAACTGAAGCAGAAGATTTGGTAGAACCTCTAGATTCAGAAGTACCCGACGAACCTCAGCCACTCCACAGATCTAGTAGGATTTCTTATTCTCCCGAAAGATATTACGATTTTCTCATAGACGGGGGTCGAGACGATTGCATCTTTGAAGAAGATGACCCTACTAGTTTCAAGTAGGCCATTATCAGTAAGGACTCTAATAAATGGTCGGATGCCATGGGATCCGAAATGGAGTCCATGTACGCCATTAAAGTGTAGACCATGGATATTTCTCCACCTGGGGTAAAACCCGTTGGATGCAAATGGATTTACAGAAAGAAGATTGGTGTAGATGGACCGGTGAAAACCTATAAGGCTAGACTTGTTGCAAAAGGTTTTCGTCAAAGACCAGGTGCGGACTATGACGAAACCTTTTCTCCAGTGGCTATGCTCTAATCCATTCGAATCTTACTTGCCATTGCTGCCTTCCATGACTATGAAATCTGGCAGATGGACGTAAAAACGGGTTTTCTAAACGGAAGTTTAGAAGAGTGTGTTTATATGGATCAGCCGGAAGGATTTGTAGACAGTGGGAGCAGCGGGAAGGTGTGTAAGTTGCTTAAATCCATTAATGGATTAAAACAAGCGTCGCGAAGCTGGAACATCAGTTTTGATGAAACAGTCAAGGAATTTGACTTTATCAAGAACGAGGACAAGCCTTATATATAAGAAGATTGTAGGACGAACTGTCATATTCCTAGTTTTATACGTGGATGACATTCTTTTGATAGGAAATGATATTCTTTTGCTACAATTAATCAAGCTGGTCTTTTCACAGAGGTTCTCCATGAAAGACCTGGGTGATGCCTCGTACAACCTAGGGAGATCATTAATCGCCAGGAGATCGAGATGCGGAGAGTCAACACAAAAGACAACACGGCGGATCCATTAACCAAGGCCCTTCCTCAAGCACAGTTCGAGAGACTATTTAAGATGTTGGGTATGCGATACGCCAACAACTAGCCCTAGTGCAGACATTGGATACTCGATACGACAATATACGGCCTTAGTGAATGTAGGAGATTGTTGGATATGTATGCCCCAGAAGCCATTATTGTATATGTATACATGTGGATGCTTGGACATATGTATGTACAGGACAATCTTGCTTGATATGATAGCATGATATCTGGTTTGTCTTTATCTTAACATGTGTATATGTTTTACTTGTTATTACGTATCATTTATACATGTTGATAAAGACCGTAGGATCATTGCTTGACTACCTATATTATGATGGTGATCATACTTGTGGGAGCTAGGTAGTCGATAAGCACATCCTTAAAGTTTCCTTAGTCGTGGGAGTATCAAGTTGGGCATCGATATTCCGTAATAGACTATTGTATACATTTCTAAATACTGACGAGGGGCAATGGTTGGTCCCACAACTATTGGTCTTTCACACCAAAGATCGTATACAGGCGCTCACTGGGGGTGAGTACACTGGACGGACTCGCCGAAAACTGTAAGTTTACGGTAGCGCCCCGGCCGTCAATCCGAGGCCAAATGCAGAACAAAAACTTTTTATGAAACCGGCGCTATCGTAGTCTTTCACCAGGATCGAACCATTAACACTAAACGAGCTAACTACTAAAATGATAGAATGGCTAAACCGATCGATCCGTGTCCTTAGGTCTTTATCCACCATCCTTAGCTCCTCGCGGAATCTCCGATCTCCGGTCTCCTCGTCGAAAGGGCATCATGTCAAGAAGTCTTTTTATGGTCTTTCGGTTCAAACCGAAGAAACTCGGACATGAAGTTTTCTATCCGACATATCCAAGGTGAAGTAGAGAATGTGTGCGATAACTTTGTCTCAATTCACTCAATGAATCTCAATACATGAGATGGGATGAGTGAAGGTTGAAGGAGAAACCATTGATGGAAGAAGTTGTGAGCTCCAGAGAAGAAAGAAGAAGGAGAAGAGCTTTTCTCTTGTTAGTGTGTGAGATAATAATGTGAGTGAGCACTCCCATAATCTCAACAGCTAACCCCAACAATATATGGCTGCCCTCTCTCTCCTCCCATCACAATCTCATCTAATAATCAATCAAGAAAAGGTGACATGCATAAAAATAATACCATGAGTCATTAAACATGCACATGCCAAAATTAATGCTCCTAATGATGACTTGAGCTCACAATTTCCAGTTGCAAACATTGATCCAAATGTTCACAACAATAAATAGAATGGCATCTACTAAAGTAAACTCGTGACGGATCACAAGAGTACCCCTTATCTGTATATACATACCTGCATCCGCATTCCGAATGAATGCAAATGCAATGAGACTAAATTAATCCAACAAATCTAATACTAGGATCCGGTTTAAACCAAAGCCCACTAGTATGATCCGTCCGGTCATAATCCGTGCATGAGTGCACGTATATGATCGAACCCTGCCATAATACCATACGGCATCTACAACGTTTCGCCCAAAACTTGGGAAAACTATCTGTGGGGGACTCTAAAGACTCATCAATACACTGGCTGTGGATTTAACTACTAAAACGTCAGTGGTACTAGCTGTATGTAACGGGTGCCTAGGTATTGACCAAAAGGGAGGCCGATGAGCCAACTCATCTTGAAACCCTACTGAGCTTGTCAGTGACAATATCCGTACAGTCCGGTCCGTTCGTCTATGAGTATTGCATGTCGGGCTTAGGGGCTGATAAACGTCAGACTCCCAAAAGCGATACAAGTAGTATCGGAGTGTAGCCTAGAACACCCTGAGATACTACTGGAATACCTACTAGTATATCTCACTTGCCTTGGCCGAGGACTTCGTGTAATAGCTCTCCTAGACACAGCGCGATCTCACCCCCAATACCGGAAGAGAAGAATCCCCTGCCGATCTGCTCAATGCCTTCATGTGGCTTGGTACTGTACCCAACTAAAACCTCTTTACACGACTCCTCTAGGTCGTGGTAAGATAGTAATCAAAGCACAGTGGGAACTCTAATGAGATAAATGACGATCTCAGATTGATGACCTAACCTGTACACATGTCACCAGGGAACTGCTATTTGACGCTAGGTATAATACCAACTAGCATGTTCCCGGCGAGTCATATCCGATGTACTCGTAACCCAATGAGCACCTGTATACATCTTAGGTGAAACAACTGACACCAATGGCTTATGAGACCGGCCACCGCCCCTCGTCGGGGTCTCGACTGTATACACTAGTCTACTCCGGAGTATCGATGCCCTGTCTCAAAAACTCCCATGAATAGGGACCATTTTTAAGGATGTGCTTATAGACTGCCCAACTCCCATGTATATGATCGCTATCATACTGCTGGTAGTCAAGCAAGAATCCTATGGGCTCTATCAATGTGTAATAGTGATCTGTAATATCAGCTAAAACATGTACATGATTACAAAGATAAACCAGATATCATACTATCATCTTGAGTAAGACTGTCCTACCGGTATAGGTCCTCCATCAATCATTAAAATCACATGCCTGCGTTCCAATAATTGACTTGAGGGCAATATATCCAAAAAGAACATCAAGATAGTACTATACCTATCGTCAGATAGAAGTTCTCAGGTAGTATGAGTACGAGTTAGCCATCAGACCTGAGATCGTCATTTATCTCGTGTGAGTTCCCACTGTACATTGATTACTACCCTACCACGACTCTACTGAGTCGTACAAATAGGTTTTAGTTGGGTACAGTCCCGAGCCATATGGAGGCAGTAAGCGATTGTTGGGGATTTGCCTCTCCCGGTATAGGGAGTTGATAACGCACTGTGTTCGATTCGCTAACACTATAAGACCTTGGCCAAGGCAGTTGAGATTACTAATAAGTTGATCAGTAGTTTCCTAGATTGGTCCTAAGCCACATCAGCATGAATTATCGGGTTATTAGGGTCTGACGTTTACCACCCCTAGACCTAGTATGTGGTACTCTCAGACGAAGAGACCGGACTATACGGAGATTGTCACAGATAGGCACATTAGGGATACGGATGAATTTGCTCATCGGCCTTCCTTTTCGACAGGTACCCGAGTAGCCGTTACGTATAGCCAGTGTCGCTAACGTGCTTATGGTTATGGATTTATCCAGCAACTCACTTTCGGTGTACTGTCAAGTCTTTAGAGTCCTACACAGAGGGTTTTCCCGGTTCAGGAAAAATGATGTAGTAGCCGTATTGGATACGTGCAGGGTTCCGATCGAATGATTGTAGTAGTTACCCGGACTTTCGATTAGATAGTTGATAATACTAGCTGGCTCGGGATTGAGCCGGATTATTAAATCAGGTATTGATTTAATAATTTACATATATATATTTCGATTTGTATATTCTCTTACTATGTTCTTTGTGTTATTCTTTCTTTTTGTGCATTCGTATTTTAATATGAATAAAAGTATATATATACAGTAGAGTGTAATCCGTACTTATACGGAAAACATTCTAAAAGGTAGACACATCATTTTAGATTTATCCATTTATCTTTAAATGGAAAATGAGGTGTAAAAGTGGTGAGGTAAGAATGGTAAGAACCATGCTTCTATAGTATTGACAAATGAATATTCAATTCATTTGTGTAAACTATTCAAGTATGGTTGGTTTTTTATGTTGTAAAAAATGTTTTACAAAACTATGGTTGGTTTTCTCTTTCTCATGAGTGATTCATTATTCTCACCATTTTCTTCACTCTCCTCAGTAATTTTATTGAGCTCCTCCACCTTCATCTTCAACCTCCTCTCTACAATCTCATGTGTTGAGAATCAAGAGAGGAGGTGAGATAGATACACACATAGAACTATAAACTACATCCTAGACACTTTAGATTAGCAATCTAAAGTCTCTAGTTACTCCACTAGACTCTTAGTATGGAGCTAGAGCCATGGACTACATCCCTCGGGTCAATCATCTTCGATGGAGGTAGACCGGTGATCAAGATCGTTCATGGAGGTCTCAAGGAGGAAGGAAAGATGATCAAACATGTTCAAGGAGATCTATAGAAGCAAACGAAGAGGATAGAAGACCGAAGGATACATATCTTTTTGTGAGACATTTCTACCATAGTAGCAAGCTCTCCTCTTTGCTTGCTTGTTTAGGTTTATGGTAGATTCTTGGATAGGTTTTTCTAGCGTCAATTTTTAAACCCTAAAAATTTTTGTTCTGCAATGGCCACGGTAGCTGGTTGGGACGTTAGGAAAACCCGATAGTTAATATTACCCATATATCAAAAAATTTATAATGAATGAGCGGTATTGAAATGCAGTTTTTCGTGATGAACAACTTGTTGTAAAGATTCTCATCAAATACCCATTGCGGGTTGTGATGAGACTTTTACTTAAGTGTCTACGCTGAAGTTCGTAATGGATATGACTTGGCACTGCTGCTGCTCTACACTATGACATTTGACAAGATGATGAGTATAACTTCCTTCTAAATGGGAATTTGAAGTACACGTGTATATGACTCTGCCATAGGGTTATCTCAGTAAGCGGGAGCAGCGGAAGGTGTGCAAGTTGTTTATATCTATTCGTAGACTAAAGTATGTATAGCGGAGAAGGATCATCTGTTTTAATTTGACAGTCTATGTGATTGACTTCATCAAAACAAAAAATGAACATAGTAAGAAGGGTATAGGGAGTACTATCCCGAGATTTGGATGACATACTCCTGATAGAAAGTAATGTTCTATACTACAATCGGTCAAATTTTAGTTGTCACATGGTGTTTCTCCACATAGGATCTGAATAAGATATCAAGAATTCTGGTAACTAGATCTGTGCTTTTAGATCTAGATTTGTGAGGTGCCCCAATCCGGGTACTTAGAATGCATTCTAAAAGTGTTTTAGAATGGATGTCTCCTGGCATGGTTGTCTACCCGCAGGTGATGGAGTCACCCTCTTTAAAGAGATATCTTTCAGACTGATGAGGAGAGGGAATGGCATCAATGTCTTATCATTTGCTCAAGCAATTGAGTCAATCATGAAATGTCTTATAGCAAACCAAATGTTACTTATACACTTGATGTAGTAAGCAGATATTAATCCAATTGTGGAGAAACAAAAGGAAGCAGTTAATAACATAAGCGGATGTTCTTGGTATGTGAAAACGACAACCTCCTCCGAGAGGCGGTTATCGGTTGAGGCTTCCAAAGTGACCTTGATGACAGAGATACTGTCAGAGTTTTGATTTTAGACTCTTCTAAGGAGCAGTATATTGGATAGGATTCTAATAGGGATACTGAGGTAAGTATAGTGCTGGATGCTGGTTATGACTCAACAGAGGAAACAACTCAAGAAGTTTGTTGGATAAAGTTGTTTATTTATGAACTTGGTCTCATCAAGTATCCAGACAAATTCTTAAGGCAGGGCATCGCTCAGTTCAGGAGATTGTTGATCTCCGGGAAATTGAGATATAAAGAGATGAAGTTGGAACATTGCAACGGATCTACTCACTGAGGCTATTTTTCGAACATAGATGTTTCTCAAACGAGCTATGCGAAACTAATTAGGAGAGAAATTGGGTATTCGATAGCACACGGGACATGGGTATACGATACCGCAATAATTAGCCTTAACTGCAAGTCGGAGATTGTTGGATATAGTGCCCTTAAGGAAATTATTGTAATTGCAGGAACGCGATTGTGATAATTAAGGGACGACCTATACAGGTGAAGAATTTGACTCGATATGACAGAATGCTATCTGATTTGTCTTTACCATTGATGTGAATACGTTTTACTTTTTATTACATGTCGCTAATATATAATGATAAAGACCGTAAGATTCTTGCTTGACTGCTAGTATTATAATGGCGATCATATACTTGAGAGATGGGTAGTCCATAAGCACATTCTTGAATGTCCCTAGTCATGGCAAGATCGAGACTGGGCATCGATATTCCAGAGTAGACTTGTATATACGTTTCGAGACCCCGATGAGAGGCAATGGCTGGTCTCACAAGCTATTGGTGTTATATGACCTAAGGCAGTATATAGGTGCTCACTGGAGGTGAGTACACCAGGAAAACTCACCGAGAACTTATAGATGGTATTATATCTATTGTCAGATGGAAGTTCTTTTGTGGAATAGGTACAGGTTTGTTAGTGTATATGCCCTAGAGGCCATTACTATATCATACTAGTTTGTATACTTAATGGAAGCTTGGGATTTTCACAGTTGTATAGACAATCTTGCTCAAAATGGTAGTATGCTACTTGGTTTGTTTCTACTTCAATGTGTACATGTGTTTATTTTATTAAATCACCTAAACGCATTAGTGGAGCCCATAAGATCTTTGCTTGATTACCAGCGTTGTGATGGCAGTCACACTCATGGGGGCTGGGTAATCCATAAGCACATCCTTATACAGGTCCCTAGTCGTAGGACTAACGAGACAGGGCATCGATACTCCAGAGTATACTAGCGTATGCGCTTCTCATCCCAGCAGGGGAGACGGTGTGTCCCACAGCCGTCAGTACGTCGTAATTGAGATAGTATGCGGGTGCTCGTTAGGTTACGAGTACACTGGACAGGACTCGTCGGGAACTGATTGGTTGGTACTATACCTATCATCAGTTATCAGTTCCCAGGTGATATGAGCACAGCTTAGTCCGCTGATTTGACACTGTCACTTCGCCTCGAGTGTGTTCCCACTATACTTTGATCACTACCCTACCACGGCTCAAAGGAGTCGTGCAAACATGTAGTTGTTGGGTGCAGTCCCGAAGCACTTGGTGGCAGTGACGGTTAGACAGGATTCGTCTCTCCCGGTATTGGGGGTTGACATCGCGCTGTGTCTAGGAGAGCCATTACACGAGTAGTCCCTGGCCAGGGCAAGCGAGATATACTGGTAGGCTTCCAGTGTTATCTCAGGGTGTTCGGGGCTACACTCCGACACAACTTGTACCGTTATTAGGGGACTAACGTTTACCGCCCTCTAGGCCCTCCATGCGATGTATCAGATGAACAGACCGGACTGTACAAAGACTATCACATTCAGGCTCAGTAGGAGTTCAGATGGGTTTCACCTCATCAGTCTTCTTGTCGGTATCTACCCGGGGGCCGTTACGCACAGCTAGTGCCGCTTGCGGTCTATGGTTAAACCCACCGCCAGCGTAGTGTCGAGTCTTTAGAGTCCCACACAGAAAGTTATTCGCCTTTAGGCAAAAGAGTAGAGGTCGCATGGTTTTGCGACAGGTCGCATGGTTTTACGACAGGGTTCGGTCACATCCGTACACTTGTGCACGTTTAGTGTCCGGACAGTTAACACTAGCAGGCTTTGGTTTAAGCCAGATCCTAGTGTACGTTTTGGGATTGATTTTACCTCGTATGTATTCATGTTCCTCGGAACGCGGATGGGGGTGTGTATGCACAGTTGACAGAGAGACAGAGGCAGAGGATTCTCATTAGGGTTGTTGACTGTTGACCATTGGCATTTTTCTAAACCCTAATGAGAATATGTAACATAATTAACAATAATATTAATTAAATATTATAGTGACATGGTTGTTGAGGGGTTGACTTTGTTGGCTTGTTGACTTTGTTGACCGGTTGACTAGGTTGGACTAGTTGACCATCATCATGACAATGGCTATCATTTCATGGCAAAGACTTTTGTTTGCTTGTTTCTCTTGTGCAAAATGAGTGCATGAAATGATATGGCCATTTTGACTTAAACCATCACTTAATACTTGATTGCTATTATTTGTTATGATGACTTTGGATTATGAGAGCCAAGAGGGAAAAAGACTTACTCATTCTCTCATTTTTGTTTTCTCTCTCTTGCTTGAGCTCTCCCTCTTCCTCTTGCTCTCTCTAGTCTATGGTTCACTTGTCTCATGTGTTGAGAAGCAAGAACCATAGAGAAAAATCCAAACACACTCTCCACTACTCACTCTAGTTCACAAGGTTTAGCAATCCGAGTGAACTAGTTTCATCAAAGTTCGAAGAAGAAGCCAAAGGTAGAAGCTTTCGGGTGGATCGATCTTCGGCGCAAGGAGACGACGGAGTGAAGCCGATCCGTACACCATTAAGACTTGAAGACGAAGGAGTTAAAGAAAGGTATAACCCCCCAACCGAGTAGTTATCAACTCCTATTTAGGTTGTTAGGTAGATAGTTTAACAAAGATCCGTTTTGAGTCCATGTTACCGCCTCTAGAAAATTGTTTTTTCATCATTTCCGCAAGCCCGTAAGTACCGGGAGAGGAAGCATGGACTTACAGTGGTATCAGAGCCTAGTTAAACACTACCTAACATGTTAGCATAGTAACTAGAAATTCGATCGGAGAAAAAGTCGCGAAAAACACCCGTAAAATCAACTTTCTGTTGAATTTTTCCTCTGTTCCAAAAATGATAAATCATGCTTTAAAATTCGGCTCAGGGTTTTTGGAAGAAACTGCAAAAAATTTGTCCACTGAGTCGATCAATGCACCGCGGTTCCGCGGCAGGAGCATGCTCCCGCCGCGGAACCACGGCCGAGTTGGCTCGGCCGTGGGGAATTTTGGTTGTAGTTTGTTCCTAGGGGTGTTTTGGAATTTTTACAATATGTCTTTTCAGCCCAGATTTTCCAGAAAGAAAAATTTGTATTTGGGGCTTGAAAAACTGTATTTTTTATCGAACTTCTAAAGACTAAGGCTAACGGGTTTATATCTGTGCTGTGTTATTTGTATTGAACGTCTGCTAATCGCTATATGTCGATTAGTGGGGGTTATACAAATCTGTGATCTGTAATGTTGCTGGTATGTCTATATGAATTCATTGGATTGTCGCGGGTGAATAGCCGGGGGGTTGTGAGACGAAAGTTTTCATTTCTTTCAATTCATGTAAATTTGTAAATTGATGTAATATTATTTGGATGGCCGCACAACCGAGTCGGGGTTGTAGCCGTCATTGTATAATTTCTTTTTACTGTTTTTGCTCCTAGGATAGACCCATGGAGGGGGTCCACAAACTACCGGGTATCTCGAAGTGCCGAGTAGCCTACTCACGATGTTGAGGGAGGTTGCTCCGCTTCAGATACTTGGCGGGTAGTTTGCCGCACTCGTAGGGGTCTTGGGTGGGGTATTGACTATTCACCGCGACCGTGTAATCTGCTTTTCGTTACAGGCTCGTACGAATTGCGGATTCCTAGTATATCCAATGTGTTCATCTGTGATCTGAAATGGCTATCATTACATTATATCTATATATGATATTATTTAGGCATTGCTTATGTTTTACAGCCGCGCTAGCCCACCCCCCGCTCTGTCGTTAGTTAAGTAACCTAACGGCTAATGACGGGCCCCGCGGAGAATGCAAATGGTATAAGCGTACGTCATATTTTTGTTTTTTTCTGCAATGGTAGGATTAAATGATGGGACGCATTAAAAGAACTAATGCAAGAAAATAAACCAAATAAAAGTCGTTGGAACACTTTCAAAACCATTCGGTTCTTTTCAAAACCAACTTTTAAATGCGGAGCTTGAGCCACTCCTTTTTTAAAAGCTATCTCGTTCCATCGATCATATCAAGTTCACTACGTTCACGGTTTCGTCAAAACCATTCGTAGCCCTCCGTCGTTTCAAATGAATAGTCAATAGTATTCAATCTATGTTTGTTGGACAAAGTCAAGGCAATAGTGATTGGTAGCTATTGGGTATTCATGTGCAGCATAGATAGATGCGTTGGTTTGGGACAGTCGTACCACCTTGTTGGCCAAAGTCAAGGGTAGGTACGGGTGAGTCTAAATTAACCTGGAGAATGACGGGTAGAACTTGACATGTGACTTATGATTTGTTGGCCATAGTCAAGGTCATAAGAGCATAGGGCAAAAATCCACATCGGTAGTTTCATAAGTACTGAAACTTGCTAGAGTTGCATACCATTTGGAGTGTGATGATTCTGGTAGGATTCCTTCAGTTTCGTCACGCGATGATATTTGGATCCCGATCCTACTGTGAGTATATGCTACTCCTCGGGAAATTTCTCACTAAACGATCAATGCTATAATCCTAGTAGGTGTCTAGAAAGGTGTTAGCGGGGCTACGCCCCCAGGGAAAAGAGGTTCTTAAATTAAGGAATTTCACGAAAGCGTTGGAAAACCTCCCTAGAAGTACCGACACTGGCCTGGCTGAACGGTTAAGCATGTATTGTGCGGTGAGATTGATCCCGACTAATTCTTCCTTTTTGGTTTGAGGAGGGATTCGAGAAACAGTGGGAGCCATCCTGTTTAGACAAACTAAAAACCACTCTAAACTTGCAAGAGCATCATGCTGAGTGTTTCTTCTCTCTCTCCTAATTGCAGCGACCAATCGATATGACCGAACTTAAGTTATTACT
This sequence comes from Agapanthus africanus, assembly GCA_030015575.1. NCBI lineage: Eukaryota > Viridiplantae > Streptophyta > Magnoliopsida > Asparagales > Amaryllidaceae > Agapanthus > Agapanthus africanus. The sequence continues at coordinate 290,292,992 of JASDDO010000029.1, forward strand.
AGATAAAAACATACTGACAGGGCCAAACCACAAAAATTGGCTCAGGAATGTCAAGATGGCAATCACTTACGACAAGCTTGGGTATTTTCTTACCACCAAAGCTCCCCCTGTCCCAGGTCCCACCTCCAGCGTCGCGGATAAAGAAATCCGTAAGACCTGGGAGATCGATTGCGCGAAGGCCAAGTGCATCATGCTTGCCTCTATGGACAATGAACATCAGAGGAGGCACGAGAATATGGACCTCGAATCCATATTTCTTCATACAAAAGAACTGTATGGAAAGCAGTCTCGTATCGCAAGATACGAAGTGTCGAAGAAGTTATTTTCGGCAAGATTGACCGTCGGATCATCGGTAGCGGAACATGTGCTTAAGATGATTGGGTTCATTGAGGAGCTCGCGGACCTTAGGACCACGTTAGAGAACGAGCTCTATACGGACTTGATTCTCCAGTCCTTTTCTTCCACTTACGCCCAGTTTATCCTGAACTTCAACTTGCAAGGAAAAGAAGTTGAACTTCCGGAGCTCCTCAACATGCTGAGGAGTGCAGAGGGCACCCTACAGAAAGGTAGGGAAATATCCACTTTGTTTGTAGGAGGATCTTCCTCTTGTAAGTCCAAGGCGAAACCCAAGGGAAAGAAGAAGAAAGCCCCCGCCAAACCATAGGGCGATGTTAGTAAAGTGGATACGAAGGGAAAAGCAAAAGCAACAAAGATAGCGGGGAAGCTTGTGGGAAAGGAAGAATGCTTCTATTTTCATAAGAGTGGACACTGGAAGAAATATTGCAGTGCTTGGAAGGCCAGAACACAGGATCTGAAGCATGTCGCGGCTTCAGCTTCAGGTGTGTATGTTATTGAAAACTGTCTTTCAATAAACTCTACTTCCTGGGTATTGGATACCGGATCAGGTATCATATCTGTAATTCTTTGCAGGCACTGAGAAAGCGTAGGGTTTTGAAGGCAGGTGATATGACCCTCAGAGTTGCAAAAGGAGCTGGCATGGATGCTGAGTCCGTGGGGTACTATCACCTGGGCTTGTAAGATGGACACGTTTTGGTTTTGCGTAATTGATATTTTGTACCTAATGCAACTTGTAATATCATTTCTGTATCTTTATTATCTAAAGAAGGTTATGAATTTGCATTTGTAAGTAATGTTGTGAACATTCACCTTAATCAAGTTCTGATTGAGTCAGGTACATTAAGCAATGGTATACACGTATTAAACCAACCACAGATTTTCAATGTCAAGAATACACACAAAAGAAAGTCTCCAGAAATCAATCAGACTTTCTTATGGTATTATAGACTAGGTCACATCAATGAAAGAAGGTTGACTAAGTTGCATACAGAAGGATATTTGGATCCGTTCGAATATCAATCATATGCAACTTGTCAAACCTGTCTCAAATGAAAGATGACAATGACTCCGTTCACTGGACACGGAGTAAGAGCGAGCGAGCTCTTGGGACTCGTACACAGCGACGTGTGCGGTCCAATGTCTACACATGCCCGAAGCGGTTATTCTTAGTTCATTACTTTTACGGATGAATTTTCAAGGTACGGATATGTCTTCTTATTGAAACATAAATCCGAAGCCTTTGGAAAGTTCCAGGAATATAAGAATGAAGTAGAAAAACAAACCGGCAAAAGTATCAAGAAACTGAGATCTGATCGAGGTGGTGAATACTTGAGTGCCGAGTTCCTGGATTACTTAAAAGAGAATGGAATTCTCTCTCAGCTTACTCCTCCATACACTCCGCAACATAACGGTGTATCGGAGAGACGGAACCGAACCTTATTGGATATGGTACGGTCCATGATGAGTAACGCTGAGTTACCGCGATCATTCTGGGGATATGCGCTAGAATCAGCTGCATATCATTTGAACCGAGTTCCAACTAAGACTGTGCCTACTACACCATATCAGATGTGGTGTGGGAAGAAACCCTATCTTAAGCACATTAAAACATGGGGATGTCCAGCTTTTGTTAAAAAGCAGCATGCGGACAAACTCGAGGCACGCTCAGTACAGTGCAAGTTCGTGGGATATCCAAAGAACTCCAAGGGATATTTCTTCTACTGCGAAGAGGAACAAAAGGTTTTTGTTTCTCGTCATGCCTACTTCTTGGAAACTGAGTTTATGGAAAACCAGATAAGTGGGAGCACAGTAGAACTGGAAGAAATTCCAGAACCACGAGCTATTACTAAGAGCTTAGTAAAACCAGAGGGTTCAATAGAACAAGACATTCCTACGCCGCTCCGCAGGAGTAGTAGGCTGTCTCATCCGCCCGAGAGATACTACGGTTTTCACATAGACGGGGATAGAGAGGATTGCATCATTGGTTATGATGAGCCTACTAGCTTCCAGCAGGTTGTTCAGAGCGTTGACTCGGTAAAATGGCTGGATGCAATGCGGACCGAAATGGAGTCCATGTACACCAACAAAGTATGGACGTTAGACATTGCTCCAGATGGGGTAAAACCCGTAGGATGCAAGTGGATCTTCAAAAGGAAGATTGGTGTAGATGGACAGTTTAAGACCTATAAGGCTAGACTTGTTGCAAAGGGTTTTCATCAAAGACCTGGTTTGGACTATGATGAAACCTTTTCTCCAGTGGCTATGCTGAAATCCATTTGGATCCTTCTTACCATTGCTGCCTTCCACGATTATGAGATTTGGCAGATGGACGTAAAGACCGCGTTTCTAAATGGAAATTTAGAGGAGTGTGTCTATATGGACCAGCCAGAGGGATTCATTAAGAGTGGGAGCAGCGGAAAGGTGTGCAAGTTGCTTAAGTCCATCTATGGACTAAAGCAGGCATCGCGGAGTTGGAACATCTGTTTTGATGAGATGGTCAAAGAATTTGGTTTTATCAAAAATCCAGATGAATCATGCATCTGTAGTAGATTTGTAGCAAGAACTGTCGTATTCCTCGTTTTATACGTGGATGACATTCTTCTGATAGGGGATGACATTCCTATGCTACAATCTGTCAAGGGGTTCTTGACACACAGGTTCTCCATGAAAGACCTGGGTGATGCCTCATACATCCTGGGGATCCAGATCCATCGTGATAGATCCAAGAGGATATTAGGACTTTCACAGTCCAGGTACATTGACACCATAATAAAAAGATTCAGTATGGAAGATTCCAAGGGCGGTAATCTACCGGCTTGTCATGGGATCACCCTCTCCAAAGAGATTTCTCCCAAGACTGATTTGGAAAGGGATCGCATGTCTATTATACCCTACGCTTCTGCGGTAGGCTCTATAATGTATGCGATGTTGTGTACCAGACCAGATGTAGCTTATGCACTGAGTGTAGTAAGCCGGTATCAGTCAAACCCTGAGAAGAAACACTGGATAGCGGTAAAGAACATTCTCAAGTACCTGAGAAGGACTAAGAAGATGTTCTTGGTGTATGGCCGAAAAGACCTCCAGATCGAGGCCTTTTCTCACTCCAGCTTCCAGAGTGACAAGGATGATTCCAAGTCCATGTCGGGTTTTGTCTTTACCCTCAATGGAGGGGCGGTGTGTTGGAAGAGTTCCAAACAAGAAACCGTTGCCGACTCGACTATGGAAGCGGAATACATCGCTGCATCTGATGCCGCAAAAGAAGCCGTCTAGATGAAGAAGTTCTTGAAAGAACTTCAGGTGGTTTCATCCATTGTTGATCCAATACCTCTGTATTGCGACAACAACGGGGCTATAGCTTTAGCAAAGGAACCCAGGTCCTATCAGAAATCCAGACACGTCTTGAGGCGGTATCACCTGATCAGGGAGATCGTGGATCGCTAGGAGATCGAGGTTCGGAGGGTTGCTTCAGAAGATAACACTGCAGATCCATTCACCAAGGCCTTGCCCCAGACTCAGTTCGAGTGGCTGATCGAGATGATAGGTCTTCGATACGCTAGAACATGGCCTTAATGCAAGTGGGAGATTGTTAGTGTATATGCCCTAGAGGCCATTACTGTATCATACTAGTTTGTATATTACTTAATGGAAGCTTGGGATATTCACAGTTGTATAGACAATCTGGCTCAAAATGGTAGTATGCTACTTGGTTTGTTTCGACTTCAATGTGTACATGTGTTTATTTTATTATATCACCTATACGCATTAGTGGAGCCCTTAGGATCTTTGTTTGATTACCAGTGTTGTGATTGCAGTCACACTCGTGGGGGCTGGGTAATCCATAAGCACATCCTTATACAGGTCCCTAGTCGCAGGACTATCGCGATAGGGCATCGATACTCCGGAATAGACTAGCGTATGCGCTTCTCACCCCAGCAGGGGAGACGGTCTGTCCCACAGCCATCAGTACGTTGTACTTGAGATAGTATGCGGGTGCTCGTTAGGTTACGAGTACACTGGACAGGACTCGTCGGGAACTGATTGGTTGGTACTATACCTATCGTCAGTTATCAGTTCCCAGGTGACATGAGTACAGCTTAGTCCGCTGACTTTATACTGTCACTTTGCCTCGAGTGTGTTCCCACTGTACTTTGATCACTATCCTACCACGGCTCAAAGGAGTCGTGCAAACAGGTAGTTGTTGGGTGCAGTCCCGAAGCACTTGGAGGCAGTGACGGTTAGACAGGATTCGTCTCTCCCGGTATTGGGGGTTGACATCGCGCTGTGTCTAGGAGAGCCATTACACGAGTAGTCCCTGTCCAGGGCAAGCGAGATATACAGGTAGCCTTCCAGTGTTATCTCAGGGTGTTCTGGGCTACACTCCGACACGACTTGTACCTCTATTAGAGGACTGACGTTTACCGCCCCTTAGGCCTGCCATGCGATGTATCAGACGAACAGACCGGACTGTACGGAGACTGTCACATTCAGGCTCAGTAGGAGTTCAGATGGGTTTCACCTCGTCAGTCTTCTTGTCGGCATCTAGCTGGAGCCCGTTACGCACAGCTAGTGCCGCTTGCAGTCTGTGGTTAAACCCACTGCCAGCGTAGTGTCGAGTCTTTAGAGTCCCATACAAAAAGCTATTCACCTTTTGGCAAATGAGTAGAGGTCGCATGGTTTTGCGACAGGTCGCATGGTTTTGCGACATGGTTCGGCCACATCCGTACTCTTGTGCACGTTTAGTGTCCGGACAGTTAACACTAGTGGGCTTTGGTTTAAGCCAGGTCCTAGTGTACATTTTGGGATTGATTTTATCTCGTATGTATTCATGTTCCTCGGAACGCGGATGCGGGTGTGTATGCACAGTTGACAGAGGCAGAGGATTCTCATTAGGTTTGTTGACTGTTGACAATTGACGTTTTGCTAAACCCTAATGAGAATATGAAACATAATTAACAATAATATTAATTAAGTATTATAGTGACATGGTTGTTGAGGAGTTGACTTTGTTGACTTGTTGACTTTGTTGACCGGTTGACTAGGTTGGACTAGTTGACCATCATCATACCAATGGCTATCATTTCATGGCAAAGACTTTTGCTTGCTTGTTTCTCTTGTGCAAAATGAGTGCATGAAATGATATGGCCATTTTGACTTAGACTATCACATAATACTTGATTGCTATTATTTGTTATGATGACTTTGGATTATGAGAGCCAAGAGGAAAAAAGACTTACTCATTCTCTCATTTTTGTTTTCTCTCTCTTGCTTGAGCTCTCCCTCTTCCTCTTGCTCTCTCTAGTCTATGATTCACTTGTCTTATGTGTTGAGAAGCAAGAACCATAGAAAAAAATCCCAACACACTCACCTCTACTCACTCTAGTTCACAAGGTGTAGCAAACCGAGTGAACTAGTTTCTTCAAAGTTCGAAGAAGAAGCCAAAGGTAGAAGCTTTCGGGTGGATCGATCTTCGGTGCAAGGAGACGATGGGGTGAAGCCGATCCGTACACCATCAAGACTTGAAGACGAAGGAGTTCAAGAAAGGTATAACCCCCTAACCTAGTAGTTAACAACTCCTAGTTTGGTTGTTAGGTAGATAGTTTAACAAAGATCCGTTTTGAGTCCATGTTACCGCCTCTAGAAAATTGTTTTTTCATCATTTCCGCAAGCCCGTAAGTACCGGGAGAGGTAGCATAGACTTACACGGTTAGTCATTTGACCTAGGATCATCATTTGTCTCTGTGAGTTCCCACCGTACTTTGATTACTACCTTACCATGGCTCAAAGGGGTCGTGCAAAAAGGTTTTAGTTTGGAACAATCCCGAGCCACATAAAGGCAGTGAGCGATTGTCGGGGATTCGTCTCTCCTGGTATTAGAAGTCGATGTCGCATTGTGTTCGGTTGGCTATCATCCTAAATCCGTGACCATGATAGATAAGATTTACTGATATGAGTTCAGTGGTTTCTTGGTTGGTGATGGGCTTGATTCCGATAAAACCTATCGGATTATTAGGGGTATGATGCTATCTACCTACGAGACCCGGTATGTGATACTCTTAAATGATGAGACTTGACTGTACGGAAATTGTCACATTCAAGCTCAGTAAGGTATGGACGGACTTGATTGTCGACCTCCCTTTCTGTATATACCTAGGTAGCCGTTACGTACAGTTAGTGCCACTGATGTGCTTATGGTTATGGATTTATCCAGTAATCACTACTAGTGTATTGTCGAGTCTTTAGAGTCCCACACAGATGGTTTTCCTGGATCAGACGATATGATGTAGATAACATTTGTTGATACATACAGATGTCCGATTAAATATGTGTACAGGCTATACGGACATTAATCGGACGGTTGATAATACTAGCGGTTTAAGAATAAGCCGGATTATTAAATCAAATTTTAATTTAATATATATATATATATATATATAATATGTATTCTAGTATTATTGTTCACTATTCATTTTCTCTCTCTTGGCTATTCGTATTCTTATACGAATATGTTTATATGTATTTCGATACGTATACCAGGTTGTATTCTATATTTATACGTAATTTTTTCTAGAAGATGGACACCTCATTTATTGATTTTTCTTTTTAAAGAAAATAAAAAATGAGGTGGAGGATGAGGTGTAAAGGAGTGTAGTAGAGAGGTATGGCTTTGTTTATATGTTGGAAAATCATTTGTGTTTATAAGGCTGCAAAAACTTTGCATTTCTTTTCTATAATGATTCATACATACAATACTTACCTCCTTCTTGACAAGGCTACCTCCTCTTCACCGCCTCCTCCTGTTAGGAATATGTATGCCCTAGAGGCTATTATTATATGATATAGTGGATGCTTGGACATATATACAGAGAACTTTCTTGCCCGACATGCTAGTATGCAATCTGGTTGCTCTTTATCTTAACATGTACACTAGTATTATTGTACTGTATCTCTGATAAATGCTGATAAACCCCTTAGAATGTTGGCCTGACTACCAGGACTATGATGAAGATCATACTAGTGGGATTTGAGTAGTCCGCAAGCACATCCTTTAACCATTCCTAGCCGAGGGAGTATCTAGACAAGGCATCGATATTCCAGAGTAGACTAGTGTGTATGTTTCTTGACCCTGTATGGGGCGATGGTTGATCCCATATCCATTGGTGTTTGATATCAAAGATTCTACATAGGTGCTCATTAGAGAATTGGTATACCGAACAGGACTCCCCGAGAACTCCTAGTTGGTACTATACCTATCGTCAGATAGCAGTTCTCGGGTGACACTTATACAGGTTAATCTTGCGTGTTTCCTACAGTGCTTTGATTTCCTCCCTACCACGGTTCAAAGGAGTCGTGGAAACAGGTGGATTTTGGGTACAGTCCCGAGTCACATAGAGGCAATGAGTGATAGGAGAAGTTTTGTCTCTCCCAGTATAGGGTGTTGACGTTGCGCTATGGTCGATTGGCTATAACAGCAAGTCCCTGGCCAGAGCTGATGAGATTTAGGGGTAAGTGTTATTAGTAGTTTCTCGAACAGTTTTAGGCCACATATTGGCATGTCTTATCAAGTTACTAGGGTCTGACGATTCTACCCCTAGACTTGATATGCGACATATCAGACAAAGAGACCGGACTGCACGGTAAGTGTAGCTTATAGGCTTTGCGGTAGTTTGGACAAGCTTGCTTGTTGATCTTCTATTCGCTCAATACCTGGGTTGCCGTTACGTCTAGCTAGTACCACTGACAGCTTGTGGGTGACTGATGTGATCATTACCTACTGCTGGAGTATTGATGAGTCTTTAAAGACCCACACAGAAGTTTCCTAGCTCAAGCGAAACGAAGTAGGGCACATATGGTGATATGTGCCGGAGCTTGATTAAATACGAATATGTGATACCGTATTCTAATCTCGCGATATTTGAAATCGGTTAGGTTATATGTGATATATCCAGATTTTTTAATTAAGTGTTGATTCATGATATGTTATATGTATATATGTTTGATACTGGCTGATTATATATGATATGAACGGATTAATGAAACGAGTTTTGATTTAATGTAATATTGAAAGTTATCGGTTATATGTGATATGATCGGGTTATTGAATCAAGTGTTGATTCGATAATGTGATATACATATAAGTGATATTAGTCGGTTATATATGATATGACCGGATTGTTGAATCAAGTATTAATTTAATAATTTAATATATATTTATATTTGATATATTTATATATTAACTAATATTGTGCTCACTTAAAGATTTTCTTCTCTTTCTAATATATTTAATATATATATGATAAATATTAATATATGCAATTATATATTGTGTCATGGTTGATGATACATAGAACTTGGGTGAATGAGACTCACACCAAGGATAAAGATAATTAGGGTAATAATTTATTTAGAGAAAAATCAAAATGATATGGAAATGAGCATGGCTTAGATGCTTATGGAAACATGTAGATGCCATGACTCATCCCACTTGTTTTGTTTGCACTCTAGATATTTTTATAACACTAACCATTATTTTTAACCCATGGTTAACTCTCTATTTATCACTTTGTGATATTTTCTCACCCAAGTTCATCTTTTTCTCTTAATAGCTCTCTTGGTTTTCATGAGTTGAAGAAAGAAAAAGAAACAGAGATTTCTAAAGTGAGAAAAATTCCTACTTCATCAACCTACTCCCATCTAGCCTATAAGATTAGGTTGTTTGCTTCACTAATTTCTTGATTAGTGAAGAGGTAGCTCGAGTTAGAGTAACTTTAAGGTGGATAATCTTCAGGCTCGAAGACGACGAAGAAAGCTAGTTCATTTCACAAAGTGGAACTTAAGAAGAGTTCTAGGGACCGCTACTTGGAGCTAAGGGACTACTACTTGGAACTTTAGAAGTGAAGGATCGGTCTACAAAGGTTGTGTTCTCTATTCACTTAGTGTAAAACTTGTTTACATGCTTACAAACCCTAATTCTCTAGTTCGATTATAGTTTAGTGTAGCTTAAGCCACTAGATTTATTAAAATTACATACTTGATACATGTGGAAACCTAGTATAGGTGCAAAGACACACTTGTAAGACGATGTCACGCACCCCACGTGTTCTCGGGGAGGCAGAAATTGCAAAAAATGATTTTTACGGGCTTCACATAGTCGACTAGAACCAAGGATCGAAAATAAACCATAGCTAGCAAACTACTTGAGGTTTAACTACTCGGGTACAAAGTTATACCTCACGATACATGTCCTTCAGGTCATTATCTCTGTCCTCCTCATCTTCATAGGCTCTAAGGATCGGAACGGATTGACGCAACCTCGACGGCCTCCTCGAGTCAAATACGATCGACTCGAGAGTCTATAGTCCAAGCTCCTACCTCAAATCCAAGATAACTACCGCTTCTAGTTCTCTAAACTAGATGTTCTAGGTTGTGTAGAGTGAGAAGATGGAGCGATTTGTCTCTTGGAACCCTAGGTTTCTCTACTCATGAGAGGTCTAGGGTTTGTGATGAAGAAGAAGGGCAGTTGAAGAAAATGGGAGAGGATAAGAAAGACTTGCATGAAGCGTGAGTTTTTATTTGTGATGAATAGTTGAACCAAATGAATTATTGTTGAGATAAATATCTCACAACAATTAACCAAGGTTCAAAAATAACTATATTGTCAAGTGATGACTCATAGCCATCCATAGAAAATATCTCCACCTCATTTCGCCACCTCATTATTCTTTAATCCATAAAAAAAAACACTAATGAGGTGTCCCTTCTAGGACCCTTCCTGCAAAATTATGAGAACGCCCCTCTTCCGTATATACATACCCGTATTCACATTCTGAAGAATACGAACACAAAGAGACGAAAATAATCCATCAATATAATACTAGGATCCGGCTTAAAACAAAGCCTACTAGTATTATCCGTCCAATCATCATACGTGCATGAGTACACATAAGTGATCGAAGCCCTACCGTAAAACCATATAGCCTCTACACCTTTTGCGCGGTATAGGGAAACTCTCTATTGTAAGTCGATGTACAACACCCCAATACTTATAGGGAGGCGGGAATTTTAAAAACGAACTTGTTCTATGTTTAAACATCGACTAACCGAGAATCTTCGCATAAACAATAACTAACAAAGATCATATAAGTTAACAACTACTATGAAAAGGGATTATACCTAAAGAACCGTGTCCTTCATCTTTACAAACTCCACCTCCTCCTCGGCCTTCGCCAAGTAGTATACGATCCACCCGAGAGCTTTACTCCAAGCTATGTCTCTAAACTTGAGGCAACTAGGTTTCTTTAAGTGCTAATCAAAGTGCCTAGATGATATAGAGTGAGGGTTATGGTTTAATTAGCCTATCTAATCCTTGTACTCAACACATGAGAGGGGAGGATTAGCGTTTGAAGAGAGGAAGCTTGAGGAGAGAGAAAGTGAGCATAATAATTTATATGAGAAAATGAGCTATCATAATATATATGAAGCATTATCATTTATCAATAAAAGAAAAGAAAATGACGAATAATCATGCTTCATAAATATCTAAGGGTGATTCATCTCCATGAGTCATTAAGCATTTATGAAGCATTAATGATATGGATGAATCACTCATATGACTCACTAATCTCATTCAATGTATATGCCACCTTAACCCCCTTAGTCACCACCTTCTAGAAGCTTCTCGCGCAATTACGAGAATGCCCCTCCTATCCGTGAAAACACAGAAAAACTTTAGACTGTATAAATCCAATAATCGGAAACTAGTAACTGGCTTAAACCAAAGCCGACTAATAAAAACTGTCCGAACGACGTACATGTGTAAACACACGTATGCGTCCGAACCCTTTGGCGTAAAACCATACGACCTCCATATCGTTTTGCCTGGCGTAGGAAACTCTCTATGTGGGACTCTAGAGACTCGACTACTACGCTGGCAGTGGGTTTAACCACAGACCGCAAGCGGCACTAGCTGTACGTAACGGTCCCCAGGTAGATGTCGATAAGAAGGCCGATGAGGAAACCCATCCGAACTCCTACTGAGCCTGCTGTGATAATCTCCGTACAGTCCGGTCTGTTCGTCTAAGACTATCACATATCCAGCCTAGCGGGACGGCAAGCGTCGGTCCCCTAAAAGCGGAAGAAGTCGTGTCGGAGCGAAGCCCATTACACCCTGAAAAACTACTGGAACCTACCAGTAAATCTCGCTTGCCCTGGCTAGGGACTTTGCGTAATGGCTCTCTGACACAGCGCGATATCAACTCCCAATACCGGGAGAGACGAATCCTATCTAACCGCCACTGCCTCCAAGTGCTTCGGGACTGCACCCAACTGCTACCTGTTTGCACGACTCCTTTGAGCCGTGGTAGGGTAGCAATCTAAGAACAGTGGGAACACACTCGAAGCGAAGCAGCAGTGTCAAGTCTGCGGACTATGCTGTACTCATGTCACCTGGGAACTGTTAACTGACGACGGGTATAATACCAACCAACAGTTTCCTATGAGTCATGTCCAGTGTACACGTAACCCAATGCGCACCTGTATACTATCTCTAGTACGACGTACTGATGGCTGTGGGACTGACCATCTCCCTAACTGGGATGAGAAGCGTACACACTAGTCTACTCCAAAGTATCGATGCCCTGTCTCGATAATCCTACGACTAGGGACCTGAAAAAGGATGTGCTTGTAGACTACCCAGCCCCCACTAGTGTTACTGCCATCAGAACGCTGGTAGTCAAGCAAGATCCTAAGAGCTCTATCAATATGTATACTCACATATTAAGATAGAAAAACCAAGTAGCATACTACTATGTTTAGCAAGACTGTTAAATACATGTGAATATCCCAAACTTCTATTAAGTAATATACAAACTAGTATGATACAATAATGGCCTCTAGGGTATATACACTAACGATCTCCCACTCGCACTAGGGCCATGAACTGGCATATCGAAGACCGATGATCTCGAGTAGCCTCTCGAACTGAATCTGAAGTAGGGCCTTCGTGAATGGATCAGCAATGTTCTCTTCAGTAATGGCTCTCCGAACCTCGATCTCCCGATGATCAATGATCTTCCTGATCAGGTGATACCGCCTCAAGATATGTCTGGACTTTTGATGGGACCTTGGTTCCTTCGCAAAAATTATAGCTCCGTTGTTGTCGCAATACAGAGGTATTGGATCAACTATAGTAGGAACCACCTAAAGTTCTGTTAGGAACTTCTTCATCCAGACTGCTTCTTTTGCTGCATCGCAAGCAGCAATATACTCCGCTTCCATAGTCGAGTCAGTAACGGTGTCCTGCTTGGAACTCTTCCAGCACACCGCCCCTCCATTGAGGGTAAAGACATAACCCGACATGGACTTGGAATCGTCCTTATCACTCTGGAAGCCAGAATCGGCAAAGCCCTCTAACTTGAGGTCTTTTCTGCCGTAAACCAATAACATCTCCTTAGTCCTTCTCAGGTACTTGAGAATGTTTTTTTTTACTTCTATCCACTGATTCTCCCCTGGGTCAGACTGATACCTGCTTACCACGCTGAGTGCATAAGCTACATCTGGTCTGGTGCACAACATCGCATACATTATAGAGCCCACCGCAGAAGCGTAGGGTATAATAGACATGTGATCCCTTTCCAAATCAGTCTTGGGAGACATCTATTTGGATAGGGTGATTCCGTGACAAGCCGGTAGATTACCGCGCTTAGAATCTTCCATACTGAATCTTTTCAGTGTAGTGTTGATATACCAGGACTGCAAAAGTCTCAACATCCTCTTAGATCTATCATGATAGATCCGGATCCCCAGAATGTAAGAGGCATCACCCAGGTCTTTCATAGAGAACCTTTGTGACAAGAATCCTTTGACAGATTGTAGCATAGGAATGTCATTTCCTATCAATAGAATGTCATCCACGTACAAGACGAGGAATACGACACTTCTTGCTACAACTTTACTATATATGAATGGTTCATCTGGATTTTTGATAAAGTCATATTCTTTGACTGTTTCATCAATACAGATGTTCCAACTCCGCGATGCTTGCTTTAGTCCATAAATGGACTTAAGCAACTTGCATACTTTCCCGCTGCTCCCACTCTGATTGAAATCCTCTGGCTGATCCATATAGACGCACTCTTCTAGATTACCATTCAGAAAAGCCGTCTTTACGTCCATCTGCCAGATTTCATAATCATAGAAGGCAGCAATTGCAAGAAGGATACGAATGGATTTGAGCATAGCCACTGGATAAATGGTTTCGTCGTAGTCCAAACCAGCTCTTTGACGAAAACCCTTTGCAACAAGTCTAGCTTTATAGGTTTCTACCTGCCCATCTACACCAATCTTTTTCTTGAAGATCCATTTCATCCTGTGGGTTTTACCCCACCTGGAGCAAAGTCCAAAGTCTATACTTTATTGGTGTACATGGACTCCATTTCGCTTCGCATTGCATCTAGCCATCGTACCGAGTCGCCGCTCTGGATGGCCTGCTGGAAGCTAGTAGGTTCATCACCATCTATGATGCAATCCTCTCCATCCCCATTGATGAGAAAACTGTGGTATCTCTCTGGCGGATGAGACGACCTACTACTTTTGCGGAGGGGTGCGGGAATGTCCTATTCTTCTCGAACTACTGGTTCTACCAAACTTTCAGCAGTAGTTTGTGCTTCTGGAATTTCTTCCAGTTCTATTTCTCTCCCACTTGTTTCCTTTTCTAAAAACTGATGTTCTAGAAAATGGGCATTACGAGAAACAAAAACCTTTTGTTCCTCTGCGTAATAGAAATAATATCACTTGGAGTTCTTTGGATATCCCACAAACATATATTTTACTGATCGTGCCTCGAGCTTGTCCACATGCTGCTTTTTAACAAAAGTTGGACATCCCTATTTCTTTATATGTTGAAGATGAGGTTTCTTCCCAGTCCACATCTGATATGGAGTGGTAGGCACAATCTTGGTAGGAGCCATGTTCAGAAGATATGCTGCTGATTCTAGTGCATAACCCCAGAAAGATCGCGGTAACTCAGCATTACTCATCATGGATCGTACCATATCCAATAGGGTTCGATTCCGTCTCTCCGATACACCGTTATGCTGTGGAGTTATGGAGGAGTAAGCTGAGAGAGAATTCCTTTCTCTTTTAGGTAACCTAGGAACTCGGCACTTAAGTATTCACCACCTCGATCAGATCTTAGTGTCTTGATACTTTTGCCGGTTTGGTTTTCTACTTCATTCTTATACTCTTGGAATTTCTCAAAAGCCTCGGATTTATGTTTCATTAAGAAAACGAATCCGTAGCTAGAGTAATCATCCGTAAAAGTATTGAAATATAAAAAACCACCTCTTGCATGTGTAGACATTGTACAACATACATCGCTGTGTACGTGTACTAAGAGCTCGCTCGCTCTTACTCCATGTCCAGCGAATGGAGTCTTTATCATCTTTTCTTTGAGACATGATACACAAGTGGCATAAGTTTGATATTCGAACGAGTCCAAATATCCTTCTCTATGTAATTTAGTTAACCTTGTCTCATTGATGTGACCTAGTCTACAATGCCATAAGAAAGCCTTATTTAAATCTGAAGACTTTCTTTTAAGTGTGTTCTGGACATTGAAAATCTGGATTTGGTTTAAGACTTATATACCGTTATCCAGTGTACCGGACCCAATCAAACTTTGATTAAGGTGGATGTTGACAACATCACTTACAAACGTGAAATCATAACCTTTATTTGATAACAAGAAAACAGATATGATATTATACGTCAAACTAGGTACACAAAAACAGTTATGTAAAACCAAAATGTGTCCACTGGTCAATCCTAGGTGATAATCCCCGACGGACACTGCTCCCACGCTAGCTCCGTTAGCAACCTTGAGGATCATATCACCTTCCTTCAGCACTCTACGGTTTCTCAGTGCCTGCAATGAATTGCATATAAGAGATCCTGATCCGGTATCCAATACCCAGGAAGTAGAGTTGATTGACAAACAATTCTCAATTACAAACACACCTGAAGTCGAAGCCACAGCTTGCTTCGGTCCTTGGTTCTTGGCGATCTACGCCTTTCAATCCTTTTTCCAGTGCCCTTTCCTATGACAATGGAAGCATTCATCCTGAGCCACTACTGGCACTGCTAACTTTTTCTTTCCTTTCGCTCCCACCTAACTAACACCTCCTCTAGGTTTGGTGGCGGCCTTATTCTTCCTTCCTTTTGCTTTAGCCTTGGACCCGGAAGAAGAAGCACCACGAATAAACATAGTGTGTGTTTCCCTTGCCTTCTGCAAGGTGCCCTCTACACTCCTCAACATGTTAAGAAGTTCTGAAAGTTCAACTTCTTTTCTTTGAATGTTGAAGTTCAGTATAAACTGGGCATAGGTGGTAGGAAGGGACTGGAGAATAAGGTCTGTATAGAGCTCATTATCCAAAGTCGTCCCAAGGTCTGCGAACTGTTCAATATAGCCAATCATCTTTAGGACATGTTCTGCTACCGATGATCCGGTGCCAACCTCGCTTGAAACAGCTTCTTTGAGGTCTCGTATCTTGCTGTACGAGATTGCTCTCCATAAAGATCTTTTGTATGATGAAATATGGATTCAAGATCCATATCCTCGTGCCTCCTCTGATGTTCATTGTTCATCGAGGCAAGCACGATGCACTTGGCCTTCGCGCAATCTAAATCCCAGGTTTTGTGGATTTCCTTATCCACATTACTGGATTTAGGACCCGGGACTTCAGGTGCCTTAGTGGTGACGACATACCCCAATTTGTCGTAGGTCAAAGCCATTTTGACATTCCGCAGCCAATCCTTATAGTTTGGTCCCGTCAGTATATTTTTCTCTAAAAGTAACTTAAGTCCAGTCATTTTCAGGGTCGTTGCAATTAGGAGAGAGAGAAGAAAACACTTTAGCATGATGCTCTTGCAAGTTTAGAGTGGTTTTTAATTTATCTAAACTGGATGGCTCCCACTGTTTTTCGAATCCCTCCTCAAACCAAAAAGGAAGAATTAGCCAGGACTATTCTCACTGTACAATACTTGCTTAACCGTTCAGCCAGGCTAGTGTCGATACTTCGAGGGGGGTTTTCCAACGCTTTCACGAAGTTCCTTAATTTAAGAACCTTTTTTCTCTGGAGGCGTAGCCCCGCTGACACCTTTCTAGACACCTACATGGTTTATAGTATTGATCGTTAAGTGACAAATATCCTGATAAGTAGCATATACTCACAGTAGGATCGGGATCCAAATATCATCGTCTGATAATGTTGAAGGAATCCTACCAACATTCATCAAACTCCAAATGCTATGCATCTCTTTGCAAATTTCAGTTTCTTTAGAAATTCCCGATATAAGTTTTTGCCCCATGCTCTTATGACCTTTGCTTTGGTCAAAATGTCATAAGTCGCATGTCAAGTTTTACCCGTCATTATCTTGTCAATTTGAACCCATCCGTATATATTCCTGACTTTGGTCAAATGATAATACGACTGTCCCAAACTAAATCATCTATCTGTGCAACAAATGAATACCCAGCAGCTACCAAACACTATGCCTTGACTTTCGCCAAAATACATAGCTTGAATACTAATGAATACCCAAATAAAATGACGGAGGGCAACGAGTGGTTTTGGCGAAACCGTGAATGTAGTGAACTTGATATAACCGAAGGAACTTGATAGCTTTTAAAAGGAATGGTTAAAGCTCCGCATTTAAAAATATCTGTTTTTAAAACAATCGAGTGGTTTCTTTCAAATTGTTCCAACGATTTAAGCTTTGGTTTATTTACTTTGCATTATAGATAATGTGTCCCATCATTAACCTATCATTGTAGAAAACAATGAAAATACAACGTCCTCTTATGCCATCTGCATTCGCCACTGGGTCCCGTTATCACCCGTTATGTTACTTAACTAACGACAGAGCGGGGACTGGGCTAGCGCGGGTGTAAAACATAAGTGACATCTAAATAGCTATCATATATATAGATATTTTACATTCGTCAGATGCAATAATAGTCATTCAAGATTACAGATGAACTTTATTGGATTTGCGAGCAATCCGCATTTCTTTTGAGCCTACAACGAAAGACGAATTACACAGTTGTGATGAATAGCCATTACCCTACCCAAAACACTTACGGGTACGGCAAACTACCAGCCCGGCAGTTTATGCACCCCACCTTGGGTCTGTCCTAGGAGCAAAAAATAGTAAAATGAAATAATACAACGGTGGCTACAACCGCAACCTGGATGTGCCGCGCCAAATAATATTACAACAAATTACATTTACATCGAATGAATTAAATAATAACCCATCACTAAACCCCAGCTACACATCACAACAGTCCAACACAGTTCATGTACACAAACAGATAAAATCCATTACAGAAATGTGGAACCCCCTGCCAACCGACATACTAGCAGTTAAGGGAGGTTTACGAACACATTATACAAACATAGATGTAATCATATTAGCAAACATCATAAAATTTCGATCGTGCAAACACATTATATTCTACTCCAATACTTCTCTGTGCACCTGAGACTTGAGCAGAAAAATAAACATCCCAGAAAACACAAAAATATCAAAGAAGAATTACTAGTGAAAATTGGGTTGAATCGGCCCCAACTCGGCTGCGGATCCGCGGAGGATCGGTGGGATCGGCCGCGGTTCCGCGGTCGTTTGGCCGATTCAGGAACCCATTTTTTACCAATTTTCTTACAATTCTCTGTTGGTTATTCTGAAGCACCCTGAAAAATTTTTAGAGCCTGTTTAAATTTCGACAGAAACTTATGATATCGATGTCGTTTTCTTGTTCGTTTTGCGTTCGAAATGCATACGACTTTGTTAATGAGATAATTATTGTTTAGCGAGGCTCTGATACCACTGTAAGTCGATGTACAACAACCCAATACTTATGGGGAGGCGGAAATTTTAAAAACGAACTTGTTCTATGTTTAAACATCGACTAACCGAGAATCTTTGCATAAACAATAACTAACAAAGAACATAGAAGTTAACAACTACTATGAAAAGGGATTATACCTAAAGAACCGTGTCCTTCATCTTTACGAACTCCACCTCCTCCTCGGCCTTCTCCAAGTAGTAGACGATCCACCCGAGAGCTTTACTCCAAGCTATGTCTCTAAACTTGAGGCAACTAGGTTTCTTTCAGTGCTAATCAACGTACCTAGATGATATAGAGTGAGGGTTATGCTTTAATTAGCCTATTTAATCCTTGTACTCAACACATGAGAGGGGATGATTAGGGTTTGAAGAGAGGAAGCTTGAGGAGAGAGAAGGTGAGCATAATAATTTAGATGAGAAAATGAGCTATCGTAATATATATGAAGCATTATCATTTATCAATAAAAGAAAAGAAAATGATGAAAAATCATGCTTCATAAATATCTAATGGTGATTCATCTCCATGAGTCATTAAGCATTTATGATGCATTAATGACAAGGATGAATCACTCATATGACTCACTAATCTCATTCAATGTATATGCCACCTTAACCCCCTTAGTCACCACCTTCTAGAAGCTTCTCGCGCAATTACGATAACGTCCCTCCTATCCGTGAAAACACGGAAAAACTTTAGACTGTATAAATCCAATAACCGGATACGAGTAACTGGCTTAAACCAAAGCCGACTAGTAAAAACTGTCCGAACGACGTACGTGTGTAAACACACGTATGCGTCTGAACCCATTGTCGTAAAACCATACGACCTCTATATCGTTTCCCTGGAGTAGGAAACTCTCTGTGTGGGACTCTAGAGACTCTACTACTACGCTGGCAGTGGGTTTAACCACAGACCGCAAGCGGCACTAGCTGTACGTAACGGTCCCCAGGTAGATGTCGATAAGAAGGCCGATGAGGAAACCCATCCGAACTCCTACTGAGCCTGCTGTGACAATCTCCGTACAGTCCGGTCTGTTCGTCTAAGACTATCGCATATACGTCCTAGGGGGCGGCAAGCGTCAGTCCCCTAAAAGCGGAACAAGTCGGGTCAGAGCGAAGCCCATTACATCTTGAGAAACTACTAGAACCTACCAGTAAATCTCGCTTGCCCTGGACAGGGACTTTGCGTAATGGCTCTCTGACACAGCATGATATCAACTCCCAATACCGAGAGAGACGAATCCTATCTAACCGCCACTGCCTCCAAGTGCTTCGGGACTGCACCCAACTGCAACCTGTTTGCACGACTCCTTTGAGCCGTGGTAGGATAGCAATCTAAGAACAGTGGGAACACACTCGAGGCGAAGCAGCAGTGTCAAGTCTGCGGACTATGCTGTACTCATGTCAGATAGGAACTGTTAACTGACGACGGGTATAATACCAACCAACAGTTGCCTACGGGTCCTGTCCGGTGTACCCGTAACCCAACGAGCACCTGTATACTATCTCTAGTACGACGTACTGATGGCTGTGGGACAGACCATCTCCCCAACTAGGATGAGAAGCGTACACACTAGTCTACTCCGGAGTATCGATGCCCTGTCTCGATAATCCTACGACTAGGGACCTGAAAAAGGATGTGCTTGTAGACTACCCAGCCCCACTAGTGTGACTGCCATTACAACGCTGGTAGTTAAGCAAGATCCTAAGAGCTCTATCAATACGTATACTCATATATTAAGATAGAAAAACCAAGTAGCATACTACTATGTTTAGCAAGACTGTTATATACATGTGAATATCCCAAACTTCCATTAAGTAATATACAAACTAGTATGATACAATAATGGCCCCTAGGGCATATACACTACCATCTATGTGGAACTCTAAAAACTCGACACTGCGCTGGAAATGGGTTTAACCACAAACCGCAAGCAGTACTAGATGCACATAACGGCTACCCAAGTATGTGTCGATAAGAAAGCCGATGAGCTAACTCATCCTAACTCCTATTAAGCCTGAATGTAACAATTTTTGTGCAGTCTGGTCTGTTCGTCTAAGAATATCGCATATCGGGCCTAGGGGCGGTAATCTTTAGACCCCTAATAGTGCAATAAGTCATGTCGGAGTATAGCCCAAAACACCCTGAGAAACTACTGGAGTACCTACCAGTAAATCTCGCTTGCCTTGGCCAAGGACTTTGTGTAATGGACTTCCGAACACAGCGCGATGTCAACCCCCAATAATGGGAGAGACGAATCCTATCTAACCACCAATGTCTCCTAGTGCTTCAGGACTGCACCCAACTACTACTTGTTTGTATGACTCCTTTGAGCCGTGGTAGGGTAGTAATCAAAGTACAGTAGGAACACACTCGAGGTGAAGTAGCAGTGTCAAGTCGACGGACTAAGCTGTACTCATATCACCTGGGAACTGCTACCCGACGATAGGTATAATACCCACCAACAGTTCTCGACGAGTCATGTCCAGTATACTCATAACCTAATGAGCACCTGCATACTATCTCCGGTACGCCGTACTGATGGCTTTGGGACAGACAATCTCCCCTGTTGGGATGAGAAGCTTATACACTAGTCTACTGTGGAGTATCAATGCCCTGTCTCGATAATCATATGACTAGGACCTCTATAGGATGTGCTTATAGACTACCCACCCTCCACTAGTGTGATTTCCATCACAACGCTGGTAATCAAGAAAAGATCCTAAGAGCTCTACCAATATTTATAAGCGATATGCTAAGAAAACGTATGCACATATTGAGGTAGAAACAAACCAGGTAGCATACTACCATTTTGAGCAAGACCGTTACTATATCCATGTATATCCCAAGCTCTCGTTATGTAATATACAATCCAGTATGATACAATAATGGCCTCTAGGGCATATATCACTAAAAATCTCCCACTTGCACTAAGGCCATATACTGGTATATCGCAGACCGAAATCTCAAATAGCCTCTCAAGCACTGTCTGGTGGATGGCCTCTGTGAGTGGATCTGTAGTGTTGTTCTCTGTATCTACTCTCCTCACCTCGATCTCCTAGGGATCAATGGTCTCCCTAATCAGGTAGTACCGCCTCAAGATATGTTTGGATCTCTGATGGGACATGGGTTCTTTCCCTAAACCTATAGCGTCGTTGTTGTCACAATACTAAAGTATTGGACCAATAATGGAAGGAACCACGTGAAGTTCAGTTAAGAACTTCCATATCCAGACTGCTTCTTTTGCGGCATCTCATGCAACGAACTACTCCGTTTCCATCTTCGAGTCTGCAACGGTGTCCTGCTGGGAGCTCTTCCAACAGACCGCCCCTGCATTGAGGGTAAAGCTATAACCTGATATAGACTTGGAGTCATTCTTATCACTCTGGAAGCTAGAGTTAGCAAAGGCCTCGATCTGGAAGTCCTTTTCCTCCATACACCAAGAAAATCTCCTTAGTCCTTCTTAGATATTTGAGAATGTTCTTTACTACATCCCAATGCTTCTCCCCTGGGTTTGACTGATACCGGCTTACCACACTCAGTGCGTAATCTACATCTGGTCTGCTATACAACATCGCATACATTATAGAGCCTACCGCAGAAGCGTACGGTATAGATGTGATGCGAGCCCTTTCCAAATCAGTCTTTGGAGACATCTATTTGGAGAGGGTAATTTTGTGACAAGCCGGTAGACTATCGTGCTTAAAATCATCCATACTAAATATTTTCAGTATGGTGTTGTTCTAGCTTGACTGTGAAATTGCCACCATCCTCTTTGATTTATCAGGATAGATCTGGATCCCCAGAATATAGTTGGTATCACCAAGGTCTTTCATGGCGAACCTCTATGACAAAAATCCTTTGACTGATTGTAGCATAGGAATGTCATTTCCTATCAAGAGAATTTCATCCACGTACTCAATGAGGAATTCCACAGTTCTTGCTACAATCTTACTATAATTGTATGGTTCATCTGGATTTTTGATAAAGTCGAATTCTTTGACTGTCTCAATAAAAACAGATGTTCCAACTCCGCGATGCATGCTTTAGTCCATAAATGGACTTAAGAAACTTGCATATCGTCCCGCTGCTCTAACTCTGGTTGAAATCTTTTGCCTTATCCATATAGACGCACTCTTCCAAATCACCATTTAGAAAAGCCGTCTCTACGTCCATCTACCGGATCTCAAAATCTTGGAAGGCGACAATGGCAAGAAGGGTCCAAATGGATTTCAGCATAGATACTAGAGAAAAGGTTTCATCATGGTCCAAACCAGGTCTTTGACGAAAAACCTTTTACAACAAGTCTAGCCTTATAGGTTTCAACCTATCCATCTACTCTAATCTTCTTTCTGAATGTCCATTTGCAGCCTATGGGTTTTACCCTTTCTGAAGCAATCTTCAAAGTGCATACTTTGTTGGTGTGACTCCATTTCGGTATGTATTGCATCCGGCCATTTTATCGATTCGCCGCTCTGAATGCCTTACTGGAAGCTAGTTGGCTCAATATTGTCAATGATGCAATCCCCTCATCCCCGTCTACAAGAAAACAGTAGTATCTCTCGGGCGAATGAGACTGCTTACTAGTCCTGCGGATTGGCGTAGTGATGTCCGGTTTTTTGAAACCTCTGGTTCTACCATACTTTCAATAATAGTTTGTGGTTCTGGAATTTCTTCAAGTTCTATTGTGCTCCCACTATTACGTTTTACAAAAAAAATGATTTTCTAAAAATTGGGCATGACGGGGAACAAAAACCATTTGTTCATCTGTGTAATAGAAAAGATACCCCCTGGAGTTCTTTGGTTATCCAACAAACATATATAGTACTGAGCGTGCCTCAAGCTTTTCCGCATACTGCTTTTCAACAAAAACTGGACATCCCTATATGTTTAGATACTGAAGATAGGGTTTCTTCCCACTCTACATCTGATATGGTGTGGTAGGCATAGTCTTGGTAGGAACCTTTATTCAAAAGATATACAGCTGATTCTAGTACATAACTTCATAAGGATCGCGACAATTCAGCGTTACTCATCATGGAACGAACAATATCCAATAGGGTTATGTTCCGCCTTTCCTATAGACTGTTGTCTTGTGGTGTGTACGGAGGAGTAAGCTGATAGAGAATTCCATTCTCTTTTTAATAACCCAGGAACTCGGCAGCTAAGTATTCACCACATCGATCAAATCTCAGTATTTTGATACTTTAGCCGGTTTGTTTTTCCACTTTATACTTATATTCTTGGAATTTCTCAAAGGCCTCGGATTTATACTTTGTCAAGAGGACATGTCCATACCAAGAGAAATCATCCGTAAAAGTAATGAAATAGGAATAACCACTTCATGCATCTATAGATATTGAACCAAACACGTCGCTTTCTATGAGTCCTAATAGCTCACTCGATCTTGCTCCGTGTCCAGTGAATAGAGTCTTTGTCATCTTTTCTATGAGACAAAATTAACAAGTTGCATAAGACTTATATTCGAAGAGATCAAAATATCTTTCTCTATGTAACTTCGTCAACCGTGTTTCATTGATGTGACCCTGTCTATAATGCCATAAGAAAGTTTTATTTAATTTTGTGTCTTTCTTTTAAGTGTGTTCTGGACGTTTGAAAACCTGAGCTTGAATCAATATATATTGTCCTCTAGTGTACCTGACCCAAACAAACTTTGATTTAGGTGGATGTGAATCATATCACTTACATACTAGACTTGGTACATACAAATAGTTACGTAGAATCAATATCTGCCCACTTGTCAATTCTAGGAGATATACCCTACGGATACAGCATCCGCGCTCATTTCGTTAGCAACCCTGAGAGTCATATCACCGACCCTGATAACTCTACGGATTCTCAAAGCTTGTAATGAATTACAGATATTAGATCCTGATCCAATATCATGTACCTAGGAAGTAGAGTTAATTGACAAACTGTTTTCAATCACAAACACACCCGAAATCGAAGACACAGCGTGCTTCGGATCCTAGATTCTGGCATTCCAAGCCATCCATCCCTTCTACCAATGCCCTTTCCCGTAACAATAGGAACATCCCTCCTTCCCTACAGTTAACCCCGAAACTTTTTCCCTTCCCTTTTCATATACCTTACTGACACCGCCTATCGGCTTCGTGGAGGTCTTCTTCTTCTCACCCTTGGCATCCACCTTAGATCCAGAAGAGGAAGATTCCCTAATAAGCAGAGCGGGTGTCTTCCTGGCTTCCTTCAGGATTCCCTCAACTGGAAGTATAACTTTCTTCCCCTGGGCGTAAGTAGGGGGTAGGGACGTAGAATCAAGTCAGCATATCACTCATTCTCCAAGGTGGTCTCCAGGTCCGTGAGCTTTTTAATATAGCTAATCATTGTAGGGACGTGGTTCCCTACAGATGATCCGACAGCCAACCTCGCTTGAAGCAATTCCTTTGAGATATCATATCTTGCGATACGAGATTGCTCTCCATATTAAACTTTTTATATAGGAAGATAGAAACGAAGTCCGTTTTCTCGTGCTGCTTCTGGTATACACCATCAACTAAGGCCAACACAAAGCACTTGGCAATCGCACATTCTTATTCCCTTGTATTATGGATATCCTTATCCGTGACGGTGGAAACTGGACCTGGGACGGCGGGGGTATGAGTAGTAATGAGGTGGTCCAGCTTGTCATAGGTAATGGACATCTAGACAAACCTTTGCCAGTCATAATAGTATTACCCAGTCATTTTATTATCTTTCTGTAACCTAATCTGGCCACCTGGTTACTGCAATTAGGAGAGAGAGAAGAAAATACTCAGCATGATGTTGTTGCAAGTTTAGATTGGTTTTTTAATTTATCTAAACAGGATGGCTCCCACCGTTTCTCCAATCTTTCCTCAAAGAATTAGTCAGGATTAATCTCACCGTGCAATACTTGCTTAACCGTTCAGCAAGGCTAGTGTCGGTACTTCGAGTGAGGATTTACGAAGCTTTCGTGAAGTTCCTTAATTAAAAAACCTTTTTTCCCTGGAAGCGTAACCCCGCTAACACTGTTCTAGACACCTACTTGGTTTATAACATTGATCTTTAAGTGAAGAATCTCCCGAGGAGTAGCAGATACTCACCGTAGGATCGGGATCCAAATATCATTTGTGATAATCCTGAAGGAATCCTACCAACACTATGACACTCTAAATGGTATGCAGCACTAGCAAGTTTCAGTTTCTTTAGAAACACCCGATGTGGATTTTTGCCCCATGCTCTTATGACCTTGACGAAGGCCAATATATCATAAGTCATATGTCAAGTTCTACCCGTCATTGTCCGTGTTAATTTGAACACACCCATAAATACACTTGAAGAAGGCCAAAATAGTAGTACGACTGTCCCAAACGAACGCATCTATTTATGCTACAGATGAATATCCAGCAGCTACCAAACACTATGCCTTGGCGAATGTCAAAATACATAGCTTGAATACTAATGAATATTCAATTGAAATGACGGAGGGCTACGAATGGTTTTGGCAAAATCATGAACGTAGCGAGCTTGATAGAATCGAAGGAACCTGATAGCTTTTAAATGGAGTGGTTTAAGCTCCAAATTTAAAAGTCTCTTATTTTAAAATAGCCGAGTGATTTTAAAATTTGTTCCAACGATTCAGCTTTGGTTCGTTTGCTTTGCACTAATGTAATGCAGTCCCATTATTTACACTTATCATCACAGAAAAAGACGAAAATACCACGTGCACTTATGCCATCCGCATTCGCTACTGGGCCCCGTCATCACCCGTTAGGTTACATAACTAACGACAGAGCGGGGGCTGGACTAGCGCGGATGCAAAACAAAAGCAACGCCTACTAGATATCATATATAGATATATACATTCGTCTCACGCAATAATAGGCATTCCAGATCATAGATGAACATATTGGATATACTAGGAATTCCGCGTTTTGTTTGAGCCTGTAAGGAAAGACAGATTCCACGGTCGTGATGAATAGCCAAACCCCACCCTAGACCCCTATGGGTGCGGCAAACTACCCTCCAAATACCCGAAGTGAGGCAACCCCATTCAAAAAAGTGAGTAAGCCACTCGGCACTTCAAAATACCCGATAGTTTGTGCACCCCACCTTGAGTCTATCCTAGGAGCAAAAACAGTAAAGAAAATAATACAACGGTAGCTACAATCTCAACCCGGATGTGCCCTGCAAAAATAATATTACATCACCTTACAAATTTACAATGAATAAAAGAATGAAATCTCTCATCTCACATCCCCGGCAATTCATCACGACGATCCAACAAGTTTATATACACAAACCAACATAACATCATCACAGATATGTGCAACCCAGACTAATCGACATATAGCAATTAGTCGACATTTCCAAACACATATACACATCACAAAATTTGTAAAATAACTGCGACATTAGAATTCCTCAGACAATTAGCAAACTATAACAATTTTTCCAAAACACGAAAAATTCAATGAGCTAAAGTTCCAAAACCGATCGTTTCAAGCCAATTTAGAAGTCCGAATCAAAATGAAACATGTCCGAACCTTCATGAGAAGTTAGAGAATGAAATTAACTTTGAGTCGGGGATCCTAGAGGGGGGACCCTACCCCCGAGGACACCACGAGGTGGCCAGGGGGTGGGCAGACCCGAAATTGCCCATGGTGGGGCAGTTTCGGGTCCCCACCGCAATGACCACCTTGTGGTGGTCTTGGGGAGTGGGACCAGCCATTCGGCCCCACCCGAAGGGTCCCCAGTGTGCGCACGCTCAACCCCACGGCTTCTCAGTTCAAACCGTGAGCCCGCAGGGTGTACAAACAACTAAAAACATCAATTTTGGAAACTATTTTTTGGCAGTTTTTGCGCTTCAAAAACGGCCGATTTCTAACATCGCAACAAGCTATCTAAGCTTTATGAGAGGCTCTGATACCACTGCAAGTTGATGTCATGCACCTTACGTGTTCGTGGGGAGGTTGAAATTGCAAAAAATGAATTTTACGGGCTTCGCAATATCGGCTAGAACCAAGGATCGAACATAAACCATAGCTAGCTAACTACTTGAGGTTTAACTACTTGGTTACGAAGTTATACCTCACGATACATGTTCTTCGGGTATTCATCGCTGTCCTCATCATCTTCGTAGGCTCTAAGGATCGGAACGGATCGACGCAACCTCGACGGCCTCCTCGAGTCAAAGACGATCCACCCGAGTGTCTATAGTCCGAGCTCGTACCTCAAATCCGAGATAACTACGGCTTCTAGTTCACTAAACTAGAAGTCCTATGTTGTGTAGAGTGAGAAGATTGTGAGATTTGTCTCTTGAAAGCCTAGGTTTCTCAACTCATTAGAGGTCTAGGGTATGCGATGAAGAAGAAGAGCACTTGATGAAAATGAGAGTGGAGAACAGAGACTTGGATGAAACTTGAGTTTTCATTTGTGATGAATAGTTGAACTAAATGAATTATTGTTGAGATAAATATCTCACAACACTTAACCATGGTTAAAAAAATATCTATTTTGTCAAGTGATGACTCATAGCCATCCATAGAAAATATCTCCACCTTATTATTCTTTAATCCATAAAAGAAAAAAAAGAAACTTTAATGAGGTGTCCCTTCTAGATGCTTTCCCGCAAAATTATGAGAACACCCATCATCCGTATATACATACCCGCATCCGCATTTCGAAAAATACAGTTAGCGTCGAAAATTGCACCCCGGTTGACCAAGTCAAAGTCAAGATCAACCCCAAGCCAAGTGGGCCCATGCCCAAGTTGAGTCCGAACATGAAGCGGCCGACCCCCTCCATGCCGAAATAAAAAATCATGTAATAAATAATTTTGATGTAATTTTTATGCATGAATGTAAGCAATATGGGCATAGAGCCAAATTTTTGTAAAGCCCGTAACTTACGTGCAAAAGAAATGAGCACATAAGGCATGGGATGGGCAAAATGCCATTTTATAAAGCACAAGGGGCTATATATAAATGTGTAAGCCTATATAAGGCAACATGATGATGAATAACACTCTCCCTAAAAACTAGGTTCCTGTTCCTCCTTCTCCTTCCAAAAGTTTCTAAAACCTTCTTCTCTTCTTTTGAATTAAATCAAGAATTTTACTCTTCCTTTCCCAAAACTAAATAGTTTTTCACCAAAAAATCCATAAAGGGGAGCCTAGATATTCCATTAGATCTCAAAAAGAGAATATTTTTAAATCTCATACCTCTTGTTATTGAAGATCCGGCCAACAAAGGAGGAAGAAGGAGACCCATCTCCGAAAATCCCACTTTGGAGGAGATCCAGGGCTCAATAGAGAAACCCCCTTCATCAGCTTCAAAAATATTTTAGGAGTTTAACTCCTCAACACACACACACACACACACAATAATAAGTA
Source organism: Agapanthus africanus (assembly GCA_030015575.1). Taxonomy (NCBI): domain Eukaryota; kingdom Viridiplantae; phylum Streptophyta; class Magnoliopsida; order Asparagales; family Amaryllidaceae; genus Agapanthus; species Agapanthus africanus. The sequence continues at coordinate 290,321,647 of JASDDO010000029.1, forward strand.
TTTTTTTAGGTGTACAACTCTCAGTGTAGGGACCAAGTCCCCTTTTGACGCCCAACGCCCGAGCGCCCACTTGCTTGGCACGTGAGGTGATAGCGCCCAAATCGCTAGCACCCAAAGCGCTAGCACCCAAGAGCCTAAAGTGCTAGCACCCGAGCACCCACGTGCCAGGCATGTCGGGCGCTCGTGCCCAAAGCGCCACCGCCAGTACCCGAGCGCCCATGTGCCAAGCACGTGGGGCGCTAGCGCCAATGCCCGAGCGCCCACGTGCCGAGCACGTAAGGCGCGCCTAAAGAGCCACCGCTTCCGCCCAAGCGCCTCAGCGCTCACGTGCTGCTCACGTGAGGAACTTTCTCCCATGCATCCTATGGATGCCCTTTCCTTTATATATATATATATATATATATATATCTGTGTGTGTGTGTGTATGTATGTATCCTATGGATGCCCTTTCCTTTATACACACACACACACACACACACATATATATGCGCACACACACATACTCTACCACACTGTTCCCGTTAGAAAAAATTTCTAACGGGGCACTGCCCCGCACCCCGCAAGGGGCTGCTAGCCCTCTTAACCCCCAGACCGCTATTCGGGCAGCGGGAACCCCGTAAAAACTCTGCGGGGCCCCGATATATCCAAAACCCCTTCAAAACATTACACTGCACATTGAGTTCGCATGACCAGTTTAACCCGTTAATCGGATGTTCCCTCTCTCTAAAGGCGAGGTGTAATTAACGACAGCTTAGTCCGCGGCTGCTGGAGATTTGGATCCCCACGATCAATAAACCCCCACTTACCCTAGGCAGGGGGAATCTGTAGTATGCCTGATAAGCTCGCGCATATTCCCATCTCAATGGGATGATGAAAAACACCCTACAGATTCTGGCACGTCCGGTGGGACTAATCTCTCCTCCCATATTTTGGGTTAAACATTCATGCGAACTCAATCAATATACATATCGATATTTATACTAAAATAATGCTCTTTCATGTAGAACATCAAGCGATCAAGCCTCAACCATGTCTCCAAGGACCAGCTCAGCTCTCAACATGGCTACCATCTCATATACGATGAAGGTGGACTCAAGAACGGTCCTTCCGGCCAGTCTCGGGCGACAGTGGGATGAGCCACTGCTACCATTTGGCTCTATTCTATTCGTGCCTGCTAACGCCGTCCCTACTCTTCAAGCTTCGATAACCGACAAACCGGCTTCGAAAGGCAAAAGTCCAAATGCGGTTATCTCAAGGGCGCCCCAACCTAAACGCGTGTTTGTGTTCAAACGGCTCTCCATGGCCCCAGCTGGGGGCAAAGCCATCAGAACAAAAGAAGTTTCCAGACGTCATGGGGAAGCGCAGGCGATACCTTCGATGGACACGCGGGTGGATTTCTTCTCAAGCCTCCCCATCACTCAGCCTATGGTGGCTTCCCGAAGAGCCGAAGCCTGCCAAGCACTCAAGGCAGAGAAGCTGTGGTAGAAGCGACTCAGATACAGAGCCAACAAAAGGGCTAGGGCTCTGGCCATGTTAAAATTTATGAATTTCCAAAGCCCGGACCGCTCCGCGAAACCAGCTGACAGTGATGAAAGAATGGTTGAATGCGTTAACCACACCGTCTACATGGTGGGCATGCGTCCCAGGGAAAACCTTCGCAGCAAAAGCAAGGATAGGGCCACCACATCGAAAATTTAATCTGGTGTGAATATGGCTACAACATTCTAAGACTAGGCTCCTATGGAAGGTAATGAAGATCTTTCCAGTGAGGCTGATAAGCAGAGAGAGCCCTCAGTTCATGAGCATTCAAACTCGGAAAGCAAAGATGAGACAATCTTCCGTCCCAAGAAAACAGAGCAGCAACTTCTCCAAGAGCTCCGAAAATAGCTCAAAAGTAAAGACAAAGAGATGGCCAAGCTCTACTCAAAAATTGACGCTTGATAAACGTTGTCTTCCAGCTCACAACCCAACTTGCTTCTCAGCCGCCTAATCAGGCGCAGGGCTTTGCTCATGAACCGGGAAATGTTGTCCCGAGGCAGCCGGCGCCTATTCCCTCAAATCTAAAAGTGGGCGGACCGCATGAAAATCAGTCGCATCCTATCTTGGTAAATGTCTTGGCTGTCGATGACAGTAGCCTGCTAACTCAAGATCAAATTATGGAATTGGTTGCCAACATAGTCAAAACGATGGTAGCTGAAGCCGAAGCGTAAAAAGATGTTAGCATTAGCAGGAGACCATATCTTGTTCAGTATGATCTGGTAGAATTTCCCAGTGGCTATGTTATCCCTAAATTCGGAAGATTTGATCGGACGGGGAATGCGAATCAGCACATCGCCCACTTCAAAGCCTCATGCGGGAATACTATGGGCAATAATGCACTTATCCTCTGCCAGTTCATTAATAGCCTGACCGATGTCGCTTTCGACTGGTACGCGAGCAAACCGGATAGCTCCGTTACTACTTTCATCCAAATGAAATCTTTGTTTCGACAAAGATTCAAGAGTGTCAGCGATAAGATCACCATTGCCGACCTCGTAAGGTCCAAGCCAAAGAACAACGAAAGTGGCATGGATTTTATATCCCGATGGTGCAATCTCTCCGTCAAATATGAACCACCGATAGAGCAGGACCAATCTGTCAGTCTCCTTGTCGGAAATATCAACAATTGGATAGCTCCGTTTGTAGGCACCACGGTTCTCAAAACATTCCAAGAGCTGACAAGGAAAGTTCAGATGTTGGAACGCTCAAAGTAGGAGTCCTCCTCTAACTCCTAAAATAATAACAGTTCCTGGAGAAACCGAAAGGACAAAAATCACATAGGCGGAAATTCCGACGATTCTGAATCTTTTAACACTTTGGCTAACCGAAATAAGCAAGGGATGAGCGGGCCTAATGCCAAGCAGTCTCGAAAGCCATTGTTAGGAGAGGGGGGAGAATCTCCACTGTAAGAGAAGCTGAACAAGGTCTATTCCTTCAGAAGGGACAAAATCCGTAAAATATTAAAAGACGCCCTGAGGAATGGTCTACAATTGCCAGAATCAAAAAGACCACAAGAAGCGAATATGACTGACGACCCCAAATACTACCCCTATCACAGAGTGATAGGTCATGCCATTGAGGACAACTTCGTCTTCAAAGATTGGGTCGAAAAGCAATACAAGGCAGGAGAGATAGAACTGTCTAAAGGCGTGTTAACAAACAGTTCAGCTGCGACCGCCAATTTCATACAAACGTAGACCGAAGTCCTCCGGGAATCTGATTCTCTCAGACATCTGCTTTTCTCTAAGAAGAGCTGACCATCACTTCGTTAAACTGGGAACGATATACCTCTAAGTCTTTAAATTAGGAACCGCCGACCACCATGTCATTAAACTAGGAATAATCGACCTCTAAGTCGTTAAACTGGGGGTGTAAAAATGTGTAAATAAAACAAAAAATATATATAATAAAAACCTAAAATGATGGGGCAACTCGCAATAAAAATCAGCGAGTAAAAATAAAGATGAAAATAAAGCCGAAATGATTGGGCAACCGCGAATAAATAGCCGAAATGATAGAGCAATCGTGACCTTCGCGATAAGAAAAGTTTAAATGATAGAGCAATCACGGTAAAAAAATGGTGAATGATGAGTCGCTCCTAGTACCATATTCCAGTGCAGCGATACAGACGCCAACCAAAACTCAAATCTCAAACGGCGAATGATGAGTCGCTCCTGGTACCATATTCCAGTGCAGCGGTGCAGACGCCGTCTAATACTCAAATTCGCAATGGCGAATGGTGAGTCGCTCCTGGTACCATATTCCAGTGCAGCGATACAGATGCCAACCAAAACTCAAAATTCCAAACGGCGAATGATGATTCGCTCCTGGTACCATATTCTAGTGGAGCGATGCAGACGCCGTCCAAAACTCAAATCCCAAACAGCGAGTGATGAGTCGCTCCTAGTACCATATTCCAGCGTAGCGATGCAGACGCCGTCCAAAACTCAAATTCCTAATGGCGAATGATGAGTCGCTCCCGGTACCATATTCCAGTGTCGTTATGCAGACGCCAACCAAATCCCAAATCCCTAAATTCCCAACGGCGAATGATGAGTCACTTCCGGTACCATATTCCAGTGCAGCGGTGCAGATGCCAACCAAATTCCAAATCCCATACCCCAACGGCGGATGATGAGTCACTTCTGGTACTATGTTCCAGTACAGCGATGCAGACGCCGACAAAGTCCCGAAATTCTTCCGGCCTTATGGTCTGGATCATACATCTTGCTAAACTGTATACAATCCATAGGCGTAAAACGATCCCAATCTCTCTTAAGTCCTACCGGCGAGACCACATTCAAAGTCCCTCCAGCGATCGAAAAAAAGGGTATGTCCACACGCAAAATGGGCATGGTAGAAAACCCGAAAGGGCTCCGTGAGTAAAAACGGCAAGACTGCCGGCGAGTTTGTGAAAACACAAGAGGGCGCAAACTCGTGAAAAGAGATGAAATGCTGTAACACCTTAGGATATGTTTAGTGACTAATTATATTTAAATAATGGGTTTTTAATAAAAAGTTTACCAAATTGTGTTTCAAATATTTTTCCTAATTTAATAAATATTTTTCTAAAAATTTCCTAGGCTTGCACACACATGTGCATGTAAACTAGGGTTTTTAAATGAGTTTTTACCATGATGAGTGACCATGGTGGGTTAATCTTGAGGATTTAGTCTTATGGGTTTTTAAGTGAGTTTAATTAGTTAAGTAATAGTTACTTTAATTTGAAATTGTTTTGGGTGTTGACTTGTGAGAGAAAGGGAGTGTGCATCATGGCTTAGGCCATGCTTGCCATTAATGAAGAGAGAGAGAGAGGAGGGTTGACATTGGGTGACGATTTTTTTTCCTCTCATTTCTTTGTTTTTCTCTTCAATCTCACATACTCACTCACACACACACACTTACTTCTTCAGCTCCAGCTGAAGCAAGTATCCACAGCAGCAGCCCCTTGCATCCCCAGCAGCAGCAGCAGACTTCACAGCAGCAACAGCAAGCATTCCAGCAACAGCAACAGTACCAGTAGCAGCAGCTAGCAGCAGCAACAGCAACAGCACCAACTGCAGCTCCTCCCCTTCACTTCTTCTTCTTCCTCCAGCTCCCTAGGGTCAAGTGTGAGGTATATTTCCTAAACTTGCTCCCTAGTTTGCGTGGTTTGAGTAGTTTTGCTTCGGTTAGTGGTTTTTAATGCGTTTTAGTGCGATATGAGGTGTTTAGTGGGAACCTTGAGCTAATGTGGTGTGAATTGGTTTCAGTAGGTTGTTAGAGGGTTGTTGAGACCATATTAACCTAGCTTAACCCCCAATTGCACTAAAATACCACCAGATCCCTACTTGATGCAATTCATCGTTTATAAGCTAAAACTGAGTTTTCTGGAACTGCTAATGACCCGGTGGGTTCAGGATGAAATTGAGGATACTGCAGTATAGTAGTTAGGTGCTGATACCCTAGATAGAACCCGACCCCCTAACTCCTTCATGTGGCCGCCAATTAATTCATTCTGGCCGCAATTTGCGGCCAGATGGGTAGGGTTTGGGTTAGGGTTTGGTCCTATAAGTGTCTGCTAATATGTAGAGTGTTGTGGTATATATATTTTTGTAAGTTTAGTTCTGTATAAAAATCTGGGACTAATTACCCGTTTTTCCGTATTTCTTAACCTTCGCGACACGCGTGATACGTGAGTGGGTTTGGGGTTTTTACGTATCGCGACGCGTCGGGGTAGTTTCAGGTGCGTGATCACACGTTTTAGCGTATCGCGCACACGCGCGATTGGTTTACGACACGGGTTTCTTGTTGGACCGTAATATCGCGTTTCTGTGAAATTGAGCTTATGTGTGATATATGTTATGTGATTCTAGGTTCGCAGGCCAGTGAGACGGACGCTGCGAAGAAGGGCAAGCAAGTCGTCGGCTACACTTAGCGCGAGACTTCGGTGAGTAGATTTCACATCTACGGGGATATCGCCCGCATGGCGTTATGCGTCAGGGCTGATAGGACTTTATTATTATATGTTGCATTTACCCCATGGACGGTCATCGCATATTGCATTTCCTGCTACATATATATATATATGCTTAGAACTGATAGAACACCGCACTATTACTAACGGTTTATGTTGCACGGGCACTAATTTGCATGCTACACACACACCGTTAGTAATTGCCATGACACACTCACTGTAGAGCTGCCATGATTATATTGCTGTAGTTCATCTTACATATGATTGGTTATGATTTCCTAGAAATTGGGAGCCGCATGGCATCTTTAAGAACGGAAACTATTTTAAAAAGCGGTTTTCCCCTTATATCTATACCATGGATTGATTTACATTGCACCTCGCATTGGGTTTACTTCTTGGTGTTGGATTTTCATGTGATTTCTGGTTTTGAGGACCGTGGAAGTATTCGAGAAAAGATGCACTATTTTGAAAAACCCGGTACCTCGTGATATGATATTTTGGTGCGTCCACCACGCGTTTTCTCGGTGCTGAGACGTCTGCTTGAAACCCGATTCGAGGAGATGGATGATCCATTTGCGGGTTCGTGGTGGACCCGGTATGGTACCCCGGGGCGAGAACGGTTTCACTGTGCAGTAGACGGTGAGCCCGGCGGAGGGACCACTACCTACCGGTGATTGGTTGGACCTGGCAGTTGTCCGGAGGATACTGACCAGAGTCGAGAGATGGATGCGGGATGATCCGTACTGTCGGGGCCGAGGGCCGACACCGCAGACGGACCCCGTGGGCCGATCCGGACTGACGGAGCCCGATATACGAGGATTTGCATGTCGATGCTGGACACGAGTATTTTATGATATTTTGGGTACCGATGTTGGGCACTCGTGATTCTCAGAGATGTACAGGATTTAAGGGCCGATGGGAGTGCCGGCGCCTGAGTTTATTTGGAATTTGGGTGCAACCTGAGGCACCGATTATTGTTTTCCATGTTGACATATCCATGTAGATGTTATTTATCCTATGCTCAGTATTGATTACTATGTATCTCATCCTGTAGTACTTACCTGATAGAGCACTTGCATTGCTATTGCATCCACTGTTTGTCATGCATTGATATTATCTGCTGGCATTAGTAGAGCAGCGCCGAACGTGCATGCTCACGATTACCTTTATATGTTATCTCTATTCACGAGTTGGCAACTCACCCCCGTTGTGCCACAGTATTTGCAGGTTGCCCTTAGGAGTAGTCGCGGCTGGCTGTTTACCGGATCTTTAGGCACAGATACCATTTCTGAGGAGAGTTAGCCTTTTTGCTGTTAGGTGGGTTTTTTTGTACGGTATCTGTTATCTTTCAGTTGTATATTGATGTATCTAGTACTCTCCATCTACCTTTCTGTACTGACTTAGAGACAGTTGTGAGGACGATGTGTATGATTTTGTACTCTAGTGTCGAGCTCGCATGTGAGCCGACTTTATTTTATGCAGTTTTACCTTTTGTGATATTTGTCCTTGCTTTTCTGTGTATTCTTCGCTACGGTGTCGTATATCATATTGTGATGCTTTATTCATTTCACTTGTTATATCTGCTACACCTTCTTTTACCCGACTTGCGGAAAAAATGTTTAAAAATGGAAATGTTGCTAAAATTATCAAAGTTATAACTCCCGAACTTAAAAAGGATTTCTACTAAATAATTGGATGTTTTTCAGACATGGATGACTGTTTTTACAAAAATGTTTTAATCACTCTTTATTTTTTGGTTTTGATTTCTGGGTTCGGCTTACTTAGCCGCGTTACGCCTGTAGACGTGGCGTAGTTAAGTGCCGGTCACGAGTCGAAACTCTCGGGTCGTGACAAAGTTGGTATCAGAGCGTAGGTTTTACCTTCGGAGTGTAGGATGACCCTGGTATGATAGAGTAGATAGCTGCAGCAGGGTAGCGTAGCGTGTGTATGTTCCGCGGCATACTCACGACACGGTACTCTGCCTACGCGACCTTAGGACTTGTTGATTTAAATTCCTTCTTGAATACATAAATTTCTGCGATTCGATTTCCGTGTTCTTATCGAATCCTAATTTTCTTTCAGCCATTATGCCGCCAAGGACTACGAGGGCACAGAGAGCGGCCGCGAGGGCCGAGATTCGAGTTGACTCGTCCGAGGCGAGAACTTATCCGGGCAGTGCACCCGTTGTACCCGAGCAGACTGTTCCTCCCGTGACAGATCAGATCGCCATGCTAGGGGCTGGTATGCAGGAGATGCGCCAGACGGTGGGATCCAGCATGCAGAAGATGCGCCAGATGATAGGGTCGCTAGTAGAGACGCTTCGGGCACAGCGACCAGAGGTAGCTCCACCTGTTCCAGCGACCGCGATGGTACCTACCGCACAGCCAGATGCCCCTGCAGCCACGGAGGTGATTACAGTATCGCTATCAGAGTTCATGAGGCTGAAGCCTCCGGTCTTCACAGGCACTGATACAGCCGAGGACCCACAGTCCTTCATTGATAAGATGGCCCGTATATGCCGTTCCCTCAGATGCGCGGATACGAGATGGGTCGAGTTCGCGAGATTTCGCCTAGAAGGTCTTGCGCAGAAGTGGTGTGATTCAGTTGAGAAGGGCCGAGCAGCAGGTCTTCCTCCTATGACCTGGACGGAGTTCGTGACGGTATTTCTAGCCCGTTTCCTTCCCCAGAGTGTTAGGGATGCCCGAGCACGCAGATTTGAGGCCTTGTGCCAGACGCCAGGGATGACAGTGGCAGAGTATGACGTGCTGTTTACCGAGCTAGCAGTTTATGCCCCGTATTTAGTGGCTACCGAGGAGTTGCGAGTCAAGAGATTTATTCAAAGCCTGCTTACACCACTGTTCCTTGCGATCAGCGCATAGCATTACGAGACCTATGCAGCAGCTGTAGATGCAGCCTTATTGGTAGAGGAGCGCCTCGCTGAGACTTCGGCAGTCCTAGAGCCGAAGAGAGTTCGTGCAGGTACATCGGTGCAGAGATAGCCTTTTCGACGCCGTAACAAACACCTTGCAGGTGGTAGAGATTCGAGGCGAGCCCGATTGTTCAGCTCTTATCCCCAGGAGGGTCAGCGACCATTATCGGGATGTTTCCATTGTGGGATTTCTTATCATAGTGTGCGGGATTGTCCCGAGATACACCGTAGGGAGGTGGCAGGACCGCATGTTACTTTACCACCTTCACCACCCCAGAGGGCGTTACCTGTTGTACCTACCGTTGCTCCGCGCTAGACTCATACACAGAGAGGTCGTAGGCATGGAGGAGTTTCTCAGAGAGGACGAGATGACCGAGGCAGAGGGCAGTCAGTTACAGGTGGTGGACAGGCACGGGTCTTTGCTTTGACGCATCAGGACGCGCAGGCGTACAATGCGGTGGTTTCAGGTATCCTTTCTGTATGTTCAGTTGATGCACATGTATTGTTCGATCCCGGATCCACGCACTCGTACGTATCCACACGCTTTGTGCCGAGTTTGGGTAGAGAGTCTGAATTGCTTGATCAGCCGTTTGTGGTGACCACTCCTGTGGGAGAGTTTTTTGTTGCTAGGCACGTGTTCCGATCCTGTACCGTCTGTATTAGCGAGAGGGAGTTGCCTGTCGACTTGATCCTTCTTGAGATGTTGGACTTCGACTTCCTTTTGGGCATGGATTGGTTAGCTACGTGCTATGCTTCTGTGGACTGCCGTGAGAAGACAGTTAGATTCTGCTTTCCCGGCGAGTCAGTTTTTGTTGTGTTGGGGGACCGTGGTGCCGCCCCTCACAGTGTGATTTCTTCTTTTCGTGCTGAACAGCTTTTGAGGAAGGGATGTCAGGGATTTCTCGCCTATGTTTGCGATGCTCGCGCTACAGAGGTTCCATTGGATCAGGTTCCGGTCGTTAGCGAGTTTCCTGATGTGTTCCCTGACAAGCTTCCTGGGTTACCGCCGGAGCGCGACATTTCTTTCTGTATTGATTTGGTTCCTGGCTCGGGGCCTATTTCCATACCGCCTTATCGGATGGCCCCTGCGGAACTTAGAGAATTGAAGGGTCAGTTGCAAGATTTGTTGGATAAGGGACTGATTCAACCCAGTGTTTCTCCTTAGGGTACTCCAGTCCTGTTCGTCAAGAAGAAGGACGGCAGTTTGCGTCTGTGTATCGACTACCGCCAGCTGAACAAGGTGACAGTGCGGAACAAGTATCCTTTGCCGCGTATCGACGATTTGTTCGACCAGCTTCAGGGGGCAGGGTACTTTTCGAGGATCGATTTACGATCGGGCTATCATCAGCTGCGGGTTCGACAGGAGGACATTCCCAGGACAGCTTTCCGTACGCGCTCCGGCCATTACGAGTTTTTGGTGATGTCGTTCGGACTCACCAATGCGCCAGCAGCATTCATGGACTTGATGAACCGTATTTTTCGGCCATATTTGGATCTGTTCATCATAGTCTTCATTGACGATATCTTGTTGTATTCCCAGAGTAGTGAGGAGCACGACCAGCACCTGCGGATTACATTGCAGACCTTGAGGGAGCACCAGCTTTATGCGAAATTCTCCAAGTGTGCTTTTTGGCTGGACAGCGTGGACTTCTTGGGGCATGTGATTTCACGAGACGGTATATCTGTAGACCCGAGAAAGATCGAGGCCGTTCAGCGTTGGCCCAGACCCACATCGGTGACGGAGATTCGCAGCTTTTTGGGGTTGGCCGGTTACTACAGGCGCTTTGTGCAGGACTTCTCTCGTATTGCTACACCGTTGACCGGGTTGACCCGGAAGGGAGTTCCTTTCGATTGGACGGAGGAGTGCGAGCACAGTTTTCAGCAGCTACGGACTCGGCTGATAATGGCACCGGTGTTATCTTTACCTTCTGGATCGGGAGGATTTGTGGTCTTTTTTTATGCTTCTCAAGTGGGGGTGGGGTGCGTACTGATGCAGCATGACAGGGTGATCGCGTATGCCTCACGACAATTGAAGAAATATCAACAGAACTACCCCACTTACGATTTGGAGATGGCTGCGGTGGTCTTTGCACTTAAGATCTGGCGATATTACCTATACGGCGAGTCGTGCCAGATATTCACAGATCACAAGAGTCTAAAATACATATTCCAGCAGCGGGACCTCAACCTTCGACAACGCCGATGGATGGAGTTAGTGAAGGATTACGACTGCGAGATCATATATCACCCGGGCAAGGCAAATGTAGTGGCGGATGCTTTGAGCAGGAGGCCCGGGAGTAGTCTATCTTGTTTGAGCGCAGTACAGGGGCAGTCGTCAGCAGATTGGCAGATATTATGCGACAGCCGAGTACAGTTCGAGTTCACACCGATTGGATGACAGATAGCGCATGTCCGTGCATGCCCACAGTTGATCGATCGTATACGTGAGGCACAGCTCAGTGATGACCGATGTTCAGTGGCACAGATTGGACAGGGCAGATTTTCCGAGTTCGTGATCGTTGGTCAGGGGATACTACGATTTGGAGTTAGACTGTGCGTACCAGATGCTGAGGGGCTGAGGCGTGAGATTCTTGAGGAGGCACATCGGTCGGTATATAGCGTCCATCCCGGTTCCACCAAGATGTATCATGATATGAGAGGTGTTTACTGGTGGGACGGAATGAAGAGAGACATCGCAGATTTCGTGTCGAGATGCCTGACTTGTCAGCAAGTCAAGGCTGAGCACCAGAGGCCCGCGGGAGAGCTACAGCCGTTACCCATTCCGGAGTGGAAATGGGAACAGATTTCGATGGATTTCGTGGTGGGTCTACCCAGGACTAGTCGGGGGTATGACTCCATCTGGGTGATCGTGGATCGTTTGACGAAAGCGGCTCACTTCCTACCGGTAAAGACGACTTTCGGATTTACTCAGTATGCCCAGATCTACATTGACGAGATAGTACGACTGCACGGAGTCCCGACATGTATTGTGTCCGACAGAGGCACCCAGTTTACCAGTCGACTATGGCAGAGGCTTCAGGAGGCTTTGGGCACTCGCTTGAGTTTCAGCACAGCATTTCATCCGCAGACCGACGGACAGTCAGAGCGGACCATTCAGACTCTCGAGGACATGCTCAGAGCTTGTGTATTAGATTTCGGAGGTAGCTGGGATCATCATTTGCCCTTGGTAGAGTTCTCCTACAATAACAGCTACCAGGAGACTGTTCACATGATAATATTGCAATTTATACGCCCCACTTTTTGTGCAATTTATAAGTAAACAGGTGCTTTTGACGATCGTTTGTTACATGATACAGGATACAGACTTTTGAAGCAAATACAGTGAAAAAGACAAAGATGATACGGGAAATGGACTTTTGACCAACCAGCACACGGATCCTACTCAAGCCGAGACGAACGTCAAGAGAAACGGTCAAAAAGATCCTTACAAGGTTCACTGAGAATCTGGAGAATATTAGAAAGCCCAACAGAGAAAAGAACAGTAAAAAAAGAGAGCCCAAGAGAAGATCAACCAATCACAGAAAGATGGTGGGCCCAGCCTACCAAATGGCCGCGGATCCGCGGCCAAAGGCATGTCTTTGCCACGGAAACGCGGCCATATGGTGCCCGTGTCGGCACCGACTTCTTGTGTCGGTGTGTAGTTTCATGTGTTGGGATTTTTAGGGGGTAAATCAGTAAATTCATGTCTACGAGAGTCTGTAACCCTAGCTTCACTAGTTACTTATAAATTGTAATCTAGATCTAAAAAATTGTATGCCTCTTTTTATTCAATAAAAGTGAGATTTGTTGGAGGAATCAAGAGCATCATCTTCTTCTTGTAAGTCTTTAGTTTATTTAATTCCTGCCTTAGTATAATTGCTTTACTTGCCCTAGTAATCATTTAATTGCTAGTTAGCTAATTTTTAATCTGTCGTAAGATAACTTTTTAAAACATAAAACACAAAAAATGTTTCTTACTTATAATTCCCTAATGTGCGAGTAAAATTCTCGCTCGTTAGGGTTAGGAACAAGGGAGTAAGTGAGAGACGGATGTCTCTCACCTCCTTCAATGTCAACTTATTTTTAAAGAAACGAAACCTTCATGCACACATATACGATCCGCCCCCTACGGCACCCTGCCTACAAGGTAACGGTGTTTCGTAGTATAAAAGGCCGGACTTATATGATGTCCATGAAGATCACATCAATGAATAAGAAAAGACGGACAAGGATCTAGAGGAAGAAACTTTGTTTCTTCCCGATCATCCTAATCCCTTTTCCTATTGATTGTTGTGACTTTCCTAAAAGCTTAAATCACGACATTGAAAGAGGTGAACACATTGATCTCAACACACTTACCTTCGACCTAACCCTAATGAGTTCTTTCTCATCACATAAATTCGTCTTAAACTCAATCGATAAAAAACTAACAACGATTTGAATCAACTCGTTATAACACAAAATCAGAAATCAACACATCCCTGCGGATCGACCCGTATTCACCGGCTAGCTGCGAAGCGACGCCTTTTCTGATTACGGTAAACTACAAATTTTTGGATTAATCAAATGGCGCCGTTGCCGGGGATGGCATAATTTTCTCGTTTTTGTATGATTTCGGGTTGATATAAACTTTGAAAAATTATTAAAAAAAAATCAGAAAATACAAAATACAAAAATTAGCTTTTCATTATTTTTATCTGTTTGAAGGGTTTCTCGTTTGAATCTTGCAGGAACGACAAGAACTTTTGGATCTGGAATTTTTACAGAGGGTCAAAACAGAAAAGAGAACATAAGAACAGAGAGGAATTGCAAGTCCAGAGCAGTGAAAATTTTTCCAGAGGCTGAACCCCTTACTTTGCCGCGCTTCCGCCGCATAAGTGTACCCCAGGCCGCGGTTCCGCGCTTGTTCTGACACGTCAGCACCTGAAATTTTCTGGTTAGATCTCTTTCTCTCCCCTCTGCAATCTCCCATATATCTCTCTGTAAAAATCTTTCTGCAGGATTTCTTTGCGTAAAGAGTCTTTCTCCCCCTTCTAAATAACAGATTTCTGCAGGTTTCTTTGCGCCACGCTAAAAAAATTTTGATTGCAAGTGAATTGTTGTTTTGCATATTTTAATCGGACTTAAGGGGCTATTTGACCAAACTCAGATTGGGTGGGGATTTCATCACCCTTCCCAGGACCCCAGAAAACACCTAAAGCATTTTGCATCGACCACCTTTAATTAAAAAAGATTAGACTCAGACCTAAGGACAGCGAGCTCAATAGGAAAAGGACTAGGGTAGGCATCGGCCGTTTATCCTAACCGACATTGCGGTGTCTAGGCTAGTGGTTTTTAATTAGGCCCACTGTAGTGGTGGTTCCTTCCCACTTACCTGGCCGTATTTGTCCGTGAAGAGGCGGTTTGAGGTCTATTTCTAGCCCTAGTTAGGAGCTGTCTAGTAGACCTAGGCGACCCTAGATCTAGGCCTGATTGTGCATGTGTGGTTGATACTTTTTGTGTCACGAGTCCGTTTTCAAAAACCTCCTTGCAAAATTCACAAATAAAAAAAAAGAAATAATAAAATCTTTTAAAAACTTACAACTTGCCGCTAAAGAAACTTGAAACCTCACTTCCACCACTTCTTCTCACTGACGTTATCTTACCCCCACCTTCTGTTTTTTTTCTTTTTTTTTCTGACTGCACTACCCTTTAGTGTATGTCATTTTGGACTAGGGATACTAACGCCCGATTATTTCGCGTTTCGTTGATACCGACCAACGAACCCTTCGACGAACCCTTCGTCGATCTTTCGTCCACTTCCTTACCTCCTCATTCAAATTCTTCTTTCGAAGGTATGTCGGGATTCAACCCCAACGATACCTTACCGACGGGAATGATTCCACCTCCGCCAGGTGCGAATAACCCGAATCTACCGCCTGTTGTAGCGCCCGCACGAGTTGCGCTCCAGGATCTCTTCTATCCCGTTCGCACTTCTTTACCTACATGTCTTTCACCCCCACCGGCGAATGGGGATAATTTTGAAATAAAACCACACTTCATCAATATGCTGCCTAAGTTCCATGGTTTGGAATCCGAAGATGCATATATTTTCATTAATAAATTCCAAAACGTTTGCAGCATGATGAAGACAACCCAATTAAGTGATGACGCTATAAGGCTAAGGGTCATTCCTTTCACCTTATGTGACCTAGCCGAGAAGTGGCTATATAGCACCGCGTCACATTCCATAAGAAATTGGGACGAGTTTGTGAAGGCTTTTCTGAAAAAGTTCTATCCTCACCATAAAACTGCCAGAATTCGAAATGAAATAATTCAATTTTCACAACTTCCTTCCGAACCATTCTGGAAGTGCTTCGAGAGATTTAAGGACCTACTAGTTCAATGCCCTCACCATGGGATAGAAAGTTGGCAACTTTGCCAAACATTATATGAGGGATTGAACTCGGCAACGAAGCAGTTGCTAGAAACCATCTGTCAAGGTCATTTTCTCTCTAAGTCTAATGATGAGGCGTGGCAGTTTCTCGAGGATCTTAGTGAGCAGACAATACAGTGGGAGAGCACCAAGACCACATCAACTTCTAGTGGTCAATCTAGGGCGGGCATACATCAAATAGAGATGTCGATTGCTATGAAGGCCGAGATGGCCGCTCTTACGAAAAAGCTAGAAGCGATCGAGACCAAAATCTCGTCGTCTTCTCCGGCCCCTGCTATGCCCCCACGTACTGTCTGTGCTTGTTGTGCGGATCCATCGCACTTAACTGAGGAGTGTCCTTATAATGCATCCACTCAAGGACAGGATCAAGTCAATGCTGCATTTCAGCAACGACAAAGGAACGATCCGTATTCTTCGACGTATAATCCGGGGTGGAGGAGTCACCCAAACTTCGCTTGGAACCAAAATCAACAATTCCAAGGAAATAATAATAATTTTCAAAGACCTCCTCCTCCACAACAACAACAAGCATCCTCGCAAACTCAATATCAACCGCAACAATTTCAACAACAACCTTACCCTAATCAGGTGAACAATTTTGTGCCGAACAATGCTTACCAGCCAAACAATTATGTTCAACCTAATAATGATAAGGTTAGCTCGCTCGAGAGAAGTCTAGATGCATTCCTTAAGCAATCTACACAGTCTACAGCAAGACTTGAGACTTCTATTCAATCTCTAGTGCAAAATAGTGCCTCCCACGATCAGAGTATCAAATCTATTGAGGCACAAATTGCACAACTTAATGCAGCTTTGAGCGAGCGCGAAAAAGGAAAACTCCCGTCTCAACCGTTGCCCAACCCCGGTCACGCACATGCTGCCCACAATCAGCAAAATTATAACGTGAATGCTGTGACCACGTTGAGATCGGGAAAAGTATTGCGGAACAATGTGGGCATTAACAATGACACCCCTGCCGGTGGGTCTTCTTCTTCTTCTTCACCACCTTCTTCTTCTTTAGAGCCTATTCTCAACCCTTCACATGGCTCTACCTCTTCTAGCTTGAACGGACCTAATTCTCACGACACGAACACATCTACACGAGGTACCGTTCCAACTCGACAATCTGATCCACAAAAGTTGGACTCAACCACTTTTCAAAATGTTCCTTTTCCTAATAGGTTGAGATCCAATAAACCAACTCCTCAAATGGAGAAGATTGTCGAGCTGTTTAAACAGGTTAGCATAAACATCCCTCTTTTGGATGCAATTCAGCAAGTTCCTTCATATGCCAAAATTTTAAAGGACTTGTGCACCAAAAAGAGGAAGTCGCAAGTGCCAAAGAAAGTTTTTGTGTCTAGTGCTATTAGCGATGCTCTTGTAAATTCCTTACCCCCAAAACAAAAGGACCCCGGGTGTCCTACCATTTCGATAACAATTGGGGACAAGAACATCAATAGAGCACTATTAGATCTTGGTGCGAGCGTCAATTTGCTACCCTATTCTGTGTACGAGCAATTGGGCGTTGGAGAGCTTAAGCCCACTCACTGTACTCTCCAAATGGCTGACCGGTCGATCACCCATCCTAGGGGAGAGCTGGAGGATGTGTTAATAAGAGTAGGGGATTTCATTTTCCCCGTAGACTTTATAGTGATGGATACACAACCTGTTGCGAACCCCCGGAACCAAATTCCGGTTATATTAGGTCGACCATTTTTGGCTACTTCCAACGCAGTGATCAATTGTCGTAACGGTTCAATGAACTTATCTTTTGGCAATATGACAATTGAGCTCAATATTTTCAAGTTAGGAAGTCAGCCTGCTGAGCCCAATGCTAGCGTACTTGATGTTTGCTCGATCAATGAGATCGCGGAGGAGGACTGTGAGTTCGAGAATTTTTTATTCGACCACAGCAATGTTAACGCCACTAGTGCGTTCCTCTTAGAATCCGACTCAGCTTTCGCGGCGGATAACGATTTTGAATGTTTTACATTCGTCGACGACTTCGAAGACTCATCACCTGATTTGGAGTCTTTTGCTTTTGCGGATGAGTTAGTAGAACCATCCGACACTGTTGCGTACACTAGGTACGAACCTTTGATGGAATCATTCGAGTTTGAAACAACTACCCCTTTGTTACCATCTATTGTTTCACCCCCTAAACTCGAATTATAGCTTTTGCCGACACACCTAAAATATGCATATCTAGGTGATAATGAGACCTTACCTGTCATTATATCAGCCTCTCTAGCTCTTGAGCAAGAGAAGGCTCTCTTGATGGTCTTACTTAATAATCGGCAAGCTTTCGGCTGGTCTATGGCGGACATTAAGGGGATTAGTCCCCTCATAGTCGAGCATCATATACACTTAATGGATGATGCCAAGCCAGCACGAGATCCACAAAGGCGCCTCAACCCCATCATGAAAGAGGCGGTTAAGAAGGAAATTGTCAAATGTCTGGATAGCGGTATCATTTACCCTATCTCGGATAGCCAATGGGTTAGCCCAATCCACGTCGTGCCCAAGAAATCGGGCATTACAGTCATTGCAAACGAGGCAAATGAGTTGATTCCCACTCGCACCCAAACTGGGTGGCGAGTCTGCATAGACTATAGGAAACTCAATGCCGCTACAAGGAAAGACCACTTTCCTTTACCTTTCATTGACCAAATGCTCGAGCGATTGGCAGGGCACGAATTCTATTGCTTTCTCGATGGCTATTCCGGTTACAATCAGGTCCCCATCGCCAAAGAGGACCAAGACAAGACAACCTTTACTTGTCCCTTTGGCACATTTGCTTATCGTCGCATGCCCTTCGGGTTATGCAACGCGCCCGCTACATTTCAGCGGTGTATGATGGGGATCTTTTCAGACATGGTCGAAAAGTTCTTGGAGATTTTTATGGACGATTTCTCCATCTTTGGCGACTCCTTCGACGAGTGTTTACGCCATCTTGACGCTGTTCTTACCCGCTGCAGGGATAAGAACCTAACATTAAATTAGGAGAAGTGCCATTTCATGGTACGAGAGGGCATTGTCTTAGGACATGTTATCTCGCAAAACGGCATCGAGGTAGACAGGGCTAAAATCGAAGTGATTTCTAACCTACCTTCCCCAAAATGCGTCAAAGATATTAGAGCCTTCCTTGGCCACGCCGGTTTTTACAGACGGTTTATCAAGGACTTTAGCAAGATTGCTAGACCCTTGACCCTCTTACTGGCCAAGGACACGACCTTCGCTTTTGACTCAACATGCACTGAAGCATTTGAGTCTTTAAAACATTCACTCATCATTGCACCCATCCTCTCATCTCCCGACTGGACGCACCCTTTTGAAATCATGTGCGACGCATCAGACTTTGCAATTGGAGCTGTTCTTGGACAGCACATTAATAAGATGCCGCACGTGATTTATTATGCCAGCCGAACACTAAATGAGGCCCAACTTAATTACACAACAACAGAGAAAGAATTTTTAGCTGTTGTGTTCGCACTCGAAAAATTTCGGCCTTATTTAATCGGCTCTCCAGTCGTTGTTTATACTGATCATTCGGCTCTTCGCCACCTCTTTGCGAAGAAGGATGCTAAGTCTAGGTTAATACGTTGGATCCTTTTATTGCAAGAATTTGACCTTGTCATTAAGGACAAAAAGGGATGTGAAAACGTAGTAGCTGATCACCTATCACGACTTCCTTCTTCGCCCACGCTCGATCTTCCAATCTCTGACGTTTTTCCCGACGAGCAGCTCTTGACCGTTTCTTGCGAACCATGGTTCGTCGATATTGTAAATTATTTAGCCACCGGCCTGATTCCTAATGATTGGTCGAAACAAGATAAGCTTCGATTTTTGTCCCAAGTAAAGCATTTTTACTGGGATGAACCCTATCTTTTCAAATACTGTTCCGACCAAATCATTCGTCGGTGTGTGCCCGAGAGTGAGGTCAAGAGCGTGCTGTCTTTCTGCCACGATCAAGCATGTGGCGGGCACTTTGGCCCAAAGAAGACAGCCGAAAAAGTTTTGCAGTGTGGTTTCTATTGGCCACGACTCTTTAAGGATGCATTTGAATACTGCAAAACTTGCTCCCGGTGCCAACATTTGGGCCGGATTTCGCGGAGAAACGAAATGCCACTCCAACCCATTTTGGTAGTGGACATTTTTGATGTTTGGGGTATAGATTTTATGGGACCATTTCCTAACTCTTTTGGAAATGTGTATATTCTGTTGGCGGTTGACTACGTTTCTAAGTGGGTCGAGGCTGTGTCCAGTCGAACGAACGATAATAAAGTTGTCGTTCGATTCCTTAAAGAACACATATTTTCTCGATTCGGGCACCCTCGAGCGATAATAAGTGATAATGGTTCTCACTTCTGCAATAGGACTTTCGAGTCCTTAATGCGTAAATACTCTATCACCCATAAATTGTCAACGCCATATCACCCCCAAACATGTGGGCAAGCCGAGGTTTCAAATCGGCAGATAAAGCAAATTTTGGAGAAAACGGTTTCCAAAAACTGTAAGGATTGGTCGCTTAAATTGATAGATGCACTATGGGCTTTCCGTACTGCATATAAAACCGATCTGGGTATGTCTCCATACCGGCTTGTGTACGGGAAGGCTTGCCACCTCCCAGTGGAGATCGAGCACAAAGCTTTCTGGGCTATAAAAGAGCTAAATTTGTCTTTAGGAGATGCTGGCAGCAACAGAAAGCTGCAACTGAATGAGTTGGAGGAGCTAAGGGATGAGGCATATGACAATGCCATAACTGCTAAAAACCGAGCCAAGGTGTTCCACGATAAACACCTTTTACGAAAAACTTTTGAACCTGGTCAACAGGTTCTACTTTATGACACTCGGTTACACTTGCATCCTGGTAAGCTCAGGTCCAGATGGAGAGGACCTTTTGTAGTCCGCACCGTTTATCCGCACGGTGCGGTTGATCTTGAGAACCCTGAAGACGGTACCTTATTTAAGGTAAATGGGCATCGACTAAAACCGTTCTTCACTGCGGATCCTTCGGAGGAGCTCCTGTTTTTGCAGGAGCCGCTTTACACTGATTGATCTTCCTCCGCTTTCACCCCCAAACTTTGTTTCCCAATGACACTATTTCAAACAAGTTTGGGGGTGTGTATATCATTTGTATGTACATTTCCAAAATACCATAAAAATAAGATAATATAAATAAATAAAAAAATAATAATAATAATTTTTTGGACCAAATTGCAAATTTGCAGATTACAAGCTGTTTTTACAAATAAAACCCTCATCTTATAGGGTGTTTTGTGTAAATAACCCTTTCTTTCCCCCTATATAATGGAACCCGAGCCCTCCTGCCCTCATACCCTAAACATTTTCTCCTCATAAAAACCCTAGGCGCCGCCCCTGCCCTCTGCAGAACTCTCGAGACGCGCCGCCACCAGAAGACCGCGGATCCGCCGCGATTGACGTCTCCGGCCGCTCTTCCGCCGCCGATCTGCCTCGTCACCCCCTGAAATTTTCAGGGGAGGTAAACCTGAACCCTTACTCTCTGTTTCTTCATAGACCTTTCTCTGTAAACTTGTGATGGCCCATAAAATGCAGTACGAGAGAGATTTCTCACCGGTGTTCGCACACGAGATCTATGGATCATACTTCCCACACGAAATTGCACAGAGGGGATGGAATTACCTCCTCTATAACCATGGATCTGCATTTGCTGTCCCTAGCTTAGTTACCCAATTTTATGAATCAATGGAAGAAAATAGCCTAGACAACTTAGGTTATATTAAACTGATTTGGGGAAATAATGAAATTCGCATTGATAGGGATATGATACACGAGGTTACTCTAATACCACGTGTACCGGCACACGAACAACCCCTTCGCTTTGAAGACTATATTCCTTTAATGGGTAATGACTGTGCGCGAGAACCGCGCAAGGGGATCCAAGCACGGACCCTCTTCGCAAATGTTTTAACTGTGTACCGGTGGGCACAAAACAATATTTTTGGAAGTTCTCACAACACAACCTTTTTCACCCCTTCCTTACATGTCGTTCATACTTTAATGACGAAAAACCCTAGATTCGACATGTGCACAGTTTTGCTATACTCCATAGGTTCGGGTAAAAGAGGTAGTGTATATCCATGTCCCATACTCGTGACCCAACTCTGCCGTTATTTCCTCCCGGCCGAAGAATTTGACTCTTATTTGACAGACGGTACCATAGTTCGACCACTTTTAGAGGGTGTCTCGTCGTCTTACTCTAGACTGACGGATATTTGGACACGGACAGAGCCGGGAGAAAACATACCTGCACACACCCCTAGCTCGAGCTCGACTTCGAGCGGGGAAGAGTTAACTCCCCAAGAACATGCGCGATTAATGAGAAGAACAGTGAGGAGATTAGACTCTTTGAGGGATGAGTTTCGGGCAACGGCACGAGAACACGACCGTCGGTTGACGGAGATTGAGAGAGGGATACAAACACTTCTGGCTAGGGGGGAGAGATCACGTTCACGCTCACGAGCGCGACGTGGGGCCGGGCAGTGAGGGCACTGCTTTGCTCAAGTTTGGGGGTGTTAGAGGGTGATGTACAGAGTTATCCTTGCATTGCATATTGTATATATTTTGTTTTCCTATTTGCATATTTAATTTCTGCATTGCATCTTTATACAAAAATCATAAAAATTTGAAAATTTTGAAAACATAAAAAATTTAGAAAACAGAAAAACCCATAAAAAATTGAAAAAAAAATTCAAAAATTATAAAAATTAATGTATTCAATTCTGGTTAATTGACTTGAGTTTGATAAATAGGTTAACTGGCTAGGAAAAACTAAATCTTAGACTTAGCAAATTAAAAACCCTAAAAATAACCTTCCTTAAAGTTTAACTGTGGAAAGCATATGTCTTTGTAGGTTATTTAGAAATAGGCAAATTTTGGGTTCAGTTCTTGGGCTAAGTCGAAACGAAGGAAAAGTATTAAAACTCTTATTAGAGTATAAGTTTGAAAAATAGTTCCTAACTTAAGTCTAGATTCTGAAAATGTATACCCTACAAATTGCACAAACACGCACCTTGAAACTTGGATTAGTAGAAGAGACCATGAAATACTCTTGTCTAACGTCCTTAGCACAATGAAAAAGAAAAAAAAAGTGGATAAAGAAAAAAAAATGGACACTGGTTTTTGTGATTACTTAAGGCTAAAAAAAAAAAAAATAGAAAAATATTTAGCGAAGATGCTACTGCTAAAAGCCTTGGGTGTTGCAAAACTAGGAAGTACGCCTTAAAGTGCTAACGCATCTGGTAATCGGTTGTTGGTACCTCAAGAAGTATTAACAGTCGCATGAAGGATGTGAAAGCGAAGTCTCACAAGTGCTTTGGACAATGGGCTAGAGTACGATTGCTTGATTTGAATTTCCAAGTGTAGGGGTGATATTTACACACACGTGGGGATATGTGATTAAAGTTTAGATAAGAGAAAGGAATGAAGAATAGAACTTGTGTCTTTAATAGAGTTGATAGAAATTCCTAAGTGGAGATGGAACTCTAGAAGGAAAACTTAAGAAATCCCGAAAGCTAGGTAATTCTACAGGATATGTGTAATCTTAAGTTAAATAATGAGCAAGCGTGAAGAATATGGGTGGATAATTTGCGGGTCAACGATAATAGATTTCCTTGTTAGAAAACCTAAATGGAGAACAAAAGTCGAGAAACCAAGTTGATAGGATTTTGTGGGTAGTATCCGCTGAAAACCCTCAGGAGACAACACTCCTCCTACTAGGGACACCTAGAGGTTTAACGGCTTGTTGCACGTGCTCAGTGCAATCGCGTTTCCCTGCGAAAATGTGGCTAGGTTAGAATAAACTAATAAGTTTGCTCGAGGACGAGCAAAAGGTAAGTTTGGGGGTATTTGTTCACATCATAATATTGCAATTTATACGCCCCACTTTTTGTGCAATTTATAAGTAAACAGGTGCTTTTGACGATCGTTTGTTACATGATACAGGATACAGACTTTTGAAGCAAATACAGTGAAAAAGACAAAGATGATACGGGAAATGGACTTTTGACCAACCAGCACACGGATCCTACTCAAGCCGAGACGAACGTCAAGAGAAACGGTCAAAAAGATCCTTACAAGGTTCACTGAGAATCTGGAGAATATTAGAAAGCCCAACAGAGAAAAGAACAGTAAAAAAAGAGAGCCCAAGAGAAGATCAACCAATCACAGAAAGATGGTGGGCCCAGCCTACCAAATGGCCGCGGATCCGCGGCCAAAGGCATGTCTTTGCCGCGGAAACGCGGCCATATGGTTCCCGTGTCGGCACCGACTTCTTGTGTCGGTGTGTAGTTTCATGTGTTGGGATTTTTAGGGGGTAAATCAGTAAATTCATGTCTACGAGAGTCTGTAACCCTAGCTTCACTAGTTACTTATAAATTGTAATCTAGATCTAAAAAATTGTATGCCTCTTTATATTCAATAAAAGTGAGATTTGTTGGAGGAATCAAGAGCATCATCTTCTTCTTGTAAGTCTTTAGTTTATTTAATTCCTGCCTTAGTATAATTGCTTTACTTGCCCTAGTAATCATTTAATTGCTAGTTAGCTAATTTTTAATCTGTCGTAAGATAACTTTTTAAAACATAAAACACAAAAAATGTTTCTTACTTATAATTCCCTAATGTGCGAGTAAAATTCTCGCTCGTTAGGGTTAGGAACAAGGGAGTAAGTGAGAGACGGATGTCTCTCACCTCCTTCAATGTCAACTTATTTTTAAAGAAACGAAACCTTCATGCACACATATACGATCCGCCCCCTACGGCACCCTGCCTACAAGGTAACGGTGTTTCGTAGTATAAAAGGCCGGACTTATATGATGTCCATGAAGATCACATCAATGAATAAGAAAAGACGGACAAGGATCTAGAGGAAGAAACTTTGTTTCTTCCCGATCATCCTAATCCCTTTTCCTATTGATTGTTGTGACTTTCCTAAAAGCTTAAATCACGACATTGAAAGAGGTGAACACATTGATCTCAACACACTTACCTTCGACCTAACCCTAATGAGTTCTTTCTCATCACATAAATTCGTCTTAAACTCAATCGATAAAAAACCAACAACGATTTGAATCAACTCGTTATAACACAAAATCAGAAATCAACACATCCCTGCGGATCGACCCGTATTCACCGGCTAGCTGCGAAGCGACGCCGTTTCTGATTACGGTAAACTACAAATTTTTGGATTAATCAGAGACCATTCAGATGGCACCACTTGAGGCTCTTTATGGGAGGAGATGCAGGTCGTCCGCCTGTTGGACAGAGCTCAGTGAGAGCAGTATCTTAGGGCCACAGATTGTTGAGGAGACGATAGCGAAGATCCAGTTGATTCGCGATAGGATGAGAGTAGCCCAGAGTAGGCAGAGATCTTATGCAGACCGCCGGCGACGCAGACTTGAGTTTTCTGTTGGTGAACATGTTTTCTTGAGGGTCTCCCCGATGAAAGGTGTGATGAGGTTTGGGAAGAAGGGGAAGCTCAGTCCCAGGTATGTGGGCCCCTTCGAGATCCTCGAGCGTGTTGGTGCAGTAGCCTACCGTTTAGCCCTTCCGCCCAGCTTTCCAGACGTGCACCCCGTATTTCATGTCTCGATGCTCCGCAGATATCTTCATGATCCTTCGCATGCGATTCAGCATCCGACGATCCAGCTTGAGCGCGACCTTTCCTATGCAGAGCAGCCGGTGATGATCTTGGATCGACAAGTGAAGAAGTTGAGATCGAAGGACATTCCATCTGTTAAGGTACTTTGGCGTGGCCAGAGCTATGAGGAGGTCACTTGGGAGACCGAAAACGAGATGATGAAGACGTATCCCCATCTTTTTAAAGGTACGTGTAGTTAGATTTTTGAAATTCGGGGACGAATTTCTTTAAGGGGGAGAGATTGTAACACCTTAGGATATGTTTAGTGACTAATTATATTTAAATAATGGGTTTTTAATAAAAAGTTTACCAAATTGTGTTTCAAATATTTTTCCTAATTTAATAAATATTTTTCTAAAATTTTCCTAGGCTTGCACACACATGTGCATGTAAACTAGGGTTTTTAAATGAGTTTTTACCATGATGAGTGACCATGGTAGGTTAATCTTGAGGATTTAGTCTTATGGGGTTTTAAGTGAGTTTAATTAGTTAAGTAATAGTTACTTTAATTTGAAATTGTTTTGGGTGTTGACTTGTGAGAGAAAGGGAGTGTGCATCATGGCTTAGGCCATGCTTGCCATTAATGAAGAGAGAGAGAGAGAGGAGGGTTGACATTGGGTGATGATTTTTTTTCCTCTCATTTCTTTTTTTTTCTCTCCAATCTCACATACTCACTCACACACACACACACTTACCTCTTCACCTCCAGCTGAAGCAAGTATCCACAGCAGCAGCCCCTTGCATCCCCAGCAGCAGCAGCAGACTTCACAGCGACAGCAGCAAGCATTCCAGCAACAGCAACAGCACCAGTAGCAGCAGCTAGCAGCAGCAACAGCAACAGCACCAACTGCAGCTCCTCCCCTTCACTTCTTCTTCTTCCTCCAGCTCCCTAGGGTCAAGTGTGAGGTATATTTCCTAAACTTGCTGCCTAGTTTGCGTAGTTTGAGTAGTTTTGCTTCGGTTAGTGGTTTTTAATGCGTTTTAGTGCGATATGAGGTGTTTAGTGGGAACCTTGAGCTAATGTGGTGTGAATTGGTTTCAGTAGGTTGTTAGAGGGTTGTTGAGACCATATTAACCTAGCTTAACCCCCAATTGCACTAAAATACCACCAGATCCCTACTTGATGCAATTCATCGTTTATAAGCTAAAACTGAGTTCTCTGGAACTGCTAATGACCCGGTGGGTTCAGGATGAAATTGAGGATACTGCAGTATAGTAGTTAGGTGCTGATACCCTAGATAGAATCCTACCCCCTAACTCCTTCATGTGGCCGCCAATTAATTCATTCTGGCCGCAATTTGTGGCCAGATGGGTAGGGTTTGGGTTAGGGTTTGGTCCTATAGGTGTCCCCTAATATGTAGAGTGTTGTGGTATATATATTTTTGTAAGTTTAGTTCTGTATAAAAATCTGGGACTAATTACCCGTTTTTCCGTATTTCTTAACCTTCGCGACACGCGTGATACGTGAGTGGGTTTGGGGTTTTTGCGTATCGCGACGCTGTAGCGTCTTGAAAAGTCGTTTTGGTGTTTTCCTGAAATTCGGTGAAAATTCGGTATTTTTCCGAAAACCGTCTTTCTTGTTATTTTGCAGTTTAGGGCTAATTATACCTTAAATGGATAGGTAATTACTTGTTTTTAGTAACTAATGAGTTAATTATGAAATTTTGGTCATTTAAAATTTTTTCCCTATTTTTCAATTTTTTAATATTATTTTAAGCCGGTAAGAAAATACATTAAATAAGCGATAAATACAAATTTTTCCGGGCTAATTTTAATCTCTAAAATTATGATAATTATATTCTAGTGATAACATGAATTTTTATTAATTTATTTTGATTTTTAACAAATTTTTGTGATTTGAAACGAATTTATTGAATTTTGGGCTAAAACTTGCAATTTTTGAGTTGTAGGGGGCCTTTTTGCATAAAATTTCTTTTGTAAAACCCCTCTATCTTTTTCCTCAGCCCTAGGACAGCCCCACCTTGTGTGAGACCAGAAATTTCTGGCCTCTCTCTTCTTGGTTTCTTTCTTGAGTTAAATTGTTGGTTTTTGGATTTATTTTAATTTATAATGGATAAAGTATGATACATTGACTTTGGAACTTGACCCTTGACCTTCCCACTCACCCCACACCCTCCCCCATACCTCATTCTGGCCGAAATTCCTGCACACCCTCTTCTTCCTCTCTTTTCTTTTCATTTTTCTTCAATTTCTTCAAGAAATACATCAAAATCCATGATTTAATTCAAAAATCCAAACAAAAATCCTTATGCTATCATTATCCTTAGCCATTCTTGCTTGGACCTTGGTGTTGAGGCCATCAATTGGAGCAAATTTTCTTGCTTGATCCATAGATCAAGAGGTATAATTCTCATCAAGTTGCTTTCTTTTGCTAAAAATTCCTTTAATTGTATGGTTAGTGTTAAAAGTTAGCTAATTTCTAATCTAGTTTAAAAAGAGTAGTTTGTTTAAATTAGGGTTTTGAAGCCATGATAATTAATTAAGTTGTTTTGTAGTTAATCTAGTTGTTAATTAACTAATTTATATGGTTAACTTGTTTATGTAGTCTTCAATTTTGCTAATTTGGTTAAATTTAGAAGTGTGAAATTGCTTTTTTAGGATTTTCAAGAAAAGGTTTTTGTATGGAAATGGTATTTGAAACATGATTAGTGAGTTGATTAAGTTTTAGAAACCATTATTTAGTTGATTAAACCTAATTTGTTATCTAGTATTTTGCTAACCTAAATCTAAGAGGTGAACTTGCTAATTGGGGTTGAAATTAGTGTTAATTAAGTTTTTCAAGTATGGTTTTTGATTTGCAATTGCTATTTATAAAAATCAAGAAAGGGTTTGGTTGTGGAATATAGGTTTTGGAGCATGGTTAATGTGTTGTAATTAGTGTGTGTGGATTGCTTATAGTGTGCTTGGGTGAGTATGCTAGATTGTAGTCGTTTTGTCGCAAATCGGCGATTTTTGCACCGATTTTTGGAATGTATATGCTTACTAGATTTTTATATAAATTATGTGATGGACTATTTTTGATATCTTGATGATTGTAATGGCTTGTCCTACGACTTTTAGGATGCGTGAGTGCGGTTTTTGGGTAGTCGGGTTTTAGTTTTGCCGGGTGACCCAAATCGGCGTTTTTGGCAGTTTTTGCGATTTTCGCGTGTGGTCCGCGCACTTTGTGCACGTTGTACCTAGCTAGCGAACCTTAGTAGTTTCGTTGGGGTTTTGCGTCGTTCTTGATATGTAACCTTATATTTGGTATTGATGTAAATTCCAGGTTCGGTCGCGGAAACGTCAGACGCGGCGCGAAAGGGAAAGGCGGTGATTGGACACAGCTAGCCAGGGATCCCGGTGAGTAGATTTAACATCTACGGGGGACGATCGTTTGGATGGCGCAAGTCGCCCGATAGATTTAGTAAACTGAAAATAAAATAGTAAACTGGATAACCACTTGTGACATTAGAATAATAATACTGGCATGATAATTGCTGCAATTAGATCAATATGTTATACCCATATACGCAAACTCAATTGTAGGACACATGCACCATTACCAGGTCTTTATATGCAGCACGAGCACTATTCATGTTTACACACACACCCTGGTAATTGCCATGCCACCACACTAGATAACTTTTAAATTGAAACCTTTTACTAATTGATACTTAAACCGGTGCTATTGCCTTTAATTCCTTAAAATGAAACCGTAGAATTGCTATTCATGTGCATGTACTTCATCATATTAATTGTTCATGCTTAATCCATTAATCACACATCGCAACTTGATTATTGATATCATATGCATTCATTATCACTGATATATGCACTTATGAGGATTTCTTGAGATTTTATGATATTGCTGGATTTCGGGGGAAAGCCGCAAAATTTCCAAACTTATGATATTTTTAAAACATGTAAATTGCGGTTTTCTAGTGATGTAAGTGTCGTCCACCATGAGTTTGCTGTGGCTTTGGAAATCCGTGTCGAGGAGTGGAGGAACCGGCACGGGTACATGGTGGGCCCGGTACGGTACCCCGGGGCAAGAGGAATGTGGTGATGACGTTGAGCCTGGCAGGGGACGGATTACCTACCGGTGACTGTTTGGGACGGCGGATATCCAGAGGATACCGACCGTGGCCGCTAGATGATGAGATATTGATATTTGAGATGGGTCAGCCGGACGGCTGAGGCCAGCGATACATTTATAAGATTTGAGACAGCTTTTGGGGTGTCGTTGCTGGACACCGGTTTTCGTCGATTCATTGACATTTGCTGGCATTCTAAAAGAGTTTCAAAAACAACATCTGATAAAATATTTTTATATATAAACCTATTGAGACCTCAGATATTCATGTTGCATACATATTCGTACACTGATGTTGTATACGCACCTGCTAGTATATCCATATTGCATACATACTCGCCATTATGTCCTGCCTTACCTGTATATAGATGCTAGGATGCTTGTGTGCATGCATTCGATAGCCTGTGTAAATGTTATTTATTACTCACGAGTTGGCAACTCACCCCCGTTGTGCCATAGCCTGTTGCAGGTCCGCTCCGTCAGTTCAGTAGCGGCGGGTGCGCTTGCTTCTTTTGCCTCTTTTGCCTGGACTCGAGATTTGCTCATAGGTGGGTTATGTTAATATTTTTGTACCACCTTGTATATTCTTTGCATCTAGTGTACTCCATCTACTGTTTCTACCAGATTATTGTATATTGACCTAGAGATGAGACTGTGAGGTTTGTGGATTTTATGCTGTATTTTGGGGGTCGAGCTCACTTGAGCCGACATGCTACTTTTTCATGCTTCCTTATGCTTTATTATGATTATTATGCTTGCTGTCATTTACATTGCGTGGGATTTGTGACCGCCTTATGGCGAAGAGCTAGCTCCCGCTTGGGGATGCCCTATTTTGTTGGATTCATGTATATATTTTGTTGTACCCATTTTGGGGGCCAGTATTTACAAAGGAGACTCTGCCGAAATTTTCGGAAAAATTAGTATTGTTTTTAAAAAGGGTTTTACATGACTTATTTGATAAACTTGCTTTCAAATGTTTGGGTTTTCTTCACTCTTTTGCTTAATTGGTTTTGTTTTCTGGGCTTTGGCTTACTTATTTTACGGACGCCTTTAGACGTTTCGTAAACTTAAGTGCCAGTCACGTTCCGTACCCTGCGGGTCGTGACAAAGTTGGTATCAGAGCGATAGGTTTTACCTTTGTGAGTGTAGGATGACCCTTGGTAGATGGAGTAAGTGACTTAAGCAGCGTAACGTAGCGTGCGTATGTCCGCGGCATACTTACGATACGGTACTCCACCTAAGTGACTTTAGGATATACTTGCTTGAAAATTTCTTCTTCAACTCCGTGTATCCTATGATCCTATTGCACTGTCCTTATTATCCTTTTCCTGTACCAGCCACTATGCCGCCGAAGGCTACGAGGGCACAGACGGCTGCCGTCAGAGACGAGATTCGAGCTGGCTCGTCCGAGACTAGGACTGAGCAGGGTGGTATGCCTACGCCGCAGAGACAGACTGATCCGCATTCCCCAGGTCGCATGGATAGGCTTGAGTCCGGTATGGAGGAGCTGCGACAGATGATGGGAGGCATGCAGGAGTTACGACAGATGGTGGAATCGTTAGTAGAGGTCAATCGAGCACAGAGATCGGATATTACTCCCCCTGCAGTCGTTTCTAGACCGAGTCGGATTCGCACTGATATGTTAGCACCTAGGAGGGTTCGCAGAGGCTGTGGTGGATTCTTTAGGGGCCAGTTATATCGCCTTCACCCATATGGTCAGCAGCCATGGTTAGGATGTTTTTGGTGTGGTAGCCTGCATCATCGTATCAGAGACTGTCCGGTGAGACGACAGGGAGCAGCGACAGTTCCGCATGTGACCCTACCACCATCACCACCCCCTCCTCAGAGAGCCCTACTTTCTACCCCAGGCGATGCTCCACGCCAGTTAGGTGCACCGAGAGGCCGAGGACGTGGCGGTCCTGTTCAGAGAGGACGAGGAGGCAGAGGCCGAGGTCGAGGTCCGCCCGCTATCGGTGGAGGACAGGCCCGAGTATTTGCTTTGACACCGCAGGATGCGCAGGCATCCAATGCCGTTGTGACAGGTACTTTGCCAGTTTGTTCTTTCGACGCGCGGGTATTATTCGACCCAGGTTCCACACATTCGTATGTCTCTACACACTTTGCACCGATGTTGGGCCGTGAGTCGTCGTCGTTGGATCAGCCGCTTGTTGTTGTTACTCCGGTAGGCGAGTCGTTTGTCGCTCGGTTTGTATTTCGTTTGTGTTCCGTTCGTATCGGGGAGAGGGATTCATCAGTTGATTTGATACTCCTCGATATGTTGGACTTTGATGTGCTTCTGGGTATGGATTGGCTAGCCACTTGTTATGCTTTGGTGGACTGCCGTGAGAAGGCAGTCAGATTTAGCTTTCCGGGAGAGCCAGTCCTTGTTTTTCAGGGAGACCGCAGTGTCACCCTTCCCAGCTTAATTTCGTCTCTTCGCGCTGGTCAGCTCTTGCGGAAGGGATGTCAGGGATTCTTAGCGTTTGTTTGTGATACTCGAGCTTCAGAGATTCCGTTGGACCGGGTCCTGGTAGTTTGTGAGTTCCCTGATGTTTTCCCTGATGAGCTACCTGGGCTACCGCCTGAGCGCAATGTTGAGTTCGGCATTGATTTGATTCCCGGTTCGGGGCCTATTTCTATACCGCCTTCTCGGATGGCCCCGGCAGAGCTTCGAGAGCTGAAGGATCAGTTGCAGGATTTGTTGGATAAGGGGCTTATTCGACCGAGTGTTTCTCCGTGGGGTGCTCCGGTCCTGTTTGTCAAGAAGAAGGATGGAAGTTTGCGCTTATGTATCGACTACCGCCAGCTGAACAAAGTTACCGTTCGGAACAGATATCCGTTGCCGCACATTGATGATTTGTTCGACCAGCTTCAGGGTGCGGGGTATTTTTCGAGGATCGACTTGCGATCAGGATACCATCAGCTGCGAGTTCGACAGGAGGATATACCGAGGACAGCTTTCCGTACACGCTATGGCCACTACGAGTTTTTGGTGATGTCGTTCGGACTCACCAACGCCCCAGCAGCATTCATGGATTTGATGAACCGTACATTCAGGCCGTATCTTGACTTGTTCATCATCGTGTTTATTGACGATATCTTGGTGTACTCCCGGAGCAGAGAGGAGCACGAGCAGCACTTGCGGATTACGTTACAGACTCTGAGGGAGCACCAGCTGTTCGCGAAGTTCTCCAAGTGTGCATTCTGGCTGGACAGCGTCGGATTCTTGGGTCACGTGGTTACGAGAGACGGCATTTGTGTGGACCCGAAGAAGATTGAGGCTGTTCAGCAGTGGCCCCGACCTACATCGGTTACTGAGATCCGTAGTTTTCTAGGCCTGGCGGGCTACTACAGGCGTTTTGTTCAGGACTTCTCCCGTATAGCTGCACCGTTGACCAGTTTGACCCGGAAGGGAGTTCCTTTCGTTTGGACAGAGGAGTGCGAGCGCAGTTTTCAGCAGCTACGGACTTGTTTGACTACGGCGCCGGTATTATCTTTACCTTCAGGATCAGGCGGATTTGTTGTCTACTGTGATGCTTCGCGAGTGGGATTAGGATGCGTTTTGATGCAGCATGGCCGGGTGATCGCTTATGCTTCTCGGCAGTTGAAGAAGCATGAACAGAACTACCCCACTCATGATTTGGAGATGGCTGCAGTGGTCTTTGCACTGAAGATTTGGCGACATTACCTATACGGCGAGTCGTGTCAGATATTCACCGATCACAAGAGCTTAAAGTACATATTTCAGCAGCGAGACCTGAACCTCAGACAGCGTCGTTGGATGGAGTTGGTGAAAGACTACGACTGCGAGATCTTATATCACCCCGGCAAGGCAAATGTGGTGGCAGATGCGTTGAGTAGGAGGCCCGGGGGTAGTCTATCCTTTTTGCGCGCAGTTCAGAGGCAGTCGTCAGCAGATTGGCAGATGTTATGCGACAGCCGAGTTGAGTTCGAGTTCACTCAGACAGGGGGACAGCTCGCGCATGTTCGTGCACGCCCACAGTTGCTTGACCGTATATATGAGGCACAGCGCAGTGACGACCGTGGCTCAGAGATCATGGCACAGATGGGACATGGCAGATTTTCCGAGTTCATGGTTGACGATCAGGGGATTTTATGATATGGATCTAGACTGTACGTACCAGATACTGATGGATTACGGCGCGACATTCTCGAGGAGGCACACCGATCAGTGTATAGTGTCCACCCCGGTTCCACCAATATGTACCATGATATGAGAGAGACCTACTGGTGGGACGGGATGAAGAGGGACATTGCGGAGTTCGTTTCGAGATGCCTGACTTGTCAGCAAGTCAAGGCCGAGCACCAGAGGCCCGCAGGAGAGCTACAGCCGTTACCCATTCCAGAGTGGAAATGGGAGCAGATTTCGATGGATTTCGTTGTGGGTCTACCCAGGACCAGTCGAGGGTACGACTCCATCTGGGTGATCGTGGATAGATTGACGAAAGCGGCTCACTTCCTTGCAGTGAAGACGACTTTCAGCTTCGCTCAGTATGCTCAGCTCTATATTGACGAGATCGTGCGACTACACGGCGTACCGACTTGTATCGTGTCAGATCGAGGCACTCAGTTCACCAGCCGACTTTGGCAGAGACTCCAGGAGGCTTTGGGCACTCGTTTGAGCTTCAGCACAGCGTTTCATCCGCAGACCGACGGACAGTCAGAGCGGACCATTCAGACTCTCGAGGACATGCTCAGAGCGTGCGTTTTAGACTTTGGTGGTAGCTGGGATCGTCATTTACCTCTAGTGGAGTTCTCCTATAACAACAGCTTCCAGGATACTATTCAGATGGCACCTTTCGAGGCATTGTATGGGAGGAGATACAGATCGCCCGTTAGTTGGACAGAGCTCAGCGAGAGCAGCATTTTGGGGCCGCAGCTTGTTGAGGAGACGACATCGAAGATCCAGTTGATCCAAGACCGGATGAGAGCGGCTCAGAGCAGGCAGAAATCGTATGCTGACAGGCGCCGTCGCAGATTAGAGTTCGCAGTTGGCGACCATGTTTTTCTGAAAGTCTCCCCGATGAAGGGCGTGATGCGTTTTGGGCGAAAGGGGAAGCTTAGCCCTAGATTCGTAGGTCCCTTCGAGATCCTCGAGCGTGTTGGCGCTGTTGCATATCGTTTGGCTCTTCCTCCCAGCTTTCCCGATGTTCACCCCGTCTTCCATGTTTCGATGCTCCGCAAGTACCTTCACGACCCTTCGCATGCGATTCAGCACCCGACAGTCCAGCTAGAGCGCGACCTTTCTTTTGTAGAGCAGCCGGTGGCCATCCTGGATCGGCAGGTGAAGAAGTTGAGGTCGAAGATTATACCAACCGTCAAGGTCCTTTGGCGTAGCCCGAGCAGCGAGGAGGTTACCTGGGAGACCGAGGGCGAGATGAGGAAGAAATATCCCCATCTCTTTGAAGGTACGCGTAGCTATATTTTTAAATTCGGGGACCGAATTTCTTTAAGGGGGGAAGATTGTAGCGTCTTGAAAAGTCGTTTTGGTGTTTTCCTGAAATTCGGTGAAAATTCGGTATTTTTCCGAAAACCGTCTTTCTTGTTATTTTGCAGTTTAGGGCTAATTATACCTTAAATGGATAGGTAATTACTTGTTTTTAGTAACTAATGAGTTAATTATGAAATTTTGGTCATTTAAAAATTTTTCCCTATTTTTCAATTTTTTAATATTATTTTAAGCCGGTAAGAAAATACATTAAATAAGCGATAAATACAAATTTTTCCGGGCTAATTTTAATCTCTAAAATTATGATAATTATATTCTAGTGATAACATGAATTTTTAGTAATTTATTTTGATTTTTAACAAATTTTTGTGATTTGAAACGAATTTATTGAATTTTGGGCTAAAACTTGCAATTTTTGAGTTGTAGGGGGCCTTTTTGCATAAAATTTCTTTTGTAAAACCCCTCTATCTTTTTCCTCAGCCCTAGGACAGCCCCACCTTGTGTGAGACCAGAAATTTCTGGCCTCTCTCTTCTTGGTTTCTTTCTTGAGTTAAATTGTTGGTTTTTGGATTTATTTTAATTTATAATGGATAAAGTATGATACATTGACTTTGGAACTTGACCCTTGACCTTCCCACTCACCCCACACCCTCCCCCATACCTCATTCTGGCCGAAATTCCTGCACACCCTCTTCTTCCTCTCTTTTCTTTTCATTTTTCTTCAATTTCTTCAAGAAATACATCAAAATCCATGATTTAATTCAAAAATCCAAACAAAAATCCTTATGCTATCATTATCCTTAGCCATTCTTGCTTGGACCTTGGTGTTGAGGCCATCAATTGGAGCAAATTTTCTTGCTTGATCCATAGATCAAGAGGTATAATTCTCATCAAGTTGCTTTCTTTTGCTAAAAATTCCTTTAATTGTATGGTTAGTGTTAAAAGTTAGCTAATTTCTAATCTAGTTTAAAAAGAGTAGTTTGTTTAAATTAGGGTTTTGAAGCCATGATAATTAATTAAGTTGTTTTGTAGTTAATCTAGTTGTTAATTAACTAATTTATATGGTTAACTTGTTTATGTAGTCTTCAATTTTGCTAATTTGGTTAAATTTAGAAGTGTGAAATTGCTTTTTTAGGATTTTCAAGAAAAGGTTTTTGTATGGAAATGGTATTTGAAACATGATTAGTGAGTTGATTAAGTTTTAGAAACCATTATTTAGTTGATTAAACCTAATTTGTTATCTAGTATTTTGCTAACCTAAATCTAAGAGGTGAACTTGCTAATTGGGGTTGAAATTAGTGTTAATTAAGTTTTTCAAGTATGGTTTTTGATTTGCAATTGCTATTTATAAAAATCAAGAAAGGGTTTGGTTGTGGAATATAGGTTTTGGAGCATGGTTAATGTGTTGTAATTAGTGTGTGTGGATTGCTTGTAGTGTGCTTGGGTGAGTATGCTAGATTGTAGTCGTTTTGTCGCAAATCGGCGATTTTTGCACCGATTTTTGGAATGT
Source organism: Agapanthus africanus (assembly GCA_030015575.1). Lineage (NCBI taxonomy): Eukaryota > Viridiplantae > Streptophyta > Magnoliopsida > Asparagales > Amaryllidaceae > Agapanthus > Agapanthus africanus. Next base: position 290,357,759 of record JASDDO010000029.1, read on the forward strand.
ATATGCTTACTAGATTTTTATATAAATTATGTGATGGACTATTTTTGATATCTTGATGATTGTAATGGCTTGTCCTACGACTTTTAGGATGCGTGAGTGCGGTTTTTGGGTAGTCGGGTTTTAGTTTTGCCGGGTGACCCAAATCGGCGTTTTTGGCAGTTTTTGCGATTTTCGCGTGTGGTCCGCGCACTTTGTGCACGTTGTACCTAGCTAGCGAACCTTAGTAGTTTCGTTGGGGTTTTGCGTCGTTCTTGATATGTAACCTTATATTTGGTATTGATGTAAATTCCAGGTTCGGTCGCGGAAACGTCAGACGCGGCGCGAAAGGGAAAGGCGGTGATTGGACACAGCTAGCCAGGGATCCCGGTGAGTAGATTTAACATCTACGGGGGACGATCGTTTGGATGGCGCAAGTCGCCCGATAGATTTAGTAAACTGAAAATAAAATAGTAAACTGGATAACCACTTGTGACATTAGAATAATAATACTGGCATGATAATTGCTGCAATTAGATCAATATGTTATACCCATATACGCAAACTCAATTGTAGGACACATGCACCATTACCAGGTCTTTATATGCAGCACGAGCACTATTCATGTTTACACACACACCCTGGTAATTGCCATGCCACCACACTAGATAACTTTTAAATTGAAACCTTTTACTAATTGATACTTAAACCGGTGCTATTGCCTTTAATTCCTTAAAATGAAACCGTAGAATTGCTATTCATGTGCATGTACTTCATCATATTAATTGTTCATGCTTAATCCATTAATCACACATCGCAACTTGATTATTGATATCATATGCATTCATTATCACTGATATATGCACTTATGAGGATTTCTTGAGATTTTATGATATTGCTGGATTTCGGGGGAAAGCCGCAAAATTTCCAAACTTATGATATTTTTAAAACATGTAAATTGCGGTTTTCTAGTGATGTAAGTGTCGTCCACCATGAGTTTGCTGTGGCTTTGGAAATCCGTGTCGAGGAGTGGAGGAACCGGCACGGGTACATGGTGGGCCCGGTACGGTACCCCGGGGCAAGAGGAATGTGGTGATGACGTTGAGCCTGGCAGGGGACGGATTACCTACCGGTGACTGTTTGGGACGGCGGATATCCAGAGGATACCGACCGTGGCCGCTAGATGATGAGATATTGATATTTGAGATGGGTCAGCCGGACGGCTGAGGCCAGCGATACATTTATAAGATTTGAGACAGCTTTTGGGGTGTCGTTGCTGGACACCGGTTTTCGTCGATTCATTGACATTTGCTGGCATTCTAAAAGAGTTTCAAAAACAACATCTGATAAAATATTTTTATATATAAACCTATTGAGACCTCAGATATTCATGTTGCATACATATTCGTACACTGATGTTGTATACGCACCTGCTAGTATATCCATATTGCATACATACTCGCCATTATGTCCTGCCTTACCTGTATATAGATGCTAGGATGCTTGTGTGCATGCATTCGATAGCCTGTGTAAATGTTATTTATTACTCACGAGTTGGCAACTCACCCCCGTTGTGCCATAGCCTGTTGCAGGTCCGCTCCGTCAGTTCAGTAGCGGCGGGTGCGCTTGCTTCTTTTGCCTCTTTTGCCTGGACTCGAGATTTGCTCATAGGTGGGTTATGTTAATATTTTTGTACCACCTTGTATATTCTTTGCATCTAGTGTACTCCATCTACTGTTTCTACCAGATTATTGTATATTGACCTAGAGATGAGACTGTGAGGTTTGTGGATTTTATGCTGTATTTTGGGGGTCGAGCTCACTTGAGCCGACATGCTACTTTTTCATGCTTCCTTATGCTTTATTATGATTATTATGCTTGCTGTCATTTACATTGCGTGGGATTTGTGACCGCCTTATGGCGAAGAGCTAGCTCCCGCTTGGGGATGCCCTATTTTGTTGGATTCATGTATATATTTTGTTGTACCCATTTTGGGGGCCAGTATTTACAAAGGAGACTCTGCCGAAATTTTCGGAAAAATTAGTATTGTTTTTAAAAAGGGTTTTACATGACTTATTTGATAAACTTGCTTTCAAATGTTTGGGTTTTCTTCACTCTTTTGCTTAATTGGTTTTGTTTTCTGGGCTTTGGCTTACTTATTTTACGGACGCCTTTAGACGTTTCGTAAACTTAAGTGCCAGTCACGTTCCGTACCCTGCGGGTCGTGACAGACGCGTCGGGGTAGTTCCAGGCGCGTGATCACACGTTTTAGCGTATCGCGCACATGCGCGATTGGTTTACGACAAGGGTTTCTTATTGGACCGTAATATCGCGTTTCTGTGAAATTGAGCTTATGTGTGATATATGTTATGTGATTCTAGGTTCGCAGGCCAGTGAGACGGACGCTACGAAGAAGGGCAAGCAAGTCGTCGGCTACACTTAGCGCGAGACTTCGGTGAGTAGATTTCACATCTACGGGGATATCGCCCGCATGGCATTATGCGTCAGGGCTGATAGGACCTTATTATTATATGTTGCATTTACCCCATGGACGGTCATCGCATATTGCATTTCCTGCTACATATATATATATATATGCTTAGAACTGATAGAACACCGCACTATTACTAACGGTTTATGTTGCACGGGCACTAATTTGCATGCTACACACACACCGTTAGTAATTGCCATGACACACTCACTGTAGAGCTGCCATGATTATATTGCTGTAGTTAATCTTACATATGATTGGTTATGATTTCCTAGAAATTGGGAGCCGCATGGCATCTTTAAGAACGGAAACTATTTTTAAAAGCGGTTTTCCCCTTATACCTATACCGTGGATTGATTTACATTGCACCTCGCATTGGGTTTACTTTTTGGTGTTGGATTTTCATGTGATTTCTGGTTTTGAGGACCGTGGAAGTATATGAGAAAAGATGCACTATTTTGAAAATCCCGGTACCTCGTGATATGATATTTTGGTGCGTCCACCACGCGTTTTCTCGGTGCTGAGACGTGTGCTTGAAACCCGATTCGAGGAGATGGATGATCCGTTTGCGGGTTCGTGGTGGACCCGGTATGGTACCCCGGGGCGAGAACGGTTTCGCTGTGCAGTAGACGGTGAGCCCGAAAGATGTACCACTACCTACCGGTGATTGGTTGGACCTGGCAGTTGTCCGGAGGATACTGACCAGAGTCGAGAGATGGATGCGGGATGATTCGTACTATCGGGGCCGAGGGCCGACACCGCAGACGGACCCCATGGGCCGATCCGGACTGACGGAGCCCGATATACGAGGATTTGCGTATCGATGCTGGACACGAGTATTTTATGATATTTTGGGTGCCGATGTTGGGCACTCGTGATTCTCAGAGATGTACAGGATTTGAGGGCCGATGGGAGTGCCGGCGCCTGAGTTTATTTGGGATTTGGGTGCAGCCTGAGGCACCGATTATTGTTTTCCATGTTGACATATCCATGTAGATGTTATTTATCCCATGCTAAGTATTGATTACTATGCATCTCATCCTGTAGTACTTACGTGATAGAGCACTTGCATTACTATTGCGTCCACTGTTTGTCATGCATTGATATTATCTGCTGGCATTAGTAGAGCAGCGCCGTACGTGCATGCTCGCGATTACCTTTATATGTTATCTCTATTCACGAGTTGGCAACTCACCCCCGTTGTGCCACAGTATTTGCAGGTTTCCCTTGCGAGTAGTCACGGCTGGATGTTTACCGCATCTTTTGGCACAGATACCATTTCTGAGGCGGGTTAGCCTTTTTGCTGTTAGGTGGGTTTTTTTGTACGGTATCTGTTATCTTTCAGTTGTATATTGATGTATCTAGTACTCTCCATCTACCTTTCTGTATTGACTTAGAGACAGTTGTGAGGACGATGTGTATGATTTTGTACTCTGGTGTCGAGCTCGCATGTGAGCCGACTTTATTTTATACAGTTTTACCTTTTGTGATATTTGTCCTTGCTTTACTGTGTATTCTTCGCTACGGCGTCGTATATCATATTTTGATGCTTTATTCATTTCACTTGTTATATCTGCTACACCTTGCTTTTACCCGACTTGCGGAACAAATGTTTAAAAAGGGAAATGTTGCCAAAATTATAAAAGTTATAACTCCCGAACTTAAAAAGGATTTCTACTAAATAAATGGAAGTTTTTCAAACATGGATGACTGTTTTTACAAAAATATTTTAATCACTCTTTATTTATTGGTTTTGATTTCTGGGTTCGGCTTACTTAGCCGCGTTACGCCTGTAGACGTGGCGTGGTTAAGTGCCGGTCATGAGTCGAAACTCTCGAGTCGTGACAAATGCACTCGCAAAGTCCTCTCGACTTTATAAGGAGAAAATTCCCGTGTGAGATCCTTAGGACTCATAAAGGAGAAACACACTTGGGGGTCCGCACGACTCCTAAGTAAAAAATACACCTACAAGATCCTTACGACTCGTAGGGAGAAAATGCTTTGTGAGACCCTTACAACTTACAAAATTGAAAAGTATTAGGTGATAAGGACTTAAAACCTGTCTCCTAAGCCATCGCTTCCTAATAAGCAAACGCAAATGATGATTCACTCCTGGTACCATATTCTAGTGTAGCGATGCTGATGCCAAACAAAAACCAAAATCCCTATATCCACTCATGGTAAATGATGATTCACTCCGGGTACCATATTCCTGCGTAGCGATTCTGATGTCAACCCAAATAAAATCAAACCAACAACCTCTGCGGCGGAATCATGCTTCGTCTCAGAGTGTACCCCGTGTCGAAATCAAGCTTCACCTCGGAGTATCCAGCTTACCTTTCGGAATTATGCTTCGCCTGGGAATCGGCCTCTACATCAAAACCAGTGACACTCCGTGCCGAGAAAACGTCGACCACAGACACTCTGTACCGGGGAAAAGTCAACCAACGACCTCCTCGTCGGAAATATGCTCCGTCCTGAAAATAAGTCAACCAGCGACCTCGTCATCGGAATTATGCTCCGTCCTGAAAATAAGTCAACCAGCGACCACCTCGTCGGAATTATGCTCCGCCTCGGAATCAAGTCAACCAACAAGCTCTGCATCGGAATCATGCTCCATCTCAGAATGTGCACCCCGTATCGAAATCATGCTTTGCCTCGGAGTATCTGCCTTCCCTGTCAGAATTATGTTTCTCTTGGGAATCAACCTCTGCATCGAAATTATACTTCGGTCAGAATGTCTGCCGTTAGTCGAAATTATGCTTCGACCCCTTGGAATCATGCTCCGCTCTTCGGAATTATGCTACGATCCTTGGAATCATGCTCCGCTCTTCGGAATCTTGCTCCGATCCCTGGAATCATGCTCCGCTCTTCGGAATTATGCCCCGATCCCCGGAATTATGCTCCGACTCTTCGGAATCATACTCCGACCCTGGAATTATGCTCCGCAAATCGGAATGATGCTCCGATTCCCGGGAATCATGCTCCCCGAGGGATGCTCCGCCCCGGGAATGATGTTCCACCTCGTAGTCCGGCTTCAAGATCCATCAATTCCATGCACACGACCCACATATGTGATGTGCACTTATTGATGGGAGCACTTTGTTGTGGTCGAAAATTACACCCCGGTTGACCAAGTTAAAGTCAAGATCAACCCCAAGCCAAGTGGGCCTAAGCCCAAATCTAGTGGGTCCATGCCCAAGTCGCGTCCGAACATGAAGCGGCCGACCCTCCTCCAATGCCGAAATAAAAAATCATGTAATAAATAATTTTAATGTAATTTTTATGCATGAATGTAAACAAAATGGGCATAAAGCCAAATTTTTGAAAAGCCCAAGTCATATGTGCAAAAGAAATGAGCACATGAGGCATGAGATGGGCAAAATGCCATTTTGTAAAGCCCAAGGGGCTATATGTAAATGTGTAAGCCTATATAAGGCAACATGATGATGAATATAGTATACACTTTTCATTCTCCCCAAAAACTAGGGTTGCTTTGCCTCATTCTCCTTCAAAAAGGTTCTAAAACCTTCTTCCATTCTTTTGAATTAAATCAAGAGTTTTACTCTTCCTTTCCCAAAACTAAATGGTTTTTCACCACAAAATCCACAAAGGGAAGCCAGATCTTCCATTAGATCTCAAAAATGGGAGATTTTTAAATCTCATACCTCTTATTCTTCAAGATCTGGCCAATAGAGGAAGAAGAAGGAGACCCATCTCCGAAAATCCCACTTTGGAGGAGATCCAGGGCTTAAGGGGGGAACCCCCTAGATCAACTCTTAAAATATCTTAGGAGTTTAACTCCTCAGAAAAAATATGCATATATATATATATATATATATATATATATATATATATAGAGAGAGAGAGAGAGAGAGAGAGAGACACACACACACACACACAAACAAAATAATAAGTATTTTTTTGGGGAGTACAACTCTCAGTCCAGGGACCAAGTCCTTTTTTACCGCACAGCGCCCGAGCACCCACATGCTTGGCACGTGAAGTGCTAGCACCCAAAGCGCTAGCACCCAAGTGCCCAAAGCGCCAGCGCCAGCGCCCGAGCGCCCATGTGCTGGGCACGTGGGGATGCTAGCGCCCAAAGCACCTGTGCCATCGCCCAAGCGCCTAACCGCTCGCGTGCCACTCACGTGAGGCGCTTTCTCCCACGCATCAAATGGATGCCCTTTCCTTTATACACACACACACACACACATACATATGTGTGTGTGTGTGTGTGTATACATATATGCACACACAAACACATACTCCACCACACTATTCCCGTTAGAAAAAATTTCTAACGTGGCGTTGTCCCGCATCCCGCAAGGGGGCTACTAGCCCCCTTGACCCCCAACCCCTATCTGGGTAGCGGGGCCCCCGTAAAAACTCTGCGGGGATCCCGGTATATCCAAAACCCCTTCAAAACACAACACTGAACATTGAGTTCGCATGACCAGTTTAACCCGTTAATCGGAGGTTCCCGCGCTCCAAAGGCGAGAGGTAATTAACGGCTGCTTAGTCCGGGGCTGCCGGAGATTCAGATCCCCACGATCAATAAAACCCCCGCCTACCCTAGGCAGGGGGAATTTATAGTACGCCTGACAAGCGCGCACATATTCCTATCTCAATGGGGTGATGAAAAACACCCTACAAATACGAACCCAAAGAGACGATAATAATCCATCAATATATTACTAGGATCTGGCTTAAACCAAACCCCACTAGTATTATCCGCCCAATTATCATACGTGCACAAGTACATGTAAGTGATCGAAGCCCTGGCGTAAAACCATACGGCCCCTACACTTTTTGTCCGGTGCAGGGAAACTCTCTATGCAGGAATCTAAAGACTCGACACTACGCTAGCAGTGGGTTTAACCACAAACCGCAAGTGGTACTAGCTGCACGTAACGGCTACCCAGGTATGTGTCGATAAGAAGGCCAATGAGCTAACTCATCCGAACTCCTACTGAGCCTGAATGTGACAATCTTTGTACTGTCCGGTCTGTTCGTTAAGAGTACCGCATATCGAGCTCAGGGGTCAGACCCCTAATACGCAATAAGTCGTGTCAGAGTATAACCCAAAACACCCTGACAAACTACTGGAGTACCTACCAGTAAATCTCGCCTACCTTGGCCAAGGACTTTGTGTAATAGCTTTCCGAATACAGCGCAATATCAACCCCCAATACCGGAGAGATGAATCCTATCTAACCGCCACTGTTTCCAAGTGCTTCGAGACTGCACCGAACTACTACCTGTTTGCACGACTCCTTTGAGCCGTGGTAGGGTAGTAATCAAAGTACAGTGGGAACACACTCGAGACGAAGTAGTAGTGTCAAGTCGACGGACTAAACTGTACTCATGTCATCTGGGAACTGCTACCCGACGATAGGTATAATACCCACCAACAATTCTCGACGAGTCCTGTCTAGTGTACTCATAACCTAATGACCACCAGCATACTATCTCCAGTACGACGTAGCGATGACTGTGGGACGGACCATCTCCCTTGCTGGGATGATAAGCATATACACTAGTCTACTGTTGAGTATCGTTGTGCTTATGTGCTTATAGACTACCCAGCCCCCACTAGTGTGACTGCCATCACAACGCTGGTAATCAAGTAAAGATCCCAGGGCTCTACCAATATGTATAAGCAATATGCTAAGAAAACACATGCACATATTGAGGTAGAAACAAACCAGGTAGCATACTACCATTTTGAGCAAGACTGTTATTATATCCGTGTATATCCCAGGCTCCCATTATGTAATATACAATCTAGTTATACAATAATGGCCTCTAGGGCATATATCACTAACAACACTTTCATGGTATTAGAGCCAAGCTAGAGTATTAGGTTTGGTCTAAACGACGTTAAAGTGTTCGATCAGTATTTTTGAAACCCTAAAAACATAGTTTCTGTCTAAATTTTCAAAAGTTGAATTTTTCCAGATTAAAAATATTCAGAAAATCATGCAGGGTTTTTTATGGAGCCCTAAGAAAAACGAGAGCCTAACTCGACTAATTGGTTGAGCAACTGCGGCAGAACCATGGGTTTAGCTACAGTTCTGCGGCATTATTGGTGAGTTAGGGACACCATTTTCTTGTGCTGCTCCATAGTGATATTTGGCACTTTCTGGGTATTTTTAATGGGACTCAAGTGTTGAGGTCTCTGTGATTTGTGGGTGTTTGAGATATCGATTAAAATTTTTAACATCGTCTCGATATAAATGATATGTGATAAAATATTTGGAATCCACATTAATTAGTTTTGTGAAAACTAGTTTGTGTTTAGAAATCTCGCGTTTTAATCTTTTTTGATCGATTGCCACGGAGTTTCGATTCGAATCAAAACCCCGTCACAATCTCGTATTGTACGCGGATAGTCGCCGAAAAACACTACTAGATAGCTACGCCCCATTGCGTCGACCATGTGACTATAGGAGAAAACTGTAGCCAAAACATCCACTCGGGTGCTCGTGGCCGCAGTGTTCCGCCCAAGTGCACTTTGTTGATGGCATCGGGGGTGCAGCAATATACTAAAGTTCCCGACGTGCATTCGATCATTTAATCGGGAATCTTATTAAATTACCCGACTTGATTTGAAAAATGTTTTCAATTCGAGACATAAATGAAAGATTTAAAGTTTTAGGCATGAAATCCGAGATATGAGATATTCCGGGATCATGATGTGTAAGGATATGCAGATCCTAATTATTGTATATTTCATTTATTTTCTGGGACCATAAGTGTAATATGCTATCACGACCCAAAATGGCACGTCACTGGCACTTGAATCCTGTGAAGTCTAGAGGATCTCACCTAATTAAAGTAAGCCAAAGCCCGGAAATCTAAACCATTTAAAAGAAGGAGTGAAGGAATACTCATTTAAAAGTTAACATATAAAATCACTTTGAAAGTCCCAGTAAAATATTTTTTAAAAGCAACATCATATTTTCCTGAAAATTTCGGCAGAGTTTCCTTTATAAACAGTAGCCCCAAACGGGTACAAACAAGCATATACATAATCAGTGAATAAAGGCATCCCCATGCGGGAGCTAGCTCTTCGCCAATTGGCGGAAACATCCACGCAAACAATATAACATACAATGCCGAAGTGCAAGGATCAAAACTCAGAAAGAAAATCAACACCCTCAAGAAAACCAAAGAAAAGTCATAATACAAGCGTGCAACTCTAAGGTCGAAAAAATATACAACTGGTCTTCTAAGTCTATCAAATACACACGTCTGGTTGAGGGAGTTTACTAGATACAACTGAAATAAATAAAAGTACTACGATGGTCACGATGCAAGTGAACCCACCTACCAAAGTAATCACTCGGAAGGAAGCAGTGTGCCAGCAAACCGCAACGAAACCTGTACAGCCAAACCTGCAAGAAACTCTGGCACAACGGGTGTGAGTTGCCAACTAGTGAGTAGAAAACATCACCGAGAAGAAATCGCATGTATGACTCTCTCCTAGGTCACACAATAAACACACACACACACACACACATATCAACAAGGGTGACTGTATATCATAAGTGTGATACCAAAGTACTCGTGTCCGTGTCAAGAGTAATAATATTTCGATGCATGACATGTACTAATGCATCATCCAACGCGTGTCCAGCAATGACACACAAACCATGATAAAACACGAGTGTCTAGCATCGACACTTAAAACATCATGAAGTCCATGTCCAACAGCGACATATAATACTCAAATCTTGGGCTCCGCATGATCAGGATCGGCCCATGTCCATCTCTCTCATAATTCCGAACGGTATTATCCGGATATCCGTCAAGTTTCCATACAATCATCGGTCGGTAGTGCTCCCCTGCCGGGCTCAATACCTTTCTATACGATCTTCTTGCCCCGGGGTACCACACCAGGTCAACCATGCACCCGCAGACGGTCCTTCCCCCAACCTCGAATCGAGTGTATGATACCGCTAAAGAACCGAGAAAACCCATGGTGGACATTTCTGATATCACATCACGTGAAAACCGCAAATTTCTATTTTTAGAAATGATAATGAGTTTATAAATCCTTGCTGTTTCTCCAAATCCAGTAAACTTCCTTGAAAATCCGAATCCCATAATCAAGAGTCAATAAGCAGTGAATACCGGCATAAAGCCCCATAATATTGCATGACTAATGAATATACACATGCATGGATATCTAAATAAAGGATGCAATATCAAAACTAGCATAGTAATGACATATTGGAACTTTCAGCTAGCAAGCTATATCAATGAAATAATATTCTCTAAAGTGTACATGACAAGAAAATTACCGATAATGATGTGTGTGAGGCGGCAAGCAAGTGTATGTAGAGCATACGCATCATCGGTAATTGTTGGCATACGGCAGTGCCCCGGCCGTCTTTCCGAGGCCAAATACGGAACAAAAACTTTTTACGAACTGGCGCTAAACGCATCCGAATCCCGTATCGTTCCATTAACCGTAAACTAGTATTCTGTAAATGGGTGTTTAGAGATTATACCGATCAATCTATGTCCTTCGGTCTTTAAGCTCTGTCCCTAGCATGTTGTGGATGCACCGAAGAAGCTCGCTCTCCGATCTCGCTCGATCTACTATCTCCTCATCGCCGAAAACTACGCCACGTCAACGAATCTTTATACGGGCTCCTGCCTCTGAACCGAGACAACTCGGACACGAAGTTTGTTAACCGACGAGTCCAAGGTTGAAGTAGAGAAAGTGTAGAATACATTGTCTCCACTCACCCAAGCGATTGGGTGAGGGTTAATCGAAGTTGCCAAACTTGTAGAGTGAAGATGAAATGTGCCTTTGGAGATTAGCTATGGATTTGCTTTTTGCAAATGAAAAAATCAATCTCACACCAAAAGAATGGGCTGCCTGATGAGGGCACGGCCAGGGAATGGTGGGGTGAGCACAAGCAGTAGAATGAGGTTATCATATACAAAAATGTCTACAACAAATATCCAAAGCAATAAATTCACCAATAATGCACAAATGAAGCCAAGCTCTCTACAAGCTGCAAGAAACTGCTGGAGCCCCTGGAACAACGGAAAAACCCCTCCATTTACAGAAGCAACATTTGCAAATAAGCCCCTCTTACTTCTAATTTCAGCCAAAAAAGAATAAATGATGTTTTGGCCAACGAAAGGAATAAAAATGGAAACTTCAAAAAACGATCCCGTAGCAAATTACAAGATAACCCCGGAACTGTATATACATACCCGCATTTGTAGTCCGATCGAATACAAATCCAACGAGACAAAAATAATCCCTACACAATATAATACTAGGATCCGGCTTAAACCAAAGCCCACTAGTATTATCTGTCCGAAACATGACACGTGCACAAGTGCACGCGTATGTTCGAACCCTGCCATAAAATCATACGGCCTCTACAACAATTCGCCGGAACTGGGAAACTTTCTGTGGGGGACTCTAAAGGCTCGTCAATACTCTGGCAGTGGGTTTAACCACAAGCCGCCAGTGGTACTAGCTGTACGTAACGGCTGCCTATATACTGAGTGAAAGGGAGCGAACTCATCCTGGAACCCTACTGAGCCTATGTGTGATAATATCCATACAGTCCGATCCGTTCGTCTATGAGTATCGCATATCGGGCCTCGGGAGCTCGTAAACGTCAGACCCCCAAAAGCGGTATAAGTTGTGTCGGAGTGTAGCCCAGAACACCCTAAGATACTACTGGAATACCTACCAGTAAATCTCGCTTACCATGGCTATGGATTTTGTGTAATGCCTCTCCAGACACAGCACGATCTCACTCCCAACGTTGGGAGAGATGAATCCCCTGCCGATCCACTCACTGCCTATATGTGGCTCGGGACCATACCCAACTAAAACTTGTTTGAACGACTTCTTTGAGCCGTGGTAGGGTAATAATCAAAGCACAGTGGAAACTCACACGAGACAAATGACAATCTCAGGTCGATAGACTAACCTGTATACATGTCACCTTGTAATTGCTATCTGATGACAGGTTTTAAAAAACCAGCTAGCATGTTCCCGGAGAGTCCTGTCCGGTGCACTCATAACCCAATGAGCATCAGTATACATCTTAGGTGAACTAACTGATACCAATGGCTTGTGAGACTGGCCGTCGCCCTTCGTCGGAGTCTCGACTGTATACACTAGTCTACTCCAGAGTATCGATGCCCTATCTCGAAACTCCTGCAACTAGGGACCGCTTTTAAGGATGTGCTTATAGACTACCGAACTCTCACGTATATGATCGTCATCATACTGTTAGTAGTCAGGCAAGATTCCTATGGGCTCTATCAACGTGCAATAGTGATATATCATGTCACTTAAAGCAGTACACGTATGATAAAGATAAACCAGATAGTATACTATCATCTCAAGTAAAACTGTCCTACCGGTATAGGTCCCCCCTCAATCATTGCAATCACGTGTCTGCCATCCAATAATTGACTTTTAGGGCACTATATCCAACAATCTCCCACTTCCACTTAAGGCTAATTATTGCGATGTCGCATACTCACAGCCCGTGTGATACCGAACACCCAACTCCTCTACTAATTAGTGTCACAAAGCTCTTTTGTAAAACTATTGTGTTCGAGAAATAGCCTCAGTGAGTGGATCCGCACTGATGTTCCTATCTATGTCTCTCTTAATCTCAAGTTCACGGAGAAACCTATCTCCCGAATATGAGTAATACCTGTCTTAGAATATGTCTGAATATCTGATGGGACCTAGTTCATGAATGAACCCCAAATCCAAACTTCTTAGACTGTATCGTTAACTGAACTTAATCAGTATCCTGTGCCATGCCTCCCTCAGTTTCCGCTTGGACCACCTGTCCAAATAACTGCCCTTCGTCGGAGGGAAAACTATAACTTTGGCAGTCACTCTGTCATCCAGGTCACCTTGGAAGCCTAGAATGATAACTGTCTCCCAATGGAGGCTATCGTTATCATATACTTAGAACATCGACTTATGTTCTAAAACTGCCTCTGAACGTTCCTCCAGGATTGGATCAATATCAACTTATTGCATCTAGTGCAAAAACAACACCTGGTGTGGTACTTGACATCTCATGTCAACTTAATTACCAAAGCAAGTGATATGCCAATCATGCACATCCATCTCCCCTTTAGTCTGTAAGACACCTTTACAGAGGGTGGCTCCATCACCTGCTGGAACATCACCATGCCAGGAGTCGTCGATTATAAATACTTTTAGAATATAGTTTAAGTATCCAGATTGGGAAACTACCCAAATCTAGATCTAGTAACCAGAATGTCTGATATAATATCCATATCCTATGTGGAGAAAAAACTGTGTAACAACCACAGTATAACCGATCGTAGTATAGGAATTTTACTTCATACTCTTTGTATGTCATCCAAATACCAGGACATCACACCCTACTACTTTCTTAACAGATCTATCCCCTATTCTGATGAAGTCAAAGCCCATGACTATCACATCAAAAATAGATGATCTATCTCTGTTATATCTGCTTTAGTCTATAAATGGGCATAAGCTTCTTTTCCACTATGCTTCTGCTGCATCCGTTGCTCCCACTGACTACGAAAACCCTCTGGCAGAATAATATACACATGCACTTCTAAAACTAGTTTAGAAAGATGCTATACTTATCCTCCTGCTGGGTCTCATAGTCTGGAACAGCAGTAATGGCAAGTCTGGGTAAACAAGAACCTCACTGTCACCATCCTTGAAGCTACCGGAGTACCTCTCGGGTGTCTGAGGTTACCCACCCTTATCTACGGAGTGGCTAATGGAATGTCAAACCTGATTGAATGTTTAGGTCCCATTAAATTTTCCGCAATCGTTTGCGGTTCTGGAATCTCTTCCAGTTCTACTATACTCCCACTACTGTTTCCTGAAAAAATACATTTTACTAAAATTGTGGAGAGTCAAGAATAATATCACTATTGATCTTCCAGATGGTAGAAAGTCAACCCTCGTCAACCCACAAACTGCTATTACAAAAACGTGCCTTGAGTTATCCAGAGTCTGGTTTTAAGCATAAGCCAGACAACTCCATATACCTTAACATCGTTAAGATATGATCCATTCTATATACAATATAGAAACACAGGCACTGATTTAATTGGAACCAGATTCAAATCATGCAGCCGTCTCCACTGCATGTCAACTAAATGGAGGGAGGCAGATCAGCTTTACTCAACTTATGAGTTCATCCAATTATGAGTAAGCTGAAAGAGAAGCAATTTCTCTAAACCATTATTATCAACTGAATACCTACCACAAGTATCTACATCTTCGATCACCTTGAACAATCCCGATACTTGCTACACCCGGTTCTCTACTTTATTCTTATACCTATAACTTCTCAAACTTGGACATTGTATTTCTACGAAACACATGTCTAAAACTAGAGAAGTCATAAGTAAACAGAATATAGTATGAGGACCAACCCCTTTGTCCTAATGGACATTGGACAACATACAATACTCTGTATGAGTCCCCTGAGTTGAATAATTCAAACCATGTGCGTTGTAGGTTGAAAACTGTACACAGGCGATTTCCTCTAATATCACCAATTACAACGAATTCCGATATAATGAGGATAATCACCTAATTCCCAATAACTTACTCCCACTCATCATCTGTAAAACCAAATAGATGTGAGAATCATACCTGGTAAATACATACCCTGGAGTAAGGACTAATCGGGAAATCAGCTTTCTATTAATAATACACAGTGAAACTGAAACATGAATATATTTCGAAGGGGTATCCGGGTATTCTTAGTAATGCCACTTCCATTATCCAAATTCATCACTGTAACCGTGTATTTCCTCGCCATCTCTCCAAATCCCTTAATTTGTATTTAGTCGTTACCTTCTGTATACCATCGTTAGGCTTAATGGTTTTCTTCCTTCCATAACGTTCGGCACCAGCTTATGGTTTTGAAGAAGACTATCCAATAAGTATAATAGGTGTACTCTCCAAATCCTAGGAGTACTCGCAACTTGGGAGAATGTGATGATAAAAGATAACTGAATAAACCTTTATTTTATTTCTCCTGAACCAGAATCCATCCCCGAAATAGAACAAGTTCCATCGAGTTCGTATATAACCATACGATGGATTATCCAAATAGCTGTAGATATTCGTAGTGATACGGGGTGTTCTGGAGAAATACAAAGGTGAAATAGGAGTGGCGATGAAATACTTGGTTTGGTCATGAATAGCAGTCACAATTTACTTTACCCTCTTTCTAATCCCTTTATTTTTCTTTACTTATTAACTTCTGTACACCACACTTAGGCTAATTGGTTTTCTTCATTCCATACCTTTCGGCACCTGCCTATGGTTTAGAAGAAGACTATCCAATAAGCGTAATAGGTGTACTGTCCCCTAATCCTAGGAGCTCTCATAACCTGAGAGATGGTAAAAGGGAAAAACAACTGAATAGTTCTATTCAATCTCTCCATAACCAGAATCCATCCTCGAATCTGGAAAAAATTCCTTCGAGTTCGTATATAACCATACGATGGATTTATCCAATGGAAGTGGACGTTCATAGTAATACGAGGTGTTATGGAGAAATGTAAAGGGTAAAAGAAGGAGTAGCAATGATGTATGCAACTCAGACAATCTAAATGCCAGTGTTTGTAAAAAGTTCGGTTAACTTGGTTACTGAGTCATATTCTAGGGTCGGGCCATGGTCATTGCCAAAGAGAGAGAGAAAGGAAACACTCTGCATGCACTCGAACCTAGATCAGAATGGTTATCACTTTGTCTAATCAGGAAACCTCCCACTGTATCCTCAAATTCTCCTCCAAATATGAATGTACAATTAGTCGGGATCATCCGAGGAGTATCATCAGTAGGAATCGGGATCCAACTATCATTGCATGATAACGTGAAGGAATCCACTCACGTTATCACACCCGAGAAGGTATGCGCATGCCTGGAAAGTTTCAGTTTCTTTAAAAACCCACGATGTATTTTTTTACCCCAAGCGGCTTATGACCTTGACTAGGTCAACAAACCATAAACCGCTAGTCAAGTCCAACCCGTCATTATCCTGGATTGTATTAAACTCACCCGTACGTGCCCTTGAATAGGTCAACAAGGCCGCACGACTGTCCTAACCAATCCCATTTATGCAACAAACAAGCACGACTTAGCTACCGAACACTACGCCTTGACTAGGTCAACAAACGCAACACGAATACTAAATAATACTCGTAAGAAATGACGGAAGGCTACGACTGGTTTTTGGCGAAAAACCTTTAGCGTAATGAACTTGATATCGTTGAAGGAACTGCATAACTTTTACAAATATAGTGGCGAAAATCTTTGCTAAAGAGGTCACTCCCAATGAAAGGATCTCGGCTCTTTTCCCGTAGAATGAGGTGCAGGATATTCCAAAATGAATACCACGATGCAAAGCAAAAGTAATCGGCTATAGTGATGTTATTACCCTGACGTAAAGCTCTATCCAAGGGGTCACTCCCGGTGAAGGGATCTCGGCCCTTATGTCGTCGATTGAGGTGCTAGATATTCTAAACTGAATACCACTGTGCAAAACAAAAGAGAACGTTCTTGCAATAACAGTTTTTTGAAAATTGTTCCAACAACATCTGTATAGGTCTGTTTTCTTTGCATTGATACGAATCAACGCAGTCCCATCGGTTAATCACACCAGAAAATAATGAAAATAAAATGTACGTATATGTCATCCGCATTCGCCACTGGGTCCCATCATCACCCGTTAGGTTACTTAATTAACGACAGAGCGGGGACTGGACTAGCGCGGTTGTAAAACATATACAACATCTACTAGTATATATATCAATATACAATAATCGCTCCAGGAGTGATAAAAGCAACATTACAGAAAAGTAATAAGCATCACAGAACAATACAGATATACTGGGATCCCCGGGTTTCATAGAGCCACAAATGAAACCCGACGTTCCCCTGGTCGTGTGAATAGCCTGTGCAATGAAAAGCTAGACCCCTACGAGTGCGACAAGTCACCTGCCAAAACCAGAAGTGAGCCAGCCGCCTTCAGCATCATGAATGGACCATCCAGCACATCACGGAATCTGGTAACTTGAGCACCCCACCTTGGGTCAACCTATACCCCCTACGAGTCTGGCGAATAGCCCGCCAATCCTAGAGTGAGGTCCCCTCCCTCTCAAAGCCATGAGATGCGGACCCGTTGCCCTCCAAAACCAGAATATCCGTGCACTCCACTGCAGGGTAATCCTACTACAGAAAAGAAAATATATACAACGGGTACATCAACCTCAACCCGGTCGTGCCCCAAAAGAATAATTTACAAACAGGCAGTGACGTCAGTCCACATGTCGGACGCTCGCCCCGCGATATCAAATGTACAAATATATCTAAACTTCACTACCATTGCACGCAACCTATCCACCACGACAAATCCGCAACATCACAGCACACACACACAGAACATCAACTTGAATATCACGTTCGCAAATCCGACTAAAACAGCTATAGCAATTAGACAAGATTTACCGATCAAATGACATTCACGGTCACAGATAGTAATGTAAAGCACTACAAAACTTAAACAATGTTAGAAAATATCAACTCCGAAATAACCCCTGAATAGCCCAAACAAGCTGATAAAACCATATCCAAATTGGGCTACACAAACAACGCCACTGAACCAACTTCCCAGAGACCATAGAAACACAAAAAACACCAACACAAAAGGCCAATACAAGGCCGGCAACGCCGAATCTGAGGCTAAGGGGATCGACCAAAAACCGATGGCTTGGGTCCGTGTTTGGGGTGTGTTCCTGTGTCCTCCTGTGCAGTCTTCTGCTCATGTTTAAAAAAAATTTCTGGACCATTTCAAAAACAACAGAAACTGCATGATTCCGTGGCATCATTTGGGTTTGTTCCGGTTTCGATACTTTAACATTGTCTAAATCAACTAGTAGATTGTTAATAGTTTGGCTCTGATACCATGTTGGGATACGGCAGCGCCCCGGCAGTCTTTCCGAGGCCAAATGCGGAACAAAAACTTTTTACGAACTGGCGCTCACTGCATCTGAATCCCGGATCGTTCCATTAACCTTAAATATTATTCTTTAAAAGGGGGTTTAGAGATTATACTGATCAATCTATGTCCTTTGGTCTTTAAGCTCTGTCCCTAGCATGTTGCGGATGCACCGACGAAGCTCTCTCTCCGATCTCGCTCGATCTATGATCTCCTCCTCACAGAAAACTGCGCCACATCAACGAATCATTATACATGCTCCTGCCTCTGAACCGAGGCAACTCGGACATGAAATTTGCAAGCCGACGTGTCCAAGGTTGAAGTAGAGAAAGTGTACAATACTTTGTCTCGAGTCACCCAAGCGATTGGGTGAGGGTTAATCGAAGTTGCCAAACTTGTGGAGTGAAGATGAAATGAGATTTTAGAGATGATCTATGGATTTCCTTTTTGCAAATGAAAAAATCAATCTCACACCAAAAGAATGGGGCAGCCTGTTGAGGGTCCGGCTAGGGAATGGTAGGGTGAGCACAAGCAAAAGAATGGGGTTATCATATGCAAAAATATCTACAACAAATATCCAAAGCAATAAATGCACCAATAATGGACAAATGAAGCCAAGCTCTCTAGAAGCTGCAAGAAACTGCTGGAGCCCCTGGAACCACGGAAAACCCCCTCCATTTACTGAAGCAACATTTACAAATAAGCCCCTCTTACTTCTAATTTCAGCCAAAGAAGAATAAATGATGTTTTTGCCAAAGAAAGAAATCAAATTGGCAACTTCAAAAAACGATCCCGTAGCAAATTGCAGGATAACCCCGCAACTGTATATACATACCCGCATTTGTATACCGACCGAATACAAATGCAATGAGAAAAAAAATATCCCTACACAATATAATACTAGGATCCGGCTTAAACCAAAGCCCGCTAGAATTATCTGTCCGAAACATGACACCTGCACAAGTGCACGCGTATGTTCGAACCCTGCTATAAAACCATACGGTCTCTACAACGTTTCGCCGGAACTAGGAAACTTTCTGTGGGGGACTCTAAAGACTCGTCAATACTCTGGCGGTTGATTTAACCATAAGTCGTCAGTGGTACTAGCTGTATGTAACGGCTGCCTATGTACTTAGTGAAAGGGAGTCCGATGAGCGAACTCATCCTAGAA
Source organism: Agapanthus africanus (assembly GCA_030015575.1). Taxonomy (NCBI): domain Eukaryota; kingdom Viridiplantae; phylum Streptophyta; class Magnoliopsida; order Asparagales; family Amaryllidaceae; genus Agapanthus; species Agapanthus africanus. The sequence goes on from JASDDO010000029.1 coordinate 290,377,431, forward strand.
CCCTACGGAGCCAATGTGTGACAATGTCTGTACAGTCCGGTCCGTTCGTCTATGAGTATCGCATATCGGGCCTAGGGAGCTGGTAAACGTCAAACCCCCAAAAGCGGTATAAGTCTTGTCGGATTGTAGCCCAGAACACACTGAGATACTACTGGAATACCTACCAGTAAATCTCGCTTACCATGGCCATGGATTTTGTGTAATGGCTCTCCAGACACAGCACGATCTCACTCCCAACGTTAGGAGGGACGAATCCCCTGCCGATCTGCTCACTACCTCCATGTGCCTTGAGACTGTACCCAACTAAAACCTGTTTGCACGACTCTTTTGAGCCGTGGTAGGATAATAATCAAAGCATGGTGTGAACTCATACAAGATAAATGACGATCTCAGGTCGGTAGACAAACCTGTACACATATCACCTGGGAATTTCTGTCTGACGACAGGTTTTAAAAAACCAGCTAGTATGTTCCCGGCGAGTCCTTACTCACAACCCAATGAGCACCTGTATACATCTTAGGTGAACTGACACCAATGGCTTGTAAGACCGACATTCGCCCTTCGTCAGGGTCTCGACTATATACACTAGTCTACTCCGGAGTATCGTTGCCCTATCTCGAAACTCCTGCGACTAGGGAACAACTTTAAGGATGTGCTTATAGACTACCCAACTCTCACGTATATAATCACCATCATATTGTTGGTAGTCAAGCAAGAATCATACGGGCTCTATCAACGTGCAATAGTGATATATCATGTCACCTAAAGCAGTACACGTATGATAAAGATAAACCGGATAGCATACTATCATCTTGAGTAAGACTGTCCTACCGGTATAGGTCCTCACTCAATCATTGCAATCACGTGCCTGCGATCTAATAATTTACTTTGAGGGCACTATATCCAACAGTAATGGTACCGGTGTCTTAACAATAGGGGTTCATAATAACTAAAAAACACATTTATAAGCATGCAATGCGATGAGAACAGAATGAATTTATAGAAAAGATGTAGTAACCGCAGCATTTAAGAATATACCTTTCCAAATATGAGTCATACTGTTCTTGGTGTTTGAAATAGCACGAATCGTGGTTTTAGAAAAAAGTAGAGGCTATGTTGGGAAAAGATACGTCTTTTGAAAAATCCGTAGTATCCGTCGGCCTGACTTTAAAATAATCCCGATTCGTTAGTTTTGAAAATAAGTATGACTCGAGCCTGGTCTAAAGGGTAAAGAAAATCTGCCTAAAGTCCGAGTCGATTTATATTGTAGTCGGTGATCCCACCTCAATAGCATCGCGTACGGTAAAAAACATAGTACGACATACTCGAGTCAAGAGTGCAGATGAATCATCATATCTATATCTCGTATGGTAAAATCCATCATACGGCATCCCAAAATTGGGGTACGGGTCAAATATCACATATACCTCATTATCCATATAGTATCATTATCGATATATCAAGAATTAGGGGTACAGTTCTAAATTCTAGTACATTCCCAAATCATCAAATATATATCCTCGTGTGTATGAAAACACATCGTCCAACGATCCGCTATAATATCATGTCGTATCATATCACGACCCAAACACATATCACAACTCACGGCATTATGCCCGATCATATCGGCTCATCTCCAAGTATTATATACTGGGCTCATCATCCCTTTCTCTCGCTCTTTGTGTGTGTGTACACACACACCAGCGCATCTACAACACACACACACACACACACACACACACATATATATATACACCCAAAAATCATATCACATGAGTGCATGTGTGTGTGTGTGTGTGTCAACCTTTACTCTAGGGTTTCGCGTCTAAGAAGTTAAACTAGAGTACTTTCCTCCTATTACAATAAATCCAACATGGGGTCTCTTAAATGCCTTTCTTGCTAAGTATTCATATCTCTCAAATAACACATATGTATACATATATAAACGCATCATATCCTATGAAATTGCAGGGGTGCTATACGCCATCCACCCGACTTCCCTCGTAGATATACATCTACTCACCTAGACGCCTCGGCTAAACTGCTCCGAATTCAGCCGTCCTTTCCGCGCCACATCCGACGCCCCTGTATTCGATCCTATAAATGTACACTAAGAAAATAAGAGAATAAATATAAATAGTCGTGGACACAAACAATCCAAGTCAACCATGCGCATTAACTCGACGCGCGCACACTCGGTGCACGAAATGCGCCGCGACAACACCACAAACTACAACTAGGGTTACTATACTTGAAAATCCCCAAACATAAAATCCAAACGTACCAATCGTGGTTTCATAACACACTAAATATTATATGAAATAAGTTGTAACTCATCAAAACCTCAAAATTAATCAAATCGATTCATTTCCAAAGACCTAGTAAGCCACTTTTAACCAGTTTGTTACAAATCTAGATATTTAAACAAATCTAGTGGCCACAATGATCATTTTAAATCATAATTAGGCCGCCCAATTATTAACTAGATTTTTAATCACACATATTTTCATAATTCCTAAAATCTAGTTTGCAAAATAGTTTAATTTGGGCAATTTTTAAATAACAATTAGCAAACTAGCAATTAGCTTAGCTTTTACATGTCTTAAGGTATTAAATATATCACACAACCATAATCAAATGATCACAACCCTAACTTGATCCAAACCCATTTCTTCTAAAACATAAACTTGAAATTAGAACCAAATTAATACCTAATTACTTTAGATTAGAGTAATTAACCGGCAAATTAACAATTTGGTTAAGATTTATACCTCAAAAACATGGGATCTAGGTTGCAACTTAGCCTCCCAAACTTGCTTTTATACTCCAAGATCCATACTGGAATGGCCAAGGAATAATGGGTAAGGAATATATTTGGAGTTTGTGGGATTTGTATGGATTTTGAGTGAATTTTTGAGGATTTTTGCACAAGATAAATGTCACGACCCGAAATTGACACATGACGGCCCGAATACTACGCAACGTCTACAGGCGTAACGCAGTAAAAGAAAGCCAAAACACAGAAATCTAACCATTAAAAGACAAGAAAAGATAAGAAAGATTGTTTAAACTTTTGTAAATCTCAAGTATAAATTCTTTAAGTCCAATTTACTTTCTTGAAAATTTCGGCAGCACCTCCTTTGTAAAAACCAACCCCAAAAATGAGTACAACATAAATATAAAGTAAAGCATCCCCAAGCCAAAAGGCGGAAAACAACCACCATAACAGATATACGACGTCGTAGCGAAGAAATAAAAGATGATAAAATGGAAACTGTATAAAAGAAAACCCAGTCACAATATAATATACAATATCGTCCTCACCAAGTCTCTAAGTCAACATGAAAATAGTAGATGGAGAGTACAAGGATACAACGAATATACAATACAACAATGAATAACCACAAAACCCACCTAAGCAAACTGCACATTGTGAGCTGATGCGGTATCCGCAGCAAAAGATGATAAGATAGATGAATATCCTGCCTCGACTACTCTAAAGAACAACCTGCAAAACAAACAGTGGCATAACGGGGGTGAGTTTCCGACTCGTGAATAATAAATAATATATGCAGGTAATCGCAAATATGCACGTACAGCGTGAATCTAACATATGCAATTAATAGTAATAAACGGTCATATGAATGCAATAATCATGAAAGGTACACTAGCAGATACAACTAATATATGAAGCAATAATAATATGACAATCGGTATGCAATAATCATGCAATAATGATATGAAAATGTATATATGCAACAGTCATGAAAGGTACTCTAGCAGGTACAACTAACACATGAAACAATGCATAAACAATAAATGTGGTGTATGGAATGAAATATGTCATTTCCACGGAATCCTGACATCGTGGTAGAATAAAAATCCATCAAGACAATCCAAATCCCAATTTCTCAAATCAGCCCCCAAATTGGCTCGCATATCATATAAGTCTCACAAATCCTGAATATACAATATCGAATAAATCTCATATATTCTGAATGTACAAAATCAGCAATCTCATAAATATCCTGTATCCAATATCAAATGAATCATATATATCCCAAATCCAATATCAAGTAAATCTCTTATATCTTATATATGATTTGCATGAATAATTAAGATATGAATTTATATGTATACATATATATTAGCATTCCATTCCACTAATATATATGTATATGCATATATAACAGCGTCCCATTCCACAGTTATATATATACTGAGGAGTAAAATATCATGAAAACCAAGTGTCAAGCATCGATACAAAATAGTGATCTATCAGGTGCTATCACCAAGACCGGCACCCTGATAGGTACGTATCATACGCTATACCGAAAGCTCGAGTGCCTAGCTCTGACCCTCGCCTCTCGACGTATCTATATGCATATGATTCCCGTCGGTATCCTCATGATAACCGCCGAGTCATTGGTAATGTCACCGGTAGATACTTGCCCACCTTCCAGGCTCAATCGGCATAGACCGTCGATCATCTTGCCGAGGAGAACCGTACCGGGCCCCACCATGTACCCTCATACGGCCCGCGACTCCTCGCATGGGGTATATATATCATAATCGATAAATCTCAAGGTGGATGCTAAAATATCATATCAAGGGAAAGCGGGTTTTTTAAATAATACATAATTTCATGAAACTACCACGGTCCCCAATTCCAGAAAACATCATGAAAAATCCATATCTCAATGCGAAAATCCATGAATAAAATATATGCAACAAAAAACTGTAATGTAAGCATATAAAGGAAAAGCCGCTAATTAACTGCAACAAGTTAATATAAATATCATGCGGTTCCTAATTTCTCTAATTCTAAATAATATCAAGTAAAGGTAAACATGTAGATATAACTGATATATGCGTAAACATAAAGGTATAACAATATATAGATATCTTCCTATCAGAAATGATGTAATATCCTAGTATAAGTGAAGTTTGTATGGAAAGTATAAATGTAACTATGTCATTATGGGTGTATGTATACCTATCACTAATTGTACAATATCCCATAGGTATACAGGTAACTAGCATGTAAGTATGTCAAGGCAGATGGGTAAGCATATAGTTATACAGGTATGCTATAAGTCATATGCATAAAGAAATATGAATTAATGTCTCAATTTCCCTAACCAAACTATATCATATCTATAAGTGGGCTGTGCGTGTCATGGCAATTATTGACGGTGTGTGTGGCATACAATCAGTGCTCGTGCAACATAAACCGTCAATAATAGTGCAGCGTCCTAAGGATACTAGTCCAAGCACAACAATTAACTAAGCAGTGGGGTGTATGAGCAATTCTAAATATGTAATAGAATATACGACAAGTCAAGTCATTTCTAGCCCAGACGCATAGCGCCATGCGGGCGATTCCCCTGTAGATGTTAAATCTACTCACAAAAGCTCCTGGCTAAGTGAAGCCTACCACCTATTTTCCCTTTGTCGTAGCGTCCGAAGTTCCCGCCTACGAACCTAAAATTTCACAAACATATCACATAAGCTAAATATCCTATATCGACGAAAAGACAAAGAAACACAAGGATAACGCCCTGAAAATTACACTGCACACTTAGCGCATCTATCGCACACGACATCGGCCAAAAACCCTAACTGGAGTCGCTAAACTACGAAACACCATGTCTAGACTCTGATCGTCCCGATTGCGCAACACAACAAAATAAAATACGATGAATATAATAGATATAAGCTCGCAACGACCAATTGAAACCACGTCGGAAAAACCCCGAAACCTAGTAAACAACTTATCGCAATATATCGCACTAGTTTCAAGCTAACGCATATCTAGCAATTATAAACACCTTATAATAGCTTAACTAAGCTACCTAAACCATTTCTATATTTTTAACACTTTCTAAATAAATTTTAGCAAGAACCTCGTAAGCAATATTTCACAATTAAACAAAGTATTAATTAACAATAATTATCATAATCTACTAGGTTATATTTTCCTAATCACAAATTAACACTTTAGTTTACATTAAACGCTTAATCAAGCTTTAACCCTAACTTGAATTTCTTAAAAAAATGAATAATGAATTAAATCAAGAATTTAAAGCTTTGATAACCATTTAATTAACTAACTTAAAGATCTAAACATAACAATTTAAGATTAGGATTTTGAAAATTATACCTCTTCAAGAACACAAACAAGCAACTAGATCCATCATTTTTTCTCCAAAAATGATGTTTTTCTTGAAGATCCAACATTTTTTCTCCAAAAATGATGTTTTTCTTCAAGATCCAAGCTAGTAGTGAAGAGAATTAATGGTGTTATTTTTATTTAGAATTTTTGTGGATTTATTTTTGAAATTTTGAAGCATTTTTGAGTGAAAGAGAAGAAGAATGAGCTTTGAAAATGATGAGGGCAGAAATTTGAGGTGAAGGCTAGGCCAAGGAGGTGAGGGGAGTGTTTTGTGAATTTTAGTGAAGAAAGTTCTGTAAGTGCACGGCGGCGCCCCGGCCGTCAATCCGACGGCCAAATGCGGAAGCGGTGATAAACTTTAATTTTTCTTGAACTGGCAAACCGCCGCGCACTAATACCCGGATCGAACCATTAATTAGTCCTAGCTATCAGTAAGAAAGGGAATAGAGATATACCGACGATCCAAGTCCTCCGGTCTTCTCGACATCGTCCCGATCTCCTGCGGAATGTCCCGTCTCCTCCTCGTCGCCGGAAGTGCACCACACCGCCTACTTCTTTTACGGGCTCCCACCTCAATGCCGAGGCAACTCGGGCACGAAGCTGGCTACTCGACGTGCCCAAGGTTCGCTGTAGAATATCTAGAGAAGAAGTCTCATTTGGGGTTTTGGAGCTTTGCCATTTTGGTGGAGGAATTGAACTTGGGGCTTTTTAGATGGAACTTGTGGATATTTGGGAACATGAAATGAGCCAAAATTCCCTCACTCCAAATTGGGACAGCCCCCCAAAGTGGTCGGCCTCTCCATGGCAAGAGGGTGAGTGAGTGAGAGAGAGGAGGGAATTGCAAAGCATGAGAAAGATATCCAATAATCCAAGGGAGAGAAAGAGAGGGCTATCATGCAAAGAATCATCATTCCAATAATTCCCACACTCAACCAACAACCATGATAGCAAATAAAACAACACTCCAACACTACCATCATCACCTCACAAAGTCAAGCAAGAAAGGTCAAGGGATGGGCTCCATCATGAAACCATCATGATACAAAGAAATAAGCAAAGTCCCCCTCCACAAACACTTATTTTCAACAATGCAAATAAGCCCTCCTCCACCAATCTTCGGCCAATGAACGGAACAATGGAAATTGGCCGAAACGGAAAGCAAACTGGCAACTCCAGAAAACAGGTCCCGTAATAAATTACAGGAAAACCCCGATACTGTGCATACACACCTGCATCTGTATTTCGACCGAAATACAAATGCAATGAGACAAAATCTACACTGTACTATACTAGAATCCGGCTTATACCAAAACCGGCTAGTAATATCCGTTCGATCCTGATTCGTGCAATGCCGCACGTATCTGATCGAACCCTGCCATATATCCATACGGCCTATAGTACAAACTGTCCGATCCTGATCCGTGCAATACCGCACGTATCTGATCGGACCATGCCATATCTCCATACGGCCTCTACAACCTTTCGCCCGAAAGCTGAGTAACTGAATGTGGGGGACTCTAAAGACTCGTCAACACCTTGGTTGTGGATTTAACCACTAGCACGTTAGAGGTATAAGCCAATACATAACGGGCTACCAGGTATTGACAAAAAGGGACGTCTGTGAGCGAACTCAGCCTGACACCCTACTGAGCCTGTTAGTGACAATATCCGTACAGTCCGGTCCGTTCGTCTATGAGCATCGCATGGCGGGCCTAGGGGGTTGGTAAAAGTCAGACCCCCAAAAGCGGTACAAGTCGTGTCGGAGTGTAGCCCAGAACACCCTGAGATACTACTGGAATACCTACCAGTAAATCTCCTTGCCTCGGCCGAGGGCTTCGTGTAATGGCTCTCCTAGACACAGCACGACCTCACCCCCAATACCGGGAGAGACGAACCCCTGAAGATACGCTCACTGCCTCCATGTGGCTCGGGACTGTACCCAACTAAAACCTGTTTGCACGACTCCTTTGAGCCGTGGTAGGGTAGTAATCAAAGTACAGTGGGAACTCACACGAGACAAATGACGATCCCCAGGTCGATGAACTAACCTGCACACATGTCACCAGGGAACTGCCATCTGACGTCTGGTATATGACCAACTGGCATGTTCCCGGCGAGTCATGTCCGGTGTACTCATAACCCAATGAGCACCTGTATACATCTTAGGTGATCCAACTGACACCAGTGGCTTGTGAGACCGGCCACCGCCCCTCGTCGGGGTCTCGACTGTATACACTAGTCTACAATGGAGAATCGATGCCCTGTCTCGAAACTCTCACGACTAGGGACCTTTTAAGGATATGCTTATAGACCCCCAGCTCCCACTTATATGATCGCCCTCATACTGCTGGTGGTCAAGCAAGAATCCTAGGGGCTCTATCAACGTGTAATAGCGACGTGTCAGGTCACTTAAAACAGTACACGATGATAAAGGTAAACCAGATAGCATACTATCATCTCGAGTAAGACTGTCCTACCGGGATAGGTCCTCCATCAATCATTGCAATCACGTACCTGTGATCCAATAATTGACTCTGAGGGCACTATCTCCAACAATCTCCCACTTGCACTCAAGGCTAATTATTGCGATGTCGCATACTCACAGCCCGTGTGATACCGAACACCCAACTCCTCTACTAGTCAGTCTCACAAAGCTCGTTTGCGAAACTATTGCGTTCGAGGAATAGCCTCAGTGAGTGGATCCGCTTTGTTGTCTCTTTCCATGTCTCTCTATATCTCAAGTTCGCGGAGAAACCCATCTCCCGAAATGAGCAATACCTGTCTTAGAATGTGTCTGGATGTCTGATGGGACATAGCTCATAAATGAACTCCAAATCCAAACTTCTTAGACTGTATCGTCAACTGAACTTAATCAGTATCCTGCGCTATGCCACCCTCAGTATTTCCTTGGACCACCTGTCCAAAATACTGCCCCTCGTCAGAAGGAATAACTATAACTCTGACAACCTCCTTGTCGTCCGGGTCACCTTGGAAGCCTGGAATGATAACTGTCTCCCGAATGAGGCTGTCGTTATCATATCCCTAGAACATCCACTTATGTTCTAAAACTGCTTCCTACCGTTTCTCCAGGATTGGATCAATGTCAACTTATTGCATCTAGTGCAAGAACAACATCTGGTGTGGTACTTGACATCTCATGATTGACTCAATTGCCTGAGCAAGTGATCTGCCAATCATGCACATCCCTCTCCCCTTTAGTCTGTAAGACACCTTTAGAGAGGGTGACTCCATCTTCTGCAGGTACACTACCGTGCATGGAGTCGTCCATTCTAAATACTCTTAGAATGCTGTCTAAGTACCCTGATTGGGAAACCACCCAAATCTAGATCTAAAACCATAGATCTAGTAACCAGTATGTCTGATATAAAATCCATTTCCTTTGTGGAGAAACCACTGTGTGACGACCAAAGTATAACCGATTGTAGTATAAGAGTTTCCTTTCCTACTCTGTGTATGTCATCCAAATACTAGGATATGACACCCTACTACCTTCTCAACAGATCCATCCCCTATTCTGATGAAGTCAAACCTATGACTGTCACGTCAGAAATAGATGATCTATCTCCGTTATATCTGCTTTAGTCTATAAATAGACATAAGCTACCTGTCCACCAATGCTTCCGCTGCTCCCACTGACTACGACAACCCTCTGGCAGAGTCATACAGACGTACACTTCTAAAACTAGTTTAGAACGACGCTATACTCATCCTCCTGCCGGGTCTCGCAGCCTGGAACAACAGCAATGGTAATTGTGGGTAAACAAGAACTACCCTGTCACCGTCCTTGAGGCTACCGTAGTACCTCTCGGGTGGCTGAAGTTACCCACCATATCTGCGGAGTGGCCAATGGAATGTCAAACCAGATTGAATCTTTAGGTTCCTATCAAATCTTCAGTAATCGTTTGTGGTTCTGGAATCACTTCCAGTTCTACCATACTCCCACTTACTGTTTTCTGAAAAAAAAAATCCATTTTTATTAAAACTGTGGCGAGTCTAGAACAATATTGCTATTGTTCATCCAGATGGTAGAAAGTCAGCCCGCGTCATAGCCTGGGTCAACCCACAAACAGCCATTACAGAAACGTGCCTTGAGTTGTCCAGTGTCTGGTTTTAATCATAAACCAGACAACTCCCCGTACCTTAACATCGTTAAGATACGAACTGTTCTATATCCAATACAGAACCAGAGGCACTGATTTAATTGAACCAGATTCAAATCATGCAGCTATCTCCAGTGCATGTCAACTAAATGGAGAGAGGCCGATCAGCGTTACTCAACTTAGGAATACTTCCAATTATGAGTAACCTGAAAGAGAAGCAAGTTCTCTTAACCATTACTATCAACTGAATACCATTCACAAGTATCTATATCTTCGATCTCTTTGAAGAATCCCGATACTTGCAACACCTGGTTCTCTACTTTATTCAAATACCTATAACTTCTCAAAATTCGGACCCTGTGTTTCCACGAAACACCTGTCTAAAAACTAGAGAAGTCATAAGTAAACCGAATATAGTACGAGAACCAACCCCTCTGTCCTGATGGACCCTGGACAACATACAATACTCTGTATAAGTCCCTTGAGTCTGATAACTCATTCACTGTGTGTCGTAGGTTGAAAACTGTACTTATGGTTAAGAAGAATTACACCGCTGTTTAATGCTACTTACCTAACCATCCACTGATATAGGTAAATGTCACAGACATAATTTCAAAAAGGTATATCTCACTCTATGAAAATAGACGTACAGATATATCAATTTGAAATTGGTGCATAACAGCGGATATTCAAAACCAAATATTTGCCGACCGGCAAACTACCCAGGTGACTTCCTCAAATATCACCGATTACAACGAATCCCGATATAATGAGGATGATCACCCAATTCCCAATAACTTACTCCCACTCATCATCTGTAAAACCATACAGATGTGAGAATCGTACCTGGTAAATACATACCCTGGAGTAAGTATCTAATCGGGAAATCAGTTTTCCTTTAACAGTACACAGTGAGACTGAAACATTGAAATGTTTCGATGGGGTATCCTGGTATTCCTAGTAATGCCTCTTCCAGATTCACGACTGTAACCGTATAGTTCTTTGCCACCTCTCCAAATCCCTTCATATGTCTTTAGTCTTTACCTTCTGCACACCCTTTTAGGCCAAATGGTTTTCTTCCTTCTCTACCGTTCGGCACCAGCCTATGGTTTGGAAGAAGACTATCCAATAAGCATAATGGGTGTACTGTCCCAATCCTAGGAACACTCGCAATGCTAGAGGAGGTGAGGATAAAAGACAACTGAATAAACCTTATTCCTATTTCTCCTGAACCAGAATCCATCCCTGAACTGGAACAAGTTCCTTTCGAGTTCGTATATAACCATACGATGGAGTATCCAATAAACTGTGGATCTTCGTAGTGATACGGAGTGTCCTGGAGAAATACAAAGGTGATTTAGGATTGGCGAAGAAATAGTTGGTTTGGTCGTGAATATCAGTCGCATTTTACTTTGCCCTCTTACTAATCCCTTGCTTTGTCTGAACTTAATACCTTCTGCACACCATCGTTATGCTAATTGGTTTTCTTCATTCCCTACCAGTAGGCACCTGCCTATGGTTTGGAAGAAGACTATCCAATTTGCGTAATAGGTGTACTATCTCCTAAACCAAGGAGTACTCGCAACCTGAGAGAACGTAAAAGGAAAAGACAACTGAATAATCCTATCCGTTTTCTCCAGAACCAGAAACCATCCTCGAATAAATTCCTTCGAGTTCGTATCTAACCATACGATGGTTTTGTCCAATGGAAGTGGACGTTCGTAATGATACGGGGTGTCCTGGAGAAAAGGGTAAAAGTGGGAGTGGCAATGAGGTTTGTAACTCTGACAATCCAAAAGCCAGTGTTTAAGAAGGTTCGGTCAACTTGGTCACTGAGTCATAGTCTTAGGGTCGGGTCAATGGTCGCTGCCAGAGAGAGAGAAAAGAAACACTCAGCGTGCACTCTAACCTAGATCAGAATGGTTACCAATTTATCTAATCTGGAAACCTCCCACTGTCATCTCAAATTCTCCTCCAAACCTGAAAGAAGAATTAGTCGGGGTCACCCGAGGAGTAAACTAACTCATCAGTGGGAATCGGGATCCAACTATCATCGCATGACAACGTGACGGAATCCGCTCACGGTATTACACTCCAGAAGGTATGCGCATATCTGGCAAGTTTCAGTTCTTTTGAAACTCCCGATGTGATTTCTGCCCCATGCTCTTATGACCTTGACTTTGGCCAACATATCATAAGTCACATGTCAAGTTCTACCCGTCATTCTCCAGGTTAATTTGAATCCACCCGTACATACCCTTGACTTTGGCCAACATGGCAGTATGACTGTTCCAAACCAACGCATCTATCTATGCTGCATATGAATACCCAATAGCTACCAATCACTGTGCCTTGACTTTGGCCAACATACACAGCTTGAATACTATTGACCACCCATATGAAACGACGGAGGGCTACGAATGGTTTCTGGCGAAAACCTTTAACGTAAAGAACTTGATATCGTCGAAGGAACTGATAGCTTTTTGAAAATATAGTGACGAAAACCGTTGCTAAAGAGGTCACTCGCGGTGAAGGGATCTCGGCTCTTTCCCCGTAGAATGGGGTGCAGGATATTCCAAATGAATACCGCGATGCAAAGCAAAAGTAATCGGCTATAGTGAAGTTAATGCCCTGACGCAAACTTATTGTCCAAGGGGTCACTCCCGGTGAAGGGATCTCGGCCCTTGCCTCGTCGACTGAGGAGCAGGATATTCTAAATGAATACCGCGATGCAAAACAAAAGTGAACGTCCTTGCAATAACAGCTTTTTGAAAAGTGTTCCAACAACATCAGATTAGGTTTGTTTTTAACTTGCATTGATCCGAATCAATGCAGTCCCATCAATTGATCACACCACAAAGAACGAAAATATACTGATGTACGTATATGCCATCCGCATTCGCCACTGGGTCCCGTCATTACCCGTTAGGTTAGCTAACTAACGACAGAGCGGGGACTGGACTAGCGCGGATGCAAAACATATACAACATCTACTAATATATATACCAATATATTATATTCGCTCAAGGCGTGAATAAAATGCAACATCACAGAAATGTACAGCATCACAGAAACAATACAGATATCTGGGATCCCCGGGTTTCACAGAGCCACTACTGAAACCCGACGTTCCCCTGGTCGTGTGGATAGCCTGTGCAATGAGAACCTAGACCCCTATGGGCGCGGCAAGTCACCCGCCAAAACCTGAAGCGAGGCAGCCCCCTTCAGCGCCGTGAATGGACCACCAAGCACTTCACGGAATCCGGTAACTTGGGCACCCCTCCTGGGTCAACCTGTACCCCCTACGAGTGCGGCGAATAGCCCGCCAATTCTAGAGTGAAGCCCCCTCCATCTCAATGCCATGAGATGCGGGCTTGTTGCCCTCTAAAACCCGGCTATCCGTGCACCCCTCCGCGGGGTAACCCTAGTACAGAAAGTAAAATATACATACAACGGGTACATCGACCGCAACCTGGCCGTGCCCCAAAAAAAATAATACAATCAGGCAGTGACGGCAGTCCACATGTCGGACGCTCGCCCCGCAATATCAAATGTACATAATACAACCACAACTGTACTAGCATTGCATCCAGGCTATCCCCCACGACCGGTCCGCAACATCACAGCAAAAACAGAACATCAACGTGAAAGTCACGTTCGCAAATCCGTCTAACCGGGCTATAGCAGTTAGACCGGATTTACCGATCATGTGACATTCACGGTCGCAGATATAATGTAAATACTGTGAAAAATGTGTTTAAAATATCCGCTCGATCAAAAATTAACAAGTGGGCCCCCAAGTACTACTGTAGCACATCAAGAAAATCTGGGCCCAAAATTAATATTCCAAAACCCATATTTTAAGCCCACAAGCCCTCTGGAAAAAGCTGGTGAGCTGAACCCAACTACCTGCGGCGGAACCGCGGCCAACAAGGGGTTATGGCCACGGTTCCGCGGTCGTACGGAGGGTTCAGGCAACCAAAATTTTCCAGTGGTCTTAGGGTACTCTGTACATCATTCTGCAATCACCTGAAAAAATTTTCGAGACCAAAAATTTTCAACAGAAACTGATGCGAACTAAAATGCAGTTTTGGAACATTCGATCGATCGAAACAGAAAAACACATTACACCAAGCTAGACTAAGTTAATGGCGAGGCTCTGATACCACTGTAAGTGCACGGCGGCGCCCCGGCCGTCAATCCGACGGCCAAATGCGGAAGCGGTGATAAACTTTAATTTTTCTTGAACTGGCAAACCGCCGCGCACTAATACCCGGATCGAACCATTAATTAGTCCTAGCTATCAGTAAGAAAGGGAATAGAGATATACCGACGATCCAAGTCCTCCGGTCTTCTCGTCATCGTCCCGATCTCCTGCGGAATGTCCCGTCTCCTCCTCGTCGCCGGAAGTGCACCACACCGCCTACTTCTTTTACGGGCTCCCACCTCAATGCCGAGGCAACTCGGGCACGAAGCTGGCTACTCGACGTGCCCAAGGTTCGCTGTAGAATATCTAGAGAAGAAGTCTCATTTGGGGTTTTGGAGCTTTGCCATTTTGGTGGAGGAATTGAACTTGGGGCTTTTTAGATGGAACTTGTGGATATTTGGGAACATGAAATGAGCCAAAATTCCTTCACTCCAAATTGGGACAGCCCCCTAAAGTGGTCGGCCTCTCCATGGCAAGAGGGTGAGTGAGTGAGAGAGAGGAGGGAATTGCAAAGCATGAGAAAGATATCCAATAATCCAAGGGAGAGAAAGAGAGGGCTATCATGCAAAGAATCATCATTCCAATAATTCCCACACTCAACCAACAACCATGATAGCAAATAAAACAATACTCCAACACTACCATCATCACCTCACAAAGTCAAGCAAGAAAGGTCAAGGGATGGGCTCCATCATGAAACCATCATGATACAAAGAAATAAGCAAAGTCCCCCTCCACAAACACTTATTTGCAACAATGCAAATAAGCCCTCCTCCACCAATCTTCGGCCAATGAACGGAACAATGGAAATTGGCCGAAATGGAAAGCAAACTGGCAACTCCAGAAAACAGGTCCCGTAATAAATTACAGGAAAACCCCGATACTGTGCATACACACCTGCATCTGTATTTCGACCGAAATACAAATGCAATGAGACAAAATCTACACTGTACTATACTAGAATCTGGCTTATACCAAAACCGGCTAGTAATATCCGTTCGATCCTGATTCGTGCAATGCCGCACGTATCTGATCGAACCCTGCCATATATCCATACGGCCTATAGTACAAACTGTCCGATCCTGATCCGTGCAATACCGCACGTATCTAATCGGACCTTGCCATATCTCCATACGGCCTCTACAACCTTTCACCCGAAAGCTGAGTAACTGAATGTGGGGGACTCTAAAGACTCGTCAACACCTTGGTTGTGGATTTAACCACTAGCACGTTAGAGGTATAAGCCAATACATAACGGGCTACCAGGTATTGACCAAAAGGGACGTCTGTGAGCGAACTCAGCCTGACACCCTACTGAGCCTGTCAGTGACAATATCCGTACATTCCGGTCCGTTCGTCTATGAGCATCGCATGGCGGGCCTAGGGGGTTGGTAAAAATCAGACCCCCAAAAGCGGTACAAGTCGTGTCGGAGTGTAGCCCAGAACACCCTGAGATACTACAGGAATACCTACCAGTAAATCTCCTTGCCTCGGCCGAGGGCTTCGTGTAATGGCTCTCCTAGACACAGCACGACCTCACCCCCAATACCGGGAAAGACGAACCCCTGAAGATACGCTCACTGCCTCCATGTGGCTCGGGACTGTACCCAACTAAAACCTGTTTGCACGACTCCTTTGAGCCGTGGTAGGGTAGTAATCAAAGTACAGTGGGAACTCACACGAGACAAATGACGATCCTCAGGTCGATGAACTAACCTGTACACATGTCACCAGGGAACTGCCATCTGACGTCTGGTATATGACCAACTGGCATGTTCCCGGCGAGTCCTGTCCGGTGTACTCATAACCCAATGAGCACCTGTATACATCTTAGGTGATCCAACTGACACCAGTGGCTTGTGAGACCGGCCACCGCCCCTCGTCGGGGTCTCGACTGTATACACTAGTCTACAATGGAGAATCGATGCCCTGTCTCGAAACTCTCACGACTAGGGACCTTTTAAGGATATGCTTATAGACCCCCAGCTCCCACTTATATGATCGCCCTCATACTGCTGGTGGTCAAGCAAGAATCCTAGGGGCTCTATCAACGTGTAATAGCGACGTGTCAGGTCACTTAAAACAGTACACGATGATAAAGGTAAACCAGATAGCATACTATCATCTCGAGTAAGACTGTCCTACCGGGATAGGTCCTCCATCAATCATTGCAATCACGTACCTGTGATCCAATAATTGACTCTGAGGGCACTATCTCCAACAAGTTCTAGAAAAATACAATAAATGCTTCATTAAATGCATTTTGCCACCTTTCTTTTCTTTTCTTTTCTTTTTTTAATTTTAATTCCTTTGACCAAAAAAATTCTAGATATTTAAAAAGAAGGTTCTAAAATAATTATAGTGATGATTTCTAATGATTCTCACTTAAAAGAAATTTCTCGATTTACGTGTATAATGTACCGCTTAAAATAATATTTTATTTGGGAAAAATTATATCTGAACCAAAACCTCACATATACCCCCAAAATTCGCGCACAAGCTTTATTTTAGCTAAAATAGGTGCCGGCAAATTTCTACGGACGTTTGATCGAAATCGGGTTAAAACGGAAAATACCGACTCATTTGCCCTAAAACGGAAAAATTCGCAAAACGATTTCTAAAACGTTACAATCTTCCCCACTTGAAGAAATCCGGTCCCCGAATTAAAATTCATCTACGCGTACCTTCAAGAAGATGAGTACAAAACTCCCAAATTTCGCTCGCAGCTTGCCATGTGATCACCTCAGTATACAGCTACGCCAAAGAACCCTCACAGACGGTAAGACCCTTGATCAAAGTTCCTCCATCTGCCGATCCACTATAATTATCAGCTGCGGTGAACGAAAGATCGCATCATAAATAATTTCTCTGGTGCTGAATCATGTGAAAAAGGTCATGAAGGTAATTGTGAAATATTGACATAAGGAATACAGGTTGAATACTCAAAAATCTGGGCGGAAGTGCCAAATTATAGGCAATGGAACCAACTCGCTTGAGGATCTCAAAGGACCTACAATCCTGGAATAAACTTCCCAAAACTCAACACGTCATTCATCGGAAAAACACGTAGGAATACATGATCTCCCACTGCGAACTCAAGTCTGCGACCACTACGGTCGGCATAAGACCTCTGTCTGCACTAGGCTACTCTCATCCTGACCTGAACCAACTGGATTATCTCTGAAGTCTCTAGACTAGCTGCGGTCCAAAAATTCTACTCACATCAGAGTCAGAAAAACAGAATGGCAATTGACACGACCTAACAACTAAACTTAAAGGTTGCCAATTGGTGTACCTCCTGATAACTGCTATTGAAGAAGAACCCTAACAATGGAAAGTGACGATCCCAACCGCCGACAAAAATTAGTACGCACGCACAAGCATATCCTCCAGAACCGGTATAGCCCGCTCTCACAAAACCATCATCCTGCGGATGGAAAGACGGAGCTAAAGCTCAACCAGTACCCAAGGCTTCCTGAAGCTCTTGCCCAAGACGGCAAGCGAATATGGTGATCTATTTGGATACGACTCATGAAGGAACTCTGTGCAACACACTGTTGGAGATAGTGCCCTCAGAGTCAATTATTAGATCACAGGCACGTGATTGCAATGATTGAGAGAGGACCTATCCCGGTAGGACAGTCTTACTCGAGATGATAGTATGCTATCTTGTTTATCTTTATCATCGTGTACTGCTTTAGGTGACCTGACAGGTCACTATTACACGTTGATAGAGCCCCTAGGATTCTTGCTTGACTGCCAACAGTATGAGGGCGATCATATACGTGAGAGCTGGCAGTCTATAAGCACATCCTTAAAAGGTCCCTAGTCGTGGGAGTTTCGAGACAGGGCATCGATTCTCCAGAGTATTCTAGAGTATACAGTCGAGACCCCGACGAGGGGCGGTGGCCGGTCTCACAAGCCACTGGTGTCAGTTGGTTCACCTAAGATGTATACAGGTGCTCATTGGGTTATGAGTACACCGGACTGGACTAGCCGGGAACATGCTAGTTGGTCTTATACCTGATGTCAGATAGCAGTTCCCTGGTGACATGTGTACAGGCTAGTTCATCGACCTGGGGATCGTCATTTATCTCGTGTGAGTTCCCACTGTACTTTGATTACTACCCTACCATGCTCAAAGGAGACGTGCAAACAGGTTTTAGTTGGGTACAGTCCCGAGCCACATGGAGGCAGTGAGCGGATCTTCAGGGGTTCGTCTCTCCCGGTATTGGGGGTGAGTTCGCGCTGTGTCTAGGAGAGCCATTATACGAAGTCCTTGGCCAAGACAGGAGATTTACTGGTAGGTATTCCAGTAGTATCTCAGGGTGTTCTGGGTTACACTCCGACACGACTTGTACCGCTTTTGGGGGTTTGACTTTTACCAACCCCCTAGGCCCGCCATGCGATGCTCATAGACGAACGGACCGGACTGTACGGATATTGTCACTGACAGGCACAGTAGGGTGTCAGGATGAGTTCGCTCATCGATGTCCCTTTTGGTCAATAGCTGGTGGCCCGTTACGTATTGACTTATACCTCTGACGTGCTAGTGGTTAAATCCACAACCAAGGTATTGACGATTCTTTAGAGTCCCCCACATTCAGTTACTCAAGCTTTCGGGCAAAACGCTGTAGAGGCCGTATGGAGATATGGCAGGGTTCGATCAGATACGTGCGGTATTGCACGAATCAGGATCAGACAGATATTACTAGCCGGCTTTAGTTTATGCCGGATCCTAGTATAGTACAGTGTACATTTTGTCTCTTTGCATTTGTGTTCAGTGGGAATACAAATGCTGGAATGTATATGCGGTATCGTAGTTTTCCTGTAATTTATCACGGGATCAGTTTTCTATAGTTGCCAGTTTGCATTCCGTTCCGGCCGGTTTTCCTTTGTGCCTTCGCGGCCGGACTTTCTGATGGAGGGTGTTATTTGCAAGTTTGCAAATAACACATAGTGGAGGGGTTTCTTGCATTTGAATAGATTATGAAAGCATCTTTTTATACCATTCTTTTCTATCATCATTTCTTGCTTTTATGAGATGAGAAAGGATTTGAGGTTGATTTGATAATGTCATCATTGCCTTTTTGGATGTGGTCACCCTCTACCTTTTACTACCATCACCTCCCTTCATGATTTGTGTTTTTCCCACCACCATTCTAAAATGAGAGGGCCGGCCACTTCATTAGGTGAGAGAAAAAGAAATGAGAGAGTTTCATTTTGTGTAGATTTTGATCATCTCATTTCCTTGCTAAAAATTGAAAGCACCAATTTTCCTTAACCTCTTCCTCCATCCTCCATGGCAACAAAAACCACAAAGAGATATAGACTCTACACTAGCCTACAGCAAATCTTGGATGCGTCGGCTAGCCAACTTCGCGCCCGAGTTGCCTCGGTATAGTGGTGGGATCCCGTAAAAGATGCAGGCGATGTGGTGCCCTTCCGGCGAGGAGGCGACGACCGGAGTTTCCGCAGGAGATCGGGACGACGACGAGAAGACCGGAGGACTCGGATCACTTGGTATATCTCTAACCCGTCTTGTAGTTTGCCAGGACTAGTTTAATGGTCCGATCCGGATGTTTAGTGCGCGGTGGTGCCGGTTTGCTAGTTTGAAAAATTAAAGTTTTTCGCTTCCGCATTTTGGCGTCGGATTGACGGCCGGGGCACCGCCGTGCACTTACAGTGGTATCAGAGCCTTGCCATTAACCTAGTCTAGCTTTGTCTAATGTGTTTTACAATTCCGGTTGAACAAATGTTCCGAAAACCCAATAACACATGCATTAGTTTTCTGTCGAATTTTTTCTGGCTCGAAAATTTTTTCAGGTTGTAGAAAATTGATGTACTGGTAGTCCTAAGAATTCTGGAGAAATTCGACACATTGATCTTTTAAGGGGAGCGCAGAACTGCGGCCAAACCCCACTTAGGGCCGCGGTTCCGCCGCAGTATGGAGAGATTAATGCGTCAAATTTTTCCAGTGGGCTTCTGGGGTGAAAATAGGGTTTCTGGAATATTATTTTTGGGCCCAGAATTTCTTGATGTGCTACAGTAGTACTTGGGGGCCCACTTGGTAATTTTTGTTCGATCGGACATTTTAAATACATTAGTTCACAGTTTTTACATTATATCTGCGACCGTGAATGTCACTTGATCGGTAAATCCTGTCTAACTGCTATAGCCCGGTTAGACGGATTTGCGAACGTGGCATTCACGTTGATGTTTTGTGATTTTGCTGTGATGTTGCGGATCGGTCGTGGGGATAGCCTGGTTGCAGTGGTAGTACATTTTTGTTGTATTATGTACATTTGATATTGCGGGGCGAGCGTCCGACATGTGGATTGCCGTCACTACCTGTTTGTATTATTATTTTAGGGCACGACCAGGTTGCGGTCGATGTAACCGTTGTATGTATATTTTACTTTCTGTACTAGGATTACCCCGCGGAGGGGTGCACGGATAGCCGGGTTCTAGAGGGCAACAAGCCCGCATCTCATGGCATTGAGACGGAGGGGGCTTTACTCTAGAATTGGCGGGCTATTCGCCGCACTCGTAGGGGGTACAAGTTGACCCAGGAGGGGTGCCCAAGTTACCGGATTCCGTGAAGTGTTGGGTGGTCCATTCACGGTGCTGAAGGGGGCTGCCTCGCTTCAGGTTTTGGCGGGTAACTTGCCGCGCCCGTAGGGGTCTAGGTTCTCATTGCACAGGCTATCCACACGACCAGGGGAACGTCGGGTTTCAGTAGTGGCTCTGTGAAACCCGGGGATCCCAGATATCTGTATTGTTCTGTGATGCTATACATTTCTGTGATGTTGCATTTTATCACGCCTTGAGCGAAATATTATATATTGATATATATACTAGTAGATGTTATATATGTTTTGCATCCGCACTAGTCCAGTCCCCGCTCTGTCGTTAGTTAGCTAACCTAACGGGTAATGACGGGACCCAGTGGCGAATGCGGATGGCATATACGTATATCAGTATATTTTCGTTCTTTGTGGTGTGATAAATTGATGGGACTGCATTGATTCGGATCAATGCAAGTTAAAAAAAAACCTAATCTGATGTTGTTGGAACAACTTTTCAAAAATCGGTTATTGCAAGGACGTTCACTTTTGTTTTGCACAGTGATATTCGGATATGAATATCCAGCACCTCAGTCGACGAGGCAAGGGCTGAGATCTCTTCACCGGGAGTGACCCCTTGGACAGAAGTTTGCGTCAGGGCAATAACTTCACTATAGCCAATTACTTTTGCTTTGCATCGTGGTATTCAGTTGGAATATCCTGCACCCTATTCTATGGGGAAAGAGCCGAGATCCCTTCACCGGGAGTGACCTCTTTAGCAAAGGTTTTCATTACTATATTTTTCTAAAAAGCTATCAGTTCCTTCAACGATATCAAGTTCATTACGTTAAAGGTTTTTGCCATAAACCATTCGTAGCCCTCCGTCATTTCATATGGGTAGTCAATAGTATTCAAGCTGTATTTGTTGGCCAAAGTCAAGGCACAGTGTTTGGTAGCTGTTGGTTATTCATATGCAGCATAGATAGATGCGTTGGTTTGGAACAGTTGTACTTCCTTGTTGGCCAAAGTCAAGGGTAGGTACGGGTGGATTCAAAACAACCTGGAGAATGACGGGTAGAACTTGACATGTGACTTATGATTTGTTGGCCAAAGTCAAGGTCATAAGAGCATGGGGTAAAAATCACATCGGGAGTTTCTAAAGAAACTGAAACTTGCCAGATATGCGCATACCTTCTGGAGTGTGATACCATGAGCGGATTCCGTCACGTTATCATGCGATGATAGTTGGATCCCGATTCCTACTGATGATTTGGTTTACTCCTCGGGTGATCCCGATTAATTCTTCTTTCAGGTTTGGAGGAGAATTTGACGGTACAGTGGGAGGTTTCCAGATTAGATAAATTGGTAACCATTCTGATCTACGTTAGAGTGCACGCTGAGTGTTTCTTTTCTCTCTCTCTTCGGCAGCGACCATTGACCCGACCCTAAGACTATGACTCAGAGACCAAAATTAACCGATACTTCTTTAACACCGGCTTTTGGATTGTCAGAGTTATAAACCTCGTTGCCACTCCTACTTTTACCCTTTTCTCCAGGACACCCCGTATTACTACGAACGTCCACTTCCATTGGACAAAACCATCGTATGGTTAGATACGAACTCGAAGGAATTTATTCGAGGATGGTTTCCGGTTCTGTAGAAAACGAATAGGACTATTCAGTTGTCTTTTTCTTTTACCTTCTCTCAGGTTGCGAGTACCCCTTAGATTAGGGGATAGTACACCTATTACGCAATTTGGACAGTCTTCTTCCAAACCATAGGTCGGTGCCGACCGGTAGGGAATGAAGAAAACCAATTTGCCTAACGATGGTGTACAGAAGGTATTATGTAAAGACAGAGAAAGGGGTTAGAAGGAGGGCAAAGTAAATTGCGACTGCTATTCACGACCAAACCAAGTATTTCATTACCACTCCCACTTCACGTTTGTATTTCTCCAGGACACTCCGTATCACTACGAAGATCCACAGTTATTTGGATATTCCATCATATGGTTATATACGAACTCGAAAGGAACTTGTTCCAGTTCGGGGATGGATTCTGGTTCGGGAGAAATAGGAATAAGATTTATTCAGTTGTCTTTTATCTTCACCTTCTCTCGCATTGTGAGTGCTCCTAGGATTAGGACAGTACACCCATTATGCTTATTGGATAGTCTTCTTCCAAACGATAGACTGGTGTCGAATGGTAGGGAAGGAAGAAAACCATTTAGCGTAAAGGGGTGTGCAGAAGGTAATGACTAAAGACATATGAAGGGATGTGGGGAGATGGCAAAGAATTATACGGTTACAGTCATGAATCTGGAATAGGAATTACTAGGAATACCGGGATACCCCATCGAAACATTTCAATATTTCAGTTTCACTGTGTACTGTTAAAGGAAAACAGATTTCCCAATTAGTCCTTACTCCAGGGTATGTATTTTACCAGGTATGATTCTCACATCTATATGGTTTTACAAGTGATGAGTGGGAGTACGTTAGTGGGAATTAGGTGATCATCCTCATTATATCGGGATTCGTTGTATTCGGTGATATTTGAGGAAATCACCTAGGCTGTTTGCCGGCCGGCAAATATTTGGTTTTGAATATCCGCTGTTATGCACCAATTTCAAATTGATATATCTGTACGTCTATTTTCATAGAGTGAGTTATAACTTTCTGAAATTGTGTCGATGACATTTACCTATATCAGTGGATGGTTAGGTAAGGAGTATTAAACAGCGGTGTAATTCTTCTTAACCATAAGTACAGTTTTCAACCTACGACACACAGGGAATGAGTTATTAGACGCAAGGGACTTATACAGAGTATTTTATGTTGTCCAGTGTCCATTAGGACAGAGGGGTTGGTCCTCCTACTATATTCTGTTTACTTATGACTTCTCTAGTTCTTAGACAGGTGTTTCGTAGAAACACAGGGTCCATGTTTTGAGAAGTTGTAGGTATAAAAGTAAAGTAAAGAACCAGATATTGCAAGTATCGGGATTCTTCGAGGTGATCGAAGATGTAGATACTTGTGTATGGTATTCAGTTGATAGTGATGATTAAGAGAACTTGCTTCTCTTTCAGGTTACTCATAATTGGAAGCACTCCTAAGTTGAGTAACACTGATCGGCCTCTCTCCATTTAGTTGACATGCACTAGAGATAGCTGCATGATTTGAATCTGGTTCAATTAAATCAGTGCCTCTGGTTCTATATTAGATATAGAACAGTTCATATCTTAATGATGTTATGGTACGGGGAGTTGTCCGGCTTATGATTGAAACCAGACACTGGACAACTCAAGGCACGTTTCTGTAATGGCCGTTTGTGGGTTGACCCAGGCTATGACGAGGGTTGATTTTCTACTATAAGAAAGATCAATAGTGATATTGTTCTTGACTCGCCATAGTTTTAATAAAAATGGATTTTTTTAGAAAACAGTAGTGGGGGTATGGTAGAACTGGAAGTGATTCCAGAACAGCAAACGATTACTGAAGATTTGATAAAGGAACCTAAAGATTCAATCAGGTTTGACATTCCATTGGACACTCCGCAGATATGCTGGGTAACCTCAGGCACCCGAGAGGTACTCCGGTAGCCTCAAGGACGGTGGCAGGGAGGTTCTTGTTTACCCAGATTTTCCATTGCTGCTGTTCCAGACTGTGAGACCCGGCAGGAGGATGAGTATAACGTCGTTCTAAACTAGATTTAGAAGTGCACGTGTATATGACTCTGCCAGAGGGTTGTCGTAGTCAGTGGGAGCAGCGGAAGCATTGGTGGACAAGTCGCTTATGTCTATTTATAGACTAAAACAGATATAGCGGAGATAGATCATCTATTTCTGATGTGACAGTCATAGGTTTGACTTCATCAAAATAGGGGATGGATCTGTTAAAAAGGTAGTAGCGTGTGATGTCCTGGTATTTGGATGACATATACAGAGTAGGAAAGGAAACTCCTATACTACGATCGGTTATACTTTGGTCGTCACACAGTGGTTTCTCCACATGGGACTTGGACATTATATCAAACATACTGGTTACTAGATTTATGGTTTTAGATCTAGATTTGGGTGGTTTCCCAATCTAGGTACTTAGACAGCACTCTAAGAGCATTTAGAATGAACGACTCCTGGCACGGTAGTGTACCTGCAGGTAATGGAGCCACCCTCTCTAAAGGTGTCTTATAGACTAAAGTAGAGAGGGATGTGCATGATTGGCAGATCACTTGCTCAGGCAATTGAGTCAATCATGAGATGTAAAGTACCACACCAGATGTTATTCTTGCAGTAGATGCAATAAGTTGATATTAATCCAATCCTGGAGAAACAATCGGAAGCAGTTTTAGAACATAAGTGGATGTTCTAGGGATATGATAACATCAGCCTCATTCAGGAGACAGTTATCATTCCAGGCTTCCAAGGTAACCTGGACGATAGGGAGGTTGTCAGAGTTATAGTTTTCCTTCTGACAAGGGGCAGTATTTTGGACAGGTGGTCCAAGGCAATACTGAGGGAGGCATAGCGCAGGATACTGATTAAGTTCAGTTGACGATACAGTCTAAGAAGTTTGGATTTGGAGTTCATTTATGAGCTAGGTCCCATCAGACATTCAGACACATTCTAAGACAGGTATTGCTCGTTTCGGGAGATGGCTTTCTCCGTGAAGTTGAGATATAGAGAGACATAGAAAGAAACATCAAAGCGGATCCACTCACTGAGGCTATTCCTCGAACGCAATAGTTTCGCAAACGGGTTTTGTGAGACTGACTAGTAGAGGAGTTGGGTGTTCGGTATCACACGGGCTGTGAGTATGCGACATCGCAATAATTAGCCTTGAGTGCAAGTGGGAGATTGTTGGAGATAGTGCCCTCAGAGTCAATTATTGGATCACAGGCGCGTGATTGCAATGATTGAGGGAGGACCTATCCCGGTAGGACAGTCTTACTCGAGATGATAGTATGCTATCTGGTTTATCTTTATCATCGTGTACTGCTTTAGGTGACTTGACAGGTCACTATTACACATTGATAGAGCCCCTAGGATTCTTGCTTGACTGCCAACAGTATGAGGGCGATCATATACGTGAGAGCTGGCAGTCTATAAGCACATCCTTAAAAGGTCCCTAGTCGTGGGAGTTTCGAGACAGGGCATCGATTCTCCAGAGTAGACTAGTGTATACAGTCGAGACCCCGACGAGGGGCGGTGGCCGGTCTCACAAGCCACTGGTGTTAGTTGGTTCACCTAAGATGTATACAGGTGCTCATTGGGTTATGAGTACACCGGACATGACTCGCCGGGAACATGCCAGTTGGTCATATACCAGACGTCAGATGGCAGTTCCCTGGTGACATGTGTGCAGGTTAGTTCATCGACCTGGGGATCGTCATTTGTCTCGTGTGAGTTCCCACTGTACTTTGATTACTACCCTACCACGCTCAAAGGAGACATGCAAACAGGTTTTAGTTGGGAACAGTCCCGAGTCACATGGAGGCAGTGAGCGGATCTTCAGGGGTTCTTCTCTCCCGGTATTGGGGGTGAGTTCGTGCTGTGTCTAGGAGAGCCATTACACGAAGTCCTTGGCCAAGGCAGCAGATTTACTGGAAGGTATTCCAGTAGTATCTCAGGGTGTTCTGGGCTACACTCCGACACGACTTGTACCGCTTTTGGGGGTCTGACTTTTACCAACCCCCTAGGCACGCCATGCGATGCTCATAGACGAATGGACCGGACTGTGCGGATATTGTCACTGACAGGTGATTGGTATAAGTTTTCGGTGAAGGGTTGAAATCAATGCAATTGGGTTGGTATTCGGAAACTTTATAAAGAACTTCACAATCAAAAACTATTTTGACCACAATCAAACTACGGTGTCATCCGTAATTAGTTGGTGAGTGCGGATCGTCCACAGGGAAAGCTCAATTCATTTGAATTTTAATGTGTTTGAAATGAAATGTTAAGTAAAAGTAAAACAAAATATGATTCAAGAATGATTTGTATTCGAGTGTCACTATTCTTTATTCAAGAATCAAGAAACTATAAACAATCAAGAATCAGGGTTTCAATAGTATTTCCAATCAACAATCAAGAATAAGAGAGAGGCTCGTAGGAATCGATCGGATCTTCAGACGTGATGTAATCTAAAAGATTTCGTGTTCTTGTCCTTCGAAGAATTGATACTAGATCAATGGTGATCGACGAGAGTTAGGGCTTTCTTGATGAAACTAGGGTTTCATCTCTTAACCCTTGTTCTTTCGAGGATTCCATTTGTATTCTAGCCTCTAGCAATTTCAAGAAACGATCGGAACTCCCCAATCTCGAGCGATGTCAATCAAGAAAGCATCGCAATGAATTGGGTCGTCGATTCTTGAACTTGCTAGGGTTTACAAACTCGTGGGATTCAAGAATCGATTGCAACTTTGTTACATCATCATACTAAAGATCGTTTCGACTCTTTAACAAGCGGAGTTTTATTCACACATCACCACAAAGACAATATTAAAGATTTATAAAGATAACATGATGCAGAATTTAAAGAAAACAAGATAAAAGAAATATCACCTTTATTTATCTCAACATTTTTCGATTACATTTGCTCGAGACTACAAGAGAATGAATCTAGTTGTTGATAGGGCTTCGCTCGGCTTTGTGAGTCGTGGATCGGCTTCGGATCGCGTGCTCTGTTGAAGATTGGCTTCGCTCTAAAGGTTGTAGGGTTTCTTGCCTAAAAGGGTACTCGGGATCTTGATGTTGGCTTGGATTAGGGTTAGGGTTTCCTTTCACAAGAGTTGTGAAGGAAGAAGAAGATGAAGAAAGAGATGGGCTAAAGGAATGAATCACACCCTCTCTTCTAAGATGATAATTTTTCTAGAATGATTAGGATTGATCATCCATCTTGATCCTTGAGTTTAGGGTCTATTTATAGAACTCCCAAACCCTAGGTTTAGGTTTGAATTAGAAGTTTCCCTCCCAAAGTTTGTTTAAAGAGTTTGTTAGGAACTAGCTCAGGGTTTAAGCTAGGGTTTAGGGAAAGTTCTAGAATGATAGGCTAGTTTAGTGAAACTCAAGGTGTTTGCTGATCTGGTAGAAGTCCCTGGAGTCTTCTGGAAGCTGAGATACTTTTCTGAACTGTGGGCCCTGATTGAAGCATTTTGGTACAAAATTTAGGTGATGACTCATCAAGGTGGCCGCGGATCCGCGGCACAAGCCAGCTTCTGGCCGCGGATCCGCGGCCATGTTGGGGCCTTGGGCTGAGTTCTTTCTTCTGTGGTCTTGGGCTGATGTTTGTAGCTTCCTTTGATATGTTGAATTGCAATTTCTCCTTTGTAATGATACCAGATTTTAATTTAGTGAGTTTACGTATCTTTCGAGCGGTGTAATGTTCGAGCGAGCTTCTCATTTCCTGCACAGACTTCGAAACACGGGTTGCGAGATATAGAAAATATACCATGTCAGGCAATGCAGTCAATTTCCCTAGAAATGCCGGTTTTAAGGTCGAATACATGTAATCTGATATTTTGCGACCGATTTGCTAATATGTGAATTATGAATACCGTACACTTATATATGGATGCAAATGATAAGGAAATTTCCGGTTAAAATATGCAATATTTTCGACTGATCAAATACCCCCAAACTTAATTTCGATCGTCTCGAGCGAATGTTTTATTAAAGAAAAAGAGAAGGAGAAAATAAAGAAAGAGAAAAAACTAGCTAGCACACTTTCGTAGGCAACACGATTGCACTGAGCACGTGCAACAAGCCTTTAAACCTCTAGGTGTCCCTAGTAGGAGGAGTGTTGTCTCCTGAGGGTTTTCCGCGGATTGCACCCACAAAATCCAATAATAAAAGAAAGATCATGAATATTACATTTAAAGATAAGAATTGTAAAAGAAAAGCCTTGAAAATTAGGGTTTCCAACTAAGCTAGCTTTTCGGTTGTCATGAGCCATGTCTTAGTAGTCATGAAAAGATGTTAGAAATCACGTCCTCCCTCAATAAAACATCGTCCTATTCTTCATTTATATCCTTCTTCCAAACATCGATCATATCACCCTGCGTGTGTGTAAAGACATCTCTACACCCGGAGAATTCAATTCAAGCTATCATACTCTTACCCATCAGCCTCAGTACTTTTTAATTAATGAATATTTAGATGAGATTGCTCACACACTTTCATGCGACCGTTAATACTTCTTGAGGTACTAACCGACCGATTACTCCTGTGCTTGCTTATTTGGTGTATTTTCCTCGTCTTGCACCACCTCAGGCATAGCAGTGACTCCCAGACCAGTTGGCCTTAGGGCACTAGGTGAAGAAGCACCCTCGCTATACATTTTTCTTGCCTTTGGTGATAACAAAACCAGTGTCCATTTTTCTCACCACTTTATACTTTTTTTATTCACTTTTTATTTTTTTTTCTTTTTATTTCCTTCATACTTTCGGCTTTACGACAAGAGCATTTCAAGGTATCCTCTACTATCCCAGGCTTCAAGACGTGTGTAAGTGCGAATAGCAGGGTAGCAACGTTCAAAATGTTTGGCTTCCAGTATAGAAACTATTTTTCAGACTTAGTTTTATCCTCAGATTAGTGACGTCCTTCATCTTACTATCCTTTGGGACAATGGCTCATAACTACTTATTACTAGTTCGTATAAGAAAACTTCTAATTTTCTTAGTTTTCTAAAATTTTTCTAATCTCATGGATGTAATTGTTCACTATCTAAACTTTCATTATCTTATTTATATACAAAAAGGGTAAATATTAAAATTATTTTTATATTTTGAAATTTTTTTAATTTTTTATGGGTTTTGAATGTTTTTAAATTTTTATAGATTTTTTAAAAATGTTTTGTGCTTATGCAGATGATATGCAGATGATGCAAAAATAAGCACAAACCTCCCCCAAACTTGTTTTCAACAGTGTCCTCACTGTTGCCAATCGTCATACCTACAAAAATCTGTAAGACTGGGGGGAATTATTAGCGGGGGCAAAATATATAAGTGAAGAACTTCCCCCAAACTTATTGTTTTCACTCACCTTCATTCAAAAGATAATGCAATGATATACAGGATATGAAGATGAGACGGAGGAATTTTAATCCAAATAAACTGGCTCTTGTAAGAACAAGAGCTCCTCCGTGGGGTCAGTGGAAAAATACGGCTTTAGTCTATGTCCGTTCACTTTGAAAAATGTGCCGTTTTTAACATTTTCA
Organism: Agapanthus africanus; assembly: GCA_030015575.1. NCBI lineage: Eukaryota > Viridiplantae > Streptophyta > Magnoliopsida > Asparagales > Amaryllidaceae > Agapanthus > Agapanthus africanus. The sequence continues at coordinate 290,407,716 of JASDDO010000029.1, forward strand.
ATCTCTACTGCCCCGTGCGGGTATACAGACCGCACAACAAAAGGTCCCTTCCATCGAGATCGAAGCTTACCCGCGTGAAGGTGTAATCGTGAATCATAAAGAAGGACTTGTTGATTAGGTGAAAATGTTTTCCTCAAAATGTGTTGATCGTGAAAAACCTTAGTCCTATTCTTAGTGATTACAGCATTATCGTAAGCTTCATCGCGGAGTTCGCTTAGCTCATTTAATTGCAGCTTCCGAAAGTTGCAGGCTTCTTTTAGATCAAAGTTTATTTCCTTTATAGCCCACAATGCTTTATGTTCTATCTCGACGGGTAAATGGCATGCTTTTCCAAACACTATCCTATATGGAGACATTCCTAGGTCGGTTTTATATGCAGTTCTGAATGCCCAAAGTGCATCCTTCAGTTTTGTCAACCAGTCTTTTCTATTTTTAGCAACAGTTTTCTCCAGGATAAGTTTGATCTGTCTATTCGAAATTTCAGCCTGCCCGCTTGTTTGGGGATGATAGGGTGTAGAAAGTCGGTGGTTGATTCCGTATTTTCGCATCAGAGTCTCGAAAGAGCTGTTGCAGAAATGTGTCCCATTATCGCTAATGATAGCGCGTGGGTGTCCAAATCGCGAAAAGATATTCTCTTTTAAGAACTTAATGACAACTTTCTTGTCATTAGTGTGACATGGAATAGCTTCTACCCACTTGGAGACATAATCAACCGCCAGCAGTATATACAAATTCCCAAAGGAGTTGGGAAAAGGACCCATAAAATCTATGCCCCAAACATCGAAGATTTCAACAACCAGGATCGGTTGTTGAGGCATCTCATTTCTCCGAGATATTATACCCGTATATTGACATTGTGTACAGGTTTTGCAATGCTCAAATGCGTCCTTGAATAAGGTCGGCCAATAAAATCCACTTTGCAAAACCTTTTCCGCTGTCTTTCTAGGACCGAAGTGACCCCCACAGGCCTGATCATGACAAAAAGATAGAACACTCTTGAACTCTTCATTCGGGACACACCGGCGAATGATCAGATCAGGACAATATTTAAACAAATAGGGTTCATCCCAGTAAAAGTGTTTTACTTGGGATAGAAAACGGTATTTGTCCTGTTTTGACCAATCGCTGGGTATCAGTCCCGTGGCATGATAGTTCACGATATCCCTGAACCAAGGTTCAGTGGATACGTTCAAGAGTTGTTCGTCAGGGAACGAGTCATTAATCGGCAGGGTCACAGGAGAAGAAACGATGCGTGAAAGATGGTCGGCTACGACGTTTTCACATCCTTTCTTATCTTTAATAACAAGATCGAATTCTTGTAAAAGAAGGATCCAACGTATTAGGCGACCTTTGGCATCTTTCTTCGCCAAAAGATGTTTTAAAGCGAAATGGTCAGTGTACACAACTATAGGTGAGCCAATCAAGTAAGGCCTGAATTTCTCTAATGCAAATACAACCGCTAAAAGCTCTTTTTCTTTGGTTGTATAATTGATTTGCGCATTATTCAGGGTCTTACTCGCATAGTAAATCACGTGTGGCATCTTATTAATGTGCTGTCCTAAGACTGCACCTACTGCAAAGTCGGATGCATCACACATTAGCTCAAAAGGGTAGTCCCAATCTGGAGACGATAACACGGGGGCTGTGGTGAGTGAGTGTTTAAGTGAGTCGAAAGCTTTCTCGCAATCCGAGTCAAAATGGAAGGTCGTGTCCTTGGCCAGGAGTAGTGTTAAAGGTCTAGCAATTTTGCTAAAGTCCTTTATGAATCTCCTATAAAAACCAGCGTGGCCAAGAAAAGATCGAATGTCCTTGACGCTTTTGGGACGAGGTAGGTTTTGAATGACATCTATTTTAGCTCTGTCAACCTCAATGCCTTTCTGTGAAATGACATGTCCAAGTACTATTCCTTCTTGGACCATGAAATGGCATTTTTCCCAGTTCAAGGTTAAGTTCTTCTCTTTGCAACGAGTAAGAACAGCGTCAAGATTCGATAGGCAATCTGAAAAGGAATCTCCGAAAATCGAGAAGTCGTCCATAAAAATCTCCAAGAAATTCTCTACCATATCAGAGAATATCCCCATCATACACCGCTGAAAGGTAGCGGGAGCATTGCATAACCCAAAGGGCATGCGACTATAGGCAAATGTACCAAAAGGACAAGTAAAAGTGGTTTTATCTTGATCCTTTTTGGCGATGGGTACCTGATTATAGCCTGAGTAACCGTCCATGAAACAGTAATACTCTCGTCCGGCTAAGCGTTCTAGCATCTGATCAATGAAGGGCAAAGGAAAATGATCTTTCCTTGTAGCGGCGTTGAGTTTTCTATAATCAATACATACACGCCACCCAGTTTGGGCGCGTGTCTGAATCAACTCATTCGCCTCATTGGTTATAACAGTGATGCCAGATTTCTTAGGGACGACATGTATAGGACTTACCCATTGGCTATCGGAGATTGGGTATATAATACCATTATCTAAGCATTTGACGATCTCTTTCATTACCGCCTCCTTCATGACGGGATTCAACCGTCTCTGTGGTTCTCGGGTTGGTCTGGCATCATCCATCACATTTATATGATGTTCATCCCTTTGATGTCCGCCATGGTCCAACCAAACGCCTCTTTGTTAGATCTCAATACCGATAGTAGTGCATTCTCTTGATCTGATGCAAGAGAAGCGGAAATGATAACCGGTAAAGACTCGTTCTCACCAAGATATGCATATTTGAGGTGAGAAGGTAAAATTTTGAGATCTAAAACTGGCGGAGAAATGATAGAAGGATGGATCATCGAGTGATTCTCGGAGTGACAAAGAAGTTCGTAGCCTGTGTAAGATACAGACTCGGGTGGAGTAAAGTCAGAAGTGCAGGACTCATGTGTAGAAAAAGTGTCCTCACTAAGATCAGGTGTAAGATCAAGCAGAGATGTGGTAATGTCGTTGAGATCCAGAGAGCAAAGATCATCAGCTCCACAACTATCGGGAGCGATCTCATGGACAGAGCACACATCTAGTATATGAGCAGAGGGTAGTGATAGCTGACTTCCAACTCTATAGATGTTCAGTTCAATAGTCATATTTCCAAAGGATAAGTTCATTGAACCGTTTCTACAGTTAATCACAGCGTTGGAAGTGGCAAGGAAAGGACGACCCAGAATCACCGGAATTTGGCTTCGGGGGTTTGCTACTGGTTGAGTGTCGAGAACAATAAAGTCCACGGGAAATACAAATTTCCCGACCTTAATCAACACATCTTCGAGCTCACCCCTAGGTTTGGTGATCGAACGATCTGCCATTTGGAGAGTGCAATGAGCAGGTTTTAACTCTCCAATCCCTAGTTGCTCGTATACAGAATAAGGGAGCAGGTTAACACTTGCGCCAAGGTCTAAAAGAGCACGGTTTATGTTTTTACCCCCAATAGAAATCGAAATAGTAGGACATCTTAGGTCCTTTCGTTTCTTTGGTAACTGTGGGATAAAAGCAGTGCTGATATTATTAGCCATAAAGACCTTTTTCGGCACTTGGGTCTTCCTCTTCCTAGTGCACAAGTCTTTCAGAATTTTCGCGTAAGCGGGGACTTGCTGAATTGCATCTAGGAGAGGGATATTGATGTTAACCTGTTTAAACATTTCTATTACTTTCTCCATATGATGACTCATTTTGTTAGCCCTTAGCCGATTCGGGTAAGGTGCTTTCGCAATAAACGTCGGGTCCATCATAGGAGAAGGAAAGGGGGGTAGACGAGATCCCAAAAGAGGAGTGGGGACCGTCTTTGGAGAACTATAAGGATTGGGTGAAGGTGTTGAGCCTAATGGGAAATGGAGAATAGGCTCACGAGAAGGTAGTGTGGTAGAAGAAGAAGGGTCAGAAGGAGAAGTGTGTGTGGGGAGGGAAGTCTCAGCCGGGGTATTTACATGATTTTCAGTATCATCAATACTTTCCCCGACATGATTGTTCAGCACTCTTCCTGATCTCAATGTTGTGATGGCATTTACATTGTAATGCCCAGGGTTAGGTAAGGGTTGAGAAGGAAGTTTCCCCTTTTCTCTCGCACTCATTTCGGCTTTGAGTCGTGCGATTTCAGCTTCCATTGAGCGAATACTCTCAGCTTGGGACGCTGAGTTTTTCTTTATCTCGCTGACGGAAGATCTAACCTCAGCCGAAACCTCCATGAAATTTGATAAAAGTGATTTCATGGTTTGAGTGAATTGAGAAAGATCGTCAGAACAGGTCACAGGATTAGACTGTGTAGGTGTGTTGACCTGATTTTTAAAGTTGTGTGACTGGTGGGGGTGCTGAGTAAGTTGAAGGGGTTGCTGTGGTGGAGGAAGTGCCCTTTGAAAGTGATTCGTGTTTGGAACCGTGTTTTGAGATTGGTTTTGGTTCCAAGCAAAATTTGGGTGATTCCTCCAACCCTGATTGTACGTGGAAGAATATGGATCGTTTCGAGGTCGTTGAAATGCGGCATTAGAATGCTCGTGACCTTGAAACGCAGAGTTTAGTGGACATTCTTCCGTTAAATGAGACGGGTCTGAACAGCACCCACAAACAGTTTTGGGGAGTGACATTGGGTTTAGGGAGGCTGTAGAAAATTTTTGTTCCATAGCGTCGAGCTTCTTTTGCATTGCTTCCATTTCAGCTCGAACACCTATGGATACATCTACTTGGTGTACGCCACCCCTATTCAATGGTTGGGTTCCACTCTCCCACTATAGTGATTTTTCTGCGAACTCTTCTAAGTACATCCAGGCCTCCCCATCATCTTTGGTCATGAAAGTACCTTGACACATGTTTTCAAGGCTCTGTTTAGTGCTTGGGTTAATGCCTTCATAAATGATTCGGCAAAGCTCCCATCTCGGGATGCCGTGATGAGGACACTGAACCAAAAGATCCTTGAAACGTTCAAAGCATTTCGAGAATGGTTCGTGAGGGAGCTGGGCAAATTGGTTGAGTTCGCTACGGATTCGAGCCGTCTTTTGGATTGGGTAAAATTTCTTAAGGAATGCAGCGACGAATTCTTCCCAATTCGTAATGGAGTGTGCGGTAGTGTTGTATAGCCACTTCTCGGCTATATCGCACAAAGTGAATGGAAGAAGTCGTAGACGCATAGCATCCACTGAAAGTTGTGACGTACCCATCATTGCGCATACGTTTTCAAATTTGGTAATAAAAACGTAAGCGTCCTCCGACTCGAGACCGTGGAATTTGGGTAAAAGATTGATATACTGGGGCTTAATTTCAAAATTATCCCCGTTGGCTGGTGGTGTGGACAAGCAGGTTGAAAGAGGACCTCGAATGGGGTAGATCTCTCCTGGAGAGAAATGCGGGGTGGATTCTGCGCACCAACGGACGGCGGCAGATTAGTGGAAAAGAAGTTCGATGGATTCGGATCCATCGATGAGGGTGTGGTGGTGGGTAAAGAAGAAGTAAATGGAGAAATATCGACTTCGGAGTCGATAGGAGGTACGCGGACTAAACGGGCACTAGGATCCCGTATCCAGCCTATCTTGTACAAAAAAGGGTTAGTACAAGTGGCAGCGTGGCTTTTATAATTAGGGGAAAATGAATGAATGCGTGCTTGCTTTTGAAAAAGGACGGATTTTGAAAAAATGATGCAACACACAAACCCTAATATCTACTGGTCCCCTAGGTCTGATCTCTAGACCGCTCCTAACTGCCAGAAGACAAGACGCAGGATAAATCCTCCACTGCCTCCTTGTTCCCCTGTGGCCGGATAAGTGCCAGGTAAGTGGGAAGGTACTCCACTACGTAAGTAGTGGGCCTAATTAATAACCACTAGCCGTAGACACACTCGCCTTAGGCACCACAAGAAAACGCAGATAAACAATGGATTACCCACGGCCTTCTCCTGTCCTAATTGAGCGCGACAGTCCTTAGAGTCATTCTCTAGATTTCTTTTAGTTAATGTGGGACAATGCGTATGGAGGTTTGTGATTTTTGGGGCCTAGGAAGGGTAATGAACTCCCCACCTAATTTGGATTTGGTCTTTGCCCCTTAATTTTCCGTATTATCAATGCAAACAACCACAAAAAAAAAATACGCACAAATTTAATTCGCTTTTTAGCGGCGCTGCGATTTTTGCAAAGAAGCCTGCAGAAAAGATTAGTTGGAGCTAAAAAGAGGAGAGAGGAGAGGACAAGAAGTTACCTGCACTGAAAATTTTACAGAGAGCCCCCTACCCCGCCGCGGATCCGCCGCAATATGCACACCTTGGCCGCGCAACCGCGGTCTGATGGTGGGTTCACTGCACACAATTTCTTCAGGCAGCTTCTGTTGGCTCCCTCTACTCTCTGGTATATCCCAAATAATTTTTCCACAGCACAGAATGCTCTAGATCACCTTGCAATCAAATCACAACACACGTGTAAGAGTTTGTACGAATTTTGCTTTCAAGAAGTAGAATGTAATAATTCTTTCACTTCAAACTAAAAATGTAAACGAATTAGCGCTATCCCCGGCAACGGCGCCATTTTGATTGGTATAAGTTTTCGGTGAAGGGTTGAAATCAATGCAATTGGGTTGGTATTCGGAAACTTTATAAAGAACTTCACAATCAAAAACTATTTTGACCGCAATCAAACTACGGTGTCATCCGTAATTAGTTGGTGAGTGCGGATCGTCCACAGGGAAAGCTCAATTCATTTGAATTTTAATGTGTTTGAAATGAAATGTTAAGTAAAAGTAAAACAAAACATGATTCAAGAATGATTTGTATTCGAGTGTCACTATTCTTTATTCAAGAATCAAGAAACTATAAACAATCAAGAATCAGGGTTTCGATAGTATTTCCAATCAACAATCAAGAATAAGAGAGAGGCTCGTAGGAATCGATCGGATCTTCAGACGTGATGTAATCTAAAAGATTTCGTGTTCTTGTCCTTCGAAGAATTGATACTAGATCAATGGTGATCGACGAGAGTTAGGGCTTTCTTGATGAAAATAGGGTTTCATCTCTTAACCCTTGTTCTTTCGAGGATACCATTTGTATTCTAGCCTCTAGCAATTTCAAGAAACGATCGGAACTCCCTAATCTCGAGCGATGTCAATCAAGAAAGCATCGCAACGAATTGGGTCGTCGATTCTTGAACTTGCTAGGGTTTACAAACTCGTGGGATTCAAGAATCGATTGCAACTTTGTTACATCATCATACTAAAGATCGTTTCGACTCCTTAACAAGCGGAGTTTTATTCACACATCACCACAAAGACAATATTAAAGATTTGTAAAGATAACATGATGCGGAATTTAAAGAAAACAAGATAAAAGAAATATCACCTTTATTTATCTCAACATTTTTCGATTACATTTGCTCGAGACTACAAGAGAATGAATCTAGTTGTTAATAGGGCTTCGCTCGGCTTCGTGAGTCGTGGATCGGCTTCGGATCGCGTGCTCCGTCGAAGATCGGCTTCGCTCTAAAGGTTGTAGGGTTTCTTGCCTAAAAGGGTACTCGGGATCTTGATGTTGGCTTGGATTAGGGTTAGGGTTTCCTTTCACAAGAGTTGTGAAGGAAGAAGAAGATGAAGAAAGAGATGGGCTAAAGGAATGAATCACACCCTCTCTTCTAAGATGATAATTTTTCTAGAATGATTAGGATTGATCATCCATCTTGATCCTTGAGTTTAGGGTCTATTTATAGAACTCCCAAACCCTAGGTTTAGGTTTGAATTAGAAGTTTCCCTCCCAAAGTTTGTTGAAAGAGTTTGTTAGGAACTAGCTTAGGGTTTAAGCTAGGGTTTAGGGAAAGTTCTAGAATGATAGGCTAGTTTAGTGAAACTCAAGGTGTTTGCTGATCTGGTAGAAGTCCCTGGAGTCTTCTGGAAGCTGAGATACTTTTCTGAACTGTGGGCCCTGATTGAAGCATTTTGGTACAAAATTTAGGTGATGACTCATCAAGGTGGCCGCGGATCCGCGGCACAAGCCAGCTTCTGGCCGCGGATCCGCGGCCATGTTGGGGCCTTGGGCTGAGTTCTTTCTTCTGTGGTCTTGGGCTGATGTTTGTAGCTTCCTTTGATATGTTGAATTGCAATTTCTCCTTTGTAATGATACCAGATTTTAATTTAGTGAGTTTACGTATCTTTCGAGCGGTGTAATGTTCGAGCGAGCTTCTCATTTCCTGCACAGACTTCGAAACACGGGTTGCGAGATATAGAAAATATACCATGTCATGCAATGCAGTCAATTTTCCTAGAAATGCCGGTTTTAAGGTCGAATACATGTAATCTGATATTTTGCGACCGATTTGCTAATATGTGAATTATGAATACCGTACACTTCTATATGGATGCAAATGATAAGGAAATTTCCGGTTAAAATATGCAATATTTTCGACTGATCAACAGGCTCAGTAGGGTGTCAGGATGAGTTCGCTCATCGACGTCCCTTTTGGTCAATGGCTGGTGGCCCGTTACGTATTGGCTTATATCTCTGACGTGCTAGTGGTTAAATCCACAATCAAGGTGTTGACGAGTCTTTATAGTCACCCACATTTAGTTACTCAAGCTTTCGGGCGAAACGCTGTGGAGGCCGTATGGAGATATGGCAGGGTTTGATCAGATACGTGCGGTATTGCACGAATCAGGATCGGACGGATATTACTAGCCGGCTTTGGTTTAAGCCGGATCCTAGTATAGTACAGTGTAGATTTTGTCTCTTTGCATTTGTGTTCAGTGGGAATACAAATGCGGGCATGTATATGCAGTATCGGGGTTTTCCTGTAATTTATCACGGGATCAGTTTTCTGTAGTTGCCAGTTTGCATTCCGTTCCGGCCGGTTTTCCTTCGATCCTTCGCGGCCGGACTTCCTGATGGAGGGTGTTATTTGCAAGTTTGCAAATAACACATAGTGGAGTGGTTTCTTGCATTTGCATAGATTATGAAAGCATCTTTTGATACCATTCTTTTCTATCATCATTTCTTGCTTTTATGAGATGAGAAAGGATTTGAGGTTGATTTGATAATGTCATCATTGCCTTTTTGGATGTGGTCACCCTCTACCTTTTACTACCATCACCTCCTTTCATGATTTTTGTTTTTCCCACCACCATTCTAAAATGAGAGGGCCGGCCACTTCATTAGGTGAGAGAAAAAGAAATGAGAGAGTTTCATTTTGTGTAGATTTTGATCATCTCATTTCCTTGCTAAAAATTGAAAGCACCAATTTTCCTTAACCTCTTCCTCCATCCTCCATGGCAACAAAAACCCCAAAGAGACATAGACTCTACACTAGCCTACAACAAATCTTGGACGCGTCGGCTAGCCAACTTCACGCCCGAGTTGCCTCGGTATAGAGGTGGGAGCCCGTAAAAGATGCAGACGATGTGGTGCCCTTCCGGCGAGGAGGCGACGACTGGAGTTTCCACAGGAGATCGGGACGACGACGAGAAGACCGGAGGACTCGGATCACTCGGTATATCTCTAACCCATCTTGTAGTTTGCTAGGACTAGTTTAATGGCCCGATCCGGGTGTTTAGTGCGCGGTGGTGCCGGTTTGCTAGTTTGCAAAATTAAAGTTTTTCGCTTCCGCATTTTGGCGTCGGATTGACGGCCGGGGCGCCGCCGTGCACTTACATACACAACTTAACAAAAGACAACTGAGCAAACTGAGCATAACCAGACAACAAACACCGAACGGAGTCACACCCTGTCTAGACCGGGGTAGACAACACAACGAATTTCATGGAGATCTGCTCCCATTTCCACTTCGGAATGGTTAAAGGTTGCAACTCTCCAACCGGTCTCAAATGCTCAACCTTAGTACGCAACAACACAGACACCCTGAAACAAAATCCAAAACTTCACTCTTCACCCCTGCCCACCTGTAACTATCTCATAAGTCACGCTGCAAATTGGTGTAACTTGAATGAACAATGAAAGTTCACTGATGTGCCTGCTCTAGGATTCCACGTCTCTGCCCATCAGCAACAGGTACACAAACGCGTCCCTAAACGTAGCACACCTTGGTCACAAATCAAGGACTCCGAATCATTACTTAGCCAAGTATGCTCAAGTATCTCTGGCGAACGAGCATCGGCAGGCAGTGCCTCGCGAAAGCGATTAAGGAAAAGTGGTCGGGCGCGGACATGAGCAAGCATCCTCTCAGTAGAGACGAACTTAAGATATACTCAACGATCGGACAAGAACTATAAATCTGCAGAAGACTATCTCAACAATCAAAATCCGCTGCAGGAAGATATACATTAAGCTCTGGTGGTCCGTGAAAATCTGCCATAACTCTCCGAACAAGTAGTGTTTTCTAAATTTCCAACGCAAAACTACTGCGGCCATCTCCAGATCATTAGTGGGATATCCTGCTCGTACTTCCTCCAACTGTCGGGAAGTAAAAGCGATAACTCTATAGTGTCACCTCAGTACACAGTCGAGCCCCACCCACAAAACATCACAGTTAAACAACAAAGTCACCCGAACCAGAAGCAAAGAAAGAACTGATGCAGTTGTTAACCGGGTCATCAACTGCCGAAAACTCCGCATGCATGCCTCAGTCCAAATAAAAAGGAACCTCCTTTCCGGTCAGTCCAGTCAACGGTGCACGATTGTTAGATATATATAGACACACACACACACAAACACCAAGCCTCTAAAATGTATTATACAAACTAGTACTATACAATAATGGCCTCTAGGGCAACAAGACTGTCGTAAAACCGTGTGTATATATATATGCTAGCTTGTATATTACTTGATGAAAACTTGGGATATTCACAGTTGTATAAACAATCTTGCTCGATATAGTAGTATGCTACTTTGTTTGTTTCTATCTTAATATGTGTATATGTTTCTTTCAACATATTGCTAATACATATTGATGCAGCCCTTAGGATCTTTGCTTGACTTCTGGCATTATGATGGCGATCACACTGGTGGGGGCTGGGTAGTCTATATGCACATCCTTATTTTAGTCCCTGGTCTTAGGATTATCGAGACAGGGCATCGATACTCCAGAGTAGACTGGTGCATACGCTTCTCTTCCCAGCAGGGGAGATGGTCTGTCCTACAACCATCAGTACATCGTACTGGAGATAGTATGCAGGTGCTCGTTAGGTTATGAGTACACTGGACAGGACTCGTCGGGAACTGTTTATTGGTATTATACCAATCGTCAGTCAACAGTTCCCAGGTGACATGAGTACAGCTTAGTCCGCTGACTTGACACTGTCACTTCGCCTCGAGTGTGTTCCCACTATTCTTAGATTACTACCCTACCACGGCTCTACTGAGTCGTGAAAACAGGTAGTAGTTGGGTGCAGTCCTGAAGCACTTGGAGACAGTGACGATTAGACAGGATTCGTCTCTCCCGGTATTGAGAGTTGATATCGCGCTGTGTCTAGGAGAGCCCGTCCCTGGCCAGGGAAAGCGAGATTTGCTGGTAGTATTACCAGTAGTTTCTCAAGGTGTTTTGGGCTACACTCCGACATGACTTGTACCGCTATTAGGGGACTGACGTTTACCACCCCCTAGGCCCGCCATGTGATACTCTTAGATGAACAGACCGGACTGTACGGAGATTGTCACATACAGGCTCAGTAGGAGTTCGGATGGGTTCACCTCATCAGTCTTCTTATCGGCATCTACCTATGGACCGTTACGTACAGCTAGTGCCGCTTGCGCTCTGTGGTTAAACCCTCTGCCAGCGTAGTGTCGAGTCATTAGAGTCCCACACAGAGGGTTACTCGCCTTTGGGCAAAACAGAGTAGAGGTCACATGGTTTTGCGACAGGGTTCGTTCACACTCGCGCACTAGGTGTCCGGGAAGTTGTTACCAGTGGGCTTTGGTTCAAGCTAGATACTAGTATTTGTTTTGTCTCATTGTATTCGTGTTCCTCGGAACGCTGATGCGGGTGTGTATGCATAGTTAATAGAGGTAGAGGCAGAGGATTCTCATTAGGGCTGTTGACCATTTGACTTTGGTTGACTTGTTGACCGTTTACATTTTCCAAACCCTAATAAGAATGATAAATATGATTAATAATGATAATTAAGGATTATTGTGTGATGGTTAGGTTGACCATTTGACCATGGTGGACATTTTGACCCTTGTTGACATTTTGACCATAATCATTTCATATCAAAGACGCTTCTTGATCTTTGCAAATTGCATTTATTATGAAACGATAATGGTCATTACATACTCACCGTCACATTTTCCTTTTAATTATTATTATTAATCTATTATTCTCTCATATGAGCATAGTTGCAAAAAGAGAGCTCCCATTCCATTCTATCTCTTCTCTCTCTTTGCAAAAGCTCTTCTTCTTCCTCTCTAAAAGCTTAAGTGTTCCATGTGTTGGAAATCATAAGTTTTTGAGACAAGGCCACCATAACACATCTCTACTCATTCTAGGGTACTAGGTTTAGCAAACCAAACACCTTAGTTACCTCTAGGTTAAGGTAGGAGCACAAGTTCGAGGCCCTCGGGTGGATCTATCTTCGGCAAAGAAAAGACAAGGAGGAGGAGCCGTTCAAATTACCACAATGAGCAAGCAAGGAGGAGAACAACAAGAAGAGAAGGAGTTCAAGACCTAGGTATAACCATTCTACATAGTAGTTAGAATTTGTAGTTCTTTTGTTAGTTTTGTTTAGCAAAGATTCTTCATGAATGGTCCATGTTACCTATCGAGGAAAAAATTCGATTTTTACCTATTCCGCCTCCCCGAAAGAACCGGGGTGGGTAACGTACACCTAACAGTGGTATCATAGCCTAACTAAACAACAACTGACAGTTAGAAAGGTTTTTAGAACTTCGATCCGGCAAAAATCCCTAAAACGATGTCCGAAACCCATGCTTTCTGCCGTTTTTAAAACCTGCTCTAAAAATTATTTAACATACCTTAAAAATACAAGCAGGGTTTTCTGGGAATAACCAAGAAATCTGAGACCATGACTCGGCCAACTCGCCGCGAATGCGCAGCGGAACCATGCGTTCCGCCGCGGATCCGCGGCCGAGTTGACTCGGCCGTGGCTCTGATTTCTTGCAGAATTCTTAGTTTTGTGTTCTGGGATTTTTGAGATATTATTTTGCTGCCCAGGTTATACAGAGAAAAATGTTATCTTTGGGGTAGTTACAAATTCGTATTTTGATCGGAGTTCTACAAACTTTGGCTAAATGGTTATATCAGTGATGTGATATATGTATTGAACGTCAGCTAATCACTATACGTCGATTAGTGGGGGTTATACATATCTGTGATCTGTAATGTTGATGGTTTGTGAATATGAATTCGTTGGATTGTCGCGGATGAATAGTCGGGGGTTGTGAGATGAGAGTTTTCTTTATCTTTCAATTCATGTAATATGTAATTTGATGTAATATTATTTGTATTGCCGCACATCTGGGATGAGGTTGTAGCCGCCATTGTATAATTTCTTTTTACTGTTTTTGCTCCTAGAATAGACCTAAGGTGGGGTGCACAAACTACTGGGTATCTCGAAGTGCCAAGTGTCCTACTCACGTTGCCGAGGAAGGTTGCTTCGCTTCGTGTACTTGGTGGGTAGTTTGCCGCACCCGTAGGGGCCTAGGGTGGGGTTTTGGCTATTCATCGCGACCTTGTAATCCGTCTTTCGTTGCAGGCTCGAACGAAATACGGATTCCTAGTATATCCAATGTGTTCATCTGTGATCTGGAATGGCTATCATTGCATCTGACGAATGGATTTATATATCTATTTATGATATCTATTTAGGCGTTGCTTAAGTTTCGCATCCGCTCTAGTCCAGCCCCCGCTCTGTCGTCAGTTAAGTAACCTAACGGGTGGTGACGGGGCCCCGCGGCGAATGCGGATTGCATAAGCGTACGTCATATTTTCGTTGTTTTCTGCAATGGTGGGATTAATTGATGGGACGCATTAAATTAATGTAAGAAAACAAACCTAAAAGATATTGTTGGAACAATTTTCAAAAAGCTGTTATTGCAAGGACGTTCACTTTTGTTTTGCACAGAGGCATTCGGTTATGAATGCCCAGCACCTCATTCGACGAGGCAAGGGCCGAGATCCCTTCATCGGGAGTGACCCCTAGGACAAAAGTTTGCGTCAGGGTAATAACTTCACTATAGTCGATTATTCTTGCTTTGCATTGAGGTATTCAGCTAAGAATATCCTGCACCTCATTCGACGAAGAAAGTGCCGAGATCCCTTTACAGGGAGTGACCTCTTTAGCAAAAGTTTTCGCACTATATTTTCAAAAGTGTATCACGTTCCTTCAACAATATCAAGTTTATTACGTTAACGGGTTTTCACCAAAACCCAGTCGTAGCCCTCCATCGTTTCGGATTGGTATTTCTTAGTAATCGTGCTACGTATTTCGTGATCAGCCGAGGATTAGTGTACGGTATCTATGTAATATTTTTCCGTAGGATACAATGTGATTGGTTGGGACAGTCGTGCGGTCATTTTGGCTCAGTCAAGGACTCGTATGGGTGGGTCTAATGCAATCAGGATAATGACGGTTTGAACTTGACTAGGATCCTTTAATATGTTGGCTCAGTCTAGGTCACTTAGGTCCTAGGGGCAAAAACGACATCGGGAGTTTCTAATGAAACTGAAACTTGCAGATTTAGCATACCTTCTGGAGTGTGGTGACTAGAGTGGATTCCATCTAGGTCATCACACAATGATAGTTCGATCCCGATCCCACTGATGAGTTGGATTACTATCGGGAGATTTTTTCACTTAACAATCAATACTATAAACCAAGTAGGTGTCTAGAACGGTGTTAGCGGAGCTATGCCTCCAGGGAAAAGAGGTTACTTAATTAAGGAACTTCACGAAAGCGTTGGAAAACCTCCCTCGAAGTACCAACACTATCCTAGCTGAAAGGTTAAACAAGTATTGTGACGTGAATTGAATCCCGACTAGTTCTTCTTTTAGATGGTTTTAAGAAGAATTTAAGGAAATAGTGGGAGCCATCCTGTTTAGATAAACTAATAAATCAATCTAATCTTGCAAGAGCGCACGCTGAGTGTTTCTTTTCTCTCTCTCCAGGTAGCAACCATTTCACGCCTTAATCAAGATAATAAATGTATCACTTGACCGATCCGAATTCTTATTCGGGTTGGGGAACGTTGGTTCGGCTCTAACTTGTGACAACAGTCATAAGTTTGAGCAAGGGAAAGAGGATTGTATGGATTCCAAAGATACCCAGTTGAAGAAGAAGCATGGTTTTACATCTACTTCAGGTATTCTTGTAATTGAGAACTGCTTTACGGTCAGCCCTACCTCCTGGGTACTTGATACCGGATCAGGATCTCATATCTGTAATTTATTGCATGGACTGAGAAAAAGTAGGAAAGTTGCACCTGATGATATGTCGTTCAGAGTAGCGAACGGAGCACAAGTTAATGCTGCAGCCGTCGGTGAATATCACCTAGTATTGCCAAATGGCAATACTATAATTTTGAACGATTGCTACTATGTACCTTCCATGGTTTGTAACATCATATCAGATTCTTTACTCGATAAAGATGGATATAACTTTGTTCTTGATAGAAATATCATGAACATTTACCTTCATAAGGTACTGGTTGCAGAAGATACACTGTGTAATGGAATCTACGTTCTAAATCAGAATACATTTCTCAATGTACAAAACACACGCAAGAGGAAGAATTTAGATACGAATGAATCCTACTTATGGCGTTGTAGACTTGGTCATATCGGAGAGAAAAGACTAAGTAAGTTGCATAAAGATGGACTCTTGAATGCGTTCGAGTTTTCATCTTATGAAACTTGTCAGTCTTGTCTCAAAGGAAAGATGACCAAATCTCCGTTCACCGGACATGGAGAAAGAGCAACAGAGTCTTTTCTCTGAACCCCAGAGGAGTCCCCAGGGCCCCCGAGGCCGGTTTGGCATGAGAGAGGGCTTGGCCATTTGGAAAGGGTCCAGGTTTCTTCTGTAGGTCATATGTACCCTATGTATCAGCCTAGTGTCGTTTGCTCGCATGGTTTTCACCATCATCCAAATCTGGGACCAATTTCCTACAATATAGTATCATGACGTTGCTGTAAGTGCACGGCGGCGCCCCGGCCGTCAATCCGACGCCAAAATGCGGAAGCGAAAAACTTTAATTTTGCAAACTAGCAAACCGGCACCACCGCGCACTAAAACCCGGATCGAACCATTAACTAGTCCTAGCTAACTACAAGATAGGGAAGAGAGATATACCGAGTGATCCGAGTCCTCCGGTCTTCTCATCGTCGTCCCGATCTCACGCGAAATGTCCGGTCTCCACCTCGTCGCCGGAAGGACACCACATCGCCGGCTTCTTTTACGGGCTCCCACCTCTATACTGAGGCAACTCGGGCGTGAAGTTGGCTAGCCGACGCGTCCAAGATTTGCTATAGGCTAATGTAGAGTCTATGTCTCATTGGGGTTTAGTTGCCATGGAGGATGGACGAAAAGGTTAAGGAAAATTGGTGCTTTCAATTTTTAGCAAGGAAATGAGATGATCAAATGCTACACAAAAATGAACCTCTCTCATTTTTCCTCTCCTCTCAAGTGGCCGACCTCTCTCACTTTGGAAAATGGTGGAGGGAAAAACCTAATACAAGAGGGAGGTGAGTGTAGTAAAAGGTGGAGGGTGACCACAACCAAAAGGTAATGCTAACCATGTCATCTCCAAATCTAATCAACTCTAAACACCATTTAATGCAAAAGGTTGATACAAAACGAATCTCATCATGATGCCACACAATTACAAAGGACCCCGTCCATAAATACTAATTTGCACAATTGCAAATTAGTCCCTCCATCGGAAAGGTCCGGCCGCGAAGGAACAAAGGAAAATCGGCCGGAACGGAATGCAAAATGGCAACTCCAGAAAACTGGTCCCGTAATCAATTACAGGAAAACCCCGATACTGCATATACATGCCCGCATTTGTATTCCAACTGAATACAAATGCAAAGAGACAAAACTACACTGTACTATACTAGGATCCGGCTTAAACCAAAGCCGGCTAGTAACATCCGTCTGATCCTGATCCGTGCAATACCGCACGTATCTGATCGAACCCTGCCATATATCCATACGGCCTCTAGTACTAACCGTCCGATCCTGATCCATGCAATACCGCACCTATCTGATCGAACCCTGCCATATCACCATACGGCCTCTACAGTGTTTCGCCCGAAAGCATGAGTAACTGAATGTGTAGTGGACTCTAAAGACTCATCAATACTATGACTGTGGATTTAACCACTAGAACGTCAGAGGTATAAGCCAATAGGTAACGGGCCACCGGCTATTGACCAAAAGGGACGTCGATGAGCGAACTCATCCTGACACCCTACTGAGCCTGTCAGTGACAATATCCGTACAGTCCGGTCCGTTCGTCTATAAGCATCACATGGCGGGCCTAGGGGGTTGGTGAAAGTCAGACCCCCAAAAGCGGTACAAGTCGTGTCGGAGTGTAGCCTAGAACACCCTGAGATACTACTGGAATACCTACCAGTAAATCTCCTGCCTTGGCCAAGGACTTCGTGTAATGGCTCTCCTAGACACAGCATGAACTCACCCCCAATTCCGGGGGAGACGAACCCCTGAAGATCCGCTCACTGCCTCCATGTGGCTCGGGACTGTACCCAACTAAAACCTGTTTGCACGTCTCCTTTGAGCGTGGTTGGGTAGTAATCAAAGTACAGTGGGAACTCACATGAGACAAATGACGATCCTCAGGTCGATGAACTAACCTATACACATGTCACCAGGGAACTGCTATCTAACGTCAGGTATAAGACCAACTGCATGTTCCCAGCGAGTCCTGTCCGGTGTACTCATAACCCAATAAGCACCTATATACATCTTAGGTGAACCAACTGACACCAGTGGCTTGTGAGACCGGCCACTGCCCCTCGTCGGGGTCTCGACTGTATACACTAGTCTACTCTGGAGAATCGATGCCCTGTCTCGAAACTCCCACGACTAGGGACCTTTTAAGGATGTGCTTAGAGACTACCAGCTCCCACGTATATGATCGTCCTCATACCGCTGGCAGTCAAGCAAGAATCCTAGGGGATCTATCAATATGTAATAGCGACCTGTAAGGTCACCTAAACCAGTACACGATGATAAAGGTAAACCAGATAGCATACTATCATCTCTAGTAAGACTGTCCTACCGGGATAGGTCCTCCCTGAATCATTGCAATCACGTTCCTGTGATCCAATAATTGACTCTGAGGGCACTATCTCCAACAATCCCCCACTTGCACTCAAGGCTAATTATTGCGATGTCGCATACTCACAGCCCGTGTGATACCGAACACCCAACTCCTCTACTAGTCAGTCTCACAAAACTCGTTTGCGAAACTATTGCGTTCGAGGAATAGCCTCAGTGAGTGGATCCGCATAGATGTTTCTTTCTATGTCTCTCTATATCTCAAGTTCGCAGAGAAAGCCATCTCCCGAAATGAGCAATACCTATCTTAGAATGTATCTGGATGTCTGATGGGACCTAGTTCATAGATGAACTCCAAATCCAAACTTCTTAGACTGTATCTTCAACTGAACTTAATCAGTATCCTGCGTCATGCCTCCCTCAGTATTGCCTTGGATCACCTGTCCAAAATACTACCCCCCGTCAGAAGGAAAACTATAACTCTGACAACCTCCTTGTCGTCCAGGTCACCTTGGAAGCCTGAAATGATAACTGTCTCCCGAATGAGGCTGTCGTTATCATATCCCTAGAACATCCACTTATGTTCTAAAACTGCTTCTGATTGTTTCTCCAGGATTGGATTAATATCAACTTATTGCATCTACTGCAAGAACAATATCTGGTGTGGTACTTGACATCTCATGATTGACTCAATTGCCTAAGCAAGTGATCTGCCAATCATGCACATCCCTCTCTACTTTAGTCTATAACACACCTTTAGAGAGGGTGACTCCATCACCTGCAGGTATATTACCGTGCCAGGAGTCAACCATTCTAAATACTCTTAGAATGCTGTCTAAGTACCCAGATTAGGATACTTCCTAAATCTGGATCTAAGACCATAGATCCAGTGACCAGAATGTCAGATATTATATCCATGTCCTATGTGGAGAAACCAATGTGTGACAACCAAAGAATAACCGATCGTAGTATAGGAATATCCTTTCCTACTCTGTGTATGTTATCCAAATACCAGGACATCACACCCTACTACCTTCTTAACAGATCCATCCCCTATTCTGATGAAGTCAAACCTATGACTGTCATATCAGAATAGATGATCTATCTCCGCTATATCTGCTTTAGTCTATAAATAGACATAAGCCACTTTTCCACCAATGCTTCCGCTGCTCCCACTGACTATGACAACCCTCTGGCAGAGTCATATACGCGTACACTTCTAAAGAAAGTTTAGAACAACGCTATACTCTTCCTCCCGCCGGGTCTCACAGTCTGGAACAATAGCAATGGTAAGTGTGGGTAAACAAGAACTTCCTTGTCACCGTCCTTGAGGCTACCGGAGTACCTCTCGGGTGCCTGAAGTTACCCACCGTATCTGTGGAGTGGCCAATGGAATGTCAAATCAAATTGAATCTTTAGGTTCCTTATCAAATCTTCAGTAATCGTTTGCGGTTCTGGAATCACTTCCAGTTCTACCATACTCCCACTACTGTTTTCTGAAAAAATCCATTTTTATTAAAACCGTGGCGAGTTTAGAACAATATTACTATTGATCTTCCAGATGGTAGAAAATCAATCCTCGTCATAGCCTGGGTTAACCCACAAACAACCATTACAGAAACGTGCCTTGAGTTGTCCAGTGTCTGGTTTTAATCATAAGCCGGACAACTCCCCGAACCTTAACAACATTAAGATACGAACTGTTCTATATCCAATATAGAACCAGAGGCACTGATTTAACTGAACCAGATTCAAATCATGCAGCTGTCTCCAGTGCATGTCAGCTAAATAGAAAAAGGCCAATCAGCGTTACTCAGCTTAGGAATGCTTCCACTTATGAGTAACCTGAAAGAGAAGTAAATTCTCTTAACCACTACTATCAACTGAATACCATACTCAAGTACCTATATCTTCGATCAACTTGAAGAATCCCGATACTTGCAACACCTGGTTCTCTACTTTATCCATATACCTATAACTTCTCAAAATTTGGACCCTGTGTTTCTACGAAACACTTGTCTAAAAACTAGAGAAGTCATAAGTTAACCGAATATAGTACGAGGACCAACCCCTCTGTCCTGATGGACCCTGGACAACATACAATACTCTGTATAAGTCCCTTGAGTCTGATAACTCATTCACTGTGTGTCGTAGGTTGAAAACTGTACTTATGGTTAAGAAGAATTACACCGCTATTCAATGCTCCTTACCTAACCATCCACTGATATAGGTAAATGTCATGGACATAATTTCAAAAAGGTATATCTCACTCTATGAAAATAGACGTACATATATATCAATTTGAAATTGGTGCATAACAGCAGATATTCAAAACCAAATATTTGCCATCCGGCAAACAACCCAGGCGATTTCCTCAAATATCACCAATTACAACGAATTCCGATATAATGAGGATAATCACCTAATTTCCAATAGCTTACTCCCACTCATCATCTGTAAAACCATACAGATGTGAGAATCATACCTGGTAAATACATACCCTGGAGCAAGTGTCTAATTGGGAAATAAGTTTTCTTTTAACAGTATACAGTGAAACTGAAACATTGAAATGTTTCGATGGGGTATCTGGGTATTCCTAGTAATGCCTCTTCCATTATCCAGATTCACAACTGTAACCGTGTATTTCTTTGCCAGCTCTCCAAATTCCTTTTTATGTCTTTAGTCATTACCTTCTGCACACCCCTTTAGGCAAAATGGTTTTCTTCCTTCCCTACTGTTCGGCACCAGCTTATGGTTTGGAAGAAGACTATCCAATAAGCATAATGGGTGTACTGTCCTAATCCTAGGAGCACTCGCAATGCGAGAGAAGGTGAAGATAAAAGTCAACCGAATAAACCTTATTTCTATTTCTCCTGAACCAGAATCCATCCCCGAACTGGAACAAGTTCCTTTCGAGTTCGTATATAACCATACGATGGAATATCCAAATAACTGTGGATCTTCGTAGTGATACGGAGTGTCCTGGAGAAATACAAAGGTGATGTGGGAGTGGTAAATGAAATACTTGGTTTGGTCATGAATATCAGTCGCAATTTACTTTGCCCCCCTTCTAACCCTTTTCTTTGTCTTTATATAATACCTTCTGTACACCATCGTTAGGCAAATTGGTTTTCTCCATTCCCTACCGGTCGGCACATGCCTATGATTTGGAAGAAGACTGTCCAATTTGCGTAATAAGTATACTATCTCCTAAACCAAGGAGTACTCGCAACCTGAGAGAAGGTAAAAGGAAAAGACAACTGAATAGTACTATTCGTTTTCTCCAGAACCGGAAACCATCCTCGAATAAATCCCTTCGAGTTCGTATATAACCATACGATGGTTTTGTCCAACGGAAGTGGATGTTCGTAGTAATACGGGGTGTCCTGGAGAAAAGGGTAAAAGTAGAAGTGGCAATGAGGTTTGCAACTCTGACAATCCAAAAGCCAGTGTTTAAGAAGGTTTGGTCAACTTGGTCACTGAGTCATAGTCTTAGGGTTAGGTCAATGGTCGCTGCCAGAGAGAGAGAGAAAAGAAACACTCAGCGTGCACTCTATCCTAGATCAGAATGGTTACCAATTTATCTAATCTGGAAACCTCCCACTGTACCATCAAATTCTCCTCCAATCCTGAAAGAAGAATTAGTCAGGAACACCCGAGGAGTAA
Source organism: Agapanthus africanus (assembly GCA_030015575.1). NCBI lineage: Eukaryota > Viridiplantae > Streptophyta > Magnoliopsida > Asparagales > Amaryllidaceae > Agapanthus > Agapanthus africanus. Next base: position 290,429,534 of record JASDDO010000029.1, read on the forward strand.
ACCAACTCATCAGTGGGAATCGGGATCCAACTATCATCGCATGATAACGTGACGGAATCCGCTCACGTTATCACACTCCAGAAGGTATGTGCATATCTGGCAAGTTTCAGTTCTTTTGAAACTCCCGATGTGGATTTTTACCCCATGCTATTATGACCTTGACTTTGGCCAATAAATCATAAGTCACATGTCAAGTTCTACCCTTCATTCTCCAGGTTAATTTGAGCCCACCCGCACAAGGCTAACAAAGCTATATGACTGCCCTAAACCAACGCATCTATCTATGCTGCATATTAATACCCAACAGCTACCAAACACTGTGCTTTGACTTTGGCCAACAAACACAGCTTGAATACTATTGACTACCCATATGAAACGACGGAGGGCTACGAATGGTTTCTGGCGAAAACCTTTAACGTAATGAACTTGATATCGTTGAAGGAACCGGATAGCTTTTAAAAATATAGTGACGAAAACCTTTGCTAAAGAGGTCATTCCCGGTGAAGGGATCTCGGCTCTTTCCCCGTAGAATGAGGTGCAGGATATTCCAACTGAATACCATGATGCAAAGCAAAAGTAATCGGCTATAGTGAAGTTAATGCCCTGGCGCAAACTTCTGTCCAAGGGATCACTCCCGGTGAAGGGATCTCGGCCCTTGCCTCGTCGACTGAGGTGCTGGATATTCATAACCGAATATCACTGTGCAAAACAAAAGAGAGAACGTCATTGAAATAATAGCTTTTTGAAAAGTGTTCCAACAACATCAGATCAGGTTTGTTTAACTTGCATTGATCCAAATCAATGCAGTCCCATCAATTGATCACACCACAAAGAACGAATATATACTGATGTACGTATATGCCATCCGCATTCGCTACTGGGTCCCGTCATTACCCGTTAGGTTAGCTAACTAACGACAGAGCGGGGACGGGACTAGCGCGGATGCAAAACATATACAACATCTACTAATATATATACCAATATATTATATTTCGCTCAAGGCGTGATAAAAATGCAACATCACAGAAATGTGCAGCATCAGAGAACAATACAGATATCTGGGATCCCCGGGTTTCACAGAGCCACTACTGAAACCCGACGTTCCCCTGGTCATGTGGATAGCATGTGCAATGAAATCCTATACCCCTACGGACGCGGCAAGTTACCCGCCAAAACCTGAAGCGAGGCAGCCCCCTTCAGCACCGTGAATGGACCACCCAGCACTTCACGGAATCCGGTAACTTGGGCACCCCTCCTAGGTCAACCTGTACCCTCTACGAGTGCGGCGAATAGCCCGCCAATCCTGGAGTGAAGCCCCATCCGTTTCTATGCCATGAGATGCGGGCTTGTTGCTCTCTAGAATCCGGCTATCTGTGCACCCCTCCGCGGGGTAATCCTAGTACAGAAAGTAAAATATACATACAACGGGTACATCGACCGCAACCTGGTCGTGCCCCAAAATAATAATACAAACAGGCAGTGACGGCAGTCCACATGTCGGACGCTCGCCCCGCAATATTAAATGTACATAATACAACAAAAAACTATACTAGCATTGCATCTAGGCTATCCCCCACGACCGATCCGCAACATCACAGCAATACAAAGAACATCAACGTGAAGGTCGCGTTCGCAAATCCGTCTAACTGGGCTATAGCAGCTAGACTGGATTTACCGATCAAGTGACATTCACGGTCGCAGATATAATGTCAATACTGTGAAATAATGTGTTTAAAATATCCGATCGATCAAATTTAGCAAGTGGGCCCCCAAGTACTACTGTAGCACATCAAGAAATTCTGGGCCCAAAAATAATATTCCAGAAACCCTATTTTCACCCAGAAGCCCACTGGAAAAATTTGAAGCATTGATCCCTCCAAACTGCGACAGAACCGCGGCGCCAAGTGGGGTTTGGCCGCGGTTCCGCGCTCTCCCTGAAAGATCAATGTCTCGAATTTCCCCAGAATTCTTAGGACTTCCAGTACATCAGTTTTCTACAACCTGACATATTTTTGGACTTCAAAAAATTTCGACAGAAACTGATACTTGGGAAAAACGCGGAATTTGGAATTTTGGTCGATCGGAAATGTAAACACATTCAACAAAGCTAGACTATGTTAATGGCGAGGCTCTGATACCACTGTAAGTGCACGGCGGCGCCCCAGCCGCCAATCCGACGCCAAAATGCGGAAGCGAAAAAATTTAATTTTGCAAACTAGCAAACCGGCACCACCGCGCACTAAAACCCGGATCGAACCATTAACTAGTCCTAGCTAACTACAAGATAGGGAAGAGATATATACCGAGTGATCCGAGTCCTCCGGTCTTCTCGTCGTCGTCCCGATCTCCCGCGGAATGTCCGGTCTCCACCTCGTCGCCGGAAGGGCACCACATCGCCGGCTTCTTTTACGGGCTCCTACCTCTATACTGAGGCAACTCGGGCGCGAAATTGGCTAGCCGACGCGTCCAAGATTTGCTATAGGCTAATGTAGAGTCTATGTCTCATTGGGGTTTAGTTGCAATGGAGGATGGAGGAAGAGGTTAAGGAAAATTGGTGCTTTCAATTTTTAGCAAGGAAATGAGATGATCAAATGCTACATAAAAATGAAGCTCTCTCATTTTTCCTCTCCTCCCAAGTGGCCGGCCTCTCTCACTTTGGAAAATGGTAGAGGGAAAAACCTAATAAAAGAGGGAGGTGAGTGTAGTAAAAGGTGGAGGGTGACCACAACCAAAAGGTAATGATAACCATGTCATCTCCAAATCTAATCAACCCTAAACACCATTTAATGCAAAAGGTTGATACAAAAGGAATCTCATCATGATGCCACACAACTACAAAGGACCCCCTCCACAAATACTAATTTGCACAATTGCAAATTAGTCCCTGCATCGGAAAGGTCCGGCCGCGAAGGAACAAAGGAAAATCGGCCGGAACGGAATGCAAAATGGCAACTCCAGAAAACTGATCCCGTAATCAATTACAGGAAAACCCCGATACTGTATATACATGCCCGCATTTGTATTCCAACTGAATACAAATGCAATGAGACAAAACTACACTGTACTATACTAGGATCCGGCTTAAACCAAAGCCGGCAAGTAACATCCGTCCGATCTTGATCCGTGCAATACCGCACGTATCTGATCGAACCCTGCCATATATCCATACGGCCTCTAGTACTAACCGTCCGATCCTGATCCATGCAATACCGCACGTATCTGATCGAACCCTGCCATATCTCCATACGGCCTCTACAGCGTTTCGCCCGAAAGCTTGAGTAACCGAATGTGAGGTGGACTCTAAAGACTCGTCAATACTATGGCTGTGGAATTAACCACTAGCACGTCAGTGGTATAAGCCAATACGTAACGGGCCACCGGCTATTGACCAAAAGGGACGTCGATGAGCGAACTCATCCTGACACCCTACTGAGCCTGTCAGTGACAATATCCATACAGTCCGGTCCGTTTGTCTATGAGCATCACATAGCGAACCTAGGGGGTTGGTGAAAGTCAGACCCCCAAAAGCGGTACAAGTCATGTCGGAGTGTAGCCCAGAACACCCTGAGATACTACTGGAATACCTACCAGTAAATCTCCAGCCTTGGCCAAGGACTTCGTGTAATGGCTCTCCTAGACACAGCGTGAACTCACCCCCAATACCGGGAGAGACGAACCCCTGAAGATCTGCTCACTGCCTCCATGTGGCTCGAGACTGTACCCAACTAAAACCTGTTTGCACGTCTCCTTTGAGCGTGGTAGGGTAGTAATCAAAGTACAGTGGGAACTCACATGAGACAAATGAAGATCCTCAGGTCGATGAACTAACATGTACACATGTCACCAGGGAACTGCTAGCTGACGTCAGGTATAAGACCAACTAGCATGTACCCAGCGAGTCCTGTCCGGTGTACTCATAACCCAATATGCACCTGTATACATCTTAGGTGAACCAACCCACACCAGTGGCTTGTGAGACCGGCCACTGCCCCTCGTCGGGGTCTCGACTGTATACACTAGTCTACTCTGGAGAATCGATGCCCTGTCTCGAAACTCCCACGACTAGAGACCTTTTAAGGATGTGCTTATAGATTACCAGCTCCCATGTATGTGATCGTCCTCATACCGCTGGCAGTCAAGCAAGAATCCTAGGGGCTCTATCAACGTGTATTAGCGACCTGTAAGGTCACCTAAAGCAGTACACAATGATAAAGGTAAACCAGATAGCATACTATCATCTCTATTAAGACTGTCCTACCGGGATAGGTCCTCCCTGAATCATTGCAATCACGTGCCTGTGATCCAATAATTGACTCTAAGGGCACTATCTCCAACAGTTGCCATGACTTAAACCTTAGATACCAAATCTTGGTTTTTGTGTTAGATTGGTAGCCCCTAGGGAATCTGGAGTGACCCTAGACACTTACTAGAAAAACTAGCAAGACCATTACCCTATATTGACTACCAGGAGACTACCAGCAAACATGACACCCCAACTCCTTACCAGGGCTGGCGTCGCCAGAATTTTAGGGTAGGGGGCCCGCCACCTTGTGGATTCAGGAGTCCTGGTTGCTTTCATAGCTCATTTACACTTTGTACATCACTCCAGTATTGTTTTGGAACATTGGTTGCACCTTAATCAAAATCTGGGACTGGATGCATGTGTTGCTATTTTGATTTGAGTTATGGTATTTGAATTCTAGATTTGTGTATTTTGTGTTTTACCTCGATCACTTGACGTTTGTACGACGATATCGAGGGTTATTTGATGGTTTTGAAAGCGTAGTCCATAGGTTCTAACATGTTGGATATAGTGCACTCAAAGTCAATTATTAGATCGCAGGTACGTGATTGCAATCATTGATAGTGGCCCTATACCGATATGACAGTCGTGCTCGAGATGATAGTATGTTATCTGGTTTGTCTTTATCATCGTATACATGCTTTAGTTCACTATTGCATGATGATAGAGCCCATAAGATTCTTGCTAGACTGCCAGCACTATGATGGCGATCATATACGTGGGAGCTGGGGTTTGTAAGCACATCCTTAAAGTGTCCCTAGTCGTCTGAGTTTCAAGACAGGGCATCGATACTCCAGAGTAGACTATAGTGTATACAGTCGAGACCCTGACGAGGGGCGGTGGCCGATCTGACAAGCCATTGGTGTCAATAAGTTCACTTAAGATATATACAGGTGCTCATTGGGATATGAGTACACCGGACAGGACTCGCTGGGAACATGCTAGTTGGTATTATACATATTGTCAGATAGTAGTTCCCTGGTGACATGTGTACAGGTTAGTTTGTCGACCTTAGATCGTCATTTGTCTCGTGTGAGTTCCGACTGTGCTTTAATTTCTACCCTACCACGCTCAAAGGAGACGTGCAAACAGGTATTTTTTGGGTACAGTCCCGAGCCATATGGAGGCAGTGAGCGGATCGTCGGGGATTCGTCTCTCCCGGTATTGGGGGTTGATGTCGCACAGTGCACGGGTGGCCATCACTAGAAACCCTCGGCCGAGATAGTGGAGAATTACTGATTTGGATCAGTAGTTTCTCAGGTGGTGATAGGCTTCATGCCGACAAGAATTATCGTGTTATTAGGGGTCTGACTTTATCCACCCCCTAGACTCGATATGACGAGTGGACCGGACTGTATGTATATTGTCACTGTTAGGCTCAGTAAGGTTTATGTATGAGTTCGCTCGTCAGCTTCTAAATGGGAGACTTGTTCTGTTTTTTCTTTCACCTAGGTTTCCGAGAGGTAAACAAGCAAGGGATGAGCGCGACTTCCCCAACACGCCACATTTCTTCAATTCGCAGGTAAAAAGCTTTTCTTTCACATAGTGGGAGGCTGGCTTTCTCTCTTCCCAATTCTCCCAATGAGACCTCTTTCACTCACTTAGTGGACGACCCAGAGGACTTGAAAGTGCCGCCTTCGGGAAAAATCAAGAAAAAAGTGTGCTGGCTCTGCAGCTGGACTTCTCTCTTTATCTCGGCGCCTTCCTTCTCGCTACTGGAGATTTGCCCATACCACTAACTTACTACTACCGCCAAAAGGGGAAGGTTCCCTTCCAATCAATATATAGGCAACTGTTACATACAGTTTGTACCTCTGACATGATAGAAGTTATACCCAGTGCCAGTGTGTTGATGAGTCATTAGAGTCCCCCACAGTCACTTTCCCAAGTTCGGGCGAAACATTGTAGAGGCGGTATGGTTTTGTGGCAGGGTTCGAAAAATGCACGTGCGTTTTCGCACATGTCATTTTTCGGGCAGATAATTCTGGTCGGCTTTCGTTTAAGCCAGATCCGAATATTATACTGTGTAGATATAATATCTTTGTCTCAGATACATTTGTATTCGGTCGTAATACAAATGCGGGTATGTTTATACCAATACAGGGTTATCCTGAAATTTGTTTTAGGATCGCTTTTGGAAGTTGCCAGTTTCCAGTTTTCTATTGCCCGTTTTTTAACGTTCAGTTAAATACAGATTTATCCTTTCTTGAGATGAGTGTGGAAGTTTCTAGATGGTGATTAGTATGTTAAGGTGGCTTGTGACTCATTTGTTCATTAATGGTGTATTAATTAGATGATGACTAAGGGTTATGATTCATTGTTTCATTAAATGTGTTCATACTAAGTGTTATGTGACTCATCCTCTTCATTGATCTTATGGTCACTCTCCCCCTCCTACACTCACCCCTCCCCTCTTAAAATAGGCCGGCCCCTCTCTTGAAAGAGGAATGGTTGTTCTTTTGAGAGAGAAAAAAATTATGGTTCATAGAAATTAATCTACTCATTTCCCAGTTACCCGATTCCATAAAAGGCAACTTCAGTTCGTCCGTGACTTTGGACGTGACGAGACAAAGTGTTCTACTCATTCTCTACATCATCTTGGTCATCTCTTTTAGCAAACTTGACGATCAAGTTGCCTCGGTTCAGAGACGGGAGCCCATTTAAAGATCCGCCGACGTAGTGCCAACTGGACGAGAAGAGTGGAGATTCAGGAGATCGGAGCAGCCGCAACAAAGCGTGGGATGATGGTTGAAGACCGAAGGACTCGGATCATTCGGTATAACATTTCTACCCACTTTGTAGTTTGTTAGTTTAGCTTTAATGGCAGATCCGGGTTACGGTACACGATAGCACCAGTTTGTAAAAAGTTTTTGTTCCGTATTTGGCATCTGTTAGACGGCCAGGGTGCTACCGTGGACTTTCAGTGGTATCAGAGCCTCACCATTAAGCTATACTAATTTGTGTTAACACGTTTAAAACATCGATCGAACCGATTTTCAAAAACTACACTTGTTCAGTTATGAGTTTCTGTTAATTTTAAAAAGAGTCTAAAAATTATTTTGAGCATCACAGAAATTCGCGCAGGCTTTTAGTAGAACACTGGTGAAATTTGGCGCATTGATCTTACTGTTCCACCGCGGATCCTCGGCCCAAACCAAGGTTTGGCCGCGGATCCGCCGCGAGATTGTGAGATCATGTGACCAAATTTCACCAGTATGTTCTACACAGTGAATTCTAGTTTCTGGAATATTTCTTTTGGGCCCATATTTTCTTACTGTACAGCAGATGTTCGTAGGGCCCACTTCGGGAAATTTTGTCGATCGAAATTTTAAGCTTGTTAGTTTACAGTATTTACATTATATCTCCGACCGGGAATGTCATTTGATCGGTAAACCGCGTCTGATTGCTATAGTTCTTTTAGACGGGTTTGCGAACGTGACATTCGCTTTGATGTTCTGTGTTGTGCTGTGATGTTGCGGATATATCGTTATGGATAGCAGGGTGCAATGATAGTGCAGTTTAAATTTATTTGTACATTTGATATTGCGGGGCGAGCGTCCAACATGTGGACTACCGCCAGTGCATGTTTGTATAATATTCTTTTTGGGGCACGACTGGGCTGAGGTCGATGTACCCGTTGTATTTTTTTCATTTCTGTACTAGGTTTATCCCGCTACGGAGTGCACGGATAGCTGGGTTCTGGAGGGCAACGAGTCCATATCTCATGGCTTTGAGAGGCAAAGGGCCTCACTCTAGAATTGGCAGACTATTCGCCGCACTCGTGGGGGTACAGGTTGACCCAATGAGGGGTGCTCAAGTTACCGGATTCCGTGAAATGCCGGGTTGTCCATTCACTATGCTGTAGGGGGCTGCCTCTCTTCAGGTTTTGGCGGGTAACTTGCCGCATCCGTAGGGGTTTAGGTTTCATTGCACAGGCTATCCACACGACCAGGGGAACGTCGGGTTTCAGTAGCGGCTCTGTGAAACCCGGGGATCCCAAATTATCTGTATTGTTCTGTGATACTTATTACTTTTATGTAAACTTGCATATTATCACGCCTAGAGCGATTATTGTATATTGGTATGTATACTATTAGATGTTGTATATGTTTTACACCCGCGCTAGTCCAGTCCCCGCTCTATTGTTAGTTAAGTAACCTAACGGGTGATGACGGGTCCCAGTGGCGAATGCGGATGGCATATACATACAATTTATTTTTCGTTCTTTTCTGGTGTGATTAATTGATGGGAATGCGTTGATTCTTATCAATGTAAATAAAACAAACCTATATTTTTTCAGTTCTGAGTTTCTGTCGATTTTTAAAAGAGTCTAAAAATTATTTTGAGCATCACAGAAATTCGTGCAGGCTTTTAGTAGAACACTGGTGAAATTTGGGGCATTGATCTCACTGTTCCACCGCGGATCCACGGCCCAAACCAAGGTTTGGCCACGGATCCGCCGCGAGATTGTGAGATCATGTGACCAAATTTTACCAGTATATTCTACACAGTGAATTGTAGTTTCTGGAATATTTCTTTTGGGCCCATATTTTCTTACTGTACAGCAGATGTTCGTGGGGCCCACTTCGGGAAATTTTGTCGATCAAAATTTTAAACTTGTTAGTTTACAGTATTTACATTATATCTCCGACCGGGAATGTCATTTGATTGGTAAACCGCGTCTGATTGCTATAGTTCTTTTAGACGGGTTTGCGAACGTGACATTCGCTTTGATGTTCTGTGTTGTGCTGTGATGTTGCGGATATGTCGTTGTGGATAGCAGGGTGCAATGATAGTGCAATTTAAATTTATTTGTACATTTGATATTGCGGGGCGAGCGTCCAACATGTGGACTGTCGTCAGTGCCTGTTTGTATAATATTCTTTTTGGGGAACGACCGGGCTGAGGTCGATGTACCCGTTGTATATTTTCATTTCTTTACTAGGTTTACCCCATGATGGAGTGCACGGATAGCCGGGTTCTGGAGGGAAACGGGTCCATATCTCATGGCTTTGAGAGGCAAAGGGGTCTCACTCTAGAATTGGCAGACTATTAACCGCACTCGTAGGGGATACAGGTTGACCCAAAGAGGGGCGCTCAAGTTAACGGATTTCGTGAAGTGCTGGGTGGTCCATTCACTATGCTGTAGGGGGTTGCCTCTCTTCAGATTTTGGCGGGTAACTTGCCGCACCCATAGGGGTCTAGGTTTCATTGCACAGGCTATCCACACGACTAGAAGAACGTCGGGTTTCAGTAGTGGCTCTGTGAAACCCGGGGATCCCAAATTATCTGTATTGTTCTGTGTTGCTTATTACTTTTATGTAATGTTGCATATTATCACGCCTGGAATGATTATTGTTTATTGATATGTATACTATTAGATGTTGTATATGTTTTACACCCGCGCTAGTCCAGTCCTTCTCTATTGTTAGTTAAGTAACCTAACGGGTGATGACGGGACCCAGTGGCGAATGCGGATGGTATATACGTACATTTTATTTTTCGTTCTTTTCTGGTGTGATTAATTTATGGGAATGCGTTGATTCTTATCAATGTAAGTAAAACAAACCTATATTTGATGTTGTTGCAACCAATTTAAAAAGTGTTATTACAAAGACGTTTCCTTTTGTTTTGAATAGCGATATTCGGTTGGAATATCCTGCACCCCATTCGACGAGGCAAGGGTTGATATCCTTCTCCGGGAGAGACCCCTTGGGCAAAACTTTACGTCAGGGTAATAACTTCATTATAGTCGATTACAAGTTGCTTTGCATCACGGTATTCAGTTGGAATATCCAGCACCTCATTCCATGAGGAAAGAGCCGAGATCCTTTCACCGGGAGTGACCACTTTAGCAAAAGGTTTCGTCACTATATTTTTATAAAAAGCTATCAGGTTCTTTCAACGAGATCAAGTTTATTACGTTAAAGGTTTTTCGCCAAAAACCAGCCGTAGACCTCCGTCATTTCTTATGGATAGTCAGTAGTATTCAAGCAATGTTTGTTGACTAAAGTCAAGGCATAGTGTTTGGTAGTTGCTGGGTATTCATCTGTTGCATAGATAGATGTGTTGGTTTGGGACAGTTGTATTACCATGTTGAATAAAGTCAATGGTATGTACGGGTGGGTTCAAATCAACCTGGATAATGACGGGTAGAACTTGACATGTGACTTATAATTTGTTGACTAAAGTCAAGGTCATAAGAGCATGAGGCAAAAATTAACATCGGGAGTTTCAAACATAATGAAACTTGCCAAGTATGCCCATACCTTCTGGAGTGTGATAACTTGAGTAGATTCCATCAAGTTATCATGCGATGATAGTTGGATCCCGATTCCCACTGATGAGTTGGTTTACTCTTCGGGTGATCCCAACTAATTCTTCTTTCAGGTTTGGAGGAGAATTTGAGATTACAGTGGGAGGTTTCCTGATTAGATAAAGTGATAACCATTCTGATCTAGGTTAGAGTGCACGCAGAGTGTTTCTTTTCTCTCTCTCTTTGGCAGCGACCATTGACCAACCCTAGACTATGACTCAGTGACCAAGTTGACCGAACCTTCTTAAAATACTGGCTTTTGGATTGTCCTAGTTGCATAAGTCATTGTCGCTCCATCTTTTACACTTTATATTTCTCAGAACACCCCGTATTACTATGAGCATCCACTTCCATTGGATAGATCCATCGTATGGTTATATACGAACTCGAAGGGACTTCTTCGAGGATGGATCTAGGTTCAGGAGAAATAGAATTGGTTTATTCAGTTGTCTTTTATTATTACCTTCTCTCAGGTTACGAGGGCTCCTTAGTCTAGGAGAGTACACCGATTACACTTATTGGATAGTGTTATTCCAAACCATAGGAAGGTGCCAAAAGGTAGGGAATGAACCAAGCTACTAATGGATGTAACCACAATTAACATCACTACGGTCGGGCTATCGAACACGGAGTAAAAAGTTACGCTTCGGATTCGAAAGCACTTTTTTCTATGTAGCCTAAGTAGGGTGTGCAGAAGGTAAATGTAAAGACAAAAATAAAGGGATTAGAAAGAGAGCAAAGTAAATTGCGACTGTTATCATTCACGACCAAACCGCGTACTTCATCGCCACTCTTATTTCATCTTTAATAGAATAAGGTATTATTCAGTTGTCTTTTATCATCACCTTCTCTCAAGTTGCGAGTACTCCTAGGATTAGGAGTGTACACCTATTATGCTTACTGGATAGTCTTCTTCCAAACCATAGGCTGGTGTCGAACGGTAGGGAAGGAAGAAAACCACTTAGCCTAAGGGGTTTGCATAAGGTAATAAATAAAGACAAATAAAGGGATTTGGAAGATGGCAAAGAGATATACGGTTAAAGTCATGAATTGGATTATGGAAGAGGCATTACTAGGAATACCAAGATATCCCTACGAAATATTTTCATGTTTCAGTTTAACTGTGCATTGTTAATTGTAAACTGATTTCCCAATTAGACCCTTACTCCATGGTATGTATTTACCAGGTTTCATTCTCATATCTGTATGGTTTTTACAGATGATGAGTGGGAGTAAGTTATTGGGATTAGGTAATTATCCTCATTATATCGGAATTCGTTATAATTGGTGATATTTGAGGAAATCGCGTGGGTACAGTTTTCAACCTACGATGCACAGGTTTAGAGTTATTCAACTCAGCGGACTTATACAGAGTATTGTATGTTGTCCAGTATCCGTAACGACAAAGGGGTAGGTCCTCATACTATATTCTGTTTACTTATAACTTCTCTAGTTTTTAGACAAGTGTTTCATAAAAATACAATGTCTAAGTTTTGAGAAGTTGTGGGTATAAGAATAAAGTAGAGAACCAGGTGTCGCAAGTATCGGGATTCTTCAAAGAGATCGAAGTTGTGGATTCTTGTAATTGGTATTCAGTTGATAGTAACGGTTTTGAGAAACTTGTTTCACTTTCAGGTTACTCATAATTGGATATATTCCTAAGTTGAGTAATGCTGATTAGCCTCTCTTTATTAAGTTGATATGCACTGGAGACAGTTGCATGGTTTGAATCTGGTTCTAGTTAAATTAGTGCCTCTATTTCTATATTGTTTATAGAATGGTTCAAATCTTAACGATGTTAAGATACGGGGAGTTGTCCAGCTTATGCTTAAAACCAGACACTGGATAACTCAAGGCACGTTTCTGTAATAGCAGTTTGTGGGTTGACCCTAGTTTTGACGAGGGTTGATTTTCTACCATCTGGAAGATCAATAGTTATATTGTTCTTGACTCACCACAGTTTTAGTAAAATGTATTTTTTCAGAAAACAGTAGTGGGAGTATGGTCGAACTAGAAGTGATTCCAGAACCGCAAACGATTACGGAAAATTTAATAGGACCTATATATTTAATCAGGTTTGACATTCCAATATCCACTCCGCAGATATGGTGGGTAACCTCAGACACCCGAGAGGTACTCCGGTACCCTCAAGGACGGTGATAGGGAGGTTCTTGTTGACCCAGACTTGACACTACTGTTGTTCCAGACTATGGGACCCGGCAGGAGGATAAGTATAGCGTCGTTCTAAACTAGTTTTAGAAGTGCACGTATATATTATTCTGCCAGAGGGTTGTCGTAGTCAGTGGGAGCAGCGGAAGCATAGTGGGAAAGTAGCTTATGTCTATTTATAGTGTTGAGCAAATATAGCGGAGATTAGATCATCTAATTTTGATGAGACAGTCATGGCTTTGACTTCATCAGAATAGGGGATGGATCTGTTGAGAAGGTAGTAGGGTGTGATGTCCTGGTTTTTTGGATGACATACACAGAGTAGGAAGTAAAATTCCTATACTACGATCTGTTGTAGTTTGGTCGTCACACAGTTGTTTCTTCACCCAGGACATGGATATAATATAAGACATTCTGGTTATTAGATCTATGGTTTTAGATCTAGAATTGGGTAGTTTTTCAATTTGGGTACTTTGACAGTATTCTAATGGTATTTTAGAATAGATGACTCCTGGCATGGTGGTGTACCTGCAGGTGATGGAGTCACCCTCTCTAAAGGTGTCTGACAGACTAAAGGAGAGAGGGATGTGCATGATTGGCAGATTACTTGCTTAGGCAATTGAGTCAATCGTGGGATGTCAAGTACCACACCAAATGTTTTTTTTTACACTAGATGCGATAAGTTTATATTAATCCAATCCTGAAGAAACATACGGAAGAAGTTTTAGAACATAAGTGCATGTTCTACGGATTTGATGACAACAGCCTCTTTCGGGAAACGGTTATCATTCCAGGCTTCCAAGATGACATGGATGACAGATTGATTGTCAGAGTTATAGATTTCCCTCTGACGAGGGACAGTATTATGGACAGATGGTCCAAGAGGATACTGTGGGAGGCATGGTGCTAGATACTGATTAGGTTCAGTGATCACTACAGTCTAAGAAGTTTGGATTTGGAGTTCATTTATGAACTAGGTCCCATCAGATATTCAAACATATTCTAAGATAGGTATTGCTCAATTCGGGAGATGGCTTTCTCCGCGAATTTGAGATTAAGAGAGACATAGAAAGAAACATCAGGGCGGATCCACTCACTGAGGCTATTTCTCGAACACAAGAGTTTTACAAACTAGCTTTGTGAAACTGATTAGTAGATGAGTTGGATGTTCGGTATCACACGGGCTGTGAGTATGCAACATTTCAATAATTAGCCTTGAGTGCAAGTGGGAGATTGTTGCATATAGTGCCCTCAAAGTCAATTATTGGATCGCAGGTACGTGATTGCAATGATTTATTGAGGACCTATACCGATAATACAGTCTTGCTCAAGATGATAGTATGCTATCTGGTTTGTCTTTATCATCGTATACATGCTTTAGTTCACTATTGCATGATGATAGAGCCCATAGGATTCTTGCTTGACTGCCAGCAGTATGATGGCGATCATATACGTAGGAGCTGGGGTTTGTAAGCACATCCTTAAAGTGTCCCTAGTCATGGGAGTTTCGAGACAGGGCATTGACACTCCAGAGTAGACTAGTGTATACAGTCGAGACCCCGACGGGGGGCGGTGGCCGGTCTTACAAGCCATTGGTGTCAGTAGGTTCACATAAGATGCATACAGGTGCTCATTGGGTTATGAGTACACCGGACAGGACTCGCCGGGAACATGCTAGTTGGTATTATACATATCGTCAGATAGCAGTTCCCTGGTGACATGTGTACAGGTTAGTTTGTCGACCTGAGATCATCATTTGTCTCGTATGAGTTCCCACTGTGCTTTGATTTCTACCCTACCATGCTGAAAGGAGATGTGCAAACAGGTATTTTTTTGGTACAGTCCCGAGCCACATGGAGGCAATGAGTGGATTGTCGGGGATTCGTCTATCCTGGTATTGGGGGTTGATGTCTCACAGTGTATGGGTGGCCATCACTAGAAACCCTCAGCCGAGATAGTGGAGAATTACTGATTTGGATCAGTAGTTTCTCAGGTATTGATGGGCTTCATGCCTATACAAGCTATCGCGTTATTAGGGGTCTGACTTTATCCACCCCCTACACTCGATATGCGATACTCTTTAGACGAACGGACCGGACTGTATGTATATTGTCACTGTTAGGCTCAGTAGGGTTTATGGATGAGTTCGCTCGTCAGCTTCCCTTCCAATCAATACATAGGCAACCGTTACGTACAGCTTGTACCTCTGACGTGCTAGAAGTTATAGCCAGTGCCAGTGTGTTGATGAGTCATTAGAGTCCCCGACAGTCACTTTCCCAAGTTCGGGCGAAACGTTGTAGAGGCCGTATGGGTTTATGGCAGGGTTCAGAAAATGCACGTGCGTTTTCGCACGTGTCATTTTTCAGGCAGATAATACTGGTCGGCTTTGGTTTAAGCCGGATCCGAGTATTATACTGTGTAGATATAATATCTTTGTCTCAGATGCTTTTGTATTCGGTCGTAATACAAATGCGGGTATGTTTATTCCAATACGGGGTTATCCTGAAATTCGTTTCAGGATCGCTATTGGAAGTTTCCAGTTTCCAGTTTTCTATCGTCCGTCTTTTAACATTCGGTTAAATACGGATTTATCTTCTCTTGAGATGAGTGTGGAAGCTTCTAGACGGTGACTAGGATGATGAGGTGGCTTGTGACTCGTTTGTTCATTAATGGTTCATTAATTAGATGATGACTAAGGGTTATGATTCATTGTTTCATTAAATGTATTCATACTAAGTGTTATGTGACTCATCTGTTGGTGAGTGCTGCATGCTCCCACAACTCTTGTGGCGCGGCGGAAGCGATGAACGAAAATTTTCTTTGCATACAACACGCACATAACCGAAGATCTTGTCTAAACCACAACTAGTATACCCTAACTAGAGATCTTATCTACTATGTTAGGGATTATACCTTGATGATACGGTCCTTCGGGTCTTCTTTTGGATGCAACTCCTTTGCTCCTTTAGATGTTGCCGATGTTTTCGATCTCCGGCCACCGAAGACCTAGATGATCCACCCGAGAGTTTTCGTGCAAGCTAGAAACTCTTCTCAAGAGTTTAACCGAGAGACCAAATTTGCTAGAAGAGGTCACTAGGATGATGTAGAGATAAGTATATTGGATTAACTTGAAATCCTAAGCTTTGGATTCACATCTCATGTGAGGGTTTAAGCTTAGGAAGAATGATCACCATCATTTTCTTTCTCTCTTCTTATACACTTGTTATGATACGCTTATCATAATTTTGTGAAGGATTTGAATGCTATGATTTCACATCTCATATGAAGGTATTTATAAGAAGAAGTGGAGGAGAGAATAAGTGCATTTCATAATTAAAAAGTTCAAGCATGATGAAAAAGAAAATAGCACTAACTAAAGCATGTATTATGAAAGAAGTATCATGCTTTAATAGTACATCCACTTCAACAACCACATTATCATGCTTATACCTTTTTAATTTACACCTCACTAATTTATTTTCACAAAATAAATGATGTCATAATTATGTCATTATGAGGTGGCACCTTCTAGAAGGTATTCTTGTAACAATTACAAAAATACCCCTCCTCCGTATACCGTATACCGTATACTGTATACACGCATCCGAATTCCGAAAAATATGAATACCATTAATCCAATAATATAATACCGGTATCCGGCCAGTATTATTCTTCCGATTATTATTCCTGTAACAATTACACGAACATAATCGAAAACCTGCCGCAACATCTTACGGCTGCCGTAACAACTTACGGTCTCTACATCTTTCGCCTGAACGAGGGAACCCTCTGTGTGGGACTCTAAAGACTCGTCAGTACGCTGGCAATGGGTTTAACCACAAGCACGTCAGCGGCACTGGCTGTACGTAACGGCTACCCAGGTACATGACGAAAAGGTGGCCGACGAGCGAACTCATCACAACCCTTACGACCCTGTAAGCAACACTTACCGTACAGTCCGGTCTCTTCGTCTGATACGTCGCATATGAAGTCCAAGGGTGGTAAATGTCAGACCCCGGTAACTTTATAAGTCATGTTGATTTATGGCTCATAACAGGTCGAGGAACTACTGATAACACTTATCAGTAAACCTCGAGAACCTTGGCCAGGGATTTAGGTGTTATAGCTGATCAAACATAGCGCGACATCAACTCCCTATACCGGGAGAGACGAAACCCCTCCTATTGCTCACTGTCTCCATATGATTCGGGACTGTACCCAAAATCCACCTGTTTGCACAACTCAGTAGAGCCGTGGTAGGGAGGAAATCAAAGTACAGTGGGAATCACACAAGACTCTATGACGATCTCGGGTCTACAGACTAACCTGTACAAGTGTCACCAGAGAACTGCTATCTGACAATAGGTATATATACCATCTAGGAGTTCTCGGCGAGTCCGTCCAGTGTACCCAGTCTCCACTGAGCACCCGTACACCATCCTTGATGTCATACACCGATGGATATGGGATCATCCATCGCCCATCATATAGGTCAAGATGCGTATACGCTAGTCTACTCTGGTGTATCGATGCCCTGTCTCGACACACCCTCGACTAGGAACAGTTATAGGATGTACTTATAGACTACCGTGGCCCAACTAGTATGATCTCATCATAGTCCCAGTAGTTGAGCACAAATCCTAAGGGCTTTATCAACATGTAATAAAAGAGACAATCAAAGTACATGTTAAGATAAAGTACAACCAGATAGCGTACTATCATGTCGAGCAAGAAAGTCCTTCCTATATATGTCCAAGCATCCACTACAATATACATCGTATGTACAGTAATGGCCTCTAGGGCACACATATAACTAACATCATCCTCTTCATTGATCTTATAGTCTGTCTCCTCTGTAACGTTTTGAAAATCGTTTCGGTGAAATTTCGAAAAAATCGGTAAAATAAGGGGGTTTTCTGTAAAAAGTCAAAATACAAATATCTTATTATAAAAATTAAATATACATATTTTAGCTATGTAATTGCTATTATTTGGTGTTTATTGAGCCGCTGGTGAAATTTCAAATTTTCTGAAAAAAATATTATTTTATTATTATTTTAAGCCGTCACAAATACATTTTATTAGGGAAAATTACAAATCGGAATGAGTTGAAACAAATTTTGTGCATCATAAAACATTAAATAAAATTTTATCATGTAGTTTTTGGAACGAAATCATTTGCCAAAACGGTTTAGAAATTATTGAAGAAAAAAAGGCTTTTTTTAGCGTAAATGGATGTTTGGGGTATTGTATTTATCATTTTTCATCACCCCACACCCGTACCCACACCCACACACCCCCACTTACTCCCCCCATGGATGAATTCAGCAGCCCCCTCTCTTGTCCCCACTTGGTTTTCAAAGGAAAAGAAATAAAAGAAAAGAATAGAAAATGGATAAAGTAGTTAGACTTTTGACTTTGCTTGAGCTTGACTTTGTCGCCCCCCCCCCCCATTTTCTCTACCTCCCTCTCTCTCCTCACACCCATTTCTGGCCGAAATTCCCTGCATCCCACAGCAGCAGCCCCCCCTCCAATTTCCCCTCTCTTTTCTCTTCAAAACTTCATGAAAAATTGCTTCTAAATCCATCAAAAAAATCCCAAAACCCAAATCCGACTCCTACCCATTTTAGCTTAGCCCGTATAGCATGGATCCTTGTGAAAAGAGAGCATTTTGGGAGTCCATCGATGCTTGTGGACCTTCATATATTTTTGGGTATAATTCTAAAACTTTTTGCTTAAATTGTTACTTGTTTCTTAAAGCTAATTTAAATTAAGTGTTAACTTGGATATGTGAGTTTAATTGCAAGTTTTGGATTTCAAGTTAGGGTTTGTTGTGGAAATGAGTTGTGTTTGATTGTGCATGGTTTAGTGAAGTGGTTTAACATAATTAGTTTTGTAGAAAACTAATCTAGTTGTTAATTACAAGTTGTTACTTGAAAAATTGTGTTAATTTGCTAATTCCTTACTAGGTTTTTGAAATTTGTTAAATTCTTGGGATTAAAAATGTGATTAGGGTTTTCTTGGCTTCATTAACTTTATTAAGTGTGGTTTAATGCTTTGGATCATGCAAATCTAAGCTAGATTGTAGTTTGTGCATTTTTGCTTTGAAATTGTTAAAAAGGGTATTTTTGTAAACTAGAATATTAGGATTTTTGGAATTTAATGAGATTAAATTCCGGAAATTTTTTATACGACTTATTTAAGATATTTAATAAGTATATTGGCCGCTACTTTCATTTAAACATCATGTTTTGTACAAAAACGGCGAATTGTGCTTGCTAGATTTTCGGAAAAATGACTTTTTAAGTGAAAATGGGTTTTTTGTGAGTTTTAACCTAGTTTATATTAAAATTAGTGTTCGTGAATGTGCAAATGAGTGTGATTGGATTTTTCTCGATGGTTTGACGTTTGTACATCGACATCGAGGGTTGGTTTTACTATTCTTGCATGCGTAGGCGATAGGTTTGGACCTATGCGTGATACGTGTGCCGATTTGATTTTCGTATGCCGTTTCGATCTCGAATTTAGTTTTAATGCGATATGGTGCGTTATGATATGTAGGTACCCCCACGTGGACTTCGAGACGACAAGCAAGCGCGTGGCGACGTCGGCACCGGCGAGCGAGGACCAGCTGAGTAGATTTATATCTACGGGGAGAAGTCGGGTGTATGGCGTATAGCACCCCCGCAGTCCGTGGTGGTGTATACGGATGCGTATACACACCAACAATTATTATATGTTATTTGGGATTAATAACGATGCTTAGGATGGATATTGGTGTATTGGATTACTTTAGTGTTGCGAACCCTAGGGTAGTGTTACACACACACATACACACATACATACTTGCATACATTCCTATTGATATGTGCTCATGGGATTCTGTATAGTTATGTGTTCACATGGGTATGGGACTATGTGTTCACATACGGATTGAGGATGATACTTGTGATTGAGCTGAGTCGATGAGATTTGATTTGAGGCCGTGAGATCGGTGATATAGCAGGGTTCGTATCTTAGATACGACATGACGTTGTAGCGGGTCCTTGACGTAGTGTTTCACACACGTCCATGCATACGTAGGCGGTATCAGCATGGTACTAGACGTAGATCAGTATCCCGATCATGATATTTGATAAAGAGGATACCAGGTGAATAGTATGATGAATGTGATATTGACCCGTACCCAGATTGGGATGTCGTACGACGGATTTACGTACGAGCTATATTGATGATTGATCCGCACTCTTGACTTGGGATGCCTGATTATAGATATGGTATCGGATATGATATTATTGAGGAGAGATCACCGGCTATACATATACAGGTATGTATATGTATCGACTCAGATGATAGGCGGTTTCCTTACATGTAGTTCAGCTTGTAGTTCAGCCGTATGGTTTAGTGTAGTTGTTAGATTAGATTAGACTTCTTACCTATTTCAAAAACTAACGAATCGTGGGCATTTTTAAAGACAGCTCAAGGGAATCTACGGATATTTCAAAAACGACGTATCTTTTCATAAAAAACACCGTAGCCCCTATTTTTAAAACCCCATGATTCGTGTTATTTCAAAAGGCACCATTTGTAGGACTTATATTAGATTATTGCAGATTAGTTATCGTTGTGTCTAGTATTCAGCTCCCGCACATTATTGCTGTTCGCTCTGCCTCGCATATTTATTTTGCTGCATATTCCATTATTGATATCATGCTGTTAGGACACCAGCACCATTACCGATGATGCGTATGTACCACGTACACCTACTTGCCGGCTCACACACATCTTCATCGGTAATTGCCATGTCACGTACACTTTAGAGAATATAATTGCTTGACTTAGATTGTTAGCTAGTAGTGTTGACATGATATTAGTGTGCTTCCCTTATATGCCATATTAGACGTTGTAGTTATTACCTACCACTTCATGCATACTGTTATTCAGTTGTTCATGCCTAGTTCATTATCATTGACATATGCACTTGTGATGATTTCTTGAGATTTATGATATTTCTGGATTTCGGGGAAAGCCGCAAAATTTACAACTTATGATCTTTTAAAATATAAAATGTTGCGGTTTTCTAGTGATGTAAAGTGTCGTCCACCATGAGTTTGCTGTGGTTTTGGAGATCCGTGTCGAGGAGTGGAGGAACCGTCACGGGTACATGTTGGGCCCGGTATGGTACCCCGGGGCAAGAGGAATGTGGTGTTGACGTTGAGCCTGGCTGGGGAGCACTACCTACCGGTGATATTACCCGACGCGTCGGATATCCGGAGGATACCGTCGTGGTCTTGAGATGGATGGTAGGGGCCAGTCTGGACTGACGGCGCCCTAGATATTGAGATTGAGACATTGATATTTCGAGACAGTGAGATTTATGTTTTGTGTCGATGCTAGACACTGTTGATACTGATTTTAATTATGATACCTCAGTTTAAAATACGAAGGAAATCTCACTAATTTATGAAAACAGTTCCTTCATTTACATGTATTCTGTTTTCATGCATTCATACCTCATTCATATGATATATTGCTACCTGAGGCACTGACACGGGCACATGAGTTTACACTCGGGTTAGATATTTACCCTAGCCATTGTTATAGGCTGCATGTTATATATATTTGAGGATATATTATGATCATTGACCTAGGATTGCGTTATTTATGCGATTTCTGTGCGTAGATGTTTTTCTATTCACGAGTTGGCAACTCACCCCCGTTGTGCCCCAGTTTCTTGCAGGTTGCCGTACAGGTTCATTACGGCTTTGCGGGCATAGTTTCATTCGGGTGATTTGCTAGTAGGTGGGTTTACTTGTATCATACCCCTATTATTTATCTTGTATATCATTATTCTGTTGTATCTAGAATTCCATCAACCAAACATGTATCTATTGAGATAGAGACCAGTGTTGTTTATTCTTTCGACCTTAGAGTCGCTCGTTATATTTCTGGTGGTTTTGAGTTCCCTTTTAAGTTTTTGATCCTCGCCGTTAGCGTTGTATATTATATTGCTTGTGTGGTTGTGACCGTCGATTGACGAAGAGCTAGCTCCCGCTTGGGGATGCCTTTTTCTTGATTTCGTATACTATTCATGTTGTATCCCGTTTGGGAGCCAGTATTTACAAAGGAGACTCTGCCGAAATTTTCAGTAAATTTTTGATGTTTTTAAAAACCGCATAATTCGGCTTATGCTATTGAACTACTTGTTTTAAGTTGGTTTTTCCTGCACTCTACTACTTTTCTTGGTTTGGATTTCTGGGTTTTCGGTTTACTTAGATTACGTACGCCTCGAGGCGTTTGTAGTTTAAGTGCCGGTCATGTTCCGTACTTTCGGGTCGTGACAAAGTTGGTATCAGAGCGTTAGGTTTTACCTTCGGAGCGTAGGATGACCCTTGGTTGATGGAATAGGTGACTAAAGTAGAGTGACGTACCGTGGGTATGTTCCGCGGCATACTTACGATACGCTACTCCACTTAAGAAGCCTTAGGATGTACATTTCTTTGCTCAGTATTATATTCCTTCCTGATCTAGCCTGATCGGTACCAGTTTGGTTTTGCTACTACGGTTACGGGCAGGGAGAGCTACGGCTAGAGTTGCGGTCAGCACAAGCTCGTCACGAACGAGGACTGACTAGGGCGAAATTCCGGCGACACACGATTGCAGAGATGTATCTTTTTACTGTGTTTCCGAGCCACGAGCGTTTGGTGGATCGCCTTTTTGAGGTTACTTGGAGGTACTGATCGACACTAGAGAATTGAGCCAATGATAGAGGCCAGTCAGGTTTTGATGACCGTTGGTGTGTTGCTTACTCCTGATGATTGAGGCACTGTTCAGCGTGCAGACGAGCGAGCCAGTTGTTGCTGCGAGCGACGAGATATCGCCCCATATGTTGGAGCTATTGCCGGGCGAGTTGTACGAATAGATGATACAAGGTCGCTAGTCACCCGATGATGAATGACTAGGACAGGTGGTTCGTTCGCTTACCCCGATGCGAGGTCATCAGATAGATTGATTCCAGCTAGAGACGACTTCACGCGGAGACGTTGGGAGTCGACAGAGACGATCGAATGTCAGAAACCTATTATTCCAAGTTTAAAGTAGTCAGAAAGACATGCAGGCAATTCTATGGTCCCTCTAGAAGAATGAAACCCTAACTCGACTTAATGACCGTGTGAAAGCCTTTGAACCTTCGGGTTTGCGGCAGTTCCACGGCGCCATTAGTGAGGCTTGGGTTTGCCCTTCTACGGCTGGACCACCGATGCTGTTGTATATATATTCGATACTATTAAACTGTACCAAGATGTTGAGCTCTTGGGGGATTATGAGGTTTTGACGAATCGATCGAATGGTTCGACTTCAATCGGATGCTAGGTGGTGAGATGCATTCTTGGGAGACTCCAGATACGAGGATAGCCGTTGGAGCTCAGTCCATGCATCCGCGACGAGACGAGTCTAAAGAAGACGACATTAGAGAAAAGTGGAGTAAGAGGTTCGCACCAGATCTAGATGAGATGACGTTCCACTCCGCCGACATCAGAGATGCGATGCGCATGCCGAGGCAAAGTACTGGACTTACCTTCCAGAAGGAGTCGTGATGAGTATGCAGTCGTTCCAGAGCAAGATGCAGATATAGGAAAGGACAATGACTTCCGGACAGTTGGTAGAGACGAGACATGGAAGAGACCGTGACCAGGATTCCTTCCAGGACACTGCTGCAATGATACTTGCACCCAGGGTCAGATGTGTCACGTACATTCAGAGAGCCAGAGGCCGACGCCAGTGATATGCTGTCTTACGAGTGGTCACGATGATTGACCAAGAGATGACCAGAGAAGTGCCAGAACGGAATCGTCCCCGTTAGCACACCTGACAGGGCCGATGAGCCGATGGACCGAAAGATTGGTAATTCACAGTGAAGACCTTGACCCAGGAGTGGTCATGGTTACGCACACCAGCAGGACAGAGTTCATGATCATCGACGAGACGTCCCACTAGTGACCACGACAGTTGGCCGAGATTCTTAGAGGATGCACTTGAGCGGTACTATTCCGCCATTATTGATTACGATGTTTTGGGTGATTTATTCGTATGATTTGATTTTGATGATTGAGGATTTACGACCTTTGCACAGTGTTGCACTTGATATCGTTTTCGTGCTTTAGTTTCACATGTTTGTGATATTACGGTTTTAAACAGTTGAGTTGGTTTTGTGCGTATGCATGCACACGATTTCGTTCCTGCACTCGGTATAGTTTATATATGCTTGCAGTGTAGTGATACGCCTTATGTGCACTTAGATGCACTGGACTTCGATTTCGATTATGATACTCGATATTTGTTTTGTGCACCTTGTGCACCTGATTGATTTTGCGCACATTCGGCGCTTGATATTGGATTTCATGATTTCGTGCACGATGGATGCACCTGATTTGGATTTTCGCGCATGTTGGGCGCATGTTTTGAAGGGTGATTTTGGTGCACACCAGAGGCACTAAATCGAGATTTTTTTTTTCGTGCATGTCAGATGCACCTGATTTTTGCTGTCAGGCACACATGTTGCCTACGACAGATGTTTCGTGCACACCCGATGCACTTAGGTGTTGTTTCTGTGCGCATGTATGGCACATTCATTGATTTTGATTTCCGTGCGCACCAGACGCACGTAGTATTCATGTGCATATTTTGGGATTGATTTCTTATAGAGCAGTACGTTTTTATGATATTGCTATGTGTTTTCGTACTGAGCAGGACTAGTCAGAGGACAGTACCTGAATATATTTTGCATTCATTGATAGTTATTGAAGGGATTTCCAAAAAGCGAGCTATAGCCTCAGTATTTACCTACGTGTCTGATATGACACGAAATGTTTAAAACAAGGAGACCTTTCTAAATTGTTTCCAAAACGGCGGAACGTACATTTCAAACAAAGGTATATATGTATATAGTTATTTTCTTATGATAGACGTCCGCCACCGTGCAGTGTTATACGCGTTGCACAGCGACTTAAAGAAGTTTGGCATGCATTTCCTTCAGATACTTACAGATATAGATTCGATATTTACATGTATAGTTTCGAGTTATATCATATTGGTTTTGATTTGGATTTGGCATTGATGTCTTCTCCATGACTCCGATGATTGCGGGATGCTTGACGGAGTTTTGATTTGAGTTATATGCTCATTTTTCAAGCGCATGCGCTGCGCTACGATTTGTTTTATGTATTTACAATTTCGGAGCCCCGACGACTTGATGGTTTTTCTTAGATGTTTTAGTATTTGGGGGAGTTTGAATTTAAATTCGGGGACCGAATTTCTTTAAGGGGGGAAGATTGTAGCGTTTTGAAAATCGTTTCGAAAATAGTTTCGGTGAAATTTCGAAAAAATCGGTAAAATAAGGGGGTTTTCTGTAAAAAGTCAAAATACAAATATCTTATTATAAAAATTAAATATATATATTTTATCTATGTAATTGCTAATATTTGGTGTTTATTGAGCCGCTGGTGAAATTTCAAATTTTCTGAAAAAAATATTATTTTATTATTATTTTAAGCCTTCACTAATACATTTTATTAGGGAAAATTACAATTCGGAATGAGTTGAAACAAATTTTGTGCATCATAAAACATTAAATAAAATTTTATCATGTAGTTTTTGGAACGAAATCATTTGCCAAAACGGTTTAGAAATTATTGAAGAAAAAAAAGGCTTTTTTTAGCGTAAATGGATGTTTGGGGTATTGTATTTATCATTTTTCATCACCCCACACCCGTACCCACACCCACACACCCCCACTTACTCCCCCCATGGCTGAATTCAGCAGCCCCCTCTCTTGTCCCCACTTGGTTTTCAAAGGAAAAGAAATAAAAGAAAAGAATAGAAAATGGATAAAGTAGTTAGACTTTTGACTTTGCTTGACCTTGACTTTGTCCCCCCCCCCATTTTCTCTACCTCCCTCTCTCTCCTCACACCCATTTCTGGCCGAAATTCCCTGCATCCCACAGCAGCAGCCCCCCCTCCAATTTCCCCTCTCTTTTCTCTTCAAAACTTCATGAAAAATTGCTTCTAAATCCATCAAAAAAATCCCAAAACCCAAATCCGACTCCTACCCATTTTAGCTTAGCCCGTATAGCATGGATCCTTGTGAAAAGAGAGCATTTTAGGAGGCCATGGATGCTTGTGGACCTTCATATATTTTTGGGTATAATTCTAAAACTTTTTGCTTAAATTGTTACTTGTTTCTTAAAGCTAATTTAAATTAAGTGTTAACTTGGATATGTGAGTTTAATTGCAAGTTTTGGATTTCAAGTTAGGGTTTGTTGTGGAAATGAGTTGTGTTTGATTGTGCATGGTTTAGTGAAGTGGTTTAACAAAATTAGTTTTGTAGAAAACTAATCTAGTTGTTAATTACAAGTTGTTACTTGAAAAATTGTGTTAATTTGCTAATTGCTTACTAGGTTTTTGAAATTTATTAAATTCTTGGGATTAAAAATGTGATTAGGGTTTTCTTGGCTTCATTAACTTTATTAAGTGTGGTTTAATGCTTTGGATCATGCAAATCTAAGCTAGATTGTAGTTTGTGCATTTTTGCTTTGAAATTGTTAAAAAGGGTATTTTTGTAAACTAGAATATTAGGATTTTTGGAATTTAATGAGATTAAATTCCGGAAATTGTTTATACGACTTATTTAAGATATTTAATAAGTATATTGGCCGCTACTTTCATTTAAACATCATGTTTTGTACAAAAACGGCGAATTGTGCTTGCTAGATTTTCGGAAAAATGACTTTTTAAGTGAAAATGGGGTTTTTGTGAGTTTTAACCTAGTTTATATTAAAATTAGTGTTCGTGAATGTGCAAATGAGTGTGATTGAATTTTTCTCGATGGTTTGACGTTTGTACATCGACATCGAGGGTTGGTTTTACTATTCTTGCATGCGTAGGCGATAGGTTTGGACCTATGCGTGATACGTGTGCCGATTTGATTTTCGTATGCCGTTTCGATCTCGAATTTAGTTTTAATGCGATATGGTGCGTTATGATATGTAGGTACCCCCACGTGGACTTCGAGACGACAAGCAAGCGCGTGGCGACGTCGGCACCGGCGAGCGAGGACCAGGTGAGTAGATTTATATCTACGGGGAGAAGTCGGGTGGATGGCGTATAGCACCCCCGCAGTCCGTGGTGGTGTATACGGATGCGTATACACACCAACAATTATTATATGTTATTTGGGATTAATAACGATGCTTAGGATGGATATTGGTGTATTGGATTACTTTAGTGTTGCGAACCCTAGGGTAGTGTTACACACACATATACACACATACATACTTGCATACATTCCTATTGATATGTGCTCATGGGATTCTGTATAGTTATGTGTTCACATGGGTATGGGACTATGTGTTCACATACGGATTGAGGATAATACTTGGGATTGAGCTGAGTCGATGAGATTTGATTTGAGGCCGTGAGATCGGTGATATAGCAGGGTTCGTATCTTAGATACGACATGACGTTGTAGCGGGTCCTTGACGTAGTGTTTCACACACGTCCATGCATACGTAGGCGGTATCAGTATGGTACTAGACGTAGATCAGTACCCCGATCATGATATTTGATAAAGAGGATACCAGGTGAATAGTATGATGAATGTGATATTGACCCGTACCCAGATTGGGATGCCGTACGACGGATTTACGTACGAGCTATATTGATGATTGATCCGCACTCTTGACTTGGGATGCCTGATTATAGATATGGTATCGGATATGATATTATTGAGGCGAGATCACCGGCTATACATATACAGGTATGTATATGTATCGACTCAGATGATAGACGGTTTCCTTACCTGTAGTTCAGCTTGTAGTTCAGCCTTATGGTTTAGTGTAGTTGTTAGATTAGATTAGACTTCTTACCTATTTCAAAAACTAATGAATCGTGGGCATTTTTAAAGACAGCTCAAGGGAATCTACGGATATTTCAAAAACGACGTATCTTTTCATAAAAAACACCGTAGCCCCTATTTTCAAAACCCCATGATTCGTGTTATTTCAAAAGGCACCATTTGTAGGACTTATATTAGATTATTGCAGATTAGTTATCGTTGTGTCTAGTATTCAGCTCCCGCACATTATTGCTGTTCGCTCTGCCTCGCATATTTATTTTGCTGCATATTCCATTATTGATATCATGTTGTTAGGACACCAGCACCATTACCGATGATGCGTATGTACCACGTACACCTACTTGCCGGCTCACACACATCTTCATCGGTAATTTCCATGTCACGTACACTTTAGAGAATATAATTGCTTGACTTAGATTGTTAGCTAGTAGTGTTGACATGATATTAGTGTACTTCCCTTATATGCCATATTATACGTTGTAGTTATTACCTACCACTTCATGCATACTGTTATTCAGTTGTTCATGCCTAGTTCATTATCATTGACATATGCACTTGTGATGATTTCTTGAGATTTATGATATTTCTGGATTTCGGGGAAAGCCGCAAAATTTACAACTTATGATCTTTTAAAATATAAATTGTTGCGGTTTTCTAGTGATGTAAAGTGTCGTCCACCATGAGTTTGCTGTGGTTTTTGAGATCCGTGTCGAGGAGTGGAGGAACCGTCACGGGTACATGGTGGGCCCGGTATGGTACCCCGGGGCAAGAGGAATGTGGTGTTGACGTTGAGCCTGGCTGGGGAGCACTACCTACCGGTGATATTACCCGACGCGTCGGATATCCGGAGGATACCGTCGTGGTCTTGAGATGGATGGTAGGGGCCAGTCTGGACTGACGGCGCCCTAGATATTGAGATTGAGACATTGATATTTCGAGACAGTGAGATTTATGTTTTGTGTCGATGCTAGACACTGTTGATACTGATTTTAATTATGATACCTCAGTTTAAAATACGAAGGAAATCTCACTAATTTATGAAAACAGTTCCTTCATTTACATGTATTCTGTTTTCATGCATTCATACCTCATTCATATGATATATTGCTACCTGAGGCACTGACACGGGCACATGAGTTTACACTCGGGTTAGATATTTACCCTAGCCATTGTTATAGGCTGCATGTTATATATATTTGAGGATATATTATGATCATTGACCTAGGATTGCGTTATTTATGCGATTTCTGTGCGTAGATGTTTTTCTATTCACGAGTTGGCAACTCACCCCCGTTGTGCCCCAGTTTCTTGCAGGTTGCCGTACAGGTTCATTACGGCTTTGCGGGCATAGTTTCATTCGGGTGATTTGCTAGTAGGTGGGTTTACTTGTATCATACCCCCATTATTTATCTTGTATATCATTATTCTGTTGTATCTAGAATTCCATCAACCAAACATGTATCTATTGAGATAGAGACCAGTGTTGTTTATTCTTTCGACCTTAGAGTCGCTCGTTATATTTCTGGTGGTTTTGAGTTCCCTTTTAAGTTTTTGATCCTCACCGTTGGCGTTGTATATTATATTGCTTGTGTGGTTGTGACCGTCGATTGACGAAGAGCTAGCTCCCGCTTGGGGATGCCTTTTTCTTGATTTCGTATACTATTCATGTTGTATCCCGTTTGGGAGCCAGTATTTACAAAGGAGACTCTGCCGAAATTTTCAGTAAATTTTTGATGTTTTTAAAAACCGCATAATTCGGCTTATGCTATTGAAATACTTGTTTTAAGTTGGTTTTTCCTGCACTCTACTACTTTTCTTGGCTTGGATTTCTGGGTTTTCGGTTTACTTAGATTACGTACGCCTCGAGACGTTCGTAGTTTAAGTGTCGGTCATGTTCCGTACTTTCGGGTCGTGACATCCTCCCTCCTACACTCACCTCTCCCCTCTTAAAATAGGCCGGCCCCTCCCTTGAAAGAGGAATGGTTGTTCTTTTGAGAGAAAAAAATTATGGTTTATGGAAATTAATCTACTCATTTCACATTTACCCGATTCCATAAAAGGCAACTTCATTAACCGTTCGTCCGTTACTTTGGACGTGACGAGACAAAGTGTTTTACTCATTCTCTACATCATCTTGGTCGTCCCTTTTAGCAAACTTGACAATCCTGTTGCCTCGGTTCAGAGGCAGGAGCCCGTTTAAAGATCCGTCGACGTGGTGCCACCTTGACGAGAAGACTGGAGATTCCGGAGATCGGAGCAGCCGCAACAAATTTGGGATGATGGTTAAGGGTCGAAGGATTCGGATCGTTCGGTATAACATTTCTACCCACTTTATAGTTTGTTAGTTTATTTTTAATGGCAGATCCGGGTTACGGTACACGATAGCGCCAGTTAGTAAAAAGTTTTTGTTCCGCATTTGGCGTCTGTTAGACGGTCGGGACGCTACTGTAGACTTACATAACCTATAGGCCTTAGCGTGACGTTTTGGTTTTCTGATGTGTGTTTAATGTGCATTGCGATTGTGTTATCTTGTAGGTACCTTCACGAGGGTTCCATATGATGAAGAAGATGAAGGCGGCGTCGACACCGACACGGCGGATGCAAGGTGAGTAGGTTATATCTAGGGGAAAGTCGGGTGGATGGCGTATAGCACCCCCGCAGTTCGATACTTAGTATACTAGATATATATATATATATATATATATATATATATATATACGTATGATAGTGCTAAGTGTGATATGGATTTTCTAGATATGATTTGGTGTACTATGGATAAATTAGGGTTTAGAAGTAAACTAGTATAGTTCCTAGTTGCGAACACTAGAATAGGTTTACACCCACCCACATACACATGCTTGCTTGTTATACTTATATCTGGATGATGAGGATAGTGGATGATATTTGTAGATGGAGTCGAGGAGATTGGGCATTGTGCCATGAGATCGGTGATATGATGTAGTTCGTATCTGGGATACGACATGAGATGTTAGCGGGCCTTTCGACGTGTGTTTTACACAAGCATTTATATTTATATAGATGGTATCGATTTGCACTAGACTTTGATCAGTACCCCAGATCATTAGATATGATGATAAGGATACCAGATAATTGATGAGATGAATGTGATATTGACCCGTACCCAGCTTTTGGGATGCCGTACGATGATTTACCGTACGAGCTTTATATTGATGATAGAGATCGCACTCATGACTCGAGGATGTCTTATGATATTGCATCGTACGCGGTACCTTTAAGGCGGGATCACCGACTATTATATATATATATATATATATATATATATATATATATATCGACTCAGATTTAGGTGGTTTCCATACCCCTCCTGTTTGACTTGTTAGTTAGAGCTGTAGTTTTACTAGAAGATGTTAGGTTAGGCCGATGTCATACCTATTTAAAAAACTAATGAATCGAGAGTATTTTAAAGACAGGAAAAAGAATTCTACGGATATTTTCAAAAGACGCATCTTTTCTTAAAAACACCGTAACCCTTATTTTCATAAAAACCCCGATTTGTCTTCTTTTAAATGGCAAAACAGTATGACATAAATAAATTGATGTAGATTCTACATGGTTGTGTTTATTATTCAATTGCCGCATATTCTTACTATTTACATTGCATTGCATGTTAAATATGTTTATTGTTATATCAAAACCATGCTTTCAGAACACCAGCGCTATTATCGATGATGTACATGTTCCACGTACACCTGCTTGCCGGCTAACACACTTCATCATCGATAATTGCCATGTCACTACACTATAGGACTGTTGCATTCAGGATATGATCCCTTGCATGGCATAGTTGTGTGCATACATACTGTACACTCATACTTGTGCACATACATACTGTACACTCATCCTTCTTTACTTATATATTATACGCTCATACTTGTGCACATACATACTGTACACTCATACTTGTACACATATCTATTGTACACTCATACTTGTGGACTTACATATTATACACTCATACTTGTGCACATACATATTGCACACTCATACTCGTGTACATACATATCGTACACTCATACTTATGCGCATACCTATTGTACATACATATTTGCACATACATAGATGATTCTGGATCAATTGGAGATTTGGGAACCGCAAGATGTATTTTAAAACTGTATTCATTTTAATAGAGCGGTTTCCCTCAATATGTGCATATTACTATTCCATGTTGCATGATATACTGATATGCTTACATTTCTTTAACATGTCGCATACATCATGTTTTATTATTATACGCATTGATATATGTGTTTCCATGATATTTCTAGATTTGGGGACCGTGGGTATTTCAAAAAGAGAGTATGTATTGTTTTAAAAACCCGGTTACCCTTGATATGATATTTCAGTGCGTCCACCATGTGTTTTCTCGGTTCTGAGAGCGACATGTGAAACCCAATTCGAGGAGCGGTAGGCACCGTCTGCGGGTACATGGTGGACCCGGTGAGATACCCTCGGGCAAGAAAACTCGTATATGTTGGACGGTGAGCCCGGCAGGGGAGTACTACCAACTGGTGATTGTTTTGAGCTCGACGGATATCTGGGTGATATCGACCGGAGTTGAGAGATGAGACGGGCCGATCCGGATTGACGGAGCCCTATGTATATGAGCATTTACGTGCCGATGCTAGGCACAGGTTTCATGATGTTTCGAGTGTCGATGCTTGACACTCAGGTTCCATGATTTTGATATGTCGCGAGCGACACATGTTGATTTACATCCTCATACTTCCATGCATATGCTTTATGATATTTACATGCATGATGCTTATTGTCATTGGGTGACACGTGGACGATTTCCACATACATATAGTTGACATTGATGATATTGATCACACATTTGGATGATATCTACATACATATAGTTGACATTGATGACATTGATCACACAGTTGGATGATATCTAATACATATAGTTGACATTGATAACATTGATCACATAGTTGGATGATATCCACATATTCATAGACTTCATGATATAGTCGACATTGATCATACCTCATATTTATGATATGTTATTGCCTGAGACACTGGCACGAGCACTTAGCACTACACTCATGTATAGATGTTAAATTGCCACCTTACCATGCTTCAGACTTATTCATTTGAGGTTTATATATATATATCTGATCGTATTGACCTAGGATTGTATCATACATACGATTTCTGCTCTGTAATGTTTTCTATTCATGAGTTGGCAACTCACCCCCGTTGTGCCACAGTTCTTGCAGGTCTTGCCGTACAGGTCTCATTGCGGCTTTTCTGGTACACGGCTTCCTTTCTGAGTGATTGCATTGGTAGGTGGGTTCACTCGCATCGTGATCACCCATGTATTATTTATTCAGTTGTATCTAGTAATTCTATCAACCAAACTTGTATATTGTTTTAGACTTAGAAAACCAGTTGTGTATTATTTCGACCTTAGAGTCGCGCGATATAGTAGTATGGTTTTCTTGATATTTTGAGTTTCTTTTGAGTTTTGTTGCTTGCCCTTCGGCGTTGTATGTTATACTGCTTGCCTGGTTGTGACCGTCGATTGACGAAGAGCTAGCTCCCGTTTGAGGATTCCTTTTATCATTGTATGTATATTATTCATGTTGTACGCTGTTTGGGGCCAGTATTTACAAAGGAAACTCTGCCGAAATTTTCAGAAAAGACTAGAGATTTTAAAAATGCATATACGGCTTACTTATTTAAAAACTTTGTTTTTAAACCATGTTTTCTTACTTCTTAAAAACTATTTTTCTTTATTTACTCCTTAAATGGTTTTAGATTTATGGGCTTTTGGCTTACTTGAATTAGATGGGGTCCTATAGACTTTATATAATTCAAGGGCTAGTCACGTGCTATTTCGGGTCGTGACATAAGTAACTAGTCCGTGCCCGGGAGAACGTCAAATCCAACATCTCTAGAAGGATCAAAACGATGGACGAATCTCTATCTCCTATCCGTTTGGCACACGACTGAATTACATGTCGCGCAACAAAAGAATCGTTGACAGAAGTTAACACAACAAACGGCTGATCTAGCTAACCGGCTCTCGTCCCAACCACGGCATAAGTGTGCAAAACAAACAAGTACATCAACAGAATATACGAATTTAGAATACCTAAAAACTCTGCATTGGACGCCCGCGTGTCCCGATGAGTAGAAGCAAACTCTCGTTCCTGCCCCCTACCCGCAACTAGCTGAAATCCTTCTTTGCCAACCTGTCCCCTCTGAGCGAATCCTCTGTGACCAGGACCTCTCTGCACATAAGCCTGACAAGGTGCTAAGGAACAATGTCTGATGAAGTGATGAATGCTCCCGCATCGAAAACATCCACGCGATGACTGCTGACCCTCCTAGGGATGAGAGCTGAACGACTGTCCTCGTCCCAAGCCTCTGCTACTCCCACGACGGTCACGAAATCTTTCTCGACAACTAAGCCTCTCTCTCTGGGATGGTACACAGGTACGAGTCCTCCATGGTTCTGGAACTCTCAAAGTCTCTGGAATACGTGTCTCGTCAACTGGGGCTGTATCCACTGGTGCTATGTAGGTGACGGAATGCTGCATGCTGATTGCAAGGAACAACTGGGTAACAAGGGTGACAACCTCTTATCGCTGTGCTCGAACGGCCTCAACCAATGAACTCATCGTCTGGCGCATGCCCAGCATCTCTGCCACAAGCCTAACGATACTATCTGTGGATGGCGGATCCATCTGCTTCTGTGCAACGAGCATGCCATCCTTGTCAGTCCTCGTCCTACCCGAGTCAATCCTGACCTCGGCCCTTGCTGCATCACTCTGTGTCCACATAGTCATCGGCGGCAAAGGCTATAAATAGAAATAAGATTTGATATGAACACGGAAATCGAATTACAAGGATATGTCATCAAGGAAGGAATTTCAAGCAATTTGTACTTAGGTCACTTTAGGCGGAGTACTGCATCGTGAGTATGCCGCGGACACACACACTACGTTACTCTGCTTAATCAACCTATTCCATCATACCAAGGTCATCCTACACTCCGAAAAGTAAAACCTAGCGCTCTGAGACCAACTTTGTCATGACCCGAAATTGGCACGTGATGGCCCTAATACTACGCAACGTCTACAGGCGTAACGTAGTAAAAGAAAGCCAAAACCCAGAAATCTAAACCATTAAAAGACAAGAAAAGATAACAAACATTGTTACTTTTGAAAATCTCAAGTATAAATTCTTTAAGTCCAATTTACTTTCTTGAAAATTTCGGCAGCACCTCCTTTGAAAAAACCAACCCCAAAAATGGGTACAATATAAATATAAGGTAAAGCATCCCCAACGGGAGCATCCAAGTGAAAAGGAGAAAAACAACCACCACAACAGATATACGACTTCGTAGCGAAGAAATAAAAGACGATAAAATGGAAACTGTATAAAAGACAACCCAGTCGCAAAATAATATACAATATCGTCATCACCAAGTCTCTAAGTCAACATGAAAATAGTAGATGGAGAGTACAAGGATACAACGAATACACAATACAACAACGAATAACCACAAAACCCACCTAAGCAAACTGCACATTGTGAGCTGATGCGGTATCCGCAGCAAAAGATGATAAGATAGATGAATAGCCTGCCTCGACTACTCTAGAGAACAACCTGCAAAACAAACTGTGGCACAATGGGGGTGAGTTGCCAACTCGTGAATAGTAAATAACATATGCAGGTAATCGCAAGTATGCACGTACAACGTGAATCTAACATATGCAATTAATAGCAATAAAAGGTCATATAAATGCAATAATCATGAAAGGTACACTAGCAGGTACAACTAATATATGAAGAAATAATAATATGACAATCGGTATGCAATAATCATGCAATAATGATATGAAAATGTATTATGCAACAGTCATGAAAGGTACTCTAGCAGGTACAACTAACACATGAAGCAATACATAAACAATAAATGTGGAGTATGGAATGAAATATGTCATTTTCACGGAATCCTGATATCGTGGTAGGATCAAAATCCATCAAGACAATCCAAATCCCAATTCCTCAAATCAGCCCCCAATTTGACTCTCATATCATATAAGTATCATAAATCCTGAATGTACAATATCGAATAAATCTCATATATGCTGAATGTACAAAATCAGCAATCTCATAAATATCCTGTATCCAATATCAAATGAATCACCTATATCCCAAATCCAATATCAAGTAAATCTCTTATATCCTATATATATTTTGCATGAATAATTAAGATGAAGTATATGAATTTATATGTATACATATATATTAGCGTCCCATTCCACTAATATATATGTATATGCATATATAACAGCGTCCCATTCCACTGTTATATATATACTTAGGAGTAAAATATCATGAAAACCAAGTGTCAAGTATCGATACAAAATAGTGATCTATTAGGTGCTGTCACCAAGACTGGCACCCTGATAGGTACGTACCATACTCTATACCGAAAGCTCGAGTGCCTTGCTCTGCCCTCGCCTCTCGACGTATCTATACGCACATGACTCCCGTCGGTGTCCCCATGATAACCGCCGAGTCATTGGTAATGTCACCGGTAGGTAAATGCCCACCTTTCAGGCTCAATCGGCATCGACCCCGGGCCCCACCATGTACCCTCATAAGGCCCCGACTCCTCGCATGGGGTATATTTATCAGAACCGATAAATCTCATGGTGGATGCTAAAATATCATATCAAGGGAAACCGGGTTTTTCAAATAATGCATAATTTCATGAAACTATCACGGTCCCCAAATCCAGAAAATATCTTGAAAAATGCATATCTCAATGCGAAAATCCATGAATAAAATATACGCAACATAAAACTGTAATGTAAGCATATAAAGGAAAAGCCGCTAATTAACTTCAACAAGTTAATATAAATATCATGCGGTTCCAAATTTCTCCAGTTCTAAATAACATCAAGTAAAGGTAAACATGTAGCTATAACTGATATATGCGTAAACATAAAGGTATAACAAGATATAGATATCTACCTATCAGAAATGATGTAATATACCACCCGGATATAAGTGAAGTATGTATGCAAAGTATAAATGTAGCTATGTCATTATGGGTGTATGTACCTATCATTAATGGTACAATACCCTATAGGTATACAGGTAACTAATATGAAAGTATGTCAAGGCATATGTGTAAGCATATAGGTATATAGTTATGCTATAAGTCATATGCATAAAGAAATATGAATCAATGTCTCAATGTCCCTAACCAAACTATATCATATCTATAAGTGGGTTGTGCGTGTAATGGCAATTATTGACGGTGTGTGTGTACAATCAGTGCTCGTGCACCATAAGCCATCAATATTAGTGCAGTGTCCTAAGGATACTAGTCCAAGCACAACAATTAATTAAGCAGTAGGGTGTATGCGCAATTCGAAATATAAAATAGAATATGCGACAAGTCAAGTCATTTCTAGCCCAGACGCATAATACCATGCGGGCGATTCCCATGTAGATGTTAAATCTACTCACAAACGCTCCTGGCTAAGTGAAGCCTACCACCTGTTTTCCTTTTGTCGTAGCGTCCGAAGTCCCCGCCTGCGAACCTAAACTTTCACAAACATATCACATAAGCTAAATATCCTACATCGACGAAAAGACAAAGAAACACAAGGATAACACCCTGAAAATTACACTACGCACTTAGCGCATCTATCGCGCACGACATCGGCCAAAAACCCTAACTGGGATCGCTAAACTCAGAAACACCAAGTCTAGACTCTGACCATTCCGATTGCGTAACACAACAAAATAAAATACAAGGAATATAATAGATATAAAATTGCAACGACCAATTGAAACCACGTCGGAAAAACCCCAAAACCTAGTAAACAACTTATCGCAATATATCTCACTAGTTTCAAGCTAACGCATATCTAGCGATTACAAACACCTTATAATAGCTTAACTAAGCTATCTAAACCATTTCTATATTTTTAACACTTGCTAAATAACTTTTAGCAAAAACCTAGTAAGCAATATTTCATAATTAAACAAAGTATTAATTAACAATAATTATCATAATCTACTAGGTTATGTTTTCCTAATCACAAATTAACACTTTAATTAACATTAAACACTTAATCAAGTTTTAACCCTAACATGAATTTCTTAAAAAAAATGAATAATGAATTAAATCAAGAATTTAAAGCTATGATAACAATTTAATTAACTAACTTAAAGATCTAAACATAACAATTTAAGATTAGGCTTTTGAAATTTATATCTTTTCAAGAACACAAACAAGCAACTAGATCCATGATTTTTTTCTCCAAAAATGATGTTTTCTTGAAAATCCAAGCTAGTAGTTGTGAGGTCCGTGGCAGCGCCCCGGACTTCTAACAGACGCCGATATGCGGAACAAAACTTTTACGACTGGCGCTATCGCGTACTTTATCCCGGATCGTCCATTAAAGCTAAACTAACAAATTGTAAGGAGGGTAGAATTGTTATACCGAATGATCCGAGTCCTTCGGTCTTCAACCATCATCCCACGCTATGTTGCAACTGATCCGAACTTGCTCGATCTCCGGTCTCGTCGTCTAGGTGGCACCATGTCGACGGATCTTTAAACGGGCTCCCGCCTCTGAACCGAGGCAACTCGATCGTCAAGTTTGCTAAAAGAGACGACCAAGATGAAGTAGAGAATGAGTAGAATACTTTTTCTCATTACGTCCAAGGTTATGGACGAACGGTTAAAACAAGCTACCATTTGGAATCGGGTAAATGGAAATTGGGCTATGAAATTTCCATACACTTGTATGATAACCTTTTTACAAAATGAAATGAATCAAAATCACACACCCACACAAATGAGTGGCCGGCTAATATATGGAAAAGGAGGGAGGTGAGTGTAGGACAGTTAAGTGGTGATCTGTTAGTTATGTATATGCCCTAGAGGCCATTGTTGTACATATGATGTATATTATAATGGATGCTTGGATATATATAGAGATGACTTTCTTGCTCGTCATGATAGTATGCTATTTGGTTTCACTTTATCATAACATGTTGACTTGTATTGGTTTACTGTTTTACTCTCACATGTTGATAAAGCCCTTAGGATCTGTACTCGACTACTGGGACTATGATGAGATCATACTAGTGGGGCCACGGTAGTCAATGAGTACATCCTATAACTGTTCCTAGTCGAGGGTATATCGAGACAGGGCATCGATACACCAGAGTAGACTAGCGTATACGCATCTTGACCCATATGATGGGCGATGGATGATCCCATATCCATTGGTGTTGGACATCAAAGATGGTGTACGGGTGCTCAGTGGAGACTGGGCACACTGGACGGACTCGCCGAGAACTCCCAGATGGTGATATACCACACGTCAGATGGCAGTTCTCCGGTGACACTGGTACAGGGTAGTCTGTAGACCGGAGATCGTCATAGAGTCTTGTGTGATTCCCACTGTGCTTTGATTTCCACCTTACCACGTCCAAGAGGGCGTGCAAAACGGTGGCTTTTGGGTACAGTCACGAATCACATGGAGGCAATGAGTGATAGGAGGGGATTCGTCTCTCTCGGTATAGGGAGTTGATGTTGTGCTGTGTTCGATTGGCTATAACTGGAAGTCCCTGGCCAGGGCTGATATAGAGATTTACTGGTAAGTGTTACTAGTAGTTTCTCGACCCGTTATGAGCCACACATCGACACGACTTATCGGTTACTGGGGTCTGACGTATACCACCCCTAGACTTGATATGCGACATATCAGACGAACAGACCGGACTGTTCGGGAGTGTTACTGATCGGATTCACAGGAGAACGCACAGGCTAGCTTGTTGATCTTCTGATCGCTCAATACCTGGGTGGCTGTTACGTTTAGCTGACCGCTTGCAGCTTGTGGGTGTTTGATATGATCATCACCTGCTACCGGCGTATTGACGATTCTTTAGAGTCCTACACAGAGGTTTCTTGGCTCAGGGGAAACGGAGTAGAGGCACATATGTGATATGTGCAGGACCGAGAATAATGCGATATGGGATACCGTATTATATTCTCACGATATTAAGTTATGAACCGGGTCATCGGATCAAGTGTTGATTCGATGAATCAGTACATGATATATTAGTCGGTAATATTCGATATAGCCGGATCGTCGGATCAAGTGTTGATTCGATGGTTTAATGTATAATAATATATATGATATATTGTATTACATTATCTAATATTGGCTCGCTTTATTATTTCATTTTCTCAGTGGATGATACATTGATATATATGCGATATATGTTAATTGTATTATTTTCCTTTGTTGCAAATATATAATATATATGTGATATATATTATTGTGACATGATATGATTAATTGTTAAACAGATGATTAATTGAGGTTAGGGTTTGATTAGGGTTGGATGCTTCATGCACCTTCTAGAAGCTTTATTCTTTTGTCATTCTTAGGATATTTTTGGATGACACTTATTTAACCCAACCAAACCCTAACTCTAGTTATTTCTCTACTAAATCCTAGCCACTCATCCTTGACCATGGTTTATAATTCAATCATATAGCTTTTATTCTATTCATCACAAAAGAAAAATAATTCATTATCTTTTCCATGATCATCTTCTTCTCTCTTGAAGAAAGC
This sequence comes from Agapanthus africanus, assembly GCA_030015575.1. Taxonomy (NCBI): domain Eukaryota; kingdom Viridiplantae; phylum Streptophyta; class Magnoliopsida; order Asparagales; family Amaryllidaceae; genus Agapanthus; species Agapanthus africanus. Next base: position 290,469,907 of record JASDDO010000029.1, read on the forward strand.
TTACTTGATTTTCTTTATGTGATGAATAAATATGAGAAAATGATTTAAAAAGAAAGCAAAATTACTACTCTCTCATCCTCATCTCATCTAGCCCATGAGATTAGTGTGTTCATCTCTTTAGAGTGAGAAAGCTTGAGTCTTTACAACTTCGACGTAGATTATCGGAGATTTGGAACACTTCAAGCTAGCATGGATCGTTCGAGTCGTGGAGCCTCACATGAGTCCGGGAGATCGTGGATCGCGGCAAAGGGACTTCTACTCGGAGCTTGTGAAGCGAAGGAGTGGACTACAAAGGTTTTAATCCCTCACACTTAGATAAAAGTTATCATCTTGCATGTTTAAACCTAATAATCTAGCAAAGATCACGGCTTTGGGTTGTTCGGCACGTCTAAATTTTTATCCGGGCATGTTTGATGCCTTTTGAACCTTCACAAGAGTGCCTAGGAACCCTACAGTGGTATCAGAGACTAGCTAGAGCATTAGGCGATGTGTTTACGAAGTTAAAACTCCGATCGAACCTGAAACGACGAAACTAGACCCCTCTCTGGAAATTTTTTAAATTTTGGGATTTTTCTTAATTAAAAATATGTAAAAAAATCAGCAGGGAATTCTAAGAATTACCATAAAACCCGAGCCCCCAATTTGATCAAACGGCGGCGGAACCGCGGCGTAAGCATGCTTACGCGGCGGTTCCGCGGCGGATTGATAGGATTGTGACACGTGGCTTTTATGGTAATGTCCGTAGGTGCTTGTTGATGCTTCTGTGTATTTTTAATCTGTTTCAGGTGTTGAAAATTCTGGGGTTTGTTTTGTAATAGTAGACTCGATCGGAAATTTTAAATTCGTATTTCTTTCCGGATATTTAGAAATTGTTAAACTATTTGAACGGATATCATTAACTCACTGTTTCCCGGTACGGCAAACTTTCAAGTGTTGAAATTTCTTCGGGTTTAAATCTTTCGGAAAAATTGTACAAGTTAAGCGGTGGACCCTCTAGAAGACAACAAACCTTAACTCGATTATGTGACCGTCTTGAACTGCCTTTTGAACCTTCGGATTTGGGGCAGTACGGCGTGCCACATGTGAGGCGTTGGCTTGACCCTTCTACGGCTGGATCACCGGTACTGTGACATATTCTGGGATTATTTGAACTCCGCTCAAGTGTTGAGCGGTTTAGGAATTTTTGGGTGTTTGATTATCTGTTCGAAAAGTTTAATACTGTCTATTTATCTGGAATGTGATACAATATGTGGAATTCATAGAGTTAGGCATGAAATGCGGAGTATGTGATATTTCGGATTTACGATGTTTAAAGTGATTGTGGATTCCAGATATTGTAGTTTTACACTTTCTTTTCTGTGACCGTAAGTGTAATATGTGATATCGCCGGTTTCGTTGCTATATGTCAACGATAATTGGGATGCGCATATTTACTTATGTTGATGATATGTGATATTATGTGTTGCTGTGATATGTTATATTGGATCGTCGCGTTCTGAATAGCCGGGGGTTTTATGTGAGATGAGGGTTTTTATTTTCATTCATGTAAAATTCATTTGTAATGTAATATTCTTTTTTTTGGGGCACTTCCAGGTTGCGGTTGCTGTCACCAGTGTATATTATTTACTTTTCCGCATTAGGTAGACCCAAGGAGGGGAGCACAAGTAACCGGGTTCTAGGGTCCAGTGGGAGGCCATCTCGAGGAGTCGAGACCGGGTCTTCTAACCCTAGAATTGGCAGTGTTACTTGCCGCTCTCGTAGGGGTCTTGGGATGTGGGTTTGGCTATTCGTCGCGACCGTGGAATCCGTGTTTTATACAGGCTCGTATTGAAAACACGGACGTCCTAGTATATCCAATATTTCATATATGTTCTTCTGCTGCAATGTTCTGTGATAAGATCATATTACTGCCTGAGACGAATGCTTATACTATATATATATGCTGATATATAAATATTACTGCTTTCGTTTCTTCTGTGATGCTTAGGAAGCATAAGCTGATGGGATTTTTATTAATGAGATTAATAAAAGAAAAGAAACCTAAAGATGTTGTAGAATCAAAACTTTATAAAAGGGGTAGCTACAGTTCTGCTTTGCAAAGTGATATATATGATATGTCCTGCACCTTATTCGATGAGGAAAGGACCGAGATCCCTTCACCGGGAGTGACTCCTTTAGCAAAACTGGCAGATGCTACAAAACTCGGTTCGTCTTTTGATTGCTTTTAGTGTTTTGCTTTGCACAACGGTATATATGATATATCCTGCACCTTATTCGATGAGGAAAGGGCCGACGATCCCTTCACCGGGAGTGACCCCTTTAGCGAAACTAAGAAAAACCTCAAAAACACTCCTTTTCAAAACTTCACTCGATTCTACGACGATATCAAGTTCATTACGCTCAGGGTTTTCTGAAAAACCTGCGTAGCCCTCCGTCATTTTAGGAAAATAGAGTACTTAGTATTCGTGCTGCGTTTGTTGACCATAGTTAAGGCGCAGTGTACGGTAGCTAAGTGATGTTTTCCTATATAACATAAGATGTGATTAATTAGGACAGTCATATGACTTTGTTGACCATAGTTAAGGGTCATGTGGGTGGGTCTAAATTAATCAAGAAATGACGGGTAGAACTTGACTAGTGCTTATGATTTGTTGACCATAGTTAAGGTCATAAGACACTAGGGGCAAAAATATTATCAGGAATTTCAAGTGTTGAAATTTGCAATGAGATTGCATACCTCCATGAGATAGTTGGATCCCGATACCCACTGCGAGTAAGTGTTACTCCTGGGAGAGTTTTACACAGGACAATTAGTCATTCAAGTAGGTGTCTAGAAAAGTGTTAACGGGGTTACGCCTCTGGGAAAACGAGGTTTACTTTAATTAGGTCCGTGCGAAAGCACGGGGAACCTCCCTCAAAGTACCGACACTGATCTGGCTGAAAGATTGACGAAATTGTAGGGTGTAATTAATCTCGGCTAATCTTACCTTTTAGGGTTTTAAGGTAGATTTGATAAAAACAGTGGGAGACATCCTGATTAGATAAGATAATAACCAATCTAATCTTGCAAGAGCATACGCTAAAGTGTTTTTCTTCTCTCTCTCTCCAGGTAGCGACCATGTCAGGCCATAATCAAGATAATAATATGGATGTATTGACTGAACCCAATTATTGTACTGAGCTAGGGAACGTTGGACCCGTTCTTTCTTATAAGAGTTATAAGACTGAACAGGAAACAGGAGAATATCTGGATTCTCACGCCGCCCAAAAGAACATGCATGATGATGCATCTTCTTCGGGTGTGTTAGTTATTGAGAACTGTTTCTCAGTTCACCCTACGTCCTGGGTATTAGATACCGGATCAGGATCCCACATATGTAAACAGTTACATGGGCTACGTAAAGGTAGAGAACTGGGAAAAGGTGATCATTCCGTTCAAGTAGAGAACGGTGCAAGTATTGTAGCCAAAGCAGTTGGCGAATATCACCTAGTATTGCCGAGTCGTAATACACTGATTCTAAATGAGTGCTATTATATACCGAACATGATGTGCAACATTATATCAGTCTCCTTATTAAGTAAAGAAGGATATAATTTTGTAGTACAGGATAATGTTATAAACATATTCCTAGATCAAAAGTTGATTGCATCAGGCTCGTTACATAATGGCATATTCATTCTAAATCAGAATACAGTCCTAAATATACAAAACACACACAAGAGGAAAAGTTCGGATATGAACGAATCCTACTTGTGGCATTGTAGACTTGGTCATATCAATGCGACACGACTGGCTAAGTTACATAAGGATGGTTATTTGAATCCGTTCGAATTATCATCTTATGATACTTGCCATTCATGTCTCAAAGGAAAAATGACCAAAGCTCCGTTTAGTGGACACGGAGAAAGAGTTACCGAACTCTTAGGACTGATACATAGTGATGTATGCGGTCCCATGTCTACGCATGCCAGGAACGGTTCTTCCTACTTCATTACATTCACTGACGATCTCTCTAGATTCGGACATGTGTTCCTGATGAAACACAAGTCTGAAGCTTTTGAGAAATTCAGAGAATATAAGCACGAAGTAGAGAATCAAACGGGCAAAAGTATTAAGATTCTTCGATCTGATCGAGGAGGTGAATACTTAAGTAATGAGTTTCGGGATTATCTAAAAGAGAATGGGATTCTCTCTCAGCTTACTCCTCCTTATACACCACAGCACAACGGTGTATCGGAGCGGAGGAATCGCACCCTATTAGATATGGTGCGCTCTATGATGAGCACTGCTGAGTTACCTATCTCCTTTTGGGGTTATGCACTGGAAACAGCCACATATCTATTGAATAGAGTTCCAACTAAATCGGTGCCTACCACTCCATATGAGATATGGAATGGGAAGAGACCATCTCTTAAACGAGTTAAGATATGGGGTTGTCCGGCCTATGTTAAAAAGCAAAATCCGGACAAACTCGAGGCAATATCAGGTATATGTAAGTTTGTAGGATATCCAAAAGATTCTTATGGGTATATATTCTATCACGCTGAGGAACAAAAAGTGTTTGTTTCTCAATATGCCACTTTTTTAGAAAAAGAATTTCTTGCAAAAGAAATTAGTGGCAAAGAGGTAGAGCTGAAAGAGGTTCCAGCACCACAGACTACAACTGATGATTTATTGGAACCAGAGAATTCAGTAGTACCCGACGAACCCCAGCCTCTCCACCGATCTAGTAGGGTTTCTCGTCCACCTGAGAGATACTACGGTTTTCTCATTGATGGTGGAAGCGAGGATTGCATCATGGATGATGATGACCCGACTAGTTTCGAACAGGCCATCACGAGTGGTGACTCTGTGAAATGGCTGGATGCAATGCGATCTGAGATGGAATCCATGTACACCAATAAAGTATGGATTTTGGAAAATGCTCCTGAAGGGGTAAAACCCATTGGGAGCAAGTGGATTTTTAAAAGGAAATTTGGTGTAGATGGAAAAGTTGAGACTTTCAAAGCTAGACTTGTAGCAAAGGGTTTTCGTCAACGACCAGGTGTGGATTATGACGAAACCTTTTCTCCAGTGGCTATGCTTAAGTCCATCCGGATCTTACTTGCCATTGCTGCATACCATGACTACGAAATCTGGCAAATGGATGTTAAGACCGCCTTTCTAAACGGTGATTTAGAAGAGAGCGTGTACATGACTCAGCCAGAGGGTTTCGTAGATAGTGGGAGCAGCGGAAAGGTGTGCAAGCTGCTTAAATCCATTTATGGGTTAAAGCAAGCATCGTGGAGTTGGAACATCTGTTTTGATATAGTAGTCAAAGAGTTTGACTTCATCAAAAATATAGATGAACCTTGTATCTAGAAGAAGGTAGCAGAGGGTAAGGTTGTCTTCCTCGTATTGTACGTGGATGACATACTCTTGATAGGAAATGATATTCCTATGCTGCAATCAGTCAAGCTCTTCTTATCACAGAGATTCTCAATGAAAGATCTAGGTGATGCCTCCTGCATATTGGGAATCATGATCTATAGAGATAGATCTAAACGGATACTGGGATTGTCCCAATCCAGGTACATTGACACCATACTAAAGAGGTTTAGTATGGAAGAATCCAAGCGTGGGAACCAACCTACGATCTCTGGACTCACTCTCTCCAAAGAGATGTCTCCCAAGACTGATTTGGAGAGAGCTCGCATGCAAGTGATACCCTATGCTTCGGCAGTAGGCTCTATCATGTATGCGATGCTATGTACCAGACCCGATGTAGCAAACTCACTAAGTGTAGTGAGTCGGTATCAAGCAGATCCTGGAGAGAGTCATTGGACAGCAGTGAAGAACATTCTCAAGTACTTACGAAGGACTAAGGAGATGTTCTTGGTGTATGGTAACGGAGAACTCCAGGTGGAGTCCTTTACCGATTCCAGCTTCCAAAGTGATAAGGACGACTCTAAGTCGCATTCGGCTTTTGTCTTTACTCTCAATGGAGGGGCGGTATGTTGGAAGAGTTCCAAACAGGATACCGTTGCAGACTCGACGATGGAGGCTGAATACATCGCTGCCAATGATGCTGCCAAAGAGGCTGTCTGGATCAAGAAGTTCATTAGTGAACTTGGTGTGGTTCCATCCATTGAGCATCCAATACCTCTGTATTGCGATAACAATGGAGCTGTGGCATTAGCCAAGAAACCCAGGTCCCATCAAAAGTCCAGACATATTCTGAGGCGGTATCACCTGATCAGGGAGATAGTTGATCGCCGGTAGATCGAGGTCAGGAGAGTAGATACGAAGGACAACACTGCGGATCCATTCACGAAGGCTATTCCCCAGATACAGTTTGAGAGATTATTCGGGATGCTAGGTATGAGATACTACAGCAGCTGGCCTTAGTGCAAGTGGGAGATTGTTAGTTATGTATATGCCCTAGAGGCCATTGTTGTACATATGATGTATATTATAATGGATGCTTGGATATATATAGAGATGACTTTCTTGCTCGTCATGATAGTATGCTATTTGGTTTCACTTTATCTTAACATGTTGACTTGTATTGGTTTACAGTTTTACTCTCACATGTTGATAAAGCCCTTAGGATCTGTACTCGACTACTGGGACTATGATGAGATCATACTAGTAGGGCCGCGGTAGTCGATGAGTACATCCTATAACTGTTCCTAGTCGAGGGTATATCGAGACAGGGCATCGATACACCAGAGTAGACTAGCGTATACGCATCTTGACCCATATGATGGGCGATGGATGATCCCATATCCATTGGTGTTGGACATCAAAGATGGTGTACGGGTGCTCAGTGGAGACTGGGTACACTGGACGGACTCGCCGAGAACTCCCAGATGGTGATATACCACACGTCAGATGGCAGTTCTCCGGTGACACTGGTACAGGGTAGTCTGTAGACCCGAGATCGTCATAGAGTCTTGTGTGATTCCCACTGTGCTTTGATTTCCACCTTACCACGTCCAAGAGGGCTTGCAAAACGGTGGCTTTTGGGTACAGTCCCGAATCACATGGAGGCAATGAGCGATAGGAGGGGATTCGTCTCTCTCGGTATAGGGAGTTGATGTTGTGCTGTGTTCGATTGGCTATAACTGGAAGTCCCTGGCCAGGGCTGATATAGAGATTTACTGGTAAGTGTTACTAGTAGTTTCTCGACCCGTTATGAGCCACACATCGACACGACTTATCGGTTACTGGGGTCTGACGTATACCACCCCTAGACTTGATATGCGACATATCAGACGAACAGACCGGACTGTACGGGAGTGTTACTGATCGGATTCACAGGAGAACGCACAGGCTAACTTGTTGATCTTCTGATCGCTCAATACCTGGGTGGCTGTTACGTTTAGCTGACCGCTTGCAGCTTGTGGGTGTTTGATATGATCATCACCTGCTACCGGCGTATTGACGATTCTTTAGAGTCCTACACAGAGGTTTCTTGGCTCAGGCGAAACGGAGTAGAGGCACATATGTGATATGTGCAGGACCGAGAATAATGCGATATGGGATACCGTATTATATTCTCGCGATATTAAGTTATGAACCGGGTCATCGGATCAAGTGTTGATTCGATGAATCGGTACATGATATATTAGTCGGTAATATTCGATATAGCCGGATCGTCGGATCAAGTGTTGATTCGATGATTTAATGTATAATAATATATATGATATATTGTATTACATTATCTAATATTGGCTCGCTTTATTATTTCATTTTCTCAGTGGATGATACATTGATATATATGCGATATATGTTAATTGTATTATTTTCCTTTGTTGCAAATATATAATATATATGTGATATATATTATTGTGACATGATATGATTAATTGTTAAACATGTTTAAGGATGATTAATTGAGGTTAGGGTTTGATTAGGGTTGGATGCTTCATGCACCTTCTAGAAGCTTTATTCTTTTGTCATTCTTAGGATATTTTTGGATGACACTTATTTAACCCAACCAAACCCAAACTCTAGTTATTTCTCTACTAAATCCTAGCCACTCATCATTGACCATTGTTTACAATTCAATCATATAGCTTTTATTATATTCATCACAAAAGAAAAATAATTCATTATCTTTTCCATGATCATCTTCTTCTCTCTTGAAGAAAGCTTACTTGATTTTCTTTATGTGATGAATAAATATGAGAAAATGATTTAAAAAGAAAGAAAAATTACTACTCTCTCATCCTCATCTCATCTAGCCCATGAGATTAGTGTGTTCATCTCTTTAGAGTGAGAAAGCTTGAGTCTTTGCAACTTCGACGTAGATCATCGGAGATTTGGAACACTTCAAGCTAGCATGGATCGTTCGAGTCGTGGAGCCTCTCATGAGTCCGGGAGATCGTGGATCGCGGCAAAGGGACTTCTACTCGGAGCTTGTGAAGCGAAGGAGCGGACTACAAAGGTTGTAATCCCTCACACTTAGATAAAAGTTATCATTTTGCATGTTTAAACCTAATAATCTAGCAAAGATCCCGGCTTTGGGTTGTTCGGCACGTCTAAATTTTTATCCGGGCATGTTTGATGCCTTTTGAACCTTCACAAGAGTTCCTAGGAACCCTACATGATCTTAAGCATTCATCCTTATCATGTCATTAAAGAAAGAATGAATCATCAAAATGCATTAAGGGTAAAAGCATGAATCATGAAGCCTTGTCATCAACTCATTAATGCAGTAGAATGAGTCACTAACCTAGTCACTAATCATGAAGCTTCCACACACAATGACTCACCCAAAGAAGAAAAGATAATTCTGTATTTAACCGAATGTCAAAATATGGCTGATAGAAAACTGAAAAACTAGCAACTTCCAAAAATCATCCCGAAACGAATTTCAGGATAACCCCGTATCGGTATAAACATACCCGCATTTGTATTACGACCGAATACAAATGCAACTGAGACAAAGATATTATATTTATACAGTATAATACTGAGTTCCGGCTTAAACCAAAGCCTACCAGTATTATCTGCCCGAAAACTGACACGTGCGAAAACGCACGTGCATTTTCAGAACCCTGCCATAACACCATACGGCTTCTACAACGTTTCGCCCGAACTTGGGAAAGTGTCGGTAGGGGACTCTAATGACTCATCAGTACACTGGCACTGGGTATAACCCCTAGCACGTCAGAGGTACAAGCTGTACGTAACGTTTTGCCTATGTATTGATTGGAAGGGAATCTGACGAGCGAACTCATCTATAAACCCTACTGAGCCTGACAGTGACAATATATGTACAGTCCGGAACATTCGTCTATGAGTATCGCATATACGACCTAGGGGGTCAGTAAACGTCAGACTCCCAATAGCTGCATAAGTCGTGTCAGTGAGCAGCCCAGAACACCCTGAGATACTACTGGTATACCTACCAGTATATCTTGATTACCCTGGCCAGGGATTTCATGTAATGGCTCTCCTAAACACACCGCGATCTCACCCCAATACCGGGAGAGACGAATCCCCGAAGATCCGCTCACTTGCCTCCAATGTGGCTCGGGACTGTACCCAAACTATACCTGTTTGCACGACTCCTTTGACCCGTGGTAGGGTATAAATCAAAGCACAGTGGGAACTCACACGAGACAAATAACGACCTCAGGTCAATGAACTAACCTGTACACATGTCACCAGGGAACTGCTATCTGACGATATGTATAATACCAACTAGCATGTTCCCGGCGAGTCCTGTCCGGTGTACTCATAACCCAATGAGCACCTGTATACATCTTAGGTGATCCAACTGACACCAGTGGCTTGTGAGACCGGCCACCGCCCCTCGTCGGGGTCTCGACTGTATACACTAGTCTACTCCGGAGTATCGATGCCTTGTCTCGAAACTCCCATGACTAGGGACACTTTAAGGATGTGCTTATAGACCCCCAGCTCCCACATATATGATCGCCATCATACTGCTGGTAGTCAAACAAGAATCCTATGGGCTCTATCATGATGATAAAGACAAACCAGATAGCACACTATCATCTCGAGTAAGACTGTTTTATTGGTATAGGTCCTTCCTCAATCATTGCATTCACATACCTGCGATCCAATAATTGACTTAGAGGGCACTATATCCAACAATCTCTCACTTGCACTTAAGGCTAATTATTACGATATCGCGTACTCATACTTCGTGTGATACCGAACATCCAACTCCTCTACTAATCAGTTTTATAAAGCTCGTTTGCAAAACTGTTGTATTCGAGAAATAGCCTCAATGAGTGGACCCGCCTTAAAGTTTCTTTCTATGTCTCTCTTAATCTCAAGTTCGCGGAGAAAACCATCCCCCGAATCGAGTAATACATGTCTTAGAATATGTCCGGATATCTGATGGGACCTAGTTCATAAATGAACCCCCAATCCAAACTTCTTATACTGTATCGATAACTGAACCTAATCAGTATCCAGCACCATGCCTCCCACAGTATTCTCTTGGACCACATGTCCATAATACTGTTCCTCGTCAGAGGGAAAACTATAACTCTGACAATCACTCTGTCATCCATGTCACCTTTGAAGCCTGGAATGATAACCGTCTCCCGAAGGAGGCTACCATCATCAAATCTGTAGAACATGCACTTATGTTCTAAAACTGCTTCCTTATGTTTCTCCAGGATTGGATTAATATAAACTTTTCACATCAAGTGCAAAAAACAACATCTGGTGTTGTACTTGACATCTCATGATTGACTCAATTGCCTAAGCAAGTGATCTGCCAATCATGCATGTCCCTCTCCCCTTCAGTCTGTAAGACACCTTTAGAGAGGGTGACTCCATCACCTGTAGGTACACCACCATACCAGGAGTCATCTATTCTAAAATACTATTAGAATACTGTAATACCCAGCCCCTTTTTGTACGCCCATGTTTGTATTTCTTTTTCACCGACAATGTGTATTTATTATTATTGATTATTTTAAAATTTCCCAACCTATTTTAGTTTATCCCCTCCCCTTTTCTCAAACCCAAAATCCCCACACCATAACACTCAGCACCTTTTCGGCCCAGCCTCTTATACAAAAATCGGTATTTTGTTACTTTACAATTTTATTTATAAATTTATTTAGTTTAGTTATAATTTTACTTGTCTTATTTATAATCTTATCTATCCAAAACCTAAAAGAAAAACGATTTCTTTTAACCCAAAAACTCAGGCCATCCTTTTCCCTAATATATATTGATTAAACCCTGCCCTTTTACAACTTTCCCATATATTTTTCCCCAATAATTTTGTTCAAAATTATTCTGGCCCAACCCCAGCCCACCGAGCCAGCCCGCTCCATTAAATTCTCTATTTAAAATTCCTTTTTCTCTTCAATTATTTTTGCAGCCCAGCAGCCCGAGCCCAGGGAAATTTATTAAACCATTTTCCTTTTCTCCAGAGCCCGGCCGACATTCCTTCACCATTTTCCCTTATTTCTTCGGCCCACTCTTTCTAAACCCAACACCCCACTCACTCCCGCGCCCGCTTCAGCCCACAACTCGCACACGCTCCCCGACCCGACCCGCTTCGACCCATCTTCCCCAACGGCTATCTCCTTCATTCCCGCGCGCAAGATCTGCTCCCTCCGCCGTCGCCCCTGTCCTCACAACGTTACACCCACGACGCGTGCGTTTTCCCCGCGACCCGCTCCCTCAATGGCTCACTCCTCTCTTCCCTTCTCATCCTCGTCTCCATTTCTCCCTCCTTCTCGGCTGAGCACGAACGCTCGAGAAAAACCCGCAACACCTCCTCGAATCCCTGCCGACGACGAGGACGACCACCTTAACCTTCAACGCCGTCATCCCTCTCACCATCCTCCTTCTCACACTCTCGAGTCCCTGCACACCATTTCCCTCGACGACGAAGACATCCCACTCTCGAGCACACACCCACGCCCCTCCGCCGACCATCTCGTCGGGCCCTTATCACCGTCCTCATCTTCTCATCACTCTACCCTCTCTCTCTGCTTCCTCCTCTCCCAAGCTCTCCCTCTATCTCCCCTGATCTCTCATCTCTCTCCCCCTGTGTTCTCTCTCTCTCTCATTCTTCCCTCTCTCTTTCTCAGTACCTCTCTATCACTTTCTCTTCCCCGTCTCTCTTTTTCTCTTTCTTAGCTCTCTCACTCTCTATCTCTAACACCACCTCTCTCCCCTCATCTCCTCACCGCCGTTACAACCACCGCCGGCGCCCCTCTGCTCACGCATCATCGACCACCGCAGACCCCGACGATGCCCCGAGCCCCAACTGGCCCAGAACAGACCCGAGCTCATACCGAGACGTTGCCGTCGCCGTTCGTCACGCGTTCGTGGCGTTACCGTCACCATACAACCCCGAGACATTCTCAGGCAAGTTCTATACTTGCTTCATGCTATTCTATCTATGTTACAAATCAACATCGTATATATATCCCATGTTTTGCCTTATGTTAAATATTGCGACAAAATTGCTCGATACTTGTCCTCTTAGAAAATCGTTATCACATTTGACAGAACTGGATGTATTGCATTGGACCTTGTAGGGATGGATAACGTGTGCAAATATCATTAGAAAATACGACTGTTAAAGATTAAAACGACTACCCTCAAGTTTAACCGTAAAACTGGAATTCTATTGTACTTGAAAACCGTTAAATTCACCATAAATCATATACATACTAGTATGGTACGCTCGAGGGCTCAAATCGAAGCCAACTCGATGAACTATAACCCTACACTAGTTTCCAGATATTCCTGTACTCAAACTGTGCTAATATTCGGATCGGAGTGCGGCTCCGGACTGCAGTCCAGAGCGACTCCAATTGTTGCTTGCTGTGCCGTAATGGATACCACAAGATCTTATTAACTCGTAAATTGCGGAACTCCGCTGATTATTATAGATAACTCTGTTATCTAGACAACACAATTGGTTTCATTCTGTTTCGTTACCGTTTGATATTTAATCTGTAATTTAATAGATTGGGACCCATAACAGTCCCAGCAGAATCAGAACCGACATATTAGTGTTTAACATTGTATATCTCCTGACGTACAGATACGATTGAAGATCTGTCTATTGCGTTGAAAACCTTACTGAAAACCCTAGGTTTCATCAAACTGTAGTGTCGCTAAAATCTGATCCCAATTGGGATTAAAATGCGTTACGAAATGGACTTCTGATTCTGAAATCGGATTTCCAGCCGCGAGCGCTTAAAATGAAATGGTTATAATTAATGATCATGGAACCCAATTGGCTTGAAAATAAATTCTATGGATGGACAACTGAACATACTAATTACTACCTGTTTATCGTTTCGCTAAATTATATACGTACGTTTCATGATAAATCGTACAAGTGATAGAATACTATTTTTGCGACACCTTAATCGTGCTTATATACTGTTCACGCATCATATCATAACCATATCATTATAGTGATGACCTAGTGATATCGTGCATTTACCCAGTGTTAGAGTTTAGTGATGATTGTGGCAAGTACGTCAGTGTTCGTGTATCCGTGATTAAGTGAAAGTGATACGTACTTGTACACAATCAGTGACCCTATTATTCTATTGCATTGTCGACGTCTGTGGGATGCGTGTACGTGTGACTATAAGTGGTATGGGACACTTATGGAAGCGCTTGCACGGGTGTCACAGATAAGGCATCCGACACTGCCATTTATCTTAGGTATTAGCCGGGACGTGCTTGATGGAGATCCTGCTTCCAGTTCTCGCGCAGACTTGTCACGGATCGATTAGTATTTAGGGTTGTGGTTAGCATTTGATGTAGACCACGGGGTGTGGGGTAGTTTAAGTGTGAGTTCAACAGAATCTCGGGAGTCCCATGCTGGCTTATATATTTAGGGAGTTATATGGAGATTTACAGGGTATGTGATATATACACCATGATATACATGTTACATGTTGGGCCCGTGATCCCTTGCCCTTGGGTTCTACCCTTGGGTGGAGGACACTCGCTAGTGGTTGACTCTCACACTTGGACTGACGATAGGCTTAGTGACCTGTACAGTGAGACTTAGAGACTGATAGGGATACTGGCATTTATATTCCTTATATACTGTGTTGGCATACGTGACATATCGTTATACTGCTTTACTGTTCCGCTGCATTGATTACTGCACATTCATATTCATGCTGTCATTGATTTACTGTTATTCATATCCATTACCACTGTTAGAACTGTCACTTGATTATATATATATTATATTGCTATTGTGTCGCTCTGACGACCTGAGTATGCATGCTCAGTGTGAGGAGAAGATTTAGCCTTGACCAGAACTAGACGTGCATCACAGACTTCTTGACTTGCCATTCCGAGTTACATTAGTTTGTTCCACTTCAGGTCAGTCTTTACATTGTTTCTTTCAGTTACTGCATTTCTCATTACCTGCGCATCACTTACTGTTTACCATGAAAAACTAGAAGCCGAAGTGTGACTACGGTAGGACATTTCCTTGACCGTAGGAGCATGGCTGGCCTTGTCTACCCCTCGTATTCCATATTTTGGGAAGCGGGGCGTGACATGGTTTAGTTGGTATCAGAGCCAGGTTTTGCATTGACTGGGATTGCAGTTTCCGTGTATAGTTTGGCAATCTATGACATCCCTCGGTCTAGGTTGTAAACTTGTCATTTTTGATCCATATTCACATTGTGTGTTCAGCTATCCATTCGCTATGGTTTCGGGTAACTTGACAAGGATACGTGGTTGCAATTGCACTACCGTACTCTATTCAAGTGACTTAAAGTCGTACAGTTGATTCCCCACTTGTAATAAATTCAGCACCTCTGATTCTTGAATCTTTGTCCTATCCATATTATATCTTGATTCGAATAGCTTGTGACTTATACAATTCTGAAAATTGTTGTCTCAGGATCATGTCTTCCAACGACTCTTCATCTTTATCCGCTCCCCAGAATCAAACTGTTGAGATCCTTAGTGTACTGCAAGGTTTAAAGGAAGCCCAGGAGCAAACAAATGACTTATTAGCTGAAGGGCTGAGAAGACAGGTGAGTCAGACCCCAGCGGGAGCCTCAAATCATAAAGGGATCACCGTTAGACGAGGAAAGGAGAAGAAGATGAAGCGTCAATTTGTTTCCCCACGACAGAAGCAGCAGAAGACCCCATGTTGTGAGTATTGTAGGAGACCAGGACATTTTCAGAGGGATTGTCGCCGCGCCCAAGGGAAATGTCTGATTTGTGGATCCAGCGAACATCTCATCAACGGTTGCCCAGAAAGGAAAGAACTACAAGGAGGAAACTCGTCCACACTCCCCACTTCTGCCGAGTGACGATTATTGCGTAGTTCGCGCTTTGAAAATAAAGCAGACCCAACGCAGGATCCAACTCGCGTGACGAGATTACAGTGGTCTAGCAATCAAAGAAGAATTTTATGTTTTCTACTCTCAGTAATAATGTTGTCATCTTCTTATGAATATTTCTTTCAGTTTGAAATCTTGTATCCACTGAACTTTTGATTCAATGCGATAAAAATTTGAATCGTAATATATGTATCATTCTCTTGCTTTCTCTTTATCTAATTCTATTCATTGTCACAGTATTTTAATCTTGATCTTCCAGTTCCTACAACTGCATGTTTTCCTATAGTTCGTACCCTGAGCTTTTTCCTTGTTGTATCCCACTGTCTAATCATGACTTCCTTTTCAGACCATGGCCCACCCTGGAGAAGCGCCGCATCTAGATGAGGATGCACAGTCATGCGTTTCCTTAGACTGCACGCTGATGAGTTCTGACGATGAGATCAACGGTCCCCAAGTCAATTTCAGAAACCACGATCCAGAGAATGAAGGAGTAGCCACCCCAGAGTCTAACATGATAGCTGATTCCGACGAAGAAGAAGGAGATCCTGAAGTGAACCTTGAAGAGAACCCGATAGAGGAAGACCCCGAGGAAGAACCGATAGAAGAAAATCCAGTTGAAGAAAATCCCGTGGAAGAAAATCCAGAAGGAGAGAATCACATGGAATCGGACCTCGATGAAGAAGCTCCATCTGAGGAAGAAGGACCAGGAGATCAAGACCCTGCTGTGGAAGAACTTCCAATGGCGATGCCCGTGAGGCGATATGGATATGGATGCCCCTACCTGAGTGCGCGAGCCTACCGCAACCTACTGAATTTCCACAACCGCGACTGACGGAATTTCTTTTTGATGTTGTCTTCTTTGGCTAAATAAAATTTGTGTATAGTTTAGGGCCACCTTTCTTCTTTGAGAATATTTAGTTTGGAATCTTTTGAAATGAAATAAATTGCTGAGTTCGCAAATCCTTTGATCTGCTTAGTTCGCATGCT
This sequence comes from Agapanthus africanus, assembly GCA_030015575.1. Classification (NCBI taxonomy): domain Eukaryota; kingdom Viridiplantae; phylum Streptophyta; class Magnoliopsida; order Asparagales; family Amaryllidaceae; genus Agapanthus; species Agapanthus africanus. The sequence continues at coordinate 290,486,224 of JASDDO010000029.1, forward strand.
ACTTGATTATCCCTTATGTACAATTATTCTTCCTACTGAGATCTGTCTACACTTACTCCTTACCTTGCCTTAACCCTCACTCAGAATAACCAGTACCACACCCGATCTTCTAGAGTTCCACCCTTCATCCCTCGTTTGTGCCCCGTTTGAGATCCTTCTGGGAGGAAAACATTTCCTGTGAAACTTCCGAGTTCGCTAACCCTTCAAATTCTTGATTCATGGGAGGTACCGACCGTTATCCTTCCCATACGTTTCCCTTGTAGTCCTTTGTTGCTCACCATTACTCCTTGTGCTGACCCGATCCCAAATCTCTTAAACCTTCAGCCTGAAAGCCGTCACACTCCGACCCTTGAATAAGCCACACTCCATTGTAATCCCTACCATAGCTGGCCCTATACCTCTTTATGTGTTTTCCTATTACCCTATATATATATTTAGGGACATTGTTATTCGAAAATTTAGTTTCATTAATTTATATTTATCGAAGAATGTATTTTATCAACTATTCCCGTTTTACGCATTTCAAGTACTCCACTACTAGCTTTCCTATTATTTTTTTTTAGTAGCGCAACCTTACACCGCGTATACTTTTGGTCTATGCTTCTTAATTTCGCTCTACCAGTTTTCTAAAATATTTTAAACCTATTTTATCGATACCTTATCCTAAAATGTTATAACCTACCGACTAATCCTTTACTATTTTATTGTCGTTACTTTATTTTCGAGTATTGTGCTTATGGTTACTATTATCAATGTTTGTACCTTATACTTACTATTTCTGATGTATTACTTTTGATATACCTACATGTGCATATAATTGAATTTCGATTTTGTCGAGTACGCCTCGAATATCACTGTTCATTATTGTTATTACTGATATTCTTATATACATATAGGTTGCTTTTGTAGTTGTTCCTGTCTTATATTTATTTAGACTTATACCTTTGTAAGTTGTTCTTACATATATAAACTTTCAAATTTCGTTATCTGCCTATTTCTAATAAAGCATTACGTGTTAGTTTACAATATAATTGCTTTTGCCTATGTTTGTATAAATTATTGTTTATTTTAAATTTCGAGGACGAAATTTTTGTAAGGGTGGTATGATGTAATACACAGCCCCTTTTTGTACGCCCATGTTTGTATTTCTTTTTCACCGATAACGTGTATTTATTATTATTTATTATTTTAAAATTTCCGAACCTATTTTAGTTTATCCCCTCCCCTTTTCTCAAACCCAAAATCCCCACACCATAACACTCAGCACCTTTTCGGCCCAGCCTCTTATACCAAAATCGGTATTTTGTTACTTTACAATTTTATTTATAAATTTATTTAGTTTAGTTATAATTTTACTTGTCTTATTTATAATCTTATCTATCCAAAACCTAAAAGAAAAATGATTTCTTTTAACCCAAAAACTCTGGCCATCCTTTTCCCCAATATATATTGATTAAACCCAGCCCTTTTACAACTTTCCCATATATTTTTCCCCAATAATTTTGTACAAAATTATTCTGGCCCAACCCCAGCCCACTGAGCCAGCTCGCTCCATTAAATTCTCTATTTAAAATTCCCTTTTCTCTTCAATTATTTCTGCAGCCCAGCAGCCCGAGCCCAGGGAAATTTATTAAACCATTTTCCTTTTCTCCAGAGCCCGGCCCACATTCCTTCACCATTTTCCCTTATTTCTTCGGCCCACTCTTTATAAACCCAACACCCCACTCACTCCCGCGCCCGCTTCCGCCCACAACTCGCACACGCTCCCCGACCCGACCCGCTTCGACCCATCTTCCCCAATGGCTATCTCCTTCATTCCCGCGCGCGAGATCCGCTCCCTCCGCCGTCGCCCCTGCCCTCGTAACGTTACACCCACGACGCGTGCGTTTTCCCCGCGACCCGCTCCCTCAATGGCTCACTCCTCTCTTCCCCTCTCATCCTCGTGTCCATTTCTCCCTCCTTCTCGGCTGAGCACGAATGCTTCAGAAAAACCCGCAACACCTCCTCGAATCCCTGCCAACGACGAGGACGACCACCTTAACCTTCAACGTTGTCATCCCTCTCACCATCCTCCTTCTCACACTCTCGAGTCCCTGCACTCCATTTCCCTCGACGACGAAGACATCCCACTCTCGAGCACACACCCACGCCCCTCCGCCGACCATCTCGTCGGGCCATCGTCACCGTCCTCATCTTCTCATCACTCTACCCTCTCTCTCTGCTCCCTCCTCTCCCAAGCTCTCCCTCTATCTCCCCTGATCTCTCATCTCTCTCCCCCTGTGTTCTCTCTCTCTCTCATTCTTCCCTCTCTCTTTCTCAGTACATCTCTATCTCTTTCTCAGCCCCCTCTTTCTTTTTCTCTTTCTTAGCTCTCTCACTCTCTCTCTCTCTAACACCACCTTTCTCCCTTCATCTCCTCACCGCCGTTACAACCACCGCCGGCGCCCCTCTGCTCACCCATCATCGACCACCGCAGACCCCGACGATGCCCCGAGCCCCCACTGGCCCAGAACAGACCCGAGCTCATACCGAGACGTTGCCGTCGCCGTTCGTCGCGCGTTCGTGGCGTTACCGTCACCATACAACCCCGAGACATTCTCAGGCAAGTTCTATACTTGCTTCATACTATTCTATCTATGTTATAAATCAACATCGTATATATATCCCATGTTTTGCCTTATGTTAAATATTGCGACAAAACTGTTCGATGCTTGTCCTCTTAGAAAATCGTTATCACATTTGACGGAACTGGATGTATTGCATTGGCCCTTGTAGGGATGGATAACGTGTGCAAATTTCATTAGAAAATACGACTGTTAAATATTAAAACGACTACCCTCAAGTTTAACCGTAAAACTGGAATTCTATTGTACCTGAAAACCGTTAAATTCACCATAAATCATATACATACTAGTATGGTGCGCTCGAGGGCTCAAATCGAAGCCAACTCGACGAACTATAACCCTACACTAGTTTCCAGATATTCCTGTACTCAAACTATGCTAATATTCGGATCGGAGTGCGACTCTGGACTGCAGTCCAGAGCGACTCCAATTGTTGCTTGCTGTGCCGTAATGGATACCACAAGATCTTATTAACTCGTAGATTGCAGAAATCTACTGCTTATTATAGATAACTCTGTTAGCTAGACAACACAATTGGTTTCATTCTGTTTCGTTACCGTTTGATATTTAATCTGTAATTTAATAGATTGGGACCCATAACAGTCCCAGCAGAATCAGAACCGACATATTAGTGTTTAACATTGTATATCTCCTTACATGCAGATGCGATTGAAGATCCGTCTATTGAGTTGAAAACCTTACTAAAAACCCTAGGTTTCATCCAACTGTAGCTTTGCTAAAATCTGATCCCAATTGGGATTAAAATGCGTTGCGAAACAGACTTCTGATTCTGAAATCGGATTTCCAGCCGCTAGCGCTTAAAATGAAATGGTTATAATTAATGATCCTGGAACCCAATTGGCTTGAAACTAAATTCTATGGATGGAAAACTGAACATACTAATTACTACCTGTTTATCGTTTCGCTAAATTATATACGTACGTTTCATGATAAATCGTACAAGTGATAGAATACTATTTTTGCGACACCTTAATCGTGCTTATATACTGTTCATGCATCATATCATAACCATATCATTATAGTGATGACCTAGTGATATCGTGAATTTACCAAGTGTTAGATTTTAGTGATGATTGTGGCAAGTACGTCAGTGTTCGTGTATCCGTGATTAAGTGAAAGTGATACGTACTTGTACACAATCAGTGACCCTATTATTCTATTGCATTGTCGACGTCTGTGGGATGCGTGTACGTGTGACTATAAGTGGTATGGGACACTTATGGAAGCGCTTGCACGGGTGTCACAGATAAGGCATCCGACACTGCCATTTATCTTAGGTATTAGTCGGGACGTGCTTGATGGAGGTCCTGCTTCCAGTTCTCGCGCAGACTTGTCACGGATCGATTAGTATTTAGGGTTGTGGTTAGCGTTTGATGTAGACCACAGGGTGTGGGGTAGTTTAAGTGTGAGTTCAACAGAATCTCGTGAGTCCCATGCCGGCTTATATATTTAGGGTGTTATATGGAGATTTACAGGGTATGTGATATATACACCGTGATATACATGTTACTTGTTGGGCCCGTGGTCCCTTGCCCTTGGGTTCTACCCTTGGGTGGAGGACACTCGCGAGTGGTTGACTCTCACACTTGGAATGACGATAGGCTTAGTGACATGTACAGTGAAACTTAGAGACTGATAGGGATACTGGCATTTATATTCCTTATATACTGTATTAGCATACGTGACATATCGTTATACTGCTTTACTGTTCCGCTACATTGATTACTGCACATTCATATTCATGCTGTCATTGATTTACTGTTATTCATATCCATTACCACTGTTAGAACTGTCACTTGATTATATATATTATATTGCTATTGTGTCGCTCTGACGACCTGAGTATGCATGCTCAGTGTGAGGAGAAGATTTAGCCTGGACCAGAACTAGACGTGCATCACAGACTTCTTGTCTTGCCATTCCGAGTTACATTAGTTTGTTCCACTTCAGGTCAGTCTTTACATTGTTTCTTTCAGTTACTGCATTTCTCATTACTTGCGCATCATTTACTGTTTACCATGAAAAACTAGAAGCCGATATGTGACTACGGCAAGACATTTCCTTGTCCGTAGGAGCATGGCTGGCCTTGTCTACCCCTCGTATTCCGTATTTTGGGAAGCGGGGCGTGACAAATACTGTCAAACTACCCACATTGGGAAATTACCCAAATCAAGATCTAAAAACAATTAGATCTAGTAACCAGAATATTAGATATTATATCCATATCCTTTATGGAGAAACAACTTTGTGACGACCACAGTACAACCGATCGTAGTATAGGAATTTTACTTCCTACTCTGTGTATGTCATCCATATATCAGGACATCACACCGTACTATCTTCTCAACAGATCCATCTTTTATTCTGATGAAGTCAAACCCATGACTGTCACATCAAAAATCAGATGATCTATCTCCGCTGTATCTGCTCAAGTCTATAAATAGACACTAACTTCTTGCCCACTACGCTTCCGCTGCTCCCACTGACTACGACAACCCTCTGGCAGAATAATATATACGCACATTTCTAAAACTAGTTTAGAACGACGCTATACATTTCCTCCTGCCGGGTCACATAGTCTGGAACAACAGTAATGTCAAGTCTGGGTAAACAAGAACCTCCATGTTACCATCCTTGAGGCTATCGGAGTACCTCTCGGGTGTCTGAGATTACCCACCATATCTGTGGAGTGGCTATTGGAATGTCAAACCTGATTGAATAAATAGGTCCTATTGAATTTTCCGTAATCGTTTGCGGTTCTAGAATCACTTCCAGTTCTACCATACTCCCACTACAGTTTTCTGAAAAAATCCATTTTAATAAAACTGTGGCGAGTTGAGAACAATATCACTATTGATCTTCCAGATGGTAGAAAATCAACCCTCGTCGAAGCTAGGGTCAACCCACAAACTGCCATTACAGAAACGTGCCTTGATTTATCCAGTGTCTGGTTTTAAGCATAAGCTGGACAACTCACCTTTCCTTAACATCGTTAAGATATCAAGCATTCTATATCCAATATAGAAACTTTGGCACTTATTTAATTGGAACCAGATTCAAATTATGCAGCTGTCTCCAGTGCATAATAACTTAATAGAGAGAGGCTAATCAGTATTACTGAACTTAGGAATCCATCCAATTATGAGTAACCTGAAAGAGAAACAAGTTTCTCAAAAACCATTACTATCAACTGAATACTAATCACAAGAATCTACATCTTCAAATTCTTTGAAGAATCCCGATACTTGCGACACATGGTTCTCTACTTTATTCCTATACCTACAACTTCTCAAAACTTAGACATTGTATTTCTATGAAACACTTGTCTAAAAACTTAGAGGAGTCACAAGTAAATGGAATATAGTACGAGGACCAACCCCTTTGTCCTAACGGACACTAGACAACATACAATACTTTGTATAAGTCCGCTGAGTTGAATAACTCAAAACCTGTGCGTCGTAGGTTGAAAACTGTACCCAGGCGATTTCCTCAAATATCACCAATTACAACGAATTCCGATATAATGAGAATGATCACCTAATTCCCAATAACTCACTCCCACTCAATATCTGTAAAACTATACAGATGTGAGAATGATACCTGGTAAATACATACCCTGGAGTAAGTATCTAATTGGAAAATCAGTTTTCTATTAACAATGCACAGTGAATATGAAACATAAATATGTTTCATAGGGGTTTCCTGGTATTCTTTAATAATGCCTCTTCCATAATCCATATCATGACTTTAACCGTATATTTCCCTTCCATCTTTCCTATTCCCTTTATTTGTCTTTTAGTCGTTACCTTCTGTACACCATCATTAGGCTAAATGGTTTTCTTCCTTCCCTACCGTTCGGCACCAGCCTATGGTTTGGAATAAGAATATCCAGTAAGCATAATAGGTGTACCCTCCTAATCCTATGAGTACTCGCAACTTGAGAGGAGGTGGCGATAAAAGACAACTGAATAATACCTTATTCTTATTTCTCCTGAACCATAATCCATCCTCGAAAAATATCCTTCGAGTTCGTATATAACCATACAATGGATTTATCCAATGGAATTGGATGTTTGTAGTGATACGGGTTGTTCTGGAGAAATAAAAGGTGAAGTAGGAGTGGCGATGAAATACGTGGTTTGGTCGTGAATGTTAATAGTCGCAATTTACTTTGCCCTCTTTCTAATTCCTTTATCTTGTCTTTAGTTATTACCTTCTGTACACCCTACTTAGGCTAATTGGTTTTCTTCATTCCCTACCTTTCGGCATCAGCCTATGGTTTCGAAGAAGACTATCCAATAAGCGTAATAGGTGTACTCTCGTAAACCAAGGAGCCCTCACAACCTGAGAGAAGGTGATAATAAAAGATAACTAAATAAACCAATTCTGTTTCTCCTGAACCTGGATCCATCCTCGAAGAAGTCCCTCCGAGTTCGTATATAACCATACGATGGATCTATCCAATGGAATTGGATGTCCGTAGTAATACGGGGTATTCTGAGAAATACAAAGGGTAAAAGAAGGAGCGGTAATGACTTATGCAACTATAGACAATCCAAAAGTCAGTAAATTAAGAAAGTTCGGTCAACTTGGTCACTGAGTCATGGTCTAGGGTCGGTCAAAGTTCGCTACCATAAGAGAGAGAGAAAAGAAACACTCTTCTTGCACTCTAACCTAGATCAGAATAGTTATCACTTTATCTAATTAGGAAACCTCCAACTGTAATCTCAAATTCTCCTCCAAACCTGAAAGAAGAATTAGTCGCGGTCACCCGAAGAGTAAACCAACTCATCAGTGAGAATCGGGATCCAACTATCATCGCATGATAACTTGATGGAAGCCACTCAAGTCATCACACTCCAGAAGGTATGTGCAAGTCTGGCAAGTTTCTTGTATGTTTGAAACTCCCGATGTAATTTTTATCCCATGCTCTTATGACCTTGACGTAGGCCAACAAATCATAAGCAACATGTTAAGTTCTACCCGTCGTTGTCCTGATCAACTTAAGTCATCGTACATGCCCTTGACATAGGCCAACAAGGTGTACGTTTGACTTAAACTAATGCATCTATCTATACAACAAATGAATACCCAGCAGCTACCAAACACTATGTCTTGACGTAGGCCAACAAACATAGCTTGAATACTACTGACCATCCATAAGAAACGACGGAGGATTACAGCTGGTTTTTGGCGAAAAAGCTTTAACGTAATGAACTTGATCTCGTTGAAAGAACCTGATAGCTTTATAAAAATATATAGTAGCGAAAACCTTTTGTTAAAGAAGTCACTCCCGGTGAAGGGATCTCGGCTTTTTCCTCATGGAATGCGGTGCAGGATATTCTAACTGAATACCGCTATACAAAACAAAAGGAAACGTCTTTGTAATAATTTTAAAATTTGTTCCAACAACATCAAATATAGTTTTGTTTTATCTCGCATTAATAAGAATCAACGCAGTCCCATCAATCAATCACACCAGAAAAGAACGAAAATAAAATGTACGTATATGCCATCCGCATTCGCCACTGGGTCCCGTCATCACCCGTTAGGTTACTTAACTAACGACAGAGCGGGGACTGGACTAGCGCGGGTGTAAAACATATACAACATCTAATAGTATATATACTAATATACAGTAATCGCTCCAGGCATGATAAAATGCAACATTACAGAAAAGTAATAAGCATCACAGAACAATACAGATAATCTGGGATCCCCGGGATTCACAGAGCCACTACTGAAACCCGACGTTCCCCTGGTCGTGTGGATAGCCTGTGCAATGAAACCTAGACCCCTACGGGTGCGGCAAGTTACCCGCCAAAACCTGAAGCGAGGTGGTCCTCACAACAGTGAATGGAACACCCGGCACTTCACGGAATCCGGTAAATTGAGCACCCCTCCTTGGGTCAACCTGTACCCCCTACGAGTGCGACGAATTGTCTGCCAATTCAAGATTTTGGCCCCTCTGCCTCTCAAAGGCATGAAATACGGACCCGTTGCCCTCCAGAACCCGGCTATCCGTGCACTCCACCACGGGGTAAACCTAGTACAGAAATAAAAATAGTACAACAGGTACATTGACCGCAACCTAGTCGTGCCCCAAAAGAATATTATACAACAGGCAGTGACGGCAGTCCACATGTTGGACGCTCGTCCCGCAATATCAAAAGTACAAATAAATCCAAACAGCACTATCATTGCACACTGCTATCCACCACGACAAATACGCAACATTATAGCACAATACAGAACATCAACGCGAATGTCACGTTCGCAAACCCGTCTAAAAGAACTATAGCAATTAGACGCGGTTTACTGATCAAATGACATTCCCGGTCGGAGATATAATGAAAGTACTGTAAACTAACAAGTTTAAAATTTCGATCGACCAAATTTCCCGAAGTGGGCCCCACAAACATCTGCTGTACAGTAATAAAATATGGGCCCAAAATAACAGTACCAGAAACCACATTTTCCTGTGAAGAAGCCCCTGTACAAATTTAGGGCACTGATCCAACTAAATGGCCGTGGATGCGCGGTCAAACCCTAGGTTTGACCGCGGTTCCGCGGCTGTTTGATTGGATCACGTGACCAAATTTGCACAGTTTGCTTCAAAAACCCTGCATGATTTTCTGAAATGCTCAAAATGAATTTTAGAACAGTTTAAAAATCGACAGAAACATCATATACAGAAAATTGTGATTTCGGAAATTCCGTTCGATCGATCTTTTAAACGCGTTAGCACAAGTTAGTATAGCTTAATGGTGAGGCTCTAATACCACTGTAAGGTCCGCGGCAGCACCCCGGCCGTCTAACAGACGCCGATATGCGGAACAAAACTTTTACGACTGGCGCTATCGCGAATTTTATCCCGGATCGTCCATTAAAGCTAAACTAACAAATTTTAAAGAGGGTAGAATTATTATACCGAATGATCCGAGTCCTTCGGTTTTCAACCATCATCCCACACTATGTTGCAACTGATCCGAACTTTCTCGATCTCCGGTCTCGTCGTCCAGGTGGCACCACGTCGACGGATCTTTAAATAGGCTCCCGCCTCTGAACCGAGGCAACTCGATCGTCAAGTTTGTTAAAAGAGACGACCAAAATGAAGTAGAGAATGAGTAGAATACTTTGTCTCGTTACGTCCAAGGCTATGGATGCACGGTTAAAAGAAGCTGCCATTTGGAATCGGGTAAATAGAAATTGGGCTATGAAATTTCCATACACTTGTATCATAATCTTTTTACAAAATGAAATGAATCAAAATCACACATCCATACAAATGAGTGGCCGGCCAATATATGGAAGAGGAGGAAGGTGAGTGTAGGAGAGTTAAGTGGTGATTTTAAGCATTCATCCTTATCATGTCATTAAAGAAAGAATGAATCATCAAAATGCATTAAGTGTAAAAGCATGAATCATGAAGCCTTGTCATCAACTCATTAATGCAATAGAATGAGTCACTAACCTAGTCACTAATCATGAAGCTTCCATACATAATGACTCACCCAAAGAAGAAATGATAATTCCGTATTTAACTGAATGTCAAAATACGGCTGATAGAAAACTGGAAACTGGCAACTTCCAAAAATCATCCCGAAACGAATTTCAGGATAACCCCGTCGGTATAAACATACCCGCATTTGTAATACGACCGAATACAAATGCAACTGAGACAAAGATATTATATCTACATAATATAATACTGAGTTCCGGCTTAAACCAAAGCCTACCAGTATTATCTTCCCGAAAACTAACGCGTGCGAAAACACGCGTGCATTTTCAGAACCCTGCCATAACACCATTCGGCTTCTACAACGTTTCGCCCGAACATGGGAAAGTGTCGGTAGGGGACTCTAATGACTTATCAGTACACTGGCACTGGGTATAACCCCTAGCACGTCAGAGATGCAAGTTGTACGTAACGTTTTGCCTATGTATTGATTGGAAGTGAATCTGACGAGCGAACTCAACTATAAACCCTACTGAGCCTGACAGTGACAATATCTGTACAGTCCGGAACATTCGTTTATGAGTATCGCATATACGGCCTAGGGGGTCAGTAAACGTCAGACTCCCAATAGCTGCATAAGTCGTGTCTGAGAGCAGCCCAGAACACCCTGAGATACTACTGGTATACCTACCAGTATATCTTGATTACCTTGGCCAGGGATTTTGTGTAATGTCTCTCCTAAACACAGCGCGATCTCACCCCCAATACTGGGAGAGACGAATCCCCGAAGATCCGCTCACTTGCCTCCAATGTGGCTCGGGACTGTACCCAAAATATACCTGTTTGCACGACTCCTTTGACCCATGGTAGGGTATAAATCAAAGCACAGTGGGAACTCATACGAGACAAATGACGACCTCAGGTCAATGAACTAACCTGTACACAAGTCACCCGGGAACTGCTATCTGACGATATGTACAATACCAACTAGCATGTTCCCGGCGAGTCCTGTCCGGTGTACTCATAACCCAATGAGCACCTGTATACATCTTAGGCGATCCAACTGACACCAGTGGATTGTGAGATCGGCCACCGCCCCTCGTCGGGGTCTCGACTGTATACACTAGTCTACTCCGGAGTATCGATGCCCTGTATCGAAACTCCCACGACTAGGGACATTTTAAGGATGTGTTTATAGACCCTAGCTCCCACATATATGATCGCCATCATACTGCTGGTAGTCAAACAAGAATCCTATGGGCTCTATCATGATGATAAAGACAAACCAGATAGCATACTATCATCTCGAGTAAGACTGTTTTATCGGTATAGGTCCTCCCTCAATCATTGAATCACGTACCTGCGATCCAATAATTGACTTAGAGGGCACTATATCCAACAGTAGTGAAGAGAATTAATGGTTTTATTTTTATTTAGGGTTTTTATGGATTTATTTTGGAAATTTTGAAGCATTTTTGAGTGAAAGAGAAGAAGAATGAGCTTTGAAAATCATGAGGGCAGAAATTTGGGGAGAGGGCTCGGCCAAGGAGGTGAGGGGGGTGTTTTGTGAATTTTAGTGAAGAAAGTTCTAGTAAAAATAAAATAAATGCTTCGTTAAATGCATTTTGCCACCTTTCTTTCTTTTCTTTTATTTTTTTTAATTTTATTTCCATTGACCAAAAAAATCTCGATATTTAAAAAGAAGGTTCTAAAATAATTGAAGTGATGATTTCTAATGATTCTCATTTAGAAGAAATTTCTCGATTTACGTGCATAATTTACCGCTTAAAATAATATTTTATTTGGAAAAAATTATATCTGAACCAAACCCTCCCATATACCCCCAAAGTCCGCGCACAAGGTTTATTTTTGCTAAAATAGGTGCCGGCAAGTTTCTACGGACGTTTGATTGAAATCGGGTTAAAACGGAAAATACCGACTATTTTGCCCTAAAACGGAAAAATTCGCTAAACGATTTGTTAAACGTTACAATAAATGAGAAAGAACAAAGGGTGGGCTAATGCTGCTCTCGGCTGGCAGGTGAGACAGAGAAGTAAGGTGTTGGGTGTGGGTGTAAAAAGTCCAAGTAAAGAAACTATACCTCCATAATTAACCCCCGTGCTTCTTTTCTTTAATTTTTCTCTTTTATTTTCTTTTGTGATGAGAAATTGGGGTTTGAAATGAGGAGTGGGCTGCCTTGGGCTCGGCCAGCAGCAAAAGAGGAAAGGAGAGAGGGTGTGGGTTAGCTTATGAAGTCAAAAAAAGTTCATGCCTCCATTATCTAACACCATACTCCTTTGTTTAATCTTTTCTTTTTATTTTCTTTTCTTTTTAAACTCTTCTACTATAAATTTCTAGAACCATCTTGAAAATTTAATTTCATTTTAAAATAACATATGACATTTTGGTTTAATGTGTCATGGTTCACTAAAGCCTATTTAACCCATTCCAATTTGTAATTATCACTAATTAAATATATTAGTGAAAGCTTAAAATAATATTAAAAATAATTAATTAAGGAAAATATTTAAGTAAACTAGAAATTTACAAGTGACCAATTAAATACCAAATACTAGCAATTACATAGCAAGAATAGGTATATTTAAATCTATGTCTAAAAATGATTATATCTTGGTTTTTTACGGAAAACACCAGCTATTTTACCGATTATCGGAAGTTTCACCTAAACGATTTTCAAAACGTTACAATTTTCCCCCATTAAAGAAATTCGGTCCCCGAATTTAAATTAAAACTCCCATAAATACTAAAATATTTCAGCAAAACACTCAAATCGGCGGGGCTCGGAAATCTTAAATACTTAAGACACATCTCAGCGCAATGCATGCGCATGAAAACGAGTATACAACTCAAAATCAAAACTCCGTCAGGTATCATGCAATCATCGGAGTCAAGGTGAAGAGACCAATGTCAAATTCCAATATGAATACTAACATGATATATATCAAAACTACAGCAAGTACATAGTCCGCATCATTGTAAACTCGTCAAAACATCTAAAAGAAATGCATGCCAAACCTTTTCAAGTCGCTGTGCGATGCGCATCTCACGGCACAAGTAGCGGGAGTTTATTGTAAGAAAAAAACTATATATATATATGTTAGTTGTATGTATGCCCTAGAGGCCAGTATTGTACAGCTGATGTATATTATATTGGATGCTTGGACATATATAGAGATGCCTTTCTTGCTCGATATGATAGTATGCTATCTGGTTGCTCTTTATCTTAACATGTACACTAGTCTTTTTAAACTGTCTTATAGTTACATGTTGATAAAGCCCTTAGGATGTGTACTTGACTACCTGGACTATGATGCAGATCATACTAGTGGGGACATGGTAGTCCATAAGTACATCCTTTAAGGTCCCTAGTCGTGGGTGTATCGAGACGGGGCATCGATATACCAGTGTAGACTAGCGTATACGCTTCTCGACCCATGAGATGGGCGATGGATGATCCCATATCCATTGGTGTTTGACATCAGAGATGGTATACGGGTGCTCGGTGGAGACTGGGTACACTGGACGGACTCGCCGAGAACTCCCAGTTGGTATTATACCTCACGTCAGATGGCAGTTCTCAGGTGACACTTGTACAGGTTAGTCTGTAGACCCGAGATCGTCATAGAGTCTTGTGCGATTCCCACTGTGCTTTGATCTCCACCTTACCACGTCCATGAGGGCGTGCAAAACGGTGGTCTTTGGGCACAATCCCGAGTCACATGGAGGCAATGAGCGATAGGAGGGGTTTCGTCTCTCCCGGTATTGGGGGTTGATGTTGCGCTGTGCACGATTGGCCGTAACAGGGAAGTCCCTGACCAGGGCTGATCAGAGATCTGCTGGTAAGTGTTACCCGTAGTTTCTCGACCCGTTATGAGCCTCATATTAGCATGACTTATCGGTTATTGGGGTCTGACGTTTACCACCCCTAGACTTGATATGCGACATATCAGACGAACAGACCGGACTGTACGGTAAATGTTACTGGTTGGATTCACAGGAGTGTGAGCGGGCTAGCTCGTCGATCTTCTGATCGCTCAATATCCGGATGGCTGTTACGTTTAGCAGACCGCTTGCGGCTTGTGGGTGCTTGATATGATCATCATCTGCTACCGGCGTATTGATGAGTGTTTAGAGTCCTACACAGAGGTTTCACGGCTCAAGCGAAACGAAATAGGAGCGCATATGAGATATGTGCAGGACCGAGAATAATACGTGTATGTGATACCATATTTGATTCTCGCGATTAATGTTTCGATTGGTTGCATGCGATATAACTTAGTTATCGAATCGAAGATCGATTCGATAAGTCGATACATTGGATACTAGTCGGTTATGTGCGACATGACCGGATCATTGAATCAAGTGTTGATTTAATGATTTAATGTATAATTATATATTAGATATATTACTTTGCATTAACTAGTATTGGTTCACTTTAAATGGATTATCTCACTTGATGTGCAAGTTGTATATGTGATATACTTTTGTGCACATGTTTGTATCATGTTTGATGATACTTCCTCATTTGGTTAAGTGTAAAGAATTAAACCATGGTTAAGTTGATGATTAGGTCTTTTCTTTTCATTTATTTATTTGTTTATTTATTTTGAAAAGATTATGATAAGAATGGTGGCTTTCTTTGTTTCTTATTGAAGCTTCATGAAGCTTTGACTTTCTAACCATTCTTGTCTCATGCTTAACCCTAACCATTTGAACTAACCCTAGTGGATTCTCTAACCTTTACCATGGTTAGCTTATGATAAGTATTAATTTATTTTCATTTTAATTCAACACTTATCATATTCTTTCTTCTTCATCATCTTCTTCTTCAAGAAAAGCTTAAGTCCATCAATGGCAACTTTAGCTAAAGTGTGAGAAATCCAATTCTAAAGTGAACCCACCTCCTATTTCTTCACCCTCTACCTCTTGCCAAGTTGTTTTGGGTGTTTTTTTCACAAGTTTCACAACTTGGTGAAGTTGGAGCTTGAACTTGTGATGCCTCGACGTAGATCTTCTTCGGCACGAAGCCGACGACCTAGTCCGCCCATTTCTCCGATGAAGCCGACGATTGAGTCCATGATTCGAGATGGACAGCGAGAGGACACCTACGTGGAGCTAAGAAAGTGGAGAACCGGATCTACAAAGGTTGTATCCTCTCTCCTTTAGTTAAGTTGTTAACTAGTTTCGTATTTCGCCTAAACATCTAGTAGACGATCCGTATTAGGGTTTCTCGGCACCCGTAAAATTTGAAATTGGCATGGTTGATGCCTTGTGTGACTTCATTAGCGTGTCTAGGAACCCTACAGTGGTATCAGAGCCTGGCTAGAGCCTTAGGCGAAGTCTAGACGACGTTTGAAACCTGATCGAACCGAAACCCTAATTTCCAAATTGCTCTCCGGAAATTTTCTGAAATTTTGGATTTTTGTCAATTAAAAATATGCAGAAAATTATGCAGGGTCTTATTTAAATTACTGTGAAATACGAGGGCCTGAATCGATTTTTCCACCGCGGAACCGCGGCACGAGCTAGGCATGTGCGGCGGTTCCGCGGCCGTACTGTTCCTTTGTCTGGTGATTTCTCCACAGTAATTCATATAATTGGATATTATATTTTCTGGGTATTTTTGTTGTGACTCTACAGAAGAGTATTTTGGGGTTGTTTTGGGGATTCGATTATTCGATCGGGTTATCAGATTTTATCTATGTGATTTCCGGATATTTTGGAATATGTTAAAAAGTTCGACCGGATGTAAATACCCAATCTTTCTCCTGCCGCAAAATTTCCAAGTGTTGGATAATTCTGTGGTTTAAGGACGTTCTGAGTAGTGCAAGTAACGCGATGGTCCCTCTAGAAAACAACAAACCTTAACTCGATTATGTGACCGTCTTGAACTGCCCTTTGAACCTTCGGGTTTGGGGCAGTACGGCGTACCACATGTGAGGCGTTGGCTTGAACCTTCTACGGCTGGACCGTTGGTACTGAGGCATGAAGTGAATGTCCTTGAACCTATTCCATGTGTTGAACGGTTTCGGGAAAACTTGGGTGTTCGAATGATCGATCGGAAAGTTTGATATATTCTATTTATCCGGAATGGGATACAATAATTGGAATTCACAAACAGTTATGAGATAACTGAATGAATGTTAGGCATGTGATGTCTAAGTATTTCTTTTGATTAGGCATGAGATGTCTAAACAGGTTGCGGATTCCAATTGTTGTAGTTTTACACTTTCTTTTCTGTGACCGTAAGTGTAGTATGTAGTGGTATTGCCGATTGTCGTTACTATACGTCGACGACAATCGGTGTATGCATACTTACTTATGTTGATGACATGTGATGTTATGTGTTGCTGGATATGTTATATTGGATCGTCGTGTTTGAATAGCCGGGATTTTTTTTATGTGAGATGAGTGCTTTTCATTTTCATTCATGTAAAAAACTTGTATGTAATATTCTTTTATTTAGGGCACTTCCAAGTTGCGGAAGTTGTCACCTTTTGTATATTATTTACATTTCCGCATTAGGATAGACCCAAGGAGGGGAGCACAAGTAACCGGGTTCTAGGGTTCAGTGGGAGACCATCTCGAGGAGTCGAGTCCGGATCTCCTAACCCTAGAATTGGTAGGGTTGCTTGCCGCTCTCGTAGGGGTCTAGGGGTGTGGGATTGGCTATTCATCATGACCGTGGAATCCGTGTTTTATACTGGCTCGTATTGAAAACACGGACGTCCTAGTATATCCAATATTTCATATGTTTCTTCTGCTGCGATATCTGTGATGTGATCATGAGATGTTCTTTGATAGATATAGTATATAGTATATATGATATATTATATAGACGTTACTTATGTTTTGCACCCGCACTAGCCCTGTCCTGCTCTGTCGTTAGTTACCTAACCTAACGGTGCACGAGGGGACATCCAGGCGAATGCGGATGGCATAAGTGTACGTCGTATTTATCTGTGATGTTTAGGTGACTTAAATGATGGGACTTCATTAATGTGATTAATGAAAGAAAAGAAACCTAAGATGTTGTGGAATCAAATTTTAAACAAAACAGGTAGCTACAGTTCTTGCTTTGCATAGCGGTGTATATGATATATCCTGCACCTTATTCGATGAGGAAAGGACCGAGATCCCTTCACCGGGAGTGACTCCTTTAGCAATAACTGGCAGATGCTACACACTCGGTTTGACTTTTGATTGCTTCTATAGTTTCTGCTTTGCACAGTGATATATATGATATATCCCGCACCTATTCGACGAGGAAAGGGCCGACGATCCCTTCACCGGGAGTGACTACTTTAGCAAAACTAGAAAATCCTCAAAATCACTCCATTTCAAAACTTCATTTGATTCTACAAC
Source organism: Agapanthus africanus (assembly GCA_030015575.1). Classification (NCBI taxonomy): domain Eukaryota; kingdom Viridiplantae; phylum Streptophyta; class Magnoliopsida; order Asparagales; family Amaryllidaceae; genus Agapanthus; species Agapanthus africanus. Next base: position 290,503,714 of record JASDDO010000029.1, read on the forward strand.
AATATCAAGTTCATTACGCAATAGGTTTTCAGAAAAACCTGTCGTAGCCCTCCGTCATTTCAGATAAATCCTACTTAGTATTCGTGCTATGTTTGTTGACTTCCGTCAAGGCGTAGTGTGCGGTAGCTAACTAGTATTTATCTGCTTATGCATGTGATGCAGATTGGATTAGGGTAGTTGTACGACCTTGTTGACCTCCGTCAAGGGTCGTGCGGGTGGGTTTGATTCAATCAAGAAATGACGGGTTGAACTTGACTTGCACCCTGTGGTTTGTTGACCTCCGTCAAGGTCATAGGATGCTTGGGGCAAAAGATTATCGGGAATTTCAAGTGTTGAAATTTGCAATGAGATTGCATACCTTCTATGAGATAGTTGGATCCCGATACCCACTGCGAGTAAGAGTTACTCCTGGGAGAGTTTTGCACATTGCAATTAGCCGATCAAGTAGGTGTCTAGAAAGGTGTCAACGAGGTTACGCCTCTGGGAAAACGAGGTTTACATTAATTAGGTTCGTGCGAGAGCACGGGGGACCTCCCTCAAAGTACCGACACTGGCCTGGCTGAAAGATTGGCGAACTTGTAGTGTGTAATTAATCCCGGCTAGTCTTTCCTTTTAGGGTTTGAAGGAAGAATTGATAAAAACCAGTGGGAGCCATCCTGATTAGATAAGATAATAACCAATCTGATCTTGCACGAGCATACGCTAAAGTGTTTTCTTCTCTCTCTCTCCAGGTAGCGACCATTTCATGCCCTAATCAAGATAATAATATGGATGTATTGACCGAACCCGCATGTTATACTGTGCTGGGGAACATTGGTTCCGTTCTTTCCTGTAAGAGTTATAGGACTGAACAGGATATAGGGGAATACCAGGATTCCCAAGCCACCCGAATGAAGAAAGTACATGATGATGTATTTTCTTCAGGTGTGTTCGTTATAGAGAATCGTTTCTCCATTTGCTCTACGTCCTGGGTATTAGATACCGGGTCAGGATCCCATATATGTAATCAGTTACATGGGCTTAAGAAAGGTAGAGAACTTGGAGAAGGTGATAAAGACATTAGAGTTGGAAATGGTGCAATTGTTGCAGCTAAGACTGTCGGGGAATATCACCTTGTATTACCATCTGGTAATACATTGGTTCTGGACGAATGCTATTACATGCCGAGCCTGATATGCAACATTATATCGGTTTCTTTGTTGAGTAAAGAGGGATATAATTTTGTAGTACAGGATAATGTTATGAACATTTTCCGTAACCAAAAGTTGGTTGGATCAGGCACGTTGTGCAATGGCATTTATGTTCTAAATCAATCAACAGTTCTGAGCATAACAAACACACACAAGAGGAAGAGTTCAGAACTGAACGAATCCTTCTTATGGCATTGTAGACTGGGTCACATCAATGCGACACGACTAGCTAAGTTGCATAAGGATGGATATTTGAAACCATTCGAATTTTCATCTTATGACACTTGCCAGTCATGTCTCAAAGGCAAGATAACCAAAACTCCGTTTATGGGACACGGAGAAAGAGTTACCGAACTCTTGGGACTGATACATAGTGATGTATGCGGTCCTATGTCTACACATACCAGGGATGGTTCTTCATAGTTCATTACATTCACTGACGATCTCTCTAGGTTCGGGTATGTGTTCCTGATGAAACACAAATCAGAAGCTTTTGAGAAATTTAGGGAATATAAACAAGAAGTTGAGAACCAAACCGGAAAAAGTATTAAAATCCTTCGATCTGATCGAGGAGGTGAATACTTGAGCAATGAATTCCTGAACTTCCTAAAAGAGAATGGGATTCTCTCTCAGCTGACTCCTCCATATACACCACAGCACAACGGTGTATCAGAACGGAGGAACTGCACCCTATTAGATATGGTGCGCTCTATGATGAGTGTAGCTGAGTTACCTATTTCGTTCTAGGGATATGCACTGGAAACAGCAGCATACCTACTGAATAGGGTTCCCACCAAATCTGTGCCCACCACACCATATGAGATATGGGAAGGGAAGAGACCATATCTTAATTTTATAAAGATATGGGGTTGCCCGGCCTATGTCAAAAGACAAAAACCGGACAAACTCGAGGCAAGGTCTGTTTTGTGTAAATTTGTTGGATATCCCAAGCATTCGCGAGGGTATATCTTCTACCACAGTGAGGAACAAAGAGTGTTTGTTGCTCAACATGCCACCTTTTTAGAAAAGAAATTTCTTGCAAAAGAGATTAGTGGCTCTGAGGTAGAACTGGAAGATGTTCCAGCTAAACAAAACACAACAGAAGATTTAGTGGAACCAGAGGATTCAGTAGCTCCTGATGAACCTCAGCCTCTCCGCCGATCTAGTAGGGTTCCTCGCCAACCTGAGAGATACTACGGTTTTATCATGGATGGTGGGAGCGAGGATTGCATCATGGATGATGATGACACAACTAGCTTCGAGCAGGCCATCACGAGTAGGGACTCAGTGAAATGGCTGGATGCTATGTGGTCCGAGATGGAATCCATGTACACCAACAAAGTATGGACTTTGGAAGTTGCTCCTGAAGGGGTAAAACCCATTGGGAGCAAGTGGTTCTTCAAGAAGAAACTTGGTGTAGATGGGAAAGTGGAGACTTTCAAAGTTAGACTTGTTGCAAAAGGTTTTCGTCAAAGACCAGGTGTGGATTATGACGAAACCTTTTCTCCAGTGGCTATGCTTAAATCCATCCGAATCATGCTTGCCATCGCTGCATATCATGACTACGAAATCTGGCAAATGGATGTTAAGACCGCCTTTCTAAATGGTGATTTAGAAGAGTGCGTGTACATGACTCAGCCAGAGGGCTTCGTAGATAGTGGGAGCAGCGGGAAGGTGTGCAAGCTGCTTAAATCCATTTATGGATTAAAGCAAGCATCACGGAGTTGGAACATCTGCTTTGACGTCGTTATCAAAGAGTTTGATTTCGTCAAAAATCCAGATGAGCCTTTTATCTACAAGAAGGTAGCAGAGAGTAAGGTTGTCTTCCTCGTATTGTACGTGGAAGACATACTCTTGATAGGAAATGATATTCCTATGCTGCAATCGGTCAAGCTCTTCTTATCACAAAGATTCTCAATGAAAGATCTTGGTGATGCCTCCTGCATATTGGGAATTAGGATCTATAGAGATAGATCCAAACGGATTTTGGGATTGTCCCAATCCAGGTACATTGACACCATAATAAAGAGGTTTAGTATGGAAGAATCCAAACGTGGGAATTTGCCCACGATATCTGGAGTCACTCTCTCTAAAGAGATGTCTCCCAAGACTGATTTGGAGAGAGCTCGCATGCAAGGGATACCCCATGCTTCTGCTGTAGGCTCTATCATGTACACGATGCTGTGTACCAGACCCGATGTTGCATACTCACTAAGTGTAGTGAGCAGGTATCAAGCTGATCCTGGAGAGAGTCACTGGACAGCTGTGAAGAGCATTCTCAAGTACTTATGAAGGACTAAAGAGATGCTCTTGGTGTATGGTAACGGAGAACTCCAAGTGGAGTCCTTTACCGATTCGAGCTTCCAGAGTGATAAGGACGACTCTAAGTCGCAGTCGGGATTTGTCTTTACCCTTTACGGAGGGGCGGTTAGCTGGAAGAGTTCTAAGCAGGAAACCGTGGCAGACTCGACGATGGAGGCTGAATACATCGCTGCCAACGATGCTGCCAAAGAGGCTGTCTGGATCAAGAAGTTCATTACTGAACTTGGAGTGGTTCCATCCATTGAGCATCCAATACCTTTGTATTGCAATAACAATGGAGCGGTGGCTTTGGCCAAGGAACCCAGGTCCCATCAGTGATCCAGGCATATTCTGAGGCGGTATCACCTGATCCGGGAGATAGTTGATCGCCGGGAGATCGAGGTCAGGAGAGTTGACACGAAGAACAATACGGCGGATCTACTCACGAAGGCCATTCCCCAGATACAGTTTGAGAGACTCTTCGGGATGCTCGGTATGCGATACTACAGCAGCTGGCCCTAGTGCAAGTGGGAGATTGTTAGTTGTATGTATGCCCTAGAGGCCAGTATTGTACAGCTGATGTATATTATATTGGATGCTTGGACATATATAGAGATGACTTTCTTGCTCGATATGATAGTATGCTATATGGTTGCTCTTTATCTTAACATGTACACTAGTCTCTTTAAACTGTCTTATAGTTACATGTTGATAAAGCCCTTAGGATGTGTACTTGACTACCTGGACTATGATGCAGATCATACTAGTGGGGACATGGTAGTCCATAAGTACATCCTTCAAGGTCCCTAGTCATGGGTGTATCGAGACGGGGCATCGATATACCAGTGTAGACTAGCGTATACGTTTCTCGACCCATGAGATGGGCGATGGATGATCCCATATCCATTGGTGTTTGACATCAGAGATGGTATACGGGTGCTCAGTGGAGACTGGGTACACTGGACGGACTCGCCGAGAACTCCCAGTTGGTATTATACCTCACGTCAGATGGCAGTTCTCAGGTGACACTTGTACAGGTTAGTCTGTAGACCCGAGATCGTCATAGAGTCTTGAGTGATTCCCACTGTGCTTTGATCTCCACCTTACCACGTCCATGAGGGCGTGCAAAACGGTGGTCTTTGGGCACAATCCGGAGTCACATGGAGGCAATGAGCGATAGGAGGGGTTTCGTCTCTCCCGGTATTGGGGGTTGATGTTGCGCTGTGCTCGATTGGCCGTAACAAGGAAGTCCCTGGCCAGGGATGATCAGAGATCTGCTGGTAAGTGTTACCAGTAGTTTCTCGACCCGTTATGAGCCTCACATCGGCACGACTTATCGGTTATTGGGGTCTGACGTTTACCACCCCTAGACTTGATATGCGACATATCAGACGAACAGACCGGACTGTACGGTAAGTGTTACTGGTTGGATTCACAGGAGTGTGAGCGGGCTAGCTCGTCGATCTTCTGATCGCTCAATACCCGGATGGCTGTTACGTTTAGCTGACCGCTTGCGGCTTGTGGGTGCTTGATATGATCATCATCTGCTACCGGCGTATTGACGAGTGTTTAGAGTCCTACACAGAGGTTTCCTGGCTCAAGCGAAACGAAATAGGAGCGCATATGAGATATGTGTAGGACCGAGAATAATGCGTGTATGTGATACCGTATTTGATTCTCGCGATTAATGTTTCGATTGGTTGTATGCGATATAACCTAGTTATCGAATCGAAGATCGATTCGATAAGTCGATACATTGGATACTAGTCGGTTATGTGCGACATGACCGGATCATTGAATCAAGTGTTGATTTAATGATTTAATGTATAATTATATATTAGATATATTACTTTGCATTAACTAGTATTGGTTCACTTTAAATGGATTATCTCACTTGATGTGCAAGTTGTATATGTGATATACTTTTATGCACATGTTTGTATCATGTTTGATGATACTTGCTCATTTGGTTAAGTGTAAAGAATTAAACCATGGTTAAGTTGATGATTAGGGTTTTGCTTTTCATTTATTTATTTGTTTATTTATTTTGAAAATATTATGATAAGAATGTTGGCTTTCTTTGTTTCTTATTGAAGCTTCATGAAGCTTTGACTTTCTAACCATTCTTGTCTCATGCTTAACCCTAACCATTTGAACTAACCCTAGTGGATTCTCTACACTTTACCATGGTTAGCTTATGACAAGTATTGATTTATTTTCATTTTAATTCAACACTTATCATATTCTTTCTTCTTCATCATCTTCTTCTTCAAGAAAAGCTTAAGTCCATCAATGGCAACTTGAGCTAAAGTGTGAGAAATCCAATTCTAAAGTGAACCCACCTCCTATTTCTTCACCCTCTACCTCTTGCCAAGTTGTTTTGGGTGTTTTCTTCACAAGTTTCACAACTTGGTGAAGTTGGAGCTTAAACTTGTGATGCCTCGACGTAGATCTTCTTCGGCACGAAGCCGACGACCTAGTCCGCCCATTTCTCCGATGAAGCCGACGATTGAGTCCATGATTCGAGATGGACAGCGAGAGGACGCCTACGTGGAGCTAAGGAAGTGGAGAACCGGATCTACAAAGGTTGTAGCCTCTCTCCTTTAGTTAAGTTGTTAACTAGTTTCGTATTTCGCCTAAACATCTAGTAGACGATCCGTATTGGGGTTTCTCGGCACCCGTAAAATTTGAAATTGACATGGTTGATGCCTTGTGTGACTTCATTAGCGTGCCTAGGAACCCTACAATATATATATCCTTTGTTTAACACACACGTCCCGCCGTTTTGAAAATAATTTAAAAGGGTTTCCTTTGTAAAATGATTCAGGTCATCTCGGACACAGAGGAATAGAAAATAGAGACTATAGCTCCTTTTTGGAAATCACTTCGGTAACTATCAATGCATGTAAAAACACCTTGGTACCATTCTCAGAACAGTCTTACTCGGTTTCTAACCCAAATAGTAAATATCATAAAAACGTACTGCTCAAAGAAAATCATACTCAATAGTATATGCAATAATGCCACGTGCGTCTGGTGCGCACAGAAATCAAAATCAATGAATGTGCCATACGTGTGCATAGAAACAAAATCTAAGTGTAACGGGTGTGCACGAAACAACTGTCAAGGGCAATGGGTATGCCTGACAACAATACTAGGTGTATCTGATATGCACGAAAATCCCGATTTAGTGAATCTAGTGTGCACCGTAATCGCATCAAGCGCGCCAAGTATACGCAAAAATCCAAATCAAATGCACAAGGTGCACGAAAACAAATATCGAACATCACAATTGAAATCGACGGTATACAACATATATTAATCCAAATCAGGTATACCGTGGTATATAATCTCACAACCACGTGCAGCAGCATGCACAAATCGAATCGAAGTACAAAAAGTGCCTGAAAAATACACCGAAAGCACAAGTCAAATCACATACATACCATATGCATGAAATCAAAATCAAACAGCTCGAATGACATCAAATCGAAATCGAGCGCCACTGTGGTGCACAAAAACTCAATCATGCAAATAAATCGCCCAAAATACCGGAATAAAAATTGATGGATATGTGATATTCGAATCACCAAATCGCAATTGCTAAACACTGTCGTCGATATGTCTTTCCTTCAAAGTCGAGAAGGTGTTGGTGCATCCAAAGCTAGCAGAGTAAGATATCTATTTGCCTCCTATTCATGGTCCGGCGCTGTCACGAGCCAAAAAGGTACGGAACGTGACTGACACTTAAATTACGAAACGTCTCGAGGCGTACATAATCTAAGTAAGCCAAAGCCCAGAAATCAAAGCCAAAAGAGCAGTAGAGTGAAGGAAAAACTAAAATACATAAAGAAACTTTCAAATAATTAAGTTGCATGAAGTCTTTTAAAAGCAACATCTCTTTTCCCAAAAATTTCGGCAAAGTCTCCTTTGAAAAAACTGGCCCCAAAACGGGTGCAAAACAGGAATATACATATAACATGAATAAGGTATCCCCAAGCGGGAGCTAGCTCTTCGCCGAAGCGGACACAAATCCCACGCAATGTAAATCATCAATGTACGAATTAAGCATATAAGGCACAAGTAATAAGCATCATATATTGTGAAATTGTTCTAGATTTCAGGTTATACAAGTTATCTAGTGTTTGTGGCATAGCAATTACCAAGGCGTGTATGTCCGCATAAATAGTGCTCGTGCTGCATAAAACCATGGTAATGGTGCAAGTGTCCTATAAGATGAGTTCGCACATGTATGTAAATATATAGGATTGTGAATGCCGCAAGATGATTAACTAGACACTATAGTCATAGATGCTAGTACCACTAGAAGTTTTATAAACTATCTTAACTATCGGGCATTTTGCGCCATCCAAACGATTTTCCCCCGTAGATTTTACATCTACTCACCCATGATCTCGTGCTAGCCGGGTCCAACCACCGCTTTTCCATTCCGCGCCGCGTTCGATTTCTCCGCGATCGATCCTAGAAACACACAAGCAACACACATAAGAGCTTTGTCACGACCCAAAAAGGTACGGAACGTGACTAGCACTTAAATTATGAAACGTCTCGAAACGTACGTAATCTAAGTAAACCAAAGCCCAGAAATCAAAACCAAAAGAGCAGTAGAGTGAAGGAAAAACCAAAATACATAAAGAAACATCCAAATAATTAAGTCGCATCAAGTCTTTTAAAAGCAACATCACATATCCCGAAAATTTCGGCAAAGTCTCCTTTGTAAAAACTGGCCCTAAAACGGGTGCAAAACAGGAATATACATATAACATGAATAATGCATCCCCAAGAGGGAGCTATCTCTTCACCGAAGCGGACACAAATCCCACGCAATGTAAATCATCAATGTGCGAAATAAGCATAAAAGGCACGAGTAATAAGCATCATATATGGTGAACTTGTTCTAGATTTCAGGCTATACAAGTTATCTAGTGTTTGTGGCATATCAATTATCAAGGCGTGTGTCCGCATGAATAGAGCTCGTGTTGTATAAAACCATGGTACTGCTGCAAGTATCCTATAAGATGAGTTTGCACATGTATGTAAATATATAGGATCGTGAATGCAGCAAGATGATTAACTATATACTCATTGATGTTAGTACTACTAGAAGTCTTATAAACTATCAGAACTATCGGGCGTCTTGCACCATCCAAACGATTTCCCCCCATAGATGTTACATCTACTCACCCGTGATCTCGTGCTAGCCGGGTCTAACCACCGCTTTTCCCTTCCGCACCGCGTCCGATGTCTCTGCGATCAATCCTAGAAATACACAAGCAACACACATAAAGCTAATATCCTACCAAATGCGATATCAAGATCAATGGAGAAACTCGCGTTGGAATGCGTGTGCTCTCGATACGCCAAAACGTGTGTAACCTCACCTGAAACCACCCCGATTCGCTGTGACACGCAGTGAACAACGAACCCAACTCACATAACGCACGTATCGCACAAGTTAAAAGTATTGAAAAAAGATTTTAGGTTCCAGATTTTGACTCGAGTGGAAATATAAAAAGTTGCATATACCAAAACCCTTAAATATACAGCAGACTCCCACAGCCCAAACCCCAACACCAGACACCACCATCTGGCCGCAAATTGCGGCCTGAATGAATAAATTTGCGGCCAAAAAGTGGGCTGGGGGTCTCATGCTCTATGTGTGTGATCTAGGTCTAGTGAGCATGCTACAGTAAACTCAAATTTTTCCTGAAGCACTCGGGTCAATAGCAGATCTCAAAATGGCTAACAATTTACATTAAAACGCTATATAACACTAAAATGAAACAATATGGTATTTTTGTGGAATATGGTGCAAAACTTGGTTTAGATGGCCTTAAAAACACTTAGTCAAGCTATATTAGCCATAAAAACCTTCAGATGGCCTAATCTCCACTCAAATCACCAAAATTAGCACTAGATCACATTAATTACTAAATTAGCTTAATAATCACATGTTCAGCAAAAGAAAGAAGTTAAGTTTAAAATTATACCTCAAGTGATCCTAGGGTGCAAGAAGAAGGAGAACAACAAGAAGAGAAGAGGGTTCTGCTGCAGCTGCTGCTGCTGATGTTGCTGTTGCTGCTGATTGCTGCTGCTGCTTGCTGCTGCTGCTGCTTGTTGCTACTGCTGCTGCTGTTGCTTTGCTGTTGTGTGAGTGTGAGAGAGTGAAATTAGAGGGAGAGAGATGTGAGCATGATTGTGGGATAATAAATGTTCTGAAAAAGAAAAGAAAAGAGAGGTGAGAGTCAACCCCTCCCTCTCTCATCATAACCTAGTATGGCTCATGCCATCATTCACCCCCCTTCTCTATCCTATTCACAAGTCAACCCCTAACACAAATCATATTTATAAAAAACTAATACACTTAATTAATTCATATTAACCTAATTAAATGGGTTAGTCTACCATGGTTATATAAACATGGTTTAACCCCAAACTTAGCCCTAGTTAACATGCACATGTGTGTGCAGTCCAAAATAAATTCTAATAAAATATTCATAAATCCTGATAAAATATTTGAAAATCGTTTTGGTAAACTTTTTATTAAAAACCCCACATTAAAGCATAATAACCCTTAATCACATTCTAAGGTGTTACAGACGCCTTCTGCCCTTAGGCCCCCATCTCTCACTGCAGATTGCCAGTTACATAACTCCTCGGCTCAACGGCCCAATATGGAATGATGACAGAAACGGTTCCGCTCTGGCACATCCTCTAAAGATCTCTGGCCAACTATCATGGTCATTCATAACATGTCTCGTCGATGATGCCGAACTCTGGCCTACTGGGTGTGCGTAATACGACCGATCTTGGGTCCAAGTCTTCTCGTGTAGTAATCCAGAAAGATTCTGTCGGGGTCTCACCCAAATCTCGTTTCTGCCGAACTGCCCGGAAGTTATCACACTTTTACTAAATCCATTTCTTGTTCCGGAACAGATGCAATCTTTTCATGACTTCTATCTAGAAAAAATATATCCATATTCAGCGCCTCTGCATACGTATTACATCTCTGATGTCAACGGAGTGGAATATCATCTCGTCAAAATTTCGTACGAACCTCTTATTCTAATTTTCTCTAATGTGACTGATTCGGACTCGTCTCTTCTTAGCTGTATGGAATACGCTACAAACGGCTATACTCGTATCTAGAGTCTCCCTTCCGAAACTATGAACTCGATAGCTCAATGTCTTATGGTAGGTACCCGGCCAACTACTCCTTCGGAAACTCTTCCAAATCGTTGGAGGAATACTTTTCATTCGTCCATTTTCTATCGACTCTCAATGTGCATGTGTGAAGTCTTCTCTAACTGAAATCAATCAATCTGATGACCTTGTATTGGGGTATGCAACCGAACCACGTTTCCTAGTCATTCAACCTTGGGTGACTAGCGATCTTTTATCATATCCCTAAGTATAAACTCGTGGTGCAATAGCTTCAAACATCTGGGGCAATATCTTGTCAGTCGCAGCAGCAACTGGCTCATTTGTCCGCACGCTAAACAATGCCTCAATCATCAATAATAGACGATACATTAACGGTCATCACATTCTAGCCGGCCTCTAGCAGTGGCCAAATCCTCAGGTGCTGATCTGAACGTTCGAGAAATCTTAGTAAAAAAATCCATCAAAATGCTCGAGTCACGAAAAACACAATAAAACGACAGATCTATACAATCATGTCTCTCTGGAATTACGCCCTGGTCAGTCTTCATCCAAGACGAGCTCATGCTGACCGCAACTCTAGCCGCAGCTCTCTCTGCCCGTGCTACCGTAGTAACAGAAACCACTATCAGACATCGATGATGATAGATCAAGGATATAATAGAATACGGTGCAAAGAAATGTACATCATAAGGCTTCTTAAGCGGTGTAATGTATCATAAGTATGCCACGAAACATACACACGGTACGTCACTCTACTTAAGTCACCTACTCCATCAATCAAAGTCAACCTACACGACGAAAATTCGGATCTAATACCCACTCGACCAAGTCTAAGTTCCGTAAGGTCAAGCCTAGGTTCCGAATATAAATATATGCCTTAGACTCCGCATAGTCAAACCTAGACTCGAACCAAGGTTAAATTTAGCGCTCTGATACCAACTTTGTCACGACCCGAAATGGTACGTGATTGGCACTTGAATCCTGTGAAGTCTATAGTACCCCACCTAATTCAAGTAAGCCAAAAGCCCAGAAATCTAAACCATTTAAAAGAAGGAGTGAAGGAATACTCATTTAAAGGTTAACATATAAAATCAATTTGAAAGTCCTAGTAAACATTTTTTAAAAGCAACATCATATTTTCCCGAAAATTTCGGCAGAGTCTCCTTTGTAAATAGTGGCACCAAACGGGTACAAACATTCATATACATAATCAGTGAATAAAGGCATCCCCAAGCGGGAGCTAGCTGTTCGCCAATTAGCAGAAACAACCACACAAGCAATAAAATATACAACGCCGAAGGGCGAGGATCAAAACTCAGAAAGAAAATCAAAACCCTCAAGAAAACTAGAGAAGAATCATAATAATACAAGCGCACGACTCTGAGGTCGAAAGAATATACAACTGGACATCTATGTCTATCAAATACACTAGTCTGGTTGATAGAGTTTACTAGATACAACTGAAATAAATAAAAGCACTACGGTGGTCACGATGCAAGTGAACCTACCTACGAAAGCAATCACCCGGAAGGAAGCAGCGCATCAGCAAGCCGCAACGAAACCTGTACGGCCAAACCTGCAAGAAACTGTGGCATAACGAGGGTGAGTTTCCAACTTGTGAGTAGAAAACATCGCCGAGAAGAAATCGCATGTATGACTCTTCCTAGGTCATACAATAAAAAAACACATACACATATATCAACAAGGGTGACTTTATATCATAAGTGTGATGCCAAAGTACTCATTTCCGTATCAAGAGTAATAATATATCGATGCATGACATGTACCAATGCATCATCCAACTTGTGTCCAGCAATGACACGCAAACCATGATAAAACCCGAGTGCCCGGCATCGACACTCAAAACATCATGAAGTCCGTGTCCAAAAACGGCACATAATACTCAAATCTCAGGCTCTGCATGATCAGGATCGGCCATGTCCATCTCTCTTATAACTCTGAACGGTATCCTCCAGATATCCGTCGAGTTTCCATACAATTACCGTTCGGTAGTGCTCCCCTGTCGTGCTTAACACCTTTCTATACGATCTTCTTCCCCCAGGGCCCCGCACCGGGTCCACCATGCACCCGTAGATGGTCCTTCCCCGTACCTCAAATCGGGTGTATAATACCGCTCAAGAACCGAGAAAACCCATGGTGGACATCACAAATATCATATCACGAGAAAACTGCAAATTTCTATTTTTAGAAATGATAATGACTTTATAAATCCTTGCGGTTTCTCCAAATTCAGAAAACCTCATAGAAAATCTGAATCCCATAATCAAGAGTCAATAAATAGTGAATACCGGCATAAAGCCCCATAATATTGCATGACCGATGAATATACACATGCATGGATATCTATGTAAAGGATGCAATATCTAAACTAGCATAATAATGACGTATTGAAACTATCAGCTAGCAAGCTATATTAATAAAGTAATATTCTCTAAAGTGTACGTGACATGAAAATTACCGATAACGGTGTGTGTGAGTCTGCAAGCAAGTGTATGTGGAGCATACATATCATCGGTAATGGTACTGGAGTCCTGACAACAGGGGTTAATAATAACTAAAGAAACACATTTATAAGCTTGCAATGCGATGATAACAGCATGAATATATAGAAAAGAATAGTAATCTTAACATTTAAGAATATACCTTTCCAAATACGAGTCATACAGTTCTTGGTGTTTAAAATAGCATGAATCGTGGTTTTAGAAAAAGTAGGGGCTACGAGGTCTTTGAGAAAAGATGTCTTTTGAAAAATCCGTAGTATCACTCGGTTTGCCTTTAAAATAATCATGATTCGTTAGTTTTGAAAATAAGTATGACTCGAGCCCAGTGTAAAAGGTAAAGAAAATCCACCTAAAGTCCGAGTGGATATATCTAGCAGTCGACGATCCTGATTCAATAGCGTCACGTACGGTAAAATACATAGTACGACATGCTCGAGTCAAGAGTGCAGACCAATCTTTATATCTATATCTCTTATGGTAAAATCTTCCGTACGACATCCCAAATCGGGGTACGGGTCAAATATCACATATACCTCATTATTCATATAGTATCGATAAATCAAGAATTAGGGGTACCGTTCTAAAATCTAGTACATTCTCATATCATCAAACATATATCCTCGTTTGTATGAAACATATCGCCCAACGATCTACTATAATATAATGTCATATTATATCATGACCCAAACACATATCACAACTCACGGCATTATTCCCGATCATATCAGCTCATCTCCAAGTATCATATACTGGGCTCATCATTCTTGTATACGTATATATGTGTGTATACACACACACACCCCAACGCATCTACACACGCGCGGGCGCGCGCACACACACCCAAAAATCATATCATGTGTGTGCTTGTGTGTCTGTGTTAACCTTTACTATAGGGTTTCGCGACTAAGAAGTTAAACTAATGCATTTTCCTCCCATTACACTAAATCCAACCCGGAGTCTCCTAAATACCTTTCTTGCTAAGTATTCATATCTCTCAAATAACACATATGTATACATATATAAACACATCATATCCTACGAAATTGCGGGGGTGTTATACCCCATCCACCCGACTTCCCCTGTAGATATACATCTACTCACTTGGATGCCTCGGCTAAACTGCTTCGATTTCAGCTCTGTCCTTTCCGTGCCACATTCGATGTCCCTGCACCCGATCCTAGAAATATACACAAGGAAAATAAGAGAATAAATATAAATAGTCGCGGACACAAACAATACAAGTCAACCACGCGCATTAACTCGACGCGCACACACTTGGTGTATGAAACGTGTCGTGACAACGCCACAAACTACAATTAGGGTCACTATACGTTAAAATCCCCAAACATAAAATCCAAACGTACCAATCGTGGTTTCACAACATACTAAATATTATATGAAATATATTGTAACTCATCAAAACATCAAAATTAATCAAATCGATTTATTTCCAAAAACCTAGTAAGCCTCTTTTAACCATTTTGTTACAAATCTAGATGTTTAAACAAATCTAGTGGCCACAATGATCACTTTACATCATAATTAGGCTACCCAATTATTAACTAGATTTTTAATCACACATATTATCATAAATCCTAAAATTTAGTTTGCAAAATAGCTTAATTTGGGCAATTTTAAAATAACAATTAGCAAACTACCAATTAGCTTAGCTTTTACATGTCTTAAGATGTTAAATACATTACACAACCATAATCAAATGATCACAACCCTAACTTAATACAAACCCTTTTCTTGTAAAACTTAAACTTGAAATTAGAACCAAGTTAACACTTAATTAGTTTAGATTAGGGTAATAAACTGACAAATTAACAATTTGGTTAAGATTTATACCTCACAAACAAGGGATCTAGCTTGCAACTTAGCCTCCCAAACTTGCTTCCATGCTCCAAGATCCATGCTTGAATGGCCAAGGAATAATGGGTAAGGAATGGATTTGGAGTTTGTGGAATTTGTATGGATTTTTGAGTGAATTTTTTTAGGATTTTTGCACAAAATAAATGAGGAAGAACAAAGGGGGGCTGCAGCTGCACTCGGCCGGCAAGGTGAGAGAGAGGAGTGAGTTGTTGGGTGTGGGTGTAAAAAGTCCAACTAAAGAAACCATTCCTCAATAATTAACCCCCATGCCTCTTTTCTTTAATTATTTTCTTTTATTTTCTTTTGTGATGAGAAATTGGGGTTTGAAATGGGGAGTGGGGTGCCTTGGGCTCGGCCAGCAGCAAAAGAGGGAAGGAGAGAGGGTGTGGGTGAGTTTGTGAAGTCAAGAAAAGTCCATGCCTCCATAATCTAACACCATACTCCTTTGTTTAATCTTTTCTTTTTATTTTCTTTTCTTTTTAAACTCTTCTACTATAAATTTCTAGAACCACCTTGAAAATTTCATTTCAATTTAAAATCAACATGTTGCATTTTGGTTTAATGTGTCATGGTTCACTAAATCCTATTTAACCCATTCCAATTTGTAATTATCACTAATTAATTGTATTAGTGAAAGCATAAAATAATATTAAAAATAATTAATTAAGGAAAATATTTAAGTAAACTAGAAATTTACAAGTGACTAATTGAATATCAAATACTAGCAATTACATAGCTTGAATAGGTATATTTAAGTTTATGTTGAAAAATGATTATATCTTGGTTTTTATGGAAAACACCAGTTATTTTTCCGGTTATCGGAAACTTCACCTAAACGATATTCAAAACGTTACATATGTGGATTCTAATTTTCTGCATTAGGATAGACCCATGGTGGGGAGCACAATTGACCGGGTTCTAGATTCCAGTAGGAGACCATCTCGAGGAGTCGAGACAGGGTTTTCTAACTCTAGAATTAGCAGGGTCACTTGCTGCTCTCGTAGGGGTCTAGGGATGTAGGTTTGGCACCGTGGAATCCGTGTTTTTCATTACTGGAAGAATTTAAAACACGGACCTTCTATTATATCCAATATTTCATAATTTGACTTCTTCTACCTGAGTTTTGTGATGTGATATATATAATAAACGTTGCTTATGTTTTGCACCCGTGCTAGTCCAGCCCCTGCTCTGTCGTTAGTTATGTAACCTAACAGTGCATGACGAGGCCCCGTGGCGAATGCGGATGGAATAAGCGTACGTTCTATTTTCGTTTTATCTGTGATGTTTAGGAAACATAAATGATGGGACTTCATTAATGAAATTAATGAAAGAAAAGAAACCTAAAGATGGTGTAGAATCAAATTTTTCAAAAAGATTGCTCTACTTATTGCTTTGCATAGTGGTATTCCTTTATGAATATCCATCACCTCATTCGATGAGCAAAGAGCCAAGATCCCTTCACCGGGAATGACCTCTTGAGCAAAAGTTAGCAAATGATACAACCCACACGACTTGTTTTGAAAACTATTCGATTTTAAAAGTGGAGATTAAATCACTCATTTTCAAAATACAAAATTCTACAACGATATCAAGTTCATTACGTTAAAGGTTTTATTCAAGTCGTAGCCCTCCGTCATTTCAGATAAGTGCTATTTAGTATTCGTGCTGCGTTTGTTTACCTTGTTAATGCGTAGTGTATGGTAGCTGATTAGTACGTATCTGTCGCATATGATGTGATTGGATTAGGGTAGTCGTACGGATTTGTTGACCATAGCCAAGGGTCGTATGGGTGGGTTTAATTCAATCATGAAATGATGGGTTGAACTTGGCTAGCGCTTATGATTTGTTGACCATAGCCAAGATCATAAGTTGCTAGGGGTAAAAACAGATATTGGAAATTTCAAGTTTTGAAATTTGCAATGAGATTGCATATTTTCTATGAGATAGTTGGATCCCGATACCCACTGTGAGTAAGAGTTACTCCTGGGAGAGTTTTGCACTTTACAATTAGCTGATCCAGTAGGTGTCTAAGAAAGGTGTTAACGGGGTTATACCCCTGTGGAAACGAGGTTATTTAATTTGTTCCATGCGAAAGCATGGGGAGACTCTCTTGGAGTACCAATACTTGCCTGGCTGACCGATTGGCGAACTTGTAAGGTGTAATTAATCCCGACTAGTCTTGTCTTTTAAGATTTGAAGGAAGATTTGATAAAAATAGTGGAAGCCATCCTGATTTGATAAAATAATAACCAATCTAATCTTGCAAGGGCGCACACTATAGTGTTTTCTTCTCTCTCTCCTGGTAGTGACCGTGACACGCCTTAATCAAGATAATAATATGGATGTATTGACCGAACCCACTTATTATACTAAGCTGGGGAACGTTGGTTCCGCTCTATCTTATGATTGTCATAAGTCTGAGCAAAGAATAGGGGAATATCAGGATTTTCATGCAACCCGAGAAAGAGCATAATGATGCATCTTCTTCGGGTGTGTTCGTAACCGAGAACTGTTTCTCAGTATGCTCTACATCCTGGGTATTGGATACCGGACCAGAAACCCACGTTTATAATATGTTACATGGGCTAAGAAGAAATAGAGAACTGGGAAAGGATGATAAATCTCTTGTAGTAGGGAATGGTGCAATTGTTGCAGCCAAACCAGTTGGCGAATATCACCTTGTATTACCAAACGGTAATACATTGATTCCGAATGACTGTTATTTCGTACCAAAAATGATGTGCAATATAATATCAATTTCTTTATTAGATAAAGAATGATATAACTTTGTACTAGAGAAAAATGTTATGAACATTTTCTTAAATCAAGTGTTGATTGGATTTGGTACATTGTATAATGGTATATACGTTTTAAATCAAACTACTGTTCTAAACATACAGAACACACACAAGAGGAAAAGTTCATAAATGAACGAATCCTTCTTGTAGCATTGTAGGCTTGGTCATATCAATGCGACAAGACTAGCGAAGTTTCATAAAGATGGATATATGAATCAATTTGAATTTACATCTTATGAAACTTGCCAGTCATGTCTCAAAGGTAAAATGACCAAAACTACGTTAACTGGACACGGAGAAAGATCTACTGAACTCTTGGAAATGATACATAGTGATGTATGCGGTCCTATGTCTACACATGCCAGGAATGGTTTCTCGTAGTTCATTACATTCACCCATGATCTCTCAAGATTCGGACATGTGTTGTTGTTGAAACACAAATCTGAAGTTTTTGAGAAATTCAAGGAATATAAATACAAAGTTGAGAACCAGACATGGAAAAATATTAAAGTCCTTCGATCTGATCGTGGAAGAGAATACTTAAGCATGGAATTCCATGACTATTTAAAAGAGAATTGGATTCTCTCTGAGCTTACTCCTCTGTATACACCACAGAACAATGGAGTATCGGAGCGGGGAAATCGCACCCTATTAGATATGGTGCGCTCTATGTTGAGTTACCTATTTTCTTTTGGGGTTATGCACTCGAGACAGCTGTATACCTATTGAGTAATGTTCTAACCAAATCCGTGCCTACCACTCCATATGAGATATGGAATGGGAAAAGATTATCTCTTAAACGAGTTAAGATATGAGGTTGTCCGGCTTATGTTAAAAAGAAAAATCCGGACAAGCTCGAGGCAAGGTCAGTTTTGTGTAGGTTTGTTGGATATCCCAAACATTCGCGAGGGTATATCTTCTACCACACCGAGGAACAAAAGGTGTTTGTTTCTCAGAATGCCATCATTTTAGAAAAGGAATTTCTTATGAAAGAAATTAGTGGTAATAAGGTAGAACTGGAAGAAGTTCCAACTACACAAACTACAGCTAATGATTTGGTAGAATAAGAGGATCCAATAGTCCCTAACGAACCTCAGCCACTCTGCAGATCTAGTAGGGTTCCTCATCCACCTAAGAGATACTATGGTTTTCTCATAGACGGTGGGAGCGAGAATTGCATCATGGAAGATGATGGCCTAACTAGTTTCGAGTAGGCCATCATAAGTGGAGACTCTGTGAAATGGCTGGATGCAATGTGATCAGAGATGGAATCCATGTACACCAACAAAGTATGGACTTTGGAAGTTTCTCTTGAAGGGCTAAAACCATCGGGAGCAAGTGGATCTTTAAGAAGAAACTTGGTGTAGATGGAAAGGTTGAGACCTTCAAAGCTAGACATGTTGGAAAAGGTTTTCGTCAAAGACCAGGTGTCGATTATGATGAAACCTTTTCTCCAATGACTATACTTAAGTCCATCAGGATCCTACTTGCCATTGCCGCATACCATGACTACGAAATATGGCAGATGGACGTCAAGACCGCTTTTCTAAATGGTGATTTAGAAAAGAGCGTGTACATGACACAACCAGAGGGCTTCATAGATAGTGGGAGCATCGGAAAGGTGTGCAAGCTGCTTAAATCAATCTACGGATTAAAGCAGGCATCGCAGAGCTAGAACATCTATTTTGATGTAGCAGTCAAAGAGTTTGACTCTATCAAAAACGTAGATGAATCTTGTATATACAAGAAGGTAGTAGAGAGTAAGGTTGTCTTCCTCATATTGTACGTGGATGACAAACTCTTAATAGGAAATGATGTACCTATGCTATACTTAGTCAATCTCTTCTTATCACTAAAGTTCTCTATGAAAGATCTAGGTAATGCTTCCTACATACTGGTGATTAAGATCTGTAGAGATAGATCTAAGAGAATGTTGGGATTGTCACTAAAGAGGTTTAGTATGGAAGATTCTAAGCTAGGTAATTTACCCGCTTGCTCAGGAATCACTCTCTCTAAAGAGATGTCTCCCAAGACTGATTTGGAGAGGGCTCGCATGCAAGGGATACCCTATGCTTCTACAGTTGGATCAATCATGTACACGTTGTAATGTATCGGACCGGATGTAGCTTACACACTTAGTGTGGTAAGTAGGTATCAATCAGATCCCGGGGAGAAGCATTGGATAGCTGTGAAGACCATTCTTAAATACTTGAGAAGGACTAAAGAAATGTTCTTCGTGTATGGTAATGGAGAACTCCAGGTGGAATCCTTTATCGATTCGAGTTTCCAGAGTGATAAGGACGACAATAAGTCGGTCTCGGGTTTTATCTTCATTCTCAATGGAGGGGCGGTATGTTGGAAGAGTTCTAAGCAAGATACCGTGGAAGACTCGACGATGGAGGCTAAATATATTGCTGCCAATGACTCTGCCAAAGAAGCTGTTTGGATGAAGAAGTTCATTGTTGAACTTAGTGTGGTTCCATCCATTGATCATCCAGTACCCTTGTATTGTGATAACAATGGAGCTGTGGTTTTGGCCAAGGAACCCCTAGCCTATCAGCGTACCAGCCATATTCTTAGGCGGTACCACTTGATATGGAAGATAGTTGATCACCGGGAGATCAAGATAACAGTTTTCTGGTGACACTTGTATAGGTTAGTCTGTAGACCCGAGATTGTCATAGAGCCTTGTGTGCTTCCCACTGTACTTTGATTTCCTCCCTACCATGGCTCAAAGGAGTCGTGAAAACAGGTGGATTTTGGGTACAATCCCGTGTCACATGGAGACAATGAGCGATAGGAGGGTTTCGCCACTCCCGGTATAGGGAGTTGATGTTGCGCTATGCTCGATTGGCTATAACAGCAAGTCCCTCATCAGGGGTGCTGTGATTTACTTGTAAGTATTATCAGTAGTTTCTCGAACGGTTATAGGCCACACATCGGCATGACTTATCAAGTCACTGCAATCTGACGATTCTATTCCTAGGCTTGATATGCGACATATCAGATGAAGAGACCGGACTGTACGGTAAGTGTTGCTTACAAGCTTTGTAGGAGTTTGTACAATCTTGCTTGTTGATCATCTATTTGTAGGGTTGCTAGGCACGCGCACAAGGGTCTACGAGGCATCAACCATACCCGATTAAAATTTTAGCCGTGCCGAACAACCCGAATATGGATCTTTAAACTAGGGTTTAGGCGAAAACAAGCAAGTTAAACTCTTTAACACTAAGTGAGAGGGATTACAACCTTTGTAGATCCGGTCATTCACTTCATAAGCCCCGTGTTGTGGTCCCTTCGCTGCGATCATCGGGTTCCGGACTCTCGAGAGGTTCCAAGAAGAGAAAGATGCAGTTTTGCTTCCGATCTTCGATACAAAGATGATCTACCTTAAAGTTTCATTAACACAAGCTAACACTCATAATATGAAGTGAACACCCTCATCTAAATCGCAAGGATAGATGAGGATGATGAAGTAGGATATTTGCTCTCTTTATTTATCTTTTACTCATATATTTTCATCACAAATTAAAATCAAGAAAGCTTTTTCATGAAAAGTGTGTTAGTTATATGTATGCCCTAGAGGCCATTACTGTATATACGATGTATACTGTAATGGATGCTTGGACATATATAGGGAGGACTTTCTTGCTCGACATGATAGTACGCTATCTGGTTGTACTTTATCTTAACATGTACTCTGATTGTCTCTATATTACATGTTGATAAAGCCCTTAGGATATGTACTCGACTACTAGGACTATGATGAGATCATACTAGTGGGGCCACGGTAGTCGATGAGTACATCCTATAACTGTTCCTAGTCGAGAGTGTATCGAGACAGGGCATCGATACACCAGTGTAGACTAGATTATACGCATCTTGATCCATATGATGGGCGATGGATGATCCCATATCCATCGGTGTTTGACATCAAGGATGGTGTACAGGTGCTCAGTGGAGACTGGGTACACTGGAAGGACTCGCCGAGAACTCCCAGATGGTATTATACCTCACGTCAGATGGCAGTTCTCCGGTGACACTGGTACAGAGTAGTCTATTGACCCGAGATCGTCATAGGGTCTTGTGTGATTCCCACTGTGCTTTGATTTCCATCATACCAAGTCCAAGAGGGTATGCAAAAAGGTGGCTTTTGGGTACAGTCCCGAATCATATGGAGGCAATGAGCGATAGGAGGGGATTCGTCTATCCCTGTATAGGGAGTTGATGTTGTGCTGTGTTCGATTGGCTATAACCGGAAATCCCTGGCCAGGGTTGCTGAGATTTACTGGTAAGTGTTATCAGTAGTTTCTCAAAATGTTATAGACCTCATATCGACACGACTTATCGAGCTACTGGGGTCTGACGTTTACCACCCATAGGCGAGATATGCAACATATCAGACGACGAGACCGGACTGTACGGGAGTGTTACTGTTTGGATTCACAGGAGAATGTACAGGCTTGCTTGTTGATCTTCTGAGCGCTCAATACCTGGGTGGCTGTTACGTTTAGCTGACCGCTTGCAGCTTGTGGGTGTTTGATATGATCATCACCTACTGCCGGCGTATTGACGGTTCTTTAGAGTCCTACAGAGAGGTTTCTTGGCTCAGGCAAAACAGAGTAGGGGCACATATGTGATATGTGCAGGACCGAGGATAGTACGATATGAGATACCGTACTGTATTCTCACGATATTTGATATCAGCCAGGTCATCGAATCAAATGTTGATTCGATGAATCGGTACGGATAAATATTAGTCGGTTATATGCGATATAGCCGGATTGTCGGATCAAGTGTTGATTCGATAATTTAATGTATAATAATATATATGATATATTAAATTGCATGAACTAATATTTTCTCACTAAAAGATTCTTTTTCTCACTCGGGTAATACATTGATATATATGCGATATATGTTAATTGTATTATTTTATTTTGTTACGATAAATATTATATATGTGATATATAATATTGTAACATGATATGATAACTAATGCAACATGTTTAGTAGAGTTTAAACATAATTAGGGTTTGGATTAGGGTTAAGCTTTCTAGATGATTCTAGAAAGTTTAGTTTTGTTTTGTGAAAGATATTTTGTTATGACTCATCGTTAACCTAACCCAAACCCTACATCCTTGGTTAAATCTCTACAATGGTTTAGTTAACCATGGTTGCATAATTCATCATTATCATCTTTGCATTATTCATCACAAAAGGGATTCTATCATTATTCATCATCTTCTTCCTTCTTCTTTCTTCATGGAAAAAGCTTACTAGCTTTTTCCAAGTGATGAAAATATGCGAGAAAAAGATAAATAAAGAGATCAAAAATCCTACTTCATTATCCTCATCTTCCCTTGCCCTTTAGATGAGAGTGTTCACTCAATTTTAGTGAGTGTTAGCTTGTGTTAACAAAACTTCAAGGTAGATCATCTTTGTATCGAAGATCGGAAGCAAGACTGCATCTTTCTCTTCGTAGAACCTCTCGAGAGTCCGAAACCCGATGATCGCAAGGAAGGGACCTCAACACGGAGCTTATGAAGTGAAGGACCAGATCTACAAAGGTTGTAATCCTTCTCACTTAATGTTAAAGTGTTTAACATGTTAGTTTTCGCTTAAACCCTAGTTTAAAGATCCGTATTCGGGTTGTTCGGCATGGCTAAAATTTTAATCGGGCATGGTTGATGCCTCGTAGACCCTTGTGCGCATGCCTAGCAACCCTACAGTGGTATCAGAGCTAAGCTAGAGCTTTAGGCGAAGTCTAGATGAAGTTTAAAGTCCGATCGAACCCGGAAAACCCGATAAAACCCCTTCTCTGGAAATTTTTCAAAACTGTGATTTTTTCCAAATTAAAAATCCTTAAAAAAATCAGCAGGGAATTCTATGGACACGTATGAAAAACGATCCACTGATACGCTTAAAGCGCCGCGGAACCGCGGCAGAACCATGCTTGCCGTGGCGGTTCCGCGGCGCCACTGTGCGCTTGATGGGTAATTTTTTCACAGTAATGTCCATACTTTTTTACTGATTCTTTTGGGATATTTTTATTTCTACTCAAGTGTTGAGTTTTCTGGGTTGTATTGGGAACACGTTGTTTCGATCGGATATTTTAACTTTACTTAGTTTTTCCGGATAATTTTTAGAAACTGTTAAAAAGTTCGAACGGATATCAATAACTCATTTTTTCCCCTGTCGGAAAATTTTTCAAAAGTTGGATTTTTTTCTCGTGTTTAAGAACGTTCTAAGTCGTGCAAGTAACTCGGTGGACCCTCTAGAAGACAACAAAGCTTAACTCGATTATGTGACCGTCTTGAACTGCCTTTTGAACCTTAGGGTTTGGGGCAGTACGGCGTGCCACATGTGAGGCGTTGGCTTGACCCTTCTACGGCTGGACCATTGGTACTGTGGCATGTGATGGATGTTTTTAAACTGATTTCAAGTATTGAGATAAATTGGGGAAATCTTGGGTGTTTGATTATTCGATCGGAACGTTTAACACTGTCTTTTTATCTGGAATGTGATACAATATTTGGAATCCACAAGTAGTTATGAGATAACTGAATGAATGTTATAAACATAGCACTTTAGTCTCCCCTGATCTGTTGCCACGGAATTTTGATTTGATCAAAAGTCTGTCGCAATCACGTAGCGTACGCGGATACTCGCCGGGTAAACTTAATAGACAGTCACACCCCATAGCCCCGACCAAGTGACTGTAGGAGAACCCCGTCGCCAAAAGCATCCGTTCGGGTGCTCATGGTAGCGGTGTTCCGCCTTGGTGCACTTCGTCGACGGCGTCGGGGGTGCGGCCGCGTACTAAAGTTTGCGACGAGCATTCGATCAGAATGTCAGGAATCCTGTTGAATTGCCCGACTTGATATTGAAAAGAGTTTTCGATAATGAGACTAAAATGCGGGATTTATAATTGTTAGGCATGCGATGTCTAAGGAATTCATTTGGTCAGGCATGCGATGTTTAAGGAGGTTGCGGATTCCAACTGTTGTAGTTTTACACTTTTTTCTGTGACCGTAAGTGTAGTATGTAGTGGTATTGCCGGTTTTCGTTGCTATACATCAACGACAATCGGTGTATGCATACTTACTTACGTTGATGATATGAGATATTATGTGTTGCGGTGATATGTTATATTGGATCGTCGTGATTGAATAGCCGGGGTTTTTTATGTGAGATGAGTGTTTTTCATTTTCATTCATGTAAAAACTTATATGTAATATTCTTTTGTTGGGGCACTTCCTAGTTGCGGAAGATGTCACCGTTGTATATTATTTACTTTTCCGCATTAGGTAGACTCAAGGTGGGGAACACAAGTAACCAGGTTCTAGGGTCCAGTGGGAGACCATCTCGAGAAGTCGAGACCGGGTCTCCTAACCCTAGAATTGGCAGTGTTACTTGCCGCTCTCGTAGGGGTCTAGGGATGTGGGTTTGGCTATTCATCGGGACCGTGGAATCCGTGTTTTATACAGGCTCGTATTGAAAACACGAACGTCCTAGTATATCTAATATTTCATATATGTTCTTCTGCTGCAATGTTCTGTGATGAGATCATATTACTGCCTGAGACGAATGTTTATATTATACATATGAGATATATATTATATATTGTTGATTTTGTTTCATATTTGATGCTTGTGTAACAATATTAAAATGGGACTTCATTAATGTGATTAATGAAATAAAAGAAACCTAAGACTTTGTGGAATCAAATCTCTTAAAAACAGGTAGCTACAGTTCTTGCTTTGCATCGCGGTGTTCCTTGTAGAACATCCTGCACCTTATTCGATGAGGAAAGGACCGAGATCCCTTCATCGGGAGTGACTCCTTTAGCAATAACTGGCAGATTCTACACACTCGGTTTGTCTTTTGATTGCTTCTATAGTTTCTGCTTTGCACAGTGATATATTTGATATATCCCGCACCTCATTCGACGAGGAAAGGGCCGACGATCACTTCACCGGGAGTGACCCCTTTAGAAAAACTAGAAAAGCCTAAAAAACACTCCATTTAAAATCATTTGATTCTAAAACGATATCAAGTTCATTACGCAATAGGTTTTCAGAAAAATCTGTCGTAGCCCTCCGTCATTTCAGATAAGTAATAGTTAGTATTCGTGCTGCGTTTGTTGACCTCTTTCAAGGTGTAGTGTGCGGTAGCAGATTAGTGCTTATCTGTATAAGCATATGATGTGATTGATTTAGGGTAGTCATGCGACCTTGTTGACCTCTGTCAAGGGTCGTGCGGGTGGGTTTACTTCAATCAAGAAATGACGGGTTGAACTTAACTAGCAGCCTATGCTTTGTTGACCTCTGTCAAGGTCATAGGACGCTTGGAGCAAAATATTATCGGGAATTTCAAGTGCTGAAATTTGTAATGAGATTGCATACCTTCTATGAGATAGTTGGATCCCGATACTCACTGCGAGTAAGAGTTACTCCTGGGAGAGTTTTACACATTACAATTAGCCGATCAAGTAGGTGTCTAGAAAGGTGTTAACGAGGTTACGCCTCTGGGAAAATGAGGTTTACATTAATTAGGTTCGTGCGAAAGCACGGGGGACCTCCCTCAAAGTACCGACACTGGCCTGGCTAAAAGATTGGCGAACTTGTAGCTTGTAATTAATCCCGGCTAGTCTTTCCTTTTAGGGTTTGAAGGAAGATTTGATTAAAACAGTAGGAGATATCCTGATTAGATATATTAGATAACCAATCTAATCATGCAAGAGCATACGCTGAGTGTTTTCTTCTCTCTCTCTCTCTCCAGGTAGCGACCATATCACGCCTTAATAAAGATAATAATACGGATATATTGACCGAACCCGCTTGTTTTACTGAGCTGGGGAATGTTGGTCCCGCTCCAACTTATAATTGTTATAAGACAGAGCGGGAAATTGGGGAATACCAGATTTCCCATGCCGCCCAAACGAAGAAAGTGGATGTTGATGCATCATCTTCGGGTGTGTTCATTACACAGAACTGTTTCTCAGTATCCTTTACGTCCTGGGTATTTGATACCTGATCAGTATCCCACATATGTAATTTGTTACATGGGCTACAGATAGGTAGAGAAATGAGAACGGGTAATAAGTTTCATGAGATAGAAAACGGTGCAAGTGTTGCAGCCAAGTCTGTTGGTCACTATCACCCTGTATTACCAGAATACATTGATTCTGAACAAATGTTATTAGATACCGAACCTGATATACAACATCATATCATTTTCTTTATTAGTAAAGAAATGATAAAATTTTGTATTGTTGGATAATGTTTTGAACATTTCCTATATCAAGAGTTGATTGGTTCAGGTATGTTATCTAAAAGCATTGATGTTCTAAATCAAACTACAGTTCTTAGTATACGGAACACACACAAAAGGAAGAGTTCAGAAATGAACGAATTCTTCTTGAGGCATTGTAGACTAGGTCATATCAATGCGACCCGACTAGCTGAAGTTACATTATGATGCATATTTAAATTTGTTTGAATTTACATCTTGTGAAACTTGCTGGTCATGTTACAAAGATAATATGACCATAGCTCTGTTTATTGGAAACAGAGAAAGAGTTAGTAAACTTTTGGGATTGATACATGATGATGTATGAAGGTCCCCTGTCTACACATGCGAAGACCGATTCTTTTTACTTCATTACATTCTCTGATGATCTCTCAAGATTCAGACATATATTCCTGTAGAAACACAAGTCCGAATCTTTTGAGATATTCACAGAATATAAATTAGAAGTAGAGAACCAACAACGGGTATAAGTATTATGTCCTTTGATGAGATCAGGGAGGAGAATACTTGAGCACGGAAATCCTGGACTAATTCTAAAAGAGAATGAGATTCTCTCTCAGCATTACTCTTCCGTATACACCATGGCATGTTGGTATATCGGGGCGGAGCAATAACACCCTATGTGATATGGTGTGCTCTATGATGAGTACTACTGAGTTTCCTAATTCCTTTTGGGAGTAATGCACTTGAGAAGCTGCATACCTATTGAATGTGGATTCAATAGTTTCCAACGAATCTCAGCTTCTCCGCCGATCTAGTAGGGTTCTTCACCCACCTGAGAAATACTTCGGTTTCTCTATGACAGTGGGAGCGAGGAATTCATCATGAGATGATGACCCAACTAGTTTCGAACTGTCCATCAGGAGTGGGACTCTGTAAGAATGGTTGGATGCTTAGCGATCTGAGATGAAATCCATGTACACCGACAAAGTATGGACTTTGGTTGCTATATCTGAAGGGTTAAATCCCCATCAGGAGCAAGTATATCTTGAGAAGATTACTTGGTGTACATAGAAAAGTTGAGACTTTCAAAGCTAGACTTGTTAAAGGTTTGCATCATTGACCAGGTATGGATCAAGATGAAACCTTTTCTAAAGATCTATGCTTAAGCCATCCATATCCTACTTGCCACAGCTACATACCATGACTACGATATCTGGTGGTTGGGTGTCATGACTGCTTTTCTAAATGTTGTTTTAGAAAAGAACGTCTATAAGTACACAGCCAGAGGGCTTCGTAGACAGTGGGAGCAGCGGAAATGTGTGCAAGATGTTTTATGTTATAAAGCAGGCATCACGGTGTTGGAACATCTGTTATGATGTGGTAGACAAAGAGTTTGACATCATCAAAATGGTAGATGAACCTTGTATATACAAAAAGGTAGTAGAGAGTATGCTGGTGATCCTCATAGAGTACGTGGATGACATACTCTTGATAGGGAAGGAGTTTCCTATGCTACTCACGGTCAATCTCCGCTTATCACAAGGATTCTCCATATAGGATCAAAGTGATACCTCCTAAATCCTGGGTTTTGGATCTATGAGATAGATCTAATTGGATATTAGGATACTCACTAGTTGTAGTGAGATGGTATCAATCGATCCTGGGGAGAATCACTGGAATGGTTCCAGGGTGATAAGAACGACTGAATGTCAGTCGCAGGCATTGTCTTTACCCTCAGTGGAGGGACGGTATGTTGGAAGAGTTCCAAGATAGATACCGTGACATACTAGACGATTAAAGGCAAGATACATCGTTACCAAAGATGCTACAAAAGAGGCAGTCTGGATATATATAAGTTCATGAGATGAACTTCGTTCCTACCATTGTGTGACAATGGAGTTGTGGCTTTTGCCAAGGAACCCCCCGTCCCATCAAAAATCCAGATATAATTCTTAGGCAGTATCACCTGATCATGGAGATGGTTGATCTCTAGGGAGATCGAGGTTAGGAGAGCAGACACAGAGGACGATAGCGCGGATCCACTCACAAAGGCCTTTTCCCAGTAGAGACTTTTATGGAATGGTTGAGTATGAGATACTTCAACCACAGCTAATTGTTGGGTATACGATACCACAACAGATGGCCCTAGTGCAAGTGGGAGATTGTTAGTTATATGTATGCCCTAGAGGCCATTACTGTACATACGATGTATATTGTAATGGATGCTTGGACATATATAGGGAGGACTTTCTTGCTCGACATGATAGTATGCTATCTGGTTGTACTTTATCTTAACATGTATTCTGATTTTCTCTATATTACATGTTGACAAAGCTCTTAGGATATATACTCAACTACTGGGACTATGATTAGATCATACTAGTGGGGCCACGGTCTTCGACGAGTACATCCTATAACTGTTCTTAGTCGAGCGTGTATTGAGACAGGGCATCGATGCACCAGTGTAGCCTAGCGTATACGCATCTTGACCCATATGATGGGCGATGGATGATCCCATATCCATCGGTGTTTGACATCAAGGATGGTGTACGGGTGCTCAGTGGAGATTGGGTACGCTGGACGGACTCGTCGAGAACTCCCAGATGGTATTATACCTCACGTCAGATGGCAGTTCTCCGGTGACACTGGTACAGAGTAGTCCATTGACCCGAGATCGTCATAGGGACTTGTCTGATTCCCACTGTGCTTTGATTTCCATCATAAAACGTCCAAGAGGGCGTGCAAAAAGGTGGCTTTTGGGTACAGTCCCGAATCATATGGAGGCAATGAGCGATAGGAGGGGATTCGTCTCTCCCGGTATAGGGAGTTGATGTTGTGCTGTGTTCGATTGGCTATAACCAGAAATCCCTGGCCAGGGTTGCTGAGATTTACTGTTAAGTGTTATCAGTAGTTTCTTAAACTGTTATAGACCTCATATCGACACGACTTATCGAGCTACTGGGGTCTGACGTTTACCACCCCTAGGCGAGATATGCAACATATCAGACGACGAGACCGGACTGTACGGGAGTGTTACTGTTTGGATTCACAGGAGAATGTACAGGCTTGCTTATTGATATTCTGAGCGCTCAATACCTGGGTGGCTGTTACGTTTAGCTGACCGCTTGCAGCTTGTGGATGTTTGATCTGATCATCACCTACTGCCGGCCTATTGACGATTCTTTAGAGTCCTACACAAAGGTTTCTTGGCTCTGGCAAAACGGAGTAGGAGCACATATGTGATATGTGCGGGACCGAGGATATTACGATATGAGATACCGTATTGTATTCTCACGATATTTGATATCAACCGGGTCATCGAATCAAATGTTGATTCGATGAATCGGTACGGATAAATATTAGTCGGTTATATGCGATATAGCCGGATTGTCGGATCAAGTGTTGATTCGATAATTTAATGTATAATAATATATATGATATATTAAATTGCATTAACTAATATTTGCTCACTAAAAGATTCTTTTTCTCACTCGGGTAATACATTGATATATATGCGATATATGTTAATTGTATTATTTTATTTTGTTATGATAAATATTATATATGTGATATATAATATTGTAACATGATATGATAACTAATGCAACATGTTTAGTAGAGTTTAAACATAATTAGGGTTTGGATTAGGGTTAAGCTTTCTAGATGATTCTAGAAAGTTTAGTTTTGTTTTGTGAAAGATATTTTGTTATGACTCATCGTTAACCTAACCCAAACCCTACACCCTTGGTTAAATCTCTACAATGGTTTAGTTAACCATGGTTGCATAATTCATCATTATCATCTTTGCATTATTCATCACAAAAGGGATTCTATCATTATTCATCATCTTCTTCCTTCTTCTTTCTTCATGGAAAAAGCTTACTAGCTTTTTCCAAGTGATGAAAATATGCGAGAAAAAGATAAATAAAGAGATCAAAAATCCTACTTCATTATCCTCATCTTCCCTTGCCCTTTTAGATGAGAGTGTTCACTCAATTTTAGTGAGTATTAGCTTGTGTTAACGAAACTTCAAGGTAGATCATCTTTGTATCAAAGATCGGAAGCAAGACTGCATCTTTCTCTTCGTAGAACCTCTCGAGAGTCCGGAACCCAATGATCGCAGCGAAGGGACCTCAACACGGAGCTTATGAAGTGAAGGACCGGATCTACAAAGGTTGTAATCCCTCTCACTTAGTGTTAAAGTGTTTAACATATTAGTTTTCGCTTAAACCCTAGTTTAAAGATCCGTATTCGGGTTGTTCGGCACGGCTAAAATTTTAATCGGGCATGGTTGATACCTCATAGACCCTTGTGCGCGTGCCTAGCAACCCTACAAAGAGAAAGGAAGAAAATGATGAATAATAGAATTAACCTTTTGTTATGAATAATGAAAGGATAAAGATGATCAATAATGCAACCATGGTTGTCTAATCCATTGTAGAGAATTAACCAAGGCTAGGGTTTGGGTTAGGTTAAGAAATGAGTCATAACAAAATATCTTTCACAAAACAAAACAAAACCTTGTAGAATCATCTAGAAAGCATTAACCCAAATCAAACCCTAATCTTGTTTAATCTCTAATAAACATGTTGCATTAGTTATCATATCATGTTATAATATTTTATATCACATATATAATATTTATTGTAACCGAATAAAATAATACAATTAACATATATCGCATATATATCAATGTATTACCCGAGTGAGAAAAAGAATCTTTTAGTGAGAAAATATTAGTTAATGTAATTTAATATATCATATATATTATTATATATTAAATTATCGAATCAACACTTGATCCGATAATCTGTTTATATCGCATATAACCGACTAATATTTATCCGTACCGATTCATCGAATCAACACTTGTTCCGATGACCCGGTGATTTGTCCAAAAATACTTGTATTTACCGTAATCAGAAACGGCGTCGCTTTGCAGCTAGCCGGTGAGTACGGGTCGATCCACAGAGATGGGTAATTTTCTTTAATGTGTTTTAACGAGTTGATTCAAAATGTTGTTTTGGTTGGTTTATTAAATCTATAAAAACCTGGATCTATCAATAAACTCAATTAATCTAATTTAAAGTCTTGCTAGGGTTAGGCTTAGGGGAAGTTTTGGAGATTAAAATTTTCCTCACCACTTTCAATGCCTTATTTTAGATCTATTAGATATTATAGTAATTATCAATAAAGTGGATAAGAATCTTTTGGGAAGATGTTTCTTCCTCTAGATCCTTGTCCTTCCTTTATCGATAATTACCCTAACCTCCATGGAAAACGCGCGCAACCGGCCCTTTATACTACGGTTCACCGTTACCTTGAGGGGTAGGGTGCCGTAGGGAGCGGTTGTGCGCATATGCATGGAGTTCTAATTCATTAGGTGAATGTGGCATTGAAAGGGGTGAGAGATCTCATCTTTCAACCCTTTCCCTAAGGCTGACACTAACAAGCGAGGAGATTACTCGCTCATTAGGGGATGATAAGACATACTAATTAAAAGCACAGAAATAATTACTTACTAATTTGATGGCTCCCTCCAAGCAAGATTACAGAACATATCTAAATTTTATTTATTGAAAAGAGGCATAAGTTTTTACAGATCTGTGATTACAATTTATAGGAAAATATGAAAACTAGGGTTACAGACTCTCGCACATGTGCAATTATAGATTTGCCCACGGAAAATCCAAACCCCCGCACCGACGCACCGACACGAGGAAACTGCACCGACGCACCGACTATACGGCCGTGGAACCGCGGCGCCAGCCTAGGTTTGGCCGCGATTCCGCAGCCAAACTGTGGAGTTAGGTTGTCAAATTTCTGGGGTTGGTTCAGGGCTTCTTGGGCTTCCTATTTTTCCACTTCTTTTCTCTATTTAGCTTCTGATTCTTCTCCAGATGTTTCAGTGAAAACTTGTAGCGATCTTTTAACCGTTTATCTTGACATTTTGGACCTTGCACTGTTCTTCATCTCGGCTTGACTAGGATCCGTTTACTTGCTGGTCAAAAGTCCCTTTTCTGTATCAACTTTCGTCTTATTCACTGTATTCGCATCCAAGAGCCTGTATCCTGTAACATGCAACAAACGTACGTCAAGAGTACATGTTTATTTACAAAACGGATAAGAATAGGGGAATGAATAATGCAATATTATGATATGAACAAATACCCCCTAACTTATCTTTTGCTTGTCCTCGAGCAAACTTATTTTTTATTTACTAAAATCCTAACCACACTTTCGCAGGGAAATGCGATTGCACTGAGCACGTGCAACAAGCCGTTAAACCTCTAGGTGTCTCTACTAGGAGGAGTGTTGTCTCCAGAGGGTTTTCAGCGGATACTACCCACAAAATCCTATCAATTCAGCCCATTGACTTTTGTTCTCCAATTAGGTCTTCTAACAAGGAATTCTATTATCTTCACCTTGTAAATTATCCACCCATATTCTTCACACTTCCTCATAATTTAATTTAAGATTATATATGTTCGATAGACTCATTCAGCTTTCAGCATTTCTTAGGTTTTCCTCTTAGGGTTCCATCTCCACTTAGGAATTTTTCTATCAACTCTACTAAAGATACAAGTTTTATTATTCATTCCTTTCTCTTATCTAAACTCTAATCACATATCCCCACGTGTGTGTAAATGTCACCCCTACACTTAGAATTTCAAATCAAGCAATCGTACTCTCGTCCATTGTCCAAAGCACTTATAAATTGGTGAATTTTTGCTTACACATCCTTCATGCGACCGTTAATACTTCTTGAGGTACCAACGACCGATTACAAAATGTGTTTGCACATTTAAGCGTAATTCTTAGTCTTGCAACACCCAAGGCTTTTAGCAGTGACTCCCAAACCAGTTGGTCTAAGGCACTAGGTGATAAGGCACCCTCGCTAAATATTTTACTATTTTTACAGCCTTAAGTAATTACAAAAACCAGTGTCCATTTTTTTTCTTGATTCATTTTTTTATTATTATTTTATTTTCATAATACTAAGGACTTTAGACAAGAGCATTTCAAGGTCTCTTCTACTATTCCAAGTTTCAAGGTTTGATTGTGCCTTTTGTAGGGTATATATTTTCAGAATCTAGACTTAAGGTAGGAACTATTTTTCAAACTTATACTCTAACATGAATATCAATACTATTCCCTTGTCTCGACTTAGCCCAAGAAGTGAACCCAAAATTTGCCTATTTCTAAATAAACTTCAAGGCATATACTTTCTACCGTTAAACTTTAAGGAATGTTATTTTTAGGGTTTTTAATTCACTAAGTCTAAGATCTAGTTGCTCCTAGCCAGTTAACCTATCTGTCAAACTCTAGTCAATTAGCCAAACTTGAATACGATAAATTTTTATAATTTTTGAAATTTTTTTCAATTTTTATGGGTTTTTAAATAAGTGCGCAAATGCAAAAATATATACAAATGAATGCGAAGGAAGAAAGCTTACCGAGCATACCCCCAAACTTGAACTTGACAGTGTCCTCACTGTCATGCTAAACCAAGAGGGTCAAAATACCAGCACTTTCCTGTTTATTTATTTTTAAAAAAAATTTATTTATTGTTAAGAAAACAAAAATATATACAAAAAAGGTCCTCCCCCAAACTTTATTTAAACTATGTTAGACATTACTGCCAAACTTTATACAGACCAAACGTCAACACCAACTAGTTAAAAAATTTATCAGTAAAGAGTATTTGTTGGTGGAAGAATAAATTGTAGCGATCCACATAGAATTGGGAAGATAGAAGTAGTGGTAAGGAAGGTGTGGATGTGAATATACATGAGGTGGTGATGCATCAAAACGAGAATGTGAATGATCAGCAATCAGTGGAATGTTGGCATTCTCGTAGATTCTTAAAAGAAATGGGGGTGGTTCAACTTCTAAAGGATGAGGTTGACTAACCACAATACCCCCAAATTGTTCCTGTAGGTCCTCTATTGACTTGGCATCATCCATCAATTGCATATGATATTCAATTATAAGGGAACTGATCTCCTCGATGTCCGCCATAGTCCAACCGAAAACTTGCCGCCTATCTTGTAAGACCATTAAAATAGCGTTCTCTTGCTCGAAGGCTAGAGAGGCCGATATTATAATGGGAAAAGTTTCATTCTCACCTATGTAAGCATATTTAAGGTGAGGCGGTAAGGACATGAGTTCGAGTTTCGGAGGCGAAAGAATCATTGCGGAATCAACCTCGAACTTAAAGGACTCCAACACAAGTTCGAAATCACTGCAAACAACCGATTTGGATGGTTCGACTAACTCATCCAAAAATTCAAAAGACTCATATTCGGGCTGTGAGTCGTCATCATCCGAAAAAGTGAAACATTCATAATCAATATCGGTTGTGTCAACGATGGTAGGCTCAAGGAGGGACGCACTAGTGGCGTCAAAACTGTTTTCATCAAACAAGAATCTTTCAACCAAGCAGTCCTCCTGCGTGATTTCGTGAACAGAGCAAACTTCTCGTGTACTAGTTTTAGGCACGGGGGAGGCAGACTTCCCATCTTATAAATATTGAACTCACTAGACATTTTCCTAAAGGATAGAGTCAAGGAGCCATTGCGACAATTTATTACGGCATTGGAAGTGGCCAAAAATGGTCGATCTAGGATCACCTGAATTTGGTTTCTTGGGTTAGCAACAGGTTGTGTATCCATAACAATAAAATCAACGGGGAATATGAACTCCCCAACTTGGATCAACACATCCTCTAGCTGACCCCTTGGATGGGTGATTGACCGATCAGCCATTTGGAGAGTACAACGAGTGGGTTTCAACTCTCCAACCCCTAATTGTTCATACACGGAGTAGGGAATCAGGTTAACACTAGACCCAAGATCTAAAAGTGCTCGATTAATTTTTTTATCCCCAATTGTGATTGAAATCGTAGGACAGCCGTGGTCCTTTCGTTTTTGGGGGTAAGGTTTAATGGTGGTTAATAGTATTGCTCACTGCACTAACCACTAGCACTTTCTTGGGTACTTGAGATGCTTCTCTCTTCGAGGTACATAAGCCCTTTAAGATTTTCGCGTATGAAGGGACTTGTTGGATTGCATCCAAGAGAGCTATATTTATGCTAACCTGCTTAAATAATTCCACAATCTTCTCCACTTGTGCAGTTGGTTTATTGGGACTCAACCTGTTTGGAAAAGGAGCATTTTGAAAATTTGTTGAGTCAAATGTCTGTGGAGTAGAATATGGAGTAAGAACGGATCCCGGTGTGGATGTGTTCGTGTTGTGAGAAATGGGTCCATTCGAGTTAGAAGAAGTAGAGCCGTGTGAAGGGTGGAGAATAGGCTCTAAAGAAAAAGGTGAAGAAGAAGAAGGTGAAGAAAATGAAGAAGGGGAAGGTGACGATGGAGAAGAAGAAGAAGAAGAACCACCGGCGGGGATGTCATTATTTTGCAACACTCTTCCGGATCTCAACGTGGTCACCGCATTTACATTGTGATTGTGATATGCGTTTTGTGGGTGACCGGGATTTGGCAATGGTTGAGATGGAAGCTTTCCCTTTTCTCTCTCACTCAACACAGCAGTTAATTGTGCAATTTGTGCCTCAATAGATTTCATACTTTGATCGTGTGAGGCATTGTTATGCATCAAAGACTGAACATAGTTTTCAAATCTTGCTGCGGATTCTGTAGATTGCTTAAGAAATGCATCTAGACTTTTTTTCGAGCAAGATAACCTTATCATCATTTGGTTGAACCAAATTGTTCGTTTGATTTGTATAAGGTTGTTGTTGGAAAGGTTGCTGGTTTTCAGTTTGTAAAGGTGCTTGTTGTTGTTGTGGAGGAGGAGGTCTTTGAAATTTGTTATTTCCTTGGACTTGTTGATTTTGGTTCCAAGCGAAATTTGGGTGACTTCTCCACCCCGGATTGTATGTCGAAGAGTACGGATCATTTCTTTGTCGTTGCTGAAAGGCAGCATTGACTTGATCCTGTCCTTGAGTAGATACACTATAAGGACACTCTTCGGTTAGATGCGATGGATTCGAACAACAAGCACAAACAGTTCGTGTGGGTAAAGCAAGGGCAGGAGAAGACGATGAGATTTTGGTCTCTATGGCTTCTAGCTTTTTCATAAGTGCGTCCATCTCGGCCTTCATACCAATCGACATATCTACTTGATGTATGCCTGTCCTAGATTGACCAACAGAAGATGATGATGTGGTCTTGGTACTCTCCCACTGAATTGTTTGCTCACTAAGATCCTCAAGAAACTGCCACGCTTCGTCGCTAGACTTAGAGAGAAAATGACCTTGACATATGGTTTCTAGCAACTGCTTCGTTGCCGAGTTCAATCCCTCGTATAATGTTTGGCAAAGTTGCCAACTTTCGATCCCATGATGAGGGCATTGAACAAGTAGGTCTTTAAATCTCTCGATGCACTTCCAAAATGGTTCGGAAGGATGTTGTGAAAATTGTATTATCTCGTTACGGATTCTAGCAGTTTTGTGATGAGGACAGAACTTTTTCAGAAAAGCTCTCACAAACTCATCCCAATTTCTAATGGAATGTGATGCGGTGCTGTATAGCCACTTCTCGGATAGGTCACATAAGGTAAAAGGAATGACCCTTAGCCTTATAGCGTCATCACTTAATTGGGTTGTTTTCATCATGGCGCAAACGTTTTGGAATTTATTGATAAAGATATATGCATCTTCGGATTCCAAACCATGAAATTTTGGCAGCATATTGATGAAATGTGGTTTTATTTCAAAATTGTCCCCATTTGCCGGTGGGGGTGAAAGACATGTAGGTAAAGAAGTGCGGACGGGGTAGAAGAGATCCTGGAGCGCAACTCGTGCGGGCGCTACAACAGGCGGAAAATTCGGGTTATTCACACCTGGCGGAGGTGGAATCATTCCCGTCGGAAAGGTATCATTGGGGTTGAATCCCGACATACCTTCGAAAGAAGAATTTGAAGAGGTTAGGAAATGGAGGGAATTTCGACTTCGGTGTCGAAAGGTTCGTCGGTCGGTACCAACGAAACACGGACTAATCAGGCGTTAGTATCCCTAGTCCAAAGTGACATACACTAAAGGGTAGTGTAGTAAAAAAAAAACAGAATGTGGAGGTAAGATAAGGTCAGTGAGGGAAAGTGGTGGAAGTGAGTTGCAAGTTTTCTTAGTGACAAGTTGCAACTTATGAAAAGATTTTTCTTTTTTTTTATTTGAGAGTTTTGCAAAAAGGTTTTTTTTTTTTTTGGGGAAGGGACTCGTGACACAAATGTGTCAACCACACATGCACAATCAGGCCTAGATCTAGGGTCACCTAGGTCTGCTAGACAGCTCCTAACTAGGACTAGAAATAGGACCTCAAACCGCCTCTTCACCGACAAGTACGGCCAGGTAAGTAGGAAGGAACCACCACAACAGTGGGCCTAATTAATAACCACTAGCCTAGACACCGCAAAGTCGGTTAGGATAAACGGTCGATGCCTATACTAGTCCTTTTCCTATTGAGCTCGATGTCCTTAGGTCTGAGTCTAGTCTTTTTTAATTAATTGTGGTCAATGCACATGCTTTAGGTGTTTTCTGGGGTCCTGGGAAGGGTGATGAAATCCCCACCCAATCTGAGTTTGGTCAATTAGCCCCTTAAAGTCCGATTAAATTATGCAAAACAATAAAATTCACTTGCAATCAATTTTTAGCGCGGCGCAAAGAAACCTGCAGAAAATCTGTTATTTAGAAGGGGGAGAAAGAACTTTTTTTTTAGCGCAAAGAATTCCTGCAGAAAGTTTTTACAGAGAGATATATAGAGGTTGACAGAGGGGAGAAGGAGAAATCAAATCAGAAAATTTTCAGGTGCTGATGTGGCCAATGCGCGGCGGAACCGCGGTCCAGGGGGCATTTGCGCGGCGGAAGCGCGGTCGTCTGGGCTGATCTCTCTCTGAAAAAAAATTGCACTGCTCTGTTATCAATTTTCCCTTCTGTTCTGATATGCACTTTTCTGATTTGCCCTCTGTAAATTTACAGATCCGCGATTCTTCGCTGTTCTGCAAGATTCAAATAATACACCCTTCAAACAGATCAAAATTGATAATTTTTTTATTTCTTTTGTTTTTTTTTTATTTTCAGATTTTTATAATTTTTTAAATTTATATCAACCCGAAATTACACAGAAACAAATTTTACGCCATCCCCGGCAACGGCGCCATTTGATTTGTCCAAAAATACTTGTATTTACCATAATCAGAAACGGCGTCGCTTTGCAGCTAGCCGGTGAGTACGGGTCGATCCACAGAGATGTGTAATTTTCTTTATTGTGTTTTAACGAGTTGATTCAAAATGTTGTTTTGGTTGGTTTATTAAATCTATAAAAACCTGGATCTATCAATAAACTCAATTAATCTAATTTAAAGTCTTGCTAGGGTTAGGCTTAGGGGAAGTTTTGGAGATTAAAGTTTTCCTCACCGCTTTCAATGCATTATTTTAGATCTATTAGATGTTATAGTAATTATAAATAAAGTGGATAAGAATCTTTTGGGAAGATGTTTCTTCCTCTAGATCCTTGTCCTTCCTTTATCGATAATTACCCTAACCTCCATTGAAAACGCGCGCAACCGGCCCTTTATACTACGGTTCACCGTTACCTTGAGGGGTAGGATGCCGTAGGGAGCGGTTGTGCGCGTATGCATGGAGTTCTAATTCATTAGGTGAATGTGGCATTGAAAGGGGTGAGAGATCTCATCTCTCAACCCTTTCTCTAATGCTGACCCTAACAAGCGAGGAGATTACTCGCTCATTAGGGGATGATAAAACATACTAATTAAAAGCACAGAAATAATTACTTACTAATTTGATGGCTCCCTCCAAGCAAGATTACAGAACAGATCTGAATTTTATTTATTGAAAAGAGGCATAAGTTTTTACAGATCTGTGATTACAATTTATAGGAAAATATGAAAACTAGGGTTACAGACTCTCGCACATGTGCAATTATAGATTTTCCCACGGAAAATCCAAACCCCCGCACCGACGCACCGACACGAGGAAACTGCACCGACGCACCGACTATACGGCCGCGGAACCGCGGCGCCAGCCTAGGTTTGGCCGTGGTTCCGCGGCCAAACTGTGGAGTTAGGTTGTCAAATTTCTGGGGTTGGTTCAGGGCTTCTTGGGCTTCCTATTTTTCCACTTCTTTTCTCTATTTGGCTTCTGATTCTTCTCCAGATGTTTCAGTGAAAACTTGTAGCGATCTTTTAACTGTTTATCTTGACATTTTGGACCTTGCATTGTTCTTCATCTCGGCTTGACTATGATCCGTTTACTTGCTGGTCAAAAGTCCATTTTCTGTATCAACTTTCGTCTTATTCACTGTATTCGCATCCAAGAGCATGTATCCTGTAACATGCAACAAACGTACGTCAAGAGTACCTATTTATTTATAAAACGGATAAGAATAGGGGAATGAATAATGCAATATTATGATCTGAACTTCCGGCTGATATCAAATATCGCGAGAATAGAATACGGTATCTTATATCATATTATCCTCGGTCCCGCACATATCTCATACATGCCCCTACTCCGTTTTTCCTGAGCCAAGAAACCTCTGTGTAGGACTCTAAAGAATCGTCAATACGCCGGCAGTAGGTGATGATCATATCAAACACCCACAAGCTGCGAGCGGTCAGCTAAACGTAACAGCTACCCAGGTATTGAGCGCTCAAAAGATCAATAAGCAAGCCTGTACATTCTTCTGTGAATCCAAACAGTAACACTCCCGTACAGTCTGGTCTCGTCGTCTGATATGTTGCATATCTCGTCTAGGGGTGGTAAACGTCAGACCCCAGTAGCTCGATAAGTCGTGTCGATTTAAGGTCTATAACAATTCGAGAAACTACTGATAACACTTACCAGTAAATCTCAACAACCCTGGCAAGGGATTTCCGGTTATAGCCAATTGAACACAGCACAACATCAACTCTCTATACCGGGAAAGACGAATCCCCTCCTATCGCTCATTCCCTCCATGTGATTCTGGACTGTACCCAAAAGTCACCTTTTTGCACGCCCTCTTGGACGTGGTATGATGGAAATCAAAGCACAGTGGGAATCACACAAGACTCTATGATGATTTTGGGTCAACAGACTACTCTGTACCAGTGTCACCGGAGAACTACCATCTGACGTGAGGTATAATACTATCTGGGAGTTCTCGGCGAGTCCGTCCAGTGTACCCAGTCTCTACTGAGCACCCGTACACCATCCTTGATGTGAAACACCGATGGATATGGGATCATCCATCGCCCATCATATGGGTCAAGATGCGTATACGCTAGTCTACTCTTGTGCATCGATGCCCTGTCTCGATACACCGTTGACTAGGAACTGTTATAGGATGTACTCGTCGACTGCCGTGGCCCCACTAGTATGGTCTCATCATAGTCCCAGTAGTCGAGTACATATCGTAAGGGCTTTATCAACATGTAATATTGAGACAATCAGAGTACATGTTAAGATAAAGTACAACCAGATAGCATACTATCATGTCGAGCAAGAAAGTCCTCCCTATAAATGTCCCAGCATCCACTACAATATACATCGTATGTACAGTAATGGCCTCTAGGGCATACATATAACTAACAATCTCCCACTTGCACTAGGGCCATCTGTTGTGGTATCGCATATCCAACAATTAGCTGTGGTTGAAGTATCTCATACTCAACCATCCCATAAAAGTCTCTACTGGGAAAAAGGCCTTTGTGAGTGGATCCGCGCAGTTGTCCTCTGTATTTACTCTCCTAACCTCGATCTTTCTGGAGATCAACCATCTCCATGATCAGGTGATACTGCCTAAGAATCATATCTGGATTTCTGATAGGACGGGGATTCCTTGGCATAAGCCATAACTCCATTGTCACACAATGGTAGGAACGAAGTTCATCTCATGAACTTATATATATCCAGATTGCCACTTTGGTAGCATCTTTGGTAACGATGTATCTTGCCTTTAATCATCTAGTATGTCACGGAATCTAGCTTGGAACTCTTCCAACATACCGTCCCTCCACTGAGGGTAAAGACAATGCCTGCGACTGACATTCAGTCATCCTTATCACCCTGGAACCTTTCCAGTGATTCTCCCCAGGATCGATTGATACCATCTCACTACAACTAGTGAGTGTTCTAACATCCAATTAGATCTATATCATAGATCTAAAACCCAGGATTTAGGAGGTATCACTCTGATCCTATATGGAGAATCTTTATGATAAGCGGAGATTGACCGAGCGTAGCATAGGAAACTCCTTCTCTATCAAGAGTATGTCATCCACGTACTCTACGAGGATCACCACCATACTCTCTACTACCTTTTTGTATATACAAGGTTCATCTACTATTTTGATGAAGTCAAACTCTTTGACTACCACATCAAAACAGATGTTCCAACTCCGCGATGCCTGTTTTATCACATAAAACATCTTGCACACGTTTCCGCTGCTCCCACTGTCTACGAAGCCCTCTGGCTGTGTACTTATAGACGCTCTCTTCTAAAATATCATTTAGAAAAGCATTCATGACACCCAACCACCAGATATCGTAGTCATGGTATGTAGCCGTGGCAAGTAGGATCTGGATGGACTTAAGCATAGCTTTGAAAGTCTCAACTTTTCCATGTACACCAAGTAATCTTCTCAAGATATACTCGCTCCTGACGGGGATTTAACCCTTCAGATAAAGCAACCAAAGTTCATACTTTATTGGTGTATAAGGATTCCATCTCAGATCGCTAAGCATCCAGCCATTCTTACAGAGTCCCACTCCTGATGGCCAGCTCGAACCTAGTTGGGTCATCATCTCATGATGCATTCCTCGCTCCCACTGTCATAGAGAAACCGAAGTATCTCTCAGGTGGGTGAGGAACCCTACTAGATCGGCGAGGCTGAGGTTCGTTGGAAACTATTGAATTCACATTCAATAGGTATGCAGCTTCTCAAGTGCATAACTCCCAAAAGGAAATAGAAAACTCAGTAGTGCTCATCATAGAGCACACCATATTACACAGGGTGCTATTGCTCCGCCCCGATATACCATCGTGCTATGGTGTATACGGAGGAGTAATGCTGAGAGAGAATCTCATTCTCCTTTAGAATAATCCAGGAATTCCGTGCTCAAGTATTCTCCTCCCTGATCTCATTAAAGGACATAATACTTATACCCGTTGTCGGTTATCTACTTCTAATTTATATTCTGTGAATATCTCAAAAGGTTCGGACTTGTGTTTCAACAGGAACATATGTCTGAATCTTGAGAGATTAGCAGAGAATGTAATGAAGTACAAAGAACCGGTCTTGGCATATGTAGATAGGGGACCTTACTTACATCAACATGTATCAATCCCAAGAGTTCAATATCTCTTTCTCTGTTTCTTATAAACAGAGCTATGGTCATCTTATCTTTGTGACATGACCGGCAAGTTTCACAAGATGTAAATTTAAACAGATTTAAATATGCATCTAAATGAAACTTTAGCTAGTGATATGACCTAGTCTACAATGCCTCAAAAAGGATTCATTCATTTCTGAACTATTCCTCTTGTGTGTGTTCTGTATACTAAGAACTGTAGTTTGATTTAAAACGTCAATGCTTTTAGATAACGTGCCTGAACCGATCAACTTTTGATATAGGAAATGTTCAAAACATTATCCAACAATACAAAATTATATCCTTTCTTTACTAATAAAAAAAAGATATGATGTTGTATATCAGGTTCGGTATCTAATAACATTCGTTCAGAATACATGTATTCTGGTAATACAGGGTGATAGTGACCAACAGACTTGGCTGCAACACTTGCACCGTTTTTTGTCTCATGAAACTTATCACCCGTTCTCAGTTCTCTACCTATCTGTAGCCCATGTAATAGATTACATATGCGGGATCCTGATCCGGTATCACATACTCAGGACGTAAAGGATACTAAGAAACAGTTCTCTGTAATGAACACACCCGAAGAAGATGCATCAGCATGCACTTTCTTCGTTTGGGTGGCACGGGAATTCTGGTATTCCCCAATTTCCTGCTCTGTCTTATAACAATTATAAGTTGGAGCGGGACCAACGTTCCCCAGCTCAGTATAACAAGCGGGTTCGGTCAATTCATCCGTATAATTATCTTGATTAAGGCGTGATATGGTCGCTACCTGGAAAGAGAGAGAAGAAAACACTCAGCGTATGCTCTTGCAAGATTAGATTGGTTATCTAATATATCTAATCAGGATGTCGCCCACTGTTTTAATCAAATCTTCCTTCAAACCCTAAAAGGAAAGACTATCCGGGATTAATTACACGCTACAAGTTCGCCAATCTTTCAGCCAGGCCAGTGTCGTTACTTTGAGAGAGGTCCCCCATGCTTTCGCACGAATCTAATTAAAGTAAACATCGTTTTCCCACGGGCGTAACCCCGTTAACACCTTTCTAGACACCTACTTGATCGGCTAATTGTAATGT
This sequence comes from Agapanthus africanus, assembly GCA_030015575.1. NCBI lineage: Eukaryota > Viridiplantae > Streptophyta > Magnoliopsida > Asparagales > Amaryllidaceae > Agapanthus > Agapanthus africanus. The sequence continues at coordinate 290,548,321 of JASDDO010000029.1, forward strand.
GTAAAACTCTCCCAGGAGTAACTCTTACTCGCAGCGGGTATCGGGATCCAGCTATCTCATAGAAGGTATGCAATCTCATTGCAAATTTCAACACTTGAAATTCCCAATAATATTTTACCCCTAGCGTCCTATGACCTTGACGGAGGTCAACAAACCACAGGCTGCTAATCAAGTTCAACCCGTCATTTCTTGATTGAATTAAACCCACCCGCACGACCCTTGACAGAGGTCAACAAGCCCGCACGACTACCCTAATCCAATCTGCATCATATGCATAAGCAGATAAATACTAGTCAGCTACCGCACACTACGCCTTGACGGAGGTCAACAAACGTAGCACGAATACTAACTATTACTTATCTGAAATGATGGAGGGCTACGACAGGTTTTTAAGAAAACCCTTTGCGTAATGAACTTGATATCGTTGTAGAATCGAGTGATTTTAAATGGAGTGTTTTTTAGGCTTTTCTAGTTTTGCTAAAGGGGTCACTCCCGGTGAAGGGATCGTCGGCCCTTTCCTTATCGAATAAGGTGCAGGATATATCATATATACCGCTATGCAAAGCAGAAACTAAAGAAGCAATCAAAAGAGAAACCGAGGGTTCTAGCATCTGCCAGTTATCGCTAAAGGAGTCACTCCCGGTGAAGAGATCTCAGTCCTTTCCTTATCGAATAAGGTGCAGGATGTTCTACAAGGAACACCGTGATGCAAAGCAAGAACTGTAGCTACCTGTTTTATTTTTGAAATTCGATTCCACAACATCTTAGGTTTCTTTTATTTCATTAATCTCATTAATGAAGTCCAATTTTATTATGCTTCACAAGCATCACATTTGAAACGAAATCAACAAAATATAATATATATCTCATATATATAATATAAACATTCATCTCAAGCAGTAATATGATCTCATCACAGAACATTGCAGCAGAAGAACATATATGAAATATTGGATATACTAGGACGTCCGTGTTTTCAATACGAGCCTGTATAACGGATTCCAAGGTCGTGATGAATAGCCAAACCCACATCCCTAGACCCCTACGAGAGCGGCAAGTAACAATGCCAATTCTAGGGTTAGGAGACCCGGTCTCGACTCCTCGAGATGGTCTCCCACTGGACCCTGGAACCCGGTTACTTGTGCTCCCCGCCTTGGGTTTACCTAATGCGGAAAAGTAAATAATATACAACGGTGACATCTTCCGCAACCAGGAAGTGCCCCAACAAAAGAATATTACATACAAGTTTTTACATGAATGAAAATAAAAACCCTCATCTCACTTAAAACCCCCGGCTATTCGAACACGACGATCCAATATAACATATCACAGCAACACATAATATCTCATATCATCAACGTAAGTAAGTATGTATACGCCGATTGTCGTCGATGTATAGTAACGAAAACCGGCGATACAACTACATACTACACTTTAGGTCACAGAAAAGAAAGTGTAAAACTACAACAGTTGGAATCCGCAACCTCCTTAGACATCGCATGCCTAACCAAATGAATTCCTTAGACATCGTAGGCCTAACAATTATAAACCTCGCATTTTAGTCTCATTATCGAAAACTCTTTTCAATATCAAGTCGAGCAATTTCAACAAGATTCCCGATATACTGATCGAATGCTCGTCGCAAACTTTAATAGACGGCCGCACCCCCGGCTGCCGTCGACGAAGTGCACTAAGGCGGAACACTGTTGCCGCGAGCACCCGAACGGATGCTTTTGTCGGCGGGGTTCACCTACAGTCACCTGGTCGGGGCTATGGGGCGTGGCTGTCTGTTAAGTTTACCCGGCGAGTATCCGCGTACGCTACGTGATTGCGACGGACTTTTGATCACATCAAAATTCTGTGGCAACCGATCATCTGAGACTAAACTGCTATGTTTATAATATTCAAATCAGTTATCTCATAACTATGTGTGGATTCCAAATATTGTATCACATTCCAGATAAATAGACAATGTTAAACTTTTCGATCGAATAATCGAACACCCAAATTTTCTCGAAACAGCTCAACACATGAAATAAGTATAAAAACATTCACTTCATGCCTCAGTACCAAAGGGCCAGTCGTAGAAGGGTCAAGCCAACGCCTCACATGTGGCACGCCGTACTGCCCCAAACCCTATGGTTCAAAGGGCAGTTCAAGACGGTCACATAATCGAGTTAAACTTTGTTGTCTTCTAGAGGGACCACCGCGTTACTTGCACTACTCAGAACGTCATTAAACTACGGAAAAATCCAACAATTGGAAATTTTCCGGCAGGGGAAAAATTGGGTATTTATATCCGGTCGAACTTTTTAACATATTCAAAAATTATCCGGAAAGAAAATAACAAAATTAAATTCTTCGATCGAATTGACGATTACAAAATAAACCCCAAAAAACTCAACACTTCAGTATGTTTAAAAATACCCATAAAATAGCAATATCAGATATAGGAATTACTGTGCAAACAAAATGACCCAATCCCTCTGTATGGCCGTGGATCCGCGGCCCAAGCACGGTATGGCCGCGGTTCCACGGCAGTTTGGAGGAGTTAGGTGCTCGTTTTGCACCATAATTCTTATATTTCCCTGCTTTATTTTTCAGGTATTTTTAATTCAGAAAATATACAGTTTTGAAAAATTGAACAGAGAGAGGGTAAACTTGGACGTATCGGGTTCGTTCGGAATTTTAACTTCGTTAACACATCGCCTAAACCTCTAGCTAGGCTCTACTACCACTGTAGGGTTGCTAGGCACACGCACAAGGGTCTACGAGGCATCAACCATGCCCGATTAAAATTTTAGCCGTGCCGAACAACCCGAATACAGATCTTTAAACTAGGGTTTAGGCGAAAACAAGCAAGTTAAACTCTTTAACACTTAGTGAGAGGGATTACAACCTTTGTAGATCTGGTCCTTCACTTCATAAGCTCCGTGTTGTGGTCCCTTCACTGCGATCATCGGGTTCCGGACTCTCGAGAGGTTCCACGAAGAGAAAGATGCAGTCTTGCTTCCGATCTTCGATACAAAGATGATCTACCTTAAAGTTTCATTAACACAAGCTAACACTCAAAATATGAAGTGAACACCCTCATCTAAATGGCAAGGATAGATAAGGATGATGAAGTAGGATTTTTGCTCTCTTTATTTATCTTTTACTTACATATTTTCATCACAAATTCAAATCAAGAAAACTTTTTCATGAAAAAAGGAAGGAAGAAGATGATGAATAATAGAATTAACCTTTTGTGAAGAATAATGAAAGAATAAAGATGATCAATAATGCAACCATGGTTGTCTAAACCATTGTAGAGAATTAACCAAGGCTAGGGTTTGGGTTAGGTTAAGAAATGAGTCATAACAAAATATCTTTCACAAAACAAAACAAAACCTTCTAGAATCATCTAGAAAGCATTAACCCAAATCAAACCCTAATATTGTTTAATCTCTACTAAACATGTTGCATTAGTTATCATATCATGTTACAATATTATATATCACATATATAATATTTATTGTAACCAAATAAAATAATGCAATTAACATATATCGCATATATATCAATGTATTACCCGAGTGAGAAAAAGAATCTTTTAGTGAGTAAATATTAGTTAATGTAATTTAATATATCATATATATTATTATACATTAAATTATCGAATCAACACTTGATCCGATAATCCGACTATATTGCATATAACCTACTAATATTTATCCGTACCGATTCATCAAATCAACACTTGATCCGATGACCCGGCTGATATCAAATATCGCGAGAATAGAATACGGTATCTCATATCGTATTATCCTCGGTCCTGCACATATCTCATACGTGCCCCTACTCCGTTTTTCCTGAGCCAAGAAACCTCTGTGTAGGAATCTAAAGAATCGTCAATACGCCGGCAGTAGGTGATGATCATATCAAACACCCACAAGCTGCAAGCGGTCAGCTAAACGTAACAGCTACCCAGGTATTGAGCGCTCAGAAGATCAATAAGCAAGCCTGTACATTCTCATGTGAATCCTAACAGTAACACTCCCGTACAGTCCGGTCTCGTCGTCTGATATGTTGCATATCTCGCCTAGGGGTTGTAAACGTCAGACCCCAGTAGCTCGATAAGTCGTGTCGATTTGAGGTCTATAACAGTTCGAGAAACTACTGATAACACTTACCAGTAAATCTCAACAACCCTGGCCAGGGATTTCCGGTTATAGCCAATCGAACACAGCACAACATCAACTCCCTATACCGGGAAAGACGAATCCCTTCCAATCGCTCATTGCCTCCATGTGATTCGGGACTGTACCCAAAAGCCACCTTTTTGCACGCCCTCTTGGACGTGGTATGATGGAAATCAAAGCACAGTGGGAATCACACAAAACTCTATGACGATCTCGGGACAACAGACTACTCTGTACCAGTATCACGGAGAACTGCCATCTGACGTGAGGTATAATACCATCTGGGAGTTCTCGGCGAGTCCGTCCAGTGTACCCAGTCTTTACTGAGCACCGGTACACCATCCTTGATGTTAAACACCGATGGATATGGGATCATCCATCGCCCATCATATGGGTCAAGATGCGTATATGCTAGTCTACTCTAGTGCATCGATGCCCTGTCTCGATACACCCTCGACTAGGAACTGTTATATGATATACTCGTCGACTACCGTGGCCCCACTAGTATGATCTCATCATAGTCCCAGTAGTCGAGTACATATCCTAAGGGCTTTATCAACATGTAATATAGAGACAATCAGAGTACATGTTAGGATAAAGTACAACCAGATAGCATACTATCATGTCGGGCAAGAAAATCCTCCCTATATATGTCCCAGCATCCACTACAATATACATCGTATGTACAGTAATGGCCTCTAGGGAATACATATAACTAACACTATTCGCTCAATGCCTGGGTATCCATTACGTCCAGCTAGTACCGCTGATGGCTTTTGGGTGACTGATGTGATCATTATCTACTGCTGGCGTATTGACAAGTATTTAGAGTCCTACATAGAGGTTTCCTAGATCAAGCGAAAAGAAGTAGAGCAATTATGGTGATATGTGCGGGTGCTTGATTAAATACGAGTATGTGAAACCGTAATCTAATCTCGCGATATTTGATATTAGTTAGGTTATATATGATATAACCGGATTGTTGAATCAAGTGTCGATTCAATAATATGTTATATGTATATGTGTTTGATACTGGCCGGTTATATATGATATGACCGGATTATTGAATGAAGTGTTTATTTAATGTAGTATTGAAAGTTGTTGGTTATATGTGATATAACCGGGTTATTGAATCAAGTGTTGATTCGATAATGTGATATGCATATAAGTGATATTAGTCAGTTATATATGATATGACCGGATTATTGAATCAAGTGTTGATTTAATAATTTAATATATATTTATATTTGATATATTTATATATTAACTAACATTATGCTCACTTAAAGATTTTCTTCTCTTTATAATGCATTATATACATATAATATATATTAATATATGTATTTATATATTGTGTCATGGTGGATGATACATAGAACATCGTTGTATGAGACTCACACCAAGGATAAAGATAATTAGGGTTATAATTTATTTAGAGAAAAATCAAAATGAGGTAGAAATGAGCATGGCTTAGATGCTTGTGGAAGTATGTAGAAGCCATGAATCACCCCACTTGTTTTGTTTGCACTCTAGTTATTTTTAGAATTTCAACCATTATCTTTAGCCCATGGTTAACTATCAACTTATCATTTTGAGATATTTCTCACCCAAGTTCATCTTCTTCTCTCAAGAGCTCTCTTGGTTTTCTTGAGTTGAAGAAAGAAAAGAAAAATAGATTTCTAAAGTGGGCAAAATTCCTATTTCATCAACCTACTCTCATCTAGCCCATAAGATTATGTTGTTTGCTTTACTAATTCCTTGATTAGAGAAGAGGTAGCTTGAGTTAGAGTAACTTCAAGGTGGATCATCTTCGGCCTTGAAGACGACGAAGCAAGCTCGTTCCTTTCACCAAGTGGAGTCTAAGAAGAGTTCTAGGCACCACTACTTGGAGCTAAGGGACTACTAATTGAAGCTTTAGATGTGAAGGACCGGTCTACAAACGTTGTATTCTCTATTCACTTAGTGTAAAACTTGTTTACATGCTTACAAACCCTAATCCTCTAGTTCGATTCTACATTAGTGTAGCTTAGACCTCTAGATTTATTTAAATTACATACTTGATGCATGTGGAAACCTAGTAGAGGTGCTAAGACAAACTTTCACCTCCTTCATCTTGAGATGCTCTCTTAAGCTTCAAATTAGAGAGAAAAAGATAGTGGAAAATTCCTACATCCCCTCTGTCCATTCTTAGACAACTTAGAGCGTCGGTTGTTTCGCTAGGTGAAACCGAATCTTGGATCGATTCCCGCGGGTGTATCATCTTCGGTAAAGGCGGTCTCCATTCAAACTTGTTTCCGATGGCCTACGAGGAGCTTGGAGGGGTCTTCCACAATTGGATGGACACGCGTCAAAGGTTGTATTCCCTAAACCTTGTATGCTAGTTTGCTAGTTTTAGTGTTTGGAAAGATTTCTAGGGATTTGATTCTGGTGCTCTCTCGATAATTTTTATTTTTCGCTTCTGCATCGGCCGTGGCCTCCACGGTGAGGGCACTAGGAACATACAGTCTATAAGCACATCCTTAAAATATCCCTGGTCGTAGGAGTATCGAGATCGGGCATCGATATTCTGTTTTAGACTGGTGTATACATTTCTAGACCTCGAAGAGGGACGGTGGTTGGTCCTACAACTATTAGTGTGTAGCACCTTAGATTATATATAGGTGTTCACTGGGGGTGAGTACACTGGACGGACTCGCAGAGAACTTCTATATAGTATTATATCTATCATTAAATAGCAGTTATCAGGTGACATGAGTACATGTTAGTCTTTAGACCTGAGATAATCATTTGTCTCATGTGAGTTCCCACTGTACTTAGATTACTACCCTACCAGGCCTCTACTGAGTCGTCCAAACAGGTTTTACTTGGGTATAGTCCCGAGCCACATCAAGGCAGTGAGCGATTGTTAGGAATTCGTCTCTCCCGGTATAGGGAGTCGATGTCGCACCGTGTTCGGTTGACCAGCACCATAAGACCTTGGCCAAGGAAGACGTGATTTACTGATAGTTAGATCAGTAGTTTCTCCGATTAGTTCTAAACCACATCGGCATGAATTATCAGGTTATTAGGGGTCTGGAGTTTACCGCCTTCTAGACCCAGTATGCGATACTTTTAGACGAAGAGACCAGACTGTACGGAGATTGTCACAAACAGGCTCAGTGGAGGTTTGAATGAGTTTGTTCGTCGGCCTTCCTTTTCTACAGATACCTGGGTAGCCGTTACGTACAGATACCGCTAACATTTTTGTGGTTATAGATTTATCTACCAACTCACTGTCAGCGTACTGTCGAGTCTATAGAGTCCCACATAGAAGGATTTTCTCGTTCATGAGAAATGATGCAGTGGTCGTATGTTGATCCATGCTGGGTTTCGATTAAATGAGTGTACTAACTACACAGACTTTGATTGGACTGTTGATAATACTTTATTTAATAATTTACATATATATTTTGATATATATATTCTAGTATTATGTTCATTGTATTTTATATCTCTTGGGTATTCATATTTTGATACAAATACTGCTATGTATATACAGGGAATGTATTTTATATTTATACAAAACATATTTTAGAAGGAGGACACCTCATATTTGGTTTTTTTCCATTTAATGGAAAATTAGAAATGAGGTAGAGGGGTGAGCTGGAAGGAAGAGTGGTGAGAGGAATGACTAGGTTTTATTTTAATTGATTTGGATGCACTATTCAAGTATGGTTCGCATTCTTTATTATAAAAATCATTTGATTTAAACCAAGCCTAGCCATTTTTCTCTCAAGGATTTTTTCATTATATTATTCTTTTTCTCTCTCCTCACAAGAGCCCCTCCTTCATATTCATGTCTTTTACCCTCTCATGAGTTGAGAAGCAAAGAGATTAGAGATAGTTAAATACTTAAACACTTTACTACATCCCTAACACTTAATTCCTAGCAAGTTTTGAGTGTCAGTTGTTACACTAGGTGAAGATAGGGTTTGAACCGCATCCCTCAGGTAGATCATCATTGACAAAGGAAGACCGACCGACAAGCTCGATACAGAACACCTAAGTGCTAAAGAAGATGAGTTACCATCAGGTTAGATGTCTTCCTTTTCTTTTTCCTACTTCTTCTCCTTCTGAGTCGAGTCCGCCTTTCTCTTTCGCAGGACAAATGTATCGATCCAGGGATCTTGGTGCCCTCAGTGCTCTGTCCCGGAGGGAGGCCAGAGGTGCGGCCGCGCCTCCGGCTTACCCGAACCCCGCACCAAATGTGCCGCCGGTGGAGGTGCCGTATGTCTCGTCATGAGCTCCTGATGATTGTCCCGGGGACGCCCAAAGGCGTCCATGGGTTCCCATGCCCCAGACAAGGGATGTAGGAGAGGATGGAAACGGGGTTCCTCTTAAGAGGAAGAGGACGTTCTCTCGTGCACCACTGTCGAAGATTCCTGAGGCAATTCCTGTGCGGGAGGGGGACGTCCATTTCATGGTCCCGTCTGGGCTTTCTGTTGCTGCTGGCATGCTTGCTGGGATGGAAGAGTCGGCTGAGGAAAGATCCCGCGGGGAACCTTGAGGGCCCAAATTGCGGCTATAGCTCAGGAGGCGGTGCAGGTATGTACACACTCATGTGTTGTTTTGAGCGCCCTTTCTTTTGTTCGAGTGTCTCTTAGTCTCTCAGCTGTTTCTCGTCGGGTCCTTCAGCGCTACACCCTTGTTACACACATGGAGGCCGAGGGGGCTATCCAAGTTATGAGGCCGACGGGAGAGTCTTCTTCTGAGGCTGTGGATCTGCGACTTGAGCTGCGTCTAGAGAGGGAATGGGTAGCTGTCCTGGATGCCTGATCGACCACTGTGGAGCTCGCCGTCTCAAAGTGTCGGGAGTCCTCTCACTGCCTAAGTGAGCCCCACCGAGTCGTCGAGGCAAAGTTGATGGAACTGGCCGATCGCTTTGCAGCTATGAAGAGGGCAAGGATTGCCAGCAGGCGGGATGCCGAGGCGGCGCTTCAAGCAGCGGAGGTTGCCGAGATTCGGGCTAGGAAGGCGGTAACTGATTACAAGGGGTCGGACCAGTTTTACGTCGACCTCGGCGAGGCCTCCGCCATTGCATAGAACAAAGCTCTTGACGCCGTTGGGGAGCAGTTTCTAAAGTTTGCCGATGGTGAGCTCCGTGCTCGGGTCCTACTTTCGGTGGTCATGCCTCCGGCTGACGGTGATGAGGGAGGTGAGGCTTAGGCGAGCTTGCGGATCAAACTTTTTGTCCTTTCCTCTTCTCTCTTTTGTAAGCCTCCGGGTAATTTGATAAGGCTAGGGAGCCCACAATACCTTTTAAAGACTTTTGGCTTTGTGAATAAAAACTTTTTGCAGTCGTATTTGCACGCGTATTTTCCTTTGATAGTAAACACTTGTATTTGCATAGTACTGCCTTCGTTTTATGTCGGTTCTTCATCTAGTGATCATACGTCGAGTTACATCTTTTCATTTGCCAATTATCCAGAGACTAGTGGGGAGACGGTGTCTCCATGGCCCCGAAGTCGAGGTGGGGATCGCTCAGACGTAGATAGACCGGATGCCTCTTGGTGAGGGCTTTGTTCCTTAGTTGTTGGAGGGGCCGTTAGAAGCCTACTAAGGACTGGCTGAGCATGGTAGCTGCCCGGGGCCTCATGGTGAAGGCTTATATCCCTGGCGGTGTGGGGTAGGGAGCTACCAGCAAGGGATAACCGAGCAGGGTAGCTGCTCGGCGGCCTCTTGACGAGGGCTTTGATCCTTAGCGCGGGAGGGGCTGTAAGAGGCCTACTAAGGACGAGTCGAGCAGGGTATCTTCCCGGTGCCTCTTGGAGAGGGCTTTGATACCTAGTGTGTTGGTGTAAAGAGCTACCAGCCAAGGATAATCGAGCAAATGCGGGCCCGGTTGCCTCTTGCGAGGGCTTTTGATCCTTACCGCAGGAGGGGCCGTAAGGGGCCTACTAAGGACGGGGCCGAGCAGGGTAGCTGCTCTTTGCCTCTTGGCGAGGGTTTTTATCCCTTGTGTGTTAGGGTAGGGAACTACCATCCAAGGATAACTGAACAAGGGCGTGCCCGGTTGCCTCTTGCGAGGGCTTTTTATCCTTAAGAATGGGCCGGGCAGGGTTGCTGCCCGGTGCCTCTTGGCGAGGGCTTTGATCCCTGGTGTGTTGGGGTAGGGAGCTACCAGCCCCGGATAACCGAGCAAGGGCGGGCCAGGTTGCCTCTTGCGAGGGTTTTTGATCTTTAGCGCGGGAGGGGCCGTAAGAGGCCTACTAAGGATGGGCCGAGCAGTGTTGCTGCCCGGTACCTCTTGGCGAGGGCTTTGATCCTTAAAGATGGACTGGCAAGGTTGGTTCCCGGTGCGTCTTAGCGAGGGCTTCGATTCCTGGCGTTGTTGGGTAGGGGGCTATCGACCAGAGATAGCCGAGCAGGGTAGCCGCTCGGCTGCCACTAGGTGATGGCTTTGATCCTTGGCATTGTGTGGTAGGGGAGATATCAGCCAGGGATAGACGAAAGGAGTAGCCGCTCGGCTGCCTCTTAGAGAGGGCTTAGATCCTTGGCGCTGAGAGGTAGGAAACTACCAGCCAGGGATACCCAAGCAGGGTAGCCGCTCGGCTGCCTCTTGATGAGGCCTTCTATCCTAAGCGCTAGAGGGGCCGTTAATGGCCTGCTAAGGATGGACCGAGCAGTGAAGCAGCTCAGTTGCCTCTTGCGAGGGCTTTTGATCCCTGACGTTGTGGGGTAGGGAACTACCAGCCGGGATAGCCGAGTGGGAAAGCCGCCCGGCCACCTCCTGTTGAGGGCTTTGATCACAAAAACAGAACTCCTCTTTTTGCAATGTTCTAACGTTCCCTTCTTGTTATTTGAATGAAAAGGACTTTTTAGAGAAATTTACATCATCTTTGTGAAAAGAGAGGTACACACTCGTAGGCATTGATTTCAATAGTACAGCTTGAGCTTCTCGGTGTTGTAAGGCCGCGGAAACTTGCGCCCGTCCACACTCTGTAAACTGTAGGCTTCGCCGGGAAGTACCTCGGAAATGAGGAAAGGATCGTTCCATTTTGGGAAAAACTTGTGTAGCCTTCCTTGATCGACGTACTCGTTTTGCCGTAGGACTAGATCTCCGGTCTTGAAGGAGCGACGCTTGACCTGCGCGTTGTAGTATCGGGCAGTTTGATGCTGATAGGCGGCAGCCCTGATCTAAGCCCGGTCTCGTTTCTCCAACAAGATATCTAGGTTGGTCCGTAGTGCCGTGGTGTTTGCTTCACGTCGAAGTGTTCGACCCGATGACTAGGTAGCCCTATCTCCGCCGGGACCATTGCCTCGGTCCCGTCGCAGAGGCTAAAAGGGGTTTCCCCGGTAGGGGTTTTCTTTGACGTACGCAGGGCCCATAAGACCCGGGGCAGTTCCTTGATCCAACTGCCTCGGCATCCTTCTAGGCGAGTCCGGAGACCTCGGAGGACGTCCCGGTTAGCAACATCAACCTGCCGGTTGCATTGGGGATGTGCGACCGGGGCAAACTTCATGAGGATATGATATTCATTGTAGAAATCCTTCACTTTCTCATTTTCGAAGTTCGTCCCGTGGTCGGTGATGATACACCTCGGGATACCAAACCGGAGTATCAGGTTGTTCTGTAGGAACTTGATGGTCATGGCGGCATCCGGTTTCTTGGTGGGGACGGCCTCGATCCACTTTGTGAAGCAATCTACTATGACAAGGACATATTTGTGCCCACCCGCACCGATAGGGAACTGGCCAATTGTGTCCAATCCCCACCGGGTGAAAGACCATGGGGAGGTTAAAGCGGTCAGCTCGATAGCCGGAAGGCGAGGTATGCTTCCGTGGAGTTGGCAACTTTTGCATCTCCTAACGAGCTTCTAGGCGTCTTCGTGAACAGTTGGCCAGTAGTTCCCCTGAAGCAATGCCTTCTGGATTAAGGTTCAGGCCCCATGGTGTGTGCCGCCGACCCCTTCATGGATTTCACGAAGGATGTAGTCGGCTTCATGGGGGTCGACGCACCGAAGCAGGGGCTGAGTGAAGGATTTCTTGTAAAAGTTCCCATTGCTCCAACCGAAGTGGCGGGCTTTGGCCCGGAGACGGCGGGCTCCGCCCCGATCTTTCGGGAGTGTACCATCCCTTAGGAATTCTACGAGGGGCTTCCTCCAGTCTTGGTCATCCTCCTGCGCCGTATACATAAGAAGTATTGTTGCTCCGTCTTCCACGCTGGGCTATGGCAGGGTCTCGAAGAGGATAGATCGCTTGTTGTTGGTTGAGTAGGATGAAGCCAGCTTGCTCAGAGTGTCAGCTTAGGCATTGAGCTGCCTGGGTATTTGCTTAACTTGGACTTCGTCAAAGTTCGTCCGATGTTTTCTTACTTCGGCCAGATAATTCACCATTAGAGGTTCCCAAGCCTCGAAGTGGCCGGCCACTTGGCCGACGACCAAGGCTAAGTCACTACGGATTCGAATTGTTTTTAGGTCCATCCCGGAGGCCATGCATAGTCCAGCCAATAGGGCCTTGTACTTTTCCGCGTTGTTTGAGGTTTTGAATCCGAGCTTCAGAGAGTACTCCATTTCTGCCTTGTTCGGGCCCCGAATGATGAGGCCAGCACCACAGCCTTCCTCGGTTGAAGACCCCTCGACGTAAATGACCCACTCAGGGATTGAGTCAGGCTTCCCCACGATTGGGTGTTGAGCTGTGAGGGTTGGCATGGATTCCGGTTTCTTACCGGGGATGGTGCATTTGACGATAAAATCGACCAGGGCCTGTGCTTTGATGGCCTGTCTCGGGAGATATTTTATATCATATTGGGACAGCTCCCACCTCCACTTCTCTAAGCTGCCCGAGGATTCCGGTGACGTGAGGATAGCCCCCAGCGGGGGCTTGGTAAGAACGGGGATGGTGTGTGCCTAGAAGTAGTGACGTAGCTTCCTTGAGGCCACAATGAGTGCCAAGACAATCTTCTCTATGGAAGGATACCTCGTTTCCGCGTCTTTGAAGATGTGGCTCACGTAGTATAACGGCTTCTGCACTCCATCGACCACCCGGACGAGCACTGAGCCTACTGCTTGGTCGAATACTGCTAGATATAGTGATAGTTCGTCTCCTTCAATTGGTCAGGTGAGCAGCGGTGGCATCGCAAGGTGCCTTTTTAACTGGATAAATGTGGTCTGGCACTCTTCTGACCACTCGAACCACGGAATTTTCCTTAAAGCTTTGAAGAATGGTAGGCACTTCTCCCCAGACCTCGACATGAAACGGCTCAGAGCGGCTACCCGCCCCGTCGGTCGCATGATCTCGACGTTGTTCTTGGGCGCGGTCATGTTGAGAATAGCGTCGATTTTTCCCAGGTTAGCCTCGATCCCTCGGTGGGTGACAATGAAACCGAGGAACTTTCCCCCAGTGACCCCGATGCGCACTTGGCGGGGTTTAGCTTCATCTTGAACTTGTGGAGTACCTCGAAAGCCTTGCCCATGTCTTTGGCGTGGTTGGTCAACGAGACTGATTTGACGAGCATATCGTCGACGTAAACTTTCATGTTCTTGCCGATCTGTGGCTTGAACATGCGGTTGACCAACCGTTTGTACGTAGCCCCAGCGTTCTTGAGGCCGAATAGCATCACCTTGTAGCAGTATACCCCCGGTCCATTATGAATGCGGTGAGATCTTAGTCTGTTGGATTCATACGGATCTGATTGTAGCCGGAGAAGGCATCCATGAAGCTCAATAGCTCGTGGCCCGCCGAGCTGTCAACGAGCTGATCTATCCGAGGTAGGGGATAGTTTTCTTTGGGGTAGGCCTTGTTGAGGTCCGTGAAGTCGACACACATGCGCCACTTCCCACTTGACTTCTTGACCAGGACTACGTTCTCTAGCCACTCCGAATAGTGCACATTTCGAATGAAGTTGGCGGTAAGAAGCCGATCTATCTCGTCCTCGATAGCCTTCTGTTTGACCGGGCTGAAGCTTCGCTTCTTCTACCTGATGGGTCGGGCCGTAGGATCTATCCCGAGCTTGTGAGATATAACTTTGGGGTCGATCCCAGGCATGTCAGCAGGCGCCCAGGAAAACACGTCGGAGTTGTTTCTGAGGAAATAAACCATGTCATCTCACCGAGTTCCTGTCAGAAGCGACTCGATCTGAACGAGTTTTTCGTCGTCCCCTTCTATGAGGTGGACCTCTGTCAGAGGCTCAACCGGGTCCCTCGGACCTCTTTTTGCTTGTCTCGAGTGTCCAGAGAACCCCTGATGTCACCCTCACGTTTGACATCGTCGTCCGGCCTCTCCGATGAAGATGTTACGGTGAAGCAAACCTTTGCAATTCGCTGGTCTCCATAGACCCGACCTAACCCTCCCTGGTCGAGAGGGAACTTTATCACCAGGTGGTATGTCGATATCTGGGCCCGGAGGGAGTTCAGCGTGGGGAGGCCGAGGAGGATGTTGTAGGCCGATGGAATTCTTGCTACAATGAATTCTACCGGCACTGTTCGTGTACGGCCGGCCTCCCCGATGTTGAACTGCAGAGTGATTACCCCTTCCGCCGGGATGGAGTAGTTAGTGAATCCTGAAAGGACGTGGGAGGTCGTCCTCAGTTCTTCCGCGGTGAGCTCTTTGCGCAGAAAGCATTCATAGAAGAGAATGTCTGCCGAGCTTCCCGAGTCGACCAGGATCCTGTGCACCTCGTACTGATGGACCCGATCACATGGGGGTCATTGTGAGGCAGGGATATGCCGTGAATGTTCCCATCGTAAAAAGTGATCGGCTCGATCTCCCTGGCCTTCTTCCTCGAACGACTGTCGGCCTTCGCCGCCAGCGTGGGGTGCTGAGTCTTGCAGGTACTCGACGAACCCCGGGAAATCTGTTGTATTTTCTGGATGATGCGAGTGAATCAGGGGTGCGGTCTCTACTTTAAAGAGGGTGCGTCGGATTTTGCAAACTTCCGCTGGAGCGACAGTCTATGTGTCGGGCGCTGGTTAGCGGACGCGACGGGCCACAGACCTCTGGTGTCTGATGGGATACGGCCAATGCGCGTGCGACAGGTGGAGCGATCGTGGCCGTCGAATGCGAGGAGTTTTTTTGGCGAGAGTTGACTGTCGCCATTCGATGAGGATGCCGGCAGGTATAAATAAAGGTGGGGTCCGCTTCAGGGCCCATATCCCTTCATATTTTCCTCGTTCTGAGTCTTGTTAGCTCGGCGCTCTCCTCTTTAGGTCGGATCCCTGCGTTCCTGGGGATTTCTTTCCATCATGTTAGATGTCTTCCTTTTCTTTCTCCTGCTTCCTCTCCTTCTGAGTCGAGCCTGCCTTTCCCTTTGGCAGGACAAATGTATCGATCCAGGGCTCTTGGTGCCCTTGGTGCTCTATCCCGAAAGGAGGCCAGTGGTGCGGCCGCGCCTCCGGCTGACCCGAACCCAGCACCAAATATGCCGGCGGCGGCAGGGCCGTCTGTCTCATCACGACCTCTTGATAATTATCCCGGCGGCGGCCAAAGACGTCCACGGGTTCCCGAGCCCCAAACGAGGGATGCAGGAGAGGATGAAGACGGGGTTCCTTTTAAGAGGAAAAGGACAGTCTCTCGCACACCACCATCGGAGATTCCTGAGGCTATTCCTGTGCAGGAGGGGGACGTCCAATTTGTTGTCCCGTCTGGTCTTTCCGTTGATGCTGGCCTGCTTGCTGGGATAGAAGAGTCGGCCGGGGGCAAGATTCCGCGGGTGACCTTGAGGGCCCAAATGGCGGCTATAGCTCAGGAGGCAGTGCAGGTATATACTCCCTCATGTGTTGTTTTGAGTGCCCTTTCTTTAGTTCGAGTGTCTTTAAGTCTCTCAGCTGTTTCTCGTCAGGTTCTTCAGCGCAGCTGTCACGACCCGAAAGAGCACATGACTTGCCCTTGAACCATATGAAGTCTATCGGACTCCATCTGCTCCAAGTAAGCTAAAAGCCCAGAAATCTAAAACAATTTTAAGGGTAAATAAAGAAAACAGGTTTTTTAATAAGCAAGAAACATATTTTGTAAATCAAAGATTTTTAAATAACTAAGCCGAAAAATACATTTTTAAAATGTGTAGTCTTTTCTAAAAATTTCGGCAGAGTTTCCTTTGTAAATACAGGCCCCGAACGGGGCACAACAAGAGTAATATATATATACAGTGATAAAAGGTATCCCCAAGCGGGAGCTAGCTCTTCGTCAATCGACGGTCAAAACCACGCAAGCAATATAATATACAACGCCGAATGGCGAGGGTCAAATCCAAAAGAAACTCAATAAGCATGAAAATCCGCAATACTACTAAGCGCGACTCTAAGGTCGAATAATACATCACTAATGTCTAAGTCTAAAACAATATACAAGTTTTGGTTGATGGAATTTCAAGATACAATGAGTAATACATGTAGAATAGGGGTCCTGATGCAAAAGAACCTACCTACCAAAGCAAGTCACCCATAAAGGAAGCAATGTGCCAGAAATGCCGCAATGAAACATATACGGCAAAACCTGCAAGAACTGTGGTACAACGGGGGTGAGTTGTTAACTCGTGAATAGAAAATATCTACAAGAAGAGATCGAATGTATGACCCATCCTAGGTCAATACAATCAGATATATATATAAACCTCAATATGAATAAGTCTGCAGCATGCTAAATTGGCAATGTAATCTCTATACATGAGTGTAATGCCAAGTTCTCGTGCCAGTGCCTCAGGTAATAGCATATCATAAATGTGAGGTATGATCAATGCAATCAATCTGCGTGTACGTGGATCCCATCCACTCGTCACCCAATGACAATAAGCAGCATGCATGTAAATATGAGGATATAAACCATCTGTGTCTCTCGCGACATGTCAAAATCATGGAACCGGAATGCCCAGCATCGACACTCGAAAACTTCATGAAAGCTGTGCCCAGCATCGGCACGTAAATCCTCATATATCGGGCTCCGTCAGTCCGGATCAGCCCACGGGCTCCATCTGCGGAATCGGCCATCGGCCCCAGCAGTATGCCCATATCCATCTATTGACTCTGGTCGGTATCCTCCGGATAACCGCCAGGTCCAACCAATCACTGGTAGATAGTAGTCCCTCTGCCAGGCTCACCGTCTACTACACAGCGAAATCGTTCTCGCCCCGGGGTACCAAACCGGGTCCACCATGTACCCGCAATCGGCCTCATCCGCCTCCTCGAATCGGGTTTCACATGTCGCTCTCAGCACCGAGAAAACACATGGTGGACGTACTGAAATATCATATCAAGAGTAACCGGGTTTTTAAAACAATTACATATTCTCTTTCGAAATAACCGGGGTTCCCAAATCCAAAAATATCCTGGAAACAACATATCTCAATGCGCATAATCAGAAAGCATGATGTATGGGACATATAAATGAAGTGCAAGTATAACGGTATATCAAGAAATATGGAATAATAGTATACACATACAAGGATCATATCCAGATGTAATAATACTACTGTGTAGTGACATGGTAATTACCGATGAAGATGTGTGAGCTGGCAAGTAAGTGTACGTGGTATATGCGCATCATTGGTAATGGTGCTGGTGTCCTAGCAGCATGATTGTAATATATCAATAAACACAACAATGCAATGCAAATAGCATGAATATGCGAAATCAAATAATCAACACAACAGTGAAGAACCTACCTCAAAAAATATATCATGCAGCTTGCCATTTGAAGTAAGACGAATCGGGGTTTTTGGTAAAACGAGGGCTACGGTGTTTTAAGAAAAGATGTGTCGTTTGAAAATATCCGTAGAATCCCTTTTGTCTATCTTTAAAATATCCCTAATTCATTTGTTTGAAATAGGTATGACTCGGGTCTAGTCTAACGCCTACTATGTGAACTACGGACCCAACAATCAAGTCAATCGGCAGGGGTATGGAAACCACCTAAATCTGAGTCGATATACATATATATACACAACAGTCGGTGATCTCACCTCAATAGTATCACGTACGATACAGTATATAATATAACATCCTCGAGTCATGAGTGCGGATCTAACATCAATATAAAGCTCGTACGGTAAATCGTCGCACGGCATCCCAATAGCTGGGTATGGGTCAATATCACATTCATCTGAACACATATCAGGTATCACTACCATCATATCACATAATCTAGGGTATAAGTCTAAGTCTAGTACAATCGATACCATCTATAAAAGTATGAATGTGGGGTAAAACACATGCCCAAAGGCCCGCTAAAGCATCCTGTCGCATCTCCCATACGAATCCTGTCATATCGCCGATCTCACGGCCTCAAATAGAATCGCATCGACTCAACCCACATCCAAGCACTATCCTCATAATCCAGTATATGTAAACATAGTCCTATACCCATGTGAACACATACAAACATATATTCCCTTATACACATGCGAATGAAAGTATGTATGCAAGGGTGTGCGTGCGTGTGTATATGGGTGCAATCCTTACTTTAGGGTTTCGCACAACACTAAACCAATCCATCTTATCATCAATAATCTCAAAGAACATATAATAAATATATGTGTTTATACGTATTTGTATACATCACCATGGATTGCGGGGGTGCTATACGCCATCCACCCGACTTCCCCCCGTAGATATAATCTACACACCTTGTGTCTTTATCTGTCGACGTTGCCACGCATTTGCTTGTCATCCCGAAATCTTCATGGGGTACCTACACATTAACGTATCGCAAATGCTTATCAAAACCAATTCAAAACTAAAATGGCATACGAAACCCCAAAACGATACGCTATGTTCTATAGGTTAGAACCTATGGACAACGCCTTCCAAAACCATCAACAACCCTCGATATCGTCGTATGAACGCCAATTAGTCGAGGTAAAACACCATACACAGATTTAGAATTAGAAATACGAAATACGGAAACATGAATCCAAAACAGCAACTAAGGAAATAGGCTCTAGATTTTACCCTAGGTCAAATTAGACAAATCTATACATACCTGGGGTCTAATCTATACATGTAGAAGCTCTGGAACAAAAACGACTCAATTTGGTGCAGGTATGGACGCAAATTGCGACCAAAAGGAATTAATTGGCGGCCGGGTCATGGAGTTAGGGGCTAGGGTCTTGGTGGTAGCTTCCTGGGTGCCTGCACATGTCACTGTCCAATCAATTTTAATTTACGATGTCTCGGGTGAAAGAAGATTCAACAAAACTTTCATAGATTTCACAAATTTTCCGATATAGTTTCCATAAATCCATATTTTGGGTTTAAGCTTCAGGTTTGGATCTCAATTCATGAACTAGGTGTTGGTGTAGCCTGTACTGAGCTCAATTTCCCATCACAACTCATAATTTCCTCAAACTCTAGCTGGGTTTTCTTTAAGTCCATAATATCGGTTCTAAACTAGCATGAGGGTATAAGAATTGCTAAAATTAATCTAATGGTCTAGAAAATACCTCATTTGGCAACTCAAGTAAATTCTTGAGTTGCCCCTAGTGGCCAAAATCCTTGCTTCCTTGGTCTAATGGGTAGATCTTGAGCTCGAGCACACTTTTAATGAAATGTGAGTTGTGTTTTGGTGATGTTTATAAGATCATTTGGGGATTGAAGAGGGGAGGTGAGGTGAGGAGCAGGAGCAACAGCAGCAATAAGAGGGAGAGGGAGAGAAATGAGTGAAGGTTGAAGAGGAAATAGCCAAGTCTTGGTCAAAATAACCCATACCTCTCTCTCTCTCACCAACCCTCATATTATATTACTTTCCATTTTCCTTTTCCTTTTAAAATCCTTCTCACTAGAATAGTAACCCCAAAGTAAAACCATGGCAAGAAAATGTAACACAAGTGTACAAAAAGATATGTGCATGTTTTGCACAAAATTGCTAAAAAACCGATTAGCGATTTTTAATCGCGATTAGCACTAAAGTAGCATATAACTAATCATAAAAGCTTAAAAATGGCATAATTCCATAAAATACCATATTTTAGAATTTTCCATAATTTTTCCCATTTATTTGTATTTAATAATACTTAAATATTAAAATATTCAATAAAATAATATTAAATTATAAAAATTCCCCAAAAAATTAATATTTTATTTTTTTGAAATGTTACAGCAGCGCCCTTGTTACTCGCATGGAGGCCGAAGAGACTATCCATACTATAAGGCTGGTGGGAGATTCCTCTTCGGAGGCCTTGGATCTGCGACTTGAGCTACGTCTGGAGAGGGAGAGGATGGCTGTCCTGGAAGCCCAATCGGCTGCCGCGGAGCTCTCCGTCTCAAAGTACCGGGAGTCCTATCACCGCCTAAGTGAGTCCTACCAAGTCGTCGAGGCGAAGTTGATGGAACTGGTCGATCACTTTGCAGCCATGAAGAAGGCAAAGGATGCCAGCAGGCGGGATGCCGAGGCGGCGCTTCAGGCGGTGGAGGTTTCCGAGATTCGGGCTAGGAAGGCGGTGACTGATTACAAGGGGTTGGACCAGTTTTACGTCGACCTCAGCGAGGATTCTGCCATTGCATGGAACAAAACTCTTAACGCCATCAAGGAGCAGTTTCCAGAGTTTACCGATGGTGAGCTCCATACTCGGGTCCCACTTTCGGTGGTCATGCCTCCGGCCGACGGTGATGAGGGAGGTGAGGTTTAGACGGGCTTGCGGCTTAAACTTTTTAGCTTTTCCTCCTCTCTCTTTTGTAAGCCTCGGGATAATTTGATAAGGTCGGGGAGCCCACAATACTCTTGTAAAGACTTTTGGCTTTGTGAATAAAAACTTTTTGCAGTCATATTTGCACACGTATTTTCCTTTATTGGTAAACACTTGTATTTGCAGAGTACTGCTTTCGTTTTATGTCGGTTCTTCATCTAGCGATCACACGTTGAGTTGCATCTGTTCGTTTGCCAATTGTGCAAACTAGTGGGGAGACGGTGTCTCCATGGCCCCAAAGTCGAGGTGGGGATCGCTCAGACAAAGATAGACCGGATGCCTCTTGGTGGGGGCTTTGTTCCTTAGTTGTTGGAGGGGCCGTCAGAGGCCTACTAAGGATGGGCCGAGTAAGGTAACTGCCCGGTGCCTCATGGTGAAGTCTTAGATCCCTGGCGGTATGGGGTAGGGAGATACCAGCTAGGGATAACCGAGCAGGGTAGCTACTCGGCTGCCTCTTGGTGAGGGCTTTGATCCTTAGCGCGGGAGGGGCTCCTCTGAGAAAGAAGAACAAAAACAAAAGAAGAGGCCTAATAAGGATGGGCCAAGCAGGGTAGCTGCCCGGTGCCTCTTGGCAAGGGCTTTGATCCCTGATCTGTTGGGGTAGGGAGCTACCAGCCATGGATAACCGAGCAAAGGCGGACCAGGTTGCCTCTTACGAGGACTTTTGATCCTTAGCATCGGAGGGGCCGTAAGAGGACTACTAAGGACGGGGCCGAGGAGGGTAGCTGCTCGGTGCCTCTTGGTGAGGGTTTTGATCCCTGGAGTGTTGGAGTAGGGAGCTACCAGCCAGAGATAACCGAGTAAGGGCGGTCCCGGTTGCCACTTAAGAGGGCTTTTGATCCTTCAGGATGGGCCAGGCAGGGTTGCTGGCCGGTGCCTCTTGGAAAGGGCTTTGATCCCTGGTGTGTTGGGGTAAGGAGCTACCAGCCAGGGATAACCGAGCAAGGGCGGGCCCGATTGCCTCTTGCGAGAGCTTTTGATCCTTAGTGCGGGAAGGGCCGTAAGAGGCCTACAAAGGATTCGCCGAGTAGGGTTGCTGGCCAGTGCCTCTTGGCGAGGGCTTTGATCCTTAAGGATGGCCGGGTAGGGTTGCTGCCCGGTGTTTCTTGACAAGGGCTTCGATCCCTGGCATTGTGGGGTAGGGGGCTACCGGCCAGGGATAGCCGATCATGGTAGCCGCTCGGCTGCCTCTTGGTGAGGGCTTTGATCCCTGACGTTGTGGGGTAGGGGAGCTACCGGCCAGGGATAGCCGAGTGGGGTTGTCGTTCGGCTGCCTCTTAGTGAGGGCTTAGATCCTTGGCGCTATGAGGTAGGGAACTACCAGCCAGGGATAGTCGAGCAGGGTGGCCGTTCGGCTGCCTCTTGATGAGGGCTTCGATCCTTAGCACTAGAGGGGTCGTAAGAGGCCTGGTAAGGATGGACCGAGCAGTGAAGCAGTCCAGTTGCCTCTTGGTGAGGGCTTTTGATCCCTGGCATTGTGGAGTAGGGAACTACCTGCCGGGATAGCCGAGCGGGGAAGCCGCCCAGCCGCCTCCTGTTGAGGGCTTTGATCACAAAGACAGAACTCCTCTTCTTGCAATGTTCTAACGTTCCCTTCTTCTTATTTGAATGGAGAGGAATTTTTAGAGGAATTTACATCGTCTTTGTGAAAGGAGAGGTACACACTCGTAACCATTGATTTCACTGGTACAGCTTGAGCTTCTCGGCGTTGTAAGACCGTGAAAACTTATGCCCGTCCGCGCCCTGTAAGTGGTAAGCTCCGTCGGGAAGTACCTCGGAAACGAGGAAAGGACCGTCCTATTTTGGGGAAATCTAGTCCAGCCTGCTTTGATCGACGAACTCATTTCTTCGTAGGACTAGATCTCTGGTCTTGAAGGAGCGACGCTTGACCTATGCGTTATAGTATCGGGCAGTTTGCTACTGATAGGCGGCAACCCTAATCTGAGCTCGGTCTCGTTTCTCTAATAAGATGTCCAGGTTGGTCCATAGTGCTGTGGTGTTTGATTCATCGTAGAAGTGTTCGACCCAATGACTGGGTAGCCCGATCTCCGCAGGGACCATTGCCTCGATTACGTAGCAGAGGCAGAAAGGGGTTTCCCCGGTGGGGTTCTTCATTGACGTGCGCAGGGCCCATAAGACCCGGGGCAGTTCCTTGACCCAACTGCCTTGGCGTCCTTCTAAGCGGGTCCGGAGACCTCGGAGGACATCCCGATTCACAACTTCGGCCTGCCCGTTGCATTGGAAATGTGCGACCGCGGCAAACATCATGAGAATATGATATTCATTGCAGAAATCCTCCACTTTCTCGTTTTTGAAGTTCGTCACATGGTTAATGATGATACACCTCGGGATACCGAACCAGAGTATCAGGTTGTTCTGTAGGAACTTGATAGTCGCGACGGCATCCGATTTCCTAATGGGGACAACCTCGATCCATGTTTTGAAGCAATCTACTGGGACAAGGACATATTTGTGCCCACTCGCACCGGTAGCGAACTGGCTTATCATGTCCAATCCCCCACTGGGCGAACGGCCACGGGGAGGTTAAAGCGGTCAGCTCGGTAGCCGGAAGGCGAGGTATGCTTCCATGGAGTTGGCAACTTTTGCATCTCATGACGAGCTTCTGGGCGTCTTCGTGAACAGTTGGCCAGTAGTACCCCTGGAGCAATACCTTCTGGATTAAGGTTCGGGCCCCATGGTGTCTACCGCCGACCCCTTCACGGAGGATGTAGTCGGCTTCATGGGGGTCGACGCACCGGAGCAGGGGCTGAGTGAAGGATTTCTTGTAAAGATTCCTATTGCTCCAGACGTAGTGGCGAGCTTTGGCCCGGAGACGGCGGGCTACTCCCCGATCTTCCGGGAGCATACCATCCCTTAGGAATTCCACGAAAGGATTCCTCCAGTCTTGGCCATCTTCCTGCGCCGTATACTGATTTGTATGTCAAAAATTTATCTATTACCGCAATCAAGAACGGCGTCGCATGAAGGTAGTCGGTGAGTACGGGTCGGTCCACAGGGATGTTGTGAATCTCCTAATAGCGCTAACGAGTTAATTCTGAAGGGTGTTCGGATTGATTATTAAATCTAAAAACCTAATTATTCTATACTACAATTATTTAGATCTAGTCTTGCTAGGGTTAGGTTTAGAGATGGTTTGGAAATGTAAGTAAATCTCAACGCTTTCTATACCCGAATGAAGATCTATGAGGAGTTATGGTAATTATCAATAAAAGGGGATTAGATCCATTCGGGAAGGTGTTCTTTCCTCTAGGTTCTTGTCCTTCCTTTAGAGATCCGTACCCTAACCTCCATGGAAAACACGCGCAACTGAGCTTTTACACTACGGTATCTCCGCTACCTCGAGGAATAGGGTATCGTAGTGCGCGGTGTGTGCGTGTATGCATGGAGTCCTATTGAAAATATATTATGGGTAAGAAAGGGATGAGAGATCTCATCTCTCAAAATCCTTCCCCAAAGCTAACTCTAAACAATTTCCTAGGGCATGAAATTAAATCTACCTAGGGCAAAGAATTGAAATCTAAACTAGAGCAAGGAATTAAATCTACTTACAGATGCATTTCTCCAATCATCAACGCAGGGTTGTCAGATCTGAATTTCTGAATTGAAGAGAGGCACCGATGCTTTCCAAAAGAATTCTGGAATTTATTATTAAAAGGAGGCATAAGAATCTACAATAATTAGAATTCTATTTATAGGAAATAGAAACCCTAGGTTACATCTTGAACCGCATGTCTGAAATTACAAAAATAGCCCTAGAAAGACCAGTCAACGCCGCTACAAAAAATATGGAAAAAATATTTGCTCCTAAATCCCTAACTCGGCCGCGGAACCGTGGCCCTAGGCCTGGTTTGGCCGCGGTTCCGCGGCCAAAAAGAAGAGTTGGGTTCTGAAATTTCTTCTGCAAGCTGTGGTTGTTTTGGGCTTCCTGTATCTATATATCTTTTTCCATTTGGGCTTCTAGGTTGGTTCCAGATCTTCAGTGAACAATTTGCAATGGATTTTTAACCGTTCGCTTTGAGTCGATGTCTTGAATCTTGCTTTGTGAATTGTTCCTTATGTAGGCTTGATCAAGATTCTCTGTTTGTTGGTTAAAGTCCACTTTTGCATCATCTTTTCATCGTTTTCATTGTTTCCTGTCCAAGAACCTATAACCTGTAACATGTAGCAGGCATGCGTCAAAAGTACCTGTTTATTAATTAAAAGAATAAGAATGGACAATATAATAATGCAATATTCTGTTCTGAACAAATACCCCCAAACTTATCTTTTGCTCGTCCTCGAGCAAACTTATTTTTATTCACTAAAATCCTAACCGCACTTTCGCAGGGAAACGCGATTGCACTGAGCACGTGCAACAAGCTGTTAAACCTCTAGGTGTCCCTAGTAGGCGGAGTATTGTCTCCTGAGGGTTTTCAGCGGATTACACCCACAAAATCCTATCAACTCGGTCCATTGACTTTTGTTCTCCAATTAGGTTTTCTAACAAGGAATTCTATTATCTTTTGACTCGCAAATTATCCACCCACATTCTTCACACTTCCTCATTATTTAACTTAAGATTATATATGTTATGTAGACCTACTTAGCTTTCGGCATCTCTTAAGTTTTCCTTCTAAAGTTCCATCTCCACTTAGGAATTTCTATCAACTCTACTAAAGATACAAGTTCTATTATTCATCCCTTTCTCTCATCTAAACTCCAATCACATATCCCCACGTGTGTGTAAATATCACCCCTACACTTGGAAATTCAAATCAAGCAATCATACTCTCGTCCATTGTCCAAAGCACTTATTAATTTATGAATTTTTAAATGAAATTTTCTTACACATCCTTCATGCGACCGTTAATACTTCTTGAGGTACCAACAACCGATTATAAGATGCGTTAGAACTTTAAAGCGTACTTCCTACTTTTGCAATACCCAAGACTTTAGCAGTGACTCCCAAAACAGTTGGTCTATGGCACTAGGTGATGAAGCACCCTCGCTAAATATTTTTCTATTTTTTACAGCCTTAAGTAATCACAAAAACCAGTGTTCATTTTTTTTCCGTTATTCACTTTTTTTTCTTTTAATTTCATTGTACTAAGGACTTTAGACAAGAGCATTTCAAGGTCTCTTCTACTATTCCAAGTTTCAACGTGCGTGATAGTGCGAATTGTAGGGTATACATTTTCAGAATCTAGACTTAAGCTAGAAACTATTTTTCAAACTTATACTCTAATAAGAACATCAATACTCTTCTCTCATTTTTGACTTAACCCAAGAAGTGAACCCAAAATTTGCCTATTTCTAAATAAACTACAAGGCATATACTTTCTACCATTAAACTTTAAGGAATGTTATTTTTAGGGTTTTTAATTCACTAAGTCTAAGATCTAGTTGTTCCTAACCAGTTAACTTATCTGTCAAACTCAAGTCAATTAGCCAAAATTGAATACAATTATTTTTATAATTTTTTAAATTTTTCAAATTTTTATGGGCTTTTAAATAAATATGCAAATGCAAAAATATATACAAATGAATGCGAAGGAAGAAGACGTACCGAGCATACCCCCAAACTTGAACTTAACAGTGTCCTCACTGTCATGCTAAACTAAGAGGGGCAAAATACCGGCACTTCCCTGTTTATTTATTTACATTTTTTTTATTGTTTTTTATTGTTTTGAATTTTTTTTTTATTTTTTATAGAAAAAGAAAACAAAAATATATATACATATATACAACAAGATTCCCCCCAAACTTAAGCTTGGCCTTACACAAGCCAAAGGTTAGCACCAACCATTCAAAAATTTTATCGTGGTAACGGTACAGTTGGTGCAAGAAAATGAGAAACACGCGAGACCGTGTGGAAAGAAGAATGGTAGAATATGGTCTCGGTGGGGGAGAAGAAGGGCGGAAAGGAGAAAGAAGGATCGCGCGAACTTGAGGGTGTAAATCAAGTGAATAAATTAGCGCAATTTGTGATGACCGATGTGTTAAAAGCGATTGCGCTAACCTATCAACTCGTCGTGCAAAAGGGTCAAATCCCTCAAGATTCGCAAAAAAACATGGGTACGCCAAACTTGGTATAGGAGATGAAAGCGTAACGGTCATTTGTACGGTCGGAACAATAGGAGTGATGACAGGGAGGGAATTAGGGATAGTCTCTTTCTCACCGTAGTAAATTGTCTCGAACTTAAAAGATTCCATCAATGGTTCGAAACTACTGTAAGCAACTGAGTCTGATAGTTCAACTAACTCATCTGAAAATGTAAAGGACTCAAACTCGGGCGGTGAGTCATCAACATCGTCCGAAAAAGTGAAACATTTGTAAGTGTTATCGTCTGTGAGAATTGTGTCAGATTCAAAGGAAAAGGTTTCAAGCTCACAGTCTTCAAGCGGGGTCGGAACAATGGGAAGGAGGGAGGGTGATATAACAGTCAAAGGTTTAGGAGGATGAATTGGAAAATCAGACACATCAAACAAAAATGATTCAACCTCAATATTATCCTCAAAACTCTCCTCAATACTATCCTTATAATTCTCCTCAAAATCCTTGCCATTATCATCAAAATCTTGACGCATATGAAGTTCGGGAGAGACATCTAATAACTCGGGATGATGATTTGAACATAAAATTTCAATCAAATCGACAGCTTCATCATCCGAAATATTCCCGGCATCTATATCCTCAATCAAGTGAAAATCAATTTCTTTAGACACCTCCTCAAAAGCATGGATATGTATCGATTTAGGTTCTAGAGTGGAGGTGTAAAGGTCAAACGGATTAGGTGCGGTATCACTCGAGAGGGGTTCTTCACAGTTTGGCAAATCAAACTCTACAAAATCACACAACTCGTTTTTATTTTGAACTTGTGAATCATTTAGGACAATCGATGGAAAACAGGAGTTGTGGGCATCAATTGGGTAAGGGTAGGTTTGATTAGAAAATCCTCTCTCATTCTCACTCTATCCAACCGCTTCCTTATACATTAAAAAATTTTGAGCTAGCGGGAAACTAGCTACCGGTTCACTAGGTTGTATAAGGGCGGCCAAGGACGCTTCCACATTCCTAGTCATTTTATTTGTTGCTGCAATATATGCCTCCAACGACTCTTCCAAACTAGACTTAGGTGGTGAGGGGGTTTCGGTAAAAGATTCAAAATGGTGTGGATATGCAAAATTCCCAACAAGCTGTGTAGAAACAGTGTCTAGTGAAGATGGGAAGGTCGGGTAGAACTGGTAGGAAGTGGGTGGCTGGGCAGGGGTAGGGTCAACATATGGATAAAAAGGTGAATAGTCTTGTTGATCCTTAGAACTAGATATGTTGAGAGGGTTGAAAGATCGGTTATAAGATTGAGCAATATGCTCAGCAATGGACATCGATTTAGGAGTGACAGCAGGACTTGAAAAAGTGGTATCAACATATGGAGATGGTAAAGGTTGACTTGGTTGACACAAAGTGGGTTGAAAAGTCAAACTGTTTCTCCTAGATGGCTCTATTTTATCTTTCAAAGATTTTTTAGGCAAGGAAGGATCGTCTTTAAATTAAACGAACAAATTGACGTACGATGAAAAATTAGGTTCGGGAAACCAAAGTTCGGCAAGTGATTTATTATGTGGGGTACCCATGTTAGAAGAAGGGGTGAAAGAAAGAAAGATTTGTGGTGGTGCAAGGATTTGTTTGCGGCAAAAGTTTGCAAGTTTTCTAATAAAAATTGTCCTTTTTTTCTTTATTCTTTTTCTCTTTATTTGGAAAAATTTGCTGCAAAAAGATTTTTAATTAAAGATATGCAACCGAAAAATATTACTTGCAATCAGTTATTATTTTAAGCATATCACAAAGAATTTTTATTTGGAAAAAATTGTTGCAAAAAGATATTCGAGAAAAGATATGCAACAAAAAAAATTACTTGCAATCACTGTCTATTTTAAACGAGGCGCACAAATCCTGCACAAGATTGTTATTTGGAAGGGAAAATATTTTTATAGCGCACAGAATCCTGTAGGAATTTTCAGAAAAGATATTTTAAAAATTACAGAGAAAAAACAGAGGGGCTTACAGAGGAAATTCCACGAGATGATGTCACTGTACCGCCACCTTTCCGCGGTAAAAACGCGTTTGTGTCGCGTTTTCGTGGCGAGATCGTCTGCTCGAGTCCCCAAAATTTTTCTGACGCTCTGATCTGACTAGAAGGCCGCGTTTCCGCGGTCTAAGATGGGTATACGCTGCAGAATCGCGGCGTGGTGGAGGCTTCAGGGTGCGGGAAAAATTCCACTGTTCTGTTTTGAAAATCCTTCTCTGTTCTGATCTCCTGATTTCTGTTTCGCTTTCTGGAAATTTCTAGATCCGATTTTGTATATCCTGCAAAATTCAAACAACAAAGTATCCCTTCCAAAAATAACAGATGAAATATTTTTATATTTTTTTAAAGATTTTTCAGATTTTTATGATTTTTTATTTTATTAAGATTAACACGAAATTGCAAAAAGGAAATTTCTACGCCATCCCCGACAACGGCGCCATTTGATTTATATGTCAAAAATTTATCTATTACCGCAATCAAGAACAGCGTCGTACGAAGCTAGCCGGTGAGTACGGGTCGGTCCACAGGGATGTTGTGAATCTCTTAATCGCGCTAACGAGTTAATTCCGAAGGGTGTTCGGATTGATTATTAAATCTAAAAACCTAATTATTCTATACTACAATTATCTAGATCTAGTCTTGCTAGGGTTAGGTTTAGGGATGGTTTGGAAATGCAAGTAAATCTCAACGCTTTCTATACCCGAATGAAGATCTGTGAGGAGTTATGGTAATTATCAATAAAGGGGATTAGATCCATTCGGGAAGGTGTTCCTTCCTCTAAGTTCTTGTCCTTCCTTTAGAGATCCTTACCCTAACCTCCATGGAAAACACGCGCAACCGGGCTTTTACACTACGGTATCACCGCTACCTCGAGGGATAGGATATCGTAGGGCACGGTGTGTGCGTGTATGCATGGAGTCCTATTGAAAATATATTATGGGTAAGAAAGGGATGAGAGATCTCATCTCTCAAAATCCTTCCCCAAAGCTAACTCTAAACAATTTCCTAGTGCATGAAATTAAATCTACCTAAGACAAAGAATTGAAATCTAAACTAGGGCAAGGAATTAAATCTACTTACAGATGCATTTCTCCAATCATCAACGCAGGGTTGTCAGATCTGAATTTCTGAATTGAAGAGAGGCACCGATGCTCTCCAAAATAATTCTGGAATTTATTATTAAAAGAAGGCATAAGAATTTACAATGTTTAGAGTTCTATTTATAGGAAATAGAAACCCTAGGTTACATCTTGAACCGCATGTTTGAAATTACAAAAATAGCCCTAGAAAGACCAGCCAATGCCGCCACAAAAAATATGGAAAAAATATTTGCTCCTAAATCCCTAACTTGGCCGCGGAACGTAGCCCTAGGCCTGGTTTGGCCGCGGTTCCGCGGCCAAAAAGAAGAGTTGGGTTCTGAAATTTCTTCTGCAGGCTGTGGTTGTTTTGGGCTTTCTGTATCTATATATCTTTTTCCATTTGGGATTCGAGGTTGGTTCCAGATCTTCAGTGAACAATTTGCAATGGATCTTTAACCGTTCTCTTTGAGTCGATGGCTTGAATCTTGCTTTGTGAATTGTTCCTTATGTAGGCTTGATCAAGATTCTCTGTTTGTTTGTTAAAGTCCACTTTTGCATCATCTTTTCATCGTTTTCACTGTTTCCTGTCCAAGAACCTGTAACCTGTAACATATAGCAGGCATGCGTCAAAAGTACCTGTTTATTTATAAAAAGAATAAGAATGGAGAATATAATAATGCAAAATTCTGGGCGGAACATATACACATAAAGTATTGTTGCTCCGTGTTCCACGCTGGGTCGTGGCAAGGTCTCGAAGAGGATAGATGTCACGACCCGAAAGTTTCGACTCGTGACCGGCACTTATCTACGCAACGTCTACAGGTGTAACGCGGCTAAGTAAGCCGAACCCAGAAATCAAAACCATTAAAATAAGAGTGATTTAAAACATTTTTGTAAAAACAGTTATACATGTCTAGGAAACTTTGATTAATTTAGTAGAAATCCTTTTTAAGTTCAAAAGTTATATTTTTATAATTTTGGTAACATTTCCTTTATAAACATTTGTCCCGCAAGCCGGGTAAAGGCAAGGTGTAGTAGAAATAACATGTGAAATGAATAGAGCATCACAAAATGATATACGACGCCGTAGCGAAGAATAAGCAGTAAGGCAAAGATAAAAATCATAAAAAGTAAGACTGCATAAAATAAAGTCGGCTCACATGCGAGCTCGACACCAGAGTACAAAATCATACACATCGTCCTCACAACTGTCTCTAAGTCA
Organism: Agapanthus africanus; assembly: GCA_030015575.1. Lineage (NCBI taxonomy): Eukaryota > Viridiplantae > Streptophyta > Magnoliopsida > Asparagales > Amaryllidaceae > Agapanthus > Agapanthus africanus. The sequence goes on from JASDDO010000029.1 coordinate 290,579,547, forward strand.
ATACAGAAAGGTAGATGGAGAGTACTAGATACATCAATATATACAACTGGAAGATAACAGATACCGTACAAAACCCACCTACTAGCAAAAGGGCTAACACGCCTCAGAAATGGTATCTGTGCCAAAAGATGCGGTAAATAGCTAGCCGCGACTACTCCTAAGGACAACCTGCAAATACTGTGGTACAACGGGGTGAGTTGCCAACTCGTAAATAGAGATAACATATAAAGGTAATCGTGAGCATGCACGTACAGCGCTGCTCTACTAATGCCAGCAGATGATATCAATGCATGACAAACAGTGGATGCAATAGTCATGCCAGTGGTCTATCAGGTAAATACTACAGGATGAGATACATGGTAATCAATACCGAGCATGGGATAAATAACATCAATATGGAAATGTCAACATGGAAAAATAGTCGGTGCCTCGGACTGCACCCAAATCCCAAATAAACTCAGGCGCCGGCACTCTCATCGGCCCTCAAATCCTGTAAATCTCTGAGAAATCACGAGTGCCCAGCATCGGCACTCAAAATATCATAAAATACTCGTGTCCAGCATCGACACGCAAATCCTCATATATCGGGCTCCGTCAGTCCAGATCGGCCCACGGGCTCCGTCTGCGGTTTCGGCCCTCGGCCCCGGCAGTACGGATCATCCCGAATCCATCTCTCGACTCTGGTCAGTATCCTCCGGATAACCGCCAGGTCCAACCAATCACCGGTAGGTACTCGCCCGCCTCCAGGCTCAATCGGCAAAACCCATCGATCATCTTGCCGAGGGGAACCATACCGGGCCCACCACGAACCCGCAAACGGATCATCCACTCCTCGAATCGGGTTTCAAGCACACGTCTCAGCACCGAGAAAACGCGTGGTGGACGCACCAAAATATCATATCACGAGGTACCGTGTTTTTTTCAAAATAGTGCATCTTTTCTTAAATAGTCCCACGGTCCTCAAAACCAGAAATCACATGAAAATCCAACATCAAGAAGTAAATCCAATGCGAGGTGCTATGTAAATCAGTCCATGATATAGGTATAAGGGGAAAACCGCTTTTAAAAATAGTTTCCGTTTTTAAAGATATCATGCGGCTCCCAATTTCCAGGAAAATCATATCCAATCATGTGTAAGACGAACTACAGCAATATAATCATGGCAGTTCTACAGTGAGTGTGTCATGGCAATTACTAACTGTGTGAGTGTAACATGCATAATAGTGCTCGTGCAACATGAACCGTTAGTAATGGTGCGGTGTTCTATCAATTCTAAGTATACATATAGCAGGGAATGTAATAGACAAAGACAGTCTATGAGGTAAATGCAACATATAATAAAAAGGTCTTATCAGCCCTGACGCATAACGCCATGCGGGCGATATCCCCGTAGATGTTAAATCTACTCACCGAAGTCTCGCACTAAGTGTAGCCGACGACTTGCTTGCCCTTCTTCGCAGCGTCCGTCTCACTGGCCTGCGAACCTAGAATCACATAACATATATCACACATAAGCTCAATTTCACAAAAACGTGATATTACGGTCCAACTAGAAACCCGTGTCGTAAACCAATCGCGCGTGTGCGCGATACGCTAAAACATGTGATCACGCGCCTGAAACTATCCTGACGCGTCGCGATACACAGAAACCCCAAACCCACACACGTATCACGCGTGTCGCGAAGGTTTAGAAATACGGCAAAACAGGTATTTAGTCCCAGATTTTTATACAGAACTTAGTTTACAAAAATACATATATCATAACACTCCACACATCAGCAGACACCCATAGGACCAAACCCCAACCCAAACTCTACCCATCTGGCCGCAAATTGCGGCCAGATCGAATTTATTGGCGGCCACAGAACGGAATTAGGGGGTCAGGTTGTACCTAGGGTATCAGCACCTAACAACTATACTACAGTCCTCACAAATTTATTCTGAACTCACCGAGTCGATAGCAGTTTTTAGAAACTCAAATTTTGCTTAAAAACGATGAATTTGTATCAATTAGGGATCTGGTGGTATTTTAGTGCAATTGGGGGTTAAGCTGAGTTAAAATGGCCTCAACAACACTCTATCATCCTACTGAAACCAAAACACACATCGCTTGGCCAAGGTTCTCACTAAACACCTCGTATCGCACTAAATCGCATCAAAAACCACTAACCGAAGCAAAACTACACTAAACGAGTAAACTAGGGAGTAATTTTAGGAAATATACCCCACACTCGACCCTAGGGAGCTAGAGGAAGAAGAAGAAGTGAAGGGAAGGAGCTGCAGTTGCTGCTGTGATGCTGTTGCTGCTGCTGCTGCTCTCTGTTGCTGCTTCTGGCTGTTGCTGCTGTGCTTGCTTCAGCTGCTGCTGGGCTTGCTTCTGCTGAGAGGTAAGTGGGTGTGTGTGTGTGAGTGAAGTTGTGAGAAAGAACAATACAAATGAAGGGAAATCATAACCACCAATGTCAACCCCTCACTCTCTCTCTCTTCATTAATTGCAAGCATGGCTTAAGCCATGATGCACTCTCTCTCTCTATCTCACCAAGTCAACACCCCAAGGAAATTCAAATTAAAGCAACTATTTATTTAATTAATTAAACTTAATTAAAACCCAAAAGACTTAATCCCATGATTAACCCACCATGGTTACTAATCATGGTATTATCCTATTTAAAAACCCTAGTTTACATGCACATGTGTGTGCAAGCCTAGGAAAATTTTAGAAAAATATTTATTAAATTAGGAAAAATATTTAAAACACAATTTGGTAAACTTTTTTTATTAAAAACCCATTATTTAAATATAACTAGTCACTAAACATACCCTAAGGTGTTACAATCTCTCCCCCTTAAAGAAATTCGTCCCCGAATTTCAAAATCTAACTACACGTAACTTCGAAAAGATGGGGATACTTCTTCCTCATCTCGCTTTCGGTCTCCCAAGTGACCTCCTCACGGCCCTGACCACGCCAAAGTATCTTGACTGATGGGATGTCCTTCGATCTCAATTTCTTCACTTGTCGATCCAAGATCATCACCAGCTGTTCTGCATAGGAAAGATCGCGCTCAAGCTGGATCGTCAGGTGCTGAATCGCATGCGAAGGATCATGAAGATATCTATGGAGCATCGAGACATGAAATACGGGGTGCACATCTGGAAAACTGGGCGGAAGGGCTAATCGGTATGCTACTGCACCAACACGCTCGAGGATCTCGAAGGGGCCCACATATCTGGGACTGAGCTTCCCCTTCTTCCCAAACCTCATCACACATTTCATCAGGGAGACCCTCAAGAAAACATGATCACCCACAGAAAACTCAAGTCTGCGTCGCCGACGGTCCGCATAATATCTCTGCCTACTCTGGGCTGCTCTCATCCTATCGCGAATCAACTAGATCTTCGCGGTCGTCTCCTCAACAATCTGTGGCCCTAAGATACTGCTCTCACTGAGCTCTGTCCAACAGGTGGGCGACCTGCATGTCCTCCCATAAAGAGCCTCAAATGGTGCCATCTGAATGGTCTCCTGGTAGCTGTTATTGTAGGAGAACTCTACTAAGGGCAAGTGATGATCCCAGCTACCTCCGAAATCTAATACACATGCTCTGAGCATGTCCTCGAGAGTCTGAATCGTCCGCTCTGACTATCCGTCGGTCTGTGGATAAAATGCTGTACTGAAACTCAAGCGAGTGCCCAAAGCCTCCTGAAGCCTCTGCCATAATCGGCTGGTAAACTGGTTGCCTCTGTCGGACACAATACACGTCGGGACTCCATGTAGTCGCACAATCTCGTCGATGTAGATCTGGGCATACTGAGTGAATCCGAAAGTCGTCTTCACTGGTAGGAAGTGAGCCGTTTTCGTCAAACGATCTACGATCACCCAGATAGAGTCATATCCTCGACTAGTCCTGGGTAGACCCACAATGAAGTCCATAGAGATCTGCTCCCATTTCAACTCCGGAATGGGTAACGGCTGTAGCTCTCCCGCGGGCCTCTGGTGCTCAGCCTTGACTTGCAGACAAGTCAGGCATCTCGACAAAAAATCTGCGATGTCTCTTTTCATTCCGTCCCACCAGTAAACACATTTCATGTCATGGTACATCTTGGTGGAGCCGGGATGAACACTATATACTAATCGATGTGCCTCCTCAAGAATCTCACGCCTCAGACCCTCAGCATCTGGTACGCACAGTCTAGTCCCAAAGCGTAGTATCCCCTGATCATCGATCATGAACTCGGAAAATCTGCCCTGTCCAATCTGTGCCATGATCTCTGAACATCGGTCATTACTGAGCTATGCCTCAAGTATACGATCGATCAACTGTGGGCGTGCACGGACATGCGCTATCTGTCCTCCAATCGGCGTGAACTCGAACTGTACCCGGCTGTCGCATAATATCTGCCAATCTGCTGATGACTGACCCTGTACTGCGCTCAAACAAGATAGACTACTCCCGGGCCTCCTGCTCAAAGCATCCGCCACTACATTCGCCTTGCCTGGGTGATATAAGATCTCGCAGTCGTAATCCTTCACTAACTCCATCCATCGGCGTTGTCGAAGGTTCAGGTCCCGCTGCTGAAATATGTATTTTAGACTCTTGTGATCCGTGAATATCTGGCACGACTCGACGTATAGGTAATGTCGCCAGATCTTAAGTGCAAAGACCACTGCAGCCATCTCCAAATCGTGAGTAGGGTAGTTCTGTTTATGTTTCTTCAATTTTCACGAGGCATACACGATCACCCTGTTATGCTGCATCAATACGCACCCTATCCCCACATGAAAAGCATCACAAAAGACCACAAATCCGCCCGATCCGGAAGGTAAAAATAACACCGGTGCCGTCGTCAGACGAGTCCGTAGCTGCTGAAAACTGTGCTCGCACTCCTCCGTCCAATCGAAAGGAACTCCCTTCCAGGTCAACCCGATCAACGGTGTAGCAATACGGGAGAAGTCCTGCACAAAGCGCCTGTAGTAACCGGCCAACCCCAAAAAGCTGCGAATCTCCGTAACCGATGTGGGTCTGGGCCAACGCTGAACGGCCTCGATCTTTCTCGGGTCTACACATATACCGTCTCGTGAAATCACGTGCCCCAAGAAGTCTACGCTGTCTAGCCAGAAAGTACACTTGGAGAATTTCGCATAAAGCTGGTGCTCCCTCAAGGTCTGCAGTGTAATCCGCAGGTACTGCTCGTGCTCCTCACTACTCTGGGAATACACCAAGATATCGTCAATGAAGACTATGATGAACAGATCCAAATATGGCCGGAAAATACGGTTCATCAAGTCCATGAATGCTGCTGGCGCATTGGTGAGTCCGGACGACATCACCAAAAACTCATAATGGCCGTAGCGGGTACGGAAAGCTGTCCTGGGAATGTCCTCCTGTCGAACCCGCAGCTGATGATAGCCCGATCGTAAATCGATCCTCGAAAAGTACCCTTCCCCCTGAAGCTGGTCGAACAGATCGTCGATGTGCGGCAAAGGATACCTGTTCTGCACTGTCACCCTGTTCAGCTGGCGGTAGTCGATACATAGACGCAAACTGCCGTCCTTCTTCTTGACGAACAGGACTGGAGCACCCCAAGGAGAAACACTGGGTCGGATAAGTCCCTTATCCAGCAAATCTTGCAACTGACCCTTCAACTCTCGAAGTTCTGCCGGGGCCATCCGATAAGGCGGTATGGAAATAGGCCCCGAGCCAGGAACCAAATCAATACAGAAAGAAATGTCGTGCTCGGGCGGTAACCCAGGAAGCTCGGCAGGAAACACATCAGGAAACTCGCTAACAACCGGAACCTGATCCAATGGAACCTCTATAGCGCGAGCATCGCAAACATAGGTGAGAAATCCCTGACATCCCTTCCTCAGAAGCTGTCCAGCGCGAAAAGAAGAAATCACACTGTGAGGGGCGGCACCACGGTCTCCCAACACAACAAAAACCGACTCGCCAGGAAAACAGAATCTAACTGCCTTCTCGCGGTAGTCCACAAAAGTATAGCACGTGGCTAACCAATCCATGCCCAAAAGAACGTCGAAGTCCAACATCTCCAGAAGGAACAAGTCGACAGGAAACTCTCTCTCGCCAATAGAGACGGTACAGGATCGGAACACGTGCCTAGCAACAAATGACTCTCCCACAGGAGTGGTCACCACAAGCAGCTGATCAAGAAAACCGGACTCTCTACTCAAACTCGGCACGAAGTGTGTGGATACGTACGAGTGCGTGGATCCGGGATCGAACAATACGTGTGCATCAACTGTACATACAGGAAGGATACCTGAAACCACCGCATTGGACGCCTGCGCATCCTGATGCGTCAAAGCAAAGACCCGTGCCTGTCCTCCACCGGTAACTGACTGCCCTCTGCCTCGGTCATCTCGCCCTCTCTGAGCAACTCCTCCACGCCCACGACCTCTCTGTGTATGAGTCTGGCGCGGAGCAACGGTAGGTACCACAGGCAACGCCCTCTGGGGTGGTGAAGGTGGTAAAGTAACATGCGGTGCTGCCGCCTCCCTCTGGTGTGTCTCGGGACAATCTCTAACGAGGTGAATTAGGCTGCCGCATCTAAAGCAACCCCGCGGCGACTGCTGACCCACTCATGGATACGAACTAAACATCTGGCCCCGTCCCGAATCTCTGCAACTCCCCATACCTGAACGATACCTGTCGCGGCGTCTGAATGTCTGTCTCCGTGCGGATATACCAGTACGAACTCTCTTCGGCTCTGGAACTGCCGAAGTCTCAGCCAGGCGCTCCTCGACCAATAAGGCTGCATCTACAGCTGCTGCGTAAGTCTCGTAGTGCTGCGCGCTGATCGCAAGGAACAATGGTGTAAGCAGGCCTCGAACAAATCTCTTGACTCGCAACTCCTCGGTAGCCACTAAATACAGAGCATAAGCGGCTAGCTCTGTAAACAGCACGTCATACTCTGCCACTGTCATCCCTGGCGTCTGGCGCAAGGACTCAAATCTGCGTTCTCGGGCATCCCTAACACTCTGGGAAAGGAAACGTGATAGAAATACTGTCACGAACTCCGTCCAGGTCATAGGAGGAAGACCTGCTGCTCTGCCCTTCTCAACTGAATCACACCACTTCTGCGCAAGACCTTCTAGGCGAAAGCTCGCGAACTCGACCCATCTCGTATCCGCGCATCTGAGGGAACGGCATATCCGAGCCATCCTATCAATGAAGGACTGGGGGTCCTCGGCTGTATCGGTGCCTGTGAAAACCGGAGGCTTCAGCCTCATAAACTCTGATAACGATACAGTAATCACCTCCGTGGCTGCAGGAGCAACTGGCGGTGCGGTCAATACCATCGTGGTACCTGTGGCGGGTGGAGCTACCTCTGGTCGCTGTGCTCGAAGTGTCTCGACTAGCGATCCTATCATCTGGCGCATCTCCTGCATACTAGCCCCTAGCGTGGCGATCTGATCTGTCATAGGAGGGACAGTCTACTCAGGTACAACGGGTGCACTGCTCGGATCAGTCCTCGTCTCGGACGAGTCAACTCGAATCTCGGCCCTCGCGGCCGCTCTCTGTGCCCTAGTAGTCTTTGGCGGCATAGTGGCTGAAAAGGAAAGTAGGATCCGATGAGAATACGGAAATCGAATCGCAAGAATGTATGTATTCAAGAATGAATTTAGAACAATAAGTCCTTAGGTCGCGTAGGCGGAGTACCGTGTCGTGAGTATGCCGCGGAACATACACACGCTACGCTACCCTGCTGCAGCTACCTACTCCATCATACCAGGGTCATCCTACACTCCGAAGGTAAAACCTACGCTCTGATACCAAATTTGTCACGACCCGAAAGTTTTGACTCGTGACCGGCACTTAACCACGCAACGTCTACAGGCGTAACGCGGCTAAGTAAGCCGAACCCGGAAATCAAAACCATTAAAATAAGAGTGATTTAAAACATTTTTGTAAAAACAGTTATACATGTCTAGGAAACTTTGATTAATTTAGTAGAAATCCTTTTTATGTTCAAAAGTTATATTTTTATAATTTTGGTAACATTTCCTTTATAAACATTTGTCCCGCAAGCCGGGTAAAGGCAAGGTGTAGTAGAAATAACATGTGAAATGAACAGAGCATCACAACATGATATACGACGCCATAGCGAAGAATAAGTTGTAAGGCAAACACAAAAATCATAAAAGGTAAGACTGCATAAAATAAAGTCGGCTCACATGCGAGCTCGACACCAGAGTACAAAATCATACACATCGTCCTCACAACTGTCTCTAAGTCAATACAGAAAGGTAGATGGAGAGTACTAGATACATCAATATATACAACTGGAAGATAACAGATACCGTACAAAACCCACCTACTAGCAAAAGGGCTAACACGCCTCAGAAATGGTATCTGTGCCAAAAGATGCGGTAAACAGCCAGCCACGACTACTCCCAAGGACAACCTGCAAATACTGTGGCACAACGGGGATGAGTTGCCAACTCGTGAATAGAGATAACATATAAAGGTAATCGCGAGCATGCACGTACAGCGCTGCTCTACTAATGCCAGCAGATGATATCAAGGCATGACAAACAGTGGATGCAATAGTCATGCAAGTGGTCTATCAGGTAAATACTACAGGATGAGATACATGGTAATCAATACTGAGCATGGGATAAATAACATCTACATGGAAATGTCAACATGGAAAAATAGTCGGTGCCTCGGACTGCACCCAAATCCCAAATAAACTCAGGCGCCGGCACTCCCATCGGCCCTCAAATCCAGTAAATCTCGGAGAAATCACGAGTGCCCAATATCGGCACTCAAAATATCATAAAATACTCGTGTCTAGCATCGACACGTAAATCCTTATATATCGGGCTCCGTCAGTCCGGATCAGCCCACGGGCTCCGTCTGCGGTATCAGCCCTCGGCCCCGGCAGTACGGATCATCCCGCATCCATCTCTCGACTCTGGTTAGTATCCTCTGGATAACCGCCAGGTCCAACCAATCACCGGTAGGTACTCGCCCGCCTCCAGGCTCAATCGGCAAAACCCATCGATCATCTTGCCGAGGGGAACTATACCGGGCACACCACGAACCCACAAACGGATCATCCACTGCTCGAATCAGGTTTTATGCACACGTCTCAGCACCGAGAAAACACGTGGTGGACGCACCAAAATATCATATCACGAGGTACCGGGTTTTTTTCAAAATAGTGCATCTTTTCTTAAATAGTACCACGATCCTCAAAACCAGAAATCACATGAAAATCCAACATCAAGAAGTAAATCCAATGCGAGGTGCTATGTAAATCAGTCCATGATATAGGTATAAGGGGAAAACCGCTTTTAAAAATAGTTTCCGTTTTTAAAGATACCATGCGGCTCCCAATTTCCAGGAAAATCATATCCAATCATGTGTAAGACGAACTACAGCAATATAATCATTGCAGTTCTACAGTGAGTGTGCCATGGCAATTACTAACGGTGTGAGTGTAACATGCATAATAGTGCTCATGCAACATGAACCGTTAGTAATGGTGCGGTGTTCTATCAATTCTAAGTATACATACAGCAGGGAATGTAATAGGCAATGACAGTCTATGAGATAAATGCAACATATAATAATAAGGTCCTATCAGCCTTGATGCATAACGTCATGCGGGCAATATCCCCGTAGATGTTAAATCTACTCACCGAAGTCTCGCGCTAAGTGTAGCCGACGACTTGCTTGCCCTTCTTCGCAGCTTCCGTCTCACTGGCCTGCGAACCTAGAAGCTCGTGTCGTAAACCAATCGCGCGTGTACGCGATACGCTAAAATGTGTGATCACGCACCTGAAACAATCCTGGCGCGTCACGATACACAGAAACCCCAAACCCACACACGTATCACGCGTGTCGCGAAGGTTTAGAAATACGGCAAAACAGGTATTTAGTCCCAGATTTTTATACAGAACTTAGTTTACAAAAATACATATATCATAACACTCCACACATCAGTAGACACCCATATGACCAAACCCCAACCCAAACTCTACCCATCTGGCCGCAAATTGCGGCCATATCGAATTTATTGGAGGCTACAGTACGGAATTAGGGGGTCGGGTTCTACCTAGGGTATCAGCACCTAACAACTATACTACAGTCCTCACAAATTTATTCTGAACTCACCGGGTCGATAGCAGTTTTTAGAAACTCAAATTTTGCTTAAAAACGATGAATCTGTATCAATTAAGGATCCGGTGGTATTTTAGTGCAATTGGGGATTAAGCTGGATTAAAATGGCCTCAACAACACTCTATCATCCTACTGAAACCAAAACACACATCACTTGGCCAAGGTTCTCACTAAACACCTCGTATCGCACTAAATCGCATCAAAAACCACTAACCGAAGAAAAACTACACTAAACGAGTAAACTAGGGAGTAAGTTTAGGAAATATACCCCACACTCGACCCTAGGGAGCTGGAGGAAGAAGAAGAAGTGAAGGGAAGGAGCAGCAGTTGCTGCTGTGATGCTGTTGCTGCTGCTGCTGCTCTCTGTTGCTGCTTCTGGCTGCTGCTGCTGTGCTTGCTTCAGCTGCTGCTAGGCTTGCTTCTGCTGAGAGGTAAGTGGGTGTGTGTGTGTGAGTGAAATTATGAGAAAGAACAAAACAAATGAAGGGAAATCATAACCACCAATGTCAACCCTTCACTCTCTTTCTTCATTAATTGCAAGCATGGCTTAAGCCATGATGCACTCTCTCTCTCACCAAGTCAACACCCCAAGAAAATTCAAATTAAAGCACCTATTTATTTAATTAATTAAACTTAATTAAAACCCAAAAGACTTAATCCCATGATTAACCCACCATGGTTACTAATCATGGTATTATCCTATTTAAAAACCCTAGTTTACATGCACATGTGTGTGCAAGCCTAGGAAAATTTTAGAAAAATATTTATTAAATTAGGAAAAATATTTAAAACACAATTTTGTAAACTTTTTTTTATTAAAAACCCATTATTTAAATATAACTAGTCACTAAACATATCCTAAGGTGTTACAATAGATCGCTTGTTGTTAGTCGAGTAGGACGAAACCAGCTTGCTCTGGGAGTCGGTTTGGGCATTGAGCTGCATGGGTTTTTGCTCAACTTGGACTTAGTCAAATTTCTTCCGAAGTTTTCTTACTTCGGCCAGGTACTTCATCATTAGAGGTTCTCGAGCCTCGAAGTCGCCGGTCACTTGGCCAACAAATAGGGCTGAGTCACAGCAGATTTGAATTGTTTTCAGCGCCAGCCCGAAGGCCATGCGCAGTCTAGCCAACAGGGCCTCATACTCTGCCGCGTTGTTTGAGACCTTGAATCTGAGCTTTAGAGAGTACTCTATTTCTGCCTCGTTCGAGCCCCGAATGATAAGGCCAGCACCACGGCCTTCCCCGGTTGAAGACTTCTCGACGTAAATGACCCACTCAAGGATTGAGTCGAGCCTCCCCATGATTGGGTGTTGAGCTGCGAAGGTTGGCGTGGACTCCGGTTCTTTACTGGGGATGGTGCACTCGACGATAAAATCGACCAAGGCCTGTGCTTTGATGGCCTGCCTCGGGAGATATTTTATGTCAAATTGGGACAGCTCCTACCTCCACTTCTCTAAGCGGGCCGAGGATTCCGGTGACGCGAGGATAGCCCCCAACGGGCGCTCGGTAAGAACGAGGATTGTGTGTGCCTGGAAGTAGTGTCATAGTTTCCTTATGGCCACAATGAGTGCCAAGATGATCTTCTCTATGGCTGGATAGCTCGTTTCCGCATCTTTGAAGACATGGCTCACATAGTATACCGGCTTCTGTACTCTGTCGACTTCCCAAACGAGCACTAAGCCTGCTGCTTGGTCGGATACCACCAGATACAGTGATAGATCATCTTCTTCAACTAGCCGAGTGAGCAGTGGTGGCGTCGCAAGGTGCCTTTTTAACTGGTTAAAGGTGGTCTGGCACTCTTCTGACCACTCGAACCTCAGAATTTTCCTTAAAGCTTTGAAGAATGGTAGGAACATTTTCCCAGACCTTAACATGAAACGGCTCAGAGCGGCTACCCTCCCTGTCAGTCGCATGATCTCAACGTTGGTCTTGGGTATGGTCATGTTGAGGATAGCGTCGATTTTTTCGAGTTAGCCTCGATTCCTCGGTGGGTGACCATGAAACCGAGGAACTTCCCCCGGTGCCCCCGAATGCGCAATTGTCGGGGTTTAGCTTCATCTTGAACTTGTGGAGTACCTTGATTGCCTCTCCCAGGTCCTTGGCGTGGTCGGTCGATGAGACCGATTTTACGAGCATATCGTCGATGTAAACTTCCATGTTCCTACCGATCTGTGGATTGAACATGCGGTTGACCAACCGTTTGTACGTAGCACCGGCGTTCTTGAGGCCAAAGGCCATCACCTTGTAGCAGTATACCCCTCGGTCCATTGTGAATGCGGTGAGATCTTCGTCTACTGGATTCATACGGATCTGATTGTAGCTGGAGAAGGCATCCATGAAGCTAAATAGCTCGTGGCCCGCCGAGCTGTCAACGAGCAGATCTATCCGCGGTAAGGGATAGTTGACTTTGGGGCAGGCCTTGTTGAGATCGGTAAAGTCAACGAACAGCGCCACTTCCCGCTTGACTTCTTGACCAGGACTACGTTCGCTAGCCACTCCGAATAAGGCATATTCCGAATGAAGTTGGCGGCGAGGAGCCGATCTACCTCGTCCTCGATAGCCTTCTGTTTGACCGAGGGGAAGCTTTGCTTTTTCTGTCTGACTGGTCGGGCCGTAGCATCTATCCCGAGCTTGTGAGATATAACTTTGGGGTCGATCCCAGGCATGTTAGCAGGCGCCCAGGCAAACATGTCGGAGTAGTTTCTGAGGAAATGAACCATGTCAACTCGCTGAGTTCCCGTCAGAAGCGACCAGACCTGAACGAGTTTTTCGTCATCCCCTTCTATGAGGGGGACCTCTGTCAGAGGCTCGACCGGGGCCCCTCAGACCTCATTTTGCTTGTCTCGAGTGTCCAGAGAACCCCTAATGTCACCCTCACCTTCGACATCGTTGTCCGGCCTCTCCGATGAAGATGTTGCGGTGAAGCAAACATTTGCAATTCGCTTGTCTCCATAGACCCAATCTATCCCGCCCTGGTCAAGAGGGAACTTCATTGCCAGGTGGTAGGTCAATATCTGGGCTCGGAAGGAGTTCAGCATGGGGCAGCCGAGGAGGATGTTGTAGGCCGATGGAATTCTCGCTACGATGAATTCCATCGTCACTATCCGCGTACGGCCGGCCTCCCCGACGTTGAACTGCAGAGTGCTTACCTCTTCTGTCGGGATGGAGTGGTTAGTGAATCCTGAAAGGACGTGGGAGGTCGGCCTCAGGTCTACCGCGGTGAGCCCTATGCTCAGAAAGCAGTCGTAGAAGGGAATGTCTGCCAAGCTTCCCGAGTCGACGAAGATCCTGTGCACCTCGTATTGATGGACCCGAGCCGTAATCACTAGGGGGTCGTTGTGGGGAAGGGATATGCTGTGAAAGTTCCCGTCGTCAAAAGTGATCGGCTCGATTTCCCTGGCCTTCTTCCTTAGACGACTGTCGGCCTCCGTGGCTGGCTTGGGGTGTTGAGTCTCATAGATACTCGACGTACCCCGCACCGTCATGACCATGATTTTTGACGTGCCTCGGGTCCTTTTGGTGAGGTTCCTTACGCCCCCAGATAGGGTTGTCTTTGAGCTGCTGCGGCGAGTCTCGCGTGCGCGCCTACGTCGTGGGAGGGGGTGCCGTTCATGCCTGCGAACAGGAAAGCTGACCGCCACCGCTTCGAGCTGGAAAGGGGTACGATGAGACTCGGCAAAAAGCACTCTGGCGTAAGACCTCGGAGCCAAACAATGTGGTGCCCACCAGGTTCTTGAATATGTCGGTCCGGAAGACCTGCGGCTGTTGGAAGCAGTGAGGCGACGATCGGTCGGGCCTGCACGAGCGGACCCTTCTCTCCCTCTGTAGGGGTTCCGGTCCCGCGGGGGAGGGGGGACCGGCTGTCTGGGGATCTTACCCTGCCGTTTGGACATAGATGATCGCATCCATGACGGACGCGAGTCGGTCTATCCGGCCGGCAAAGGTGTTGATGGCATTCGGCGAAGGAGGTTCGTTCGCGCCTCCGTTGAGCGGGAAGCGGCGGCTAGTGCTTGGATCATCGTAATGATCGCTCACCATTAGATTAAGATCGGAAGATGAGCTTTTGTTTTTTTTGAATTAAGGTTTTCCCACAGACGGCGCTAGCTGACATGACCAGGATCACGCCAAGATATTACCTTCCGTTGATCTGCTGACGGCGGCGATGGACGGCTGAGATTGGATCTGGAGGCAGGCTTCTGAAGCGTGTGGATCTAAATGGGTTTGAGGTTGTTGTTGCCGAGCTACCTGCAAGGAAGTCCCGGAGTGGTTGTACCACCGAGGACCCTCCAACGGTTAAGTTAGAGAGGAAATCCGAGCAAAGTAACGGTTTAGTGGAGTAAAAATGGCTTACTTGAGCCGTCTAAAGAAGGGGTTTATATAGCGGTGGCAGCAGGCAGGGCAGGCGCGAGAATCACGCCGGCCGTTACGCTCCCGACGTCACGGCCGCGTGATGAGCAGGATCTCCCATTAATGGTGAGACAGACTCGTTAATGGGGATCGTGTTGGCGTGAAACGTGGGATGTGGCCTGCGGATATCCCGCGCATGGAGAGATTCGCGGGATGGCGGTTACGCCTGTGAGCGGTGCTGTTAATCGGTCGATGAGACCGAGGAAGATGACCTCTACGGGAGAGCTCGCGGACGAGCGGGAGAGCCGAGGTATCTTGGTTCTGCGATAACCCGGAGACGAGCTGGGAGGACGAGGAGGCCAATTATGCAGGGGGCTCGAAGGCGAGCTAGCATTTGTTTGTAGGACGGGCATACTAGTGGCCTGGTCGGCCACTGTATGTCCTTTCTTGCGAGCTTTGAGACACGTCATCTGCCACATGTCATGATCTGGGAGATCACCGATATCTAGCATCATCAGTTCAGCTGCTAGCTATAATAGGGAAACAATAGTTTTCTTTAAACAGAATGCAAAAAAGATATCCCCATTTGTGTTCCCTTTCCCTCCATTATATTCCATATATGTATAAAGATGGAGAAGATAATATGGAGGAATGCGAACAACAGGACTCGCATATTATTCATTTTTTGTTTATTTATAATGCTTTTTTTAAGAGAGAAGGAGATTGTGTTATCAAGGGGGTTTTTAGCCAACTCAAAATAATTTATATCATCTCAATATTTTTGTGCAGCTTTGGCTATGATTGGATAAAATATAGGGAAAATTGTTTTCGAGTCTAGTTTGGAAAGATGACTTATTTTTAAACCTTTCTATTTTCAAAATTATGAAAAAATCCAATACCTACAAAACTAGGAATGATTCAAGCCTAAAATAGATTTTGTGAATTATATTTAGAATATTTTTGCAAAAATTCCATATTTACTTTTATTCTATTTAATCAAACACACGTAACTATTCACTCAAAAAAATTATTCGTATGATTTCCTCTCATGACTACTATGCTTCGCTTCTTCTTTCTCGATACTTCTTTCCTAATTTCCCATTTTTTCTCTCCAATCTTTTATCCCAAACCCAAAACCCACATCTCTATTTTCAAATCACCATCTTCAAAAAGTATGATTATTTTTAAACATGATATAAACATGCAGTAGTTATACATGTAGCTTATAAGTGACAGAGTGTACAAGTCACAGAATATCTCCTTTATGGACCAACCAAATGTTTCCATGAATTTGATTCTTCAAGGCTAGTGGGAGATGTATATAATTCTCAGGGAAATGGAAAAGTAAAGCAAGAGAGGCCAAAGGAGTAATAGTAAGAAAAAGCCAAGGGCATTCTGGTTCTTTAATGGAATAAAGCCGAGTAAAGTAAGAGAATGGGCCAAAAAGGAAGCAACCTGCAGTCAGAAGCAAAAGCATATTGGTCAATTATTGAAAACAAGAAAATCATATGGAATATGGAGTAGAGATTCTTCGTTGTCATCCCAAGGAATTCCTTGGATGACTTAACCACTTCATCATTCGCTTAGAAGCTTATTTATTTATCTAAAGGGTAAATTACAGTAAACTACGCTTAACTATCATGAAATTCCACTAAAATACCTTAAAGTTTTTAAAGTACAGTAAAATAACAGAAGTGCTAGTTTTGTGGGTAATTAGTAAAAGCAAGTCCCTTGAAAATCATAGTTTAAAGTATTTTGGTGTAATAAAAATACTTAAGGTATTTTAGTAAAAAAACATGATAGTTAAGGGTATTTTGGTGTAATTTACCCTAGATAAAACCATAAACTTTCAATATCTTACAAATATGCACCTTAGACACAATAAATTGCAAATAAATACCATAAACTTTAACCATTCACTTCAATAACATAATCATTAGCATCACTTTGTTATTTTTTGATATCATCTGTCTAACTTTCATCCCTTTCCTAGTATTTTGTTTCCAAATCTGAGTTAGAAGTCGCTTGTTAAGAACTAAAAGATAAACAGAAAAAATAAGTTTATGAGATATTCTCTGAAAGAGTTCCTAATGCTCGCGCTGCTAGACTCGCGGTCAAGACGAAATGCATAATGAAAATTTTCGAGCATGCACTAGAAACTAGCAACCTAGAAATCGTCCAAATACTAAACTAGCAAGAAAACTAAGAGATCTATCTACAAGTTGAGAGCATACAACATTACTAGCGTGTCCATCCAATCGTGGAAAACTCCTCCATCCGTAAGCCCTAGGGAATAAGCATGAGAGACGATCACCTTTGCCGAATTTTATCTACCTGAAAAAAACCGATCCAAGCTCCAGTTTCAAACCAAATTGAACTTTAAGGACGCAGATGCCACTTTAGACTCACTAGGAATAGAGTGTAAGAGATATAGGAATTTATCGCATTCATAATCTCACAATTTTCCATCTCAAGAATGAGAGCTCAACACATGAACAAGAAGAAGGAGAGGAGAGAGAGATAGCCAAACCAAATGAGGTAAGTCTTGGATAAGATAAGAATGAGCGGAATAATTTAAAACCATAAAAATTATGCCATACTCTTTTTCCAATTTAAAAATGAACCCATCCTTCTTAGCCATGCCCACCTTTACATCTCACTTTCACCTCATTTCTATAATTTCTAAATAAAGAAAATATCAAATGAGGTATCCTCCTTCTTGAAATATTCTGCATAAAGATAATATTCAACACCGGTATATATATCATCTATATATACGCATATCCATATAAACATACGAATAGCCTAAAGAGAGAAAATGGATAGTAAACATACTACTAGAATATATATATATATATATATATATATATATAAAGAGAGAGACAGACGAAGAGAGAGAGAGAATAATGGAGAAAAGAGGCCTTATAAGGCTTTTTGCATTAGGTGGCGGCCCAAATTACATTCTCCAACATTTTATTCGACAATCAGAACCGGCCAACTTGATCTTCTTCGTCTAATATGTCGATACACCAAATTTCATGTGATTCCAACACCTTTTCACCTTTAATGGGTGCAAAATTAACGATTTACATGCAATATAACTTTTTACATTGCTAAATCAACTGTGAAATTGTGTTGTAATCATATAAAATTTAGTGTACCGACAAATTCAGGGATGAAGATCAAGTTAGAAGGTGCCGATCGTCGAATAATATAGTGAAGGACATACTTTTTTCTTCCACCTAACGCAAAAAGCCGCGTAGAGCCTTTTTCCTCCATTATTCACACACATACACACATATTAAATCAATATTTGATTTAATAATCCGACTTAAAACATAATTCGTCTAGTATTACCAAACGTCCGATTAAAGTCCATGTAGCCAGTACACGTATTTAATCAGACTCATGCGATATCAACATACGACCTCTACATCGTATTGTTTGAACCGGGAAACCTCTGTGTAGAACTCTAAACACTCGATAATACGCTGGCAGTATGTTACTGGATAAAATCCATAACTAAAAGCATGTCAGCGACACTAACTGTATGTAATGGCTATCCAAGTATATGTCGAAAGAGAAATCGACAATCAAGTCCGTCCATACCCTACTGAGCCTGTAAGTGACAATCTCCATACAGGCCGGTCTTTTCTTCTTAGAGTGTTTCATATCGGGTTTAGTGGGTGGAAATCGTCAGACCCCTAATAACCCGATAAGTCGTGTCGATATCAACCTCATGACCAACCGAAAAATTTCTGATCTCCTATCAGTAAATCCCATCCACCCTGACCAGGGACTTATGATGATGGCTAACCGAACACATCGCAACATCGACTTCCTATACCGGGAGAGACGAATCCCTTCCGATCGCTCACTACTTCTATGTGGTTCGGAACTGTACCCAACTAAAACCTGCTTGCACGACTTCTTTTGTAGGGTTCCTAGGCACACTAATGAAGTCTCACAAGTGATCAAACATGACCAATTCAAATTTTTCTAGGTGCCTACAAACCCTAATACGGATCGTTAACTAGATATATAGGCGATGCGATGCAAGTAAACAATTTTAACTTAAAAGAAAGAGGCTACAACCTTTGTAGATCCGGTTCTCCACTTCCTTAGCTCCACACAGACGTCCCTCCGCTGTACAAATCGGATCATGGAATCAAGTGTCGGCTTCATCGGAGAAATGGGCGGGCTAGGTCATCGACTACGTTGCCGAAGATGATCTACGTCGAGGCATCACAAGATCAAGCTCCCACTTCACCAAGTCATGAAACTTGTGAAGAAAACACCTTATACTACTTGGCAAGAGGTAGAGGATGAAGAAATAGGAAGTGGGTTCACTTTGGATTTGGATTACTCACTTGGAATCAACACTTGATAAAATTCAAGAAAGCTTTTCTTTCTTCATCAAGAAGAAGAAGAAGAAAAGAATGGAAAATGAATTTATTCTAATTGAATAATCAAGTGATGGTTATCATAATGTAACCATGGTAAAGTGTAGAGAATAAACTAGGGTTAGGTGAATGGTTAGATTTAGTGGTAAAAACAAAATGGAAGACTTTTCAAAGATGCTTTGAAGCTTCAAGAAGCTTTTAGCAAAGAACAAATAAATCCACCATTTTATTTTGCCAAAAATGATTAAATAAATAAACAAATAAATAAAATCAAAACCCTAACCATTACACAACCATGGTTTAATCATACACTTAACCAAGTTAGCATGTATCATCAAACATGATACAATCTTGTGCACAAAAGTATATCACATATACAACTTGTGTAACTTCAAGTGAGAAAATCCATTTAAAGTGAACCAATACTAGTTAAAGCAAAGTAATATATCAAATATATGATTATACATTAAATCATTAAATCAACACTTGATTCAATGATCCGGTCATGTCGCACATAACCGACTAGTATCCAATGTATCGACTTATTGAATCAATCCTTGATTCGATAACCAGGTTATATCGCATATAACCAATTGAAACATTCATCGCGAGAATGAAATAAGGTATCACATACACGCATTATTCTCGGTCCCGCACATATCTCATATGCGCTCCCATTTCGTTTCGCTTGAGCCAGGAAACCTCTGTATAGGACTCTAAAGACTCGTCAATACGCCGGCAGCAGGTGATGATCATATCAAACACCCACAAGCCGCAAGCGGTCTGCTAAACGTAACGGACACCCGGGTATTGAGCGATAAGAAGATCGACGAGCAAGCCCGCTCACACTCCTTTAAATCCAACCAGTAACACTTACCGTACATTCCGGTATGTTCGTCTGATATGTCGCATATCTCGCCTATGGGTGGTAAACGTCAGACCCCAATAGCTCGATAAGTCATGCCGATGTGAGGTCCATAACATGTGTGAAACTACTGATAACACTTACCAGTAGATCACTGCAACCCTGGCCAGGGATTTCCTGCTATGGCCAGTCGAGCATAGCGCAACATCAACCCCCAATACCGGGAGAGACGAATCCCCTCCTATCGCTCATTGCCTCCATGTGAATCGGGACAGTACCCAAAAACCACCTGTTTGCACGCCTCAGTAGAGCCGTGGTAGGGTGGAAATCAAAGCACAATGGGAGACACACAAGACTCTATGACGATCTCGGGTCAACAGACTAAGCTGTACCAGTGTCACCAGAGAACTGCCATCTGACGTGAGGTATAATACCATCTGGCAGTTCTCAGCGAGTCCGTTCAGTGTACCCAGTCTCCACTAAACACCCGTATACCATCTCTGATGTCAAACACCAATGGATATGGGATCATCCATCGCCCATCCCATGGGTCGAGAAGATATACGCTAGTCTAATCTGGAATATCGATGCCCCATCTCGATATTCCCACGACTAGGAACAATGAAGGATGTACTCATGGACTACCCAAGCCCCATTAGTATGATCTGCATCATAGTCCTGGAAGTCGAGTACAAATCCTAAGGGCTTTATCAACATGTAACAGAGAGACAGAAAGTGTACATGTTAAGATAAAGAGCAACTAGATAGCGTACTATCATGTCGAGCAAGGAAGTCCTACCTATATATGTCCCAGCATCCACTACAATATACATCCAATGTACAGTAATGGCCTCTAGGGCATACATATAACTAACAATCTCCCACTTGCACTAGGGCCATCTGTAGCAGTGGTTGCAGTATGACATACTCAACCATCCCATATAAGTCTCTCTCTGGGAAAAAGCCTTTGTGAGTGGATCCGCCGTGTTGTCCTCTGAATCTGCTCTCCTAACCTCAATCACCCTGGAGATCATCTATCTTCATGATCAGATGATGCTGCCTCAGAATATGTCTGGGTCACTGATGGGACCAGGGTTCTTGGGCCAAAGCCACAGCTCCATTGTCATACAATGGTAGGAACCTAGTTCATCTTATGAACCAATATACACTCAAACTGCTTCTTTGGTAGTATCTTTAATAGCGATGTTACCAGCCTTTATCATCTAGTTTGCCATGGTATCTAGCTTGGAACTCTTCCAACATACCGTCCCTTTACCGAGGGTAAAGACAATGCCTGCGACTGATATTCAGTCGTCCTTATCACCCTGGAACTTTTCCAGTGATTCTCCCCAGGATCGAGGAGGTGTCACCTTTATCCTATTTGGGGAATACTTATGATAAGAGGAGATTGACCGTACGTAGCATAAGAAACTCTTTTTCTATCAAGAGTATGTCATCCATGTACTCTACGAGGATCACTACCATACTCCCTACTACCGTTTTGTACATATACAAGGTTCATCTACAATTTTGATGATGTTGAACTGTTCGACTAACTCATCAAAACAGACGTTCCAACTCTGCGATGCCTGCTTCATCACATAAAACATCTTGCACACGTTTCTGCTGCTCCCACTGTTTACGAAGCCCTCTGGCTGTGTTCTTATAGACGTTCCCTCCTAAATCATTATTTACAAAAGTAGTCATGGCATCCAACCACCAGATATCGTAGTCATGGTATGTAGCAATGGAAAGTAGGATCTGGATAGACTTAAGCATAGTCTCCTGAAAAGATTTCATCATTATCCACACCTGGTCGATGACGAAAACCTTTAACAAGTCTGGCTTTGAAAGTCTCAACCTTTCCATCTACACCAAGTAATCTTCTCAAGATATACTTGCTCCTGATGGGGATTTAACCCTTCAGATATAGCAGCTAAAGTCCATACTTTGCTGGTGTACATGGATTCCATCTCAGATCGCTAAGCATCCAGCCATTCTTACAGAGTCCCTACTCTTGATGGCCTGCTCGAAACTAGTTGGGTCATCATCTCATGATGCACTCCTTGCTCCCACTGTCATCGAGAAACCGAGGTATCTCTCAGGCGAATGAGAAACCCTACCAGATCGGCGGAGAGGCTGAGGTTCGTCAAGAACTATTGAATCCTTTGGTTCTGTCAAATCATCAGCTGCAGTTTTGTATAGCTGGAACCTTTCCAATTCTACAGAACTGACCTTGCCACGATCTTGTCCGGATTTTGCTTTAGCCATAGGCCGGACAACCCCAAATCTTAACTAACTTAAGAAATAGGCTCTTCCCATACCATATCACATATGGAATGGTAGGCAACGATCTGATTCGAACCTAATTCAATAGGTATGCAGCTTCTCAAGTGCATAACTCTCTTAAAAGAAATAGGTAACTCGGTAATACTCATCATAGAGCACACCATATCACATAGGGTGCTATTGCTCCGCCCTGATACACCGTAGTGCTGTGGTATATTCAGAGGAGTAACACTGAGAGTGAATCTCATTCTCCTTTTAGAATAGTCCAGGAAAGCCATTCACAAGTATTCTCCTCCTTGATCTTATCATAGGACATAATACTTATACCCGTATTGGTTCTCTACTTCTAGCTTATATTCTGTGAATATCTCAAAAAGTTCGGACTTGTGTTTCAACAGGAACATATGTCTGAATCTTGAGAGATTATCAGAGAACGTAATGAAGTATAAAGAACCAGTCCTGGCATTTGTAGACAGGGGATCTTACATACATCATCATGTATCAGTCCTAAGAGTTTACTAACTCTTTTTCTGTTTCCAATAAAAAGAGTTATGGTCATCTTATCTCTGTGACATGACTGGCAAGTCTCACAAGATGTAAATTCAAACAGATTTAAATATGCATCTAAAATGTAACTTAAGGCAGTCGGGTCGCATTGATATGACCTAGTCTACAATGCCTCAAGATGGATTCGTTCATTTCTGAATTCTTACTTTTGTGTGTGTTCTATATACTAGGAACTGTAGTTTGATTTAGAACGTCAATGCTGTTTGATAACGTGCCTGAACCGATCAACATTTGATATAGGAAATGTTCAAAACATTATCCATCAATACAAAATTTTATCATTTCTTTACTAATAAAGAGACTGATATGATTTTGTATATCAGGTTCGGTATCTAATAGCATTTGTTCAGAATCAATGTATTGGTAATACAGGGTGACAGTGACCAACAGACTTGTCTGCAACACTTGCCCCGTTTTCTGTCTTATGAAACTTATCACCCGTTCTCAGTTTTCTACCTTTTTGTAGCCCTATGTAACAGATTACATATCAGGGATCTTGATCCGGTATCAAATACCCAGGATGCAGAGGATACTGAGAAACAGTTCTTTGTAATGAACACACCCGAAGGAGATGCATCATATGCACTTTCTTCGTTTGGGCGGCATGGGAATCCTGGTATTCCCCTATTTCCTGCTCTGTCTTATAACCATTATAAGTTGGAGCGGGACCAACGTTCCCTAGCTCAGTATAACAAGCGGGTTCGGTCAATATCCGTATTATTATCTTGATTAAGGCGTGATATGGTCGCTACCAGGAGAGAGAGAGAAGAAAAACACTCTGCGTGCGCTCTTGCAAGATTAGATTGGTTATATATTTTATCTTATCAGGATGGCTCCCACTTTTTTTATCAAATCTTCCTTCAAACCTTAAAAGGAATGACTAGCCGGGATTAATTACACTCTACAAGTTCGCCAATCTTTCAGCCAGGCCAGTGTCGGTACTTTGAGGGAGGTTCCCCGTGCTTTCGCACGGACCTAATTACATTAAACCTTGTTTTCCCAGAGGCGTAACCCCGTTGACACCTTTCTAGACACCTACTTCATCGGCTAATTGCAAAGTGCAAAACTCTTCCAGGAGTAACAATTACTCGCAGTGGGTATCGGGATCCAACTATCACATAGAAGGTATGCAATCTCATTGCAAATTTCAACACTTGAAACTCCCGATAAAGATTTTTACCCCTAGCACTTATGACCTTAACTATGGTCAACAAATCATAAGTACTAGTCAAGTTCTACCCGTCATTTCGTGATTATTTAGACCCACCCACATGACCCTTAACTAAGGTCAACAAAGTCACGCGACTGTCCTAACTAATCGCATCATATGCGGTGTAGGAAGACATCACTTAGCTACTGTACACTGTGCCTTGACTATGGTCAACAAACACAGCACGAATACTAAGTACTCTACTTTTTAAAATGACGGAGGGCTGCGAATGGTTTTTATGAAAACCTTTAACGCTTTGAACTTGATCTCGTTGCGGAATTAAATGGTTTTTAAATGGAATGTTTTTGAAGATTTTCTAGTTTTGTTAAAGGGGTCACTCCCGGTGAAGGGATCGTCGGCCATTTCCTCGTCGAATGAGGTGCGGGATATATCATATATATCACTGTGCAAAGCAGAAACTATAGGAGTGATCAAAAGACAAACCGAGGATTGTAGCATCTGCCAGTTATTGCTAAAGGAATCACTCCCGGTGAAGGGATCTCGGTCCTTTCCTCATCGAATAAGGTGCAGGATATTCTATAATGAACACCGCGATGCAAAGCAAGAACTGTAGCTACCTGTTTTTATTTTGAAATTCGATTCCACAACATCAATTAGGTTTATTTTCTTTCATTAATCTCATTAATGAACTTCCCATCATTTAAGTCCACCTAAACATCACAGATAAATATAACGTACGCTTATGCCATCCGCATTCGCCTCGATGTCCCGTCTGCACCGTTAAGTTAGGTAACTAACGCCAGAACGAGGCAGGGCTAGCGCGGGTGTAAAACATAAGCAACGTCTATATAATATATCATATATACTATATATAATATCTATCTGAACATATCACATGATCACATCACAGATAACGCAGCAGAAAATATCATATGAAATATTGGATATACTAGGACGTCCGTGTTTTCAATACGAGCCAGTATAAAACACGGATTCCACGGTCGTGATGAATAGCCAATCCCACACCCCTAGACCCCTACGAGAGCGGCAAGCAACCCTACCAATTCTAGGGTTAGGAGACCCGGACTCGACTCCTCTATATGGTCTCCCACTGGACCCTAGAACCCGGTTACTTGTGTTCCCCTCCTTAGGTCTATCCTAATGCGGAAAAGTAAATAATATACAAATGGTGACAACATCCGCAACCTGGAAGTGCCCCAATAAAAGAATATTACATACAAGTTTTTACATGAATGAAAATGAAAATCACGCATCTCACATAAAAACCCCCCGACTATTCAAACACGACGATCCAATATAACATATCCAGCAACACATAACATCACATGTCATGAACGTAAGTAAGTATGCATACACCGATTGTCGTCGACGTATAGCAACGACAATCGGCAATACCACTACATACTACACTTACGGTCACAGAAAAGAAAGTGTAAAACTACAACAGTTGGAATCCACAACCTCTTTAGACATCACATGCCTAATCAAATGAAATTCCTTAGACATCGCATGCCTAACAATTATAAACCCCGCATTTTAGTCTCTTTTATCGAAAACTCTTTTCAATATCAAGTCGGGTAATTCAACAAGATTCCCGACATCCTGATCGAATGCTCGTCGCAAACATCAGTAGACGGCCGCACCCCCGATGTCGTCGACGAAGTGCACCAAGGAGGAACACCGCTGCCACGAGCACCCAAACGGATGCTTTCGGCGACGGGGTTCTCCTACAGTCACTTGGTCGGGGCTATGGAGTGTAGCAGTCTATTAAAATTATCCGGCGAGTATCCGCGTACCCTACGTGATGGCGACGGACTTTTGATCACATCAAAATTCCGTGGCAAACGATCGAGTAAGACTAAAGTGCTATGTTTATAACATTCATTCCGTTATCTCATAACTTATTGTGAATTCCAATTATTGTATCACATTCCGGATAAGACAGAAAATGTTAAACTTTCCGATCGAACAATCGAATACCCAAGTTTTCCCGAAACCGTTCAACACATGAAATAAGTTCAAAGACATTCACTTCATGCCTCACTACCAACGGTCTAGCCATAGAAGGGTCAAGCCAACGCCTCACATGTGGCACGCCGTACTTCCCCAAACCCTAAGGTTCAAAGGGCAGTTCAAGACGGTCACATAATCGAGTTAAGGTTTGTTGTCTTCTAGAGGGACCATCGCGTTACTTGCACTACTTGGAACGGCCTTAAACCGCAGAAAAATCCAACACTTGGAAATTTTCCGGCAGGGGAAAAAGTGGGTATTTACATCCGGTCGAACTTTTTAACATATTCTAAAATTGTCCGGAAAGACACACAGACAAAATTAGACAATCTGATCGATACACCGAGTCCCCAATACAACCCAGAAAACTCAACTCTTGAGTAATATTTAAAAAATCCTAGAAAATCTAGCACCAGAAAAGAGAAATTACTGTGCAAAAATTATTGGACAATGTGACAATACGGCCGCGGAACCGCCGCAGAATCCTTGCTTCTGCCGCGGTTCCGCCGCACTTTAGGCATATCAGTTGATCGTTTTTGCAGCGTAATTCTTAGAATTTCCTGCTGAATTTTTTAAGCATTTTTAATTCACAAAAATCCAAATTTTCAGAAAATTACCAGAGTGCATTTTAGAGTTAGGGTTTCGGGTCGATCGGACTTCTAACTCCGTCTACGCATCGCCTAAGGCTCTAGCTAGGCTCTGATACGAATGTAGGGTTCCTAGGCACACAAATGAAGTCTCACAAGTGATCAAACATGACCAATTCAAATTTTTCTAGGTGCCTACAAACCCTAATACGGATCGTTAACTAGATATATAGGCGATGCGATGCAAGTAAACAACTTTAACTCAAAAGAAAGAGGCTACAACCTTTCTAGATCCGGTTCTCCACTTCCATAGCTCTACATAGACGTCCCTCCGCTGTATAAATCAGATCTTGGACTCAAGTGTCGGCTTCATCGGAGAAATGGGCGGGATAGGTCATTGACTACGATGCCGAAGATGATCTACGTCGAGGCATCACAAGATCAAGCTCCCACTTTACCAAGTCATGAAACCTGTGAAGAAAACACCCTATACTACTTGGCAAGAGATAGAGGATGAAGAAATAGGAAGTGGGTTCACTTTGGATTTGGATTTCTCACTTGGAATCAACACTTGATAAAATTCAAGAAAGCTTTTCTTTCTTCATCAAGAAGAAGAAGAAGAAAAGAATGGAAAATGAATTAATTCTAATTGAATAATCAAGTGATGGTTATCATAATGTAACAATGGTAAAGTGTAGAGAATAAACTAGGGTTAGGTGCATGGTTAGGTTTAGTGGTAAAAACAAAATGGAAGACTTATCAAAGATGCTTTGAAGCTTCAAGAAGTTTTTAGCAAAGAACAAATAAATCCACCATTTTATTTTGCCAAAAATGATTAAATAAATAAACAAATAAATAAAATCAAAACCCTAACCATTACACAACCATGGTTTAATCATACACTTAACCAAGTTAGCATGTATCATCAAACATGATACAATCTTGTGCACAAAAGTATATCACATATACAACTTGTGTAACTTCAAGTGAGAAAATCCATTTAAAGTGAACCAATACTAGTTAATGCAAAGTAATATATCAAATATATGATTATACATTAAATCAACACTTGATTCAATGATCCGGTCATGTCGCACATAACCGACTAGTATCCAATGTATCGACTTATCGAATCAATCCTTGATTCGATAACCAGGTTATATCGCATATAATCAATCGAAACATTCATCGCGAGAATGAAATACGGTATCACATAAACGCATTATTCTCGGTCCCGCACATATCTCATATGCGCTCCCATTTCGTTTCGCTTGAGCCAGGAAACCTCTGTGTAGGACTCTAAAGACTCATCAATACGCCGGCAGCAGGTGATGATCATATCAAACACCCACAAGCCGCAAGCGGTCTGCTAAACGTAACGGCCGCCCGGGTATTGAGCGATCAGAAGATCGACGAGCAAGCCCGCTCACACTCATGTGAATCCAACCAGTAACACTTACCGTACAGTCCGGTCTGTTCGTCTGATATGTCACATATCTCGCCTAGGGGTGGTAAACGTCAGACCCTAATAGCTCGATAAGTCATGCCGACGTGAGGTCCATAACATGTGTGAAACTACTGATAACACTTACCAGTAGATCACTGCAACCCTGGCCAGGGATTTCCTGCTATGGCCAGTCGAGCATAGCGCAACATCAACCCCCAATACCGGGAGAGACGAATCCCCTCCTATCGCTCATTGCCTCCATATGAATCGGGACTGTACCCAAAAACCACCTGTTTGCACGACTCAGTAGAGCCGTGGTAGGGTAGAAATCAAAGCACGGTGGGAGACACACAAGACTCTATGACGATCTCGGGTCAACAGACTAAGCTGTACCAGTGTCACCAGAGAACTGCCATCTGACGTGAGGTATAATACCATCTGGGAGTTCTCGGCGAGTCCGTTCAGTGTACCCAGTCTCCACTAAACACCCGTATACCATCTCTGATGTCAAACACCAGTGGATATGGGATCATCCATCGCCCATCCCATTGGTCGAGAAGATATACGCTAGTCTAACCTGGAATATCGATGCCCCATCTCGATATTCCCACGACTAGGAAAAATGAAAGATGTACTCATGGACTACCCAAGCCCTACTAGTATGATCTGCATCATAGTCCTGGAAGTCGAGTATACATCCTAAGGGCTTTATCAACATGTAACAGAGAGACAGAAAGTGTACATGTTAAGATAAAGAGCAACCAGATAGCGTACTATCATGTCGAGCAAGAAAGTCCTACCTATATATGTCCCAGCATCCACTACAATATACATCCAATGTACAGTAATGGCCTCTAGGGCATACATATAACTAACATCTTTAAGCCGTGGTAGAGTAGTAATCAAAGTATAGTAGGAACTCACATGAGACAAATGAAGATCTAAGGTTAAAAGAATACCCCATACTCATGTCACCCGAGAACTGCTATCTGACGATAGATATAATACCATCTACAAGTTCTTGGCGAGTCCGTTCATAGTACTCACCTCCAGTGAGAATCTGTATACAATCTTAGATGCCATTGTTGGTTATAGTGCCCTTAAGACAATTATTGTGATAAAAAATAGGCGATTATGATAATTGAAAGAGAACCTATACATGTAAAACGGTCTTACTCGAGATGATAGTATGCTATCTGGTTTTTCTTTATCATTGATATGTATACATTTTACTGGTTATTATGTGTCGTTAATACATAATGATAAAGCCCATAATATCTTTGCATGACTGCCAGAGTTATGATGACGATCATAATAGTGAGAGTTGGGTAGTCCATAAGCACATCCTTAAATATCCCTAGTCGTGAGAGTATCGAGAATGGGCATCGATAATCCAAAGTGGAGTAGTGTATACGTGTCTAGACCCCGAAGATGGGAGGTAGCAGATTTCATAGCCATTGGTGTGTTGCACCTATGATTGTATAAAGGTGCTCACTCGAGGTGAGTACACCGGACGGATTTGCCGAGAACTTCTAGACGGTACTGTACCTATCGCCAGATAGCAGTCCTCGGTAGACATGAGTATAAGTAGTCTTGTCATGACCCAAATGAGGAAGGTAACTAGCACTTAAATCACGCAACGTCTAAAAGCGTAACGTAATTCAAGTAAGCCGAAACCCAGAATCTAAACCGTGAATAAAGATAAAGTGGAAAAAATCTTTGTTTAAAGTATCAATCTTAAAAGTAGAAGAGTTATATCAAAGCCTTTTAATATTGAGTTGCTAAAATTTTTGGCAGCATCTTTTTTGTAAAATCTGATCTAAACCGATACATAATCATAATATATATAAAAGCATCACCACTTAGGGGCAATCTCAATGCCATCCGGCGGAACCTTCTTAGAAATCGAATGGATTCGGTCTTATACATACGCGAGGAAGGTAATCAAGAAAGAAAGAAGATGAGTTCTTCTTTCTTTTATCGCATAGGAGCCGTGCGAGATGAAAGTCTCATGCATGGTTTTGAATGAGCGAAAGAAGTGATGAATCCTCTTTTTGACTCTGACTCTCCAACTCCAGTTGTTGCTTTTCTTTCTGTTATTTCGAAACTAGCTGCTTCAGCCTCAGCCACGCGAATTTTCTAGTAAGATATACGATGCCATATGCGAAGAAATAAGGAAATAAGAAAAGAAAATAATATTAGCATAAAAAAAAATCGGCTCACACGAGCACGACACTCAAAGTCAAATATAATACAAATCTCTTAGTCTTGTCTCTAAATCAAATATACAAGTGGTAGACGGAATATACTAGATACAAGGTATAAGTATAACAGATAGAGTATAAAAGAATACTCACAACCTACCTACGAAATATCACGTCCAAATGTAACGGTAGTAGTAGTACCAAAAGTGGTATGCCCCGCTGCGACTACACTGAAGGATCGACCCTGCAAGACACTGTTGCACAACGGGGTTAAGTTCCTAGTTCATGAGCAGTAAATAACATCATTCGTGGTAATCACAAGAATGAATGTAGCTGTGACAAATCGTAAGCATGAGATTATGATAATATATATCAGTATAGATGCAGCATAAATAAATGAGTAAAGTATACCATCAGGGGTGTAACAACTACATGAAACTGAACATGTCATAATAAGTTTTAATGTGGTAAAAACAGAGATACTATCAATAAATCATCATAAAACCGGTGTCAAGCATCGACACTCAAAATCCTAATATCTCAGGCGCCGTTACTCTGATCGGCCCTTATATCTATATGATCATATAACTCCGGTCGTTATCCTCCAGATATCCGCCGAGTTTTCATATTATCAGTGGTAGGTAATGTTCTCCGGCAACGGCGTCATTTGATTCGTATGTCAAAAACTATTTGTTAACCGCAATCAAAAACGGCGTCGCATGAAGCTAGCCGGTGAGTACGGGTCGGTCCACAGGGATTTTGTGAATCTTCTAGTCGCGCTAACGAGTTAATTCCGAAGGGTGTTCGAATTGGTTATTAAATCTAAAAACCTAATTAACCTGGGGCAATTATCTAGATCTATTCTTGCTAGGGTTAGGTTTACAGATGGTTTGGAAATGCAAGTAAACCTCAACATTTTCTATACCCGGATGAAGATCTGTGAGGAGTTATGCTAATTATCAATAAAGGAGATTAGATCCATTCGGGAAGGTGTTCCTTCCTCTAGGTTCTTGTCCTTCCTTTAGAGATCCTTACCCTAACCTCCATGGAAAACGCGCGCAACCGGGCTTTTACACTACGGTTCATCGTCACCTCGAGGGGTAGGATGCTGTAGGGCGCAGTATGTGCGTGTATGCATGGAGTCCTATTGTAAATATTTGGTGGGTAAGAAAGGGATGAGAGATCTCATCTCTCAAAATCCTTCCCCAAGACTAAAACCTAACAAGTTCCTAGGGCATGAAATTAAATCTACCTAGGGCAAAGAATTTAAATCTAAACTAGGGCGAGAAATTAAATCTACTTACAGATGCATCCCTCCAATCATCCATGCAGGGTTGTCAGATCTGAATTTCTGAATGAAAAAGAAACACCGATGCTCTCTAAAAGAATTTCTGAATTTTTATTAAAGGGAGGCATAGCCTTTACAATGATTTAGAGTTCCTATTTATAGAGGATAGGAAACCCTAGGTTACAATTGATTCGCATGTCTACAATTACAAAAATAGCCCTAAGTTGACTAGTCAAAGCCATCACAAAATTATGGTAAAATTTTCAACTTGAGATTGCGCATTACGGCCGCGGAACCGCGGCAATAGCAGGCTTGGGCCGCGGTTCCACGGCCCTTTAGTGAGATCACCTCCTGAAACTTCATGTGCTGACTTCTGGCTTTTTGGGGTCTCTGTTTATGTATGTCCTTTTCTATTTGGGCTTCTAAGTTGGTTCCAGATTTTCAGTGAACAATTTGCCATGGATTTTTAACCGTTCGCTTTGTAATTTTGGACCTTGCGTTGCCTTGTACATTGTGAGCTTTATCTTTGATGTAGGCTTGATCAAGAGTCTTCTATTTGTTGGTCAAAATCCAATTTTTCATCGTGTTTACATCGTTTTCACTGTTTTCTGTCTAAGAACTTGCAACCTGTAGCAGACATGTGTCAAAAGTACCTGTTTATTTATAAAAAGAATAAAAATGGGGACTGTAATAATACAATATTATGGTGTTAACAAATACCCCCAAACTTATCTTTTGCTCGTCCTCGAGCAAACTTATTTTTATTCACTAAAATCCTAACCGCACTTTCGCAGGGAAACACGATTGCACTGAGCACGTGCAACAAGCAGTTAAACCTCTAGGTGTCCCTAGTAGGAGGAGTGTTGTCTCCTGAGGGTTTTCAGCAGATTACACCCACAAAATCCTATCAACTCGGCCCTTTGACTTTTGTTCTCCAATTAGGTCGTCTAACAAGGAATTCTATTATCGTCGACCCGTAAATTATCCACCCACATTCTTCACACTTCCTCATCATTTAACTTAAGATTATATATGTTCTATAGAATCACTTAGCTTTCGATATTTCTTAAGTTTTCCTTCTAGGGTTCCATCTCCATTTAGGAATTTCTATCAACCCTACTAAAGATACACATTTTATTCTTCACTCATTTCTCTTATCTAAACTCCAATCATATATCCCCACGTGTGTGTATAAATTACCCCTACACTTGGAAATTCAAATCAAGCAATCATGCCCTTATCCGTTGTCCAAAGTACTTATTAGTAGGTGAATTTTTAATTGAATTTTGCTTACACATCCTTCATGCGACCGTTAATACTTCTTGAGGTACCAACAATCGATTACAAGATGTGTTTGCACATTAAAGCGTAATTCCTAGTCTTGCAACACCCAAGGCTTTTAGCAGTGACTCCCAAACCAGTTGGTCTAAGGCACTAGGTGATGAAGCACCCTCGCTAAATATTTTTCTATTTTTCCAGCCTTAAGTAATCACAAAAACCAGTGTCCATTTTTTTTCTTCATTCACACTTATATATATATATTTTTCATTTTCATTGCACTAAGGACTTTAGACAAGAGCATTTCAAGGTCACTTCTACTATTCCAAGTTTCAAGGTGCATGATTGTGCAATTTATAGGGTATATATTTTCAGAATCTAGATTTAAAGTAGGAACTATTTTTCAAATTTATACTCTAATAAGAAAATCAATACTCTTCCTTTGCTTTGACTTAGCCCAAGAACTGAACCCAAATTTGCCTATTTCTAGATAAACTACAAAGAAATATACTTTCTACCGTTAAACTTTAAGGAGGGTTATTTTTAGGGTTTTAATTTACTAAGTCTAAGATCTAGTTGTTCCTAACCAGTTAACCTATTTGTCAAAATCAAATAAAATCAAGCCAAAATTGAATACAATGATTTTTATAATTTTTGAATTTTTTTTATTTTTATGGTTTTTTCAAATAAATATGCAAATACAAAAATGTACAAATGAATGCAAAAATATGTACAAACCGAGCATACCCCCAAATTTGAACTTGACAGTGTCCGCACTGTCATACTAAACCAGGAGGGTCAAAATGTCGGCACTCCCCTATTTATTTATTTACAATTTTTTTTTTATTTTTTAATGTTTTGAATTTTTTTTTATTTTTTATAGAAAAAGAAAACAAAAATATAAATACATTTATACAAAGGTTCCCTCCAAACTTAAGCTTGGCCTTACACAAGCCAAAGGTTAGCACCGACCATTCAAAAATCTTATTATGGTAATGGTATTGTTAGTGCAAGAAAATGAGAAACACGCTAGACCGTGTGGAAAGAAGAATGGTAGAATATGGTCTCGGTAGGGGAGAAGAAGGGCGGAAAGGAGAAAGAAGAGTCGCGCGATCTTGAGGGTGTAAATCGAGTGAATAAATTAGCGCAATTTATGATGACCGATGTGTTAAAAGCGATTGCGCTAACCTATCAACCCGTCGAGAAATGGGGTCAAATCCCTTAAGATTCGCAAGAAAACATGGGTACGCCGAACTTGGTATAGGAGATGAAAGCGTAACGGTCTCTTGTTCGGTCGGAACAATGGGAAAGACAAAAGGGAGTGAATTAGGGATAGTATCTTTCTCACCGTAGTAAACTGTTTCGAACTTGAAAGATTTCATTAATGGTTCAAAACTACTATAATCAACCGAGTCTGATGGTTCATCTGAAAATGTAAAGGACTCAAACTCGGGCGGTGAGTCATCTACATCGTCCGAAAAAGTGAAACACTCGTAGGTGTTATCGTCTGTGAGAATTGTGTCAGATTCAAAGGAAAAGCTTTCAAGCTCACAGTCTTCAAGCGGGGTCGGAACGATGGGAAGGAGGGAGGGTGATATAACAGTCAAAGGTTCAGGAGGATGAATTGGAAAATCAGACACATCAAATAAAAATTGTTCAACCTCGATATAGTCCTCAAAACTCTCCTCAAAACTTTCCTTATTATTCTCCTCAAAATTCAACTCGTCCATGCCATTATCATCAAAATCTAGACGCATATGAAATTCAGGAGAGACATCTAATAACTTTGGATGATGATTTGAACATAAAATTTCAATCAAATCGATATGTTCATCATCCGAAATATTCCCGGCGTCTATATCCTCAATCAAGTGAAAATCAATTTCTGTAGACACCTCATCAAAAGCATGGATATTTATCAATTTAGGTTCTAGAGTGGAGGTGTAAAGGTCAAACGGATTAAGTGTGGTTTCACTCGAAAGGGGTTCTTCACAATTTGGCAAATCAAGCACTACAAAATCAAACAACTCATTTTTATTTTCAACAGGTGAACTATTTAGGGCAATCGATGGAAAACAAGAGTTGTGGGCTTCAATTGGGTACGGGTAGGTTTGATTTGAAAATCCTCTCTCATTCTCACTCTGTCCAACTGCCTTCTTATACATTAAAAGATTTTGAGCTAGCGGGAAACTAGCTACCGGTTCACTAGGTTGCATAAGGGCGGCCATGGACGCTTCTACATTCCTAGTCATTTTATTTGTTGCTGCAATATAAGATTCCAATGACTTTTCCAAACTAGACTTAGGTGGTGAGGGGGTTTCGGTGAAACATTCGAAATTGGTTGGATATGTGAAACTCCCTACAGGCTGTGTCGAGACAGTGTCTAGTGAAGGTGGGAAGGTCGGGTAGGACTGGTAGGAAGTGGGTGATTGGACAGGGGTAGGGTCAACATATGGATAAAAAGGTGAAAAGTCGTGTGGATCCCTAGAACTAGATGAGTGGAGAGGGGTGAAAGATCGGCTGCGAGATTGAGCAATATGCTCAGCAATGGACATCGGCCTAGGAGTGACAGAAGGACTTGAGGAAGTAGTATCAACATATATAGGTGGTAAAAGTTGACTCGGTTAACACAAAGTGGGTTGAAAAGTCAAACTATTTCTCCTAGACGCCTCTATTTGATATTTCAAAGATATTTTTGGCAAGAAAGGATCGTCTTTAAATTGACCGAACAAATTAACGTACGATGCAAGATTAGGTTCGGGATACCAAAGTTCGGCTAATGATTTATTATGTGGTGTACCCATGTTAGAAGAAGGGGAAAGGAAAGAAAATTTGTCGTGCAAGGATTTATTTGCGGCTAAAAAACTTTGCAAGTTTCTACAAAATTTTCCTTATTCTTTTTTTTTATTCTTTTTCTCTTTATTAGGAAAAATTTGTTGCAAAAAGATTTTCAACACAAGATATGCAACAACAAAATATTACTTGCAATCTAATTTCTAATTTAAACGGGGCGCAAAAATCCTGCACAAGATTGTTATTTGGAAGGGAATATATTTCTAAAATGCACAAAATCCTGCAGGCATTTTTCAGGAAATTTATTAAGAATTACAGAGGGGGAACAGAGAGAAGCTTACAGAGCAAAGTTGGTCAGATGACGTCACTGTTCCACCGCCCTTCCGCGGCAAAACGTGGCTCCCACCGCGATTTCGCGGTCAAATTGACTGCACACTGCCCCAGAAAAATTTTGGTGCTCTGATTCGACGAGACGGCCGCGGTTCCGCGGCCTAAGGTGGGTTTTGGCCGCGGAAACGCGGCGGGATGGGGGTTCACTGCTCCAAAAAATTTCCACTGTTCTGTTGTTCAAAATCTCTTCTGTTCCGATATTTTGTTTCCTGTTTTTCTTTCTGGAAATCTCCAGATCTGAATTTGTATATCCTGCAAGAATTCAGACAACAAAGTATCCCTTCCAAAAATAACAGATTATACATATTTTTATATTTTTTTTTATTTTTCTGATTTTTCTGATTTTTTTTTTAATTTTAGATTAACCCGAAATTGCAAAAAAAAAAATAACACGCCATCCCCGGCAACGACACCATTTGAATCGTATGTCAAAAACTATTTATTAACCGCAATCAAGAACGGCGTCCCATGAAGCTAGCCAGTGAGTACGGGTCGGTCCACAGGGATTTTGTGAATCTCCTAGTCGCGCTAATGAGTTAATTCCATTTTAAATGCAGAGCTTAAGCCACTCCTTTTTAAATAAAAGCTATCATAGTTCCTTCG
The DNA here is from genome assembly GCA_030015575.1 of Agapanthus africanus. NCBI lineage: Eukaryota > Viridiplantae > Streptophyta > Magnoliopsida > Asparagales > Amaryllidaceae > Agapanthus > Agapanthus africanus. The sequence goes on from JASDDO010000029.1 coordinate 290,615,956, forward strand.
ATTATATCAAGTTCATTACGTTAACGGTTTTTTTGCCAAAAACCAGCTGTAACCTTCCGTCGTTTAAGATAGACAGCACATCGTATTCATGCTATGCTTGTTGGCCTACGTCAAGGCATAGTGTATGGTAGCAGTGTGCGCGCCTATTTGTTGCATAGATAGATGCATTAGTTTAAGACAGACGTACACCTTGTTGGCCTATCTCAAGGGCATGTACGATGTACTTAAGTTAATCATGACAACGACGGGTAGAACTTGACTTGCGTCTTATGATTTGTTGGCCTACGTCAAGGTCATAAGGGCTTGGGGTAAAAATCATATCGGGGGTTTCAAACATAAAAGAAACTTGCAGATTTAGCATACCTTCTGGAGTGTGGTGACTAGAGTGGCTTCCATCTAGGGCATCATGCAATGATAGTTGGATCCCGATCCCTCTGATGAGTAGGATACTCTCGGGAATTTTTTCTCACTTAACAATCAATGCTATAAACCAAGTAGGTGTCTAGAATGGTGTTAGAGGGGCTACGCCTCCAGGGAAAAGAGGTTCTTTAATTAAGGAACTTCGCGAAAGCGTTGGAAAACCTCCTTGGAAGTACCAAAACCAGCGTGGCTGAAAGGTTAAGCAAGTATTGTGACGTGTGATTAAATCTTGACTAGTTCTTCCTTTAGGTTTTGAAGAAGGATTTGAGGAAACAGTGGGAGCCATCCTGTTTAGATAAATTAATAACCAATTTAAACTTGCAAGAGCATATGCTGAGTGTTTCTTTTCTCTCTCTATGGCAGCTACCATGACTGGACTAAAACTGTTACTCGAAAAAAATATATTGACCGGGCAGAACTATAAAGATTGGCTAAGGAACGTCAATATTGTGCTGACTTATGACAAAGTTGCATATGCTACCACCGTTTTTCCTCCCCTTATCCCAGGACCAGATTCCTCAGTTGCGGACAAGGAAGTTGGCAAAACCTGGGATCTAGACTGTGAGCGAGCTAAGTGTATCGTGCTGGCGTCCATGAACAATGAACTCCAGAAACAGCACGAGAGTATGGATATTGTGTCCATATTCCTCCATTGCAAGGAACTGTATGGTGAACTCTCCCGTATCGCGACGTACGAGACCTCAAAGAAAGTTTTCCAGATGAGGTTAGCTCCAGGATCGCCTGTTGGAGAGCACGTCCTAAAAATGATCACCCTCATTGAGAAACTTGCAAACCTGGGATGCGTGCTAGAGAATGATTTATACATCGACTTGATTTTGCAGTCCCTTCCACACACATTCTCTCAGTTCGTGCTGAACTTCAATATGCACGAAATGGAAGCTGATCTTCCAAAGCTCCTCAACATGTTGAGGGTAGCAGAGAGCTCCTTGAAAAAGGAGAAGACCCCCGTTCTGTATGTCGGCCAATCATCTTCTTCTAAATCTAATGTGAAAGATAAAGGGAAGAAGAAGATGAAAGCCACCAAACCGAAGGGTGGGGTCAAGAAGGTGCAGGGAACGAACAAGGCGGGAAGGGTGAAGGCGGAAAAGAACGAATGCTTCTATTGCCACAAACAAGGGCACTGGAAGAAGGACTGTTTGGCCTTTAAAGCCAAGAACAAGAAGCAAGCTGTTGCTTCTGCTTCAGGTGTGTTCGTAATCGAAAATTGTCTTTCAGTAAACTCTACTTCATGGGTACTTGATACCGGTTCTGGTTCTCACATCAGTAATTCTTTCCCGGATCTGAGAAATAGTAGAGTACTGGGGGCAAGTGATATGACTCTCCGGATGGACAATGGAATGCATGTAGATGCTGTTGCAATAGGGGAATATCAACTAGGGTTGACTAGTGGACATATTTTGGTATTGTACAGCTGTTTTTGTAAACCTAGTATGTTTTGTAATATTATATCAGTATCTTTGTTATCTAATGAAGGACATAATTTTGCGCTTGAAAGAAATGTCATGAACATTTTCCTAAATCAAAAACTGATTGGGTTTGGCACACTAGAAAACGGCATATACATACTTAATCAACCTCAAATTTTCAATATACAAAAACCACGTAAAAGAAAGGCTCCAGATTCAAATCAAGCCTTCCTATGGCATTGTAGACTTGGTCATATAAATGAAACAAGGTTGACTAAGTTACATAAAGATGGATATCTAGATCCGTTTGAATATTCATCATATGCAACTTGTCAATCATGTATCAAAGGAAAAATGACCAAATCTCTGTTCACCGGACATGGAGAAAGAGCCACAGAACACTTGGGACTTATACACACTGATATATATGGTCCAATGTCTACACATGCACGAAGCGGTCACTCCTACTTCATAACTTTTATTGATGACTTCTCTAGGTATGGACATATTTTCTTAATGAAACATAAATCCGAGGCCTTTAAGAAGTTTAAGGAGTATAAAAATGAAGTGGAAAAACAGACTGGTAAAGGCATCAAGACACTTCGATCTGATCGAGGTGGAGAATACTTAAGTACCAGTTTCCTTGAATACTTAAAAGAGAATGGAATTCTCTCTCAGTTTACTCCACCTTATACACCTCAGCATAATGGTGTTTCAGAAAGGAGGAATCGCACTCTGTTAGACATGGTACGTTCAATGATGAGTAGTGCTGAGTTGCTACTTTCCTTCTGGGGATTTGCTCTAGAATCAGAAGCATACCTATTAAATAGATTTCCGACTAAGTCTGTACCTACCACTTCATATGAAATGTGGAGCGGGAAGAGACCATATCTCAAGTCTATCAAGATATGGGGGTGTCCGGTATATGTTAAAAAGCATAATCCGGACAAGCTCGAGGAACGATCGGTTTTGTGCAAGTTTGTAGGATACCCCAAGCATTAAAGGGGGTATATGGTCTACCACACTAAAGAACAAAAGGTGTTTGTCACTCGCCACATTATCTTCTTAGAAAGCGAATTTCTTGTAAAAGAAATTAGTGGGAGCGCGGTAGAACTGGAAGAAATTCCAGAACCTCAAACTGCTACCGAGGACTTAGAAGAATCTAAGATTTCAATAGAACATGATGAACCAACGCCACTCCACAGATCTAGTAGGCTTTCTCATCCTCCTGAAAGATACTATGGTTTTCTTCTTGATGGGGATCGAGAGGATTGCATCATCGATGATGATGAGCCTACTAGTTTTCAGCAGGCTATCACGAGTAGCGACTCGGTGAAGTGGCTGAATGCTATGAGATCCAAAAAGGAATCCATGTACACCAATAAAGTATGGACTTTAGAAGTTGCTCCTCCTGGGGTGAAACCAGTTGGGTGCAAATGGATCTTCAAAAAGAAGATTGGTGCATTTGGACAAGTGGAAACCTACAAAGCTAGACTAGTTACAAAAGGTTTTCGTCAAAGACCAGGATTGGACTATGATGAAACTTTTTCACCAGTAACTATTCTTAAATCCATTCGGATCATGCTTGCCATTGCTTCCTTCCATGACTATGAAATCTGGCAAATGGATGTAAAAACACCTTTTCTAAATGGACATTTAGAAGAGAGTGTTTACATGGATCAACCAGATGGTTTCTTAGACAGTGGGAGCAGCGGAAGAGTGTGCAAATTGCTTAAATCCATTTATGGGTTAAAGCAAGCATCGCGGAGTTGGAACATCTGCTTTCATGAGACAGTCAAGGAATTTGGCTTTATCAAAAATGTAGATGAACCATGTATTTATAGGAAGATTATAGAAGCAGCAGTAGTCTTCTTCGTTTTGTACATCGACGACATACTACTAATAGGGAATGATATCCCTATGCTACAATCAGTAAAGCTCTTTTTGTCATAGAAATTCTCTATGAAAGACATGGGAGATGCATCATACATTCTGGGAATTAAGATCTATCATGATAGATCTAATAGAATGTTGGGACTTTCACAGTCCAGGTATATTGACACTATACTAAAGAGATTTAGTATGGAAGATTCCAAGCCCGGCAATATGCCCGCTTGTCACGGGATCACCCTCTCCAAAGAGATGTCTCTAAAGACTGATGAAGAGAGGGCTCGTATGGGCATTATACCCTATGCTTCGGCGGTAGGATCTATAATGTATGCGATGTTATGTACCAGGCCAGATGTAGCTTACGCACTTAGTGTGGTAAGAAGGTATCAATCTGACCCACGTGAGAAACATTGGATAGCGGTAAAGAACATTCTCAAGTACCTGAGAAGGACTAAGGAGATGTTCTTAGTTTACGGTAATGGGGACCTCCAGGTATAGGCTTTTACCGACTCCGGCTTCCAAAGTGACAAAGATGATTCTAAATCCATTTTGGGTTTTATGTTTACCCTCAATAGAGGGGCGGTATGTTGGAGGAGTTCCAATCAGGATACCGTCGCAGACTCAACTATGGAGGCTGAGTATATAGCTGCTAGTGTAGCCGCAAAAGAGGCTGTGTGGATGAAGAAGTTCATTTTTGAACTTCAAGTGGTTTCGTCCATTGCCAATCCAATACCGTTGTATTGTGATAACAATGGGGCTGTAGCATTAGCGAAGGAACCAAGGTCCCATCAGAAATCCAGGCATATCTTAAGGCTGTTTCACCTGATCAGGGAGATCGTGGATCGTCGGGAGATCGAGGTACGGAGAGTAGATACAAAAGACAACACGGCAGATCCATTCACCAAGGTCATCCCTCAAGTCCAGTTCGAGAGGCTATTTGAGATGTTCGGCATGCGGTACGCCAACAACTGGATCTAGTGCAGATAGTGGGTACTCATTGCGCCAATTATAGGCCTTAGTGCAAGTGGGAGATTGTTGGATTTATATGCCGTAGAGGCCAACATTGTATAGGATGCTTGGGATATGTATGTACATGACAGTCTTGCTTGATATGATAGTACGCTATTTAGTTTGTCTTTATCTTAACATATGATATATTTTGTGTTGTATTCATTTATATATATAAATGTTGATAAAGCCTATATGGTGTTTGCCTGACTACCGGTGTTGTGTTGGCAGTCGTACTAGTGGGAGCTGGATAGTCAATAGGCACATCCTTAGATATCCCTGGTCGTAGGAGTATCGAGACTGGGCATCAGTACTCCGGAGTAGACTAGTGTATACACATCTAGACCCTGACGAGGGGCGATGGATTGGTTTCGCAGCCATTGGTGCTGTGCACCTAAGATTGTATACAGATGCTTACTGGGTGTGAGTACACCGGACAGGACTCGCCGAGAACTGACTGGATGGTATTATACCTAACGTCAGATAGCAGTTCTCAGGTGACATGTGTGCAGATAGTCTGTTGAATTAAAGTCATCATTTGTCTCGTGTGAGTTCCCACTGTGCTTTGATTATTACCCTACCACGGCTCAAAGGAGTCGTGCAAACATGTTATAGTTGGGCACAGTCCCGAGCCACGTGGAGGCAGTGAGTGACTGTTAGGGATTCGCCTCTCCCGGTATAGGGAGTCGATATCACACTGTGGTCGGTTGGTCATTACCATAAGTCCCTGGCCAGGGCTGATTGAGAATTGCTGATGGAATGATCAGTAGATTCTCGGATAGTCATAAGCCATACCGACACGACTTGTACGGTTATTAGGGGTCTGACGTCCACCACCTCCCTAGACCATACATGCGATACTCTTAGACGAACAGACCGGACTGCGCGGATATTGTCACGGACAGGCTCAGTAGGATTTCAGATGGGTTAGCTCATCTGCTTTCTTATCGACAACTACCTGGGGACCGTTACGTACAGCTAGTGCCGCTTGCGTTCTGTGGTTAAACCCACTGCCAGCATAGAAGTCGAGTCTTTAGAGTCCTACACAGAGATTTCCCAAACCCAGGCGAAAAGATATAGAGGTCGTACGGTTTTATGACAAGGGTTCGGATGCGCATGTGTGTTTACACACATACGTCGTTCGGACAGTTTTTACTAGCCGGCTTTGGTTTAAGCCAGATTCTAGTATCAGGTTATTGGATTTATACAGTCTAAACTTTTTCCGTGTTTTCATGGAAAGGAGGGGCGTTCTCGTAATTTTCTGAGAAGCTTCTAGAAGCATGGTGACTTGGAGGGTGAGGTGGCATTGTCATTTAATGATTTTTTGACTCATTGTGAGTGATTCATCATGTCATTAATGCATTATTAAATGCTTAATAACTCACATAATGAATCACCCACTTGCATTTATGAAGCATGATGAATAATCTCATATTATTCATTTATTTTTAATTCAATATGCTTCATATATCAAGTGAGAAACAATATCATTATTTTTATCATCATCATTATTATCTTCTCATTCTCTCTCCTCAAGCTCACTTTCTTCTTCAAACCCTAATCCTACCACTCATGAGTTGAGTACAAGGATTAGTAAAGACTAAACACTCCATAACCTATCTCTACATCACCTTAGCTACTCTAATTAGCAACTAGAGAAACTAAGTAACCTCAAGTTTAGAGGTTATAGCTTGGATTAGGGTTCTTGAGTGGATCGTCTATCACGGAAAGAAGCCGAGGAGGACGTGGAGATCCAAAGAGGCCGGAGAGATCGTAAAGACGAAGGGCTAGAATCGTTTGTATAATTCCTTAACATAGTAACTTAGAATCCTATGTTATTTGTTAGTTATAGTTTAGTAAACGATTCACACGGTTAGTCGATGTTTAAGCAAAGAACAAGATCGTTTTTCATATTTCCACCTCCCCATAAGTATTGGGGTTTTGCACATCGACTTACAATAATGATATGAATAGTAACTCATGAAAGAATAATATCAGGCATACAAATATCTCTTTGATAAAAATCTAGAAGTATCTTGTAAGCTTCATTTAATCCAAAATGGTGAATCACCTCATGAGTCATTAAGCATTTAATGAAAACCTACAATTCATCTCTCCGCCTCATTTGTGTTTAATCCATAAAGAAATAAAAACAAATGAGTCATCTTTTTCTAGAAGCTTCCCGACAAATTACAAGACAACCCCTCCCATCCGTATTTTCGAAAAACACGGATAATCTTTGACTGAATAAATACATCTGTACAATACTAGAATCTGGCTTAAACCAAAGCCCGCTAGTATTATCTGCCCGATCACAATACGTGCGCAAGTGTACGTAAGTGATCGCGGCCATGCCGTAAAACCATACGGCCTATACACCTTTAGCCCGGTGCAGGGAAACTCTCTGTGTGGGACTCTAAAGACTCGACACTACACTGGCAGTAGGTTTAACCACAGGCCGCAAGCGGTACTAATTGTACGTAACGGTCTCCAGGTAGATGTCGATAAGAAGGACGATGAGGAAACCCATCCGAACTCCTACTGATCCTGATGTGACAATCTCTGTACCGTCCGGTCTGTTCGTCTAGGACTATCGCATATCGGGACCAGGGGCGGTAAACGTCAGACCCCTAATATCGGTATAAGTCGTGTCGGAGAGAAGCCCATTACACCTTGAGAAACTACTGGAAGCTACCAGTAAATCTCGCTTTCCCTGGCCAGGGACTTTGCGTAATGGCTCTCCATACACAGCGCGATATCAACCCTCCAATACCGGGATAGACGAATCATGTCTAACCGCCACTGCCTCCAAGTGCTTCGGGACTGCACCCAACTACTACCTGTTTGCACGACTCCTTTGAGCGGTGGTAGGGTAGTAATCTAAGTGCAGTAGAAACACACCCAAAGAGAAGTAGCAGTATCAATTCGACGGACTAAGCTGTACTCGTGTCACCTGGGAACTGCTATCTGACGATGGGTATAATTCTAACCTGCAGTTCCCGGCGAGTCCTGTCCAGTGTACCCATAACCTAACGAGCAACTGTATATTATCTCCAATACGACGTAGTGATGGCTGTGGGACAGACCATCTCCCTATGCTGGGATGAGAAGCATATACACCTATCTACTCTGAAGTATCGATGCCCTGTCTCGATAATCCTACGACCAGGGACCTGTATAGGATGTTGCTTACAGACTACCCAGCCCCTACTAGTGTGACTGCCATCACAATGCTGGTAATCAAGCAAAGATCCTAAGGGCTCTACTAATATGTATAAGCGATACGTCAAAAGAAACATATGCATATATTAAAGTATACACAAACCAAGTAGCATACTACCATTTTTAGCAAGACTGTCAATACAACTGTTAATATCCCAAGCTTCCATTAAGTAATATACAAACTAGTATGATATAGTAATGGCTTCTAAGGCATAAACACTAACAATCTCCCACTTGCACTAGGGCCATGTGCTGGCATATTGCAGACCTATCATCTCGAATAGCATCTAAAATTGCGTCTGAGGAATGGCCTTTGTGAATGGATCAGCATTGTTATTCTCCGTATCTACTCTCTTTACCTCGATCTCCCTGATCAGGTGATACCGCCTTAAAATGTGTCTGGACTTCTGATGGGACCTTGGTTCCTTCGCTAAAGTTATAGCTCCGTTGTTGTCGCAATACAGAGGTATTGGATCAACACTGGTAGGAACCACCTGAAGTTCTGTGAGGAACTTCTTCATCCAGACAGCTTCTTTTGCAGCATCGCAAGCAGCTATGTACTCCGCTTCCATCGTTGAGTCGGCAACAGTGTCTTGCTTGGAACTCTTCCAACAGACCGTCCTTCCATTGAAGGTAAAGACATAACCCGACAAGGACTTGGAGTCATCCTTGTCACTCTGGAATCCGGAGTAGGCAAAGGCCTCGATCTGGAGGTCTTTTCTGCCATATACAAAGAACATCTCCTTAGTCTTCCTAAGGTACTTGAGAATGTTCTTTACTTCTATCTAGTGCTTCTCCCTTGGGTTTGCCTGATACCGGCTTACAATGCTAAATGCGTATGCTATATCTGTTCTGGTACATAACATCGCATACATTATAGAGCCTACCGCTGAAGCGTAGGGTATAATCGACATGCGATCCCTTTCCAAATCAGTCTTGGGAGACATCTCTTTTTAGAGGGTGATTCCGTGACATGCCGGTAGGTTACCGCGCTTAGAATCTTCCATACTGAATCTTTTCAATATGGTGTCTATGTACCAGGACTACAAAAGTCCCAACATCCTCTTTGATCTATCACGATAGATCTGGATCCCCAGAATGTAGGTGGCATCACCCAGGTCCTTCATGGATAACTTCTGTGACAAGAATCTTTTGAATGACTATAGCATAGGAATATCATTTCCTATTTGGAGAATATCATCCATATACAAGACGAGGAATATAACAGCTCTCCCTACAATCTTACTGTATATGCATGGTTCATCTGGATTTTTGATAAAGTCGAATTTTTTGACAGTATCATCAAAACAGATGTTCCAACTCCGCGATGCCTGCTTTGGTCAATAAATCTATTTAAGCAACTTGCACACTTTACCGCTGCTCCCACTCTGAATGAATGCCTATGGCTGATTCATATAGACGCACTCTTCCAAATTACCATTTAGAAAGGCCGTCTTTATGGCCATCTGCCAGATCTCATATTAGTGGAAGGCAGCAATAGCAAGAAGGACCCGAATGGATTTGAGCATAGCCACTGGAGAAAAGGTTTTGTCATAGTCCATACCAGGTCATTGACGAAAACCCTTTGCAACAAGTCTAGCCTTATAGGTTTCAACCTGTCCATCTACACCAATCTTCTTTTTGAAGATCCACTTGCATCCTACGGGTTTTACCTCATCTAGAGCAATGTCCAAAGTCCATATTTTGTTAGTGTACATGGACTCCATTTCGGTCCGCATTGCATCCAGCATTTTACCGAGTCGCCACTCTGAATGGCTTGCTGGAAGCTAGTAGGGTCATCATTGTCAATGATGCAATCTTCTCGATCCCCGTCTATGAGAAAACCGTGGTATCTCTCGGGCGGATAAGACTGCCTACTATTTCTGCGGATAGGCACTGGTATGTCCCTTTCTTCTGAAACTTATGGTTCTACCATACTTTCAGTAACAGCTTGTGGTTCTGGAATTTCCTCCAGTTCTATTGCGCACCCACTCTTCTGATTTTCTAAAATTCAGCTTCCAAGAAGTGGGCATGACGAGAAACAAAAACCTTTTGTTCCTCTGCGTAATAGAAATAATATCCCTTTGAGTTCTTTGGATATCCCACAAACTTACACTCTGCTGAGCATGCCTCGAGCTTGTCCGGATGCTGCTTTTTTACAAAAGCTGGACATCCCCATGTCTTCAGGTACTGAAGATAGGGTTTCTTCCCACTCTATATCTGATATGGTGTGGTCGGGACAGTCTTGGTTGGAACCTTGTTCAAAATATATGCAGCAGATTCTGTGCAAAACCCCAGAATGATCGCGGTAACTCAGCCTTACTCATCATGGAACGAACCATATCCAATAGGGTTCGATTCCTCCTTTCCGATACACAGTTGTGTTGTGGTGTGTATAGAGGAGTAAGCTGAGAGAGAATTCCATTCTCTTTTAAGTAACGCAGGAACTCGGCTCTTAAGTATTCACCACCTCGATCAGATCTCAGTGTCTTGGCACTTTTTCCTGTTTGGTTTTCCACTTCATTCTTGCATTCACGGAATTTCTCAAAGGCCTCGGATATATGCTTCATGAAGAAGATATGTGCATACCTAGAGAAATCATCCGTAAAAGTAATGAAGTAGGAATAACCACCTCGCGCATGTGTAGACATTGGACCATACATCGCGGTGTATGAGTCCCAAGAGCTCGCTCGCTCTTAATCTGTGTCCAGTAAACAGAGTCTTTGTCATCTTTTCCAAGAGACAAGATTCACAAGTAGCATAAGATTGATATTCGAACGGATTCAAATATCCTTCTCTATGTAACTTAGTTAATCGTGTTTCATTGATGTGACCTAGCCTACAATGCCATAAGAAAGCCTGATTTACTTCTGGAGACTTTCTTTTAAGTGTGTTCTGGACATTGAAAACTTGAGCTTGACTCAATACGTATATACCGTCATCTAATGTACCGGACCCCATCATTACTTGATTTAAGTGGATGTGAACTACATTGCTTACGAATGTAAAATCATATCCCTCTCTTGGACTTGAGGACACTAATATGATATTACAAGTCAAACTAGGTACATACAAAAAGTTACGTAGAATCAATATCTGCCTACTTGTCAAACTTAGGCGATATTCTCCCATGGATTCAGCGTCTACGCTCATTCCGTTTGCAACTCTGCGAGAAAAATCACCTACCCTGATAACTCTACGGTTTCTCAAAGCATGTAATGAATTACAGATATGAGGTCCTGCTCCGGTATCTAGTACACAGGAAATAGAATTAATTGACAAACAGTTCTCAATTACAAACACACTTGAGGCCGAAGCTACAACATGCTTCTTATCCTCGCTACTGCCTTCCAAAGCCCGGCAATCCTTCTGCCAGTGCCCGTTCCCATAACAATAGGAACATCCCTCCTTCCCTACAACAAGTCCCGAAACTTTTACTCTTCCCTTTCCTTCTACTTCACTGACACCGTATATCGGCTTTGTGGAGGTTTTCTTCTTTTCACCCTTAGCTTTCGCCTTTGATGCAGAAGAAGAATGTCCCCTTTTAAGAAGAGCTTGTGCCTCTCTGGTTTCTTCCAGGGTGTAAGTAGAGGGTAGGGACTGTGGAAATAAGTTAGCCTATGACCTGTTTCCCAACGTGGTCTCCAGGTCTGTGAGCTCATCAATATAGCTAGTTATTGTAAGGACGTCGTCCCTTACAGATGACCCGACAGCCAACCTCTCTTGAAATAATTCATTCAAGGTCCCATATCTTGCGATACGAGATTGCTCTCAATATAAATCTTTGTTATGGAGAATGATTGAAACTAAGTCCATCTTCTCGTGCTGCTTCTGGTATACACCATTAATAAAAGCCAACACGAGGCACTTGGCATTCGCATTATCCTTTTCCCTTGTGTAACGGACATCCATATCCACGACGGTGGAAACTGGGCCTGGGACGTCGGGATATTGAGTAGTAATTGGGTGGTCCAGCTTGTTATAGGCAATGGCCAACTGGACAGACCTTTGCCAATCATTAAAGTCAGATTCAGTCAATTTATTATATAGATGTAACCTAGTCATGGTCACATGGTCGCTGCAATGAGAGAGAGAGAAGAAAACACTTTAGTATGATGCTCTTGCAAGTTTAGATTGGTTTTTAGTTTATCTAAACTGGATGGCTCCGACTTTTTCATGAATCCTTTCTCAAACCATAAAAGAAGAATTAGTCAGGACTTATCTCACCATACAATACTTGCTTAACCGTTCAGCCAGGCCGGTGTCGGTAATTCGAGGGAGGTTTTCCAACACTTTCGCGAAGTTCCTTAATTAAATAATCTCCTTTCTCTGGGGGAGTAGCCCCGCTGACACCTTTCTCGACACCTACTTGGTTTATAGCATTGATCGTTAAGTGACGAATCTCCTGATGAGTAACGGATACTCACATTAGGACCGGGATCCAAATATCATCGTGTGATAATACTGAAGGAATCCTACCAACATTCATCAAACTCCAAATGGTATGCAACACAAGAAAGTTTCTATTTCTTTAGAAAATCCCGATGTGGATTTTTCCCCATGTTCTTATGACCTTGTCGAAGGCCAACAAATCATAAGTCACATGTCAAGTTCTGCCCATCATTATCTTTTTAATTTGAACCCACCGGTACATACGCTTGACGAAGGCCAACAAGGTAATACGACTGTCCTAAACTAACTCATCTATCTATGCAACAAATGCATACCCTAGCAGCTACCAAACACTATGCCTTGACGAAGGCCAACAAACATAGCTTGAATACAACTGACCATCCATAAGAAATGACGGAGGGCTACGGCTGGTTTTGGCGAAACCGTGAACGTAGTGAACTTGATATAATCGAAGGAATCTGATAGCCTTTTAAAACGAGTGGTTAAAATTCCGCAATAAAAAAATCTCTCTTTTAAAATAACCAAATGGTTACTTTTAAATTTGTTCCAACGATTCAACTTTGGTTTGTTTTCTTTGCATTAAAATAATGCGTCCCATCATTTAACCTATCATTGCAGAAAACAACGAAAATACAACGTCCTCTTATGCCATCCGCATTCGCCGCTGGGCCCCGTCATTCACCCGTTAGGTTACATAACTAACGACAGAGCGGGGGCTGGGCTAGCACGGGTGCAAAACATAAGTGACGTCTAAAAGCTATCATATATAGATATTGTACATTCATCAGACGTAATAATAGGTATTCCAGATCACTGATGAACATTATTGGATATACAACCAATCCGTGTTTCCTTTAAGCCTGCAACGAAAGACGGATTACACAGTTGTGATGAATAGCCATTACCTCACCCTAGACCCCTACGGGTACGGCAAACTACCCGCCAAGTACCTGAATTGATGCGGTCTCCCTCAACAACGTGAGTAGGCCACTAAACACTTCAAAGTACCCGGTAGTTTGTGAACCCTTCCTTGGGTCTATCCTAGGAGCAAAAACAGTAAATGAAATAATAAAACGGTGGCTACAACCTCAGCCCGGATGTGCCCCGCAAAAGAATATTACATCAAATTACAATTTACATCGAACGAATGAGTATAAAAACCTATCTCAAACCCCGGCTAATCATCACAATGATCCAATGAAGTTCATATATACAAACCAGTAAAAACCATTACAGAAATGTGAAACCCCCAGCTAACCGACAAACTATCAATTAGGGGAGGTTTACGAACACATTAAACATTACAGATAAAACCCGATTAGCAAATATCTTAGAATATCGATCGACAACCTTTTTCCGTGTCTACCCCAAATGCAAGTCAGCACTGAAGTAACCTGGGTAGAAACAGAATATACAGGAAAACAAAACATCACAAAATAAGAGTTACTGTGCAAATACGATTCAACTCTGAGTTGACTCGGCCGCGGATCCGCGGCGGATCGCACCAATCCTCCGCGCTTCCGCAGCAGTCTAAACGAGTTGGGACTTCGTATTTCACCAGTATTCAGAGAATTCCCTACTGTGAATTTTCAAACCTATCAAATAATTTTTTCGACACGTTTAAAATTTACAGAAACTTGAGGGGTTTGGGATTAAGATTTCGTGTTTTTCCGACGATCGAAATTCTAATTAGTTGCTAACAAGCTAGTAAAGGTTTAGTAGGCTCTAATACCACTATAAGTCCATGTCACGCACCCCACGAGCTTGTGGGGAGACGGAATATATGAAAAACAATTATCAAAGCTTCGTAACACGGACTTGAGCACACGGATCGTGTCTAAACCATTATTAGCAAACTATGAGAGGTTTAAATACTTGGATTCGAAGTTATACCTCACGTTACTTGTCCTTCGATTCTTCATCGTTGTCCTCCACACCTCGTAAGCTCTATGGAACGTCGGCACCTCAAAGGCCTCCTCGAGTCGAAGACGATCCACCTGAGAGTCTATAGTCCAAGCTTCTATCTCGAATCTGAGATAACTACGGCTTCTAGATCGCTAATCTAGAAGTCCTAGAGGGTGTAGAGTAATAAGATGGATTAATTAGTCACTTAAACCCTAGGTTTCTCAACTCATGAGAGCTATTAGGGTTTTGAGGAAGAAGATGAAGACTTGAGGAGAGAGAAAGCTTTTATGATAATGATATGAATAATAACACATGAAAGAATAATATCAAGCATACAAATATCTCTTTGATAAAAATCTAGAAATATCTTGTAAGCTTCATTTAATCCTAAATGGTGAATCGCCTTATGAGTCATTAAGCATTTAACGAAAACTTACAACTAATCTTTCCACCTCATTTGTGTTTAATCCATAAAGAAATAAAAACAAATGAGTCATCTTCTTCTAGACTTCCCGACAAATTTTGAGACTGCATCCGCCATCCGTGTTTTCGAAAAACACGGATAATCTTTGACTGAATAAATCCATCTGTATAATACTAGAATCTGGCTTAAACCAAAGCCCGCTAGTATTATCTGCCCGATCATAATACGTGCACAAGTGTACGTAAGTGATCGCGGCCCTGCCGTAAAACCATACAGCCTCTACAACTTTTGCGCGGTGCAGGAAAACTATCTGTATGGGACTCTAAAGACATGACACTACGCAGGCAGTAGGTTTAACCATAAGCCGCAAGCGGTACTAGCTGTACGTAACGGTCCCCAGGTAGATGTCGATAAGAAGGACGATGAGGTAACCCATCCGAACTCCTACTGAACCTAATATGACAATCTCCGTAATGTCCAGTCTGCTCATCTAGGACTATCGCATATATGGCCTAGGGGCGGTAAATGTCAGACCCCTAATAACGGTATAAGTCGTGTCGGAGTGAAGCCCAGTACACCTTGAGAAACTACTAGAAACTACCAGTAAATCTCACTTGCCCTGGCTAGGAACATTGCGTAATGGCTCTCCATACACAGCGCGATATCAACCCCTAATACCAAGAGAGTTGAATCATGTCTAACCGCCACTGCCACCACGTGCTTCAGGACTGCACCCAACTGCTACCTGTTTGCACGACTCCTTTGAGCCGTGGTAGGTAGTAATCTAAGTACAGTGGGAACACACCAAAGGCGAAGTAGCAGTATTAAGTCGACAGACTAAGCTTTACTCATGTCACCTAGGAACTGCTATCTGACGAAAGGTATAATACCAAACTGCAGTTCCCGGCGAGTCATGTCCGGTGTACCCATAACCTAACGAGCACCTGTATACTATCTCCAGTACGACGTACTAATGGCTGTGGGATAGACCATCTACCTATGCTGGGATGATAAATGTATACACCAACCTAATCCGGAGTATCGATGTCCTGTCTCGATAATCCTACAACCAGGGACTTGTATAGGATGTTGCTTATAGACTACCTAGCTCCCACTAGCGTGACTGCCATTACAACGCAGGTAATCAAGCAAAGATCCTAAGGGCTCTACTAAAATGTATAAGCGATACGTTAAAAGAAACATATGAACATGTTAATTAGACACAAACCAAGTAACATACTACTATTTTTAGCAAGACTGTCAATAAAACTGTGAATATCCCAAGCTTCCATTAAGTAATATACAAACTAGTATGATACAGTAATGGCCTCTAGGGCATAAACACTAACAGAAATTGTTGGATATAGTACCCTCAGAATCAATTATTGGATCACAGGCACGTGATTCAAATGATTGAGGGAGGACCTATACCGGTAGCACAGTCTTACTCGAGAGGTTTGTATACTTTCTGGTTTGTCTTTATCATCATGTACATGCTTTAGGTGACATTGTAGTTCACTATTACACGTTGATAGAGAATAGTATGCTACCATGGTTTGTCTTTATCATCGTGTACTGCTTTAGGTGACCTTACAGGTCGCTATTATACGTTGATAGAGCCCTTAGGATTCTTGCCTGACTACTAGCAGTATGATGGCGATCATATATGTGAGAGTTGGGTAGTCTATAAGCACATCCTTAAAAGTGTTCCCTAGTCGTGGGAGTTTCGAGACAGGACATCGATACTCCGGAGTAGACTAGTGTATACAGTCGAGACCCCGACAAGGGGCGGTGGCCTGTCTCACAAGCCGCAGGTGTCAGGTGGTTCACCTAAGATGTATACAGGTGCTCATTGTGTTATGAGTACACCGGACAGGACTCGCCGGGAATCTGCTAGTTGGTAATATACCTAGCGTCAGATAGCAGTTCCCTGGTGACATGTGTACAGGTTACTTCATTGACCTGAGGTCGTCATTTGTATCGTATGAGTCCACTATGCTTTGATTACTACCCTACCACGGCTCAAAGGAGTCATGCAAACAGGTTCTAGTTGGGTACAGTCCCGAGCCACATGGAGGCAAATGAGCCGATCGACAGGGGATTCGTCTCTCCCGGTATCGGGGTTGAGTTCGTGCTGTGTCTAGGAGAGCCATTACACAATGCCCTCCACCGAGGCAGGAGATTTATTGGTAGGCATTCGAGTAGTATCTCATGGTGTTCTGGGCTACACTCCGACACGACTTGCACCATTTATGGGGGTCTGACTTTTACCAACCCCCTAGGCCCGCCATGTGATGCTCATAGATGAACGGACAGGACTGTGGAGATATTGTCACTGACAGGCTAAGTAGGGTGTCAGGATGAGTTCGCTCATCGACCTCCCTTTTGGTCAATACCTTGTAGCCCGTTACGTACAGCTAGTACTTCGGACGTGCTAGTGGTTAAATCCACAGCCAATGTATTGACGAGTATTTAGAGTCCCCCACTGACAGTTTCTCAAGTTTCGGACGAAACGTTGTAGAGGCCGTATGATATATGGCAGGGTCTGATCATATACGTGCAGTGGGCTTTGGTTTAAGCCGGATCCTAGTATTAGATTTGTTGGATCACTTTAGTCTCATCGCATTCGCATTCAGTCGGAATGCGGATGCAGGTATGTATATACAGCTGAGGGGTATCCTTGTAATCCGTCACGAGTTTACTTTAGATGTTTACGTAACTTTTTGTTGTGGCTAACATTTGGATTAATGTTTGCATATGGAAATTATGAGCTAGAAATCATCATGAGATGCATTAAATGTGACATGGACATATATGATGACTTATGGTATCATTTCTTGTGCAAATGTCACCTTTTGTGATGATTTCTAAGTTGAAATGAGAGGAAGAGAGAGAGAGAGAGGGGAAGCCATTGTATTGAGTTGGGTCTTGGATTTTTCATTCACACTCTCATTTTTTTTGATAGCATAACAAAAGAAAAGAAAATAGCTCCTTTCTTCTTCTTCTTCCTCTAGCTTATTATCTCCATCAATGGAAACACCTCTAACCTCCATCCATATCAATAGATGCAAGAGACAAAGTGATCATAAACATTCTCTACATCACCTTGGATGCGTCGGCTAGCACACTTCGTGCCCGAGTTGCTTCAAATGAAGCGGGAGCCCGTAAAAAGGATCGATGATGTGGTGCCCTATCCGACGAGGAGATCGAGACCGGAGATGTCGCGAGGAGCTTGGGATGGTGGCCAAAGACCGAAGGACACGGATCAATCGGTATAGCTTTCTATCCCTTCTATATTTTGCTAGTAGTAAGTTAATGTTTCGATCCGGGTTTTAAGCATACGATATCGCTGGTTTCTAGTTTAGAAAAATTTTCGTTTTCGCATTTTAGCCTCGGAAAGATGGTCGGGGCGCTACCGTAGTCATACATGGTATCAGAGACACGCCATTAACCTTTACTAGCTTGCTCTAACGTATTTAGAACTTCGATCGAACAAAAATTCCGAATTCGCGATTTCAAAATGTGTTGTTTCTGTCGAATTTTTTTGTTGTCAAAAAATTATTTGGTGTGTTGAAGAAATACGTGCAGGGTTTTTTAAGAGTTCTGTGAAAATTTGGTAGTCTGTTGCTACTGTTGCGCCGTGGAACAGCGGCCTTACCCATGCTTTGGCCCGGTTCCGCCGCCATTCTATATGATCACTGTACCAAATTTTCTACAGTAGTCTCTGAGGTGGAATTATGGTTTCTGATATATTTTGTTTGGGCCCATATTTGTGTTAGTACTGGGTATTATACGTGGGCCCCACTTCGGAAATTTTGTCGATCGAAAATTTTAAATATGTTATTACAAAAAGCTGTTATTAAAAGGACGTTCTCTTTTGTTTTGCACAGTGGTATTCGGTTATGAAATTCCAGCACCTCAGTCGACGAGGCAAGGGCTGAGATCCCTTCACCGGGAGTGACCCCTTGGACAGAAGTTTGCGTCAGGGTAATATCTTCACTATAGCTGATTGCCTTTTGCTTTGCATCGTGGTATTCAGTTGGAATATCCTGCACCTCATTCTACGGGGAAAGATCCTAGATCCCTTCACCGGGAGTGACCTCTTTAGCAAAGGGTTTTCGCTGCTATATATTTATAAAAAGCTGTGCAGTTCCTTCAACGATATCAAGTTCATTACGTTAATGGTTTTTCGCCAAAAAACCAGCCGTAGCCCTCCGTCATTTCTTACGGGTATTATCTAGTATTCGTGCTGCGTATTCGTGCTATGTTTGTTGACTCCGTTAAGGCGTAGTGTACGGTAGCTAAGTGGTGCTTGTTTCTAGCATGGATATGGGATTGGTTAGGACAGTCGTGCGGCCTTGTTGACTCCGTCAAGGGTATGTACGCATGGGATTAATGCAATCTAGATAATGACGGGTTGAACATGACTCGGACTTTTTGATTTGTTGACTCCGTCAAGGTCACTTGGGTCTTAGGGTAAAAACACACATCGGGAGTTTCTAAAGAAACTGAAACTTGCCAGGTTTGCGCATACCTTGTAGAGTGTGGTGACTTGAGTGGATTCCGTCAAGTTATCATACGATGATAGTTGGATCCTGATTCCCCCTGATGAGTTGGCTTACTCCTCGGGTGGTCCCGATTAGTTTTTCTTTCAGGTTTGGAGGAGAATTTGATGATACAGTGGGAGATTTCCTGATTAGATAAAGTGATAACCATTCTGATCTAGGTTATAGTGCACGCAGAGTGTTGCTTTTCTCTCTCTTGGCACCGACCATGAATCGACCCGTGATTATGACTCTGTGACCAAGTTGATCGAACTTTCTTATAACACTGGCTTTTAGAATGTTAGAGTTGCATACCTTATTGCCACTCCTACTTTTACCCATTTCTCCGAAACACCCCGTATTACTACGAACATCCCCTTCCATTGGATAAAACCATCGTATGGTTATATACGAACTTGACGGAACTTGTTCCAGATTCGAGGATGGTTTCTCGTTCTGGTGAAAATGAATAGGACTATTCAGTTGTCTTTTCCTTTTACTTTCTCTCAAGTTGCGAGTGTTTCTTGGACTAGGACAGTACACCTATTATGCTAATTAGATAGTCTTCTTCCAAACCATAGGCGGGTGTCGAACGGAAGGGAATGAAGAAAACCAATTAGCCTAAAGATGGTGTACAGAAGGTATTAAGTAAAGACAAATAAAGAGATTAGAAAGAGGGCAAAGTAAATTGCGACTGCTATTCACGACCAAACCAAGTATTTCATTACCACTCCTATCTCACCTTTGTATTTCTCCAGAACACTCCGTATCACTACGAAGATCTACAGTTTTTTGGATACTCCATCGTATGGTTATATACGAACTCGAAGGAACTTGTTCCAGTTCGGGAATGGATTCTGGTTCAGGAGAAATAAGAATAAGGTTTATTCAGTTGTCTTTTATCTTTACCTTATCTCGGGATGCGAGTGCTCCTAGGATTAGGACAGCACACCCATTATGCTTATTAGATAGTCTTTTTCCAAACCATAGGCCGGTGCCGAACGGTATGGAAGGAAGAAATCCTTTTAGCCTAAGAGGGTGTACAGAAGGTAATGAATAAAAACATATAAAAGGATTTGGAGAGATGGCAAAGAAATATACGGTTACAGTTGTGAATCTGGATAATGGAAGAGGCATTACTAAGAATACCCGGATACCCTTTCGAAACATTTATATGTTTCATTCTCACTGTGCATTGTTAAAAGAAAACCGATTTCCCAATTAACCCTTGCTCCAGGGTATGTATTTACCAGGTTTGATTCTCACATCTGTATGGTTTTACAGATACTGAGTGGGAGTAAACTAATGGGAATTAGGTGATCATCCTCATTATATCGGAATTCGTTGAAATTGGTGATATTTGAGGAAATCGCCTGGGTTGTTTGCCGGACAACAGATATTTGGTTTTGAATATCCATTTTTATGCACCAATTTCAAATTGATATATTTTGTACGTTTATTTTTATAAAGTGAGATATAACTTTTTGAAATTATGTCTATGACATTTACCTATATCAGTTGATGATTAGGTAAGGAGCATTCAACAGCGGTGTAATTCTTCATAACCATGGTACAGTTTTGAACCTACGACACATAGGGATTGATTTATTAGACTCAGGGGACTTATGCAGAGTATTGTATGTTTTCCAGTGTCCATTAAGATAGAGGGGTTGGTACTCGTACTATATTCTGTTTACTTGTGACTTCTCTGGTTCTTAGACATGTGTTTCGTAGAAATACAAGGTCCAAGTTTTGAGAAGTTATAGGTATATGAATAAAGTAGAGAACCAGGTATTGCAAGTATTAGGATTCTTCAAGGTGATCGAAGATGTAGATACTTGTGTATGGTATTCAGTTGATAGTAATGGTTTTGAGAAACTTGTTTCTCTTTCAAGTTACTCATGTTTGGATGCACTCCTAAGTTGAGTAACGCTGATCGGCCTCCTTCCATTTAGTTTACATGCACTGGAGACAGTTGCATGATTTGAATCTGGTTCCAACTAAATTAGTGTCTCTGTTTCTATATTGGATATAGAACGGTTCATATCTTAACGATGTTAAGGTACGGGGAGTTTTCCGGCTTATGCTTAAAATCGGACTCTGGATAACTCAAGGCACGTTTCTGTAATGGCTGTTTGTGGGTTGACCCAGGCTATGACGACGGTTGACTTTCTACCATCCGGAAGATCAATCGTGACTCGCCATAGTTTTAACAAAAATGGATTTTTTCAGAAAACAGTAGTGAGAGTATGGTAGAACTGGAAGTGATTCCAGAACCGCAAACGATTACTGAAAATTTGATAAGAACCTAAAGATTCGATCTGGTTTGACATTCCATTAGCCACTCCATAGATATGGTGGGTAACCTCAGGCACTCGAGAGGTACTTCGGTATGCTCAAAGACGGTGACAGGGTGGTTTATGTTTACCCAGACTTGACACTACTGTTGTTCCAGGCTATGAGACCCGGCAGGAGGATGAGTATTGCGTCATTCTGAATTGGCTTTAGAAATGCACGTGTATATTATTCTGCCAGAGGGTTATCGTAGTTAGTTGGAGCAGCGGAAGCATAATGGACAAATAGCTTATGTCTATTTATACACTAAAGCAGATATAACGGAGATAGATCATCAATTTCTGATATGACAGTCATAAGTTTGACTTCATCAGAATAGGGGATGGATCTATTAAGAAGGTAGTAGGGTGTGATGTCCGGGTATTTGGATGACATACACAGAGTAGGAAGTGAAATTCCTATACTACGATCGGTTATACTTTGGTTGTCACACAGTAGTTTCTCCACATAAAACTTAGATATAATATCTGACATTTTGGTTACTAGACCTATGGTTTTAGAACTAGATTTGGGTAGTTTCCAAATTTGGGTACTTAGACAGCATTCTAATGGTGTTTTAGAATGGAAGACTCCTGGCATGGTAGTGTACCTGTAGGTGATGGAGTCACCCTCTCTAAAGGTGTCTTACAGACTAAAGGGGAGAGGGATGTGCATTTTTGGCAGATCACTTGCTTAGGCAATTGAGTTGATCATGAGATGTCAAGTACCACACCTGATGTTATTTTTGCATTAGATGCAATATGTTGATATTGATCCAATCCTCGAGAAATGATCAGAAGCAGTTTTAGAACATAAGTGTATGTTCTAGGGATACGATAACGGCATCCTCCTTCGGGAGACATTTATCATTCCAGGCTTCCAAGGTGACCTGCATGACAGAGTGACTGTTAGAGTTATAGTTTTCACTCTGACGAGGGGCAGTATTTTAGACAGGTGGTCCAAGCGAATACTGAGGGAGGCATGGCGCAGGATACTGATTAATTTCAGTCGACGATACAGTCTAGGAAGTTTGGATTTGGAGTTCATTTATCAGCTAGGTCCCATCAGATATCCAGACATATTCTAAGACAGGTATTGCTCATTTCGGGAGATGTCTTTCTCCGAGAACTTGAGATTAAGAGAGACATAGAAAGAAATATCAGGGTGGATCGACCCACTGAGGCTATTCCTCGAACGCAATGTGTTCGCAAACGGGCTTTGTGAGACTGATTAGTATAGGAGTTGGGTGTTCGGTATAACACGGGCTGTGAGTATGCGACATCGCAATAATTAACCTTGAGTGCAATTGGCAGATTGTTGGATATAGTGCCCTCAGAATCAATTATTGGATCACAGGCACGTGATTGCAATAATTGATGGAGGACCTATACGGATAGGACAGTCTTACTCGGGAGCTTTGTATACTATCTGGTTTGTCTTTATCATCGTGTACATGCTTTAGGTGACATTGTAGCTCACTATTACACGTTGATAGAGAATAATATGCTACCATGGTTTGTCTTTATCATCGTGAACTATTTTAGGTGACCTTACAAGTCGCTATTACACGTTGATAGAGCCCTTAGGATTCTTGCTTGACTACCATCAGTATGATGGCGATCATATACGTGAGAGTTGGGTAGTCTATAAGCAAATCCTTAAAAGTGGTCCCTAGTCGTAGGAGTTTCGAGACAGGGCATCGATACTCCGGAGTAGACTAGTGTATACGGTCGAGACCCAGACGAGGGGTGGTGGCTGGTCTCACAAGCCACTGGTGTCAGTTGGTTCACCTAAGATGTATACAGGTGCTCATTGGGTTATGAGTACACCAGACAGGACTCGCCGGGAATCTGCTAGTTGGTAATATACCTAGCGTCAGATAGCAGTTCCCTGGTGACGTGTGTACAGGTTAGTTCATCGACCTGAGGTCATCATTTGTCTCGTGTGAGCTCCCAATGTGCTTTGATTACTACCGTACCACGGCTCAATGGAGTCGTGCAAACAGGTTTTAGTTGGGTACAGTCCCGAGCCACATGGAGGCAAGTGAGCGGATTGGCAGGGGATTCGTCTCTCCCGGAATTAGGGGTGAGATCGCGCTTTGTCTAGGAGAGCCATTACACAAAGCCCTCGGCTGAGGCATGAGATTTACTGGTAGGTATTCTGGTAGTATCTCAGGGAGTTCTGGGCTACACTCCGACACGACTTGTACCGCTTTTGGGGGTCTGACTTTTACCAACCCCCTAGGCCCGCCATGCAATGCTCATAGACGAATGGGCCGGACTGTATGGATATTGTCACTGACAGGCTCAGTAGGGTGTCAGGATGAGTTCGCTCATCGACCTCCCTTTTGGTCAATACCTGGAAGCCTCTTACGTACAGCTAGTACCTCTGACGTGCTAGTGGTTAAATCCACAGCCAATTTATTAACGAGTATTTAGAGTCCCCCATAGACAGTTTCTCAAGTTTCGGGCGAAACGTTGTAGAGGCCGTATGATATATGGCACGGTCCGATCATATACGTGCAGTAGTGCATGGATCATGATCGGGCGTATCATACTAGTGGGCTTTGGTTTAAGCTAGTTCCTAGTATTAAATTTGCTGGATCACTTTAGTCTCATCGGATTCTCATTCAGTAGGAATGTGGATGCAGATATGTATATACAGGTGAGGGGTATCCTTGTGATCCGTCACGAGTTTACTTTAGATGTTGTCGAATCTTTTTGTTGTGGCAAATATTTGGATTAATGTTTGAATATAGAAATTATGAGCTAGAAATCATCACGAGATGCATTAAATGTGACATGGACATATATGATGACTCATGGTATCATTTCTTGGGCAAATGTCACCTTTTGTGATGGATTTGTAAGTTGAAATGAGAGGAAGAGAGAGAGAGGGGCATCCATTGTTTTGAGTTGGGTCTTGGATTTTTCATTCACACTCTCATTTTTTAGGATAGCATAACAAAAGAAAAGAAAATAGCTCCTTTCTTCTTCTTCTTCCTCTAGATCATTATCTCCATCAATGGTAACACCTCTAACCTCCATCCAAATCAATGGATGCAAGAGACAAAGTGATCACAAACATTCTCTACATCATCTTGGACACGTCTGCTAGCACACTTCATGCCTGAGTTGCTTCGGATGAAGCGGGAGCCCGTAAAAAGAATCGATGATGTGGTGCCCATTCCAATGAGGAGATCGAGACAGGAGATGGCGCGAGGACCTTGGGATGGTGGCCAAAGACCGAAGGACACGGATCAATCTGTTAGTGTATATGCCCTAGAGGTCATTACTGTATCATACTGGTTTGTATATTACTTAATGGAAGCTTGGGATATTCATCTTTTATATACAATCTTGCTCAAAATAGTAGTATGCTACTTGGTTTGTTTCTACTTCAATGTGTACAGGTGTTTATTTTATCATATCACCTATACGCATTAGTGGAGCCCTTAGGATCTTTGCTTGATTACCAGCGTTGTGATGGCAGTCACACTAGTGGGGGCTGGGTAATCTATAAGCACATCCTTCTACAGGTCCCTAGTCGCAGGACTATCGAGACAGGGCATCGATACTCCGGAGTAGACTGACGCATGTGCTTCTCATCCCAGTGTGGGAGACGGTCTGTCCCACAGCCGTCAGTACGTCGTACTTGAGATAGTATGCGGGTGCTCGTTAGGTTACGAGTATACTGGACAGGACTCGTCGGGAACTGACA
The DNA here is from genome assembly GCA_030015575.1 of Agapanthus africanus. Taxonomy (NCBI): domain Eukaryota; kingdom Viridiplantae; phylum Streptophyta; class Magnoliopsida; order Asparagales; family Amaryllidaceae; genus Agapanthus; species Agapanthus africanus. The sequence goes on from JASDDO010000029.1 coordinate 290,641,263, forward strand.
AGTTGGTATTATACCTATCGTCAGTTATCAGTTCCCAGGTGACATGAGTACAGCTTAGTCCGCTGACTTGATTCTGGCACTTCGCCTCGAGTGTGTTCCCACTGTATTTTGATTACTACCCTACCACGGCTCAAAGGAGTCGTGCAAACAGGTGGTAGTTGGGTGCAGTCCCGAAGCACTTGGAGGCAGTGACGGTTAGACAGGATTCGTCTCTCCCGGTATTGGGGGTTGACATCGCGCTGTGTCTAGGGGAGCCATTACACGAGTAGTCCCTGGCCAGAGCATGCGTGATATACTGGTAGGCTTCCAGTGTTATCTCAGGGTGTTTTTGGCTTCACTCCGACACGACTTGTACCGCTATTAGGAGACTGACGTTTACCGCCCCCTAGGCCCGACATGCGATGTATCAGACGAACAGACCGGACTGTATGGAGACTGTCACATTCAGACTCAGTGGGAGTTCAGATGGGGTTCACCTCCTCAGTCTTCTTATCGGCATCTACCTAGGGACCGTTACACACAGCTAGTGCCGCTTGCGGTCTGTAGTTAAACCCACTGCCAGCGTAGTGTCGAGTCTTTAGAGTCCCACACAGAGGGCTATTCGCCTCTGGGCAAAACAGAGTAGAGATCGCATGGTTTTGCGACAGGGTTCGTTCTCATCCGCGCACTTGTGCACTGTTGGAGTCCGGACAGATATTACTAGCAGGCTCTGGTTTGAGCCAGATACTGGTATATGTTTTGGGTTGATTTTATCTCATAGTATTCATGTTCCTCGGAACAAGAATGCGAGAGTGTATGCACATATGATTGAGGCGGAGGAAGAGGATTTTCATTAGGGTTTCGGAACGGGTGCGCATGCACAGTTGACAGTCGTCTTTTTCCAAACCCTAATGGATTTATGATATATCAATTAACAATATTAATTAAATGAAATTGTGTCATGGTTGGGTTTGTTGACTTGTTGACCAAGGTTGACTAGTTGACCATAGTTGAAAGTTTGACCATCATCATTACATATCAAAGATGCTCTTCGATTCTTGGAAAATCATTTAATGTGTGTAATGATAATGGTCATTCCAAACCATCCATCAACTATTTCATTTACATTATTATTATTATTTTGATAATTCATTTTCTTATTTTGTTATGGTTGTAAAATGAAAAGCTCTCATTCTATCATAACTCTTCTCTCTCCTCTCTTCTTCTTCCTCCTCCTCTAGTTCAAGGAGATCCCTTCTCATGTGTTGTGAATCCTCCTCCTTGAGATAAAAACACCCCAAAGCCACTCTCTACTCACTCTAGGGTTAGTGGTCTAGCAAGCCAAGGATCCTAGTTATCTCAAAGTTCGAGAAAGAAGCCCGAAGGTTGAACCCTCAGGTGGATCCATCTTTGACGGAAGAAGGCGGCGAGGAAAGCACCATCAAACCCCTACAAAGGTTTCAAGAAGAAGGAGTTCAAGTTAGGTATAGCCTCTTTTCCGAGTAGCTAACTCTCTTTAGCTAAGTTGCTAGTTTAGTTTAGAAAAGATCCCGACTTTTGTTAGTCCATGTTGCCCAATGCGCTAAAAATTTGATTGTTATACCATTTCCGCCTCCTCGTAAGTACCGGGGTTGGCAACGTGGACTTACAGTGGTATCAGAGCCTAACTAAACTTAAACTAGCTTAGTAGTAAAGTGTATGGAAGTTCGATCGGAAAAATCACAAAAACCTAAAACATCAAAACCCTAACTTTCTGTTGAAATTTTTTGTGCTCTGAAAATAAAAAGTTTTACTCCAAAAACTGGCTCAGGGTTTTGTGAAGACACCCACCAAAAACGATCACATGATTCCTTCAAACCGCCGCGATTCCGCGGCAATGGGTATACATTTGCCGCGGAACCACCGCCGTTTAGGCTTGTCACGTGACCGGTTTTGGTGCAGTGTTATTCTGGTAGGGTTTTGGGATTTTTAAGATTGTTTATTTGTGCCCAGGTTTTCCAGAAAAGAAATTTGATTTTGGGGGCCTATAAATTCGTATTTTTGATCGAACTTCACTATATTTTGACTAATCGGTTATATCTGTGATGTTTCTGTATTGAACGTCGGCTAATCGGTATATGTCGATTCGTCGGGGTTATACATCTCTGTGATCTGTGTTTGATGATGGTTTGTGTATATGAATGCGTTGGACTCTCGCGGGTGAATAGCCGGGGTGGATGTGAGACGAGTGTTTCTTTTTCTTTCATTCATTGTAAAATGTAAATTGATGTAATATTATTATTTGTATGGCCGCACAACCGGGTCGGGGTTGTAGCCGTCATTGTATAATTCTTTTTACTGTTTTTGCTCCAAGGATAGACCCATGGAGGGGGTGCACAAACTACCGGGTATCTCGAAGTGCCGAGTGGCCTACTCACGGCGTTGAGGGAGGTTGCTCCACTTCGGGGTACTTGGCGGGTAGTTTGCCACACCCGTAGGGGTCTTGGGTGGGGTATTGGCTATTCACCGCGACCGTGTAATCCGCTTTTCATTGCATGCTCGAATGGATTGCGGATTCCTAGTATATCCAATGTATTTATCTATGATTTTTAATGTCTATCATTGCTATATATTTATAACTATTTAGGCGTTGCTTATGTTTTACAGCCGTGCTAGCCCAGCCCCCGCTCTGTCGTTAGTTAAGTAACCTAACGGGTGATGACGGGGCCCCGTGGCGAATGCGAATGGCATAAGCGTATGTCATATTTTGGTTGTTTTCTGCAATGGTTGGATTAAATGATGGGACGCATTAAAAGAACTAATGCAAGAATATCACGTATTAAAAGAACTAATGCAGGATAATAAACAAAGCAAAAGTCGTTGGAACACTTTCGGAAAACCACTCGGTTCTTTTCAAAACTAACTTTTAAATGCGGAGCTTGAGCCACTCTTTTTAAAAGCTATCTCGTTCCATCGATCATATCAAGTTTTCTACGTTCACGGTTTAGCCAAAACCATTCGTAGCCCTCCGTCGTTTCACATGAATAGTCAATAGTATTCAAACTGTGTTTGTTGGCCAAAGTCAAGGCATAGTGATTGGTAGCTATTGGGTATTCATGTGCAGCATAGATAGATGCGTTGATTTGGAACAGTCGTACTGCCTTGTTGGCAAAAGTCAAGGGTAGGTACGGGTGGATTCAAATTAACCTGGAGAACGACGGGTAGAACTTGACATGTGACTTATGATTTGTTGGCCAAAGTCAAGGTCATAAGAGCATGGGGCAAAAATCACATCGAGAGTTTCATAAGTACTGAAACTTGCTAGATTTGCATACCATTTGGAGTGTGGTGATTCTGGTAGGATTCCTTCAGTTTCATCACGCGATGATATTTGGATCCCGATCCTGCTGTGAGTATATGCTACTCCTCGGGAAATTTCTCACTAAACGATCAATGCTATAAACCTAGTAGGTGTCCAGAAAGGTGTTAGCGGGGCTACGCCCCTAGGGAAAAGTGGTTCTTAAATTAAGGAACTTCGCGAAAGCGTTGGAAAACCTCCCTCGAAGTACCGACACTGGCCTGGCTGAACGGTTAAGCAAGTATTGTGCGGTGGGATTGATCCTGACTAATTCTTCCTTTATGGTTTGTGGAAGGATTCGAGAGACAGTGGGAGCCATCCTGTTTAGACAAATTAAAAACCATTCTAAACTTGCAAGAGAATCGTGCTAAGTGTTTCTTCTCTCTCTCCTAATTGCAGCGACCAATCAACATGACTGAACTTAAGTTACTTCTAGATAAAAACATACTGACAGGGCCAAACTACAAAGATTGGCTCAGGAATGTCAAAATGGCAATCACTTACGACAAGCTGGGTATCTTCTTACCACCAAAGCTCCCCCCGTCCCAGGTCCCACCTCCAGCGTCGCAGATAAGGAAATCCGTAAGACTTGGGAGATTGATTGCGCGAAGGCCAAGTGCCTCGTGCTTGCCTCTATGGATAACGAACATCAGAGGAGGCACGAGAATATGGACCTGGAATCCATATTTCTCCATACAAAAGAACTGTATGGAGAGCAGTCTCGTATCGCAAGATACAAAGTGTCGAAGAAGTTGTTTTCGGCAAGATTGGCCGTCGGAGCATCGGTAGCGGAACACGTGCTTAAGATGATTGGCTACATTGAGGAGCTCGCAGAACTTGGGACCACGTTGGAGAGTGAGCTCTATACGGACTTGGTTCTCCAGTCCCTTCCTTCCACTTACGCCCAGTTTATACTGAACTTCAACTTACAAAACATAGAAGTTGAAATTTCAGAACTCCTCAACATGCTGAGGAGCGCAGAGGGCACCCTACAGAAAGGTAGGGAAACACCCACTTTGTTTGTAGGAGGATCTTCTTCTTCTAAGTCCAAGGCGAAAGCCAAGGGAAAGAAGAAGAAAGCCCCCGCCAAACCAAGGGGCGGTGTTAGTAAAGTGGATACGAAGGGAAAGGAAAAGGCAACAAAGATAGCGGGAAAGCTTGTGGGTAAAGAAGAATGCTTCTATTGTCATAAGAGTGGACACTGGAAGAAAGATTGTAGGGCTTGGAAGGCCAGGACACAGGAACTGAAGCAGGTTGCGGCTTCAGCTTCAGGTGTGTATGTTATTGAAAACTGTCTTTCGATAAACTCTACTTCATGGGTATTGGATACCGGATCAGGATCTCATATCTGTAATTCTTTGCAGGCGTTGAGAAACCGTAGGGTTTTGAAGGCAGGTGACATGACCCTCAGAGTTGCGAACGGAGCTAGCATGGATGCTAAAGCCGTGGGGGACTATCACCTGGGAATGTCAGATGGACATGTTTTGGTTTTGCGTAATTGCTTTTTTGTACCCAACGCAACTTGTAATATCATTTCTGTATCTTTGGTTTCAAAAGAAGGTTATGAATTTGCGTTTGTAAGTAATGTTGTAAACATTCACCTTAATCAAGTTCTGATTGGGTCAGGTACACTGAGCAATGGTATATACGTATTAAACCAACCACAGATTTTCAATGTCCAGAATACACACAAAAGAAAGTCTCCAGATTTAAATCAGGCTTTCTTATGACATTGTAGACTAGGTCACATCAATGAGAGAAGGTTGACTAAGTTACATACAGAAGGATATTTGGATCCGTTCGAATATCAATCGTATGCCACTTGTCAATCCTGTCTCAAAGGAAAGATGACAAAGACTCCGTTTACTTGACACGGAGTAAGAGAGAGCGAGCTCTTGGGACTCGTACACAGCGACCTGTGCGGTCCAATGTCTACACATGCGCGAAGTGGTTATTCTTACTTCATTACTTTTACGGATGACTTCTCAAGGTACGGTTATGTCTTCTTGATGAAACATAAGTCCGAAGCCTTTGAAAAGTTCTAGGAATATAAGAATGAAGTAGAAAAACAAACCGGCAAAAGTATCAAGATTCTAAGATCGGATCGAGGTGGAGAATACTTAAGTGCCGAGTTCCTGAATTACTTAAAAGAGAATGGAATTCTCTCTCAGCTTACTCCTCCATACACTTCGCAACATAACGGTGTATCGGAGAGACGGAACCGGACCCTATTGGATATGGTACGGTCCATGATGAGTAACGCTGAGTTACCGCGATCATTCTGGGGGTATGCACTATAATCAGCTGCATACTTTTTGAACCGATTTCCCACTAAGACTGTGTCTACCACACCATATGAAATGTGGTGTGGGAAGAGGCCCCATCTCAGTCACATTAAGACATGGGGAAGTCTGGCTTTTGTCAAAAAGCAGCATGCGGACAAGCTCGAGGCACGCTCAATACAATGCAAGTTCGTGGGATATCCAAAGAACTCCAAGGGATATTTCTTCTACTGCGAAGAGGAACAAAAGGTTTTTGTTTCTCGTCATGCCTACTTCTTGGAAACTGAGTTTTTGGAAAACCAGATAAGTGGGAGCACAGTAGAACAGGAAGAAATTCCAAAACCATGAGCTATTACTGAAAGCTTAGAGGAACCAGAGGGTTCAAAAGAACAGGACATTCCTACGCCGCTCCGCAGGAGTAGTAGGCAGTCTCATCCGCCCGAAAGATACTACGGTTTTCTTATAGACGGGGATTGAGAGGATTGCATCATAGATTATGATGAGCCTACTAGCTTCCAGCAGGCCGTTCAGAGCGTTGACTCGGTAAAATGGCTGGATGCAATGCGGACCGAAATGGAGTCCATGTACACCCACAAAGTATGGACGTTGGACATTACTCCAGACGGGGTAAAACCCGTAGGATGCAAGTGGATCTTCAAAAGGAAGATTGGTGTAGATGGACAGGTTGAGACCTATAAAGCAAGACTTGTTGCAATGGGTTTTCGTCAAAGACCTGGTTTGGACTATGACAAAACCTTTTCTCCAGTGGCTATGCTGAAATCCATTCGGATCCTTCTGGCCATTGCTGCCTTCCACGATTATGAGATTTGGCAGATGGACGTAAAAACCGCTTTTCTAAATGGAAATTTAGAGGAGTGTGTCTATATGGACCAGCCAGAGGGTTTCATTCAGAGTGGGAGCAGCGGAAAGGTGTGCAAGTTGCTTAAGTCCATTTATGGACTAAAGCAGGCATCGCGGAGTTGGAACATCTGTTTTGATGAGACGGTCAAGAAATTTGGCTTTATCAAAAATCCAGATGAACCATGCATCTATAGTAGATTTGTAGCGAGAACTGTAGTATTCCTCTTTTTATACGTGGATGACATTCTCTTAATAGGAAATGACATTCCTATGCTACAATCTGTTAAGGGGTTCTTGTCGCACAGGTTCTCCATGAAAGACCTGGGTGATGCCTCATACATCCTGGGGATCCGGATCCATCGTGATAGATCCAAGAGGATATTAGGACTTTCACAGTCCAGGTACATCAACACCATACTGAAAAGATTCAGTATGGAAGATTCCAAGCGCGGTAATTTACCGGCTTGTCACGGGATCACCCTCTCTAAAGAGATGTCTCCCAAGACTGATTTGGAGAGGGATCGCATGTCTATTATACCCTACGCTTCTGCGGTAGGCTCTATAATGTATGCGATGTTGTGTACCAGACCGGATGTAGCTTATGCACTGAGTGTGGTAAGCCGGTATCAGTCAAACCCTGGGGAGAAACACTGGATAACGGTAAAGAACATTCTCAAGTACCTGAGAAGGACTAAGGAGATGTTCTTGGTGTATGGCAGAAAAAACCTCCAGATCGAGGCCTTTGCTGACTCCAGCTTCCAGAGTGACAAGTATGATTCCAAGCCCATGTCGGGTTTTGACTTTACCCTCAATGGAGGGGCGGTGTGTTGGAAGAGTTCCAAACAGGAAACCGTTGCAGACTCGACGATGGAAGCGGAATACATCGCTGCATCTGATGCCGTAAAAGAAGCTGTCTGGATGAGGAAGTTCTTGAAAGAACTTCAGGTGGTTCCGTCCATTGTTGATCCAATACCTCTGTATTGCGACAACAACGGGGCTATAGCTTTAGCGAAGGAACCCAGGTCCCATCAGAGATCCAGACACATCTTGAGGCGGTATCACCTGATCAGAAAGATCGTGGATCGCAAGGAGATCGAAGTTCGGAGGGTTGTTTCAGAAGAAAACACTGCAGATCCATTCACCAAGGCCGTGCCCTAGACTAAGTTCGAGCGGCTGATCGAGATGATAGGTCTTCGATATGCCAGTACATGGCCTTAGTGCAAGTGGGAGATTGTTAGTGTATATGCCCTAGAGGCCATTACTGTATCATACTGGTTTGTATATTACTTAATGGAAGCTTGGGATATTCACCTTGTATATACAATCTTGCTCAAAATAGTAGTATGCTACTTGGTTTGTTTCTACTTCAATGTGTACATGTGTTTATTTTATCATATCACCTATACGCATTAGTGGAGCCCTTAGGATCTTTGCTTGATTACCAGCGTTGTGATGGAAGCCACACTAGTGGGGGCTGGGTAATCTATAAGCACATCCTTATACAGGTCCCTAGTCGCAGGACTATGAGACAGGGCATCGATACTTCGGGGTAAACTGGCGCATGCGCTTCTCATCCCAGTGTGGGAGACGGTCTGTCCCACAGCCGTCAGTACGTCGTACTTGAGATAGTATGCGGGTGCTCGTTAGTTTACGAGTACACTGGACAGGACTCGTCGGGAACTGACAAGTTGGTATTATACCTATTGTCAGTTATCAGTTCCCAGGTGACATGAGTACAGCTTAGTCCGCTGACTTGACACTGGCACTTCGCCTCGAGTTTGTTCCCACTGTATTTTGGTTATTACCCTACCACTGCTCAAAGGAGTCGTGCAAACAGGTGGTAGTTGGGTGCAGTCCCGAAGCACTTGGATACAGTGACGGTTAGACAGGATTCGTCTCTCCCGGTATTGGGGGTTGACATCGCGTTGTGTCTAGGAGAGCCATTACACGAGTAGTCCCTGGCCAGGGCAAGCGAGATATACTGGTAGGCTTCCAGTGTTATCTCAGGGTGTTTTGGGCATCACTCCGACACGACTTGTACCGGTATTAGGGGACTGATGTTTACCGCCCCCTAGGCCCGACATGCGATGTATCAGACGAACAGACCGGACTATACGGAGACTGTCACATTCAGACTCAGTGGGAGTTCAGATGGGGTTCACCTCATCAGTCTTCTTATCGGCATCTACCTGGGGACCGTTATGCACAGCTAGTGCCGCTTGCGGTCTGTGGTTAAACCAACTGCCAGCGTAGTGTCGAGTCTTTAGAGTCCCACACAGAGGGCTATTCGCCTCTGGGCAAAACAGAGTAGAGATCGCATGGTTTTGCGACAGGGTTCGTTCTCATCCGCGCACTTGTGCACTGTTGGAGTCCGGACAGATATTACTAGCAGGCTCTGGTTTGAGCCAGATACTGGTATATGTTTTGGGGTTGATTTTATCTCATAGTATTCATGTTCCTCGGAACAAGAATGCGGGTGTGTATGCACAGATGATTGAGGCGGAGGAAGAGGATTTTCATTAGGGTTTCGGAACGGGTGCGGATGCACAGTTGACAGTCGTCTTTTTCCAAACCCTAATGGATTTATGATATATCAATTAATAATATTAATTAAATGAAATTGTGTCATGGTTGGGTTTGTTGACTTGTTGACCAAGGTTGACTAGTTGACCATAGTTGAAAGTTTGACCATCATCATTACATATCAAAGATGCTCTTTGATTCTAGCAAAATCATTTAATGTGTGTAATGATAATGGTCATTCCAAACCATCCATCAACTATTTCATTTACATTATTATTATTATTTTGAAAATTCATTTTCTTATTTTGTTATGGTTGTAAAATGAAAAGCTCTCATTCTATCATAACTCTTCTCTCTCCTCTCTTCTTCTTCCTCCTCCTCTAGTTCAAGGAGATCCCTTCTCATGTGTTGAGAATCCCCCTCCTTGAGATAAAAACACCCCAAAGCCACTCTCTACTCACTCTAGGGTTAGTGGTCTAGCAAGCCAAGGATCCTATTTATTTCAAAGTTCGAGAAAGAAGCCCGAAGGTTGAACCCTCAGGTGGATCCATCTTTGATGGAAGAAGCCGACGAGGAAAGCACCATCAAACCCCTACAAAGGTTTCAAGAAGAAGGAGTTCAAGGTAGGTATAACCTCTTTTCCGAGTAGCTAACTCTCTTTAGCTAAGTTGCTAGTTTAGTTTAGAAAGATCCCGACTTTTGTTAGTCCATGTTGCCCAATGCGCTAAAAATTTGATTGTTATACCGTTTCCGCCTCCTCGTAAGTACCGGGGTTGGCAACGTGGACTTACACAATCGGTATAGCTTTCTATCCCTTCTCTATTTTACTACTAGTAGGTTAATGATTCGATCCGGGTTTTAAGCATATGACAGCGCCGGTTTCTAGTTTAGAAAAAATTTCGTTTCCGCATTTTGGCCTCGGAAAGAAGGCCGGGGCTCTACCGTAGTCTTAAAGAAATTAGTGAAGCAAACACCCTAAATTAAATGGCTAATAGTGGAGGATGATGAAGTAGGAAGTGGGCTCTCTTTAGATTTCTATTTCTCACACTAATTCTTCACTTGGAAAAGACCTAGTGAGCTTTTTCTTTGATGAAGAAGAAGAAGAATGAAGAAGAGAGAATGAACTCTCATGAGGTTAGAATTGTAACCATGGTAAGTTAGTGTCATACACTTAACCCTTGTAGAGAATAAACCAAGGCTAAAGGTTAAGGTTTGGGTTAACAAATATCTTATGCTAGACAAAGAAGTGGACTAAGTCAATGTTGGATATATATAGGCCTTAGAGGCCATTATTGTATAGTACTAGTTTGTATATTACATTTTGGAAACTTGGAATATATACATGGATGGACGACAGCGTTGCTCGATATTGTAGTATGCTACTTGGTTTGTTTCTATCCTAATATGTTTATATGTTTCTTTTAACATATCGGTAATACATATTGATGGAACCCTTAGGATCTTTACTGGACTACCAGCGTTGTGATGGTGATCACAATAGTGTTGGTTGTGTATTCCATAAGCACATCCTTTTACAGGTTCCTAGTCATAGGATTATCGAGACAGGGCATCGATAATCCAGAATAGACTAGTGCATACGCTTCTCATCCCTGCAGGGTAGATGTTCTATCCTACGGCTATCAGTACGTCGTACTAGATATAGTATGCAGGTGCTCGTTAGGTTACGAGTACACTAGACTGGACTCGTCGGGAACTATTGGTTGGTATTATACCTATCGTCAGTTATCAGTTCCCAGGTGACATCAGTACAGCTTAGTCCATTGACTTGACACTACTACTTCGCCTCAAGTGTGTTCCCACTGTTCTTTGATTTCTACCTTACCACGGCTCTATTGAGTCATGCAAACATGCAGTAGTTGAGTGCAGTCCCGAAGCATTTGGAGGTAGTGGCGGTTAGATAGTATTCGTCTCTCCTGTTATTGTGGGTTGATATCGCGCTGTGTTTAGGAGAGCCATTACACAAAGTCCCTGGACAGGGCAAGTGAGATTTACTGGTAGGGTTTCCAGTAGTTTTCTCAGGGTGTTCTGGGCTACACTCTGACATGACTTATACCACTATTAGGGGTCTGGCGTTTGCCACATCACTAAGCCCGATATGCGATACTCTTAGACGAACAGATCAAACTGTACGGAGATTGTCACATTCAGGCTCAGTAGGAGTTCAGATGGGTTTTCCTCATTGGCCTTCTTATCGACATTTACCTGTGGACCATTACATACAGCTAGTACTGCTTGCAGCCAGTGGTTAAACCCACTGCCAGCGTAGTGTTGAGTTTTTAAAGTCCCACATAGAGGGTTTTCCACCTTTCGGGCGAAACGAGATAAAGGTCGTATAGTTTTACGACAGGGTTCGTCCACCTACGTGCACTTGTGCGTGTCTGGTGTTCGGGTAGTTGATGCTAGTGAGCTTTGGTTTAAACCAGATCCTAATATTTGATTTTTGGTTGGTTCAGTCTCATTGTATTCGTGTTCTTTGGAACACGGATGTGGGTATGTATATACAGTTGACAGAGGAAGAAAAGGAGACACCTCATTATGGTTTTGACCATTGACTTGATTAAAAGCATTATGAGGTAAAGGAAATTGATTACTAAATTTTACTAGAGATAATTTTGTTATAGCTAATTTGGTTTGACCATTTGACCATGTTGACCATTGTTGACCTAGATATTTTTGTTGAGCAAAAGATATTTTGCTTAGCATTAAATGTGACGTGATAATGGTCAAATCAATATCAACCATGAAAATTATCTATATAAAACTTATTCTTTTTTCCTAATATGAGAGCTCACTCTTCATTTATCAAGTAGACATTCTCTCTCTTAAGCGCTCTCCTCTCCTTCTTCCTCTCTCAAGGCCAATATGAGTCATGAGTTGAGAACCATGGGTTGTTGAGATCAAGCCACTAAAATCCTTCTCTACTCAATCAAGGGTTCTTAGTTTATGGTGGCTTACGGCAGCGCCCCGGCCGTCAAATCCGAGGCCAAATGCGGAACAAAAACTTTTCAAAACTTGGCGCTACCTTAAACATTACCCGTATCGAACCATTAACGCTAAACTAGCAACTATAGAAGGGTTAGAAAAGCTATACCAATCGATCCGTGTCCTTCGGTCTTTAGCCACCATCCCTAGCTCCTCGCGGCATCTCCGATCTCCGGTCTCCTCGTTGGAAGGGCACCACATCTAGAAGACTTTTTACGGGCTCCCGCTTCAATCCATAGAAACTCGGATATGAATTTATCTAGACGACATGTCCAAGGTGATGTAGAGAATGTGTGAGATAAGTTTGTCTCAAGCATCCATTGATTCTTAACATATTAGAGTGTATGGATGGAGGTTGAAGATGATGCCATGGTGGAGATTGCGAGCTCAAGAAGAAAGAGGAAGAAGAAGAGATTTTTCTTATTATTGTGTTGGAATGATAAAATGAGAGAGTGCTAGTCAATTATCTTAAGGCCAACCCCTTAGCCTCATAGCTTCCCTGTCTCTCTCCTCTTATCATTTCAACACACTAATCAATCAATAAAGTGACATTTGCACAAATAAAAACACCATGAGCCATCACCCATGCACATGTCACAATTAATGCTCCTCATGATAACTTGAGCTCATAATTACCACCAATAAACATTAATCCAAATGTTTAGTCCAATACAAAGTTACTGCAACATCTAAAGTAAACTCGTGACGGATCACAAGGATACCCCTCACCAGTATATACAAACCTACATCCGCATTCCGACTGAATGCAAATGCGATGAGACGAAAATAATCCTACAAATCAAATACTATGATCCGGCTTAAACCAAAGCCCACTAGTATGATCCGTCCGATCATGTTCCGTGCACAAGTGCACGTATATGATTGAACCCTGCCATAATACCGTACGGCTTCTACAACGTTTCACCCGAAAAATAGGAAACTATCTGTGGTGGACTCCAAAGACTCGTTAATATATTGGCTGTGGATTTAACCACTAGCATGTCAGTGCCACTAGCTGTGCGTAACGGCTGATGAGGTATTGACCAAAAAGGAGGCTGATGAGCGAACTCATCCTGAAATCCTACTGAGCATGTCAGTGACAATATCCGTACAGTCCGGTCCGTTCGTCTATGAGTATCGCATATCGGCCCTAGGGGCTAGTAAATGTCAGACCCCCAAAAGCGGAATAAGTCGTGTCGAAATGTAGCCCAGAACGCCCTGAGATATTACTGGAATACCTACTAGTAAATCTCACTTTTCTTGGCCAAGGACTTCATGTAATGGCTCTCCAGACACAGCGCGATCTCACCCTCAATACCGGGAGAAACGATTCCCCTGCCGTGTAATGGCTCACCGCCTCTATGTGGCTCGAAACTATACCCAACTAAAGCCTGTTTTCAAGACTCCTTTGAGCCGTGGTAGGCTAGTAATCAAAGCACAGTGGGAACTCACACGAGACAAATGACGATCTCAGGTCGATTGACAAACCTGTACACATGTCACCACGGAACTGCTATCTGACGATAGGTATAACACCAACTAGGATGTTCCCGGCGAGCCCGTCCGGTGTACTCATAAACCAATGAGCACATGTATACGTCTTAGGTGGCCAACTGACACCAATGGGTTGTAAGACCAGCCACGGCCCCTCGTCGGGGTCTCGATCCGTATACACTAGTCCACTGTGGAGTATCGATGCCCTATCTCGAAACTTCCTCGACTAGGGACCTTTCAAGTATGTGCTTACAGACCCCAGCTCTCACGTATATGATCACCATCAAATTGCTAGTCAAGCAAGAATCCTATGGGCTATATCTACGTGTAATAGTGATCTGTAATATCACTTAAACCATGTACACAATGATAAAGACAAACCAGATAGCATACTATCATCTTGAGTAAGACTATCCTACCGGTATAGGTCCTCCCTCAATCATTGCAATCACATGCCCGTGATCCAATAATTGACTTGAGGGTACTATAGACAACAATCTCCTTCTTTCACTTAAGGATAATTATTGCGGTGTCGCACACTCCCAGCCCATGTGATACCAAACACCAAACTCCTCTACTAATCAGATTCACAAAGCCCGTTTGTGAAACTATCGCGTTCGAGAAATAGTCTCAGTGTGTGGATCCGCTCTGATATTTCTTTCTATATCTCTCTTTATCTCAAGTTCGTGGAGAAAACCATCTCCCGAAATAAGCAATACCTATCTTTGAATATGTCTGGATATCTGATGGGACCCAGTTCACAAATGAACTCTAAATCCAGCAAAGTTCTTAGACTGTATGGTCGACTAAATTTAATCAGTATCCTGCGCCATGCCTCCCTCAGTATCCATTTAGACCACCTGTCCAAACTACGACCCATTGTCAGAGAGAAAACTACAGCTCTGACAGTCACTCTGTCATCCAGGTCACCTTGGAAGCATGGGATGATAACCGTCTCCCGAAGGAGGCTGTCGTTATCATATCCCTAAAACATTCAGTTATGTTCTAAAACCACTTCCTAATGTTTCTCCAAGATTGGATTAATATCTTAACTTATTGCATCTAGTGCAAAAACAATATCTGGTGTGGTACTTGAGATCTCATGATCGACTCAATTGCCTAAGTAAGTGATATGCCAATCATGCACATCCCTCTCCTCTTTAGTCTGTAAGACACCTTTAGAGAGGGTGACTCCATCATCTGCAGGTACACCACCATGCCAGGAGTCATCCATTCTAAAATACCATTAGAATACTGTCTAAGTACCCAGATTGCGATACTACCCAAATCTAGATCTAAAACCATAGATCTAGTAACTAGAATGTCTGATATTATATCCATATCCTATGTGGAGAAACAACCGTGTGACAACCAAAGTATAACCGATCATAGTATAGGAATTTCACTTCATACTATGTGTTTGTCATCCAAATACCAGGACGTCACACGCTATTACCTTTTTAACTGATCCATCCCTTATTCTGATGATGTCAAAACCTATGACTGTCACTTCCAAAACAGATGATATATCTCCGCTATATCCGCTGTAGTCTATAAATAGACAAAAGCTACATGTCCACTATGCTTCCGCTGCTCCCACTGACTACAACAACCCTCTGTTAGAGTCATATACACGTACACTTCTAAAGCGAGTTTAGAACGACGCTATACTCATCCTCCTGCCGGGTCTCATGGTCTAGAACAGCAGTAATGGCAAGTCCGTGTAAACAAGAACCTCCCTGCCACCGTCCCAGAGGATACCGGAGTACCTCTCGGGTGCCTGAGGTTACCCACCATATCTGCGGAGTGGCTGAGTGTCAAACCTGATTGAATCTTTAGGTTATTATCAAATTTTCAGTAATCGTTTGCTGTTCTGGAATCACTTCCAGTTCTACCATACCCCCACTACTGTTTTCTGAAAAAGTCCATTTTACTAAAACTGTAGCGAGTCAAGAACAATATCACTATTGATCTTCCAGATGTTAGAAATCTATCCTTCGTCGTAGCCTGGGATGACCCACAAACTACCATTACAGAAACGTGCCCTGAGTTATCCAGAGTCTGGTTTTAAGCATAAGCCTGACAAATCCATATACCTTAACATCGTTTAGATATGATCCATTCTATATACAATATAGAAACAGAGGCACTGATATAAATGGAACCAGATTCAAATCATGTAGCTGTCTCCGTTGCATGTCAATTTAATGATGAGAGGCCGATCAGCATCAACTTAGGAGTGCATCCAATTATGAGTAACCTAGAAAAGAAGCAAGTTCTAAAAACCATTACTATCAACTGAATACCATACACAAGTATCTACATCTTCGATCACCTTGAAGAATCCCGATACTTGCATCATGTGGTTCTTTACTTTATTCTTGTACCTATAACTTCTCAAAACTTAGACTTTGTATTTCTACGAAACACATTTCTAAAGTAGAGAAGTCACAAATAAACATAATATAGTATGAGGACCAACCCCTCTGTCCAAATGGAAACTGGACAATATACAATACTTTGTATAAGTCCCCTGAGTTTAATAACTCAAACCCTGTGCGTCGTAGGTTGAAAACTATACCATGGTTATAAAGAATTATACCGCTGTTGAATGCTCCTTACCTAACCATCAACTGATATAGGTAAATGTCATGGACATAATTTCAAAAAGTTATATCTCACTTTATAAAATAAACGTATAGATATATTAGTTTGAAATTGGTGCATAACAACGGATATTCAAAACCAAATATTTTTCGTCCGGCAAAAACCCAGGCGATCTCCTCAAATATCACAAATTACAACAAATCCCGATATAATGAGGATGATCACCTAATTCCTAATGACTTACACCTACTCATCATTTGTAAAACCATACAGATGTGAGAATCAAACGTGGTAAATACATACCCTGGTGTAAGGACCTAATCGGAAAATCAGTTTTCTATTAACAATACACAGTGAAACATAAACATTTAAATGTTTCGAAGGGGTATCTAGGTTTTCTTAGTAATGCCACTTCCATTATCAGATTCATGACCGTAACCGTATATTTCGTTGCCATCTCTCCAAATCCCGTTATTTGTCTTTAGTCGTTATCTTCTGTACACCATCGTTAGGCTAAATAGTTTTCTTCCTTCTCCACAGTTCAGCACCAGCCTATGAATTGGAAGAAGTCTATCCAATAAGCGTAACAGGTGTACCCTCCTAATCCTAGGAGTACTCGCAACCTGAGAGAAGGTAAAGATAAAAGACAACTGAATAAACCTTATTCCTATTTCTCCTGAACTGGAGAAAAGCAAAGGTGAAGTAGTAGTGGCAATGAAATTCACGGTTTGGTCGTGAATGATAGCAGTCACAATTTACTTTGGCCTCTTTCTAATCCCTTTATTTTGTCTTTACATATTACCTTCTGTACACCCCACTTAGGCTAATTGTTTTTCTTCATTCTCTACCGTTTGGCACCTGCTTATGGTCTGGAAGAAGACTATCCAATAAGCGCAATAAGTGTACTCTCCTAATCCTAAGATTACTCACAACCTGAGAGAAAGTAAAAGGAAAAGACAACTGAATAATCCTATTCATTTTCTCTAGAACCAGAATCCATCCTCGAATCTGGAACAAGTTCCTTCGAGTTCGTATATAACCATACGATGGATTTATCCAATGGAAGTGGATGTTCGTAGTGATACGCGGTGTTCTTGAGAAATGAAAAGGGTAAAAGTAGGAGTGGCAATGATGTACGCAACTCAGACAATCCAAAAGTCAATGTTTTAAAAAGGTTCGGATAACTTGGTCACTGAGTCATAGTCTAGGGTCGGGCCATGGTCGCAGTCAAAGAGAGAGAGAGAAACGCTCATCATGCACTCTAACCTAGATCAGAATGGTTATTACTTTATCTAATCAGGATGTCTCCTACCGTATCCTCAAATTCTCCTCCAAACCTAAAAGAAGAATTAGTCGAGATCACCCGAGGAGTAAACCAACTCATCAGTGGGATCGGGATCCGACTATCATCGCATGATAACTTGACGGAATCTACTCAAGTCACCATACTCCAGAAGGTATGCACATTCCTGTCAAGTTTCAGTTTCTTTAGAAACTCCCGATGTGTATTTTTACGCCAAGCGGCTTATGACCTTGACTAGGTCAACATACCATAAACCTCTAGTCAAGTTTAACCCGTCATTATTCTGGATTGTATTAAACCCACCCGTATGAGCCCTTGACTAGGTCAACAAGGCCTCACGACTGTCCTAACCAATCCTGTTTATGCAACAAACTAGCACCACTTAGCTACCGATCACAACATCTTGACTAGGTCAACAAACGCAGCACGAATACTAAATAATGCTTGTAAGAAATGACGGATGGCTAGAGCTGGTTTTTGGCGAAAAAACTTTAACGTATGATCATGATATCATTGAAGGAACTGCATAGCTTTTTTAAATATATAGTAACGAAAAACCTTTGCTAAAGACGTCACTCCCAGTGAAGGGATCTCAGCTCTTTCCCCGTAGAATGAGGTGCAGGATATTCCAAATGAATACCACGATGCAAAGAAAAAAGTAATCGACTATAGTGAAGTTATTAGCCTGACGCAAACTCCTGTCCAAGGGGTCACTCTCAATTAAGGGATCTCGGCCCTTGCCTCGTCGAATGAGGTGCTGGATATTCATAACCGAATACCTCTGTGCAAAACAAAAAAGAACGTCCTTGTAATAACAGCTTTTTGAAAAATGTTCCAACAACATCGAATATGTTTCTTTTCCTTGCATTGATCAGAATCAATGCAGTCCCATCAATTAATCACACCAGAAAAGAACGAAAATAAAATGTACGTATATATCATCTGAATTCGCCACTGGGTCCCGTCATCACCCGTTTGGTTACTTAACTAACGACAGAGCGGCGATTAGACTAGCGCGTGTGTAAAACATATACAACATCTACTAGTATATATATCAATATATAATAATTGCTCCGGGCATGATAAATGCAACATCACAGAAAAATAATAAGTATCACAGAATAATACAGATAATCTGGAAGCCCCGGGTTTCCATTGAGCCACAAGAGAAACCCGACGTTCCCCTGGTCGGGTGGATAGCCTGTGCAATGAAAACCTAAGCCCCTACGAGTGCGGAAAGTTACCCGCCAAAACTTGAACCGAGGCAGCCCCTTCAGCAAAGTGAATGGACGATCCAGCACTCCACGGATTCCAGTAACTTGAGCAACCCTCCTTGGGTCAACCTGTACCCCCTACGAGTGCGGCGAATAGCTCGCTAATTCTAGGGTGAAGTCCTTTCCGTCTCAAAGCCATGAGATGCGGGCCTGTTGCCCTCTAGAACCTGGCTATCCGTGCACTCCACTGCGGGGTAATCCTAGTACAGAAAAGTAAATAAGTACAATTGTGACATCGACCTCAACCCAGTCGTGCCCCAAAAGAATAATATACAAACAGGAAGAGACTGCAATCCACATTTCGGACGCCCGCCCCGTGATATCAAACGTACAAATACAACTAAACTGTACTACCATTGCATCCAACCAATCCACCACGACAAATCTGCAACCTCACAGCACAACACAGAACATCAACGTGAATGTCACGTAAGCAAACTCGTCTAAAAGAGCTATAGAAATTAGACAAAATTTACCTCTCGAATGACATTCACGATCGCAGATAGTATTGTAAGTATTGTAAACTAACGTATTTAAAATTCCAATCGAGAAAACATCTCGAAGTGGGCCCCAAGTGCAAATCCAGCACTCAAATGAATCATGGACAAAACTATATATCACAGAAATCATATATCCATTAACTAAAGCCCAAGAAAAAATTTAGGGCACTGTAGCGAAAAAAGGGCCGCCAAATGCGACATTTGGCGGCGGTTCCGCAGTGAAATTTTGGTGTTTGGTCTCCAAACTTTTTCTGTAGCTTTAGTTATGCCTGAATGTATTTTTAAGATGTCTAAAATAATTTTTTGAACAGCTTTGAAATTCGACAACAAGCACACTGAAATGAAAATACGATCCGGAAATTTCGATGAATCGATATTTTAAACACGTTAGAACAAGCTAGTAAAGGTTAATGGCGTGTCTCTGTACCATGTTGGGTTACGGCAGCGTCCCCGCTGTCAAATCCGAGGCCAAATACGGAACACAAACTTTTCGAAACTTGGCTCTACCTTAACCTTTACCCGAATCAAACCATTAATGCTAAACTAGCAACTAGAGAAGGGTTAGAAAAGCTATACCGATCGATTCGTGTCCTTCGGTCTTTAGCCACTATCCTTAGCTCCTCACGGCATCTCCGATCTCAGGTCTCCTCATCAAAAGGGCACCACATCTTGAAGACTTTTTACGGGCTCCCGCATTAAACCGAAGCAACTCGGACATGATGTTTGCTAGCCGACATGTCCAAGGTGATGTTGAGAATGTGTGTGGTCACTTTGTCTCAAGCATCCATTGATTCTCAACACATGAGAGTGTATGGATAGAGGTTGAAGATGATGCCATGGTAGATATTGTGAGCTCAAGAAGAAAGAAGAAGAAGAATAGCTATTTCTTGTTATTGTGTTGGAATGATAAAATGAGAGAGTGCTAGTCAATTAACACAAAAACAACCCCTTGCCTCATGGCTGCCCTCTCTCTCTCCTCTTATCATTTCAACACAGTAATCAATCAATAAAGTGACAATTGCACAAATAAAAGACGATGAGTCATCACCCATGCACATGTCACAATTAATGCTCCTCATGATAACTTGAGTTCATAATTACCACCAATAAACATTAATCCAAATGTCTAGTCCAACAAAAAGATACAGCAACATCTAAAGTAAACTCGTGACGGATCATAAGGATACCCCTCACATGTATATACATACATGCATCCGTATTCCGACTGAATGCAAATGCGATGAGACGAAAGTAATCCAAAAAATCTAATACTAGGATCCGGCTTAAACCAAAGCCTACTAGTATGATCCGTTCGATCATGATCCGTTGACAAGTGCACGTATATGGTCGAACACTGCCATAATACCATACGGCTTCTACCACGTTTCGCCCGTAACATTAGGAACTATCTGTCGTGGACTCTAAAGACACGTCAATATATTGGCTGTGAATTTAACCACTAGCATGTCAGTAGCACTAGCTGTGGGTAACGGCTGCCGAGGTATTGACCAAAAGGGAGGCTGATGAGAGAACTCATCCTAAAACCCTACTGAGCCTGTCAGTGACAATATCCATACAGTCCGGTCCGTTCGTCTATAAGTATCGCATATCGGGCCTAGGGGGCTGGTAAATGTCTGACCCCCAAAAGCGGTATAAGTCATGTCGGAGTGTAGCCCAGAACACCCCAAGATATTACTGGAATACCTACAAGTAAATCTCACTTGCGTTGGCCAAGGACTTCGTGTAATGGCTCTCCAGACACAGCGCGATCTCACCCCCAATACCGGGAGAGTTGAATCCCCTGCCGATCCGCTTACTGCCTCCATGTGGCTCGGGACTGTATCCAACTAAAACCTGTTTGCATGACTGCTTTGAGCCGTGGTAGGGTAGTAATCAAAGTACAGTGGGAACTCACATGGGAAAAATGATGATCTCAGGTCGATAGACTAACCTGTACACATGACATAAGGGAACTGCTATCTGACGATAGGTATAACACCAACTAGCATGTTCCCGACGAGTCCGTCCGGTGTACTCATAACCTAATAAGCACCTGTATATGTCTTAGGTGAACCAACTGACACCAATGGGTTATGTGACCAGCCACCGCCCCTCATCGGGGTTTCGATCCATATACAATAGTCTACTCTTGATTATCGATGCCCTGTCTCGAAACTCTCTCGACTAAAGACCTTTTAAGGATGTGCTTATAGACCCAGCTCTCACGTATATGATCGCCATCATACTGCTGGCAGTCAAGCAAGAATCCTATGGGCTCTATCTACGTGTAATAGTGAGTTGTAATATCACCTAAAGTATGTACACGATGATAAAGACAACCCATATAGCATACTATCATCTCAAGTAAGACTGTCATACCGGTATAGGTCCTCCCTCAATCATTGCAATCATGTGCCTGCGATCCAATAATTGACTTGAGAGCATTATAGCCAACAGTTTAGCACACCAAGCACTCTAGTTACTTGATTATGGAAGTTGGAGCTCATGATAGAGACCTTCGGGTGGATCTTCTTTGACGTTGAGAAATCGGTGAGGAGGCATCATCCACGACCACTCCAAAGAGCTCACTAGAAGGAGAAGCACAACAAGGAGAAGAAGGAGTTCAAGCTTGAGGTATAACCATTTAACCCAGTAGTTAACACTCCTAGTTAGTTTGTTAGTTAGTGTTTAGCAAAGATCCTTAAGGCTTGTCTATGTTACTTTGCTATGAAAAATTCGATTTTTACCTATTCCGCCTCCTCGTAAACTACCGGGGTGGGTAACATGGTCTAATAGTGGTTTCAGAGCAAGGCTAAACCATAACTAACATGTTAGCAAAGTTTTTAGAACATCGATCACGGAAAAATCCCGTAAACACGAACAAAAATTGCCTTTTCTGGTTATTTTTAAAACGGGTCTAAAAATATTTTCAGAGACTTGAAAAATACGTGCAGGTTTTTTCTAGAACACTAAACAAATATGGGCGCCAAACTCGGTCAGACCACCGCAGAACCATGGCCGAACCAAGCGTTCCGCCGCGGATCCACGGCCGAGTCGACTACGAGTTGGTCCAAATTTTTTCTGGTGCTCTCTGTGTTGGTTTTGTGTTTTCTGGGATATTTTGTTTCTACTCAGGAATTATTGTGTACAGTGTTGTACTAGGAGTAGATTCAAATATGGTTATTGATCATAATTCTATAAACTTTAGCTAATCTGATTATATCTGTGATGCGTTATATGTGTTGAACGTCTGCTAATCGCTTTGCGTCGATTAGTGGGGGCTGCACATATCTGTGATCTGTGATATTGGTTTGTGTATATGAACTTGTTGGATTGTCGTGGATGAACAGACGGGGATGTGAAATGAGTGTTTTTTTTATCTTTCATTTGATGTAAATTGTAAATTTTTGTAATATTATTTTATATTCACACATTCCGGTTGAGGTTGTAGCCACCATTGTATATTTTATCTTTTACTGTTTTCTGCTCTAAGGATAGACCCAAGGTGGGGTGCACGAACTACCGGGTACTTTGAAGTGCCGAGTGTCCTACTCACTTTGTTGAGGGAGGTTACTTCACTTCGGGTATTTGCCGGGTAGTTTTCCGCACCCGTAGGGGCCTAGGGTGGGGTTTGGCTATTCATCACGACTGTATAATCCGTCTTTCGTTGCAGGCACAAACAAAATGCGGATTCCTAGCATATACAATGTGTTCATCTATGATCTGGAATGACTATCATTGCGTTTGACGAATGTATATATCTATATATGATATCTAGTAGACGTTGCTTATGTTTTGCATCCAAGCTAGTCCAGCCCCCGCTCTGTCGTTATTTAAGTAACCTAACGAGGGATAACGGGGCCCCGTGGCGAATGCAGATTACATAAGCGTACGTTATATTTTCATTGTTTTCCGAAATGGTAGGATTAATTGATGGGACCGCATTAATTTTGATTAATGGAAGAAAATAAACCTAAAAAATGTTGTTGGAACAAATTTCGAAAAACTATAGTTATATTCGTTTGCTTTGCATAGTGGTATTCGGTCATGAATATCCAGCACCTCATTTTAGGAGGCAAGAGCCGAGATCCCTTCACGGGGAGTGACCTAGACCACTATCATTTAGGTAGGGACAATTGCTTGAGCTAAAGTCTATACTATAGATTACTCGGTTTTTTCAAAACCAGAAATTTTCAACAGGCGGAGCATAAACCACTCCTTTTTCAAAATAGCTTAGGTTCCTTCAACGATATCAAGTTCATTATGTTAATGGGGTTTTCGGCAAAAAACCCAGTCGTAGCCCTCCGTCATATCAGAATAGTAATATTTAGTATTCGTGTTGCGTTTGTTGACCTAGTCAAGGTGTAGTGAACGGTAGCTAAGTGATATTTTTCTGTGCATTGTAAATGTGATTGGTTAGGACAGTCGTGCAGCCTTGTTGACCTAGTTAAGGGCACGTACTGGTGGGTTTAATGCAATCAAGAAAATGACGGGTAGAACTTAACTAGCGGTTTATGGTTTGTTGACCTAGTCAAGGTCATAAATCGTTGGGGTAAAAACCACATCGGAAGTTTCAAATATACAGGAAACTTGAAGATTTAGCATACCTTTTGCAGTGTAATGACTCGAGTGGATTCAATCTAGGTCATCACACAATAATAGTTGGATCTGGATCCCACTGATGAGTTGGATTACTCTCGGGAGATTATTTCGCTTAACAATCAATGCTATAAACTAAGTAGGTGTCTAGAACAGTGTTAGCTGGGCTACGCCTCCAAGGAAAAGACAGTGTTAGCTGGGCTACGCCTCCAAGGAAAAGAGGTTATATAATTAAGAAACTTCGTGAAAGCATTGGAAAACCTCCCTCGAAGTACCAATACTAGCCTGGCTGAAAAGTTAAGCAAGTATTATGACGTGCGATTAAATCCTGACTAGTTCTTCTTTAAAGGTTTGAAGAAGAATTTGAGAAAAAAGTGGGAGTCATCCTGGCTAGATAAATTAATAACCAATCTAATCTTGCAAGAGCGCACACTCAGTGTTTCTTTTCTCTCTCCAGGTAGCAACCATTTCACGCCCTAATCAAGATAATAAAATGTATCCCTTGACCGATCTGAATTCTTATTCGGGGTTGGGGAATGTCAGTTTGGCTCTAACTTATGATGGCAATCTTAAGTATGAGTAGAGGAAAGAGGATTGTTTGGATTCCAAGGAAAACCAAATGAAGAAGAAGCATACTATTGCATCTACTTCAGGTGTTCTTGTAATTGAGAGCTGCTTTTCGGTCTGTCCTACCTCCTGAGTACTACATACCGGATTTGGATCTTATATCTGTAATTTATTGAAAAGAATGAAAAAAAGTAAGATAGTTAGACATGGTGATGTGTCCCTCAGGGTAGGGAATGGAGCACAAGTTAATGCTGCAGCCGTCGGTGAGTATCACCTAGTGCTGCCAAATGGCAATCCTATGATTTTGAACAATTGCTATTATGTACCTTCCATGGTTTGCAACATCATATCAGTTTCATTACTTGATAAAGATGGATACAACTTTGTTCCTGATAGAAATATAAAGAACATTTACCTTGATAAGGTACTGATTGCAGAAGGTGTTAGTTGTATGTATGCCGTGGAGGCCAGTATTATACAAATGATGTATATTATATTGGATGCTGGGACATATATAGAGATGACTTTCTTGCTCGATATGATAGTATGCTATCTGGTTGCTCTTTATCTTAACATGTATACTTGTCTCTTTATACTGTCTTATGGTTACATGTTGGTTAAGCCCTTAGGATGTGTACTTGATTACCTGGACAATGATACAGATCATACTAGTGGGGATATGGTAGTCCATAAGTACATCCATCAAGGTCCCTAGTCATAGGTGTATCGAGACGGGGCATCGATATACCAGTGTAGACAAGCGTATACGCTTCTCGACCCATGAGATGGGCGATGGATGATCCCATATTCATGGGCGTTTGACATCAGAGATGGTATACGGGTGCTCAGTGAGACTGGGTACACTGGACGGACTCGTCGAGAACTCCCAGATGGTATTATATCTCATGTCAGATGGCAGTTCTCAGGTGACACTTGTGCAGGTTAGTCTGTAGACCCGAGATCGTCATAAAGTGTTATGTGATTCCCACTGTGCTTTGATTTCCACCTTGCCACGTCCATAAGGGCGTGCAAAACGGTGGTTTTTGGGTACAGTCCCAAGTCACATAGAGGCAATGAGCGATAGGAGGGGTTTCGTCTCTCCCGGTATTGGGGGTTGATGTTGCACTGTGCTCAATTGGCCATAACAGGGAAGTCCCTGGCCAGGGGTGATTGAAGATTTACTGGTAAGTGTTGCCAGTAGTTTCTCGACCCGTTATGAGCCTTACATCGGCACGACTTATCGGTTATTGAGGTCTGACGTTTACCACCCCTAGACTTGATATGCGACATATCAGACGAGGAGACCGGACTGCACGGTAGGCTCGACGGGAGTTATAGCAGGTTCGCTTGTTCTCTTCTGATCGCTCAATACCCGGGTGGCCGTTACGTTTAGCTGACTCCTTGCGCCTTGGGGGTGCTTGATATGATCATCACCCACTACCGGTGTATTGACATGTCTTAAAGTCCCATAAAGAAGTTACCTAGTCCAGGTGAAACGTTGTGGTGCGCGTATACGATATACGCATGGACCAGATTAAAATGCGCGTATAGGATACCGTATATTGATCGGGCGGCTTGCTTTTGGTGGAGTCATATGTGATATGGCCGGATTGATAAATCAAGTGTTGATTTATCATTTAACCATTAGTTTTCTCACTTAAAACCTTTTCTTGTACATGATGGATGTATGCATGCATGTATGCTTTCTTTCTTTTAGTTTCATGCACATGTGGATGTGCATACACACATATATACATGCATCATCCTTCATGGTTGCTTATACATGGAATATGATGGCAGTATAAGACTCACACCATGGTTTTTAATATGGATTATTATTGTATTTATACTAATACAAAAAGGAAAGAAAAATGGTTAATTATTGGATTGTTTCTACACTCTTCTTCATCTTACCATGCTCACCCACTCTTTAACCTTTAGTTATTTTTCCTTAGGTGTTTTAAACTATGATACAATAATATCTTAATATTCTAACCATGGTTTGAGATGAGAAGAAATAAATATATATAGATATATTTTCATTTCTTTTCTAAGGTTAATCTTTTCACTTCTTGAAAAAGAAAAGCCATCATCTTCTTCCTCCTTCTTTTGCTCTCTAGTATTTTATAGTGGGCAAAATACACATCAAGAAAGGTTTTTGAAGTGAGAAAGAGAACCACAACACCATTCT
This sequence comes from Agapanthus africanus, assembly GCA_030015575.1. Taxonomy (NCBI): domain Eukaryota; kingdom Viridiplantae; phylum Streptophyta; class Magnoliopsida; order Asparagales; family Amaryllidaceae; genus Agapanthus; species Agapanthus africanus. Next base: position 290,667,783 of record JASDDO010000029.1, read on the forward strand.
ACACAAGTCTAGCCCACTTGTTTGGAGTGTTAGCTTCATTTCATTCTCTTGATCGGGTGAAGTTGTATGCTTGGACAAAGCGTACTCCGGGTGGATCATCGGTGACCCAGAGGAGTTCAAGCGGACCCGTTTCTAAACGCCAAGTAGCCGAGGAGTCTAGTGTAGGGAGCTACAAAGGTTGTACTCTCAAAAACCTAGCTTTTCTTGCTTATGTTGATATGCAAAATTTTGAAACCCTAATTTTCTAGGAACGATTCAATGATCTTTAACTTAGCACCCTAAAAATTCTATCTTTGGTACATGTGTTGCTTCCAATCCATTCATGAGGTGCTAGGCTAACCCAACATTGGTATCAGAGCCGACCTAGAATATTAGGCGACACTTTAACAAAGTTAAAACCCCGATCGAACCCGATATCGACAAAATCAACCTCTCCCTGGACATTTTTTAAAATCTGGGATTTTTGGGAATTAAAAATGTCAAAAAAAATCAGCAGGGTTTTATAAGAATTATCGTGCAAAACGAGGACCTGAATTGAAAATTCCACCGCGGTTCCGCGTCAAATCCATGCTTGTGCTGCGGAACCGCGGCAGTATGGTGTCTTTTGGCATCTCTGTTTGCACAGTAATTCTTTATTCTGTGAGTGATATTTTCTGGGTATTTTTAATTTGACTCAAGTGTTGAGTATTCAGGGGTTCATTTTGTAATCGTCGATTCGATCGGAGAATTTAATTTTGTTTTGCTTTTCTGGATAAATTAGAAAGTATTGAAGTGTTTGAACGAATATCATTTGCTCACTTTTCACGGGCTTTAAATCCTTCGGAGATACGTGCAAGTTTTGTGGTGGACCCTTTAGAAGACAACAAAGCTTAACTCGATTATGTGGCCGTCTTGAACAGCCTTTTGAACCTTAGGGTCTGGGGCAGTACGGCGTGCCACATGTGAGGCGTTGGCTTGACCCTTCTATGGCTGGACCGCTACTACTGTGACACACTCCGGGTTTTTGAACTCTGCTCAAGTGTTGAGCTTTAGCGAATCTTGGGTATTTGATCGTTCGTTCGAAAACTTTAATACTGTCTGTTTATCTGGAATGTGATGCAATGTGTGGAATTCATATTAGCAGACATGAAATACGAAGTATGTGATATTTCGCATTTACGATGTCTAAAGAGAATGTTGATTCCAGATATTGCAGTTTTACACTTTCTTTTCTGTGACCGTAAGTGTAGTATGTAGTGGTATTGCCGATTGTCGTTGCTATACGTCGACGACAATCGGTGTATGCATACTTACTTATGTTGATGATATGAGATATTATGTGTTGCTGAGATATGATGTGCAGGATTGTCGTGATTGAATAGCCGGGGGGTTTTATGTGAGATTAGAGTTTTATATTTTCATACATGTAAATTCAAATGTAATGTAATATTCTTTTATTTGGGGCACTTCCGGGTTGTGGTCGATGCCACCAGTATTGTATATTATTTACTTTTCCGCATTAAGATGGACCCAAGGAGGGGAGCACAGGTGACCTGGTTCTGGGGTTCAGTGGGAGGCCATCTCGAGGAGTCGAGACCGGGTCACCTAAACTCCAGAATTGGTAGGGTCGCTTGCTGCTCCCGTAGGGGTCCAGGGTGTGGGCTTGGCTTTTCATCGCGACTGTGGAATCCGTATTTTCTATTGTTGGCTAAATACTAAATACAGACGTCCTATTATATCCCATATTATATCTATGTTTCTGCTGCGATATCTGTGATGTGATCATGTAATGTGCTGTGATAGATATAGTATATAGTATATATGATATATTATATAGACGTTACTTATGTTTTGCATCCGCACTAGCCCTGCCCTGCTCTGTCGTTAGTTACCTAACCTAACGGTGCACGAGGGGACATCGAGGCAAATGCGGATGGCATAAGTGTATGTCGTATTTATCTGTGATGTTTAGGTGACTTAAATGATAGGACTTCATTAATGTGATTAATGAAAGAAAAGAAACCTAAATGATGTTGTAGAATCAAATTTTAAAATAAAAGGGTAGCTACAGTTTTGCTTTGCATAGAGGTATATATGATATACCCTGCACCTTATTCGATGAGGTAAGAGCCGAGATCCCATTACTGGGAGTGACCTCTTTAGCAAAACTGGCAGATGCTACAAGACTCGGTTTGACTTTTGACTGCTTTTGGAGTTTCGCTTTGCATAGTGATATATATGATATGTCCTGCACCTTATTCAATGAGGAAAGAGCCGAGATCTCTTCACCGGGAGTGACCTCTTTAGCAAAACTAATAAAAGCCTCAAAATCACTCCATTTCAAAACTTCACTTGATTCTACAACGATATCAAGTTCATTACGCAATAGGTTTTTAGAGAAACCTGTCGTAGCCCTCCGTCATTTCAGATGAGAACTGTTTAGTATTCGTGCTGCGTTTGTTGGCCTTTGTCAAGGCGTAGTGTGCGGTAGCTGAATAGTGCTTATCTGCTTATGCATATGATGCAGATTGTTTCGGGGTAGTCATACGACCTTGTTGGCCTTTGTCAAGGGTCGTGCGGGTGGGTTTGATTCAATCAAGAAATGACGGGTTGAACTTGACTAGCATCCTATGATTTGTTGGCCTTTGTCAAGGTCATGAGTGTTAGGGGCAAAATATTATCGGGAATTTCAAGCGTAGAAATTTTCAATGAGTTTGCATACCTTCTATGAGATAGTTGGATCCCGATACCCACTGCGAGTAATTGTTACTCCCGGGAGAGTTTTACATAGGACAATTAGCCGATCAAGCAGGTGTCAAGAAAGGTGTCAACGGGGTTACGCCTCTGGGAAAACGAGGTTTACTTTAATTAGGTCCGTGCGAAAGCACGGGGAACCTCCCTCAAAGTACCGACACTGGCCTGGCTGAAAGATCGGCGAAGTTGTAGGGTGTAATTAATTCCGGCTAGTCTTTCTTTTTAGGGTTTGAAGGAAGATTTGATAAAAAACAGTAGGAGCCATCCTGATTAGATAAGATAATAACCAATCTGATCTTGCAAGAGCATACGCTAAAGTGTTTTTTTCTCTCTCTCTCTCCAGGTAGCGACCATGTCATACCTTAATCAAGATAATAATATGGATGTATTGACCGAACCCGCATGTTATACTGTGCTGGGGAACGTTGGTTCCGTTCTTTCTTATAAGTGTTATAGGACTGAACAGGATATAGGGGAATACAACGATTCCCATGCCACCCGAATGAAGAAAGTACATGTTGATGCATTTTCTTCGGGTGTGTTCGTTACAGAGAACTGTTTCTCCATTTGCCTTACGTCCTGGGTATTAGATACAGGGTCAGGATCCCATATATGTATTCAGTTACATGGGCTTAGGAAAGGTAGAGAACTTGGAGAAGGTGATAAAGACATAAGAGTTGGAAACGGTGCAATTGTTGCAGCTAAGATTGTCAGGGAATATCACCTTGCATTACCAAGTGGTAATACATTGGTTCTGAATGAATGCTATTACATGTCGAACCTGATGCAACATTATATCGGTTTCTTTGTTGAGTAAAGAGGGATATAATTTTGTATTTCAGGATAATGTTATGAACATTTTCCGTAACCAAAAGTTGGTTGGATCAGGCACGTTATGCAATGGCATTTATGTTCTAAATCAATCAACAGTTCTAAGCATAACAAACACACACAAGAGGAAGAGTTCAGAACTGAACGAATCTTTCTTGTGGCATTGTAGACTGGGTCACATCAATACGACACGACTAGCTAAGTTGCAAAAAGATGGATATTTGAATCCGTTTGAATTATCATCTTATGACACTTGCCAGTCATGTCTCAAAGGCAAGATGACCAAAACTCTATTTACGGGACACGGAGAAAGAGTTATCGAACTCTTAGGACTGATACATAGTGATGTATGCGGTCCCATGTCTATACATGCCAGGGATGGTTCTTCGGACTTCATTACATTCACTGACGATTGATTGGTCGTTTTTCGTATTGTGTAGTATTGAGAAAATTTATAAAGAACTTTCACAACCAAAAAATATTTTGACCGCAATCAAACTACGGTGTCAACTGTAGTTCATGAGTGAGTGCGGATCGTCCACAGGGATTGCACGATTCTTGTTGATATGTAAGTTGTTTGAATCGAAAAGTTAAACGAAGATAAAAGAAAATATGATTCAAGAATTTTGATTTTCAAGTGTCACTATTCTATTCAAGAATCAAGAAAATGATAAACAATCAAGAATCGGGGTTTCGATGATATTTCCAATCAACTGTCAAGAATCTAAAAGAGGCTCGTAGGAATCGATCGGATCTATAGACGTGATATAATCTCAAGATTTCGTGTTCTTGTCCTTCGAAGATTTGATACTAGATCGATGATGATCGATGAGAGTTAGGGCTTTCTTGATGAAACTAGGGTTTCATCTTTTAACCCTTGTTCTTTCGTCGATATCATTCCTTTTCTAGCCTCTACCAAATTCAAGAAACGATCGTAACTCCCCAATCTCGAGCGATATCAATCAAGAAAGCATCGCAACGAATTGGGTCATCGGTTCTTGAACTTGCTAGGGTTTTCAAAACACGTAGGACTCAAGAATCGATTAAAGCTATGTTACATCATCATTCTATTAACCGTCTCGACTCCTCGACAAGAGGAAGAATCTAAATTGTTGATATTCACGAATTGTAAAGATATTCACGAATTGTAAAGATATCATGATGCAGAATTTTATTCACGAATTGTAAAGATATCATGAGCAGAGTTTTATTCACACATCACCACACAGAAAATATTCACGAATTGTAAAGATATCATGATGCAGAATTTAAAGAAAACAAGATAAAAGAATATCACCTTTATTTATCTCAACAAATTTGATTACATTCGCTCAAGAACTACAAGAGGAAGAATCTAAATTGTTGATCGGGCTTCGCTCGGCTCTGTGAGTCGTGGATCGGCTCGGATTGCTTGCTCCGTTGAAGATCGGCTTCGCTCATAAAGGTTGTAGGGCTTCTTGCTTAATGGGTACTCGGGATCTTGGCTTTTGATTGGAATTAGGGTTAGGGTTTCACATAAGCCCTCTCACTAGACTTGTGGAGGAAGGAGATGAAGAAAGAGAATTTGTAATGGATTGATTCCTTTCTTTTTCTCTATATGATGATTTTGAGATCTATTATGATATCTCTCACCCTAGGTCTAGGCTTCTATTTATAGACTTCCCAAACCCTAGATTTAGGTTTGAAATGGTAGTTCCCTCCAAAAGTTTGTTGAGTCTTCTAGAAAGTAGTTTGTTAGGAGCTAGCTTAGGGTTTAAGCTAGGATTAATTAAGCTTGGAAACCCTAGTTTGCTGATCTGGCAGAAACCCCTGGAGTCTTCTGGAACTTGAGGTATATTTCTGAACTGTAGGCATTGAATGAAGCATTTTGGAGCAAAGAATGAGTTCTGATTTGTCAAGGAAGCCTCGGAACCGCGGCACAAGCAGGCTTAGGCCGCGGTTCCGCGGCTAAGTTGGCGGCTTGGGCCATGTTCTCTCTGCTGTGGGCTTGGGATGCCATTTGGGCCTTTTTCTGATGTTTTGATTTGTATCTTCCCTTTTGTATTGATACCAGATCTGAAGTTAGTGAGTTGGCATATCTTTTGAGCAGTGTTGATTTGAGCACGCTTCTAGTTTCCTGCACAGACTTCGAAATACGGGTTGCGATATATAGAAATATTGCAATGCCATGCAATGCAATCAATTTCCCTAGAAATGCCGGTTTTAAGGTCTAATACATGTAATCTGATAATTTATGACAGATTTGTTAATATGTGAAATATGAATGCCGAACACTTCTATATGAATGCAAATGATGTGGAAATTGCGGGCTCAAATATGCAATATTTTCGACTAATCAACGATCTCTCTAGATTCGGATATGTGTTCCTGATGAAACACAAATCAGACGCTTTTGAGAAATTTAGAGAATATAAACTAGAAGTCGAGAAACAAACCGGGAAAAGTATTAAAATCCTTCGATCTGATCGAGGAGGTGAATACTTGAGAAATGAATTCCTGGACTTCCTAAAAGAGAATGGGATTCTCTCTCAGCTGACTCCTCCATATACACCACAGCACAACGGTGTATCAGAACGGAGAAACCACACCCTATTAGATATGGTGCGCTCTATGATGAGCATAGCTGAGTTACCTATTTCCTTATGGGGATATGTGGTGGAAACAGCAGCATACCTATTGAATCAAGTTCCATCTAAATCTGTACCTACCACACCATATGAGATATGGAGTGGGAAGAGACCATGTATTTAACGAGTTAAGATATGGGGTTGTCCGGCCTATGTCAACAGGCAAAATCTAGACAAACTCGAGGCACGATCAGTTCTATGCAAGTTTGTGGGATATCCCAAATATTCACATGGATATCTTTTCTACCATGCTGAGGAACAAAAAGTGTTTGTTGTAGGGTTCCTAGGCACTCTAGTTAAGTTTCACAAGTGACCAAACATGCACAAATAAAATTTTACGGGTGCCTACAAACCCGACTACGGATCGTTTACTAGATATTTAGGCGAAACATAAACTAGTTAACAATTTAACTAAGGGAACGGACATACAACCTTTGTAGATCCGGTCCACCACCTCCACGGCTCCGCAACGAAGTCCCCTCGGCTGTCCAAAATGAATCCGGAACTCAAGTATCGGTATCATCGAAGAATGGGCGAGCTTGATTGTCGGTTCAATGCCGAAGATGATCTACGTCGAGATATCGCAAGAACAAGCTCCAACTTCATCAAGCTTGGAAAACTTGTGAAGGAAACACCCTATACTACTTGGCAATAGATAGAGGATGAAGAAATAGGAAGTGGGTAAACTTTTGTTTTGGATTTCTCACACTTTTTCAACACTTGCCATTGGAGTAGCAAGCTACATCCATGGAAGAAGAAGATGAAGAAGAAGAAGATGATATGATAACTTAAACTAAAATAGAAAATAAAATACAATACTTATCATATCATTGACCATGGTTTAGTGTAGAGACTTAACTTAGGTTAGATAGTGGTTAGGGTTAGATAAAAGACAAGAATGGTGGACTAAGGTCAAAGCTTCAAGAAGCTTTCAAATAAAAACAAATCTAGCAACCATTCTTATCTCTTTATCTTTTCTTTTTCCAAAAATAAATAAAAGGAATAAATAAATGATTAAGTAAATGAAAAAGAAACCCTAATCACCAATTAACCATGGTTTAACACTTTACACAAAACCAAGCTAGAATGTATCATCAAACATGATACAATCATGTGCACAAAACTATATCGAATATACAATGTGCACATCCGCGTGAGAAAATCCATTTAAAGTGAACCGATACTAGTTAATGCAAAGCAATATATCAAATATATATAATTATGTATTAAATCATTAAATCAACACTTGATTTAACGATCCGGTCATATCGCATATAACCGGCTAGTATCCAATGTGTCGGCTTATCGAATCAATCCTTGATTCGATAACTAGGTTATATCGCATATAACCATTCGATACATTGATCGCGAGAATCAAATACGGTATCACATACACGCATTATTCTCGGTCCCGCACATATCTCATATGCACTCCTATTTCGTTTCGCTTGAACCAGGAAACCTCTGTGTAGGACTCTAAAGACTCGTCAATACGCCGGTAGCAGATGATGATCATATCATGCACCCACAAGCCGCAAGCGGTCTGCCAAACGTAACGGCCACCCGGGTATTGAGCGATCAGAAGATCGACGAGCAAGCCCGCTCACACTCCTGCGAATCCGACCAGTAACACTACCGTATAGTCCGGTCTGTTCGTCTGATATGTCGCATATCTCGCCTAGGGGTGGTAAACGTCAGACCCCAATAGCTCGATAAGTCATGCCGACGTAGGGTCCATAACATTCGTGAAACTACTGATAACACTTACCAGTATATCACTGCAACCCTGGCCAGGGATTTCCTGTTATGGCCAGTCGAGCATAGCACAACATCAACCCCCAATACCGGGAGAGACGAATCCCCTCCTATCGCTCATTGCCTCCATGTGAATCGGGACTGTACCCAAAAACCACCTGTTTGCACAACTCAGTAGAGCCGTGGTAGGGTGGAAATCAAAGCACAGTGGGAGACACACAAGACTCTATGACGATCTCGGGTCAACAGACTAAGCTGTACCAGTGTCACCAGAGAACTGCCATCTGACGTGAGGTATAATACCATCTGGGAGTTCTCGGCGAGTCCGTTCAGTGTACCCAGTCTCCACTGAGCACCCGCATACCATCTTCGATGTCAAACACCAATGGATATGGGATCATCCATCGCCCATCGCATGGGTCGAGAAGATATGCGCTAGTCTACTCTGGAATATCGATGCCCCGTCTCGATATTCCCTCAACTAGGAACAATTCAAGGATGTACTCATGGACTACCCAGGCCCCACTAGTATGATCCGCATCATAGTCCAGGTAGTCAAGTACAGATCCTAAGGGCTTTACCAACATGTAACAGAGAGACAATCAGTATACACGTTAAGGTAAAGTTCAACCAGATATCATACTATCATGTCGAGCAAGAAAGTCCTCCCTATATATGTCCCAGCATCCACTACAATATACATCCTATGTACAGTAATGGCCTCTAGGGCATACATATAACTAACAATCTCCCACTTGCACTAGGGCCATCTGATAGCAGTGGTTGTAGTATCTCATACTCAACCATCCCCTAAAAGTCTCTCTTTAGGAAAAGGGCCTTCGTGAGTGGATCCGCCGTGTTGTCCTCTGAGTCTACTCTCCTAACCTCGATCACCCTGGAGATCAACTGTCTCCATGATCAGGTGATGCTGCCTCAGAATTTGTCTGGGTCACTGATGGGACCAGGGTTCCAGGGTCGAAGCCACGCTTCCATTGTCATACAATGGCAGGAACCTAGTTCATCTTATGAACCAATATACACCCAAACAGCCTCTTTGGTAGTATCTTTAATAGCGATGTTACCAGCCTTTATCGTCTAGTTTGCCACGGTATCGTGCTTGGAACTCTTCCAACATACCGTCCCTTTACTGAGGGTAAAGACAATGCCCGTGACTGACATTCAGTCGTCTTTATCACCCTGGAACTCTTCCAGTGATTCTCTTCAGGATCGATTGATACCATCTCACTACATCTAGTGAGAATCCTAACATCCAATTACATCTATCTCATAGATGAAAACTCAGGATTTAGGAGGTATCACTTTGATCCTATTTGGGGAATCCTAGTGATAAAAGGAGATTGACCGATCGTAGTATAGGAAACTCTTTTCCTATTAAGAGTATGTTGTCTACGTACAATACGAAGATGACAACCTTACTCTCTACTACCCTTTTGTATATACAAGGTTCGTCTACCATCTTGATGAAATCAAACACTTTGACTATCACATCAAAACAGACGTTCCAACTCCGCGATGCCTGCTTCATTATGTAAAGCAACTTGTACACGTTTCCGCTGCTCCCACTGCTTACGAAGACCTCTGGCTGCGTTCTTACAGACGTTCTCTTCTAAATCAGTATTTAGAAAAGCAGTCAGGGCACCCAACCGCCAGATATCGTAGTCATGGTATGTAGCCGTGGTAAGTAGGATCTGGATAGACTTAAGCATAGCTACTGGAAAAAGGTTTCATCATTATCCACGCCTGGTCGATGACGAAAACCTTTAACAAGTCTAGCTTTGAAAGTCTCAACTTTTCCATGTACACCAAGTAATCTTCTCAAGATATACTTGCTCCTGATGGGTATTTAACCCTTCAGATATAGCAACCAAAGTCCATACTTTGTTGGTGTATATGGATTCCATCTCAGACCGCTAAGCATCCAGCCATTCTTACAGAGTCCCTACTCTCGATGGCCTGCTCGAAAATAGTTGGGTCATCATCTCATGATGCAATCCTTGCTCCCACTGTCATCGAGAAAACGAGGTATCTCTCAGGCGGATGAGGAACCCTACTAGATCGGCGGAGAGGCTGAGTTTCGTCGGAAACTATTGAATTCTTTGGTTCTACCAAATCATTAGCAGTTTTGTACAGCTGGAACCTTTCCAGTTCTACAGAACTGATCTTGCCTCGATCTTGTCCGGATTTTGCTTTTGACATAGGCCGGACAATCCCAAATCTTAACTTACTTAAGAGATAGGTTATTCCCATACCATATCTTATATGGAGTGGTAGGCAGTGATTTGATTCAAACCTAATTCAATAGGTATGCAGCTTCTCAAGTGCATAACTCCCAAAAGGAAAAAGGTAACTCAGTAGTACTCATCATAGAGCACACCTTATCATATAGGGTGTGATAGCCCCGCCCCGATATACCATCGTGCTATGGTGTATACGGAGGAGTAATGCTGAGAGAGAATCTCATTCTCCTTTAGAATAGTCCAGGAATTCTATGCACAAGTATTCTCCTCTCTGATCTCATCATAGGACATAATACTTATACTCGGTTATTGGTTCTCTACTTCTAACTTATATTCTGTGAATACCTCAAAAGCTTCGGACTTATGTTTCATCAGAAACATACGACTGAATCTTGAGAGATTATCAGAGAATATAATGAAGTATAAAGAACCAGTCCTGGTATGTGTAGACAGGAGACCTTACATACATCATCATGTATCGGTCCCAAGAGTTCATTAACTCTTTCTCTGTTTCCAATAAACAGAGCTACGGTCATCTTATCTTTGTGACATGATTGGCGAGTTGCACAAGATGTAAATTCAAAACGATTTAAATATACATCTAAATGTAACTTCAGCCAGTCGGGTCACATTGATCTGACCTAGTCTACAATACCTCAAGAAGAATCCGTTCATTTCTGAACTCTTCCTCTTGTGTGTGTTCCACATACTAAGAACTGTAGTTTGATTTAGAACATCAACGCTTTTAGATAACGTGCCTGAACCGATCAACTTTTGATATAGGAAATGTTCAAAACATTATCCAACTATACAAAATTCTATCATTTCTTTACTAATAAAGAGACTGATATGATTTTGTATATCAGGTTCGGCATCTAATAGCATTTGTTCAGAATCAATGTATTGGTAATACAGGGTGACAGTGACCAACAGACTTGGCTGCAACACTTGCCCCGGTTTCTGTCTCATGAAACTTATCACCCGTTCTCAGTTTTTCTACCTTTTTGTAGCCCTATGTAACAGAATACATATCTGGGATCCTGATCCGGTATCATATACCCAGGATGCAGAGGACACTGAGAAACAGTTCTTTGTAATGAACACACCCGAAGGAGATGCATCATATGCACTGTCTTCGTTTGGGCGGCATAGGAATTCTGGTATTCCCTAATTTCCTGCTCTGTCTTATAACAATTATAAGTTGGAGCGGGACCAACGTTCCCCAGCTCAGTATAACAAGCGGGTTCGGTCAATAATCCGTATTATTATCTTGATTAAGGCGTGATATGGTCGCTACCTGGAGAGAGAGAGAAGAAAACACTCAGCGTGCGCTCTTGCAAGAATAGATTGGTTTTTATTTTATCTAATCAGGATGGCTCCCACTGCTTTTTATCAAATCTTCCTTCAAACCCTAAAAGGAAAAACTAGCCGGGATTAATTACACACTACAAGTTCGCCAATCTTTCAGCCAGGCCAGTGTCGGTACTTTGAGGGAGGTCCCCCGTGCTTTCGCACGAACCTAATTAATGTAAACCTCGTTTTCCCAGAGGCGTAACCCCGTTGACACCTTTCTAGACACCTACTTGATTGGCTAATTTGTAATGTATAAAACTCTCCCAGGAGTAACACTTACTCGCAGTGGGTATCGGGATCCAACTATCACATAGAAGGTATGCAATCTCATTGCAAGTTTCAACACTTGAAACTCCCGATAAAGGTTTTTACCCCTAGCACCTATGACCTTAACTATGGTCAACAAATCATAAGTACTAGTCAAGTTCTACCCGTCATTTCGTGATTAATTAGACCCACCCACATGACCCTTAACTAAGGTCAACAAAGTCACGCGACTGTCCTAACTAATCGCATCATATGCGGTGTAGGAAGACATCACTTAGCTACCGTACACTGTGCCTTGACTATGGTCAACAAACACAGCACGAATACTAAGTACTCTACTTCCTAAAATGACGGAGGGTTGCGGCTGGTTTTTGTGAAAACCTTTAACGCTTTGAACTTGATCTCGTTGCGGAATCAAATGGTTTTTAAATGGAATGTTTTTGAAGCTTTTCTAATTTTGCTAAAGGGGTCACTCCCGGTGAAGGGATCGTCGGCCCTTTCCTCGTCGAATGAGGTGCGGGATATATCATATATATCACTGTGCAAAGCAGAAACTATAGAAGCGATCAAAGACAAACCGAGGGTTGTAGCATCTGCCAGTTATTGCTAAAGGAGTCACTCCCGGTGAAGGGATCTCGGTCCTTTCCTCATCGAATAAGGTGCAGGATGTTCTATAATGAACACCGCGATGCAAAGCAAGAACTGTAGCTACCTGTTTTATTTTGAAATTCGATTCCACAACATCAATTAGGTTTATTTTCTTTCATTAATCTCATTAATGAATATCCCATCATTTTAAGTTACCTAAACATCACAGATAGATATGACGTACACTTATGCCATCCGCATTCGCCTCGATGTCCCGTCTGCACCGTTAGGTTAGGTAACTAACGCCAGAGCGAGGTAGGGCTAGCGCGGGTGTAAAACATAAGCAACGTCTATATAATATATCATATATACTATATATAATACCTGTCACAGAACACAGAACATCGCATGATCACAGATAAAACACAGCAGAAGAAACATATGAAATATTGGATATACTAGGACGTCCGTGTTTTCAATACGAGCCAGTATAAAACACGGATTCCACGGTCGTGATGAATAGCCAATCCCACACCCCTAGACCCCTACGAGAGCGGCAAGCAACCCTACCAATTCTAGGGTTAGGAGACCCGGACTCGACTCCTCGAGTTGGTCTCCTACTGGACCCCAGAACCCGGTTACTTGTGCTCCCCTCCTTGGGTCTATCCTAGTGCAGAAAAGTAAATAATATACAAATGGTGACTACTTCCGCAACCTGGAAGCGCCCCAATAAAAGAATATTACATACAAGTTTTTACATGAATGAAAATGAAAAACACTCATCTCACATAAAAACCCCCGGCTATTCAAACACGACGATCCAATATCACATATCCGGCAACACAAAACATCACATGTCATCAGCGTAAGTAAATATGCGCATCCCAATTGTCGTTGACATATAGCAACGAAACCGGCGATATCACATATTACACTTACGGTCACAGAAAAGAAAGTGTAAAACTACAACAGTTGGAATCCGCAATCTGCATAGACATCGCATGCCTAATCAAATGAATACCTTAGACATCGCATGCCTAACAATTATAAACCCCGCATTTTAGTCTCATTATCGAAAACACTTTTCAATACCAAGTCGGGCAATTCAACAAGATTCCCGACATTCTTGATCGAATACTCGTCGCAAACTTCAGTAGGCGGCTGCACCCCTGATACCGTCGACGAAGTGCACCAAGGCTGAACACCGCTACCGCGAGTACCCGGACGGATGCTTTCGGCGACGGGGTTCTCCTACAGTCACTTGGTCGGGGCTATGGAGTGAGGCTGTCTATTAAGTTTACCCGGCGAGTATCCGCGTACGCTACGTGATTGCGACGGACTTTTGATCACATCAAAATTCCGTGGCAACCGATCAAGTGAGACTAAATTGCTATGTTTATAACATTCATTCAGTTGTCATATAACTTATTGTGAATTCCAATTATTGTATCCCATTCCGGATAAACAGAAAATGTTAAACTTTTCGATCGAACAATCTAACACCCAACTTTTCCCGAAACAGATCAACACATGAAACAAGTCTAACAACATTCCGTTCGTGCCTCAGTACCAACGATCCAGCCGTAGAAGGGTCAAGCCAACGCCTCACATGTGGCACGCCGTACTGCCCCAAACCCGAAGGTTCAAAGGGCAGTTCAAGACGGTCACATAATCGAGTTAAGGTTTGTGTCTTCTAGAGGGACCATCGCGTTACTTGCACTACTTAGAACGTCGTCAAACTACGGAAAAATCCAACACTTGGAAATTTCCCGACAGGGGAAAAGTTGGGTATTTATATCCGGTCGAACTTTTTTAACATATTCTAAAATTTATCCGGAAAGCCACACAGACAAAATTTGATACCCCGATCGAAACACCGAATTCCCAAAACAACCCAGAACATTCAACTCTGGAATATTTATTAAAAATACCCAGGAATACCAGCACTAATAATTATGAGATACTGTGGAAAAATTATAGAATAAAGTGGCCGTACCGCCGCGCAACCGCCGCACGAGGCTAGCTCGTGCCGCGGAAGCGCGGCAATATGAAGGAATTATGGGCACGAATTTCACAGTATTTCATATATTCACCTGCTGATTTTTCTGAACATTTTTAATGTGGAAAAATACCAGATTTTAAAAATTGGACAGAGAGCAATTTTCCGGGTATGGTTTCGGTTCGATCGGACTTCAAATCGCGTCTGGACTTCGCCTAAGGCTCTAGCTAGTCTCTGATACCACTGTAGGGTTCCTATGCACTCTAGTTAAGTTTCACAAGTGACCAAACATGCACAAATAAAATTTTACGGGTGCCTACAAACCCGACTACGGATCGTTTACTAGATATTTAGGCGAAACATAAACTAGTTAACAATTTAACTAAGGGAACGGACATACAACCTTTGTAGATCCGGTCCACCACCTCCACGGCTCCGCAACGAAGTCCCCTCGGCTGTCCAAAATGAATCCGGAACTCAAGTATCGGTATCATCGAAGAATGGGCGAGCTTGATTGTCGGTTCAATGCCGAAGATGATCTACGTCGAGATATCGCAAGAACAAGCTCCAACTTCATCAAGCTTGGAAAACTTGTGAAGGAAACACCCTATACTACTTGGCAATAGATAGAGGATGAAGAAATAGGAAGTGGGTAAACTTTTGTTTTGGATTTCTCACACTTTTTCAACACTTGCCATTGGAGTAGCAAGCTACATCCATGGAAGAAGAAGATGAAGAAGAAGAAGATGATATGATAACTTAAACTAAAATAGAAAATAAAATACAATACTTATCATATCATTGACCATGGTTTAGTGTAGAGACTTAACTTAGGTTAGATAGTGGTTAGGGTTAGATAAAAGACAAGAATGGTGGACTAAGGTCAAAGCTTCAAGAAGCTTTCAAATAAAAACAAATCTAGCAACCATTCTTATCTCTTTATCTTTTCTTTTTCCAAAAATAAATAAAAGGAATAAATAAATGATTAAGTAAATGAAAAAGAAACCCTAATCACCAATTAACCATGGTTTAACACTTTACACAAAACCAAGCTAGAATGTATCATCAAACATGATACAATCATGTGCACAAAACTATATCGAATATACAATGTGCACATCCGCGTGAGAAAATCCATTTAAAGTGAACCGATACTAGTTAATGCAAAGCAATATATCAAATATATATAATTATGTATTAAATCATTAAATCAACACTTGATTTAACGATCCGGTCATATCGCATATAACCGGCTAGTATCCAATGTGTCGGCTTATCGAATCAATCCTTGATTCGATAACTAGGTTATATCGCATATAACCATTCGATACATTGATCGCGAGAATCAAATACGGTATCACATACACGCATTATTCTCGGTCCCGCACATATCTCATATGCACTCCTATTTCGTTTCGCTTGAACCAGGAAACCTCTGTGTAGGACTCTAAAGACTCGTCAATACGCCGGTAGCAGATGATGATCATATCATGCACCCACAAGCCGCAAGCGGTCTGCCAAACGTAACGGCCACCCGGGTATTGAGCGATCAGAAGATCGACGAGCAAGCCCGCTCACACTCCTGCGAATCCGACCAGTAACACTACCGTATAGTCCGGTCTGTTCGTCTGATATGTCGCATATCTCGCCTAGGGGTGGTAAACGTCAGACCCCAATAGCTCGATAAGTCATGCCGACGTAGGGTCCATAACATTCGTGAAACTACTGATAACACTTACCAGTATATCACTGCAACCCTGGCCAGGGATTTCCTGTTATGGCCAGTCGAGCATAGCACAACATCAATCCCCAATACCGGGAGAGACGAATCCCCTCCTATCGCTCATTGCCTCCATGTGAATCGGGACTGTACCCAAAAACCACCTGTTTGCACAACTCAGTAGAGCCGTGGTAGGGTGGAAATCAAAGCACAGTGGGAGACACACAAGACTCTATGACGATCTCGGGTCAACAGACTAAGCTGTACCAGTGTCACCAGAGAACTGCCATCTGACGTGAGGTATAATACCATCTGGGAGTTCTCGGCGAGTCCGTTCAGTGTACCCAGTCTCCACTGAGCACCCGCATACCATCTTCGATGTCAAACACCAATGGATATGGGATCATCCATCGCCCATCGCATGGGTCGAGAAGATATGCGCTAGTCTACTGTGGAATATCGATGCCCCGTCTCGATATTCCCTCAACTAGGAACAATTCAAGGATGTACTCATGGACTACCCAGGCCCCACTAGTATGATCCGCATCATAGTCCAGGTAGTCAAGTACAGATCCTAAGGGCTTTACCAACATGTAACAGAGAGACAATCAGTATACACGTTAAGGTAAAGTTCAACCAGATAGCATACTATCATGTCGAGCAAGAAAGTCCTCCCTATATATGTCCCAGCATCCACTACAATATACATCCTATGTACAGTAATGGCCTCTAGGGCATACATATAACTAACAATTGTTTCTCGACATGTCACCTTTTTAGAAAAGGAATTTCTTGCAAAAGAAATTAGTTGCAACAAGGTAGAACTGAAAGAAATTCTGGCTACACAAACTCAAACTGAAGATTTAGTGGAACCAGAGGATTCGGTAATTCCTAATAAACCCCAGCCACTCCGCCGATCTAGTAGGGTTCCTCGCCCACCTGAGAGATACTATGATTTTCTCATGGATGGTGGGAGCAAGGATTGCATCATGGAGGATGATGACCCAACTAGATTCGAGCCGGCCATCACAAGTAGGGACTCAGTGAAATGGCTGGATGCAATGCGGTCCGAGATGGAATCCATGTACACCAACAAAGTATGGACTTTGGAAGATGCTCCTGAAGGGGTAAAACCCATTGGGCGCAAGTGGGTCTTCAAGTAAAACTTGGTGTAGATGGGAAAGTGGAGACTTTCAAAGCTAGACTTGTTGCAAAGGCTTTTCGTCAAAGACCAGGTGTGGACTATGATGAAACTTTTTCTCCAGTGGCTATGCTTAAATCCATCCGGATCATGCTTGCCATCGCTACATATCATGATTACGAAATCTGGCAAATGGATGTTAAGATCGCCTTTTTAAACAGTGATTTAGAAGAGTGCGTGTACATGAATCAGTCAGAGGGCTTCATAGATAGTGGGAGCAGCGGAAACGTGTGCATGGTGCTTAAATCCATTTATGGATTAAAGTAAGCATCGTGGAGTTGGAACATCTGCTTTGACGTCGTTATCATAGTGTTTGATTTCGTCAAAAACGTAGATGAACCTTGTATCTACAAGAAGGTGGCAGAGAGTAAGGTTGTCTTCCTCGTATTGTACGTGGACGACATACTCTTGATAGGAAATGACATTCCTATGCGGCAATCGGTTAAGCTCTTCTTATCACAAAGATTCTCGATGAAAGATCTTGGTGATGCCTCCTATATATTGGGGATTAGGATCTATAAAAATAGATTCAAACGGATATTGGGATTGTCCCAATCCAGGTACATTGACACCATACTAAAGAGGTTTAGTATGGAAGAATCCAAGCGTGGGAACATACCCACGATCTCTGGAGTCATTCTCTCCAAAGAGATGTTTCCCAAGACTGATTTGGAGAGAGCTCGCATGCAAGGGATACCCTATGCTTCGGCTGTAGGCTCTATCATGTACGCGATGCTATGTACCAGACCCGACGTAGCATACTCACTAAGTGTAGTGAGCACGTATCAAGCTGATCCTGGAGAGAGTCACTGGATAGCTGTGAAGAGCATTCTCAAGTACTTGCGAAGGACTAAAGAGATGCGCTTGGTGTATGGTAACGGAGAACTCCAAGTGGAGTCCTTTACCGATTCGAGCTTCCAGAGTGATAAGGACGACTATAAGTCGCAGTCAAGATTTGTCTTTACCCTTAATGGAGGGGCAGTTAGCTGGAAGAGTTCCAAGCAGGAAACCGTGGCAGACTCGTTGATGGAGGCTGAATACATCGCTGCCAACGATGCTGCCAAAGAGGCTGTCTGGATCAAGAAGTTCATTACTGAACTTGGAGTGGTTCCATCTATTGAGAATCTAATACCTTTGTATTGCGATAACAATGGAGCGGTGGCTTTGGCCAAGGAACGCAGGTCCCATCAGCGATCCAGGCATATCCTGAGGCGAAATCACCTGATCCGGGAGATAGTTGATCGCCGGGAGATCGAGGTCAGGAGGGTTGACACGAAGAATAACACAGCCGATCCACTCACGAAGGCCATTCCCCAGATACAGTTTGAGAGAGTCTTCGCGATGCTCGGTATGCGATACTACAGCAGCTGGCCCTAGTGCAAGTGGGAGATTATAAGTTGTATGTATGCCCTAGAGGCCAGTATTGTACAGATGATGTATATTATATTGGATGCTTGGACATATATAGAGATGACTTTCTTGCTCGATATGATAGTATGCTATCCGGTTGCTCTTTATCTTAACATGTATACTTGTTTCTTTATACTGTCTTATGGTTACATGTTGGTAAAGCACTTAGGATGTGTACTTGACTACCTGGACTATGATACGGATCATACTAGTGGGGACATGGTAGTCCATAACTACATCCTGCAAGGTCCCTAGTCATAGGTATATAGAGACGGGGCATCGATATACCAGTGTAGACTAGCGTATACGCTTCTCGACCCATGAGATGGGCAATGGATGATCCCATATCCATTGGTGTTTGACATCAGAGATGGTATACGGGTGCTCAGTGGAGACTGGATACACTGGACGGACTCGCTGAGAACTCCCAGATGGTATTATACCTCACGTCAGATGGCAGTTCTCAGGTGACACTTATGCAGGTTAGTCTGTAGACCCGAGATCGTCATAGAGTCTTGTGTGATTCCCACTGTGCTTTGATTTCCACCTTACCACGTCCATAAGGGCGTGCAAAACGGTGGTTTTTAGGTACAGTCCCGAGTCACATGGAGGCAATGAGCGATAGGAGGGGTTTCGTCTCTCCCGGTATTGGGGGTTGATGTTACACTGTGCTCGATTGGCCGTAACAGGGAAGTCCCTGGCCAGGACTGATTGGAGATTTACTGGTAAGTGTTACCAGTAGTTTTTCGACCCGTTATGAGCCTCACATCGGCACGACTTATCGGTTATTGGGGTCTGACGTTTACCACCCCTAGACTTGATATGCGACATATCGGACGAGGAGACCGAACTGCACGGTAGTATTATCGGTTGGCTCGACAGGAGTTGTAGCAGGTTCGCTTGTTCTCTTCTGATCGGTCAATACCCGGGTGGCCATTACGTTTAGCTGACCGCTTGCGGCTTGGGGGTGCTTGATATGATCATCACCCACTGCCGGCGTATTGACGAGTCTTAGAGTTCCACAAAGGAGTTACCTAGTCCAGGCGAAACGTTGTGGTGCGCGTATGCGATATGCCCATGGACCCGATTAAAATGCGCGTATAGGATACCGTATATTGATCGAGCGGGTTGCTTTTGGTGGGGTCATATGTTATATAGCCGGATTGATAAATCAAGTGTTGATTTATCATTTAACCATTAGTTTTCTCACTTAAAACCTTTTCTTGTACATGATGGATGTATGCATGCATGTATGCTTTCTTTCTTTTAGTTTCATGCACATGTGGATGTGCAAACAAACATACATACATGCATCATCCATCATGGTTGCTTATACATGGAATATGATGGTAATATATGACTCACACCATAGTTTTTAATATGGATTATTATTGTATTTATACTAAAACAAAAACGAAAGAAAAAGGGTTAATTATTGGATTGTTTCTACACTCTTCTTCATCTTACCATGCTCACCCACTCTTTAACCCTTGATTATTTTTCCTTAGGTGTTTTAAACTATGATACAATAATATCTTCATATTCTAACCATGGTTTGAGATGAGAAGAAATAAATATATATAGATATATTTTCATTTCTTTTCTAAGGTTAATCTTTTCTCTTCTTGAAAAAGAATAGCCATCATCTTCTTCCTCCTTCTTCTTTTGCTCTTTAGTATTTTATAGTGAGCAAAATACAGATCAAGAAAGGTTTTTGAAGTGAGAAAGAGAACCACAACACCATTCTACACAAGTCAAGCCTACTTGTTTGGAGTGCTAGCTTCATTTCAATCTCTTGATCGGGTGAAGTTCCAAGCTTGGACAAAGCGGACTCCGGGTGGATCATCGGTGACCTAGAGGAGTTCAAGCGGACCCGTTTCTAAACCCTAAGTAGCTAAGGAGTCTAGCGTAGGGAGCTACAAAGGTTGTGCTCTCAAAACCCTAGCTTTTCTTACTTATGTTGATATGCAAAATTTTGAAATCCTAATTTTCTAGGAACGATTCAATGATCGTTAACTTAGCACCCTAAAATTTTCATCTTTGTTACATGTGATGCTTCCAATCCCTTCATGAGGTTCTAGGCTAACCCAACAGAAGTTACACTGTTTAATGGTATTTATGTTCTAAATGAGAATACAGTTCTCAATGTACAAAACACACGCAAGAGGAAGAGTTCATATACGAACGAATCCTACTTGTTGCATTGTAGACTTGGTCATATCGGAGAGAAAATACTAAGTAAGTTACATAAAGATGGACTCTTGAATACGTTCGAATTTTCATATTATGAAACTTGTCAGTCTTGTCTTAAAGGAAAGATGGCCAAGTCTCAGTTCACCAGATATGGAGAAAGAGTAGCGAGCTCTTGGGACTCATACACAGTGATGCGTGTGGTTCGATGTCTATACATGCAAGGGGAGGGTTCTCATACTTCATCACATTCACTGACGATCTCTCTAAATTCGGATATGTGTATCTTATGAAACAAAAATATGAAGCTTTTGAGAAATTCAAAGAATTCAGAAATGAAGTAGAGAACCATACTAGCAAAAGTATCAAGATCCTCCGGTCTGATAGCGGAGGGGAGTACTTAAGCACGGAATTCCTAGATTACTTAAAAGAGAATGGAATTCTCTCCGAGCTTACTTCTCCGTATACACCACAACACAACGGTGTATCGGAACGGAGGAATCGTACCCTGTTGGTTATGGTTCGCTCCATGATGAGTAATGTTGAGTTGCCTCTTTCATTATGGGGACATGCGCTTCAGACAACGGCATACCTTTTGAATGATGTTCCATCCAAATCAGTGCCTACGACACTGTTCGAGATATGGAATTGAAAAAGACCATATCTGAAAAGATTTAAGATATGGGGTTGTCCGGCTTATGTTAAAAAGCATAAACCAAATAAACTAGAGGCATGGTCAGTATTATGTAAGTTTTTGGGATATCCAAAGAATGGTTATGGATATCTGTTCTACCATACCGAGGAACAGAAGGTGTTTCTTGCTCAACATGTCTTTTTCTTAGAAACGGAGTTTCTTGCAAAAGAAATTAGTTGGATTACGGTAAAACTGGAAGAAATTCAGCGACCACAAACTGAAACTGAAGATTTAACAAAACCTCAAGATTCAATAACCCCAGACGACAGCCACTCCGTAGATCTGGTAGGATTTCTCATCCGCCCGAGAGATACTACGGTTTTCTCATAGACGGGGATCGAGAAGATTACATCTTGGAAGAAGATGATCCTACCAGTTCAGGCAGGCCATTATCAAAAGGGACTCTGATAAGTGGCTGGATGCTATGCGATCCGAAATGGAGTCCATGAACACCAATAAAGTGTGGACCTTGGATATTGCTCCACCTGGGGTAAAACTCGTTCGATGCAAACGGATCTACCAAATAAAACTTGGTGTAGATGGGCAGGAGGAAACCTATAAGGCTAGACTCGTTGAAAAAGGGTTTCGTCAAAGATATGGTGTGGACTATGACGAAGCTTTTTCTCCAGTTTCTAAGCGTAAATCCATTCAGATCCTACTTGCCATTGCTTCTTTCCATGACTATGAGATCTGGCAGATGGACGTAAGAACGGATTTTCTAAACGGCAGTTTGGAAGAGTGCGTTTATATGGATCAGCCAGAATGCTTCGTAGACAGTGGGAGCAGCAGGAAGGTGTGCAAGTTGCTCAAATACATTTATGGATTAAAGCAGGCATCGCGGAGCTGGAACATCTGTTTTGATGAAACAGTCAAGGAATTTAACTTCATCAAGAACGAGGAAGAGCCTTGTATGTATAAGAAGATTGTAGGATGAACTGTCGTATTCCTAGTATTGTACATGGACGACATTCTTTTGATAGGAAATGATATTCCTATGCTACAATCGATCAAGCTATTCTTATTACAACGGTTCTCCATGATGGACATGGGTGATGCCTCGTGCATTCTGGGAATCATGATATACAGAGATAAATCTAAGAGATTATTGGGACTTTCGCAGTCCTGATACATAGAGACCGTACTAAAGAAATTTAATATGGAAGATTCTATGTATGGAAATATACCCGCATTGCACGTAATCACCCTCTCCAAGAAGTTGTCTCCCTGTCACGACCCAAAATTGGCCCGTGACGGCTCTAATTCTACGCAACGCCTAAAGACGTAACGTAGTAAAAGAAAGCCAAAACCCAGAAATCTAAACCATGAAAATACGGAAAAGATAATATAAGTTTTTGAAACATTTGAAATCACAACCCAAATTCTTTAAAAAGTCTTACTTTCTTTCTTTAAAATTTTAGCAACACCTCTTTTGTAAAAAGTGGCCCAAAGGCGGAAAACAATCTCATTATAAATATACGACGCCGTAGCGAAGAAATAAAAGACAATAGAAAGGAAACTGTATATAAAAGGCAACAAATCCACAATTAATATACAATAACGTCCTCACCCAGTCTCTAAGTCAACAATACAATAGTAGATGGAGAGTACAAAATACAACGAATGTACAATATGAAATACAGATAATCATCCAACCCACCTAAGCAAAATAGCACTGGGAGCTGATGCGGTATCTGTAGCAAAAGATGGATAGCTGAATAGCCTGCCTCGACTACTCTGGGGAACAACCTGAAACACCTGTGGCACAACGGGGGTGAGTTACCAACTCGTGAATAGTAGATAACATATGCAGGTAATCGCAGGAATGTACGTACAGCATGAATCTAAGATATACAATTTACAGTCATAACAGGTCATGTGAAAGCAATGTAATGGAGATGTACACTAGCAGGTACAATCAATATATGAAGCAATGATGACATGATAATAGTATGCAATACTATGCAATAGGGATATGAGAAAGCTAATATGCAACTATCATAACGGTATGCTAACAGGTACAACCAATATATGAAGCTATGCAAAGAATAGATAAGTGTGAGGTATGGGGTGGAATATGTCATTTCCACGGAAACCTGATATCGTGGCAGGATCACCATCCATCAAGACACTCCAATCCACAAATCCTCAAATCAGCCCCCCAAACTGGGCTCTCATATCATATAAGTCTCACATCTCCTCAATGTACAATATCGAATAGATCTCCTATATCCCGAATGTATAAATCATCAATCTCTTTCATATCCAGTATCCAATCTCAATGAATCACCTATATCCCAAGTCGAGTCTCAAAATAATTTCTAACATCCTAGATATATATATATGCAGAAATAAATATGATGGGGGCAATACACATATATTAGCATCCCATTCCACTAATATTGGTGTAAGGGTATATATATAACAACGGCTAAATCCCCTATTACATATACAAAGGTATTAAAAGAAATATCATGAAAACCAATGTGCCAAGTATCGACACTGAAATCCTGATCACGTATCATACGCTATCCCGAAAGCACGAGTGCCTGGCTCTGACCCTCGCCTTCCGACGTATGCATAAGTACATGACTCCCAGCGGTGTCTCCGTGATCCCCCGCCGAGTCATGGGTACTGTCACCGGTAGGTACTCGCCCGCCTCCAGGCTCAATCGGCAAAATCCATCTATCTTCTTGCCGAGGGGAACCATACCGGGCCCCACCATGTACTCTCATACGGCAACCACACCTCGTATGGAGTATATAATCAGCACTGATGAAACTCATGGTGGACGCGCAAATATCATATCAAGGAAACCGGGTTTTTCAATGTATGCATAATTTCATGAACTCCCGCGGTTCCCAAATCCGGAAAACACCATGTAAAACCCAAATAAACAATGAACAAATCCAGGAACAAATAAATGCGATATATCTGAATGTGAGCATATAAATGAGAACATGTAACTGAAACCAGATGTATGCGAAATCAATAAGGTACAGCTAAGTATAGGTATCTTCCTATAAGCAAAATATGTGCATGGTATACCTGTAGCTGTATCGCATGGTGTATATGTACCTATCACTAATGGTAAGATACACTACAGGTATACCGATAAGCTAGATGTCAAGTATGATAAGCAACATAGTATCTATAAAGGGTTGTGTGTGACATGGCAATTATTGACGGTGTGTGTGTAGCATACAATCCGTGCTCGTGCAACATGAACCGTCAATAATATGTGCAGTGTCCTACGGCTGCTAGTCACAGTATAACTATATCAAGGAAATAAAGTAAATGCGCAATTCTAACAATGACGTAGAATGTGCGACAGGTATTTGAATCCTAGCCCAGACGCATAACTCCATGCGGGCGATTCCCCTGTAGATGTTAAATCTAATTACCTACACTCCACGCTAGGTGAATCCTACCATCTGCTCCCCCCTGTAGCAGTGTCCGTAGTCTCTGCCTGCAAACCTGCAAATAAGACATAGAAATCACATATAAGCCAAATATTCCGCGAAACGCGATATCGAACCAAAACGAGAAACTCGCGTCAGGAACTAAACGCGCGTGTGCACGATACGCTGAATCGTGTGTGTACGCGTCTAAAACCATCGCGACACGCCGCGATACGCTGGATCACAGAACCCTCTCACGTATCGCGCGTATCGCGCAAACACAACGGACATGAAAAACGGTATATTGTCCCAAATTTTCTTACAGGTCAAAACTTACAAAACTACACATGCCAAGACACTATACATAGCAGTAGACTACCCCACACAAAAACCCAACACCCCAGCCCGCTACTTGGCTGCAAATTGCGGCCAAAAACAATAAATCTGCGGCCTCAGTTGGGAATGGGGGTCTCGTGTTCTGGTGGTGTTATCTAGACCTAGTGTACATACTCCAGTCTTCTCAATTTTATCCTGAAGTGTCTGAGTCAATAGCAGATCACAGAATGTCACAATGTCGCATTAAAAACACCAATTTAGCACGAAACACAAACCCTATGGTATTTTACTGTAACCTGGGTCAATTCTCAGTTAGGGTGACCTTAACTACACTTAATTAGGTAGGGTTAACTAACACAATCACCAATTAATCAACATTCCACACCATTCACCACAATCTAGCACTAACTAGCTAATTAACACTAATTGACACTAAACCACACACAACTTAAGCAAACATGAAATGGGATTCAGAAATATACCCTAATGAACCCTAAGAAGCAGGTGAAGGTGAAGAATTGAGTTGCAACAGCTACTGGTGATGTTGGTGCATGTTGCTGCTGCTGAAGTTGCTTATGCTGCTGATGCTGATGCTGTTTCTGCTACTTCTGCTCTTGCTGCTGATGATGATCATGATGCTGTTGCTGATGGTGGTGATGCTGGAGCTGCTTGCTGCTGATGCTGAGGGTGCTGCTGTTGCTGATGCTGAGGGTGCTGCTGCTTGCTTCAACTGCTGAAGCTCCGACTGCTGCTACTGCTGTTGTCTGCTGTTGCTCCTTCAGTGCTGCTGCTGCTTCAATTGTTGTAGTTGTTCTTGCTTTCTTTGCTGCTGCTGTGCTATGTGTGGGTGTGTGTGGGTGTGAATTTGAGAGTGAGAGAAATGAGAGTGAGAAGTGAGAATGAGAGAAAAACCAACAAGTCAACCCCCTCCTCTCTCTCTCTTCATTAAATGAGGCATGGCAAAGGCAATCATGCCCCATAATGCACTCTCTCTCTCTCAAGGTCAACATATAAAAAGTCCATTTAAAAACCTTTTTTTCAAATTCATTTATTTTAGAAACAACCATATACAAATAAAAACCCAAAACACCTAATACAATATAAACTAGATTAGAAAATGGTTAGTTCACCATGTTGCTAATCATGGTTAAACCCCCGAAACAACCCTAGTTATCATGCACAAGTGTGTGCAAGGCTAGGAAAAATCTAATAAAATGCTCAATAATTAGGATAAAATATTTAAAAACCAATTTGGTAAACTTTTTATTAAAAACTATATATAAAAATATAATTAGCTACAAAACAAAGTCTAAGGTGTTACACTCCCACGACTGACGAGGAGAGGGTTCGCATGAGCAATATACCCTACGCTTCGGCAGTAGGATCTATAATGTATGCGATGCTATGTATAAGACTAGATGTAGCTTATGCGCTATGCGTGGTGAGCCGGTATCAGTCAAACCTAGGTGAGAACCACTGGAAAGCAGTGAAGAACATTCTCAAGTACCTGAGAAGGACTAAGGAGATATTCCTGGTATACAGTAATGGAGACCTCAGGGTCGAGTCCTTTACATATTCAAGCTTCTAGAGTGAGAAGGACGACAGCAAGTCTGTCCCGGTTTTTGTGTTTACCCTCAACGGATGGGCGGTGTGTTGGAGGAGTTCTAAACCGAACACTGTCGCAGACTCGGCGATGGAGGATGAATACATTGCTGCAAGCGAGGTTGCAAAAGAGACGGTCTGGATGACGGAATTCATTAGTGAACTTCAGGTGGTTCCGTCTTTTGTTAACCCAATACCTTTGTATTGCGATAACAATGGGGATATAGCTTTAGCGAAGGAACCACGGTCCCATCAGAAATCAAGGCACATCTTAAGGCGGTATAACCTGATCAGGGAGATCATTGATCGCCAGGAGATCGAGGTACGGAGAGTGGACACTAAAGATAACATGGCGGATCTTTTCACAAAGGCCCTCCTTGAAGCACAGTTCGTGCGACTTTTTGAGTTATTGGGTATGCGGTACGCCAACAGCTGGCCTTAGTGCAGACATTGGGTATGCGGTACACCAATTATTGGCCTTTAGTGCAATTGGGAGATTGTTGGATATATATGCCTTAGAGGCCAATATTGTATAGTACTAGTTTGTATATTACATTTTGGAAACTTAGGATATATACATGGATTGACGACAGTCTTGCTCGATATTGTAGTATGCTTGCTTCTATCTTAATTTGTGTATATGTTTCTTTTAACATATCGGTAATACATATTGATGGAGCCCTTAGGATCTTTGCTTGACTACTAGCGTTATGGTAGCGATCACACTAGTGGGGGCTGGATAGTCCATAAGCACATCCCTTTACAGGTCCCCAGTCATAGGATTATAGAGACAGGACATCAATATTCTAAAGTAGACTAGTCCATACGCTTCTCATCCCAGCAGGGAGATGGTCTGTCCCACAGCCATCAATACGTCGTACTAGAGATAGTCTGCAGGTGCTCGTTAGGTTACGAGTACACTGGACAAGACTCATCTGGAACTGTTGGTTGGTATTATATCTATCGTCAGTTAGCAGTTCCTATGTAACATGAGTACAGCTTAGTCCGTTGACTTGACACTGCTACTTCGCCTCAAGTGTGTTCCTACTGTCCTTTGATTGCTACCCTACCACGGCTCTATTGAGTCATGCAAACAGGTAGTAGTTGGGTGCAGTCCCGAAGCACTTCGAGGCAGTGGCAGTTAGAAAGGATTCGTCTCTCCCGGTATTGGGGGTTGATATCGCGCTGTGTTTAGGAGAGCCATTACACAATGTCCCTGGGCAGGGCAAGAGAGATTTACTAGTAGGGTTTCCTGTAGTTTTCTCTTGGTGTTCTGGGCTACACTCCGACATGACTTATACCACTATTACGGGTATGACGTTTGATACCCCCTAGGCCCGATATGCCATACACTTAGACGAACAGACCGGACTGTACGGAGATTGTCACATTCAAGCTCAGTAGTGGTTCAGATGGGTTTTCCTCACCGGCCTTCTTTTCGACATCTGCCTGGGGACAGTTACGTATAGTGTAATATTTCAGAAAAATAAAATATTATTTTTGGGAATTTATATAATTAAATTATAAATATTATGAATATTTTAATGATGCGGTATAATTAAATACCGATAAATTGGAAAATATTGGTAAATTAAATTAAATGTTGATTTTGGAGGGATTTATATGATTTAGGCAAATTATAAATTTTTATAATTAGTTATATACGATTTTAATACTAATCGCGATTAAATATTGCTAATCGTGAATTAATCTAGTTTTGTGCATGTGACATGTACCATGTCTTTTTTTACACTTCATACATTTTCCCGCATGGCTTTTCATTTCAAATGTTTTGGTTTGGTTTTAAGTGGGAGAAAAGAAAAGAGAAGAGAAGAGAAAAGGAAAGAAAAGGAATAAACAAAGATGGATGGGCAAGAGAGAGAGGGGGTGGAGGGTCATCTTTGACCATGGGTATTCTCCTCCTTCATTTTCTCCTCATCATTTCTCTCCCCCTTCATCTCCGTGGCTGCCCTCTCCCTTCACCTCCACTACACCCCTCACTTCATCATCAAAAACCCATTAAAACACCATCCCCACTTCATTAAAAACATGCACAAGCTTCCTACAAGCACTTTGGACCAAGAAAAATCGGATTTTGAGCACTTGGGGCAGCTCAAGAAAATTCTTGAGGTGCCAAATGAGCTAATCTCTTCACCATTATTGTAGTAATTCTTTCCTTTTAACACTTGTACATGTTTAGAAGTGTTTAAGTGTAGTTTGGTGATGTTTGAGAATTCCAAGTTAGGGTTTTGGAGATTTTATGTGTTGTGAAGGTATATTGTTGCTAAAGGACTCAATGAAAGTATATTGTTCGATAAGAGTGAGTGGAGGCAGAGGATTCATGTGCTGGACCCGGCGTGATTCTCATATTGGTTAATGTAGCCTACCCCATATGCTTGGGATAAAAGGCTCAGTTGTTGTTGTGTATGTGTTGTGATGGTGCAATTGAGGTTTAGTATAGAAATAAACCCATTTTGTGCTTGATTAAAAACCAAAACCTGAGACTTAAACCCAAACCCTAAACTTAGAAACCCCGACATCGGCAGATTTTGGGAATTTGTGATGATATTTTGAAATCTGCTATGACCCGGGGCACCTGAAAATTTATAGCAATTACTGGGAGTCGTGCAGGCAACCTAGAGTATACCCTAAAGACCCCGGCCCCTATACCTTCACATTGGCTGCAATTTTAATCATTCTGGCCGCAATTTGTGTCCAGGTTAGGGAATTTGGGATTCGTGCTTGGTCCAGGGCTTTATTTCCAGTAAAATAGACCCTTCATATGTGCAAAATTGGCTAATTTCACCTAGGGTAAATCTGGAAGCGTTTTGCATAGTTTCTGATTTCGTTTTGCGGATTTTAATGAATTGGGCTTTGGTATTTGCTATTGTGTTCCGTCGTGTGGCGTTTGAACATCAACAACGAGGGTTATTTGATAGTGTCTTGCATGCAAGATCATAGGCTTTAACATATGTACGATTCGTGTGTACTTTTGGTTTTCTTGCGAGATTTGTGTTTACGATGCTATATGTGAACATATGTAGGTACCCTCGAGTGGACATGAATGACAAGGACGGGCGTGGTGTCATCAACTTCAACAAGCAAGGATCAAGGTAAGTAGAGATATGTCTATGGGGGAAGTCGGGTGGATGGCGTATAGCACCTCCGCAGTTTCGTAGTATAGAATGCGAATACGTTATGATATATATATATATATATATATATATATATATTTATATGTTATTATAAGACGTGTATACATTTCTAGAAATGCTTTAGTGGACTTTGGGTTAGTGTAAGCGTATTTGGTAGTTAATGCTATAGTTTAGTGTTAGTCGTGAAACCATAGAA
The DNA here is from genome assembly GCA_030015575.1 of Agapanthus africanus. NCBI lineage: Eukaryota > Viridiplantae > Streptophyta > Magnoliopsida > Asparagales > Amaryllidaceae > Agapanthus > Agapanthus africanus. The sequence goes on from JASDDO010000029.1 coordinate 290,698,096, forward strand.
TAAGGTTTACACCGGCACGCGCGCACACACACACATACATTTTATTACTTGTGCGTATATGGGGATATGTATATATATACACACATAGGTATGGGACTATGTATATATATATATATACATATACATATACATGGATGATGAGGATAGTACATGGATTTGGTGATGAGTCGATGAGATTGGGCATGGTGCCATGAGATCGGTGATATGACATAGTTCGTATTATGAGATACGACATGATTATTATAGCCAGTCCTTAGGCGATGTGTTTTCATACACATGCATACATATATGTTGATTGGTATCTATATGTACTAGACTTAGATCATTAACCCCAGTTCATGATATATGATAATAAGGATGCAAGATGAATAATAAGGTAATGTGATATTCGACCCGTACCCAGATTTGGGATGCCGTACGATGGATTTACCGTACATGATATGATTATGATGATAGATCCGCACTCTTGACTCGAGGATGTCGTATTATATATTGTATCGTATGTGATACTACTGAGGCGGGATCACCAACTATTATATTTATATATAACGACTCAAACTTAGGTTTCCTTACCCCTTTCGATTAGATTTTAGTTTAGTCCTATAGCTACTTAGTAGATGTTAGACTGGGCTCGAGACATACTTATTTCAAAAACTAACGAATCATGAGTATTTTAAAGACAGGCCAAGGGATACTACAGATATTTCAAGGGACGCTCTTTTTCTTAAAAACACCGTAGCCCCTATTTTCTAAACACCACGATTCATGCCATTTGATATGCCAAAACTGTATGACTTATGTATATTATGTGCATTCTTTATTGTTGCATTTTCCATATATTCCTATTGTTCGTATCGCATTGCATGCTTATATTGTGTTTCCATTAGTTATAAAATCATACTGTCAGGATACCAGCACCATTACCAATGATGTGTATGCTTCACGTACACCTGCTTGCCAGCTCACACACATCATCATCGGTAATTGCCTTGTCACGTACACATTAGAAAACACCATTTAATTAGTATAAATTGTTAGCTGTTAGTTTCGACTTAGTATTAGTACGTTTGCTTTTATATGATAGCTTAGACATTGCATTTATTACTGTGATATCTCATGCATGTGTACCTTTATACGATGTTGTATTGACCTTGGAGAAATTGGGAACCGCAGGATATATTTAAAAACATGATTCATTTTAAAGAGTGGTTCCCCTTTATATGTGCATATTACTGTTCCATGTTGCATGATATACGGATATGCTTACATTTCTGTTAGATGTCGCATACATCATGCTTTTCGATTATACGCATTGAAATATGCTGTTTTCATGAGATTTCTGGATTTGAGAATCGTGGGTATTTCAAAAGAAAGTATGAACTGTTTTAAAAACCTGGTTTCTCTTGATATGATATTTAGGGCGTCCACCATGCGTTTTCTCGGTTCTGAGACGTATGACAGTGATACCCGATTCGAGGAGCTGGATGAGGCCGATTGAGGGTACATGGTGGACCCTATATGGTATCCTGGGCGAGAACGGATTTGCTGTGGTAGACGGTGAGCATGGCAGAGGGACCACTACCTAACGGTGATAGTATTTGGATTCGGCGGTTATCCGGAGGATACCGACCGGTGTGATGAGATGGATATGAGCCGACCGGTTCTGCCGGAGCACGCTGGCCGATACCACAGATTGACGGAGTTGAGATATGAGGATTTACGTGTCGATGCTGGACACGGGTTTCATGATGTTTCGAGTGTCGATTATGCACACCCAGGTTCCATGATTTTGCTGTGTCACGAGGGACACACGTTGATTTTTATCCTCATACTTCTATACATATGCTTTTATGATAATTACATGCATGTTGTTGTGTCATTGGTTGACACGTGGACGAGATTCACATGCCTACATATATAGATTATATGGTTGGATGATATCCGCATGCGTATAGACTTTTAGTATATTGTTGGCACATATGCAGAAACTGTCACCCTAGATATCATACTTTTACCTTTATGATATAGTTGACCTAGGAAATCGTTATTTTATTCGATTTCTACCTGATAATATTTTCTACTCGCGAGTTGGCAACTCACCCCCGTTGTGCCACAGTTTCTTACAGCTTTTGCCGTATAGGTTTTCCTTGGCAGCTTCGCTGGCACATTACTTCATTCCGGGTTATTGCTTTGGTAGGTGGGTCCACCCGCATCATGGCCACTATTGTACCTGTATTTATTTTCAGTTGTATCTAGTAACTCCATCAACCAGACTTGTATTATTTTGTAAACTTAGAAGACCATTGTTTATTTTTTCGACCTTAGAGTCGCGCGTTGTATTCTTATGGTTTTCTTGATGATATTCAGTTTCCTTTTGAGTTTTGATCCTCGCACTTCGGCGTTGTATTTTATATTGTTTGCATGGTTTTGACCGTCAATTGATGAAGAGCTGACTCCCGCTTGAGGATGCCTTTATTCATATTATGTATGTTGTACCCATTTAGGGCCAGTTTTTACAAAAGAGACTCTGCCGAAATTTTCGGAAAAGACTTGATTTTAAAAAGGTTTACTACGACTTTTTTCAAACTGATTTACGCAAACCATAAAACAAGTTTTCTTACACTTCTTATTTAAAAATGGTTTAGATTTCTGGGATTTTTGGCTTACTTGAATTAGATAGGGTCTTATAGATTTCATATGAATCTAGTGCCAGTCACGTGACATTTCAGGTAGTGACAAAGTTGGTATCAGAGCGCTAGGTTAACCTTGGTTCGAGTCTATGTTTGACTATGTGGAGTCTAGTGTGTATTGATTTCGGAACCTAGGCTTGATCTTACTGAACTTAGACTTAGTCGAGGGGGTATTAGACCTAAACTTTCATCACGTAGGTTGACCTTGGTTGATCGAGTAGGTGACTTAAGGAGAGTGACGTACCGTGTGTATGTTCCGTGGCATACTTACGATACGCTACTCCGTTTAAGAAGTCTTAGGATGTACATTTTCTTGCATAGCATTCTATTCATTCATATAATCTATCCTCATCGATATCGGTTAATGGTTTTGCTTCCACGATTACATGGGCATAGAGAGGTACGGCTAGAGTTGCATCAGCATGTGCTCGTCACGGATGAGGATTGACCAGGGCGTGATTCCAGGGACACACGATTGTATAGATGTATCGTCCTACTGTGTTTTCGCGCCATGAGCGTTTGATGGATCGCTTTTACAAATTTTTCGGACGTGCAGATCAGCACCAGAGGATCGGGCCTCCGCTAGAGGCCATGCAGAATATGATGGCCGTCAATGCACCGATTATTTTGATGATTGAGGCACTGTTCAGCGTGCGGACGAATGATTCAGTTGTTGCCGCGACTGATGAGATATCGCCCAGATGTTTGAAGCTAATGCCGCATGAGTTGTACTTAGAGTTATTTTAGAAGATCGCTAGTCACCCAAGGAAGAATGAATAGGATATGTGATTCGTTGCCTACCCTGATGCGAGGTCGTTAGATTGATTGATTCCAGCTAGAGACGACTTAACGCAGGTACGTTGAGAGTCGATAGAAGACGATCGAATGTTAGAAACCCATTTTTCCAAGTCTAAAGTATTCGGAAAAACATGCAAGTATTTCCGTGGACCCTCTAGAAGAATGAATCCCTAACTCGACATAATGACCATGAGAACGCTCTGAAACCTTAGGGTTTACAGCAGCTCAGCGGTGCAATTAATGAGGCTTGGGTTTCCCTTCTACGGCTGGTCCATAGGTGCTGTGGCATGTACTGGAATACTATTAAACTATACTCAAGATGTTGAGTTCTTGGGGGATCATGGAACTTTGATTAATAGATCGAAAGGTTTGATATCATTCGGATATCATATGATGGGATACACTGCTTGGGAGACTCCAGATACGAGTGTAGCCGTTGGAGCGCAGTTCATACAGTCACAAAGAGACGATTCTGAATAGTCAACATTAGAGAAAAGTAAAGTAAGAGGTTCGTACGAGATCTTGATGAGATGACATTCCACTCTGCCGACATAAGAGATGTAATACACATACAGAGGCATTGTAGATGGATATATCTTCTAGAAGGAGGCGTGATGAGTATGCAGCCGTTCCGGAAAAAGAAATAGATTTAGTAAAGGGTGATGTCACGACCCGAAAAGTACGGAACATGACCGACACTTAAATTACGAAACGTCTCGAGGCGTACGTAATCTAAGTAAGCCAAAACCCAGAAATCAAAACCAATAAAAGCAGTAGAGTAAAGGAAAGACCAATTTAAGGCAAGTAGTTTTAATAGCATAAGCCGAATTATGCGTTTTAAAAATATCAAGTCATTTCTGAAAATTTCGGCAGAGTTTTCTTTGTAAATACTGACCCCAAACGGGGTACAACATGAATAGTATACGAAATGATAAAAGGCATCCCCAAGCGGGTGCTAGCTCTTCGTCAATCGACGACCATAACCATGCAAGCAATATAATTTACAACACCGAAGGGCGAGGATCAAAACTCAAAAGGGGCTCAAAACCAGCATGAAAAACCCATAATAGTATAATCCGCGACTCTAAGGTCGAAATAATAAACACTGCTCTTCTATCTCTATCAAATATACAAGTCTGGTTGATAGAGTTTTACTAGATACAACTGAATATGAATATAATACAAGGGTGGTCATGAAGAAAATGAAACCGCCTACCAAAACAATCACCCTGAAGGAACAGTGCGCCAGCAAGGCCACAACGAAACATGTCTGGCAAGACCTGCAAGGAACTGTGGCACAACAGGGGTGAGTTGCCAACTCGTGAGTAGAAAACATCTACAAGCGAAAATCGCTTGCATAATGCAATCCTAGGTCATACGATCAGTAATATCCTCAAATAATAATATGGCCTGGAGCAATATAATGGTAAAGGTAAAGATCTGCCACTAAGTGTAATACTAAGTACTCGTGTCAGTGCCTCAGGTAACAACATGTCAATAATATGATGTACAAATGTCAGGTAGCAATATGTCACTAAAAGGATGTGCAAATGCATAGAATGAGAACAAAGTACATCATGAATCAAGAACTATTTTTCTTTATTTAATGAGATTTCTGTATGTATATAAATTGGGATATCATCATACGAAAGCAACATAGAATCCGCATCCAGCATCGATATAAAACATAAATCCGCACATCTCAGGCATCCGTATCATCTGCGGGATCGGCCCGCGGGCTCCGGCAGAACGAATCAGCCTGTATCCATCTCATGACTCCGGCCAGTATCCTACGGATAATCGACGAGTCCAAATAATATCACCGGTTGGTAGTGCCCCTTACCAGGCTCATCATTCTCCTTGAAATCACTCTCGCTTTGGGGTACCTCAGCGGGTCCACCATGTACCCGCAGAAGGTTCATCCAACTCCTCGAATCGAGTCTCGAAAACCATCTCAGAACCGAGAAAATATCATAGTGGACAAAACTCATCATATCAAGGAAAAGCACATTTTTCTCTTTAAAATAATTCATCGATTTATAAAACTTTCACATGCGGTTTCCAAATCCGGAAAATCTCAAGAAGAACCCGAAATCATCAAATCACCATGTCAATAATCAGTGAAAACCGGCATAAATCTCTATAATACTGCATAACCAATGAATATATTAATCCATCTTATATCATGCAATGAATGCAATAGTTAAACTAGCATATGAAAGCTATAACATATTGCAATATCAGTTAGCAGGCTATATCAACGAAATAGTATACTCTAAAGTGTACGTGACATGGCAATTACCGATGATGATGTCTGTTAGCCGGCAAGCAAGTGTATGTGGAGCATACGCATCATCGGTAATGGTGCTGGTGTCCTGACAGCATGGTTTCATAATAATTACAGATAATTTATGTATAAGCATGCAATGCGATGAAACATCATGAATATATAGAAAGCGATATAGTAACAGCGACACTGAAGAATATACTTATCCCATATACGAGTCATACAATTCTGGTATTTTAAAATACTCACAAATCTACACTTTTGAAAACAAGTATGACTCGAGCCCAGTCAAAGGCTAAGGAAATCCACCTAAATCTGAGTCGATCTATATATTTATCTAGTAGTCGGTGATCTTGCCCCAATAGTATCATATGCGATACAATATATACAATATGACATCCTCGAGTCAAGAGTGCGGATCTAACATCATAATTATATCTCGTACAGTAAATCTATCGTACGGCATCCCAAATCTGGGTATGAGTCAAATATCATATTTATCTCATTACTCATCTGATATCCTTATCATCACATATCATGAACTGGGGTACAGATCTAAGTCTAGTACAAACTGATACCGTCAACAATTATATGTGCGTGTGTCTGAAACACATCGCCTGAAGATCCGCTAAAACATCATGCTGTATTTCTTAATACGAGCCAAAACACATCACCGATCTCACGACATCATGCCTAAACTCATAGACTCATCTCCAAATACCATATAAAATACTCATCATCATCCATATGAATACGAATATTTATGAATCTATGATACGCACAAGGAAGGAAAAGGTATGTTAATGTGTAAATGTATATGTATGCAAAACATTACTCTATGGTTTTGCGACTAAGAACCCAACTAAATCTTTTATTCAATTCTCGCTAACACTAACCCAAAATCTCCTAAACCATTCCTTGCTAAGTGTTCAAATCTCTCAATAACATATAAAAGTATCTCTATAACACATCACATCATATCTTACGACTTTGCGGGGGTGCTATACGCCATCCACCCGACTTCTCCCCGTAGATATATATATCTACTCACCTTTGCTTGTCGATGCCGATGTCGCCACACGCTTGCTCGTCGTCTTTAAGTCTTCACGAGGGTACCTATATATAATAAACAATCGCAATTGCTATTCACATCAAGTTCAAATAACAAAACGGCACACGGATTACCTATGGGTCAAAACCTATAGCCCACGTGTGCAAAAACGACTAAACAATCCTTGTTGATGTACAAACATGCAAAAACCCAATACGAATCCAAACATCAAGAATTAACATTTCAAAATAAGGAAAACATAGACAAAACCACTCTAGAATGCTCCCAGATTTTGACTCAGGTCAAAAGTAGTTTCCAATACAAGTCTAGGGTGTTGTTTATGATGTATATGAGCTACTGGACAAACCCCGACACCCAATCCAACCCAGTGGCCGGCCATACCCCTCCAAGTCCGGCCTCCTCAGCCCAAGGGTTCCATTTTGGGTTCGTCTGGCTAGGGTGATCTCTTAGTGGTGCTTCTAGGTCATTGGTATTGTTTGCTACTCTCAAATACTTCCCGGGTCACTCCAGATTCACCTGCACACCCCAAACACTCACAAAACCGACATGGATCAATTCTAAATTTTTTTATTCTCTGCTCTAAACTCCATTTCAGGTCTCTAATTTGATCCCTAGTGTCTTGTATAGCCACCAAACATCACTAATTCCCCAAAATCCTCAAACCCTTCTCTTGAATTTTCTAAACACCACATACCCTAACCAAACACATTCTAAACAAATCTAGAATACAAGAAATCAAAAACAAAACTAAATGGAAGAATTTATATCTTCTTTAGGCCACTCAAGATAGCCCTATCTCACCAAAGTTGTCAAAATCCCATTTTGCTTGGTCCAAAGTGCTTCCCTTGAGTTTGTGCATGTTTTTAAAGAAATGGGTATAATGTTTTGGTGAATATTTGATATGGGTCAATAGAGGTAGAAGATGGAAGAAGATGAGAAAGAAGAAGAAGAAAATAATGGTGGAGGCACAATGAGGCAGCACCTCTCTCTCCCTCTCAATTATTCTCACTTCTCTCTCTCACTAAAAGCTTACCTACCCTAATCATTATGTCCCTTCTCTCCTCATCATGACACCCTTTCTCTTTCTTTCTCACCACAACAAAACAAAACACATAATACAAATGAAATAAAACAACATGTAACATGTCATGGTTCAGTAGCCGTGAAAACTGTAGAACCACGGATTTGGCTTAATCGCGATTAGCGGTGCACCAATCGGGTTTTTATCAAAACTGCATATAATAAATTTTAAAAATTCCAAACCCTTTAAATATATTTTTAAATGAATAAATCATTTTAATTTTCATTTATTTCATAATTATAGGCATATATTTATACCCATTTTCGAAAACCCTAATTTCGCAAATCGGGCAGTTTTCGGGAAATATATTATTTTAATATTAAATTCCAAAATTAATATTTTATATTTTCTGAAATGCCACAATCTTCCCCCCTTAAAGAAATTCGGTCCCTGAATTTAAATTAAACCCCCCAAATTCTAAAACATTTCAATAATCAGATCAAATCAACGGGGCTCCAAAATCACGGAAGATAAAGAAACAGTACAATGCATCGCGTGCGCCTGAAAGACGAGTACAAAACTCAAAATCAAACTCCGTCAGGCGTCTTGCAAATCATCAGATTCGCACGCATATCATCGCAGTCATGGCGAAGACATCAATGTCAAAGCCCAAAACGAAACCAACATGATATACATCAAACTATACATGTAAATATCATTAAAACAAATGAAAGATATGCATGCCAAACTCTTTTTCGAATCACTGCGAGATGCGCGTATCGCGGCACAGTGGCGAACGTCTAGTATAAGAAAATAACTCTCTCTATATATATACATCCTTTGTTTAATATGCACGTACCACCGTTTTGAAAACAATTTAGAAGGGTTTCTTTTTTTTAAACGTTTCGTGTCATCTCAGACACGTAGGTAAATACTAAGACTATAGCTCCCTTTTTTTTAAAATTCCTTCGATATCTATCAATGCATGCAAAATATATCCAGGTATTGTCCTCTGACTAGTCCTGCTCAGCTACTATACCAAATAGCAAATATCATAAAATGTACTGCTCCATAAGAAATCAATCCCAAGATGTGCATAAGAATGCTGCGTGCGTCTTGTGCGCACGGAAAAATCAAAATCCATAAATGTGCCATACATATGCACAGAAGCAACATCTAAGTGCAACGGGTATGCACGAAACACCTTTCAGAGGCAACGGTGTGCCTGGTAGCAATTATCAGGTGCATATGATATGCACAATGAATCTTGATTTAGTGCATCTGTCGTGCACCAAAATCGTATCTCACATCACGTGCCTAACATGCGCGAAAATCCAAATCAAGTGCATCCATTAGGCACGAGTAAAAATTTAAATCATATGCATCCAACATGCACGGAATCATGAAATCCAATAACAAGCGCCGAACATGTGCAAAATCCAATCCAAGCGCGTCAAATATGCGCAAGAATCCAATCAGGTGCATAAGGTGCATAAAACAAAAAAATCGAGTATCACAATCGAAATCGACGGTATACAACACATCTCAAATCCAAATCCAGTATACCGTGGTATCTAATCATATAACCATGTGAATCAGCGTACACAAAATTTGATCGAAACACTAAAAAGTGCATGAAATCTATGCCGAAAACACAAGCCAAATCATATGCATGCCATAGGAATGGAAATCAAACACTAGTAAAATAAGGGGTTGCCCCTACGGATAATATCATCCGTAGGGGCAATAAAAGTTTGGCCCTACGGATTAATCCGTAGGTCAAAGTGGTTGCCCCTACGGTCGTTCAATATTTATTTAAAATTTATTAAATCTTAAAGTGTTTTTTGCCCCTACGGTGGCGCAAACCAAGCACCTACGGGTATATCCGTAGGGGTATATAAATAGGGATTTAATAGATCGATCCCTACGCTGATTATTTCTCTTTCCTATTCTCGCACGAAACCAAATTTCCCAAATCGAGATCGTCGTCGCCGCCGCCGCCGCCGCAGTGATCTCGTCGTCACCGAATCCAAGCCGAATCATCGTCGCCACACCTGCGCAGTGATCTCGTGGTCGCCACCGTGCTCCGTTCTCGTTGTCGCCACCGCCCTTGTCGTCGCCGATTGCGTCTCCGTCGTCGCCTACAGGTAATTACTTAAACATTATTATAATGATGTTAGGGTAGCGATCAATGAGGGTTAGGATTAGGTATCGGTTGTGGTTAGGGTTAGGATTAGGGTTAGGGTACGGGTTCGATCGGCGGTTGGGGTTCGACGACTGGTGTTGGGGTTAGGGTTAGGGTTAGGGTTTCGGTTGGGGTTTGGTGTTGGGGTTGGGGTTCGGCTGGGGCTGGGTTGGAGTTAGGGTTAGGCCGGGTTAGGGTTTGGTGTTGGGTTGGGGTTCGGCTGGGGCTGGGTTGGGGTTAGGATGAGTTGGAGAGATTGAAGGCGAGCTGGGTTTTGGGAGAAGAGAAGGAAATGGCACTGCTTAATTGCTGCTTCAATTTTTTGATATAGATAGATAATTAGTTCTCCGAGTTAAAATTTAGGGGGAATTGGATACCTCATGTCAAATAGAAAACAGACTAGGTCCATGCTTGCATACGCACACCAGGCATCTAATTTCAAAAGATCCGATGGTATATAGGATTATGGCTCATACAAGACTAGATCAAGAAAGTTAGTATAAAATGGAGAATGCTCTGTTGCTCCCCTCTACTTCAGCTTACATACAATCCATATAAGGTTCTTTTGGGATTTTGGAGGGGTTTTAATTTGGGGGAAATAAATAGCTTTGGAGATGAAATGGGGCATTTCGGTAATTTGATTCTCTGTTGCAAATATTATTTATCAATATATTTAATTATATATATTAAATAAAATAAAGTAAACTATAAATAATATGAAACCAATATATGATACTCGATGATAATACGAAACCTTCATATTCCCATCGATACCCATATAAGAAACTAAAAGCGCCACTTAGTCCCCGTCTATCGGTTAACATACGTGCGATGCTCGTCGTGACCTAGAATTATACGAAAGTTGTTAAATATCGGACAGTATAGCTCGATACTAACAACCGCCGTATAGTCTACGCGACGAGAAAATTCAATCGTATGGTAACCCATAGATTTGTCCCGTGTGGACAAGTTAAGAATGTATAAAGCAAACGCCTTCATTCACTTGTGTTTTCATCCGTTTCGAGATATTTCGTCGGTACCTTTCCGCTGGTTCTCCGTGTACAAAGATAGATTAGATGTTCATTTCAACGTTGTTTCACAGCTTTGAAATGATTATCTATTCTATTACAGTGTACTCGGAGAACAGCGGGGAGGTGCTGCCGAAATTTACTCGAAACGGTTGAAAGCACAAGTGATGGGCGTTCGCTCTATACATTCTTAATGGGATAGAAGCCTACCCTCGACAGCCGGAACACATACATACAAACGCATAATTAGAGAGCGACTCGAGATGTTCGGGTTAAAACCAATATATGATACTCGATGATGATATGAAACCTTCATATTCCCATCGATACCCGTATATGAAACTAAAAGCGCCACTTAGTCCCCGTCTATCGGTTAACATACGTGCGATGCTCGTCGTGACCTAGAACTATACGAAGGTTGTTAAATATCGGACAGTATAGCTCGATACTAACAACCGTCGTATAGTCTGCGCGACGAGAAAATTCAATCGTATGGTAACCCATAGATTTGTCCCGTGTGGACAAATTAAGAATGTATAAAGCAAACGCCTTCATTCACTTGTGTTTTCATCCGTTTCGAGATATTTCGTCGGTACCTTTCCGCTGGTTCTCCGTGTACAAAGATAGATTAGATGTTCATTTCAACGTTGTTTCACAGCTTTGAAATGATTATCTATTCTATTACAGTGTACTCGGAGAACAGCGGGGAGGTGCTGCCGAAATTTACTTGAAACGGTTGAAAGCACAAGTGATGGGCGTTCGCTCTATACATTCTTAATGGGATAGAAGCCTACCCCCGACAGCCGGAACACATACATACAAACGCATAATCAGAGAGCGACTCGAGATGTTCGGGTTAAAACCAATATATGATAATATGAAACCTTCATATTCCCATCGATACCCATATATGAAACTAATTAAAAGCGCCACTTAGTCCCCGTCTATCGGTCAACATAACGTGCGATAATTTATTCTTTTCAACGACAAACGCACACACAAAGCATATACATGGATTTTCTCCTTTGTCAGTAACTATCCCGTTCTTATATTTCTCAATATAGTCAGCATAACCTACAATTTATATGTTATTCAGTCTAACATGGCCCATGAGTACGTCAGAGTTAAGGACTGGATGTATGTGGATTGGAAACAACGTATGCAACCTAAGTTTGTCGCACGGGTTGCTGCTTTCTTTGAATTTGCACGAGCACATAATAAGATCATAATAGATAAGATTCTCTGTCCGTGCGATAGATATGGCAATAAGTACTGGCAGAAGGTAGAATTGGCAGAGCTTCATATTGTAAAACATGGGTTTACTAGACTTTATTCAATTTGGAAATATCACGGGGAAGGAGAAGAATGCAGTACTGCGGTAGAAGAAGGAGAACACGATAATGCGGCAGGAGAAGAAGAAGAATTCGGTAATACGGCAGGATACGGAAATTTATTTCCATCAGAAGAAATGGAGGATATGGTAGAGGCTGCCCTAGGTGAATCTATTCGTACCGAAGATGACATTCCTTCCGGTCAAGGACCGCGTGCGGATAAATATGAAAATTTCATGAATGATGCTAGGAAACCAATTTATGAGAATGCGAAGTATTCCACCCTCTCATGGTTCGTCCAACTTTTCCAAATTAAGTGCCTAAATGGATGGAGCAGCAAGTCATTCACAATGCTTCTTTCGTTCTTGAAAGATTCTATGCCTCCGGGAAATAATGTGCCCGAAAGCTGGTACGAAGCCCAGAAAATGATGTCTGATTTGGGTCTAAAGTGCGAGAAGATTCAAGCATGTCCTAAAAATTGCGTGTTGTACCGAAAAGAGAATTCAGATTTGAAAGAGTGTCCAACATGCGGAGAGGCCAGGTATAAGCCGAAAGATTCTGATAAGAAGCCTGATATACCTGTGAAGATAGCACGATATTTTCCCATAACACAGAGGCTACAGAGGCTATTCAGGTGCAAGAAAACAGCCGAGGCAATGATTTGGCATCATCGTGCTCCTCCAAGCGAAAATGGAAAAATGAGCCATCCAAGAGATTCACCGGCATGGAAGGATTTCGATAGGAGGCACACAATATTCAGTAGCGATCCCCGCAATGTCCGGCTCGGACTGGCTGCCGATGGCTTCTGCCCATTCAACTATATGGCTGGAAGTCACAGTACATGGCCCGTTGTAATGATAATTTATAATCTGTCGCCTTGGTTGGCTATGGACCAATCATACTTTATGATGCCTCTTCTTATCGACGGACCAAACTCACCGGGGAACAATATCGACGTCTATCTCCGACCTCTGATTGAGGAGCTGAAAACTTTGTTTATTGATGGTGTAGAGACATATGATTCAAACACAAATACAACCTTCATACTGCGTGCGGATTTAATGTGGACAATTAATGACTTTCCTGCATATGGAATGCTTTCAGGTTGGTCCGTACATGGTCACAAAGCATGTCCTCATTGCCATGAACACACAACATCAAAATTTTTGAATTTTAGCAGGAAGGTTTGTTATTGCGGCCATCGACGTTTTCTGCCTCCAGACCACCCCTACAGGTTAGACACGGTTCACTTTGATGGTCATCAGGAGCTTCTTGGGCCTCCATCCCCATTGTCCGGAGAGGACGTGACTGCTAAATGGGATGGTTACAATAACGTGACCTTCGGGATGGATCCGACGAGACAGGTCAAACCACAATATTGGAACAAGTTAAGCATTTTCTTCGAGCTTCCGTACTGGTCTACAAATTCAGTGCGTCATTGTCTGGACGTCATGCATATAGAGAAGGGAGTATCAGAGCACATACTTAACTTGCTTCTGTGTAAAGACGGGAAATCGAAAGACAACATGAATGCCCGGATGGATCTACAAGAGTGGGGAATAAGAAGTGAACTGCACCCTAAACCGGTAGCGGGTAAACCGGGCAAGTTTGTACTTCCCAATGCCGCTTATCATATGTCACAACCGGAGAAGAAAAGATTCCTGCAGGTGTTGCATGATTTGAAAGTCCCCACAGGTTTCTCAGGATCATTCAGCAAGAAAATAAAAATTGTGAAGGGCAAGATCGATGGGCTGAAAAGTCATGACCACCATGTTATCGTGGAGCACCTTCTTCCATTAGCCCTCAGGACTTCTCTCCCCGACTCGGTTGGTCTAGTAATCAACGACCTATGTTGTTTTTTCAGGGAGTTGTGTGCTAAAACGCTGGAGGTTGCGACGCTGGATAAACTAGAAAATTCTATTGCGTTGATACTTTGCAAGTTTGAGCGTATTTTCCCACCGTCATTCTTCGATATCATAATACACTTGACGGTTCATCTTGCAACTGAGGCGAAGTTAGCCGGACCGGTACAATATCGATGGATGTATCCCGTCGAGAGGTACGTGTAATTTTTCGTTTCGCGCAATTTATAAATTTATTTTTGTCATGTATGCCCGTGTTTATTTATTCAACATATTCTCATTAGGTACCTTTACACTCTTAAGAAGTATATACGCAATAAAAATCGACCAGAGGGTTCTATCATGCAAGGTTATCTTCTTGATGAAGCAACCACATTTTGTTCCCGCTATCTGGACGAGAACATTGAGACAAGGCTTAACCGACCTCGAAGAATTCAAGACGGGCCATATGGTAAAGCCGAGTATAAGAGGGTAGACACTATGTTTATCAACAAGATATACCGGTTTATCTTGCTTAATTGCGAATGTCTTGAACAAATTAGAGAGTAAGTTCTTTTGGATTAATTGTTATATCTGTGTTTGTGTGTGTATGAAATGACATAATATTAATGTCACAATTATTTGTCGAAAACAGAACTCATTTTAACGAGGTACGTGAGGGGCATCCTGATTGGAACGAAAAGCGTTTGGAAAAATACCATCAGGATAATTTTTGTGATTGGGTCACAGAGCATGTAAGTTATTCGAATTACATTTTATTGCTATCAGTTTTAATCTAAACTTGTATCGTTATGTATTTATCGTAAAATTTGTTTTGTTAGATCCACGATCCGAACTTGTCTGCATCATTTGAGAGTGATTCAAGATGTTTAGCTCAATTTCCTAGTATGGAGGTTGCACATTACAAAGGATTTGGTGTCCTTGGATACAAATTCGAAATTAAGGACATAGAAACATCTAGAATCACTCAGAATAGTGGTATTGCGACGGTAGGATCGGACGGTGTGATTTACTATGGGTACTTAAATTGTATACTCGGCATCCACTATCCCGGACGATCAGAACCCTTTTATATATTCCACTGTACTTGGTACGATCCGCGAACCGATACAGACAGGTGGAGAAGCAGTCTTGGGACTTGGAAAGATGAATATGGATTGACCAGTGTGAACACACTTCGATTTTACGGTCAAGACGATCCGTTTATCTTTCCGAACCAAGCGTTCCAAGTATACTACTCACAGTGTTTGAAGCATCCGGGGTGGAGTGTTGTATGCCGATGGAAACCTAGAGATGTCTACGATGTCCCAGAATGCGAGGACAGCGATGAGGACGAAGAAGAGAGAAGGCTTAAAGTGCTCCGACCGTCTGTTTCGAAGGACGGGTTGTCTTCGACCGATCATGAAGTTACGTGGGTTAGAAATGACATCGACGATGAAATCCAAGTAGATATGTATGATGCGCCCACGAAACGAAAAAGGTTATCAGTAATGTTATATTATTACTTCACATTTTACGCTCTAGATCATATATAGTCAATACTTTTAATGATTGTCTAATGCGTCCACGAACCGTTTATCTAGATTGGATGACGATGTCGGGAGCAGCGAGGGGCGGCAGGAGCTCCAGCCGCGGCAGAGGCAGAGGCAGAGGCAGAGGCAGAGCGGTTCTGCCGCCCGGAGAGCTCCGTAGGGAGCTTCAGATGGCCGGTCTTGCACCCAGATCGGAGACCCCTTCGGATGCCTCCTTCCGTGTGGATTTTGCCACACCTCCAGGTATACTGCACGCATATCCATTTTCAATTTAATATTACAGATATTCATGCCTTTTTATGTCAAAATTACTTATATTGTCAATGTTTGATTGTCTAGTTGTTGGTCCTGCGTCCACATCTGGGACAGAGGCCACCCCCGCTCCTCCAGGTATGTTTATATATCATATAGTGTATGTATATTGATTTAGAATGCTATATCATAAATATACACATTCCTTTTGCTCTTACTTAGCAATTTTTATTATTGTCTAGCTGTAGGTGGTGACACCACCGCACCTGCGGGTATGTTTATATGTCCTATAGTGCATGCATATTGATTTAGAACGTTATATTATTGATCTACACATTCTTTTTGCAATTACTTATCAAATCTATTTTTAATTGTCTAGTTGTTGGTCCTGCGTCCACATCTGGGACAGAGGCCACCCCCGCTCCTCCAGGTATGTTCATATATCATATAGTGTATGTATATTGATTTAGAATGCTATATCATAAATATACACATTCCTTTTGCTCTTACTTAGCAATTTTTATTATTGTCTAGCTGTAGGTGGTGACACCACCGCACCTGCGGGTATGTTTATATGTCCTATAGTTCATGCATATTGATTTAGAACGTTATATTATTGATCTACACATTCTTTTTGCAATTACTTATAAAATCTATTTTTAATTGTCTAATTATAGGTGGTGCGTCCACACCTTCCACAGGGGCCACTCCTGCCGCTTCCGTACCCTCCGCATCGTCTGCAGGTTAGTATGAATAAATTTAAAATATTTATTTATTTTACATATGCTCTATAGAATAAATATGAACTTCATGGAGATTTAGCGTCGATGTTTATTTTATAGTTGGAGGGGATGCGTCCGGGTCCGGGACCCCGGTTGTTCCTCACCGGAGGAACTATCGTCCCGCTCGTGCTGCTGCTCGGGCCCAGGCTCGTGCGTTATTCACCGGAGGTATATATCACACTTGAATTTTTGTTTAACCTTGATTTCTTAATACAACTTTGTATTATTATTGATTGTCTTGATATTTCGTGCAGACGCAGGGCCTCTCCATCCCTAGAGGGGGACTCGAGGCCCGAATCAGTCCCATAGGCTGAGGCCTAATAGAGCTAGGGGGGAGGCAGCATTCCCCCTATTTTTTACCCTTGACTATCGCTATACCGGTCCTCATGCCGAGAGGTTCGGCCGGTATTTGGGGGACGAGAGCCGGATCGTGAAGAACTATCCACTTCACGTTGAGTGGGGCGAGCAGCACCAGCGCTCATTCGCCCTCTTCTTTGAACAGGCTCGGGTATGTATTAATATATATTTTCATTTGATCTATCCAATATATTTATTATTAACACTTGCAATCTAATAACAATGTTTTTTTTTGTATTTTCAGTTGGATTACGATTTTCAGCCTGTAGCCGACCCTGATCACTCGGGGAGGGTGCTCGACCTTCATGCTCTGTACAATGGCCTGATGAAGAACATGCAGGCCAAGGTCCGATACAACAGGAATGAGCTGAAGGCCGACTGCTACTCCCTGTGGATAGCGACCCCCGAGGCAGAGAGAGCGGCCCTCCTATCTACTCCGGCGTTTGCGAGAGTCGACGTAGAGACATGGCCTCTATTGTGCGCTTATTTCGACTCCGAACGCAAACAAGTATGTATTTTAAATTTAATTCATTATTTATGATATAATTTATTTCTTTGTGTTTCTTAATTAGAAAACTAAATGTTAATGCGTTGTGCAGAAACAGGCCGCTCAGAATACGGAGAACAGGAAGTCGGCGAAGAGGGGTCGCCCCACTTACACAGGTGGCTCGAGGAACATTACTCGAGCCATGGAGTTATCGGTAAATTAAGTGTTATTCTCTAATATTCTGCAATATTAAGAGTTATTCTCTAATATTTCTAATATTAAGAGTTACTTTCTAATATTGCAGACATCTCGGACCGTGGCGTCAGGTGGTACACCGAGCGTGTTGTCCGCATATATTGCCGTCCACGGCACCTCGACAGATCCCGCCACGGGCGAGCTTCGATGTCCCGATGTCGCTACCCAGGAGTACCGCGTAAGTGTTAATATTTTTTCTACCCAAATTTGAAATTTTAGTTTTGGAAGGTTCAAGTTTAAATTTTATACTTATACTTTACTGCTTAATGTGGGTGTAGGAGCGGGTGGTTGAGCAGGCCCAGGCCTCGGGGATCGATTTTACCGGACAGAACGATCCGAGGCTGCTGACCCCAGTTCTGGACGCCGCACACGGAGGGCACCACGGAGGTTGGGAAAGAGGCCGGGGATTGGGCCCTAGCAGGGCCCATATGAGGTTGGACTCCACCCCGGCGGTTACTTCCTCCGTCTCCAGTGGCCGGCATGTCCATCAGGAACTGGATAGCTTGAGGGCCACCGTTCAGGAGTTGAAGGAGATGCTGGTATGTATACTACTTTATAGTAAAATATCATTTCATATTATATACATATCAACATATCCATAATTAGTACGTAGGTTGAGCTTATTTGGTTTTAGACTTAAGTCTGATTAATCATACATACATATGTAATTAAAATAAACAACGCTTTTCCAAACTAGATATCCAAACAGGGTTTCGAAATAACTTAATAATGAAACGAATTCGAATAATACACAGTTCTTAGACGCTTCTTACACACGTTATGTCCAGACGCGACAGGGTAGATCGGCCGAGCCTCCACATGCATCTCCTTCGGCTGCGGCTCCGCAAGCCACTACATCGGCTGCGGTTCCGCAGACAGCTCCTGTAGCTCCACCGCCCACTCAGACTCCCGCAGCCGCGGCTCCGCAAGCGACTACCTCGACGGCGGCTGCGCAGACCACATCGCCAGCTCCACATGCCGCTCAAACTCCCTTATATGCAGCATTGGAGAGTGTATTTACCGAGGAGCAGGCGCGCGTTATTCGAACGTTATTCGGAGGTGGAGCTGGACCGAACTAGGGTAGCTTTTTGGTTCTTATTTTTTGAAACATGTATTTATTTATATCACATTGTACTACATTTTGAAACGATATTGATATTGGTTTGTATTTATATCATATTCAGTTTTTGGGTTTCTTTTGTATATTATATATATGCGTGAGATGTGATTATGAATACTGCAATATATGATTTGATTGATGTATATAGTATTGTGCACAGGGCGGCAAAAAATCTGGCAGCCCATTTTTAAAAAAAAAACACAGACAATATGTACCTACGGATTAAGCCGCAGGTACATACGTTGCCCCTACGGATATATCCGTAGGGGCAAACTATCAGGAAACCTGATATTTTCCCACCTGATATCAGCGCAGGGTGTTGGGGTTGTCCCTACGGATATGTCCGTATGGGCCAGTGTTTATCCCCTACGAATTTATCCGTAGGGGAAAATATCAGGTTTCCTGATATTTTCCCACCTGATATCAGGCTAGGGTGTTGGGATAAGCCCCTACGGACATAACCGTAGGAACTACTGTATATCCCCTACGGATATATCCGTAGGGATATAAAGGGGACCTACGGGTATATCCGTAGGTATATACAATATATTCAAAAAAAAAATTACATATATGATTTTATTACCCCTACGGGGTACTCCGTAGGGGCTATAACACCTACTGATATATCCGTAGGGGCTTAAATTTGTCCGTAGGGGCACGTTCAAGGCCTCAACTTGCACCTGCGGCCTTTGCACCTACGGGGTCTTTTTTCGTCCCTACGTATATATCCGTAGGGGCAGTGGGTTGCCCCTACCGATAAATCCGTAGGGGCAACCCTTATTTGTAGTAGTGAAATCAATATCTCAAATAACATCAAATCGAAGTCCTGTGCAATTGTAGTGCATAAAATACGTATCAATGCACTTCAAGCACATGCAAACTATACTGTAACATTTCAAAAAAATAAAATATTATTTTTGGGAATTTTCATAATTTAATATTATTTTTAATGAATATTTAATATTTCGGTATAATTAAATACCGATAAAATGGGGAAAAATTGGAAAATTTTAGAAATTATTAGAAGAGGGTGTTTTATGTGAATTATGAAATTTTTAAGTTTTTATGATTAATTATATGCTAATTTAGTGCTAATAGCGATTAAAAATCGCTAATATGATTTTAAGCGGGTTTTGTGCAAAACATGAACCATTTCATTTTTTTCCACATGTCATTTTGGTGTATGGCTTTCTTTCATATTTATATCATGATTGTTGATATTTAGAGAGAAGAAAAGAAAGGAAAAAGAAAAGAAAAAGAAAGTCAAGGGGTATGGAGGGGGGTAGTTAGGAGGCATGGTGGTTGACTTTACACACACACTCTCTCTCTTTCCCTCACTCCCTCTTTGGAGCTCTCGGCCAGAGCATAGCCCCTCCCTATTATCTTCTCCTTCTTCTTCTTCACCTCTTCATTCAAGCTTCAAAACACCTCAATACCCCATTCTCACTTCTCAAAAGTTGTGCACAACCTCACAAGCTACCCATTGGACCAAGAAAAATATGATTTTGGCGTTGTAGGAGATTCTTGGGAGATGGATGAGGTAACCCCTTTCATAATTAGTGTAGTGTTTCTTGTGCTTTAGCCTCATTACAAGTTTAACATCGTTTTGGCGATGTTTTGTGGAATTTGGAAAAAACTAGAGAGGGTTAAGGTTATTTTAAGTTGTGGTTATGTAATTGGACTTTATTAGTGACCTTAGACTCCCCAGTTGTCCAAAACCAGACCTAACCAAACCTGAAACGCAAAATACGGATTTACAGAACTTTCCAATGTCGGTTTGTGAACTTTAAGTGTGTAGGAAAATCTGGAATGTGCTGGGAATTTTACTAGAAAAATAAACAACTTCAGGAGCTTAGAATTGACCCTAGGAAGACACCCTGAGAGCAAGAACCCTAGAGGAGTCCCTAAGGCCGGCGAGACCGGATTTCTATGAGAGAGAGCTCAGCTATTAGGTGAGGGTGTGGGTCCATGTTCCTTCTGTAGGTCACAGATACCCTATATATCACCCTAGTGTTGTTTGCTCACTTGGTTATCACCCTAATCCAAATCTGGGACTAATTTCCTACAGTGTAGTATTACGACTTAAACTTTATATACCAAATCTTGGTTTATGTGTTGGATTGGTAGCCCAAAGGAAATCTGGAGTGACCCTAGATGCGTACTGGAAAAACCTAGCAGGACCAATACCCTTTATTGACTACCAGGAGACTACCCTACAAACCTGACACCCCAATTCCTTACCAGGGCCGGCGTCGCCAGAATTTCAGGGTAAGGGGCCGGCCAACTTGTGGATTCAGGAATCCTGGTTGCTTTCATAGCTCAGTTACACTTTATACATCACTCTATTATTGTTTTGGAACATTGTTTTCACCTTATACAAAATCTTTACATGTGTTGCTATTTTGACTCGAGTTATGGTCTTGCATATTTAAATTCTGGATTTGTGGTATTTGTGCTTTATCTCGATCTTGTGACGTTCGTACGTCTATATCGAGTGATATCGGGTTGTTTTGCGAGAGCAAACCATAGGTTCTAACCTATAGGCTTTTAAGCGTGTCGTTTTAGTTTTGATTTGGTTTTAACACGATGCAATACGTTATAATGTGTAGGTACCCCCATGATGATTCGAGATGATGAAGAGGATGATGGCGACACCAACATCGGCAAGCAAGATCTAGATGAATAGATTATATCTATGGGGGAAGTCGGGTTGATGGCGTATAGCACCCCCGCTGTCCGATATTTAGTGTATATATATATATATACTATTTATGATAGCCTATTGTGTGTCATGGATATTGAGATGAGATTAGGTGTACTATGGTTAGATTAGGGCGTAGAAGTAAACTAGTACAGTTTCCTAGTTGTGAACCCTAAAATTGGTTTACACCCACACACACATGTTTGCTTGTTATACCTATACCGTGATGATGATAGTGTATGATATTTGGAGATAAGTCGATGATATTGGGCAGAGTGCCATGAGATTGGTGATATGATGTGATTCGTATTTAGGATACGACATGAGATTTTAGCGGGCCTTTGGACATGTGTTTCCACACGCATTTATATTGATGGTATCGATTTGTACTGGACTTAGATCAGTACCCCAGATCATGTGATATGATGATAAGGATACCAGATAATTGATGAGATGAATGTGATATTGACCCGTAACCAGCTTTTGGGATGTCGTACGATGATTTACCATACAAGCTTCATATTGATGATAGATCTGCACTCATGACTTGAGGATGTCATATGATATTGTATCGTACGCGGTACCTTTGAGACGGGATCACCGACTATTATATATATATATATATATATATATATATATATATATATATATATCGACTCAGATTTATGTGGTTCCCATACCCCTCCGGACTGACTTGTTACTTAAAGCTGTACTTTTGCTAGTAGATGTTAGGCTAGGTTGATATCATACATATTTCAAACACTAACGAATCGGGAGTATTTTAAGGACAGGCAAAGGAAATTCTACGGATATTTTCAAAAGAAGCATCTTTTCTTAAAAACACCGTAGCCCTTATTTTCCTAAAAACCCCGATTCGTCTTCTTTCAAATAGAAAAACATTATGACATAGATATATTGATGTAGATACTGCACTGTTGTGTTATTATTCATTTTCCTCATATTCTTACTGTTCGCATCGCATTACATGTTAAATATATTTAATGTAGTATTAAAACCTTGGTGCTAGGACACCAGCAACATTATCGATGATGTGTATGTTCCACGTACACCTGCTTACCGGCTCACACACTTCATCATCGATAATTGTCATGTCACTACACAGAAGGGTTATTGCATCAGGATATGATCCCTTGCATGTCATACTTGTGCACATACTTATTGTACATTCATACACGTGTACTTACATATTGTACACTCATATTTGTACACATACTCATTTGCACATACATAGATGATTCTCACTTGATTTGGAGATTTGGGAACCGCAAGATACTCATTAAAACTG
Source organism: Agapanthus africanus (assembly GCA_030015575.1). Lineage (NCBI taxonomy): Eukaryota > Viridiplantae > Streptophyta > Magnoliopsida > Asparagales > Amaryllidaceae > Agapanthus > Agapanthus africanus. The sequence goes on from JASDDO010000029.1 coordinate 290,721,162, forward strand.
AATCATTTTAAAATAGCGGTTTCCCCCAACATGTACATATTACTATTCCATGTTGCATGATATACTAATATGCTTACATTTCTTTTATATGTCGCATACATCATGCTTTCTGATTATACGCATTGAGATATGTTGTTTCCATGATATTTCTAGATTTGGGAACCGTGATTATTTTAAAAAAGAGAGTATGTGTTGTTTCAAAAACCCTGTTATCCATGTTATGATATTTCCGTGTGTCCACCATGTGATTTCTCGGTTCTGAGAGTGGTATGTGAAACCCGATTCGAGGAGCAGTAGGCACTGTCTGTGGGTACATGGTAGACCCGGTAAGGTACCCCGGGGCAAGAAGACTCGTATATGCTAGACGGTGAGCCCGTCAGGGGAGTACTACCTACCGGTGATATTATTTGAGCTCGGTGGATATCTGGGGGATACCAACCGTAGTTGAGAGATGATATAGGCCGGTCCGAACGGATGGGGCCCTTTATATATGAGGATTTACGTGCCGATGATAGGCACAGGTTTCATGTTGTTTTTGAGTGTCAATGCTTGACACTTAGGTTCCATGATTTTGATATGTCGCGAGCGACACCTGTTGATTTACATCCTCATATTTCCATGCATATTCTTTACGATATTTACATGCATGACGTTTATTGTTATTGGGTGACACGTGGACGATTTCCACATACATATATTGACATTGATGACATTGCTCACATAATTGGATGTTATCCACTTTTTCATTGACTTCAAGATATAGTCGACATTAATCACACCTCATATTTATGATATGTTATTACCTGAGGCACTGACACGAGCACTTGGCTCTACACTCATGTATAGATGTTACATTGCCACCTTATCATGCTTCAGACTTATTCATTTGAGCTTTATATATGTATATCTGATCGTATTGACCTAGGATTATGTCATGCATACAATTTCTGCTTTGTGATATTTTCTATTCACGAGTTGGCAATTCACCCCCCGTTATGCCACGGTTCTTGCAGGTTTTGCCGTACAGGTTTCATTGCGGCTTTTCTGGCACACTGCTTCCTTTCTGGGTGATTGCATTGGTTGGTGGGTTCACTCGCATCGTGACCACCCTTATATTTATTTTATTCACTTGTATTTAGTAATTCCATCAACCAAAATTTGTATATTGTTTCAGACTTAGAAAACCAGTTATGTATTATTTCAACCTTAGAGTCACGCGTTGTACTATTACGGTTTTCATACTGTTTCGAGTTTCTTTTTGAGTTTTGATCATCGCCCTTCGGAGTTGTATATTATACTGCTTGCGTGGTTGTGACCGTCGATTGACGAAGAGCTAGCTCCCACATGGGATGCCTTTTATCATTGTGTATATATTATTCTTGTTGTATCCCGTTCGGGGCCAGTATTTACAAAAAAACTCTGCCGAAATTTTCAAAAAAGAATATAGATTTTAAAAATGCATATTCGGGTTACTTATTTAAAAACCTTGTTTTTAAAATATGTTTTTGCTTACTTCTTAAAAAAACTAGTTTCTTATTTACTCCTTAAATTGGTTTTAGATTTCTGGGCTTTTGGCTTACTAGAATTATATGGGGTCCTATAGGCTTCATATGATTCAAGTGCCAGTCACGGGTTATTTTTGGTCGTGACATATACCGAGTGCAAAAACAAAATCGTGTGTGTACCATAAGCACAAAATCAACTCAACTGTATGAGATCCGTGAAATCATAAATATGTGCAGCCAAGGCACAAAACGATATCAGGTACAACAACTGTGCACAAAACATAACTCCTCAGTAGGTTCAACCATGGTGCACGAAAACAAATATCATAAAACTCGGTCATCAAAACTCAATCATGCGAATGGATCGCCCAAAATACCGAAATCAAGTATGGCGGAATAGTCCCGCTCAAACACACCCTCGAAGAATCTCTGGCCAAGTGTCATGGTCACTCATAACATGTCTCGTCAACGATACCGAACTCTGGCCTGCTGGGTGTGCGTAAAATGACCAGTCCTGGGTCCAAGTCTTCTCGTATAATATTCCAGAAAGGTCCTGTCGAAGTCTCTCCCAAATCTCGTTTCTGCCGAACTGCCCGAAAGTCATCGTCCTTTACTAAATCTGTTTCCTATTCCGGAATGACTGCATACTCATCGTGGCTCCTTCTGGAAGATATATCAATATATAACGCCTCTACATGTGTATCACATCTCTGATGTCGGCGGAGTGGAACGTCATCTCATTAAGATCTCGTACGAACCTCTTACTCCACTTTTCTCTAATGTCGACTGGTTCGGACTCATCTCTTTGTGGTTGTATGAACTGCGCTCCAACGGCTATTCATGTATCTGGAGTCTCCCAAGCAATGCATCCCATCTCATGATATCCGAATGAAGTCGAACCATTTGATCAATTCGTCAAAGTTCCATAATCCCCCAAGAGCTCAACATCTTGGGTATAGTTTAATAGTATCAAGTACGTGCCATAGCGCCTGTGGACTAATCGTAGAAAAGCAAATCCAAGCCTCACTAATGGCACAGCTGAACTGCCGCAAACCCTAAGGTTCAAAGACGTTCTATGGACATTATATGGAGTTAGGATTTCATTCTTCTAGAGGGTCCATTGCATTACTTGCATTTGTCTTTGAAAACTTTAAACTTGGAAAATGGCTCCTGACATTCGATCGTTTCTATCGACTACCAACGTATCTGTGTGAAGTCGTCTCTAGCTGGAATCAACCAATCTGATGACCTACCACGGCTCAAAGAAGTCATACAAACAGGTTTTAGTTGGGTACAGTCCCGAGCCACATGGAGGCATGAGCGGATCGGCAGGGGTTTCGTCTCTCCCGGTATTAGGGGTGAGATCGCGCTGTATCTAGGAGAGCCATTACACGAAGTCTTTGGCCAAGGCAGGAAATTTACTGGTAGTTATTCCAGTAGTATCTCAGGGTGTTCTGGGCTACACTCCAACATGACTTGTACCGCTTTTGGGGGTCTGACTTTTACCAACCCCTTAGGCCCGCCATGCGATACTCATAGAAGAACGGACCAGACTGTACGGATTTTGTCACTGACATGCTCAGTAGGGTGTCAGGATGGGTTCGATCATCGACTTCCTTTTTAGTCAATACCTGGTAGCCCGTTGTATACAGCTAGTACCTCTGACGTGCTAGTGGTTAAATCCACAGCTAAAGTTTTGACGAGTCTTTAGAGTCCCCCACAGACAGTTTGTCAAGTTTCGGAAGAAACGTTGTAGAAGCCATATGATATATGGTAGGGTCAGATCATATACGTGCAGTAGTGCACGGATCATGATCGGACGTATCATACTAGTGGGCTTTAGTTTAAGCCCGATCCTAGTATTAGATTTGTTGGATTACTTTAGTCTCATCGTATTCGCATTCAGTCGCAATGCGGATGCAGGTATGTATACACAGGTGAGGGGTATCCTTATAATCCGTCACGAGTTTACTTTAGATGTTTTCGTATCTTTTTATTGTTGCAAACATTTGGATTAATGTTTGTTAATGGAAATTATGAGCACAAAATCATGATTAAGATCATTAATTGTGACACATGCACAAGTGATGACTCATGGTCTCTTTTCTTGTGCATGTGTCACATTATATGATGGATATGAGAGTTGATTTAATGAGAGGAGAGAGAGAGGGGCAGCAAAGGGGCAAGGTTGGCTCGTGTATTAATCTCTTTTTGCTCTCATTATTCTTCTTGCAACAACACAAAAAAAAAGAGAAAGGAAGCTCATTCTTCTTCCTCTTTCTTCTCTAGCTCAAATCTCCATTAATGATAACGCCTCTAACCTCCATCCAAATCAATGGATGCAAGAGACAAAGTGATCACAAACATTCTCTACATCACCTTAGAAACGTCGGCTAGCACACTTCATGCCCGAGTTGTATCGGACGAAGCGGGAGCCCGTAAAAAGACTCGATGATGTGGTGCCCTTTCCGACGAGGAGATCGAGACCGGAGTTGCTGCGAGGAGCCTGCGATGGTGGCCAAAGACCGAAGGACACGGATCTATCGGTATAGCCTTTCTATCCCTTCTCTAGATAGCTTGTTGTAGCTTAATGGTTCGATCCGGGTTTTGAGCATACGATAGCGCCGGTTTAATGTTTGAAAAAGTTTTCGTTTCTGCATTTTTTCTTCGGAAAGACAGCTGGGGAGCTACCATAAACTTATATGGTATCAGAGCCACACCGTTAACCTTTACTAGCTTGCTCTAACATATTTAAAACAGCGATCGAACGATTTTTCTAAAAACTGCATTTCCAGGTCACAGTTTCTGTCAAATTTTTCCTGTAGTCAAAAAATTATTTGGTGTGCTGCAGAAAAATAGGCACGGTCTTTTTAAGAAAACTGAGAAAATTTGGTCTGCTGATTTCACTGTAGCACGGCGGATCCGCGGCCGTACCCATGTTTTGGCCGCGGATCCGCCGTAGTATGGTAGCCACAGTGCACGAAATTTTCTGAGGTGGTCTCTGACTTGGAAATGTAGTTTCTGGTATTTTCTTGGGCCCAGATTTATTTGAGTACTGGGTATTGTGCTTGGGGCCCACTTTGAAAATTTTGTCGATCGGAAATTTTAAACATGTTAGTTCACAGTATTTGTAAGTGCACGGCGGCGCCCCGGCCGTCTGAACGAGGCCAAAATGCGGAAATGATACTTTTACATAAATAGTGAACCGGCACCACCGTGCACTAAAATCCTGGATCGGGCCATTAATCTAATTCTAGCTAACAAAAGAACGGGTAGAGAGATATACCGAGCGATCCGTGTCTTTCGGTCTTCTCGTCATCGTCCCAATCTCCCAGCGGAATCTCCGGTCTTCATCTTCTCGTCGGAAGGGCACCACATCACCGGGTTCTTTTACGGGCTCCCATCTCTGGACCGAAGCAACTCGAGCATGAAGTTGGCAAGCCGACGTACCCAAGAATACTGTAGGCTAAGTGTAGTTGGCTATGTCTCAAAGGGGTATGAAGTTGCCATAAGGAAGTGAAGGTGGAAAATGAAGTAGTGAGCTTTTGAGATGAACCAAGACCATTTTATTTTCAAGCATATGAGACCAATTCCCTTCACAAAAATTGGGACAGTCCCCATCACAATTGTGGCCGGCCTCATGGGGTGAAGGGAGAGGGAAAGGTCCAAGGGGGTAGATCAAAAATGCAAGAGAGAATGTGATAATGAGAAACAATCATCACACTAAAAAGTCTCCACCTACTCCCATCACAAAAAGTAAGCCATCATGAAGTAAAGAAGTCAAATGGCGGTGCACCATCATGAAACCATCATGATGCAAAAGTCTTCTCAATTGTTAATTGCACTATTGCAAATAACACCGTCCATAAATCAAATTTGCATGCTTGCAAATAACCCCCTCTCCACCAATTTCCGGCCAAAGAAAGAAACGAAGGAAAATGGCCGAAACGGAAAGCAAACTAGCAACTCCAAAAAACTGATCCCGTAATAAATTACAGGAAAACCCCGCAACTGTATATACATACCCGCATTTGTATTCCCACCGAATACAAATTCAATGAGACAAAATTTACACCGTACAATACTAGTATCCGGCTTAAACCAAAGCCGCTAGTATTATCCGCCCGATCTTGATCCGTGCAATACCGCACGTACATGATCGAACCCTGCCATATCTCCATACGGCCTCTACAGCGTTTTGCCGAAAACTTGAGAAACGGTCTGTGGGGGACTCTAAAGACTCGTCAATACATTGGTTGTGGATTTAACCACTAGCACGTCAGAGGTATTAGCCATACGTAACGGGCTACCAGGTATTGACCAAAAAGGACGTCGATGAGCGAACTCATCTTGACACCCTACTGATCCTGTCAGTGACAATATCCATACAGTCCGGTCCGTTCGTCTATGAGCATCGCATGGCGGGCCCAGGGCGTTGGTAAAAGTCACACCCCCAAAAGCGGTACAAGTCGTGTCGGAGTGTAGCCCAGAACACCCTGAGATACTACTGGAATACCTACCAGTAAATCTCCTACCTTGGCTAAGGACTTCGTGTAAGGGCTCTTCTGGACACAGCGCGACCTCACCCCTAATATCGGGAGAGATGAACTACTGCAGATCCGCTCACTGCCTCCATGTGCCTCGCGACTGTACCCAACTAAAACCTGTTTGCACGTCTCCTTTGAGCGTGGTAGGGTAGTAATCAAACTACAGTGGGAACTCAGACAAGACAAATGACGATCTCAGGTCGATGAACTAACCTGTACACATGTCAGCAGGGAACTGCTATCTGACGTCTGATATAAGACCAACTAGTATGTTCCCGGCGAGTCCTTTCCGGTGTACTCATAACCCAATGAGCACCTGTATACATCTTAGGTAAACCAACTGACACCAGTGGCTTGTGAGACCAGCCACCGCCCCTCGTCGGGGTCTCGACTTTATACACTAGTCTACTCTGGAGTATAGATGCCCTGTCTCGAAAACACCCACGACTAGGGACCTATTAAGAATGTGCTTATAGACCCCAGCTCCCACGTATATGATCACCCTCATACTGCTGGTCGTCAAGCAAGAATCCTAAGGGCTATATCAATGCGCAATAGTGACTTGTAAGGTCACCTAAAGCAGTACACGATGATAAAGATAAACCAGATAGCATACTATCATCTTGAGTAAGACTGTGGTATAGGTCCTCTCTCAATCATTACAATCACGTGCCTGTGATCCAATAATTGACTCTGAGGGCACTATCTCCAACAATCTTCCACTTGCACTCAAGGCTAATTATTGCGATGTCGCATACTCACAGCCCGTGTGATACCGAACACCCAACTGCTCTACTAATTAGTCTCACAAAACCTGTTTGCGAAACTAATGCATTCGAGTATTTGCCTCTGTGAGTGGAGCCTCCCTAATGTTTCTTTCTATGTCTCTCTTTATCTCAAGTTCGCGGAGAAAGCCATCTCCCGAAATGAGCAATACATGTCTTAGAGTATGTCTGGATATCTGATGCGACCTAGTTCATAAATGAACTCCAAATCCAAACTTCTCAGACTGTATCGTCAACTGAAATTAATCAGTTTCCTGCGCCATGCCTCCCTCTGTATCCGCTTGGATCACCTGTCCAAAATACTGCCCCTGGTCTGAGGGAAAACTGTAACTCTGACAGTCACTCTGCCGTCCATGTCACCTTGGAAGCCTGGAATGATAACTGTCTCCCGAATGAGGCTCTCGTTATCATATCCCTAGAACATTCACTTATGTTCTAAAACTGCTTCCGATTGATTCTCCAGGATTGGATCAATATCAACTTGTTGCAGCTCGTACAAAAACAACATCTGGTGTGGTAGTTTACATCTCATGATTGACTCAATTGCATAAGCAAGTGATCTGCCAATCATGAACATCCCTCTCCCCTTTAGTCTGTAAGACACCTTTAGAGAGGGTGACTCTATCACCTGCAGGTATACTATCGTGCCAGGTGTCGTCCTTTCTAAAACACCTTTAGAATGCTGTCTAAGAACCCTGATTGAGAAACTACCCAAATCTAGATCTAAACCCATAGATCCAGTAACCAGAATGTCTGATATTATATCCAAGTCCTATGTGGAGAAACCACTGTGTGACAACCAAAGCATAACCGATCGTAGTATAGTAACTTCACTTCTTACTATGTGTATGTCATCCAAATACCAGGACATCACACCCTACTACCTTCTTAACAGATCCATCCCCTATTCTGATGAAGTCAAACCTATGACCGTCACATCAGAAATAGATAATCTATCTCCGCTATATTTGCTTTAGTCTATAAATAGACATAAGCCACCTGTCCACTAATGCTTCCGCTGCTCCCACTGACTACGACAACCCTCTGGCAAAATCATATAGACGTACACTTCTAAAGCTAGTTTAGAACTACGCTATATTCATCCTCCTGCTGGGTCTAACAGTCTGGAACAACAGCAATGGAAAGTCTGGGTAAACAAGAACCGCCCTGTCACTGTCCTTGAGGCTACCGGAGTACCTCCCGGGTGCCTGAGGTTACCCATAATGTCTGCGGACTGGCCAATAGAATGTCAATCCAGATTGAATCTTTAGGTTCTTATCAAATCTTCAGTAATCGTTTGCGGTTCTGGAATCACTTCCAGTTCTACCATACTCCCATTACTTTTTATTTTGAAAAAAAAAATCCATTTTCAAAACTGTGGTGAGTCAAGAACGATATCACTATTGATCTTCCAGATGGTAGAAAGTCAACCCTCGTCATAGCCCGGGTCAACCCATAAACAGCCATTACAGAAACATGCCTCGAGTTATCCGGAGTCTGGTTTTAAGCATAAGCCGGAAAACTCCCCGTACCTTAACATTGTCAAGATATGAACTGTTTTATATCCAATACAGAAACAGAGGCACTGATTTAATTGAACCAGATTCAAATCATGCAGCTGTCTACAGTGCATGTCATCTAAATGGAAGGAGGCCGATCAGTGTTACTCAACTTAGGAATGCATCCAATTATAAGTAACCTGAAAAAGAAGCAAGTTCTCTTGATCATTACTATCAACTGAATACCATACACAAGTATCTACATCTTCGATCACCATGAAGATCCCGATACTTGAAACACCTGGTTCTCTACTTTATCCTTATACCTATAACTTCTCAAAATTCAGACCTTGCGTTTCTACGAAACACTTGTCTAAAAAGTAGAGAAGTCATAAGTAAACCGGATATAGTACGGGTACCAACCCCTCTTTCCTAATAGACACTGGACAATATACAATCCACTGTATAAGTCCTCTGAGTCTAATAACTCATACCCTGTGTGTCGTAGGTTCAAAACTGTACTTATGGTTAAGAAGAATTACACCGCTGTTTAATACTCCTCTGCTAACCATCAACTGATATAGGTAAATGTCATGGACATAATTTCAAAAAGGTATATCTCACTCTATAAAAATAGACGTATAGATATATCAATTTGAAATTGGTGGATAACGACGGATATTCAAAACCAAATATTTACCGTCCGGCAAACAGCCCAGGCGATTTCCTCAAATATCACCAATTACAACAAATTCCGATATAATGAGGATGATCACCTAATTCCCAATAACTTACTCCCACCCATCATCTGTAAAACCAAACAGCTGTAAGAATCATACCTGGTAAATACATACCCTGGATCAAGTGTCTAATTGGAAAATCAGTTTTCTATTAACAGTACACAGTGAAACTGAAACATTGAAATGTTTCGAAGGGGTATCCGGGTATTCCTAGTAATGCCTCTTCCATTATCAAGATTCACAACTGTAACCGTATATTTCTTTGCCATCTCTCCAAATACCTTCATATGTCTTTAGTCATTGCCTTCTGTACACCCACTTAGGCTAAATGGTTTTCTTCGTTCCCTACCGTTTGGCACCAGCCTATGGTCTGGAAGAAGACTATCCAATAAACATAATGGGTGTACTGTCCTAATCATAGGAGCACTCGCAATGCGAGAGAAGGTAAAGATAAAAGACAACCGAATAAACCTTATTCCTATTCTCCTGAACCAGGATCCATCCCCGAACTGGAAAAAGTTCCTTTCGAGTTCGTATATAACCATACGATGGAGTATCCAATAAACTGTAGATCTTCATAGTGATACGGAGTGTCCTAGAGAAATACAAAGGTGAAGTGGTAGTGGTAATGAAATACCTGGTTTGGTCGTGAATAGCAGTCACAATTTACTTAGCCTTCTTACTAATCTCTTTTTTGTCTTAACTCATTACCTTCTGCACACCACACTCAGACTAATCGGCTTTCTTCATTCCCTACCGCTCGGCACCAGCCTAAGGTTTAGAAGAAGACTGTCCAATAAGCTTAACAGGTGTAATATCCCCTAATCCAAGGAGCACTCGCATCCTGAGAGAAGGTAAAAGGAAAAGACAACTGAATAGTCCTATTCGTTTTCTCCAGAATTGGAAACCATCCTCGAATCTGGAACAAGTTCCTTCGAGTTCGTATATAACCATACGATGGTTTTATCCAATGTAAGTGGACGTTCGTAGTAATACGGGTTGTCCTGGAGAAAAGGGTAAAAGTAGGAGTGGCAATGGGGTATGCAACTCTGACAATCCAAAAGCCAGTGTTTAAGAAGGTTCAGTCAATTTTGGTCACTGAGTCATAGTCAAGGGTCGGGTCATGGTCGCTGCCAAAGAGAGAGAGAAAAGAAACACTTAGCGTTCACTCTAACCTAGATCAGAATGGTTATCACTTTATCTAATCAGGAAACCTCCCACTGTACCGTCAAATTCTCCTCCAAACCTGAAAGAAGAATTAGTTGGGATCACCCTAGGAGTAAACCAACTCATTAGTGGGAATCGGGATCCAACTATCATCGCATGATAATGTGATGGACTCCACTCACGTTATCACAATACAGAAGGTATGCGCATATCTGGCAAGTTTCGGTTTCTTTAGAAACTCCCGATGTGATTTTTGCCCCATGCTCTTATGACCTTGACGAAGGCCAACATATCATAAGTCACATGTCAAGTTCTACCCGTCATTATCCGGGTTAATTTAAACCCACCCATACATACCCTTTACGAAGGCCAAAATAGTAATACGACTGTCCCAAACCAACGCATCTATCTATGCTGCAGAAAAGTAACAAATAGCTACCATACACTATGCCTTGACGAAGGCTAAAATACATATCATGAATACTAAGTGCTACCTTTCTGAAATGACGGAGGGCTATGAATGGTTTCTGGTGATAACCTTTAACATAATGAACTTGATATCGTTGAAGGAACCAGATAGCTTTATAAAATTATAGTGACGAAAACCTTTACTAAAGAGGTCACTCCCGGTGAAGGGATCTCGGCTCTTTCCCCGTAGAATGGGGTGCAGGATATTCCAACTGAATACCACGATGCAAAGCAAAAGTAAATGACTATAGTGAAGTTATTGCCCTGACGCAAAACTTCTGTCCAAGGGTCACTCCCGGTGAAGGGATCTCGGCCCTTGCCTCGTCGACTGAGGTGCTGGATATTCATAACCGAATAGCACTATGCAAAATAAAAAAGAACGTCCTTGCAATAACAGCTTTTTGAAAAGTGTTCCAACAACATCAGAATAGGTTTGTTTAGCTTGCATTGATCCGAATCAACGCAGTCCCATCAATTGATCACACCAATAAAGAACGAAAGTAATGATGTACGTATATGCCATCCGCATTCGCCACCGGGTCCCATCATCACCCGTTAGGTTACTTAACTAACAACAGAGCGGGTACTGGACTAGCGTGGATGCAAAACATATACAACATCTACTAGTATATATATATCAATATATAATATTCGCTCAAGACGTGATAAAATGCAACATCACAGAAATGTACATCATCACAGAACAATACAGATATTTGGGATCCCCGGTTTTCATAGAGCCGCTACTGAAACCCGACGTTTTCCTGGTCATGTGGATAGCCTGTGCTATTAAATCCTAGACCCCTACGGGCGCGGCGAGTCACCCGCCAAAACCTGAAGCGAGGCAGTCCCTTCAGCAACGTGAATGGACCACCCAGCACTTCACGGAATCCGGTAACTTGGGCACCCCTCCTTGGGTCAACCTGTACCCCCTACGAGTGCGGCGAATAGCCCGCCAATTCTAAAGTGAGGCCCATTCCGTCTCAACGCCATGAGATGCGGGCCCGTTGCCCTCTAGAACCCGGCTATCCGTGCACCCCTCCGCGGGGTAATCCTAGTACAGAAAGTAAAATATACATACAATGGGTACATCGACCTCAGCCCGGTCGTGCCCCAAAAGAATAATATACAGACAGGCTGTGATGGCAGTCCACGTGTCGGACGCTCGCCCCGCAATATCAAATGTACATAAAAATACAAAAACTGTACTAACATTGCATCCAGGCTATCCCCCATGACCAATCCGCAACATCACAACACAATAGAGAACATCAACGTGAATGTCACGTTCGCAAATCCATCTAAAAGGGCTATACCAGTTAGACAGGATTTACCGATCAAGTGACATTCACGGTCCCAGATATAATGTAAATACTGTGAACTAACATGTTTAAAATTTTCGACCGATCAAATTTACCGAAGTGGGCCCCAAGCACTACTGTAGCACTCAAACAAAATCTGGGCCCAAAAAAGAATATTCCAAAAACCCCATTTTTTACTCAGGAACCAACAGAAAAATTTGGGGCAGTGACTGTTCATTACTGCGGTGGAACCGCGGCCAAAGTAGGGTTACGGCCGTGGTTCTGCGGCTGAACATGAAGATCATTGCACCAAATTTTCCCAGATTCCTTTAAAACCCTGCACGAATTTTTGACATGCCCAGAAAAATTTTTGGAGCATAAAATGAAATCGACAGAAATTGTTACAGAAAATGCGGGTTTTCGGAAATTCCGTTCGATCGAACTTGTAAACACGTTAGAGCAAGCTAGACTAGGTTAATGGCGTGGCTCTGATACCAATGTAAGTGCACGGCGGCGGCGCGGCCGTCTGAACGAGGCCAAAATGCGGAAACGATACTTTTGCATAAACTAGTGAACCGACACCACCGCGCACTATAATCCCGGATCCGGCCATTAATCTAATTCTAGCTAACTAAAGAACGGGTAGAGAGATATACCGAGCGATCCGTGTCCTTCGGTCTTCTCGTCGTTGTCCCGATCTCCCCACATTATCTCCGGTCTTCATCTCCTCGTCGGAAGGGCGCCACATCGCCGGGTTCTTTTACGGGCTCCTACCTATGGACCGAGGAAACTCGGGCACGAAGTTGGCAAGCCGACGTGCCCAAGAATACTGTAGGCTAAATGTAGTAGGCTATGTCTCAAAGGGGTATGAGTTGCCATGAGGAAGTGAAGGTGGAAAATGAAGTAGTGAGCTTTTGAGATGAACCAAGACCATTTTATTTTCAAGCAAATAAGACCAATTCCCTTCACAAAAATTAGGACAGCCCCCATCACAATTTTGGCCGTCCTCATGAGGTGAAGGGAGAGGGAAAAAGTCCAAGGTGGCTAAATCAAAAATGCAAGAGAGAATGTGATAATGAGAAACAATCATCACACCAAAAAGTCTCCACCTACTCCCATCATAAAAAGTAGGCCATCATGAATTAAAGAAGTCAAATGGTGGTGCACCATCATGAAAACATCATGATGCAAAAGTCTTCTCAGTTGTTAATTGCACTATTGCAAATAACACCCTCCACAAATCAAATTTGCATGCTTGCTAATAACCCCCTCTCCATCAATTTCCGGCCAAAGAAAGAAACAAAGGAAAATGGCCGAAACGGAAAGCAAACTGGCAACTCCAAAAAACTGATCCCGTAATAAATTACAGGAAAACCCCGCTACTGTATATATACCCGTATTTGTATTCCGACCGAATACAAATGCAATGAGACAAAATCTACACCGTACAATACTAGGATCCGGCTTAAACAAAATCCCGCTAGTATTATCCGTCCGATCACGATCCGTGCAATACCGGAGGTACATGATCGAACCCTGCCATATCTCCATACGGCCTTGTTCATACTATAATATTGCATTATTGTACTCCCCATTTTTATTCATTTTATAAATAAACAGGTACTCTTGACGCACGTTTGTTGCATATTACAGGATACAGGCTCTTGGAGCGAATACAGTGAAAAAGACGAAAGTTGATGCAGAAAAGGGACTTTTGACCAACAAGTAAACGGATCCTAGTCAAACCTAGACGAAGAACAATTCACAACTGTATAAGGCAATGCAGTCCGAAATGTCAAAGTGAACGGTCAAAAGATCCTTACAAGTTTTCACTGAAGATCTGGAGAAGATCCAGAAGTCAAATGGAGAAAAGAATTGGAAAAATAGAAAGCCCAAGAAGCCAAGAAGAAAGCCCAATAGTTTCAAGACCCAACTCCAAAGTTTGGCTGCGGATCCGCGGATAAACCTAGGCTGGCGCCGCGGTTCCGCGGCCATCAAGTGCACGTGTCGGTGCAAACTTTCTGAGTTGGTGCGTCGGTGCGGGTGTTAGGATTTTCGGTGGGCAAATCTGTAATTGCACATGTGCGAGAGTCGTAACCCTAGTTTCCCTGTTTACCTATAAATTGTAATCACAGATCTGTAAAACTCATGTCTCTTTTCAATAAACAAATTCAGATATGTTCTGTATTATTGCTTGGAGGGAGCCATCAATAAAAATTAGTAAGTAATTTTATTTCTTCGCTTTTAATTAGAATGTCTTTTAATCCCCTAATGAGCGAGTAATCTCCTCGCTTGTTAGGGTTAGCCTTAGGGAAAGATTTGAGAGATAAGATCTCTCACCCTTTCATGCCATTCACACCTAAGAATTAGAACTCCATGCATGCACGCACAACCGCTCCCTACGGCACCTTATCCCTCGAGGTAACGGTGAACCGTAGTATAAAGGGATGGTTGCGCGCGTTTTCAATGGTGGTTAGGGTAATTATCGATAAAGGAAGGACAAGAATCTAGAGGAAGAAACATCTTCCCAAAAGATTCAAATCCACTTTATTGATAATTACCACAACATCTAATAGATCTAAAATAAGGCATTGAAAGCGGTGTGGAAACCTTTAATCTCCAAACTTCCCCTAAGCCTAACCCTAGCAAGACTTTAAATTAGATTAATTTAGTTTATTGATAGATCTAGGTTATAGATTTAATAAATCAATCCAAACAATATTTGGAATCAACTCGTAAAAACACATTAAGAAAATTACACATCTCTGTGGATCGACCCGTATTCACCGGCTAGCTGCAAAGCGACGCCGTTTCTGATTACGGTAAACAAGTATTTTTGGACTAATCAAATGGCGCCGTTGCCGGGGATGGCGTAATTTTTTTTCTGTGTAATTTCGGGTTGATATAAATTTTAAAAAAATCATAAAATCTGGAAAAAAATATATAAAAAATTATCAATTTTGATCTGTTTGAAGGGTGTATTGTTTGAATCTTGCAGAAACAGCAAAGAATCACGGATCTGGAGATTTATAGAGTGCAAAATAGAAAAAAATCATATCAGAACAGAGGAGAATTGGAGAACAGGAACTACAGAATTTTTTTCCAGACGCTGATCCAACTTCCCGACCGCCCTTCCGCGGCAAAACTGCCCCCAGACTGCGGTTCTGCGGCGGCCACGTGGCCTCATTGCGCAAAATCAGCTCTGTTTGTTTTCTAATCCCTTCCTCTGTCAACCTCCATATATCTTTTGTGAAAATTATCTGCAGGATTTCTTTGCGCTAAAAATCTTCTCTCCCCTTCTAAATAACAGATTCTCTGCAGGTTTCTTTGTGCCGCGCTTAAAAAAAATTGATTGCAAGTGAATTTAATGTTTTGCATAATTTAACCGGACTTTAAGGGGCTAATTGACCAAACTCAGATTGGGTGGAGATTTCATCACCCTTCTCAGGACCCCAGAAAACACTTAAAGCATTTGCATTGACCACAATTAATTAAAAAATACTAGACTCAGACCTAAGGACATCGAGCTCAATGGGAAAAGGACTAGTATAGGCATCGACCGTTTATCCTAACTGACTTTGCGGTGTCTAGGAAAGTGTGTCTAGGCTAGTGGTTATTAATTAGGCCGACTATTGTGGTTCCTTCCCACTTACCTGGCATTTACCTGGCCGCAAGTGTCGGTGAAGAGGCGGTTTGAGGTTCTATTTCTAGCCCTAGTTAGGAGCTGTCTAGGAGACCTAGGTGACCCTAGATCTAGGCTTGATTGTGCATGTGTGGTTGATACATTTGTGTCATAAGTCTCTTTTCAAAAATATCTTTGCAAACGTTCTCACATAAAAAAAAGGAAAAATCTTTTCAAAACTTGCAACTTGTCGCTCAAGGAACATGCAACTCACTTACACCACTTCTTCTCATTGACGTTATCTTACCCCCACATTTTGTTTTTTCTTTTTTCTGACTACACTACTCCTTTAGTGTATGTCACTTTGGACTAGGGATACTAACGCCCGATTAGTCCGTGTTTCGTTGGTACCGACCGACGAACCTTTCGACACTGAAGTCGAAATTCCCTCCATTTCCTTACCTCCACCTTCAAATTCTTCTTTCGAAGGTATGTCGGGATTCAACCCCAACGATACCTTACCGACGGGAATGATTCCACCTCCGTTAGGTGCGAATAACCCGAATCTTCCGCCAGTTGTAGTGCCCGCACGAGTTGCGCTTCAGGATCTCTTTTACCCCGTCCGCACTTCTTTACCTACATGTCTTTCACCCCCACCGGCAAATGGGGACAATTTTGAAATAAAACCACAGTTCAACAATATGCTGCCAAAATTTCATGGTTTGGAATCTGAAGATGCATATATCTTTATCAATAAATTCCAAAATATGTGCGCTATGATGAAAACGACCCAATTAAGTGATGACGCTATAAGGCTAAGGGTCATTCCTTTTACCTTATGTGACCTAGCCGAGAAGTGGCTATACAGCACCGCATCACATTCCATTAGAAATTGGGACAAATTTGTGAAAGCTTTTCTGAAAAAGTTCTATCCTCATTACAAAACTGCTAGAATCCGTAACAAGATTATACAATTTTCACAGCTTCTTTCCGAACCATTTTGGAAGTGCTTCGAGAGATTTAAAGTCCTACTTGTTCAATGCCCTCATCATGGGATCGAAAGTTGGCAACTTTGCCAAACATTATACGAGGGATTGAAGTCGGCAACGAAGCAGTTGCTAGAAACCATATGTCAAGGTCCTTTTCTCTCCAAGTCTAGCGACGAAGCGTGGCAGTTTCTTGAGGATCTTAGTGAGCAAACAATTCAGTGGGAGAGTACCAAGACCACATCATCTTCTTCTATTGGTCAATCTAGGGCAGGCATACATCAAGTAGATATGTAGATTACTATGAAGGCCGAGATGGCTGCACTTATGAAAAAGCTAGAAGCCTTTGAGACCAAAATCTCATCGTCTTCTCCTGCCCCTGCTTTACCCACACGAACTGTTTGTGCTTATTGTTCGGATCTATCGCGTCTTACCAAAGAGTGTCCTTACAATCCACCTATTCAAGGACAAGATCAAGTCAATGCTGCCTTTCAGCAACGACAAAGAAATGATCCGTACTCTTCGACATACAATCCGGGGTAGAGGAGTCACCCAAATTTTGCTTGGAACCAAAATCAACAATTCCAAGGAAATAACAATTTTCAAAGACCACCTCCTCCACAACAACAACAAGCACCTTTGCAAACTCAAAACCAGCAACCTTTCCAACAACAACCTTATACAAATCAAACGAACAATTTGATTCAACCAAATGATGATAAGGTTATCTCGCTAGAAAAAAGTCTAGATGCCTTTCTTAAGCAATCTACAGAATCCGCAGCAAGATTTGAAAATTATGTTCAGTCTTTGATGCATAACAATGCCTCACACGATCAAAGTATCAAATCTATTGAGGCACAAATTGCAAAATTAACTACTGCGTTGAGCGAGAGAGAAAAGGGAAAACTTCCATCTCAACCATTGCCAAATCCCTGTCACACACAAAACGCATATCACAATCACAATGTAAATGCGGTGACCACGTTGAGATCCGGAAGAGTGTTGCAGAATAATGTGGGTACTAGTGATGACATCCCCGCCGGTGGTTCTTCTTCTTCTTTTTCTCCATCGTCATCTTCCCCTTCTTCATTTTCTTCACCTTCTTCTTCACCTTTTTCTTTAGAGCCTATTCTCCACCCTTCACACGGCTCTACTTCTTCTAGCTCGGACAGACCCATTTCTAACAACACGAACACATCTACACTGGGATCCATTCATACTCCACATTCTACTCCACAAACATTTGACTCAACAAATCTTCAAAATGCTCCATTTCTAAACAGGTTGAGTCCTAATAAACCAACTGCACAAGTGGAGAAGATTGTGCAGATATTTAAGCAGGTTAGCATAAATATACCTCTCTTAGATGCAATCCAACAAGTCCCTTCATATGCGAAAATCTTAAAGGGCTTATGCACCTCGAAGAGAAAGTCATCTCAAGTACCCAAGAAAGTGCTAGTGGCTAGTGCAGTGAGCAATGCTATTAACCACCCTCAAACCTTACCCCAAAAACGAAAGGACCCCGGCTGTCCTACGATTTCAATCACAATTGGGGATGAGAAAATTAATCGAGCACTTTTAGATCTTGGGTCTAGTGTTAACCTGCTTCCCTACTCCGTGTACGAACAATTAGGGGTTGGAGAGTTGAAACCCACTCGTTGTACTCTCAAAATGGCTGATCGATCAATCACCCATCCAAGGGGTTAGCTAGAGGATGTGTTGATCAAAGTTGGGGAGTTCATATTCCCCGTTGATTTTATTGTTATGGATACACAACCTGTTTCTAACCCAGAAACCAAATTCCGGTGATTCTCGGTCGGCCATTTTTGGCCACTTTGAATGCCGTAATAAATTTTCGCAATGGCTCCATGACTCTATCCTTTGGGAAAATGTCTAGTGAGTTCAATATTTATAAGATGGGAAGTCTGCCCACCGTGCCTAAAACTAGTACACGAGAAGTTTGCTCTGTTCACAAAATCACGCAGGAGGACCGCGAGCTTGAAAGATTCTTGTTTGATGAGAACAGTTTTGACGTCACTAGTGCGTCCCTCCTTGAGCCTACCACCGTTGACACAACCGATATTGATTATGAATGTTTCACTTTTTCGGATTATGACGACTCACAGCCCGAATATGAGTCTTTTGAATTTTTGGATGAGTTAGTCGAGCCATCCGAATCGGTTGTTTACAGTGATTTCGAACCTGTGTTGGAGTCCTTTGAGTTCGAGGTAGATTCCGCAATGATTCTTTCGCCTCCGAAACACGAACTCATGTCCTTACCGCCTCACCTTAAATATGCTTACATAGGTGAGAATGAGACTTTTCCCATTATAATATCAGCCTCTCTAGCCTTCGAGCAAGAGAACGCTATTTTAAAGGTATTACAAGATAGGCGGCAAGTTTTCGGTTGGACTATGGCGGACATCGAGGAGATCAGTTCCCTTATAATTCAATATCATATGCAATTGATGGATGATGCCAAGTCAATAGAGGACCCACAAGAACATTTTGGGCGTATTGTGGTTAGTCAACCTCCTCCTTTAGAAGTTGAACGACCCTCATTTCTTTTAAGAAGCTACGAGAACGCCAACATTCCACTGGTTGCTGATCAGTCGCATTCTCGTTTTGATTCATTACCACTTCCTGTATATTCACCTCCACACCTTCCATACCACGACTTCTATCTTCCCCAATTCTTTCTGGATCGCTACAACCTATTCTTCCACCAACCAATACTCTTTACTGATAAATTTTTCAACTGGGTGGTGTTGACGTTTGGTCTATGCAAAGTTTGGCAGTAATATCTAACATAGTTTAAATGAAGTTTGGGGGAGGGCCTTTCTGTATATATTTTTTGTTTTTTCTTAACAATAAAAAAATTATAAATAAATAAACAGGGAAGTGCCGGTATTTTGACCCTCTTGGTTTAGTATGACAGTGAGGACACTGTCAAGTTTAAGTTTGGGGGTATATGCTCGGTACGTCTTCTTCCTTCGCATTCATTTGTACATATTTTTGCATTTGCATACCTATTTGAAAACCCATAAAAATTTGAAAAATTTCAAAAAATATAAAAAATATTGTATTCAATTTTGGCCATATTTTATTTGAGTTTGACAGATAGGTTAACTAGCTTGGAACAACTAGATCTTAGACTTAGTAAATTAAAAATCCTAAAAATAACATTCCTTAAAGTTTAACGGTAGAAAGTATATGCCGTGTATTTTATTTAGAAATAGGCAAATTTTGGGTTCACTTCTTGGGTTAAGTCAAAATGAGGGAAGAGTATTGATGTTCATGTTCATGTTAGAGTATAAGTTTGAAAAATAGTTCCTACCTTAAGTCTAGATTCTAAAAACGTATACCTTACAAAAGGCACAATCACGCACCTTGAAACTTGGAATAGTAGAAGAGACCTTGAAATGCTTTTGTCTAAAAGTCCTTAGTGCAATAATAAAAATATATATATATATGAATAAAGAATAAAAAAAATGGACACTGGTTTTTGTGATTACTTAAGGCTGTAAAAATAGAAAAGTATTTAGCGAGGGTGCTTCATCACCTAGTGCCTTAGACCAACTGGTTTGGGAGTCACTGCTAAAGCCTTGGATGTTGCAAAACTAGGAAGTACGCTTTAAAAGTGCAAACACATTTTGTAATCGGTCGTTGGTACCTCAAGAAGTATTAACGGTCGCATGAAGGATGTGTAAGAGAAATTCAATTAAAAATTCACCTACTGATAAGTACTTTGGACAACGGAAAAGGGCATGATTGCTTGATTTGAATTTCCAAGTGTAGGGGTGACTTATATACACACGTGGGGATATGTGATTAGAGTTTAGATAAGAGAAAGGAATGAAGAATAGAACTTGCATCTTTAGTAGAGTTGATAGAAATTCTTAAGTGGAGATGGAACTTTAGAAGGAAAACTTAAGAGATGCCGAAAGCTAAGTAGGTCTACATAATATATATAATCTTAAGTTAAATAATGAGGAAGTGTGAAGAATATGGGTGGATAATTTGCAAGTAGAAGATAATAGAATTCCTTGTTAGAAAACCTAATTGGAAAACAAAAGTCAATGGGCCGAATCGATAGGATTTTGTGGGTGTAATCCGCTGAAAACCCTCAGGAAACAACACTCCTCCTACTAGGGACACCTAGAGGTTTAACGGCTTGTTGCACGTGCTCAGTGCAATCGCGTTTCCCTGTGAAAGTACGGTTAGGATATAAGTGAATAATAATAAGTTTGCTCGAGGACGAGCAAAAGGTAAGTTTGGGGGTATTTGTTCATACTATAATATTGCATTATTGTACTCCCCATTTTTATTCATTTTATAAATAAACAGGTACTCTTGACGCACGTTTGTTGCATATTACAGGATACAGGCTCTTGAAGCGAATACAGTGAAAAAGACGAAAGTTGATACAGAAAATGGACTTTTGACCAACAAGTAGACGGATCCTAGTCAAACCTAGACGAAGAACAATTCACAATTGTATAAGGCAATGCAGTCCGAAATGTCAAAGTGAACGGTCAAAAGATCTTTACAAGTTTTCACTGAAGATCTGGAGAAGATCCAGAAGTCAAATGGAGAAAAGAAGTGGAAAAATAGAAAGCCCAGGAAGCCAAGAAGAAAGCCCAACAGTTTCATGACCCAACTCCACAGTTTGGCCACGGAACCGCGGCTAAACCTAGGCTGGCGCCGCGGTTCCGCGGCCATCAAGTGCACGTGTCGGTGCAAACTTTCTGAGTTGGTGCGTCGGTGCGGATGTTAGGATTTTCCGTGGGCAAATCTGTAATTGCACATGTGCGAGAGTGTGTAACCCTAGTTTCCCTGTTTGCCTATAAATTGTAATCACAGATCTGTAAAACTCATGCCTCTTTTCAATAAACAAATTTAGATCTGTTCTGTATTATTGCTTGGAGGGAGCCATCAATAAAAATTAGTAAGTAATTTTATTTCTTCGCTTTTAATTCTCTTTTAATTATATTGTCTTTTAATCCCCTAATGAGCGAGTAATCTCCTCGCTTGTTAGGATTAGCCTTAGGGAAAGGTTTGAGAGATAAGATCTCTCACCCCTTTCATGCCATTCACACCTAAGAATTAGAACTCCATGCATGCACGCAATACCGCTCCCTACGGCACCTTATCCCTCGAGGTAACGGTGAACCGTAGTATAAAGGGCCGGTTGCACGCGTTTTCCATGGTGGTTAAGGTAATTATCGATAAAGGAAGGACAAGAATCTAGAGAAAGAAACATCTTCCCAAAAGATTCCAATCCACTTTTTTGATAATTACCACAACATCTAATAGATCTAAAATAAGGCATTGAAAGCGGTGTGGAAACTTTTAATCTCCAAACTTCCCCTAAGCCTAACCCTAGCAAGACTATAAATTAGATTAATTTAGTTTATTGATAGATCTAGGTTATAGATTTAATAAATCAATCCAAACAACATTTGGAATCAACTCGTAAAAACACATTAAGAAAATTACACATCTCTATGGATCGATCCGTATTCACCGGCTAGCTGCAAAGAGACGCCGTTTCTGATTACGGTAAACAAGTATTTTTGGACTAATCAGGCCTTTACAGCGTTTCGCCCGAAACTTAAGAAACGGTCTGTGGGGGACTCTAAAGACTCGTCAATACTTTGGTTATGCATTTAAGCACTAATACGTCAGAGGTATTAGCCA
The DNA here is from genome assembly GCA_030015575.1 of Agapanthus africanus. NCBI lineage: Eukaryota > Viridiplantae > Streptophyta > Magnoliopsida > Asparagales > Amaryllidaceae > Agapanthus > Agapanthus africanus. Next base: position 290,743,482 of record JASDDO010000029.1, read on the forward strand.
TACGTAACGGGCTACCAGGTATTAACCAAAAGATACGTCGATGAGCGAACTCATCCTGACACCCCTACCGAGCCTGTCAGTGACAATATCCATACATTCCGGTAGGTTCTTCTATGAGCATCGCATAGCGGGCCTAGGGGTTGGTAAAAGTCAGACCCCCAAAAGAGGTACAGGTCGTGTCGGAGTGTAGCCCAGAACACCCTGAGATACTACTGGAATACCCACCAGTAAATCTCCTGCCTTGGCCAAGGACTTCGTGTAAGGACTCTCCTAGACACAGCGCGACTTCACCCCCAATACCGGGAGAGACGAACCCCTGCAGATCCGCTCACTGCCTCCATGTGGCTCGGGACTGTACCCAACTAAAACCTGTTTGCACGACTCGTTTGAGCGTGGTAGGGTAGTAATCAAAGTACAGTGGGAACTCACACGAGACAACTGACGATCTCATGTCGATGAACTAACCTGTACACATGTCACTATGGAACTGCTATCTGACGTCTGGTATAAGACCAACTAGCATGTTCCCGGCGAGTCCTGTCCGGTGCACTCATAACCCAATGAGCACCTGTATACATCTTAGGTGAGCCAACTTACACCAGTGGCTTGTGAGACCGGCCACCGCCCCTCGTCGGGGTCTCGACTGTATACACTAGTCTACTCTGGAGTATCGATGCCCTGTGTCGAAAACTCCCACGACTAGGGACGTTTTAAGGATGTGCTTATAGACCCCAGCTCCTACGTATATGATCGCCCTCATACTGCTGGTCGTCAAGCAACAATCCTAAGGGCTCTATCAACGCGCAATAGTGACTTGTAAGGTCACCTAAAGCAGTACACGATGATAAAGATAAACCAGATAGCATAATATCATCTTAAGTAAGACTGTGGTATAGGTCCTCTTTCAATCATTGCAATCACATGCCTATGATCCAATAATTGACTCTGAAGGCACTATCTCCAACAGTATTTATATTATATCTGCTACCGTGAATGTAATTTGATCGGTAAATCCTGTCTAATTGCTATAGTTCTTTTAGACGGATTTGCGAACGTGGCATTCACGTTGATGTTCTGTGGTGCTGTGATGTTGCGGATTTGATGTGGTGGATTGCCTGGATGCAATGGTAGTACAGTTTGGTTGTATTTGTACATTTGATATTATGGGGTGAGCGTCCGACTTGTGGAATGGCGTCACTGCCTATTTGTATATTATTCTTTTGGGGCACGACCGGGCTGAGGTCGATGTACTCGTTGTATATTTTGCTTTCTGTACTAGGATTACCCTACGAAGGGGTGCACGGATAGCCAGGTTCTAGAGGGCAACGGGCCCGCATCTCATGGCTTTGTGATGGAAGGGGCTTTACTCTAGAATTGGCGGGCTATTCGCCGCACTCGTAGGGGGTATAGGTTTACCCAAGGAGGGGTACCCAAGTTACCGGATTCCGTGAAGTGCTGGGTGGTCCATTCACTTTGTTGAAAGGGGCTGCCTCGCTTCAGGTTTTGGCGGGTAACTTGCCGCACCAGTAGGGGACTAGGATTTCATTGCGCAGGCTAACCACACGACCAGGGCAACGTCGGGTTTCAGTAGCTGCTCTATGAAACCCGGGGATCCCAGATTATCGGTGTTGTTCTGTGATGTTGCATTTATCACGCCTTGAGCGATTATTATATATTGATATATATATACTACTAGATGTTGTATATGTTTTACACCCGCACTAGTCCACTCCCCGCTCTATCGTTAGTCAAGTAACCTAACGGGTGATGACTGGACACAGTGGCGAATGCGGATGGCATATATGTACATCGTATTTTCGTTCTTTATTGGTGTGATCAATTGATGGGACTGCATTGATTCGGATCAATGCATGCTAAACAAACCTATTCTGATGTTGTTGGAACATTTTTCAAAAGAAGCTGTTATTGGTCGTTCTCTTTTGTTTTGCACAGTGGTATTCGGTTATGAATATCCAGCACCTCAGTCGACGAGGCATGGGCCGAGATCCCTTCACCGGGAGTGACCCCTTGGATAGAAGTTTGTGTCTGGGTAATAACTTCTCTATAGCCGATTGCCTTTTGCTTTGCATCATGGTATTCAATTGGAATATCCTGCACCTTATTCTATGGGGAAAGAGCCGAGATCCCTTCACCGGGAGTGACCGCTTTAGCAAAGTTTTTCGCCACTATATTTTTATAAAAAGCTATCTGGTTCCTTTAACGATATCAAGTCATTGCGTTAAACGTTTTTCGCCAAAAACTATTCGTAGCCCTCCGTCATTTCAGAAAGGTAGCACTTAGTATTCATACTATGTATGTTGGCCTACGTCAAGGCATAGTGTATGGTAGCTATTTGTTACTTTTCTGTTGCATAGATAGATGCGTTAGTTTGAGACAATCGTACTACTATTTTGGCCTTCATCAAGAGTATGTACGGGTGGGTTCAAATTAACCAGGATAATGACGGGTAGAACATGATATGTGACTTATGATTTGTTGGCCTACGTCAAGGTCATAAGAGCATGGGGTAAAAATCACATCGGGAGTTTCTAAAGAAACCGAAACTTGTCATATATGTGCATACCATCTGGATTGTGATAATGTGAGTGGATTTCATCACGTTATCATGCGATGATAGTTGGATCCCGATTCCCACTGATTAGTTGGTTTACTCCTCGGGTGATCCCGACTAATTCTTCTTTCAGATTTGGAGGAGAATTTGAGCTTACAGTGGGAGCTTTCCTGATTAGATAAAGTGATAACCATTCTGATGTAGGTTAGAGTGCACGCAGAGTGCTTCTTTTTTCTCTCTCTTTGGCAGCGACCATGACCCGACCCGTGACAATGACTCAGTGGCCATGTTAACCGAACCTTCTTAAACGCTGGCTTTTGGATTGTCAGAGTTGCATAATTCATTGCCACGCCAACTTTCCCTTTTCTCGAGAACACCCCGTATTACTACGAACTTCCACTTCCATTGGATAAAACCATCATATGGTTATATACGAACTCGAAGGAACTTGTTCCAGATTCGAGGATGGTTTCCGGTTCCGGAGAAAACGAATAGGACTATTCAGTTATCTTTTCCTTTTACCTTCTCTCAGGTTGCGAGTGTTCCTTGGATTAGGACGGTACACCTATTACGCTAATTGGATAGTCTTCTTCCAAACCATAAGTAGGTGCCAAAAGGTAGAGAATGAAGAAAACCAATTAGCCTAACGATGGTGTACAGAAGATATTAAGTAAAGACAAATAAAGGTAAGAGGGCAAAGTAAACTGCGACTGCTATTCACGACCAAACCAAGTATTTCATCGCCACTCCGACATCTCCTTTGTATTTCTCCAGAACATCCCATATCACTACGAAGATCCACAGTTGTTTGGATACTCCATCGTATGGTTATATACGCGGGGATGGATTCTGGTTCAGGAGAAATAGGAATAAAGTTTATTCAGTTGCCTTTTAACTTTACCTTCTCTCGGGTTGCGAGTGCTCCTAGGATTAGGAGAGTACACCCATTATGCTTATTGGATAGTCTGCTTCCAAACCATAGGCTGGTGCCGAACGGTAGGGAAGGAAGAAAACCATTTAGGCTAAATGGTTGTACAGAAGGTAACGACTAATGACAAATAAAAGGATTTGGAGAGATGGGGAAAAAATATATGGTTATAGTCATGAATCTCGATAATGGAAGAGGCATTACTATGAATACTCGGATACCCCTTCGAAACATATTCATGTTTCAGTTTCACTTTGTATTGTTAATAGAAAATTAATTTCCCAATTAGTCCTTACTCCAGGGTATGTATTTACCAGGTGTGATTCTCACATCTGTATGGTTTTACAGATGATGAGTGGGAGTAAGTTATTTAAAATTGAGTGATCATCCTCATTATATCGGTATTCGTTGTAATTGGTGATATTTGATGAAATCGCCTGGACTGTTTGCCGGACGGCAAATAATTGGTTTTGAATATCCGTTGTTATGCACCAATTTCAAATTGATAAATATTTACGTTTATTTTTATAAAGTGAGAAATAACTTTTCGAAATTATGTCTATGACATTTACCTATATCAGTGGATGGTTAGGTAAGGAGCAATAAACAGCGGTGTAATTCTTCATAACCATAAGCACAGTTCTCAACTTACGACACACAGGGAATGAGTTATTAGACTCAATGGACTTATACAGAGTATTGTATGTTGTCATGTGTCCATTAGGACAGAGGGGTTGGTCCTCATACGATATTCGGTTTGCTTATGATTTCTCTAGTTTTTAGACAAGTGTTTCATAGAAATACAAAGTCTAAGTTTTGAGAAGTTATAGGCATATGAGTAAAGTAGAGAACCAGGTATTACAAATATCGGGATTCTTCAAGGAGATCGAAGATGTAGATATTTGTTTGTGGTATTCAATTGATAGTAATGGTTTCTGAGAAACTTGTTTCTCTTTCAGGTTACTCATATCTGGATGCATTCCTAAGTTGAGTAACACTGATCGGCCTTCTTCAATTTAGTTTACATGCACTGGGTACAGCAGCATGATTTGAATCTGGTTCCAATTAAATCAGTGGCTCTGATTCTATATTGGATATAGAACGGTTCATATCTTAGCATTGTTAAGGTATGGGGAGTTGTCCGGCTTTTGCTTAAAACCAGACTCTGGATAACTAAAGGCACATTTCTGTAATGGCTGTTTGTGGGTTGACTCGGGCTATGACAAGGGTTAACTTTCTTCCATCTGGAAAATCAATAGTGATATTGTTCTTGACTCGCCACAGTTTTGATAAAAATGGTTTTTTCAGAAAACGGTAGTGCGAGTATGGTAGAACTGGAAGTGGTTCTAGAACTGCAAACGATTACTGAAAATTTGATAAGAACCTAAAGATTCGATCTAGTTTGACATTCCATTGGCCACTTCGCAGATATGGTGGGTAACCTCAGGCACTCAAGTGGTACTTCGCTATGCTCAAAGACAGTGACAGGGAGGTTCTTGTTTACCCAGACTTGACACTACTGTTGTTCCAGGCTATGAGACCCGGCAGGAGGATGAGTATAGCGTCGTTCTAAACTGGCTTTAGAAGTGTACGTGTATATGACTCTGCCAGAGGGTTGTCGTAGTCAGTGGGAGCAGCAGAAGCATAGAGGACAAGTGGCTTATATCTATAGACTAAAGCGGATATAGCGGAGATAGATCATCTATTTCTGATGTGACAGTCATAGGTTTAACTTCATCAGAATAGGGGATGGATCTGTTAAGAAAGTAGTAGGGTGTGATGTCCTGGTATTTGGATGACATACACAGAGTAGGAAGTGAAGTTCCTATACTACGATCGGTTATGCTTTGGTTGTTGTTCATATCAGATTTTTGCATTTTCATACCGCCCAATTTTTATCACATTGCATATCCGTAGAAACTCTTGAGCCGTGTTTGCTAGTCAATTGCAGGATACAGGTTCTCGGTTCTCAAATGGAGAAATTCATGAAAAACACGACAAAAATCCGGTTCCTGCCAACCACAGATAAAACACGGTCTCCGCTCTTCATCCGTATGCTGCCAGATACCAGTTTAGGAAGACAAAATGTCAAATCAATGTCGTTTTCAGGCACAAGGCTCAATGGTAGCACAAGATCCAAGAGATCTACACGGAGCTCGAGACAATCATGACAAAATCTTAACAAAAAGTCCACCTTTCCTTCAACAGAAATTCTGGAAAAATCGTGGAGCCAAATTGAGAAAATACATATACCAGAATGAAGCACACAACAGATCAGGCCACCACAAGAAAGCACAAACCCCAACTCCACAGAATGGCCGCGGAACCGCGGCCAAAGTGGGGTCCAGGCCGCGGTTCCGCGGCCATTCTGGCGCCTCTTTTGCAGGGTTTTGGGGGGTAGTTTGGTATTTTCATCATGGTTCTGGTGGTTGCCCTAGGGTTTCATGTTTTGGCCTATAAATAGCCCAGAAGTTTGTGAAGGAAAGGGTCCAACTTTGTATTTTTCATTTTGCCTAGTTTTAGTATTGTTCTTCTTCCTCTTCTCACCTCTTCTCCATTAAACTTGTAAGTGAGCTTTTGAGTGAAGAGTGATGAATAAAGAAGACCATTTTTATTATCATGCTTGTCTCTTTCTTTACTTGTTATAATTGTTGTAATTTTAATTGTTAAGTAGTTGTTGTTATTTCCTTGTTGTTTGTTTCTTCTCTCTTTTTCTTTATCCTTACATACGACAATGATACTTACGCTTGATCCTCGCTAAGGTGAGGTCGCAAACAGTTAGTCGTATTCTTCTAATCTCCTTCTTTCTATCTTCCTCTTTTGTGTTGTTTTATTTTTCCGTATTATGAAGTGTGAGTAGTTCTATACTTGTTAGGGTAGGATAAGGGAAGTTTGAGAGAAGGAAATCTCTCTCACTCTTTCCGTGCCCAACAACTTAAATCAACTCCCGTTAACCCAACCACAATCCGCTCCTTACGGCACCCTATCCTACATGATAGCGGTGATTCCGTAGTGAGACCGGTTGTGGTTGAATTAACCGGAGGTTATGGATAAGAGCCAAGAACGGACGGACAAGCACCAAAAGGAAGGACTATGCGTTGGAAAGCCTAGCTTATACTCGCAAGTTCCTTCCTAGTCGTGCTAATCCCCGTTGTTGCCGATTACCGTAACACCGATATTAAGTGGGGCAACGAAAGATGTGGAGACTCCTAACTCAAACTAACCTAATCCTAACCCTAACAAGCTCTCTTTAAATATCAACTCAACACTTAGATAACTACAAACAAAATCTGAACAACCGGACTTAACTCGTCGAAAAACACATAGAAAAAGATTCCCATCTCCCTGCGGACGACCCGTACTCAACCGGCTAGCTACGTGCGAAACCGTCTTGATTGCGGTATTTAGAACTAAACTTGACACGCTCGTATCCTAACAATCAAATGGCGCCGTTGCCGGGGAGACGGTAGTCTATTTCTAAGTGAAATTTCGGGTTAATTTGTGAATATAAAAACAACCAAAAACCAAAAAAAAAAAAAAATATATACTTTGTAAAAATCATCTTGTTATTCTTGATTAGTTTTTGTGCAAGTGTGCTGGAAATACGAAGCTCAAGATCGACGCCAAAGACGTTGGAAATACGGAGTTCAAGTACAGTGCCAAAGACGTGGGAAGATAGACCCACATTTTCGCGGCTACACCGCGACGTACAAAAACAAAGCATACGGTCTACTGTACAAATCTGGAGCTGTTTCAGTGAGCACATCCAAATTCAGAACATCCAGACAACCAGAGGAGACACAGACCAGAATCTCCACAAAATTCCAAAGCCCAAGCCTACCATCTTGCCGCGGAACCGCGGCCTTAGCACCTGTTTGGCCGCTCTTCCGCGGCCATTTAGTGGCTTCAGGGGTGCATCTTTTCTCTGTAAGTCCCTCTTTCTCTCTCCACTCCTCTGAACTCCACTGAATTGTGTTTTCTGCAGGCTTCTTTGCGCAAACTCTTCTCCCCCTTCCAATAAACTGTTCTTGTGCAGGATTCTTTGCGCCGCAAATAAAAATTGTTTGCTGTTGATTTGTTACTGTTTTGCATTCTTTAATACGGACTTAAGGGGCTTGAAACCAATCCAGATTGGGTGGGGATTTCATCACCCTTCCCAGGACCCCAAAAATCACTAAAGCATATGCATTGTCCACTGTAAATTAAAAAATACTAGACTTCAGCCCTAAGGACTTCGCGCTCATTAGGAGAAGATAAACCTTGTTTAGAAGCTCGCTTAACCGTATATTGTTTACGGGGTGTCTAGGAAAGTGTTAAAGGCGCAACCGCCGAAAGAGAAAGGGTTATTTAATTAAGGAACTTCGCGAAAGCGTTGGACAACCTCCCCTTATCTCTGCACTTACCTGGCCTCGTGATCAGTGTATTTTTAAGCCTGTTTCTCGACACTGTTTAACTTCGACAATCAAGTTCAGGAGCAGGTCTAGTAGACCTAGGTTACCCTAGATCTAGGTGTGATTGTGCATATCTTGTTTGTGATTGCTTAAGCCGTATTTCCGTACATACTTCTGTAAATCTTTTTCTAAAAAAAAAAAAGAAAAAATCAAAAACTTTTACAAAAACTTGCCCTTTTGTCGCCAAATCCATTTTCACCCAACACCCATCGCCTTTCTTCATTGACGTTTTCTTACCCTCACCTTCTTCGCTTTGACTATACTAAACTCGTTTAGTGTATGTCCGCTTGGACTCGGGACACTAGCGCCCGTCTAGTCCGCGTTACGTTAGTCGCGACCGACTACGCGATCGACTCCGAAGTCGATACTCCGTCCACTCCTCTTTCTCCCCTTCCTTTGCCGGCCAACTCCGACGTTGACCGGAATTCTGTTCATACATCTTCACCTTCACCTTCACCTTCACCAACCTCTTCTTCCGCGATGTCGGGATTTATTCCAAACATCTCGTTGACCACCCCTGGATTGGCTCCACCTCCTATGGAGACCAATCTCCCACCACCTCCGTCTGTTGTAGCGCCGCAGCGAATTGCGCTCCAGGATCGTTTCTACCCTACCCGTTCTGCACTTCCAACCTGCCTTTCTCTTCCTCCGGCCAATGGGGACAACTTTGAAATTAAGCCCCATTTCATCAACATGCTTCCACGTTTTCATGGGCTTGAATCTGAAGATGCCTATATCTTCATTAACAAATTTCAAAACGTCTGTGCCATGATGAAAACAACCCAGCTGTCGGACGATGCTATACGTCTACGGGTCATTCCGTTCACTTTATGCGATCTCGCAGAAAAATGGCTGTATAGCACCGCTTCCCACTCAATCACCAGCTGGGACGAGTTTGTTAAAGCGTTTCTGAAAAAATTCTACCCAAATCATAAGACCGCAAGAATTCGAAATGAGATCAACCAATTCTCCCAGCTTCCTTCTGAACCCTTCTGGAAGTGCTTTGACCGGTACAAAGACCTTCTTGTTCAGTGTCCTCACCACGGTATAGAGAAATGGCAACTCTGCCAAACCTTATACGAGGGACTGAACCCAGCAACGAAGCAGTTGCTGGAAACCATCTGTCAGGGCCACTTCCTATCCAAATCTGACGAGGAAGCGTGGCAGTTCTTTGACGATCTTGCGGAGCAAACGCTACAGTGGGAGAGCACCAGACCGACTCCTTCTTCTTCTTCTCCCTCCACTTCTACCGGTCAGTCTAGGGTAGGAATTCACCAGCTTGATGTCTCTATTGCGATGAGAGCTGAAATGGCTGCAATAACAAAAAAGCTTGAAGCAATAGAAAGCAAATTTTCTTCTCCTACTCCTGCCCCTGTTCTCCCCCTTCGTACCATCTGCGCTTGTTGTTCCGATCCGTCCCACTTGACTGAAGAGTGTCCTTACAATCCACCCTCGCAAGGACAGGATCAGGTTAATGCATTCCAGCAAAGACCGAGGAATGATCCATACTCTTCCACCTTCAATCCCGGTTGGAGGAACCACCCCAATTTCGCCTGGAATCAGAATCAGAATCAATTCCAGGGCAACAATTTCCAAAGGGCCCCTCCACCGCAACAACAAGCGCAACAACAAACTCAGTATCAGCAGCCCTTCCAACCCCAGCCTTACCAAAACCAGACGAACAACTTTGCACCGAACAATTCCTTTCCACCAAACAACTTTGTTCCGTCGAACAATGATAAGGTTTCCTCGCTCGAGCGAAGTCTGGATGCGTTTGTTAAACAATCAACTCAATCCACCGCCAACATCCAGTCTTCGATCCAATCTTTAGTGCAACACACCGCCGCACACGGGCAGAGCATCAAGACCATCGAAGCCCAGATTGCACAGCTGAACGCGGCCTTGAGCGAGCGAGAGAAGGGGAAGCTCCCGTCCCAGCCACTTCCAAATCCCGGCCACCCACATAATGCACATGTTGCTCTTGAACAACAAAACCATAATGTGAGTGCCGTGACCACACTGAGATCAGGGAGGGTGCTGCAAAACAACATTGGCAAGCAAATCAACGATGACACCCCGGCCGCTTCTTCTTCTTCTTCTTCTCCTGCTTCTTCTTCTTCGTCTTCCGAGCCTATTCTCCGTTCTTCACAAGGCTCTCCTTCCTCTTCTTCTCTAAACGGACCCGCTTCTCACTCCACGAAAACACCTATTCTGGGATCCGTTCCAACTCCAGAATCTCCTCCTCCAGCATTAGACTCAACCAATTTTCAAAATGTTCCATTTCCAAACCGGTTGAGGTCTAACAAACAAAATCCACAAATGGAGAAGATTTTGGAGTTATTCAAGCAAGTTAACATTAACATTCCTCTTTTAGATGCTGTCCAACAAGTCCCTTCTTACGCGAAAATCTTAAAGGACTTGTGCACGAAAAAGAGGAAGTCTCAGGTACCCAAGAAGGTTTTCTTGGCTAGTGCTGTGAGTGATGCCCTTACCCAATCTTTACCACAAAAACGGAAGGACCCTGGCTGTCCTACGATTTCAATTACTATTGGGGATAAGAACATCAACCGCGCACTATTAGATCTTGGTGCCAGTGTTAACTTGCTTCCGTATTCAGTATACGAGCAACTAGGCGTCGGAGAGCTGAAACCCACACACTGCACTCTCCAGATGGCCGACCGATCGATCACCCATCCTAGGGGTGAGCTAGACGATGTGTTAATCAAAGTCGGGGACTTCATATTCCCCGTCGACTTCATTGTCTTAGATACACAGCCTGTAGCTAACCCCCGGAATCAAATTCCGGTGATACTCGGTCGCCCATTTCTCGCAACCTCAAATGCTGTGATCAATTGTCGCAATGGTTCAATGAACCTCTCTTTTGGAAATATGACAATTGAACTCAACATTTTTAGGTTGGGGAATCAGCCCGCCGAACCTAATGCTCATATACTGGATGTTTGCTCGATCCAGGAGATCACACCAGAAGAGTGTGAATTCGAGGAGTTTCTGTTTGAACACAATGATCTTGACGCCACTAGTGCGTGTCTCTTCGAACCTGCTGCTGTTTCTGCGCCCGATAACGACTACGAGTGTTTCACGTTCACGAACGATCTTAGCCGCGCACAACCCGAGTTCGAATCTTTCGACTTTTCGGATGAGTTACCTGAACCATCCGACTCGGTTGCCTACACTCGTTTTGAACCTTTGCTGGAGTCCTTTGAGTTCGAGACCTTTGCACCAGTCTTGCCTTCCATCATTTCACCTCCAACGCTCGAACTCAAGCCGTTGCCATCTCACCTTAAGTACGCTTACTTAGGTGAGAACGAGACCCTCCCTGTCATCATCTCGGCTTCTCTAGCTCCCGAGCAAGAGAAAGCCCTTCTAACGGTCTTGCACGGCAACAGGCAAGCTTTTGGCTGGTCCATGGCGGACATCAAGGGGATTAGTCCCCTCATCGTTGAGCATCACATTCATCTGATGGATGATGCCAAACCAGCCCGGGATCCACAAAGACGTCTTAATCCAGTCATGAAGGAGGCTGTGAAGAAGGAGATCGTCAAATGTCTAGATAGTGGTATCATTTACCCTATCTCTGATAGCCAGTGGGTTAGCCCCATTCACGTTGTCCCCAAGAAGTCGGGCATCACGGTCATAACCAACGAAGCGAATGAGTTAATCCCTACTCGCATCCAAACCGGGTGGCGAGTTTGCATTGATTACAGAAAACTCAACGCTGCAACACGGAAAGACCACTTTCCGCTACCTTTTATTGACCAGATGCTCGAACGATTGGCCGGACATGAGTACTATTGCTTTCTTGATGGCTACTCTGGCTACAATCAAATTCCCATCGCCGAAAAAGACCAGGACAAGACCACTTTCACTTGTCCTTTCGGCACGTTTGCATATCGACGCATGCCCTTTGGGTTATGCAATGCGCCCGCTACCTTCCAGCGGTGTATGATGGGGATTTTCTCAGACATGGTGGAGAAATTTCTGGAGATTTTCATGGATGACTTCTCCATTTTCGGCGATTCTTTTGACGAGTGTCTGCTGCATCTCGACGCTGTCCTTACCAGATGTAAGGACAAGAATCTCACTTTGAACTGGGAGAAATGCCACTTCATGGTGCGCGAAGGTATTGTCTTAGGACATATCATCTCGCAAAATGGCATAGAGGTTGACAAAGCAAAGATTGAGGTCATTTCCAATCTGCCTCCTCCCCGATGCGTCAGAGATATCCGAGCCTTCCTTGGCCATGCCGGTTTCTATAGACGGTTTATCAAGGACTTTAGCAAGATTGCTAGGCCCTTGACGCTTTTGCTGGCCAAGGACACGCCTTTCACCTTCGACTCGCGCTGTGTGACTGCATTCGAGTCACTGAAATGCTCACTCACTTCTGCTCCCGTTCTTTCTTCCCCTGACTGGACGCACCCATTCGAGATTATGTGCGATGCATCCGACTTTGCCATTGGTGCTGTCCTTGGACAGCACATCAACAAGATGCCGCATGTAATCTATTACGCGAGTCGAACCCTGAACGACGCCCAAATCAACTATACAACAACAGAGAAGGAATTCTTAGCTGTTGTATTTGCTCTAGAAAAGTTCAGGCCCTACCTCATCGGCTCTCCAGTCATTGTCTACACTGACCATTCAGCTCTGCGCCATCTTTTTGCGAAGAAAGATGCCAAATCTCGGTTAATCCGTTGGATCCTCTTGCTTCAAGAGTTTGACCTTGTCATTAAGGACAAACGAGGATGTGAAAACGTGGTTGCCGATCATCTCTCGCGACTTCCTTCTTCGCCTTCGCTTCCAATTCCGATCAATGACGTTTTCCCAGATGAACAACTCTTGACAGTATCATGCGAACCCTGGTTCGCAGATATTGTGAACTATTTGGCCACGGGATTACTACCGACCGAATGGTCGAGTCAGGACAGACTTCGCTTCTTATCCCAAGTAAAACACTTTTACTGGGACGAACCCTACTTGTTCAAGTACTGTCCCGACCAGATTATTCGTCGGTGTGTCCCTGATGAGGAATTCAAGAGTGTGCTGTCATTTTGCCACGACCAAGCATGTGGCGGGCATTTTGGGCCCAGAAAGACAGCTGAGAAGATCTTGCAATGTGGTTTCTACTGGCCACAACTTTTCAAAGACGCTCACGACTATTGCAAGACTTGCTCCCGGTGCCAACACATGGGCCGGATATCCCGGAGGAATGAGATGCCGCTCCAACCGATCTTGGTTGTGGAGATTTTCGATGTTTGGGGGATAGACTTCATGGGGCCGTTTCCCAGCTCTTTTGGGAACTTGTACATTCTTCTAGCTGTTGATTACGTCTCTAAATGGGTCGAGGCTGTGCCCAGCCGAACTAACGACAACAAGGTTGTCGTTAGGTTCCTTAAAGAAAACATTTTCTCACGGTTTGGGCACCCCCGAGCGATCATTAGCGACAATGGAAGTCATTTCTGCAATAGGACTTTCGAGGCCTTGATGCGGAAATACTCCATTAATCTAAGCTTTCTACGCCCTACCACCCCCAAACCTGCGGGCAGGCCGAAGTTTCAAATCGGCAAATCAAGCAGATACTGGAGAAAACGGTTTCCAAGAACCGTAAGGATTGGTCTTTGAAACTCACTGATGCCCTTTGGGCATTTAGAACCGCTTATAAGACCGACCTTGGCATGTCTCCCTATCGGCTTGTGTACGGAAAATCCTGCCACCTTCCTGTCGAAATCGAGCATCGCGCGTTTTGGGCGATAAAGGAGCTGAATCTGTCTCTGGAGGACGCGGGCAGCCATCGGAAGCTGCAGCTGAACGAACTGAGCGAGCTTAGGGATGAGGCTTACGACAACGCGGTTGTCGTTAAGAATCGAACGAAGGTGTTTCACGATAAACACCTTTTGCGCAAAACCTTCGTACCTGGTCAGCAGGTACTTCTTTACGACACCCGACTTCATTTCCATCCTGGAAAGCTCCGTTCTCGCTGGAAAGGGCCGTATTTTGTGCGGAATGTGTATCCGCAGGGCGCTGTGGATTTGGAAAATCCAAAGGACGGTTCACTCTTCAAGGTCAATGGACACCGATGCAAACCGTACCTTAGCGCCGAACCAACAGAGGAGCTCCTGTTCTTACAGGAGCCGGTTTACCTTGCTTGATCTTCCTCTGCCTACCTCCAAACTTCGGTTATCCAGCCAAGAACAGTGGACACTGTTCCAAATAAGTTTGGGGGTATGTACAAACCATTTTGTTTATATTTGTATATATTCTTTTTCTTTTCTTTAAAACCAAAAACAAATAAAAATTTGTGTATCACTAACCGACAATTTTGAACCTTCCAACTGCTCTCTTCATGCTATGACAGTGAGGACACTGTCCAGTTTAAGTTTGGGGGTACGCTCGGTACGCATTTCTTACCTTCGCATTCATATGTATATTTTGCATCTGCATATTAAATCCATAAAATCCATAAAAATTTGAAAATTTTCTAAAAAATATAAAAACTTTTTTGTCAAGTTAGCTTGTGGAAGAACTCTGATTCAACATTCGACGGTTTTTGTTTGAAAAAATAGGAATAACTAGATCTTATGTTTGGATTTTGAAAACCTGAAAGATAACTCTCCTTTGAAGTTAACTATAGCTGATATACGTCTTTACATCACACTACACGTGTCGTAAGATTTTGGGAATTAGATGACAAGTCTTTCATGTTTGAACTTTTAAACAGATAAATGATTTTCTGAGGATCAAATAGGTTTGTTCTGAAATAAGTAATGTCAAGAATAGTTTATAAAGTAAAGCGAATATGAAGGAATGTTATTGATGCCGTAATAGGAGCTAAGTCTGAAAAATAACCCATCTAAAACTTGATTGGAATGATTACACACCGAACCCACTAGACACGTCTTTTATCCAAAAAAAAAAATATTTGAACTGCCGGTTATATCTCCGTTCGTATTAAATCAGCTGATTTTCACGCCATACTGTCTTTTGTTTTTGGACCTAGGTAACTTGAGTAATTAAGTCCGCCGGGGTGTTTCTACACCTAATGCCCTAAAACCAACTGGTTTGGGTGCATTGGCCCAAAGCTCGCTAAGAAGCCTAGAAAGTCCAGTTTAAAACAAAGTCAAGCAAGTGTTCTCTCCGGGTTAAAATTCCTAACGGTTCTTTGTGTGAGAATAATCTTGATAAAAGACAGACTTTTATAAAAAAAAATTTTTTAACGGAGATGTGAAGGTTTTATTCTATGATAAAGACTATTGCACGTTCACAGTGGTGTGTATGAAATGAAAACAAGAAAAAGGTGGAGTGAAAAATACGACTTAGTTTCCTGTTAAGGAAGATAGAAATTCTGAAGTTGAAACCTTACTGGAAAACGAAACTTGAAAAATGCTTAACTCGTTATAAAACTTATGTGATCCTTTTAAAATTGTTATCTGGGCTTTATTGTGCGACATGATGACTCTAATCGATCCTTCTGGAACTTAACGACACTATCCGCACTGCACGTAAAGACATATAAAATCTGTAGTTAAATAAGATGTGAGGTGTGAAAAATAAAGGTTCGATGGTCTAGACTTAGGATTATAGAATTTTTATTTTCTAAAACAAAACTTTAGGGTTTGAAGCTTAGTTATTTTACAAAACCAACTTGACCGGATTTTGTGGGTAGTATCCGCTGAAAACCCTCAGGAGACAACACTCCTCCTACTAGGGACACCTAGAGGTTTAACGGCTTGTTGCACATGCTCAGTGCAATCGCGTTCCCTGCGAAAGTGAGGTTAGGAAATTTTTTGTGAATAAATGGACTTTGCTCGGGACGAGCAAATGATAAGTTTGGGGGTATTTGTTCATATCAGATTTTTGCATTTTCATACCGCCCAATTTTTATCACATTGCATATCCGTAGAAACTCTTGAGCCGTGTTTGCTAGTCAATTGCAGGATACAGGTTCTCGGTTCTCAAATGGAGAAATTCATGAAAAACACGACAAAAATCCGGTTCCTGCCAACCACAGATAAAACACGGTCTCCGCTCTTCATCCGTATGCTGCCAGATACCAGTTTAGGAAGACAAAATGTCAAATCAATGTCGTTTTCAGGCACAAGGCTCAATGGTAGCACAAGATCCAAGAGATCTACGCGGAGCTCGAGACAATCATGACAAAATCTTAACAAAAAGTCCACCTTTCCTTCAACAGAAATTCTGGAAAAATCGTGGAGCCAAATTGAGAAAATACATATACCAGAATGAAGCACACAACAGATCAGGCCACCACAAGAAAGCACAAACCCCAACTCCACAGAATGGCCGCGGAACCGCGGCCAAAGTGGGGTCCAGGCCGCGGTTCCGCGGCCATTCTGGCGCCTCTTTTGCAGGGTTTTGGGGGGTAGTTTGGTATTTTCATCATGGTTCTGGTGGTTGCCCTAGGGTTTCATGTTTTGGCCTATAAATAGCCCAGAAGTTTGTGAAGGAAAGGGTCCAACTTTGTATTTTTCATTTTGCCTAGTTTTAGTATTGTTCTTCTTCCTCTTCTCACCTCTTCTCCATTAAACTTGTAAGTGAGCTTTTGAGTGAAGAGTGATGAATAAAGAAGACCATTTTTATTATCATGCTTGTCTCTTTCTTTACTTGTTATAATTGTTGTAATTTTAATTGTTAAGTAGTTGTTGTTATTTCCTTGTTGTTTGTTTCTTCTCTCTTTTTCTTTATCCTTACATACGACAATGATACTTACGCTTGATCCTCGCTAAGGTGAGGTCGCAAACAGTTAGTCGTATTCTTCTAATCTCCTTCTTTCTATCTTCCTCTTTTGTGTTGTTTTATTTTTCCGTATTATGAAGTGTGAGTAGTTCTATACTTGTTAGGGTAGGATAAGGGAAGTTTGAGAGAAGGAAATCTCTCTCACTCTTTCCGTGCCCAACAACTTAAATCAACTCCCGTTAACCCAACCACAATCCGCTCCTTACGGCACCCTATCCTACATGATAGCGGTGATTCCGTAGTGAGACCGGTTGTGGTTGAATTAACCGGAGGTTATGGATAAGAGCCAAGAACGGACGGACAAGCACCAAAAGGAAGGACTATGCGTTGGAAAGCCTAGCTTATACTCGCAAGTTCCTTCCTAGTCGTGCTAATCCCCGTTGTTGCCGATTACCGTAACACCGATATTAAGTGGGGCAACGAAAGATGTGGAGACTCCTAACTCAAACTAACCTAATCCTAACCCTAACAAGCTCTCTTTAAATATCAACTCAACACTTAGATAACTACAAACAAAATCTGAACAACCGGACTTAACTCGTCGAAAAACACATAGAAAAAGATTCCCATCTCCCTGCGGACGACCCGTACTCAACCGGCTAGCTACGTGCGAAACCGTCTTGATTGCGGTATTTAGAACTAAACTTGACACGCTCGTATCCTAACAATCAGTTGTCACACAGTGGTTTCTCCACATAAAGATTGGATATTATATCAGACATTCTGGTCACTAGATCTATGGATTTATATCTAGATTTCGGTGGTTTCCCAATCTGGGTACTTAGACAATATTCTAAAGGTGTTTTAGAATGGATGACTCCTTGCATGGTGGTGTACCTGCAGGTGATGGAGGCACCCTCTCTAAAGGTGTCTTACAGACTAAAGAGGATAGGGATGTGCATGTTTGGCAGATCATTTGCTTGGGCAGTTGAGTCAATCACGAGATGTCAAGTACCACACCAGATATTGTTTTTGCACTGGATGCAATATGTTGATATTGATCCAATCCTGGAGAAACGATCGAAAGCAGTTTTAGAACATAAGTGGATGTTCAAGGGATATGATAATGGCATCCTCCTTCAGGAGACATTTATCATTCTAGGCTTCCAAGGTGACCTGTATGACAGAGTGACTGTCAGAGTTATTGTTTTTCCTCTGACGAGGGGCAGTTGTTTGGACATGAGGTCCAAGCGGAGACTGAGGGAGGCATGGCGTAGGAAACTGATTAAGTTCAGTTGACGATACAGTCTAAGAAGTTTGGATTTGGAGTTCATTTATGAGCTAGGTCCCATCAGATAACCAGATACAGTCTAAGACAGGTATTTCTCATTTCGGGATATGGATTTCTCTGCGAACTTGAGATAAAGAGAGACATAGAAAGAAACATTAGGGCGGATCCAATCACTGAGGCTATTCCTCGAATGCAATAGTTTCGCAAACGGGCTTTATGATACTAATTAGTAGAGGAGTTGGGTGTTCGGTATCACACGGGCTGTGAGTATGCGATATAACAATAATTAGCCTTGAGTGCAAGTGGGAGATTGTTGGATATAGTGCTCTCAGAGTCAATTATTGGATCACAGGCACATGATTGCAATGATTGAGGGAAGACCTATGCCGGTAGTACAGTCTTACTCAAGATAATAATATGCTATCTGGTTTATCTTTATCATCGTGTACAGCTTTAGGTGACCTTACAGGTCGCTAGTACACGTTGATAGAGCCCTTAAGAATCTTGCTTGACGGCCAGCAGTATGTTGGCGATCATATACATGGGAGCTGGGGTCTATAAGCACATCCTTAAAATGTCTCTAGTCGTAGGAGTTTCGAGACTGGGCATCGATACTCCATTAGTAGACTAGTGTATACAGTCGAGACCTCGATGAGGGGCGGTGGCCGGTCTCATAAGCCATTGGTGTCAGTTGGTTCACCTAAGATGTATACAGGTGCTCATTGGGTTATGAGTACACCGGACAGGACTCACCGGGAACGTGCTAGTTGGTATTATACCTGACGTCAGATAGCAGTTCCTTGGTGACATGTATACAGGTTAGTTCATCGACCAGAGATCGTCATTTCTCTCGTGTGAGTTCCCACTGTGCTTTGATTACAACCTACCATGGTTCAAAGGTGTCATGCAAACAGGTTTTAGTTGGGTACAGTCCTGAGCCACATGGAGGTAGTGAGAGGATCGGCAGGGGTTTCGTCTCTCCCGGTATTTGAGGTGAGATCGTGCTGTGTCCGGGAGAGCCATTATACGAAGTCCTTGGCCAAGGCTGGAGATTTACTGGTAGGTATTCCAGTAGTGTCTCAGGGTGTTCTGGGCTACACTCCGACACTACTTGTACGGCTTTGGGGGGTCTGACTTTTACCAACCCCCTAGGCCCGCCATGCGATACTCATAGAAGAACGGACCGGACTGTCACTGACAGGCTCAGTAGGGTGTCAGGACGGTCCGCTTATCGACTTCCCTTTTGGTCAATACCTGGCAGCCCGTTATGTACAGCTAGTATCTCTGACGTGCTAGTGGTTAATTCTATAGCCAAAGTATTGACGAGTCTATAGAGTCCCTCACAGATAGTTTCTCAAGTTTCGGGCGAACCGTTGTAGAGGTTGTATGATATATGTCAGGGTCTGATCATATTCATGCAGTAATGCACGGATCATGATCGGGAGGATCATACTAGTGGGCTTTGGTTTAAGCCCGATCCTAGTATTAGATTTGTTGGATTACTTTAGTCTCATCGCATTCGCATTCAGTTGGAATGCGGATGCAGTTATGTATATACAGGTGAGGGGTATCCTTGTGATCCGTCACGAGTTTACTTTAGATGTTACCGTATCTTTTTATTATTGCAAACATTTGGATTAATGTTTGTTAATGGAAATTATGAGCAAAAAATCATGATTAAGATCATTAATTGTGACATGCACAAGTGATGACTCATGGTCTCTTTTCTTATGCATTTGTCACATTATATGATGGATATGTGAGTTTATTTGATGAGAGGAGAGAGAGGGGCAGCCAAGGGGCAAGGTTGGCTCTTGTATTATTCTCTTCTTGCTCTCATTATTCTTCTTGCAACAACACAAAAGAAAAGAGAGAGGAAACTCCTTCTTCCACTTGCTTCTCTAGCTCAAATCTCCATTAATTGCAACACCTCTAACCTCCATCCAAATCAATGGATGCAAGAGACAAAGTGATCACAAACATTCTCTACATCACCTTGGACACGTCGACTAGCACACTTCATGCCCGAGTTGCTTCAGATGAAGCGGCAGCCTGTTAAAGGACTCGATGATGTGGTGCCATTTTCGACGAGGAGATTGAGACCAGAGTTGCCGCGAGGAGCTTGGGATGGTGGCCAAAGACCGAAGTACACGGATCGATCGATATTGCCTTTCTATCACTTCTCTAGATAGCTAGTTGTAGGTTAATGGTTCGATTCGGGTTTTAAGCATACAATAGCGCCGGTTTAATGTTTGAAAAAGTTTTCGTTTCCGCATTTTGGCCTCGGAAAGACGGCCGGGGTGCTACCGTAGACTTACAGTAGCGGCAAAACCATAACTGGTACCGATGAGGATAGATCATAGGAAGGAATATAATACTGTGCAAGAAATGTACATCCTAAGGCTTCTTAAGCGGAGTAGCATATCGTATGCATGCCGCGGAACATACACACGGTATGCCACTCTACTAAAGTCACCTACTCATCAACCAAAGGTCATCCTACACTCAGAAGGTAAAACCTAACACTCTGATACCAACTTTGTCACGACCCGAAAAGTACGGAACAAGACCGGCACTTTAATTACGAAACATCTCGAGGCGTACGTAATCTAAGTAAGCCAAAACCCAGAAATCAAAACCAATCAAAGCAGCAGAGTGAAGGAAAAACCAATTTAAGGCAAGTAGTTTTAATAGCATAAGCTGAATTATGCGTTTTAAAAACATCAAGTAATTTCTTAAAATTTCGGCCGAGTTTCCTTTGTAAATACTGGCCTAAAACAGGGTACAACACAAATAGTATACGAAATGATAAAAGGCATCCCCAAGCGGATGCTAGCTCTTCGTTAATCGACGGGCACAACCACACAAGCAATATAATATGCAACGCCGAAGGGCGAGGATCAAAACTCAAAAGGAACTCAAAAACAGCATGAAAAATCCGTAATAATACCACGCGCGACTCTAAGGTCGAAATAATAAACACTGGTCTTCTATCTGTATCAAATATATAAATCTGGTTGATCGAGTTTTACTAGATACAATTGAATATGAATATAATACAAGAGTGGTCATGAAGCAAATGAAACCACCTACCAAAGCAATCACCCGGAAGGAACAGTGCGCCAGCAAGGCCGCAACGAAACCTGTACGGCAAAACCTGCAAGGAACTGTGGCACAACGGGGGGTAGTTACCAACTCGTAAGTAGAAAATATCTACAAGCAGAAATCGCATGCATAACGCAATTCTAGTTCATACGATCAGTAATATCCTCGAATAATAATATGGCCTGGAGCAATATAATGGTAAGGGTAAACATCTGTCCCTAAGTGTAATATCAAGTATTCATGTAAGTGCCTCATGTAACAACATGTCAATAATATGATGTACAAATGTCAGGTAGAAATATATCACTAAAATGATGTGCAAATGCATAGAATGAGAACAAAGTACAACATGAATCAAGAACTGTTTTTCTTTATGTAAACGAAATAGTATTCTCATCATCCTCCATGAAATAACTCTCGCCTCGGGGTACCTCACCGGGTCCACCATGTACCCGCAGACGGTTCATCCACTTCTCGAATCGGGTCTCGAAAACCATCTCAGAACCGAGAAAACATCATGGTGGACAAAACTCATCATATCAAGGAAAACTGCATTTTTGTCTTTAAAATAATTCATCAGTTTATAAAACTTTCACATGCGGTTTCCAAATCCGGAAAATCTCAAGAAGAATCCGAAATCATCAAATCACTATGTCAATAAACAGTGAAAACCGGCATAAATATCCATAATACTGCATAACGAATGAATATATGAATGCAACTTATATCATGCAATGAATGCAATAGTTAAACTAGCATATGAAAGCTATAACATATTGCAATATCAGTTAGCAGCCTATGTCAACGAAATAGTATTTTCTAAAGTGTACGTGACATGACAATTACCGATGATGTTGTGTGTAAGCCGGCAAGCGAGTGTATGTGGAGCATACGCATCATGGGTAATGGTGTCGGTGTCCTGACGGCATGGTTTCATAATAATTACAGATAACATATCTATAAGCATGCAATGCGATGAAACATCATGAATATACAGAAAGTGATATAGTAACAGCGACATTGAAGAATATACCTATCCCATATACGAGTCATACAGTTCTGGTACTTTAAAATACTCACAAATCTTTACTTTTTAAAACAAGTATGACTCGAGCCCAATCAAAGGGTAAGGAAATCCACCTAAATCTGAGTCGATCTATATATATATATATATATATATATATATATATATATATATATATATATATATGTAGTAGTCAGTGATCTCGCCTCAATAGTATCATATGCGATACAATATATATAATATGATATTCTCGAGTCAAGAGTGCGGATCTAACATCATAATTAAATCTCGTACGATAAATCTATCGTACGGCATCCCAAATCTGGGTATGGTTCAAATATCATATTTATCTCATTACTCATCTGATATCCTTACCATCACATATCATGAACTGGGGTACAGATCTAAGTCTAGTACAAACTGATACAGTCAATAATTATATGTGCGTGTGTCTGAAACACATCGCCTAAAGATCAGCTAAAATATCATGTCGTATCTCCTAATATAGGCCAAAACACATCACCGATCTCACGGCATCATGCCCAAACTCATCGACTCATCTCTAAATACCATATAAAATACTCATTATCATGCATATGAATACGAATATATATGACATCCACGATACGCACAAGTAAGGAAAAGGTATGTGAAAGTGTGTATGTATGTGTATGCAAAACTTTACTCTAGGGTTTTGCGACTAAAAACCCAACTAAATCCTTTCTTCAATTCTCTCTAACACTAACCCAAATCTCCTGAACCTTTCCTTGCTAAGTTTTCAAATCTCTCAATAACATATAAAAGTATCTCTGTAACACATCACATCATATCTTACGACTTTGCGGAAGAGCTATACGCCATCCACCCGACTTCTCCCCGTAGATATATATCTACTCACCTTTGCTTGCCAATGCCGATGTTGCCACGTGCTTGCTCGTCGTCTCTAAGTCCTCACGAGGGTAACTACTTATAATAAACAATCGCAATTGCTATTCACATCATGTTTAGAAACTAAAACGGCACACGGATTTCCTATGTGTCAAAACATATAGCCCACGCGTGCAAAAACGAGTAAACAACCCTTGTTGTTGATGTACAAATATGCAACAACCCAATACGAATCCAAATATCAAGAATTAACATTTCAAAATACGGAAAACATAGCCAAAATCACACTAGAATGCTTCCAGATTTTGAGTCAGGTCAAAAGTAGTTTCCAAAACAAGTCTACGGTGTTGTATATGATGTATATGAGCTACTGGACGAACCCCAAAACCCAATCCAAACCAGTGGCCGGCCATAGCCCCTCCAAGTCCGGCCTCCTCGGACCAAGGGTTCTAGTTTGGGTTTGTCTGGCTAGGGTGGTCTCCTAGTGGTGCTTCTAGGTCCCTGGTATTTTTTGCTACTCTCAAATACTCCCCGGGTCACTCCAGATTCACGTGCACACCCCAAACACTGACAAATCCAACATGAATCAATTCTAAAGTTTTGTATTCTTTATTATAAACTGCTTTCCAGGTCTCTAATTTGATCCCTAGGGTCTTGTACAGCCACCACACATCACTAATTCCCCAAAATCCTCAAATCCTTCTCTTGAATTTTCTAAATACCACATACCCTAACCAAACACATTCTAAACAAATCAAGAATACAAGAAATCTAAAACTAAACTAAATGGAAGAATTTATACCTTCTTTAGGCCACTCATGGTAGCCCTATCCCCACAAAGTTGTCAAAATCTCATTTTGCTTGGTCCAAAGTGCTTCCCTTGAGCTTTTGCATGTTTTTAATGAAATGGGTATGGGGTTTTGGTGAATATTTGATATGGGTTAATGGAGGTAGAAGATGGAGGAAGATTAGGAGGAGGAAGAAGAAGAAAATAATGCTGGAGGTACAATGGGGCAGCACCTCTCTCCCCCTCTCAATTATTCTCACTTCTCTCTCTCACTAAAAGCTTACCAACCCTGATCATTATGTCCGCTCTCTCCTCATCATGACACCCTTTCTCTTTCTTTCTCACCATAACAAAACAAAACACATAACACAAATGAAATTAAACAACACGTAACATGTCATGGTGCACTAGCCATGAAAACTGTACAAACACGGATTTGGCTTAATCGCGATTAGCGGTGCACTAATCGGGTTTTTATCAAAACTGCATATAATAAATTTTAAAAATGCCAAACCCTTTAAATATATTTTTCAATGATTAAATTATTTTAATTTCCATTTATTTCATAATTATACTCTTTTTCGAAAACGCTAATTTCGCAAATCGTGTAGTTTTCGGGAAAGATATTATTTTAATATTAAATTCCAAAAATAATATTTTATATTTTCTGAAATGTTACAGGTGATAACTTCCGGGCAGTTCGGGAGAAATGGGATTTGGGAGAGACTTCGACAGAACCTTTCTGTAATACTATACGAGAAGACTTGGACCATGGATCGTTCATATTACGCATACCCAGTAGGCCAGAGTTTGGCATCGTCGACGAGACATGTTACGAGTGACCATGACAGTTGGCCAAAGATCTTTAGAGGATGTTCTAGAGCGGTACGGTTTCCGTTATCTTTGATTTCGGTATTTTGGGCGATTTATTTGCATGATTGAGATTTTGTGCACCAAAGTTGCACTTGACTTCAATTTGATGTCATTCGAGATGTTGATTTGATTTCATACCTATGGTATGCATAAGATTTGACTTTTGATTTCGGCATAGCTTTCATGTACTTCTAGTATTTTTATTCGATTTCGTGCATGCTGATGGACATGGTTGTGAGATTATATATCACGGTATATCTGATTTGGATAGAGATGTGCTGTATACAGTCGATTTCGATTGTGATACTCGATATTTGTTCTCGTCCACCTTGTGCATTTGACTTAGATTCTTGCGCATGCTTAGGCACTTGATGTGATTCTGGTGCACACAAAATGCAGTAAATCGAGATTTATCGTGCATATCAGATCCACGTGATATTGCTGCCAGGCGCACCGTTTCCTTTGATGTTTCGTGCACACCTGTTGCACTTAGTTTTTGTTTCTGTGCACATGTATGGCACATTCATGGATTTCGATTTTCATGTACACCAGATGCACGTGGCATTCTTATACTCATTTGAGATTGGCTTCTTGGAGCAGTATGTTTTATGATATTTACTATTTAGTATAGTAGCTGAGCAGGACTAGTCCAAGGACGGTACCTGAATATATTTTGCATGCATTGATAGTTATCAAAGGGATTTCCAAGACGGAGCTATATTCTCAGTATTTACCTACGTGTCCGAGATGACACGAGACATTTAACAAAGGAACCCCTTCTAAATTATTTTTTTCAGAACGGCGGGACGTGTATGTTAACCAGAGGGTATATATATAAATATATATAGTTATTTTCTTCCAATGGACATCTGCCACTGTGCAGTGATATGCGCATTGCACAGAGACTTAAAAAGGTTTGGCATGAATTTCTTTCAGATGTTTACATGTATAGTTTTGATGTTTACATGTATAGTTTTGATGTATATCATGATGGTTTTCGTATTGGATTTAGACATTGGTGTCTTCACCATAACTCCGATGATTATGGGATGCTTGAAGGAGTTTGGATTTTGGTTTATATACTCATTTTTCATGCGTAAGAATTGTGCTACGATTAGTTTTATGTATTTATGATTTCGGAGCCCGGACGACTAGATCTTTTTACTGAAATGTTTTAGTATTTGAGGGATTTAAATCTAAATTCGGGGACCGAATTTTTTTAAGAGGGGAAGACTGTAATATTTCAGAAAAACAAAATATTATTTTTGGGAATTTATATAATTAAATAATAAATATTATGAATATTTTAATGATGCGGTATAATTAAGTACAGAATAAATTGGAAAATATTCGAAAATTAAATTAAATGGTGATTT
Source organism: Agapanthus africanus (assembly GCA_030015575.1). NCBI lineage: Eukaryota > Viridiplantae > Streptophyta > Magnoliopsida > Asparagales > Amaryllidaceae > Agapanthus > Agapanthus africanus. Next base: position 290,769,489 of record JASDDO010000029.1, read on the forward strand.
TGGAGATTTATGTGATTTAGGAAAATTATAAACTTTTATAATTAGTTATGTATGATTTTAATGCTAATCGCGATTAAATATCGCTAATCGTGCATTAAGCTAGTTTTGTGCATGTGACATGCACCAAGTCTTTTTTCACACTTGTTACATTTTCCTCCATGGCTTTTGTTTTCAAATGTTTTGGTTTGGTTTTAAATAAGAGAAAAGAAAAGAGAAGAGAAAAGGAAAGAAAAGAAAAGAAAAAGAAAAGAAAATGAATAAAGAAAGAGATGGGCAAGAGAGAGAGAGAGAGGGTGAGGGGTCATTTTTTACCATGGTAATTCTCCTCCTTCATTTTCTCCTCATCATTTCTCTCCCCCTTCATCTCCATGGATTCCCTCTCCCTTCACCTCCACTACACCTCTCACTTTATCATCAAAAACCCATTAAAACTCCATCCCCACTTCATTAAAAACATGCACAAGCTTCCTTCAAGCACTTTGGACCAAGAAAAATCGGATTTTGAGCACTTGGGGCAACTCAAGAAAATTCTTGAGTTGCCAAATGAGGTAATCTCATCACCATTAGAGTAGTAATCCTTTCGTTTTAGCACTTGTACATGTTTAGATGTGTTTAAGTGTAGTTTGGTGATGTTCGGGAATTCCAAGTTAGGGTTTAGGAGATTTTATATGTTCTGAAGGTGCAATTGAGGATTAGTAGAGACTAGAAACCCCTTCAGTGGTTGATTAAAGACCAAAACCTGAGACTTAAACCCAAACCATAAACTTAGAAACCCCGACATCGGCAGACTTTGGGAATTTGTGATGATATTTTGACATGTGCTATGACCCCGGGCACCTAAAATTTTTATAGTGATTACTGGGAGTCGTGCACGCAACCTGGAGTTACCCTAAAGACCCCAGCCCCTATACCTTCACATTGGCCATACTTTTAATCATTCTGGCCGCAATTTGCTGGCAGGGTAGGGAATTTGGGATTCTTTCTTGGTCCTGGGCTTTATTTCCAGTAAAATAGACCCTCCGTGTGTGCAAAATTTGCTAATTTCACCTAGGGTAAAATCTGGAAGTGTTATGCATAGTTTCTGATTTTGTTTTGCGGGTTTTAATGAATTGGGATTTGGTATTTGTTATTGTGTTCCATCGTGTGTCATTTGAACGTCAACAACGAGGGTTATTTGATAGTGTCTTGCATGCGATATCAAGGGTTTTAACCCATGTACGATCCGTGTGCCGTTTTGGTTTTCGTGCGTGATTTCTGTTTACGATGCTATATGCGAACATATGTAGGTACCCTCGACTAGACATGAACGACAAGGACGAGCATGGCGTCATCGACTTCGACAAGCAAGGATAAGGGTGAGTAGATATATATCTACGAGGGAAGTTGGGTGGATGGCGTATAGCACCCCTGCAGTTTCGTAGTATAGAACACGAATGCGTTATGATATATATATATATATATATATATATATATATATATGTTATTATAAGATATGTATAAATTGATAGAAATTCTTTAGTGGACTTTAGGTTAGTGTAAGCGTATTTGGTAGTTAATGCCATAGTTTAGTGTTAGTCGCGAAACCCTAGAATAAAGTTTACACCCACACGTGCACACATACATACATTTTATTACTTATGCGTATATGGGGATATATGTATATATATACATATAGGTATGGGACTATGTATGTGTGTCTATATCTATCTATCTATATATATATATATATATATATATATATATATATATATATACACACACACGTATACACATACATGGATGATGAGGATAGTACATGGATTTGGTGATGAGTCGATGAGATTGGGCATGGTGCCATGAGATCGGTGATATTATATGGTTCGTATTATGAGATACGACATGATTATTATAGCGGGTCCTTAGGCGATGTGTTTTCATACACACGCATACATATATGTTGGTTGGTATCAGTTTGTACTAGACTTAGATCAGTACCCCCAGTTCATGATATATGATAATAAGGAAACAAGATGAATAATGAGGTAATGTGATATTCGACCCATACCCAGATTTAGGATGTCGTATGCTGGATTTACCGTACGTGATATAATTATGATGATAGATCCGCACTCTTGACTCGAGGATGTCATATTATATATTGTACGTATATGATACTATTGAGGCGGGATTACCGATTATTATATTTATATATATCGACTCAAACTTAGGTGGTTTTCCTTACCCCTTTCGATTAGTCTTTAGTTTAGTCTGGTAGCTACTTACTATATTTAAGTCTACGTTACCCTTCCCCAGTTCTTTAGGGTTGTGGAAAATGGTGAAAAACGATTTTTCTAGGGTGGTAACATGGACTCAAAATACGGATCTTTGTTAAACAACTACCTAACAACCTAACTAGGAGTATTACCTACTCGGTTAGAGGGTTATACCTTAACTTGAACTCCTTCGTCTTCAACTCGCTGCGGTGGTCGGATCGGCCTCACCTCGTCGTCTCCTCGCGCCGAAAATGGATCCACCCGAAAGCTTCTACCTTTTGGCTTCTACTTCAAACTTGAAGAAACGAGAACACTTGGCTTGCTAAACCTTGGGAACTAGGATGAGTAGAGAAGTGAAATGGGTTTTCTTTTTTCTCTAAGGCAATGGTTCTCAACTCATGAGAGGGAGTTGCCTTGAGCTAGAGAGAGAGCAAGAGCAAGAGGGAGAGAGCTTGACCAAGAGAGAGTAATGAAATGAAAGAATGAGCAAGCCATTTGCTATGCAAGCTCTCATAATCCAAAAGCATCATAACACATCATGATAATTGAGTATTATGTGATGGTTATCATCATATCAAAAGGCAATATAATTTCATCCATTAAATGCAATGTGTGAACAAATAAGCAAGCAAAAGTCTTTGCATGAAATGATAGCTATAGTAATGATGGTGGTCAACAAGTCCAACCTAGGCAACCGGTCAACAAAGTCAACCTTTCAACCTAACCATTACCCAATAATACTTAATTATCATTAATCATATTTCTTATTCTCATTAGGATTTAGCAAACGTCAAATAGTCAACAACCCTAATGAGAATCCTCTGCCTCTGTCTCTGTCAACCGTGCATACACACCCGCATCCGCGTTCCGAGGGACACGAATGCAAACGAGATAAAATCAATCCCAAAACGTATACTAGGATCTGGTTTAACCCAAAGACCGCTAGTAATAACTGCCCGGATACTAAACATGCACAAGTGCACGGATGTGACCGAACCCTGTCGCAAAACCATGCGACCTCTAATCTTTTGCCTAAAGGCGAATAGCTCTCTATGTGGGACTTTAAAGACTCCACACTACGCTGACAGTCGGTTTAACCACAGACTGCAAGCGGCACTAGCTGTGCGTAACGGCCCCCAGGTAGATGCCGATAAGAAGACGAACGAGGTGAAACCCATCTGAACTCCTAGTGAGCCTGAATGTGACAGTCTCCGTACAGTCCGGTCTGTTCGTCTGAGAATATCGCATGGCGGGCCTAGGGGGCGGTAAACGCCAGTCCCTTAATAGCGGTACAAGTCGTGTCAGAGTGTAGCTAGAACACCCTGAGATAGCACTGGAAACCTACCAGTGTATCTTGCTTGCCCTGGCCAGGGACGACTGTGTGTAATAGCTCTCCTTGACACAGCGCGATATCAACTCCCAATACCGAGAGAGACGAATCATGTCTAACCGTCACTGCCTCCAAGTGCTTCGGGACTGCACCCAACTACTATCTGTTTGCATGACTCCTTTGAGCCGTGGTAGGGTAGTAATCAAAGTATAGTAGGAAAACACTCGAGGCGAAGCGATAGTGTCAAGTCAGCGGATTAAGCTGTACTCATGTCACCTGGGAACTGACAACTGATGATAGGTATAGTACCAACCAATCAGTTCCCGACGAGTCCTGTCCAGTGTACTCGTAACCTAACGAGCACCCGCATACTATCTCAAGTACGACGACCTGACGGCTGTGGGACAGACCGTCTCCCCTGCTGGGATGAGAAGCACATACGCTAGTCTACTCCAGAGTATCGATGCCCTGTCTCGATAGTCCTACGACTAGGGACCTGTATAAGGATGTGCTTGTGGATTACCCAGCCCCTACGAGTGTGACTGCCATCACAACGCTGGTAATCAAGCAAGGATCCTAAGGGCTCCACTAATGTGTAAAGGTGATATACTAAAATAAACACATGTACACATTAAAGTAGAAACAAACCAAGTAGCATACTATCATTTTGAGCAAGATTGTCTATACAACTGTGAATATCCCAAGCTTCTATTATGTAATATACAAACTAGTATGATACAATAATGGCCTCTAGGGCATATACACTAACAATCTCCCATTTGCACTAAGGCCATTTACTGGCATATCGAAGACCTATCATCTCGATCAGCCGCTTGAACTGAGTCTGGGGCAAGGCCTTGGTGAATGGATCTGCAGTGTTATCTTCTGAAGCAACCCTCCGAACCTCGATCTCCTGGCGATCCACGATCTCCCTGATCAGGTGATACCGCCTCAAGATATGTCTGGATTTCTGATGGGACCTGGGTAACTTCGCTAAAGCTATAGTCCCGTTGTTGTCGCAATACAAAGGTATTGGATCAACACTGGACGGAACCACCTGAAGTTTTGTCAAGAACTTGCTCATCCAGACAGCTTCTTTTGCGGCATCAGCAGCAGCGATGTATTCCGCTTCCATCGTCGAGTCAGCAATGGTTTCCTGTTTGGAACTCTTCCAACACACCGCCCCTCCATTGATGGTAAAGACAAACCCAACATGGACATGGAATTATCCTTGTCACTCTGGAAGCTGGAGTCAGCAAAGGCCTCAATCTGGAGGTCTTTTCCGCCATACACCAAGAACATCTCCTTAGTCCTTCTCAGATACTTGAGAATGTTCTTTACCGCTATCCGGTGTTTCTCCCCAGGGTTTGACTGATACTGGCTTACCACACTCAGTGCATAAGTTACATCCGGTCTGGTACACAACATCGCATACATTATAGAGCCTACTGCAGAAGCGTAGGGTATAATAGACATGCAATCTCTTTCCAAATCAGTCTGGGGAGATATCTCTTTGGAGAGGGTGATCCCGTAACAAGCCGGTAGATTACCGCGTTTGGAATCTTCCATACTGAACCTTTTCAGTATGATGTCAATGTACCTGGACTGCAAAAGTCCTAACATCCTTTTGGATCTATCACGATGGATCCGGATCCCCCAGAATGTAAGTGGCATCACCCAGGTCTTTCATGGAGAACCTGTGTGACAAGAACCCCTTGACAGATTGTACCATAGGAATGTTATTTCCTATCAAGAGAATGTCATCCACGTATAAAACGAGGAATACGACAGTACGTGCTACAAATCTACTATAGATGCATGGTTCATCTGGATTTTTGATAAAGCCAAATTCTTTGACTGTCTCATCAAAGCAGATGTTCCAACTCCGCGATGCCTGCTTTAGTCCATAAATGGACTTAAGCAACTTGCACACATTTTCGCTGCTCCCACTCTGAATGAAACCCTCTGGCTGGTCCATATAGACACACTCCTCTAAATTTCCATTTAAAAAAGCGGTCTTTATGTCCATCTGCCAAATCTTATAATCGTAGAGGGCAGCGATGGCAAGAAGGATCCGAATGGATTTCATCATAGCCACTGGAGAAAAGGTCTCGTCATAGTCCAAACCAGGTCTTTGACGAAAACCCTTTGCAACAAATCTAGCCTTATAGGTCTCAACATATCCATCTACACCAATCTTCTTTTTGAAGATCCACTTGCATCTTACGGGTTTTACCCCATCTAGAGCAATGTCCAAAGTCCATACTTTGTTGGTGTACATTGACTCCATTTCGGTCCGTATTGTATCCAGCCATTTTACTGAGTCAACGCTCCGAATGTCCTGCTGGAATCTAGTAGGCTCATCACTATCAATGATGCAATCCTCTCTATCCCCATCTATGATAAAACCGTAGTATCTCTCGGGCGGATGAGACTGCCTACTACTCCTGCGGAGCGGCATAGGAATGTCCTGTTTTATTGAACCCTCTGGTTCTACTAAGCTTTCAATAATAGCTCGTGGTTCTGGAATTTCTTCCAGTTCTACTGCGCTCCCACTTATCTGATTTTCCAAAAATTCAGTTTCCAAGAAGTAGGCATGACGAGAAACAAAAACCTTTTGTTCCTCTTTGCAATAGAAGAAATATTCCTTGGAGTTCTTTGGATATCCCACAAACTTGCACTGTACTGAGCGTGCCTCGAGTTTGTCCGCATGCTGCTTTTTGACAAAAACTGGACATCCCCATGTCTTAATGTGCTTAAGATAGGGTTTCTTCCCACACCACATCTGATATGGTGTGGTTGTAACGTTTCGGAATTCGTTTTGAGAATTTTCCCGTTTTAGGGCAAAATTGTCGGTTTTTCCTGTTTTAACCCGATTTCGATCAAACGACCGTATAAACTTACCGACACCTAGTTTGGCCAAAATGAAGCTTGTGCGCGAACTTTGGCAGTATTTGGGAGGTTTTGGTTCAGATAGATTTTTTCCCGAATAAAATATTATTTTAAGCGGCATTTTGTGCACGTAAATCGGGAAATTTTTTCTTTTTGTCAATAAATTAATTTTGTCACTAGAATTATTTTAGAAGGTTCTATTTAAATATCTATATTTTTTTTGGTGACTAATGGTTTCTTTTTAAAAATAAAAGAAAAGGGTGTAATGGTGGCAAAATGCATTAATTAGCATTTATTACTCTTTTTCCTTGCTTTTTCTTCACAAAATATTACACAAACCCCCCCCCCCCTCTCACCTTGGCCGAGCCTCATCCCCCCATTTCTGTCCAAAAAAAATTCCAAGCTCATTTCTCACTCTTTTTCTTTCAAAAACACAAAAATAAATCCAAAAATAAATCCAAAAAATTCTATATAAATATTAATCCATTTTTTCTTCACTAATCCTTCATGGATCTTCATCAAATCTTGATTTTTGGAGGCTAAAATGATGGATCTAATATCTTTTTGGTGTTCTTGAGGAGTTATAATTTCTTACCTTAATCCATAATTAATTGCTTTAATCTTGAACTAGCTAATTTAGTTAACTATTTAAGTGCTTAGTTTAGCTTTTAATTCATGATTAACTCATTATATTTGGTTTAAAAAATTCATGTTAGGGTTAAATTTTTATTAAGTGATTAGTGTTTAATTGAAGTGTTAAATTGTGTTTTGGAAAAGATTAATCTAGTAGAAAATGTTAAAATTTGCTAATAAGCATTTTGTTTAATTAAGCAAAATTGCTTACTAGATTTTTGCTAAAACATAATTAGCGAGTGTTAAAAATATAGGATTGGTTTAGATGGCTTAGTTAAGCTATTTTATGGTATTTGTAATTGTTAGATTTGCGTTATCTTGAATCTAGTGCGATATATTGCGATAGGTTGCTTACTAGATTTCGGGGTTTTCCGACGTAGGGTTCGTTTGGTAGTTGCGAGGTTATTTCCAGTGTATTCCTCGTAATTTTTGAGTTTTGTTGCGCGATCGGGACGATCGGGGTCCAGACTTGGTGTTTTGTAGTTTAGCGACCCCAATTAGGGTTTTGGCCGGTATCGTGCGCGATAGATGCGCTAAGCGCGCAGTGTAATTTTCCGGGCGTTTTCGTTGCGTTTCGTTGTCTTTTCGTCTTTTTAGGATATTTAGCTTATGTGTTGTATTTATGAAATTTTAGGTTCGCAAGCAGGGATTTCAGGTGCTACGGACAAGGGGAAGCAGGTGGTCGGATTTTCATAGCTCGAGACCATCGGTGAGTAGATTTAACATCTACAGGGGAATCGCCCGCATGGCGTTATGCGTCAGGGCTAGAGATTTTATTACTTGTCTCATATTCTACGTTATTGTTAGAATTCCACTTTTACCCTATTACTTAGATGTAGTTGTGCCTGGACTAGTAGTATTAGGACACTGCACATATTATTGACGATTCATGTTGCACGAGCACTGATTATATGCTACCCACATCGTCAATAATGGCCATGTCACACACAAACCAGTTATAGATGTTATATTGCTTGGTTAGGGATATTGTGACATTGATTCATACTACTTATCATATATGGCATTTAGCATACCTGTATTCCTATAGAGTATTGTACCATTAGTGATAGGTACATACACACTCCCTGTCATACCCACAGGTATACCTTGCACATACTGTTCTCATACCCACGGGGTATACTATATCATTGCTTATAGGTAGACACATTATCTTGCTAGACCTTATTGATTTCACATACTTCTGGTTTTAGCTACATGTTTACCTTCACTTGATGTTAATTATAAGTGGATAAATAGGAACCGCATGATATTTGTATTAACTTAATGCAGTTAATTAGCAGTTTTTCTTTTATATGCTTGAAATTCAGATATGGCGCACATATTATATTCATGGATTTTCGCATTGTTAAATGGATTTTTCATGATGTTTTCTGGATTTTGGGGACCGTGGTAGTTCATGAAATTATGTATTATTTGAAAGACCCAGTTTCCTTGATATTGATATTTCCGCAGCCACCATGAGATTTATCGGTTCTGATATATGCCCGATTCGAGGAGTGAGGAGGCACCGTCTGTGGGTACATGGTGGGGCCGGGGGGTACCCCGAAGCAAGAACGATTTCGCGGTGCTAGGCGATGGGGCTTAGGGGAACCATACCATTCGGTGACAGGACCAATGACTCAGCGGCTATCATGTGGATACCGATGGGAGTCATGTACGCATGTATACATCGAAAGGCGAGGGTCAGAGCTACGCACTCGAGCTTTCGGGATAGCGTATGGTACGTACCTATCAGGGGGACAGTCATGGCGACAGCACCTGTGGGATCAGCATTTCTGTGTCGATGCTTGGCACATTGGTTTCATGATATTTCCAATTACTCATTTTTATATATAACAGGGGATTGTGCCGCTTTTATATATACCCTTACACCAATATTAGGGGAATGGGACGCCAATATATGTATGTTGACCTCATCATATTTATTATGCTATTATATTTAGGATGTTAGAATTTTGCTGGAGATTTGATTCAGGGTATAAAAGATTCATTTGAGATTGGATACTGGAGATATATGTGAGATATACCTGATATGGATATACGAGATATGTGAGATCCACTTGCTGTTGTACATTCGAGATAGGTGAGATATACTTGATATGGTACATACGAGATATGTGAGATCCACTTGATGTTGTACATTCGATATATGTGATATATACTTGATGTTGTACATTCGATTTATGTGAGATATACTTGATGTTGTACATTCGGGATATACGAGATATATACTTAATATTGTGAAATTGAGGAGAATGCGATACTTAGATGATATGAGAGCCAATGTGGGGGCTGATTTGAGGAATTGGGATTGGATTCGTCTTGATGGATTGTGATCCTACCACGATGTCAGGATTCCGTGGAAATGACATATTTCATTCCATACCTCACCTTTATCTATTTGTGCACTGTTTCATGTATTAGGAGTACCTGTTAGTGTACCTTTTATAAGTGTTGCACATTTACATTCTCATATCCCTATTGCATGGTTATTGCATACTGTTGTCATATCATTATTGCTTTATATATATCGGTTGTACTTGTTAGTGTACTTTCCATTATTCTGCATTCATATGACCTGTTATTACTGTAAATTTCATATCTTAGATTCATGCTTTACGTGCATACTTGTGATTACCTGCATATGTTATTTACTACTCACGAGTTGGCAACTCACCCCCGTTGTGCCACAGGTGTCACAGAGTGTTCCTCAGAGTAGTCGAGGCTGGCGATTCATCTATTATCTTTTGCTACAGATACCGCATCGGCTCACAGTGTGCTGTTTTGTTCAGGTGGGTTTTGGTGGTTATCTGTATTTGTATTGTATATTCGTTGTATCTTGTACTCTCCATCTACTATTATGTTGTTGACTTAGAGACTTGGTGAGGACGATATTATATAAATTATGGATTTGTTGTCTTTTATACAGTTTCCTTTCTATCGTCTTCTTTTTCTTCGCTACGGCGTCGTATATTTGTTGTGGTGGTTGTTTTCCGCCTTTGGGCGTGGATTTGCTCCCGTTGGGGATGCTTTACATTGTATTTATGTTGTACCCATTTTTGGGGTTGGTTTTTATAAAGGAGGTGCTGCCGAAATTTTCAAGAAAGAAAATTGGACTTAAAGAATTTATATTTGAGATTTTTTTTTAGGTTTAAACAATGTTTCTTATTTTTTCTTGCCTTTTAATGGTTTGGATTTCTGGGTTTTGGCTTTCTTTTACTACGTTACACTTATAGACGTTGCGTAGTATTAGGGCCGCCACGTGCCAATTTCGGGTCGTGACAAAGTTGGTATCAGAGCGCTAGGTTTTTACCTTACGAAGTGTAGGATGACCTTGTTATGATGGAGTAGGTAACTTAAGCAGAGTAACGTAGTGTGTGTATGTCTGCAGCATACTCACGATGCGGTACTTCGCCTAAAGTGCCTAAGTACAAATTGCTTGAAATTCCTTCCTTGATGATTCATATCCTTGTGGTTCGATTTTCGTGTTCTTATCGAATCCTATCTCTATTTATAGCCTTGCCGCCGATGACTATGGGGACTGATTGAAAATATTTCTTTGCTTTGGATGTATAAAATGTATCTAATCAAACGTATCGAATCAATTGTTTCCCGATAACGGTTTCATTTGATCGATAATCAGTATCATGTATCGGTAATGAGCAAATTGTATAAAGAAGTCACAACCAAAGAATTTATTGACCGCAATCAACTACGTTGTCATTTGTAGATCGTAAGTGAGTGCGATCGTCCACAGGGATTGCACGATTCGTTTCAATGATTAGGTTGTTTGAATTGAAAAGTTAATCGACAAGAAAAGAAAGCATGATTCAAGAATTATCAATTTCAAGTGTCACTATTCTATTCAAGAATCAAGAATATGATAAACAATCAAGAATCAGGGTTTCGTTGATATTTCCAATCAAATGTCAAGAATCTAAATGAGGCTCGTAGGAATCGATCGGATCTATAGACGTGATGTAATCTCAAGATATCGTGTTCTTGTCCTTCGAAGAATTGATACTAGATCGATGATGATCGACGAGAGTTAGGGCTTTCTTGTGAAACGATAGTTTCATCTTTTAACCCTTGTTCTTTCGTCGATATCATTCACTTTCTAGCCTCTACCAAATTCAAGAAACGATCGTAACTCCCCAATTTCGAGCGATATCAACCAAGAAAGTATCGTCACGAAATTGGGTCGTCGGTTCTTGAAATTGCTAGGGTTTACAAAACTCGTAGGACTCAAGGATCGTTTTAAAGATATGTTACATCATCATTCTATTGACCGTCTCGACACCTCTACAAGCGGAGTTTTATTCACACATCATCACACAGAAAGCATTCAAGAATAGTAAAGATATCATGATGCAAGAATTTAAACAAAACAAGATAAATGAATTTCACCTTTTATTTATATCAACAAATTTGATTACAGTCGCTCAAGAACTACAAGAGGAAGAACTAAATTGTCGATTTGGCGTTGCTTTTCTCCGTGAGTCGTGGATCGGCTCGGACCACTTGCTCCGTTGAAGATCAGCTCCGCTCATAAAAGGTTGTAGGGCTTCTTGCTTGATGGGTACTTGGAATCTTGGCTTTTGATTGGAATTAGGGTTAGGGTTTCACACAAGTCCTCTCACTAGACTTGTGGAGGAAGATGAAGAAGAGGTAAGAGAATGGCTAAAATGAATTAAAATGGAGACTAAAATGAATCCTCTCCAAAAATGAATGATTCTCTCTCTAATGGATCCCTTCACCCTAGGTCTAGGCTTCTATTTATAGACTTCCCAAACCCTAGGTCTAGGTTTGAAATTATAATTCCCTCCAAAAGTTTGTTGAGGCTTCTAGAAGGTAGTTTGTTGGGAGCTAGCTTAGGCTTTAAGCTAGGATTAATTAAGCTTAGAAACCCTAGTTTGCTGATCTGGCAGAAGTCCCTGGAGTCTTCTGGAACTTGAGGTACATTTCTGAGCTGTGGGCCCTGAGTGAAGCATTTTGGTGCAAAGATGAAGAGCTGACTTGGACAAATTGCCGCGGTTCCGCGGCAATAGCTGGCTTAGGCCGCGGAACCACGGCCAAGTTGCTGAGTTGTGGCTTGGTTCTTCTGGTGTTGTCTTGGGCTAACATTTGGGGCTTTATCTGATGTGTTGATTTGTAGTTGTCCCTTTGGATTGATACCAGAACTGAAATTATTGAGTTGGCGTAATATTTGACGGTGTAAGTTTTGAGCAAGCTTCTGATTTTCCTTCACAGACTTCGAAACACGGGTTGCGATATATAGAAATGATGCTATGCTATGAAATGCAATCAATTTCCCTAGAAATCCGGTTTTAAGGTCTAATAAATGTAATCTGATATTTTGCGACAGATTTACTAATATGTGAAATGTGAATGCCGAACACTTCTATATGAATGCAAATGACAGGGAAATTGCCGGTTAAAACATGCAATATTTTCGACTAATCAAATTCCCCCAAACTTAATTTCGATCGTCTCGAGCGAACTTTTTATTAAAAAGAGAAGGAGAAAATAAAGAAAGAGAAAAACTAAATAGCACACTTTCGTAGGCAACACGATTGCACTGAACACGTGCAACAAGCCTTTAAACCTCTAGGTGTCCCTAGTAGGAGGAGTGTTGTCTCCTGAGGGTTTTCAGCGGATTGCACCCACAAAATCCAATAATAAAAGGAAGATCATGATTATTACATTTAAAGATAAGAATCGTAAAAGAAAAGCCTTGAAAATAAGGATTTCCAACTAAGCTAGCTTTTCGGTTGTCATGAGCCCTATCTTAATAGTCATGAAAAGATGTTAGAAATCACGTCCTCCCTCAATAAAACATCGTCTTATTCTTCATTCCTATCTTTCTTCCAAACATCGATCATATCACCCTGCGTGTGTGTAAAGGACATCCCTACACCCGGAGAATTCAATTCAAGCTATCATACTCTTGCCCATCAGCCTCAGTACTTTTTGATTAATGAATATTTAGATGAGATTGCTCACACACTTTCATGCGACCGTTAATACTTCTTGAGGTACTAACCGACCGATTACTCATGTGCTTGCTTATTTGGTATATTTTCCTTGTCTTGCACCACCTCAGGCATAGCAGTGACTCCCAGAGCAGTTGGCCTTAGGGCACTAAGTGAAGAAGCACCCTCGCTATACATTTTTATTGCCCTCGGTGATAACAAAACCAGTGTTCATTTTTCTTACCACTTTATACTTTTTATTCATTTTTTCTTTTTATTTCCTTCATATATCGGCTTTAAGACAAGAGCATTTCAAGGTATCCTCTACTATCCCAGGCTTCAAGACGTGTGTAAGTGCGAATGGCAGGGTAGCCACGTTCAAAATGTTTGGCTTCCAGAATAGAAACTATTTTTCAGACTTAGTTTTATCCTCATATTAGTGACGTCCTTCATCTTACTAACCTTTGGGACAACGGCTCATAACTACTTATTACTAGTTCGTATAAGAAAACTTCTGATTTTCTTAGTTTTCTAAAAATTTTCCAATCTCATGGATGTAATTGTTCACTATCTAAACTTTTATTATCTTATTTTATACAAAAAGTGTAAATATTAAAATTATTTTTATATTTGAAAATTTTTAAATTTTTATAGGTTTTGAAATTTTTTAAATTTTTCTAGATTTTTTAAAAAACAATGTTTTGTGCTTATGCAGATGATATGCTAATGATGCAAAAATAAGCACAAACCTCCCCCAAACTTGTTTTCAACAGTGTCCTCACTGTTGCCAATCGCTATACCTACAAAAATCTGTAAGACTGGGGGGAATTATTAGTGGGGGCAAAATATATAAGTGAAGAACTTCCCCCAAACTTATTCTTTTTACTCACATTCATTCAAAAGATAATGCAATGATATACAGGATATGAAGATGAGACGGAGGAATTTTAATCCAAATAAACTGGCTCTTGTAAGAACAAGAGCTCCTCCGTGGGGTCAGTGGAAAAATACGGCTTTAGTCTATGTCATTAACTTTGAAAAATGTGTCGTTTTTAACATTTTCTATCTCTACTGCCCTATGCGGGTATACAGACCGCACAACAAAAGGTCCCTTCCATCGAGATCGAAGCTTACCCGCGTGAAGGTGTAATCGTGAATCATAAAGAAGGACTTGTTGACCAGGTGAAAATGTTTTCCTCAAAATGTTTTGATCGTGAAAAACCTTAGTCCTATTCTTTATGATTACAGCATTATCATAAGCTTCATTGCGGAGTTCGCTTAGCTCATTTAGTTGCTACTTCCGAAAGTTGCAGGCTTCTTTTAGATCAAAGTTTATTTCTTTTATAGCGCACAATGCTTTATGTTCTATCTCGACGGGTAAGTGACATGCTTTCCCAAACACTATCCTATATGGAGACATTCCTAGGTCAGTTTTATATGCAGTTCTGAATGCCCAAAGAGCATCCGTCAATTTGGTCGACCAGTCTTTTCTATTCTTAGCAACGGTCTTCTCCAGGATAAGTTTGATCTGTCTATTTGAAATTTCAGCCTGCCCGCTCGTTTGGGGATGATAGGGTGTAGAAAGACGGTGATTGATTCCGTATTTCCGCATCAGAGTCTCGAAAGATCTGTTGTAGAAATGTGTCCCATTATCGCTAATGATAGCACGTGGGTGTCCAAATCGCGAAAAGATATTCTCTTTTAAGAACTTAATGACAACTTTCTTGTCATTAGTGCGACATTCCACTTTGACACATAATCAACCGCCAGCAGTATATACAAATTCCCAAAGGAGTTGGGAAAGGGACCCATAAAATCAATGCCCCAAATATCGAAGATTTCAACAACCAAGATGGGTTGTTGAGGCATTTCATTTCTCCGGGATATTCTACTCGTATACTGACACTGTGTACAGGTTTTGCAATACTCAAATGCGTCCTTGAATAAGGTTGGCCAATAAAATCCACATGGCAAAACCTTTTCCGCTGTCCTTCTAGGACCAAAGTGACCCCCACAAGCCTGATCATGACAAAAAGAAGGAACACTCTTGAACTCTTCATTCGGGACACACCGGCGAATGATCTGATCAGGACAATATTTAAACAAATAGGGTTCATCCCAGTAAAAGTGTTTTACTTGGCATAGAAAACGGTATTTGTCCTGTTTTGACCAATCGCTGGGTATCAGTCCCGTGGCATGATAGTTCACAATATCCCTGAACCAAGGTTCAGTGGATACGTTCAAGTGTTGTTCGTCAGGGAACGAATCATTGATCGGCAGGGTCACAGGGGAAGAAATGATGCGTGAAAGATGGTCGGCTACAACGTTTTCACATCCTTTCTTATATTTGATAACAAGATCGAATTCTTGTAAAAGAAGGATCCAACGTATTAGTCGACCTTTTGCATCTTTCTTCGCCAAAAGATGTTTTAAAGCGGAATGGTCAGTGTACACAACTATGGATGAGCCAATCAAGTAAGGCCTGAATTTTTCTAATACAAATACAACCGACAAAAGCTCTTTCTCATTGGTTGTATAATTGATTTACGCATCATTCAGGGTCTTACTCGCGTTGTAAATCACGTGTGGCATCATATCAATGTGCTGTCCTAAGACTGCACCTACTGCAAAGTCGGATGCATCACACATCAGCTCAAATGGGTAGTCCCAATCTGGAGACGATAAAACGGGGCTGTAGTGAGTGAGTGTTTTAGTGAGTCGAAAGCTGCCTCGCAATCTGAGTCAAAGTGGAAGGTCGTATCCTTGGCCAGGAGTAGAGTTAAAGGTCTAGCAATTTTGCTAAAGTCCTTTATGAATCTTCTTTAAAAGCCTGCATGGCCAAGAAAAGATCGAATGTCCTTGACGCTTTTGGGATGAGGTAGGTTTTGAATGACATCTATCTTAGCTCTGTCAACCTCAATGCCTTTTCGTGATATAACATGTCCAAGCACAATTCCTTCTTGGACCATGAAGTGGCATTTTTCCAAGTTCAATGTTAAGTTCTTCTCTATGCAACGAGTAAGAACAGCGTCATGATTCGATAGGCAATCTGAAAAAGAGTCTCCGAGAATCGAGAAGTCGTCCATAAAAATCTCCAAGAAATTCTCTACCATATCAGAGAATATCCCCATCATACACCGCTGAAAGGTAGCGGGAGCATTGCATAGCCCAGAGGGCATGCGAATGTAAGCAAATGTGCCAAAAGGACAAGTAAAAATGGTTTTATCTTGATCCTTTTTGGCTATGGGGACCTGATTGTAGCCTGTGTATCCGTCCATAAAACAATAATACTCTCGTCCGGCTAAGCGTTCGAGCATCTGATCAATGAAGGGTAGAGGAAAGTGGTCTTTCCTCGTAGCGGCGTTGAGTTTTCTATAATCAATACATACACGCCACCCAGTTTGGGTGCGTGTCTGAATCAACTCATTCGCCTCATTGGTTATAACAGTGATGCCAGATTTCTTAGGGACGACATGTATAGGACTCGCCCATTGGCTATCGGAGATTGGGTATATAATACCATTATCTAAGCATTTGGCGATCTCTTTCATTACTGCTTCCTTCATGATGGGGTTCAACCGTCTCTGTGGTTCTCGAGTTGGTCTGGCATCATCCATCACATTTATATGATGTTCAACAATCAAGGGACTAATCCCTTTGATGTCCGCCATGGTCCAACCAAACGCCTCTTTGTTAGATCTCAATACCGATAAAAGTGCATTCTCTTGCTCTGATGCAAGAGATGCGGAAATGATAACCGTTAATGATTCGTTCTCACCAAGATATGCATATTTAAGGTGAGAAGGTAAAATTTTTAGATCTAAAGTTGGCGGAGAAATGATAGAAGGAGGGATCATCGAGTGATTCTCGGAGTTATAAAGAAGCTCATAGCCTGTGTAAGATACAGACTCGGGTGGAGTAAAGTCAGGAGTGCAGGACTCAAGTGTAGAAAAAGTGTCCTCACTAAGATCAGGTGTAAGATCAAGCAGAGATGTGGTAATGTCGTCGAGATCTAGAAAGCAAAGATCATCAGCTCCACAACTATCGGGAGCGATCTCGTGGACAGAGCACACATCTAGAATATGAGCAGAGGGTAGTGATGGCTGACTTCCAACTCTATAGATGTTCAGTTCAATAGTCATATTTCCAAAGGATAAGTTCATTGAACCGTTTCTACAGTTAATAACAGCGTTAGAAGTGGCAAGGAAAGGACGATCCAGAATCACCGGAATTTGGCTTCGGGGGTTCGCTACTGGTTGTGTATCGAGAACAATGAAGTCCACGGGGAATACAAATTCTCCGACCTTAATCAACACATCTTCGAGCTTACCCCTAGGTTTGGTGATCGAACGGTCTGCCATTTGGAGAGTGCAGTGAGCAGGTTTTAACTCTCCAATCCCTAGTTGCTCATATACAGAATAAGGGAGTAGGTTAACACTTGCGCCAAGGTCTAAAAGAGCACGATTTATCTTTTTACCCCCAATAGAAATCGATACCGTAGGACATCCTGGGTCCTTTCATTTCTTTGGTAGCTGTGGGATAAAAGCAGTGCTAATATTATTAGACATAAAGACCTTCTTCGGCACTTGGGTCTTCCTCTTCCTAGTGCACAAGTCCTTAAGAATTTTCGCATAAGCGGAGACTTGCTGAATCGAATCTAGGAGAGGGATATTGATGTTAACCTGTTTGAACATTTCTATAATTTTCTCCATATGAGGACTCGTTCTGTTAGCCCTTAGCCGATTCGGGTAAGGTGCTTTTGCAATAAGCGTCGGGTCCATCGTAGGAGAAGGAAAAGGGGGTAGACGAGATCCCAAAAGAGGAGTGGAGATCGTCTGTGGAGAACTAGAAGAGGGTTTCTGAGGTCTCGAGCCTAAAGGGAAATGGAGAATAGGCTCGTGAGAAGGTGGTGTGGTAGAAGAACAAGGATCAGAAGGAGAAGTGTGTGTATGAGGGAAGGTCTCAGCCGGGGTGTTGATATGATTTTCAGTATCATCAACTTCTTCCCCAACATGGTTATTCAGCACTCTTCCTGATCTCAACGTTGTGATAGCATTTACATTGTAATGCCCAGGGTTCGGTAGGGGTTGAGAAGGAAGTTTCCCTTTTTCTCTCGCACTCATTTCGGCTTTAATCATGTTATTTCAGCTTCCATCGATCTGATACTCTCAGCTTGGGACGCTGAGTTTTTCTTTATCTCACCGACGGAAGATCTAACCTCAGCCGAAATCTTTATGAAATTTGACAAAAGTGATTTCATGGTTTGAGTGAATTGAGAGAACTCGTCAGAACAGGTCATGGGATTAGGCTGTGTAGGAGTGTTGACCTGATTTTGGAAGTTTTGTGACTGGTAGGGGTGCTGAGTGAGTTGAAGGGGTTGCTGTGGTGGAGGAAGAGCCCTTTGAAATTGATCCATGTTTGGAATCGTGTTTTGAGATTGGTTTTGGTTCCAAGCGAAATTCGGGTGATTCCTCCAACCCTGATTGTACGTGGAAGAATATGGATCGTTTCGAGGTCTTTGAAATGCGGCATTAGAATGCTCGTGACCTTGAAACGGTGAGTTTAATGGACATTCTTCCGTTAAATGAGACGGATCAGAACAGCACCCACAAACAGTTTTGGGGAGCGACATTGGGTTTAGGGAGGCTGCTGCAAATTTGTGTTCCATATCCTCGAGCTTCTTTTGCATTGCTGCCATTTCAGCTCGAACACCTATGGACACATCTACTTGGTGTACGCCACCCCTATTCAATGGTTGGGTTCCACTCTCCCACTGTAGCGATTTTTCAGCGAACTCTTCTAAAAACTTCCAAGCTTCCCCATCATCCTTAGTCATAAAAGTACCTTGACACATGTTTTAAAGGTTCTGTTTAGTGTTCGGTTAATGCCCTCGTATAAGATTCCGCAAAGATCCCATCTCGGGATGCCGTGATGAGGACATTGAACCAAAAGATCCTTGAAACGTTCAATGCATTTCGTGAATGGTTCATTCGGAAGCTGGGTAAATTGGTTGAGTTCGCTATGGATTCGAGCTGTCTTTTGCATTGGGTAAAATTTCTTAAGGAATGCAGCGACGAATTCTTCCCAATTCGTAATGGAATGTGCGGTAGTTTTATATAGCCACTTCTCGGCTATATCGCACAAAGTAAATGGAAGAAGTCGTAGACGCATAGCATCCACTGAAAGTTGTGACGTACCAATCATTGCGCATACGTTTTCAAATTTGGTAATGAAAACGTAAGCGTCCTCAGACTCGAGACCGTGGAATTTGGGTAAAAGATTGATATACTGGGGCTTAATTTCAAAGTTATCCTCGTTGGCTGGTGGTGTGGATAAGCAGGTCGAAAGAGGACCTCGCATAGGGTAGCATCTCTCTTGGAGGGAGATGCGGGGTAGATTCTGCGCACCAACGGACGGCGGCAGATTAGTGGAAAAGAAATTCGATGGATTCGGATCCATCGATGAGGGTGTGGTAGTGGGTAAAGAAAAGGTAAATGGAGAAATATCGACTTCGGAGTCGATAGGAGGTACGCGGACTAAACGAGCACTAGAATCCCGTGTCCAGCCTATCTTGTACTAAAAAGGGTTAGTACAAGTGGCAGCGTGGCTTATAATTAGGGGTAAATGATGTATGCGGTGTTTGCTTTTTGAAAAAGTGACGGATTTTGAAAAAAATGATGCGACACAACAAAGGCAACACACAAAACCCTAATTCTAGGGGTCGCCTAGGTCAAATCTCTAGACCGCTCCTAACTGCCAGAAGACAAGACGCAGGATAGAATCCTCCACTACCTCTTTGTTCCTCCTGCGGCCAGGTAAGTGCCAGGTAAGTGGGAGGTTCTCCACTACATAAGTAGTGGGCCTAATTAAGTAACCACTAGCCTTCGACACACTTGCCTAGGCACCACAAGAGAAACGCGGATAAGCAATGAATTACCCACGGCCTTCTTCTGTCCTAAGTGAGCGCGACGGTCCTTAGAGTCATCTCTAGATATTTTTTAGTTAATGAGGGACAAATGCGTATGCAAGTTTGTGATTTTTGGGGCCTAGGAAGGGTAAGGAACTCCCCACCTAATATGGATTTGGTCTTTGCCCCTTAATTTCCGTATTAGTTATGCAAACAACCAAGAAATGAAAACACGCACAAATTTAATTTGCTTTTTAGCGGCGCTGCGATTTTTGCAAAGAAGCCTGCACAAAATATTAGTTGGAGCTAAAAAGAGGAGAGAGGAGAAGGTAAGAAGTCACCTGCAGCAAAATTGTACAGAGAACCCTTAAGAGGGCCGCGGTTCCACCGCAAAAACCTCCTTTATGCCGCGCTTCCGCGGTCTGACAATGG
This sequence comes from Agapanthus africanus, assembly GCA_030015575.1. Lineage (NCBI taxonomy): Eukaryota > Viridiplantae > Streptophyta > Magnoliopsida > Asparagales > Amaryllidaceae > Agapanthus > Agapanthus africanus. Next base: position 290,789,928 of record JASDDO010000029.1, read on the forward strand.
GAACAGTGCACTAAAATTCAACAGAAGCTTTCTGTTGATATCTCCAGCTCTCTGGAAATTTCCAAAAATTATTTCACATTCACAGCAAGCTCCAGATCTCCTTGCAATAAACCACAACAAATTGTTTAGGGTATGTGCGAATTTCGATCTCAAGAAATGTAATGGAATAAATCTTTCAATTCAAACTACAATATAAACGAATTAGCACGTGATCCCAGGCAACGGCGCCATTTGATTGATATGAATTCTTGTTTGTGTAAATCAATTCAAATAGACCCCGGCAACGGCGCCATTTGATTGAAAGTATTTCTTTGCTTTGGATGTATAAAATGTATCTAATCAAACGTATCGAATCAATTGTTTCCCGATAACGGTTTCATTTGATCGATAATCAGTATCATGTATCGGTAATGAGCAAATTGTATAAAGAAGTCACAACCAATGAATTTATTGACCGCAATCAACTACGGTGTCATTTGTAGATCGTAAGCGAGTGCGGATCATCCACAGGGATTGCACGATTCGTTTCAATGATTAAGATGTTTGAATTGAAAAGTTAATCGACCAGAAAAGAAAGCATGATTCAAGAATTATCAATTTCAAGTGTCACTATTCTATTCAAGAATCAAGAATATGATAAACAATCAAGAATCAGGGTTTCGATGATATTTCCAATCAAATGTCAAGAATCTAAATGAGGCTCGTAGGAATCGATCGGATCTATAGACGTGATGTAATCTCAAGATATCGTGTTCTTGTCCTTCGAAGAATTGATACTAGATCGATGATGATCGACGAGAGTTAGGGCTTTCTTGTGAAACGATAGTTTCATCTTTTAACCCTTGTTCTTTCGTTGATATCATTCACTTTCTAGCCTCTACCAAATTCAAGAAACGATCGTAACTCCCCAATTTCGAGCGATATCAACCAAGAAAGTATCGTCACGAAATTGGGTCGTCGGTTCTTGAAATTGCTAGGGTTTACAAAACTCGTAGGACTCAAGAATCGTTTTAAAGATATGTTACATCATCATTCTATTGACCGTCTCGACTCCTCGACGAGCGGAGTATTATTCACACATCATCACGCAGAAAGCATTCAAGAATTGTAAAGATATCATGACGCAAGAATTTAAAGAAAACAAGATAAAAGAATTTCACCTTTTATTTATATCAACAAATTTGATTACAGTCGCTCAAGAACTACAAGAGGAAGAACTAAATTGTCGATCTGGCGTTGCTTTTCTCCGTGAGTCGTGAATCGGCTCGGACCACTTGCTCCGTTGAAGATCGGCTCCGCTCATAAAAGATTGTAGGGCTTCTTGCTTGATGGGTACTCGGAATCTTGGCTTTTGATTGGAATTAGGGTTAGGGTTTCACACAAGTCCTCTCACTAGACTTGTGGAGGAAGATGAAGAAGAGGTAAGAGAATGGCTAAAATGAACTAAAATGGAGACTAAAATGAATCCTCTCCAAAAATGAATGATTCTCTCTCTAATGGATCCCTTCACCCTAGGTCTAGGCTTCTATTTATAGACTTCCCAAACCCTAAGTCTAGGTTTGAAATTATAATTCTCTCCAAAAGTTTTTTGAGGCTTCTAGAAGGTAGTTTGTTAGGAGCTAGCTTAGGCTTTAAGCTAGGATTAATTATGCTTAGAAACCCTAGTTTGCTGATCTGTCAGAAGTCCCTGGAGTCTTCTGGAACTTGAGGTACATTTCTGAGCTGTGGGCCCTGAGTGAAGCATTTTGGTGCAAAGATGAAGAGCTGACTTGGACAAATTGCCGCGGTTCCGCGGCAATAGCTGGCTTAGGCCGCCGAACCGCGGCCAAGTTGCTGAGTTGTGGCTTGGTTCTTCTGGTGTTATCTTGGGCTAACATTTGGGGCTTTATCTGATATGTTGATTTGTAGTTGTCCCTTTGGATTGATACCAGAACTGAAATTATTGAGTTGGCGTAATGTTTGACGGTGTAAGTATTGAGCAAGCTTCTGATTTTCCTGCACAGACTTCGAAACACGGGTTGCGATATATATAAATGATGCTATGCTATGAAATGCAGTCAATTTCCCTAGAAATGCCGGTTTTAAGGTCTAACACATGTAATCTGATATTTTGCGACAGATTTACTAATATGTGAAATGTGAATGCCGAACACTTCTATATGAATGCAAATGACAGGGAAATTGCCGGTTAAAAGATGTAATATTTTCGACTAATCAGGGACTCAGAGTGATGCAGCGAGGGCCGAGGTCAGAGTTAGCTCGGGTGAGATGAGCACTGACCTGGATGGCACTCTTGTTGCACAGGTTCAGACGGATCAGCCTTCTTCAAAGCAGCTCGCTAGGCTTGTGGCAGAGATGCAGGACTTGCACCAGACGATGAGATCATTAGTTGATGCCGTTCGAGCGCAGTAACAGGAGGTTGTCACCCCTGTTACTCAGTTGTTCCTTGGGATCAGCATGCAGCAGTCCGTCGCCTACATAGCACCAGTGGATGTAGCCCAAGTGGACGAGGCACATATTCCAGAGACTTTGCGAGTTCCATAGTGGAGGACCCGTACTGGTGTGTCAGTCCAGGGACAGAGGCCTACTCATCGAGACAGTTTTCGTGACCGTTGTGGGAGTGGCAGAGGCTTAGGACGAGGTCAGTCGTTCAGCTCTCATCCCCTGGAGGGACAGCAGCCATCGTATAGATGTTTTCGATGCGGGAGCCTTCATCACTTCATCAGGGATTGCTCCTTAGCGCCACGTCAGAGTCGTGTTCTCAGATGTCGTGGGAGCGGAAGGTTTGCTCAGAGGGGTCAGTCTGGCAGAGGAAGAGTTTTGACAGTTCCGGGTAGAAGGCTGACACGAGGGTTTGTTTCTACTCATCGGGACGCACAGGCATCCAATGCAGGGTTTTCAGGTATCCTTAATTTACATGTTCTTTTGATGTACTTATTGGTTTTTCACTCTTTGTGCCGTGGTTGGGACGCGGATCGTGTTAGCTAGATCAGCCATTTGTTGTGTTAATTTCTGTCAGCGATTCTTTTGTTGCGCGACACGTATTCAGTCGTATGCCAATCGGTGAGGAGATTTTGCCGTCATTGGATCCTTCTAGAGATGTTGGAGTGACGTTCTCCTGGGCATGGACTGGTTAGTTATGTGCTAGGCGTCTGCGGACTACCGTAAGGAAACAGTCAGAAATTTTTCCCGGCGAGTCAGTTCTTGTTGTGCAGGTGGATAGTTGTGCCACCTCTCACAACTTGAATTCAGCCTTTTTCTCTAGTCAACTTTGGAGGAGATGTCGTGGATTCTTGGCGTTCATTTGTGATACCGTATCCACAGAGGGTTGTTGGACCGGTTTTCTATCGTGCAAGAGTTTTCCGACGATGATCCAAGGGAGCTAGTGAAGCTTAGGGAGCTTAAGGATCTGCTGCAGAGTAGTTTGTTGGGGAGGTTTGTGTGTCCGAGTGTTTCGCTTTTGGGAGCTCCTATTTCTGTTCGTCAAGGAGAAGGACGGCAGTTGAGGTTGTGAATTGATAGATCGTCAATTGAACCGGCTTACGGTTCGGTTAGGTATCATTTACCTCGCATTGATGATTTCTCCAATCAGCTCCAGAGTGCGGGACTTTTTCTAAGTTGTTGGGATCAGGTCATCGTCGTTGCGGGTTTGGAGTGATGGCATTCCGAATACTGCTCTTGTGCGTGCTATGGCTTTGTGTGTTTTGGTGGTGTCTTTGGACTCGCCAATGCCCTAGCAGCATTCGTGGATATGATGCACCAGATTTCTTCAGGCCGTTCCTCGACCAGTTTTGTTGTGTTATTGACGACATTTTGTTCTTTTCTAGTGTGTCTTGAGGAACAGGAGCAGCACTTGAGAATTTGTTTTTGCAGACATTGGGAGAGCCCCAGCTGTTTGCTAGATTCTCGGAGTGTTCCTTTAGGCTTGTTTGTGTTGACTCCTAGGTCTTGTAGCTACGGAAGACGGTTTTTGTATGGTTCCGAGGGAGATCGTGGCCGTACAACTTAGGCCCAGACTTGTGTGCAGGACGGAGGTCCGCTGATTTTGGGCTTAGCAGGTTTTTACCGCCGTTTCGTGTAGGATTACTAGAGTATTGCTGCACCTTTGACTGGAATGACCTGAAAGGAGGTTCTTTTTTGGAATGAGGCATGTGTGCAGAGTTTTCAGCAGTTGAAGATTCAGTTAGCAACTGCATCAGTTCTTGCTTTTGATTCGGAGTCTGTGATTGTGACAAGGGTGTGCTAAGTTAGGAATGCGTTTGTGTACCTGATATTATCGAGTAGAGACGTGAAATCCTAGAGCAAGCACATCAGTCAACTCTCTATGTTCATTCAGGTTCCGCCAATATTGACGCGACTTGTGAGGTACTTACGGGTGGACAAGAATGTAAAGAGAAAATTCAGGTTTCGTTTCAAAGTGTTTGTCTTGTTATGCGTTTGGTTTATTTGTTGTTGACAGTTGGGATCGTCACTCGCCATTGTTAGGATACTTCTTTGATAGTTGTAATCAGGAGACATTCCAATTGGTAACCTTTAGGTTTAGACAGGTCTTGTCGATCATCAATCTGTTTTCTAACTCTGCGTAGTAGGATTTCGGGACCCCAGCTTTTCTAGAGACTTCGGAAATGATCCAGATGTTTCAGGTGAGGATGATGACAGTCCTGTGCGGACAGAGGTCTTATGCCGACCATGGTGGTCGTAGACTTGAGTTCGCAGTGGGAGATCATGTATTCCTACGAATTTTCCGATGAATGACATGTTGAGTTTTGGGAAGCTTACCCCAGGATTATAGGTCCTTTCGAGATCCTAAAAGTGAGTTAGTTTTGTTGCCTTTACTTTAGCACTTCCGCCCAGATTATTGAGTATTCATCCTGTATTCCTTATGTCCATACTTTGTAATTACCTTCATGACCTTTCTCACATGATTCAACACTAGACCATTTAGTTAGGACGCGATCTTTCATTCACCAGCAGCCAATTGTGTTAATGGCTAGGCGGGTGGAGAAACTTCGGTTAAGGGTCTTGCCATCTGTGGAGAGTTTTCTTGGACGTAGCCGTATAGTGAGGGGATCACTTGAGAGGCTGCGAGTGAGAATTGGGAGCTTTGTACTCTTCTTTTTGAAGGTACGCTTAGTAAAAATTTTAATTCGGGCACCGAATTTTTTTAAGGGGAGATGATTGTAACGTTTCGGAATTCGTTTTGCAAATTTTCCCGTTTTAGGGCAAAATTGTCTGTTTTCCCCGTTTTAACCCGATTTCGATCAAATGACCGTATAAGCTTACCGACACCTAGTTTGGCCAAAATAAAGCTTGTGCGTGAAATTTGGGAGTATTTGGGAGGTTTTGGTTCAGATAGGTTTTTTCCCGAATAAAATATTATTTTAAGCGGTATTTTGTGCACGTAAATCGTGAAATTTTTTCTTTTTGTGAATAAATTAATTTTGTCACTAGAATTATTTTAGAAGGTTCTTTTTAAATATCTAGATTTTTTTTGGTGACTAATGGCTTCTTTTTAAAAATAAAAGAAAAGGGTGTAATGGTGGCAAAATGCATTAATTAGCATTTATTACTCCTTTTCCTTGCTTTTTCTTCACAAAATATTACACAACCCCCCCCCTCTCACCTTGGCCGAGCCTCATCCCCCCATTTCTGTCAAAAAAAATTCCAAGCTCATTTCTCACTCTTTTTTTTTTCAAAAACACGAAAAGAAATCCAAAAATAAATCCAAAAATTCCTATATAAATATTAATCCATTTTTCCTTCACTAATCCTTCATGGATCTTCATCAAAGCTTGATTTTTGGAGGCTAAAATGATGGATCTAATTTCTTTTTGGTGTTCTTGAGGAGGTATAATTTCTTACCTTAATCCATAATTAATTGCTTTAATCTTGAACTAGCTAATTTAGTTAACTATTTAAGTGCTTAGTTTAGCTTTTAATTCATGATTAATTCATTATATTTGGTTTAAGAAATTCATGTTAGGGTTAAATTTTTATTAAGTGATTAGTGTTTAATTGAAGTGTTAAATTGTGTTTTGGAAAAGATTAATCTAGTAGAAAATGTTAAAATTTGCTAATAAGCATTTTATTTAATTAAGCAAAGTTGCTTACTAGATTTTTGCTAAAACATAATTAGCGAGTGTTAAAAATATTAGACTGGTTTAGATAGCTTAGTTAAGCTATTTTAAGGTATTTGTAATTGTTAGATTTGCGTTATCTTGAATCTAGTGCGATATATTGCGATAGGTTGCTTACTAGATTTCGGGGTTTTCCGACGTAGGGTTCGTTTGGTAGTTGCGAGGTTATTTCCAGTATATTCCTCGTAATTTTTGTGTTGTGTTGCACGATCGGGACGATCGGGGTCCAGACTTGGTGTTTTGTAGTTTAGCGACCCCAATTAGGGTTTTGGCCGGTATCGTGCGCGATAGATGCGCTAAGCGCGCAGTGTAATTTTCCGTGCTTGAAGAGATTTAGCGTGCTTGCGCTTTCTAAAAGATAGATCAAAAATATTTGTAACCGCAATCAAGAACGGCGTCGCTTTGCAGCTAGCCGGTGAGTACGGGTCGGTCCACAGGGATGTTGTGAATCTCCTAATCGCGCTAACGAGTTAATTCCGAAGGGTGTTCGGTTGATTATTAAATCTAAAAATCTAATTAACCTAGGGCAATTATCTAGATCTACTCTTGCTAGGGCTAGGTTTAGGGATGGTTTGGAAATGTAATTAAATCTCACCGCTTTCAATCCCCGAATGAAGATCTATGAGGAGTTATGGTAATTATCAATAAAGTGGATTAGATCCGTTCTGGAAGGTGTTCCTTCCTCTAGGTTCTTGTCCTTCCTTTAGAGATCCTTACCCTAACCTCCATGGAAAACATCACACCCGGGCCTTTATACTACGGTATCACCGCTACCTCGAGGGATAGAGTGCCGTAGGGAGCGGTATGTGCATGTATGCATGGAGTCCTATTGTAAATATTTGGTGGGTAGGAAAGGGATGAGAGATCTCATCTCTCAAAATCCTTCCTCAAAGCTAAACCCTAAACAAGTTCCTAGGGCTTGAAATTAAATCTACCTAAGGCAAGGAATTTAAATCTACACTAAGGCAAGAAATTAAATCACTTACAGATGCATCCCTCCAATCATCCATGCAGGGTTGTCAGATCTGAATTTCTGAATGGAGAAGAAACACCGATGCTCTCCAAAAGATTTCTAAATTTTATTCATTAAAGGGAGGCATAAAGAATTACAATGATTAGAGTTCTATTTATAGGAAATAGAAACCCTAGGTTACAACTTGAACCGCATGTCTACAATTACAAATATACCCTCAGGAAATCTTTTCAGCGTCGCATAAAACTTTTGGTAAAAAATTATTTTTCTTTTCTCTTCTTCTGGCCGCGGAACCGCGGCAATGGTGGGCTTGGGCCGCGGTTCCGCGGCCCTTTGATGAGCTTAGCTGCTGAAATTTTTGGGTTATGTTCTGGATCTTTTTGGGCTTCTGGTTCTTTTGTTCTTTTGTTAATTGGGCTTCTACATTAGCTCCAGATCTTCAGTGAACCATTTGCAATGGATTTTTAACCGTCCGCTTTGTATTTTTGGACCTTGAGTTGCCTTGTTAATTGTGAACTGTCTTTCGATGTAGGCTTGACTAAGATCCTCCCATTTGTTGGTCAAAAGTCTATATTTTCATCGTCTTTACATCGTTTTCACTGTTTCCTGTCCAAGAACCTGTAACCTGTACATGTAGCAGACATGCGTCAAAAGTACCTATTTATTTATAAAAAGAATAAGAATGGGGAATATAATAATGCAATATTATGGTGTGAACAAATACCCCAAAACTTATCTTTTGCTCGTCCTCGAGCAAACTTATTTTTATCCACTAAAATCCTAACCACACTTTCGCAGGGAAACGCGATTGCACTGAGCTCGTGCAACAAGCCGTTAAACCTCTAGGTGTCCCTAGTAGGAGGAGTGTTGTCTCCTGAGGGTTTTTCAGCGGATACTACCCACAAAATCCTATCAATTCGGCCCATTGACTTTTGTTCTCCAATCAGGTTTTCTAACAAGGAATTCTATTATCTTATACTTGTAAATTATCCACCCACATTCTTCACACTTCCTCATTATTTAACTTAAGATTATATATATCCTATAGACTTACTTAGCTTTCGGCATCTCTTAAGTTTTCCTTCTAGGATTCCATCTCGACTTAGGAATTTCTATCAACTCTATTAAAGATATAAGTTCTATTTTTCATTCCTCTCTCTTATCTAAATTCCAATCACATACCCCTACGTGTGTATATAGATCACCCATACGCTTGGAAATTCAAATCAAGCAATCGTACTCTCGTCCTTTGTCCAAAGCACTTATTAATTGGTGAATTTTTAATTGAATTTTGCTTACACATCCTTCATGCGACCGTTAATACTTCTTGAGGTACCAACAACCGATTACAAGATGTGTTTGCACATTAAAGCGTAATTCCTAGTCTTGCAACACCCAAGGCTTTTAGCAGTGACTCCCAAACCAGTTGGTCTAAGGCACTAGGTGATGAAGCACCCTCGCTAAATATTTTTCTATTTTTGCAGCCTTAAGTAATCAAAAAAACCAGTGTCCATTTTTATTCTTTATTCACACTTATATATTTTTTTTATTTTCACTGTACTAAGGACTTTAGACAAGAGCATTTCAAGGTCTCTTCTACTATTCCAAGTTTCAAGGTGCGTGATTGTGCAAATTGTAGGGTATACATTTTCAAAATTTAGACTTAAGCTAAGAACTATTTTTCAAACTTATACTCTAATAAGAACATCAATACTCTTCCCTTGTTTCGACTTAGCCCAAGAAGTGAACCCAAAATTTGCCTATTTCTAAATAAACTACAAGGCATATACTTTCTACCGTTAAACTTTAAGGAATGTTATCTTTAGGGTTTTTAATTCACTAAGTCTAAGATCTAGTTGTTCCTAGCCAGTTAACCTATTTGTCAAACTTAAGTCAATTATAGCCAAAATTGAATACAATAATTTTTATAATTTTTGAAATTTTTCAATTTTTATGTGTTTTTCAAATAAATATGCAAATGCAAAAATATGTACAAATGAATGTGAAGGAAGAAGACGTACCGAGCATACCCCCAAACATGAACTTGACAGTGTCCTCACTGTCATGCTAAACCAAGAGGGTCAAAATACCGGCACTCCCCTGTTTATTTATTTATAATTTTTATATTTTTAATGTTTTGAAATTTTTTTTATATTTTCTTTTATAGAAAAGAAAACAAAAAATATATACATATATACAAAGATTCCCCCCAAACTTAAGCTTGGCCTTGCACAAGCCAAAGGTTAGCACCAACCATTCAAAAATCTTATCGTGAAAATGGTATAGTTGGTGCCAGAAAATGAGAAGCACGCGAGACCGTGTGGAAAGAAGAATGGTAGAATATGGTCTCGGTGGGGGAGAAGAATGGCGAAAAGAAGAAGGAAGTGGAGTACGATCTTGAGGGTGTAAATTTAGTGAATAAATTAGCGCAATATGTGATGACCGATGTGTTAAAAGCGATTGCGCTAACCTATCAATCCGTCGGGAAATGGGGTCAAATCCCTCAAGATTCGCAAGAAAACATGGGTACGCCGAACTTGGTATAGGAGATGAAAGCGTAACGGTCATTTGTTCGGTAGGAATAGTAGGAAAGATGAAAGGGAGTGAATTAGGGATAGTATCTTTCTTACCGTAGTAAACTGTTTCGAACTTGAAAGATTCCATTAATGGTTCGAAGCTACTATTATCAACCGAGTCTGATGGCTCATCTGAAAATGTAAAGGACTCAAAGTCGGGCGGTGAGTCATCAGCATCGTCCGAAAAAGTGAAACACTCGTAGGTATTATCGTCTGTGAGAATTTTGTCAGATTCAAAGGAAAAGGTTTCAAGCTCACAGTCTTCAAGCGGGGTTGGAACGATGGGAAGGAGGGATGGTGATATAGCAGTCAAAGGTTTAGGAGGATGAATTGGAAAATCAGACACATCAAATAAAAATGATTCAACCTCAATATTATCCTCAAGACTCTCCTCAATACTATCCTCAATATTCAACTCATCCATGCCATTATCATCAAAATCTAGACGCATATGAGATTCGGGAGAAACATTTAATAACTCAGGATGATGATTTGAACATAAAATCTCAATTAAATCGACAGGATCATCATCCGAAATATTCCCAGCGTCTATATTCTCAATCAAGTGAAAATCAATTTCTTTAGACGGTGCATCAAAAGCATGGATATTTATCAATTTAGGTTCTAAAGTGTAGGTGTAAAGATCGAAACGATTAGGTGCGGTTTCACTCGAAAGGGGTTCCTCACAATCTGGCAAATTAAACACTACAAAATCACACAACTCATTTTTATTTTCAGCAGGTGAACTATTTAGGGCAATCGATGGAAAACAGGAGTTGTGGGCTTCAATTGGGTAAGGGTAGGTGTGATTTGGAAATCCTCTCTCATTCTCATTCTGTCCAACCGCCTCCTCATAAATTGAAAATTTTGGTGCTAGCGGGAAACTAGCTACCGGTTCAGCAAGTTGCATAAGGGCGGCCACGGACGCTTCCACATTCCTAACCATTTTGTTTGTTGCTGCGATATACGCCTCCAACGCTTCTTCCAAACTAGACTTTGGTGGTAAGGAGGTTTCGGGAAAAGATTCGAAATTGTGCGGATATGCAAAACTCCCAACAGGCTGTGTAGAATCAATGTCTACTGAAGGTGGTAAGGTCGGGTAGGACTGGTAGGAAGTGGGTGATTGGACAGGGGTAGGGTCAACATATGGATAAAAAGGTGAATATTCTTGTGGATCCCTAGAACTAGATGAGTGGAGAGGGGTGAAAGATTGGCTACGAGATTGAGCAATATGCTCAGCAATGGACATCGGCCTAGGAGTGACAGAAGGACTTAAAGAAGTGGTGTCAACATAGGAAGGTGGTGAAGGTTGACTTGGTTGACACAAAGTGGGTTGAAAAGTCAAACTGTTTCTCCTAGACTCCTCTATGTGATCTTTCAAAGATTTTTTAGGCATGGAAGGATCGTCTTTAGATTGACCGAACACATTGACATATGACGCAAAATTAGGTTCGGGATACCAAAGTTCGGCTAATGATTTTTTATGTGGGGTACCCATGTTAGAAGAAGAAAGGTGACAAAAAGTAAGGTTGGATGGTGCAAGGATTTATTTGGGGCTAAAAAATTTTGCAAGTTCTATAAAATATTTGTCCTTTTTATTTTCATTTTTAATTAATTTTTTCTTTCTCTTTATTTGGAAAAATTTTGTTGCAAAAAGATTTTTAGAGAAAAGATATGTAACAGCAAAATATTTTATAGAAAAGATATGCAACAGCAAAATAGTACTTGCAATTGGTTATTATTTGAAGCATATCACAAAAATCTTTATTTGGAAAAAATTGTTGCAAAAAGATATTCGAGAAAAGATATGCAACAACAAAATATTTCTTGCAATCAATTTAGTTCAAGCGGGGCCCAAAAATCCTGCACAAGACTTGTTATATGGAAGGCAATATATTTTATAGCTCACAGAATCTTGCAGGGATTTCCAGAAAATATATTTCAAAAATTACAGAGGAGGAACAGAGAAGCTTACAGAAAAATTTTCACGAGAAGATACCACTAGATCGCCGCCCTTCCGCGGCAATAGAGCACTAACACCGCGGTTCCGCGGCCCTCTGGACAGAACGGATCCCCAAAAAAATTCTGGTGCGACGACTCGACAAGACGGCCGCGGTTCCGCGGCCTAAGGTAGGTTTTGGCTGCGGAATCGCGGCATATTGGTCGGTTCACTGCTTCAAAAAAAATCTAGTGTTCTGTTGTTTAAAATATCTTCTGTTCCGATACCCCGTTTTCCGTTTCGCTTTCTGGAAATTTCCAGATCCGAATTTGTATATCCTGCAAAAATTCAACCACAAAGTATCCCTTCCAAAAATAACAAATTATATATATTTTTATATTTTTTAGACTTTTTTTAGATTTTTTTAAATTTTATGATTAACCCGAAATTACGAAAAGAAAATTCTACGCCATCCCCGGCAACGGCGCCATTTGATTGAAGAGATTTAGCGTACTTGCGCTTTCTAAAAGATAGATCAAAAATATTTGTAACCGCAATCAAGAACGGCGTCGCTTTGCTGCTAGCCGGTGAGTACAGGTCGGTCCACAGGGATGTTGTGAATCTCCTAATCGCGCTAACGAGTTAATTTCGAAGGGTGTTCGGTTGATTATTAAATCTAAAAATCTAATTAACCTAGGGCAATTATCTAGATCTACTCTTGCTAGGGCTAGGTTTAGGGATGGTTTGGAAATGTAATTAAATCTCACCGCTTTCAATACCCGAATGAAGATCTATGAGGAGTTATGGTAATTATCAATAAAGTGGATTAGATCCGTTCGGGAAGGTGTTCCTTCTTCTAGGTTCTTGTCCTTCCTTTAGAGATCCTTACCCTAACCTCCATGGAAAACATCACACCCGGGCCTTTATACTACGGTATCACCGCTACCTCGAGGGATAGAGTGCCGTAGGGAGCGGTATGTGCATGTATGCATGGAGTCCTATTGTAAATATTTGGTGGGTAGGAAAGGGATGAGAGATCTCATATCTCAAAATCCTTCCTCAAAGCTAAACCCTAAACAAGTTCCTAGGGCTTGAAATTAAATCTACCTAAGGCAAGGAATTTAAATCTACACTAAGGCAAGAAATTAAATCACTTACAGATGCATCCCTCCAATCATCCATACAGGGTTGTCAGATCTGAATTTCTGAATGGAGAAGAAACACCGATGCTCTCCAAAAGATTTCTAAATTTTATTCATTAAAGGGAGGCATAAAGAATTACAATGATTAGAGTTCTATTTATAGGAAATAGAAACCCTAGGTTACATCTTGAACCGCATGTCTACAATTACAAATATACCCTCAGGAAATCTTTTCAGCGTCGCACAAAACTTTTGGTAAAAAATTATTTTTCTTTTCTCTTCTTCTGGCCGCGGAACCGCGGAAACGGTGGGCTTGGGCCGCGGTTCCGCGGCCCTTTGATGAGCTCAGCTGCTGAAATTTTTGGGTTATGTTCTGGATCTTTTTGGGCTTCTGGTTCTTTTGTTCTTTTGTCAATTGGGCTTCTACACTAGCTCCAGATCTTCAGTGAACCATTTGCAATGGATTTTTAACCGTCCGCTTTGTATTTTTGGACCTTGAGTTGCCTTGTTAATTGTGAACTGTCTTTCGATATAGGCTTGACTAAGATCCTCCCATTTGTTGGTCAAAAGTCTATATTTTCATCGTCTTTACATCGTTTTCACTGTTTCCTGTCCAAGAACCTGTAACCTGTACATGTAGCAGACATGCGTCAAAAGTACCTATTTATTTATAAAAAGAATAAGAATGGGGAATATAATAATGCAATATTATGGTGTGAACACGACCCCAATTAGGGTTTTGGCCGGTATCGTGCGCGATAGATGCGCTAAGCGCGCAGTGTAATTTTCCGGGCGTTTTCGTCGCGTTTCGTTGGCTTTTCTTCTTTTTAGGATATTTAGCGTATGCGTTGTATTTATGAAATTTTAGGTTCGCAAGCAGGGATTTTAGGCGCTGCGGACAAGGGGAAGCAGGTGGTCGGATTTTCATAGCTCGAGAACATCGGTGAGTAGATTTAACATCTACAGGGAAATCGCCCGTATGGCGTTATGCGTCAGGGCTAGAGATTTTATTACTTGTCGCATATTCTACGTTATTGTTAGAATTGCACTTTTACCCTATTACTTAGATGTAGTTATGCCTGGACTAGTAGTAGTAGGACACTGCACATATTATTGAAGATTCATGTTGCACGAGCACTGATTATATGCTATCCATACCGTCAATAATGGCCATGTCACACAAAAACCAGTTATAGATGTTATATTGCTTGGTTAGGGACATTGTGACATTAATTCATACTATTTATCATATATGGCATTTAGCATACCTGTATTCCTATTGAGTATTGTACCATTAGTGATAGGTACATACACACTCCCTGTCATAGCCACATGTATACCTTGCACATACTGTTCTCATACCCAGGGGGTATACTATATCATTGTTTATAGGTAGACACATTATCTTGCTATACCTTATTGATTTCACATACATCTGGTTTTAGCTACATGTTTACCTTCACTTGATGTTAATTAGAAGTGGATAAATAGGAACCGCATGATATTTGTATTAACTTAATGCAGTTAATTAGCAGTTTTTCCTTTATATGCTTGCAATTCAGATATGGCGCACATATTATATTCATGGATTTTCGCATTGTTATAAGGATTTTTCATGAAGTTTTCTAGATTTTGGGGACCGTGGTAGTTCATGAAATTATGCATTATTTGAAAGACCCAGTTTCCTTGATATTGATATTTCCATAGCCACCATGAGATTTATCGGTTCTGATATATGCCCGATTCGAGGAGTGAGGAGGCACCGTCTGTGGGTACATGGTGGGGCCCGGGGGTACCCCAAAGCAAGAACGATTTCACGGTGCTGTGCGATGAGGCTTAGGGGAACCATACCATCCGGTGACAGGTCCATTGACTCAGCGGCTATCATGTGGATACCGATGGGAGTCATGTACATATGGATACGTTGAAAGGCAAGGGTCAGAGCTAGGCACTCGAGCTTTCGGGATAGCGTATGATACGTACCTATCAGGGGGCCAGTCATAGAGACAGCACCTGTGGGATCAGCATTTATGTGTCGATACTTGGCACATTGGTTTCATGATATTTCCAATTACTCATTTGTATATATAACAGGGGATTGAGCCGCTGTTATATATACCCTTACAACAATATTAGGGGAATAAGACGCTAATATATGTGTATTGACCTCATCATATTTATTATGCCATTATATTTAGGATGTTAGAATTTTGCTGGAGATTTGATTCGGGGTATAAGAGATTCATTTGAGATTGGATACTGGAGATATATGTGAGATATACCTGATATGGATATACGAGATATGTGAGATCCACTTGCTGTTGTACATTCGAGATAGGTGAGATATACTTGATATGGTACATACGAGATATGTGAGATCCACTTGATGTTGTACATTCGATATATGTGATATATACTTGATGTTGTACATTCGATTTATGTGAGATATACTTGATGTTGTACATTCGGGATATACGAGATATACTTAATATTGTGAAATTGAGGAGAATGCGATACTTAGATGATATGAGAGCCAATGTGGGGGCTGATTTGAGGAATTGGGATTGGATTCATCTTGATGGATTGTGATCCTACCACGATGTCAGGATTCCGTGGAAATGACATATTTCATTCCATACCTCACCTTTATCTATTTGTGCACTGTTTCATGTATTAGGAGTACCTGTTAGTGTACCTTTCAGAAGTGTTGCACATTTACATTCTCATATCCCTATTGCATGGTTATTGCATACTGTTGTCATATCATTATTGCTTTATATATATCGGTTGTACTTGTTAGTGTACTTTCCATTATTCTGCATTCATATGACCTGTTATTACTGTAAATTTCATATCTTAGATTCATGCTTTACGTGCATACTTGCGATTACCTGCATATGTTATTTACTATTCACGAGTTGGCAACTCACCCCCTTTGTGCCACAGCTGTCACAGAGTGTTCCTCAGAGGTGTCGAGGCTGGCTATTCATCTATCATCTTTTGCTACAGATACCGCATCGGCTCACAGTGTGCTGTTTTGTTCAGGTGGGTTTTGGTGGTTATCTGTATTTGTATTGTATATTAGTTGTATCTTGTACTCTCCTTCTACTATTATGTTGTTGACTTAGAGACTTGGTGAGGACGATATTATATAAATTGTGGATTTGTTGTCTTTTATACAGTTTCCTTTCTATCGTCTTCTTTTTCTTCGCTACGGCGTCGTATATTTGTTGTGGTGGTAGTTTTCCGCCTTTGGGCGTGGATTGGCTCCCGTTGGGGATGCTTTACATTATATTTATGTTGTACCCATTTTTGGGGTTGGTTTTTATAAAGGAGGTGCTGCCGAAATTTTCAAGAAAGAAAATTGGACTTAAAGAATTTATACTTGAGATTTTTTTTAGGTTTAAACAATGTTTCTTATCTTTTCTTGTCTTTTAATGGTTTAGATTTCTGGGTTTTGGCTTTCTTTTACTACGTTACTTCTGTAGACGTTGCGTAGTATTAGGGCCGTCACGTGCCAATTTCGCGTCGTGACAAGTATGGTATCAGAGCCGGTCCTTCAAAATTAGGTCTGTGGTTCGAGGATGAACCATTATTCTAAGTGGGGGGAATGTAATGCCCCAGGTGGAGTTGGGGCTCAATACCACATACCCCGTGAAGAAGTGAGGTGTTATCCGGTATCGAGGTGGGTATGTAACCGATACGGATACACACGGGGAACCACTATAGAACAATGGCGAGTATCGAATTCCATTCCGAAAGAGAGCACGATCTGAACTATAAATGGAAATGACACACTCCTATAACACAGAGACGCCTTTTGGATGAATCGGAACTACGGAGTTTGAAGAACTCCGTAATTAAGTGTGCTTGAGCCAAAGAAATTCTTGGATGGGTGACCAACTGGGAAGTAGCCCCGGGTTCATTCAAAGGGACAAAACCGTGCGGTTTTGACTAAAGCGGACAATACCATCTGTGTTAGGGGGTGGGTCGTGACAGTGGTAGACACAGTCTTAGTTGGAACTCGGTTCAAAAGATATGCAGCTGATTCTAGTGCATATCCCCAGAATGATCGCGGTAACTCAGCGTTACTCATCATGGAACGTACCATATCCAATAGGGTCCGGTTCCGTCTTTCCGATACCTCGTTATGTTGCGGAGTGTATGGAGGAGTAAGCTGAGAGAAGATACCATTTTCTTTTAGGTAATCCAGGAACTCGGCACTCAAGTATTCACCACCTCGATCAGATCTTAGTGTCTTGATACATTTGCCGGTTTGTTTTTCTACTTCATTCTTATATTCCTGGAATTTTCAAAAGGCTTCGAATTTATGTTTCATTAAGAAGACATATCCGTACCTTGAAAAGTCATCCGTAAAAGTAATGAAGTAAGAATAAACGTTGCGCACATGCGTAGATTTTGGACCGCACACGTCGCTGTGTACGAGTCCCAAGAGTTCGCTCGCTCTTACTCCGTGTCCAGTGAACAGAGTCTTTGTCATCTTTCCTTTGAGAAAGGATTGACAAGTTGCATATGATTGATATTCGAACAGATCTAAATATCCTTCTGTAGCAACTTCGTCAACCTTCTCTCATTGATGTGACCCAGTCTACAATGCCATAAGAAAGCCTTATTAGTTTCCAAAGACTTTCTTTTGTGTGTATTCCGGACATTGAAAATCTGTGGTTGGTTTAATACGTATATACCATTGCTTAATGTACCTGACCCGATCAAAACTTGATTAAGGTGAATGTTTACAACATTTCTTACAAATGCAAATTCATAACCTTCTTTAGATAATAAAGATACATAAATGATATTACAAGTTGCATTGGGTACAAAATAGCAATTACGCAAAACCAAAACATATCCATCTGATAATCCCAGGTGATAGTCCCCCACGGACTCAGCATCCATGCCAGCTCCGTTTTCAACTCTGAGGGTTATATTACCTGCCTTCAAAACCCTACGCCTTCTCAGTGCCTGCAAAGAATTATAGATATGAGATCCTGATCCGGTATCCAATACCCAGGAAGTAGAGTTTATTGAAAGACAGTTTTCAATAACATACACACCTGAAGCCGAAGCCGCAACTTGCTTCCGGTCCTGGTTTCTGGCCTTCCAAGCCCTGCAATCCTTTTTTCCATTGTCCCTTCTTATGACAATAGAAGCATTCTTCCTTTCCCACAAGCTGTCCCGCTATCTTTGTTGCCTTTGCTTTTCCCTTCCTTTCCATTTTACTAACACCGCCCCTTGGTTTGGCGGGGGCTTTCTTCTTCTTTCCCTTGGCTTTCTCCTTGGACATAGAAGAGGAAGATCCTCCTACAAACAAAGTGGATGTTTCCCTACCTTTCTGTAGGGTGCCCTATGCACTCCTCAGCATGTTGAGGAGCTCCAGAAGTTCAACTTCTTTTCTTTGCAAGTTGAAGTTCAGGATAAACTGGGCGTAAGTGGAAGGAAGGGACTGGAGAATCAAGTCTGTATAGAGCTCGTTCTCTAACGTGGTCCCAAGGTCCGCGAGCTCCTCAATGAAGCCAACATCTTAAGCTTGTGTTCCGCTACCGATGATCCGATGGCCAATCTCGCCGAAAATAGCAATTTCGAGGCTTCGTATCTAGCGATATGGGATTGCTCTCCATACAGTTCTTTTGTATGAAGAAATATGGATTCTAAGTCTATATTCCCGTGCCTCCTCTGATGTTCATTGTCCATAGAGGCAAGCACGAGGCACTTGGCCTTCGTGCAATCGATCTCTTAGGTCTTACGGTTTTCATTATCCACGATACTGGAGGTGGGACCTGGGATAGGGGGAGCTTTGGTGGTAAGGATATACCCCAGCTTGTCGTAAGTGATTGCCATTTTGACATTCCTGAGCCAATCTTTGCAGTTTGGCCCTGTCAGTATGTTTTTATCTACAAGTAACTTAAGTCCGGTCATGACGATTAGTCGCTGCAATTAGGAGAGAGAGAAGAAACACTCAGCATGATGCTCTTGCAAGTTTAGAGTGGTTTTTAATTTTTCTAAACAGGATGGCTCCCCCTGTTTCTCGAATCCCTCCTCAAACCAAAAAGGAAGAATTAGTCGGGATCAATCTCATCGTACAATACTTGCTTAACCGTTCAGCCAGGCCAGTGTCGGTACTTCGAGGGAGATTTTCCAACGATTTCGCGAAGTTCCTTAATTTAAGAACCTCTTTTCCCTGGGGGCGTAGCCCCGCTAACACCTTTCTAGATACCTACTTGGTTTATAGCAATGATCGTTAAGTGAGAAATTTCTAGAGGAGTAGCATATACTCACAGTAGGATCGGGATCCAAATATCATCGCATGACAAACCTGAAGGAATCCTACCAGAATCATCACACTCCAAAAGGTATGCAGCGCTAGCAAGTTTTAGGCTCTTTTGAAACTCCCGATGTGGATTTTTGCCCCATGCTCTTATGACCTTGAGTTTGGCCAATAAATCATAAGTCACATGTCAAGTTCTACCCGTCGTTCTCCAGGTTAATTTGAACCCACCCGTACCTACCCTTGACTTTGGCCAACAAGGCAGTACGACTGTCCCAAACCAACGTATCTATCTATGCTGCACATGAATACCCAATAGCTACCAATCACTATGCCTTGACTTTGGCCAACAAACATAGCTTGAATACTATTGACTATCCATGTGAAACGGCGGAGGGCTACGAATGGTTTTGGCAAAATCGTGAACGTACTGAACTTGATATAATCGATGGAACGAGATAGCTTTTAAAAGGAGTGGCTTAAGCTCCGCGTTTAAAAGTTGTTTTTGAAAAGAAACCGAGTGGTTTTTGAAAGTGTTCCAACGACTTTACTTTGGTTTATTTTCTTGCATTAATTTTTAATGCGTCCCATCATTTAATCCTACCATTGCAGAAAACAACCAAAATATGACGTACGCTTATGCCATCAGCATTCGCCACGGGGCCCCGTCATTACCCGTTAGGTTACTTAACTAACGACAGAGCGGGGGCTGGACTAGCGCGGATGCAAAACATAAGCAACGCCTAAATAATATCATATATATATATATAGCAATGATAGCCATTTCAGATCACAGATGAACACATTGGATATACTAGGAATCCGCAATTCGTACGAGCCTGTAATGAAAAGCGGATTACACTGTCGCGATGAATATCCAATACCCCACCCTAGACCTCTACGGGTGCGGCAAACTACCCGCCAAATATCCGAAGCGGAGCAACCTCCCTTAATGACGTGAGTAAGACACTCGGCACTTCGAGATACACGGTAGTTTGTGCGCCCCACCTTGGGTCTATCCTAGGAGCAAAAACAGTAAAAGAAATTATACAATGACGGCTACAACCTCACCCCGGTTGTGCGTCCAAATAAATAATATTACATCAATTACAAATTTACATGAATTGAAAGAAAAAGAAAAACTCTCATCTCACAACCCCCCGGCTATTCATCCGCGACAATCCAATGAATTCATATACACAAACCATCAACATTACAGATCACAGATATGTATAACCCCCACTAATCGACGTATAGCGATTAGCAGACATTCAATACATATAATACATCACAGATATATACCAGTCAGCTTAAGTCTTTAGAAGTTCGATCAAAATCCGGATTTTAAGCCCCAAAAACAAATTTTGTATTCTGGAAAATCTGGGCAGAGAAATCATATTGTAAAAAACCCAAAACAACCCCGGAAACACACTGCAGGAAATTTGTGCCACGGCCGAGTCAACTCGGCCGCGGATCCGGGGCGGAAGCATGCTCCTGCCGCGGTTCCGCGGCGCTTTGACCGAGGCAGTGGACCAAATTTCTTGGGTGTATTTTAAAAAGCCTGAGTCGATTTTTGGTGCAAGATTTATTATTTTTTGAACAGAATATAGAATCGACAGAAACTTGATTTTTCCGGCGTGTTTCGTGACTTTTTCTCCGATCGAACTTCTAATTACTTTGCTAACATGTTAGATAGTGTTTAACTAGGCTCTGATACCACTGTAAGTCCACGTTACTCTTCCCCGGTTCTTTGGGGTTGCGGAAAATGGTGAAAAACGATTTTTCTAGTGTGGTAACATGGACTCAAAATACAGATCTTTCTTAAACAACTACCTAACAACCTAATTAGGAGTTTTACCTACTCGGTTAGGGGGTTATACCTTAACTTGAACTCCTTCATCTTCAACTCATTGCGGTGGTCGGATCGGCCTCACCTCGTTGTCTCCTCACGCCGAAGGTGGATCCATCCGAAAGCTTCTACCTTTTGGCTTCTACTTCAAACTTGAAGAAACTAGAACACTTGGCTTGCTAAACCTTGTGAATTAGGATGAGTAAAGAAGCGAAATGGGTTTTCTTTTATCTCTAAGGAAATGGTTCTCAACTCATGAGAGGGAGTTGCCTTGAGCTAGAGAGAGAGAGCAAGAGGGAGAGGGAGAGAGCTTGAGCAAGAGAGAGAAATGAAATGAAAGAATGAGCAAACCTGTTGCCATGCAAGCTCTCATAATCCAAAAGCATCATAACACATCATGATAATTGAGTATTATGTGATGGTTATCATCATATCAAATGGAAATATCATTTCATGCATTAAATGCAATGTGTGAACAAATAAGCAAGCAAAAGTCTTTGCATGAAATGATAGCCATAGTAATGATGGTGGTCAACAAGTCCAACCTAATCAACCGGTCAACAAAGTCAACAAGTCAACAAAGTCAACCTTTCAACCCAACCATGGCACAATATTACTTAATTATCATTAATCATATTTCTTATTCTCATTAGGGTTTAGCAAACGTCAAATAGTCAAAAACCCTAATGAGAATCCTCTGCCTCTGTCTTTGTCAACCGTGCATACACACCCGCATCCGCGTTCCGAGGAAAACGAATGCAAACGAGATAAAATCAATCCCAAAACGTATACTAGGATCTGGCTTAACCCAAAGCCCGCTAGTAATAACTGCCCGGACACTAAACATGCACAAGTGCACGGATGTGACCGAACCCTGTCGCAAAACCATACGACCTGTCGCAAAACCATGTGACCTCTACTCTTTTGTCCAAAGGCGAATAGCTCTCTATATGGGACTCTAAAGACTCGACAATACGCTGGCAGTGGGTTTAACCACAGACAGCAAGCGGCACTAGCTGTGCGTAACGGCCCCCAAGTAGATGCCGATAAGAAAACGGACGAGGTGAAACCCATCTGAACTCCTACTAAGCCTGAATGTGACAGTCTCCGTACAGTCCAGTCTGTTCGTCCGAGAATATCGCATGGCAGGCCTAGGGGGCGGTAAACGTCAGTCCCTTTATAGCGGTACAAGTCATGTCGGAGTGTAGCCCAGAAATCCCTGAGATGGCACTGGAAACCTACCAGTGTATCTCGCTTGCCTTGGCCTGGGACGACTGTGTGTAATGGCTCTCCTTGACACAGCGCGATATCCACTCCCAATACCGGGAGAGATGAATCCTGTCTAACTGTCAATGCCTCCAAGTTTTTCGGGACTGCACCCAACTACTACCTATTTGCACGACTCCTTTGAGCCGTGGTAAGGTAGTAATCAAAGTACAGTGGGAACACACTCGAGGCGAAGCGACGGTGTCAAGTCAGGGACTAAGCTGTACTCATGTCACCTGGGAACTGACAACTGACAATAGGTATAGTACCAACCAATCAGTTCCCGACGAGTCCTGTCCAGTGTACTTGTAACCTAACGAGCACCCGCATACTATCTCAAGTACGACATACTGACGTCTGTAGGACAGACCGTCTCCCCTGCTGGGATGAGAAGCGCATATGCTAGTCTACTCCAGAGTATCGATGCCCTATCTCCATAGTCCTATGACTAAGGACATGTATAAGGATGTGCTTGTGGATTACCCAGCCCCCACGAGTGTGACTGCCATCACAATGTTGGTAATCAAGCAAAGATCCTAAGGGCTCCACTAATGTGTATAGGTGATATACTAAAAGAAACACATGTACACATTAATGTAGAAACAAACCAAGTAGCATACTACCATTTTGAGCAAGATTGTCTATACAACTGTGAATATCCCAAGCTTCCATTAAGTAATATACAAACTTGTATGATACAATAATGGCCTCTAGGGCATATACACTAACAGTAGCTACTTAGTATATGTTAGACTAGGCTCGAGTCATACTTATTTCAAGAACTAACGAATCGTGAGTATTCTAAAGATAGGCTAATGGATACTACGTATATTTCAAAGGATATTCTTTTTCTTAAAAACATCGTAGCCCCTATTTTCTAAACACCACGATTCGTGCTATTTCAAATGCCAAAACTATATGACTCATATAGATTATGTGCATTCTTTATTGTTGCATTTGCCATATATTCCTATTGTTCGTATTGCATTGCATGCTTATATTGTATTTCCATTAGTTGTTATAAAATCATACTGTCAGGACACGAGCACCATTACCAATGATGCGTATGCTTCACGAACACCTGCTTGCTGGCTTACACACATCATCATCGGTAATTGCCATGTCACATACACATTAGAAAACACCATTTAATTAGTATAAATTGTTAGCTGTTAGTTTCGACATAATATTAGTGCGCTTGCTTTTATGTGATAGCTTAGACATTGCATTTATTACAGTGATATCTCATGCATGTATACCTTTATACGATGTTGTACTGACCTTGGAGAAATTGGGAACCGCAGGATATATTTAAAAACATGATTCATTTTAAATAGCGGTTCCCCTTTATATATGCATATTACTGTTCCATGTTGCATGATATACGGATATGCTTACATTTCTGTTAGATGACGCATACATCATGCTTTACGATTATACGCATTGAGATATGCTGTTTTCATGAGATTTCTGGATTTGAGAACCATGGGTATTTCAAAAGAAAGTATGTACTGTTTTAAAAACCCGGTTTCTCTTGATATGATATTTCAGTGCGTCCACTATGCGTTTTCTCAGTTCTGAGATGTGTGACAGTGATACATGATTCGAGGAGCTGGATGAGGCCGATTACGGGTAAATGGTGGATGCGGTATGGTACCCTGGGACGAGAACGGATTTGTTGTGCAGTATACGGTGAGCCTGGAATAGGGACCACTACCTACCGGTGATAGTATTTGGACTCGACGGTTATCCGGAGGATACCGACCGAAGTGATGAGATGTATATGAGCCGACCCGTTCTGCCGGAGCCCGCAGGCCGATCCCGCATATTGACGGAGTCGAGATATGAGGATTTACGTGTCGATGCTGGACACGGGTTTCATGATGTTTCGAGCGTCGATGCCGGACACTCAGGTTCAATGATTTTGCTGTGTCACAAGTGACACACGTTGATTTTTATCGTCATACTTCCATGCATATGCTTTTATGATATTTAAATGCATGTTGTTGTGTTATTGGTTGACACATGAACGAGATCCACATGCATACATACATTGTTTATATGCTTGGATGATATCTGCATGCATATAGACTTTTAGTATATTGTTGGCACATATGCAGATTCTGTCACCCTAGATATCATAGTTTTACCTTTATGATATAGTTGACCTAGGAAATCGTTATTTTATTCGATTTATACCTGATGATGTTTCTAACTCACGAGTTGGCAACACACCGCCATTGTGCTACAGTTTCTTGCAGGTTTTGTCATACAGGTTTTCCTTGGCGGCTTCGCTGGCATATTACTTCATTGCGGGTGATTGCTTTGGTAGGTGCATCCACTGGCATCGTGGCCACCATTGTACCTGTATTTTTTTCAGTTGTATCTAGTAACTCCATCAAACAGACTTGTATTATTTTTTAGACATAGAAGACCATTGTTTATCTTTCGAACTTAGAGTTGCGCGTTGTATTATTATGGTTTTCTTGATGATATTTAGTTTCCTTTTGAGTTTTGATCCTCGCCCTTCAGCGTTGTATATTATATTGCTTGCTTGGTTGTGACCGTCAATTGACGAAGTGCTAGCTCCCGCTTGGTAATGCCTTTATTCATATTATGTATGTTGCACCCCTTTGGGGCCAGTTTTTACAAATGAGACTTCACCGAAATTTTCGAAAAAGACTTGATGTTTTAAAAAGGTTTACTGCGACTTTTTCCAAACTGATTTACGCAAACCTTATAAAAAGTTTTCCTACACTTCTTATTTAAAAATGGTTTAGATTTCGAGGATTTTTGGCTTACTTGAATTTGATGGGATCCTGTAGATTTCATATGATTCAAGTGCCAGTCATGTGCCATTTCGGGTCGTGACATACAGCTTGTACCGCTTGCGGCCTATGGTTAAACCCACTGCCAGCATAGTGTCGAGTCTTTAGAGTCCCTGTCACGACCCAAAGTTTGGCCCGTGACCGGCACTTAACCACGTAACTTCTACAGGCGTAACGCGACTAAGTAAGCCGATACCCAGAAATCAAAACCATTAAAAGTATTGAGTGTTTAAAACATTTAATAGAACGTTTGTTAATACGTTTAGAAAACCTTAAGTAATTTAGTAAAATTCTTTAAATTTCGAGTTATTATCTTAAAAATTTTGGCAGCTTTTCCTTTGTAAAAACTAGCCCCGAAATCGGGTACAAGACAATATATGAATAAATGATATACAATAAATATAAAGTTTCCCAAACTGGAGCAATCATGCCCAACGGCGGAAACAAACACCACAAATATAATATACGACTCCATGGCGAAGAGATGAGCAGTATAAGTGAAAATAAATATCATGAAAGATTAAGCTGCATAAATAAAGTCGACTCATAACGAGCTCGACACCAGAGTACAAAATAATATACATCGTCCTCACAACTGGTCTCTAAGTCAATACATGAAAGTAAATGGAGAGTACTGGATAAAACAGTGTATACAACTGGAAAATAAACAGATACTGCAAAAACCCACCTATCAGCAAAAGAGCTAACACGCCAACTGTAGTGGTATCGGTATCAAAAGATGCAAGAAAGCAGCCTGCCGCGACTAAGCTGAGGGGAAACCTGCAAACACTGTGGCACAACGGGGGTGAGTTGCCAACTCGTAAGTAATAGATAACATATAAAGTTAATCGCAAGTATGCACGTGCTGCGATACTCTAACCTATGCCAACAGGTAACATCTATATGATGAACTATTTGAGTAATAATCATACAACAAGTGCGATCAAATAACATTTCTATATGATAAGCAGGGTATGCAATAATTGTGCATAGCAAATGTTATCTAATAACATCTATATATGATAAGCCGGGTATGCAATAATTGTGCAAAAGTACTCTATCAGATACTATAACTACTGGATGAGATGCAAAATAATAAATATTGAGCATGGGAATAAATATCATCTACACAGAATGTCAAAGTCGAAGAAAAACCGGTGTCTATCAATGCACCAAAATCCCAGTAAAACTCAGGCGCCGTCACCCTGATCGGCCCTCAAATCCTGTAAATCTCATAGAATCGTGAGTGCCTAGTATCGGCACACAAAAATATCATGAAATCATCATGTCTAGAATCGACACGCAAATCCTCAAGTATCGGGTTTCGTCTGCGGAATCGTCCCTCGGCCCCGGTAGTACGTGTCGTCCCGTATCCATCTATCAACTCTGGTCAGTATCCTTCGGATAACCGCCAGATCTAACCAATCACAGGTAGGTAGTGGTCCCTCTGCCAGGCTCACTGTCTACTGCACAGCGATCCATTCTCGCCCCGGGGTACCATACCTGGTCAACCATGTACCAGCAATCGCCTCGTCCAGCTCCTCGATTCGGGTTCACTTGTCACACGTCTCAGAACTGAGAAAACGCATGGTGGACGCACTGATATATCATATCAAGGGAAACTGGGTTTTTAAAAAAGTGCGTATTTCTTAAAATAATACCCCGGTTCCCAAATCCAGAAATCACATAAATCTAAAGTAAATGCGTAAATCCATGCAATGTGTCATATGCCATTAAGAGTAAAAAGGGAAAACCGCTCTTTTAAAAAGATCTAATTTTGAAAATATCCCGTGTGGTCCATTAGTTTTTAAATCATGTCAATATCACCCATGTATGTAACATATGTATGTATATAGGCATGGATGTGCAAATGGATATATGGGCAATGTGAGTGTAACAATATACATGTGCACTAATATGGATATACGATGTATATGTGCACAAGTATAGACATATCAAGGTACGTATGAACTAATGTGAATATAAAGGGTGCATGTACGCAGGTAGTGATATATCAATGAAAGTATGCACTAATGTGGACATAAAGGGTGCATGTGTGCAGGTAGTGATATATCAATGAAAGTATGCACTAATGTGCATATAAAGGGTGCATGTGCGCAGGTAGTGATATATCAATGAAAGTATGCACTAATGTGAATATAAAGGGTGCATGTGCACAGGTAGTGATATATCAATGAAAGTATACACTAATGCGAATATAAAGGGTGCTTGTGCGCAGGTAGTGATATATAATTGAAAGTATGCACTGATGTGACAAGTCATGACAATCATCAATGATGCGGTGATCCTATAATGTGAGTGTCATGGCAATTACTAACGGCGTGAGTGTACATATATTTAGTACTCGGGCAGCTTAAACCTTTAGTGACAGTTGTGTGTTCTATAATTACCATTCTATATGCAACAGGAGATGGTATGCTACTATAGTGTGTGTGTGTGTGTGTGTGTGTGGATGAACACATACAACAACTAAAATATCCTATAACACCCTTACGCTTAAAACCATATGGACGATTTCCACGTAGATATTAAATCTACTCACCTGGTTGCGTGCTAAGTGTAACCGACCACCTGCTTTCCCTTCTTTGCGGCGTCCGACGTACCCACCTGCGAACCTGGAATTTACGCAAAGAATCCATATGTAAGCAAATATCTCACAAAATGCGATATCGAAATCAAACGAGAAACTCGAGTCGCGAACTAAACGCGCGTGTACGATATGCTAGATCATGTGTATATGCGTCTAAAACTATCCTGACACGTAGCGATACGCTGGATCACATAATTCACTCACGTATCGCGCGTATCGCGCAAACAAAACTTACTAGAAAAACGATATATCGTCCTAGATTCAGATACAGGTGAAATCTTACAAAATTGCACATGCCAAAACACTGAAATATGCAATGGACTACCTGTTAGTTATATGTATGCCCTATAGGCCATTACTATACATAGGATGTATATTGTAGTGGATGCTTGGACATATATAGGGAAGACTTTCTTGCTCGACATGATAGTATGCTATCTGGTTGCTCTTTACCATAACTTGTACACTGATTGTCTCTCTGTTACATGTTGGTAAAGCCCTCAGGATATGTACTTGACTACCTGGACTGTGATGTGGATCATACTAGTGGGGACATGGTAGTCTATAAGTACATCCTTCAAGGTCCCTAGTCATGGGTATATCGAGACGGGGCATCGATATACCAGAGTAGACTAGCGTATACCTTCTCGACCCATACAGATGGACGATGGATGATCCCATATCCATTGGTGTTTGACATCAGAGATGATATATGGGTGCTCAGTAGAGACTGGGTACACTAGACGGACTCGCCGAGAACTCCCAGATGGTATTATACCTCACGTCAGATGGCAGTGTAAGTGTACGCTAGCGCCCCGGCCGTCTACAGACGCCAAATGCGGAACAAAAACTTTTTATCTGGCGCTATCGTATACTTTAACCCGGATCTTCCATTATTGCTAAACTAACAAACTGTAAAGAGTGTAGAAAGGTTATACCGAACGATCCGAGTCCTTCATTCTTTAACCATCATCCCACGCTCCGTTGCGGCTGCTCCGATCTCGTCGATCTCCGATCTGCTCGTCCAGGTGGCACCACATCACTGATTCTTGAAACGGGCTCCCGCCTCTGACACGAGGCAACTCGGTCGTCAAGTTTGCCAAAGGAGACGACCAAGAATGATGTAGAGAATGAGTAGATGACTTTGTCTCACTTCGTCCAAGTCCGTGGACGATCGGTAAATGAAGTTGCCGATGGAAATGAAATGGAACAAGAAATGAACTATGAAATTTCCATGCATCCAAAACTTTAGTCTTTTCTTTTTAGCAACCATAATTTTCTCAAGTGAGAGAGTGAGGAGGAGAGAGGGGCAGGCCACTATTTAGCAAAGAGGGAGGTGAGTGTAGGAGAGGGGAGAGTAACCTTAAGGAAAAAATATCATATGTGAACACAAAAGAATATCTTAAGGAAAACAAGAATGGTTGAAATCAAAGCATGAGTCACAATCCTTGTCACCATTTTCTAGAACCTTCTAGAACCTTCTAGAAGCATGACTCGCTCTCATCCAAGAAAAGATAAATCCGTCTTTAACCGAATGTTAAAATACGGCTGATAGAAAACTGGAAACTGGCAACTTCCAAAAGTGATCCTGAAACAACTTTCAGGATAACCCCGAAACTGTATAAATATACCCGCATTTGTATTACGACCGAATACAAATGCAACTGAGACAAAGATATTATATCTACTCAATATAATACTCGGATCCGGCTTAAACCAAAGCCGACCAGTATCATCTGCCCGAAAAATAACATGTGCGTAAACGCACGTGCATTTTCCGAACCCTGCCATAAAACCATACGGCCTCTACAACGTTTCGCCCGAACTTGGGAAACTGTCTCTGGGGGACTCTAATGACTCGTCAGTACCCTGGCAGTGGGTTTAACCACAAACCGTCAGCGGCACTAGCAATGCGTAACGGCTGCCCATAGACTGACCTCAAGGGAGGCTGATGAGCGAACTCATCCAGAAACCCTACTGAGCCTAACAGTGACAATGTATATACAGTCCGGTCCGTTTGTTAATGAGTATCGCATATCTACCTAGGGGGCTAGTAACGTCAGACCCCCAATAGCAGTATAAGTCGTGTCGGAGTGAAGCCCAATAACACCCTGAGATACTACTGGAGTACCTACTAGTAAATCTCCTGCCATGGCCATGGACTATGTGTAATGGCTCTCCTAGACACAGCACGACCTAGCCCCCAATACTGGGAGAGACGAATCCCCTGCCGATCCGCTCACGTGCCTCCATATGGCTCGGGACTGTACCCAAAAGCTACCTGTTTGCACGACTCCTTTGAGCCGTGGTAGGGTAGAAATCAAAGCACAGTGGGAACTCACACGAGACAAATGACGACCTCAGGTCGATGAACTAACCTGTACACATGTCACCAGGGAACTGCTATCTGACGATAGGTATAGTACTAATTAGCAGATTCCCGGCGAGTCTTGTCCGGTGTACTCATAACCCAATGAGCACCTGTATACATCTTAGGTGATCCAACTGACACCAGTGGCTTGTGAGACCGGCCACCGCCCCTCGTCGGGGTCTCGACTGTATACACTAGTCTACTCCGGAGTATCGATGCCCTGTCTCGAAACTCCCACGACCAGGGACCACAATTAAGGATATGCATATAAACTACCCAACTCTCACGTATATGATCGCCATCATACTGTTGGTAGTAAAGCAAGATCCTAAGGGCTCTATCAAAGTGTAACATGTAATCAGTCACCTGAACATGTACACGACTGATAAAGGCAAACCAGATAGCATACTATCATCTCGAGTAAGACTGTCCTACCGGTATAGGTCCTCCGCAATCATTGCAATCACGTACCTGCGATCCAATAATTGACTATGAGGGCACTATCTCCAACAATCTCCCACTTCCACTCAAGGCTAATTATTGCAATGTCGACTACTCACAGCCCGTGTGAAACCGAACATCCAACTCCTCTACTAATCAGTTTCACAAAGCCCGTTTGTAAAACTATTGTGTTCGAGAAATAGCCTCAGTGAGTGGATCCGCCTAGATGTTTCTTTCTATATCTCTCTAAAACTCAAGTTCGCGGAGAAAGCCATCTCCCGAATCGAGTAATACCTGTCTTAGAATATGTCTGGATATCTGATGGGACCTAGTTCATAAATGAACTCCAAATCCAAACTTCTTAGACTGTATCGATCACTGAACCTAATCAGTATCCGGCACCATGCCACCCACAGTATCCTCTTGGACCACCTGTCCATAATACTGTCCCTCTTCGTCAGAGGGAAAAACTATAACTCTGACAATCACTCTGTCAACCATGTCACCTTTGAAGCCTGGAATGATAATCGTCTCCCGAAGGAGGCTGCCGTCATCAAATCCTTAGAACATGCACCTATGTTCTAAAACTGCTTCCTTATGTTTCTCAAGGGTTGGATTAATACAAACTCATTGCATCTAGTGCAAAAACAACATCTGGTGTGGTACTTGACATCTCTTGATTGACTCAATTGCCTAAGCAAGTGATCTGCCAATCATGCACTTCCCTCTCCCCTTTAGTCTATACGACACCTTTAGAGAGGGTGACTCCATCACTTGCAGGTACACTACCATGCTAGGAGTCAACTATTCTAAAAACCATTAGAATATCTGTCAAAGTACCCACATTGGGAAACTACCCAATTCCAGATCTAAAACCATAGATCTAGAAACCAGAATGTCAAATATTATATCCATATCCTGTCTGGAGAAACAACTGTGTGACGACCACAGTACAACCGATCGTAGTATAGGAATTTTACTTCCCACTCTGTGTATGTCATCCAGATACCATGACATCACACCCTACTACCTTCTTAACAGATCCATCCCCTATTCTGATTGAAGTCAAACCCATGACTGTCATATCAAAATTAGATGATCTATCTCCGCTATAACTGCTCTAGTCTATAAATAGACATAAGCTACTTGCCCACTATGCTTCCGATGCTCCCACTGACTACGACAACCCTCCTACCGGGTCTCATATCCTGGAACAACAGTAGTGTCAAGTCTGGGCAGATAAGAACCTCCCTGTCACCGTCCTTGAGGCTACCGAAGTACCTCTCGGGTGTCTGAGGTTACCCACCATATCTGCGGAGTGGCTAATGGAATGTAAAACCTGATTGAATATATAGGTTCTATTAAATTTTCCGTAATCGTTCGCGGTTCTGGAATCACTTCCAGTTCTACCATACTCCCACTACTGTTTTCTGAAAAAGATCCATTTTACTAAAACTGTGGCGAGTCAAGAACAATATCACTATTGATCTTCCAAATGGTAGAATATCAACCCTCGTCATAGCCAGGGTCAACCCACAAACATCCATTACAGAAACGTGCCCTGAGTTATCCAGAGTCTGGTTTTAAGCATAAGTTGGACAACTCCCCGTACCTTAACATCTTTTAAGGTACGAACTATTCTATATCCAATATAGAAACTTTGGCACTTTATTTAATTAGAACCAGATTCAAATCATGCAGCTGTCTCCAGTGCATATCAACTTAATGGAAATAGGCTAATCAGCATTACTCAACTTAGGAATCCATCCAATTATGAGTAACCTGAAAGAGAAACACGTTTCTCAAAACCATCACTATCATCTGAATACCAATCACAAGAATCTACATCTTCGATCTCTTTGAAGAATCCCGATACTTGTGATACCTGGTTCTCTACTTTATTCTTATACCCACAACTTCTCAAAACTTAGACCTTGTATTTCTACGAAACACTTGTCTAAAAACTAGAGAAGTTATAAGTAAACAGAACACAGTACAAGGACCTACCCCTTTGTCCTGATGGACAATTGGACAACATACAATACTCTGTATAAGTCCGCTGAGTTGAGCAACTCAAAACCTGTGCGTCGTAGGTTGAAAACTGTACCCTGGCGATTTCCTCAAATATCACCAATTACAACGAATTCCGATATAATGAGGATGATCACCTAATTCCCAATAACGCACTCCCGCTCATCATCTGTAAAACCATACAGATATGAGAATGAAACCTGGTAAATACATACCCTTGGAGTAAGTATCTAATCGGGAAAACAGTTTTCTTTTAACAATGAACTGAAACATTAAAATGTTTCGTAGGGGTATCCTGGTATTCATAGCAATGCCTCTTCCATAATCCAATTCATAACTTTAACCGTATATTTTATTGCCATCTCTCCAAATCCCTTTATTTGTCTTTAGTCATTACCTTCTGTACACCATCGTTAGGCTAAATGGTTTTCTTCCTTCCCTACCGTTCGGCACCAGCCTATGGTTTGGAAGAAGACTATCCAGTAAGCATAATCGGTGTACCCTCCTAAACCAAGGAGTACTCGTATCTTGAGAGAAGGTGATGATAAAAGACAACTGAATAATACCTTATTCCTTTAAAGGTGAAATAGGAGTAGCGATGAAGTACGCGGTTTGGTCGTGAATGATAACAGTCGCAATTAACTTTGCCATCTTTCTAATCCCTTTATTTTGTCTTTACATATTACCTTCTGCACATCCTACTTAGGCTAATTGGTTTTCTTCATTCCCTACCTTTCGGCACCTGCCTATGGTTTGGAATAAAACTATCCAATAAGCGTAATAGGTGTACTCTCCTAAACCAAGGAGCCCTCGCAACCTGAGAGAAGGTGATAATAAAAGACAACTGAATAAACCAATTCTATTTCTCCTGAACCTGGATCCATCCTCGAAGAAGTCCTTTCGAGTTCGTATATAACCATACGATGGATCTATCCAATGGAAGTGGATGTCCGTAGTAAAACGGGTGTTCTGAGAAATGCAAAGGGTAAAAGAAAGAGTGGCAATGACTTATGCAACATAGACAATCCAAAAGCCAGTATTTTAAGAAGGTTCGGTCAACTTGGTCACTGAGTCATAGTCTAGGGTCGGTCAAAGGTCGCTGCTAAAGAGAGAGAGAAAAGAAACACTCTGCGTGCACTCTAACCTAGATCAGAATGGTTATCACTTTATCTAATCCGGAAACCTCCCACTGTCCTGTCAAATTCTCCTCCAAACCAGAAAGAAGAATCAATCGGGATCACCCGAAGAGTAAACCAACTCATCAGTGGGAATCGGGATCCAACTCTCATCGCATGATAACGTGATGGAATGCATCCACGTTACTCATACTCCAGAAGGTATGCGCATACTTGGCAAGTTTCAGTTTCCTTAGAAACTCCCTATATGATTTTTGCCCCATGCTCTTATAACCTTGGCGTTAGGTCAAAATGTCATAAGTCACATGCCAAGTTCTACCCATCACTATCTTGTTAATTTGAACCCTCCCGCACATGCCCTTGGCGTTAGGTCAAAATGGCAGAACGGCTGTCCCAAACCAACTCATCTATCTATGCAACAATTGAATACCCAGCAGCTACCAAACACTATGCCTTGGCGTTAGGTCAAAATGCATAGCTTGAATACTACTGAATACCCAAAAGAAGTGACGGAGGGCTACGGCTGGTTTTTGGCGAAAAACCTTTAACGTAGTGAACTTGATATCGCTGAAGGAACCTGATAGCTTTTTAAAATATAGTGGCGAAAACCTTTTGCTAAAGAGGTCATTCCCGGTGAAGGGATCTCGGCTCTTTCCTCGTGGAATGAGGTGCAGGATATTCCACTGAATACCGCGATGCAAAGCAACTTGTAATCGACTATAGTGAAGTTATTACCCTGACGCAAACTTCTGCCCAAGGGGTCAGTCCCGGTGAGGGGATATCGGCCCTTGCCCCGTCGAATGAGGTGCAGGATATTCCACTGAATACCGCTATGCAAAACAAAAGGAAACGTCTTTGCAATAACACTTTTTAAATTTGTTCCAACAACTGCAAACAGGTTTGTTTAACCTTTTTGCATTGATCAGAATCAACGCAGTCCCATCAATAATCACACCAGAAAAGAACGAAAATAAAATGTACGTATATGCCATCCGCATTCGTCACTGGGTCCCGTCATCACCCGTTAGGTTACTTAACTAACGACAGAGCGGGGACTGGACTAGCACGGGTGAAAAACATATACAACATCTAATTGTATATAAACCAATATACAATAATCGCTCCAGGCGTGATAATATGCAACATTACAGAAAAGTAATAAGCATCACAGAACAATACAGATAATCTGGGATCCCCAGGTTTCACAGAGCCGCTGCTGAAACCCGACGTTCCCCTGTCGTGTGGATAGCCTGTGCAATGAAACCTAGACCCCTACGGGTGCGGCAAGTTACCCGCCAAAACCTGAAGCGAGGCAGCCCCCTACAGCAAAGTGAATGGACCACCCAGCACTTCACGGAATCCGGTAATCTTGGGCACCCCTCCTTTGGTCAACCTGTACCCCCTACGAGTGCGGCGAATAGTCTGCCAATTCTAGAGTGGGACCCCTCTGCCTCTCAAAGCCATGAGATGCGGACCCGTTGCCCCTCAGAACCCGTCTATCCGTGCACTCCGTCTCGGGGTAAAACCTAGTACAGTAATGAAAAATAGTACAACAGGTACATCGACCGCAACCTGGCCGTGCCCCAAAAGAATATTATACAACAGGCAGTGACGGCAGTCCACATGTTGGACGCTCGCCCCGCAATATCAAACGTACAAATAAACTCAAACTGTACTACCATTGCACACTGCTATCCACCACGACAAATCCGCAACATCACAGCACAACACAGAACATCAACGCGAATGTCACGTTCGCAAACCCGTCTAAAAGAACTATAGCAATCAGACGCGGTTTACCGATCAAATGACGTTCCCGGTCGGAGATATAATGTAAGCACTGTAAACTAACATGTTTAAATTTCGATCGACTAAATTTCCCGAAGTGGGCCCCACGCAAATCTGCTGCACAGTAACAAAATCTGGGCCCAAAATATATATACCAAAAACCCCAATTTCCAACATAGAATCCACTGTAGAAAATTGAGTGAGTGATCCCACTTTCCTGCGGCGGATCCGCGGCAAAACCCTAGCTGGGGCCGCGGATCCGCGGCGGAACAGTGGAGTCACTTCCTCGAATTTCTACAGTATTCCTCAAAAACCCTGCTTGATTTTCTGGTATGGTCAAAATGACATTTGGACCAGTTTGAAAATTAACAGAAACTTTAATACTAGAAATTGCAATTTTCGAAAAATCCGTTCGATCGATCTTTTAAACGCGTTAGCACAAGTTAGTATAGCAAAATGGTGAGGCTCTGATACCACTGTAAGTGTACGCTAGCGCCCCGGCCGTCTACAGACGCCAAATGCGGAACAAAAACTTTTTATCTGGCGCTATCGTATACTTTAACCCGGATCTTCCATTATTGCTAAACTAACAAACTGTAAAGAGTGTAGAAAGGTTATACCGAACGATCCGAGTCCTTCGTTCCTTAACCATCATCCCACGCTCCGTTGCGGCTGCTCCGATCTCGTCGATCTCTGATCTGCTCGTCCAAGTGGCACCACATCACTGATTCTTTAAATGGGCTCCCGCCTCTGACTCGAGGCAACTCGGTCGTCAAGTTTGCCAAAAGAGACGACCAAGAATGATGTAGAGAATGAGTAGATGACTTTGTCTCACTTCGTCCAAGTCCGTGGACGATCAGTAAATGAAGTTGCCGATGGAAATGAAATGGAACAAGAAATGAACTATGAAATTTCCATGCATCCAAAACTTTAGTCTTTTCTTTTTAGCAACCATAATTTTCTCAAGTGAGAGAGTGAGGAGGAGAGAGGGGCCGGCCACTATTTAGCAAAGAGGGAGGTGAGTGTAGGAGAGGGGAGAGTAACCTTAAGCAAAAAATATCATATGTGAACACAAAAGAATATCTTAAGGAAAACCAGAATGGTTGAAATCAAAGCATGAGTCACAATCCTTGTCACCATTTTCTAGAACCTTCTAGAACCTTCTAGAAGCATGACTCGCTCTCATCCAAGAAAAGATAAATCCGTCTTTAACCGAATGTTAAAAGACGGCTGATAGAAAACTGAAAACTGGCAACTTCCAAAAGTGATCCTGAAACAACTTTCAGGATAACCCCGAAACTGTATAAATATACCCGCATTTGTATTACGACCGAATACAAATGCAACTGAGACAAAGATATTATATCTACTCAATATAATACTCGGATCCGGTTTAAACCAAAGCCGACCAGTATCATCTGCCCGAAAAATAACACGTGCGTAAACGCACGTGCATTTTCCGAACCCTGCCATAAAACCATACGGCCTCTATAACGTTTCGCCCGAACTTGGGAAACTGTCTGTGGGGGACTCTAATGACTCGTCAGTACCCTGGCAGTGGGTTTAACCACAAACCGTCAGCGGCACTAGCAATGCGTAACGGCTGCCCATGGACTGACCTCAAGGGAGGCTGATGAGCGAACTCATCCAGAAACCCTACTGAGCCTAACAGTGACAATGTATATACAGTCCGGTCCGTTCGTCAATGAGTATCGCATATCTACCTAGGGGGCTAGTAACGTCAGACCCCCAATAGCAGTATAAGTCGTGTCGGAGTGAAGCCCAATAACACCCTGAGATACTACTGGAGTACCTACTAGTAAATCTCCTGCCATGGCCATGGACTATGTGTAATGGCTCTCCTAGACACAGCACGACCTTGCCCCCAATACCGGGAGAGACGAATCCCCTGCCGATCCGCTCACGTGCCTCCATATGGCTCGGGACTGTACCCAAAAGCTACCTGTTTGCACGACTCCTTTGAGCCGTGGTAGGGTAGAAATCAAAGCACAGTGGGAACTCACACGAGACAAATGACGACCTCAGGTCGTTGAACTAACCTGTACACATGTCACCAGGGAACTGCTATCTGACGATAGGTATAGTACTAACTAGCAGATTCCCGGCGAGTCCTGTCCGGTGTACTCATAACCCAATGAGCACCTGTATACATCTTAGGTGATCCAACTGACACCAGTGGCTTGTGAGACCGGCCACCGCCCCTCGTCGGGGTCTCGACTGTATACACTAGTCTACTCCGGAGTATCGATGCCCTGTCTCGAAACTCCCACGACCAGGGACCACAATTAAGGATATGCATATAAACTACCCAACTCTCACGTATATGATCGCCATCATACTGTTGGTAGTAAAGCAAGATCCTAAGGGCTCTATCAAAGTGTAACATGTAATCAGTCACCTGAACATGTACACGACTGATAAAGGCAAACCAAATAGCATACTATCATCTCGAGTAAGACTGTCCTACCGGTATAGGTCCCCCGCAATCATTGCAATCACGTACCTGCGATCCAATAATTGACTATGAGGGCACTATCTCCAACAGGCAGTTCTCTGGTGACACTGGTACAGGTTAGTCTGTAGACCCGAGATCGTCATAGAGTCTTGTGTGATTCCCACTGGGCTTTGATTTCCACCTTACCACGTCCAAGAGGGCGTGCAAAACGGTGGTTTTTGGGTACAGTCCCGAATCGCATGGAGGCAATGAGCGATAGGAGGGGATTCGTCTCTCCCGATATAGGGAGTTGATGTTGCG
Organism: Agapanthus africanus; assembly: GCA_030015575.1. NCBI lineage: Eukaryota > Viridiplantae > Streptophyta > Magnoliopsida > Asparagales > Amaryllidaceae > Agapanthus > Agapanthus africanus. The sequence continues at coordinate 290,828,078 of JASDDO010000029.1, forward strand.
TTGTGTTCGATTGGTTATAACCAGAAATCCCTGGCCAGGGTTGCTGAGAATTACTGGTAAGTGTTACCAGTAGTTTCTCGAACAGTTATAGACCTCATATCGACACGACTTATCAAGCTACTGGGGTCTGACGTTTACCACCCCTAGGCGAGATATGCGACATATCAGACGAACAGACCGGACTGTACGGTAAGTGTTACTGGTTGGATTCACAGGAGTATGAGCGGGCTTGCTCGTCGATCTTCTAATCGCTCAATACCCGTGTGGCCGTTACGTTTAGCAGACCGTTTGCTGCTTGTGGGTGCTTGATATGATCATCATCTGCTGCCGGGGTATTGACGAGTCTTTAGAGTCCTACACAGAGGTTTCCTGGCTCAAGCGAAACGAAATAGGAGCGCATATGAAATATGTGCGGGACCGAGAATAATGCGTGTATGTGATACCATATTTCATTCTCGCGATGAATGTTTCGATTGGTTGTATGCGATATAACTTAGTTATCGAATCGAAGGTTGACTCGATAAGTCGATACATTGGATACTAGTCGGTTATATATGACATGACCGGATCATTGAATCAAGTGTTGATTTAATGATTTAATGCATAATTATATATTTGATATATTACTTTGCATTAACTAGTATAGGTTCACTTTAAATGGATTTTCTCACTTGTATTACATAAGTTGTATATGTGGTATACTTTTGTGCAAAAGATTGTATCATGTTTGATGATACATGCTAACTTGGTTAAATGTATGATTAAACCATGGTTGTGTAATGGTTAGGGTTTTGATTTTATTTATTTATTTGTTTATTTATTTAATCATTTTTGGCAAAATAAAATGGTGGATTTATTTGTTCTTTGCTAAAAGCTTCTTGAAGCTTCAAAGCATCTTTGAAAAGTCTTCCATTTTGTTTTTACCACTAAACCTAACCATTCACCTAACCCTAGTTTATTCTCTACACTTTACCATGGTTACATTATGATAACCATCACTTGATTATTCAATTTGAATTAATTCATTTTCCATTCTTTTCTTCTTCTTCTTCTTGATGAAGAAAGAAAAGCTTTCTTGAAATTTATCAAGTGTTGATTCCAAGTGAGAAATCCAAATCCAAAGTGAACCCACTTCCTATTTCTTCATCCTCTACCTCTTGCTAAGTACTATAGGGTGTTTTCTTCTCAAGTTTCATGACTTGGTGAAGTGGGAGCTTGATCTTGTGATGCCACGACGTAGATCATCTTCGGAATCGTAGTCGATGACCTAGCCCGTCCATTTCTCCGATGAAACCGATGCTAGAGTCCGGGATCCGATTTGTACAGCGAGGGGACTTCATCACGGAGCTATGGAGGTGGAGGACCGGATCTACAAAGGTTGTATTTCCGTTCACTTAGTTAAGTTGTTAACTAGTTGCATGTTTCGCCTAAAATCTAGTTAACGATCCGTATAATGGTTTCTCAGCACTTGTAAAATTTGAAATTGGCATGGTTGATGCCTTGTGAGACCTCCTTTGAGTACCTAGGAACCCTACAGTGGTATCAGAGCCTAGCAAGAGCCTTAAGCGATGCGTAGACGGAGTTTGAAGTCCGATCGAACCGAAACCCTAATTCCAAAATGCTCTCTGGACTTTTTTCAAAAACAGGGTTTTTTCCAGATTAAAAATGTTTAAAAAATTTAGCAGGAAATTCTAAGAATTACGGTGCAAAATTTGCCAAAAGATATGTCCAAAGTGCGACGGAACCGCGGCAGAAGCCTGGCTTCTGCGGCGGTTCCGAGGCCATCTGATGACGTCACCCTTCCAATTTTGCACAGTAATTCATGTTTTCAGGTGCTGAGTTTTCTGGGAATTTTTAATTTGAACTCAAGAGTTGAGTTTTCTGGGGTGTTTTGGAGCTTAGATAATTCGATCGGATTATCAGACTTTGTCTATGTGGCTTTCCGGATATTTTAGAATATATTAAAAAGTTCGACCGGATATAAATACCCACCTTTTCCCCTGCCGGAAAATTTCCAAGTGTTGGATTTTTCTGTGGTTTAAGGACGTTCCGAGTAGTGCAAGTAACGCGATGGTCCCTCTAGAAGACAACAAACCTTAACTCGATTATGTGACCGTCTTGAACTGCCCTTTGAACCTTAGGTTTTGGGGCAGTACGGCGTGCCACATGTGAGGCGTTGGCTTGACCCTTCTACGGCTGGACCGTTGGTACTGAGGCATGAAGTGAATATCTTTGAACTTATTTCATGTGTCGAGCGGTTTCGGGAAAACTTGGGTGTTCGATTGTTCGATCGGAAAGTTTAACATTTTCTATCTTATTCGGAATGTGATACAATAATTGGAATTCACAATAAGTTATGAGATAACTGTATGAATGTTATAAACATAGCACTTTAGTCTCACTTGATCGGTTGCCACGGAATTTTGATGTGATCAAAAGTCCGTCGCAATCACGTAGCGTACGCGGATACTCGCCGCGTAAACTTAATAGACAGCCTCACTCCATAGCCCCGACCAAGTGACTGTAGGAGAACCCCGTCACCGATAGCATCCGTTTGGGTGCTCGCGGCAGCGGTGTTCCGCCTTGGTGCACTTCGTCGATGGCGTCGGGGGTGCGGCCGCCTACTAAAGTTTGCGACGAGCATTCGATCAGAATGCCGGGAATCCTGTTGAATTGCCCAACTTGATATTGAAAAGAGTTTTCGATAATGAGACTAAAATGCGGGGTTTATAATTGTTAGGCATGCGATGTCTAAGTATTTCATTTGATTATGCATGTGATGTCTAAAGAGGTTGCGGATTCCAACTGTTGTAGTTTTACACTTTCTCTTCTGTGACCATAAGTATAGTATATAGTGGTATTGCCGATTGCCGTTGCTATACGTCGACGACAATCGGTGTATGCATACTTACTTACGTTGATGACATGTGATGTTATGTGTTGCTGGATATGTTATATTGGATTGTCGTGTTTGAATAGCCGGGGGTTTTTATGTGAGATGAGTGTTTTTCATTTTCATTCATGTAAAAACTTGTATGTAATATTCTTTTATTGGGGCACTTCCAGGTTGCGGATGTTGTCACCATTTGTATATTATTTACTTTTCCGCATTAGGATAGACCCAAGGAGGGGAGCACAAGTAACCAGGTTCTAAGGTCCAGTGGGAACCAACTCGAGGAGTCGAGTCCGGGTCTCCTAACCCTAGAATTAGTTTGGTTGCTTGTCGCTCTCGTAGGGGTCTAGGGGTGTGGGATTGGCTATTCATCACGACCGTGGAATCCGTGTTTTATACTGGCTCGTATTGAAAACACGGACGTCCTAGTATATCCAATGCTTCATATGTTTCTTCTGCTGCGATATCTGTGATGTGATCATGTGATATGTACAGATAGATATAATATATAGTATATATGATATATTATATAGACGTTGTTTATGTTTTACACCCGCGCTAGCCCTGCTTCACTCTGGCGTTAGTTACCTAATCTAACGGTGCAGACGGGACATCGAGGCGAATGCGGATGGCATAAGCGTACATTATATTTATCTGTGATGTTTAGGTGGACTTAAATGATGGGACTTCATTAATGTGATTAATGAAAGAAAAGAAACCTAAGATGTTGTAGAATCGAATTTCAAAAATAAAACAGGTAGCTACAGTTCTTGCTTTGCACAGCGGTATATGTGATATATCCTGCACCTTATTCGATGAGGAAAAGACCGAGATCCCTTCACCGGGAGTGACTCCTTTAGCAATAACTGGCAGATGCTACACACTCGGCTTGTCTTTTGATTGCTTCTATAGTTTCTGCTTTGCACAGTGATATATGTGATATATCCCGCACCTTATTCGATGAGGAAAGGGCCGACGATCCCTTCACCGGGAGTGACCCCTTTAGCAAAACTAGAAAAGCATAAAAAAACACTCCATTTCAAAATCCATTCGATCCAACAACGATATCAAATTCATTACGCAATAGGTTTTCAGAGAAACCTGTCGTAGCCCTCCGTCATTTCAGATAAGTAGTAGTTAGTATTCGTGCTGCGTTTGTTGGCCTTTGTCAAGGCGCAGTGTGCGGTAGCTGACTGGTGCTTATTTGCTTATGCATATGATGCAGATTGGGTTAGGATAGTCGTGCGACCTTGTTGGCCTTTGTCAAGGGTCGTGCGGGTGGGTTTAATTCAATCAAAAAATGACGGGTTGAACTTGACTAGCAGCCTATGATTTGTTGGCCTTTATCAAGGTCATAGGAGGCTAGGGGCAAAATTATCGGGAATTTCAAGTGTTGAAATTTGCAATGAGATTGCATACCTTCTATGAGATAGTTGGATCTCGATACCCGCTGCGAGTAAGAGTTACTCCTGGGAGAGTTTTACACATTACAATTAGCCGATCAAGTAGGTGTCTAGAAAGGTGTCAACGGGGTTACGCCTCTGGGAAAACGAGGTTTACATTAATTAGGTTCGTGCGAAAGCATGGGGGACCTCCCTCAAAGTACCGACACTGGTCTGGCTGAAAGATTGGCGAACTTGTAGCGTGTAATTAATCCCGGCTTGTCTTTCATTTTAGGGTTTGAAGGAAGATTTGATAAAAAGCAGTGGGAGTCATCCTGATTAGATAAAATAAAAACCAATCTGATCTTGCAAGAGCGCACGCTGAGTGTTTTCTTCTCTCTCTCTCCAGGTAGCGACCATATCACTCCTTAATCAAGATAATAATACGGATTATTGACCGAACCCGCTTGTTATACTGCGCTGGGGAACGTTGGTCCCGCTCCAACTTATAATTGTTATAGGACAGAGCAGGAAATTGGGGATTACCATAATTCCCGAGCCGCCCAAACGAAGACAGTGCATGTTGATGCATCATCTTCGGGTGTGTTCATTACAAAGAACTGTTTCTCAGTATCCTCTGCATCCTGGGTATTTGATACCGGATCAAGATCCCAGATATGTAATCTGTTACATAGGGCTACAAAAGGGTAGAAAAACTGAGAACGGGTGATGAGTTTCATGAGACAGAAAACGGGGCAAGTGTTGCAGCCAAGTCTGTTGGTCACTGTCACCCTGTATTACCAATACATTGATTCTGAACAAATGCTATTAGATACCGAACCTGATATACAAAATCATATCAGTCTCTTTATTAGTAAAGAAATGATAAAATTTTGTATTGATGGATAATGTTTTGAACATTTCCTATATCAAAAGTTGATCGGTTCAGGCACGTTATCTAAAAGCATTGATGTTCTAAATCAAACTACAGTTCCTAGTATACAGAACACACACAAGAGGAAGAGTTCAGAAATGAACGAATCCTCTCTTGAGGCATTGTAGACTAGGTCATATCAATGCGACCCGACTGGCTTAAGTTACATTTTAGATGAATGTTTAAATCAGTTTGAATTTACATCTTGTGAAACTTGCCAGTCATGTCACAAAGATAAGATGGTCATAGCTCTGTTTATTGGAAACAGAGAAAGAGTTAGTAAATTCTTGGGACTGATACATGATGATGTATGTAAGGTCCCCTGTCTACATATGCCAGGACAAGTTCTTTGTACTTCATTACATTCTCTGATAATCTCTCGAGACTCAGACATATGTTCCTGTTGAAACACAAGTCCGAACCTTTTGAGATATTCATAGAATATAAGTTAGAAGTAGAGAACCAATAAGGGTATAAGTATTATGTCCTTTGATGTGATCAAGGAGGAGAATACTTGAGCACGAAAATCTTGGACTATTCTAAAGGAGAATGAGATTCTCTCTCAGCATTACTCCTCCGTATACACCATAGCACGATGGTATATCGGGGCGGAGCAATAGCACCCTATGTGATATGGTGTGCTCTATGATGAGTACTACTGAGTTTCCTATTTCCTTTTGGGAGTTATGCACTTGAGAAGTAGCATACCTATTGAATAAGGTTCAATCAAAACAGTTGCCTACCGCTTCATATGTGATATGGAAAGGGAAGAGCCCATATCTTAAGTTTGTTAAGATTTGGGGTTGTCCGGCCTATGTCTAAAAGCATAATTCGGACAAGCTCGAGGCAAGGTCTGTACAACTAGAATGGTTCCAGCTGTACAAACTAAAGCATATGATTTGACAGAACCAAAGGATTCAGTAGATTCCAACGAACCTCAGCATCTCCGCCGATCTAGTAGGGTTTCGCACCCACCTGAGAGATACTTCATTTTCTCTATGACAGTGGGAGCGAGGATTGCATCATGAGATTATAACCCTACTAGTTTCGAGCTGGCCATCAGGAGTGGGACTCTGTAAGAATGGCTGGATGCTTAGCGATCTGAGATGGAATCCATATACACCAACAAAGTATGGACTTTGGTTGCTATATCTGAAGGGTTAAATCCCCATCAGGAGCAAGTATATCTTGAGAAGATTACTTGGTCTACATGAAAAAGTTGAGACTTTCAAAGCTAGACTTGTTAAAGGTTTGCATCATTGACCAGGTATGGATCATCATGAAACCTTTTCTAAGGAGCTATGCTTAAGTCTATCCAGATCCTACTTGCCACGGCTATATACCATGACTACGATATCTGGCGGTTGGGTGTCATGACTGCTTTTCTAAATAATGTTTTGGAAGAGAGCATCTATAAGTACACAGCCAGAGGGCTTCATAGACAGTGGGAGCAGCGGAAACGTGTGCAAGATGTTTTATGTGATGAAACAGGCATCGCGGAGTTGGAACATCTGTTTTGATGAGATAGTCAAAGAGTTTGACTTCATCAAAATGGTAGATGAACCTTGTATATACAAAAAGGTAGTAGGGAGTATGGTAGTAATCCTCGTAGAGTACGTGGATGCCATACTCTTGATAGGGAAGGAGTTTCCTATGCTACGCTCGGTCAATCTCTGCTTATCATAAGGATTCTCCATATAGGATCAAAATGATACCTCCTAAATCCTAAGTATTCATCTATGAGATAGATGTAATTGGATGCTAGGAATCTCACTAGTAGTAATGAGATGATATCAATCGTTCCTAGGGAGAATCACTGGAAGGGTTCCAGGGTGATAAAGACGACTGAATGTCAGTCAAAGGCATTGTCTTTACCCTCAGTAAAGGGACGGTATGTTGGAAGAGTTCCAAGCAAGATACCATGGCATACTAGACGATTAAAGGCTGAATATATCGTTACTTAAGATGCTACCAAAGAGATTTTCTGGGTGTATATTAGTTCATGAGATGAACTTAGTTCCTCCCATTGTGTGACAATGGCTTATGCTAAGGAACGTCCGTCCCATCAGTGATCCAGACATATTCTAAGGCAGTATCACCTGATCATGGAGATGGTTGATCTCCAAGGTGATCGAGGTTAGGAGAGTAGACTCAGAGGACAACACAGCGGATCCACTCACAAAGGCCTTTTCGCAGAGAGAGACTTTTATGGGATGGTTGAGTATAAGATACTACAACCACTGCTACAGATGGCCCTAGTGCAAGTGGGAGATTGTTAGTTATATGTATGCCCTAGAGGCCATTACTATACATAGGATGTATATTGTAGTGGATGCTTGGACATATATAGGGAGGACTTTCTTGCTCGACATGATAGTATGCTATCTGGTTTCTCTTTACCTTAACTTGTACACTGATTGTCTCTCTGTTGCATGTTGGTAAAGCCCTTAGGATGTGTACATGACTACCTGGACTGTGATGTGGATCATACTAGTGGGGACATGGTAGTCTATAAGTACATCCTTCAAGGTCCCTAGTCGTGGGTATATCGAGACGGGGCATCGATATACCAGAGTAGACTAGCGTATACCTTCTCTACCCATACAGATGGGCGATGGATGATCCCATATCCATTGGTGTTTGACATCAGAGATGATATACGGGTGCTCAGTTGAGACTGGGTACACTGGACGGACTCGCCGAGAACTCCCAGATGGTATTATACCTCACGTCAGATGGCAGTTCTCTGGTGACACTGGTACAGGTTAGTCTATAGACCAGAGATCGTCATAGAGTCTTGTGTGGTTCCCACTGTGCTTTGATTTCCACCTTACCACATCCAAGAAGGCGTGCAAAACGGTGGTTTTTGGGTACAGTCCCGAATCGCATGGAGGCAATGAGCGATAGGAGGGGATTCGTCTCTCCCGGTATAGGGAGTTGATGTTGTGTTGTGTTCGATTGGTTATAACCAGAAATCCCAGGCCAGGGTTGCTGAGATTTACTGGTAAGTGTTACCAATAGTTTCTCGAACTGTTATAGACCTCATATCGACACGACTTATCAAGCTGCTGGGGTCTGACGTATACCACTCCTAGGCGAGATATGCGACATATCAGACGAACAGACCGGACTGTACGGTAAGTGTTACTGGTTGGATTCACAGGAGTGTGAGCGGGCTTGGTCGTCGATCTTCTGATCGCTCAATACCCGGGTGGCCGTTACGTTTAGCAGACCGCTTGCGGCTTGTGGGTGCTTGATATCATCATCATCTGCTGCCGGTGTATTGACGAGTCTTTAGAGTCCTACACAGAGGTTTCCTGGCTCAAGCGAAATGAAATAGGAGCGCATATGAGATATGTGCGGGACCGAGAATAATGCGTGTATGTGATACCGTATTTCATTCTCGCGATGAATGTTTCGATTGGTTGTATGCAATATAACTTAGTTATCGAATCGAAGGTTGATTCGATAAGTCGATACATTGGATACTAGTCGGTTATATGCGACATGACCGGATCATTGAATCAAGTGTTGATTTAATGATTTAATTCATAATTATATATTTGATATATTACTTTGCATTAACTAGTATAGGTTCACTTTAAATGGATTTTCTCACTTGTATTACACAAGTTGTATATGTGATATACTTTTGTGCAAAAGATTGTATCATGTTTGAATGATACATGCTAACTTGGTTAAATGTATGATTAAACCATGGTTGTGTAATGGTTAGGGTTTTGATTTTATTTATTTATTTGTTTATTTATTTAATCATTTTTGGCAAAATATAATGGTGGATTTATTTGTTCTTTGCTAAAAGCTTCTTGAAGCTTCAAAGCATCTTTGAAAAGTCTTCCATTTTGTTTTTACCACTAAACCTAACCATTCACCTAACCCTAGTTTATTCTCTACACTTTACCATGGTTACATTATGATAACCATCACTTGATTATTCAGTTTGCATTAATTCATTTTCCATTCTTTTCTTCTTCTTCTTCTTGATGAAGAAAGAAAAGCTTTCTTGAATTTTATCAAGTGTTGATTCCAAGTGAGAAATCCAAATCCAAAGTGAACCCACTTCCTATTTCTTCATCCTCTACCTCTTGCCAAGTAGTATAGGGTGATTTCTTCACAAGTTTCATGACAGGGTGAAGTGGGAGCTTGGTCTTGTGATGCCTCGACGTAGATCATCTTCGGCATCATAGTCAATGACCTAGCCCGCCCATTACTCCGATGAAGCCGATGCTAGAGTCTGGGATCCGATTTGTACAGCGAGGGGACTTCATCACGGAGCTGTGGATGTGGAGGACCGGATCTACAAAGGTTGTATTTCCGTTCACTTAGTTAAGTTGTTAACTAGTTGCATGTTTCGCCTAAAATCTAGTTAACGATCCGTATAAAGGTTTCTCGGCACTTGTAAAATTTGAAATTGGCATGGTTGATGCCTTGTGAGACCTCCTTTGAGTGCCTAGGAACCCTACACTACCCTAGCCAAACCCCCAGCACCACGAACCCGTATCTGGCCGCAAATTGCGGCCAGAACGAATAAAAGGGCGGCCAAAGTGTGGAATCAGGGGATTGTGCTTGGTGTGTGTGGTCTAGAACTAGTTTACTTATTCCAGTTTTCTCAATTTTTCTCTGAAGGTGCCGGGTCAACAGCAGATCACAGAAAGGTCTAGGTTCGCTTAAAAACGTTAAATTTAGACCAAACAGAAAACCTATCGTATTTTAGTGAAATCGGGGGTTTAACTTGGTTTAAGTGGCCCTAACAACACTTAACTAAGTTAGTCTAACCATCACTAATATCACTTAACCAAAAGTCCACACTGATCACTATATTTAGCACAAAAACTCTCTTTTATCCCTAACCGAAGCTAATTCTACACCTAACTTAGAAAAAAGAAAATTAGTTCAGATTTTTTACCTCACTCTCGACCCTAGGAAGCAGGAGAAAGGAGAAGAGGAAGAGAAGAGCTGCTGCAGTTGCTAGGGCTGCTACTGATGCTGCTAGAGCTGATGCTGTTGGTGTTACTGAAGGTGGTGCTGCTGCTACTTGTTGTTGTTGTTGTTGTTGCTGCTACTTCTGCTGCTGCTGAGTTGTGTTTGTGTGTGTGTGAGTGAGAGAATGAGAGAAGTGAGAGTGAGAATGAGAAATGAGGGCACACAAGTCAAACCCTCGCTCTCTTTTTCTTCAGTTATGAAGGCATGGCTCATGCCATGATTCCATACTCTCTCTCTCTCCCTTTCCCTCACCAAGTCAACACAAGAATTTCAAATCCCTTTTTTCCATTAAAAAAAAGAAAAACACACATAATTAAACCGCAAATAACTTAATACAAATTTCAGAATTAGCTTAAGGAATAAGGTTTAACCCACCATGGTTGCCAATCATGGTTTAAACCCGCTTAAGCCCTAGTTTACAAGCACATGTGTGTGCAAGCCTAGAAAAATTCTAATAAAATATTCATTAAATTTGATAAAATATTTGAAAATCAATTTGGAAAACTTTTTATTAAAAACCATATATCAAAATATAATTAGCCACTAATCACATCTTAAGGTGTTACAGTCCCACACAGAGGGTTTTCCACCTTTTGGGCGAAACGAGGTAGAGGTCGTATGGTTTTACGACAGGGTTCGTCCACCTGCGCGGACTTGTGCATGTCTGTTGTTCGAGCAGTTGATACTAGTGGGCTTTGGTTTAAGACAGATCATAGTATTTTATTTTTTGTTGGTTCAGTCTTGTATTCATGTTGTTCGGAACACGGATGCGGCTATGTATATACAGTTGATAGAGGTAAATAAGGAGACACCTCATTAGGGTTTTGATTATTGACTTGATTAAAATCATTATGAGGTGAAGGAAATTGATTACTAATTTTTATTAGAGATAATTTTGTTATGGCTAATTTGGTTTGACCATGTTGACCATTGTTGACCTAGATATTTTTGTTGAGCAAAAGATATTTTGCTTAGCATTAAATGTGACATGATAATGGTCAAATCAACATCAACCATGACATTTATCTAAATAAAACTTATTATTCTTTTTTCCTAATATGAGAGCTCACTCTTCATTTATCAAGTAGACATTCTCTCTCTTAAGCTCTCTCCTTTCCTCTTCCTCTCTTAAGCCCAATATGTCTCATGAGTTGAGAACCATAGGTTGTTGAGATCAAGCCACCAAAATCCTTCTTTACTCACTTTAGGGATTTTAGTTTAGCACACCAAACACTCTAGTTACTTCATTATAGAAGTTGGAGCTCAAGATAGAGACCTTCGGGTGGATCTTCTTTGACATTGAGAAATTGAGGCATCATACACTCCAAAGAGCTCACTACAAGGAGAAGCACAACAAGGAGAAGAAGGAGTTCAAGCTTGAGATATAATCATCTAACCTAGTAGTTAACCACTTTAGTTAGTTTGTTAGTTAGTGTTTAGCAAAGATCCTTATGGCTTTTCTATGTTACCTTGCTATGAAAAATTCGATTTTTACCTATTCCGCCTCCCCGTAAATTGCTGGGGTGGGTAACATGGTCTAACAGTCAATGTATCCATAAGCTTCTATATGCTAATCCATGATTAATCTAAATGTTTGAATTACTTAAAACAAATAAAACCCTAGCATTAACCTAGCATGGTGTGAGTCTCATACAATCATGTTGCATGTGTAACCTTGCATGACACAACAATATATATCACATATATACTTTGTGCAAAAATAAAATAATACATTTAACATATATCACATATATATCAATGTATCATATGTGAGAAAAAGAATTGCTTAAGTGAGCTAATATTAGTTAATGTAATATAATATATCAAATATATAATTATACATTAAATTATTAAATTAACACTTGATTTAATAATCCGGCTTTATTGTGTATAACCGACTAATATCAAATGCAACAACTTATCAACTCAACACTTGATCCGATAACCAGGCTATATCACATACAACCGACCAAAGTCACAAGTAGCGAGAATAGAATACGGTATCATATATCGAATTAATCTCGGACCTGCACATATCACATATGTGCTCCTATTCTATTTCACATGAACCAGGAAACCTCTGTGTAGGACTCTAAAGACTCGTCAATACGCCGGCAGTAGGTGGTGATCATATCAAACACCCACAAGCCACAAGCGGTCTGCTAAACGTAACGACCACCCGGGTATTGAGCGATCAGAAGGTCAACAATGAGGCTTGTTTGTACTCCAGCGAATCCAATCAGTAACACTACCGTACAGTCCGGTCTCTTCATCTGATATGTCGTATATCAATAGCCTGGGTGCGGTATAATGTCAGACCCCAATAGCCTAATAAGTCAGGCCGATGCAAGGTCCATAACGGTTCGAGAAACTACTGATAACACTTACCTGTAAATCTCAGCAACCCTGGCCAGGGATTTCCTGTTATGTCCAATCGAGCATAGCGCAATATCAACTTCCAATACCGGTAGAGGCAAAAGCCCTCCTATTGCTCATTGCCTCCATGTGACTCGGGACTGTACCCAAAAACCACCTTTTTGCACGATCACTTGACCGTGGTATGGTGGAAATCAAAGCACAGAGGGAATCACATAAGACTCTATGACTATCTCGGGTCTACAGAGTAATCTGTACAAGTGTCACCAGAGAACTGCTATCCGACGATAGGTATTATACCATCTAGAAGTTCTCGGCGTGTCCGTTGAGTGTACCCAGTCTCCACTGAGCACCCTTATACCATCTCTGATGTCAAACACCAATGGATATGGGATCATCCATCGCCCATCATTTGGGTCGATAAGCGTATACGCTAGTCTACTCTGGAGTATCGATGCCATGTCTCGATAATCTCACGACTAGGAATATTTGAAGGATGTACTTAACGACTATCATGTCCCCTCTAGTATGATCTGCATCATAATTCTGGTAGTCAAGTACTCATCCTAATAGCTTTATCAACCTGTAATAGAGAAACAATAAGTGTACATGTTAAGGTAAAGTGCCACCAGATAGCATACTATCATGACACGCAAGAAAGTCCTCCCTATATATGTCCAAGCATCTAATACAATTTACATCACATGTACAGTAATGGCCTCCAGGGCATACATATAACTAACAGCCTCCATGTGGCTCGGGACTGTACCCAACTAATACCTGTTTGCACGACTCCTTTGAGCCATGGCAGGGTAGTAATCAAAGCACTGTGGGAACTCACACGAGAAAAATGACGATCAGAGGTCGATAGACTAACCTGTACACGTATCACCAAAGAACTGCTATCTGACAATATATATAACACTAACTGGCATGTTCCCGACGAGTTCGTCCGGTGTACTGTCACGACCCGAAAATGGCACGTGATGCCCCTTAAACTACGCAATGTCTATAGGCGTAACGCAATTTAAGTAAGCCGAAAACCCAGCAATCTAAACCATCAAAAGTAGCAAGAAATAAAAACATTGTTAAAACTTTTGAAAATCACAAACCAAATTTTTTAAAGTCTAACTTTTCTTCCTTTAATATTTTGGCAGCACCTCATTTGTAAAATAAGCACCTAAAAATGGGTACAACAAAAATTATAAGTAAAGCATCCCAAACGGGAGCAAAATCCACGCCCAACGGCGGAAAAGAACTACCACAACAGATATACGACGCCGTAACGAAGAAAGAGATGATATACATAAAATTGCATAAATGACCTCCAAGTCACAAAATGAAATACAATATCGTCCTTACACCAAGTCTCTAAGTCATATAAGATAATAGTAGATAGAGAGTACAGGATACAACGAATATACAACAAGCAACATCGGATAACCGCAAAACCTACCTAAGCAAAACTTCACACTGTCAGGCCAAGCGGTATCCGCAGCAAAAATGATACAATGGATGAAGATAGCCCTGCCTCTGACTACCTTGAGGGACACCAGCAAAACATTGCGGCACAATGGGTGTGAGTTTCCAACTCGTGAATAGTAAATAACATATGCAGGTAATCACGAGTATGCACGTACAACGCGAATCTAACACTTTGCAACTAATAGCAATGACTGGTCATATGTAATACAACAGTCATGAAAGGTACACTAGCAGGTACAACTAATACATGAAGCAATAATATGACAATTTGTATGCAACAATCATGTACGGTACTCTATCGGTACTACTAATACATGAAGCAATGCATATAAAATAAATTATGTAAATGCAACAGTCATGGAAGGTACTATATTAGGTACTACTAATATCTGAAACAATGCATAAACAATAAATGCGGAGTATAGAATAAAATATGTCATTTCCACGGAAATCCTAAGCTCGTGGTAGGACCAAAATCCAACAAGACAATCCAAATCTCAATTTCCATAAATCAACCCCCAAATTGGCTCTCATATCATGTAAGTTTCATATATTCTTAATGTACAATATCAAGTAATCTCATATATCCTGAATGTCCAACATCAAGTATATATCATAAACCCCGATTGTACAACATCAAGTAGATCTCACATATCTTGTATGTACAATATCAGTATTGTAAGTCCATGTTGCCAACCCCGGTTCTTGCTGGGAGGCGGAAACGGTATAAGATTCCAATTTTTAGCGCACTAAGCAACATGGACTAACAAAAGTCGGGATCTTTTCTAAACTAAACTAGCTACCAAGCTAAAGAGAGTTAGCTACTCGGAAAAGATGTTATACCTCACTTGAACTCCTTCTTCTTGAAACCTTTGTAGAGGTTGGATGGTGCTTTCCTCGTTGCCTTCTTCCATCAAAGATGGATCCACCTGAAGGTTCAACCTTTGGGCTCCTTTCTCGAACTTTGAAAGAACTAAGGTCTTTGGCTTGCTAGACCTCTAACCCTAGAGTGAGTAGAGAGTGGTTTAGGGTATTTTTATCTCAAGGAGAGGTTTCTCAACATATGAGAGTGAATCTCCTTGAACTAGAGGAGGAGGAAGAAGAAGAGAGGAGAGAGAATTGTTATGATAGAATGAATACCTTTTTACAACCATAACAATATCAAATGAATTATCAAATTAATAAAATTAATCTAAATGAAAAGTTGATGGAAGGTTTGATAAGACTATTATCATTACACACATTAAATGGTTTTGCTAGAATAAAAGAGCATCTTTGATGTGTAATGATGATAGTCAAAGTTTCAACCATGGTCAACAAGTCAACCTTGGTCAACAAGTCAACAAACCCAACCATGACACAATTTCATTTAATTAATATTATTAATTGATATATAACAAATTCATTAGGGTTTGGAAAAAGACGACTGTCAACTGTGCATACACACCCGTTCCGAAACCCTAATGAAAACCTCTTCTTCCGCCTCAATCAACTGTGCATACACACCCGCATTCGTATTCCGAGGAACATGAATACTATGAGATAAAACTAACCTCAAAATATATACTAGTATCTGGCTCAAGCCAGAGCCCGCTAGTAATATCTGTCCGGACTCCAAACGTGCACAAGTGCGCGGATGAGAACGAACCCTGTCGCAAAACCATGCGACCTCTACTCTGTTTTGCCCAAAGGCGAATAGCCCTCTGTGTGGGACTCTAAAGACTCGACACTATACTGGCAGTGAGTTTAACCACAGACCGCAAGCGGCACTAGCTGTGCGTAACGGTCCCCAGGTAGATGCCGATAAGAAGACTGACGAGGTGAACCCCATCTGAACTCCTATTGAGTCTGAATGTGACAGTCTCCGTACAGTCCGGTCTGTTCGTCTGATACATCGCATGGCGGGCCTAGGGGCGGTAAACGTCAGTCCACTAATAGCGGTACAAGTCGTGTCGGAGTGAAGCCCAAAACACCCTGAGATAACACTGGAAGCCTACCGGTATATCTCGCTTGCCCTGGCCAGGGACTACTCGTGTAATGGCTCTCCTAGACACAGCGCGATTTCAACCCCCAATACTGGGAGAGACGAATCCTGTCTAACCGTCACTGCCTCCAAGTGCTTCGGGACTGTACCCAACCACTACCTGTTTGCACGACTCCTTTGAGCCGTGGTAGGGTAGTAAACAAAGTACAGTGGGAACATACTCGAGGCGAAGTGCCCGTGTCAAGTCAGTGGACTAAGCTGTACTCATGTCACCTGGGAACTGATAACTGACGATAGGTATAAAACCAACTAGTCAGTTCCCGACGAGTCCTGTCCAGTGTACTCGTAACCTAACGAGCACCCGCATACTATCTCAAGTACGACGTACTGACGGCTGTGGGACAGACCGTCTCCCCTGCTGGGATGAGAAACGCATACGCTAGTCTACTCCGGAGTATCGATGCCCTGTCTCGATAGTCCTGCGACTAGGGACCTGTATAAGGATGTGCTTATGGATTACCCAGCCCCCATGAGTGTGACTGCTATCACAACGCTGGTAATCAAGCAAAGATCCTAAGGGCTCCACTAATGCGTATAGGTGATATGATAAAATAAACACATGTACACATTGAAGTAGAAACAAACCAAGTAGCATACTACCATTTTGAGCAAGATTGTTTATACAACTGTGAATATCCCAAGCTTCCATTAAGTAATATACAAACTAGTATGATACTGTAATGGCCTCTAGGGCATATACACTAACAATCTCCTA
This sequence comes from Agapanthus africanus, assembly GCA_030015575.1. Lineage (NCBI taxonomy): Eukaryota > Viridiplantae > Streptophyta > Magnoliopsida > Asparagales > Amaryllidaceae > Agapanthus > Agapanthus africanus. The sequence continues at coordinate 290,844,911 of JASDDO010000029.1, forward strand.
CTTGCACTAAGGCCATGTACTGGCGTATCGAAGACCTATCATCTCGATCAGCCGCTCGAACTGAGTCTGGGGCAAGGCCTTGGTGAATGGATCTGCAGTGTTTTCTTCTGAAGCAACCCTCCGAACCTCGATCTCCTGGTGATCCACGATCTCCCTGATCAGGTGATACAGCCTCAAGATGTGTCTGGATTTCTGATGGGACCTGGGTTCCTTCGCTAAAGCTATAGCCCCGTTGTTGTTGCAATACAGAGGTATTGGATCAACAATAGACGGAACCACCTGATGTTCTTTCAAGAACTTCCTTATCCAGACGGCTTCTTTTGCGGCATCAGATGCAGCGATGTATTCCGCTTCCATAGTCGAGTCTGCAACGGTTTTCTGTTTGGAACTCTTCCAACACACCGCCCCTCCATTGAGGGTAAAGACAAAACCCGACATGGACTTGGAATCATCCTTGTCACTCTGGAAGCTGGAGTCAGCAAAGGCCTCGATCTGGAGGTCTTTTCCGCCATACACCAAGAACATCTCCTTAGTCCTTCTCAGGTACTTGAGAATATTCTTTACCGCTATCCAGTGTTTCTTCCCAGGGTTTGACTGATACCGGCTTACCACACTCAGTGCATAAGCTACATCCGGTCTGGTACACAACATCGCATACATTATAGAGCCTACCACAGAAGCGTAGGGTATAATAGACATGCGATCCCTTTCCAAATCAGTCTTGGGAGACATCTCTTTAGAGAGGGTGATCCCGTGACAAGCCGGTAGGTTATCGCGCTTGGAATCTTCCATACTGAATCTTTTCAGTTTGGTGTCGATGTACATGGACTGTGAAAGTCCTAATATCCTCTTGGATCTATCACGATGGATCCGGATCCCCAGGATGTATGAGGCATCACCCAAGTCTTTCATGGAGAACCTGTGCGACAAGAACCCCTTGACAGATTGTAGCATAAGAATGTCATTTCCTATTAAGAGAATGTCATCCACGTATAAAACGAGGAATACTACAGTTCTCGCTACAAATCTACTATAGATGCATGGTTCATCTGGATTTTTGATAAAGCCAAATTCCTTGACTGTCTCATCAAAACAGATGTTCCAACTCCGCGATGCCTGCTTTAGTCCATAGATGGACTTAAGCAACTTGCACACCTTTCCGCTGCTCCCACTCTGAATGAAACCCTCTGGCTGGTCCATATAGACACACTCCTCTAAATTTCCATTTAGAAAAGCGGTCTTTACGTCCATCTGCCAAATCTCATAATCGTGGAAGGCAGCAATGGCAAGAAGGATCCGAATGGATTTCAGCATAGCTACTGGAGAAAAGGTCTCGTCATAGTCCAAACCAGGTCTTTGACAAAAACCCTTTGCAACCAGTCTATCTTTATAGGTCTCAACCTGTCCATCTACACCAATCTTCCTTTTGAAGATCCACTTGCATCCTACGGGTTTTACCCCATCTGGAGCAATGTCCAACGTCCATACTTTGTTGGTGTACATCGACTCCATTTCGGTCCACATTGCATCCAGCCATTTTACCGAGTCAACGCTCTGAATGGCCTGCTGGAAGCTGGTAGGCACATCATAATCTATGATGCAATCCTCTCTATCCCCATCTATGAGAAAACCGTAGTATCTCTCGGGCGGATGAGACTGCCTACTACTCTTGCGGAGCGGCGTAGGAATGTTCTGTTCTTTTGAACCCTCTGGTTCCACTAAGCTTTCAGTAATAGTCGGTGGTTCTGGAATTTCTTCCAGTTCTACTGCGCTCCCACTAATTTCCTTTTCTAAGAACTGGTGTTCTAGAAAGTGGGCATTACGAGAAACAAGGACTTTTTGTTCCTCTGCGTGGTAGAAAAGATACCCCCTGGTGTTCTTTGGGTATCCCACAAACTTGCACAGTACTGAGCGTGCCTCGAGTTTGTCCGCATGCTGCTTTTTGACAAAAGCTGGACATCCCCAGATCTTCAGATATTGAAGATAGGGTTTCTTCCCACTCCATAACTCATATGGTGTGGTAGGCACAGTCTTAGTGGGAACTCGGTTAAAAAGGTATGCGGCTGATTCTAGCGCATATCCCCAGAATGATCACGGTAACTCAGCGTTACTCATCATGGACCGTACCATATCCAATAGGGTGCGGTTCCGTCTCTCCGATACACCGTTATGTTGTATGGAGGAGTAAGCTGAGAGAGAATACCATTCTCTTTTAAGTAATCCAGGAGCTCGGCACTTAAGTATTTTCCACCTCGATCAGATCTTAGTGTTTTGATACTTTTGCCGGTTTGTTTTTCTACTTCGTTCTTATATTCCTGGAACTTTCCAAAGGCTTCGGATTTATGTTTCATTAAGAAAACATGTCCGAACCTTGAAAAATCATCCGTGAAAGTAATGAAGTAAGAAAAACCGCTTCGCGCATGTGTAGACATTGGACCGCATACGTCGCTGTGTACGAGTCCCAAGAGCTCGCTCGCTCTTACTCCGTGTCCAGTGAACGGAGTTTTTGTCATCTTTCCTTTGAGACAGGATTGACAAGTGGCATACGATTGATATTCGAACGGATTCAAATATCCTTCTGTATGTAACTTAGTCAACCTTCTCTCATTGATGTGACCCAGTCTACAATGCCATAAGAAAGCCTGATTGATTTCTGGAGACTTTCTTTTGTGTGTATTCTGGACATTGAAAATCTATGGTTGGTTTAATACGTATATACCATTGCTTAATGTACCTGACCCAATCAGAACTTGATTAAGGTGAATGTTTACAACATTGCTTACAAACGCAAATTCATAACCTTCTTTAGAAACCAAAGATACAGAAAATATTACAAGTTGCGTTGGGTACAAAATAGCAATTACGCAAAACCAAAACATGCCCATCTGACATTCCCAGGTGATAGTCATCCACGGCTTTAGCATCCATGCTAGCTCCGTTTGCAACCTTGAGGGTCATGTCACCTGCCTTCAAAACCCTATGGTTTCTCAACGCCTGCAAAGAATTACAGATATGAGATCCTGATCCGGTATCCAATACCCAGAAAGTAGAGTTTATTGAAAGACAGTTTTCAATAACATACACACCTGAAACTGAAGCCGCAACCTGCTTCAGATCCTGTGTCATGGCCTTCCAAGCCCTGCAATCTTTCTTCCAGTGTCCACTCTTATGACAATAGAAGCATTCTTCTTTTTCCACAAGCTTCCCCGCTATCTTTGTTGCTTTTGCCTTTCCCTTCGTATCCACTTTACCAACACTGCCCCTTGGTTTGGCGGGGGCTTTCTTCTTCTTTCCTTTGGCTTTCGCCTTGGACCTAGAAGAAGAAGATCCTCCTACAAATAAAGTGGATGTTTCCCTACCTTTCTGTAGGGTGCCCTCTGCGCTCCTCAGCATGTTGAGGAGTTCTGAAAGTTCAACTTCTTTTTCTTGTAAGTTGAAGTTCAGTATAAACTGGGCGTAAGTGGAAGGAAGGGACTGGAGAATCAAGTCCGTATAGAGCTCACTCTCCAACGTAGTCCCAAGTTCCATGAGCTCCTCAATGTAGCCAATCATCTTAAGCACGTGTTCCGCTACCGATGATCCGACGGCCAATCTTGCCGAAAATAACTTCTTCAACACTTCGTATCTTGCGATACGAGACTGCTCTCCATACAGTTCTTTTGTATGAAGAAATATGGATTCCAGGTCCATATTCTCGTGCCTCCTCTGATGTACGTTGTCCATAGAAGCAAGTACGAGGCACTTGGCCTTCGCGCAATCAATCTCCCAAGTCTTACGGATTTCCTTATCCGCGACGCTGGAGGTGGGACCTGGGATAGGGGGAGCTTTGGTGGTAAGAAGATACCCCAGCTTGTCGTAAGTGATTGCCATCTTGACATTCCTGAACCAATCTTTGTAGTTTGGCCCTGTCAGTATGTTTTTATCTAGAAGTAACTTAAGTCCTGTCATGTCGATTGGTCGCTGCAATTAGGAGAGAGAGAAGAAACACTCAGCACGATGCTCTTGCAAGTTTAGAATGGTTTTTAGTTTGTCTAAACAGGATGGCTCCCACTGTCTCTCGAATCCCTCCTCAAACCATAAAGGAAGAATTAGTCGGGATCAATCCCACCGCACAATACTTGCTTAACCGTTCAGCCAGGCCAGTGTCGGTACTTTGAGGGAGGTTTTCCAACGCTTTCGCGAAGTTCCTTAATTTAAGACCTCTTTTCCCTGGGGGCGTAGCCCTGCTAACACCTTTCTAGACACCTACTAGGTTTATAGCATTGATCATTTAGTGAGAAATTTCCCGAGGAGTAGCTTATACTCACAGTAGGATCGGGATCCAAATATCATCACGTGACGAAACTGAAGGAATCCTACCAGAATCATCACACTCCAAATGGTATGCAACTCTAGCAAGTTTCAGTACTTATGAAACTCCCGATGTGATTTTTGCCCCATGCTCTTATGACCTTAGCGTGAGGTCAAAATGTCATAAGTCACATGTCAAGTTCTACCCATCATTATCCCGGTTGATTTGAACCCATCCGTACCTACCCTTGACGTAGGCCAAAATGGCAGTACGGCTGTCCCAAAACAACGCATTCTATGTATGCAACAGATAAATATCCGGTAGCTACCAATAACTATGCCTTGGCGTGAGGTCAAAATACATAGCTTGAATACTACCGAATATTTAACTGAAATGATGGAGGGCTACGAATGGTTTTGTCTAAACAGTGAACGTAGTGAACTTGATATAATCGATGGAACGAGATAGCTTTTAAAAGGAGTGGCTCAAGCTCCACATTTAAAAGTTGGTTTTGAAAAGAACCGATGGTTTTTCGAAAGTGTTCCAACGACTTTTACTTGGTTTATTTTCTTGCATTAGTTCTTTTAATGCGTCCCATCATTTAATCCTACCATTGCAGAAAACAACCAAAATATGACGTACGCTTATGCCATTCGCATTCGCCACTGGGCCCCGTCATCACCCGTTAGGTTACTTAACTAACGACAGAGCGGGGGCTGGGCTAGCACGGCTGTAAAACATAAGCAACACCTAAATAGTAATTATACATAAATATATAGCAATGATAGACATTACAGATCACAGATGAATACATTGGATATACTAGGAATCCGCAATCCGTTCGAGCCTGCAACGACAAGCGGATTACACGGTCGCGGTGAATAGCCAATACCCCACCAAAGACCCCTACGGGTGCGGCAAACTACCCGCCAAGTACCCGTAGCGAAGCAACCTCACTCAAACTTGTGAGTAGGCCACTCGGCACTTCGAGATACCCGGTAATTTGTGCACCCCCTCCATGGGTCTATCCTAGGAGCAAAAACAGTAAAAAGAATTATACAATGATGGCTAAAACCCCGACCCGGTTGTGCGGCCATACAAATAATATTACATCAATTTACATATTACATGAATGAAAGAAAAAGAAACACTCATCTCACATCCACCCCGGCTATTCACCCACGACAATCCAACGCATTCATATACACATACCATCATCAAACTTAGATCACAGATATGTATAACCCCCACTAATCTACATATAGCGATTAGCCGACGTTTAATACATATAAACATCACAGATATAACCGATTAGTCAAAGTATAGTGAAGTTCGATCAAAAATACGGATTTATAGGCCCCCAAAAACAAATTTCTTTTCTGGAAAACCTGGGCACAAATAAACCATCTTAAAAATCCCAAAACCCTACTAGAAGAACACTGCACCAAACCCGGTCCAGAACAGAGACAAAACGGCGGCGGATCCGCGGCACAATGTATACCCATTGCCGCGGAACCACGGCGCTTTGAAGGGATCAGTGGACCGTTTTTGGTAGGCTTCTTCACAAAACCCTGAGATGATTTTTGGAGTATAACTTTTTATTTTTAGAGCAGAAAAAATTTTAACAGAAACTTAGGGTTTTGCATGTCGTAGTTTTGCGATTTTTCCGATCGAACTTCTATACACTTTACTATCTAGCAAGTTTAAGTTTAGTTAGTCTCTGATACCACTATAAGTCCACGTTGCCAACCCCGGTTCTTGCGGGGAGGCGGAAACGGTTTAAGATTCAAATTTTTAGCGCACTAGGCAACATGGACTAACAAAAGTCGGGATCTTTTCTAAACTAAACTAGCTACCAAGCTAAAGAGAGTTAGCTACTCGGAAAAGATGTTATACCTCACTTGAACTCCTTCTTCTTGAAACCTTTGTAGAGGTTGGATGGTGCTTTCCTCGTCGCCTTCTTCCGTCAAAGATGGATCCACCTGAGGGTTCAACCTTTGGGCTCCTTTCTCGAACTTTGAGAGAACTAAGGTCTTTGGCTTGCTAGACCTTTAACCCTAGAGTGAGTAGAGAATGGTATAGGGTATTTTTATCTCAAGGAGAGGTTTCTCAATACATGAGAGTGAATCTCCTTGAACTAGAAGAGGAGGAAGAAGAAGAGAGGAGAGAGAATTGTTATGATAGAATGAATACCTTTTTACAACCATAACAATATCAAATGAATTATCAAATTAATAAAATTAATCTAAATGAAAAGTTGATGGAAGGTTTGATAAGACTATTATCATTACACACATTAAATGGTTTTGCTAGAATCAAAGAGCATCTTTGATGTGTAATGATGATAGTCAAAGTTTCAACCATGGTCAACAAGTCAACCTTGGTCAACAAGTCAACAAACCCAACCATGACACAATTTCATTTAATTAATATTATTAATTGATATATCACAAATTCATTAGGGTTTGGAAAAATACGACTATCAACTGTGCATACACATCCGTTCCGAAACCCTAATGAAAAACCTCTTCCTCCGCCTCAATCAACTGTGCATACACACCCGCATTCGTGTTGCAAGGAACATGAATACTATGAGATAAAACTAACCCCAAAACATATACTAGTATCTGGCTCAAGCCAGAGCCCGCTAGTAATATCTGTCCGGACTCCAAACGTGCACAAGTGCGCGGATGAGAATGAACCCTGTCGCAAAACCATGCGACCTCTACTCTGTTTTGCCTTAAGGCGAATAGCCCTCTGTGTGGGACTCTAAAGACTCGACACTACGCTGGCAGTGGGTTTAACTACAGTCCGCAAGCGGCACTAGTTGTGCATAACGGTCCCCAGGTAGATGCCGATAAGAAGACTGACGAGGTGAACCCCATCTGAACTCTTACTGAGTCTGAATGTGACAGTCTCCGTACAGTCCGGTCTGTTCGTCTGATACATCGCATGGCGGGCCTAGGGGGCGATAAACGTCAGTCCCCTAATAGCGGTACAAGTCGTGTCGGAGTGAACCCCAAAACACCCTGAGATAACACTGGAAGCCTACCAGTATATCTCGCTTGCCCTGGCCAGGGACTACTCATGTAATGGCTCTCCTAGACACAGCGCGATGTCAACCCCCAATACTGGGAGAGACGAATCCTGTCTAACCGTCACTGCCTCCAACTGCTTCGGGACTGCACCCAAAAACTACCTGTTTGTACGACTCCTTTGAGCCGTGGTAGGGTAGTAATCAATGTACAGTAGGAACACACTCGAGGCGAAGTGCCAGTGTCAAGTCAGCGGACTAAGCTGTACTCATGTCACCTGGGAACTGATAACTGACGATAGGTATAAAACCAACTAGTCAGTTCCCGACGAGTCCTGTCCAGTGTACTCGTAACCTAACGAGCACCCGCATACTATCTCAAGTACGACGTACTGACGGCTGTGGGACAGACCGTCTCCCCTGCTGGGATGAGAAACGCATACGCTAGTCTACTCCGGAGTATCGATGCCCTGCCTCGATAGTCCTGCGACTAGGGACCTATATAAGGATGTGCTTATGGATTACCCAGCCCCCACGAGTGTGACTGCCATCACAACGCTGGTAATCAAGCAAAGATCCTAAGGGCTCCACTAATGCGTATAGGTGATATGATAAAATAAACACATATACACATTGAAGTAGAAACAAACCAAGTAGCATACTACCATTTTGAGCAAGATTGTTTATACAACTGTGAATATCCCAAGCTTCCATTAAGTAATATACAAACTAGTATGATACAGTAATGGCCTCTAGGGCATATACACTAACAAGTATATCCCATATATCCTGTGTGTACAATATCAGTATATCCCACATATCTTGTGTGTACAATATCAGTATTGTAAGTCCATGGCAGCGCCCTGGCCGTCTAACAGACGCCAAATGCGGAACAAAAACTTTTTACAACTGGCGCTATCGTATACTGTAACCCTGATCTGCCATTAAAGCTAAACTAAAAAGATACAAAGTGGGTATAAATGTTATACCGAACGATCCAAGTCCTTCGGTCTTCAACCATCATCCCACGCTATGTTGCGGCAGCTCCGATCTCATGAGTCTCCAGTCTCCTCGTCCCGGTCGCACCACGTCGATGGATATTTAAACGGGCTCCCACCTCTGAACCGAGGCAACTCGATCATCAAGTTTGCTAAAAGAGATGACAAAGATTGATGTAGAGAATGAGTAGAACACTTTGTCTCACTTCGTCCAAAACCGTGGACTGGCGGTTAATGATGTTGCCTTTTGGATTCAAATGAAATGAGAAATGAATATGAAATTTCCATTAAGCCAAAACCATAGTCTTTTTCTCTTTGCAATCACTTCTACTCTCAAAGGAGAGGGCCGACCACTTAAGGAGAGGGGAGAGGTGAGTGTAGGAGAGGGGGGTGACCACAACAATAAATGAGATGAATGAATCATCTAAACACCTTGCACTCCCATTTAATGCATACATTGAACTAAAAGCCCTAGTCATCAAAACACATTAATTGAACAATTAATGCAACATGAGTTACTAATCCTAGTCACCATCTAGAACCTTCTAGAACCACGACCCACCCTCATTAAGAAAAGATAAATCCGTCTTTAACCGAATGTTAAATACGGCTGATAGAAAAACGGAAACTGGTAACTTCCAAAAAGCGATCCTGAAACGAATTTCAGGATAACCCCGTAACCCACATTTGTATTACGACTGGATACAAATGCAACTGAGACAAAGATATTATATTTACACAGTATAATGCTCGGATCCGGCTTAAACCAAAGCCGACAAGTATTATCTGCCCGAAATATGACACGTGCGTAAACGCAGGTGCATTTTCCGAACCCTACCATAAAACCATACGGCCTCTACAATGTTTCGCCCGAACTTGGGAAACTGTCTGTGGGGGACTCTAATGACTCATCAACACACTGGCACTGGGTATGACCTCTAGCACGTCAGAGGTACACGCTGTACTTAACGGTTATCTATGTATTGATTGGAAAGGAAGCTGACGAGCGAACTCATCCATAAACCCTACAGAGCCTAACAGTGACAATATACATACAGTCCGGTTCGTTCGTCTAAAGAGTATCGCATATCGAGTCTAGGGGGTAGATGAAGTCAGACCCCTAATAACACGATAATTCGTGTCGGTATAAAGCCCATCACCATCTGAGAAACTACTGATCCAAATCAGTAATTCTCCACTATCTCGGCCGAGGATTTCTAGAGATGGCCACCCATGCACCGTGCAACATCAACCCCTAATACCGGGAGAGACGAATCTCCGACGATCTGCTCAATGCCTCCATGTGACTCGGGACTGTACCCAAAAAATACCTGTTTGCACGTCTCCTTTAAGCGTGGTAGGGTAGAAATCAAAGCACAGAAGGAACTCACACGAGACAAATGACGATCTCAGGTCGATAAACTAACATTTACACATGTCACCTGGGAACTGCTATCTTACGATATGTATAATACCAACTAGCATGTTCCCGGTAAGTCCGGTCCGGTGTACCCATAACCCATTGGGCATTTGTATACATCTTAGGTGAACCAACTAACACCAATGGCTTGTGAGACCGGCCACCGCCCCTCGTCGGGGTCTCGGCTGTATACACTAGTCTACTCTGGAGTATCGATGCCCTGTCTCGAAACTCCCATGACTAGGGACACTTTAAGGATGTGCTTACACACCCCAGCTCCCACATATATGATCGCCATCATACTGCTGGCAGTCAAGAAAGAATCCTATGGGCTCTATCATCATGCAATTGTGAACTAAAGCATGTATACGATGATAAAGACAAACCAGATGGCATTCTATCATCTCGAGCAAGACTGTCATATCGGTATAGGTCCTACCTCAATCATTGCAATCACGTACCTGCGATCCAATAATTGACTTTGAGGTCACTATATCCAACAAGTATATCCCACATATCATGTGTGTACAATATCGGTATATCCCACATATCCTGTGTGTTTGCATGAATAAATATGATGAAGTTTATGGATCGATATGTATACATATATATTAGCGTCCAACTCCACTAATATATACATATGGGAATAAAAATATCATGAAAACCGGTGTCTCAAATAGACACATAAATACTGATCTATCAGGTGCTGTCACCACTACTGGCCCCCTGATAGGTACGTATCATACGCTATACCGAAAAGCTCGAGTGCCTAGCTCTGACACTCATCTTTCCACGTATCCATACGTACATGACTCCCGTCGGTATCCCCACGATAACCGCCGAGTCATAGGTAATATCACCGGATAGTATGGTTCCCCGGCCAGACTCATGAGCATGTTACATCGACTCTTTCCCCGGGGTACCTCCGGGCCCCACCATGTACCCACAGACGGTGCCTCTGATCATCGAATCGGGTATATAATCAGAACCGATAAAACTCATGGTTGCTGCAGAAATATCATATCGAGAGTAACCGGGTTATTCAAATAATGCATAATTTTATGAAACTACCACGGTCACCAAATCCATAAAACATCATGAAAAATCCATATCTCAAAGCGAAAATCCATAATATAATATACACAATAGGAAACTGAAATGCAAGCGTATAAAGGAAAAGCCGCTATTTAACTGTAACCAGTTAAAATATAAATCATGTGGTTCCTAATTCTCCAAGTCCAATGTAACATCAAATAAAGGTGCACATGTAGCAATAACCAGAAATATGGGTAACATGTAAGTATAGCAAGATATATGTATCTACCTATCAGTAATGTTGTAACATACCCTCCAGGTATAAGCAAGTAAGGCATATAAGGTATACACGTAGCTATGTCATTATGTGTGTATGTACCTATGCTAATGGTACAATACCCTATAGGTAATACAGGTAACTATCATGTACGCAAGTCACAACATATGTGTAAGTATGTAGGTATACAGGTATGCTATAAGTCATATGCATAAAGAAATATGAATCAATGTCTCAATGTCCCTAACCAACAATATCATATAGGTATGTGTGTTGTGCGTAACATGGCAATTATTGACGGTGTGTGTGGCATACAATCAGTGCTCGTGCAACATAAGCCGTCAATAATATATACAGTGTCGTAAGGATACTAGTCCAAGCACAACAATAACTAAGCAATAAGGTGCATGCACAACTCTAAATATGAAATAGAATATGTGACAAAGTAAAGTCATCTCTAACCTAGGCGCATAATGCCATGTGGACGATTCTCCTGTAGATGTTAAATTTACTCACCAACCGTCCTGGCTAAGTAAAGCCAAGCACCTGTTTTCCCTTCTTCGTAGTATCCGATGTCCCCTCCTGTGAACCTAAAACAACAAAACGATAACACAAGTGTATATTAGCAAACGACCAAAAACACGTACAAACTACGTTTTACCGACACACCAATTCTAAACCTACTCCCAACTGTTCGTATTGTGGCTAACGTACGTAGCGACACAATGGAACCAACCAAAGAGCAAAACCAACATGAAGTCCACGGACCGTGTCGGATAACGTATCGCGCGTAGTCGTATCACTAGAAACTACCTATGTGATCCCAGATTTTGCATATAGAGAAAACTCAACAACCAAACAAGACCAAACATACCTAAACCAATGCATAGAGCTACCCTCAAAAACCCACACCCCAACACCACCGTACGGCCGAGGTCGCTGGACCCCCTTCGTGTCGTCGCCGGCCAAGTCTGAGCTCCATGGGTTCGTACTCCAGGTGAAGGCCAATGGTCTCAGGTACAACACAACTACATTGTTTGGTTTTCTAGTATTTTCTCGAGGTCATAGCAGGTCACAGATGTCATAAACGACACTAAAAAATACGATATTTAGCACAAAACTTAACTTTACACTATCTAAACTGAAACTATGAAGCTACTCAATACAAAAGCTACAAAAAGAACATATAGGGATCATTACATAACCAAAAGAATTCAAAGATCCAAGCTATCCAAGCTCCTAGGAATCAAAGAGGAAAAACTAGATCAAATATGTGATTTTTTAAGATTATGTGAATTTTGTGATGGATTTTAATGAAGCAGGTTCAAGTGTTCAGTTTAGAGTTGAGGGGATGAAGAAAAAAGAGTGTGAGAGATAATGATAGATAGAAATGATAATGGTAAAGAGAGAGGTGAGTGCAAGAGGTGAGTGCAACATGCATTAAAACACTATTAATACCTTCACCCCATGTCACCTTGCCACCTCCTCTCTTCCAAAGAAATATCTCTCTCACTCACAAACAATTATTAGAATATCAGGCTTAATGTTCAAGCAAGGAATGGATTCAAAGCAAAGGATTAAATTTGTTAGTGAAATGTATGCCCTAGGGGCCATTACTGTATATACGATGTATATTGTGGTGGATACTTGGGCATATATAGGGAGGACTTTCTTGCTCGGCATCATAGTATGCTATCTGGTTGAACTTTATCTTAACATGTACTCTAATTATCTCTATGTTACATGTTGATAAAGCCCTTAGGATAAGCACTTGACTACCAGGACTATGATGCAGATCATACTAGTGGGGACAGAGTAGTCTCTAAGTATGTTCTTCAAATGTTTCTAGTCATGGGAGTACCGAGACAGGGCATCGATACTCCAATAAAGACTAGCGTATGCGCTTCCTGACCTATATAATGGGCAATGGAGGATCCCATATCCATTGGTGTTTGACATCAGAGAAGGTATACGGGTGCTTAGTAGAGACTGGGTACACAGGGCAGACTCACCGAGAATTCTTAGATGGTATTATACCTCACGTCAGATGGCAGTTCTCTGGTGACACCGGTACAGGTTTGTCTGTAAACCCGAGATTGTCATAGAGTCTTGTGTGATTCCCACTGTGCTTCGATTTCCACCTCACCACGTCTAAGGGGGCATGCAAAACGGTGGCTTTTGGGTACAGTCCCGAATCACATGGAGGTAATGAGCGATAGGAGGGGTTTCATCGCTCCCGGTATAAGGAGTTGATTTTGCGCAGTGTTCGATTGGCTATAACTGGAAATCCCTGGCCAGGATTGCTAAGATTTACTGGTAAGTGTTATCATTAGTTTCTCGAACTGTTATGGACCTCATATCGTCATGACTTATCGGTTATTGGGGTCTGACGTTTACCACCCCTAGATTGGATATGCGACATATCAGACGAAGAGACCGGACTATACGGGAGTGTTACTGATTGGATTCGTAGGAGAATGTACAGGCTTACTTGTTGATTTTCTGATCACTCAATATCTGGGTAGCTGTTACGTTAAGCTGACCACTTGCAGCTTGTGGGTGTTTGATATGATCATCACCTACTGCCTGTATATTGACGATTCTTCAGAGTCCCACACAGAAATTTCCTGGCTCAGGAAAAACGTAGTAGGAGCACATATGTGATATGTGCGGGACCGAGAATAATACATGTATGCGATACCGTATTAGGTTGTCGCGATATGTGATACCGGCCGGGTATATGTGATATAGCCGGGTCATCGGATCAAGTGTTGATTCGATAAACTGATACATTTTATATTAGTCGGTTATTTGTGAAATAGCCGGATTATCGGATCAAGTGTTGATTCGATAATTTAATTTATAATTATATATTTGATATATTATATTGCATTAACTAATATAAGCTCACTTAAAGATTCTTTTTCTCACTTGGATAATACATTGATATATATGTGATATATGTTAAATGTATTATTTTATTTTGTTACATTATATATTATATATATGATATATAATATTGTAACATGTTATACAAATTCAACATGTTTTGTGGAGTTTAAACAAATTAGGGTTTTGAATTGGGTTAGCTTTTGGGTTAGTTTTTTCATGAAGGTTCATGAAGCTTTCTTTTGTTTTTAGCTAAGATATTTTGTGAAGATATTTCTTAACCCAACCCAAAACCCTTTACCCTAGTTTATTCTCTATAAGGATTAAGCCTTCATTCTTAACCTATGGTTGGATTTGTAACCACAACAACAATTTCATTATTCATCACAAAAGTTTTCTTCTTCTTCTTCCTCCATGAAAAAGCCTTTTAGCTGTTTGTGAAGTGATGATTTAAAGTGAGAAAATGAAAAAAAAAATAGAGAAAAATTCCTACTTCATCTTTCTCATCTATTCTAGCGACTTAGATTAAGGTGTTCACTTCATTAATACCTGATTAGAGAAGTGAGAGCTTGAGTTTGAGATTCTTCAAGGTAGATCATCTTCGAAAAGGAAGATTTCTAGCAAGCATGGATCATTCGACTTGTGGAGCCTCTCTAGAGTCCGGGAGTTCATGGATCGCAGCGAAGGGACCTCAACACGGAGCTTATGAAGTGAAAGACCGGTCTACAAAGGTTGTATTCGTTATTCACTTAGAAGTAAAGGGTTTACATATCATGTTTAACCCTAAGTCTCTAGTTCGATTACTTGGCGGGTTGGTTTAGCACCTAAAATTTTTAAAGTAGCATGATTGATGCTTGCCAAAACCTTGCTAAGGTGCTAATCTAACCCTACAGTGGTATCAGAGCCAGGCTAGAGCAATAGGCGTTGTCTAGACGAAGTTTGAAGTCCGATCGAACTCCGAAACCCCGATAAATCCCACTTTCTGGAAAAATTTTCAAAAGTTGAAAATTTTCATTTTAAAAATACTCAGAAAATTATGCAGAGAATTCTAAGGATTACTGTGTAGTATGAAGCCATAACTCACCCATGTGACCGCGGAACCGCGGCCAAACTATGCGTTTGGCGGCGGTTCCACGGCCAACTTTTAGAGTTAGGGGCTAATACTTCAGGGGTTTATTCTTCGGTACTTTTTCATGCATCTGGGAATTTTTAATTCCACTCAAGTGTTGAGATTTCTGCGAAATATTGGGAACTCGTTGATTCGATCGGAAAGTTTAACTTCGTTTAAGTTTTTCCGGGAAATTTAGAACGTGTTAAAAGGTTCGAACGGATATCAATAACTCACTTTTTCCCCTGTCGGAAAACTTTCAACAGTTGGATTTTTCCTGAGTTTAAAACTTCAGAAAATCATGCAAGCGAATGTGTGGACCCTCTAGAAGAACGTAACCTTAACTTGATTATGTGACCGTCAAAACCATCACTGATCCATATGGTTTGTGGTAGTTTAGCGTTGCCGCATATGAGGCGTTGGTTTGACCCTTCTAAGGCTGGTTCATAGCGGCTGTAACATGTTCTGGGACTTTTTGAACTCCGCTCAAGTGTTGAGCTATTTGGGAAATCTTGGGTGTTTGTTTATTCGATCGGAAAGTTTAATATTGTCTATTTATCTAGAATGTGATAAAATATGTGGAATTCATATAGTTAGGCATGAAATGCGAAGTATGTGATATTTCCGATTGAAGATGTCTAAAGAGATTGTGGATTCCAAATATTGTGGTTTTATACTTTCTTTTCTGCGACCGTAAGTATAATATGTGGTGTATCACCGGTTTCGTTGCTATACATCAACGACATATGGGATACGCATATTTACTTACGTTGATGACATGTGATGTTATGTATTGCTGTGATATATTATATTGGATAGTTGTGTATTGAATAACCGGGGGTTTTATGTGAGATAAGAATTTTCTTTTTCATTCATGTAGAATTCATTTGTATGTTAAATTCTTTTATTGAGGCACATCCGGGTTGAGAATGTTGTCATCATTGTAAATTATTTACTTTTCAGCATTAGGATAGACGCAAGGCGGGGAGCATAAATAACCGGGTTCTAGGGTGCAGTGGGAAACCATCTCGAGGAGTCAAGACCGCATCTCCTAACTCTAGAATCGGTAGGGTTGCTTGCCGCTCTCATAGGGGTCTAGGGTTGTGGGATTGGCTATTCATCGCGACAGTGGAATCCTTGTTTTATACAGGCTTGCATTAAAACACAGACCTCCTAGTATATCCAATATTTCATATATGTTCTTCTACTGCAATATTCTGTGATGAAATCATATTACTGCCTTAGACGAATGTTTATATTATATATATAGGATATATATTGTATATTGTTGATTTCGTTTCAAATGTGATACTTGTGAAGCATAACAAAATGGGACTTTATTAATGAGATTAATGAAATAAAAGAAACCTAAAGATGTTGTAGAAACTTGTTTCGAAAACCGGTAGCTCTAGTTCTTACTTTGCATAGCGGTATTCCTTGTAGAATATCCAGCACCTTATTCGATAAGGAATGAGCTGAGATCCCTTCACCGGGAGTGACCTCTTTAGCAAACTAGTAGATGCTACAACCCACTCGGTTTGTCTTTTGATTGCTTCTATATTTTTTGCTTTGCATAGTGGTATTTGTGAAATATCCTGCACCTTATTCGATAAGGAAAGAGCCGAGGTCCCTTCTCCAGGAGTGACCTCTTCAGTAAAACTAGTAAAACCATCAAAAACACTTCTTAGCAAAAATCACTCAATTCTACAACGATAGGATGTTCATTACGCAAAAGCTTTTCTTAAAAACCTGTCGTAGCCCTCCGTCATTTTAAGAAGTAGAGTACTTAATATTCATGCTGCGTATGTCGACTATAGTTGAGGCATAGTGTACGGTAGCTAAGTAATGTCTTCCTACACAGCATATAATGTGATTAATTAGGACAGTCATGTGATTATGTCAACCATAGTTGAGGGTCATGTGGGTGGGTCTAATTAATCATGAAATGACGGTTAGAACTTGACAAGTGCTTATGATATGTTGACCATAATTAAGGTCATAACTACTAGGGGAAAAATATTATCGGGAATTTCAAGTGTTGAAATTTGCAATGAGTTTGCATACCTTCTATGAGATAGTTGGATCCCGATACCCACTGTGAGTAAGAGTTACTCCTGTGAGAGTTTTACACATTACAATTAGTCGATCGAGTAGGTATCTAGAAAGGTGTTAACGGGGTTACGCCCCTGGGAAAACGAGGTTTATTTTAATTAGGTCTGTGCGAAAACACGGGGAACCTCCCTCAATGTACCGACACTTGCCTTGCTTAAAGATTAGCGAACTTGTAGAGTGTAATTAATCCCAGCTAGTTTTACCTTTTAGGGTTTGAAGGAAGATTTGTCTAAAACAGTGGGAGACATCCTGATTAGATATATTAATAACCAATCTAATCATGCAAGAGCATACGCTGAGTGTTTTCTTCTCTCTCTCCAGCTAGCGACAATGTCACGCCTTAATCAAGATAATAATACGGATTTATTGACCGAACCTGCTTATTATACTGCGCTAGAGAACGCTGGTCCCGCTCCAACTTATAATTGTTATAAGACCGAGCAGGAAATAGGGGATTACCAGAATTCCCGTGCCGTCCAAACGAAAAAAGTGCATGCTGATGCATCTTCTTCGGGCATGTTCATTACCGAGAACTGTTTCTCAGTATCCTTTACGTCCTGGGTATGATATACCGGATCATGATCCCGCAAATGTAATTTATTACATGGGCTACAGATAGGTAGAGAACTGAGAACGGGTAATAAGTTTCATATGTTGGAAACGGTGCAATTGTTGCAAGCCAAGCAGTTGGCAGTTATCATCCTGTATTACCAAATACAGTGATTCTGAAAAAATGTTATTAGATACTGAACTTGATATACAACATCATATCAGTCTCTTTTTTTAGTAAAGAAGGATTTAATTTTGTATTGATGGATATTGTTTTGAACATTTCCTATATCAAAAGTTGATCGGTTCAGACACGTTATCTAAAAGCATATACGTTCTAAGTCAAACTACTGTTCTTAACGTACCGAACACACACAAGGGAAGAGTTCAGAAATGAACTAATCCTTCTTGAGGCATTGTTGACTAGGCCATATCGATGCGACCCGACTAGCTAAGTTACATTAAGATGCATATTTAAATCAGTTTAAACTTACATCTTGTGAAACTTTCCAGTCATGTCATAAAGATAAAATGACCATAGCTCCGTTTATTGGATACAGAGAAAGAGTTACTGAATTCATGGGATTGATACATGCTAATGTATGAAAGTCTCCTGTCTACACAAGCCAGGACCGGTTCTTTGTACTTCATTACATTCACTGATGATCTCTCAAGATTCGGACATATGTTCTTGTTGAAACACAAGTCTGAAACTTTTGAGAAATTCAAAGGATATAAGTTAGAAGTAACGAACCAAAAAGCGTATAAGTATTATGGTATTTGATGAAATCAGGGTGGAGAATACTTGAGCACGGAATTTCTGGACTATTCTAAAGGAGAATGAGATTCTCTCTTAGCATTACTCCTCCGTATACACCACAGAACGTAGGTATATCGGGGTGGAGCAATCGCACCCTATGTGATATGGTGTGCTCTATAATAAGTACTACTGAGGTGCCTATTTCCTTTTGGGTGTTGGGCACTTATGAAGCTGCATACCTATTGAATATGGTTCTAATCAAATCAGGTGCCTGCCACTCCATATGTGATATGGTATGGGAAGAGCTCATCTTTTAAAGATGTTAATAGTTGGGGTTTTCCGACCTATGTCAAAAGCAAAATCCGGACAAGCTCGAGGCAAGGTCAGTTCTGTGGAAGTTTGTTGGATTTCCCAAGCATTCGCAAGGGAATATCTTCTACCAAACCGAGGAACAGAAGATGTTTTCTCAGCATGCCACCTTTGTGAAAGGGAATTTCTTATGAAAAAATTAGTGGTCATAATGTAGAACTGGAAGGAGTTCCAGCTAAAACAAACTGCAGCTGATAATCTGGTAGAACCGGAGGATTCAATAGTTTCCAACGAACCTCAGCCTCTACGCCGATCTGGTACGGTTCCTCATCCACCTGAGAGATATTTCAGTTTCTCTATGACAGTGGGAGTGAGGATTGCATCATGAGATGATGACCCAACTAGTTTCGAGCTGGCCATCAGAAGTGCGGACTCTGTGAGAATGGCTGGATGCTTAGCGATCTGAGATGGAATCCTTATACACCAACAATGTATGGACTTTGGTTGCTTTATCTGAAAGGTTAAAATATATCTTGAGAAGATTACTTTGTGTACATGGAAAAGTTAAGACTTTCAAAGCTATTCTTAAGTCCATCTAGATCCTACATGGCACTGCTGCATACCATGACTACGATATCTGGTGGTTGGGTGTCATAACTGCTTTTTTAAATAATGATTTGGAAGAGAGCATCTATAAGTACACAGCCAGAGGGCTTCGTAGATAATTGGAACAGCGGATACGTGTGGAAGGTGTTTTATGGGATAAATCAGGAATCGCGGAGTTCGAACTTCTATTTTGATGTAGTAGTCAAAGAGTTTGACTTCATCAAAATGGTAGATGAACCGACTATATACAAAAGGTATTAGGGAGTATGGTGATGATCCTCATATAGTATATAGATGATATACTCTTGATAGGGAAGGAGTTTCCTATGCTACGCTCGGTCAATCTCCTCTTATCACAAGAATTCTCCATATAGGATCAAGGTGATACCTCCTAAATCCTGGGTTATGGATATTTAAGATAGATCTAATTAGATGTTAGGATTCTCACTAGTTGTAGTGAGATGGTATCAATTGATCCTTGGGAGAATCACTGGAAAGGTTCTAGGATGATAAGAATGACTGAATGTTAGTCACAGGCACTGTCTTTACCCTCAGTGGAAGGACGGTATGTTGGAAGAGTTCCAAGCTAGATACCGTGACATACTAGACGATTAAAGGCTAGATACATCGTTACCAAGGATGCTACCAAAGAGACAGTCTGGACATATATAATTTCATGAGATGAACTTCGTTCCTACCATTGTGTGACAATGGAATTATGGCTTAGGCTTAGGTACCCCCATCCCATCTGTGATCCAGACATATTCTAAGTCAGTATCACCTGATCATGGAGATAGTTGATATCCAGGGAGATCGAGGTTAGGAGAGTAGAAAAAGAGGACAACATTGTGGATCCACTCAAAAAGGCCGATTTCCCAGTAGAGACTTTTATGGGATGGTTGAGTATGAGATACTTCAACCACAGCAGATTGTTGGGTATGTGATACCATTACAGAAGGCCCTAGTGCAAGTGGGAGATTGTTAGTGAAATGTATGCCCTAGTGGCCATTACTGTATATACGATGTATATTGTGGTGGACGCTTGGGCATATATAGGGAGGACTTTCTTACTCGACATCATAGTATGCTATCTAGTTGCATTTTATCTTAACATGTACTCTGATTGTCTGAATGTTATATGTTGATAAAGCCCTTAGGATGAGTACTTGACAACCAGGGTTATGATGCAGATCATACTAGTGGGGACAGAGTAGTTGCTAAGTATATCCTTCAAATGTTCCTAGTCGTGGGAGTATCGAGGCAGGGCATCTATACTCTAGAGTATAATTCACGCCCCGCTTCCTGGTGTACGGCGAAGTGGACGCGACGAGGTCCGCTACGTATATACTTAGAAGTATATACGCTAAGCGTATCTAAGCAATATAAAGTAAATCACAAGAGACAAGAGATATAGAAATAACAGCAACTTTATTAATAACATTCTTTTATACAATGCATGAAAAGTAAATACAACTGAAATGAAAAGCAATGCCTAACATTGGCATAACAGGAAACGAAAATACAGAGTAGAACAAGGTACAATGTCTAGAGCTCAGCGTCTTCATGAAACTGCTCCAAGTCTTCACCGGTGGGCTTGATCTCTGCTGGGTCCAAAGTACCTGACGACATTCAAAGAGGAAGGAAACAGAATGTCGTCAGTGAACAGGTCGCTCGGTAAGTCCCAAAGATAAGGAAGAATTAGAAAGACAGAATAAGAGTAATTTGCTAAAGTATCCTATTGTAGAATATTGTGGAATATTGTGTTAACGCTGTTATTTGTAGCTTGGTACAGAAGGATACCAGTGTATACGAGGGGGGTCTCTATATGCTAGAGACCAGGGCAAACAGAAAGTACAAGGAACCGTTAAGCCACGGTACAACAACAATGGAATATAGGTTAGGTGTCTTAATCTGACCACCTCGTGCCACCTTTAACACCTTCCGTACCAATCTACCCGTTAAACCCCGTATTGTTTTAATAGTATTGTTGTATTGTTTTATTGTTTTATGTAAGTTGGATGACTGATCAAAACCATGATATCAGTAACTGATTGTGACTACATAATCAGGTAAATGGAATAACGGAATAATGGATGCGTATCCATGGTTTGATTCAGTCATGTTGTATAGATTGCTAACTGGATTCTGGGATTCATGTATTCATATTGAGTTAGAATATTAAGAATATAGATTGACTTGAATCATATTCAAGTCAGAAATAATCAGACTCAAACCCGAGTCAGACTAAAAGAAATGTAATTTCAAGTTATATAATTGTTAGGGTCCTTATTGTAAATTATAAAACTTGAGGGGTTTTATGTAAAAAGTACATTTGTATAGTTTTCAAGATACACCTCAAGTATTTATTATTCATCTTTATAGTTATAATGAGTGTAAATTTTATTTGTGTTATTCTAGTGAATATATCCTAATAAAAGTATTAATTTATAATATTGACTTATTTGAAATTCATGGTATTTTAATGTAACTTTTAATCTTGTAATTTTTAGGAAAAGGTGGAAACTTTATCTTATAATAAAATAGGTGTTTAAATGATAAATATACATATGTTAATACAAGAATAATTTTATATAAATGTTTTATTTTCCATAAATCTTATTTTTCTTAAATGTCGTATTTTAAATCTTTCGATACCGAATGCTCCTTACGGAGGTCTGAATCTTGCACTACTAAGACCGAGGGTGCACGATAAACCGTACAATCCCTAACGAGTTCCCCAAAGGTGGGTTGTAGTGGTGCTTTAGAAAGATTTAATAAATACTATTCATTTTGAAAACGGTTTTATAAAGATAAGGTATTTATTTGTAAAAGGATGTAAATTTCCGTATTTTAGTTTCTAGGGTTTCCTAAGCCAACTAGCATATTTCTAAAGGTCTAAACGACAAGTCATTAGAAGACTCAAATCGCCTCTTCACCGTCAATTGCGGCCAGGTAAGTGCCAGGTAAGTGTGAAGCTCTCCACTACAAGTAGTGGCCCTAATTAAGTAACCACTTGTCTTAGACACACTTGCCTAAACACCACAAACTCAGGTTTAGATAAACGATCGATGTCCATGACATATCGTATTTTCCTTTTTAAAAGATTTTATTTTAAAATTGTATACAACTTAGAACTTTTACAAAAGGTTTATAAAGAAAATGGTATTTTAATGTAAAATCTTGTATTTTCGTATTCTATGTTTTGATGATATCAATTAGGGTTGTATTTGCGTGTGTGTGAAGGTAGGTCATTACCTCGTGATCTATTTTAAGGTATAGTGAAGTTTAGGGGTTAAATATGATAAACTAAATATGAGGGTATTTAAGTGAAAGAATACGGTATTTGCAAAAGTTATCATTTCATGTGTGAAAGCTCATTCAAATTGATTTTTACAAGTTTAGTGGTCAAGATGAAGATGTTTAGAAATGATTGAATTGATTAGAAGAAGAAAAATAAACATTATGGTATTAATGTGAAAAAGAATACGATATTGCAAAAAGCTATTATTTCATGTGAGAAATTTTGTCCAAATTAATTGTTATGTGGTTAATAGTCTTCATGAATAAGTTTAGGTATTATGGAATTGGTGACAAGTGATATTTTGATAGAAAACCGAATCGGAAATCGGTTTATTCCGATTTTCGTTGGGTTTCAAAAAGTCGTATTTTCCTTAAAAGAAAAGAAAGATAGAAAGAGTGGGACTTACGGGTTTGGACAAGCTAGAGAGTGCTAGGAAGGTAGTGGATTGTCGGTGCGTCGAAACATCGTGAAGGGTCCTAGTACGATCGCCGGAATTCATCGTCGATTTCGGTAGCACTTCACCTTTTGCTTTTTTTCTAACGTACCGAGTTCTCTTGAAATTTTTAGATAGTGGACTTAGGAATGTAGGGTGAAATGGTAGAGGGTAGGGGTGTTTATATAGGGCTAGGCTAGGGTTAGGGTTTTAATTTAAAAAATATAAAAATTATATAAAAAACATTAAAAAATCATTAAATTTTGGAGTAAAAGAGATTTAATGGGAATTTGATAACCGATCTGGGAATTTAGTGTATACAGGTGAGAAGACCAGGTAAACATGGAGAAATTCCGTGTTGACGACTCGGCCATCCGGCCGAGTCCGGCCGGCGGTGCCGGCCTATCCGCCGGCCGACTCGGCCGAGTCGGGCCGAGTCGAAGTGGCGTCGGGTGGGGTTTTTCCTGGGAGAATTTTGGTGCATCTAACTTTTTGTGTTCAGTATAAATTTTGCGAGTTATGGCTGTTTGACTCTTGACCTTCCAAAAAAAATTAAAACAAAATAATATAAAAATAATGTGGGGCATGGGATTTGAACTCTGGTGGCTTGGTTCAGCAGTGCATGGTATTACCAATGAGCTACAAGCTCATTCTTGTAATTATAGAGTGAAATAAATACTTAAAGAGATATCAGCTGTAATAAATACTCCAAGTATACATTGAATTTAAGTCAATTCTTTGTACATTAAAAATAGAGTTGTTACAGTCTACCCTCCTTACAAAAATTTCATCCTCGAAATTTACAACTTTTATTTGAGGACTAGTTTACAAAGTGGTATGGATATCTAAAACGCATTTCATCCTCCCTTTCCCAAGTGGACTCTCCTAGAGTATCTTTCCTCTATATCACTTGAATCAAGTTAACTTTCTTGTTCCGAAGTGTCTTTACTTTCCTGTCCAGAATCTCCACAGGCTGTTGCTCACAAGACAAATCGGGCTGTATAGTGAGCTCGGAATGATCGAGAACATGGCTGGGGTCACTCACATACTTTCTAAGTTGGGATATGTGGAACACATTATGCACTCCTTCCAATGAGGGTGGAAGCGTTAAACGGTATGCCACTTCACCGACTCGTTCGAGTATGTCGAACGGTCCAATGTATCTCGGACTCAACTTACCCCGTCTTCCAAATCGGATCACTCCACGGTTCGGAGATATTTTCAGGAATACATGATCTCCTGGCTGGAACACCGAGTGTCATCTCTTTGGATCAGCCCAGTGCTTCTGTCGATCTTGGGCTATGCTCATCCTTTCCCTGATAGTACGAACCACATCAACAGTTGCTACTATCATCTCCGGTCCAAGAAGTTCCCTATCTCCGATGTCGTCCCAACTTAATGGCGATTGATACTTCCTTCCATACAATGCTGCAAAACGTGTCATTCCTATGCTTGCTTGGTAGCTGTTGTTGTACGAAAACTCCACAAGGTGTAGGTGATCTTCCCACGATCCTTTGAAGTCTAGCATACATGCTCTGAGCATATCTTCCAAGTTCTGAATAGTTCGTTCCGACTGACCATTTGTTTGTGGATGATAAGCCGTGTTAAAGTTCACACTTGTTCCAAACCTTGCTTGCAGACTCTGCCAAAATTGCGATCAGAACCTGGTGTCACGATCGGAGACAATGCAGACCGGTATTCAATGAAGTCTCACAATTTCCTGTATGAGTTCATGGGTATCAGAGATAGTACATTATGAAGAGTTTTAAATCTAAATTAGATTATTACCTCCATGTACTTCTTCGCTAGTGTCTCAGTTGATTGGCCAACTTGAAATGGGATGAAATGAGCCGACTTTGTGAGTCGATCCACAATGACCCAAATGACATCGTTACCCTTTGTGCTATGAGGAAGAGCAGTCACAAAGTCCATCGTGATGCGTTGCCACTTCCATTCTAGGATTAGTAACGGTTGAAGTAATCCAGCAGTCCTGTGATGTTCAACCTTTACTTGCTGACACACCAAGCATTTTGCGACACTTCTGGCTACTTCACGCTTCATTCCATGCCACCAATAATTCTGACGTAGATCTTTGTACAGTTTGGTACCTTCAGGATGTACTGAATAGGGAGAGCAGCGAGCTTCTTTCATTAACTCTTCCCGAACAGGACCTTTTGGTACACACAATCTGCTGCCGTATCTCAAAGATCCGTCTTCATGGATGATGAAATCTGTTCTGAGTCCATTCTCCACTTGTTCTCTGATCTTTTGCAACTTAGCATCGCTGGCTTGAGCTGCTTTGATCTGATTGACAATGGTTGATTGACCTTGTAAATTCATCAAACTTGAAGCATTACCTGGCATGACTACTTTAATCTCCATCTGATGCAAGTCTTGTTGAAGCTTCCACTGAGCGGTGAGATTTATTGCTAATGGTTGGCGACTAAGAGCATTAAGTACTACATTCACCTTCCCTGGGTGATATTGCAAGTTGATGTCAAAGTCCGCCATGAGTTCTAACCATCTTCTCTGCCGCATATTCAACTCCTTCGGAGTAAACACATACTTTAAGCTCTTATGATCTGTGTAGATGTTCACTCGTTCACCAAGTAGGTAATGATGCCAAATCTTGAGAGCAAAGATGACGGCTGCCAACTCTAAATCATGCGTCGGATAATTGCGCTCATGAATCTTCAGCTGTCTTGAACCATAAGCCACAACTTTACCGTGCTGATATAGAACACAGCCTAATCCCTTACCGGATGCATCGCAATGCACTTCGAATCCTCCAAATTGGTCCGGTATGACGAGAATAGGTGCTGATGTCAACCTTGTCTTGAGTTCTACGAAAGCTTGTTCACATGCTTCTGACCACACAAATTCTTCATCTTTACGTGTGAGCTTGGTCAGGGGCGTTGCTATCTTCGAAAAGCCTTCAATAAACCTTTTGTAATATCTAGCTAAACCCAAGAAACTTTGAATATCTTTTACTGACTTTGGTGTAGGCCATTCACTAACTGCCGAAACATTCACTGGATCCACAGAGATTCCTTCTCCTGATACGATATGTCCAAGAAAACCAACTTGATTTAGCCAAAACTCGCACTTTCTGTACTAGGCATAAAGCTGATGTTGTCGAAGAGTTTCCAGGACAATTCGTAGATGTACTGCATGCTTTTTCCGACTCTTAGAATACACCAGGATGTCGTCGATGAAAATGACAACAAACCTGTCTAAGTACTCCCGGAAAACTTGATTCATAAGGTTCATGAAGATTGCGGGTGTGTTGGTCACTCCAAATGGCATTACTAGAAATTTGTAATGTCCATAGCGAGTTCTGAAAGCTGTTTTGTGAATATCAGCTTCCTTGACCTTCACTTGATGATAACCTGAACGAAAATCTAGTTTAGAGAAAACACAAGATCCACTTAGCTGATCGACTAAATCGTCGATTCACGGAAGTGGATTCTTGTTCTTTATATTGACTTCGTTCAAGGCTCTGTAATCGATGAACATTCTGTATGAACCTTCCTTCTTCTTCACAAGTAGTACAGATGATCCCCAACTTGAAGTGCTGGGACAAATCCATCCTTTGTCCAGTAATTCGTCCAACTGTGTTCGGACATCCTTTAAACCTTTCGGATATAAACTATAGGGTGCTTTAATCACCGGTTGTGCTCCTGGTACTAAATCAATACTGAATTCAAGAGCTCGATTGGGAGGCAAACCTGATATATCGTCAGGAAATACATCATCGAATTCTCGAACCACATCTGGTCTTGATTCTTCCTCTGCTTGAGCTGCTGTAACTACTGCTTCTCTTGGCTTCGCTTTGTTGGTACTTGGCTCCAGTATATGGTCTCCGCTTTTAAAATAGAAGACCGGATGGTCTGGGATCTCGTATACTATCCTCCTTTTACGACAGTCGATTGTAGCATAAAAAGTTCCAAGCCAATCCATTCCTAGAACCACATCGAACTTTGGTATGTCCAGCACCTTGAAGTCAGCATAAAACTCTCGACTGCAGATGACGACTGGACACAAACTGTATCCCATAGTTGCATTTAGAACACCATTTCCTGAATTGACATTCCAGATGGATACAAGCGGTGAAACTGGTATCGCATGGGTTTGGACAAACCGTTGCGACATAAAGCAATGCGATACTTCAGTATCAAAAAGTGCAAGTGCAGGGATTGAGGATACTAAGATTATACCTAAGGTATGTGGGATTTGTTTTAGGTATAAGAAATATGTGACAAAGTAGCGGATAGAAAAGCAAAGTTTGAAAAGAAAAGTTTACCAGTGATGACTTGGCCAGTGGCCTCAGCTTCTTCCATGGACATCGTGAAAGCCTGGAGCCTTGGTACATTCCTCCTGGCCTGAGGAGCATTCCTCAGAACGTTCCTTTGAGCTTGATGGAACTGACGAGGAGGTGGTGCAGCTTGTGGTCCTCTGGGTGGTGCAGGTAGTGCAGGTCTGGGAGCAGGTGCTCGAAGAGCCGGTTGCTGCGGATAGGTAATTGCTGGCCTGGGTGCAGCAACTGGGTCCTGTCTTTGGGGACAAGACAACCCAATATCATTAGTAGTTGAGCCGTAGACTACGCAAAGGCGGTTGGTTCGACGGTAGTCCTTCATCATATGTCCAGTTCTCTTGCAGTAGGTGCAAAAGGCTGGGCTAGGACGATGGGTTGGTACTCCGGGTCGCCTTGGCACGAAAGGTGGTCTGGACGAGACTCCACCTGCCATCTGGTTGGCAGGGCGCTTGACTCCTGCAGACTGGGGCCTGCCCGTCTCTTTTATCACTGCCTCATAACTGCGGGCAGCTTCTAGAGCATCCTCATGAGTCAAAAACTTTCCTGTGGCTAGAGTATCCTTAATCTCTATGTCCAAACCTTGTTGAAAGCGATGGGCTCTGATCTCGTCCGTCGGTATCAAGTGTGCCACGAATCTGTTTAAAGATTGTGTTAGTTGTGTAGTATATGATAATTAAAAATTGAACTATTGTGACTTATCTTACCGGCTTAACATGGTGAATTCAGCATCGTATTCATCTAGTGATTTATCCCACATTGAACCCTGTTGTAGATGATAAATTGCTTCTCCATTGCAAACCTGGCAGTCACAGGGAAGTATTTCGTGTCAAACTTATCGCAAAAGGTCTTCCATTCAATCGGCTCTACCAGACGGCTTTCTTCCGCCTTCCACTAGTTGCGAGCATTATCCATGAGTATAGTTTTGCTACACGGACCCAAGCGTTGTCTGGCACATCAGCTGCTGCCAGATCGTCTTCGATGCTTTGTGCCCATTCTTCCGCTTCAATAGGGCTTCCTTTACCAGAGAACTGCTTGGGATGTAAGGCCCTGAATTGCTTTACTCCCGGTGCGTCAGTCTCGGGACGGTTCAGAAGTTGTTGCTGTCCTTCGAGAAAACTGCGGATCGCCTCAAATAACATTGTTTGCTCGGTGGGTGGTGCAGGAACAGCTGGTGTAAGAGGTAGTGCTGAAGGGGTGTTGTTGACGTTGGTGCTGGTGTTGTTCGGGGAATCCATAACCTTGAAGAAAATTTTGGGTTAGGACAGATTCAAATACATGAAATGATAAGATTCAAGGAATAGAAATTTGCAAGATTCAAGAAACATGAATTGTAAAGAATGTTTTAGTTGCTGGTTCTTATGTTATATTGCTTAGGTTGTTCACGCAGACCAGAACTGCATGACTGGATTCATACAGCTCTGACTTGGCATGGGCCACCAACAAAACCTGTAACGTCCTGCTTCCCGGTGTACGGCGAAGTGGACGCGACGAGGTCCGCTATGTATATACTTAGAAGTACATACGCTAAGCGTATCTAAGCAATATAAAGTAAATCACAAGAGACAAGAGATATCGAAATAACAGCAACTTTATTAATAACATTCTTTTATACAATGCATGAAAAGTAAATACAACTGAAATGAAAAGCGATGCCTAAACAATGGCATAACAGGAAACGAAAATACTGAGTAGAACAAGGTACAATGTCTAGAGCTCAGGGTCTTCGTGAAACCGCTCCAAGCCTTCACCGGTGGGCTCGATCTCTGCTGGGTCCAAAGTACCTTACGACATTCAAAAAAGAAGGAAATAGAATGTCGTCAGCGAACAGGTCGCTCGGTAAGTCCCAAAGATAAGGAAGAATTAGAAAGACAGAATAAGAGTAATTTGCTAAAGTATCATGTTCTAGAATATTGTGGAATACTGTGTTAACGCTGTTATTTGTAGCATGGTACAGAAGGATGCCAGTGTATACGGGGGGGTCTCTATATGCTAGAGACCAGGGCAAATGGAAAGTACAAGGAACCGTTAAGCCACGGTACAAATGCAACGGAATATAGGTTAGGTGTCTTAATCTGACAACCTCGTGCCACCTTTAATACCTTCCGTACCAATCTACCCCTTAAACCCCGTAGTGTTTTAACAGTATTGTTGTATTGTTTTATGTAAGTTGGATGACTGATCAAAACCATGATATCAGTAACTGATTATGACTACATAATCAGGTAAATGGAATAACGGAATAATGGATGCATATCCATGGTTTGATTCAGTCATGTTGTATAGATTGCTAACTGGATTCTGGGATTCATGTATTCAAATTGAGTTGGAATATTAAGAATATAAATTGACTTAAATCATATTCAAGTTAGAAATAATCAGCCACAAACCCGAGTCAGACTAAAAGAAATGTAATTTGAAGTTCTATAATTATTAGGGTCCTTATTGTAAATTATAAAACTTGAGTGGTTTTATGTAAAAAGTACTTTTGTATAGTTTTCAAGATACACCTCAAATATTTATTATTCGTCTTTATAGTTATAATGAGTGTAAATTTTATTTGTGTTATTCTAGTGAATATATCCTAATAAAAGTATTAATTTATAATATTGATTTATTTGAAATTCATGGTATTTTAATGTAACTTTTAATCTTGTAATTTTTAGGAAAACTTGGAAACTTTATCTTATAATAAAATATGTGTTTAAATGATAAATATACATATATTAATACAAGAATAATTTTATATAAATGTTTTATTTTCCAAAAATCTCATTTTTCTTAAATGTCGTATTTTAAATCTTTCGAGACCGAATGCTCCTTGCGGAAGTCTGAATCTCGCACTACTAAGCCCGAGGGTGTACGATAAACCGTACAATCCCTAACGAGTTCCCCAAATATGGGTTGTAGTGGCTCTTTGCAAAGATTTAATAAATACTATTCATTTAGAAAACGGTTTTATAAAGATAAGGTATTTATTTGTAAAAGGATGTAAATTTCCGTATTTTAGTTTCTATGGTTTCCTAAGCCAACTAGCATATTTTTAAAGGTCTAAACAACAAGTCATTAGAAGCCTCAAATCGCCTCTTCACCTCCAATTGCGGCCTGGTAAGTGCCAGGTAAGTGGGGGGCTCTCCACTATAAGTAGTGGCCCTAATTAAGTAATCACTTGCCTTAGACACACTTGCCTAGACACCACAAACTCAGATTTAGATAAACGATCGATGTCCATGACATATCGTATTTTCCTTTTTAAAATTGTATACAACTTAGAACTTTCAGAAAAGGTTTATAAAGAAAATGGTATTTTAATGTAAAGTCTTGTATTTTCGTATTCTAAGTTTTGATGATATCAATTAGGGTTGTATTTGCATGTGTGTGGAGGTAGGTCATTACCTCATGATCTATTTTAAGGTATAGCGAAGTTTAGGGGTTAAATATGATAAACTAAACATGAGGGTATTTAAGTGAAAGAATACGGTATTTGCAAAAGTTTTCATTTCATGTGTGAAAACTCATTCAAATTGATTTTTACATGTTTAGTGGTCAAGATGAAGATGTTTAGGAATGATTGAATTGATTAGAAGAAGAAAAATAAATATTATGGTATTAATGTGAAAAAGAATACGATATTGCAAAAAATATCATTTCATGCGAGTAACGTTGTCCAAATTAATTGTTATGTGATTAATAGTCTTCATGAATAAGTTTAGGTATTATGGAATTGGTGACAAGTGAGATTTTGATAGAAAACCGAATCGGAAATCGGTTTGTTCCGATTTCCGTCGGGTTTTAAAAAGTCGTATTTTCCTTAAAAGAAAAGAAAGATAGAAAGAGTGGGACATACGGGTTTGGACAAGCTAGAGAGTGCTAGGAAGGTAGTGGGTTGTCGGGGCGTCGAAACTTCATGAAGGGTCCTAGTACGATCGCCGAAATTCATCGTCGATTTCGGCAGCGCTTCGCCTTTAGCTTTTTTTCTAACGTACCGTGTTCTCTTGAAATTTTTAGAGAGTGGACTTAGGAATGTAGGGTGAAATGGTAGAGGGTAGGGGTATTTATATAGGGCTAGGCTAGGGTTTGGGTTTTAATTAAAAAAAATATAAAAATTATATAAAAAAATCATTAAATTTTGGAGTAAAAGTGGTTTAATGGGAATTTGATAATCGATTTGGGAATTTAGTGTATGCAGGTGAGAAGACCAGGTCAACACGGAGAAATTCCGTGTTGACGACTCAGCCTTCCGGACGAGTCCGGCCGGCGGCGCCGGCCGATTCGGCCGGTCCGCCGGCCCACTCGGCCGAGTTGGGCCGAGTCGAAGTGGCGTCGGGTAGGGTTTTTCCTGGGGGGAATTTTGGTGCATCTAACTTTTTGTGTTCAGTAGAAATTTTGTGAGTTATGGCTGTTTGACTGTTGGCCTTCCAAAAAAAATTAAAACAAAATAATATAAAATAATGTGGGGCATGGGATTTGAACTCTGGTGGCTTGGTTCAGCAGTGCAAGATATTACCAATGAGCTACAAGCTCCTTCTTGTTATTATGGAGTGAAATAAATACTTAAAGAGATATCAGCTGTAATAAATACTCCAAGTATACATTGAATTTAAGTCAATTCTTTGTACATTAAAAATTGAGTTGTTACAGTATACTTGCGTATGCGCTTCTTGACACATATGATGGGCGATGGAGGTGTTGGATATATATGCCCTAGAGGCCTACATTGTATTGGATGCTTGGGATATATATGTACATGACAGTCTTGCTTGATATGATAGTACGCTATTTGGTTTGTCTTTATCTTAACATATGATAAATTTTGTGTTGTATTCATTTATATATACATGTTGATAAAGCCCATAAGGTGTTTTCCTGACTACCGGCGTTGTGATGGCAGTCATACTAGTGGGAGCTGGATAGTCATTAGGCACATCCTTAGATGTCCCTAGTCGCAGGAGTATTGAGATTGGGTATCGATACTCTGGAGTAGACTAGTGTATACATATCTAGACCCTGACGAGGGGCGATGGATTGGACCCACAGCCATTGGTGGTGTGCACCTAAGATTGAATACAGATGCTCACTGGGTGTGAGTACACTGGACAGAACTCGCCAAGAACTGACTGGATGGTATTATACCTAATGTCAGATAGCAGTTCTCAGGTGATATGTGTGCAGGTAGTCTGTTGACTTAAAGTTATCATTTGTCTCGTGTGATTTCCCACTGTGCTTTGGTTATTACCCTACCACGGCTCAAAGGAGTCGTGCAAACAGGTTTTAGTTCGGCACAGTATCGAGCCAAGTGGAGGCAGTGAGCGATTGTTAGGGATTCGTCTCTCCCGGTATAGGGAGTTGATATCGCACTGTGGTCGGTTGGTCATTACCATAAGTCCTTGGCCAGGGCTGATTGAGAATTACTGATGGACTGATCAGTAGATTCTCGGATGGTCTTGAGCCATACCGACACGACTTGTATTGTTATTAGGGGTCTGACGTCCACCACCTCCTTAGACCATACATGTGATACTCTTAGACGAACAGACCGGACTGCACGGATATTGTCACGGACAGGCTCAGTAGGATTTCGGATGGGTTACCTCATCGGCTTTCTTATCGAAAACTACCTGGGGACCGTTACGTACAGCTAGTGCCGCTTGCGGTCTATGGTTAAACCCACTACCAGCGTAGTAATCGAGTCTTTGGAGTGCCACACAGAGATTTCCCAAATCCAGGCGAAAAGATATAGTGGTCTATAGTTTTACGACAAAGGTTCGGACGCATACTTGTTTAAATGCACGTACGACATTCGGACAGTTTTTACTAGCCGGCTTTGGTTTAAGCCAGATTCTTGTATCAGGTTACTAGATTTATACAGTCTAATGTTTTTCTGTGTTCTCACGGATGCGAGGGGCGTTCTCATAATTTCCGAGAAGCTTCTAGAAGGATGTGACATGAGGGGTTAAGGTGGCATTTTCATTAATTGCTTTTGTGACTCATTCATATGATCCATCATATCATTAAATGCATTATTAATGCATCATTAATGCATCATTAATGATCTAATGACTCACATGATGAATCACTCTTCTTGAATAAATGAAGCATGGTGAATAATCATTTAATTGATATTATTTGATAATTCATTATGCTTTATTTATTCAAGTGAGAAGCTTTTCTCTTCTCATTATCATCTCCACCTTTTCTCTCCCCAAGCTCTCTCTCCTTCTTCAAACCCTAATCCTACCACTCATGAGTTGAGTACAAGGATTAGTAAAGACTAAACACTTCATAACCTATCTCTACATCACCATAGTTACTCTAATTAGCAACTAGAGAAACTAAGTAACCTCAAGTTTAGAGGTAATAGCTTGGATTAGGGTTCTCAAGGTGGATCGTCTATCATGGAAGGAAGCCGAGGAGGACGTGGAGATCCAAAGAGGCCGTAGAGACCGTAACGACGAAGGACTAGAATCGTTTGGTATAATTTCTTGACATAGTAGCTTAGAACTCTATGCTTATTGTTAAGTATTGTTTAGAAACGATCTTCGGTTAGTTGATGTTCGCTTTATAAACATGATTGTTTTTCAAATTTCCTCCTCCCCGCAACTCGTGGGGTGTTGCACATCAACTTACAGTGGTATCAAAGCCTCACTAAAGAATAATTAACATACTTGCAAAGTTGTATGAATTTCGAATGGAAAACAAACCGGAAAAAACCCCGATATCACATAGTTTCTGTCGATTTTAAAATGAGCTACAAAAATTTTTCAGGGACCTCCAAAATGACCAGCATGAAAATATAAGAACACACAAGAAAAATAGGCTCCTGAATCGGCCAAAGAGCCACGGAACCGCGGCCGATCCCACCGATCCGCCGCGGATCCGCGGCCGAGTTGGGGCCGATTCAGCCCAGTTTTCTTCTGTGCATCTCCTGTGATATTTTGTATTTTCTGGTATTTTTTAATTTTTGCTCAGGTTTTATATTTACAGAGAAGTATTGGAGCAAAATTTAATGTGTTTAATCGATCGAAATTATACGATTTTTGCTTGTTTGATTATATCTGTAAAATGTTTTATGTGTTCGTAAACCTCCCCTAACTGCTAGTATGTCGGTTGGCAGAGGGTTGCACATATCTATGATGTTATTTATAACTGTTTGTGTACATAAACTGTATTGGACTATTGTGGTGATTAGCCGGGTTTTGTGATGGGTTATTGTATTAATTCATTTGATGTAATTGTAATAAGTTGTAATATTATTTTACGGGGCACATCCAGGTTGCGGTTGTAGCCACCGTTGTATTATTCTTTTTACTGTTTTTGCTCCTAGGATAGACTCAAGGTGAGGTACACAAACTGCCGGGTATTTTGAAGTGTTGAGGTAGACCGCTTCACTTCTGGTACTTAGCAAGTAGTTTGCTATACCCGTAGGGGTCTGGGTGGGGTATATGGCTATTCATCACAACTGTGTAATCCGTATTTCGTTGCAGGCTCGAAAGAAACGCGGATTGCTTGCAAATCTAATAAAATTTATCTGTGATCTGGAATGCCTTTTATTGCGTCTGACGAATGTACAATATTTATATATGATAGCTATTTAGACGTCACTTATGTTTTACACCCACGCTAGCCCAGTCCCCGCTCTGCCGTTAGTTATGTAACCTAACGGGTGATGACGGGACCCGGTGGCGAATGCGGATGGCATATGAGGACGTTGTATTTTCGTTGTTATCTGTAATGATAGGTTAATGATAGGACGCATTATTATTAATGCAAAGAAAATAAAACCTAATCTGAATCGTTGGAACAATTTCAAAACCACTCGGTTTTCTTCAAAAAGCAAATTTTAAATGCGGAGGTTAAGCCACTCCTTTTAAAATAAAAGCTATCACAGTTCCTTCGATTATATCAAGTTCACTACGTTAACGGTTTTTTGCCAAAAACCAGCCGTAACCCTCCGTCATTTCAAGTAGACAGCACATCGTATTCATGCTATGCTTGTTGGCCTACGTCAAGGCATAGTATAAGCTAGCAGTGTGTTTGCCTATTTGTTGCATAGATAGATGCATTAGTTTAAGACAGACGTACACCTTGTTGGCCTATGTCAAGGGCTTGTACGATGTACTTAAATTGATCAGGACAACGACGGGTAGAACTTGACTTGCGTCTTATTATTTGTTGGCCTACGTCAAGGTCATAAGAGCTTAGGGTAAAAATCATATCGGGAGTTTCAAACATAAAAAAAACTTGCAGATTTAGCATACCTTCTGGAGTGTGGTGACTAGAGTGGCTTCCATCTAGGGCATCATGCAATGATAGTTGGATCCCGATCCCACTGATGAGTAGGATTACTCTCAGGAATTTTTCTCACTTAACAATCAATGCTATAAACCAAGTAGGTGTCTAGAAAGGTGTTAGAGGGGCTACGCCTCCAGGAAAAAGAGGTTCTTTAATTAAGGAACTTCACGAAAGCGTTGGAAAACCTCCCTCGATGTACTAACACCAGCCTGGCTGAAAGGTTAAGCAAGTATTGTTATGTGTGATTAAATCCTAACTAGTTCTTCTTTTAGGTTTTGAAGAAGGATTTGAGGAAACAGTGGGAGCCATCCTGTTTAGATAAATTAATAACCAATCTAAACTTGCAAGAGCATATGCTGAGTTTTTCTTTTCTCTCTTTCTAGAAGCTACCATGATAGGACTTAAACTATTACTTGAAAAAATTATACTGACCGGGCAGAACTATAAAGATTGGCTAAGGAACGTCAATATTGCGCTGACTTATGACAAAGTTGCTTATGTTACCACCGTTGTTCCTCCCTTTATCCCAGGACCAGATTCCTCAGTTGCGGATAAGGAAGTTCACAAAATCTGGGATTTAGACTGTGAGCGAGCTAAGTGTATCGTGCTGGCGTCCATGAACAATAAACTTCAGAAACAGCACGAAAGTATGGATATTGTATCCATATTCCTCCATTGCAAGGAATTATATGGTGAACACTCCCGCATCGCGAGGTACGAGACCTCAAGGAAACTCTTCCAGATGAGCTTAGCTCAAGGATCACCTGTTGGAGAGCACGTCCTGAAAATGATCACCCTCATTGAGGAACTCGCAAACCTGGGATGCGTGCTAGAGAATGATTTGTATATCGACTTGATTTTTCAATCCCTTCCCCACACCATCTCTCAGTTCGTGCTGAACTTTAATATGCACGAGATGAAAGCTGATCTTCCAAAGCTCCTCAACATGTTGAGGGTAGCAGAGAGCTCCTTGAAAAAAGAGAAGACCCCCGTCTGTATGTCGGCCAATCATCCTTTTCTAAATCCAATGCGAAAGCAAAAGAGAAGAAGAAGATGAAAGCCACCAAACCGAAGGGTGGGGTCAAGAAGGTGCAGGGAACGAACAAGGCAGGAAGGGTGAAGGCAGAAAAGAATGAATGCTTTTATTGTCACAAGCAAGGGCACTAGAAGAAGGACTGTTTGGCCTTTAAAGCCAAGGACAAGAAGCAAGCTGTTGCTTCTTCTTCAGGTGTGTTCGTAATCGAAAATTGTCTTTCAGTAAACGCTACTTCATGGGTACTTGATACCGGTTCTAGTTCTCACATCTGTAATTCTTTGCAGGATCTAAGAAATAATAGAGTACTGGGGATAGGTGATATGTCTCTCCGGATGGGCAATGGAATGCATGTAGATGCTGTTGCAATAGGGGAATATCACCTAGGGTTGACTAGTGGACACATTTTGGTGTTGTACAGATGTTTTTTTATTCCCAGTATGTTATGTAATATTATATCAGTATCTTTGTTGTCTAATGAAGGATATAATTTTGCGCTTGAAAGAATTGTCATGAACATATTCCTAAATCAAGAAATGATTGGGTTTGGCACACTGGAAAACGGCATATACATACTTAATCAACCTCAAATTTTCAATATACAAAACACGCGTAAAAGAAATGCTCCAGATTCAAATCAAACCTTCCTATGGCTTTGTAGACCTGGTCATATAAACGAAACGAGGTTGATTAAGTTACATAAAGATGGATATCTAGATCCGTTTGAATATTCATCATATGCAACTTGTCAATCATGTATCAAAGGAAAAATGACCAAATCTCCGTTCACCGGACACGGAGAAAGAGCCACAGAACTCTTGGGACTTGTACACAGTGATGTATGTGGTCCAATATCTACACATGCACGAAGCGCTCACTCCTACTTCATAACTTTTACTGATGACTTCTCTAGGTATGGACATATATTCTTAATGAAATTTAAATCCGAGGCCTTTGAGAAGTTTAAGGAGTATAAAAATGAAGTAGAGAAACAGACTGGTAAAAGCATCAAGACACTTCGATCTGATCGGGATGGAGAATACTTAAGTACCAGTTTCCTTGAATACTTAAAACAGAATGGAATTCTCTCTCAGCTTACTCCACCTTATACACCTCAGCATAATGGTGTATCAGAAAGGAGGAATCGCACTCTGTTAGACATGGTGCGTTCAATGATGAGTAGTGCTGAGTTGCCACTTTCCTTCGGGGGATTTGCTCTAGAATCAGCAGCATACCTATTAAATAGAGTTCCGACTAAATCTGTGCCTACCACTCCATATGAAATGTGCAGCGGGAAGAGACCATATCTCAAGTATATCAAGATATGGGGGTGTCCGGTATATGATAAAAATCATAATCCGGACAAGCTCGAGGCACGATCGGGTTTTTGCAAATTTGTAGGATACCCCTGTTAGTTATATGTATGCCCTAGAGGCCATTGTTGTACATAGGATGTATATTGTAGTGGATGGTGGGACATATATAGGGAGGATTTTCTTGCTCGACATGATAGTATGCTATCTGGTTACTCTTTACCTTAACGTGTACACTGATTGTCTCTCTGTTACATGTTGGTAAAGCCCTTAGGATGTGTACTTGACTACCTGGACTATGATGCGGATCATAATAGTGGGGACATGGTAGTCCATGAGTACATCCTTCAAGGTCCCTTGTCGTGGGTATATCGAGACGGGGCATCGATATACCAGAGTAGACTAGCGTATACCTTCTCGACCCATACAGATGGGCGATGGATGATCCCATATCCATTGGTGTTTGACATCAGAGATGATATACGGGTGCTCAGTGGAGACTGGGCACACTGGACGGACTCGCCGAGAACTCCCAGATGGTATTATACCTCACGTCAGATGGCAGTTCTCTGGTGACACTGGTATAGGTTAGTCTGTAGACTCGAGATCGTCATAGAGTCTTGTGTGATTCCCACTGTTCTTTGATTTCCACCTTACTACGTCCAAGAAGGCGTGCAAAATGGTGGTTTTCGGGTACAGTCCCGAATCACATGGAGGCAATGAGCGATAGGACGGGATTCGTCTCTCCCGGTATAGGGAGTTGATGTTGTGCTGTGTTCGATTGGCTATAACCGGAAATCCCTGGCCAGGGTTGCTGAGATTTACTGGTAAGTGTTACCAGTAGTTTCTCGAAATGTTATAGACCACATATCGACAGGACTTATCGAGCTACTGGGGTCTGACGTTTACCACCCCTAGGCGAGATATGCGACATATCGGACGATCAGACCGGACTGTACGGTAAGTGTTACTCGTTGGATTCACGGGAGTGTGAGCGGGCTTGCTCGTCGATCTTATGATCGCTCAATACCCGGGTGACCGTTACATTTAGCAGACCGCTTGCGGCTTGTGGGTGCTTGATATGATCATCACCTGCTGCCGGCGTATTGACGAGTCTTTAGAGTCCTACACAGAGGTTTCCTGGCTCAAGCGAAATGAAATAGGAGCGCATATGAGATATGTGCGGGACCGAGAATAATACTAGTATGTGATACTGTATTCGATTCTCGCGATATGTGACATTGATCGGTTATATGCGATATAGCCGGGTTATCGGATCAAGTGTTGATTCGATAAGTTGTTACTATTGATATTAGTCGGTTATATGCGATATGACCGGATCGTTAAATCAAGTATTGATTTAATGATTTAATGTATAATTATATATTAGATATATTACTTTACATTGACTAATATTGTTCACTTTAAAAAGGATTTTCTCACTTGATGTGCACATTGTATATGTGATATATTTTTGTGCACTTGATTGTATCATGTTTGATGATACATGAAAGTTTGTGTGTATGATGAAACCATGGTTATGTTAATGGTTAGGGTTTTGTTTATTTACTTATTCATTTATTTATTTATTCATTTTGGGAAAAAAAATAGAATGGTTGCTTATTTTGTTCTTTTGTTGAAACTTCATGAAGTGTTGAAAGCTTGACCATTTTGTTACTTTCCTAAACCTAACCGTTCACCTAATCCTAGTTGATTCTCTACACTAAACTATGGTTATAAATATGATAAGTATCATTTTACTTTCTATTTTAAATATACTTATCATATTCTTTTCTTCTTCTTCTCCTTCTTCAAGATGAAGAAAAGCTTGCTACCATCAATGGTGAAATGAGAAAAAGAGTGAGAAATCCAATTCTAAAGTGAACCTACTTCCTATTTCTTCATCCTCTACCACTTGCCAAGTAGTATAGGGTGTTTTCTTCACAAGTTTCATGTCTTGGTGAAGTTGGAGCTTGATCTTGAGTTGCCTCGACATAGATCATCTTCGGTATCGAAGTCGGCGACCTAGCCCGATCTTTTCTCCGATGAAACCACCGTGAGAGTACGGATTCCGATAGGTACAGCGAAGGGACGTCATCGCGGAGCCTAGGAAGTGGA
Organism: Agapanthus africanus; assembly: GCA_030015575.1. NCBI lineage: Eukaryota > Viridiplantae > Streptophyta > Magnoliopsida > Asparagales > Amaryllidaceae > Agapanthus > Agapanthus africanus. The sequence continues at coordinate 290,885,101 of JASDDO010000029.1, forward strand.
GGACCGGATCTACAAAGCTTGTAGTCACTTTCCTTTAGCAATAAAGTCATTTACTTGCTTGCATCGCCTTATCTTCTAGTTAACGATCTGTATTAGGGTTTGTAGGCACATGAAAAATTTGAATTGGGCATGTTTGATTTGTTGTGAGACCTCATTATTGTGCCTAGGAACCCAACAGTGGTATCAGAGCCTAGCTAGAGCCTTAGGCGATGCGTAGATGGAATTAGAAACCCGATCAAACCTGAAACGCCAATCCATGACCCCTCTCTGGACATTTTTTCAAAACTGGGTTTTTTCAGATTAAAAATTCTTAAAAAATTTAGCAGGGAGTTCTAAGAATTACGGTGCAAAAACGAACAAAAGATGTGCCAAAAGCGCGGCGGAACCGCGGCAGAAGCCTGGCTTCTGCGGCGGTTCCGTGGCCAAATTATGAGATCAGCTTTCAATTTTTGCACAGTAATTTGTTTCTTCAGGTGCTAATTTTTCTGGGAATTTTTAATTTGCACTTAAGAGTTGAGTTTTTTGGGGTGTTTTGGAGCTTCGATGATTCGATTGGAAATTTCAAACTTTGTCTGTGTTTTTCCGGATAATTTTAGAATACGTTAAAAAGTTCGACCGGATATAAATACCCACTTTTTCCCCTGCCGGGAAATTTCCAATTGTTGGATTTTTCCGTAGTTTAATGATGTTCCAAGTAGTGCATGTAACGCGATGGTCCCTCTAGAAGACAACACACCTTAACTCGATTATGTGACCGTCTTGAACTGGCCTTTGAACCTTAGGGTTTGGGGCAGTACGGCGTGCCACATGTGAGGCGTTGGCTTGACCCTTCTACGGCTGGACCGTTGGTACTGAGGCACGAAGTGAATGTTTTTAAACTTATTTCATGTGTTGAGCTATTTCGGGAAAACTTGGGTGTTCGAATGTTCGATCGGAAAGTTTAACATTTTCTATTTATCCGGAATGTGATACAATAATTGGAATTCACAAGTAGTTATGAGATAACTGAATGAATGTTATAAACATAGTAGTTTAGTCTGACTTAATCGGTTGCCACGGAATTTTGATGCGATCAAAAGTCCGTCGCAATCACGTAGTGTACGCGGATGCTCGCTGGGTAAACATAATAGACAGCCTCACCCCATAGCCTCGAACAAGTGACTGTAGGAGAACCCCGTCGCCGAAAGCATCCGTTCGGGTGCTCGCGGCAGTGGTGTTCCGCCTTGGTGCACTTAGTCGACGGCGTCGAGGATGCGGCCGCCTACTAAAGTTTGCGACGAGCATTCGATCAGGATGTTGGGAATCTTGTTGAATTGCCTGACTTGATATTGAAAAGAGTTTTCGATAATGAGACTAAAATGCGTGGTTTATAATTGTTAGGCAAGCGATGTCTATGTATTTCATTTGATTAGGCATGTGATGTCTAAAGAGATTGCGGATTCCAACTGTTGTAATTTTACACTTTCTTTTATGTGACCATAAGTGTAGTATGTAGTGGTATTGCCGATTGTCGTTACTATACGTCGACGACAATCGGTGTATGCATACTTACTTACGTTGATGACATGTGATGTTATGTGTTGCTGGATATGTTATATTGGATCGTCGTGTTCGAATAGCCTGGGGTTTTTTATGTGAGATGAGTGTTTTTCATTTTCATTCATGTAAAAACTTGTATGTAATATTCTTTTATTGGGGCACTTCCAGGTTGCGGAAGCTGTCACCCTTTGTATATTATTTACTTTTCCGCACTAGGATAGACCCAAAGAGGGGAGCACAAGTAACCGGGTTCTAGAGTCCAGTGGGAGACCAACTCGAGGAGTCGAGTCCGGGTCTCCTAACCCTAGAATTGGTAGGGTTGCTTGCCGCTCTCATAGGGGTCTAGGGGTGTGGGTTTGGCTATTCATCATAACCGTGGAATCCGTGTTTTATACTGGCTCGTATTGAAAACACGGACGTCCTAGTATATCCAATATTTCATATGATATTTTCTGGTGCGTTATCTGTGATGTGATCATGTGATATGATCAGTTAGATATTATATATAGTATATATGATATATTATATAGACGTTGCTTATGTTTTACACCCGCGCTAGCCCTGCCTCGCTCTGGCGTTAATTACCTAACCTAACGGTGCAGACGGGACATCGAGGCCAATGCGGATGGCATAAGCGTACGTTATATTTATCTGTGATGTTTAGGTGGACTTAAATGATAGGACTTCATTAATATGATTAATGAAAATAAAAGAAACCTAAAGATGTTGAGGAATCAAATTTCTTAAAAAAACAGGTAGCTACAGTTCTTGCTTTGCATCGCGGTGTTCCATGTAGAACATCCTGCACCTTATTCGATAAGGAAAGGACCGAGATCTCTTCACCGGGAGTGACTCCTTTAGCAATAAATGGAAGATGCTACAACTCTCGGTTTGTCTTTTGATTGCTTCTATAGTTTCTGCTTTGTACAGTGATATATGTGATATATCCCGCAGCTCATTCGACGAGGAAAGGGCCGACGATCCCTTCACCGGGAGTGACCCCTCTAGCAAAACTAAAAAAGTCTCAAAAACACTCCATTTCAAAAATCATTTGATTCTACAACGATATCAAGTTCATTACGCAATAGGTTTTCAGAAAAACCTGTCGTTGCCCTCCGTCATTTCAGATAAGTACTATTTAGTATTCATACTGCGGTAGTTTGGCATGCGTCAAGGCGTAGTGTACGGTAGCTAACTAGTGCTTATCTGCTTGCATACGATACGATTGGATTAGGGTATTCACACGGCGTTGTTTGGCATGCGTCAAGGGTCGTGCGGGTGGGTTTAATTCAATCAAGAAATGTACGGGTTAAACTTGACTAGCGGACTATGGGTTATTTGGCATGCGTCAAGGTCATAGCACGCTAGGGGCAAAATATTATCGGGAATTTCAAGTGTTGAAATTTGCAATGAGATTGCATACCTTCTATGAGATAGTTGGATCCCGATACCTGCTGTGAGTGATTGCTATTCCTGGGAGAGTTTTACACGTTACAATTAGCCGATCAAGTAGCTGTCTAGAAAGGTGTCAACGGGGTTACGCCTCTGGGAAAACGAGGTTTACATTAATTTGGTTCGTGCGAAAGCACGGGGGACCTCCCTCAAAGTACCGACACTGGCCTGGCTGAAAGATTGGCGAACTTGTAGCGTGTAATTAATCCTGGCTAGTCTTTCCTTTTAGGGATTGAAGGAAGATTTGATAAAAACAGTGGGTGCCATCCTGATTAGATAAAATAATAACCAATCTATTCTTGCAAGAGCGCACGCTGAGTGTTTTCTTCTTTCTCTCTCTAGGTAGCGACCATATCATGCCTTAATCAAGATAATAATACGGATATTGACCGAACACACTTGTTATACTTTGCTGGGGAAAGTTGGTCCCGCTCCAACTTATAATTGTTATAAGACAGAGCAGGAAATAGGGGAATACCAGGATTCCCATGCCGCCCAAACGAAGAAAGTGCATGAGATGCATTTCCTTCGGGTGTGTTCATTACAAAGAGTTGTTTCTCAGTCTTCTCTACGTCCTAGGTATATGATGCCGGATCAGGATCCCGCATATGTAATTTGTTATATGGGCTACAGATAGGTAAAGAACTGAGAACGGGTGATAAGTTTTATGAGACAGAAAACGGGGCAAGTGTTGCAGCCAAGTCTGTTGGTCACTGTCACCCTGTATTACCTGTACATTGATTCTGAACAAATGCTATTAGATACCGTACCTGATATACAAAATCATATCAATCTCTTTATTTACTAAAGAAAGGATATAATTTTGTATTGTTGGATAATGTTTTGAACATTTCCTATATCAAAAGTTGATCGGTTCAGGCACGTTATCTAAAAGCATTAACGTTCTAAATCAAACTACGGTTCCTAGTATACAGAACACACACAAGAGGAAGAGTTCAGAAATGAACGAATCCTTCTTGAGGTATTGTAGACTAGGTCATATCAATGCGACCCGACCAGCTTGAGTTACATAGTAGATGCATATTTAAATCAGTTTGAATTTACATCTTATGAAACTTGCGAGTCATGTCACAAAGATATAATGACCTCAGCTCTGTTTTTTGGAAACAGAGAAAGAGTTAGTAAACTCTTGTGATTGATACATGATGATGTATGTAAGGTCCCCTATCTACACATACCAAGACCGGTTCTTTTTACTTCATTACATTCTCTGATAATCTCTCAAGATTCAGACATATGTTTCTGTTGAAACACAAGTCCGAACCTTTTGAGATATTCAAAGAATATGATTTAGAAGTAGAGAACCAAAATACGGGTATAAGTATTATGTCCTTTGATGAGATCAAGGAGGAGAATACTTGAGCACGGTATTCCTGGACTATTCTAAAGGAGAATGAGATTCTCTCTCAGCATTATTCCTCCGCATACACCATAGCACGATGGTGTATCAGGGCGGAGCAATTACACCTTATTTGATATGGTGTGCTCTACGATGAGTACTACTGAGTTTCCTATTTCCTTTTGGGAGTTATGCACTTGAGAAGTTGCATACCTATTGAATAAGGTTCAAATCAAATCAGTTGCCTACCACTTCATATATGATATGGAAAGGGAAGAGCCTATTTTTTTAAGTTAGTTAAGATTTGGGGTTGTCCGGGCTATGTCTAAAAGCATAATCCGGCCAAGCTCGAGGCAAGGTCTGTTATGTACAACTGGAAAGGTTCCAGCTATACAAATTACAGCAGATGATTTGGAAGAACCAAATGATTCAATAGATTCCAACGAACCTCCGCCTCTCCGCCGATCTAGTAGGGTTCCTCACCCACCTGAGAGATACTTCGGTTTCTCTATGACAGTGGGAGCGAGGATTGCATCATGAGATGATGACCCAACTAATTTCGAGCTGGCCATCAGGAGTGGGACTCTGTAAGAATGGCTGGTTGCTTAGCGATCTGAGATGGAATCCTTATACACCAACAAAGTATGGACTTTGGTTACTTTATCTGAAGGGTTAAATCCCCATCAGGAGCAAGTATATCTTGAGAAGATTACTTGGTGTACATGGAAAAGTTAAGACTTTCAAAGCTAGACTTGTTAAAGGTTTGCATCATTGACCAGGTATGGATCATGATGAAACTTTTTCTAAAGTTCTATGCTTAAGTCCATCCAGATCCTACTTGCCACGGCTACATATCATGACTACGATATCTGGTGGTTGGGTGTCATGACTGCTTTTCTAAATGATGTTTTGGAAGAGAGCGTCTATAAGTACACAGCCAGAGGGCTTCGTAGACAGTGGGAGCAGTGGAAACGTGTGCAAGATGTTTTATGTGATAAAGCATGCATCGCGCAGTTGGATCGTCTGTTTTGATGTGGTAGTCAAAAAGTTTGACTCCATCAAAATGGTATATGAACCTTGTATATACAAAAAGGTAGTAGGGAGTATGGTGGTGATCCTCATAGAGTACGTGGATGTCATACTCTTAATAGGTGATCAGTCAGAAATAATGTAATTTTAACACGACAATTTCCCCATCTTTTGCACTCATTTAGAAGTGTTCGGTATTCATATTTCACATATTAGCAAATCAGTCGTAAAATATCAGATTGCATGTGTTAGACTTTAAAACCGGCACTTTAAGGGAAATTGACTGTATTTTATGGCATCACATTATCTCTGTATTTGCGCAACACTTGTGTCGAGATTTTTGCAGGAACTTGCAGGTGCAAAGCCAAAAAGAGCTAATCAAAAATACGTCAAGTCAATGATTTCAGATCTGGTAGCAATTCAGAAGGAATTATACAAATCAATATATCCTAAAAAGGCCTAAGAATCAGCCCAAGCCTGTACCAGGAAGCCCAGTCCCCAAGGCTCATAAAGTGCCGCGGATCCGCGGCGGGAGACTGCTTGCGCCGCGGATCCACCGCACTCTTGCCACGTCAGCAGTTGATTTTTAGGGCATAATTCCTCTCTCAGTCCCAGAAGCTCAGAAAGACACGTCAAATTCCAGAATTATCTCGAAGCTACTGCCAGATCAGCAAAGAAGATTAAGCAAGGCTAATCCTAATTAAGCTCCTTACTAATCACATCTAGAAGCTTCTCCTCTAACTAACTTTTGGAGGGAAATTCAAAATTCATCAACAAACTTTTGGAGGGAAACTTAGAATTCAAATCCTAGATCTAGGGTTTTTGATGTCTATAAATAGGAACCTAGATCTAAGGGTTAAGGGTTAACCAATCATTAGTTAGCTAATCTCCCTCATTCTTTACCTTTAATTCTTCATTTTTTTCCACAAGTCTAGTGACAAGGCTTGTGCGAAACCCTGACCCTAATTCCACTCCAAATTCAAGATCTTGTGTACCAATCAAGCAAGAAGCCCTTCAACCTTTTAGGAGCGGAGCCGATCTTCCATCGGGAAAGTGATCCAAGCCGATCCGCGACTCACGGAGACGAGCGAAGCCAAATCGACGATCGAGTTCTTCCTCTTGTAGTTCTTGAGTGATTGTAACAAAATGGTTGATATAAATAAAAGGTGAAATTCTTTAATCTTGCTTTCTTGTAATTCTTGCATCATGATTAGATCTCAATTTCTAATTATTGTTCTTGTGGTGATGTTTGAGTAAAACTCCGCTCGTAAAGGAGTCGAGAAGATCAATAGAATGATGATGTAACAAATCTTAAAACGACTTTTAAGTCCTACGAGTTTGTAAACCCTAGCAAGTTCAAGAATCGATGACCTAGTTTCGTTGCGATGTTTTCTTGATTGTGATCGCTCGAAATTAGGGATCTACGATCGTTTCTTGAAATTACTAGAGGCTAGAGTATGAATGATATCGATGAAAGAACAAGAGATAAGATGAAACCCTAGTTTCACAAGAAAACTCTAATTCTTGTCGATCATCAACGATCTAGTATCAACTCATCGAAGGATAAGAATACATCATCTTGAGATTGCATCACATCTATAGATCCGATCTACTCCTACTAGCCTCATTTCGATTCTTGATATTTGGTTGGAAAAATCATCACAAATTATCAATTCTTGATTCTATCTTTTACTTTTCTTAGATCTAGATATTTTCTTTTTCTTGAAATACAATTTTAAATCATGAATTGTTTTGTTTTGATTTCTTTAAATTTTCAATTCATCTAATTCGAAACACGAACAGTTACACTTTCCCTATGGACGATCTGCACTCGCTTACGATCTACATCCGACACCGTAGTTGATTGCGGTCAAATAATTTTTGGTTGTGAATTTCTATATAATTTTCTAAATACTACACAACGAGAAATCGTTTCAATCAAATGGCGCCGTTGCCGGGGATAGTGCGCTAATTGTTCGCATTTTGAAATTTGAGTCCCATTACAATTTTTTTTTAGATCTAAACTCGCACAAACCCTATTACGTGTGTTGTGATTTGATTGCGAGGTAATCTGGAATCATTGGAGCTTGGATAAAAATTTTGTGAATATTCCAGAGAGCTAAGGGGAGTAATAGAAGCAGTCTCCTGAAATTTTGTGCAGCGATCCTCTCATTAGACCGCGTTTCCGCGGCATTAGTGTGCATTTGCCGCGGATCCGCGGTGGGCTTGCTTCTTCTCTGTACCAAAATTCTCAGGTGAATCTTTATCTTTCTTATCTTCTCCCTCGTCTGCTCCAATTAACATTTTCCTACAGGTTTCTTTGCGAATAATCGCAGCGCCACGCAAAAAGCAAAATTAAATTGTGCGTGTTTTGATTTTGTGGTTGTTTGCATAATTAATATGGATATTAAGGGGCAAAGACCAAATCCAGATTAGGTGGGGAGTTCATTACCCTTCCTAGGCCCCGAAAATCACAAAACTTGCATCCGCATTGACCCTCATTAACTAAAAAATATCTAGAGATGACTCTAAGAACCGTCACGCTCACTTAGGACAGAAGAAGGCCGTGGGTAATTCATTGCTTATCCGCGTTTCTCTTGTGGTGCCTAGGCAAGTGTGTCGAAGGCTAGTTGTTACTTAATTAGGCCCACTACTTACGTAGTGGAGAACCTCCCACTTACCTGGCACTTACCTGGCTACAGGAGGGACAAAGAGGCAGTGGATGATTCTATCTTGCGTCTTGTCTTCTGGCAGTTAGGAGCGGTCTAGAGATTTGACCTAGGTGACCCCTAGAATTAGGGTTTTGTGTGTTGCATTTGTTGTGTTGCATCATATTTTCAAAAATCCGTCCAATTTTCAAAAACAAACACCGCATTCATTCATTCTCTCCCCTAATTATAAATTCACGCTGCCACTTGTACTAACCCTTTTTAGTGCAAGATAGGCTGGACAATAGGATTCTAGTGCCTGTTTTGTCCACGTCCCCCGATCGACCCTAAAGTCGGTATTTCTACATTTATACTTTCTTTACCCACCACCACACCCACATCGATGGATCCGTCTCCATCGAATTTCTTTACCACTACTCTGTCGTCGTCCGTTGGTGCGCAGAATCCACCTGGCATCTCTCTCCAAGAAAGATGCTATCCTACTCGAGGTCCCCTTTCCATATGTCATTCCATTCCACCAGCCAACGGGGAAAATTTTCAAATAAAACCCCAATACATCAACCTTCTACCAAAATTCCATGGTCTCGAGTCTGAAGACGCATACGTGTTTATCACGAAATTTGAAAGTGTATGCGCAATGATGGGTACCTCACAGTTGTCCATGGATGCTATGCGTCTTCGTCTTCTCCCATTTACCTTGTGCGATTTAGCCGAGAAGTGGCTATATAACACTACCGCACATTCCATTTCAAATTGGGATGAATTCGTCAAAGCATCCCTTAAGAAATTTTACCCACATCAAAAGACAGCTCGAGTCCGTAGCGAAATCAATCAATTCACCCAGCTTCCAAATGAAACATTTTCAAAATGTCTTGAACGTTTCAAGGATCTGTTAGTCCAATGTCCACATCACGGCATCCCGAGATGGGAATTGTACCGAATCATTTTTGAGGGCATTACTCCTTACACAAGACAGACCCTTGAATACATGTGTCAAGGCAACTTTATGACTAAGAATGATGGGGAAGCCTGGGAATTCCTAGAAGATTTCGCTGAAAAATCTTTACAGTGGGAGGGTGTGAGTCAATCGACTAGGGATGACAATGATATTTCCATAGGAATTAGAGCTGAAATTTCAGCTTTGCACAAGAAATTTGACGCTATGGAAAACAAATTTTTAGCCGCCGCCCTAAATCAAATGTCACTCTCCAAAACTGTATGTGGCTGTTGTTCTGATCCGTCTCACTTGACGGAAGAATGTCCGTTTCAAGGTCATGAGCATACCAATGCCGCATTTCAAAGACCTAGAAACGATCCATCTTCCTCCACATATGATCAGGGTTGGAGGAATCACCCGAACTTTGCTTGGAACCAATCCCAATCTCAAAACACGGTTCCAAACATGAATCATTTCTAAAGGGTCCCTCCACCACAACAGCAGACACCACTTCAATTGAGTCAGCAACCCTTTCAATCACAAAACTTCCAAAATCCGGCCAACACTTTTGCACCGTCTAGTCCTTTGCAATTGACCGGTACAGATAATACCTCTGCCCTAGCACAAACCTTGGATACTTTCATGAAACATTCCATCCAAGGGACGACAAGTTTGCAATCTTCCGTCGAGAATGTGATGAAGATCATTATCTCTCAAAATGAGAATATCAAATCGATGGAAGCACAAATTGCACAACTAAAAGCCGAAATGAGTGCAAGAGAGAAAGGGAAACTTCCAGTTCAACCTTTACCCAATCCTAGTTATTCATATCATGTGGATGCAATCACGTTGAGATCTGGAAGAGTGCTTGACAATCATGTTGGGGAAGAGTTTGATGTCACTGATAAATCTATCAATAAAACCCCGGATGAGAACTTTCATTCCATACACACTTCCAATTCTAACCCCAGTTTTTCTACCCCACCACCTTCTTGCGAGCCTATTCTTCGTTTCCCAAAAGGCTCGCCACCTCAGCCCAACTCTTCTAGTTCTCCACAGACGATCCCCACTCCTCTTTTAGGATCATGTCTACCCCCACTTCCTTCTTCTATGATGGACCCAACGCTTATTACTAAAGCACCTTATCCTAATCGGTTAAGGGCAAACACACCGAGTCCACATATGGAGAAGATTATGAACATTTTTAAGCAAGTAAACACCAACATCCCTCTCCTAGATGCCATCCAACAAGTTCCGTCCTATGCGAAAACTCTTAAGAACTTGTGCACTAGGAAGATGAAGACTCAAGTGCCCAAGAAGATTTTCATGGAAAAAACAATAGACACGTCTTTCCCACAACAATTACTGAGGAAATGTAAGAATCCTGGATATCCTACTATTTCCATTTCTATCGGGGAAAAACACATTAACCGTGCACTACTAGACCTTGGCGCTAGTGTTAACTTGCTTCCATATTCGGTTTACGAGCAACTAGGTATCGGAGAGTTAAAGCCAACCCATTGCACTCTCCAGATGGCTGACCGATCAATCACCAAACCTAAGGGTGAACTGGAGGATGTGTTAATAAAAATCGGGGAATTCATATTCCCTGTGGATTTTATTGTAATTGATACACAGCCTGTAGCGAACCCACAGAATTAAATTCCGGTGATTTTAGGTCGCCCCTTTTTGGCCACTTCTAATGCAATCATCAACTGTCGTAATGGTTCTATGACCCTATCTTTCGGGAATAGGTCAATAGAACTGAACATTTACAAGTTGGGAAGTGTACCCTCCGAACCTACTGCTCAGGTCTGTTCTGTCGACTTAATGGATGTCGACAGTAGCGAATTTGATGATCCTCCTGATACCGATCTTGACTCTTTTCATACGTTATTGTTTGACCCAATTATGTATCATACACATACGGACTCTTCCACCGTGATGTTCGGGTCAACAACTAACACTGATTATGAACTGCTTTTAGAGTCTGAAGATCACCCCGCACTTTGTGACGACATTATTCATCGGGGTATTGATGGAACATTTGAGGAAATCTTCGCTGATGAACTCGCATTTTTAAATGACACGGGTGTTGAGATGAATCATGTTCCACTCAATGAAATTGAACCTCCACCCCTTCTTCTGAATTGTAAAAAGAATGCGAGTAATCCATCACATTCACTGCATCGTCTCTCCAAAATGAGACGCACACACATTCTATTCCATCACTTGACCTTTCCCCACTTCTTCTTTCACCAACCAGAGCACTGCATTGACAAAATTTTTGAATGGTTGGTGTTAACATTCGGTCTTTGCAAAGCTTGGCATCGACCACTGATTTTTGACCCCCTCATATGATTTTCAAAAGATTAACATTGCATAACTCAAGTTTGGGGGGGTATATTTTTCTGGCTCTTGAAAGAAAATTTTTACAAAATTTTGAGCCAAAAATAAGTTTGGGGGAGGTTCTTCACTTAAATATTTTGCCCCCACTAATAAATTCCTCCCAAGCTTACAGGTTTTTCGAGATTCAGCAGAAGGCAACAGTAAGGACGCTGTTGAAAACAAGTTTGGGGGAGGTTTGTGCTTATTTTCGCATCATTTGCATATCATTTGCATAAGCACAAAACATTTTCGAAAAACCTATAAAAATTTAAAAATTTTCAAAAAAGATAAAAATATTTTTGTATATAAATAAGATAATAAAAGATTAGATAGTGAACAATTACATCCATGAGATTAGAAAATTTTTAGAAAACTAAGAAAATTAGAAGTTTTCTTATAAGAAATAGTAATAAGTAGTTATGAGCCGTTGTCCCAAAGGTTAGTAAGATGAAGGATGTCACTAATCTGAGGATAAAACTAAGTCTGAAAAATAGTTCCTATTCTGGAAGCCAAACATTTTGAACGTGGCTACCCTGCTATTCGCACTTACACACGTCTTGAAGCCTGGGATAGTAGAGGATATCTTGAAATGCTCTTGTCTTAAAGCCGATGTATGCAGGAAATAAAAAAAAGAATAAAATATATAAAGTGGTGAGAAAAATGGACAATGGTTTTGTTATCACCAAGGGCAATAAAAAATGTATAGCGAGGGTGCTTCTTCACCTAGTGCCCTAAGGCCAACTGGTCTGGGAGTCACTGCTATGCCTTAGGTGGTGCAAGACGAGGAAAATACACCAAATAAGCAAGCACATGAGTAATCGGTCGGTTAGTACCTCAAGAAGTATTAACGGTCGCATAAAAGTGTGTGAGCAATCTCATATAAATATTCATTAATTAAAAAGTACTGAGGCTGATGGGCAAGAGTATGATAGCTTGAATTGAATTCTCCGGGTGTAGGGATGTCCTTTACACACACGCAGGGTGATATGATCGATGTTTGGAAGAAAGATAGGAATGAAGAATAAGACGATGTTTTATTGAGTGAGGACGTGATTTCCGACATCTTTTCATGACTATTAAGATAGGGCTCATGACAACTAAAAAGCTAGCTTAGTTGGAAACCCTAATTTTCAAGGCTTTTCTTCTACGATTCTTTTTTTTAAATGTAATATTTATGATCTTTCTTTTATTATTGGATTTTGTGGGTGCAATTCGCTGAAAACCCTCAGGAGACAACACTCCTCCTACTAGGAACACCTAGAGGTTTAAAGGCTTATTGCCCGTGCTCAGTGCAATCGTGTTGCCTACGAAAGTGTGCTAGTTAGTTTTTCTCTTTCTTTATTTTCTCCGTCTCTTTTTAATAAAACAATTCGCTCGAGGCGATCGAAATTAAGTTTGGGGGAATTTGATCAGTCGGAAATAATATAATTTTAACACGGCAATTTCCCCATCTTTTGCACTCATTTAGAAGTGTTCGGTATTCATATTTCATATATTAGCAAATCAGTCGTAAAATATCAGATTGCATGTGTTAGACTTTAAAACCGGCACTTTAAGGGAAATTGACTGTATTTTATGGCATCGCATCATCTCTGTATTTGCGCAACACCTGTGTCGAGATTTTTGCAGGAAATTGCAGGTGCAAAGCCAAAAAGAGCTGATCAAAAATACGTCAACTCAATGATTTCAGATCTGGTAGAAATTCAGAAGGAATTATACAAATCAATATATCCTAAAAAGGCCCAAGAATCAGCCCAAGCCTGTACCAGGAAGCCCAGTCCCCAAGGCTCATAAAGTGCCGCGGATCCGAGGCGAGAGCTTGCTTGCGCCGCGGATCCGCCGCAGTCTTGCCACGTCAGCAGTTGATTTTTAGGGCACGATTCCTCTCTCAGTCCCAGAAGCTCAGAAAGACACGTTAAATTCCAGAATTATCTCGAAGCTACTGCCAGATCAGCAAAGAAGATTAAGCAAGGCTAATCCTAATTAAGCTCCTAACTAATCACATCTAGAAGCTTCTCCTCTAACTAACTTTTGGAGGGAAATTCAAAATTCATCAACAAACTTTTGGAGGGAAACTTAGAATTCAAATCCTAGATCTATGGTTTTTGATGTCTATAAATAGGAACCAAGATCTAAGGGTTAAGGGTTAATCAATCATTAGTTAGCTAATCTCCCTCATTCTTTACCTCTAATTCTTCATTTTTTTCTACAAGTCTAGTGACAAGGCTTGTGCGAAACCCTAACCCTAATTCCACTCCAAATTCAAGATCTTGAGTACCAATCAAGCAAGAAGCCCTTCAACCTTTTAGGAGCCGAGCCGATCTTCCATCGGGCAAGTGATCCAAGCCGATCCGCGACTCACGGAGACGAGCGAAGCCAAATCGACGATCGAGTTCTTCCTCTTGTAGTTCTTGAATGATTGTAACAAAATGGTTGATATAAATAAAAGGTGAAATTCTTTAATCCTGCTTTCTTGTAAATCTTGCATCATGATTAGATCTCAATTTGTAATTGTTGTTCTTGTGGTGATGTTTGAGTAAAACTCCGCTCGTAAAGGAGTCGAGAAGATCAATAGAATGATGATGTAACAAATCTTAAAACGACTTTTAAGTCCTACGAGTTTGTAAACCCTAGCAAGTTCAAGAATCGATGACCTAGTTTCGTTGCGATGTTTTCTTGATTGCGATCGCTCGAAATTAGGGATCTACGATCATTTCTTGAAATTACTAGAGGCTAGAGTATGAATGATATCGATGAAAGAACAAGAGATAAGATGAAACCCTAGTTTCACAAGAAATCTCTAATTCTTGTCGATCATCATCGATCTAGTATCAACTCATCGAAGGATAAAAATACGTCATCTTGAGATTGCATCACATCTATAGATCCGATCTACTCCTACGAGCCTCATTTCGATTCTTGATATTTGGTTGGAAAAATCATCACAAATTATCAATTCTTGATTCTATCTTTTACTTTTCTTAGATCTAGATATTTTCTTTTTCTTGAAATACAATTTTAAATCATGAATTGTTTTGTTTTGATTTCTTTAAATTTTCAATTCATCTAATTCGAAACACAAATAGTTACACTTTCCCTGTGGACGATCCGCACTCGCTTACGATCTACATCCGACACCGTAGTTTATTGCGGTCAAATAATTTTTGGTTGTGAATTTCTATATAATTTTCTAAATACTACACAACGAGAAATCGTTTCAATCAATAGGGAAGGAGTTTCCTAAGCTACGCTTGGTCAATCTCCGCTTATCATAAAGATTCTCCATATAGGATCAAAGTGATACCTCCTAAATCCTGAGTTTTCATCTATGAGATAGATATAACTGGATGCAAGGATTCTCACTAGTTGTAGTGAGATGGTATCAATCGATCCTGGGGAGAACCACTGGAAAGGTTCCAGGGTGATAAGGACGACTGAATGCCAATCACATGCATTGTTTTTACCCTCAGTGGAGGGACGGTATGTTGGAAGAGTTCCAAGCTAGATACCATGGCATACTAGACGATAAAGGCAAGATACATCGTTACCAAAGATGCTACCAAAGAGGAAGTCTGGGTGTATATTAGTTCATGAGATGAACTTAGTTCCTCCCATTGTGTGACAATAAAGTGTAAGTCCATGCTACCTCTCCCGGTACTTTCGGGAATGCGGAATTTGGTAAAAAACGATTTTCTTAAAGATGGTAACATGGACCTAAAACCCGGATCTTGGTTAAACATCTATCTAACATCCTAACTATGAGTTTTAGCTACTCGGTTAGTGGGTTATACCTTGCTTGTCTTGAACTCCTTCGTCTTCAAAGCTCCGATGGTGGTCCGATGGCTTCTTCTCGTCGTCTCCGTACGCCGAAGATAGATCCACCTGAAAGCTCCAACCTTTAGCTCCTTCGTTCTTTGAAGAAACTAGTTCACTCGGTTTGCTAAACCTAGTGAACTAGAATGAGTAGAGAAGAAATAGAATGGGATTTTATCTATGGTTCTTGATTCTCAACTCATGAGACAAGAGAACCATAGATCAAGAGAGGGAGCAAGAGGTTGAGGGTGAGAGCAAAAGGAGAGCTCAAGAACAAGAGAGAGAATGAGCAAGAAAGAATGAGGCTCTCTTTTGTCTTTCACCCTCTCATAATCCAAAGTGATCATAACTCATCATATCAAAAAAAGTCTTATGTGATGGTTTGAAGCAACCATAACCATATCATTTCATGCACTCATTTTACACAAATGAGCAAGTAAACAAAAGTCTTTGCCATGAAATGATGGCTATGGTTATCATGATGGTCAACTAGTCAAGCCTAGTCAACCGGTCAACAAGTCAACAAAAGTCAACAAGTCAACAAAGTCAACAAGTCAACAAAAGTCAACAAGTCAACAACCATATCACCATAATACTTAATTAATATAATAGTTAATCACATATCATATTCTCATTAGGGTTGAGCATAAAGTCAAATAGTCAACGGTCAACTGTTAACAACCCTAATGAGAATCCGCTGCCTCTGCCTCCCTGTCAACTGTGCATACACACCCGCATCCGCGTTCCGAGGAACACGAATGCAAACTGGATAAATCCAATCCCATAAGATACACTAGGATCTGGCTTAAACCAAAGCCCGCTAATGAAAACTGTCCGGACACTGTACGTGCACAAGTGCACGGATGTGACCGGACCCTGTCGCAAAACCATGCGACCTGTCGCAATACCATGCGACCTCTACTCTTTTGCCTAAAGGCGAAAAGCTTTCTGTGTGGGACTCTAAAGACTCGAAACTACGCTGGCAGTGGGTTTAACCACAGACCGCAAGCGGCACTAGCTGTACGTAACGGTCCCCAGGTAATGCCGACAAGAAGACCGACGAGGCGAAACCCATCTGAACTCCTGAGTGTGACATTCTCCGTACAGTCCGGTCTGTTCGTCTGATACATCGCATGGCGGGCCTAGGGGGCGGTAAACGTCAATCCCCCAATAGCGGTACAAGTCGTGCCGGAGCGAAGCCCAAAACACCCTGAGATAACACTGGAAACCTACCAGTATATCTCGTTTGCCCTGGCCAGGGACTACTCGTGTAATGGCTCTCCTAGACACAGCGCGATGTCAACCCCCAATACCGGGAGAGACGAATCCTGTCTAACCGTCACTGCCTCCAAGTGCTTCGGGACTGCACCCAACCACTACCTGTTTGCACGACTCCTTTGAGCCGTGGTAGGGTAGTGATCAAAGTACAGTGGGAACACACTCGAGGCGGAATGACAGTGTCAAGTCAGCGGACTAAGCTGTACTCATGTCACCTGGGAACTGATAACTGACGATAGGTATAATACCAACTAGTCAGTTCCCGACGAGTCCTGTCCAGTGTACCCGTAACCTAACGAGCACCCGCATACTATCTCAAGTACGACGTACTGACGGCTGTGGGACAGACCGTCTCCCACACTGGGATGAGAAGCGCATGCGCTTGTCTACTCCGGAGTATCGATGCCCTGTCTCGATAGTCCTGCGACCAGGGACCTGCATAAGGATGTGCTTATAGATTACCCAGCCCCACTGGTGTGACGGCCATCACATCGCTGGTAATCAAGCAAAGATCCTAAGGGCTCTACTAATGTGTATAGGCGATATACAAAAATAAACACATGTACACATAGAAGTAGAAACAAACCAAGTAGTATACTACTATTTTGAGCAAGATTGTATATACAAGGTGAATATCCCAAGCTTCCATTAAGTAATATACAAACCAGTATGATACAGTAATGGCCTCTAGGGCATATACACTAACAATCTCCCACTTGCACTAAGGCCATGTACTGGCGTATCGAAGACCTATCATCTCGATCAGCCGCTCGAACTGAGTCTGGGGCAGGGCCTTGGTGAATGGATCTGCAGTGTTATCTTCTGAAGCGACTCTCCGAACCTCGATCTCCTGGCGATCCACGATCTCCCTGATCAGGTGATACCGCCTCAAGATGTGTCTGGATCTCTGATGGGACCTGGGTTCCTTCGCTAAAGCTATAGCCCCGTTGTTGTCGCAATACAGAGGTATTGGATCAACAATGGACGGAACCACCTGAAGTTCTTTCAAGAACTTCCTCATCCAGACAGCTTCTTTTGCGGCATCAGATGCAGCGATGTATTCCGCTTCCATCGTCGAGTCTGCAACGGTTTCTTGTTTGGAACTCTTCTAACACACCGCCCCTCCATGAGGGTAAAGACAAAGCCCGACATGGACTTGGAATCATCCTTGTCACTCTGGAAGCTGGAGTCAGCAAAGGCCTCGATCTGGAGGTCTTTTCCGCCATACACCAAGAACATCTCCTTAGTCCTTCTTAGGTACTTGAGAATGTTCTTTACCGCTACCCAGTGTTTCTCCCCAGGGTTTGACTGATACCGGCTTACCACACTCAGTGCATAAGCTACATCCGGTCTGGTACATAACATCACATACATTATAGAGCCTACCGCAGAAGCGTAGGGTATAATAGACATGCGATCCCTCTCCAAATCAGTCTTGGGAGACATCTCTTTAGAGAGGGTGATCCCGTGACAAGCCGGTAGGTTACCGCGCTTGGAATCTTCCATACTGAATCTCTTCAGTATGGTGTCGATGTACCTGGACTGTGAAAGTCCTAATATCCTCTTGGATCTGTCACGGTAGATCCGGATACCCAGAATGTACGAGGCATCACCCAGGTCTTTCATGGAGAACTTGTGTGACAAGAACCCCTTGACAGATTGTAGCATAGGAATGTCATTTCCTATTAAGAGAATGTCATCCACGTATAAAATGAGGAATACTACAGTTCTCGCTACAAATCTACTATAGATGCATGGTTCATCTGGATTTTTGATAAAGCCAAATTCTTTGACCGTCACATCAAAGCAGATGTTCCAACTCCGCGATGCCTGCTTTAGTCCATAGATGGACTTAAGCAACTTGCACACCTTTCCGCTGCTCCCACTCTGAATGAAACCCTCTGGCTGGTCCATATAGACACACTCCTCTAAATTTCCATTTAGAAAAGCTGTCTTTATGTCCATTTGCCAGATCTCATAATCGTGGAAGGCAGCAATGGCAAGAAGGATCCGAATGGATTTCAGCATGGCTACTGGAGAAAAGGTTTCGTCATAGTCCAAGCCAGGTCTTTGACGAAAACCCTTTGCTACCAGCCTAGCTTTATAGGTCTCAACCTGTCCATCTACACCAATCTTCCTTCTGAAGATCCACTTGCATCCTACGGGTTTTACCCCGTCTGGAGCAATGTCCAACGTCCATACCTTGTTGGTGTACATGGACTCCATTTCGGTCCGCATTGCATCCAGCCATTTCACTGAGTCAACGCTCTGAACGGCCTGCTGGAAGCTAGTAGGCTCATCATAATCTATGATGCAATCCTCTCTATCCCCGTCTATGAGAAAACCGCAGTATCTCTCGGGCGGATGAGACTGCCTACTACTCCTGCGGAGCGGCGTAGGAATGTCCTGTTCTGTTGAACCCTCTGGTTCCACTAACCTTTCAGTAATAGTCTGTGGTTCTGGAATTTCTTCCAGTTCCACTGCGCTCCCACTATTTTCCTTTTCCAAGAACTGGTGTTCTAGAAAGTGGGCATTACGAGAAACAAGGACTTTTTGTTCCTCTGCGTAGTAGAAAAGATACCCCCTGGTGTTCTTTGGGTATCCCACAAACTTGCACAGTACTGAGCGTGCCTCGAGTTTGTCCGCATGCTGCTTTTTGACAAAAGCTGGACATCCCCAGATCTTCAGATATTGAAGATAGGGTTTCTTCCCACTCCACATTTCATATGGGGTGGTAGGCACAGTCTTAGTCGGAACTCGGTTCAAAAGGTATGCAGCTGATTCTAGCGCATACCCCCAGAATGATCGCGGCAACTCAGCGTTACTCATCATGGACCGCACCATATCCAATAGGGTGCGGTTCCGTCTCTCCGATACACCGTTATGTTGCGGGGTGTATGGAGGAGTAAGCTGAGAGAGAATTCCGTTCTCTTTTAAATAGTCCAGGAACTCGGCACTTAAGTATTCTCCACCTCGATCCGATCTTAGAATCTTAATACTTTTGCCGGTCTGTTTCTCTACTTCATTCTTATACTCCTGGAATTTTCCAAAGGCCTCGGACTTATGTTTCATTAAGAAGACGTAACCGTACCTTGAGAAGTCATCCGTAAAAGTAATGAAGTAAGAATGTCCGCTTCGGGTATGTGTAGACATTGGACCGCACACGTCACTGTGTACGAGTCCCAAGAGCTCGCTCGCTCTTACTCCATGTCCAGTAAACGGAGTCTTTGTCATCTTTCCTTTGAGACAGGATTGACAAGTGGCATACGACTGATATTCGAACGCATTCAAATACCCTTCTGTATGTAACTTCGTCAACCTTCTCTCATTGATGTGACCCAATCTACAATGCCATAAGAAAGTCTGATTTATTTCTGGAGACATTCTTTTGTGTGTATTCTGGACATTAAAAATCTGTGGTTGGTTTAACACGTATATACCATTACTCAATGTACCTGACCCAATCAAAACTTGATTAAGGTGAATGTTTACAACATTACTTACAAACGCAAATTCATAACCTTCTTTAGAAACTAAAGATACAGAAATGATATTACAAGTTGCGTTGGGTACAAAAAAGCAATTACGCAAAACCAAAACATGTCCATCTGACATTCCCAGGTGATAGTCCCCCACGGCTTTAGCATCCATGCTAGCTCCGTTCGCAACTCTGAGGGTCATGTCACCTGCCTTCAAAACCCTACGGTTTCTCAACGCCTGCAAAGAATTACAGATATGAGATCCTGATCCGGTATCCAATACCCAGGAAGTAGAGTTTATTGAAAGACAGTTTTCAATAACATACACACCTGAAGCTGAAGCTGCAACCTGCTTCAATTCCTGTGTTCTGGCCTTCCAGGCCCTGCAATCATTCTTCCAGTGTCCTTTCTTATGACAATAGAAGCATTCTTCCTTATCCACAAGCTTCCCCGCTATCTTTGTTGCTTTACCTTTTCCCTTTGTATCCACTTTACTAACACCGCCCCTTGGTTTGGCGGGGGCCTTCTTCTTCTTTCCCTTGGCTTTCGCCTTGGACCTAGAAGAAGATGATCCTCCTACAAACAAAGTGGATGTATCCCTACCTTTCTGTAGGGTGCCCTCTGCGCTCCTCAGCATGTTGAGGAGCTATGAAAGTTCAACCTCTTTTTCTTGTAAGTTGAAGTTCAGTATAAACTGGGCGTAAGTGGAAGGAAGGGACTGGAGAACTATATCCGTATATAGCTCACTCTCCAATGTGATCCCTAGGTCAGCGAGCTCCTCAATGTAGCCGATCATCTTTAGCACGTGCTCGGCTACTGATGATCCGACGTCCATTCTTGTCGAAAATAACTTTTTCGACGCTTCGTATCTTGCGATACGAGATTGCTCTCCATACAGTTCTTTTGTATGAAGCAATATGGATTCCATGTCCATATTCTCATGCCTCCTCTGATGTTCGTTGTCCATCGAGGCAAGCAGGAGGCATTTGGCCTTCGCGCTATCAATCTCCCAAGTCTTACGGATTTCCTTATCCGCGACGCTGGAAGTTGGACCAGGGACAGGGGGAGCTTTGGTGGTAAGAAGATACCCCAGCTTGTCGTAAGTGATTGCTATCTTGACATTCCTGAGCCAATCTTTGTAGTTTGGCCCTGTTAGTTTGTTTTTATCTAGGAGTAACTTAAGTCCAGTCATGTTGATTGGTCGCTGCAATTAGGAGAGAGAAGAAGAAACACTCAGCATGATGCTCTTGCAAGTTTAGAGTGGTTTTTAGTTTGTCTAAACAGGATGGCTCCCACTGTTTCTCGAATCCCTCCTCAAACCATAAAGGAAGAATTAGTCAGGATCAATCCCACCGTACAATACTTGCTTAACCGTTCAGCCAGGCCGGTGTCGGTACTTCGAGGGAGGTTTTCCAACGCTTTCGCGAAGTTCCTTAATTAAAGAACCTCTTTTCCCTGGGGGCGTAGCCCCGCTAACACCTTTCTAGGCACCTACTAGGTTTATAGCATTGATCGTTAAGTGAGAAATTTCCCGAGGAGTAGCATATACTCACAGTAGGATCGGGATCCAAATATCATTGCGTGACGAAATTGAAGGAATCCTACCAGAATCATCACACTCCAAATGGTATGCAAATCTAGCAAGTTTCAGTACTTATGAAACTCCCGATGTGGATTTTTGCCCCATGCTCTTATGACCTTGGCGTGAGGTCAAAATGTCATAAGTCACATGTCAAGTTCGTCCCATCATTATCCAGGTTAATTTGAACCCACCCGTACATACCCTTGACGTAGGCCAAAATGGCAGTACGACTGTCTCAAACCAACGCATTCTATCTATGCAACAGATAAATATCCGGCAGCTACCAATCACTATGCCTTGGCTTGAGGTCAAAATACATAGCTTGAATACTACCGAATATTTAACTGAAATGATGGAGGGCTACGGATGGTTTTGGGAAAACCGTGAACGTAGTGAACTTGATTTGGTCGATGGAACGAGATAGCTTTTAAATGGAGTGGCTCAAACTCCGTATTTTAAAAGTTTGTTTTGAAAAGAACCGAGTGGTTTTTCGAAAGTGTTCCAACGACTTTAACTTGGTTTATTATCTTGCATTAGTTCTTTTAATGCGTGATATTCTTGCATTAGTTCTTTTAATGCGTCCCATCATTTAATCCTACCATTGCAGAAAACAACCAAAATATGACGTACGCTTATGCCATTCGCATTCGCCACGGGGCCCCGTCATTACCCGTTAGGTTACTTAACTAACGACAGAGCGGGGGCTGGGCTAGCGCGGCTGTAAAACATAAGCAACGCCTAAATAATATCATATATAGATATACTGCAATGATAAACATTTCAGATCACAGATGAATACATTGGATATACTAGGAATCTGTAATTCGTACGAGCCTGTAACGAAAGACAAATTACACGGTCGCGGTGAATAGCCAAATACCCCACCCAAGACCCCTACGGGTGCGGCAAACTACCCGCCAAGTACCCGAAGCGTAGTAACCTCCCTCATCTCCTATGAGTAGGCCACTCGACACTTCGGCATACCCGGTAGTTTGTGCACCCCCTCCATGGGCCTATCCTAGGAGCAAAAACAGTAAAAAGAAATTATACAATGACGGCTACAACCCCGACCCGGTTGTGCGGCCATACAAATAATTATTACATCAATTTACAAATTTACATGAATTGAAAGAAAAGAAAACTCTCGTCTCACAACCCCCGGCTATTCACCCGCGACAATCCAACATATTCATATACACATTCCAGCACATTACAGATCACAGATTTGTATAACCCCCACTAATCGACATATAGCGATTAGTAGACGTTCAATACAAATATCACATTACAGAAAAACCCGTTAGCTCAAGTCTTTTAGAAGTTCGATCAAAAATACGGATTTTCGGGACCCCAAAATAAAATTTTCGTTCTGGAAAATCTGGGTTGAAAATATATATACCAAAAATCCCAAAATATCCCCACTAGTAAACTGCAAAAAAGAAAACCCCTGACCGAGTCAACTCAGCCGCGTTTCCGCGGCGGGAGCGTGCTCCCGCCGCGGAAACGCGGCGCTTTGATCGAGTCAGGGGCCCAAAATTTTGCAGTTTCTTTAAAAAAGCCTGAGTCGATTTTTGGTGTATTTCAAAAAAGTTTTCCAGCACTTTTAAAATCGATAGAAAGTTTAAAATTCCGGGGTTCGTTTTGGGACTTTTGCGTTGATCTATCTTCTAGATACTTGCTAACATGTTAGATAGAGTTTAACTAGGCTCTGATACCACTGTAAGTCCATGCTACCTCTCCCGGTACTTTCGGGAATGCGGAATTTGGTAAAAAACGATTTTCTTAAAGATGGTAACATGGACCTAAAACCCGGATCTTGGTTAAACATCTATCTAACATCCTAACTATGAGTTTTAGCTACTCGGTTAGGGGGTTATACCTTGCTTGTCTTGAACTCCTTCGTCTTCAAAGCTCCGATGGTGGTCCGATGGCTTCTTCTCGTCGTCTCCGTACGCCGAAGATAGATCCACCTGAAAGCTCCAACCTTTAGCTCCTTCTTCGTTCTTTGAAGAAACTAGTTCACTCGGTTTGCTAAACCTAGTGAACTAGAATGAGTAGAGAAGAAATAGAATGGGATTTTATCTATGGTTCTTGATTCTCAACTCATGAGACAAGAGAACCATAGATCAAGAGAGGGAGCAAGAGGTTGAGGGTGAGAGCAAAAGGAGAGCTCAAGAACAAGAGAGAGAATGAGCAAGAAAGAATGAGGCTCTCTTTTGTCTTTCACCCTCTCATAATCCAAAGTGATCATAACTCATCATATCAAAAAAAGTCTTATGTGATGGTTTGAAGCAACCATAACCATATCATTTCATGCACTCATTTTACACAAATGAGCAAGTAAACAAAAGTCTTTGCCATGAAATGATGGCTATGGTTATCATGATGGTCAACTAGTCAAGCCTAGTCAACCGGTCAACAAGTCAACAAAAGTCAACAAGTCAACAAAGTCAACAAGTCAACAAAAGTCAACAAGTCAACAACCATATCACCATAATACTTAATTAATATAATAGTTAATCACATATCATATTCTCATTAGGGTTGAGCATAAAGTCAAATAGTCAACGGTCAACTGTTAACAACCCTAATGAGAATCCGCTGCCTCTGCCTCCCTGTCAACTGTGCATACACACCCGCATCCGCGTTCCGAGGAACACGAATGCAAACTGGATAAATCCAATCCCATAAGGTACACTAGGATCTGGCTTAAACCAAAGCCCGCTAGTGAAAACTGTCCGGACACTGTACGTGCACAAGTGCACGGATGTGACCGGACCCTGTCGCAAAACCATGCGACCTGTCGCAATACCATGCGACCTCTACTCTTTTGGCTAAAGGCGAAAAGCTTTCTGTGTGGGACTCTAAAGACTCGACACTACGCTGGCAGTGGGTTTAACCACAGACCGCAAGCGGCACTAGCTGTACGTAACGGTCCCCAGGTAATGCCGACAAGAAGACCGACGAGGCGAAACCCATCTGAACTCCTACTGAGCCTGAGTGTGACATTCTCCGTACAGTCCGGTCTGTTCGTCTGATACATCGCATGGCGGGCCTAGGGGGCGGTAAACGTCAGTCCCCCAATAGCGGTACAAGTCGTGCCGGAGCGAAGCCCAAAACACCCTGAGATAACACTGGAAACCTACCAGTATATCTCGTTTGCCCTGGCCAGGGACTACTCGTGTAATGGCTCTCCTAGACACAGCGCGATGTCAACCCCCAATACCGGGAGAGACGAATCCTGTCTAACCGTCACTGCCTCCAAGTGCTTCGGGACTGCACCCAACCACTACCTGTTTGCACGACTCCTTTGAGCCGTGGTAGGGTAGTGATCAAAGTACAGTGGGAACACACTCGAGGCGGAATGACAGTGTCAAGTCAGCGGACTAAGCTGTACTCATGTCACCTGGGAACTGATAACTGACGATAGGTATAATACCAACTAGTCAGTTCCCGACGAGTCCTGTCCAGTGTACCCGTAACCTAACGAGCACCCGCATACTATCTCAAGTACGACGTACTGACGGCTGTGGGACAGACCGTCTCCCACACTGGGATGAGAAGCGCATGCGCTGGTCTACTCCGGAGTATCGATGCCCTGTCTCGATAGTCCTGCGACCAGGGACCTGCATAAGGATGTGCTTATAGATTACCCAGCCCCACTAGTGTGACGGCCATCACATCGCTGGTAATCAAGCAAAGATCCTAAGGGCTCTACTAATGTGTATAGGCGATATACAAAAATAAACACATGTACACATTGAAGTAGAAACAAACCAAGTAGCATACTACTATTTTGAGCAAGATTGTATATACAAGGTGAATATCCCAAGCTTCCATTAAGTAATATACAAACCAGTATGATACAGTAATGGCCTCTAGGGCATATACACTAACATAAAGTTATGGCTTATGCCAAGGAACGTCTGTCCCATCAGTGATTCAGACATATTCTGAGGCAGCATCACCTGATCATGGAGATGGTTGATCTCCAAGGAGATCGAGGTTAGGATAGTAGACTCAGAGGACAACACGGCGGATCCACTCACAAAGGCCTTTTCCCATAGAGAGACATTTATGGGATAGTTGATTATGAGATACTACAACCACTGCTATCAGATGGCCCTAGTGCAAGTGGGAGATTGTTAGTTATATGTATGCCCTAGAGGCCATTACTGTACATAGGATGTATATTGTAATGGATGCGGGGACATATATATGGAGGACTTTCTTGCTCGACATAATAGTATGCTATCGGTTGCTTTTTACCTTAACGTGTACAGTGATTGTCTGTCTGTTATATGTTGGTAAAGCCCTTAAGATGTGTACTTGACTACCTGGACTGTGATGCGGATCATACTAGTGGGGACATGGTTGTCCATAAGTACATCCTTCAAGGTCCCTAGTCGTGGGTATATCGAGACGGGGCATTGGTATACCAGAGTAGACTAGCGTATACCTTCTTGACCCATACAGATGGGCGGTGGATGATCCTATATCCATTGGTGTTTGACATCAGAGATGATATACGGGTGCTCAGTGGAGACTGGGTACACTGGACGGACTCGCCGAGAACTCCCAGATGGTATTATACCTCACGTCAGATGGCGGTTCTCTGGTGACACCAGTACAGGTTAGTCTGTAGACTCGAGATCGTCATAGAGTCTTGTGTGATTCCCACTGTGCTTTGATTTCCACCTTACCACGTCCAAGAAGGCATGCAAAACGGTGGTTTTTGGGTACAGTCCCGAATCACATGGAGGCAATGAGCGATAGGAGAGGATTCATCTCTCCTGGTATAGGGAGTTGATGTTGCGCTGTGTTCGATTGGCTATAACTGGAAATCCCTGGCCAGGGTTGCTGAGATTTACTGGTAAGTGTTACCAGTAGTTTCTCGAACTGTTATAGACCTCATATCGGCACGACTTATCGAGCTACTTGGGTCTGACGTTTGCCACCCCTAGGCGAAATATGCGATATATTAGACGATCAGACTGGATTGTACGGTAAGTGTTACTGGTTGGATTCACGGGAGTGTGAGCGGGCTTGCTCGTCGATCTTCTGATCGCTCAATAATCGGGTGGCCGTTACGTTTAGCAGACTGCTTGCTACTTGTGGGTGTTTGATATGATCATCACCTGCTGCCGGCGTATTGACGAGTCTTTAGAGTACTACACAGAGGTTTCCTGGCTCAAGCGAAATGAAATAGGAGCGCATATGAGATATGTGCGGGACCGAGAATAATACCAGTATGTGATACTGTATTCGATTCTCGCGATATGTGACATTGACCGGTTATATGCGATATAGCCGGGTTATCGGATCATGTGTTGATTCGATAAGTTGTTACTATTGATATTAGTCGGTTATATGCGATATGACCGGATCGTTAAATCAAGTATTGATTTAATGATTTAATGTATAATTATATATTAGATATATTACTTTACATTGACTAATATTGTTCACTTTAAAAAGGATTTTCTCACTCGATGTGCACATTGTATATGTGATATATTTTTGTGCACTTGATTGTATCATGTTTGATGATACATTAAAGTTTGTGTGTACGATTAAACCATGGTTATGTTAATGGTTAGGGTTCTGTTTATTTACTTATTCATTTATTTATTTATTCATTTTGGAAAGATAAATAGAATGGTGGCTTATTTTGTTCTATTGTTGAAACTTCATGAAGTGTTGAAAGCTTGACCATTTTGTTTCTTTCCTAAACCTAACCATTCACCTAACCCTAGTTGATTCTCTGCACTAAACTATGGTTGTAAATATGATAAGTATCATTTTACTTTCTATTTTAAATATACTTATCATTTTCTTTCTTCTTCTTCTCCTTCTTCAAGATGAAGAAAAGCTTGCTACCATCAATGGTGAAATGAGAAAAAGAGTGTGAAATCCAATTCTAAAGTGAACCAAATTCCTATTTCTTCATCCTCTACCACTTGCCAAGTAGTATAGGGTGTTATTTTCACAAGTTTCATGACTTGGTGAAGTTGGAGCTTGATCTTGAGTTGCCTCGATATAGATCATTTTCGGCTTCGAAGTCGGCGACCTAGGCAGATCTTTTCTCCGATCAAACCACCGCGAGAGTCCGGATTCCAATAGGTACAGCAGAGGGACGTCATCGCGGAGCCTAAGTAGTGGAGGACCGGATCTACAAAGGTTGTAGTCACTTTCCTTTAGCAATAATGTCATTTACTTGCTTGCATCGCCTTATCTTCTAGTTAACGATCCGTATTAGGGTTTGTAGGCACATGAAAAATTTGAATTGGGCATGTTTGATCTGTTGTGAGACCTCATTAGTGTTCCTAGAAACCTAACAACCCCAAGCATTCAAGGGGGTATATGGTCTATCACACTGATGAACAAAAGGTGTTTGTCGCCCACCACATTGTGTTCTTAGAAAGCGAATTTCTTGCAGAAGAAATTAGTGGGAGCGCGGTAAAACTGGAAGAAATTCCAGAACCTCAAACTGCTACCGAGGACTTAGAAGAATCTCAGATTTCAATAGAACATGACGAACCAACGCCACTCCGCAGATCTAGTAGGCTTTCTCATCCCCCTGAAAGATACTATGATTTTCTTCTTGATGTGGATTGAGAGGATTGCATTATCGATGATGATGAGCCTGCTAGTTTTCAGTCGGCTATCATGAGTAGCAACTCGGTGAAGTGGCTGGATGCTATGAGATCCGAAATGGAATCCGTGTACACCAATAAAGTATGGACTTTAGAAGTTGATCCTCCTGGGGTGAAACCAGTTGGGTGTAAATGGATCTTCGAAAAGAAGATTGGTGCATTTGGACAAGTGGAAACCTATAAAGCTAGACTAGTTGCAAAAGGTTTTCGTCAAAGACCAGGATTGGACTATGATGAAACTTTTTCACCAGTAGCTATGTTTAAATCCATTCGGATCATGCTTTCCATTGCTACCTTCCATGACTATGAAATCTGGCAAATGGATATAAAAACAGCTTTTCTAAATGGCCATTTAGAAGAAAGTGTTTACATGGATCAACCAAAAGGTTTCTTAGACAGTGGGAGCAGCGGAAGAGTGTGCAAATTGCTTAAATCCATTTATGGGTTAAAGCAAGCATCGCGGAGTTAGAACATTTGCTTTGATGAGACGGTCAAGGAATTTGACTTTATCAAAAATGTAGATGAACCATGTATTTAAAGGAAGATTGTAGAAGAAGCAGTAGTCTTCCTCGTTTTGTACGTCGACGACATACTACTGATAGGGAATGATATCCCTATGCTATAATTGGTAGAGCTCTTTTTGTCACAGAAATTCTCTATGAAAGACTTGGGAGATGCATCATACATTCTGGGCATTAAGATCTATCGTGATAGATCTAATAGAATGTTGGGACTTTCACAGTCCTGGTATATTGACACTATACTAAAGAGATTTAGTATGGAAGATTCCAAGCGCGGCAATATGTCCGCTTGTCACGGGATCACCTTCTGCAAAGAGATGTCTCCAATGACTGATGAAAAGAGGGCTCACATGGGCATTATACCCTACGCTTCGGCTGTAGGATCTATAATGTATGCGATGTTATGTACCAGGCCAGATGTAGCTTACGCACTTAGTGTGGTAAGCATGTATCAATCTGACCCAGGTGAGAAACATTGGATAGAGGTAAAGAACATTCTCAAGTACCTGAGAAGGACTAAGAAGATGTTCTTAGTTTACGGTAATGGGGACTTCCAGGTAGAGGCTTTTACCGACTCTGGCTTCCAAAGTGACAAAGATGATTCTAAATCCATTTCGGGTTTTGTGTTTACCCTCAATGGAGGGGCGGTATGTTGGAGGAGTTCCAAATAGGATACCGTCACAGACTCAACTATGGAGGCTGAGTATATAGCTGCTTGTGAAGCCGCAAAAGAGGCTGTCTGGATAAAGAAGTTCATTTTTGAACTTCAAGTGGTTCCGTCCATTGCTAATTCAATACCTTTGTATTGTGATAACAATGGGGCTATGGCATTAGCAAAGGATCCAAGGTCCCATCAAAAATCCAGGAATATTTTAAGGAGGTTTCACCTGATCAGGGAGATCGTGTATCATCGGGAGATCGAGGTACGGAGAGTAGATACAAAAGACAACACGGCAGATCCAAACACCAAGGCCATCCCTCAAGTCCAGTTCGAGAGGCTGTTTGAGATGATGGGCATGCGGTACGCCAGAAACTTGATCTAGTGCAGATAGTGTGTACTCATTGCACCAATTATAGGCCTTAGTGCAAGTGGGAGATTGTTGGATATATATGCCCTAGAGTCCTACATTGTATAGGATGCTTGGGATATGTATGTACATGACAGTCTTGCTTGATATGATAGTACGCTATTTGGTTTGTCTTTATCTTAACATATGATATATTTTGTGTTGTATTCATTTATATATACATGTTGATAAAGCCCATACGGTGTTTGCCTGACTACCGGCGTTGTGATGGCAGTCATACTAGTGTGAGCTGGATAGTCATTAGGCACATCCTTAGATGTCCCTAGTCGCAGGAGTATCGAGATTGGGCATCGATACTCCGGAGTAGACTAGTGTATACATATCTAGACCCTAACGAGGGGCGATGGATTGGTCCCGCAGCCATTGGTGGTGTGCACCTAAGATTGTATACAGATGCTCACTGGGTGTGAGTACACCGGACAGGACTCACCGAGAACTGACTGGATGGTATTATACCTAACGTCAGATAGCAGTTCTCAGGTGACATGTATGCAGGTAGTCTGTTGACTTAAAGTCATCATTTGTCTCGTGTGGGTTCCTACTGTGCTTTGATTATTACCTTACCACGGCTCAAAGGAGTCATGCAAACAGGTTTTAGTTGGGCATAGTCCAGAGCCACGTGGAGGCAGTGAGCGACTGTTAGGGATTCGTCTCTCCCGCTATAGGGAGTTGATATCGCACTGTGGTCGGTTGGTCATTACCATAGTCCCTGGCCAGGGCTGATTGAGAATTACTGATGGACTGATCAGTAGATTCTCGGATGGTCTTGTGCCATACCGACTCGACTTGTATGGTTATTAGGGGTCTGACGTCCACCACCACCCTAGAGCATACATGCGATACTTTTAGACGAACAGATTGGACTGCGCGATATTGTCACGGACAGGCTCAGTAGGATTTCGGATGGGTTACCTCATCGGCTTTTCTTATCGACAACTACCTGGGGACCGTTATGTACAGCTAATGCCGCTTACGGTCTGTGGTTAAACCCATTGCCCGCGTAGTAATCGAGTCTTTAGAGTCCCACACAGAGATTTCCCAAACCCAGGAGAAAAGATATAGAGGTCGTATGGTTTTACGACAAAGGTTCGGACGCATACATGTTTAAACGCACGTACGACATTCGGACAGTTTTTACTAGCCGGCTTTGGTTTAAGCCTGATTCTAGTATCAGGTTATTGGATTTATAGAGTCTAAAGTTTTTCCGTGTTTTTACGGATACGAGGTGCGTTCTCGTAATTTCCGAGAAGCTTCTAGAAGGATGTGAAATGAGGGGTTAAGGTGACATTTTCATTAATTGCTTTTGCGACTCATTCATATGATTCATCATATCATTAAATGCGTCATTAATGCATCATTAATGATCTAATGACTCACATGATGAATCACTCTTCTTGAATAAATGAAGCATGGTGAATAATCATTTAATTGATATTATTTGATAATTCATTATGCTTTACTTATTCAAGTGAGAAGCTTTTCTCTTCTCATTATCATCTCCACCTTCTCTCTCCTCAAGCTCTCTCTCCTTCTTCAAACCCTAATCCTACCACTCATGAGTTGAGTACAAGGATTAGTAAAGACTAAACACTCCATAAACTATCTCTACATCACCTTAGTTACTCTAATTAGCAACTAGAGAAACTAAGTAACCTCAAGTTTAGAGGTAATAGCTTGGATTAGGGTTCTCGGGTGGATCGTCTATCATGGAAGGAAGCCGAGGAGGACGTGGAGATCCAAAGAGGCCGTAGAGATCGTAAAGACGAAAGACTAGAATCGTTTGGTATAATTTCTTTACAAAGTAGCTTAGAACTCTATGCTTATTGTTAAGTATTGTTTAGAAACGATCTTCGGTTAGTTGATGTTCGCTTTATAAACATGATTGTTTTTCAAATTTCCGCCTCCCCGCAACTCGTGGGGTGTTGCATATCAACTTACAGGAGGGTCCCATATCCATTGGTGTTTCACATCAGAGAAGGTATATGGGTGCTCAGTAGAGACTGGATACACTGGACGTACTCGCCGAGAACTTTTAGATGGTATTATACATCATGTCAGATGGCAGTTCTCTGGTGACACTGGCACAGGTTAGTCTGTAGACCCGAGATCGTAATAGAGTCTTGTGTGATTCCCACTGTGCTTTGATTTCCACCTCACCATGTCCAAGAGGGCATGCATGTAAGTCGATGTTCAACACCCTAATACTTAAGGGGAGGCGGAAATATGAATAACAATCTTGTTCTATGATTAAACATCGAATAACCGTATGAATCGTTTGCTAAACAAGTTTTAACAAAAGCTATAGAGTTCTAAACTACTATGTTAAGAGATTATACCAAACGGTTCTAGTCCTTCGTCTTAATGTTTTCTACGGCCTCTTTGGATCTCCACGTCCTCTTCGGCTTTCTTCCGTGATAGACGATCCATCCGAGAACCCTAATCCAAGCTATAACCTCTAAACTTGAGGTTACTTAGTTTCTCTAGTTGCTAAATAGAGTAGCTAAGGTGATATAGAGATAGGTTATGGAGTAATTAGTCTTTCCTAACCCTTGTTCTTAACTCATGAGGGTAGGATTAGGTTTGGAGAAGGAGAGAGAACTTGAAGAGAGAGAGTGAGAAGATCATAATGATAATTATTTTGATAATGAAATAGCTTCTCACTTGATATATGAAACATAATGAATAAAAAGAAAATGAATAATATGAGATTATTCATCATGTTTCATAAATGCAATTGGGTGATTCATTATGTGAGTCATTAAGCATTTAATAATGCATTAATGACATGATGAATCACTCACAATGAGTCACTAAATCATTAAATGAAAATGCCACCTCTCCCTCCAAGTCATCACCTTCTAGAAGCTTCTCGGAAAATTATGAGAACGCTCCTCCCATCCGTGAAAACATGGAAAATCTTTAGACTGTACGAATCCAATAACCTGATACTAGAATCTCGCTTAAACCAAAGCCGGCTAGTAAAAACTGTCCGAATGTCGTACGTGCGTTCAAACACGTATGCGTCCGAACCTTTGTCGTAAAACCATACGACCTCTATATCTTTTCGCCTGGGTTTGGGAAATCTCTGTGTGGGACTCTAAAGACTCGACTACTTCGCTGGCAGTGGGTTTAACCACAGACCGCAAGCGGCACTAGCTGTACGTAACGGTCCCCAGGTAGTTGTCGATAAGAAAGCTGATGAGGTAACCAATCTGAAATCCTACTGAGCCTGTCTGTGATAATATCCGCGCAGTCCGGTCTGTTCGTCTAAGAGTAACGCATGTATGGTCTAGGGAGGTGGTGGACGTCAGACCCCTAATAACCGTACAAGTCGTGTCGGTATGGTTTAAGACCACCCGAGAATCTACTGATCATTCCATCAGTAATTCTCAATCAGCCCTGGCCAGGGAGTTATGGTAATGACCAACCGACCACAGTGCGATATCAACTCCCTATACCGGGAGAGACAAATCCCTAACAGTCGCTCACTGCCTCCACGTGGCTCGGGACTGTGCCCAACTGAAACCTGTTTGCACGACTCCTTTGAGCCATGGTAGGGTAACAATCAAAGCACAGTGGGAACTCACACGAGACAAATGATGACCTTAGGTCAACGGACTATCTGCATACATGTCACCTAAGAACTGCTATCTGACGTTAGGTATAATACCATCCAGTCAGTTCTCGGCGAGTCCTGTCCAGTGTACTCACACTCAGTGAGCATCTGTATACAATCATAGGTGAACACCACCAATGGTTGCGGGACCAATCCATTGCCCCTCGTCAGGGTCTAGATATGTATACACTAGTCTACTCCGGAGTATCGATGCCCAATCTCGATACTCCTGCGACCAGGGACATCTAAGGGTGTGCTTATTGACTATCCAGCTCCCACTAGTATGACTGCCATCACAACGTCGGTAGTCAGACAAGCACCCTAAGGGCTTTATCAACATATATATTTATATAAATACCAAGTAAAATATATCATACGTTAAGACAAAGTCAAACCAAATAGCGTACTTTCATATCAAGCAAGACTGTCATGTACATACATATCCCAAGCATCCTATACAATGTAGGCCTCTAGGGCATATATATCCAACAATCTCCCACTTGCACTAAGGCCTATAATTGGCGCAATGAGTACCCACTGTCTCTACCAAATCCAGTTGCTAGCGTACCGCATGCCCAACATCTCAAATAGCCTCTCAAACTGTACTTGAGGAATGGCCTTGGTGAATGGATCTGCCGTGTTGTCTTTTGTGTCCACTCTCCGTATCTCGATCTCCCGACGATCCACGATCTCCCTGATCAGGTGAAACCGCCTTAAGATATGCCTGGATTTCTGATGGGACCTTGGTTCCTTCGCTAAAGCTACAGCGCCATTGTTATCGCAATACAAAGGTATTGGATTGGCAATGGACGGAACCACCTGAAGTTCAGAAATGAACTTCCTCATCCAGATAGCCTCTTTTGCGGCTTCACTAGCAGCTATATACTCAGCCTCCATAGTTGAGTCTGCGACGGTATCTTGTTTGGAACTCTTCCAACATACCGCCCCTCCATTGAGGGTAAACACAAAACCCGAAATGGATTTAGAATCATCCTTGTCACTTTGGAAGCCGGAGTCGGTAAAAGCCTCTACCTGGAGGTCCCCATTACCGTAAATCAAGAACATCTCCTTAGTCCTTCTCAGGTACTTGAGAATGTTCTTCACCGCTGTCCAATGTTTCTCACCTGGGTCAGACTGATACCTGCTTACCACACTAAGTGCGTAAGCTACATCCGGTCTGGTACATAACATCGCATACATTATTGATCCTACCGCCGAAGCGTAGGGTATAATGCCCATGCGAGCCCTCTCTTCATCAATTTTTGGAGACATCTCTTTGGAGAGGGTGATTCCGTGACAAGCGGGCATATTGCCGCGCTTGGAATCTTCCATACTAAATCTCTTTAATATAGTGTCTATATACCTGGACTGTGAAAGTCCCAATATCCTATTAGATTTATTTCGATAGATCTTAATGCCCAGAATGTATGATGCATCTCCCAAGTCTTTCATGGAGAATTTCTGTGACAAGAAGAGCTTTACTGATTGTAGTATAGGGATATCATTCCCTATAAGTAGTATGTCGTCGACGTACAAAACGAGGAAGACTACTGCTCCTTCTACAATCTTCCTATAAATACATGGTTCATCTACATTTTTGATAAAGTCAAATTCCTTGACTGTTTCATTAAAACAGATGTTCCAACTCCGCGATGCTTGCTTTAACCCATAAATGGATTTAAGCAATTTGCACACTCTTCCGCTGCTTCCACTGTCTAAGAAACCTTCTGGTTGATCCATGTAAACACTCTCTTCTAGATGTCCATTTAGAAAATCTGTTTTTACATCCATTTGCCAGATTTCATAGTCATGGAAGGCAGCAATGGCAAGCATGATCCGAATGGATTTAATCATAGCTACTGGTGAAAAAGTTTCATCATAGTCCAATCCTGGTCTTTGACGAAGACCTTTTGCTACTTGTCTAGCTTTGTAGGTTTCTACTTGTCCAAATGCACCAATCTTCTTTTTGAAGATCCATTTGCACCCAACTGGTTTTACCCCAGGAGGAGCAACTTCTAAAGTCCATACTTTATTGGTGTACATGGATTCCATTTCGGATCTCATTGCATCCAGCCACTTCACTGAGTCTCTACTCGTGATAGCCTGCTGAAAACTAGTAGGCTCATCATCATCGATGATGCAATCCTCTCGATCCCCGTCAAGAAGAAAACCATAGTATCTTTCAGGAGGATGAGAAAGCCTACTAGATATGCGGAGTGGCGTTGGTTCGTCATGTTCTATTGAAATCTGAGATTCTTCTAAGTCTTCGGTTGCAGTTTGAGGTTCTGGAATTTCTTCCAGTTCTACCGCGCTCCCACTAATTTCTTTTGCAAGAAATTCGCTTTCTAAGAAGACAATGTGACGAGCGACAAACACCTTTTGTTCTTCAGTGTGGTAGACCATGTACCCCCTTGAATGCTTGGGGTATCCTACAAACTTGCATAAAACCGATCGTGCTTCAAGCTTGTCCGGATTATGCTTTTTAACATATACCGGACACCCCCATATCTTGATATACTTGAGATATGGTCTCTTCCCACACCACATTTCATATGGAGTGGTAGGTACAGACTTAGTTGGAACTCTATTCAATAGGTATGCGGCTGTTTCTAGAGCAAATCCCTAGAAGGAAAGTGGCAACTCAGCACTACTCATCATTGAACGCACCATATCTAATAGTGTATGATTCCTTCTTTCTGATACACCATTATGCTGAGGTGTATAAGGCGGAGTAAGCTGAGAGAGAATTCCATTCTCTTTTAAGTATTCAAGGAAACTGGTACTTAAGTATTCTCCACCTCGATCAGATCGAAGTGCCTTGATGCTTTTACCAGTCTGTTTCTCTACTTCATTTTTATACTCCTTAAACTTTTCAAAAGCCTCGGATTTATGCTTCATTAAGAACACATGTCCATACTTAGAGAAGTCATCAGTAAAAGTGATGAAGTAGGAGTGACCACTTTGTGCATGTATAGACATCGGACTACATACATCACTGTGTACTAGTCCCAGGAGTTCAGTGGCTCTTTCTCCGTGTCCGGTGAACGGAGATTTGGTCATTTTTCCTCTGATACATGATTGACAAGTTGCATATGATGAATATTCAAACGGATCTAGATATCCATCTTTATGTAACTTAGTCAACCTTGTTTCATTTATATGACCAAGTCTACAATGCCATAGGAAAGCTTGATTCGAATCTGGAGCCTTTCTTTTACGCGTGTTTTGAATATTGAAAATTTGAGGTTGATTAAGTATGTATATGCCGTTTTCCAGTGTGTCAAACCCAATCAGTTCTTGATTTAGGAGAATGTTCATGACATTTCTTTTAAGCACAAAATTATATCCTTTATTCGACAACAAAGATACTGATATAATATTACACAACATACTGGGAATACAAAAACAGCTGTACAATACCAAAATGTGTCCACTATTCAACCCTAGGTGATATTCCCCTATTGCAACTGCATCTACATGCATTCCATTGCCCATCCGGAGAGTCATATCACCTGCCCCCAGTACTCTACTATTTCTCAGATCCTGCAAAGAATTACAGATGTGAGAACCAGAACCGGTATCAAGTACCCATGAAGTAGAGTTTACTGAAAGACAATTTTCGATTACGAACACACCTGAAGCAGAAGCAACATCTTGCTTCATGTCCTTGGCTTTAAAGGCCAAACAGTCCTTCTTCCAGTGCCCTTGCTTGTGACAATAGAAGCACTCGTTCTTTTCTGCCTTCACCCTTCCTGCCTTGTTCGTTCCCTGCACCTTCTTGAACCCACCCTTCGGTTTGGTGGCTTTTATCTTCTTCTTCCCTTTAGCCTTCGCTTTAGATTTAGAAGAAGATGATTGGCCAACATACAGAACGGGGGTCTTCTCATTTTTCAAGGAGGTCTCTGCTACCCTCAACATATTGAGGAGCTTTGGAAGATCTGCTTCCATTTCGTGCATGTTGAAGTTCAGCACGAACTGAGAGAAGGTGTGGGGAAGGGACTGCAAAATCAAGTCGATATACAAATCATTCTCTAGCACGCATCCCAGGTTTGCGAGTTCCTCAATGAGGGTGATCATTTTGAGGACGTGCTCTCCAACAGGCGATCCTGGAGCTAACCTCATCTGGAAGAGTTTCCTTGAGGTTTCGTACCTTGCGATACGGGAGTGTTCACCATACAATTCCTTGCAATGGAGGAATATGGATACAATATCCATACTCACGTGCTGTTTCTGGAGTTCATTATTCATGGACGCCAGCACGATACACTTAGCTCGCTCACACTCTAGATCCCAGGTTTTACGAACTTCCTTGTCCGCAACTGAGGAATCTGGTCCTGGGATAAGGGGAGGAATAGTGGTGGTAACATATGCAACTTTGTCATAAGTCAACGCAATATTGACGTTCCTCAGCCAATCTTTATAGTTCTGCCCGGTCAGTATATTCTTTTCAAGTAATAGTTTAAGTCCAGTCATGGTAGCTTCTAGAGAGAGAGAAAAGAAACACTCAGCATATACTCTTGCAAGTTTAGATTGGTTATTATTTTATCTAAACAGGATGGCTCCCACTGTTTCCTCAAATCCTTCTTCAAAACCTAAAAGAAGAACTAGTCAGGAATTAATCACACGTCACAATTCTTGCTTAACCTTTCAGCCAGGCTGGTGTTGGTACTTCGAGGGAGGTTTTCCAACGCTTTCGCGAAGTTCCTTAATTAAAAAACCTCTTTTCCCTGGAGGCGTAGCCCCTCTAACACCTTTCTAGGCACCTACTTGGTTTATAGCATTGATTGTTAAGTGAGAGAAATTCCCGAGAGTAATCCTACTCATCAGTGGGATCGGGATCCAACTATCATTGCATGATTCCCTAGATGGAAGCCACTCTAGTCACCACACTCCAGAAGGTAAGCTAAATCTGCAAGTTTCCTTTATGTTTGAAACTCCCGATGTGATTTTTACCCGAAGCTCTTATAGACCTTGACGTAGGCCAACAAGTCATAAGACGCAAGTCAAGTTCTACCCGTCGTTGTCCTGATCAATTTAAATACATCGTACAAGCCCTTGACGTAGGCCAACAAGGTGTACGTCTGTATTAAACTAATGCATCTATCTATGCAACAAATAGGCACACACACTGCTACCATACACTATGCCTTGACGTAGGCCAACAAGCATAGCATGAATACGATGTGCTGTCTATCTGAAACGACGGAGGGTTACGGATGGTTTTTGGCAAAAAACCGTGAACGTAGTGAACTTGATTTGATCGAAGGAACTAAGATAGCTTTTATTAAAAGGAGTGGTTTAAGCTCCGCATTTAAAATTTGCTTTTTCAAGAAAACCGAGTGGTTTTTAGAAATTGTTCCAACGATTCAGTTTAGGTTTTATTTTCTTTGCATTAATAATAATGCGTCCCATCTTTAACCTATCATTACAGATAACAACGAAAATACAACGTCCTCTTATGCCATCCGCATTCACCACGGGGTCCCGTCATCACCCGTTAGGTTACTTAACTAACGACAGAGCGGGGCCTGGGCTAGCGCGGGTGTAAAACATAAGCGACGTCTAAATAGCTATCATATATAGATATTGTACATTCGTCAGACGCAATAATAGGCATTCCAGATCACAGATAAACAATATTGGATTTGCAAGCAATCCGCATTTCTTTTGAGCCTGCAATGAAAGACGGATTACACAGTTGTGATGAATAGTCATTTTCCCACCCCAGACCCCTACGGGTACGGCAAACTACCCGCCAAGTACCAGAAGTGAAGCGGTCTGCCCCAACACTTCAAAATACCCGGTAGTTTGTGTACCCCACCTTGGGTCTATCCTAGGAGCAAAAACAGTAAAAAGAAATAGTACAACGGTGGCTACAACCGCAACCTGGATGTGCCCCGCAAAATAATATTACAACTTATTACATTTACATCAAATGAATTTATACAATAACCCATCACATAACCCGGCTAAACACCACAACAGTCCAATACAGTTTATATACACAAACAATTATATATAACATCACAGATATGTGCAACCCCCTGCCAACCGACATACTAGCAGTTAGGGGAGGTTTACGAACACATAAAACATTTCACAGATATAATCAAACAAGCAAATACCGTATAATTTCGATCGATTAAACACATTTAATTTTGCTCCAATACTTCTCTGTAAATGTGAAACTTGAGCAAAAATAAAAATTACCAGAAAACACCAAATCACACAGAGGACCCACACAAGAAATTTGGGCTCATGACTCACCAACTCGGCGGCGGAATCGCGGCGGATCGGTGGGATCCGCCGCGGTTCCGCGGCTCTTTGGTCGAGTCATGATCCCAATTTTCTTGGGTGTTCTTCTACTGTCTTTTATAGCTCTCTGAACCTCCCTGAAAAATTTTAGGACTTCATTTAAAATTCGACAGAAAGTACATGATATCGGGGTTTTTCCGGTTTGTTTTTCCGTTCGAAATTCATACAAATTTGCAAGTGTGTTAAATACTATTTAGCTAGGCTCTGATACCACTGTAAGTCGATGTTCAACACCCCAATACTTATGGGGAGGCGGAAATATGAATAACAATCTTGTTCTATGATTAAACATAGAATAACCGTATGAATCGTTTGCTAAACAAGTTTTAACAAAAGCTATAGAGTTCTAAACTACTGTGTTAAGAGATTATACCAAATGGTTCTAGTCCTTTGTCTTAATGTTATCTACGGCCTCTTTGGA
This sequence comes from Agapanthus africanus, assembly GCA_030015575.1. NCBI lineage: Eukaryota > Viridiplantae > Streptophyta > Magnoliopsida > Asparagales > Amaryllidaceae > Agapanthus > Agapanthus africanus. The sequence continues at coordinate 290,925,244 of JASDDO010000029.1, forward strand.
TCTCCACGTCCTCTTCGGCTTTCTTCCGTGATAGACGATCCACCCGAGAACCCTAATCCAAGCTATAACCTCTAAACTTGAGGTTACTTAGTTTCTCTAGTTGCTAAATAGAGTAGCTAAGGTGATGTAGAGATAGGTTATAGAGTAATTAGTCTTTCCTAATCCTTGTTCTCAACTCATGAGGGTAGGATTAGGTTTGGTGAAGGAGAGAGAACTTGAAGAGAGAGAGTGAGAAGATGATAATGATAATTATTTTGATAATGAAATAGCTTCTCACTTGATATATGAAACATACTGAATAAAAAGAAAATGAATAATATGAGATTATTCATCATGTTTCATAAATGCAAGTGGGTGATTCATTATGTGAGTCATTAAGCATTTAATAATGCATTAATGACATGATGAATCACTCACAATGAGTCACTAAATCATTAAATGAAAATGCCACCTCTCCCTCCAAGTCATCACCTTCTAGAAGCTTCTCGGAAAATTACGAGAATGCCCCTCCCATCCGTGAAAACACGGAAAAACTTTAGACTGTACGAATCCAATAACCTGATACTAGAATCTGGCTTAAACCAAAGCCGGCTAGTAAAAACTGTCCGAATGTCGTACGTGCGTTCAAACACGTATGCGTCCGAACCTTTGTCGTAAAACCATACGACCTCTATGTCTTTTCGTCTGGGTTTGGGAAATCTCTGTGTGGGACTCTAAAGACTCGACTACTACGCTGGCAGTGGGTTTAACCACAGACCGCAAGCGGCACTAGCTGTACGTAACGGTCCCCAGGTAGTTGTCGATAAGAAAGCTGATGAGGTAACCTATCTGAAATCCTACTAAGCCTGTCTGTGACAATATCCGCACAGTCCGGTCTCTTCGTCTAAAAGTATCGCATGTATGGCCTAGGGAGGTGGTGGACGTCAGACCCCTAATAACCGTACAAGTCGTGTCGGTATGGTTTAAGACCACCCGAGAATCTACTAATCATTCCATAAGTAATTCTCAATCAGCCCTGGCCAGGGACTTATGGTAATGACCAACCGACCACAGTGCGATATCAACTCCCTATACCGGGAGAGACAAATCCCTAACAGTCGCTCACTGCCTCCACGTGGCTCGGGACTGTGCCCAACTGAAACCTGTTTGCACGACTCCTTTGAGCCGTGGTAGGGTAACAATCAAAGCACAGTGGGAACTCATACGAGACAAATGATGACCTTAGGTCAACGGACTATCTGCACACATGTCACCTGAGAACTGCTATCTGACGTTAGGTATAATACCATCCAGTCAGTTCTCGGCGAGTCCTGTCCGGTGTACTCACACTCAGTGATCATCTTATACAATCTTAGGTGAACACCACCAATGGTTGCGGGACCAATCCATTGCCCCTCGTCAGGGTCTAGATATGTATGCACTAGTCTACTCCGGAGTATCGATACCCAATCTCGATACTCCTGCGACCAGGGACATCTAAGGGTGTGCCTATTGACTATCCAGCTCCCACTAGTATGACTGCCATCACAACGCCGGTAGTCAGACAAGCACCCTAAGGGCATTATCAACATATATATATAAATTCCAAGTAAAATATATCATACGTTAAGACAAAGTCAAACCAAATAGCGTACTATCATATCAAGCAAGACTGTCATGTACATACATATCCCAAGTATCCTATATAATGTAGGCCTCTAGGGCATATATATCCAACAATGCAAAACGGTGGCTTTTGGGTACAGTCCCAAATCACATGGAGGCACTGAGCAATAGGAGGTGTTTCGTTTCTCCCGGTATAGGGAGTTGATTTTGCGCTGTGTTCGATTGGCTATAACTAGAAATCCCTGGCCAGGGTTGCTGAGATTTACAGGTAAGTGTTATCATTAGTTTCTCGAACTGTTATGGACCTCATATCGTCACGACTTATCGGTTACTTGGATATGACGTTTACCACCCCTTGACTGGATATGCGACATATCAGACGAAGAGACCGGACTGTACGAGAGTGTTACTGATTGGATTCACAGGAAAATGTAAAGGCTTGCTTGTTAATCTTCTGATCGCTCAATACCTGGGTAGATGTTACATTTAGATGACCTCTTGCAGCTTGTGGGTGTTTGATATGATCATCACCTACTGCCGGTGTATTGATGATTCTTTGGAGTCCTACACAGAAGTTTCCTGGCTCAGGAAAAACGGAGTAGGAGCACATATGTGATATGTGCGGGATTGAGAGTAATACGTGTATGCGATACCGTATTAGGTTCTCGCGATATGTGATACCAGACAGGTATCTGTGATATAGCCGGGTCATCGGATCAAGTGTTGATTCGATGAGCTGATACAGATTATATTAGTCGGTTATTTATGAAATAGCAGGATTATCGGATCAAGTGTGGATTCGATAATTTAATTTATAATTATATATTTGATATATTATATTGCATTAACTAATATAAGCTCACTTAAAGATTTTTTTTCTCACTTGGATAATACATTGATATATATGTGATATATGTTAAATGTATTATTTTATTTTGTAACATTATATATTATATATGTGATATATAATATTGTAACATGTTATGGTTAAAATGCAACATGTTTTGTAGAGTTTAAACAAATTAGGGTTTTTATTTGGGTTAGCTTTTGGGTTAGCTTTTTCATAAAGCTTCAAGAAGCTTTCTTTTGTTTTTAGCTAAGATATTTTGTGAAGATATTTACTAACCCAACCCAAAACCCTTTACCCTAGTTTATTCTCAACAAGGGTTAAGCCTTCATTCTTAACCCATGGTTGGATTTGTAACCACAACAACAATTTTATTATTCATCACAATAGCTTTCTTTTTCTTCTACCTCCTTAAAAAAGCTTTATACCTTTATGTGAAGTGATGATTTAAAGTGAGAAATTGAGAACAAAAGAGAGAAAAACTCCTACTTCATCATCCTCATCTATTCTAGCCACATAGATTAGGGTGTTCACTTCATTAATACTTGATTAGAGAAGTGAGAGCTTGAGTTCGAGATTCTTCAAGATAGATCATCTTCGAAAAGGATGATTTCTAGCAAGCATGGATCATTTGACTTGTGGAGCCTCTCTAGAGTCCGGGAGTTCATGGATCGCAGCGAAGGGACCTCAACAAGGAGTGTCACACCCCGCTTCCCAGAGTACGCTAAAATGGGCACGTGACGTAGCCAACCATGCTACCTGTGGGTAGAAAGTATCCATCCACGGTCACGTTACGGCTGTAGAGATATCAAGAACAAAATATAACTATCTAAAACATGTCCATAAACCAAGATAACATGAGTCAAGAATGAATAAAAGTGCAGAAGCAAAAGATCTAATACAACAAAACTGGAATGTATGTCCTATAATGCGGGCTCACATCAGGAATAAAAATGCAGGAAATAAAGAACTAACTACTACTGACACCTCACAACTCAGCCTGATGGCTGAAATACTCCTGCTCGGACTGCAGCAAAGGTACAGAATCTGGGCCATGCAAAACCCAGAAGTCAACGCTTCATGTCGTCAAGTGATAAAATATGAATAGAGTAACAGGCAATGCATATATAAACATGAATGAAAAGCAGGTGTAACAGTAATATAAATCAGGCAGTGCAGGGTAGTGTGCAGTGAGTAGACTAAACTGTTCTATTGGGTTTTTCTACTCTAAAGTCTTTGAAATCAATTTGATGAATCATCGATGTAACTCAATAGTATCCCGTGCATACCCAGGACCACGGTCAAGATTCTCTGGCTGAATCCGAGACATGCCGCTAGGCACTAAAACAGGAAATATGTACAGATGAATGAAGTCAGCAGCATCATTCCAAGGCTGGCTTAGCCTCTAAACTGATCAGTAAAGGTAGTACACTGTCGAGTTACAAGTCAGGTTTCATCATTGATTTCCCCATACCCCCAAGTTATATGTGTATGTCAAGTCAGGTATTCAGTAATCAAGAATAAATGCCAACACAGGATCAGGTAAGAGCAGGTTTGTCTGGATAGACAATAGGAACGGTCCGTGAGGACTATACGCTAGGTTTGTTGGCATTAGACACGAGATCAATTAATGGGTCAAGCCATGGTACATCAGGACGAGTCAAGTAGTGTACTGTACCATGTCGGGTCAGGTAATGGTTGCAACAGGTCATGTCAGGAAGCACAAAATGCTATGTGGGTACTCATAAATCAAACTAACATAATTATGGTTATAAATGAATAAGCAAGAGTAATATCAACACAATAAGCCAGATCAGGTGATATGATAAACAATTTGGTACTGATTAAATTATAACGATGCATGGTTATCACTTTGCGTTTAAGGGAGGGTGTCAACATTTCTTAACTGCATCATAACAAAGATGGATGTTTACTCATGTTATCAGGTATTAAGAAATTCTAGGGATGCATTGATATATAAATATGTTCACCAGATGAAATCCTAGCTAAACATGTTAAAATGCATATGAGTGTCCAATGGAGCAAAACTATACAGAGAATACCATAGGCCGTGTCAATAGTTAAAATATGATTTAAACATATAGGTGTGGTTATAGGGTTTAATAAAATAAATGCACACGGTAGATTTCAAGTTTGGAAAATAAAATGATAACACCCGACATCGAGCATGAAAAAGGAACATCATGGTCCTAAGGTTTGACTACGAGTTTAATGAGCTATAAAATGTATATGTAATATATTAAGTAGCATGTAGCAAGTTTTACTTGCCTTGACGGGTCGCGAAATGGAAAACGGAACGTTACGCGTCGGCGGGGAGAAATCGCGACGCGCGCATGGTTCACGGAAAGCGTCTGAACGATGAACAGTGGAAACACACGGGTCAGGGGTCCACGCTGGGGCGTTGGGAAACGTCGCCGGCACGGTTGGAATCCGGCAAAACATAGAAACGGTGAATAGAGTGCTAAAACAATATAGGTCCAGAGAAAGAAAAGAAGAGAACAGTGAAAGGAAGAAGAAGAAAAAGAATGAGGGATACTTACTGGGTCTCAGAGTGGTGCTGGTAATGACGGCGAGATCGACGTCGGTGAAGAACGCCGGTGAAGGGTTTACAGAAGAGCTAGGGTTCGGTTAGGGTTTGTGGTCGGTTTGGGTGCAGGGCTAGGTGATGGAGTTCTGGTGAGGGGATGGTGTCGATGAGAGGAAGGGAATGAGGTGGTGATAATGGTGAGATGAGGGAGTCGGCGGCGAAGCGAGGGGCTGAGGTTGCCGGGTTCTGTTGGGTGTTGGGTGTGCAGGTGAGGGCTCGGATGAGGGAGAAGAAGGAGAAGAAGATGATGACGATGAAGAGAGGGAGATGATACTGGAGACGAAGGTTGAGGCAAGGTCAGAGAAAAGGGCAGAGGAGGTGGCTAGGGATTGGCTTTACTCAGTGGCTCGACGAGGTCGCATGGATTTAAAAAGAAACAGCAAAAGAAGAAGGTGTAGAAGAAGGGAGGTGACGAGAAGAGAGGGAGCGGTGACGGGATCCCCTCTCACCGTGAGAGGAGTGAGAGAGAGACACGAGAGGAGAGAGGAAGAGAGAAGCGAGAGGAGAGAGAAAAAGGAGGAGAGAAGGAATTGTCTTGTAGTGGGGGTGAGCAAGAACGAGGACGAGAGAGAAGGGGAAAGAAAGAGAGAGAGAAGGAGATGGGGCCCAGTCGAAGAATCAAGGATTTTGATTAGTGGGGAGAGATTCTTTTTATTTAGGTATAAAAAATTTTTAGAAAGATTTATTCTGGTAAACGGTATTCTAACCAACAGAAAATATTTTCTATGCAGCTAAAATATATAAATAAAATATTAAATAATCAAATTTGGCGGGCTACAAAATATTTCAGAATTGCGCCCGGGTCGAGTCCAAAAATTTGAATTTGAAATATAAAATTTATTGGCAAGTTCCAAAAATTAAAATGAAGGATTTTATACTTAAAAAGCATACCCCCAAGAACGGACGCACGTACGTGCTCGTAGCCGTCCAAACACGTCCGTTTCACTGAACGGGATGGAAACACAATGCGAGGACGCTACCACAGGGTTAGGGGTGCTGAGCAGGTCAAGACAAGTATTTTTAATTTATTTTAAAAGACTTAAATTGTTATATGCAAGAATTTGAATTGTCGGGGTAAATTTATAACTAGCAACGGTCAAGCAAGACAGATGAAATAAATACCACACACCATACATATGATAACTGAAATTAGTAGAATTGGACTTGGTTGCTACATTATACCCAACTACAAAAAGAATTCTGTCCTCGAAATTCCAAGAATACAAAAGATAGACGACAAACAACTACCAGAAAAGATGAGGAAACTTCTGCCGGATTTCATCTTCTCATTCCCAAGTGGACTCTCCATATGAGCGATTACCCCAAGAAACAAGTACAAGTGGGATAACCTTGTCCTTAAGAACTTTTTCCTTTAGATCCACGATTTCAACCGGTCGCTCCTCAAAAGTCAAGTCTTCTCGTACTGTCAGCTCCGAACGATCCAATAAATGCGTTTCATCCCGAACATACTTACGGAGTTGAGATATGTGGAACACATCGTGCACATTCGCCAAAGACTGCGGTAACGCCAAACGATACGCTACCTCACCAACACGCTCCAAGATCTCAAAGGGTCCAACGAATCGAGAACCGAGCTTTCCTCGACTTCCAAAACGAATCACCCCTCTGGTCGGTGATATCTTTAAGAATACCAAATCACCCACGGCGAACTCTAGAGGTCTTCTCGATGTATCTGCCCAACTCTTCTGTCTGTCTTGAGCTGCTTTTATATGATTTCTGATAGTGTTAACTTTCTCTACTGTCTGGACAACCAAATCTGGTCCCAACAATCTTCGTTCACCGACGTCGTCCCAACAAACAGGTGAACGACACTTGCGACTATACAAAACTTCAAACGGAGCCATCTGAATAGTTTCCTAGAAACTGTTGTTGTAAGAAAACTCCACTAAATGTAGATGATCCTCCCAAGAACCCTTGAAGTCCAACATGCATGCTCTCAACATATCTTCAAGAGTTTGGATCGTTCTCTCCGACTGACCATCAGTTTGAGGATGATAAGCTGTGCTAAACTTCAATCGAGTCTCCAAACTTTCCTGTAAACTCCTCCAGAAGTGTGATACGAACTGAGTGTTACGATCGGACACGATGCTCACCGGTACTCTATGCAATCTTACAATCTCCTGCATGTACCGCTCCGCCAAAGTTTCAGTTCATTGACCAACCCGAAAAGGAGTAAAATGAGCTGCCTTGGTCAATCGATCAACAATCACCCATACTGAATTGTTGCCTTTTGGACTTCGCGGTAGAGCTGTCACGAAATCCATGGTTATATGTTCCCGCTTCCACTGAGGAATTGGAAGTGGTTGCAATAAACCGGCAACCCTTTGATGTTCAGCCTTAACTAGCTGACACACCAAGCACTTTGCCACAAAGCGAGCGATCTCCCGTTTCATACCTTCCCACCAGAAATGCTGTCATAAGTCTCGGTACATCTTCGTGCCTCTTGGATGTATGGAAAAAGCTGAACTGTGTGCCTCCTTCATAAGCTCTTCACGAATGTCTCCCTTTGGCAAAAACAAACGGCTACCATACCTCAATGAACCATCTTCGTGGATCAATAAATCTATTCGTAGTCCGGCTTCAACCTGTTCTCGAAACTTTTGCAATCTTGGATCCTGCGATTGTGCTGCTTTAATATTCTCGATTAACGACGAATGTACCTGCAGCTGCATCAACTGTCCCGAAGAATGCGATAGCACAACTTCTAAATCCAATCTTCGAAAGTTTTCAACGAGTTCTTTCTGCGTAGTCAACATCTGAATAGCTGGTAACCGGCTGTGCGCATCCAGTACAACATTAACCTTCCCCGGATGGTACTTAAGATCAAGATCGTAATCAGCCATCAGCTCTAACCATCTACGTTGCCTCATATTAAGCTCCTTCTGCGTGAACACATACTTCAAACTCTTATGATCCGTGAAGACTTTGAACCTTTCGCCCAAAAGGTAGTGTCTACAAATCTTCAAAGCGAAAATAACAGCCGCAAGCTCCAAGTCGTGAGTTAGGTAATTCTTCTCATCGGTCTTTAACTGTCTCGATGCATACGCTACAACCTTCCCATGCTGCATCAAGACACACCCCAAACCTTTTCCAAATGCGTCGCTGTGAATCACCAATCCTCCGGAACTGTCTAGCACGGTCAGAATAGGAGCAGTTATCAATCTCTGCTTCAACGTCTCAAAAGCTGACGCACAACTATCCGTCCGCACAAAAGGTACCTCGTTGCGCGTAAGCTTGGTCAACGGCTCCGCCAGACAAGCAAAGTTCTCCACGAATCTTCTGTAATACCCAGCGAGTCCAAGAAAACTTCTTATCTCCGCAACATTTTTTAGAATCGGCCAATCTCGAACTGCTATAATCTTTTCGGGATTGATGGCGATTCCATCGCCAGACACAACATGTCCCAAAAACTTTACTTCTTCCAGCCAAAACTCGCACTTGCTCATCTTCGCATATAACTTCTCCTGTCTCAACGTCAGCAGTGCGGTCTTCAGATGCTCGGCATGCTCTTCAAAACTCTTCGAATAAACCAGAATATCCTCAATGAACACCATAATAAACTGGTCCAAGAATAGTGAAAAGATTCGGTTCATCAATTCCAAGAATATCTCCTGTGCATTCGTAACTCCGAAGGGCATCACTAAGTACTTGTAATGTCCATACCGAGTTCGGAACGCCGTTTTGCAAATATCTTCTGCTTTCACTCGGACCTGATGATATCCGGATCGCAAATCTAGCTTCGAGAATACCCTCGCGCCACTAAGCTGGTCAAAGTGTTCGCCAATGCGAGGGATCGGGTAGTTCTTAATAGTCAACCGGTTTAATTCTCGATAGTCGATGCACATTCTTCTCATGCCATCTTTCTTCTTAACTAGAAGAACTGGAGCTCCCCAAGGTGAGTTACTGCTTCGAATCCAATCTTTCTCAAGCAATTCAACAACCTGTTTCTTAACTTCTTCCAACTCCACTGGTGCCATTGGGTAATACGCTTTAGATACTGGCGCTGCACCAGGAATAAGATCAATTGCGAATTCCATATCTCGCTTCGGCGGTAATCCCGATATATCTTCAAACACGTCCATAAAATCGCGAACAACAGCTGGTTCTTCACTTTTATCAACCTCCATTGATGCAAGAATATTAGTTGACGGCCTAGCCATAAACTTGACTGGCCCGACAGAACTACTTCCTCCAGTGAAGGTAAACTCGGGATGTCTGGGAATCTGGAAAATTACTTTCTTTGCCTTACAGTCAATGTGAGCGTGGAAAGTGGCAAGGAAATCCATTCCCAAGACGACTTCGTAGCTGCCCGTATCAATCACTAAGAAATCTGCAAAAAGCTCCCTTCCGCAAAAAACAACTGTACAATCTTTACACTCCCTAGTAGATATGATTTTCCCATTCCCAGTGTGTATGTCCCAGAAACTAGACAGGGTCGTGTAAGTAATCGAGTGTGTAGTTATAAACTTGGACGACATAAAACAATGGGATGCACCAGAATCAAATAATGCTAATGCGGTAAAACCATGAACGAGTAGAATACCTGAAACAACTTCTCCTGACGCCTTAGATTCCTTAGCCGTAAAGGTAAAAGCTCGAGCCTGGTTAGGTCCTTAAGTTAGCTGCTTCTGTCCCTGGAGCGGTTTCTGCGGAGGCTTCTGAATATCATCCATTGTGCGAAGCTTCGACGGAACAGCACTGACAGTGTGATCTGCCGCTCCCCAAACTAAACAGAGTCCCTGCCTCCTTCGACAATCCTTTTGCACGTGGCCCGGTAAATGGCAGTAGTTACAAGTCACACTCTTTCTCTGGTCAACTACAGCAGGCTTCTTCATATGTCTTACGCCACGACGGTTTACTGGGATACCTCTGCGTCTATGAGCTCGGTTTGGTACAAATGCCGGCTTCCTTACTGCAACTGCTGTCTGCTGTATACTCCCAGTCTTCCCAGATAGGCTCTGGTGTTCTCGGGCCGCCGTAAGTACCTGTGAGAAAGTGGTCAAACCCAGGGAGACAATCTGCCTCTGGATGTCCACATCCAAGCTTCACATGAACCTCCTTTCCCTGTCTGCATCGTTGGCAACTAATGGTCCAGCGAATCTACTGAGCCGTGTCCATTCTGCTGCATGTATATCTACGGGTGCTCTATTCTGCTTAAGACCGATGAACTACTCTTCTATTTCCTCCTGTGCAGTCCGCGAGAAGAACTCCTCCAGGAAACTCTTCGAAAAATCCGCCCACTTGATTGGCTTGGGCAAACGGGTCTCCTCCACAAGCCACCATTCACGGGCATAGTCCACTAACTGAATGCATACCACATCCACCCTTTTATCTTCTGGGATCTGTGCCGCAATAAGTAGGTTCTCCGTGTTAACTAGCCACGGCTCCGCTGGTAACGGCTCCTCCAAACCAGTAAATACAGATGGACCCAAACGCCGGAAATCTACTACGGTCCCTACTCGATCAACTGGTTTAGCTCCAAAATTGTTCACGAACTGCTGAACGGTCCGCAAACCTTCCTGAAACCATTCAGCTTGCTGCTGGATCAGCTCGGTCTGTCTCTTTTGATTCTCCAGCATTCCCCGTATCACTCCAAGCATGGAGGCTTCATCAACACGCCTTTGGTACGTCTTCAGATTCTTGTCTGCCATATTCCTGAAATCAAGACACCCAAAATTAGCATGATAACAGATTCAAATTATAGATCAAGGCTAGAACTCCAAGTTACTAAAATTGAGTACCGCATTGTAACTATGCCGTGGTATCATAGCTACAATTACAAAACTCCACCCATGTCGCCTAAGTCCTAGAGATAACAAGGAAACAGGTTTTCGAGTCGATATGCGAAGGAAGTTTGCACATCGTAAAAGATATAATCAGGAAGAACTTGATTAAAGAATGGTAAAATGGCAAAGTGGTAGGATATGTTCCTAAACACGGGTATTCTGATTCGTGTACTGGGTACAATACCCAACTACAAAAGAATCAACCCAACTAACCTATGGCTCTGATACCAAAAGAACCATGTCACGGCCCGCTTCCCAGAGTATGCTAAAATGGGAACGTGACATAGCCAACCATGCTACCTGTGGGTAGGAAGTACCCATCCACAGTCACATTACGGCTGTAGAGATATCAAGAACAAAATATAATTATCTAAAACATGTCCATAAGCCTAGATAACATGAGTCAAGAATGAATAAAAGTGTGGAAGCAAAAGATCCAATACAAAATAACTGGAATGTATGTCCCATAATGCGGGCTCACACCAGGAAATAAAGAACTAACTACTACCGACACCTCACAGCTCAGCCTGCTGGTTGAAATACTCCTGCTCGGACTGCAGCAAAGGTACAGAATCTGGGCCATGCAAAACCCAGACGTCAGCGTGTCATGTCAAGTGATAAAATATGAATAGAGTAACAGGTAATGCATATATAAACTTAAATGAAAAGCAGGTGTAACAGTAATATAAATCAGGCAGTGCAGGGTAGTGTGTAGTGAGTAGACTAAACTGTTCTATTGGGTTTTCTACTCTAAAGTATTTGAAATCAATTTGATGAATCATCGATGTAACTCAATAGTATCCCGTGCATACCCGGGACCACGGTCAAGATTCTCGGGCTGAATCCGAGACATGCCGCTTGGCACTAAAACAGGAAATATGTACAAATGAATGATGTCCGCAACATCATCCTAAGGCTGGCCTAGCCTCTAAAACTGATATGTAAAGGCAGTACACTGTCGAGTTACAAGTCAAGTTTCATCATTGATTTCCCCATACCCCCAAGTTATATGTGTATGTCAAGTCAGGTATTCAGTAATCAAGAACTAATGCCAACACAGGATCAGATAAGAGCAGGTTTGTCTGGATAGAAAACAGGAACGGTCCGTGAGGACTACACGTCAGGTTTGTTAGCATTAGACACGAGATCAAGTAACGGGTCAAGCCATGGTACATCAGGACGAGTCAAGTAGTGTACGGTACCATGTCGGGTCAGGTAATGGTTGCAACAGGTCATGTCAGGAAGAACAAAATGCTATGTGGGTGCTCATAAATCAAACTAACATAATTGTGGTTATAAATGAACAAGCAAGAGTAATATCAGCACAATAAGCAAGATCAGGTGATATGATAAACAAGTTGGTACTGATTAAATTATAACGATGCATGGTTATCGCTTTGCGTTTAAGGGAGGGTGTCAACATTTCTTAACTGTATCATAACTAAGATTGATGTTTACTCATGTTATTAGTTATTAATAAATTCTAGGGATGCATTGATATATAAATATGTTCACCGGATGAAATCCTAGCTAAACAGGTTAAAATGCATATGAGTGTCCGATGGAGCAAAACTATACAGAGAATACAATAGGCCGTGTCAATAGTTAAAATGTGATTTAAACATATAGATGTGGTTATAGGGTTTAATAAAATAAATGCACACGGTAGGTTTCAAGTCTGGAAAATAAAATGATAACACGTGACATCGAGCATGAAAAAGGAACATCATGGTACTAAGGTTAGACTACGGGTTTAATGAGCCATAAAATGTATATGTAATATATTAAGTAGCATGTAGCAAGTTTTACTTGCCTTGACGGGTCGCGAAACGGAAAACGGAACGTTACGCGTTGGCGGGGAAAAATCGCGACCCGCGCACGGTTCACGGAAAGCGTCCGAACGACGAACAGTGGAAACACACAGGTCAGGGGTCCACGCTGGGGAGTCGGAAAACGTCGCCGACACGGTCGGAATCCGGCAAAACATAGAAACAGTGAATAGAGTGCTAAAACAATATAGATCCAGAGAAAGAAAAGAAGAGAACTGTGAAAGGAAAAAGAAGAAAAGGAATAAGTGATACTTACTTTGTCTCAGTGGGGTGCTGGTAATGACGGCGAGATCGACGGCGGTGAAGAATGCCAGTGAAGGGTTTACAGAAGAGCTAGGGTTCGGTTAGGGTTTGGGGTCGGTTTGGGTGCAGGGCTAGGTGATGGGGTTCTGGTGAGGGGATGGTGTTGAGGAGAGGAAGGGAATGAGGTGGTGATGATGGTGAGATGAGGGAGTCGGCGGCGAAGCGAGGGGCTGAGGTTGCCGGGTTCTGTTGGGTGTTGGGTGTGCCGGTGAGGGCTCGGATGAGGGAGAAGAAGGTGAAGAAGATGATGACGATGAAGAGAGGGAGATGATACTGGAGATGAGGGTCGAGGCGAGGTCGGAGAAAAGGGCAGAGGAGGCAGCTAGGGATTGGGTTTACTCGGTGGCTCGACGAGGTTGCATGGATTTAAAAAGTAGAAAAAGGGAGGTGACGAGAAGAGAAGGAGCGGTGATGAGATCCCCTCTCACCGCGAGAGGAGTGAGAGAGAGACGCGAGAGGAGAGAAGAAGAGAGAAGCGAGAGGAGAGAGAAAAAGGAGGAGAGAAGGAATTGTCTGGTAGTGGGGTGAGCAAGAACGAGGAGGAGAGAGAAGGGGAAAGAGAGAGAGAGAGAGATGGAGATGGGGCCCGGTCGATGAATCGAGGATTTTGATTGGTGGGGAGAGATTTTTTTTTGTTTAGGTATAAAAAATTTTTAGAAAGATTTATTTTGGTAAACGATTTTCTAACCAACAGAAAATATTTTCTATGCAGCTGAAATATATAAATAAAATAGTAAATAATTAAATTTGGCGGGCTACAAAATATTTCAGAATTGCGCCCGGGTTAAGTCCAAAAATTTGAATTTGAAATATGAAATTTATTGGCAGGTTGTATAAATTAAAATGAAGGATTTTATACTTAAAAAGCATACCCCCAAGAACGGACGAACGTACGTGCGCGTAGCCGTCCAAACACGTCCGTTTGACTGAACGGGACGAAAACACAGTGCGAGGATGCTACCACAGGGTCAGGGGTGCCGAGTAGGTCAAGACAAGTATTTTTAAATTATTTTAAAAGACTTAAATTGTTATATGCAAGAATTTGAATTGTCGGGGTGAATTTATAACTAGCAACGGTCAAGCAAGAAAAATGAAATAAATACCACACACCATACATATGTTAACTGAAATTAGTAGAATTGGACTCGGTTGTTACAAGGCGCTTATAAAGTGATGGACCGGTTTACAAAAGTTGTATTCCTTTTTCACTTAGATGTAAAGAGTTTACATTGTTAGTTATATATATATGTCCTAGAGGCCATTGTTGTACATATGATGTATATTATAATGGATGCTTGGATATATATAGACAGGACTTTCTTGCTCGTCATGATAGTATGCTATTTGGTTTCACTTTATCTTAACATGTTGACTTATATTAGTCTACTGTCTTACTCTCACATGTTGCTAAAGCCCTTAGGATATGTGCTCGACTACTGGTACTATGATGAGATCATACTAGTGGGGCCAGAGTAGTAGATGAGTACATCCTATAACTGTTCCTAGTCGAAGGTGTGTCGAGACAGGGCATCGATACACCAGAGTAGACTAGCGTATACACATCTTGATCCATATAATGGGCGATGGATGATCCCATATCCATCGGTGTTTGACATCAAGGATGGTGCATGGGTGCTCAGTGGAGACATGGTATACTGGACGGACTCACCGAGAACTCCTATATGGTATTATACCTCACGTCAGATAGCAGTTCTCCTGTGACGCTGGTACAGGTTAGTCTGTAGACCCGAGATCGTCATAGAGTCTTGTATGATTCCCACTGTGCTTTGATTTCCACCTTACCACGTCCAAGAGGGCATGCAAAACGGTGGCTTTTGGGTACAGTCCCGAATCACATGGAGGCAATGAGTGATAGGAGGGGATTCGTCTCACCCGGTATTGTGAGTTGATGTTGTGCGGTGTTCAATTGGCTATAACTGGAAATCTCTGGACAGGGCTGATATAGAGATTTACTAGTAAGTGTTACCAGTAGTTTCTCGACCTGTTATGAGCCTCACATCGACATGACTTATCGGTTACCGGGGTCTGACGTTTACCACCCTAGACCAGATATGCGACATATCAGACGAAGAGACTGGACTGTACGTGAGTGTTACTGATTGGATTCAAAGGAGAAAGTACAGGCTTGCTTGTTGATCTTCTGATCGCTCAATACCTCGGTGGCTGTTACATTTAGCTGACCGTTTGCAGCTTATGGGTGTTTGATATGATAATCACCTGCTACTGGCGTATTGACGATTCTTTAGAGTCCTACACAGAGGTTTCTTGACTCATGCAAAATGGAGTAGGAGCACATATGTGATATGTGCAGGACCGAGGATAATATGATATGAGATATCGTATTATATTCTCGCGATATTTTGATATGAGCCGGGTCATCGGATCAAGTGTTGATTCGATGAATCGGTACATGACATATTAGTTGGTTATATGCGATATAGCCGGATTGTTGGATCAAGTGTTGATTCGATAATTTAATGTATAATTATATATGTGATATATTGCATTACATTATCTAATATTGGCTCGCTTTATTGATTCATTTTCTCACAGGGTAATACATTGATATATACGTGATATATGTTAATTGTATTATTTTCTTTTGTTACAAAAATATAGTATATATGTGATATATAATATTGTAACAAGTTATGATTACTAATGCAACATTCTTAGTGGAGATTAAACATGGTTAGGGTTTGATTCGGGTTAAACTTTTCTAGAAGCTTTTATTTTGTTTCTTGCAAAGATATTATGTGTTGATATTTTGCTTGATATTTTCTAACCCAACCCAAACCCTTCACCCTAGGTTAAATCTCTACATGAGTTATCCACTCATGCTTAAATCAAGGGTTGTATTTGTAACCATAGGTATTATTCATTATTCATCACAAAAAGAATTATATTCTTCTTCTTTTTCCTTGAGCTCTTAAAAGCATTCTAGGTTTTTCTTTTGTGATGATTTTGTATGAAGTTATAAGAACAAATGAGAACCAAATTCCTACCTCATCATCCTCATCTAATATAGCCTATTAGATTTGGTTGTTCACTTCATTAATGCTTGATTAGTGAGTGAGAGCTTGAGTTAAAGAAACTTCAAGATAGATCTTCTTCGAAAAGGAAGACTTCAAGCAAGCATGGATCATTCGGTTTATGGAGCTTCTCTCGAGTCCGGGAGATCATGGATCACGGTGAAGAGACTACTATTCGGAGCTTATGAAGCGAAGGAGCGGACTATAAAGGTTATAATCCCTCTCTCTTAGTTGTAAAGTTGTTTACTTGCATGTTTAACCCTAATAATCTAGCAAAGATCCTCGCTTTGGGTTGTTCGGCACGTCTAAATTTTAAATCAGGCATGGTTGATGCCTTATAAACCCTTGTATGATTTCCTAGTAACCCTACAGTGGTATCGGAGCCTAGCTAGAGCATTAGGCGACGTGTATACGAAATTAAAAGTTCGATCGAACCCCGAAACGTCGTTTTTTAACCCCTCTCTAGAAAATTTTTAAAATATTGATATTTTCTGTATTCAAAATACTCAGAAAATTAAGCAGGGAATTCTAACAATAACTGTAGAAAACGAGACCCTAATTCTCTCAAAACGGCGCGGAACCGCGGCAGGGCTATGCGTTGCACGGCGGTTCCACGGCCGTTCATGGGTGTTATGATTTTGTTTTCTTTTGGTAACATCTGTAGCTATTTCTACATGCTTCTGAGAATTTTTCATATTACTCGAGTGTTGAGTTTTGTGGAGAACTTTTGTATTCGTTGATTCGATCGGAAAGTATAATTTCGTTTAGTTTTCCGAATAATTTAGAACCTGTTAAAATGTTCGAATGGATATCAATAACTGATTTTCTCCCAACACGAAAAGCTTTCAGGTGTTGATTTTTTCTTGAGTTTAAAACTTTCGAAAAACCATGCAAGCATATCTGTGGACCCTCTAGAAGAAAGTAACCTTAACTCGATTATGTGACCGTCAAAACATCCACTGAACCTTTGGGTTTGTTGTAGTTTGGCGTTGCTATATGTGAGGCGTTGGTTTGACCCTTCTACGGCTGGTTCACTAGGGCTGTGACATGTTCTGGGATATTTTGAACTTCGCTCAAGTTGTTAGCTATTTAGGAAATCTTGCGTATTTGATTATTCGATCGGAAAGTTTAACTTTGTCTATTTATCTGGAATGTGATACAATACGTGGAATTCATATAGTTAGGCATGAAATGCGAAGTATTTCATATTTCGGATTTATGATGTCTAAAATGATTGTGGATTCCAAATGTTGTAGTTTTGCACTTTCTTTTCTGTGGCCGTTAGCGTAGTATGTGGTGTATCGTCGGCTTCGTTGCTATACATCAACGACAATCGGGATATGCATACTTGCTTACATTGATGATATGAGATATTATTTATTGCTGTGATATGTTATATTGGATCGTCGTGCTCTGAATAGCCGGAGGTTTATGTGAGATAAGCGTTTTTATTTTCATTCATATAAAATTCATTTGTATGTAATATTCTTTATTGGGGCACTTCCGGGTTGAGGTTGTTGTCACCATTGTATATTATTTATTTTTCCGCATTAGGTAGACCCAAGGAGGGGAGCACAAGTAACCGGGTTCTAGGGTCCAGTGGGAGGCTATCTCGAGGAGTCGAGACCGGGTCTCCTAACCCTAAAATTTGCAGTGTTGCTTACCGCTCTCGTAGGGGTCTAGGGATGTAGGTTTGGCTATTCATCACGACCGTGGAATCCATGTTTTATACCGGCTCGAAATAAAACACGGACGTCTTAGTTTATCCAATATTTCATATGTTATCTTCTACTGCAATGTTCTGTGAAAAGATCATATTACTTCCTGAGACGAATACTTATACTATATATATGTTCATATATAAATATTACTGCTTTCGTTTCTTCTGTGATTCTTAGGAAGCATTAATTGATAGGATTTTATTAATGAGATTAATAAAAGAAAAGAAACCTAAAATATGTTGTAGAATCAAAACATTATAAAAAGGGTAGCTAAACTGGCAGATGCTATAAAAGAAAAGAAACTTATGGTTTGTATAGCGATATATATGATATACTCTGCACTTTATTCGATGAAGAAAGAGTCGAGATCTCTTCACCGGGAATGACCTCTTTAGCTAAACTGGCAGATGCTACAAACTTATGGTTTAGTTTTTGATTGCTTATACAGTTCTTGCTTTGCACAACGGAATATATGTATACCATGCACCTTATTCGATGGGAAAAAAGATGAGATCCCTTCACCGGGTGTGACCTATTTATCGAAACTAGAAAATCCTCAAAAACGCTCCTTTTCAAAATCACTTGTTTCTACAACGATATCAAGTTCATTACACTCATGGTTTTTCTGAAAAAACCTGCGTAACTCTCTGTCATTTTAGGAAATAGAATACTTAGTATTTGTGCTGCGTTTGTTGATCATAGTTAAGACGCAGTGTACGGTAGCTAAGTGATGTTTTGCTATATAACATGTGATGTGATTAATTAGGACAGTCATATGACTTTGTTGACCATAGTTAACAGTCATATGGGTGGGTCTAAATTAATCAAGAAATGACGGGTGGAACTTGACTAGCGCTTATGATTTGTTAACCATAGTTAAGCTCATAAGTCTCTATGGGCAAAAGCATTATCAGCAATTTCAAGTGTTGAAATTTGCAATGAGATTGCATACCTTCTATGAGATAGATGGATCCTGATACCCACTGCGAGTAAGAGTTACTCCTGTGAGAATTTTACACAGGACAATTAGCCGATCAAGTAGGTGTCTAGAAAGGTGTTAACGGGGTTATGCCTCTGGGAAAACGTGGTTTGTTTTAATTAGGTCCGTGCGAAAGCACGGGGAACCTCCCTCAAGTACCAACACTGATCTGGCTGAAAGATTGGCGAACTTGGAGGATGTAATTAATACCGGCTAATCTTACCTTTTAGGGGTTGAAGAAAGATTTGATAAAAACAGTGGGAGACATCCTGATTAGATAAGATAATAACCAATCTAATCTTACAAGAGCATACGCTAAAGTGTTTTCTTCTCTCTCTCTCTCCAGGTAGGACCATGTCAGGCCTTAATCAAGATAATAATATGGACGTATTGACTGAACCCGGTTATTATAATGAGCAGGGGAACGTTGGTCCCATTCTTCCTTATAAGAGTTTTTAGACTGAGTAGGAAACAGGAGAATATCTGGATTCTCTTGCAGCCCAAACGAAGAACAAGCATGCTGATACAACTTCTTCGGGTGTGTTAGTTATTTAGAACTGTTTCTCAGTTCAACCTATGTCCTGGGTATTTGATACCGGATCGGGATCCTACATATATAAATTGTTACGTGGGCTACGTAAAGGTAGAGAACTGGGAAAATGTGATCATTTCGTACAAGTAGGGAATGGTGCAAGTATTGCATCCAAAGCAGTTGGCGAATATCACCTTGTATTACCAAGTAGTAATACAATGATTCTGAACGAGTGCTATTATATACCGAACATGATGTGCAACATTATATCAGTTTCTTTATTAAGTAAAGAAGGATATAATTTTTTAATACAGGATAATTTTATGAACATCTTCCTAGATCAAGTTGATTGGATCAGGCTCGTTACATAATGGCATATACGTTCTCAATCAAAATACAGTCCTTAATATACAAAACCCACATAAGAGGAAGAGTTCAGAAATGAACAAATCCTACTTATGGCATTGTAGACTTGGTCATATCAATGCGACACGGTTAGCTAAGTTACATAAGGATGGATATTTGAATCCATTCGAATTATCGTCTTATGAGACTTGCCATTCATGTCTCAAGGGTAAAATGACCAAAACTCCGTTTAGTGGACATGGAGAAAGAGTTACGGAACACTTAGGACTGGTATATAGTGATGTATGCGGACCCATGTCAACACATGCCAGGAACGGCTCTTCCTACTTCATTACATTCACTGACGACCTCTCAAGATTCGAGCATGTGTTCCTGATGAAACAAAAGTCTGAGGCTTTTGAGAAATTCATAGAATATAAGAACGAAGTAAAGAAATAAACGGGTAAGAGTATTAAAATCCTTTGATCAGATCGAGGAGGAGAATACTTGATCAATGAATTCCGGGATTATGTAAAAGAGAATGGGATTCTCGCTCAGCTTACTCCTCCCTATACCCTACAGCACAACGGCGTATCGGAGCGGAGGAATCGCACCCTATTGGATATGGTGCTCTCTATGATGAGCACTGCTGAGTTACCTAGCTCCTTTTGGGGTTATGCGCTGGAGACGGCCGCATACCTATTGAATAGAATTCCAACTAAATCAGTGCCTACAACTCCATATGAGATTTGGAATGGGAAGAGACCATCTCTTAAACGAGTTAAGATATGGGGTTGTTCGGCCTATGTTAAAAAGAAAAATCCGGACAAGCTCAAGGCAAGATCGGGTCTATGTATGTTTATAGGATATCCAAAAAATTCCTATGGATATATCTTCTACCACGGTGAGGAACAAAAGGTGTTTGTTTCTCAATATGCCACCTTTTTAGAAAAGGAATTTCTTGTAAAAGAAATTAGTGGCGAAGGGGTAGAGGTGGAGGAAGTTCCAGCAGCACAAACTACGACTGATGATTTATTAGAACCATATAATTCAGTAGTTCCCGACGAACCGCAGCCTCTCCACCGATCTAGTAGGGTTTCTCATCCACCGGAGAGATACTACGGTATTCTCTTTGATGGTGTGAGCGAGGATTGCATCATGGAAGATTATGACCCGACTAGTTTTGAGCAGGCCATCACGAGTGGTGACTCTATGAAATGGCTGGCTGCAATGCGATCTGAGATGGAGTCTATGTACACCAACAAAGTATGGACTTTGGAAGTTGCTCCTCAAGGGGTAAAATCCATTGGGAGCAAATGGATCTTTAAAAAGAAAATTGGTGTAGATGGAAAAGTTGAGACATTCAAAGCTAGACTTGTTGCAAAAGGTTTTCGTCAACGACCACGTGCGGATTATGACGAAACCTTTTCTCCAGTGGCTATGCTTAAGTCCATCCGGATCTTACTTGCCATTGTTGCATACAATGACTACGAAATCTGGAAAATGGATGTTAAGACCGACTTTCTAAACGGTGATTTAGAAGAGTGCGTGTACATGACTCAGCAAGAGGGCTTCGTAGATAGTTGGAGCAGCGGAAAGGTGTGCAAGCTGCTTAAATCCACCTATGGGTTAAAGCAAGTATCGCAGAGTTGGAACATCTATGTTGATGTTGTAGTCAAAGAGTTTGACTTCATCAAAAATGTAGATGAACCTTGTATCTATAAGAAGGTTGCAGAGAGTAAGGTAGTCTTCCTCGTATTGTACGTCGATTACATACTCTTGATAGGAAATGATGTTCCTATGCTGCAATCGGTCAAGCTCTTCTTATCAAAAAGATTCTCAATGAAAGATCTAGTGATACCTCCTGCATATTGGGAATTATGATGTATAGAAATAGATCTAAACCGATACTGGGATTGTCCTAATCCAGGTACATTGACACAATACTAAAGAAATTTAGTATGGAAGAATCCAAGCGTGGTAACCAACCCACAATCTCTCGACAACTCTCTCCAAAGAGATGTCTCCTAAGACTGATTTGGAGAGAGCTCACATGCAAGGGATACCCTATGCTTCGGCAGTAGGCTCTATCATGTATGCGATGCTATGTACCAGACCTGATGTAGCATACTCACTAAGTGTAGTGAGTCGGTATCAAGCAGATCCTGGAGAGAGTCACTGAACAGCTGTGAAGAACATTCTCAAGTTCTTGCGAATGACTAAAGAGATGTTCTTGGTGTATGGTAACGGAGAAATCCAAGTGGAGTCCTTTACTGATTCCATCTTCCAGAATGATAAGGATGACTCTAAGTCGCACTCGGGATTTGTCTTTACCCACAATGAAGGGGCGGCGTGTTAGAAGAGTTCCAAACAGGATACCGTTGTAAACTCGACGATGGCGGCTGAATACATCGCTGCAAACGATGCTGCCAAAGAGGCTGTCTGGATAAAGATGTTCATTACTGAATTTGGTGTGGTTCCGTCCATTGAGCATCCAATACCTTTGTATTGCGATAATAATGGAGCTATGGCTTTGGCCAAGGAACCCAGGTCCCATCAAAAGTCTAGACATATTCTGAGGCGGTATCACCTGATCAGGGAGATAGTTGATCGCCGGGAGATCGAGGTCAGGAGAGTTGATACGAAAGACAACACTGTGGATCCACTTACAAAGGCCATTCCCCAGATACAGTTTGAGAGATTATTCGGGATGCTAGGTATGAGATCTACAACAGCTGGCCATAGTGAAAGTGGGAGATTGTTAGTTATGTATATGCCCTAGAGGCCATTGTTGTTGCTGGGTTAGCCTAGCACCACATGAAGGGTTTGGAAGCATCACATGAACCAAAAGTGGAGTCTTAAGGGTGCTATGTTAACAAACAAAGAATCGTTCCTAGAATCGATTATGGTTTCAAATTTTTCATATCATCATATGTAAGAAATGCTAGGGTTTAGAGAGTACAACCTTTGTAGCTCCCTACGCTAGACTCCTCGGCTACTTGGGGTTTGAAAGGACACCACTTGAACTCCTCGACGTCACCGATGATCCACCCGGAGTCCGCTTTGTCCAAGCTTGCAACTTTATCCGATCAAGTGAACGAAATCAAGCTAACACTCTAAACAAGTGGGCTAGACTTGTGTAGAATGGTGTTGTGGTTCTCTTTCTCACTTCAAAATCCAATCTTGATGAGTATATTGCTCACTACAAAGAACTAGAGAGCCAAATGAGGGAGGAAGAAGAAGATAATGGCAATATCTTTTCAAGAGTGAAAAAGATAACTCTTGTTAAGAAAAATGAAAATATATCTTTATATATTTTCTTGTTCTCATCTCAAACCATGGTTTAAACAATGAATTCATTATTTAACTTGAGTTAAAACATAAAAGGAAACTTTACCTAAGGTTAAAAGGTGGGTGAGAATGGTTAGGTCAAAAGAAGAGTGTAGAACAAATCAATAATGAACCTATTTCTTTCCTTTTTATGTTTTAGTATAAATACAATAATAATTCATATTAAAACCATGGTGTGAGTCTTACATTTCCATCATATTCCATGTATAATCAACCATGAAAGATGTATGTATGTATGTGTATATGTACATCCATATGTGCATGAATCAAAAAGAAGGCATACATGCATGCATACATCCAACTAACTCAAGAAAGGATTTTCAAGTGAGAAGCTAATGGTTAAATGATAAATCAACACTTGATTTATCAATCCGGCCATATCACATATGACCCCAACCAAAAGCAAGCCGCCCGATCAATATACGGTATCCTATACGCGCATTTTAATCAGATCCATGCGCATATCGTATACGCGCACCACAACGTTTCGCCTGGACTAGGAAACTCCATTGTGGGACTATGAGACTCGTCAATACGCCGGCAGTGGGCGATGATCATATCAAGCACCCCCAAGCCGCAAGCGGTCAGCTAAACGTAACAGCCACTCGGGTATTGAGCGATCAGAAGAGAACAAGCGAACCTGCTACAACTCCCGTCGAGCCGATCGGCAACACTTCCCGTACAGTCCTGTCTCTTCGTCTGATATGTCGCATATCAAGTCTAGGGGTGGTAAACGTCAGACCCCAATAACCGATAAGTCATGCCGATGTGAGGCTCATAACGGGTCGAGAAACTACTCGTAACACTTACCAGCAAATCTCTGAATCATCCCTGGCCAGGCACTTCCCTGTTACGGCCAATCGAGCACAGTACAACATCAACCCCCAATACCGGGAGAGACGAAACCCCTCCTATCTCTCATTGCCTCCATGTGACTCGGGACTGTACCCAAAAACCACCGTTTTGCATGCCTTCATGAACGTGGTAAGGTGGAGATCAAAGCACAGTGGGAATCACATAAGACTCTATGACGATCTCAGGTTTACAGACTAACCTGTACAAGTGTCACCTGAGAACTGCCATCTGACGTGAGGTATAATACCGTCTGGGAGTTCTCGGCGAGTCCGTCCAGTGTACCCAGTCTCCACTGAGCACCCGTATACCATCTCTGATGTCAAACACTAATGGATATGGGATCATCCATCGCCCATCTCATGGGTCGAGAAGCGTATACGCTAGTCTACACTGGTATATCGATGCCCCGTCTCGATACACCTACGACTAGGGACCTTGAAGGATGTGCTTATGGACTACCATGTCCCCACTAGTATGATCTGCATCATAGTCCAGGTAGTCAAGTACACATCCTAAGGGCTTTACCAACATGTAACTATAAGACAGTTTAAAGAGACTAGTATACATGTTAAGATAAAAAGCAACCAGATAGAATACTATCATATCGAGCAAGAAAGTCATCTCTATATATGTCCAAGCATCCAATATAATATACATCATCTGTACAATACTGGCCTCTAGGGCATACATACAACTAACAGTTGTACATATGATGTATATTATAATGGATGCTTGGATATATATAGAGAGGACTTTCTTGCTCGTCATGATAGTATGCTATTTGGTTTCACTTTATCTTAACATGTTGAGTTATATTAGTTTACTTTCTTACTCTTACATGTTGATAAAGCCCTTAGGATATGTGCTCGACTACTGGGACTATGATGAGATCATACTAGTGGTGCCAGAGTAGTCGATGAGTACATCCTATAATTGTTCCTAGTCGAGGGTGTGTTGAGACAGGGAATCGATACACCAGAGTAGACTAGCGTATACGCATCTTGACCCATATGATGGGCGATGGATGATCCCATATCCATCGGTGTTTGACATCAGGAATGATGTACCGGTGCTTAGTGGAGACTGGGTACAAAGGACGGACTCGCCGAGAACTCCCATATGATATTATACCTCACGTCAGATGGCAATTATCCAGTGACACTGGTAAAGGTTAGTCTGTAGACCCAAGATCGTCATAGGGTCTTGTGTGATTCCCACTGTACTTTAATTTCCACCTTACCACATCCAAGAGGGCATGCAAAATGGTGGCTTTTGGGTATAGTCCAGAATCACATGGAGGTAATGAGCGATAGGTGGGTATAAGGAGTTGATGTTGTGCTGTATTCGATTGGCTATAACTGGAAGTCCCTGGCCGGGGCTGATATAGAGATTTACTGGTAAGTGTTACCAGTAGTTTCTAGACCTGTTATGAGCCTCACATCACACGACTTATCGGTTACTGGGGTCTGACGTTTACCAACCCTAAACCAGATATGTGACATATCAGATTAATAGACCGGACTGTACGGGAGTCTTATTGATTGGAATCATAGGAGAATGTACAGGCTTGCTTGTTGATCTTCTGATCGCTCTATACCTGGGTGGCTATTACGTTTAGCTGACCACTTACAGCTTGTAGGTGTTTGATATGATCGCCACCTACTACCGGCATATTGACGATTCTTTAGAGTCCTACACAGTGGTTTCTTGACTCAGGAAAAACGGAATAGGAGCACATATGTGATATGTGTAGGACCGAGGATAATACGATATGGGATACCGTATTATATTCTCGTGATATTTTGATATGAGCCGGGTCATCGGATCAAGTGTTTATTCGATGAATCGGTACATGATATATTAGTCGGTTATAAGCGATATAGCCGGATTGTCGGATCAAGTGTTGATTTGATAATTTAATGTATAATTATATATGTGATATATTGCATTACATTATCTAATATTAGCTCGCTTTATTGATTCATTTTCTCACCGGGTAATACATTGATTTATATGCGATATACGTTGATTGTATTATTTTCTTTTTTTACAAAAATATATTATATATGTGATATATAATATTGTAATGATTACAAATGCAACATGCTTAGTGGAGATTAAACATGGTTAGGGTTTGATTAGGGTTAAACTTGTCTAGAAGCCTCGAGAAGCTTTTGTTTTGTTTCTTGCAACGACATTATGTGTTGATATTTTGCTTGATATTTTCTAACCCAACCCAAACCCTTCACCCTACGTTAAATCTCTACACGAGTTAAGCCACTCATGCTTAACTTAAGGGTTGTATTTGTAACCATAGGTATTATTCATTATTCATCACAAAAAGGAATTATATTCTTCTTCTTCTTCCTTAAGCTCTTAAAAGCTTTCTAGGTTTTTCTTTTGTGATGATTTAGTGTGAGATTATGAAAACAAATGAGAGCCAAATTCCTACCTCATCATCCTCATCTAATCTAGCTTATTAGATTAGGGTGTTCACTTCATTAATACTTGATTAGTGAGTGAGAGCTTGAGTTAAGGAAATTTCAAGGTAGATCATCTTCGAAAAGAAAGACTTCAAGCAAGCATGGATCATTCGGGTTGTGGAGCTTCTCTTGAGTCCGGGAGATCATGGATCTCGGCGAAGGGACTACTAATCGGAGCTTATGAAGCGAAGGAGTGGACTACAAAGATTGTAATCGCTCTCTCTTAGTTGTAAAGTTGTTTACTTGCATGTTTAACCCTAATAATCTAGCAGAGATCCTCGCTTTGGGTTGTTCGGCACGTCCAAATTTTGAATCGGGCAAGGTTGATACCTTATAGACCCTTATAAGAGTTCCTAGTAACCCTACATACATATCATGTTTAACCCTAAGTCTCTAGTTCGATTACTTGGCAGGTTGGTTTAGCACCGCAAAAATTTTAAAGTAGCATGATTGATGCTTGCCAAAACCTTGCTAAGGTGCTAAGATAACCCTACAAAATTAGGATTAAGTTGTCATGGTCACTTAAAACTAGATTAGAGCAAACCGACCCTCACATTTACGTGCACATGTGCGTGCATGACCATAACAAATAATATTAAAATAATAATTAAATGTTATAAAATATGAGAAATCCGAATTGGTAAACTTTTTACAGTAAACCCGCATTGACATCTAAATTAACACTAACCGAAATCTAAGGGGTTACAATCTCCCCCCTTATAAAAATTCATCACCGAAATTTAAAATTCTCACTAAGCGTAACTTCAAAGAGATGGGTACAGAACTCCCAAATCTCGCCCGCAGCCTCCCAAGTGACCACCTCATTATGCGGCTACGTCCTTGAAAACCCTCCACAGATGGCAAGACTTTTGAACGAGTTTCTCCACCTGCCGAGCCACTAACACAAATAACTGCTGTTGAACGAAAAGATCGCGTCCAAGCTAGATGGTCTGGTGCTGAATCTTGTGAGAAAGGTCATGAAATTATTTCTTAAGTATCGACACAAGGAATACGGGGTGAAAAGTTGATAATCTGGGCCGAAGTGCCAAATTAAAGGCAACGGACTAACTCGCTTGAGGATCTCAAAAGGACCTACAATCCTGGGAAAAGCTTCCCAAAACTCACCACGTCACTGATTGGAAAAATCCTTAGGAATACGTGATCTTCCACTGCGAACTCAAGTCTGCGACCACCACGATCGACATAAGACCTCTGTCTGCATTGGGCTGTCCTCATCCTGACCTGAATCAACTGGATCATCTCCGATGTCTCTAGACTCGCTGGGGTCCAAAAAAATCCTACTTACGCAGAGTCAGAAAAACAGAACGGCGATCGACACAACCTAACAAAAAACATAAAGGTTGCCAATTGGAATGTCTCCTGATAACAGCTATCGAAGGATAACTCTAACAATGGCAAGTGACGATCCCAACTGCCAACAAACACTTAGTACGCACGCACAAGCATAACCTCCAGAGTCTGTATAGTCCGCTCAATTGACCATCGTCCCACAGATGGAAAAGCGGAGCTAAAACTCAACCAGTACCCAAGGCTTCTTGAAGCTCCTGCCAAAGTCGGCAAGCGGACAGGGTGCATCCATTGGATACAGCAAATGAATGAACTCTGTGCAAACGCACAGACTTAGATGAACAACTGAGAAAACTGAGCATAACCGGACAACAAACACCCGAAAAGAGTCATACCCTGTCTCGACCTGGGTAGACACCACAACGAAATTCATAGTGATCTGCTCCCATTCCCACTCCGGAACGGTTAAAGATTGCAACTCTCCAGCCGGTCTCAAATGCTCAACCTAAGCTCACAACAAAACGGACACCCTGTACGAAATCCGAAACTTCACTCATCATTCCTGTCCACCCATAACTATCTAACAAGTAATGTCATAAATTTGTGGAACTTGAAAGAACACAGAAAGCTGACCGATGTGCCTACTCTAGGATTTCGCGTCTCTACCCATTAACATCAGGTACACACAAACATGTCCCTAAACGTAGCACACCCTGGTCACAAATCAAGGACTCCGAATCTTTACCCTGCCGAACATGCCCAAGTATCACAGACAATGAGCATTGGCGGGTTGTGCCTTACGAAAATGATTAAGGAAATGTGGTCGGGCGCGGACATGAGCAAGCTGTCCCCTCCATAGAGGCGAACCTAGCTGTACTCCATGATCACACAAGAACTGGAAATCTGCAGAAAACTGTCTCTGATCTGCGCACAACTGGAACAAGCTAATCCCGGGCCTACGACTCAAGCATCATCTACCACAATCACCTTGCCATGGGTAACCAAAGGATCCCATAAAGCACAATCCTCTACAAACTCCAACCTACAGCGCTGTCTCAACAATCAAAACCCGCTGCAGGAAGATATACATTAAGCTCTGGTGGTCCGTGAAAATCGGACACAACACTCCGAACAAGTAGTGTCTCTGAATCTCCAACGCACGACCACCGCGGCCATCTCCAAATCATGAGTGGAAAAATGCTGCTCGTATTTCCTCCAACTGTCTGTAAGCAAAAGCTATTACTCTATAACGCCACATTAGCGCAAATCGAGCCCCACTCGCGAAACATCACAGTTAAACAACAAAGTCGCCCGAACCTGAAAGCAAAGAGAGAACTGGTGCAGTTGTCAACCGAATCTCCAACTGCAGAAAACCCCGCACACAAGCCTCAATCCAAATCAAAGAACCTCCTTCCCGGTCAGTTCAGTCAACGGTGCGGCGATACCCAAGCAATCCAGCACGAAACGGCGGTAAAATCCTGCTAAGCCCAAAATTTGCAGGCCTCTGTCCCGGATATAAGAATGGGCCAAAGCTGTACGGCCTCGATCCTCCTCGGGTCCATGCGAAAACCGTCTCCCGTAACTACTCGACCTAGGAGTCAACACAAACAAGCCTGAAGGAACACTTTGAGAATTTAGAAAACAACTGGTGCTCGCCTAGTATTTGCAAAACAAATGCTCAAGTGGTGCTCACGTTCCTCATGAATCTTGGAAAAGACCAGGATGTCATCAATGACACAACAATAAACTGGTCGAGGAATGGCCTGAAGAATCTGGTTCATCACATCCACAAATGCTGCTAGGCATTGGTCAGTCCAACAACACCACTAAAACACATAAAGCCCAAAGCACTCACAAAATCAGTCTCCGGAATGTCATCACTCCGAACCCGCAAAAATGATGACCTGATCCCAAACAAACTTAGAAAGATGTCTCGCACGCTAGAGCTGATCGAAGAAATCATCAAGGCGAGGTAAAGGATACCTGTCCGCACCGTATGCCCATTCAATTGACGATCAATCAATACACAACCTCAAACTGCCATCTTTCTCCTTGACGAACATAATAGGAGATCCCCAAAGAGAAACACTCGGATGCATAAGTCCCCCAACAAACAACTCTGCAGCTAATCCATAAGCACCCTAAGCTCTGCTGGTTCATCTGGAACAACGTCGGAAAACTCTCGCACGAAAGGAACCCAGTCCAAC
This sequence comes from Agapanthus africanus, assembly GCA_030015575.1. NCBI lineage: Eukaryota > Viridiplantae > Streptophyta > Magnoliopsida > Asparagales > Amaryllidaceae > Agapanthus > Agapanthus africanus. The sequence continues at coordinate 290,955,077 of JASDDO010000029.1, forward strand.
CAACCCACTATGGCTCCAGTATCATGAATGAAAGCCAAGAATTTTCAACATCCTCTCCTCAAAAGCCGACTAGCGAAAAAGGTTGAATTGAAGCTGTGAGAGGCGGCACCATTGTCCCTATGCACAACAAGAACTGACTCGCCGGGAAAAGAAAACCTGAGTGTTTCCTCGTGGCAGTCCACAGACGCCTAGCACGTAGCTAACCACTCCGTGCCCAGGAGAACGTCAATTCTAACATCTATAGAAGGATCAAAGCGACGGACGAATCTCCATCTCCTATCCGAAAGGCACACGACTGAAACACGTGTCACACAACAAAAGAATCGCCGACAGAAGTTAATACGACAATCGACTGATCTAGCTAACATGACTATCGGCCCAACCGCGGCACAAAGTGTGCAAAACAACAAGTGCACCAAAAGAATAACGAATTAAGAATACCTGAAAACTCTGCATTGGATGCTCGCGCGTCCCAATGAGTAGAAGCAAACTCTCGTGCTTGCCCTCTACCCGCAACTGTCAGAACTCTTCCTCCGCCATATCGTTCTCTCCGAACCAACCCTCCACGACTACGACCTCTCTGAACATGGGTCTGATGCGGTACTAAGGAACAATCCCTGATTTGGTGATGAAGGCTCCCGCATCGAAAACATCCATACGATGGCTGCTGACCATTCTGGGGATGAGAGCTAAACGACTATCCTCATCCTAAGCCTCTTCTACTCCCGCGACGGTCACGAAATCTGTCTCGACGACTGAACCTCTGTCTCGGGGCTGACACACCTGTACTAGCCCTCCATTGCTCCGGAACTCCCAATGTCTCAGAAGGACGTGCCTCGTCAACTAGGGCTACATCCACTGGTGATGTATAAGTGACGAAATGCGGCGTGTTGATTACAAGGAACAACTGGGTAACAGGGGCGACAAACTTCTGTCGCTGCGCTCGAATGACCTCAACCAAAGAACTCATCATCTAGCGCAAGTCCTGTATCTCTACCACAAGCCTATCAATATGATCTATCGAAGGCGGATCCATCTGCTCCGATGCAACGAGCGTGCCATCCTTGTCAATCCTCATCCCACACGAGTCAACTTTGACCTCGGCCCTTGCTGCATTACTCTGAATCCTCATAGTCATCAGCGACGAAGGCTATAAATGGAAGAAGAATTCGATAAGAATACGGAAATCAAATCACAAAGATATGTATCATCAAGGAAGGAATTTCAAGCAATTTGTACTTAGGTCTCTCTAGGCGGAGTACCGCATCGTGAGTATGCCGTGGACATATACACAATACGTTACTCTGCTTTAAGCTAACTACTCCATCATACCAAGGTCATCTTACACTCCGAAAGGTAAAACCTAGCGCTCTGATACCAACTTTTTCATGACACGAAAATGGCACGTGCTGGACCTTAAACTACGCAATATCTACAGGCATAACGCAACTTAAGTAAGCCGAAAACCCAGCAATCTAAACCATCAAAATTAGTAAGAAATAAGAACATTATTAAAATGTTTGAAAATCTCAAAGCAAATTCTTTAAAGTCCAACTTTTCTTCCTTTAAAGTTTTGGTAGCACATCATTTGTAAAACAAGCCCCAAAAATGGGTACAACAAAAAATATAAGTAAAGCATCCCAAACGGGAGAAAAATCCACGCCCAACGGCAGAAAACAACCACCACAACAGATAAATGACGCCGTAGCGAAGAAAAGATGATATAAATAAAACTGTATAAAAGACCTCCAAGTCACAAAATGAAAAACAATATCGTCCTAACACTAAGACTCTAAGTCATAGAAGATAATGGTAGATAGAGAGTACATGATACAACGAGTATACAACAAGAAACATCGGATAACCGCAAATGCTACCTGAGCAAAACTGCACACTGTCAGGCAAAGCGGTATCCGCAGCAAAGATGATACGATGGATGATGATAGCCCTGCCTCTGACTACCCTGAGGGACACCTGCAAAACACTGTGGCACAAAAGGGGTGAGTTGCCAACTCGTGAATAGTAAATAACATATGTTGGTAATCGCGAGTATGCACGTACAATACGAATCTTACACATTGCAACTAACATGAATGAATGGTCATAGGTTATACAACAGTCGTGAATGGTACACTAGCAGGTACAACCAATACATGAAGTAATAATATGACAATCTGTATGATACAATCATGTACGGTACTCTATCAGGTACTACTAATACATGAAGCAATGCATATAACATAAAGTATGTCAATACAACAGTCATGGAAGGTACTCTATCAGGTACAACTAATACATGAAATAATGCATAAACAATAAATATGGAGTATGTAATAAAATATGTTGTTTCCACGGAAATCCTAACCTCGTGGTAGGACCAAAATCCAACAAGACAATCCAAATCCCAATTTCCACAAATCAGCCCCCAAATTGGCTCTCATATCATGTAAGTCTCATATATTCTTAATGTACAATATCAAGTAAATCTCATATATCCTGAATGTCCAACATCAAGTATATCTCATATATCCCGAATGTAGAACATCAAGTAGATCTCACATATCCTGTATGTACAATATCAGTATATCCCACATATCATGTGTGTACAATATCAGTATATCCCATATATCCCGTGTGTACAATATCAGTATATCCCACATATCCTGTGTGTACAATATCGATATATCGCACATATCATGTGTGTTTGCATGAATAAATATGATGAAGTATATGAATCGATATGTATACATATATATTAGCGCCCCACTCCACTAATATATACCTATAGGAATAAAAACATAATGAAAACCGTATCTCACCTAGACACATAAATACTGATCTATCAGGTGTTGTCACCACGACTGGCCCCCTGATAGGTACGTATCATATGCTATACCGAAAAGCCCGAGTGCCTACCTCTGACCCTCGTCTTTCCACGTATCCATACGTACTTGACTCCCGTCGGTATCCCCACGATAACCGCCGAGTCATAGGTAATGTCACCGAATGGTATGGTTCCCCTGCCAGGCTCATGGGCATGTTACATTAACTCTTGCCTCGGGGTACCTCCGGGCCCCACCATGTACCCACAGACGGTGCTTTCGCTCCTCGAATCGGGTATATAATCAGAACCGATAAAACTCAAGGTGGCTAAAGAAATATCATATCAAAAGTAACCGGGTTTTTCAAATAATGCATAATTTCATGAAACAACCACGGTCCCCAAATCCATAAAACATCATGAAAAATCCATATCTCAATGCGAAAATCCATGAATATAATATACGCAATAGGAAACTGAAATGCAAGCGAATAAAGGAAAAGCTGCTATTTAACTGCAACTAGTTAAAATATAAATCATGCTGTCTCTAATTCTCCATGTCCAATATAATATCAAATAAAGGTGCACATGTAGCTATAACCAGAAATATGGGTAACATGTAGGTGTAGCAATGTATATGTATCTACCTATCCGTAATAAGGTAATATACCCTTCAAGTATAAGCAATGTATGAATACAAGGTATATACATAGCTATGTCATTATGTGTGTATGTACCAATCGCTAATGGTACATGTAAATGCACGGCGGCACCCCGGCCGTCTAAACGAAGCTAAAATGCGGAAACGATATTTTACTTTAATTTTTGAACCGGCACCACCGCGCACTAAAATCCCGGATCGGGCCATTAATCTAATCCTAGCTAACAAGAGAAGGGGTAGAGAGATATACCGAGCGATCCGTGTCCTTCGGTCTTCTCGTCGTCGTCCCGATCTCCCCGCGGAATCTCCGGTCTTCACCCCCTCGCCGGAAGGGCACCACATCGCCGGCTTCTTTTACGGGCTCCCACCTCTGGACCGAGGCAACTCTGGCACGAAGTTGGCGAGCCGACGTGCCCAAGAATTGTTGTAGAATGAAGTGTAGGAAGCTATATGTCTCATGGTGTTTATGGAAGTTGTCGTTTTGTGGAGGAATAAGATATGAACCTTTTTGCAATGAACTAGGGAATTTTTGCAAAGCCAAAAGAACAATTTTTCCTTCCCAAAAAATTGGGACAGCCCCTCCCCTTCAATGGATGGCCTTGGCTACCTAAATCTAGAATTAAAACCGTAGATCTAGTAACCAGAATGTCTGATATTATATCTATATCCTTTGTGGAGAAACCACTGTGTGACAACCAAAGTATAACCGATCGTAGTATAGGAATTTCACTTCCTACTGTGTGTATGTCATCCAAATACCAGGACATCACACCCTACTACCTTCTTAACAGATTCATCCCTTATTCTGATGAAGTCAAACCTATGACTGTCACATCAGAAATAGATGATCTATCTCCGCTATATATGTTTTAGTCTATAAATAGACATAAACCACTTGTCCACTATACTTCCACTGCTCCTACTGACTACGACAACCATCCGGCAGAATAATATACACGTACACTTCTAAAGCTAGTTTAGAACGACGCTATACTTATCGTCCTCCGGATCTCATAGCCTTGAACAACAGTAGTGTCAAGTCCCCATTTAGCTTCCGCTGCTCCCACTGACCATGACAACCCTCTGGCAGGGTAATATAGACGTATACTTCTAAAGCTAGTTTAGAACGACGCTATACTCATCCTCCAGCCGGATCTCACAGTCTGGAACAGCAGCAATGGAAAGTTTGGGTAAACAAGAACCTCCCTATCGCCGTCCTTGAGGCTACCGGAGTACCTCTCGGGTGCCTACGGTTATCCACCATATCTGCGGAGTGGCCAATGGAATGTCAAATCAGATTGAATCTTTAGGTTCTTCATCATATTTTCCGTAATCGTTTGCGGTTCTGGAATCACTTCCAGTTCTACCATACTCCCACTGCTGTTTTCTGAAAAAAAATCCATTTCTTTTAAAACCGTAGCGAGTCAAGAACAATATCACTATTGATCTTCCAGATGGTAGAAAGTCAACCCTCGTCATAGCCTGGGTCGACCCACAAACAGCCATTACAGAAACGTGCCTTGAGTTGTCCAGTGTCTGGTTTTAAGAATAAGCTGGACAACTCCCCGCACCTTAACATCGTTAAGATATGAACTGTTCTATATCCAATACAGAAACAGAAGCACTGATTTAATTGAACCAGATTCAAATCATGCGGCTCTCTCCAGTGCATGTCGAGTAAATGGAGATAGACCGATCAGTGTTACTCAACTTAGGAGTGCTTCCAATTATGAGTAAACTGAAAGAGAACCAAGTTCTCTTAATCATTACTATTAACTGAATACCATAGACAAGCATCTACATCTTCGATCACCTTGAAGAATCCCGATACTCGCAACACCTGGTTCTCTACTTTATTCTTATACCTATAACTCCTCAAAACTTGGACCCTGTGTTTCTACGGAACACTTGTGTATGAACTAGAGAAGTCATAAGTAAACTGAATATAGTACGATGACCAACCCCTCTATCCTAATGGACACTGGACAATATACAATACTCTGTATAAGTCCCTTGAGTCTAATAACTCAATCCCTGTGTGTAGTACGTTGAAAACTGTACTATAGTTATGAAGAGTTACACCGCTGTTTAATGCTCCCTACCTAACCATCCACTGATATAGGTAAATGTCACCGACATAATTTCAAAAAGTGATATCTCACTCTATAAAAATAGACGTACAGATATATCAATTTGAAATTGGTGCATAACGACGGATATTCAAAACCAAATATTTGACATCCGGCAAACAACCCAGGCGATTTCCTCAAATATCACCAATTACAACGAATTCCGATATAATGAGGATGATCACCTAATTCCCAATAAGTTACTCCCACTCATCATCTGTAAAACCATACAGATGTGAGAATCATACCCGGTAAATACATACCTTGGAGTAAAAACCAATTGGGAAATCAGTTTCCTTTAACAGTACACAGTGAAACTGAAATATTGAAATCTTTTATAGGGGTATCCGGGTATTCCTAGTAATGCCTCTTCCATTATCCAGCTTCACAACTGTAACCATATATTTCTATGCCATCTCTCCACATCCTTTCATATGTCTTTAGTCATTACCATCTGCACACCCCTTTAGGCCAAACAGTTTTCTTCCTTCCCAACCGTTCGGCACCAGCCTATGGTTTGGAAGAAGACTATCCAATAAGCATAATGGGTGTACTGTCCTAATCCTAGGAGCACTCGCAATGCGAGAGAAGGTAAGATAAAAGGCAACCGAATAAACCTTATTCCTATTTCTCCTGAACCAGAATCCATCCATGAACTGGAACAAATTCCTTTCGAGTTTGCATATAACCATCTGATGGAGTATCCAAATAACTGTGGATCTTCGTAGTGATACGGAGTGTTCTGGAGAAATACAAAGGTGAAGTGGGAGTGGTAATGAAATACTTGGTTTGGTCGTGAATAGCAATCGCAATTTAGTTTGCCCTCCTTCTAATCCCTTTATTTGTCTTAACTTACTACCTTCTGTACACTATCGTTACACTAATTGGTTTTCTTCATTCCCTACCGGTCGGCACCTGCCTATGGTTTGGAAGAAGACTATCCAATTTGCGTAATAGACTTAGTGTCCCCTAATCCAAGGTGCACTCGCAATTTTAGAGAAGGTAAATGGAAAAAACAACTAAATAGTCCGATTCGTTTTCTCCAGAACCAGAAACCATGCTCAAATCTGGAACAAATTCCTTCAAGTTCGTATATAACCAGACGATGGTTTTATCCAATGGAAGTGGACGTTCATAATAATACGGGTTGTCCTGGAGAAAAGGGTAAAAGTAGGAGTGGCAATGAGGTATGCAACTCTGACAATCCAAAAGCCAGTCTTATAAGAACGTTCGGTCAACTTGGTCACTGAGTCATAGTCTAAGGTCGGGTCAATGGTCTCTGCCAAAGAGAGGGAGAAAAGAAACACTCAGCATGCACTCTAACCTAGATCAGAATGGTTACCAATTTATCTAATCAGGAAACCTCCCACTGTACCGTCAAATTCTCCTCCAAACCTGAATGGAGAATTAGTCGGGATCACCCGAGAAGTGAACCAACTCATCAATGGGAACCGGGATCCAACTATCATCGCATGATAATGTGACGGAATCCGCTCACGTTATCACACTCCAGAAGGTATGTGCATATCTGGCAAGTTTCAGTTTTTTTAGAAACTCCCGATGTGATTTTTACCCCATGCTCTTATGACCTTGACTTTGGCCAACAAATCATAAGTCACATGTCAAGTTCGACCCGTCATTCTCCAGGTTGATTTGAACCCACCCGTTCCTACCCTTGACTTTGGCCAACAAGGCAGTACGACTGTCCCAAACCAGCGCATCTATCTATGCTGCATATGAACACCCAATAGCTACCAAACACAGTGCCTTGACTTTGACCAACAAACACAGCTTGAATACTACTGACTATATATATGAAACGACGGAGGGCTACGAATGGTTTCTAGCGAAAACCTTTAACGTAATGAACCTGATATCGTTGAAGGAACCGGATAGCTTTATAAAAATATAGTGGCGAAAACCGTTGCTAAAGAGGTCACTCCCGGTGAAGGGATCTCGGCTCTTTCCCCGTAGAATGGGGTGCAGGATATTCCAGCTGAATACCAAGATGCAAAGAAAAAGTAAACGCCTATAATGATGCTATTGCCCTGACGCAAACTTCTGTCCAAGGGGCCACTCCCGGTGAAGGGATCTCGGCTCTTGCCTCGTCGACTGAGGTGCTGGATATTCATAACCGAATACTACTGTGCAAACCAAAAGTGTACGTCTTTGCAAAACCAGCATTTTGAAAAAATTGTTCCAACAACATCATATTAGGTTTGTTTAGCATGCATTGATCCGAATCAACGCAGTCCCATCAATTGATCACACCAATAAAGAACGAAAATAATGATGTATGTATATGCCATCCGCATTCGCCACGAGGTCCCGTCATCATCCGTTAGGTTACTTAACTAACGACAGAGCGGGGACTGGACTAGCACGGATGCAAAACATATACAACATCTACTAGTATATATATCAATATATAATATTCGCTCAAGGCGTGATAAAATGCAACATCACAGAAATATAATAAGCATCACAGAACAATACAGATATCTGGGATCCCCGGGTTTCATAGAGCCGCTACTGAAACCCGACGTTCCCCTGGTCGTGTGGATAGCCTGTGCAATGAAATCCTAGACCCCTACGGGCGCAATAAGTTACCTACCAAAACCTAAAGCGAGGCAGCCCCCTTCAGCAACGTGAATGGACCACCCAGCACTTCATGGAATCCGGTAACTTGGGCACCCCTCTTTGGGTCAACCTGTACCCCCTACAAGTGCGGTGAATAGCCCGCCAATTCTAGAGTGAGGCCCCCTCCGTCTCAACACCATGAGATGCGGGCTCGTTGCCCTCTAGAATCCGGCTATCCGTGCACCCCTCCGTGGGGTAATCCTAGTACAGAAAGTAAAATATACATACAACGGGTGCATCGACCTCAGCCCGGTCGTGCCCCAAAAGAATAATATACAGACAGGCAGTGACGGAAGTCCACATGTCGGACGCTCGCCCCGCAATATCAAATGTACATAATACAATCAAACTGTACTAACATTGCATCCAGGCTATCCCCCACGACCAATCTGCAACTTCACAGCACAACACAGAACATCAACGTGAATGTCACGTTCGCAAATCCATCTAACCGGGCTATAGCAGTTAGACAGGATTTACCGATCAAGTGACATTCATGATCGCAGATATAATGTAAATACTGTGAACCAACATATTTAAAATTTTCGATCGATCAAATTTTACCCGAAGTGGGCCCCAAGCACAACTGTAGCACTCAAAGAAATCTAGGCCCAAACAGAACATTCCAAAAACCCCATTTTCAACTAAGAAGCTCTCTGCAAAAGTTTGGTGCATTGAACAGTAAAGATGGCGGCGGAACTGCTGCCCAAGCATGGGTTTGGCCACGGTTCCGGATGGAATAGTGATTTCATGCGACTAAAATTTCACAGGATGCTTTGAATTACCTGCACGTGTTTCTGCAATGTACTGAAAAAAATTTCGAGCCAAAACAATTTCGAAAGAAAACTGATGCATGAAAAACACGGTTTTGGAATATTTGTTCGATCAAATCTTTAAACAAACTAGAGCAAGCTAGAAAAGAGTAATGGCGTGGCTCTGATACCAATGTAAGTGCACGGCGGCGCCCCGGCCGTCTAAACGAGGACAAACTGAGGAAACGATATTTTACTTTAATTTTTGAACCGGCACCACCGCGCACTAAAATCTCGGATCGGGCCATTAATTTAATCCTAGCTAACACGAGAAGGGGTACAAAGATATACTGAGTGATCAGTGTCCTTCGGTCTTCTCGTCGTCTTCCCGATCTCCCCGCGGAATCTGCGGTCTTCACCTCCTCGCCGGAAGGGCACCACATCGCCGGCATCTTTTACGGGCTCCTACCTTTGGACCGAGGCAACTCGGGCATGAAGTTGGCGAGCCGACATTCCCAAGAATTGCTGTAGAATAAAGTGTAGGAAGCTATGTGTCTCATGGGCTTTATGGAAGTTGCCCTTTTGTGGAGGAATAAGATATGAACCTTTTTGCAATGAACTAGGGAATTTTTGCAAAGCCAAAAGAACAATTTTTCCTTCCTAAAAATTTGGGACAGCCCCTCCCCTTCAATGGCTGACCTTGGCTCATTAGGAAAATGAAAGGAGTGGAGAGAATACAAGGGGGGAGGGAGGCTATCATGGAAGAGAGAGAAAAAGTGATGATGTGAAGAAAATGATCACAAGCAAAACCAACACTCCAACAACCTAATCATTACTCTAAAAGGTCAAGCCATCATGAACAATCATGAATCAAGAAGTCAAGTGATCATGACACAATAATATACAAAGACCACCCTCCACAATGCTTATTTGCACATTTACAAATAAGCCTTCCTCCACCATTTTTCGGCCAAAGAAAGATACAAAGGAAAATGGCCGAAACCGGAATGCAAACTAGCAACTCCAAAAACCCAACCCCGTAATAAATTACAGGAAAACCCAGCTACTGTATATACATACCAGCAATTGTATTCCGACCGAATACAAATGCAATGAGACAAAATCTACACTGTACTATACTAGGATTTGGCTTAAACCAAAGCCCGCTAGTATTATCCGTCAGATCATGATCCGTGCGATACCGCACCTATCTGATCGAACCTTGCCATATCTCCATACGGCCTCTACAGCATTTCGCCCGAAACTTGAGCAACTGTCTGTAGGGGACTCTAAAGACTCGTCAATATTTTGGCTATGGATTTAACCACTAGCACGTCATAGGTATTAGCCATGCGTGACGGGCTACCATCTATTGACCAAAAGGGACGTCTGTGAGCGAACTCATCCTGACACAATACTGAGCCTGTCAGTAACAATATCCGTACAGTCCGGTCCGTTCGTTTATGAGCATCGCATGGAGGGCCTAAGGGGGTTGGTAAAAGTTAGACCCCCAAAAGCGGTACAAGTCGTGTCGGAGTGTAGCCCAGAACACCCTGAGATACTACTGGAATACCTAGCAGTAAATCTTCTGCCTCAGCCGAGGGCTTTGTGTAATGTCTCTCCTAGACACAGCGCGACCTCACCCCCAATACCGGGAGAGACGAACCCCTGCAGATCCGCTCACTGCTTCCATGTGGCTCGAAACTGTACCTAACTAAAACCTGTTTGCACGTCTCCATTGAGCGTGGTAGGGTAGTAATCAAAGTACAGTGGGAACTCAAACGAGACAAATGACGATCTCAGGTCGATGAACTAACCTGTACACATGTCACCAGGGAACTGCTATCTGACGTCTGGTATAAGACCAACTAGCATGTTCCCGGCGAGTCATGTCCGGTGTACTCATAACCCAATGAGCACCTGTATATACCTTAGGAAAACCAACTGACACTAGTGGCTTGTAAGACCGGCCACCGCCCCTCGTCGGGGTCTCGACTGTATACACTAGTCTACTCTGGAGTATCGATGCTCTGTCTCGAAACTCCCACCACTAGAGACCTTTTAAGGATATGCTTATAGACTACCATCTCCCACGTATATGATCACCCTCATACTGCTGGCAGTCAAGCAAGAATCCTAGGGGCTCTATCAACGTGTAATAGCGACTTATAAGGTCACCTGAAACAGTACACGATGATAAAAATAAACCAGATAGCATACAATCATCTTGAGTAAGACTGTCCTACCGGAATAGGTCCTCCTTCAATCATTGCAATCACGTGCATATGATCCAATAATTGACTCTGAAGGCACTATCTCCAACAGTACAACACCCTATAGGTAATACAGGTAACTAGAATTTAAGCAAGTCACGGCATATGCGTAAGCATATAGGTATAAAGGTATGCTATAAGTCGTATGCATAAAGAAATATGAATCAATGTCTCAATGTCCCTAACCAACAATATCATATACGTATGTGTGTTGTGCGTAACATGGAAATTATTGATGGTGTGTATGGCATACAATCAGTGCTCGTGCAACATAAGCCGTCAATAATATGTGCAGTGTCCTAAGGATACTAGTCTAAGCACAACAATAACTAAGCAATAAGGTGTATGCACAACTCTAAATATGAAATAGAATATGCGACAAAGTAAAGTCATCTCTAGCCCAGACGCATAACGCCATGCGGGCGATTCCCTTGTAGATGTAAAATCTACTCACCAACCATCCTCGCTAAGTAAAGTTAACCACCTGTTTCCCCTTCTTCGCAGCATCCGAAATCCCCACCTGCGAACCTAAAACAACAAAACGATAACACATATGTATATTAGCAAACGACCAAAAACACGTACAAACTACGTTTTACCGATACACCAACTCCAAACCTACTCCCAAGTGTTCGTATTATGGCTAGCGTACGTAGCGACACGAAGAAACCAACCCAAAAGCAAAACCAGCATGAAGTTCATGAATCGTGTCGGATAATGTATCGCGCGTAGTCGTATCACTAGAAACTACCTACGTGATCCCAGATTTTGCATACAGAGAAAACTCAACAACCAAACAAGACCGAACATACCTAAACCAAAGCATAGAGCTACCCTAAAAAACCCACACCCTAACTCCACCGTACGGCCGAGGTCGCCGGACCCCCTTCGTGTCGTCGCTGGCTGAGTCCGAGCTCCTTGGGTTCATGCTCCAGGTGAAGGCTTATGGTCTCAGGTACAACACAACTACATCGTTTGGTTTTCTTGTATTTTCTCGGGGTCACAGCAGGTCACAGATGTCATAAACAATACTAAAAAATACGATATTTAGTACAAAACTTAACTTTACACTATCTAAACTTAAACTAACAATCTACCCTACAAATAAACTATAAAAAGAACAGATAGGGATCATTACCTAACCAAAAGAACTCAAAGATCCAAGATATCCAAGCTCCTAGGAATCCAAGAGGAAAAACTAGATCAAAGATGCAATTTTTGTGAGATTATATGAATTTTGTGATGGATTTTTAAGAAGTAGGTTCAAGTGATCAGTTTAGAGTTGAGGGGATGAAGAAAAAAGACAAGGGAATGAGTGTAAGAGATAATGAGAAAAAGAAATGATAAAGGGAAAGAGAGAGGTGAGTGCAAGAGATGCGTGCAACATGCATTAAAACACAATTAATGCCTTCACACCATGTCACCTTGCCACCCAGTCTCTTCCGAAAAAATATCTCTCTCACTCACAAACAATTATTAGAAGATTAGGGTTAATGTTCAAGCAAGGAATGGATTCAATGCAAAGGATTAAATTAGGATTAAGTTGTCATAGTCACTTAAAACTAGATTAGAACAAACCAACCCTCACATTTGCGTGCACATGTGCGTGCATGCCCATAATAAATAATATTAAAATAATAATTAAATGTTATAAAATGTCAGGATTCTGAATTGGTTAACTTTTTACAGTAAACCCGCATTAACGTCTAAATTAACACTAACCAAAATCTAAGGCGTTACATGTACTCATAACCTAATGAGCACCTGTATACATCTTAAGTGAACCAACTGACACCAATGGCTTGTGAGACCGGCCACTGCCCCTCGTTGGGGTCTCGATCCGTATACACTAGTCTAGTATGGAGTATCGATGCCCGGTCTCGAAACTCCGTCGACCAAGTACTCTTTAAGGATGTGCATATAGACCACCCAACTCTCACGTATATGATCGCCATCATAGTGCTGGTAGTCAAGCAAGAATCTTATGGGCTCTACCAACATGTAATAGTGATCTGTAGTCACCACAAGCATGTACACGATGATAGAGAAAAACCAGATAGCATACTATCATCTTGAGTAAGACTGTTATACCCGTACAGGTCCTTCCTCAATCATTGCAATCACGTACCCGCGATCCAATAATTGACTTGAGGGCACTAGAGCTAACAATCTCACACTTGCACTTAAGGCTATTTATTGCGATGTCGCATACTCACAGCCCGTGTGATACCGAACACCCAACTCCCCTATTAATCAGTTTCACAAAACTCGTTTGCGAAACTATTACGTTTGAGAAATAGCCTCAGTGACTGGATCCGCTCTGATGTTTCTTTCTATGTCTCTCTTTATCTCAAGTTCGCGGAGTAAGCCATCTCCCGAAATGAGCAATACCTGTCTTAGAATATGTCTGGATATCTGATGGTACCCAGCTCACAAATGAACTCCAAATCCAGCAAACTTCTTAGACTGTATCGTCAACTGAATTTAATCAGTATCCTGCACCATGCGTCCCTCAGTATCCTCTTGGACTATCGGTCCAAACTACTGTCCCTTGTCAGAGGAAAAACTATAACTCTGACAGTCACTCTGTCATCAATGTCACCTTGGAAGCCTGGAATGACGATCGTCTCCCGAAGGAGGTTGCCGTTACCATATCCCTAGAACATCCACTTATGTTCTAAAACTGCTTCTGAACGTTTCTCCAGGATTGGATTAATATATCAACTTATTGATTCTAGTGCAAAAACAACATCTGGTGTGGTACTTGACATCTCATGATTGACTCAATTTCCTAAGCAAGTGATATGCTAATCATGCACATCCCTCTTCCCTTAAGTCTGTAAGACACCTTTAGAGAGGGTGACTCCATCACCTGCAGGTATACTATCATGCCAGGAGTCGTCCATTCCAAAACACCTTTAGAATACTGTCTAAGTAACCAGATTGGGAAACTACCCAAATCTAGATCTAAAACTTTACATCCAGTAACCAGGATGTCTGATATAATATTAATATCCTATGTGGACAAACCATTGTGTGACAACCACAATATAACCGATCGTAGTATAGGAATTTCACTTCTTAGTATGTGTATGTCATCAAAATACTAGGACATCACACCCTACTACTTTCTTAACAGATCCGTCTCTTATTCTGATAAAGTCAAAACCTGTCATGACCCAAAATTTGGCATGTGATCGGCACTTAAACAACGTAACATCAACAGGCGTAACACAATATAAGTAAGCCGAAAACCCAGAAATCTAAACCATAAAAAGCAGTAAGTGATAAGAACATTGTTAAAAACATTTGAATATCTCAAGTAAAAATATTTAAAGTTTAAATTTTATTTTCTTAAAAATTTTGGCAGTATCTCCTTTGTAAAAACTAGCCCCGAAACGGGTACAAATATAAGATATAAGTAAAACAACATATGATATAAATAAAGCATCCCCAAATGGGAGCAATCACACCAAAAGGCGGAAACAACCACCACAAGCATATATATATATATATATATATATATATATATATATATATACAACGCCGTAGTGAAGAAATGGACAATATAAGTGAAAAACATCATAAAAGATAAAAATGCATAATAAAAGCCGCCTCACACGAGCACGACACCCAGAGTCACAAATAATATACAAAATCGTCCTCAGAACTCGTTTCTAAGTCAATAGATGAAAGGGTAGATAGAGAGTACTAGATACAATGAGAGATGTACAATAAATATAAACGGATAACCGCAACCCAGCTACAACAAACGGCTCATAGCCAACCATAGCGGTATCCGCTGCAAAAACATACAATAAAAAGAAGCCCTGTCGCGACTACTCTGAGGGTTAAACCTGCAAAACACTGTAGCACAATGAGGTTGAGTTGCCAACTCGTGAGTAGTAAGTAACATCGTACAGATAAAAGTAGTATGCACGTAATGCGATACTCTATCGCCTGCAATCTGATAGTATCAACATGGAAATATGGATATGCAACAATCATGAAAGGTACTCTATTAGGTACTACAAATATATAATGTAATGCATATCAATAAATGTGGAGTATGAGATAAAACATGTCATCATTGTGGAAAAACCGTTATCCATCAAATATAGGCAAAATCCCAATACCTCAGGTGACGTCACTCTGATCGGCCCTCATATCCTGTAAATCTCATGGAACCTGAGTGCCCAACACCGGCAGTCGAAAACATCATGAAATACTCATGTCCAGCATCGGCACGTAAATACTCATCTCTCAAGCGCCGCATCCCCAGATCGGCCTTCAATATATCTCATGTCATAATTCCCAAACGGTATCCTCCGAATATCCATCGGGTTCTATACTATCACCGGTAGGTAGTAGTCCCTATGCCGGGCTCATCGTCTACTGTAAAACCATCCATTCTAGCCCCGGGGTAGCATACCGGGTCCACCATAAACCCGCAAACGGATCATTCAGCTCCTCGAATTGGGTTTCTATCACACGTCTCAGAACCGAGAAAACGCATGGTGGACGCACTAAAATATTATATCAAGAGAACCGGGTGTTCAAAACAATGCATACTTTCTTGAAATAATACCACGTTTCCCAAATCCATAAATCACATGAAATTGATATCTTTGTGCGTAAATCCATCCAATATGATCTATGCAACATAAAACCGTAATATGAGCATATCAAGGGAAAACTGCTCTTTTAAATGAATCCAGTTTTTAATTGTAACATGCGGTTCCCAATTTCTCCAAAAATCCAATGCAACATCACTTATGAGCTTATATCTAGTTATAACAAGGTATGTATGTACGCAAGTATGTATGTACGCATAATGCAATTTATATGCGCAAAAGTACAAGAATCATGTCTAATGATATGATAAGCTAAGCAATGTATTATCCACGGACATTCTGCAGTATGAGTGGCATGGCAATTACTAACGTGTGTGGTTGCGGCATACAGTTTAGTGCTCGTGCAACATGAACCGTTCGTAACAGTGTTGTGTGTCATTAATACTATGTCCGTATGCAACAAGAAATGTGGTATGCAACAATGGTACACATGCACAATCAATGTATATATATACTTATAACTAAAAGTCATATCATTGAATCTAGCCCCGATGCATAACGCCATATGGGCGATTCCCCGTAGATGTTAATTCCACTCACCGTGATCTCGAGCTAGGTAGATCCAACCACTTGTTTTTCCTTCTTCGCGGCGTCCGAAGTCCCCGCCTGCGATCCTAAAATCATACAACAACATAACAAGTGCACATTAGAAATCGACCAATAATACATACAATCTACGTTTAAATCGACACACCGACTCCAACACCCTCTAAAGTGTTCGCTTAGCGACTAACGTGTGTGGTGACAATGTAAAACAACCCTAAGTGCAGAAATATGGCGAAGCACAGAACTGAGTCGGACAACGTGTCAGATATTGTAACGCGCGTCGTTGAAACACTAAAATTAGCTAATCGATCCTAGATTTTACCTACTGTCAAAACCAAAAAATCTAGCAGTACCAAACACTCTAAAACCACTGCAGATAACTACCCTAAAAGCCACAACACCCAGGCTTCCTAAAAACTGAGCTCGCCGGATCTACCCTAATTCTCCCCAGCCAAAACCGCTCAGGTGGGTCTCGTGTTACTGGTGTACACTAAGGGCAACTAGCACTGCACTACTACACTGCTTGATTTCACAGTAAAGACTCGGGGTCACAGCAGATCGCATATACCCTAAAAAGACACTAATATACGATATCGTGCACAAAACTGACTATTTAGGGTTTTAAACTAAAACTAACTAGCAACACCACATAATAAACTCCTAATTAACAGTTTAGAGATTATACCTATCCACACTTGTTCAAAATCCTAGCATTCCGTTCTCCAAGTGATTCTAGTGGCTTGACTTGGCTTTGTGAAAGGTTTTGATGGAGTTTAGTGGTGATTTGGTGTGGGTATGTGAGGATTTGGGTTAGGGTTTAGTGAGTGTTCAGTTGAGGGTGTGAGGAAATGAGAGGAGGAAAAAATAATTGTGAAGGAGAGTTGTGAATGAGAGAGTGATGGATTATGTGAGTGTGTATGTGTGAAGGTGAGGGTGAGGGAATGAGGGTGAGTTTAGCATAAGCCATGCCTCCCTCTCTCTTCATTAAATGCATGGCATGCTTGCCCCATGCCTCATGATGCCCCCTCTCTCTCTCTTCCTCAAGTCAAGAATTCAAATTTTTTATTATTTTAAAAACTAAATAATTAACTAATTACATATGACATAATGAAAGAGGTTAAGGTGCCATGGCTACTTCAGCATGGTTACCACTAAAAATAACCCTAGGTTAACATGCACATGTGTGTGCAAGCGCAAAATAAATATTAATAAAATATTAATTAATTTTTATAAAATATTTGAAAACTATTTTGGTAAACTTTTTATTAAAAATCCGCATTATCGCTTAATTAACCCTTATCGCATTCTAAGGTGTTACAATCTTCCCACTTGAAGAAATTCGTCCCCGAATTTAAAAATCTTACCATGCGTACCTTAAAAGAGATGATGGAATTTCTTTCGCATCTCGCACTCAGCCTGCCAAGTGACCTCTTCAATATTCGGGCTACGCCAAAGAACCTTCACATATAGTAAGATATTTCACCGAAGTTTCTTCACCTGTAGATCTATTATAACTACCGGCTGCTTGGTGAACGAAACATCACGCTCTAACTGAACGGTCTGGTGCCGAACCTTGTGAGAAGGGTCATGAAAGTACTTGCGAAGTATCGACACATGGAATACGGGGTGAACATCCGGAAAACTGGTGGAAGTGCCAAACGACCAACTCGCTCAAGGATTTCAAACGGACCTGCAAATCTGGGACTAAGCTTTCCTTTCTTCCCAAATCTCATCACGCCCATCATCGGAGAAATCCGTAGGAATACATGATCCTCCACTGCGAACTTGAGCCTGCGACGATGATGGTCGGCATAAGAATTCTGTCTGCACTGGGCTGCTCTCATCTTTTCCTGAATCAACTGAATTTTCTCCGTAATCTCTTGAACTAGCTGGGGTCCTAAAATCCTGCTCTCGCTGAGTTCGGTCCAACAGACTGCCGATCGACACTATCTACCATACAAAGACTAAAAAGGTGCCATCTGAATCGTCTCTTGATAATTGTTATTGTATGAGAACTCTATCAATGGTAGGTAACGATCCCAACTTCCTCCAAAATTAAGCACGCACGCACGAAGCATATCCTCCAAAGTCTGTATAGTCCGCTCTGACTGATCATCGATCTTGGGATGGAAAGTGGTGCTAAAGCTCAAACAGGTACACAAGGCTTCCTGAAGCTTCTGCCAAAGACGGCTAGTGAATTGGGTGCCTCTATCGATACAATGTATGAAGAAATCTCTTTGCAAACACACAATCTCATCAATGTACAACTGAGTATACTGTGCATAACCGAAAGTGGTCTTCACTGGAAGTAAGTGAGCAGCTTCCGTCAACCGGTCAACAATCACCCAAATGGAGTCATACCCTTGACTAGACCGGGGTAGACCCACAACGAAATCTATGGAGATCTGCTCGCATTTCCAGTCCGGAACGGGTAAAGGTTGCAACTCTCCTGCTGGTCTTTGATGCTCATCCTTGACTCGCTAACAAGTCAGGAAACTCAAAACGAAATCTGAAACATCACTCTTCATCCCTGCCTACTAATAAATATCTCTCAAGTCATGATACATCTTGGTGGAACTTGCGTGAAAACTAAAAGCTGACTGATGTGCCTGGTCTAGAATCTCGCATCTCTACCCATCGATATCAGGTACACACAAACGAGTCTGGAAACGTAGCACACCCTGGTCATTAATCGAGAACTCCGAATCACTACCCTGCAGAACCTGATCAAGAATCTCAGACAAACGGACATCGGCGGGCTGTGCCTCACGGATACGATAAAGTAGAAGTGGACGGGCACGGACATGAGCAATCTTTCCCCCAGTAGAAGTGAACATAAACTGTACTCTACTGTCACACAAGATCTAATAATCTGCAAATGACGGTCTCTGAACTGCGCCCAACTGCGACAAGATACCCCCGGGCCTACGACTCAAAGCATCAGCTACCACATTCGCCTTGCCCGGGTGATAAAGGATCTCGCAATCATAATCCTTCACAAGCTCCATCCAACGGTACTGTCTCAAATTCAGATCTCGCTGATGGAAGATGTACTTCAAGCTCTGGTGGTCTGTGAAAATCTGACATGACTCTCCGTACAAGTAGTGTCTCCAAATCTTAAGCGCAAAGACCACCGCGGCCATCTCAAGATCATGTGTGGGATAATTTTGCTCGTGCTTCTTCAATTTCTGGAAAGCATAAGCGATAACTCTATCATGCTACATCAATACACAACCGAGCCCCACTCGAGAAGTATCACAGTAAACGACAAAGCCGTCTGATCCAGAAGGCAAAAATAAAACCGGTGCAGTCGTCAACCGAGTCTTCAACTGCTGAAAACTCATCTCGCATGCCTCAGTCCAAAGAAAAGGAACTCCCTTCCTGGTCAGTCCGGTCAGCGGTGCAGCGATACTCTAGAAGTCCTGCATGAAACGGTGGTAATAACCGGCTAAGCCTAAAAAGCTGAGGACCTCTGTCACTGATACAGGTCTGGGCTAAATCTGTATAGCCTCGATCTTCCTCGGCTCCACACGAATACCGTCTCCCATGACCACATGGCTAAGGAAGTTAACACTATCAAGCCAGAAAGGACACTTTGAGTATTTAGAAAACAGCTGGTGCTCTCTCAATGTCTACAAATCAATCCTCAAGTACTGATCATGTTCCTCAGGACTCTTAGAATAAACCAGAATGTAATCAATAAACATAATAATAAACTGATCAAGAAACGGCCTGAAAATCCGGTTCATCGAATCCATGAACGCCGCTGGGGCATTGGTGAGTCCAAACGACATCACTAAAACTCATAATGCCCTTAGCGCGTACGAAAAGCAGTCTTCGGAATGTCATCATTCCGAACCAACAAATGATGATAACCTGATCTTAAATCCAACTTAGAAAAATGTCCCGCACCGTAGAGCTGATCAAACAAATTGTCAATGCGAGATAAAGGATACATATTCTGCACCGTAACTCGGTTCAATTGACGAAAATCAATGCACAACCTCAAACTGCCGTCCTTCTTCTTGACGAACATAACAGGAGCTCCCCAAGGTGAAACACTCGGACGTATAATTCCCCTATCAAGCAACTCTTGCAGTTGATCCTTAAGCTCTCTAAGCTCTGCCGGGGATCAGATCAATGCAAAAGTCAATCTCACGCTCTGGTGGCAATCTAGGTAACTCATCGGGAAATAAGTCGGGAAACTCTCGCATGATAGGAACCCGGTGCAACGACTCTACTGTGGCACCAGTATCTCGAATGAAAGCTAAGAATCCTTGACCACCTCTCCTCGAAAGCCGACTAGCGCAAAGGGGCTGAAATCAAACGGTGAGGGGCGGCACCACGGTCCCTTACACAACAAGAACTAACTTGCCGGGAAAACAAAACCTGACTGTCTACTCGCAGCAGTCCACGAACGCGTAGCACTTAGCTAACCAGTCCATGCCCAGGAGAACGTTGAATTCTAACATCTCAATAAGTATCAAGCCAACGGATACCTCTCTATCTCCTAAACAGACGACACATGACCGAAACATGTGTCGCGGAGCCAACAACTCTACACCAGGAGTATTCACGACAAGCGGCTGATCTATCAACCATGACTCTCAGCCCAACCTCGGCAAGAAGTGTGTGGAAATATACTAGTGCGTAGATCCCCGATCAAACAGCATATGTGCATCAAAAGAACATACTGAAAACGTACATGATACCACTGCATGGGATGCCTGCGCGTCCTGACGAATCAAAGAAAACACTCAAGTCTGTTCTCTGCCTCTGCCACCCTATCCTCTTTGAACATAAGTCTGATGCGGAGCAACAACAGGTGCAAGAGGTAACACTCTCTGAGGTAGAGAAGGTGGTAAGGTAACTTGTAGAACTGTTGCCTCTCTCTGGCGTATCATCGTATAATCTCGAGCACGATGATAGAAACTCCCGCATCGGAAACATCTACACGATGACAGCTGACCCTCCTGGGAATAAGAGCTAAACAACTGGCCTCGTCCCAAGCCTCTGCTATTCCCACGACTAGAACAGAATCTGTCGCGGCGTCTAAATATCTGGCTCCGTGCTGATACACCGGTACAAAACCTCTTCGATTCTGGAACGACCGACATCTCGGAAAGACGCTCCTCAACTGGTAGGGCTGCGTCCACTGCTACTGCATACATGTCACAATGCTGGCCGCTGATAGTGATGAACAACTGGGTAACAGGTAGGACAACCACCTGTTGCTGCGCTCGACTGGCTTCGACCAACGATCCCATCATCTGGCGCAAATGCTGTATATCGGCTTCTAGCCTAGTAATACGATCTAGGGAAGGTGGATCAACCTGCTCCTGTGTTAGTTGTATGTATGCCCTAGAAGCCAGTATTGTACATATGATGTATATTATATTGGATGCTTAGACATATATAGAGGACTTTCTTGCTCGACATGATACTATCCTATTTGGTTGCTCTTTATCTTAATATGTATACTTGTCTCCTGATAATGTCTTATGGTTACATGTTGGTAAAGCCCTTAAGATGTGTACTTGACTACCAGGACTATAATGTAGATCATACTAGTAGGGCCATGGTTGTCTATAAGTTCATCCTTTAATGTCCCTAGTCGTAGGTGTATCGAGACGGGGCATCTATATACCAGAGTAAAATGGCGTGTACGCTTCTCGACCCATAAGATGGGCAATGGATGATCCCATATCCATTGGTGTTTGAAATCAGAGATTGTATACGGGTGCTCACTGGAGGCTGGGTTCACTGGACGGACTCGCCGAGAACTCCCATATAGTATTATACCTCACGTCACATGGAAGTTCTCTGGTGACACTGGTACATGTTAGTCTGTAGACCCGAGATCATCATAGAGCCTTGTGTGATTCCCACTGTGCTTTGATTTCTACCTTACTATGTCCTAGAAGGCATGCAAAACGGCGGTTTTTAGGTACAGTCCCGAGTCATATAGAGGCAATGAGCGATAGGAGGGGTTTCGTCTCTCCCGGTATTAAGGGTTGATGTTGTGCTATGCTCGATTGGCCATAACAGGGAAGTCCCTGGTCGGGGATGGTTTAGAGATTTACTGGTAAGTGTTACCAGTAGTTTCTCGACCCGTTATGGGCCTCATATCGGCAGGACTTATCGGTTATTGGAGTCTGACGTTTACCACCCCTAGACTTGATATGCGGCATATCAGACGAGAATACCGGATTTTACGGCAAGTGTTACCGTCAAGCTTTTGCAGGAGTTGGAGCAGGCTAGCTTGCTGATCTTCTGATCGCTCAATACCCAGGCAGTCGTTACGTCCATCTATTACCGCTGACGGCTTGTGGGTGCTTGATGTGATCATCACCAACTGTCGGTGTATTGACGAGTCTTTAGTGTCCTACATAGAGTTTTTACTGGCTCAGGCAAAACGAAATAGGAGCACGTATGTGATATGTGTTGGACCGAGAATAATTCGCGTATGTGATACCGTATTCTATTCTCGCGACTTTTGTATCGGTCGGCTGTATGAGATATAGCGGGTTATTGAATCAAGTGTTGATTCAATAAGTTGGTACATTTAGTGTTAGTCGGTTATACGAGATATAGCCGGATTATTAAATCATGTGTTGATTTAACAATTTAATGTATAATTGTATATTTGATATACTAATTTACATTAATTAACATTAGCTCACTTAAGCATTCTTTTGTCACTTGTGTGTACATGTAATATATATGTGATATATATTGATGTGCATTATTTATTTTAGTGTGTCATGGTTGTTGATAGATTATACATGGGTGTATGAGACATACACCGTTCCATTTATAATGGTGGGTTATTAATGTTTAAAGTGATTACAACATTAGTGGATTATTTGTTAAAAGCATGAAGCTTGTAGAAGCTTGTGAGTGCTTTGACAAAGTCCACTCACTTTGTTGTACTTTAGATATTTATTAACCTAACCATTTTAATTAGCCATGGTTGTCACTCTACATGAGTTAGTATATGATACTCACTCACTATGGTTCACTCTCTCACTTGATCATTTTGATTCTCTTCTCATTTTTGTTCATCTTCTTCCTCAAGCCAAAAGCTTACTAGGGTTTGAAACAAGTGAGAAAGTATTGTGAGAAAAATAATTCTAAAATGATTCCACTTCCTATTTCATCATCCTCTACTAGATTAGCACTTTAGTATAGGGTGTTTGCTTCATTGATCCTTTAGTTACTGAAGTAGAAGCTTGAGCCGGTAATCCCTCGACGTAGATCATCTTCTGCCTCGAAGACATCAAGAAAGAACGTTCCATTCGCCATATGAATCCATGCAAGGGTCCGGGAAATCCATCAATGCAGCGAAGGGACTACTACAAGGACCTTATGAAGTGAAGGACCGATCTACGAAGGTTGTATTTCTACTTCACTTAGATGTAAAACTGTTTACATTTGTTTCCGTATTGTTTCTAGTTAACGATTCTAGTTTAGAGTTCCTTGAAACGATAAATTTTTTAAAATGGCATGGACGATGCCTCCTGAAACCTTGATGCCGTCAACAGGAACCCTACAGTGGTATCAGTGCCTAGCTAGAAAATTATACGAAAAATGTTAGATTATGAATACGAAACAAACTCCGAAACTCGAAACCCTAAATCCATGTTTCTGTCGATTTTAAAACGAGCTCTAAAACTTTTTCAAACAAGTGCAGAATCATCTATGAGTAAATATAGGAGCATGGAAGAATGTTGAAACCCTGTGCTCGGATTTGGACTTAGCACATGGGGTGGAAAACCGAGGAGGCCGACCTGGGGAAGTCCTCTGGGTCCCAAATTTTTTTCATGCTCTGTTCTTTGGGTTTTGGGGTTTCAGGTGTTGTTTATTTTTGCTACTTTTTCATGTGATGATTAACTCAATGCGAAGGCAACTCGGAGTATTTCGTAGTCGTAATTTTAACTATTTTCGGGATACTTTAAACGGTGTTAAAAAGTTCAATCGGATATCAAATACCCGCTTTAACCCTTGCCGAAATTTTTTCCAAGTGTTGTATTTTTTCCATAGTTAAAAATCATTCAAGCATCATGCAAGTTATGCGATGGACCCTCCAGAAGAACAAAACCTTAACTCAATTCTATGCCCTCTGAATCGTGACTGAACCGTAGGGTTCGCCATAGTTCCTCGGTGTCATAGGTGAGGCATTGGTTTGGCCCTCCTACGGCTGGATCATTGGTAATGCGGCATGTGCTGAATCCTTTTAAACATCGCTCAAGTGTTGAGCTTTTAGGGTAATTTTGGGTGTTTGTTGATTCGATTGGAATGTTTAACATTGTCTAGCCATTTCGGGAATGTGATACAATATGTGGAATTCGTATAGTTAGGCATGAAATCCAAAGTATGTGATAGTTTGAGTTTATGATGTCTATGGTTATTATGGATTCCAAATGTTGTAGTTTGACAATTTCATTTCTGCGACCGTAAGTGTAATATGTGATATATCGGCAGTGTCGTTTCTATATATCAACGACAATTGGGATACGCATATTTGCTTACGTTGATGCCATGTGATGTTATGGGTTGCTGCATATGTTATATTGGACTGTCGTGTTTTTTGAATAGCCGGAGGTTTTATGTGAGATGAGAGTTTTTATTTTCAATCATATAAAATTTATTGTATGTAATATTCATTTATTTGGGCACTTCCGGGTTGAGGATGATGTCACCATTGTATATTATTTACTTTTCCGCATTAGGATAGATCCAAGGAGGGGAGCACAAGTAACCGGGTTCTAGAGTCTAGTGAGGACCAACTCGAGGAGTCGAGTCCGGGTCTCCTAACACTAGAATTGGTAGGGTTTCTTGCTGCTCTCGTAGGGGTCTAGGGATGTGGGTTTGGCTATTTATCGCGACCGTGGAATCCATGTTTTGTTCAGGCTCAAAAAAAACTCAGACCTCCTAGTATATCCATTATTTCATATGTTTCTTCTGCTGCGATATCTGTGATGTGATCATTTGATATGATGAGATGGATATTGTATATAGTATATGGGATATATTATATAGACGTTACTTATCTTTTACACCCGCGCTAGCCCTGTCCCACTCTGCGGTTAGTTACCTAACCTAACGGCGCATGACGGGACGTCGAGGCGAATGCAGATAGCATTAGTGTACGTTTTATTTATCTGTGTTGTTTAGGTGAATTAAATGATGGGGCTTCATTAATGTGATTAATGAAAGAAAAGAAACCTAAAAGATATTGTAGAATAAAATTTTCGAAAAGTGTAGCTATAGTTTTGCTTTGCATAATGTTATATATGATATATCTCGCACCTTATTCGATAAGGAAAGAGCCGATATCCCTCACCGGGAGTGACCTCTTTAGCAAAACTGGCAGATGCTACAACACTCGGTTTGTCTTTTGATTCCTTTTAAGAGTTTTTTGCTTTGCATAGTGATATATATGATATATCATGCACCTTATTCGACAAGGAAAGAGCCGAGATCCCTTCACCGGGAGTAACCTCTTTTGCAAAACTAGTGAAACCCCTAAAAACACTCCTTTTCAAAATTCACTCTATTCTACAGCGATATCAAGTTCATTACGCAATAGGTTTTCTGAAAAACCTATTGTAGCCCACCGTCATTTCAGATAAGTCTTACTTAGTATTTGTGCCGCGTTTGTTGACCTTATCAAGGCGTATTGTGCGGTATCTGACTAGTATTTATCTGCTTATGCATATGATGCAGATTGGATTAGGGTAGTCGTGCGGCCTTGTTGACCTTGTCAAGGGTCGTGCGGGTGGGTTTAATTCAATCAAGAAATGACGGGTTGAATTTGACTTGCGGTCTATGGTTTGTTGACCTTGTCAAGGTCATAGATCGTTTGGGGCAAAATATTATCGGGAATTTCAAGTGTTGAAATTTTTAATGAGATTGCATACGTTTTATGAGATAGTTTGATCCCGATACCCACTGCAAAAAAGTGTTACTCCTGGGAGTGTTTTACACATCAAGTAGGTGTCTAGAATGGTGTGAACGGGGTTATGCCTCTGGGAAAACGAGGTTTGTTTTAATTAGGTCTGTGCGAAACCATGGGGAACCTCCATCAAAGTACTGGCACTGACCTGGTTGAAAGATTAGTGAAATTGTAGGGTGTAATTAATCCCGGCTATTCTTTCCTTTTAGTGTTTAAAGGAAGATTTGATAAAAACAGTGGGAGCCATCCTGATTAGATAAAATAATAACCAATCTGATCTTGCAAGAGCATACGCTAAAGTGTTTTCTTCTTTCTCTCTCCAGATAGCGACCATGTCACGTCTTAATAAAGATAATAATATGGATGTATTGACCGAACCCGCATGTTATACTGTGCAGGGGAATGTTGGATCTGTTCTTTCTTATAATTGTTATAAGACTGAACATGGAATATATGAATATATCGATTCCCATGCCGCCCAAACGAAGAAGAAACATGATGATGCATCTTCTTCGGGTGTGTTAGTTATTGAGAACTTTTCTCAGTTCACTCTACGTCCTGGGTATGAGATACCGGATCAGGATCCCACATATGTAATATGTTACATGGGCTACGGAAAGGTAAAGAACTGGGAATGGGTGATCATTCCGTAAGAGTAGGGAATGTGGCAAATGTTGCAGCCAAAGTAGTCATCTTGTGTTACCAAGTGGCAACACATTGATTCTGAATGAATGCTATTACATTCCGACCCTGATATGCAATCTTATATCAGTTTCTTTATTCAGTAAAGAAGGATATAATTTTGTAGTACAGGATAATGTTATGAACATCTTCCTGAATCAAAAGTTGATTGGATCAGGCTCGTTAAATAATGGCATATACGTTCTAGATCAAACTAAAGTTCTTAACATACAAAACACACACAAAATAAAGAGTTCAGAAATGAATGAATCCTTCTTATGGCATTGTAGACTAGGTCATATCAATGCGACACGGCTAACAAAGTTGCATAAGAATGGATATTTCAATTCGTTCGAATTTTCACCTTACGACACTTGCCAGTCATGTCTCAAAGGCAATATGACCAAAACTCCATTTATAGGACACAGTGAAAGAGTTACTGAACTCATAGGACTTATACATAGTTATTTATGCGGTCCGATATCTACACATGCCAGGAATGGTTCTTCGTACTTCATTACATTCACTGATGATCTCTCAAGATACGAACATGTGTTCCTAATGAAACACAAGTCTGAAGCTTTTGAGAAATTTAGAGAATATAAATCCGAAGTCGAGAACCAAACGGGTAAAAGTATTAAAATCCTTCGATCTGATCGAGGAGGTGAATACTTGAGCACGGAGTTCCTGGACTTTCTAAAAGAGAATGGGATTCTCTCTCAGCTTACTCCTCCATATACACCACAGCACAACGGTATGTCAGAGCAGAGGAATAGCGCCCTATTAGATATGGTGCGCTCTATGATGAGCACTGCTGAGTTGCCTATTTTCTTTTGGGGTTATGCGCTGGAGACAGCAGCATACCTATTGAATCAAGTTCCATCTAAATCTGTACCTACCACACCATATGAGATATGGAGTGAGAAGAGACAATATCTTAAACGAGTTTAGATATGGAGTTGTCCGGCCTATGTCAAAAGGCAAAATCCGGACAAACTCGAGGCATGGTCAGTTCTATGTAAGTTTGTGGGATATCCAAAGAATTCATTTGGATATTTTTTCTACGACAGTGAGGAACAAAAGGTGTTTGTTTCTCAACATGCCACCTTTTTAGAAAATGAATTTCTTGTAAAAGAAATTATTGGCAAAGTGGTAGAAATGGAAGAGGTTCCAGATACACAAACTCCGACTTAAGGTTTAGTGGAACCAGAGGATTCGGTAGTTCCCAACGAACCTTAGCCTCTACGCTGATCTAGTAGGGTTCCTCATCCACCTGAGAGATACTATGGTTTTCTTATTGATATGGAAGCGAGGATTGCATCATGTAAGATGATGACCCGACTAGCTTCGAGCAGGCCATCACGAGTGGAGACTCTATGAAATGGTTAGATGCAATGCGATCTGAGATGGAATCCATGTACACCAACAAAGTATGGACTTTGGAAATTGCTCCTGAAAGGGTAAAACCCATTGGGAACAAATGGATCTTTAAAAAGAAAATTGGTGTCGATGGAAAAGTTGAGACTTTCAAAGCTAGACTTGTTGCAAAAGGTTTTCGTCAACGACCAGGTGTCGATTATGACGAAACCTTTTCTCCAGTGGCTATGCTTAAGTCCATCCGGATCATGCTTGCCATCGCTGCATACCATGACTATGAAATCTGGCAAATGGATTTTAAGACCGCCTTTCTAAATGGTGATTTCGAAAAGTGCGTGTACATACCTCAGTCAAAGGGCTACGTAGACAGTGGGAGGAACGAAAAGTTTTGCAAGCTGCTTAAATCCATCTACGGATTAAAGCAAACATCGCATACTTGGAACATCTGCTTTGATGTCTTTATCAAAGAGTTTGATTTCTTCAAAAACGTAGATGAACCTTGTATATACAACAAGGTGGCTGAGAGTAAAGTTGTCTTCCTCGTATTGTACGTGGATGGCATACTCTTGATAGGAAATGACATTCATGTGCTGCAATCGGTCAATCTCTTCTTATCACAAATATTCTCAATGAAAGATCTAGGGGATGCCTCCTACATCTTAGGGATTAAGATCTATAGAGATAGGTTAAAATGGATAATGGGATTGTCCCAATCTAAGTACATTGACACCATACTAAAGAGCTTTAGTATGGAAGAATCCAAGCGTGGGTTTTTACCCACGATCTCTGGGCTCACTCTCTCCAAAGAGATGTCTCCCAAGACTGATTTGGAGAGAGCTCAAATGCAAAGGATACCCTATGCTTCGGCAGTAGGCTCTATCATGTATGCGATGCTATGTACCAGACCCGATGTAGCACACTCACTAAGTGTAGTGAGCAGGTATCAAGCAGATCATGGAGAGAGTCACTGGACAACTGTGAAGAGCATTCTCAAGTACTTGCGAAGGACTAAAGTGATGCTCTTGGTGTATGGTAATGGAGAACTCCAAGTGGAGTCCTTTACCGATTCGAGCTTCCAGAATGATATGGACGACTCTAAGTCGCACTCGGGATTTGTCTTTACCCTCAATGGAGGGGAGGTATGCTGGAAGAGTTCCAATCAGGAAACTGTTGCAGACTCGACAATGGATGCTGAATACATAGCTGCCAACGATGCTGCCAAAGAGGCTGTCTCGATCAAGAATTTCATAACTGAACTTGGAGTGGTTCCATCCATTGAGTATCCAATACCTTTGTATTGTAAGAACAATGGAGCGGTGTCTTTGGCCAAAGAACCCAGCTCCCATCAGCGATCCAGGCATATTCTGAGGCGGTATCACCTGATCCAGGAGATAGTTGATCGCCGGGAGATCGAGGTTCGAGAGCTGACACGAAGAAAAACACAGCGGATCCACTCACGAAGGCTATTCCCCAGATACAGTTCGAAAGACTCATCGGGATGCTCGGTATGCGATACTATAGCAGCTGGCCCTAGTGCAAGTCAGAGATTGTTAGTTGTATATATACCCTAGAGGCCATTATTGTACATATGATGTATATTATATTGGATGCTTGGACATATATAGAGAGGACTTTCTTGCTCGACATGATAGTAAGCTATCTGTTTGCTCTTTATATTAACATGTATACTTGTCTCTTGATACTGTCTTATGGTTACATGTTGGTAAAGCCCTTAGAATATGTACTTGGCTACCAGGACTACGATGCAGATCATATTAGTAGGGCCATGGTAGTCTACAAGTTCATCCTTTAATGTCCCTAGTCGTAGGTGTATCGAGACGGGGCATCGATATACCATAGTAGACTAGCGTGTACGCTTCTCGACTCATGAGATAGGAGATGGATGATCCCATATCCATAGGTGTTTGACATCAGAGATGCTATACGAGTGCTCAGTGGAGACTGGGTACACTGGATATACTCGACGAGAACTCCTAGATGGTATTATACCTCACGTCAGATGGCACTTCTCTGGTGACACTGGTACAGGTTAGTCGGTTGTAACATTTCAAAAAATAAAATATTATTTTTGGGAATTTTTATAATTTAATATTATTTTTAATGAATATTTTAATAAGGCGGTATAATTAAATACCGATAAATGAGGAAATATTTGGAAAATTATAGAAATTATTTAAAAGATGGTGTTTTATTTAAATTATGCAAATTTTAAGTTTTTATGATTAGTTTGACACTAATTTAGTGCTAATCGCGAGTAAAAATTGCTAATCGCGTTTTAAGCTCGTTTTGTGCAAAGCATGCACAAGTCTTTTTTTTCATAGGTTACATTTTATTTATCATGGCATTTGATCAGTCAAAAATACTGTATTTTTAACACGGCAATTTCCCTATCATTTGCACTCATCTAGAAGTGTTCGATATTCATATTGCACATATTAGCAAAACATCTCTGAAACACCAGATTGCATGTGTTAGACTTTAAAACCGGCACTTTTAGGGAAATTGTGTGTTTATCATGGCATCGCATCATCCTTGTATTGCGCAACTCTTGTCTCAAGAAATTGTGCAGGAAATTACAGAGAACGAGCCAAAATTGTGAAAACAGTGCTGATAAAATACGCCAAATCAAAGGCTAAAGATCTGGAAGTGATCAAAGGCTAATTACATGATTCAACATATCAGAAAATAGCCCAAATATCAGCCCAAACATTTACCAGAAATCCTAAGCCCTCAGGCCCATAAAGAGCCGCGGATCCACGGCGGGAGCCTGCTTTAGCCGCGGATCCGCTGCGTGATGACGTCAGCAATTCTTAAAATTTCCTCACGTGCTCTCAAATAACGGTTAAAGCTTCCAGAACATTGTAGAAATTCCATGTGGTTCATTTAGAAGGCTCGGTCTAACAACCTAGTTCTGGAAGCCTCCCTCCAACTAACTTCTTCTAGAAGCCTCCTTATAACAACCTTCTTCTAGAAAGCTCTCTCAAACAACCTCTTCTAGAAGCCTCCTTATAATAACCTCATTCTAGAATATTCCCACCAACAAACTTCTTCTAGAAGATTCCTTCTAACAACCTCATTTTGGAGGGAAAATTCACATGTGGTAGCTCATTTTGGAGGGAAAATTCAAATGAGGTAGTTCATGTTGGAGGGAAAATTCAAATTCAAATGAGCTAGTTCATTTTGGAGGGAAAATTCAAATTCAAATGAAGTAGTTCATTTTGGAGGGAAAAGTTGTTCATTTTGGAGGGAAATTTGAATCTTTTGGCTAACAAACTTGTGGAGAGAATTCAAATTTCAACCCTAGATCTAGAATTTGGAGGTCTATAAAAAGAAGCCTAGATCTAGGGTGAAGGGGGTTCAAGAATCACCATCTTCCTCCTCCCACAAGTTGAGTGACACAATTTGTGCCCCAAATTCAATCCCCAATTCAACCTCAAGATCATGATCCCGAGATCAATTCAAGCAAGAATTCCTTCAACCTTTAGAAGCGACGCCCAATTTCAACGGAGCAAGAGATCCACGCCGATCCGCGACTCAAGGAGCCGAGCGAAGCCGAAATCGATGATCTAGTTCCTACCTTTTGTAAATTCAAGAGAGTTGTAAGGAAATTTGTCGATAAATAAAGGTGAATTTTCTATATTCTTGCTTATCTTTTAATTCAAGCATAATGATTAGATCTCAATTTATGATTGTGTTTGTGATCATGATGTTTGAGTAATCTCCGCTCGTGTAGGAGTTGTGACGATCTTTAGATGATGATGATTTAGACATTCTTACAATTCTTAAATCCTATAATGTTTTGAAATTCTAGTGAATCAAATGATTAATGACCTAGTTTCGAGATGATGCTTTCTTGATCGTGTTCACTCGAAACTAGGGAACAACTATTGACCATTTGATTAACTAGAAGCTAGAATTTGAATGC
Organism: Agapanthus africanus; assembly: GCA_030015575.1. Classification (NCBI taxonomy): domain Eukaryota; kingdom Viridiplantae; phylum Streptophyta; class Magnoliopsida; order Asparagales; family Amaryllidaceae; genus Agapanthus; species Agapanthus africanus. The sequence goes on from JASDDO010000029.1 coordinate 290,987,495, forward strand.
GATCTATCGAAAGGACAAAGGATGACTTGCGGAATCCCTAATTTCCTCTCAAGATCCTTAAACCTTGATGAATTTGCATCGATCTAGTATCAATTCATTAATGGATAAGAATGAGTAATCATTAGATCTCATCACATCTATAGATCCGATCTACTCCTACGAGCCATACTTATAATCTTGAGTGTTGATTTGAAATTATCTCTCATCTCAATTCTTATTTTTATTGTTTCTTTTAGAATTAGATTTTTCTTACTCTTGATCTTCAATTACAAATCATGAATTGTTTTCCTTTCTTTGCTTTAAATTTTCAACTCATCGAATTGGAAAATTGAACGGATCTCACTTTTCCTGTGGACGATCCGCACTTACTAACGCGCAACAATCCGACACCGTTATTGGATGCGGTCAAATATTTTTGATTGTGATTTCTAAATTCTATTTTCTAAAAACCAACTACACAATCGGAAATCAATACATTTATCAATCAGCATTATTCAGGTTTATGCCAGGGTTGTTGATTTTTTTTGGAAAGGAAAAGAAAAAAAAGGATATGAATATAACATAGAGGTATGGTGAAGAGAGAGAAGCGTGGGTGAAGGTCAACATGAGTCTTGATGCCATCCCCTTATCATTTTCCTCAAACATTTCTCTCCCCTCTCTTTCCCATGCTGCTGCTGCTGTCCCCTCTCCTCCTCCACCTTCAAATCCCCAAAACACCATGAGAATCACCTCAAAACACTGTTTCCATTTCACAAAAAGGTGCACAGGCCGCCTAGCTACCCAATGGACCAAGAAAGTATTCATTTTGGCGCTGTTGAGGATTCATAAGGGTCTATTGAGGTATTTCCTTCACAAATATTATAGTATTTCTTATGTTTAAACCTCTAAAGTTTAGAATCGATTTGGCGATGTTTGGAAAACTTTAGAAAACCCTAGAGAGGGTTAAGGTTAATTTGAGTTGTGGCTGTGCAATTTGACTTTAATGATGACCTTAGAACCCCTATTGTCTAAAACCCTGACCTAACAAAACTTGAAACCCAAAAATACGAAATTACGGGACTTTCATATCGTTTTGTGAGGTATTTTTGTGTGCAGGGAGATCTGGAATAAACTGGGGAATTTACTAGAAAAGTAAACAACACCATAGGACTAGAATTGACCCTAGGAACCCTTGTAGAAATACGAACCCCATAGGATCATGCAGGGCCGGCCTGGCCGGATTTTCCCTTTAGGGCGCTCGGCCACTTGGTGTGGGATAGGGTCCACGTGTCTTTTGTAGGTCATATATGTAAGTCCGCGGCGGTGCCCCGGCCGTCAATCCGACGCCAAAATGCGGAAGCGAAAAACTTTCAAAAACTATTGAACCGGCACCACCGCGCACTTTTCACCCAGATCGGGCCATTAACCTAGCTACTAGCAAACAAGAAAAGAGTAGAGAAGTATACCAAGCGATCCGTGTCCTTCGGATTTCGTCTCCACTCCGATCTCCAGCGGAAATTCCGTTCATCTCCTCGATGTCGGAAAGGGCACCACGTAGCCAAATACTTTTACGGGCTCCCATCTCTTGACCGAGGCAACTCGGGCGCGAAGTTGGCTAGCTGACGCGTCCAAGATTTGCTGTAGGCTAGTGTAGAATGCTATGTCTCTATGGGGTATTTATGAAGTTTCCATGGATGAAGTTGTGGAGGAATGAAGTTAAGAAAAATGATGCTTTCATTTTTCCTAGCTAGAAAATGAGAAGAAGCAAAAATGCCACACATCCAAAAAATGAACTTCTCTCTTCCTCACTCATGAAGTGGCCGGCCCCTTTGAATGGAATGGTGGAGGAGTTCAAAAAGAATCTTTTTCAAGAGAAGGAAAAAAGAATAAAACAATATAAAATGGTCACACCCCTTTCATTTCTCATCAAATCAAACAACCATCATATGAAAAGTAATGAAAAAGACTAGAATAGAATCCCATCATGACGCAAGTCTCATCATAAAGCCACAAATGCAAGAAAGCCCCTCACAAGTAAGTTAATTGCAAACTTGCAATTAACCCCCTCCAACAGAAAGTCCAGCCGTGAAGGAATAAAAGAAAACCGGCCGGAACGGAATGCAAACTGGCAACTTCAGAAAACTGATCCCGTAATAAATTACAGGAAAATCCCGCTACTGCAAATACATGCCCGCATTTGTATTCCCACTGAACACAAATGCAAAGAGACAAAATCTACACTGTCTAATACTAGGATCCGGTTTAAGCCAAAGCCGGCTAGTAAAATCCGTCCGATCACGATCCGTGCAATGCCGCACGTATCTGATCGAACTCTGCCATATCTACATACAGCCTCTACAGCGTTTCGCCCGAAACCTGAGTAATTGAGTGTGGTGGACTCTAAAGACTCGTCAATACTATGGCTGTGGATTTAACTACTAGCACGTCAGAGGTATAAGCCATACGTGACGGGCAACCAGCTATTGACCAAAAGGGATGTCGATGAACGAACTCATCCTGACACCCTACTGAGCCTGTCAGTGACAATATCCGTACAGTCCGGTCCGTTCGTCTATGAGCATCGCATGGCGGGCCTAGGGGGTTGGTAAAAGTCAGACCCCAATAGCGGTACAAGTCGTGTCGGAGTGTAGCCCAGAACACCCTGAGATACTACTGGAATACCTACCCGCAAATCTCCTGCCTTAGCCAAGGACTTTTCATGTTCTGGCTCTCCTAGATACAGCGCGACCTCACCCCCAATACCGGGAGAGACGAACCCCTGCAGATCCGCTCACTGCCTCCACATGGTTCGGGACTGTACCCAACTAAAACCTGTTTGCACGACTCCTTTAAGCCGTGGTAGGGTAGTAATCAAAGCACAGTGGGAACTCACACGAGAAAAATGACGATCTCTGGTCGATGAACTAACATGTACACATGTCACCAGGGAACTGCTATCTGACGTCTGGTATAATCCCAACTAGCAGGTTCCCGGCGAGTCCTGTCCGGTGTACTCATAACCCAATGAGCACCTGTATACGTCTTAGGTGAACAAACTGACACCAGTAGCTTATGAGACCGGCCACCGCCCCTCGTCGGGGTCTCGACTGTATACACTTGTCTACTCTGGAGAATCGATGCCCTGTCTCGAAACTCCCACGACTAGGGACCTTTTAAGGATGTGCTTATAGACTCCAGCTCTCACTTATATGATCGCCCTCATACTGCTGGTAGTCAAGCAAGAATCCTAGGGGCTCTATCAACGAGTAATAGCGACTCGTAAGGTCACCTAAAGCAGTGCACGATGATAAAGATAAACCAGATAGCATACTATCATCTCGAGTAAGACTGTTCTACCGGGATAGGTCCTCCCTCAATCATTGCAATCACGTGCCTGTGATCCAATAATTGACTCTGAGGGCACTATCTCCAACAATCTCCTACTTGCACTCAAGGCTAATTATTGCGATGTCGCATACTCACAGCCCGTGTGATACCGAACACCCAACTCCTCTACTGGTCAGTCTCACAAAGCTCGTTTGCGAAACTATTGCGTTCGAGGAATAACCTCAGTGAGTGGATCCGCTTTGATGTTTCTTTCTATGTCTCTCTAAATCTCAAGTTCGCGGAGAAAGCCATCTCCCGAAATGAGCAATACCTGTCTTAGAATGTCTGGATGTCTGATGGAACCTAGCTCATAAATGAACTCCAAATCCAAACTTCTTAGACTGTATCGTCAACTGAACTTAATCAGTATCCTGCGCCATGCCTCCCTCAGTATTGCCTTGGATCACCTGTCCAAAATACTGCCCCTCGTCGGAAGGAAAAACTATAACTCTGACAACGTCCTTGTCGTCCAGGTCACCTTGGAAGCCTGGAATGTTAACTGTCTCCCGAATGAGGCTGTCGTTATCATATCCCTAGAACATCCACTTATGTTATAAAGCTGCTTCCGACTGTTTCTCTAGGATCAGATCAATGTCCATTTATTGCATCTAGTGCAAGAACAACATCTGGTGTGGTACTTGACATCTCATGATTGACTCAATTGCCTGAGCAAGTGATCTGCCAATCATGCACATCCCTCTCCCCTTTAGTCTGTAAGACACCTTTAGAGAGGGCAACTCCATTACCTGCAGGTACACTACCGTGCCAGGAGTCGTTCATTCTAAACACTCTTAGAATGCTTTCTAAGTACCCAGATTGGGAAACCACCCAAATCTAGATCTAGTAACCAGAATGTCTGATATAATATCCAAGTCCTATGTGGAGAAACCACTGTCTGACAACCAAAGTATAACCGATCGTAGTATAGGAATATCACTTCCTACTCTGTGTATGTCATCCAAATACCAGGACATCACACCCTACCACCTTCTTAACAGATCCATCCCTTATTCTGATGAAGTCAAACCTATGACTGTCACATCAGAGATAGATGATCTATCTCTGCTATATCTGCTTTAGTCTATAAATAGACATAAGCCAGATGTCCAGCAATGCTTCCGCTGCTCTCACTGACTACGACAACCCTCTGGCAGAGTCATATACACGTGTACTTCTAAAGCTAGTTTAGAACGACGCTATACTCATCCTCCTGCCGGGTCTCACAGTCTGGAACAACAGCAATGACAAGTCTGGGTAAACAAGAACTTCCCTGTCACCGTCCTTGAGGCTACCGGAGTACCTCTCGGGTGCCTGAAGTTACCCACCGTATCTGCGGAGTGGCCAATGGAATGTCAAACCAGATTGAATCCTTAGTTTCTTATCAAATCTTCAGTAATCGTTTGTGGTTCTGGAATCACTTCCAGTTCTACCATACTCCCACTACTATTTTCCGAAAAAAAATTCCATTTTTAATTAAAACTGTGGCGAGTCAAGAACTATATCACTATTGATCTTCCAGATGGTAGAAAATCAACCCTCGTCATAGCCCGGGTCAACCTACAAACAGTCATTACAGAAACGTGCCTTGAGTTGTCCAGTGTCTGGTTTTAAGCATAAGCCGGACAATTCCCCGTACCTTAACAATGTCAAGATATGAACTGTTCTATATCCAATACAGAAACAGTGGCACTGATTTAATTGAACCAGATTCAAATCATGCAGCTGTCTCTAGTGCATGTTAACTAAATGGAAAGAGGTCGATCAGCGTTACTCAACTTAGGAGTGCTTCCAATTATGAGTAACCTGAAAGAGAAGCATGTCTTCATTACTATCATCTGAATACCATACTCAAGCATCTACATCATCGATAATCTTAAAGAATCCCGATGCTTGCAACACCTGGTTCTCTACTTTATCCAAATACCTATAACTTCTCAAAATTCGGACCCTGTGTTTCCACGAAACACCTGTCTAAAAACTAGAGAAGTCATAAGTAAACCGAATATAGTACGAGGACCAACCCCTCTGTCCTAATGGACACTGGACAACATACAATACTCTGTACAAGTCCCTTGAGTCTGATAACTCATTCACTGTGTGTCGTAGGTTGAAAACTGTGCTTATGGTTAAGAAGAATTACACCGCTGTTCAATGCTCCTTTCCTAACCATCAACTGATATAGATAAATGTCACAGACATAATTTCAAAAAGATATATCTCACTCTATAAAATTAGACGTACAGATATATCAATTTGAAATTGGTGCATAACAGCGGATATTCAAAACCAAATATTTGCCGACCGACAAACAACCCAGGTGAATTCCTCAAATATCACCGATTACAACGGATCCCGATATAATGAGGATGATCACCCAATTCCCAATAACTTACTCCCACTCATCATCTGTAAAACCATACAGATGTGAGAATCAAAAACTGGTAAATACATACCCTGGAGCAAGTGTCTAATTGGGAAATCAGTTTTCTTTTAACGGTACACAGTGAAACTGAAATATTGAAATGTTTCGATGGGGTATCCTGGTATTCCTAGTAATGCCTCTTCCATTATCCAGATTCACGACTATAACCGTGTAATTCTTTGCCACCTCTCCAAATCCCTTTATATGTCTTTAGTCATTACCTTCTGCACACCCCATTAGGCCAAATGGTTTTCTCCCTTCCCTACCTTTCGGCACCAGCCTATGGTTTGGAAGAAGACTATCCAATAAGCATAATGGGTGTACTATCCTAATCCTAGGAGCACTCGCAATGCGAGAGAAGGCAAAGATAAAAGACAACCGAATAAACCTTATTCCTATTTCTCCTGAACCAGAATCCATCCCCGAACAGGAACAAGTTCCTTTCGAGTTCGTATATAACCATACGATGGAATATCCAATAAACTGTGGATCTTCGTAGTGATACGTAGTGTCCTGGAGAAATACAAAGGTGATGTGGGAGTGGTAATGAAATACTTGGTTTGGTCGTGAATAGCAGTCGTAATTTACTTTGCCCTCTTACTAATCCCTTTATTTGTCTTTACATAATACCTTCTGTACACTGTTTAGGCTAATTGGTTTTCTTCATTCCCTACCATTCGGCACCAGCCTATGGTTTGGAAGAAGACTATCCAATTTGCGTAATAGGTGTACTATCTCCTAAACCAAGGGTTACTCGCAACTTGAGAGAAGGTAAAAAGGAAAAGACAACTGAATAGTCCTATTCCGGAAACCGGAAACCATCCTCGAATAAATCCCTTCGAGTTCGTATATAACCATACGATGGTTTTGTCCAATGGAAGTGGACGTTCGTAGTAATACGGTGTTTCCTGGAGAAAAGGATAAAAGTAGGAGTGGCAATGAGGTCTGCAACTCTGACAATCCAAAAGCCAGTGTTAAGAGGGTTCGGTTAATTTTGGTCACTGAGTCATAGACTAGGGTCGGGTCAATGGTCGCAGCCAAGAGAGAGAGAAAAGAAACACTCAGCGTGCACTCTAACCTAGATCAGAATGGTTACCAATTTATCTAATCTGGAAACCTCCCACTGTAACGTCAAATTCTTCCCCAAACCTGAAAGAAGAATTAGCCGGGATCACCCGAGGAGTAAACCAACTCATTAGTGGGAATCGGGATCCATCCATCATCACATGATAACGTGTCGGAATCCGCTCACGTCATCACACTCCAGAAGGTATGCGCATATCTGGCAAGTTTCAGTTCTTTTGAAACTCCCGATGTGGATTTCTGCCCCATGCTCTTATGACCTTGACTTTGGCCAACATATCATAAGTCACATGTCAAGTTCTACCCGTCATTCTCCTGGTTAATTTGAACCCACCCGTAACTACCCTTGACTTTGGCCAAAATGGCAGTACGACTGTCCCAAACCAACGCATCTATCTATGCTGCATATGAATACCCAATAGCTACCAAACACTGTGCCTTGACTTTGGCCAACATACACAGCTTGAATACTATTGACTATCCATATGAAACGACGGAGGGCTACGAATGGTTTCTGGCGAAAACCTTTAACGTAAGGAACTTGATATCATTGAAGGAACTGATAGCTTTATAAAAATATAGTGACGAAAACCTTTGCTAAAGAGGTCATTCCCGGTGAAGGGATCTCGGCTCTTTCCCCGTAGAATGAGGTGCAGGATATTCCAAATGAATACCACGATGCAAAGCAAAAGCAATCGGCTATAGTGAAGTTATTGCCCTGACACAAACTTTTGACCAAGGGGTCACTCCCGGTGAAGGGATCTCGGCCCTTGCCTCATCGACTGAGGAGCAGGATATTCCAAATGAATACCACTGTGCAAAACAAAAGAGAACGCCCTTGCAATAACAGCTTTTTGAAAAGTGTTCCAACAACATCAGAATAGGTTTGTTTAACTTGCATTGATCCGAATCAACACAGTCCCATCAATTGATCACACCACAAAGAACGAAAATATACTGATGTACGTATATGCCATCCGCATTCGTCACTGGGTCCCGTCATCACCCGTTAGGTTAGCTAACTAACGACAGAGCGGGGACTGGACTAGCGCGGATCCAAAACATATACAACATCTACTAGTATATATATAATATATAATTTTCGCTCAAGGCGTGATAAAATGCAACAGTACAGAAAAGTATAGCATCACAGAATAATACAGATATCTGGGATCCCCGGGTTTCACAGAGCCACTACTGAAACCCGACATTGCCCTGGTCGTGTGGATAGCCTGTGCAATGAAATCCTAGACCCCTACGGGCGCGGCAAGTTACCCACCAAAAGCTGAAGCGAGGCAGTCCCCTTCAGCACCGTGAATGGACCACCCAGCACTTCACGGAATCCGGTAACTTGGGCACCCCTCCTGGGTCAACCTATACCCCCTACGAGTGTGGTGAATAGCCCGCCAATTCTAGAGTAAAGCCCCCTCCGTCTCAATGCCATGAGATGCGGGCTTGTTGCCCTCTAGAATCCGGCTATCCGTGCACCCCTCCGCGAGGTAATCCTAGTACAAAAAGTAAAATATACATACAACGGGTACATCGACCGCAGCCCGGTCGTGCCCCAAAAGAATAATACAAACAGGAAGTGACGGCGGTCCACATGTCGGACGCTCGCCCCGCAATAACAAATGTACATATAAAACAAAATTGTACTAATATTGCACCCAGGCTATCCCCCACGACCGATCCGCAACATCACAGTACAACACAGAACATCAACGTGAATGTCACGTTCGCAAATCCGTCTAACCGGGCTATAGCGGTTAGACGGGATTTACCGATCAAGTGACATTCACGGTCGCAGATATAATGTAAATACTGTGAACTGACATGTTTAAAATATCTGATCGAACAAATTCTATCAAGTGGGCCCCAAGAAGTACTGTAGTACTTACAGAAAATCTGGGCCCAAAAGTAATATCCCAAAACCTCTATTTCCTATTCAAAAGCCCACTGGAAAAATTTGGTTCAACGATTCCACTTACCCACCGCGGAACCGCGGCCAAACCAGGGGTTTGGCCGCGTTTCCGCGGTCATAGTAAGGAATCAGTGAATCGTATTTTCCCAGAATTCTTAGAATTTCTTGCATGTCTTTTTGCAATGTCCTGAAAAAAAATTTGGAGCTAGAAAAATTTCAACAGAGAACACATGCACTAGAACGGTTTTTGCGATTTTTGTTCGATCGGGTTTTAAACATACTAGAGCAAGTTAGGTAGGTTAACAACCTGGCTCTGATACCAATGTAAGTCCGCGGCGGTTCCCCGGCCGTCAATCCGACGCCAAAATACGGAAGCGAAAAACTTTCAAAAACTATTGAACCGGCACCACCGTGCACTTTTCACCCGGATCGGGCCATTAACCTAGCTACTAGCAAACAAGAAAAGAGTAGAGAAGTATACCAAGCGATCCGTGTCCTTCGGTCTTCGTCTCCACTCTGATCTCCAGCGGAAATTCCGTTCATCTCCTCCTTGTCGGAAAGGGCACCACGTAGCCAAATACTTTTACGGGCTCCCACCTCTTGACCGAGGCAACTCGGGCGCGAAATTGGCTAGCCGACGCGTCCAAGATTTGCTGTAGGCTAGTGTAGAATGCTATGTCTCTATGGGGTATTTATGAAGTAGCCATGGATGAAGTTGTGGAGGAATGAAGTTAAGAAAAATGATGCTTTCATTTTTCCTAGCTAGAAAATGAGATGAAGCAAAAATGCCACACGTCCAAAAATTTATCTTCTCTCTTCCTCACTTATGAAGTGGCCGGTCCCTATGAATGGAATGTTGGAGGAGTTCAAAAAGAATCTTTTTCAAGAGAAGGAAAAAAGAATAAAACAATATAAAATGGTCAAACCCATTTCATTTCTCATCAAATCAAACAACCATCATATGAAAAGCAATGAAAAAGACTAGAATAGAATCCCATCATGATGCTAGTCTCATCATAAAGCCACAAATACAAGAAAGCCCCTCACAAGTAAGTTAATTGCAAACTTGCAATTAACCCCCTCCAACAGAAAGTCCAGCCGTGAAGGAATAAAAGAAAACCGGCCGGAACGGAATGCAAACTGGCAACTTCAGAAAACTGATCCCGTAATAAATTACAGGAAAACCCCGCTACTGCAAATACATGCCCGCATTTGTATTCCCACTTAACACAAATGCAAAGAGATAAAATCTACACTGTCTAATACTAGGATCCGGCTTAAGCCAAAGCCGGCTAGTAAAATCCGTCCGATCATGATCCGTGCAATGCCGCACGTATCTGATCGAACCCTGCCATATCTCCATACGGCCTCTACAGCGTTTCGCCCGAAACCTGAGTAACTGAGTGTGGTGGACTCTAAAGACTCGTCAATACAATGGCTGTGGATTTAACCACTAGCACGTCAGAGGTATAAGCTGTAGGGTTCCTAGGCATCCTAATGAGGTCTCACAAGGCATCAACCATGCCAATTTCAAAAAATCTAGGAGCCGAGAAACCCGACTACGGATCGTCGGCTAGAAATCTAGGCAAAACAATAAACTAGTTAACACTTAACTAAGAGATATGGAAATACAACCTTTGTAGATCCGGTTCTCCACCTCCATAGCTCCGCAATGAAGTCTCCTCGCTGTCCATAACAAGTCCCGGGCTCTAGCGTCGGCTTCATCGGAGAAAGAACGGGCTAGGTCATCGATGTCCATGCCGAAGATGATCTACGTCGAGGCATCGCTAAATCAAGCTCCGACTTCACCAAGTCAAAAAACATGTGAAGAAAACACACTCTACTACTTGGCAAGAGGTAGAGGATGAAGAAATAGGAGGTGGGTTCTCTTTAGAATTGGATTTCTCACTCATATCCATCAATCACCATTGATGGAGCTTGCTTCTTCAAGTGAAGAAGATGAAGAAGAAGATGAATATTATCATAAGTATTTTTACAAAAAGGAAATAATAAGAATACTTATCATAATGTAACCAAGGTAATGTGTAGAGAGTTAATTATGGTTGAAAGGAATGGTTAGGGTTAAGCATGAGACAAAATGGTCACTTGGTCAAAGTCTTCATGAAGCTTCAACAAGCTTCCAAAGATAGCCACCATTTTGCATTATGCTTATCATTTTCCAATATGAATAAACAAATAAATAAATAGATATGAAAATGAAAACCCTAACCATTACATAACCATGGTTTAAACTTTACACAAAACACAAGTTAGCATGCATCATCAAACATGATACATACAAGTGCACAAAAAATATATCACATATACAATGTGCACATCCGAGTGAGAAAATCCATCTTAAAGTGAACCAATACTAGTTAATGCAAAGTAATATATCAAATATATAATTATGCATTAAATCATTAAATCAACACTTGATTCAATGATCCGGTCATGTCGCACATAACCGACTGGTATATCAGTAACAACTTATCGAATCAACACTTGATCCGATAACCCGGCTATATCGCATATAACCGATCAATGTCACATCGCGAGAATGAAATACGGTATCACATACACGCATCATTCTCGTTCCCGCACATATCTCATATGCGCTCCTATTTCGTTTCGCTTGAGCCAGGAAACCTCTGTGTAGGACTCTAAAGACTCATCAATACGCCGGTAGCGGATGATGATCATATCAAACATCCACAAGCCGCAAGCGGTCTGCTAAACGTAACGGCCACCCGGGTATTGAGCGATCTGAAGATCGACGAGCAAGCCCGCTCACACTCCAGTGAATCCAACCAGTAACACTACCGTACAGTCCGGTCTGATCGTCTGATATGTCGCATATCTCGCCTAGGGGTGGTAAACGTCAGACCCCAATAGCTCGATAAGTCGTGTCGATATGAGGTCTATAACTATTCGAGAAACTACTGGTAACACTTACCAGTAAATCTCAGCAACCCTGGCCAGGGATTTCCTGTTATAGCCAATCGAACACAGCGCAACATCAACTCCCTATACCGGGAGAGACGAATCCCCTCCTATCGCTCATTGCCTCCATGTGACTCGGGACTGTACCCAAAAACCACCGTTTTGTACGCCCTCTTGGACGTGGTAAGATGGAAATCAAAGCACAGTGGGAACCACACAAGACTCTATGACGATCTCGGGTCAACAGACTACTCTGTACCAGTGTCACTAGAGAACTGCCATCTGACGTGAGGTATAATACCATCTGGGAGTTCACGGCGAGTCCGTCCAGTGTACCCAGTCTCTACTGAGCACCCGTATATCATCTCTGATGTCAAACACCAATGGATATGGGATCATCCATCGCCCATCTGTATGGGTCGAGAAGGTACACGCTAGTCTACTCTGGTATATCGATGCCCCGTCTCGATACACCCTCGACTAGGGACTTTGAAGGATGTACTTATGGACTACCATGTCCCCACTAGTATGATCCGCATCATAGTCCAGGTAGTCAAGTACACATCCTAAGGGCTTTACCAACATGTAACAGAGAGACAATCAGCATACACGTTAAGGTAAAGGGTAACCAGATAGCATACTATCATGTCGAGCAAGAAAGTCCTCCCTATATATGTCCCAGCATCCACTACAATATACATCCTATGTACAGTAATGGCCTCTAGGGCATACATATAACTAACAATCTTCCACTTGCACTAGGGCCATCTGTAGCAGTGGTTATAGTATCTCATACTCAACCATCCCATAAAAGTCTCTCTCTGGGAACAGGCCTTTGTGAGTGGATCCGCTGTGTTGTCCTCTGAATCTACTTTCCAAACCTCGATCTCCTTGGAGATCAACCATCTCCATGATCAGGTAATACTGCCTTAGAATATGTCTGGATCACTGATGGGACGGACGTTCCTTGGCATAAGCCACAACTCCATTGTCTCACAATGGGAGGAACAAAGTTCATCTTATGAACTAATATACACCCAGACTGCCTCTTTGGTAGCATCTTAAGTAGCGATGTATCCTGCCTTTATCGTCTAGTTTACCACGGTATCTAGCTTGGAACTCTTCCAACATACCGTCCCTCTACTGAGGATTAAGAAAATGCCTGTGACTGACACTCAGTCGTCTTTATCACCCTGGAACCCTTCCAGTGATTCTCCCCAGGATCGACTGATACCATCTCACTACAACTAGTGAGAATCCTAACATCCATTTAGATCTATCTCATAGATCCAAAACCTAGGATTTAGTAGGTATCACTTTGATCCTATATGGAGAATCATTGTGATAAGCGGAGATTGATCGAGCGTAGCATAAGAAACTCCTTTCTTATCAAGAGTATGTCATCCACGTACTCTACGAGGATCACCACCATACTCCCTACTACCCTTTTTGTTTATACAAGGTTCATCTACCATTTTGATGATGTCAAACTCTTTGACTACTTCATCAAAATAGATGTTCCAACTCCGCGATGCCTGCTTTATTACATAAAACATCTTGTTCACGTTTCCGCTGCTCCCACTGTTTACGAAGCCCTCTGGCTGTGTACTTACAGACGTTCTCTTCTAAATCAATATTTAGAAAAGCAGTCATAGCACCCAACCGCCAGATATCGTAGTCATGGTATGTAGCCGTGGCAAGTAGGATCTGGATGGACTTAAGCATAGATCTTTAGAAAAAGTTTCATCATGATCCACACCTGGTCAATGATGCAAACTTTTATCAAGTCTAGCTTTGAAAGTCTCAACTTTTCCATGTACACCAAGTAATCTTCTCAAGATATACTTGCTCCTGATGGGGATTTAACCCTTCAGATATAGCAACCAAAGTCCATACTTTGTTGGTGTATAAGGATTCCATCTCAGATCACTAAGCATCCAGCCATTCTTATAGAGTCTTACTCTTGATGGCCAGCTCGAAACTAGTTGGGTCATCATCTCATGATGCAATCCTCGCTCCCACTGTCATAGAGAAACCGAAGTATCTCTCAGGTGGGTGAGGAACCCTACTAGATCGGCGGAGAGGCTGAGGTTCGTTGGTAACTATTGAATCATTTGGTTTTACCAAATCATCTGCTGTAGTTTGCATAGCTGGAACCTTTCCAGTTCTACATAACTAACCTTGCCTCGAGCTTGTCCGGATTTTGCTTTTAGACATAGGCCGGACAATCCCAAATCTTAACTAGTTTAAGATATGGGCTCTTCCCATACCATATCTCATATGGAGTGGTAGGCTGTGATCTGATTCAAACCCTATTCAATAGGTATGCAGCTTCTCAAGTGCATAATTCCCAAAAAGGAAAAAGGTAACTCAGTAGTACTCATCATAGAGCACACCATATCAGATAGGGTGTATCTGCTCCGCCCCGATATACCATCGTGCAATGGTGTATACGGAGGAGTAATGCTGAGAGAGAATCTCATTCTCCTTTAGAATAGTCCAGTATTTCCGTGCTCAAGTATTCTCCTCCTTGATCTCATCATAGGACATAATATTTATACCCGTATTCTGGTTCTCTACTTCTCGCTTATATTCTGTGAATATCTCAAAAGGTTCGGACTTGTGTTTCAACAGGAACATAGGTCTAAATCTCGAAAGATCATCAGAGAATGTAAAGAAGTATAAAGAACCAGTCCTGGCATGTGTAGACAGGAGACCTTACATATATCATCATGTATCAGTCCCAAGAGTTCATTAACTCTTTCTCTGTTTCCAGTAAATGGAGCTATGGTCATCTTATCTTTGTGACATGACTGGCGAGTTTCACAAGATGTAAATTCAAACTGATTTAAATATGCATCTGAATGTAACTCTAGCTAGTCGGGTCACATTGATCTGACCTAGTCTACAATGCCTCAAGAAGAATTCGTTCATTTCTGAACTCTTCCTCTTGTGTGTGTTCCATATACTAAGAACTGTAGTTTGATTTAGAACATCAACGCTTTTAGATAACGTGCCTGAACCGATCAACTTTTGATATAGGAAATGTTCAAAACATTATCCAACAATACAAAATTATATCCTTTCCTTACTAATAAAGAGACTGATATGATTTTGTATATCAGGTTCGGTATCTAATAACATTCGTTCAGAATCAATGTATTGGTAATACAGGGTGACAGTGACCAACAGACTTGGCTGCAACACTTGTCCCGTTTTCTGCCTCATGAAACTTATCACCCGTTCTCAGTTCTCTACCTTTCTGTAGCCCTATGTAACAGATTACATATCTGGGATCCTGATCCGGTATCATATACCCAGGACGTAAAGGATACTGAGAAACAGTTCTGTATAATGAACAAACCCGAAGATGATGCATCAGCATCACTCTCTTCGTTTGGGCGGCACGGGAATTCTGGTAATCCCCAATTTCCTGCTCTATCTTATAACAATTATAAGGTGGAGCGGGACCAACGTTCCCCAGCTCAGTATAACAAGCGGGTTCGGTCAATATTCCGTATTATTATCTTGATTAAGGCGTGATATGGTCGCTACCTGGAGAGAGAGAGAAGAAAACACTCAGCGTGCGCTCTTGCAAGAATAGATTGGTTATTATTTTATCTAATCAGGATGGCTCCCACTGCTTTTTATCAAATCTTCCTTCAAACCTTAAAAGGAAATACTAGCCAGGATTAATTACACACTACAAGTTCGCCAATCTTTCAGCCAGGCCAGTGTCGGTACTTTGAGGGAGGTCCCCCGTGCTTTCGCACGAACCTAATTAATGTAAACCTCGTTTTCCCAGAGGCGTAACCTCGTTAACACCTTTCTAGACACCTACTTGATCGGCTAATTGTAATGTATAAAACTCTCCCAGGAGTAACTCTTACTCGCAGCGGGTATCGGGATCCAACTATCTCATAGAAGGTATGCAATCTCATTGCAAATTTCAACACTTGAAATTCCCGATAATATTTTTCCCCTAACGTGCTATGACCTTGACGAAAGCCAACAAACCATAGCCCGCTAGTCAAGTTCAGCCCGTACATTTCTTGATTGAATTAAACCCACCCGCACGACCCTTGACGAAAGCCAACAAAGCCGCGCGACTACCCTAATCCAATCGCATCGTATGCTAGCAGATAAGCAGCATATAGCTACCGCACACTGCACCTTGACGAAAGCCAACAAATGCAGCACGAATACTATATACAACTTATCTGAAATGACGGAGGGCTACGACAGGTTTTTCTGAAAACCTATTGCGTAATGAACTTGATATCGTTGTAGAATCAAATGATTTTGAAATGGAGTGCTTTTGAGGCTTTTCTAGTTTTGCTAAAGGAGTCACTCCCGGTGAAGGGATCGTCGGTCCTTTCCTCGTCGAATGAGGTGCAGGATATATCATATATATCACTGTGCAAAGCAAAAACACTTAAAAGCAATCAAAAGACAAACCGAGTGTGTAGCATCTGCCAGTTATTGCTAAAGGAGTCACTCCCGGTGAAGGGATCTCGGTCCTTTCCTTATCGAATAAGGTGCAGGATATATCATATATACCGCTGTGCAAAGCAAGAACTGTAGCTACCTGTTTTATTTTGAAATTCGATTCTACAACATCTTAGGTTTCTTTTATTTCATTAATCTTATTAATGAAGTCCCATCATTTAAGTACCTAAACATCACAGATAAATACGACGTACACTTATGCCATCCGCATTCGCCTCGATGTCCCCTCGTGCACCGTTAGGTTAGGTAACTAACGGCAGAGCGGGGCAGGGCTAGCGCGGGTGTAAAACATAAGTAACGTCTATATAATATATCATATATACTATATACTGTATCTATCATCAGAACATCACATGATCACATCACAGATATCGCAGCAGAAGAAACATATGAAATATTGGATATACTAGGACGTCCGTGTTTTCAATACGAGCCAGTATAAAACACGGATTCCACGGTCGCGATGAATAGCCAAACCCACACCCCTAGACCCCTACGAGAGCGGCAAGCAACCCTACCAATTCTAGAGTTAGGAGACCCGGACTCGACTCCTCGAGTTGGTCTCCCACTGGACTCCAGAACCCGGTTACTTGTGCTCCCCTCCTTGGGTCTATCCTAGTGCGGAAAAGTAAATAATATACAAAGGGTGACAACTTCCGCAACCTGGAAGTGCCCCAAATAAAAGAATATTACATACAGATTTTTACATGAATGAAAATGAAAAACACTCATCTCACATAAAAAACCCCGGCTATTCAAACACGACGATCCAATATAACATATCCAGCAACACATAACATCACATGTCATCAACGTAAGTAAATATGTCCATCCCAATTGTCGTTGACATATAGCAACGAAACCGGCGATATCACATATTACACTTACGGTCACAGAAAAGAAAGTGTAAAACTACAACAGTTGGAATCCGCAATCTCCTTAGACATCGCATGCCTAAAACAATGAATTCCTTAGACATCTCATGCCTAACAATTATAAACCCCGCATTTTAGTCTCATTATCGAAAACTCTTTTCAATATCAAGTCGGGCAATTCAACAAGATTCCCGACATTTTGATCGAATGCTCGTCGCAAACTTCAGTAGGCAGCTGCACCCCCGATGTCGTCGACGAAGTGCACCAAGGCGGAACACTGCTACCGCGAGCACCCGAACAGATGCTTTCGGCGACGGGGTTCTCCTACAGTCACTTGGTCGGGGCTATGGAGTGAGGCTGTCTATTAAGTTTACCCGGCGAGTATCCCGTACGCTACGTGATTGCGACGGACTTTTGATCACATGAAAATTCCGTGGCAACCGATCAAATTGAGACTAAACTGCTATGTTTATAACATTCATTCAGTTATCTCATAACTCTTTGTGAATTCCAATTATTGTATCCCATTCCGGATAATTAGAAAATGTTAAACTTTCCGATTGAACATTCGAACACCCAAGTTTTCCCGATACAGATCAACACATGAAACAAGTCTAAAAACATTCAGTTCGTGCCTCAGTACCAACGGTCCAGCCGTAGACGGGTCAAGCCAACGCCTCACATGTGGCACGCCGTACTGTCCCAAACCCTAAGGTTCAAAGGGCAGTTCAAGACGGTCACATAATCGAGTTAAGGTTTGTTGTCTTCTAGAGGGACCATTGCGTTACTTGCACTACTTAGAACGTCGTTAAACTACGGAAAAATCCAACACTTGGAAATTTCCCGACAGGGGAAAAGGTGGGTATTTATATCCGGTCGAACTTTTTAACATATTCTAAAAATTATCCGAAAAGCCACACAGACAAAATTTGATACTCCGATCGAAACACCGAATCCCTAAATACACAGCAGAAAATTCAACTCTTGAATAAATTTTAAAAATTCCAAGAAAACTCAGCATAATTTATCAGGAATTACTGTGCAAACAAAGTGGGCTGACGTCACGAGATTGCCGCGGAACCGCCGCAGAAGCGAGGCTTCTGCCGCGGTTCCGCCGCAATAAATACTGTTCATTGGAAAATTTTTGCTCCATAATTCTTATATTTCTCTGCTGAATTTTTTAGAAATTTTTAATTTGGAAAAATCCCAGTTTTTGAAAAAAGGACAGAGAGCTATTTTGGTTTTGGGTTTCGGGTTCGTTCGGACTTCAAATTGCGTCTAGACTTTGCCTAAGGCTCTAGCTAGGCTCTGATACCACTGTAGGGTTCCTAGGCATCCTAATGAGGTCTCACAAGGCATCAACCATGCCAATTTCAAAAAATCTAGGTGCCGAGAAACCCGACTACGGATCGTCGGCTAGAAATCTAGGCGAAACAATAAACTAGTTAACACTTAACTAAGAGATACGGAAATACAACCTTTGTAGATCCGGTTCTCCACCTCCATAGCTTCGCAATGAAGTCTCCTCACTGTCCATAACAAGTCCCGGGCTCTAGCGTCGGCTTCATCGGAGAAAGAACGGGCTAGGTCATCGATGTCCATGCCGAAGATGATCTACGTCGAGGCATCGCTAAATCAAGCTCCGACTTCACCAAGTCAAAAAACTTGTGAAGAAAACACACTCTACTACTTGGCAAGAGGTAGAGGATGAAGAAATAGGAGGTGGGTTCTCTTTAGAATTGGATTTCTCACTCATATCCATCAATCACCATTGATGGAGCTTGCTTCTTCAAGTGAAGAAGATGAAGAAGAAGAAGATGAATATTATCATAAGTATTTTTAAAAAAAGGAAATAATAAGAATACTTATCATAATGTAACCATGGTAATGTGTAGAGAGTTAATCATGGTTGAAAGGAATGGTTAGGGTTAAGCATGAGACAAAATGGTCACTTGGTCAAAGTCTTCATGAAGCTTCAACAAGCTTCCAAAGATAGCCACCATTTTGCATTATGCTTATCATTTTCAAATATGAATAAACAAATAAATAAATAGATATGAAAATGAAAACCCTAAACATTACATAACCATGGTTTAAACTTTACACAAAACACAAGTTAGCATGCATCATCAAACATGATACATACAAGTGCACAAAAAATATATCACATATACAATGTGCACATCCGAGTGAAAAAATCCATCTTAAAGTGAACCAATACTAGTTAATGCAAAGTAATATATCAAATATATAATTATGCATTAAATCATTAAATCAACACTTGATTCAATGATCCGGTCATGTCGCACATAACCGACTGGTATCATCAGTAACAACTTATCGAATCAACACTTGATCCGATAACCCGGCTATATCGCATATAACCGATCAATGTCACATCGCGAGAATGAAATACGGTATCACATACACGCATCATTCTCGGTCCCGCACATATCTCATATGCGCTCCTATTTCGTTTCGCTTGAGCCAGGAAACCTCTGTGTAGGACTCTAAAGACTCGTCAATACGCCGGTAGCGGATGATGATCATATCAAACATCCACAAGCCGCAAGCGGTCTGCCAAACGTAACGGCCACCCGGGTATTGAGCGATCTGAAGATCGACGAGCAAGCCCGCTCACACTCCAGTGAATCCAACCAGTAACACTACCGTACAGTCCGGTCTGATCGTCTGATATGTCGCATATCTCGCCTAGGGGTGGTAAACGTCAGACCCCAATAGCTCGATAAGTCGTGTCGATATGAGGTCTATAACTATTCGAGAAACTACTGGTAACACTTACCAGTAAATCTCAGCAACCCTGGCCACGGATTTCCTGTTATAGCCAATCGAACACAGCGCAACATCAACTCCCTATACCGGGAGAGACGAATCCCCTCCTATCGCTCATTGCCTCCATGTGACTCGGGACTGTACCCAAAAACCACCGTTTTGCATGCCCTCTTGGACGTGGTAAGATGGAAATCAAAGCACAGTGGGAACCACACAAGACTCTATGACGATCTCGGGTCAACAGACTACTCTGTACCAGTGTCACCAGAGAACTGCCATCTGACATGAGGTATAATACCATCTGGGAGTTCTCGGCGA
Source organism: Agapanthus africanus (assembly GCA_030015575.1). NCBI lineage: Eukaryota > Viridiplantae > Streptophyta > Magnoliopsida > Asparagales > Amaryllidaceae > Agapanthus > Agapanthus africanus. The sequence continues at coordinate 291,007,725 of JASDDO010000029.1, forward strand.
GTCCGTCCAGTGTACCCAGTCTCTACTGAGCACCCGTATATCATCTCTGATGTCAAACACCAATGGATATGGGATCATCCATCGCCCATCTGTATGGGTCGAGAAGGTACACGCTAGTCTACTCTGGTATATCGATGCCCCGTCTCGATACACCCTCGACTAGGGACTTTGAAGGATGTACTTATGGACTACCATGTCCCCACTCGTATGATCCGCATCATAGTCCAGGTAGTCAAGTACACATCCTAAGGGCTTTACCAACATGTAACAGAGAGACAATCAGCATACACGTTAAGTTAAAGGGTAACCAGATAGCATACTATCATGTCGAGCAAGAAAGTCCTCCCTATATATGTCCCAGCATCCACTACAATATACATCCTATGTACAGTAATGGCCTCTAGGGCATACATATAACTAACATAAGCCATACGTAACGGGCCACCAGCTATTGACCAAAAGGGATGTTGATGAGCGAACTCATCCTGACACCCTACTGAGCCTGTCAGTGACAATATCCGTACAGTCCGGTCCGTTCGTCTATGAGCATCGCATGGCAGGCCTAGGGGGTTGGTAAAAGTCGAACCCCCAATAGCGGTACAAGCCATGTCAGAGTGTAGCCTAGAACACCCTGAGATACTACTGGAATACCTACCAGCAAATCTCCTGCCTTGGCCAAGGACTTTTTATGTTCTGGCTCTCCTAGACACAGCGCGACCTCACCCCCAATACCGGGAGAGACAAACCCCTGCAGATCCGCTCACTGCCTCCATGTGGCTCGGGACTGTACCCAACTAAAACCTGTTTGAACGTCTCCTTTGAGCCGTGGTAGCGTAGTAATCAAAGCACAGTGGGAAATCACACGAGACAAATGACGATCTCAGGTCGATGAACTAACCTGTACACATGTCACCAGGGAACTGCTATCTGACGTCTGGTATAATCCCAACTAGCAGGTTCCCGGCGAGTCCTGTCCGGTGTACTCATAACCCAATGAGCACCTGTATACATCTTAGGTGAACCAACTGACACCATTGGCTTGTGAGACCGGCCACCGCCCCTCGTCGGGGTCTCGACTGTATACACTAGTCTACTATGGAGAATCGATGCCCTGTCTCGAAACTCCCACGACTAGGAACCTTTTAAGGATGTGCTTATAGACTCCAGCTCTCACTTATATGATCGCCCTCATACTGCTGGTAGTCAAGCAAGAATCCTAGGAGCTCTATCAACGTGTAATAGCGACTCGTAAGGTCACCTAAAGCAGTGCACGATGATAAAGATAAACCAGATAGCATACTATCATCTCGAGTAAGACTGTTCTACCGGGATAGGTCCTCCCTCAATCATTGCAATCACGTGCCTGTGATCTAATAATTGACTCTGAGGGCACTATCTCCAACAATATATATCCTATATATCACCCTAGTGTTGTTTTGGAACCTTGGTTTCACCTAAGACAAAATCTGGGAACACTTTTATAAGTTGCTGCTTTGAATTTGGTTATGGTTTTCCGTATTTAGATTTCCAGATTTTGATATTTGTGCGTTATCTCAATTGCGGGACGTTTGTACGTCTATATCGAGTGATTTCGGGTTGTTTTGCAAAGGCTAACCATAGGTTCTAACTTATAGGCTTTTAAGCGTGCCGTTTTCGTTTTCGTGTGTCGTTTTTGTTTCGATTTGGTTTTAATGCAATGCGATACGTGTGACATGTAGGTACCCCTACGGTGAGCTGAGATGACGAAGAAGATGGTGGCGACACCGACACCGACACGCAGGATGCTAGGTGAGGAGATTATATCTACTGTGGAAGTCGGGTGGATGGCGTATAGCACCCCCGCAGTTCGATGTCTAGTATACTATATATACTATATATATGATAGCTTATTGTGTGTCGTGGATATTTGAGAAGAGATTAGGTGTACTATAATTAGATTAGGGCGTAGAAGTAAACTAGTATGGTACCTAGTTGTGAACCATAGAATAGGTTTACACCTACACGCACACACATGCTTACTTGTATACTTATACTGTAATTATGAGGATAGTGGATAATAATTGGAGATGAGTCGATGATATTGGTCATAGTGCCGTGAGATCGGTGATACATTGTGATTCGTATTTGCGATACGACATGTGATTTTAGCGGGCCTTTAGACGTGTGTTCCACACACGCATTCATATTTATATAAATGGTATCGATTGTACTAGACTTAGATCAGTACCCCAGATTATGTGATATGTTGATAATGATACCTGATATTTGATGAGAGGAATGTGATATTGACCCATACCCAGCTTTTAGGATGCCGTAGGATAATTTACTGTACGAGCTTTATATTGATGATAGATCCGCACTCATGAATTGAGGATGTCATATGATTTTGTATCGTACGCTGTAACTTTGAGACAGGATCACCAACTATTATATATATATATATATATATATATATATATATATCGACTCAGATTTAGGTGGTTTCCATACCCCTCCTGTTTGACTTGCTAGTTAGGACTGTAGTTTTGCTAGTAGATGTTTGACTTGGCTGATGTTATACCTATTTCAAAACTAACGAATCGGGAGTATTTCAATGATAGGCAAAGGGATTCTACGGATATTTTCAAAAGACACATCTTTTCTTTAAAAACACCGTAGCCCTTATTTTACTAAAAACCCCGATTCGTCTTATTTCAAAAGGCAAAATGTAGGACCTTTTTATATTGATGCAGATACATCACCGTTGCATTTATTATTCGATTTCCGCATATTCATGCTAATTGCATCGCAGTGCATGTGTAAATGAGTTTATTGTATATTAAACCCATGTTGTTAGGACACCAGCACCATTATCGATGATGCGTATGTTCTACATACACTGCTTTGCCCGCTCATACATTTCGTCATCGATAATTGCCATGTCACTACACTGTAGTACTGTTGCGTTCAGGATATGACCCTTGCATGGCATACTTGTACACATATTCATTTGCACATACATAGATGATTTCTCTCTTGATTTGGAGATTTGGGAACCGTAAGATACTATTTAAAACTGATTCATTTTAAAAGAGTGGTTTCCCTCATTATGTGCATATTACTATTCCATATTGCATGATATATTGATATGCTTACATTCTTATATATGTCGCATACATCATGCTTTTTGATTATACGCATTGAGATATGTTGTTTCCATGATATTTCTGGATTTAGGAACCGTGGATATTTCAAAGAGATTATATAATTGTTTAAAAAACCCGGTTACCCTTGATATGATATTTCAGTGCGTCCACCATGAGTTTTCTCAGGGCTGAGAGCGATATGTGAAACCCGATTAGAGGAGGCGGCGAGGCCGATTGCGGATACATGGTGGGCCCGGTATGGTACCCCGAGGTAAGAAAGGGATGCTGTGTATACAGACGGTGAGCCTGGCAGAGGGAGTACTACCTACCGGTGATTGTATTTGAGCTCGGCGGATATCCGGATGATACCGACCGGAGTTAAAAGATAATATGGGCCGACCCAGACTGATGGAGCCCGATATATGAGGATTTACGTGCCGATAATAGGCAAAGGTTTCATGATGTTTTCGAGTGTCGATGCTTGACACTCAGGTTTCATGATTTGATATGTCACGAGCGACATATGTTGGTTTATATCCTCATATTTCTATGCATATGCTTTATGATATTTACATGCATGATGTTTATTGTCATTGGGTGACACTTGGACGATTTCCACATAAATATATTGACATTGATGACATTGATCACATAGTTGGATGATATCCATTTTTTCTTAGACTTCATGATATAGTCGGCATTGATCATACCTCATATTTATGATATGTTATTTCCTGAGGCACTGGCACGAGCACTTCGCACAACACTCATGTATAGATGTCACATTGCCACCTTATCATGCTTCTGACTTATTCATTTGAGGATTATATATATATTTGATCGTATTGACCTAGGATGGTGTCATACATACGATTTCTGCTATGTGATGTTTTCTACTCACGAGTTGGCAACTCACCCCGTTGTGCCACAGTTCTTGCAGATTTTGCCGTACAGTTTTCATTGCGGCTTTTCTGGCACACTGCTTCCTTTACGGGCGATTTGCTTTGGTTGGTGGGTTCTTTTGCATCAGAACCGTCTTTGTACATGTATTACTCAGTTGTATCTAGAAATTCCATTAAGTAAAACTTGTATATTTTTTCAGACTTAGAAACCAGTTGTGTATTATTTCGACCATAAAGTCACGCGTTGTAGAATATTGGTTTTCATTTTGATTTTGAGATTTCTTTTGATTTTTGATCCTTACCCTTCGGCGTTGTATATTATATTAGTTGTGTGGTTGTGACCGTCGATTGACGAAGAGCTAGCTCCCGCTTGGGGATGCCTTTTATCATTATGCATATATTATTCTTGTTGTACCCCATTTGTGGCCAGTATTTACAAAGGAAACTCTGCCGAAATTTTTAGAAAAGACTATAGATTTTTTAAAAATGCCTATTCGGCTTACTTATTTAAAAATCTTGCTTTTAGAACATGTTCTCCTTACTTCTTAAAAATTAGTTTTCCTTATTTAATCTTTAAAAATGGTTTTAGATTTCTGGCTTTTGGCATACTTGATTAGATGTGGTCCTATAGGCTTCATATGATTCAAGTGCCAGTCACGGACTATTTCGGGTCGTGACAAAGTTGGTATCAGAGTGCTAGGTTAACCTTGGTTCGAGTCTAAGTTTGATTATGTGGAGCCTAGAGCGTTTATATATATACGGAACTTAGGCTTGACCTTACGTAACTTAGACTTAGTCGAGGGGGTATTATACCAGAACTTCCGTCGTGTAGGATGACCCTTGGTTGATAGAGTAGGTGACTTCAGTAGAGTGACGTACCGTGTGTATGTTCCGCGGTATACTTACGATACGCCACTCCGCTTAAGGAGCCTTATGATGTACATTTCCTTGCACCGTATTATATTCATTCTTATGATCTATCCTCATCGATACTGGTTATGATTTTGCTGCCACGACTACATGGACAGAGAGAACTACAGCTAGAGTTGTGTTAGCTTGAGCTCATCACGGAAGAGGACTGACCAGGGCGTGATTCCAAAGACATACGATTGCATAGAGGCGTCGTCTTACTGTGTTTTCGTGCCATGAGCATTTGGCAGATCGCTTTTACGAGATTTCTCTGATGTGTTGATCGGCACCAGAGGATCAGGCTACTTCTAAAGGCTAGCCAGAATGTGATGACCATCGATATATCGCTTATTTATGATGATTGAGGCATTGTTAAGCTTACAGACGAATGAGCTAGTTGTTGCTGCAAATGATAATATATCGCCCAGATGATTGGAGCTACTGCAGCATAAGCATATACTTAGGGATATGATGGAAGGTCGTTAGTCATCCGAGGATGAATGCTTAGGACATGTGGTTCGTTCGCTTAACGCGATGCGAGGTAATCAGGTAGATTGATTCCAGCTAGAGATGAATTCACGCAGATTCGTTGAGAGTCGATAGAAACGATCGAATATCAGAAACCCATATTTCAAGTTTAAAGTATTCAAAAGAACGTGCAAGCGATTCTATGGACCCTTTAGAAGAATGAAACCCTAAATCGACATAATGAACGTGCGAAAGCCTTTAATCCTTAGGGTTTGCGGCAGCGCGGCGCCACTAGTGAGGCTTGGGTTTGCCCATCTACGACTGGACCACTGATGCTGTGTTATGTACTTGATACTATAAAACTGTACCCAAGATATTGATCTCTTGGGAGATTATGAGGTTTTGACGAATTGATCGAATGGTTCGACATCATTCGGATATCATGTGATGGGATACACTACTTGGGAGACTCCAGATACGAGCATAGCCGTTAGAGAGCAGTCCATACAGCCACGAGGCGATGAGTCCGAATCATTCGACATTAGAACGAGGTGGAGTAAAGAGTTCGCATGAGATTTCGAAGAGATGGCATTCTACTCCGCTGACATCAGAGATGCGATACGCATAAAGAGGCGTTGGGAAGCGAACAATTTCCGAGGAATATGCTGTGTTGAGGACACAAATGACCAGAGAAGTGCTAGAACAGAATTGTCCCCGTTAGCACACCTTACAGGGCCGATGAGTCGATTGATTGCGAGATAGGTAATCCGCAGAGAAGATGAGGACCCAGAGACAGAGGATGCCAGATCGTGAGCAAGAGGCAAGTAGATATCTTGCGCTGCTAGTATTGGATGCACCGACACCTTCTCGACTTTGAAGGAGGAAATATCGACAACAGTATTTATGATTTGTGATTTTGTGATTCGATTATCATGTATCCATCACCTTGGATTTCGGTATTTTGGGCGATCTATTCATGATTTGGTCTTGATGGCAAGGTTCCATGATTTCTGTTTTTGTGCACCATGGTTGCACCTACTGGGTATTGATATTTTGTGCATAGTTATTACGCTTGTGGTATTGATTGTGATTTCATGCCTATTTTATGCCGGTGATTTGATTTACGCTTCCAGCATAGTTTTCATGCACTTTTAGTGTTTTGATTTGATTTGTGAACACTGAGGCACATGGTTGTGAGCCGATATACCGCGGTATACCTGATTTGGATTGCGTCGTAATGTATACCGTCGATCTTGATTCTGATATTGATGTTGATTTCTTGCACTCCATGCATTCGATTTGGATTTTCGCGCGTGTTGAGCGCATGTTTTGAGATACGGTTTTGGTGCATATTAGATGCACTAAATCAGGATTCATTGTGCATGTCAGATGCACCTGATTTTGCTGTCAGGCACGCCCGTTGCCCTTGGCAGATGTTTCGTGCACACTCGTTGCACCTAGATGATGTTTCTGTGCACATGTATGGCACATATATGGATTTTGATATCCTTGCGCACCAGACGCACAGGGTATTCTTATATACATTTTTGGGATTTATCCCTTATGGACCAGTACGCTTTTATGATATTTGCTATTTGTTTTCGTACTGAGCAGGACTAATCAGAGGGCAGTGCCTGAATATACTTTTGCATGCATTGTTAGTTATCGAAAGGATTTCCAAAAAGAGAGCTATAGTCTCAGTATTTACCTACGTGTCTGATATGGCACGAAACGTTTAAAAAAAGGAAACCCTTCTAAATTGTTTTCAAAACGGCGGAACGTACATATTAAACAAAGGATATATACATATATGTTTATTTTATTAAAATAGACGTCCGCCACTGTGCAGTGCTACTCGCATCGCACAGCGACTTAAAAAGATTTGGCATACATTTATTTCAGCTATTTACAAGTATAGATTTGATGCCTACATGTATGGTTTTGATATATATCATGTTAGTTTTGTTTTGGATTTGACATTCTATCTTTACCATGACTCCGATGATTGCTGGATGCTTGGCGGAGTTTTGATTTTGAGTTAGCTACTCATTACTCATGCACGTGCATTGCGCTATGATGCGTTTTATATATTGATGATTTTGGAACCCTGATGACTTGGACTTTTACTGAAATGTTTTAGTATTTGAGAGGTTTAAAATTTAAATTCTGAGACCGAATTTCTTTAAGGAGGGAAGATTGTAACATTTCAAAAAAAAAAAAAATTATTTTTGGGCATTTTTATAATTTAATATTATTTTTAATGAATATTTTAATAAGGCGGTATAATTAAATACTGATAAATGAGGAAAATTTTGGAAAATTATGGAAATTATTTAAAAGAGAGTGTTTTATTTGAATTATGCAAATTTTAAGTTTTTATGATTAGTTTGACACTAATTTAGTGGTAATCGCGATTAAAAATCGCTAATCGCGTTTTAACCTCGTTTTGTGCAAAGAATGCACAAGTCTTTTTTTTCATGAGTTACATTTTTATTTATCATAGCATTCTTCATGTTTATGGCATGGTTGTTGATTTTTTTGAAAAAGGGAAAAAAAAGAAAAGAAAAAGGATATGAATATAATATAGAGGTATGATGAAGAGAGATAAGAGTAGGTGAGGGTCAACATGAGTCTTGATGCCATCCCCTTATCATTTTCCTCAACCATTTCTCTCCCCTCTCTTTCCCTTGCTGCTGCTGCTGTCCCCTCTCCTCCTCCACCTTCAAACCCTTAAAACACCATGAGAATCACCTTAAAACACCATTTCCATTACACAAAAAAGGTGCACAAGCCCCCTAGCAACCCAATGGACCAAGAAAGTATTCATTTTGGCGCTGTTGAGGATTCATGAGGGTGTACTGACGTATTTCTTTAACAACTAGTGTAGTATTTCTTGTGTTTAAGCCACTTTTAAAGTTTAGAATCGATTTGGCGAAGTTTGGCGAACTTTAGAAAACCTTAGAGAGGGTTCGGGTTAATTTGAGTTGTGGCTGTGCAATTGGACTTTAAAGATGACCATAGACCACCTATTGTCAAAAACCCTGACCTAACAAAACGTGAAAGACAAAAATACAGAATTACGGGACTTTCATGACGGTTTGTGAGGTATTTTAGTGTGCAGGGAGATATGGAATGAACTGGGGAATTTACTAGAAAAGTAAACAACGCCATAAGATTAGAATTGACCCTAGGAATTCCCTGTAGAAATACGAACCCCATAGGATCATGCAGGGCCGGCCTGGCCGGATTTTCCCAAGAGGGGGCTCGGCCACTTGGTGTGGGGTAGGGTCCAGGTTACTTCTGTAAGTCATATGTACCCTATATATCAGCCTAATGTTGTTTTAGAACCTTGGTTTCACCTGAGACAAAATCTGGGAACACTTTTATAAATTGCTGCTTTGAATTTGGTTATAGTTTTTCATATTTCGATTTCCAGATTTTGATATTTGTCCATTATCTCAATTGCGTGATGTTTGAACGTCTATATCGAGTGATTTCGGGTTGTTTTGCGAAGGCTAACCATAGGTTCTAACCTATAGGCTTTTAAGCGTACCGTTTTGGTTTTCGTGTGTCGTTTTGGTTTCAATTTGGTTTTAATGCAACGCGATACGTGTGACATGTAGGTACCCTACGGTGATCCGAGATGACGAAGAAGATGGTAGCGACATCGACATCGACACACAGGATGCAAGGTGAGTATATTATATCTACGGGGGATGACGGGTCGATGGCGTATAGCACCCCGCAGTTCGATGTCTAGTATACTATTTATACTATATATATGATAGCTTATTGTGTGTCGTGGATATTTGAGATGAGATTAGGTGTATTATGATTAGATTAGGGCGCAGAAGTAAACAAGTATAGTACCTAGCTGCGAACCCTAGAATAGGTTTACATCTACATGCACACGCATGCTTGCTTGTATACTTATACTGTGATGATGAGGATAGTGGATGATAATTGGAGATGAGTCGATGATATTGGGCATAGTGCCATGAGATCGGTGATATATTGTTATTCTTATTTGGGATACGACATGTGATTTTAGCGGGCCGTTGGACGTGTGTTCCACACACGCATTCATATTTATATAGATGGTATCGATTGTACTAGACTTAGATCAATACCCCAGATTATGTGATATGATGGTTATGGTGTAAGTCCATATTGCGACCCCCGGTTCTTACGGGGAGGCGGAAACGGTATAAAAAACGAATTTTTATCGCAAGAGGCAACATGGACTAACTTATGGTCGGGATCGTTACCTAAACTAAAACTAGCAAACTAAGCTAAAGATATTTAGCTACTCGGATGAAGATGGTTATACCTAAACTTGAACTCCTTCTCTTCAAGCTCCGGTGGTGGTCCGATGGCTCCTTCTCGTCGTCTCCGTACGCCGAAGATAGATCCACTTGAAAGCTCCAACCTTTAGCTCCTTCTTCGGTCTTTGAAGAAACTAGTTCACTTGGTTTGCTAAACCTAGTGAACTAGAATGAGTAGAGAGGAAATAGAATGGGATTTTATCTATGGTTCTTGATTCTCAACTCATGAGACAAGAGAACCATAGATCAAGAGAGGGAGCAAGAGGTTGAGGGTGAGAGCAAGGGGAGAGCTCAAGAACAAGAGAGAGAATGAGCAAGAAAGAATGAGCAAGTATTTTGTCTCTCACCCTCTCATAATCCAAAGCAATGATAACTCATCATATCAACAAAAGTCTTATGTGATGGTTGAAGTAACCATAACCTTATCATGTCATGCACTCATTTTACTCAAATGAACAAGCAAGAAAAAGTCTTTGGCATGAAATGATAACCATGGTTATCATGATGGTCAACTAGTCAAGCCTAGTCAACCGGTCAACAAGTCAACAAAAGTCAACAAGTCACCAAAGTCAACAAGTCAACAAAAGTCAACAAGTCAACAACCATATCACCATAATACTTAATTAATATAATAGTTAATCACATATCATATTCTCATTAGGGTTGAGCATAAAGTCAAAAAGTCAACGGTCAACTGTCAACAACCCTAATGAGAATCCGCTGCCTCTGCCTCCCTGTCAACTGTGCATACACACCCGCATCCGCGTTCCGAGGAACACGAATGCAAACTGGATAAATCCAATCCCATAAGGTACACTAGGATCTGGCTTAAACCAAAGCCCGCTAGTGTAAACTGTCCGGACACTGTACGCGCACAAGTGCACGGATGTGACCGAACCCTATCGCAAAACCATGCGACCTGTCGCAATACCATGCGACCTCTACTCTTTTGCCTAAAGGCGAAAAGCTTTCTGTGTGGGACTCTAAAGACTCAACACTACGCTGGCAGTGGGTTTAACCACAGACCGCAAGCGGCACTAGCTGTGCGTAACGGTCCCCAGGTAATGCCGACAAGAAGACTGACGAGGCGAAACCCATCTGAACTCCTACTGAGCCTGAGCGTGACATTCTCCGTACAGTCCGGTCTGTTCGTCTGATACATCGCATGGCGGGCCTAGGGGGCGGTAAACGTCAGTCCCCCAATAGCGGTACAAGTCGTGCCGGAGTGAAGCCCAATACACCCTGAGATAACACTGGAAACCTACCAGTATATCTCGTTTGCCCTGGCCAGGGACTACTCGTGTAATGGCTCTCCTAGACACAGCGCGATGTCAACCCCCAATACCGGGAGAGACGAATCCTGTCTAACCGTCACTGCCTCCAAGTGCTTCGGGACTGCACCCAACCACCACCTGTTTGCACGACTCCTTTGAGCCGTGGTAGGGTAGTGATCAAAGTACAGTGGGAACACACCCGAGGCGAAGTGACAGTGTCAAGTCAGCGGACTAAGCTGTACTCATGTCACCTGGGAACTGATAACTGACGATAGGTATAATACCAACTAGTCAGTTCCCGACGAGTCCTGTCCAGTGTACCCGTAACCTAACGAGCACCCGCATACTATCTCAAGTACGACGTACTGACGGCTGTGGGACAGACCGTCTCCCACACTGGGATGAGAAGCGCATGCGCTGGTCTACTCCGGAGTATCGATGCCCTGTCTCGATAGTCCTGCGACCAGGGACCTGAATAAGGATGTGCTTATAGATTACCCAGCCCCCACTAGTGTGACTGCCATCACAACGCTGGTAATCAAGCAAAGATCCTAAGGGCTCCACTAATGCGTATAAGTGATATACTGAAATAAACACAAGTACACATTGAAGTAGAAACAAACCAAGTAGCATACTACTATTTTGAGCAAGATTGTATATACAAGGTGAATATCCCAAGCATCCATTAAGTAATATACAAACTAGTATGATACAGTAATGGCCTCTAGGGCATATACACTAACAATCTCCCACTTGCACTAAGGCCATGTACTGGCGTATCGAAGACCTATCATCTCGATCAGCCGCTCGAACTGAGTCTGGGGCAAGGCCTTGGTGAATGGATCTGCAGTGTTATCTTCTGAAGCGACTCTCCGAACCTCGATCTCCTTGCGATCCACGATCTCCCTGATCAGGTGATACCGCCTCAAGATGTGCCTGGATCTCTGATGGGACCTGGGTTCCTTCGCTAATGCTATAGCCCCGTTGTTGTCGCAATACAGAGGTATTGGATCAACAATGGACGGAACCACCTGAAGTTCTTTCAAGAACTTCCTCATCCAGACAGCTTCTTTTGCGGCATCAGATGCAGCGATGTATTCCGCTTCCATCGTCGAGTCTGCAACGGTTTCTTGTTTGGAACTCTTCCAACACACCGCCCCTCCATTGAGGGTAAAGACAAAACCCGACATGGACTTGGAATCATCCTTGTCACTCTGGAAGCTGGAGTCAGCAAAGGCCTCGATCTGGAGGTCTTTTCCGCCATACACCAAGAACATCTCCTTAGTCCTTCTCAGGTACTTGAGAATGTTCTTTACCGCTATCCAGTGTTTCTCCCCAGGGTTTGACTGATACCGGCTTACCACACTCAGTGCATAAGCTACATCCGGTCTGGTACACAACATCGCATACATTATAGAGCCTACCGCAGAAGCGTAGGGTATAATAGACATGCGATCCCTCTCCAAATCAGTCTTGGGAGACATCTCTTTAGAGAGGGTGATCCCGTGACAAGCCGGTAGGTTACCACGCTTGGAATCTTCCATACTGAATCTTTTCAGTACGGTGTCGATGTACCTGGACTGAGAAAGTCCCAATATCCTCTTGGATCTATCACGATGGATCCGGATCCCCAGGATGTATGAGGCATCACCCAGGTCTTTCATGGAGAACCTTTGTGACAAGAACCCCTTGACAGATTGTAGCATAGGAATATCATTTCCTATTAAGAGAATGTCATCCACGTATAAAACGAGGAATACTACAGTTCTCGCTACAAATCTACTATAGATGCATGGTTCATCTGGATTTTTGATAAAGCCAAATTCTTTGACCGTCTCATCAAAGCAGATGTTCCAACTCCGCGATGCCTGCTTTAGTCCATAGATGGACTTAAGCAACTTGCACACCTTTCCGCTGCTCCCACTCTGAATGAAACCCTCTGGCTGATCCATATAGACACACTCCTCTAAATTTCCATTTAGAAAAGCGGTTTTTACGTCCATCTGCCAAATCTCATAATCGTGGAAGGCAGCAATGGCAAGAAGGATCCGAATGGATTTCAGCATGGCTACTGGAGAAAAGGTTTCGTCATAGTCCAAGCCAGGTCTTTGACGAAAACCCTTTGCTACCAGCCTAGCTTTATAGGTCTCAACCTGTCCATCTACACCAATCTTCCTTTTGAAGATCCACTTGCATCCTACGGGTTTTACCCCGTCTGGAGCAATGTCCAACGTCCATACCTTGTTGGTGTACATGGACTCCATTTCGGTCCGCATTGCATCCAGCCATTTCACTGAGTCAACGCTCTGAACGGCCTGCTGGAAGCTAGTAGGCTCATCATAATCTATGATGCAATCCTCTCTATCCCCGTCTATGAGAAAACCGCAGTATCTCTCGGGCGGATGAGACTGCCTACTCTTCCTGCGGAGCGGCGTAGGAATGTCCTGTTCTGTTGAACCCTCTGGTTCTACCAAGCTTTCAGTAACAGTCTGTGGTTCCGGAATTTCTTCCAGTTCCACTGCGCTCCCACTAATTTCCTTTTCCAAGAACTGGTGTTCTAGAAAGTGGGCATTACGAGAAACAAGGACTTTTTGTTCCTCTGCGTAGTAGAAAAGATACCCCCTGGTGTTCTTTGGGTATCCCACAAACTTGCACAGTACTGAGCGTGCCTCGAGTTTGTCCGCATGCTGCTTTTTGACAAAAGCTGGACATCCCCAGATCTTCAGATATTGAAGATAGGGTTTCTTCCCACTCCACATTTCATATGGGGTGGTAGGCACAGTCTTAGTCGGAACTCGGTTCAAAAGGTATGCTGCTGATTCTAGCGCATATCCCCAGAATGATCGCGGCAACTCAGCGTTACTCATCATGGACCGCACCATATCCAATAGGGTGCGGTTCCGTCTCTCCGATACACCGTTATGTTGCGGGGTGTATGGAGGAGTAAGCTGAGAGAGAATTCCGTTCTCTTTTAAATAGTCCAGGAATTCGGCACTTAAGTATTCTCCACCTCGATCCGATCTTAGAATCTTAATACTTTTGCCGGTCTGTTTCTCTACTTCATTCTTATACTCCTGGAATTTTCCAAAGGCCTCGGACTTATGTTTCATTAAGAAGACATAACCGTACCTTGAGAAGTCATCCGTAAAAGTAATGAAGTAAGAATGTCCGCTTCGGGCATGTGTAGACATTGGACCGCACACGTCACTATGTACGAGTCCCAAGAGCTCGCTCGCTCTTACTCCTTGTCCAGTAAATGGAGTCTTTGTCATCTTTCCTTTGAGACAAGATTGACAAGTGGCATACGATTGATATTTGAACGCATTCAAATATCCTTCTGTATGTAACTTAGTCAACCTTCTCTCATTGATGTGACCCAATCTACAATGCCATAAGAAAGTCTGATTTATTTCTGGAGACTTTCTTTTGTGTGTATTCTGGACATTAAAAATCTGTGGTTGGTTTAACACGTATATACCATTACTCAGAGTACCTGACCCAATCAAAACTTGATTAAGGTGAATGTTTACAACATTACTTACAAACGCAAATTCATAACCTTCTTTAGAAACTAAAGATACAGAAATTATATTACAAGTTGCGTTGGGTACAAAAAAGCAATTACGCAAAACCAAAACATGTCCATCTGACATTCCCAGGTGATAGTCCCCCACGGCTTTAGCATCCATGCTAGCTCCGTTTGCAACTCTGAGGGTCATGTCACCTGCCTTCAAAACCCTACGGTTTCTCAACGCCTGCAAAGAATTACAGATATGAGATCCTGATCCGGTATCCAATACCCAGGAAGTAGAGTTTATTGAAAGACAGTTTTCAATAACATACACACCTGAAGCTGAAGCTGCAACCTGCTTCAATTCCTGTGTTCTGGCCTTCCAGGCCCTGCAATCATTCTTCCAGTGTCCTTTCTTATGACAATAGAAGCATTCTTCTTTATCCACAAGCTTCCCCGCTATCTTTGTTGCTTTGCCTTTTCCCTTCGTATCCACTTTACCAACACCGCCCCTTGGTTTGGCGGGGGCCTTCTTCTTCTTTCCCTTGGCTTTCGCCTTGGACCTAGAAGAAGATGATCCTCCTACAAACAAAGTGGATGTTTCCCTACCTTTCTGTAGGGTGCCCTCTGCGCTCCTCAGCATGTTGAGGAGCTCTGATAGTTCAACCTCTTTTTCTTGTAGGTTGAAGTTCAGTATAAACTGGGCGTAAGTGGAAGGAAGGGACTGGAGAACTATATCCGTATATAGCTCACTCTCCAATGTGATCCCTAGGTCAGCGAGCTCCTCAATGAAGCCGATCATCTTTAGCACATGCTCGGCTACTGATGATCCGACGGCCATTCTTGTCGAAAATAACTTTTTCGACGCTTCGTATCTTGCGATACGTGATTGCTCTCCATACAGTTCTTTTGTATGGAGCAATATGGACTCCATGTCCATATTCTCATGCCTCCTCTGATGTTCGTTGTCCATCGAGGCAAGCAGGAGGCACTTGGCCTTCGCGCTATCAATCTCCCAAGTCTTGCGGATTTCCTTATCCGCGACACTGGAAGTTGGACCAGGGACAGGGGGAGCTTTGGTGGTAAGAAGATACCCCAGCTTGTCATAAGTGATTGCTATCGTGACATTCCTGAGCCAATCTTTGTAGTTTGGCCCTGTCAGTTTGTTTTTATCTAGGAGTAACTTAAGTCCAGTCATGTTGATTGGTCGCTGCAATTAGGAGAGAGAAGAAGAAACACTCAGCATGATGCTCTTGCAAGTTTAGAGTGGTTTTTAGTTTGTCTAAACAGGATGGCTCCCACTGTTTCTCGAATCCCTCCTCAAACCATAAAGGAAGAATTAGTCAGGATCAATCCCACCGTACAATACTTGCTTAACCGTTCAGCCAGGCCGGTGTCGGTACTTCGAGGGAGGTTTTCCAACGCTTTTGCGAAGTTCCTTAATTAGAGAACCTCTTTTCCCTGGGGGCGTAGCCCCGCTAACACCTTTCTAGGCACCTACTAGGTTTATAGCATTGATCGTTAAGTGAGAAATTTCCCGAGGAGTAGCATATACTCACAGTAGGATCGGGATCCAAATATCATCGCGTGACGAAACTGAAGGAATCCTACCAGAATCATCACACTCCAAATGGTATGCAAATCTAGCAAGTTTCAGTACTTATGAAACTCCCGATGTGGATTTTTGCCCCATGCTCTTATGACCTTGGCGTGAGGTCAAAATGTCATAAGTCACATGTCAAGTTCGTCCCATCATTATCCAGGTTAATTTGAATCCACCCGTACATACCCTTGACGTAGGCCAAAATGGCAGTACGACTGTCTCAAACCAACGCATTCTATCTATGCAACAGATAAATATCCGGCAGCTACCAATCACTATGCCTTGGCGTGAGGTCAAAATACATAGCTTGAATACTACCGAATATTTAACTGAAATGATGGAGGGCTACGGATGGTTTTGGCAAAACCGTGAACGTAGTGAACTTGATTTGGTCGATGGAACGAGATAGCTTTAAAATGGAGTGGCTCAAACTCCGTATTTTAAAAGTTTGTTTTGAAAAGAACCGAGTGGTTTTTCGAAAGTGTTCCAACGACTTTAACTTGGTTTATTATCTTGCATTAGTTCTTTTAATGCGTGATATTCTTGCATTAGTTCTTTTAATGCGTCCCATCATTTAACCCTACCATTGCAGAAAACAACCAAAATATGACGTACGCTTATGCCATTCGCATTCGCCACTGGGCCCCGTCATTACCCGTTAGGTTACTTAACTAACGACAGAGCGGGGGCTGGGCTAGCGCGTCTGTAAAACATAAGCAACGCCTAAATAGTAAGCAATGATAGACATTACAGATCACAGATGAATGCATTGGATATACTAGCAATCCGCAATCCTTTCGAGCCTGAAACGAAAAGCGGATAACACGGTCGCGGTGAATAGCCAAATACCCCACCCAAGACCCCTACGGGTGCGGCAAACTACCCGCCAAGTACTCGGTAGTTTGTGCACCCCTCCATGGGTCTATCCTAGGAGCAAAAACAGTAAAAAGAATTATACAATGACGGCTACAACCCCGACCCGGTTGTGCGGCCAAACAAATAATATTATTACATCAATTTACATTTACAATGAATGAAAGAAAAACAAAAGCTCATCTCACATCCACCCCGGCTATTCACCCGCGACAGTCCAATACATTCATATACACATTCCAGCACATTACAGATCATGTATAACCCCGACTAATCGACTTATAGCGATTAGCCGACGTTCAATACATGCAAGCATCACAGATATAACCATCATAGTCAAAGTGCAGTGAAGTTCGGAAAAAATACGGAATTATAGGACACCAAAAGGAAATTTCTTTTCTGGAAAATCTGGGCACATATAATATATTTTAAAAATCCCAAAATCAACACACAAACACACTGCACGAAAAACGATGCAGAGAAGACACCAAGTCGCGGCGGTTCCGCGGCGGCTAAGAAGGATCACGCGGCGGAAGCGCGGCACTTTAGGCGAATCACTGTATCGTTTTTCTTGGGTGTTCACACAAAACCCTGAGCCGAATTTACAAGTATAAAGTTTTTCATTTTGAGCAGAAAAAATTTCAACAGAAACTCAGTTTTTGTGATTATCCGGTTTTGTGATTTTTCCGGTTCCGAACTTCGTTACACTTCACTACCAAGCTAGTTTAAGTTTAGTTAGGCTCTGATACCACTGTAAGTCCATATTGCGACCCCCGGTTCTTACGGGGAGGCGGAAACGGTATAAAAAACGAATTTTTATCGCAAGAGGCAACATGGACTAACTTATGGTCGGGATCGTTACCTAAACTAAAACTAGCAAACTAAGCTAAAGATATTTAGCTACTCGGATGAAGATGGTTATACCTAAACTTGAACTCCTTCTCTTCAAGCTCCGGTGGTGGTCCGATGGCTCCTTCTCGTCATCTCCGTACGCCGAAGATAGATCCACTTGAAAGCTCCAACCTTTAGCTCCTTCTTCGGTCTTTGAAGAAACTAGTTCACTTGGTTTGCTAAACCTAGTGAACTAGAATGAGTAGAGAGGAAATAGAATGGGATTTTATCTATGGTTCTTGATTCTCAACTCATGAGACAAGAGAACCATAGATCAAGAGAGGGAGCAAGAGGTTGAGGGTGAGAGCAAGGGGAGAGCTCAAGAACAAGAGAGAGAATGAGCAAGAAAGAATGAGCAAGTATTTTGTCTCTCACCCTCTCATAATCCAAAGCAATGATAACTCATCATATCAACAAAAGTCTTATGTGATGGTTGAAGTAACCATAACCTTATCATGTCATGCACTCATTTTACTCAAATGAACAAGCAAGAAAAAGTCTTTGGCATGAAATGATAACCATGGTTATCATGATGGTCAACTAGTCAAGCCTAGTCAACCGGTCAACAAGTCAACAAAAGTCAACAAGTCACCAAAGTCAACAAGTCAACAAAATTCAACAAGTCAACAACCATATCACCATAATACTTAATTAATATAATAGTTAATCACATATCATATTCTCATTAGGGTTGAGCATAAAGTCAAAAAGTCAACGGTCAACTGTCAACAACCCTAATGAGAATCCGCTGCCTCTGCCTCCCTGTCAACTGTGCATACACACCCGCATCCGCGTTCCGAGGAACACGAATGCAAACTGGATAAATCCAATCCCATAAGGTACACTAGGATCTGGCTTAAACCAAAGCCCGCTAGTGTAAACTGTCCGGACACTGTACGCGCACAAGTGCACGGATGTGACCGAACCCTGTCGCAAAACCATGCGACCTGTCGCAATACCATGCGACCTCTACTCTTTTGCCTAAAGGCGAAAAGCTTTCTGTGTGGGACTCTAAAGACTCAACACTACGCTGGCAGTGGGTTTAACCACAGACCCCAAGCGGCACTAGCTGTGCGTAACGGTCCCCAGGTAATGCCGACAAGAAGACTGACGAGGCGAAACCCATCTGAACTCCTACTGAGCCTGAGCGTGACATTCTCCGTACAGTCCGGTCTGTTCGTCTGATACATCGCATGGCGGGCCTAGGGGGCGGTAAACGTCAGTCCCCCAATAGCGGTACAAGTCGTGCCGGAGTGAAGCCCAATACACCCTGAGATAACACTGGAAACCTACCAGTATATCTCGTTTGCCCTGGCCAGGGACTACTCGTGTAATGGCTCTCCTAGACACAGCGCGATGTCAACCCCCAATACCGGGAGAGACGAATCCTGTCTAACCGTCACTGCCTCCAAGTGCTTCGGGACTGCACCCAACCACCACCTGTTTGCACGACTCCTTTGAGCCGTGGTAGGGTAGTGATCAAAGTACAGTGGGAACACACCCGAGGCGAAGTGACAGTGTCAAGTCAGCGGACTAAGCTGTACTCATGTCACCTGGGAACTGATAACTGACGATAGGTATAATACCAACTAGTCAGTTCCCGACGAGTCCTGTCCAGTGTACCCGTAACCTAACGAGCACCCGCATACTATCTCAAGTACGACGTACTGACGGCTGTGGGACAGACCGTCTCCCACACTGGGATGAGAAGCGCATGCGCTGGTCTACTCCGGAGTATCGATGCCCTGTCTCGATAGTCCTGCGACCAGGGACCTGAATAAGGATGTGCTTATAGATTACCCAGCCCCCACTAGTGTGACTGCCATCACAACGCTGGTAATCAAGCAAAGATCCTAAGGGCTCCACTAATGCGTATAAGTGATATACTGAAATAAACACAAGTACACATTGAAGTAGAAACAAACCAAGTAGCATACTACTATTTTGAGCAAGATTGTATATACAAGGTGAATATCCCAAGCATCCATTAAGTAATATAGAAACTAGTATGATACAGTAATGGCCTCTAGGGCATATACACTAACATATGGTACCTGATATTTGATGAGAGGAATGTGATATTGACCCGTACCCAGCTTTTGGGATGTCGTACGATGATTTACCGTACGAGATTTATATTGATGATAGATCTGCACTCATGACTCGAGGATGTCATATGATTTTGTATCGTACGCGGTACCTTTGAGGCGGGATCACCGACAATTATACACACACACACACACATATATATATCTACTCAGATTTAGGTGGTTTCCATACCCCTCCTGTTTGACTTGCTTGTTAGAACTGTAGTTTTGCTAGTAGATGTTAAACTAGGCCGATGTTATACTTATTTGAAAACTAACGAATCGGGAGTATTTCAATCATAAGAAATGGGATTTTACGGATATTTTCAAAAGACGCATCTTTTCTGTAAAAACACCATAGCCCTTATCTTACTAAAAACCCCGATTCGTCTTATTTCAAAAGGGAAATTGTAAGACCTTTTTATATTGATGCAGATACGTCATTGTTGCATTTATTATTCGATTTCAGCATATTCATGCTATTCGCATCGCATTGCATGTGTAAATGAGTTTATTGTATATTAAACCCATGCTGTTAGGGCACCAGCACCATTATCGATGATGCGTATGTTCCACGTACACTGGTTTGCCGGCTCACACACTTCATCATTGATAATTGCTATGTCACTACACTGTAGTACTGTTGCATTCAGGACATGACCCTTGCATGGCATACTTGTACACATACTCTTTTGCACATACATAGATGATTTCTCGCTTGATTTGGAGGTTTGGGAACCGCAAGATACTCTTTAAAACTGATTCATTTTAAAAGGGCGGTTTCTCTCAATATGTGCATATTACTATTCCATATTGCATGATATATTGATATGCTTACAGTTTGAAATATGTCGCATACATCTTGCTTTTTGACTATACGCATTTAGATATGTTGTTTCCATGATATTTCTGGATTTGGGAACCGTGGATATTTCAAAGAGATTATATAATTGTTTAAAAAACCCGGTTACCCTTGATGTGATATTTCAGTGCATCCACCATGTGTTTTCTCGGTGCTGAGAGCGACATGTGAAACCCGATTCGAGGAGACGGCGAGGCCGATTACGGGTACATGGTGGGCCCGGTATGGTATCCCGGGGCAAGAAAGGGATGCTGTGTATACAGACGGTGAGCCTGGCAGAGGGAGTACTACCTGCCGGTGATTGTGTTAGAGCTCGGCGGATATCCGGAGGATACCAACCGGAGTTGAGAGATGATATGGGCCGACCCGGACTGACGGAGCCCGATATATGAGGATTTACGTGCCGATGATAGGCACTGGTTTCATGATGTTTTCGAGTGTCGATGCTTGACACTCAGGTTCCATGATTTGATATGTCGCGAGTGACATATGTTGGTTTATATCCTTATATTTCCATGCATATGCTTTATGATATTTACATGCGTGATGTTTATTGTCATTGGGTGACACTTGGACGATTTCCACATACATATATTTACATTGATGACATTGATCACATAGTTGGACGATATCCACTTTTTCAAAGATTTCGTGATATAGTCGACATTGATCATACCTCATATTTATGATTTGTTATTTCCTGAGGCACTGGCACGAGCACTAGGCACTACACTCATGTATAGATGTTACATTGCCACCTTATCATGCTTCTGACATATTCATTTGAGAATTATATATATATTTGATCGTATTGACCTAGGATGGTGTCATACATACGATTTCTGCTCTATGATGTTTTCTACTCACGATTTGGCAACTCACCCCCGTTGTGCCACAGTTCCTGCAGGTTTTGCCATATAGGTTTCATTGCGGCTTTTCTGGCACACTGCTTCCTTTACGGGTGATTTGCTTTGGTAGGTGGGTTATTTTGCATCAGAACCGCCCTTGTACATGTATTATTCAGTTGTATCTAGAAATTCCATCAAGCAAAACTTATATATTGTTTCGGACTTAGAAACAATTCATGTATTATTTCGACCTTAGAGTCGCCCGTTGTAGTATATTGGTTTTCATTTTGATTTCGAGATTTCTTTTGATTGTTGATCCTCGCCCTTCGGCGTTGTATATTATATTACTTGCATGGTTGTGACCATCGATTGACAAAGAGCTAGCTCCCACTTGGGGATGCCTTTTATCATTATGCATATATTATTCTTGTTGTACCCTGTTTGGGGACTGTATTTACAAAGGAAACTCTGCCGAAATTTTTACAAAAAACTATAGATTTTAAAAAAATGCATATTCGGCTTGCTTATTTAAAAATCTTGCTTTTAGAACATATTTTCCTTACTTCTTAAAAATTAGTTTTCCTTATTTACTCCTTAAAAATGGTTTTAGATTTATGCGCTTTTGGCTTACTTGAATTAGATGGGGTCCTATAGGCTTCATATGATTTAAGTGCCAGTCACGGGTTATTTCGGGTCGTGGCATCTGTAGACCCGAGATCGTCATAGAGTCTTGTATGATTCCCAGTGTGCTTTGATATCCACCTTACCACGTCCAAGAGGGCATGCAAAACGGTGGTTTTTAGGTATAGTCCCGAGTCGCATAGAGGCAATGAGAGATACTAGGGGTTTCGTCTCTCCCGATATTGGAGGTTGATGTTGCGCTGTGCTCGATTGGCCATAACAGGGAAGTCCCTGGCCAGGGCTGGTTTAGAGATTTACTGGTAAGTGTTACCAGTAGTTTCTCGAACCGTTATAAGCCTCATATCGGCATGACTTATCGGTTATTGGGGTCTGACGTTTACCACCCCTAGACTTGATATGCGACATATCAGACGAGGAGACCGGATTGTACGGCAAGAGTTACCGTCAAGCTTTTGCTGGAGTTGGAGTGGGATAGCTTGCTGATCTTCTGATCGCTCAATACCCGGGTAGCCGTTACGTCCAGCTAGTACCGCTGACGGCTTATGGGTGCTTGATGTGATCATCACCCATTACCGGCATATTGACGAGTCTTTAGAGTCTTACATAGAGTTTTTACTGGCTCAGGAAAAACGAAATAGGAGCATGTATGTGATATGTACTGGACCGAGAATAATACGCGTATGTGATACCGTATTCTATTCTCGCGACTTTTGTATCGGTCGGTTGTATGAGATATAGCGGGGTTGTTGAATCAAGTGTTGATTCGATAAGTTGGTACATTTAGTGCTAGTCGGTTATATGATATATAGCCGGATTATTAAATCAAATGATGATTTAATAATTTAATGTATAATTGTATATTTGACATACCAATTTACATTAACTAATTTTAGCTCACTTAAGCATTCTTTTCTCACTTGTGTGTAGATGTAATATATATGTGATATATATTGATGTGCATTATTTATTTTAGTGTGTCATGGTTGTTGATATGCTATACATGGGTGTATGAGACATACACCATTCTGTTTATAATGGTGGGTTATTAATGTTTAAAGTAATTACAAAATTAGTGGATTATTTGTTAAAAGCATGAAGCTTGTAGAAGCTTCTGAGTGCTTTAAAAAAGTCCAGTCACTTTGTTTTACTTTAGATATTTGTTAACCTAACCATTTTAATTAGCCATGGTTGTGTCTTTACATGAGTTAGTATATGATACTCACTCACCATGGTTCACTCTCTCACTTGATCATTTTGATTCTCTTCTCATTTTTGTTCATCATCTTCCTCATGCCAAAAGCTTACTAGGGTTTGAAACAAATGAGGGAGTATTGTGAGAAAAATAATTCTAAAGTAAGACCACTTTCTATTTCATCATCCTCTACCAGATTAGCACTTTAGTATAGGGTGTTTGCTTCACTAATCCTTTAGTTAGTGAAGTAGAAGCTTGAGCTAGTATTCCCTCGACGTAGATCATCTTCGGCCTCGA
Source organism: Agapanthus africanus (assembly GCA_030015575.1). NCBI lineage: Eukaryota > Viridiplantae > Streptophyta > Magnoliopsida > Asparagales > Amaryllidaceae > Agapanthus > Agapanthus africanus. The sequence continues at coordinate 291,031,534 of JASDDO010000029.1, forward strand.
AGACTTCAAGAAAGAAGGTTCCATTCGCCTCGTGAAGCGATGCAAGGGTCCGGGAGTTCCATCAACACAGCGAAGGGACTACTACAAGAAGCTTATGAAGTGAAGGACCGATCTACAAAGGTTGTATTTCTAGTTCACTTAGATGTAAAACTGTTTACGTTTGCTTCCGTATTGTTTTCTAGTTAACAATTCTAGTTTAGAGTTCTTTGAAATGGCAATTTTTTGAAAATGGCATGGACGATGCCTCCCGAAGCCTCGTTGCCGTCGACAGGAACCCTACATCCTGTACAACGGGTGTATCTTCGTTGTCAGTCCTCGCCTTTGACGAGCCAACTCTGACATCGGCTCTTGCGGCCGCTGGCTGTGCCCTCGTAATCTTCGGCGGCATGATGGCTAGAAATGAAAATAGGATTCGAAAAGAATACGGAAATCGAATAACAAGGATGTATATAATCACGGAAGGAATTTCAACCAACAAGTCCTAAGGTCACTTAGGTGGAGTACCGTGTCGTAAGTATCCCGCAGAACATACCCACGCTATGTCACTCTGCTTAAGCTACCTACTCCATCATACAAAGATTATCCTACACGCCGAAAGGTAAAACCTAGCACTCTGATACAAATTTTGTCACGACCCAAAATTTCTCACGTAACCGGCACTTAAACCACGTAACGTCTACAGGCGTAACGCAATTTAAGTAAGCTGAAAACCCATAAATCTAAACCATCAAAAGTAGTAAGTGATGAAAAAATTGTTAAAAACATTTGAAAATCTCAAGTAAAAATATTCAAAGTTTAAATTTTATGTTATAAAAAATTTGCCAGCACCTCCTTTGTAAAAACTAGCCCTGAAATGGGTACAAACATAAGATATAAGTAAAACAACATATGATATAAATAAAGCATCACCAAACGGGAGCAATCAAACCCAAAGGAGGAAACAACCACCACAAGCATATACATACATACATACATATATATATATATATATACACATACATATATATATGTATGTATATATATATACACATACATATATATATATATGTATGTGTGTGTATATATATACATACATATATATATGTATGTGTATATATATATATATATATATATATATATATATATATATATGACACCGTACCGAAGAAATGGACAACATAAGTGAAAAAAGCATAAAAGATAAAACTGCATAATAAAAGCCGGCTCACACAAGCACGACACCCAGAGTCAAAAATAATATACAATATCGTCCTCACAACTCGTCTCTAAGTCAATACATGAAAGGGTAGATGGAGAGTACTGGATACAATGAGAGATGTAAAATAAATATTAATGGATAACCACAACACACCTACAGCAAACGGCTCACAGCCAACCGTAGCGGTATCCGCTGCAAAAAGATACAATAAGGAGAAGCCCTGTCGCGACTACTCTGAGGGTCAAACCTGCAAAATATTATGGCACATTGTGGGTGAGTTGCCAACTCATGAGTAGTAAGTAACATCGTAAAGATAATCGCAGGTATGCACGTACTGCGATACTTTATAACATGCAATCTGATAGTATAAATATGGAAATATAGAATGCAACAATCAAGAAAGGTACTTTATCAGGTACTACAAATACAAGATGCAATCCATATCAATAAATGCTGAGTATGGGATAAAACATGTCGTCATCATCGTGGAAAAACCGGTGTCCATCAAATACGGACAAAATCCTAATACTTCAGGTGACGTCACTCTGATCAGCCCTCATATCCTGTAAATCTCATGGAACCTGAGTGCCCAACATCGGAACTCGAAAACATCATGAAATACTCGTGTCCGGCATTGACACATAAATACTCATCTTTCAGGCGCCGCATCCCCAGATCGGCCCTCAATATATCACATGTCATAACTCCTAATCGGTATCCTCCGGATATCCATCGGGTTCTATACTATCACCGCTAGGTAGTAGTCGCTCTGCCAGGCTCATCGTCTACTGCATAACTATCCATTCTCGTCCCGAGGTACCATACCGGGTCCACCATGAAACCACAAACGGATCATCCAGCTCCTCGAATCGGGTTTCTATCACACGTCTCAAAACCGAGAAAACAGATGGTGGACGCACTGAAATATCATATCAAGGGAACCCGTTTTTCAAAACAATGGATAATTTCCAGAAATAATACCACGGTACTCAAATCCATAATCATATGAAATTCATATCTCAGTGCGTAAATCCATGCAATACGATCTATGCAACATAAAACCGTAATATGAGCATATCAAGGGAAAACCACTCTTTTAAATGAATCCAGTTTTTAAATGTATCATGCGGTTCCCAATTTCTCCAAAAATCCAATGCAACATCACATATGAGCATATATATAGTTATAAAAAGGTATATATGTACTCAAGTATGCATGTAAGCATAATGGAATTTATATGCGCAATAGCACAAGAATCATGTCTAATGATAAGATAAGCTAGGCAATGTATTAACCATGGTAATTCTACATTGTGAGTGTGATGGCAATTACTAACGCTGTGTGTGCGGCATACAGTTTAGTGGTCGTGCAACATGTATCGTTAGTAACAGTGTTATGTCTCATTAATACAATGTCCGTATGCAACAAGAAATGAGGTAAGCAACAATCGTACACATGCACAATCAATATATATAAATATACTTATAACTAATAGTCATATCATTGAATCTAGCACCGACACATAATGCCATACGGGCGATTCCCCCATAGATGTTAAATATACTCACCGTGATCTCGAGCTAGGTATATCCAACCACTTGCTTTCCCTTCTTCACGTCGTCCGAAGTCCCCGCCTGTGATCCTAAAATCATATAACGTAACAAGTGCACATTAGAAATCGACCAATAATACATACAATCTACATTTAAATCGAGGCACTGACTCCAAAACCCTCTAAAGTGTTCGCTTAGCGACTGACGTGTGTGGTGATACTCTAAAACAATCCTAAGTGCAGAAATATCGCGAAGCACAGAACTGAGTCGGAAACTATGTCGGATATCGTAACGCGTGTCATCGAAACACTAAAACTAGCTAATCGATCCCAGATTTTACCTGCTGTCTAAACCTAAAGATCTAGCCATACCAAACACTCAAAAACAACAGCAGACAACTACCCTAAAAACCACAACACCCCAGGCTTCCCAAAAAACGAGCTCGCCGGATCTACCCCAATTGTCGGCTGCCAAAACTGCTAAGGTGGGTCTCGTGTTACTGGTATACACTCAGGGCAGCTTAAACTACACTACTACACTGCTTGATTTCACAGTAAAGACTCGGGATCACAGCAGATCACATATACCCTAAAAAGATACTAAAATACGAAATCGTGCACAAAACTAATTCTTTAGGGTTCAAAACTGAAACTAACTAGCAACACAACATAATAAATATAAGTCCACGTTGCTCACCCCGATTCTTACGGAGTGGAGGAAACGGCGAAAAACGATTTTTGGCGCAAAGGCAACATGGACAAAAATAAGGATCTTTGATAAACGACAAACTAGCAAACTACTTGAAGTGCTATCTACTATGCCATAGAGCTTATACATCACGATACCGGTCCTTCTGGTCTTCTCTCCACTGTCCAGCTCGTCCATCCAAGCTCCGAGGATCGATCTGGCCCTTGTTCACCTCCGCGGCCTCCTTGAGTCGAAGACGTCCACCGGAGAGTTGTGCTCTGAGCTCCACGTCGAGCTGAGGCAACTAGGGCAACAAGATCGCTTGTTTTGATGTCCTAGGTTGTGTAGAAGTAGTAGATGGATGTATTTGTATATTTGGATCCTTTTTCTCCCAACACATGAGATCAAAGGAAGAATCAATAGGATGAAGAAGAGCTAGCAACTATGGAGCTTTTCTCATTTCTTTTTCTAAGAGAGAGAATGTGAAATGAAATTATAAACCAAAAGAAAAGAACCATGGTTACAATAATACACCAACATCATCATGACTAATCTTTTCAAGGTAAAGTTGATGGCAACAATTGACTTGACCATTTTCATATCAAAAATAAAATGAAAACCAAAGAATACTCTAGACCTCTCAAGAAGGTCCAAGTCAAATTTGGTCAAACGGTCAACAAAGTCATGTATGGTCAAATGGTCAATGCAATTAGCCATCACATAATTATCACTAAAAAGATTAGTAAATAATGTCCCCGGCTCATAATGGTTTTGACCGAACGAACTGCCAAAACCCTAATGAGTCTGCCTCAAAATGGTTTTGACCGAATTAACTGTCAAAACCCTAATGAGCCTGCCATGTAACTGTTTTGGCCGAATCAACTGTCAAAACCCTAATGAAGCACCTCCTCCGTCTTCGCTCCTCAAAACTGTGCATACACACCCGCTTCCGCATTCCGTAGAATGCGAATGCACAGAAGACAAAACAAATCCATCCGTGAAATACTAGGATCCGGCTTTAAACCAAAGCCCACTAGTATTTGTTGCCCGAACAGCATACGCACACAAGTGCACGTAAGTGATCGCAGCCCTTCCATAAAACCATACGGCCTCTACACGTTTCTCTTAGTGCAGGGAAACTCTCTGTGTGAGACTCTAAAGACTCGACACTACGCTGGCAGCAGGTTTAACCACAGACCGCAAGGGGCACTAGCTGTACGTAATGGTCCCCAGGTAGATGTTCTTAAGAAGGCCGATAAGGTAAACCCATCCGAACTCCTACTGAGCCTGTATGTGACAATCTTCGTACAGTCCGGTCCGTTCGTCTGAGAACATCACATGGCGGGCCTAGGGGGTGGTAAACGTCAGTCCCCTAATAGCGGTACAAGTCGTGTCGGAGTGTAGCCCAGAATACCCTGAGATAACACTGGAAACCTATAAGTATATCTCGCTTGCCCAGGCCAGGGACTACTATGTGTAATGGCTCTCCTAGACACAGCGCGATGTCAACCCCCAATACCGGGAGAGACGAATCATGTCTAACCGTCACTGCCTCCACGTGCTTCGGGACTGCACCCAACTACTACCTGTTTGGACGAATCCTTTGAGCTGTGGTAGGGTAGTAATAAAAGTACAATGGGAATACACTCGAGGCGAAGTGACGCTGTCAAGTCAGCGGACTAAGCTGTACTCATGTCACCTGGGAACTGATAACTGACGATAGGTATAGTACCAACCAATCAGTTCCCGACGAGTCCTGTCCAGTGTACTCGTAACCTAATGAGCACCCGCATACTATCTCAAGTACGACGTACTGACGGCTGTGGGACAGACCGTTTCCCCTGCTGGGATGGGAAGCACATACGCTAGTCTACTCCGGAGTATCGATGCCCTGTCTCGATAGTCCTACGACAAGGGACCTGTATAAGGATGTGCTTACAACCCCCACAAGTGTGACAGCCATCACAACGCTGGTAATCAAGCAAAGATCCTAAGGGCTCTACTAATATGTATAAGGGATATGCTAAATAAAACACATGCACATATTAAAATAGAAACAAACCAAGTAGCATACTACCATTTTGAGCAAGATTGTCTATACACCTGTGAATTTCCCAAGCTTCCATCAAGTAATATACAAACTAGTATGATACAGTAATGGCCTATAGGGCATATTGTCACGCCCCGCTTCCCAGAGTACGCAAGATTGGGCACGTGACATAGCCAACCATGCTACCTGTGGGTAGGAAGTATCCTTCCACAGTCACATTACGGCTGTAGAGATATCAAGAACAAGATAAAAACTATCTAACATATGTCCAAATCCAGAATAACAAGAGTCAGTGATAAATAAACTGCGGAAGCAAATGATCCAATACAATAATAGAAAAGTATGTCCCATAATGCGGGCTCACATCTGGAAATAAAAATGCAGGAAAAAAACTAATCACTACAGAACTCACAAATCAGCCTGCTGGCTGAAGTACTCCTGCTCGGTCGGCGACAGTGGTAAAGAATCTGGGCCATGCAAAACCCAGACGTCAGCGCGTCATGTCAACCAATAATATAATATGAACAGTGTAATAAGCAATGCAGAAATAAACATGAATAAAGCAATAGTATGAAACAAGCAGTGCAGGGTAGTGTGCAGTGGGTAACTAAACTGTTCTATCGGGTTTTCTATTCTAAAGTCTTTGAAATCAATTCGAGCAATCCTCCATGTAACTCAAAGGATATGTCCCGTTACCCCCCGGGACCACGGATCAGGAAGATGGGAACCAATAATGGTTCTGTCCCGTTGCCCCCCGGGACCACGGATCAGGAATGTAAGAGTCACGAATGGCTCTGTCCCGTTACCCCCCGGGACCACGGATCAAGTAATACCCTTTTAAGTTACACTTTAGATTACCCGTTTGATTTCCCCATACCCCCAGGTTATATGTGTCAGGTCGGGTATTCAGTAGTCAAGGACTAATGCCAACACAGGATCAGGTAACAGGTCAGGTTTGTCTGGATAGACAACAGGAATGGTCCATGAGGACTCCATGTCAGGTTTGTTGGCATTAGGCATGAGATATGGTAACAGGTCAGGTCATGATACATCAGGTCAAGTCGATAGTAAAGGGTACCATGTCCGGTGCATCGGTATATATATATGTCATGTGTAGCAAGGTCAGGTCAATATGTAACACAATCGAGGGTGTGCTCACAACAGGCATAAAATCGAACAAGGAATAACAGCAGGAAATAAACAATGAATTTAACAACAATAAGCAATTTATTTAATCACACTAGTGCATTGGTATAGTACAGACGTTTCATCATATTAGCAAGTTTCGAGCACCCCTTGCGGTGCAATACCGTTATATCAATATCAGAATGAAATAGAGCTACATGTGTACGGCTATCGTCCTTTAGACGGTAAAATGTGATTAACGGACGTAACGTCGGCGGGAAAAACAGGCGACGGACGCACGGTTCACGGATCGAATCCAAACAATGAACAATGGGACCACGCGGACCGGGGTACCTGCTGGAATGTCGGGTCAAGTCGTCGGCACGGCCGGATTCCGGCGAACCGCCAAAACAGCGACAAAAGTTAGCAATACTACGCACGGACAAATATCCACCAGCGAGGGGAAAAAGGAAGGGGGAAAGTGAAGGGAAGCTTACTGGGATTGCAAGGGTCGCAATAGCGACGGGGTCGACGGCGATGGGGCGCCGGCGAGGAGGCTGCGGCGGCAGACTCGGCTGCGGGTGCTGGAGAAGGAGAAACGGTGAGGAGGGAGAGGAAATGGCCAGGTATGGGTTGCAGGTGAAGAGGAGGCGGTCGGCGGTGGCGCAGGTGACGACGACGAGTGTCGACGGCAGCGTTCCGGCCAACCGGAGAAGGTGCTAGGTTTGCTGTTGGGTTCTGTTGCGGCGCCGGGCACTCGGGAGGAGGAGGAAGGTGTCGAGGTCGGGAAGAGGGGCGAAGGGAGAGATGCTGGCATCGTCGGCGACGAGTTGCGGCGGTGACGGCGGGCACTGTGGGTGCAGGTGGCTACGGCGTTGGGTGCACGGGGACGTGGGAGAGGAGGATGGAGGGTTGTTGTTGCGACGAGGATGATGGTGGTGGTGGTGTCAGCGTCGGGCTGCGGCGGCGATGGGCACGGTGGCTGGGCTAGGGTTGCGACGAGGGTTCTCATGGTGGTTCTGTGAAAAGACGAAGAAGGCGAGGAAATATATATATAGGGGTTAGAGAGAGAGAGAGAGAGAAAGAAAAGTAGAGAGATAGTGATAGAGAGTAAAGAGAGATAGAGATAGAGAGTAGAGAGAGATAGAGACAGAGAAAGAGAGAGGAGAGATAGAGAGAGGGATAGAGGCGGGCCCACGGGGGTTTAAACCCCTCGTGATTGGCCAGGCGTGGGGAAAAAGGAAATTTAAAAGATTTCCTTAAAGATTAAATGAATACATAAGTAACAGATTAAGGTTTAGAATATATTTTATAGTTTTAGAATATTTAATTAAATTGGGATTTTGGCGCTAAATGAAACATTTCCAAATCGCGCCCGGGTTGCGCCCAAATATTTAAAATTTAAATAATAGGATTTTAAGCGGGTTCCAAATTTTAAAATGAGATGTTTTATGATTAAAAAGCATGCCCCCAAGTCGGACACTTGCACGCGCGCGTAGCCGTCCAAACTCGCCCGTTTCACCGAACGGGATGAAAACTCGACGCGCGGACGCTACCACGCGGCTAGGGGTGACGAGTAGGCCAATATGGATATTTTTAATTTCATTTTAGGTGCTAAAATTTGTTATATGCAAAAATTACTTAGCCGGTTAAAATTTTACAGTGAGACCCAAACAGGCAAAATAAATGAAATGAGTAATGTCAAACACTCAACCAGTAACAGAAATAGTATTATTGGGCTCGGGTGTTACATCATACCCAACTACAAAAGAATTTCGTCCTCGAAATTCCAAGAATACAAGATAGATAACTACAGGAAAAGGTGAGGAAACTTCTGCCGGATCTCGTCTTCTCGCTCCTAAGTGGATTCTCCATGCGATCGATTACCCCAAGAAACTAGCACAAGGGGGATAACCTTGTTCTTAAGAACCTTTTCCCTTCGATCCTTGATTTCAACCGGTCGCTCCTCAAAAGTTAGGTCCTCCCGTACAGATAACTCCGAATGATCCAAGACGTGGGTTTCATCTCGAACATACCTTCGTAGTTGAGATACATGAAACACATCGTGCACACCTGCCAAGGACTATGGTAACGCCAAACGGTACGCTACCTCTCCAACACGCTCCAATATCTCGAAGGGTCCAACGAATCGAGGACGAAGCTTTCCCCGACTCCCAAAACGAATCACTCCTCTAGTCGGTGATATCTTCAAGAATACCAAATCACCCACGGCGAACTCTAGAGGCCTTCTTGACGTGTCAGCCCAACTTTTCTGTCTGTCTTGGGCTGCCTTCATATGCTTTCTAATGGCGTTAACCTTCTCAACGGTCTGTACTTCCAAATCTGGTCCTAGTAATCTTCGTTCACCCACATCATCCCAACAAACAGGTGAACGGCACTTACGACCATATAAAGCTTCAAACGGAGCCATCTGAATAGTCGCTTGGAAACTATTGTTGTAAGAAAACTCCACCAAGTGTAGATGATCCTCCTAAGAACCCTTGAAGTCCAACATGCATGCTCTCAACATATCTTCAAGAGTTTGGATCGTTCTCTCCGACTGACCATCATTTTGAGGATGATAAGCTGTGCTAAACTTCAATCGAGTCCCCAAACTTTCCTGTAAACTCCTCCAGAAGTGTGATAAGAACCGAGTGTCCCGATCGGACACGATGCTCACCGGTACTCCATGCAATCTTACAATCTCCTGCATGTACCGCTCTGCCAAAGTCTCCGTTGATTGACCAACCCGAAAAGGAATAAAGTGAGCTGCCTTGGTCAACCGATCCACAATCACCCATACTGCATTGTTGCCCTTTGGACTCCGCGGTAAAGCCGTCACGAAATCCATGGTTATATGTTCCCACTTCCACTGAGGAATCGGAAGTGGTTGCAACAAACCAGCAACCCTTTGGTGTTCAGCCTTGACTTGCTGACATACTAAGCACTTAGCCACGAAGCGAGCGATCTCCCGTTTCATACCTTCCCACCAGAAATGCTGTCGAATATCTCGGTACATCTTTGTACCTCCTGGATGTACAGAGTAAGCTGAACTGTGTGCCTCCTTCATAAGATCTTCACGCACATCCCCCTTTGGCACACACACACGGCTACCATACATCAACGAACCATCTTCGTGGACCAGTAAATCTGTTCGTAGTCCAGCTTCAACCTGCTCTCGAAACCTTTGCAGTCTAGGATCCTGCGATTGTGCCGCTTTAATCTTCTCAACCAAGGACGACTGTACTTGCAACTGCATCAACTGTCCCGTAGAATGTGGTAGCACAACCTCCAAGTCAAATCTTCGAAAATCCGCAATGATCTCCCTCTGTGTAGTCAATACCTGAATCGCTGGTAACCGACTAAGCGCATCCGGCACGACGTTAACTCTTCCCGGATGGTACTTAAGATCAAGGTCGTAGTCGGCCATCAGCTCCAACCATCTGCGTTGCCTCATGTTCAACTCCTTCTGAGTGAACACATACTTCAAACTCTTGTGATCTGTAAAAACTTCGACTCTCTCGCCCAAGAGGTAGTGTCTCCAAATCTTCAAGGCGAAGATCACAGCCGCAAGCTCCAAGTCATGAGTCGGGTAATTCTTCTCATGGGTCTTTAGTTGTCTTGATGCGTAAGGTACGACCTTCCCATTCTGCATCAAAACACATCCCAATCCTTTTCCAGATGCGTCGCTGTGAATCACCAGTCCTCCGGAATTGTCTGGTACGGTCAGGATAGGGGCGGTTATCAACTTCTGCTTCAACGTCTCGAAAGCCAATGCACATTTATCCGTCCAAACAAAAGGTACTTCCTTGCGCGTAAGCTTGGTCAACGGCTCTGCCAAACGAGCGAAGTTCTCCACAAATCTCCTGTAGTATCCGACTAAACCAAGGAAACTTCTCAACTCAGCCACATTTCTTGGAATAGGCCAATCTCGAACTGCTGCAATCTTTTCGGGATCGACGGCGATTCCATCGCCCGACACAACATGCCCCAGAAACTTCACTTCTTCCAGCCCAAATTCGCACTTACTCATCTTCGCATACAATTTCTCCTGTCTCAGTGTCTGCAGTGCGATCTTCAAATGCTCAGCATGCTCTTCCGAACTCTTCGAGTAAACCAGAATGTCGTCAATGTATACCACAATAAACTGGTCTAAGAATGGTGAAAAGATTATGTTCATCAAATCCATGAATATTGCCGGCGCATTCGTTACTCCGAAGGGCATCACTAGATATTCGAAATGCCCATAACGAGTTCGAAACGCCGTCTTGCAAATGTCTTCTGCTTTCACTCGGACCTGATGATATCGGGATCGCAAATCCAGTTTCGAGAATACTCTCGCGCCACTAAGCTGCTCAAAAAGTTCTCCAATGCGAGGGATCGGGTACTTGTTCTTGATAGTCACCCGGTTTAATTCTCTATAATCAATGCACATCCTTCTCGTGCCATCCTTCTTCTTTACTAAAAGAACTGGAGCTCCCCAAGGTGAGTTGCTGCTTCGAATCCAACCCTTCTCAAGCAATTCACCAACTTGCTTCTTAACTTCTTCCAATTCCACTGGTGCCATTGGATAATAAGCTTTAGATACTGGCGCTGCACCAGGAATAAGGTCAATCGCGAACTCCACGTCTCGCTTCGGCGGTAAGCCCGATATATCTTCAAATACGTCCATAAAGTCGCGAACAACTGCCGGCTCTTCAGTACTATCAACTTCCATAGCTGCAAGAACACTGTGTGTCGGCCTAGCCCTAAACTCGACTGGCCCGACAGAACTGCTTCCCCCAGTGAAGGTAAACTCAGGGTGTCCGAGAATCTGGAAAATTACCTTCCTTGCCCTACAGTCAATGTGGGCGTGGAAAGTGCCAAGAAAATCCATTCCCAAGACAACTTCATAGCTGCCCGTATCTATTACCAAGAAATCTGCAAAGAGCTCCCGTCCGCACACAACAACTGTAAAATCTCTACATTCCCTACTAGCTATGATTTTCCCATTCCCAGTGTGTATGTCCCAAAAACTAGACAGGGTCGTGCAGGTAATCGAGTGCGTAGTTATAAATTTGGATGACGTAAAACAGTGGGATGCTCCGGAATCAAATAATGCCAATGCGGGAAAACCATGAACGAGTAAAGTACCTGAAACCACTTCTCCTGATGCCTTAGCTTCCTCAGCTGTCAAGGTGAAAGCTCGAGCCTGATTAGGTCCCTGAGTCAGCTGTTTCTTCCCTTGGAATGGTCTCTGCGGAGGCTTCTGTATATCATCTCTCGTGCGAAGCTTCGACGGACAGGCACCAACTGCGTGATCGGCCGCTCCACAAACCAAACAAAGTCCCAGCTTCCTTCGGCAATCCTTCTGCACATGCCCGGGCAAACGGCAGTAGCCACAAATCATGCCTTTTCTTCGATCAATGACCACAGGCTTCTTCATTGGTGCTACCCCATGTCGATCCACTGGAATACCTCTGCGCCCATGATCTCAGTTAGGTACAAATGCGGGCTTCCTGGCCGCAACTGCTGTCTGCTGTAGGTTCCCTTTCATTCCCGATAAACTCTGTTGCTCCCGGGCTGCCGTAAGAACCTGCGAGAAAGTGGTCAAACCCAGGGAGACAATCTGCCTCTGGATGTCCACATCCAAACTGCGCAAGAACCTTCGTGCCCTGTCTGCCTTGTTGGCGACAAAGGGTCCAGCGAAGCGGCTGAGTCTCGTCCACTCCGCTGCGTGTACGTCCACGGCTGCTCCATTTTGCCTCAGCCCAATAAATTTCTCTTCCATTTCCTCCCGTCCAGTACGCGGGAAGAATTTCTCCAGGAAACTCTTAGAGAAATCCGCCCAACTGATTGGCTTGGGCAAGCGGGTCTCCTCCACAAGCCACCACTCTCGGGCGTAATCCACCAGCTGAATGCGTACCACATCAACTCTTTTGCCCTCTGGGATCTGTGCCACAATCAGCAAATTCTCCGTGTCCACTAGCCACTGCTCGGCTGGCAACGGCTCCTCCAGACCAGTGAAAGTAGTAGGACCCAAACGTCTGAAATCTGCCACGGTCCCTACCCGGTCAACTGGTTTCGCTCCAGCGTTGTTTAAAGACTGCCGAATGGCCAGCAAACCCTCCTGAAATGAATCTGCTTGCTGCTGGATCAGCTCAGTATGCCTCTTCTGATTTTCCAACATTCCACGTATCACTCCCAACATGGCGGCTTCATCCACGCGCCTCTGATACGTCTTGAAATTCTTATCTGCCATATTCCTGAAATCAAAACACCCAACATTAGCATGATGATAGATTCAATATATAAATCAAGGCTAGAACTCCAAGATACTTAAATAGAGTACCGCATTGTAACTATGTTGCGGTATCATAGCCACAATTACATAACTCCACCAAAGTCGCCTAAGTCCTAGAGATAACAAGAAATCAGGTTTTCGAGTCGACATGCAAAGTAAGTTTGCAGGTCGATATAATCAGGAAGAATGTGATTCAAGAATGGTAAAACGGTCAAAGTGGTAGGACATGTTTCCTAAGCACGGGTATTCTGATTCGTGTATCGGGTACAATACCGAACTACAAAGAATCAACCCAACTAACCTATGGCGCTCTGATACCAAAAGAACCATGTCACACCCCGCTTCCCAGAGTACGCAAGATTGGGCACGTGACATAGCCAACCATGCTACCTGTGGGTAGGAAGTATCCTTCCACAGTCACATTACGGCTGTAGAGATATCAAGAACAAGATAAAAACTATCTAACACATGTCCAAATCCAGAATAACAAGAATCAGTGATAAATAAACTGCGGAAGCAAATGATCCAATACAATAATAGAAAAGTATGTCCCATAATGCGGGCTCACATCTGGAAATAAAAATGCAGGAAAAAAACTAATCACTATAGAACTCACAAATCAGCCTGCTGGCTGAAGTACTCCTGCTCGGTCGGCGACAGTGGTAAAGAATCTGGGCCATGCAAAACCCAGACGTCAGCGCGTCATGTCAACCAATAATATAATATGAACAGTGTAATAAGCAATGCAGAAATAAACATGAATAAAGCAATAGTATGAAACAAGCAGTGCAGGGTAGTGTGCAGTGGGTAACTAAACTGTTCTATCGGGTTTTCTATTCTAAAGTCATTGAAATCAATTCGAGCAATCCTCCATATAACTCAAAGGATATGTCCCGTTACCCCCCGGGACCACGGATCAGGATGATGGGAACCAATAATGGTTCTGTCCCGTTGCCCCCCGGGACCACGGATCAGGAATGTAAGAGTCACGAATGGCTCTGTCCCGTTACCCCCCGGGACCACAGATCAAGTAATACCCTTTTAAGTTACACTTTAGATTACCCGTTTGATTTCCCCATACCCCCAGGTTATATGTGTCAGGTCGGGTATTCAGTAGTCAAGGACTAATGCCAACACAGGATCAGGTAACAGGTCAGGTTTGTCTGGATAGACAACAGGAATGGTCCATGAGGACTCCATGTCAGGTTTGTTGGCATTAGGCATGAGATCAGGTAACAGGTCAGGTCATGGTACATCAGGTCAAGTCGATAGTAAAGGGTACCATGTCCGGTGCATCGGTATATATATATGTCATGTGTAGCAAGGTCAGGTCAATATGTAATACAATCGAGGGTGTGCTCAAAACAGGCATAAAATCGAACAAGGAATAACAGCAGGAAATAAACAATGAATTTAACAACAATAAGCAATTTATTTAATCACACTAGTGCATTGGTATAGTACAGATGTTTCATCATATTAGCAAGTTTCGAGCACCCCTTGCGGTGCAATACCGTTATATCAATATCAGAATGAAATAGAGCTACATGTGTACGGCTATCGTCCTTTAGACGGTAAAATGTGATTAACTGGTAACTTCGTTATTAGGGTTAAAGTGGCAAAAATTATTTTAGGTTACAGTATCATGATATATGTCATAATGCGTCCAAATAATAAAATAGCTATACCTAGTTAAGTTTTCACATTTAATGAGTCAAAACACATTTAATTGGATAGTATAGCATGTAGCAAGTGATACTTGCCTCGACGGTTCGCGAACCGGGAAAAACGGACGTAACGTCGGCGGGAAAAACAGGCGACGGACGCACGGTTCACGGATCAAATCCAAACAACGAACAGTGGGACCACGCGGACCGGGGTACCTTGCTGGAATGTCGGGTCAATTCGTCGGCACGGCCGGATTCCGGCGAACCGCCAAAACAGCGACAAAAGTTAGCAATACTACGCACGGACAAATATCAACCAGCGAGGGGAAAAAGGAAGGGGGAAAGTGAAGGGAAGCTTACTGGGATTGCAAGGGTCGCGATAGCGACGGGGTCGACGGCGATGGGGCGCCGGCGAGGAGGCTGTGGCGGCAGACTCGGCTACGGGTGCTGGAGAAGGAAAAACGGTGAGGAGGGAGAGGAAATGGCCGGGTTTGGGTTGCAGGTGAAGAGGAGGTGGTCGGCGGTGGCGCAGGTGACGACGACGAGGGTCGACGGCGGTGTTCCGGCAAACCGGAGAAGGTGCTATGGTTGCTGTTGGGTTCTGTTGCGGCGCCGGGCACTCGGGAGGACGAAGAAGGTGTCGAGGTCAGGAAGAGGGGCGAACGGGGAGATGCTGGCGTCGTCGGCGACGAGTTGCGGCGGCGACGGCGGGCACGGTGGGTGCAGGTGGCTACGGCGTTGGGTGCACGGGGACGTGGGAGAGGAGGATGGAGGGTTGTTGTTGCGACGAGGATGATGGTGGTGGTGGCGTCGGCGTCGGGCTGCGGCGGCGATGGGCACGGTGGCTGGGCTAGGGTTGCGACGAGGGTTCTCGTGGTGGTTCTGTGAAAAGACGAAGAAGGCGAGGAAATATATATATAGGGGTTTGAGAGAGAGAGAGAGAAAGAAAAGTAGAGAGATAGAGATAGAGAGTAGAGAGAGATAGAGACAGAGAAAGAGAGAGGAGAGATAGAGAGAGGGATAGAGGCGGGCCCACGGGGGTTTAAACCCCTCGTGATTGGCCAGGCGTGGGGAAAAAGGAAATTTAAAAGATTTCCTTAAAGATTAAATGAATACATAAGTAACAGATTAAGGTTTAGAATATATATTATAGTTTTAGAATATTTAATTAAATTGGGATTTTGGCGCTAAATGAAACATTTCTAAATCGCGCCCGGGTTGTGCCCAATTATTTAAAATTTAAATAATAGGATTTTAAGCGGGTTCCAAATTTTAAAATGAGATGTTTTATGATTAAAAAGCATGCCCCCATGTCGGACACTTGCACGCGCGCGTAGCCGTCCAAACTCGCCCGTTTCACCGAACGGGATGAAAACTCGACGCGCGGACGCTACCACGCGGCTAGGGGTGACGAGTAGGCCAATATGGATATTTTTAATTTCATTTTAGGTGCTAAAATTTGTTATATGCAAAAATGACTTAGCCGGTTAAAATTTTACAGTGAGACCCAAACAGGCAAAATAAATGAAATGAGCAATGTCAAACACTCAACTAGTAACAGAAATAGTATTATTGGGCTAGGGTGTTACACATATACACTAACAATCTCCCACTTGCACTAAAGCCATGTACTGGTATATCGAAGATCTATTATCTCGATCAGCCGCTAGAACTGAGTCTGGGGTAGGGTCTTCGTGATTGGATCTGCAGTGTTATTCTCCGAATTTACTCTCTTCATCTCTGAATGAATCCCTCCAGCTGATCCATATAGACGCATTCTTCTAAATTTCCATTTAGGAAAGCCGTCTTTACGTCCATCTGCCAGATTTCATAATCATGGAAGGCAGCAATGGCAAGGAGGATCCGAATGGATTTGAGCATAGCCACTGGAGAAAAGGTTTCGTCATAGTCCAAACCATGTCTATGACGAAAACCCTTTGAAACAAGTCTAGCTCTATAGGTTTCAACCTGCCCATCTACACCAATCTTCTTTCTGAAGATCCATTTGTAGCTTACGGGTTTTACCCCTTCTGGAGCAAAGTACAAAGTCCAAACTTTGTTGGTGTACATGGACTCCATCTCGGTCCGCATTGCATCCAGCCATTTTACCTAGTCACCACTCTGAATGCTTGCTGGAAGCTAGTAGGCTCACCATAATCAATAGTGCAATCCTCTCTATCCCCGTCTATGAGAAAACCATAGTATCTCTCGGGCGGATGAGACTGCCTACTACTCCTGCGGAGTGGCGCTGGGATGTCCGGTTCTCCTGAACCTTCTGGTTCTTCCAAGCTTTCAGTAATAGCTTGTGCTTCTGGAATTTCTTCCTGTTCTATTGCGCTCCCACTTATCTGATTTCCTAAAAATTCAGTTTCAAAGAAGTGGGCCTGCTAAGAAAAAAAACCTTTTGTTCCTCTGCGGTATAGAAAAGATACCCCCTGGAGTTCTTTGCGTATCCCACATACTTACACAGTACTGAGCGTGCCCCGATCTTGTCCGCATGCTGCTTCTTTACAAAAGCTGGACATCCCCATGTCTTAAGATACTTGAGACAGGGTTTCTTCTCACTCCACATCTGATATGGGGTGGTAGACACAGTCTTGGATGGAGCCTTGTTGAAGAGATATGAAGCTGTTTCTAGTGCATAACCCCCGAAAGATCGTTGCAACTCAGCCTTACTCATCATGGAACGAACCATATCCAATAGGGTTCGATTCCGCCTTTCCGATACACCGTTGTGTTGTGGTGTGTATGGAGGAGTAAGCTGAAAGAGAATTCAATTCTCTTTTAAGTAGTCCAGAAACTCGGCACTCAAGTATTCACCACCTCGATCAGATCTCAGTGTCTTTATACTTTTGCCTGTTTGTTTTTCAACTTCATTCTTGTATTCCCTAAATTTCTCAAAGGCCTCTGATTTATGCTTCATCAGGAAGACATGTCCATACCTAGAGAAATCATCTGTGAAAGTAATGATGTATGAATAACCACTTCGCGTTTGTGTAGATATTGGACCACACACACCACTGTGTATGAGTCCCAAGAGCTCGCTTGCTATTTCTCCGTGTCCAGTGAACGCAGTCTTTGTCATCTTTCCTATGAGACAAGGTTCACAAGTGGCATAAGACTGATACTCGAACGGATTCAAGTATCCCTCTTTATGTAACTTTGTTTACCGTGTCTCATTAATGTGACCCAGTCTACAGTGCCATAAGAAAGCCTGATTTGTTTCCGGAGACTTTCTTTTAAGTGTGTTCTGGACACTGAAAATCTGAGTCTAATTTAATACGTATATTCCATTTTCTAATGTACCTGACCCAATAAGAACTTGATTTAGGTGGATTTGGACCACATCGCTTACAAAAATAAAATCACATCCTTTCTTAGAAAGTAAGGATACAGATATGATATTACAAGTCGCACCTGGTACATAAAAACAGTTACCCGGAATCAAATATCTGTCTAGTTGTCAGTCCAAGGTGATATTCCTCTATGGATTCAGCGTACATGCTTATTCCGTTAGCAACCCTGAGAGTCATATCACCTATCTTAATAACCCTACGGTTTCTCAGAGCCTGTAACGAATTACAGATGTGAGATCCTGATCCGGTATCCAATACCCAGGAAGTAGGGTTAACTGACATACAGTTCTCTATTACAAACAGACCCGAAGCCGAAGCCACAACATGCTCCGAATCCTGGCTACTGGCTTTGCTAGCCCTGCAATCCTTCTGCCTATGTTCATTCCCATAACAATAGGAATGTCCCTCTTTTACTACATCCAGTCCCGAAACTTTTGCCCTTCCCTTTCCTTCTATTTCCCTGATTTCCTTCAGGGTAGAAGGTAGAGACTGTAGAATCAAGTCAGCATCCGACCCGTTCTTCAACGTGGTCTTCAGGTCCGTAAGATCAAAATAGCCGGTCTCTGTAAGGACGTTGCCCTCTACAGATGACTCGATAGCCAACCTCGCTTGAAGCAATTCGTTCGATGTCTCATATCTTGCAATACGAGATTGCTCTCCGTATAAATCTTTATTATGGATGAAGATAGAAACTAAGTCCATCTTCTCGTGCTGCCTCTGGTGTGCACCATCAACTGAGGCTAACATGAGGCACTTGGCTTTCGCACAGTCCTTTTCCGATGTCTTACGGATATCAATATCCGTAACAGGGGAAACTGGTCCTGAGACGGCAGGGGTCGGATTAGTTAAGAGGTGTCCCAGCTTGTCAAGGTCAATGGACATCTGGACAGACCTTTGCCAGTCATAACAGTCAGATTCAGTCATTTTATTATCTAGATGTAACCTATGTGTGGTCACTGGGTCACTGCAATTAAGAGAGAGAAGAAAACACTCAGCATGATGCTCTTGCATGTTTAGATTTGTTTTTAATTTATTTAAACAGTATGGCTTCCACTGTCTCTCGAATCCCTCCTCAAACCATAAATGAAGAATTAGTCGGGATAAATCTCACCATACAATACTTGCATAACCGTTCAGCCAGGCCAGTGTCGGTACTTCGAGGGAGGTTTTCCAACGCTTTCGCGAAGTTCCTTAATTTAAGAATCTCTTTTCCCTGGGGGCATAGCCCCGCTAACACCTTTCTAGACACCAACTTGGTTTATAGCATTGATCGTTAAGTGAGAAAGTTCCTGAGGAGTAGCATATACTCACAATAGGATCGGGATCAAAATATCATCGTGTGATAAAATTGAAGGAATTCTACCAGAATCATCACACTCCAAATGGTATGCAGCGCTAGAAAGTTTCAGTTTCTTTAGAAACTCCTGATGTGGATTTTTGCACCATGCTCTTATGACCTTGACGAAAGTCAACAAATCATAAGTCACATGTCAAGTTCTACCCGTCATTATCCAGGTTAATTTGAACCCACCCATATATACCCTTGACGAAGGTCAACAAGGTAATACGACTGTCCCAATCCAACGCATCTATCTATGCTACATATAAACACCCAACAGCTACCAATCACTATGCCTTGACGAAGGTCAACAAACATAGCTTGAATACTATTGA
Source organism: Agapanthus africanus (assembly GCA_030015575.1). Classification (NCBI taxonomy): domain Eukaryota; kingdom Viridiplantae; phylum Streptophyta; class Magnoliopsida; order Asparagales; family Amaryllidaceae; genus Agapanthus; species Agapanthus africanus. The sequence goes on from JASDDO010000029.1 coordinate 291,051,127, forward strand.
ATATTCATACGAAATGACGGAGGGCTACGAATGGTTTTGGTGAAACCGTGAATGTAGTGAACTTGATATAATCGATGGAACGAGATAGCTTTTAAAAGGAGTGGTTCAAGCTCCGCTTTTAAAAGTTGGTTTTTGAAAAGAACCGAGTGATTTTAAAATTATTCCAACGACTTTACTTTGGTTTATTTTCTTGCATTAACTTAATGCGTCCCATCATTTAATCCTATCATTGAAGAAAACAACGAAAATATGACGTACGCTTATACCATCCGCATTCGCCACGGGGCCCTGTCATCACCCGTTAGGTTACTTAACTAACAACAGGGCAGGGGCTGGGCTAGCGAGGATGCAAAACATAAGCAACACCTAAATAGATATTATATATAGATATATACATTCGTCAGATGCAATGATAGCCATTCCAAATCACAGATGAACACTTTGGATATACTAGGAATCCGCGTTTCGTTCGAGCCTGCAACGAAAGACGGATTACACGGTCGTGATGAATAGCCAATACCTACCCTAGACCCCTACGGGTGCGGCAAACTACCCGCCAAGTACCCGAAGCGAAGCAACCTCCCTCAACAACGTGAGTAGGCCACTCGGCAATTCGAGATACCCGGTTGTTTGTTCACCCCACCTTGGGTCTATCCTAGGAGCAAAAACAGTAAAAGAAATTATACAATGGCGGCTACAATCTCATCCCGGATGTGCGGCCATAAAATAATATTACATCAATTACAAATTTTGCATGAATTGAAAGGTAAAGAAAACTCTCATATCACAACCCCCCAGCTATTCATCCGCGGCAATCCAACGAGTTCATACACACAAACCATCAACATTACAGATCACAGATATGTATAACCCCCACTAATAGCGTATAGCGATTAGCAGACGTTCAATACATATGTCACATCACAGATAATATCCATTAGCCAAAGTCTATGGAATTTCGATCAAAATACCGATTTATAACCACCCAAAACACAAATTTATTTTCTGGAAATTCTGGGCAGAAACAAACTATCATAAAAATCCCAAAACAGAACAGTAAGAACATTGCAGCAAAATGGAGTCGCGGCCGAGTCAACTCGGCCGCGGATCCGTGGCCAAACACATGGTTTGGCCGTGGTTCCGCGGTGAGTTGGCCGAGTCAGCAGCTCATTTTTGTTGTGTGTTCTTTAAAAACCCTGAGGCAATTTTTCAAATATGTTAAATTATTTTTAGAGCGGTATAAAAATCGTCAGAATCTAGGATTTTCCGGACGTGTTTTACGATTTTTTCCGATCGAAATTCTAAATACTTTGCTAATAAGCTAGTTTGTGTTTAGCTAGGCTCTGATACCACTATAAGTCCACGTTGCTCACCCCGGTTCTAACGGGGAGGCGGAAACAGTGAAAAACGATTTTTGGCGCAAAGGCAACATGGACTAAAATAAGGATCTTTGCTAAACGACAAACTAGCAAACTGCTTGAGGTGCTATCTACTATGCCATAGAGATTATACCTCACGATACCGTTCCTTTGGGTCTTCTCACCGCTGTCCTGCTCGTCCATCCAAGCTCCGCGGATCGATCTAGCTCTTGATCACCTCCGCGGTCTCCTTGAGTCGAAGACGATCCACCAGAGAGTTGTACTCCGAGCTCCACCTCGAGCTGAGGCAATTGGGGCAACATGATCGCTAGTCTTGATGTCCTAGGTTGTGTAGAAGTAGTAAATGGATGCATTTGTCTATTTGGATCCTTTTTCTCACAACACATGAGATCAAAAGAAGAATCAAGAGGAGGAAGAAGAGCTAGCAACCATGGAGCTTTTCTCATTTCTTTTTCTAAGAGAGAGAATGAGAAATTAAATTATAAACCAAAAGAAAAGAACCATGGTTACAATAATACACCAACATCATCATGACTAATCTTTTGAAGATAAAGTTGATGGCAACAATTGACTTGACCATTTTCATATCAAAAATAAAATGAAAACCAAAGAATACTCTAGACCACTCATGAAGGTCCAAGTCAACTTTGGTCAAACGGTCAACAAAGTCAAGTATGGTCAAGTATGGCCAAATGGTCAAACCAATTTGCCATCACATAATTATCACTAAAAGAATTAGTAAATAATGTCCCTGGCTCATAATGGTTTTGACCGAACGAACTGCCAAAACCCTAATGAGTCCGCCTCAAAATGGTTTTGACCGAATTAACTGTCAAAACCCTAATGTGCCTGCCACATAACGGTTTTGGCCGAATCAACTGTCAAAACCCTAATGAGGCACCCCCTCCTTCTTCGCTCCTCAAAACTGTGCATACACACCCGCATCCACATTCCGTAGAACGCGAATGCACAGAAGACAAAACAAATCCATCCGTGAAATACTAGGATCCGGCTTAAACCAAACCCCACTAGTATTGCCTGCCCGAACAGCATACGCACACAAGTGCACGTAAGTGATCGCGGCCCTGCCGTAAAACCATACGGTCTCTACACGTTTTGCTTAGTGCAGGGAAACTCTCTGTGTGGGACTCTAAAGACTCGACACTACGCTGGCAGTGGGTTTAACCACAGACCACAAGCGGCACTAGCTGTACGTAATGGTCCCCAGGTAGATGTCGATAAGATGGCCGATGAGGTAAACCCATCCGAACTCCTACTAAGCCAGTATGTGACAATCTCCGTACAGTCCAGTCCGTTCGTCTGAGAACATCGCATGGCAGGCCTAGGGCGTGGTAAACGTCTGTCCCCTAATAGCTGTACAAGTCGTGTCGGAGTGTAGCCCAGAACACCCTGAGATAACACTGGAAACCTACCAGTATATCTCGCTTGCCCTGGCCAGGGACTACTATGTGTAATCACTCTCCTAGACACAGCGCGATGTCAACCCCCAATACTGGGAGAGACGAATCCTGTCTAACCGTCACTGCCACCAAGTGCTTCGGGACTGCACCCAACTACTACCTGTTTACACGACTCCTTTGAGCAGTGGTAGGGTAGTAATCAAAGTACAGTGGGAACACACTCGAGGCGAAGTGACGGTGTCAAGTCAGCGGACTAAGCTGTACTCATGTCACCTGGGAACTGATAACTGACGATAGGTGTAGTACAAACCAATCAGTTCCCGACGAGTCCTGTCCAGTATACTTGTAAAGTAATGAGCACCCGCATACTATCTCAAGTACGACGTACTGACGGCTGTGGGACAGACCGTTTCCCCTGCTGGGATGAGAAGCGCATACGCTAGTCTACTCCGGAGTATTGATGCCCTATCTCGATAGTCCTACGACTAAGGACCTGTATAAGGATGTTCTTATAGATTACCCAGCCCCCACAAGTATGACTGCCATCACAACGCTGGTAATCAAGCAAAGATCCTAAGGGCTCTACTAATATGTATAATCGATATGCTAAAAGAAATGCATGCACATATTAACTTAGAAACAAACCAAGTAGCATACTAACATTTTGAGCAAGATTGTCTATACAAGTATGAATATCCCAAACTTCCATCAAGTAATATACAAATTAGTATGATACAGTAATGGCCTCTAGGGCATATACACTAACAATAAACTCCTAATTAACAGTTTAAAGATTATACCTATCCAAACTTTTTCAAAATCCTAGCTTTCCATGCTCCAAGTGATTATAGTGGCCTGACTTGGCTTTGTGAAGGGTTTTGATGGAGTTTAGTGGAGATTTGGTGTGGATTTGTGAAGATTTGGGTTAGGGTTTAGTGAGTGTTTAGTTGAGGGTGTGAGAAAATGAGAGGAGGAAAAAATAATTGAGAAGGAGAGTTGTAAATGAGAGGGTGAGGGATTATATGAGTGTGTATGTGTGAGGGTGAGGGGTGAGGGAATGAGGGGTGAGTTTAGCATAAGCCATGCCTCCCTCTCTCTTCATTAAATGAATGGCATGCTTACCCCATGCCTCATGATGCCCCCCTCTCTCTTCTTCAAGTCAACAATTCAAATCTTTTATTATTTTAAAAACTAAATAATTAACTAATTACATATGAAATAATGAAAGAGGTTAAGGTGCCATGGCTATTTAAGCATAGTTACCACTAAAAATAACCCTAGGTTAACATGCACATGTGTGTGCAAGCCCAAAATAAATATTAATAAAATATTCATTAATTTTTATAAAATATTTGAAAAATATTTTGGTAAACTTTTTATTAAAAACCAGCATTATCGCTTAATTAACCCTAATCGCATTCTATGGTGTTACAAAACCTATGACTGTCACATCAAAAATAGACGATCTATCTTCGCTATATCTGCTTTAATCTATAAATAGACACAAGCTACTTTTACACTATGCTTCCGCTGCTCCAACTGACTATGACAACCCTCTGGCAGAGTCTTATACACGTGCATTTCTAAAGCTAGTTTAGAATGACGCTATATTCATCCTCCTACCGGGTCTCATAGTCTAGAAAAGCAGTAATGGCAAGTTAGGGTAAACAAGAACCTCCCTGTCACCGTCCTTGAGGATACTGGAATACCTCTCGGGCGCCTGAGGTTACCAACCATATCTACGGAGTGGCCAATGGAATGTCAAACCCGATTGAATGTTTAGGTCCTATTAATTTTTCAGTAATCGTTTGCGGTTGTGGAATCACTTCCAGTTCTATCATACTCCTATTATTGTTTTATGCAAAAGTCCATTTTACTAAAATTGTGGTGAGTCAAGAACAATATCACTATTGATCTTCCAAATGGTAGAAAGTTACCCCTCGTCATAGCCCGGGACACCCCACAAACTGCTATTTCAGAAACGTGCCTTGAGTTATCCAGAATCCGGTTTTAAGCATAAGCCGGAAAAATTCATACACCTTAATATCGTTAAGATATGAGCCATTCTATATAGGATATAAAAACAGAGACACTGATTTAATTGGAACCAGATTCAAATCATGTAGCTGTCTCCAGTGCATGTCAACTAAATGGAGAGAGGCTGATCAATACTACTAAACTTAAGAGTTCATCCAGATATGAGTAACCTAAAAGAGAAGTAAGTTCTCAAAACCATTACTATCAGCTGAATACCAAACACAAGTATCTATATCTTCGATCACCTTGAACAATCCTGATACTTGCAACACAAGGTTCTCTACTTTAATCTTGTACTTATAACTTCTCAAAACTTGGACCTTGTATTTCTACGAAACACTTGTCTAAAGCTGGAGAAGTTAAAAGTAAACATAATATAGTACGAGGACCAACCTCTCTGTCCTAATGGACACTGGATAACATACAATACTTTGTATAAGTCTCCTGAGTTGAATAACTCAAACCATATGCGTCGTAGGTTGAAAATTGTACTATGGTTATGAAGAATTACACCGCTGTTCAATGCTATTTACCTAACCATCAACTGGTATAGGTAAAAGTCATGGACATAATTTCAAAAAGTTATATCTTACCTTATAAAATAAACAAATAGATATATCAGTTTGAAATTGGTTCATAACAATGGATATTCAAAACCAAATATTTATCGTTCGGCAAAAACCCAGGTGATTTACTCAAATATCACCAATTACAACTAATTCGGATATAATGAGGATATAATAACCTAATTCCCAATAAGTTACTCCCACTCATCATCTGAAAAACCATACAGATGTGAGAATGAAGTCTAGTAAATACATACCCTGGAGTAAGGATCTAATTGGGAAATCAATTTTCAATTAACAACGAATAGTGAAACAGAAATTTTAAAATATTTCGAAGGGGTATCCGAGTATTCCTAGTAATGCCTCTTCCATTATCAGATTCACGACTGTAACCTTATATTTCCTTGACATCTCTCCAAATCCCTTTATTTGTCTTTACTCATTATCTTCTGTACACCACCCTTAGGCTAAATGGTTTTCTTCCTTCCCTACCGTTCGACACCAACCTGTGGTTTGGAAGAAGACTATCCAATAAGCGTAATAGGTGTACTTTGCTAATCCTAGGTGCCCTCAGAACCTGAGAGAAGGTAAGGATAAAAAACAACTAAATAATCCTTATTCTATTTCTCCTGAACCAGAATCCATCCTCAAACTGGAACAAGTTCTTTCGAGTTCGTATGTAACTATACGACGGATTATCCAATAAATATGGATCTTCATAGTGATACGGGGTGTTCTGGAGAAATACAAAGGTGAAGTAGGAGCGGCGATGAAATGCGTGGTTTTGTCGAGAAATGATAGCAGTCACAATTTACTTTGCCCTCTTTCTAATCCCTTTATCTATCTTTACTTATCACCTTCTGTACACCACACTTAGGATAATTGGTTTTCTTCCTTCCCTACTTTTCGGCACCTGCCTATGGTTTGGAAGAAAACTATCCAATAAGCGTAATAGGTATACCCTCTCCTAATCCTAGGAGCCCTCACAATCTAATAGAAGGTAAAAGGAAAAGAAAACTGAATAGTCCGATTCATTTTCTCCAAAACCGAAACCATCTTCGACTCTGAAACAAGTTTCTTTGAGTTCGTATGTAACTATACGATGGTCATATGCAATGAAAATAGGACTTTTGTAGTGATACGGAATGTTCCGGAGAAAAGCAAAGGATAAAAGTAGGAGTAGCAATGAAGTATGCAACTATGACAATCCAAAAGCCAGTGTTTTAAGAATGTTCGGTCAACTTGGTTACTGAGTTATAGTCTAGGGTCGGGACATGGTCACTGCCAAAGAGAGAGAGAAAAGAAACACTCTACGTGCACTCTGACCTAGATCGGAATGGTTAATCATTTTATCTAATCAGAATGTCTCCCACTGTATCCTCAAATTCTCCTCCAAACCTGAAAGAAGAATTAGTCGGGATCATCTAAAATCACCCGAGGAGTAAACCGACTCATTAGGGGGTATCGGGATCCAATTATCATCGCATGATAACCTGATGGAATCCACTAAGTTATCACACTCCAGAAGGTATGCGCATGCCTGGAAAGTTTCTTGTTTGTTCGAAACTCCCGATGTGATTTTTACCCCGTGCTCTTTTGACCTCGACTAAGGCCAACAAATCATATATCATATGTCAAGTTCTAACCGTCATTGTCCAGGTTAATTTGAACCCACTCGTACTTGCCTTTGACTAGGGCCAACAAGGCTGTACGACTGTCCCAAACCAACGCATCTATCTATGCAATAGAAAATTAACATGTAGCTAACATACATTATGCCTTGACTAAGGCCAACAAACAGAGCATGAATACTAAGTGCTACCCGTCTGAAATGATGGAGGGCTACGAATGGTTTTTGGAGAAAAACCTTTAACGTAATGAACTTGATATCGTTGAAGGAACCGGATAGCTTTTTACAAATATATAGTGGCGAAAACCTTTGCTAAAGAGGTCACTCCCTGTTAATGGATCTCGGCTCTTTTCTCGTGGAAAGAGGTGCAGGATATTCTAACTGAATACCGTGATGCAAAACAAAAAGTAATCGACTATATTGAAGTTATTATCCTGACGCAAACTTCTGCCCAAGGGGTCACTACCGATGAAGGGTGTTAGTGATATGTATGCCCTAGAGGCCATTATTATACATACGATGTCTATTGTAATGGATGCTTGGACATATATATGGAGGAATTTCTTGATCGACATGATAGTATGCTATCTGGTTGCTCTTTATCATAACATGTACTCTGAATGACTCTATGTTACATGTTGTTAAAGCCCTCAGGACGAGTACTTGATTACCACGACTATGATGCAGATCATACTAGTGTAGTCGCTAAGTACATCCTTCAAATGTTCCTAGTCGCAGGTGTATCAAGACAAGGCATCGATATACCAGAGTAGACTAGTGTAGAGCTTCTCGACCCATGTAGATAGGCGATGGATGATCCCATATCCATTGATGTTTGACATCAGAGATAGTATACAGGTGCTCAGTGGAGACTGGGTACACTGGACGGACTCGCCAAGAACTCCTAGATGGTATTATACCTAACATCATATGGCTGTTCTCTAGTGACACTAGTATAGGTTAGTCTGTAGACCCGAGATCATCATAGAGTCTTGTGCGATTCCCACTGTGAATTGATTTCCACCTTACCCCGTTTAAGAGAACGTGCAAAACGGTGGCTTTTGGGTGCAGTCCCGAATCACATGGAGGCAATGAGCGATAGGATGGGTTTCGTCTCTCCCGGTATTGGGGGTTGATGTTGCGCTGTGCTCGATTGGCTATAACAGGAAATACTTAGCCAAGGCTGCTTCAGAGATATACTGGTAAGTTTTATCAGTAGTTTCTCGACCCGTTATGAGCCTCACATCAGCATGAATTATCGAGTTACTAGAGTCTGACGTTTACCACCCCTAGACAAGATATGTAACATATCAGATGAAGAGACCAGACTGTACGGTAGTGTTGCTGATTGGATTCGCAGGAGTACGAGCAGGATTGCTTGTTGGTCTTCTGATCTCTCAATAACCGGGTGGCCGTTATGTTTAGCAGATAGTTTGTGGCTTGTGGGTGTTTGATATGATCATCACCTACTGCCGGCGTATTGACGAGTCTTTAGAGTCCTACACAGGGGTTTCCTGGCACAAGCGATATGGAGTAGGAGCACATATGTGATATGTGCGAATTCAGTTGATAAAACTGTACTTTAATATGACATTTTCCCTACTATTTCTATATAAAAAGGTGTTTATTATAATATATGACACATATGAGGGTTTATCTATAAAAATACTATTTTCATGTGTTTATATATTATAATTAAAATAATGAAGGAAAAAGTAAGCACATAATATCCATGTAACATTTGGCCCATTTAATATTCTTCCCTTATTAAATACCTTTGACCAATTCTCTTAAAACTAAAATATCATGACAAATGGTTAAAGATAATATCTCAATAAAAACAAATTCTACTAACATTATTTATTGAGATAGTTGTGTGGAAATTATTTCAGGGCTGGAATCAAGGAAATCCGAATTATCGAGATCAAATCTGCTGAAATAGTAAAGTAAATTGAAGAATCAATTCTAACAGAGACGTAGAGAAGATTTTCAAATTCCTAATAATGAAATAGTCTACATGTGTCACGAGAAGAAGCCTCAAGAAAAACGAACCCACGATCCTCCTAATCCACCGCGGATCCACGGCCAAACCCACGATTACGCCGCAGTTACGCCTCACTTCTGAGGAGTTAGGGCCCTGGATTTTCTGGTTCGGATCCTAACAACTCGTTACCATATATGGAAAGTTACCAAATACGGAAAGTCACCATATCAGGAAGTCACCATATATGGTAACTAGGTTTTCTTATTTGAGGGATATATAAAGGACCAAGGGATAAAGTTAGAAGGCATCACACCGAAGGGATCACGAAGTCCACGATGGCTCAAGAATCCTGGTTGATCATCAACAGTTCATCTACCTTCTGAGAAGAGATTAAGAAGCAAACTAGCATTTTGTAATCATTTTCTAGGAGAACAAAGTGTAATTGATCTTGTTGATTAATAAAGGTAGTTGTATTCTATTGCATTTTATTTTCTTCATGATTTCTATCTTTTCTTTTCCCAACATGCGCGAGTAATTCTTTGCTTCTTAGGTTTCGTTGGATTAGGGCATAATAATGGATGATGAAGATCCTTAAACTCTTTTTACATCTTATAAAGTTTATAAACTTTATCAAAAGAATAATTAACATCCTAATTGGGCACGCTATCAATTCATTGATATTCATGACTACGATTGGAGATTAGATTAACAATTGTTTTGGTAAAGGCTATACATGATCGGAGATCTATGTCAAGATAGGGGTTAAGATTGGGAACCCTTTTCCCTCTAGAAACCCCAATCTACATGAATCACTGTCGATCTAGTTTTAAATCTACTAAAGGATAAAAAGAGTAATCTTTAATTAATCATCCATGACTACTAAATCTTAACGAACCCGATAAGCCCCCTTCTACTATAAAATCTACATCCGTAGTTAATCTAGATCTATATTCTACATCCGTATTTAACGTAGATCTAGATTCTATAACTATTTTTCACTATTCTATATTTTTTCACTTTTTCAACACGTCTAAAGTAAGATTGAAAGATTCTACATATGCCTGAGGACTACCCGTACTCATCTCGGTCCAGCTACATACGACACCGTTATTGATTGCGGTTACTACAAACACAACTCTAAAACATCAACTAATCAGTGCGAGACCGAGACTAAAATGATATGAGATACCGTATTCTATTCTCGTGATTTGTGACATTGGTAGGTTATATACGATATAGCCGGGTTATCGGATCAAGTGTTGATTCGATAAGTTGTTACATATGATATTAGTCGGTTTTATGTAATATAGCCGGATTATTAAATCAAGAGCTGGTTTAATAATTTAATGTATAATTATATATTTGATATATTACATTACATTCACTAGTATTAGCTCACTTAAGATTTCTTTTCTCACTTGATGTGCACATTGTATATATGTGATATGTATATTTGTGTACAAGAATTGTGTCATGCTTGATGATACATGCAAGATGGGTGTATGAGACTTATAGCCATGCTAGGGTTTGGGATAAGGTTTTATTTGTTTTAAGCAAATAAAAAATTTGGATTTAGTCAAGGTTAAGCTTGGAGAAGCTTGTAGAATACTGACCAAGTCCACTTGTTTGTCATGCTTAAGATATTTCTTAACCCAAGCCTTAACATTAACCCTTGGTTAATTCTCTATATGAGTTAGGCAAGAGGGCTTAACTCACCAATGGTTGCAATTAATTCATTTGGATGATTAACTTATATGATGAGTTCATTCTTCTTCTTTTTCCTCCTCAAAGCTTTCTAGCTTCAATGGAGATATGAGAAAAAAGTGTGAGAAAATGAAATCTAAAGTGAGCCTACTTCCTACCTTATCATCCTCTACTACTTGCCATTTAGTATAGGATGTTTTCTTCACAAATTTCATAATTAGTGAAGAGATAGCTGTTCATATCAGACTTTTGCATTTTTATACCGCCCAATTTCTATCACATTGCTTATCGGTCGGTACTCTTGAGCCGTGTTTGCTAGTTAGTTGCAGGATACAGGTTCTCGGCTCTAAAGAGTGAAATTCATGGAAAAGCACGACAAATTCCAGATTACTGCCAACCACAGATAAAACACGGGTCTCCGCTCTCTGTCCGTATGTTGCCACACACCAGTTTAAGGGACAAAATGGCGAATCGATGTCATTTTCATGCACAAAGCACAATGGAAACACAAGATCCAACATGTCTACACGGAGCTCAAGAAAAATCATGGCAAAAGATCAACATCACATCGCCTTTTGATCTGCTGAAATTGTGGAAAAATTGTAAAGAGCTTCTGAGAAAAAACATATTCCACACTGAAGAGTACAGAAGATCAGGGAAAACCAAAAAATTTGAGGAGCCAATTCCTCTATATGGCCGTGGATCCGCGGCCAATATGGGGTCTAGGCCGCGGATCCGCGGCCATATGGGCTCCGCAGAAGGTCAACTTTTGGAGGTATTTTGGTAATTTCATCTTATGGCAGATTGTTGCCCTAGGTTTTCAGTTTCCTGCCTATAAATAGCCCAGAACATCGCCAAGCCAATGGTGCTTAATCCTTGTATTAGGTTTTAGATATACTTTGTTGTTCTTTTTCCTCTTTTCATCTTTTCTCCATTAAAATCTTATAGTGAGGTTTCATGAGTGAGGTGATGAATAAAAGAGTTCTTTTTGTTATCATGCTTGTCTTATTATGTTGTTCATTATAATTGCTTGTATTTTTCATTTGCTAATCTACTTGTTGTTATTTGTTGTTTGTTTCTTTCTTGTTCTCTTTTTCTTTATCCTTAACAACAATGATATTTAAGCTTGATCCTTGCCAAGGTAATATCTCAAATAGCTAGTTGTAATCTCCTAACCTCTTTCTTTCTATCTTCCTCCTTTTGTTATATTTTCTTTTTCTTATGATGGGTGAGTAGTTTTCTAACTTGTTAGGGTAGGATAAGGAAAGTTTGAGAGAAGGAAATCTCTCTCACTCTTTCCTTGCCCAACATCTTAATTCGGACTCCCGTTAATTGAACCACAATCCGCTCCCTACGGCACCCTATCCTACATGATAACGATGATTCCTTAGTGAGACCGGTTGTGGTTGAATTAATCTGAGGTTAAGGCTAAGAGCCAAGAACGGACGGACAAGCACCAAAAGGAAGAACTTAAGCATTGGAAAGCTTAGCTTAAACTCGCAAGTTCCTTCCAAGTCGTGCTAATCCCCGTTGTTGCCGATTACCGTAACAACGATATTAAGAGTGGCAATAAAAGAAGTGAGCGACTCCTAACTCAAACTAACCTAATACTTATCCCAAAAAGCTCTCTTTATATAACATTTTAGCACATAGTTAATCTCAAACAAACCTGGACAATTGGACTTAACTCGTTAAAGCACATAGAAAAAGATTCCCATCTCCATAGGGACGACCCGTACTCAACCGGCTAGCTACAAGCGAAACCGAGTTGATTGCGGTAATAAACTTGAACACGCAAAAACTCTAACAATTAACTGGCGCCGTTTCCGGGGAGACGGTAGTTTATTTCTTTGTGTAATTTCGGGTTAATTTGTGAAAATAAAGATAACCGAAAAAATATACATTGTAAAAAACATCTTGTTATTTTTTATTAGTTTTTGTGCAGGTGTGCAGGAGAAAATGGAAGTTCGAGTTCAGTACCAAAGACATGGGAAGTTAGACCCATATCTCGCAGCTACACCGCGACGGATCAAGACGGAGCCAACGGTCTACTGTAAAATTCTGGAGCAGATCCAGTGAGCAAATCAAGATTCAGGACCTCCAGATAAGAGTTGGACAGCCAAGGCGGCACCTACAAGAAAAATGAAGCTCCAAGACCACCATCAAGCCGCGGAAGCGCGGCATAAGCGCGCTTAGGCCGCGGAACCGCGGCCATTTGAAGCCATCGGTCCCCAAAAATCCTGGTAAGTGTTCCTTCCTTCTTCCCCACTCCTCTGAACTCCACTGAACAGTGTTTTCTGCAGCATTCTTTGCGCAAACTCTCTTCCCCCTTCCAATAAATTTTTTTTGTGCAGGATTCTTTGCGTCGCGCTAAGAAAATAAAAAAATTATTGCAGTTGATTGTTACTGCTTTGCGTATTTTAATCGGACTTTAAGGGGCTTGAAACCAATCCAAATTGGGTGAGGATTTCATCACCCTTCCCAGGACTCTAGAAATCATAAAAATCATATGCATTGACAAATATTTAATTAAAAAATACTAGACACAGCCCTAAGGACTTCGCGCTCAATAGGACAGAGGACTAGTTACAGGCATCGGCCATTTATCCTATCCTGACTTTGCGGTATATAGGCAAGTGTGTCGAAGGAAAGTGGTTACTTAATTAGGACCACTACTTACGTAGTAGGGAGCCTCCCACTTACCTGGCACTTACTGGCCGCAATTGGCGGAGAAGAAGCCGTTTGAGGTCCTATTTCTAGCCCTTTGGAACAGTTAGGAGCTGTCTATCTGACCTAGGGGACCCTAGATCTAGGTGTGATTGCGCATATTTTGTCTATGATTGTTTGAAGCCGTAAGTCTATACATATTTCTGTAATGCTCTTTCTAAAAAGGAATAAAAACACAAAACCAAAAACTTTTATAAAAACTTGCCCTTTGTTGCCAGAATCCATTTTTTCACCCACCTCCTATCATATTTCTCCATTGATGTTCTCTTACCCTCACCTTCTCCACTTTGACTACACTAAACTGGTTTAGTGTATGTCCGGTTGGACTCGGGACACTAGCATCCGCCTAGTCCGCGTTACGTTAGTCGCTACAGACAACGCGATCGACTCAGACGTCGAAACTCCTTCGACGCCTTTTTCACCCTTACCTTTGCCGGCCAACTCCGACGTTGACCGAAATTCTATTCATACATCCTTACCTTCACCAACACCAACCTCTTCTTCCGCGATGTTAGGATTTAATCCAAACATCCCTTTGACTCCCCCGGGATTGATTCCGCCTCCTATGGATGCGAATAACCCACCGCCGCCGCCTGTTGTAGCGCCACAGCGAATCGCGCTCCAAGTTCGTTTTTATCCCACCCGTTCTGCACTTCCCACCTGTCTTTCCCTTCCACCGACCAATGGGGATAATTTTGAAATTAAGCCCCACTTCATTAACATGGTTCCGAAATTTCATGGGCTTGAATCTGAAGATGCCTATATCTTCATCAACAAGTTTCAGAATGTTTGTGCCATGATGAAAACGACCCAGCTGTCGGACGATGCTATACGGCTATGGGTCATTCCGCTCACTTTGTGCGATCTTGCTGAAAAATGGTTGTATAGTACCGCTTCCCACTCCATAACCAGTTGGGATGAGTTTATGAAAGCGTTTCTCAAGAAATTCTATCTGAATCATAAAACCGCGAGGATCCGTAACGAAATCAACCAATTCTCTCAGCTTCCTATTGAACCCTTTTGGAAGTGCTTTGATCGGTATAAAGACCTTCTTGTTCAGTGCCCTCACCACAGTATAGAGAAATGGCAACTTTGCCAAAGCTTATACGAGGGCCTGAACCCAGCAACCAAGCAGTTGTTGGAAACCATTTGTCAGGGCTACTTCCTGTCCAAATCTGACGAGGAAGCATGACAATTCTTCGACGACCTTGCGGAACAAACGCTTCAATGGGAGAGCACCAGACCAACTTCTTCTTCTTCCTCCACTTCTACTGGTCAGTCTAGGGTAGGAATTCACCAACTCGATATCTCTATTGCGATGAAAGCTGAAATAGCTGCAATAACGAGAAAACTTGAAGCGATAGAGAGAAAATTTTCATCTCCTGCTCCTTCCCCTGTTCTTCCCCTTCGTACCATTTGTGATTGTTGTTCCGATCCGTCTTACATAACCGAAGAGTGTCCGTACAATCCACCATCTCAAGGACAGGATCAAGTTAATGCTGCATTTCAGCAAAGACCGAGAAATGATCCATACTCTTCCACCTACAATCTCGGTTGGACGAACCACCCTAATTTCGCCTGGAATCAGAACCGGCATCAATTCCAAGCCAACAATTTCCAGAGGCCCCCTCCTCCGCAACAACAAGCGCAACAACAAACTCAACATCAATTTTAGCAGCCCTTCCAACCCCAACCTTTTCAAAATCAGACGAACAACTTTGTACCCAACAATTCTTTTCCCCAAAACAACTTTATTCGGTCAAACAACGATAAGGTTTCCTCACTCGAACAAAGTCTGGAGGCGTTTGTAAAGTAATCAACTCAGTCTACCGCCAACATCCAGTCTTCCATTCAGTCCTTGGTGCAACACACTGCCGCTCGCGGGCAATGCATCAAAACCATCGAATCCCAGATAGCACAACTGAATGCAGCCTTAAGCGAGCGAGAGAAGGGGAAGCTTCCGTCCCAGCCACTCCCAAATCCCGGTCACCCACATAATGTACATGTTGCTCTTGAACAATAGAACCATAATGTGAGTGTCGTGACTACATTGAGATCGGGAAGGATACTGCAAAACAACATTGGCACACGGATCGACGATGACACCCCGGCCGCTTCTTCTTCTTCTTCCTCTTCTTCTTCTTCCTCTTCTTCGTCTTCTAAGCCTATTCTCCATTCTACAAATGGCACTTCCTCTTCTTATGCTCTAAACGGACCCATTTCACACTCCATGAAAACACCAGCTCTGGGATCCGTTCCAACTCCACAATCTACTCCACCGGCATTGGACTCAACTAATTTTAAAAACGTTCCATTTCCAAACCGGTTGAGGCCCAATAAACAAAATCCACAAATGGAGAAGATTCTGGAGTTGTTTAAGCAGGTTAATATCAACATTCCCCTTTTAGATGCTGTCCAACAAGTCTCTTCCAACGCGAAAATCTTAAAGGACTTGTGCACGAAAAAGAGGAAATCTCATGTACCCAAGAAAGTTTTCTTGGTTAGTGCTATGAGTGATGCCCTTACCCAAACTTTACCTCAAAAACGGAAGGACCCTGGCTGTCCTACGATTTCAATTACCATTGGGGATAAGAACATCCGCGCACTTTTAGATCTTGGTGCCAGTGTTAACCTGCTTCCGTACTCAGCATATGAGCAACTAAGTGTAGGAGAGCTGAAACCCACACACTGCACTCTCCAAATGGCCGACCGATAGATCACCCATCCTAGGGGTGAGCTAGAGGACGTGTTTACCAAGGTTGGGGACTTCATATTCCCCATTGACTTCATTGTTTTAGACACACAGCCTGCAGCTAACCCCCGGAATCAAATTCCGGTGATACTCGGTCGCCCATTCCTTGCGACCTCAAATGCTGTGATCAATTTGTTGGATATATGTATGCCCTAGAGGCCATTATATGATAGTGGATGTATCTATACATGTGTATATATATTCAGTATGCATTCTTGCTCGACATGATAGTATGCTATCTGGTTCTTCTTTATCTGACATGTTGTTTTGATCATGCTTTTATTCATTCATGCATGCTGATAATGCCCTGAGGATATCGGCTTGACTACTCTGATTATGATGAAAATCATACTAGTGGGACATCTGTAGTATATAAGCATATCCTGGAAAGTCCCTAGTCGTAGGTATATCGAGACGAGGCATCGATATACCAGAGTAGACTAGCGTATATGATACTAGACCCATACGATAGGCAATGAATGTTCCCACATTCATCGATGTTTGACATCAAGATCATATACGGGTGCTCAGTGGTGACTGGGTACACTGGACGGACTCACCGAGAACTTCTATATGGAATTATATCTATCGTCGGATAGCAGTTCTCAGGTGACACTGGTACAGGTTAGTCTGTAGACCCGAGATCGTCATGTAGTCTTGTGTGTTCTCCCACTGTATTTTGATTGCCACCCTACCACGGCTCTACTGAGTCGTGCAAACAGGTGACCGTTGGGTACAGTCCCGAAACACATGAAGCCAATAACCGATAAGAGGGGTTTCATCTCTCCCGGTATTGGGAGTTGATGCTGTACCGTGCTCGACTGGTTATATCAGTAAGTCCCTGGCCAGGGCTGCTGAGATTTGCTGATAAGTGTTATCAGTAGTTTCTTGATCTGTTATAGACCATTAACCGGCATGACTTATTGAGTTATTAGGGTCGACGTGACCATTCTTAGGCTCGATATGCAGCATATCTGATGAAGAGAATGGACTGTACGGTAGTGTTGCCGGTTGGCTCGACGGGAGTTGTAGCAAGTTCGCTTGTTTTCTTCTGATCGCTCAATACCCGGGTGGCCGTTACGTTTAGCTAACCGCTTACGGCTTGGGGGTACCTGATATGATCATCACCCTCTGCCGGCATATTGACGAGTCTTAGAGTCCCACAAAGGAGTTAACCAGTCCAGGCGAAACGTTGTGGTGCGCGTATGCAATATGCGCATGCACCCGATTAAAATGTGCGTATATGATACCGAACATTGATCGGGCGGCCTGCTTTTGGTGGGGTCATATGAGATATGACCGAATTGATAAATCATGTATTGTTTTATCATCTAACCATTAGTTTTCTCACTTGAAACCTTTCTAGTATATGATGGATGTATGCATGCATGTATGTTCTTCTTCTTTCTTTCTAGTTTCATGCACATATGGATGTGCATAGATATATACATACATACACCCATCCATCATGGTTGTTTACACATGGATATGGTGGCAATATGAGACTCACACCATGGATAAATCTTTTGGTTTTATTTGATTTAAGGTTTAAAACAAAATAGTAAAAGGAAAGGATAATCTTCACTTGCTTCTACACTCTTCTTTAACCTAACCATTCTCACCTACCCTTAACCTTGGATTAACCTTTCCTTACATGTTTTAAACCCTAATTAAATACCAACCAAAAGATTTAACCATGGTTTGAAGTGAGAAGGAATAAAATATAAAAGGATATATTTCATTTCTTTTCATGGTGATCACTTATCATCTCTTGTTAAAAAAAGAAAGCTACCATCTTCATCCTCCTTAACCATTTGCTCTCTAGTTTTCTCTAGTGAGTAAAACACACTTAAAGAATGGTTTTTGAAGTGAGATTCCAAAACACAACATCATTCTACACAAGTTTAGCCAACTTGTTTAGAGTGTTCTCTTCGATTCTCGAAGTTGCGAGCTTGGACGGGGAACTCCGGGTGGATCGTCGTGGACGTGAGAGGACTTCAAGAGGACCTTCTTCCAACACCCAAGACACCAAGGAGTCCAGCGAAAGGGAGCTACAAAGGTTGTAGTCTCGAAACCCTAGTATTGTTCGCTTTAAGTTTCATAACCCTAATTTTCTAGGATCGATTCCTTTGCATGCTTGTTTAGCACCACCAAAATCCAAACTTTGAGACATGTGATGCTTCAAAACTCATTATACGGTGCTAGGCAAACCTAACATTGGTATCAGAGCCGACCTTGAACATTAGGCGACGCTTTTACGAAGTAAAAATCCCGATCGGACAAAAATACGGCTTTTTTAGACCCTCTCTGGACAAATTCTAAAATCTGACTTTTTTCAGAATTAAAAATACTTAAAAAATACAGCAGGGAAAACTAAGAAATATGGTCAAATACGATGCCATGAAAAGTTCATATAGCCGCGGAACCGCGGCAATTCCTTGCTTAGGCCGCGGCTCCGCGGCCGTACCGTGGTATCATTGCCTGTAAATTGCACTATAATTCTTATGTCTGCTTGTACAGTGTTTTAAGTATGTTTAATCTGAATATAATACTGTATTTTCTGGAGATGGTTTTGGACGCGTAGATTCGATCGGTATTTTCATTTCGTTGTTTTTCCGAGTAAATTAGAAAGTATGGAAGTGTTTGAAAGAATATCATTTGCTCACTATTCATGGGGTTTAAATACTTTGTAAATACGTGCAAGTCTTTTTGTGGTGATCCCTCTAGAAGAAAACAAACCTTAACTCGATTATGTGACCGTCTTGAACTGCCCTTTGAACCTTAAGGTTTGGGGCAGTACGGCGTGCCACATGTGAGGCGTTGGCTTGACCCTTCTACGGCTAGACCGCTACTACTGTATTACGCTCCGGGTTTTTAGAACTCTGCTCAAGTGTTGAGCTTTAGTGAATCCTGCGTATTTGATCGTTCGTTCGAAAACTTCAATACTGTCTGTTTATCTGGAGTGTGATGCAATGTGTGGACTTCATATTACTAGACATGAAATACGGAATATGTGATATTTCACATTTGCGATGTCTAAAGAGAATGTGGATTCCAGATATTGCAGTTTTACACTTTCTTTTCTGTGACTGTAAGTGTAGTATGTAGTGGTATTGCCGATTGTCGTTGCTATACGTGGACGACAATCGGTGTATGCATACTCACTTACGATGAAGATATGAGATATTATGTGTTGATGAGATATGATGTGCAGGATTGTCGCGATTGAATAGCCGGGGGTTTTTTATGTGAGATGAGAGTTTTATATTTTCATTCATGTAAATTCAAATGTAATGTAATATTCTTTTATTTAGGGAACTTCTGGGTTGAGGTTGCTGCCACCAGTGTTGTATATTATTTACTTTTCCGCATTAGGATGGACCCAAGGAGGGGAGCACAGGTGACCGGGTTCTGGGGTTCAGTGGGAGGCCATCTCGAGGAGTCGAGACCGGGTCTCCTAAACTCCAGAATTGGTAGGGTCACCTGCCACTCTCGTAGGGGTCCAGGGTATGGGCTTGACTATTCATCGCGACTGTGGAATCCGTATTTTCTATTCTGGCTAAATACTAAATACGGACGTCCTAGTATATCCCACGTTATATCTATGTTTCTGCTGCCTGTGTTCTGTGATATCTGAGACGAATGACATATTATATATATGATATATAGTAGACATTGCTTATGTTTTATACCCGCGCTAGTCCCGTCCCGGTATGCCGTTAGTTAAGTAACCTAACGGTGCATAACGGAACATTGCGGCGAATGTGGATGGCATAAGCGTACGTGTTATTTTCGTTTCTTTTCTGTGATTGGCTTAAGGACTTAAATGATGGGATTGCATTAATGTGATTAATGTAAAGAAAATAAACCTAAAAAGATGTTGTAGAATCGGATTTGAAAACCACTCGGCTATTTATGAAAAAGCTATATTTCAAAACTGCGGAGCTTAAGCCACTCCTTTTGAAAACCATTTGATTCTACAACGATATCAAGTTCAAAAAGTTAAAGATTTTCTTAAAAATCATCCGCAACCCTCCGTCATTTTAGGAAGTAGAGTACTTACTATTCGTGCTACGTTTTTTGACTATAGTTAAGGCGTAGTATACGGTAGCTAAGTGATGTCTTCCTACATTGCATATGATGCAGATTAATTAGGACATTCTTATGACTTTGTTGACCTTAGTTAAGGGTCATATGAGTGGGTCTAATTGATCAAGAAATGACGGGTATAACTTGACTGGTACTTATGATTTGTTGACCTTAGTTAAGGTCATAAGTGCTAGGGGTAAAAACCATATCGGAAATTTCAATAGTTGAAATTTGCAATGAGATTGCATACCTTCCATGTGATGGTTGGATCCCGATCCCACTGTGGACAATAGTTGCTCCTAGGAGAGTTTTACAGTTTACAATTAGCTAACTCATTAGGTGTCTAGAAAGGTGTCAACGGGGCTCCGCCTCTGGGAAAATGAGGTTTACTCTAATTAGGTCCGTGCGAAAGCACGGGGAACCTCGCTCAAGTACCGACACTGGCCTGGCTGAACGGTTAGCGAAGTTGTAGACTGTGATTAATCCTGGCTAGTTTTTCTTTTTAAGATTTGAAAGAAAAACTCGATAAAAGCAGTGGGAAACATCGATTAGACAAGATAATAACCAATCTGATCTATGCAAGAGCTTTCGCTGAGTGTATTCTTTTCTCTCTCTTAATGGCAGATACCCATGACTGGACTCAAGCTTCTACTAGATAAAAACAAACTGAATGGGACCAACTATAAAGACTGGCTGAGGAATCTGAAAATCGCCTTGACTTATGATAAAGTATCATATGTCCTCACGGCTTCAGCCCCGCCCGTCCCAGGTCCAAAATCCTCAGTTGCGGACATTGAAGTCCGCAAGACATGGGACGCTGACTGTGCCACGGCCAAATGCCTCGCGCTTGCATCAATGGACAACACACATCAAAAGCAGCACGAGGACATGAACATTCACGGTATATTGCTCCATACAAAGGAGCTGTATGGGGAGCAATCCCGCGTATTACGATACGAAGCATCAAAGAAATTGTTTCAGATGCGAATGGCCCCTGGCACACCAGTAGGAGACCATGTTCTGAAGATGATAGCTCTTATAGATGAGCTTGAGGACCTTGGATGGACGATGGACAATGAACAATATATTGATATTATTCTGCAGTGCCTTCCCTCCACCTTTGCTCAGTTCATAGTGAACTTCAACATGCATGGCATGGAGAAGGAACTCCCTGAACTCCTTAATATGTTAAGGAGTGCAGAGAGCACTATGAAGTTAGCAAAAACTCCCGTTATGACTATTGGACAGTCTTCCTCTTCTCGCCCGAAAGCTAAGGCCAAGGGAAAGAAAAAGAAGAAACCCACTAATCCTAAGGGCGGAGTTAAAAAGGTGAAGGGAAAGGGAAAGTCCAAGGCTGGAGACTCGGGGAAGGGTGAATGTTTTCATTGCCACAAGACAGGACATTGGAAGCGCAATTGCACGGAGTACTTAAGTCTCAAGAAGAAGCATGGTGATGCTTCTGCTTCAGGTGCGTTTGTGACAGAAAACTGTTTTTCAATAAACTCTGCTTCCTGGGTATTAGATACCGGTTCAGGTTCTCACATTTGCAATTCTATGTAGGGACTGAGAAATAGCAAAGTTTTGAAGACATGTGACCATACTCTCCGTGTTGGAAATGGTTCCAATGTACATACAGTCGCAGTGGGAGAGTATCACTTGGGGTTGCCATCTGGATGTATTCTGGTTTTGAATCCATGTTATTTTGTACCAAGTATGCTATGTAATATAATATCCGTTTCTTTGTTGGACAATGAAGGATATAATTTTGTATTGCAGAACAATGTTATGAACATTCACCTGAATCAAATATTGGTTGGGTATGGTACGCTTAACAACGGAATATATGTCCTAAATCAACACACAGTTCTCAGTATACAACACACTAATAAAAGAAAACTTTCAGAATTAAATGAAGCATTTCTTTGGCACTGTAGACTTGGTCATATTAACGAAACAAGACTAAATAAGTTACATAAAGATGGATATTTAAATTCTTTTGAATATAAATCTTATGCGACTTGCCAATCTTGTATCAAGGGTAAAATGACCAAAACTCCGTTTACCGGATATGGAGAAAGAGCTACTCAGCTCCTGGGCCTCATACATAGTGATGTATGTGGGCCAATGTCTACACAGGCTAGAGACGGTTTTTCATACTTCATTACATTCACTGACGACTTCTCAAGATTCGGTCATGTATTTTTATTAAAACACAAGTCCGAAGCTTTCGAGAAATTCATTGAATATAAAAAAGAAGTAGAAAAACAAACCGGCTTGAGTATCAAGATGCTTCGATCAGATCGAGGTGGTGAGTATCTCAGTGCAGAATTTGCAAACTTCCTAAAAGAGAATGGGATTCTCTCTCAACTCACTCCTCCTTACACACCACAGCACAACGGTGTGTCAGAACGACGGAATAGGACCCTATTAGATATGGTCCGGTCCATGATGAGTGACGCTGAGTTACCGGTCTCATTTTGGGGGCATGCATTGGAGACTGCAGCGTTTCTGCTAAACAGGGTTCCAACCAAAACCGTGCCTACCACGCCATTTGAGATATGGCATGGGAAGAGACCATCTCTTAAGAGAATTATGATTTGTGGTTGCCCGGCCTATGTTAAAAAGCAGAATCCGGACAAACTTGAGACACGGTCAGTCATGTGTAACTTTGTGGGATATCCAAAGAATTCTTATGGATATCTATTCTACCACAAAGAGGAACAAAAAGAATTTGTTTCTCAGTATGCCACATTCTTAGAAAAAGAGTTTCTCACAGATAAAGATAGTGGCAAGGTGGTGGATCTAGAAGAGGTTCTAGAGACACAAACTACAAATGACGATTTGGTTGAACCGGCTGTTGCAGCAGAAACTGTAGAACCTCGGCCACTCCGTAGGTCTGGTAGGACATCTCGTCCACCAGAGAGGTACTACGGTTTCCTCATTGATGGTGACGGAGAAGATTGCATCATGGATGATGATGATCCTACCAGTTTTCAGCAAGCTATCACGAGTAAAGACTCTGTGAAGTGGTTGGATGCCATGAAATCCGAAATGGAGTCTATGTACACCAACAAAGTATGGACTTTGGACGTTGTACCCCCTGGGGTAAAACCTATGGGGTGCAAATGGATCTTTAAAAGAAAGATTGGTGTAGATGGGCAAGTGGAGACCTATAAGGCAAGACTTGTGGCGAAGGGTTTTCGTCAAAGACCAGGTTTGGACTATGACGAGACTTTTTCTCCCGTAGCCATGCTTAAATCCATTCGGATCCTACTTGCTATTGCTTCTCACTACGACTATGAAATCTGGCAGATGGACATTAAAACCACATTTCTAAATGGAAATTTAGAAGAATGCGTTTATATGGATCAGCCAGAGGGCTTCATTGACAGTGGGAGCAGCGGGAAAGCATGTAAATTGCTTAAATCCATATATGGGTTAAAGCAGGCATCACGGAGTTGGAACATCTGTTTCGATGATGTCATCAAAGAGTTTGATTTCATCAAAAATCCAGATGAACCTTGTGTTTATAAGAAGGCTGTAGGGAGAGCTGTCACATTCCTCGTATTATACGTGGACGACATTCTTCTGATAGGAAATGATATTCCTATGCTACAGTCGGTCAAATCTTTCTTATCACTGAGGTTCTCCATGAAGGACCTGGGTGATGACACATACATTCTGGGCATAAGGATCTATAGGGATAGATCCAAAAGGTTATTGGGATTGTCCCAAACCAGGTACATTGACACCATCCTAAAAAGGTTTAGTATGGAAGACTCTAAGCGGGGTGCCTTACCCGCTTGCCATGGGGTCACTCTCTCCAAGGATTCTTGCCCAAAGACCGATGAAGAGAGAGCTCGCATGAGTGTTATACCCTATGCTTCGGCAGTAGGATCTATAATGTATGCGATGTTATATACACGCCCAGATGTAGCTTACGCACTTAGTGTTGTAAGCAGGTATCAATCCAACCCAGGGGAGAACCACTGGACAGCTGTGAAGAACATTTTTAAGTACTTGCGAAGAACTAAAGAATTGTTCTTGGTGTATGGTAATGGAGATCTCCAAATGGAGGCCTTTACCGATTCGAACTTCCAGAGTGATAAGGACGACAGCAAATCTATCTCTGGGTTTGTATTTAGCCTAAATGGAGGGGCGGTGAGTTGGAAGAGTTCCAAACAAGATACCGTTGTAGACTCTACGATGGAAGCTGAGTACATTGCTGCAAATGATGCCGCCAAGGAAGCCGTCTGGATGAAGAAGTTCATCTCGGAGCTAGGAATAGTTCCAACCATTATTGATCCAATACCTTTGTATTGTGACAATAATGGGGCTATGGCGTTAGCCAAGGAGCCCAGATTCCATCAGCGGTCCAGACACATCCTGAGGCGTTTTCATTTCATCCGGGAGATTGTAGATCGCCGCGAGATCGAGATTAGGAGAGTAGACACAAAGAATAACGCTGCGGATCCATTCACCAAGGCCTTCCCTCAGCCGCAGTATGAGCGACTTTTTGAGATGTTGGGTATGAGATACGCCAATAACTGGCCTTAGTGCAAGTGGGAGAATGTTGGATATATGTATGCCCTAGAGGCCATTATATGATAGTGGATATATCTATACATGTATATATATATTCAGTATGCATTCTTGCTCGACATGATAGTATGCTATCTGGTTCTTCTTTATCTGACATGTTGTTTTGATCATGCTTTTATTCATTCATGCATGCTGATAAAGCCCTGAGGATATCGGCCCGACTACTCTGATTATGATGAAAATCATACTAGTGGGACATCTGTAGTATATAAGCATATCCTGGAAAGTCCCTAGTCGTAGGTATATCGAGACGGGGCATCGATATACCAGAGTAGACTAGCGTATATGATACTAGACCCATACGATGGGCGATGAATGTTCCCACATTCATCGATGTTTGACATCAAGATCATATACGGGTGCTCAGTGGTGACTGGGTACACTGGACGGACTCACCGAGAACTCCTATATAGAATTATATTTATCGTCGGATAGCAGTTCTTAGGTGACACTGGTACAGGTTAGTCTGTAGACCCGAGATCGTCATGGAGTCTTGTGTGTTCTCCTACTGTATTTTGATTGCCACCCTACCACGGCTCTACTGAACCGTGCAAACAGGTGACCGTTGGGTACAGTCCCGAGACACACGAAGGCAATGAGCGATAGGAGGGGTTTCGTCTCTCCCAGTATTAGGAGTTGATGTTGTACTGTGCCCAACAGGTTATATCAGTAAGTCCCTGGCCAGGGCTGTTGAGATTTGCTGATAAGTGTTATCAGTAGTTTCCCGATCTGTTATAGACCATTCACCGGCAAGACTTATTGAGTTATTAGGGTCGACGTGACCATCCCTAGGCTCGATATGCAGCATATCTGACGAAGAGACCGGACTTTACGGTAGTGTTGCCGGTTGGCTCGACGGTAGTTGTAGCAGGTTCGCTTGTTTTCTTCTGATCGCTCAATACCCGGGTGGCCGTTACGTTTAGCTGACCGCTTGTGGCTTGGGGGTACCTGATATGATCATCACCCTCTGCCGGCGTATTGACGAGTCTTAGAGTCTCACAAAGGAGTTACCCAGTCCAGGCGAAACGTTGTGGTGCGCGTATGCGATATGCACATGCACCCGATTAAAATGTGCGTATATGATACCGAACATTGATCGGGCGGCCTGTTTTTGCTGGGGTCATATGAGATATGACCGAATTGATAAATCAAGTGTTGATTTATCATCTAACCATTAGTTTTCTCACTGGAAACCATTCTAGT
The DNA here is from genome assembly GCA_030015575.1 of Agapanthus africanus. Taxonomy (NCBI): domain Eukaryota; kingdom Viridiplantae; phylum Streptophyta; class Magnoliopsida; order Asparagales; family Amaryllidaceae; genus Agapanthus; species Agapanthus africanus. The sequence continues at coordinate 291,077,221 of JASDDO010000029.1, forward strand.
ATATGATGGATCTATGCATGCATGTATGTTCTTCTTCTTTCTTTCTAGTTTCATGCACATATGGATGGGCATAGATATATACATACATACACCCATCTATCATGGTTGTTTACACATGGATATGGTAGCAATATGAGACTCACACCATGGATAAATCTTTTGATTTTTATTTGATTTAAGGTTTAAAACAAAATAGAAAAAGGAAAGGATAATCTTCACTTGCTTCTACACTCTTCTTTAACCTAACCATTCTCACCTACCCTTAACCTTGGATTAACCTTTCCTTACATGTTTTAAACCCTAATTAAATACCAACCAAAAGATTTAACCATGGTTTGAAGTGAGAAGGAATAAAATATAAAAGGATATATTTCATTTCTTTTCATGGTGATCACTTATCATCTCTTGTTAAAAAAAGAAAGCTACCATCTTCATCCTCCTTAACCATTTGCTCTCTAGTTTTCTCTAGTGAGTAAAACACACTTAAAGAAAGGTTTTTGAAGTGAGATTCCAAAACACAACATCATTCTATACAAGTTTAGCCAACTTGTTTAGAGTATTCTTTTCGATTCTCGAAGTTGCGAGCTTGGACGGGGAACTCCGGGTGGATCGTCGTGGACGTGAGAGGACTTCAAGAGGACCTTCTTCCAACACCCAAGACACCAAGGAGTCCAGCGAAAGGGAGCTACAAAGGTTGTAGTCTCGAAACCCTAGTTTTGTTCGCTTTAAGTTTCATAACCCTAATTTTCTAGGATCGATTACTTTGCATGCTTGTTTAGCACCACCAAAATCTAAACTTTGAGACATGTGATGCTTCAAAACTCATTATAGGGTGCTAGGCAAACCTAACACAATTGTCGAAATGGTTCGATGAACCTATCGTTTGGAAATATGACAATTGAACTCAACATTTTCAGGTTGGGGAATCAGCCCTCTGAACCTAATGCTCATATACTAGACGTTTTCTCAATCCAGGAGATCACCACAGAGGAGTATGAATTTGAGGAGTTTTTGTTCGATCATGATAACCTTAACGCCACTAGTGCGTTCCTCTTCGAACCTGCTGCTGCTTCTGTGCCCGACCATGACTACGAGTGTTTCACTTTCTCGAACGATCTTAGCCAGTCACCACCCGAGTTTGAATCCTTCGAATTTCCGGATGAGTTACCTGAACCATCCAACTCGGTCGCTTACACTCATTTTGAACCTTTGCTGGAATACTTTGAGTTTAAGACCTTTTCACCAATCTTTCCTTCAATCATTTCACCTCCAATGCTCGAACTCAAGCCTTTGTCGTCTCACCTTAAGTACGCTTACTTGGGTGAGAACGAGACCCTCCCTGTTATCATCTCGGCTTCTCTAGCTCCAGAGCAAGAGAAAACCCTTCTTGCAGTTTTGCACAGCAATAGGCAAGCTTTTAGCTGGTCAATGGCGGACATAAAGGGGATTAGTCCCCTGATTGTTGAACATCACATTCGTCTGATGGATGATGCCAAACCATCCAGGGATCCACAAAGGCGACTCAACCCAGTCATAAAGGAGGCTGTAAAAAAGGAGATCGTGAAGTGTCTGGATAGTGGTATCATTTACCCTATCTCTGATAGCCAGTGGGTTAGCCCCATTCACGTTGTCCCTAAGAAATCAGGCATAACGGTCGTAACCAACGAGGAGAACGAGTTAATCCCTACTCGCACCCAGACTGGGTGGCGAGTATGCATCGATTACAGAAAACTCAACGCCGCAACGCGGAAGGACCACTTTCCGCTACCTTTCATTGACCAGTTGCTTGAACGATTAGCTGGACATGAGTACTACTGCTTTCTTGATGGCTACTCCGGCTATAATCAGATTCCCATCGCCGAAAAAGACCAGGACAAGACCACATTCACTTGTCCTTTCGGCACATTTGATATCGTTGCATGCCTTTTGGGTTGTGCAATGCGCCCGCTACCTTCCAGCGGTGTATGATGGGAATCTTCTCAGACATGGTGGAAAAATTCTTAGAGATCTTCATGGATGATTTCTCCATTTTCGGCGACTCCTTTGATGAGTGTTTGCTGCATCTCGACGCTGTCCTTACCCGATGTAAGGACAAGAAGCTCACTTTGAATTGGGAGAAGAGTCACTTCATGGTGTGCGATGGTATTGTCTTAGGACATATCATCTGGAAAAATGGCATTGAGGTAGATAAATTAAATATGAAGTCATTTGCAATCTCCCTCCTCCCCGATGCGTCAGAGATATCCGAGGCTTCCTTGGCCATGCCGGTTTCTATAGATGGTTCATCAAGGACTTTAGCAAGATTGCTAGGCCCTTGACTCTTTTGTTGGCCAAGGACACGCCATTCGACTTCAACTCGAGCTGTGTGACTGCGTTCGAGTAATTAAAAAGCTCACTCACTTCTTCTCCCGTTCTTTCTTCTCCTGACTGGACGCACCCATTTGAGATTATGTGCGATCCATCCGACTTTGCCATCGGTGCTGTCCTTGAACAACACATCAACAAGATGCCACACGTAATCTATTATGCTAGCCGAACCCTAAACGACGCCCAACTGAATTATACAACAACCGAGAAGAAATTCTTGGCTGTTGTATCTTCTTTAGAAAAGTTCAGGCCCTACCTCATCGGCTCTCCAGTCGTTGTCTACACAGACCATTCAGCTCTGCGCCATCTTTTTGCGAAGAAAGATGCAAAATCTCGGCTAATACATTGGATCCTCTTACTTTAAGAGTTTGACCTTGTCATCAAGGACAAAAGAGGATGTGAAAACGTAGTCGCCGACCATCTCTCACGACTTCCTTCTTCGCCGTCGCTTCAAATTCCGATCAACGACGTTTTCCCGGATTAACAGCTCTTGACAGTATCTTGCGAACCCTGGTTCGCAGATATTGTGAACTATTTGATCACAGGATTACTACCGACTGAATGGTCAAGTCAGGACAGACTTCGCTTCTTATCCTAAGTAAAACACTTTTACCTGGACGAACCCTATCTGTTCAAGTACAGTTCCGACTAGATTATTCGTCGGTGTGTCCCTGACAATGAATTCAAAAGTGTGCTGTCGTTTTGCCACGATCAAGCATGTGGCGGGCATTTTGGCCCCAGAAAGACATCCGAGAAGATCTTGCAGTGTCGTTTCTACTAGCCACAACTCTTCAAAGACGCTCATGACTACTGCAAGACTTGCTCCCGGTGCCAACACTTGGGGCGGATATCCAGGAGAAATGAGATGCCACTCCAACCGATCTTGGTTGTAGAGATTTTTGATGTTTAGGGGATCGATTTCATGGGGCCATTTCCCAGCTCTTTTAGGAACTTGTACATCCTTCTCGCTGTTGATTATGTCTCTAAGTGGGTCGAAGTTGTGCCCAGCCGGACTAATGACAACAAGGTTGTCGTTAGATTTCTTAAGGAAAACATTTTCTCCCGCATCCCCGACCGATCATTAGCGACAACGGAACTCATTTCTGCAATAAGACTTTCGAAGCTTTGATGCAGAAATATTCCATTAATCATAAGCTATCTACGCCCTACCACCCCCAAACCTGTAGGCAAGCCGAAGTTTCAAATCGGCAAATCAAGCAGATACTGGAGAAGACGGTTTTCAAGAACCGTAATGATTGGTCGTTGAAACTCACTGATGCCCTTTAGGCATTCAAACTGCTTATAAGACCGATCTTGGCATGTCTCCCTATCGGGTTGTTTACGGAAAGGCTTGCTGCCTTTTTGTGGAAATAGAGCATCGCGCATTTTGGGCGATAAAGGAGCCAAATCTGTCTCTCGAAGATGCGGGCAGCCATCGGAAGCTGCAGTTGAACGAATTGGGCGAGCTTCGGGATGAGGCTTATGAGAACACAGTTGTCATTAAGAACCGAACGAAGGTATTTCACGATAAACACCTTTTGTGCAAAACATTCACACCTGGTCAACAGGTGCTGCTTTACGACACCCGGCTACATTTCCATCCAGGTAAGCTCAGATATCGTTGGAAAGGGCCATATTTTGTGCAGAATGTGTATCAGCATGGCACTGTGGATTTGGAGAATCCAAAAGACGGTTCATTTTTCAAAGTAAACGGACACAGACTAAAATCGTACCTTAGCGCCAAACCATCAGAGGAGCTCCTGGTCTTACAGGAGCCGGTTTACCCTACATAATCTTCCTCTACCTACCACTAAACTTCAGTTATCCAGCCAAAACAGTGGACACTGTTTCAAATAAATTTAGGGGTATGTATATACCATTTTGTATATATATGTTGATATTCTTATCCGGTGCATATCCATTTTTATTATACTTCTTTTCTTTAAAAAACAAAAAAATTGTGTATATCTAACCGACAATTTTGACCCTTCAATGATTTCTTCATGCAACGACAGTGAGGACACTGTCCAGTTTAAGTTTGGAGTACGCTCGGTACGCATTTCTAAACTTCGCATTCATATGTATATTTTTGCATCTGCATATTAAAAACCATAAAAATAAAAAAAATTCTAAAAACATAAAAACTTTTTCGTCAAGTTTGCTAGTGGGAGAACTCAGATTCAACATTTCAATGGTTTTGTTTGATAAGATAAGAATAACTAAATCTTATTTTTAGATTTTGAAAACCTGAAAGATAACCCTCCTTTGAAGTTAACTATAGCTGATATACGTCTTTACATCACACTACACGTATCGTGAGTTTTGGAAATTAGATGACAAGTCTATTATGTCTAAAAACTTTTAAATGGATAAATGATTTTCTGAGGATCAAATAGGTTTGTTCTGAAATAAGTAATATCAAGAATAGTTTATGAAGTGAAGTGAATATGAAGGGATGTTATTGATGCCTTAATTGGAACTAATTCTGAAAAATAACCTATCTGAAACTTGATTGGAATGATTATACACCTAACCCACTAAACACGTCTTTTCTCCAAAAAAATAACTGAACTGTCGGTTATATCTCTGTTCACACTGAATCATCATGATTTTCACGCTAAATTGTCTTTTGTTTTTGGGCCAAGGTAACTTGAGTAATTAAGTTCGCTGGGGTGTCTCTACACCTAATGCCCTAAAGCCAACTGGTTTGAGTGCATTGGCCCAAAGCTCGTTAAGAAGTCTAGAAAGTCCAGATTAAAACAAAGTCAAGCAAGTGTTCTCTCCGAGTTAAAATTCTAACGGTTCTTTGTGTGAGATTAATCTTGACAAAAGGCAGGTTTTTATAAAAAAATATTTCTAGCAGAGAAATGAAGGTTTTATTCTATGATAAAAACTATTGCACGTTCACAGAGGTGTGTATGAAATAAAAACAAGAAAAAGGTGGAGTGAAAAATAAGACCTAGTGTAACGTTTTGAAAATTGTTTCGGTGAAATTTCGGAAAATCGGTAAAATAAGGGGGCTTTCTGTAAAAAGTCAAAATACAAATATTTTGTCACGACCCGAGAGTACGGAACGTGACCGGCACTTAGATTACGAAGCGTCTAGAGGTGCCACGTAACCTAAGTAAGCCGAAGCCCAGAAATCTAAACCATAAAAGAAGAAGAAGAAGAAAACAAGTTTAAAAGCATCAGCAAATTTTCTCAAAAATTTCGGCAGAGTCTCCTCTATAAAAACTGGCCCCCAAATGGGTACAACAAGTATAATATACATAAACAGTAAAAAGCATCCCCAAACGGGAGCTAGCTCAACGCCAACAGGCGGAAACAACCACAACAAGCACAATAATATACAACGCCAAAGGGCGAGGCTCAAAACTCAAAAGAAAACAAAACCACCAGATCAGAATAATACATGCGCGATTCTAAGGTCGAAATAAAAGACTGGTCCAATAAACTTATCAAGTAATACAAGTATGGTTGATGGAGCTTACTAGATACAAATGAATGAATAAAAGTACAATGGTGGTTCGGATACAAGTGAACCAATCTACCGTGCAAATCACCCTGAAAGAATAGATGTGCCAGCAAGCTGCCAGGGAAACCTGTACACCGAACCTGTAATAAAATTTGGCACAACGGGGGTGAGTTGCCAACTCGTGAGTAGAAGACATCTACGAAAAGAAATCGAATGCACGACGCTATCCTAGGTCATAATAATACACTATAATATCCCAATCATCTAGTAATAGCAGGGTAAAACTACGTGTAAATGCAGATACTCCGTGCTCGTGTCAGTGCCTCATATAATACTATGCCATATGAATGGATATGCATGCACCATGAATATAAAATAATCAATCCTGAAATCCAGATATATCTGTATAAGAAATCTTTAACTGTTATTATAGTAAAATGTGTATAGGAATCTGAAATCTCAACAATAAAATCCATGGAAATCCGTGTCAAGCATCGACACAAACATGTAAATCTCAAGTCTCAGAGTCTCAATACCTCGGGCTCCGTCAGTCCGGATCGGCCCATATCATCAAATCTCACGACAACGGTCGGTATCCTCCGGATATCCGCCGCGCCAGACATCACCGGTAGGTAGCCTTCCCCTGCCAGGCTCATCGTCTACAACTCGATCTTCTTGCCCCGGGGTACCATACCGGGCCCACCATGTACCCGAGACGGTTCATCCACTCCTCGAATCGGGTCTCGAAATCCATCAGAAAACATGAAATCTCATGGTGGACGACACATACATCACGAGAAAACCGCATCTTATGTTTTTAAAAAGAGAGGCGGAGGAGAGAGAGAAGTTTTTATATATTCTTTGCGGTTTTCCCCAAAATCCAGAAATCTCATAGAAATCCAAATATCAAAATCATGAGTAAGTAAATGATAAGTGTCGACATATGCCCTATAAAACTGCATGATAACATGAGAATATGAATGCATGAATGTCTAAGTAATAAATGCCATGTCTATACTAGCATCTGAGAGTAATCACAATATTATATATCGATCTAGTTGCTAACCGATTCTATCAATAAAAGATAATAAGATCTAAAGTGTACGTGGAATATGCGCATCATCGGTAATGGTGCTGGTGTCCAAACAGGTATAGTTTATACTGATTATAGCAACATATGTATGAACATGCAACATTATGATTACAGTGTGAAAATATAGACGGATGTGTGTTATCCACTCATTTGATATACAATTATCACTACCACTATATGACTCGAACCTAACCTAGTGTCCATCTAACCTCCTAAGGAACTAAACCTAAGAATCTAGTCATTAAGAAACAAGAGTCTACCTAGGTTTGAATCAATATCTCTAATTGTCGGCGATCCAGCCTCAATAACGTCACGTACATAGTACGACATCCTCAAAACAAGAGTGCGGATCAATCATCATAGCTATGCCTCGTACGGTAAAATCCATCGTACGTCATCCCAATATCGGGGTACGGGTCTAGTGTCTCCTAGGTGTCTCATCATTCGTATAATGTCATCATCAACACCTCTCATGATCAAGGTGCTAAACTGTAATCGCATACATCAATCATATATCATTGCCATCATAATATGCATCATTAGTTTATCCTCAGAAATATCATGTCATATGTATCATATTGTGATTAAGTCATACTGATATCATATCGTCCTCAAGTCACACCTCTATGGTATCGACATCAGGTTACACCTATATGATGTCGTAATCAAGTCATACATATATCATATCGTGATCAATTACAAGTTACAGTCCGGGTACTATTTTAGAGTCCCATGTACCTCAATATCATCACCACCCATTATAATTTAAGTATACATGTTCATTATCTCATTCTCTAATGATCCGCTAACACTTAATACGACTGTATAGCCAAGAATCACGGCATCAAGCCCAGTTACACTGTTTCATCATATCTCGGATATCATACCACATCAATGTATCCCATATATCTGTTGTATATATATATACCTATACCTCGTCCTATATGTATACACCATGTCGAGTTTCAGTGTGTGCGTGTGTGTGTTTCTACCTGAAACCTACGAACCTCTTCCAAGGTACTCATCCTCTGATATGGTTTTCCTAAATCAGTCTAGTCCAGCCTAGGGTCATTACTAGGGTCCTACTCATTAAGAATCTAGGGTCATATCTGGTTTCCTAATGTCAATAAGTACTATTCCTATTCTACGTTGCGGGGGTGCTAAACGCCATCCACCCGACATCCCCCCGTAGATATGCATCTACTCACCTGGTCCATGTCTGCCGAAGACGGTGTCGCCATCCTCCTCTTCATCGCACGCGGTCCACGTGAGGGGTACCTAAATGCAAACATACAAATAGCATCGTAAACAGAATCACATACAAAAGTCAAAACGATGCAAGGAACAAGCATAGGTTAAAACCTATGTCCCGTCCACGCAAAAGAACCAAATATCGCTCGATATCGGCGTACAAACTCTGATGGATTGAAATAACATCAACAAATAACTCGTAGTTTTAAAACACATTAATTATATTATAAAGCATGATTAAATCCATCGAAAGCCTAAAATCCATCAAACCGTCCAATTTCGTAAAACCCGAAATACCAATTTACCGTTTTTCATCAAAAATTGACATTTAAATGAAACCAATGGTCATAAAACTCATTAAATAGCATAACTAGACTATACAAACCATTACTATATTTTTATTACACAAATTTGTATTAATTTGAAATTTCTAGTTTGCAATCTTTAACAATTTTCAACATTTTTCAAGCAAAATACCACAATTCCACCACAAAACGTGATTTTGCATGAATTAATGTATTAAACTACAATTCATGATGATAATGATATAATGAAACCATGATTATATTTTTAATTTCATTTATATAGGAATTTCCAAAATCTAGTTTACAAAATACTAGCATTTTATTACTATTTTCCAATTATCAAAGGAAACTAGTGATCAAACTAAGTTTTTCTTTCCATTAACATGATAATATTCTCATTAAAACTACCATCTAATGATAACAACCTTAATAAGAATTTTATTTTACCCACAAACACATTTTAGAAATATCTAGTTAGCTAAATAGCTTGATTAAAACAATTTGAATAAACAATTTATTATACAACAACCATGCAAGATTTTTCCACTCTAAAAGATGTTAAACTAGCTATTATAACCTTATTTAATTAATAAAAACCACAACTTGAATTTACAAACCCTAACTTGAATTTTAAAATTTGCAACTAGAATTAATTTAATAAATCTAATTATGCTTTAAAAGAAACATCTAATAGAAATAAAACAAAAGAAGGAAATTTATACCTTCAAAATATGAAATCCAAACTTGAAAATGAGCCTCCAAAATGCATGCTTTCCCACTCCAAAATCCATGTAAAGAAGAGCAAAGAACAAAGGGTAGGAATTTATTAGGATTTTGTGGAATTTTAATTGAATTTTTGATGTATTTTTGATGAATTTTGGAGCAAAATAAAATGAGGAAAATGGGGGCTACCATGTGGGGTGAGGCCCGCCATTTTTGGAGGTGAGGGAGAGAAGGAAGAGAGTGACAAAAGTTGTGTAGAAGTCTCCACCAAAATATCACTTCATTATGTCTTTTCATGCAATTCTTTATTTTTCTTTTATTTCTTTACTATAGCAACTCAAGAAAGCTCTAGAAAATAGGAAAAATTTGCAAATAAATTTTTCATGATACACACTAAATTCTAACATGCCATGGTTCATTTTTACAAATTAAAACCATTTAAATTTGTAATTTACACTAATTTAGTGTAAAAATAAAGCTTATGTTAGTATTTAAAATAATTAATTTAGGAAAAATATTTAATTAAACTAAAAATTTATAAGTGGCTAAATAAACACCATTTACTAGTATTTACATAATTAAAATAGGTATTTTTGAAATTATAATGAAAAACAATCACGGTTAGGTTTTACGAAAAATACATTTTACTTTGCCGAAAATCATAAAATTCACTTAAACAATTTTATTCATTTAATTATTTATTTAATTATTTTTAAAACGTTACGATCTTCCCCCCTTTAAGAAATTCGGTCCCCGAATTTAAATTAAAACTCTCCCTCCAAATATTAAAATATTTAGCAAACACTCAAATCGTCGGGGCTCTGAAATCATCAATACATAACTAAAATCAATTCCGTCAAGCATAACGCAATCATCGGAGTTATGGCGAGAATAAAATATCAAAACACAGTATGAAAACCATCATAATATACATCAATCTATAACTTATATATAGTTCGTATCCTAGTAAAATCGCCTAAACATCATAATAAAGAAGCATACAAAAAACCCTCTTGAAAATCGCCGTGCAATACACGTGTCACGGCATAAGTAGCGGACGTTTATTTTTTTAAAAAAAAAATAGCTATATATATATCTTTTATTTAACATACACGTCCCGCCTGGTTACTAAATCAAATAATAATGATTATGAAACATACTGCTCAAACTGAAATCAATCCCAATAATATCATAAAAATATCATGTGCGTCTGGTGCGCACTGAAATCGAAACCAAATACAGATGCCATAAATACAAAAAAAACAAAACTCAGTGCAACAGGTGTGCACCAAAAACATATGTCAAGTGCAACGGGCATGCACGACTCAATATCAGGTGCATCTAATCTGCACAAAACCCCGATTTAGTGCATCCGGTGTGCACAAAATCGCATCAAGTGCGCCAAGTGTGCGCAAGAATCTCAATCAGGTGCACATGGTGCACGAAAACATACGCCGAATATCAAAATCGGAATCACAGTACGAAATGCATAAAAACTAGGTCGAAGCATATGTCAAAATCATATGTAACCCATATGCACGAAATCGAATCAAAAATCTCAAAATGTATAAAACCAAATCGAGTGTACTGGGTGTGTACCAAACAACATCCATACAACTGATATATGAAACACAAATAGAATGTAATGAAGGTATACATAAGAAATACCAATCGTAGAACAAATTTCTCAAAATACCAAAATCCAATCAACGAAAATATGAAATTCAAATCACTAAATCACAATCGTAAACACTATCGTCAATATCCGCCTCTTTCCTCTGATGTCGATTGCTTCGAACTCGTCTCTTCGTAGCTGTGCTGACTGTGCTACCCACGGCAATACTCATATCTAGAGTCTCCCACGTAATCGATCTCTTCACCTGATATCCGGACTACATTAACTTTTCGATCGATCCATCAAAATCCCATAATTCCCCGAGAGCTCAACACTCAAGTACAGCTTAAAAATATCCGGTACATACCCCAGCATCGATGATCCAGCCGTAGAAGGGCAAAACCAAGCCTCACTAATGACACCGTGGAACTGCCGTAAACCCTATGGTTCAAGGGCGTTCTCGTGGTCATTATGTCGAGTTAGGGTTTCATTCTTCTAGAGGGTCCATCGAAATACCTGCATGTTCTTCCGAATACTTTAAACTTAGGAAAATGGTTTTTCTGATAATCGTTCGAACCTTTTAACTTCGCCTGGACACCATGTGAATACCCTTCGTCCGCACGCTAAACAATGCTCCAATCCTCAAGAATGAACGATACCCTAATGGTTATCGCATTCGAGCCGCAGCTCCCTGTGCCAATGTGCCCGTGGTAACAGAAACCACCCTCCAACATTGACGAAAATAGATCAAAAGAACGAATGGAATACGGTGCAAACAATTGTACATCCTAAGGTTCCTAAAGCAGAGTAGCGTATCGTAAGTATGCCGCGGACCATACCCACGGTACGTTACTCTACCTAAATCGCCTACTCCATCAACCAAGGGTCACTTAGACTTATACAAGGTTAAACCTAGCGCTCTGATACCAACTTTGTCACGACCCGAGAGTACGGAACGTGACCGGCACTTAGATTACGAAGCGTCTAGAGGCGCCACGTAACCTAAGTAAGCCGAAGCCCAGAAATCTAAACCATAAAAGAAGAAGAAGAAGAAAACAAGTTTAAAAGCATCAGCAAATTTTCTCAAAAATTTCGGCAGAGTCTCCTCTATAAAAACTGGCCCCCAAATGGGTACAACAAGTATAATATACATAAACAGTAAAAAGCATCCCCAAACGGGAGCTAGCTCAACGCCAACAGGCGGAAATAACCATAACAAGCACAATAATATACAACGCCAAAGGGCGAGGCTCAAAACTCAAAAGAAAACAAAACCACCAGATCAGAATAATACATGCGCGACTCTAAGGTCGAAATAAAAGACTGGTCCAATAAACTTATCAAGTAATACAAGTATGGTTGATGGAGCTTACTAGATACAAATGAATGAATAAAAGTACAATGGTGGTTCGGATACAAGTGAACCAATCTACCGTGCAAATCACCCTGAAAGAATAGATGTGCCAGCAAGCTGCCAGGGAAACCTGTACACCGAACCTGTAATAAAATTTGGCACAACGGGGGTGAGTTGCCAACTCGTGAGTAGAAGACATCTACGAAAAGAAATCGAATGCACGACGCTATCCTAGGTCATAATAATACACTATAATATCCCAATCATCTAGTAATAGCAGGGTAAAACTACGTGTAAATGCAGATACTCCGTGCTCGTGTCAGTGCCTCATATAATACTATGCCATATGAATGGATATGCATGCACCATGAATATAAAATAATCAATCCTGAAATCCAGATATATCTGTATAAGAAATCTTTAACTGTTATTATAGTAAAATGTGTATAGGAATCTGAAATCTCAACAATAAAATCCATGGAAATCCATGTCAAGCATCGACACAAACATGTAAATCTCAAGTCTCATAGTCTCAATACCTCGGGCTCCGTCAGTCCGGATCGGCCCATATCATCAAATCTCACGACAACGGTCGGTATCCTCCGGATATTCGCCGCGCCAGACATCACCGGTAGGTAGCCTTCCCCTGCCAGGCTCATCATCTACAACTCGATCTTCTTGCCCCGGGGTACCATACCGGGCCCACCATATACCCGAGACGGTTCATCCACTCCTCGAATCGGGTCTCAAAATCCATCAGAAAATATGAAATCTCATGGTGGACGACACATACATCACGAGAAAACCGCATCTTATGTTTTTAAAAAGAGAGGCGGAGGAGAGAGAGAAGTTTTTATATATTCTTTGCGGTTTTCCCCAAAATCCAGAAATCTCATAGAAATCCAAATATCAAAATCATGAGTAAGTAAATGATAAGTGTCGGCATATGCCCTATAAAACTGCATGATAACATGAGAATATGAATGCATGAATGTCTAAGTAATAAATGCCATGTCTATACTAGCATCTGAGAGTAATCACAATATTATATATCGATCTAGTTGCTAACCGATTCTATCAATAAAAAATAATAAGATCTAAAGTGTACGTGGAATATGCGCATCATCGGTAATGGTGCTGGTGTCCAAACAGGTATAGTTTATACTGATTATAGCAACATATGTATGAACATGCAACATTATGATTACAGTGTGAAAATATAGACGAATGTGTGTTATCCACTCATTTGATATACAATTATCACTACCACTATATGACTCGAACCTAACCTAGTGTCCATCTAACCTCCTAAAGAACTAAACCTAAGAAACTAGTCATTAAGAAACATGAGTCTACCTAGGTTTGAATCAATATCTCTAATAGTCGGTGATCCAGCCTCAATAACGTCACGTATATAGTACGACATCCTCAAAACAAGAGTGCGGATCAATCATCATATCTATGCCTCGTACGGTAAAATCCATCGTTTGTCATCCCAATATCGGTGTACGGGTCTAGTGTCTCCTAGGTGTCTCATCATTCGTATAATGTCATCATCAACACCTCTCATGATCAAGGTGCTAAACTGTAATCGCATACATCAATCATATATCATTGCCATCATAATATGCATCATTAGTTTATCCTCAGAAATATCATATCATATGTATCATATTGTGATTAAGTCAGACTGATATCATATCGTCCTCAAGTCACACCTCTATGGTATCGACATCAGGTTACACCTATATGATGTCGTAATCAAGTCATACATATATCATATCGTGATCAATTACAAGTTACAGTCCGGGTACTATTTTAGAGTCCCATGTACCTCAATATCATCACCACCCATTATAATTTAAGTATACATGTTCATTATCTCATTCTCTAATGATCCGCTAACACTTAATACGACTGTATAGCCAAGAATCACGGCATCAAGCCCAGTTACACTGTTTCATCATACCTCGGATATCATATCACATCAATGTATCCCATATATCTGTTGTATATATATATACCTATACCTCGTCCTATATATATATATACACATGCACGTATACACCATGTCGAGTTTCAGTGTGTGCGTGTATGTGTTTCTACCTGAAACCTACGAACCTCTTCCTAGGTACTCATCCTCTGATATGGTTTTCCTAAATCAGTCTAGTCCAGCCTAGGGTCATTACTAGGGTCCTACTCATTAAGAATCTAGGGTCATATCTGGTTTCCTAATGTCAATAAGTACTATTCATATTCTACGTTGCGGGGGTGCTAAACGCCATCCACCCGACATCCTCCCGTAGATATGCATCTACTCACCTGGTCCATGTCTGCCGAAGACGGTGTCGCCATCCTCCTCTTCATCGCCCGCGGTCCACGTGAGGGGTACCTAAATGCAAACATACAAATAGCATCGTAAACTGAATCACATACAAAAGTCAAAACGATGCAAGGAACAAGCATAGGTTAAAACCTATGTCCCGTCCACGCAAAAGAACCAAATATCGCACGATATCGGCGTACAAACTCTGATGGATCGAAATAACATCAACAAATAACTCGTAGTTTTAAAACACATTAATTATATTATAAAACATGATTAAATCCATCGAAACCCTAAAATCCATCAAACCGTCCAATTTCGTAAAACCCGAAATACCAATTTACCGTTTTTCATCAAAACTTGACATTTAAATGAAACCAATGGTCATAAAACTCATTAAATAGCATAACTAGACTATACAAACCATTACTATATTTTTATTACACAAATTTGTATTAATTTGAAATTTCTAGTTTGCAACCTTTAACAATTTTCAACATTTTTCTAGCAAAATACCACAATTCCACCACAAAACGTGATTTTGCATGAATTAATGTATTAAACTACAATTCATGATGATAATGATATAATGAAACCATGATTATATTTTTAATTTCATTTATATAGGAATTTCCAAAATCTAGTTTACAAAATACTAGCATTTTATTACTATTTTCCAATTATCAAAGGAAACTAGTGATCAAACTAAGTTTTTCTTTCCATTAACATGCTAATATTCTCATTAAAACTACCATCTAATGATAACAACCTTAATAAGAATTTTATTTTACCCACAAACACATTTTAGAAAAATCTAGTTAGCTAAATAGCTTGATTAAAACAATTTGAATAAACAATTTATTATACAACAACCATGCAAGATTTTTCCACTCTAAAAGATGTTAAACTAGCTATTATAACCTTATTTAATTAATAAAAACCACAACTTGAATTTACAAACCCTAACTTGAATTTTAAAATTTGCAACTAGAATTAATTTAATAAATCTAATTATGCTTTAAAAGAAACATCTAATAGAAATAAAACAAAAGAAGGAAATTTATACCTTCAAAATATGAAATCCAAACATGAAAATGAGCCTCCAAAATGCATGCTTTCCCACTCCAAAATCCATGTAAAGAAGAGCAAAGAACAAAGGGTAGGAATTTATTAGGATTTTGTGGAATTTTAATTGAATTTTTGATGTATTTTTGATGAATTTTGGAGCAAACTAAAATGAGGAAAATGGGGGCTACCATGGGGGGGTGAGGCCCGCCATTTTTGGAGGTGAGGGAGAGAAGGAAGAGAGTGACAAAAGTTGTGTAGAAGTCTCCACCAAAATATCACTTCATTATGTCTTTTCATGCAATTCTTTATTTTTCTTTTATTTCTTTACTATAGCAACTCAAGAAAGCTCTAGAAAATAGGAAAAATTTGCAAATAAATTTTGCATGATACACACTAAATTCTAACATGCCATGGTTCATTTTTACAAATTAAAACCATTTAAATTTGTAATTTACACTAATTTAGTGTAAAAATAAAGCTTATGTTAGTATTTAAAATAATTAATTTAGGAAAAATATTTAATTAAACTAAAAATTTATAAGTGGCTAAATAAACACCATTTACTAGTAATTACATAATTAAAATAGGTATTTTTGAAATTATAATGAAAAAAAATCACGGTTAGGTTTTACGAAAAATACATTTTACTTTGCCGAAAATCATAAAATTCACTTAAACAATTTTATTCATTTAATTATTTATTTAATTATTTTTAAAACGTTACATATTTTTATTATAAAATTAAATATACATATTCTAGCTATGTAATTCCTAGTATTTGGTGTTTATTGAGGCACTGCTAAATTTCAAATTTTCCGAAATTTTTTCCGAAATTAATTATTTGAATATTATTTTAAGCCGTCACTAATATATTTAATTAGGGAAAATTACAAATTGGAATTGATTGATACAAATTTTATAATTCATGACACACTAAACTGACTTATAAAATATTATTTTTGAAACGAAATCGTTTGCCAAAACGGTTTAGAAAATATTGATGAAAAGAGGCTTATTTGGTGAAATTAGCGTAAATGGTTTTGGGGGTATAATATTTATCTTTTTTTTTCACACCTCACATTTTTCCTCCCCTCCTTGGTTGAATTTTCAGCAGCCCCATTTCCCCCATGTCCCCACTTCTTTTGATAAAAGGAAATGAATAGAATAATGAGAGAAGGAATAGATATATGGGTATTGGTTTGACTTTGACTTCCCCCCTCCCACTTTCTCCACCTCCCTCTCTCTCCTCACACCACTCAACCTGGCCGAGAATTCCCTTCCCCCTCAACAGAAGCAGCCCTCCCAAATCCCCTCCATTTTCCTTCAAAAAAATTCAACAAAAATCACACAAAAAGCCCATAAAATCAAAATCTAAATCCTACCCATTTTTACTTGACCATTCTAGTATGGATCTAGGGATCAAGATGGCATTTTGGGAGGCTACATCTTGAGCTTGATCTCAAACATGGGAGGTATAATCTCATGCTTTTGTTAAATTTGTTGTCTAGTTGCTTTAATCTAAGTTAACTAAGTGCTTAATTAGGTTTTTGATGAGTTTAATTGCTTGATTAAAGATTTCAAGTTAGGGTTTTGTTTTGGAAATAGGTTGTGATAAATTGTGCATGGTTTAGTGATGTGAATTAACATCTTAAGTATTATAGAAAGCTAATCTAGTTGTTAATTCCAAAACATTACTTATAAAATGCCCTAATTAAGTTATTTTGCTAACTAGGTTTTTGGAAAATTCTTAAATGCTTTAGATTAAAATATAATTATGATTTCATGTCATTATAAATATTATATTGAGTGGTTTAATGCCTTTGATTCATGAAAATCCAAGCTAAATTGTTGTTTGCACATTTTTGCAATAAAATTGTTAAAATTTGGGTATATTGTAAACTAGAATTTTGGGGTTAATGAAATTTAATGAGATTAAATTATGGAAATTATTTTTATGACTTATTTAAGATATTTAATAAGTATTATGGCCACTAGAATTGTTTAAACGTCGATTTTTGTACTAAAACGGGTAATTTTTGCTTGCTAGATTTTCGGAAAAATGGCTTTTAATGTGAATTTGGGGTTTTTGTGAATTTTAACCTATTTGATATTATAATTAGACTTCGTGAATGCGTAATGAGTGTGTTTGGGTTTTTCTCGATGGTTTGACTTTTGTATATCGACATCGGGGGTTGGTTTGGCTATTCCTGCATGCGTAGGCGATAGGTTTTAACCTATGCGTGATACGCGTGCCGATTTGATTTTCGTATACCGTTTCGATTTCGAGTTTGGTTTTAATGAGATACGATGTGTTATGACATGTAGGTACCCCATGTGGACTTCGAGACGACGACAAGCGCGTGGTGACGTCGGCGATGGCTAGCGAGGACCAGGTGAGTATATTTATATCTACAGGGAGAAGTCGGGTCGATGGCGTATAGCACCCCCGCGGTTCATGGTGATGTATACGAATACGTATACACACATACATTTTGATTATTTATTGTTGAGTTTATAGATGATAAAGATAGATTTTAGGTGTGATTGGATAGGTATAGTGTTGCGAAACCCTAGGGTAGTAGTTGCACAACACATACACACACACCCAAACTTGCATACATTCTTCTTTCATTTGTGATTATACGGGAATATGTATTTATGTGTTCACATGGGTATGGGACTATGTGTTCACATACTGGATTTGAGGATAGTGTTTGGGATTTGAGGTGAGTCGATGAGATTGATTGGAGACCATGAGATCGGTGATATAGCAGGATTCGTATTTGAGATACGTCCTAATGTTATAGTGGATCTTGGGACGACGATACATGTGAAAAGTGTTATACATTGAATGGTGGACATGTGATCATGATATGAAATAAGATATGTTAAGATATTCATAATAGGTCGCATTAGGCGATGTATATCTCTTTATGACGATAATTGATGATGATATCGGTTCGTTTGAGACTGTAGATCAGCAGTCAGATCATGATTAGATTGATGATATTAGTTTTGTACCAGACGTAGATCAATTCCCCGGATTATGATCTTTGATAAAGAGCATACCAAATGAATAAATTGATGAATTTGATACTGACCGGTACCCAGATTTGGGGATGCCGTACGACAGATTTACGTATGAGCTATATATTGATGTTTGATCCGCACTCTTGACATGGGAATAATTGATTATAGATATGGTATCAGATGTGATATTATTGAGGCGGGATCACCGACTAATATACATATATGTATCGACTCAGATGTTAGGCGGTCTCCTTACTTTCAATTACCTGTTAGCTTAGCCCTATAGTTTAGTGTAGTTGTTAGACTAGGTTTATATTAAATGCAGATTAGTTATTATTGTGTCTAGTATTCAGCTCTCGCTCTTTATTGTTGTTCGCTCTGCATCGCATACTTACATTGCTATTTCATATTGCATTGTTGATATTACGCTGCAAGGACACCAGCACCATTACCGATGATGCGTATGTACCACGTACACTTACTTGCCGGCTCACATACATCTTCATCGGTAATTGCCATGTCACGTACACCTTAGAAAATATTATTGCTTAACTTAGCTTGTTAGTTAGTAGTTTGACATGATATTAGTGCACCTGCCTTATATGCCAGTTTAGACATTGTAGTAGGTACTTGTCAATTAATGCATACTGTTATTCTTTGTTATGCCGCATTCATAGATTTTCATGCCTATATTCATGGTTTTATGTGCTATTGGTGATTTGGATTCGGATTTCATGAGATTTCTTGGATTTGGAGGAAAACCGCAAAAACATAAATAAACTTCTTCTCTCTCACTTTTAAATAAAAAGTGCGGTTTTCCTATGATGTATGAGTCATCCACCATGAGTTTGCTGATGGATTTCGAGACCCAAGTTCGAGGAGTGGAGGAACCGTTTCGGGTACATGGTGGACACGGTGCAGTACCCCGGGGCAAGAGGATCGCAGATAATGGCGTTGAGCCTGGCAGGGGTGCACTACCGACCGATGATTTTACCCGACACGTCGGATATCCGGAGGATACCGTCGTGGTCTTGAGATTGATGGTAGGGGCCGGTCTGGACTAACGGTGCCCTAGATAGTGAGATTGAGACATACAGAGATATCGAGATATTTGGATATTTGTTTTGTGTTGATACTAGGCACTGTTTTTGCTGATTTCATTTATGATACCTCGTTTTTTAAAAAGATACAGAAATCTCATTAATTTATGAATGCAGTTTTCTTCTGTACATGCATTCTGTTTCATGCATTCATACATCATCCATATGATATATTGCTACCTGAGGCACTGACACGGGCACATGGGGTTACACTCGGGGTAGATATTTACCCTAGCCATTGTTTAGGCTGCATGTTATATATATTTGAGGTCATATTATGATCTTATGACCTAGGGTTGCATTGTTCATGCGATTTCTGTCCGCAGATGTTTTTCTACTCACGAATTGACAACTCACCCCCGTTGTGCCACAGTTTCTTGCAGGTTTTCCCGTATAGGTTTCATTACCGCTTTGCTGGCACTGCTTCTTTCGGGTGACTTGCTAGTAGGTGGGTTTATTAGTATCGTACCCATCATATTACTTTGTATGATATTATTCAGTTGTATCCAGTAAATTCCATCAACCAAACATGTATTTATTTTTGAGATAGAGACCAGTGATGTTATTCTTTCGACCTTAGAGTCGCGCGTTATATTTCTGTGGATTTCTTGCTGTTTTGAGTTTCCTTTTGAGTTTTGATCCTCGCCCTTGGCGTTGTATATTATATTGCTTGTGTGGTTGTGACCGTCGATTGACGAAGAGCTAGCTCCCGCTTGGGGATGCCTTTTTTTGATTTCGTATACTATTCATGTTGTTTCTCGTTTGTGGGCCAGTATTTACAAAGGAGACTCTGCCAAAATTTTCATGAAATATTTGATATTTTTAAAAACGCATAATTCGGCTTATGCTATTAAAACTACTTGATTTGAATTGGTTTTCCTTCACTCTACTACTTTTCTTGGTTTTGATTTCTGGGTTTTCGGCTTACTTAGATTACATACGCCTCGAGACGTTCGTAATTTAAGTGCCGGTCATGTTCCGTACTTTCAGGACGTGACAAAGTTGGTATCAGAGCGTTAGCTTTTACCTTCGGAGCGTAGGATGACCCTTGGTTAATGGAATAGGTGACTAAAGTAGAGTGACGCACTTTGGTATGTTCCGTGGCATATTTACGATACGCTACTCCACTTAAGGAGCCTTAGGATGTACATTTCTTTGCTCAGTATCATATTCATTCCTGATCTAGCCTCATCGATACCAGTTAAGGTTTTGCTGCCACGATTACGGGCAGGGAGACCTACAGCTAGAGTTGCGGTCAGCGCGAGCTCGTTACGAACGAGGACTGACCAGGGCGTGATTCCGGCGACACACGATTGCAGAGACGTGTCTTTTTATGTTGTTTTTGCGGCATGAGCGTTTGATAGATCGCTTTTACGAGATTTCTCGGATGTGCCGATCAGTACCAGAGGATTGAGCCACCGATAGAGGCCAGCCAGATTTTGATGACCGTTGGTGTATTGCTTATTCGTGATGATTGAGGCACGATTTAGCGTGCAGACGAGTGAGCTAGTTATTGCTGCGGATGACGAGATATCGCCCTGGTGTTGGTGCTATTGCAATACGAGTTGTACTAAGAGCTGATAGAAGGTCGCTAGTCACCAAGGATAAATGACTAGGACATGTGATTCGTTCGCTACCTTGAGACGAGGTCATCAGATAGATTGATTCTAGCTAGAGACAAGTTCACGCGGAGACGTTGAGAGTCGACGGAGATGATCGAATGTCAGAAACATGTTATTCCAAAATTTAAAGTAATCGGAAAGACATGCAGGCAATTCTATGGACCGTCTAGAACAATGAAACCCTAACTCGACTTAATGACCGTGTGAAAGCCTTTGAACCTTAGGGTTTGCGGCAGTTCCGCGGCGCCATTAGTGAGGCTTGGGTTTGCCCTTCTACGGCCGGACCGTCGATGTTGTGGTACGTACTCGATATTGTTAAACTGTACCTAAGATGTTGAGCTCTTGGGCGATTATGAGGTTTTAACAAATCGATAAGATGGTTCGACTTCATTCGGATGCCAGGTGGTGAGATGCATTTCTTTGGAGACTCCAGATACGGGGATTGCCGTAGGAGCTCAGTCCATGCAGCCACGACGAGACGAGTTCGAAGCAGTCGACATTAGAGAAAGTGGAGTAAGAGGTTCGTACGAGATCTTGTTGAGACGGAGTTCCACTTCGTCGACATCAGAGATGCGATACGCATGCCGAGGCATTGTGCTTGGATATACCTTCCAGAAGGAGTCGCGATGAGTATGCAGCCATTCCGGAACAAGAAACAGATTTAGTAAAGGATGATGACTTCCGGACAGTTCGGCAAAGACGTGATTTCGGAGAGACCTCAACAGGAAATTTCTGGAATAAATTACGAGAAGACTTGGACCCAGGAGTGGTCATGTTACGCACACCGGCAGGCCAGAGTTCAGGATCGCTGACGAGACATGCTATGAGTGACCACGACAGCTGGCTAGAGATTCTTGGAGGATGTGCTTAAGCGGGACTATTCCTCCATACTTAATTTTGGTATTTTGAGCGATATATTCGCATGATTTGGTTTTGATGATTGAGTTTCATGATATCATTTTCATGCGCCATAGATGCACCTACTAAGTATTTACGATTTTTGCACAGTTGTTGCACTTGAGATAGTTTTCGTGCCTTGATTTCTCATGTTTGTGATTATATGGATTTCATACAGTTGAGTTGATTTGTGCGTATATATGCATACGATTTGGTTTTTGCACTCGGTATAGTTTACATATGCTTGCAGTGCAGTGATACGCATTTTGTACACTTAGATGCACTGGAGTTCGATTTCGTTTGTCATGCTCGATATTGGTTTTGTGCACCTGATTGGATTTTGCGCATGTTCAGCGCTTGACATTGGATTTCACGATTTCGTGTATGGTAGATGCACCTGCCTTGGATTTTCACGCATGTTGAGCGCATGTTTTGAGATGCGATTTTGGTGCACACCAGATGCACTAAATCGATATTTTTCGTGCATGACTGATGCACCTGATTTTACTGTTAGGCACACACGTTGCCTGCGACAGATGCTTCGTGCACACCCGATGCACTTAGATCTTGTTTCTGTGCACTTGTATGGCACGTATATGGATTTTGATTTCCATGCGCACCAGATGCACGTAGTATTCATACGGGTATTTTGGGATTGATTTCTTATAGAGCAGTACGTTTTTATGATATTTTCTATTTGCTTTCGTACTAAGCAGGACTAGTCAGAGGACAGTACCTGAATGTATTTTGTATGCATTGATAGCTATCGAAGGGAATTCCAAAAAGCGAGCTATAGTCTCAGTATTTACCTACGTGTCTGATATGACACGAAACGTTTAAAACAATGAAACTCATCTAAATTGTTTCCTAAAACGGCAGAACATATATTTTAAACAAAAGGTATATATGTATATGGTTATTTTCTTATGATAGACGTCCGCCACTGTGCAGTGTTATGCGCATTGCATAGTGACTTTAAGAGATTTAGCATGCATTTCCTTCAGATATTTACATATATAGATTTGATATTTATGTGTATAGTTTCGAGTTATATCATATTGGTTTTGGTATTGGATTTGACATTTGTGTCCTTACCATGACTCCGATGATTGCGGGATGCTTGAAAGTGTTTTGATTTTGAGTTATATGCTCATTTTTCATGCGCATGCGCTGCGCTACGATTTGTTTTATGTATTTACGATTTTGGAGTCCCGACGACTCGATAGTTTTGCTTAGATGTTTTAGTATTTGGGGGGAGTTTTAATTTAAATTCGGGGACCGAATTTCTTTAAGGGGGGAAGATTGTAACGTTTTGAAAATCGTTTCGGTGAAATTTCGGAAAATCGGTAAAATAAGGGGGTTTTCTGTAAAAAGTCAAAATACAAATATCTTTATTATAAAATTAAATATACATATTCTAACTATATAATTGCTAGTATTTGGTGTTTATTGAGCCACTGGTGTAATTTCAAATTTTCTGAAAAATTTTCCGAAATTAATTATTTTAATATTATTTTAAATCGTCACTAATACATTTAATTAGGGAAAATTATAAATTGGAATGGGTTGATACAAATTTTATAATTCATGACACACTAAGCTGACATTTAAAACCTTGTTTTTGAAAAGAAATCGTTTGCCAAAACGGTTTAGAAAATATTGAAGAAAAGAGCCTTATTTGGTGAAATTAGTGTAAATGGTTTTGGGGGTATAATATTTATCTTTTTTTTTTCCACACCCACACTCACACCCCACATTTTTCCTCCCCTCCTTGGGTGAATTTTCAGTATCCCCATTTCCCCCATGTCCCCACTTCTTTTGATAAAAGGAAATGAATACAATAATGAGAGAAGGAATAGATATATGGGTATTAGTTTGACTTTGACTTTCCCCCCCACTTTCACCACCTCCCTCTCTCTCCTCACTCCCCTCAACCTGGCCGAGAATTCCCTTCCCCCTCAACAGATGCAGCCCTCCCCAAATCCCGTCCATTTTCCTTCAACAAAAATCACACAAAAAGCCCACAAAATCAAAATCTAAATCCTACCCATTTTTACTTGACCATTCTAGTATGGATCTAGGGATCAAGATGGCATTTTAGGAGGCTACATCTTGAGCTTGATCTCAAACATGACAGGTATAATCTCATGCTTTTGTTAAATTTGTTGTCTAGTTGCTTTAATCAAAATTAACTAAGTGCTTAATTAGGTTTTTGATGAGTTTAATTGCATGATTAAAGATTTCAAGTTAGGGTTTTATTGTGGAAATGGGTTGTGATAAATTGTTCATGGTTTAGTGATGTGGATTAACATCTTAAGTTTTATAGAAAGCTAATCTAGTTGTTAATTCCAAACCATTACTTATAAAATACCCTAATTAAGTTATTTTGCTAACTAGGGTTTTTGGAAAATTGTTAAATGCTTTAGATTAAAATATAATTATGATTTCATGTCATTATAAATATTATATTGAGTGGTTTAATGACTTTGATTCATGAAAATCCAAGCTAAATTGTTGTTTGTACATTTTTGCTATAAAATATTTAAAATTTGGGTATATTGTAAACTAGAATTTTTGGGTTAATGAAATTTAATGAGATAAAATTGTGGAAATTATTTTTATGACTTATTTAAGATATTTAATAAGTATTATGGCTGCTAGATTTGTTTAAACGTCGAGTTTTGTACTAAAACGAGTAATTTTTGCTTGCTAGATTTTCGGAAAAATGACTTTTAAAGTGAATTTTGGGTTTTTGTGAATTTTAACCTATTTTATATTATAATTAGTGTTCGTGAATGCGCAAATGAGTGTGTTTGGGTTTTTCGCAATGGTTTGACGTTTGTACATTGACATCGAGAGTTGGTTTGGCTATTCTTGCATGCGTAGGCGATAGGTTTTGACCTATGCGTGATACACGTGCCGATTTGATTTTCGTATGCCGTTTCGATTTCGAGATTGGTTTTAATGCGATACGGTGTATTATGACATGTAGGTATCCCATGTGGACTTCGGGATGACGACAAGCGCGTGGTGATGTCGGTGCCGGCTAGCGAGGACCAGGTGAGTAGAATTATATTTACAGGGAGAAGTCGGGTGGATGGCGTATAGCACCCCCGCAGTTCATGGTGATGTATACGAATACGTATACACACATACATTTTGATTATTTATTGTTGAATTTATAGATGATAAAGATAGATTTTAGTTGTGATTGGATAGGTTTAGTGTTGCGAAACCCTAGGGTAGTGGTTGCACTACACATACACACACCCATACTTGCATACATTCTTCTTTCATTTGTGCTTATACGGGAATATGTACTTATGTGTTCACATGGGTATGGGACTATGTGTTCACCTACTGGATTTGAGGATAGTGTTTGGGATTTGAGGTGAGTCGATGAGATTGATTAGAGACCATGAGATCGGTGATATAGCAGGATTCGTATTTGAGATACGTCCTGATGTTATAGTGGACCTTGGGACGACGATACATGCAAATAGTGTTATACATTGAATGGTGGACATGTGATCGTGATATGAGATAAGATATGTTAAGATATTCATAATAGGTCGCATTAGGCGATGTATATCTCTTTATGGCGATAATTGATGATGATATCGGTTCGTTTGAGGCTGTAGATCAGCAGTGAGATCATGATTAGATTGATGATATTAGTATTGTACCAGACGTAGATCAGTTCCCAGGATTATGATCTTTGATAATGAGCATACCAAATGAATAAATTGATGAATGTGATACTGACCTGTACCCATATTTGGGGATGCCGTACGATAGATTTACGTACGAGCTATATATTGATGTTTGATCTGCACTCTTGACATGGGAATAATTGATTATAGATATGGTATCGGATGTGATATTATTGAGACGGGATCACCGACTAATATACATATATGTATCGACTCAGATGTTAGGCGGTCTCCTTACTTCAGTTAGCCTGTTAGCTTAGCCCTATAGTTTAATGTTGTTGTTAGACTAGGTTTATATTAAACGCAGACTAGTTATTATTGTGTCTAGTATTCAGCTCCCGCTCTTTATTGTTGTTCACTCCGCATCACATACTTACATTGCTATTTCATATTCCATTGTTGATATTATGCTGCTAGGACACCAACATCATTACCGATGATGCGTATGTACTACGTGCACTTACTTGCCGGCTCCCTCATATCTTCATCAGTAATTGCCAAGTCACGTACACCTTAGAAAATATTATTGCTTGACTTAGCTTGTTAGTTAGTAGTTTGACATGATATTAGTGTACCTGCCTTATATGCCAGTTTAGACATTGTAGTTAGTACTTGTCACTTAATGCATACTGTTATTCATTGTTATGCCGCATTCATAGATTTTCATGCCTATATTCATGGTTTTACGTGCTATTGGTAATTTGGATTCGGATTTCATGAGATTTCTTGGATTTGGAGGAAAACCGCAAAAACATAAATAAACTTCTTCTCTCACTTTTAAATAAAAAGTGCGGTTTTCCCATAATGTATGAGTCGTCCACCATGAGTTTGCTGAAGGATTTCGATACCCGAGTTCGAGGAGTGGAGGAACCATTTCGGGTACATGGTGGACCCGGTGCGGTACCCCGGGGAAAGAGGATTGCAGATGATGGCGTTGACCTGGCAGTGAAGCACTACCGACCTGTGATTTTACCCGACACGTCGGATATCCGGAGGATACCGTCGTGGTCTTGAGATTGATTGTAGGGGCCGGTCTGGAGTGACGGCGCCCAAGATAGTGAGATTGAGACATAGAGAGATATCGAGATATTTGTTTCGTGTCGATGCTATGCACTGTTTATGCTGATTTCAATTATGATACCTCGTTTTTTAAAAAGATATAGAAATATCACTAATTTTTGAAAGCAGTTTTCTTCAGTACATGCATTCTGTTTCATGCATTCATACATCATCCATATGATATATTGCTACCTGAGGCACTGACACGGGCACATTGGGTTACACTCGGGTTAGATATTTACCCTAGCTATTGTTTAGGCTGCATGTTATATATATTTGAAGGCATATCATGATCTTATTACTTTGGATTGCGTTGTTCATGCGATTTCTATTCGTAGATGTTTTTCTACTCACGAGTTGGCAACTCACCCCCGTTGTGCCGCAGTTTCTTGCAGGTTTTGCCGTATAGGTTTCATTACGGCTTTGCTGGCACTGCTTCTTTCGGGAGACTTTCTAGTAGGTGGGTTTATTGGTATCGTACCCATCATATTACTTTGTATGATATTATTCAGTTGTATCTAGTAAATTCCATCAACCGAACATGTATTTATTTTTGAGATAGAGACCAGTGATGTTATTCTTTCGACCTTAGAGTCGCGCGTTATATTTCTTTGGATTTCTTGCTGTTTTGAGTTTCCTTTTGAGTTTTGATCCTCGCCCTTGGCGTTGTATATTATATTGCTTGTGTGGTTGTGACCGTCGATTGACGAAGAACTAGCTCCCGCTTGGGGATGCCTTTTTTTTGATTTCGTATACTATTCATGTTGTTTCCCATTTGCGGGCCAGTATTTACAAAGGAGACTCTGCCGAAATTTTCAGGAAATATTTGATGTTTTTAAAAACGCATAATTCGTCTTATGTTATTAAAACTACTTGATTTAAATTGGTCTTCCTTCACTCTACTACTTTTGTTGGTTTGGATTTCTGGGTTTTCGGCTTACTTAGATTACGTACGCCTCGAGACGTTCGTAGTTTAAGTGCCGGTCATGTTCCGTACTTTCGGGACGTGACACCTAGTTTCCTGTTAAGGAAGATAGAAATTCTGAAATTGAAACTTTACTGGAAAACGAAACTTGAAAAATACTTAACTCTTTACAAAACTTATGTGATCCTTTTAAATTTTTTATCTAGGCTTTATTGTGACTCTAATCGATCCTTCTGGAACTTAATGACACTATTTGCACTGCACGTTAAGACATATAAAATCTTAAGTTAAATAAGAAGCAAGGTGTGAAAAATAAAGGTTCGATAGTCTAGACTTAGGTTAATAGAATTGTTATTTTCTGAAACAAAACCTTAGGGTTTGAATCATAGTTATTTTGCAAAACTAGCTTGACCGGATTTTGTGGGTAGTATCCGCTGAAAACCCACAGGAGACATCACTCCTCCTACTAGAGACACCTAGAGCTTTAACGGTTTGTTACACATGCTCAGTGCAATCGCGTTCCCTGCGAAAGTGAGGTTAGGAATTTTTGTGAATAAATTAGCTTTGCTCGGGACGAGCAAATGATAAGTTTGGGGGTATTTGTTCATATCAGATTTTTTCATTTTTATACCGCCCAATTTTTATCCCATTGCTTATCGGTAGGTACTCTTGAGCCATGTTTGCTAGTTAGTTGCAGGATATAGGTTCTCAGCTCAAAACAGTGAAATTCATGGAAAAGCACGACAAATTCCGGATTACTACCAACCACAGATAAAACACGGGTCTCCGCTCTCTGTCCGTATGTTGCCGCACACCAGTTTAAGGGACAAAATGGAAAATCGATATCATTTTCATACACAAAACACAATGGCAACACAAGATCCAACATGTCTACACGGTGATGAAGAAAAATCATGGCAACAGATCCACATCACATCACCTTTTGATCTACTGAAATTGTGGAAAAATTGTGAAGAGCTTCTGATAAAAAACATATAACACACTGAAGAGTACAGAAGACCAGGTAAAACCACAAAACTTGAGGAGCAAATTCCACTATATGGCCGTGGATCCGCGGCCAACATGGGGTCTAGGCCATGGATCCGCGGCCATATGGGCTCGGCAGAAGGTCAACTTTTGGGGGTATTTTCGTAATTTCATCTTATGGCAGATTGTTGCCCTAGGTTTCCAGTTTTCTGCCTACAAATAGCCTAGAACATTGCCAAGCTAAGGGTGCTTAATTCTTGCATTTGGTTTTAGATATACTTTGTTGTTCTTCTTCCTTTTTTCATCTTTTCTCCATTATAATCTTATAGTGAGGTTTCATGAGTGAGGTGATGAATAAAAGAGTTCTTTTTGTTATCATGCTTGTCTTATTATGTTGTTAATTATAATTGCTTGTATTTTTCATTTGCTAATCTAGTTGTTGTTATTTGTTGTTTGTTTCTTTCTTGTCCTCTTTCTCTTTATCCGTAACAACAATGATGCTTAAGCTTGATCCTCGCCAAAGTGAGGTCTCAAATACCTAGTTGTAATCTCCTAATCTCTTTCTTTCTATCTTCCTTGTTTTGTTGTATTTTCTTTTTCTTGTGATGGGTGAGTAGTTTTCTAATTTGTTAGGGTAGGATAAGAAAAATTTGAGAGAAGGAAATCTCTTTCACTCTTTCCTTGCCCAACATCTTAATTCGGACTCCCGTTAATTGAACCACAATCTGCTCCCTACGGCACCCTATCCTACATGATAACGGTGATTCCTTAGTGAGACCGGTTGTGGTTGAATTAACCGGAGGTTAAGGCTAAGAGCCAAGAACGGACGGACAAGCACCAAAAGGAAGAACTTAAGCGTTGGAAAGCCTAGCTTATACTCGCAAGTTCCTTCCTAGTCGTGCTAATCCCTGTTGTTGCCGATTACCGTAACACCAATATTAAGAGTTGCAACGAAAGAAGTGAGCGACTCCTAACTCAAACTAACCTAATCCTAACCCTAACAAGCTCTCTTTATATAACATTTTAGCACATAGTTAATCTCAAACAAGCCTGGACATTTGGACTTAGCTCGTTAAAGCACATAGAAAAAGATTCCCATCTCCCTGCGGATGACCCGTAATCAACCGGCTAGCTACAAGCGAAACCGACTTGATTGCGGTAATAAACTTGAACACGCAAAAACTCTAACAATCAATAGCTTGTGTTAGTGTCTCCTGGACGTAGATCTTCTTCGGCCTCGAAGTCTTCGAAGCAAGCATGTTTGTTTCTTCATGGGAGACTCTCTAGAGTCCGGAGTTCACGATCGCAGCGAAATGGACTACTTCACGGAGCTATTGAAGTGAAGGACCTGTCTACATAGGTCGTATTCCTTGCTCACTAGACTTGCAAAGTATTTGCATTTATATTTCTGTCGATTTCTAGTTAACGATTCTAAGTTAGGGTTGACTAAAACGGCGAAAATTTGAATTTTGCATGGACGATGCCTCCCGAAATCTTTCTGCCGTCTTAGGTAACGCTGCAGTGGTATCAGAGCCATGCTAGAAATTTATACGGATTTTGTTAATATTACGAAACCGAAATACTCCGAAACTTGAAACACGAAAATCATGTTTCTGTCGATTTTAAATATTTGTCAAAAAAAATTTAAACAAGTATAGAGTGACGTATGAGATATATTATGAACACTATGAAAATTTCAGGGGTCTCATGAAAGTTTGGACGGCCACCTACCCCATGATCTCGGCCAAATCCGAGCCCCTCCCCCTGAAATTTTTTGTGTGTTCCCTTGACATGGTTTTGATGTTTCAGGTGTTGTTTATTTTTGCTAATTTTGCATGTGATGTAATCTTATAATATAAGCAATTGGAGTGTTCCATATTCATAGTTTTAACATTGTTTTGGGTTATTCACGTATTGTCTAGGCGAAGTTAAAAAGTTCGATCGAATGTCAAAAACCCATTTTTCCAAGTTTAACATATTCGGAAAAATATGCAAGTGATTCTGTGGAGCCTCGAGAAGAACAAAAACTTAACTCGATTATGTGACCGTCAAAACCGCCACTGAACCCTAGGGTTTGTGGTAGTTTAGCGATATGACATGTGAGGCGTTGGTTTAACCCTTCTACGGCTGGTTCATAGGTACTGTGGTATCTGCTGGGTATTACTGAATTATGCTCAAGTGTTGAGCTGTCGGGAAATTGTGGGACTTTGATGAATCAATCGAAGAGTTTATCGTCATCTGAATATTATGTGATGGGATACAATATTTGGAATCCACAATTAGTTATGAGATAACTAGTTTGAATGTTATAAATCTAGCAGTTTAGTCTCAGAAGATCGGTTGCCACGCGATTTTGATGTGATCAAAAGTCCGTCGCCATCTCGTAGCGTACGCGGATACTCGCCGTGTAACCTTATTATATGGCAACGCCCCATAACCCCGACTAAGTGACTGTAGGAGAACCCCGTCGCCAAAAGCATCCGTTCAGGTGCTCGCGGCAGCGGTGTTCCGCCTTAGTGCACTTCGTCGAGGACATCAGGGGTGTGGCCGTGTACTAAAGTTTCCAACGAGCATTCGATCAGGATTTCGGGAATTTTGTTGAATTGCCCGACTAGATATTGAAAAGTATTTTCGATATCGAGGCTAAAATGTAAGGTTTATAATTGTTAGGCATGCGATATCTAAGGAATTCATTTGGTTAGGCGTGTGATGTCTAAGGAGGTTACGGATTCCAACTGTTGTACCTTTTCACTTTCTTTTCTACGACTGTAAGTGTAATATGTGTTGTATCGCCGGTTTCATTGCTATATGTCAATGACAACTGGGATACGCATATTTACTTACATTGATGACATGTGATGTTATGTGTTACTGTGATATGCTATATTGGATCGTCGTGTCTGAATAGCCCTGGCTTTTTTGTGAGATGAGGGTTTTTATTTTCATTCATATAAAATTCATTGTATGTAATATTATTTTATTGGGATACTTCCGGGTTGAGGATGATGTCACCATTGTATATTATTTACTTTTCCGCATTAGGATAGACCCAAGGCGGGGAGCACACGTAATCGGGTTCTATGGTCCAGTGGGAAACCATCTCGAGGAGTCGAGATCGGGTCTCTTAACTCTAGAATTGTGTAATATTTCAGAAAATCTAAAATATTATTTTTGGAATTTAATATTAAAATAATATTTTTCCCGAAAACTGCCCGACTTACGAAATAAGATTTTTCGAAAAAGGGTATAAATATACACCTATAATTGCGAAATAAATGAAAATTAAAATGATTTATTCATTTAATAATATATTTATAGGATTTGGTATTTTTAAAATTTATTATATGCAATTTTGATAAAACCCCGATTAGTGCAGTGCTAATCGCGATTAAGCAAAATCCGCATTTCTACAGCTTTCCATGGTTGGTGCACCATGACATGTTTCATTTGGTTACATATTATTTCATTTATGGTTTTATATGGGTGTATGTGTTCATTTTGGTGAGAAAAGGAAATGAGAAAAAGGAAAAGTCAAAGAAGACATAATGAGTTGTTAGGTGTACTTTGGAGAGAGAAGAGAGAGTGAATATTAGTGAGAGAGAGAGAGGGGGGCTGCTGCCCAAATTCAATCCCCCACCATTTCCATCACCCTCTTAATATTCCTCAACTCATCCACCCTCCACTTAAACCCTAGATCTATCACCAACCATTCCCCAAAACCTTGCACTCCCTTCATAAAACTTAATCCCCATCTCCTCCTCTGCACGATGAACCAAGCAAAGTGGGATTTTGACGACAATGGGAAGTTAGTGCTGCCTAGAGTGGACTAGATGAGGTATAATTTCTTCCTTTTAGATTAGTTTTGTGAGATATCGTGTTTTAGTAGTTTTGATGAGGTTGCTGACCTGCTGTAACCATGAGCACTCACTGGAAAAACAAACAGTATCATAGTATTGTACTGGTATACCTAAGTGACCATCTGAAGAAAGAGACCCTTACCACCGATTTTGGCCAGCGACCTAGGAGACAAATCCGGCGACCCCGGGTGAATAGAAGAGCTAGGGTGTGGGTTCTGTAGGGTAGTTACCTAAAGGTGTTTAAGGGGGTTTGGTTCTACTTGATTTTTCTGTAATGACTATAGGTAAATTCTGGGGACTTTGGTGAGTGTTTACATGACCACGGTAACACGATTCATGACCTGAGCCATAGAGCTGAAGCCGTTGCACGAACTCAGGAATTGAACCATATCAGTTTTGTGACTTATAGTGTGCCTATAGGGTATCTGGAGCAACCCAGGGAATTACTGATGCAACCAAACAATACTAGAGGCGTAGATATACTACTAAGAGACCTCTCTGACTCGATGAACCCTAACAGAGGCCCCTCTGGCCGGCGAGATCGTATTTTTAGAGGTAGCGGCCGGCCACTTGGTGAGGGTAAGGGCCTAGGTTGGTTCCGTAGCTCAGATATACCTTATACATCACCCTAAACTTGTTTGCTTGGATTTATTTGACCTGAGTCAAAATCTGGGAATACTTGTGTGTGATTTAGGATATGTTTTCCGTATTTGAAATGATGAGTTTTGATATTTGGATTCGTTTTTGGTTGTCTCATGTTTATACATCGACAACAAGGACTGTTTGATTGATTTTGTACGCATATTCTATAGGTTCTAACCTGCGAGCAATGCGCGTGCCATTTTGGTTTTTCCGCCTTGATTTTTATATCGTTACGATATGTGTTGTTATTGTAGGTACCTTCACGTGGATTCCGAAGTGACGGAGTGAGGCGTCATCGACTTCGGCGAGCGAGGAATACGGTGAGTAGATCTATATCTACCGGGGAAGTCAGGTGGATTGCGTATAGCACCCCCGCAAACTTTTGATGGAAAACCGATTTATAGAATATGGTTAGGAAACTTAGATTAGGAAACTAGGGTTAGAATGAGATAGCTGTGAAACCATATTAGAAACTAGAGGATAGTTAGAAGTGATATGTTACTACTATCTTAGGATGACGTTTAGCGATTTTACCGTTTAGGGTACCGTAGGGATAGATAGTCGTTGTAGATGCGTCATCCGAACAATATCTTTTTATAAACCGAAGAATCGTATGTATCTTTTATATATACCTTAAGGGATGTTACGGCTTTTCAAACGATATCTTTCTCTCAAAAACACCGTAACCCCTATTTTCAAAACTACGATTCGCTTCTTCAAAAATCTGATTGTATGGCTTGGGTGTGTATGTTAGATTAGATACTTATACTTATGGTAGAGATAGAATGTTTATGTAAATTCGATTTGATATGTGATATAAATGCGATGAAGAATATAAGACGGATATGATGATATGATGAGATGATGATATGACGGTATACGGATGCGAGTCGATCGAGATGATTTATACCTTTTCGGTACCTTGATACGAGATCACTATAGATGTGACCTGGACATAGGTACATAGACATAAATATATATAGAATGTGGTGAATCATGGATGATAGGTCGTATGTGATATTAGGCCGTACCCTCATTTTTCTTATCGGATGATAGGATCGCTATTGGTTTAATGCCGCCGTACGATTATTTTCCGTGCGTGACGAGTTTGACTTGATGTTGATCCATACCCTTGACTAGAGGATGCCGTACGATGGCTTATACCGTACGTGATGCAGTGAGGCTAGATGCCGATTGATAGATTCACCGACTCGGACATATGATAGTTACGTATACCTTATAGCCTTTAGCTGATGATTTACCTTGTGTTGCATTCATGATATTAGTATTGTAGTACTCATACCTGTGATAGTACACCTGGGCCATTATCGATAATGCGTATGTTTCACGTGCACTTATTGTAGGCTCACACACTTCATCATCGATAATTGCCATGTCACTACACAGTAGGATTGCTGCATCATGACATGACTCTTTGCATAACATGCTTGCACATATACATTGATACATCTATACTTGCGGATATACACATTCATATATCCATATTGGTGTGCTTATACATTGATACATCTATACTTGCAGATATACACATTCGTATATCCATATTGGTACGCATATACATTGATACATCTATAATTGCGGATATACAAATTCGTATATCCATATTGGTGCGCAAATACATTGATACATCTATACTTGCGGATATACACATTCGTATATCTATATTGGTGCGCATATACATTGATTCATCTATACTTGGGGATGTACACATTTGTATATCCATATTAGTGCACATATATATTGATACACCCATACTTGCGGATATACACATTCATATATCCATATTGGTGCACATATACCTTGATATACCCATACTTTTGCACCTACACATTGTATATCTATATTTGTTCAAACATACATTGGATCATCTATACTTGCGCATATACATATTATACCACATAGATAACTGATTTTATTGGGAGATTGGGAACCACAGGATATATTTTAAAAAAAACTGGAATCATTTAAAAGAGCGGTTTTTCCTTAATATATCATATAACTATTCCATGTTGCATGATATATTGATATGCTTACATTTCTGTTATATGTCACATACATCATGCTTTATGCTTTTATGCATTGAGATGTGTTGTTTTCATGAGATTTCTGGATTTGAGAACCGTGGCTATTTCAAAAGAAAGCATGTATTGTTTTAAAAACCCGGTTTCTCTTGATATGATATTTCAGTGCGTCCACCATGTGTTTTGTCGGTTCTGAGAGTGGCACGTGAAACCCGATTGGAAGAGCGGTAGGCACCGTCTAAGGGTACATGGTGGACCCGGTGAGGTACCCCGGGGCAAGAAGACTCGTATATGTTAGATGGTGAGCCCGACTGGGGGGCACTACCTACCGGTGATAATATTTGGGCTCGGCGGATATCCGGAGGATACCGACCGGAGTCGAGAGATGATGTAGGCCGATCTGGAGTAACGGAGCCCGTGGGCCAATCCAGGCTGACAAATCCCGATATATGAGGATTTACGTGCCGATGCTGGGCGCTGTTTTCATGATGTTTTTGAGTGTCGATGCTAGGCACTCCGGTTCCATGATTTTGATGTGTCGGGAGGGACACCGTTGATATACATCCTCATACTTTCATGCACACTCTTTTATGACGTTTAGATGCATGATGTTGTTGCGTCAGTGGTTGACGCGTGGACTGGATCCACATACATACATACATACATACATTGATTTTACTATTGGAGGTTATACACATGATTATAGACATTGATTCATGGGTTGACGAGATCCACGTATCTGCATACCTTGATTATGGTTGGACGATACTCATATACATGCATTAATTATTACTGTTAGATGTTATCCGCATGCATATTGGTAGTGACTACCTTGTTGGCTCATATACGACTCGGTCATCCTAGATATCATAGTATTACCTTTATGATATAATTAACCTATGAGTCGTTGTTTATTTGATTTCTACTTGTAGATATTCTTTCTATTCACGAGTTGGCAACTAACCCCCGTTGTACCACTGTTCTTGCAGGTTGACCGCTTGGATTAGTAGCGGCTTTGCTGGCATACAGTTCCATTCGGGTGTTTTGCATTGGTAGGTGGGACATTTGTATCGTACACACTCTTGTATTATATTTCATATTGTATCTAGTTTACTCTATCAATCAATCAAAAGTTGTAAATTGTATAAGTGATGAGACTTAGTGAGACTCGTAGTTGCGAGATTTGAGCAATAGGTTTTATATTCACTTTAGGGGTTATATCTTGCTCATTACTTTATCTTTCATGGTGAACTTCGACGTTGGGCGTCGTATATCTATTTATAATGTATTGCGTGGTTGTGACCCGCCGTTTGGCTAAGAGCTAGCTCCCGTTTGGGGATGCCTTTATCATTATTATGTATTTATGGTTTTGGAACAAAATATTCAAAGGAGATGCTGTTAAAATTTTCAAAGAGACGAAACATATTTTCAAACTAGTAAATTTTACTTGCATCATTCATGTTCCTTTTCTATGCATTAAGAAAACTTTCTTTCATTATACCTTATTTCAAAACCTCACCTCCTTTATTTTACTTAGAAGGTTTAGATTTCTGGGTTTCAGCTTACTTGAATTCCGTTACGCCTTTAGACGTGGAGTGATTCAGGTGCTGGTCACGAGCTAATATTTCGGGTCATGAAAAATTGGTAGGGTTGCTTGCCGCTCTCGTTGGGTCTAGGGGTGTGGGTTTAGCTATTCATCACGACCGTGGAATCCGTGTTTTATACAGGCTTAAAATAAAACCTGGAAATCCTAGTATATCCAATATTTCATATGTTGTTTTCTGTTACGATATCTTTGATGTGATCATTTGATATATTTGTTGAGATAGATACTGGATATAGTATATGTGATATATTATATAGACGTTGCTTATGTTTTACACCCGCACTAGCACTGCCCCGCTCTGCTGTTAGTTACCTAACCTAACGGTGCATAAGGAGACATCGAGGCGAATGCGGATGGCATAAGGGTACGTTGTATTTATCTGTGATGTTTAGGTAACTTAAAATGATGGGACTTCATTAATGAGATTAATGAAATAAAAGAAACTTAAAGATGTTGTGGAATCGAATTTTCAAAAATAGGTAGCTCTAGTTATTGCTTTGCATAGCGGTGTTCCTTGCAGAACATCTTCACCTTATTCGATAAGGAAAGAACCGAGATCCCTTCACCGGGTGTGACCTCTTTATCAATAACTGGCAGATGCTACAACCCTCGATTTTGTCATTTGATTGCTTTTCTAGTTCTTGCTTTGCATAGTGGTATTGTGGATATCCTGCACCTCATTCGATGAGGAAAGAGCCGACGATCCTTTCATCGGGAGTGACATCTTTAGCAAAACTAGTAAAAGCATAAAAAACACTCCATTTTACATCATTTGATTCTACAACGATATCATGTTCATTACGCAAAAAGTTTTCTTAAAAACTTGTCGTAGCCCTCCGTCATTTCGGATAAATACTTCATAGTATTCGTGCTACGTTTGTTGGCCGCCGTCAAAGCGTAGTGTGTCGTAGATATTTATGCTTATTTGCATAAGCATATGATGTGATTGAGTTAGGGTAGTCGTGATATTTTGTTGGCCTCCGTCAAGGGTCATACGAGTGGGTTTAATTCAATCAGGAAATGACGGGTTGAACTTGACTAGCAGCCTATGGTTTGTTGGCCTCCGTCAAGGTCATAAGAGGTTAGGGGAAAAATATTATCGGGAATTTCAAGTGTTGAAATTTGCAATGAGATTTCATATCTCCTATGTGATAGTTGGATCCCGATACCCACTGCGAATAAGAGTTACTCCTGCGAGAGTTTTACACATTACAATTAGCCGATCAAGTAGGTGTCTAGAAAGGTGTCGACGGGGATACGACCCTGGGAAAATGAAGTTTATTTTAATTAGGTCCGTGCGAAAGCACGGGGAACCTCCCTCAAAGTACCGGCACTGGCCTGGTAGAAAGATTGGCGAACTTGTAGGGAGTAATTAATCCCGGCTAGTCTTTCCTTTTAGGATTTGAAGAAAGATTTGACTAAAACAGTCGGATCCACCCCGATTAGATAAATTAATAACCGATCTAATCTTGCAAGAGTATACGCTGAGTGTTTTCTTCTCACTCTCTCTAGGTAGTGACCATGTCACTCCTTAATCAAGATAATAATACGGATATATTGACCGAACCCGTTTGTTATACTGCGCTATGGAACGTTGGTCCCGCTCTAACTTATAAATGTTATAAGACCAAGCAGGAAATAGGGGAATAACAGGATTCCCATGCCGCCCAAACGAAGAAAATATATGATGATGCATCTTCTTCGGGTGTGTTCTTTACCGAGTACTGTTTCTCAGTATCCTTTACGTCCCGGGTATGAGATACCGGATCAGGATCCCACATATGTAATATGTTACATGGGCTACAGATAGATCGAGAACTGGGAAAGGGTGATAAGTTTCAAGAGTTGGAAATGGCGTAAGTGATGCAGCCAAGCTAGTTGGCAGTTATCACCCTGTATTACCAAATACATTGATTCTGAACGAATGTTATTAGATATCGAACCTGATATACAACATCATATCAGTCTCTTTATTAAGTACAGAAGGATATATAATTTTGTATTGTTGGATAATATTTTGAACATTTCCTATATCAAGAGTTGATCGGTTCAGGCACGTTATCTAAAAGCATATATGTTCTAAATCAAATTACAGTTCTTAACGTACAGAGCACATACAAGAGGAAGATTTCAGAAATGAACGAATCCTTCTTGAGTCATTGTAGACTAGGCCATATCAACTGCAACCCAACTAACTAAGTTACATTTAGATGCATATTTAAATTAGTTTGAATTTACATCTTGTGAAACTTGCCAATCGTGTCACAATAATAAGATGGCCATAGCATTGTTTATTGGAAATAGAGAAAGAGTTAGTGAACCCTTGGGATTCATACATGATGATGTATGTAGGTTCCCTGTCTACACATGCCAGGACTGGTTCTTTGTACTTCATTATATTCACTGATGATCTCTTAAGATTCAGACATATGTTCTTGTTGAAACACAAGTCTGAAGTTTTCGAGAAATTCAAAGAATATAAGTTAGAAGTAGAGAATCAAAACGGGTATAAGTATTATGTCTTATGATGAGATCAGGGAGGAGAATACTTGAGCAAGGAATTCCTGGACTATTCCAAACGAGAATGAGATTCTCTTTCCGTATACACCACAGCACGTTGGTGTGTAGGGGCGGAGCAATCGCACCCTATGTGATATGGTGTGCTCTATGATGGGTACTACCGAGTTACCTATTTCTTTTTGGGTGTTATGCACTTGAGAAGTTGCATAACTATTGAATATGTTCCAACCAAATAAGGAGCCTACCATTCCATATGTGATATGGTATAGGAATAGCCTATCTCTTAAGAATGTTAAGATTTGGGGTTGTCCGGCTTATGTCTAAAGCAAAATCCGGACAAACTCGAGAAAAGGTCAATTCTGTGGAAGTTTGTTGGATATCTGATTGTTAAGACATTTTTCGTTTGCGTGTTTAAATTTAAGAATACCGCAACCAGGATGGTGTCGCTTGGTAGCTAGCCGGTTGAGTACGAATCGGTCCACATGGAAATGGTATTCTTTCTTTAAGTTCTAACGAGTTAAGCCCTATTTTTGGTAGGTTTTGTTTTAAGATCTAAGAATTAGATTAAATTGATTTAAAAAGCTTGCTAGGGTTAGGATTAGGTTAGTTTAAAAAAGGGATTCTTCTCGCTTCAATCAATGCCCTAGTTAAGATTTTAGGTGTTAGGGTAATAATCAACAAAGGGGATTAGCACGACTAGGAAGAAACTTAGTTTCTTCCTTTTGGTCCTTGTCTGTCTTTTCATAGCTCTTAGCCCTAACCTCCGGTTAATTCAATAACAACCGGTCTAACTAGGGAATCACCGCTATCATTTGGATAGGATGCCGTAGTGAGCGATGTGTGGTTGAACTAAATAGAGTTCTAATTAAAAATTATATGAGCAACGACAGGAGTGAGAGAGATCTCCTTCTCTCAAACCATCCCTATCCTAAACCTAAGAAGTGAGGAATTACTCACTCATTAGAAAAGTGATAAGAAAATTCATTTTTATATTTTTTATATTAGACAAATTAAATTACAGATAATAAGGATCAAATAAAAAAATGCAGATAATAAATTTTAATTAAAAAGAATGCAGGAATAAATGAAAAACACTTCTTTATTAATGACCTCTCAATAAGCATTACAATTAGAATTAAAATTTAAAACTAAGAATTAAAAAGAGGCATGCCTTCATTTTCCTTTCAACTTTCCTATTTATAGATAGGAAAAACCCTAAGTTACATTCTGATCCACACTTGAATTTACAACACTACCCTAAGAAAACCTGGTCAAAGCACCGAGACCCACCAACACCTGCACCGACACGTGCACTATATGGCCGCGGAACCGCGGCAGGAAGGCATGTTTGGCCGTGGTTCCGCCGCCAATTGGTGTGATCTCTTGCTCATTTCTTCAGGGTTGCTTCATGTTGCTTTTTCCTTCTGTTTTCTTCACTTGGTTTCTCAGAATCTCTTCTATTTTATTCCAGATTTCCAACAGTGCATAATTATGTGGACTTTTATCGTGAGCTTCGTGTTGAAGTCCTGAATCTTGTGTTACCCTTATGCTTTATGCATTAAACTGTCTTCTGATCTTCATTTTTTCCTTGAACTGATAGGCAACATCATACGGATTCATCTATAGTTGGTCATAGTCTCACTATTGTAGCGTCTTTTCATTAATTTCACTGTACTGATCTGAGAACATGTAGCCTGCAACTATTTAGCAGACATGGATCAAAAGAACCTATTTATATATAATGTGATTAAGAATGAGTGATATAATAATGCAAAATTCTGATATGAACAATATACCAAGCATTCGCATTAGGGTTACTAGGCACTGTCACAAGGGTCTATAAGGCATCAACCATACCCAATTTAAAATTTAGAAGTGCTGAACAACCCTAACCAAGATCTTAGACTAAAGATTAGGCGAAACAATGAGCAAGTAAACAACTTTACTTCTAAGAGTTTGGGATTACAACCTTTGTAGTCCGGTCCTTCACTTCATAAGCTCCGTGTTGGGGTCTCTTCACCGTGATCATCAAGTACCCACACTCTAGAGAGGCTCCATAAAGAGAAAGATGCAACCTTGCTTCCGATCTTTGATAACAAAGATGGACTACCTTGAAGAAATTCAAGCCCAAGATTTTGCTTCACTAATCAAGTATTAGCAAAGAAAACACCCTCATCTATGTGGCTAGAATAGATGAGGATGATGAAGTAAGAATTTAGCTCCCATTTGTTTTCTTTAACTCGCTCATTTTCATCACTTATGAAAAAGTTAGAAAGCTTTTTCGTCAAAAGGAAGAAGGAAGAAGAATCTCTTTTGTGATGAATAATGAAACTTGTGTGAGGTTAGAAATGCAACCATGAGTTAAGAATGAAAACATAACCCATGTAGAGAATTAACCATGGTGAAGCGTTTGGGTTTGGTTAAGAAATATCAACAAAATATCTTTAGAAAATATCTTTAGTTAAAAACAAAAAATAAAGCTTCCAGAAGCTTCAAGAATGCTTAACCCGAATCCAAACCCTAACCCTGTTTAAACTCAACAAAACATGTTGCATTTGCAACCTTAACTTGTTACAAAATTATATATCACATATATAATATATTTTGTAGCAAAATAAAATAATACAATTAACATATATCACATATATATCAATGTATTACCCGAGTGAGAAAAAGAATCTTTAAGTGAGTTTATACTAGTTAATGTAATTTAATATATCAGATATATAATTACACATTAAATTATCGAATGAACACTTGATTTGATAATCCGACTATTTCACAAAAAACCGACTAATATAATCTGTATCAGTTAATCGAATCAACACTTGATCCGATGACCCGGCTATATCACATATACCGGACCGATATCTCATATCACGAGAATCTAATATAGTATCACATACACGTATTGTTCTCGGTCTCGCACATATCATATATGTGCTCCTACTCCTGTTTTGCCTGAGCCAGGAAACCTCTGTGTAGGACTCTAAAGAATCATCAATGCGCCGGCAGTAGGTGATGATCATATCAAACACCCACAAACTGCAAGCGGTCAGCTAAATGTAACAGCCACCCAGGAATTGAGCGGTCAGAAGATCAACAAGCTATCCTGTATATTCTCCTGCAAATCCAATCAGTAACACTCACATACAGTCCGGTCTTTTCGTCTGATATGTTGCATATCTCGCCTATGGGTGGTAAACGTCAGACCACAGTAGCTTGATAAGTCGTGTCGATATGAGGTCCATAACAGTTCGAGAAACTACTGATAACACTTACCAGTAAATCTCAGCAACCCTGGCCAGGGATTTCCAGTTATAGCCAATCGAACACAGCGCAACATCAAATCCCTATACCGGGAGAGACGAAACCCCTCCTATCGCTCATTGCCTCCATGTGATTCGGGACTGTACCCAAAAGCCACTGTTTTGCATGCCCTATTGGACGTGGTATGATGGGAATCAAAGAACAGTGGGAATCACACAAGACTATGACAATCTCGGGTCTACAGACTAACCTGTACCAGTGTCACCAGAGAACTGCCATTTGACGTGGGGTATAATACCATCTGGGAGTTATCGGCGAGTCCGTCCTGTGTACCCAGTCTGCACTGAGCACCCGTATACCTTCTCTGATGTCAAAAACCAATGGATATGGGACCATCCATTGCCCATCATATGGGTCAAGAAGCGCATACGCTAGTCTACTCTGGAGTGTCGATGCCCTGTCTCGATACTCCCACGACTAGGAAGATTTGAAGGATGTACTTGACGACAACACTGTCCCCACTTGTATGATCTGCATTATAGTCCTGGTAGTCAAGTACTGTTCCTAAGGTCTTTATCAACATGTAACATAGAGACAATCAGAGTACATGTTAAGATAAAGAGCAACCAGATAGCATACTATCATGTCGAGCAAGAAAGTCCTACCTATGTATGTCCAAGCATCCACTACAATATACATCGTATTTACAGTAATGGCCTCTAGGGAATACATATAACTAATAATCTCCCACTTGCACTGGGGCCATCTGTTGTGGTATCGCATACCCAACAATCAGCTATGGTTGAAGTATCTCATACTCAACCATCCCATAAAAGTCTCTACTGGGAAATAGGCCTTTGTGAGTGGATCCGCGCTGTTGTCTTCCGTGTCTACTCTCCTAACCTCGATCTCCCTGGAGATCAACAATCTCCATGATCAGGTGATACTGCCTAAGAATTATATCTGGATTTCTGATGGGACGGGGGTTCCTTGGACAAAGCCATAACTCCATTATCACACAATTGTTGGAACGAAGTTCATCTCATGAACTTATACATATCCAGACTGCCTCTTTGGTAGAACCTTGGTAATGATGTATATTGCCTCTAATCGTCTAGTAAGTCACGGTATCTAGCTTGGAACTCTTCCAACATACCGTCCCTCCACTGAGGGTAAAGACAATGCCTGCGACTGACATTCAGTCGTCCTCATTACCCTGGAACCTTTTCCAGTGATTCTCACCAGGATCGATTGATACCATCTCACTACAACTAGTGAGAATCCTAATATCCATTTAGCTCTATCTCATAGATATAAAACCTAGGATATTGGAGGTATCACTTTGATCCTTATGGAGAATCATTGTGATAAGAGGAGATTGACCGAGCGTAGCATAGGAAACTCCTTTCCTATCAAGA
Source organism: Agapanthus africanus (assembly GCA_030015575.1). Lineage (NCBI taxonomy): Eukaryota > Viridiplantae > Streptophyta > Magnoliopsida > Asparagales > Amaryllidaceae > Agapanthus > Agapanthus africanus. The sequence goes on from JASDDO010000029.1 coordinate 291,121,486, forward strand.
GTATGTCATCCACGTACTCTATGAGGATCACCACCATACTCCCTACTACCTTTTTGTATATACAAGGTTCATCTACCATTTTGATGATGTCAAACTCATTGACTAACTCATCAAAACAGATGTTCCAATTCCGCGATGCCTGCTTTAATCTGTAAAGCAACTTGCACACGTTTCCGCTGCTCTCACTGTCTATGAAGCTCTCTGGCTGCATACTTATAGACGCTCTCTTCCAAAATATCATTTAGAAAAGCAATTATGACACCCAACCACCAGATATCGTAGTCATAATATGCAGCAGTGGCAAGTAGGATCTGCATGGACTTAAGCATAGCTTTGAAAGTCTCAGCTTTTCCATGTACACCAAGTAATCTTCTCGAGATATATTTACTCCTGATGGGTATTTAACCCTTCTGATAAAGCAACCAAAGTCCATACTTTATTGGTGTATAACGATTCCATCTCAGATCGCTAAGTATCCAGCCATTCTTACAGAGTCCCACCCTTGATAGCCTGCTCGAAACTAGTTAGGTCATCATCTCATGATGCAATCCTCGCTCCCACTGTCATAGAGAAACTGAAGTATCTCTCAGGTGGGTGAGGAACCCCACTAGATCGATGGAGAGGCTGAGGTTCGTTGGAAACTAATGAATCCTTCTGTTTTACTAAATTATCAGCTGCAGTTTGTATAGCTGGAACTCTTTCCAGTTCTTCAGAACTGACCTTACTTTGAGCTTTGTCCGGTGCTTTTAGACATAGGCCGGACAACCCCAAATCTTAACATACTTAAGATATGAATTTTGATTAGAACCCTATTCAATAGGTTTGCAGCTTCTCAAGTGGATAACCTCCAAAAGGAAATAGGCAACTCAATATTACTCATCATAGAGCACACCATATCACATAGGGTGTGATTGCTCCGCCCCGATACACCGACGTGCTGTAGTGTATACAGAGGAGTAATGCTGAGAGAAAATCTCATTCTCCTTTAGAATTGTCCAGGAATCACGTGCTCAAGTATTCTCCTCCCTGATCACATCAATGGACATAATACTTATACCCATTTTAGTTCTCTATTTCCAACGTATATTCATTGAATTTCTCAAATAGTTCAGACTTGTGTTTCAACAGGAATATATGTCCGAACTTTGAGAGATAATTAGTGAATGTAATGAAGTATAATGAACTTGTCCTGGCATGTATAGACAGGGGACTTACATCATCATGTATCAATCCTAAAAGTTCACTAACTCTTTGTCTATTTCCAATAAACAGAGTTGTGGTCATCTTATCTTTATGACATGACGGGCAAGTTTCACAAGATGTAAATTCAAACTGAATTAAATATGCATCTTGATGTAACTTCAGCTAGTCGGGTCACAGTGACATGACCTAGTCTCCTATACCTCAAGAAGGATTTGTTCATTTCTGAACTCTTCCTCTTGTGTGTGTTCTGTACACTAAGAACGGCGGTTTGATTTAGAACGTTTATGTTTTCAGATAACGTGCCTGAACCGATTAACTCTTGATATAGGAAATGTTCAAAAAAATTTCCAATAATACAAAATTATATCCTTCTTTACTAATAAAGTGAATGATATAATGTTGTATATCAGGTTCGGTATCTAATAACATTCATTCAGAATCAATGTATTCTGGTAATATAGAGTGATAAATGCCAACAGACTTGGCTTGCAACAATTGCACCGTTTCCAACTCTTGAAACTTATCACCCGTTCTCAGCTATCTACCTATCTGTAGCCCATGTAACAGAATACATATGCGGGATCATGATCCGGTATCTCATACCCAAGACGTAAAGGATACTGAGAAACAGTCTCGGTAATGAACACACCCGAAGAAGATGCATCAACATGAACTTTCTTCCTTTGGACGGCACGGGAATTATAGTAATCCCTTATTTCCTGCTCTGTCTTATAACAATTATAAGTTGGAGCGGGACCAATGTTCTCCAACGTAGTAAAACAAGCGGGTTCGGTCAATACATCTATATTATTATCTTAATTAAGGCGAGATATGGTCGCTACCAGGAGAGAGTGAGAGAAGAAAACGTTCAGCGTATGCTCTTGCAAGATTAGATTGGTTATTAATATATCTAATCAGAATGTCTCCCACTGTTTTAGTTAAATCATCCTTCAAACCCTAAAAGGAAAGACTAGCCGGTATTAATTACACGCTATAAGTTTGCCAATCTTTCAGCCAGTCCAGTGCCGGTACTTTGAGGGAGGTTCCCCATACTTTTGCACGGACGAAATTAAAGTAAACCTCATTTTCCCAGGGGCGTAACCCCGTTGGCACCATTCTAGACACCTACTTGATCGGCTAATTGTAATGTGTAAAACTCTCCCAGGAGTAACTCTTACTCACAGCGGGTATCGGGATCTATCTATCTCATAGGTGGTATGCAATCTCATTGCAAATTTCTACACTTGATATTCCCAATAATATTTTACCCCTAGTACTTATGACCTTAACTATGGTCAACATATCATAAGCACTAGCCATGTTCTATCCGTCATTTCATGATTAATTAGACCCACCCACATGAACCTCAACTATGGTCGACATAATCATATGACTGTCCTAATTAATCGCATAATATGCTGTGTAGGAAGACATCACTTAGCTACCGTACACTGCGCCTCAACTAAAGTCGACATACGCAGCATAAGTACTCTACTTCCTAAAATAACGGAGGGCTACGACAGGTTTTTAAGAAAATCTTTTGCGTAATGAACTTGATATCGTTGTAGAATCGAGTGATTTTTAAATGGAGTGTTTTTTAGGCCTTTTCTAGTTTCTCTAAAGTGGTCACTCCTGGTGAAGGGATCGTCAGCTCTTTCCTTATCGAATAAGGTGTTGGATATTTCACAAATACCACTATGCAAAGCAAAAACTATAAAAGCAATTAAAAGACAAACCGAGTGTGTAGCATCTGGTAGTTTCGCTAAAGAGGTCACTCCGGGTGAAGGGATCTCGGCTCTTTCCTTATCGAATAAGGTGTTGGATATTCTACATGCAATACCGCTATGCAAAGCAAGAACTAGAGGTACCAGTTTTTAAACAAGTTTCTACAACATCTTTAGGTTTCATTTATTTCATTAATCTCATTAATGAAGTCCCATTTTATTTATGCTTCACAAGCATCACATTTGAAATGAAATCTGCAATATAACATATATCTCATATATATAATATAAACATTCGTCTCAGGCGGTAATGTGATCTCATCACAGAACATTGCAGCAGAAGAACATATATGAAATATTGGATACACTAGGAAGTCCGTGTTTTCATATGAGACTGTATAAAACAAGGATTCCACGGTCGCGATAAATAGCCAAGCCCACATCCCTAGACCCCTACGAGAGCGGCAAGTAAGCCCGCCAATTCTAGAGTTAGGTGACCAGTCTCGACTCCTCGAGATGGTCTCCCACCGGACCCTAGAACCTGGTTACTTGTGCTCCCCGTCTTGGGTCTATCCTAATGCAGAAAAGTAAATAATATACAATGGTGACATCATCCTCAGCCCAGAAGTGCCCCAATAAAAGAATATTACATACAATGAATTTTACATGAATGAAAAAGAAAAACTCCCATCTCACATAAAACCCCCGGCTATTCAGAACACGACGATCCAATACAACATTTCACAGCAACACATAATATCATATATTATCAACGTAAGTAAATATGTGTATCCCAATTGTCGTTGATGTATAGCAACGAAACCGGCGATACATCACATATCACGCTTACGGTCACAGAAAAGAAAGTGTAAAACTACAACAGTTGGAATCCGCAACCACCTTAGACATCGCATGCCTAACCAAATGAATTCCTTAGACATCTCATGCCTAAAAATTATAAACCCCGTATTTTAGTCTCGATATAGAAAACACTTCACAATATCTAGTCAGGTAATTCAATAAGATTTCCGACAAGCTGATCGAATGCTCGTCGAAAACATTAGTAGACGGCCGCATCCCCGATGTCGTCGACGAAGTGCACTATGGCGGAACACCGCTGCCGCAAGCACCCGAACGGATGATTTAGGCGACGGGGTTCTCTTACAGTCACTTGGTCGGGGCTATGGGGTCTGCCTGTCTATTAAGTTTACCTGGCGAGTATCCGCGTACGCAACGTGATTGCGACGGACTTTTGATCACATCAAAATCCCGTGGAAACTGATCAAATGAGACTAAACTGCTAGATTTATAACATTCAAATTAGGTATCTCATAACTACTTATGGATTCCAAAAATTGTATCACATTCCAGATAAATAGAAAATGTTAAACTTTCCGATCGAATAAACAAACACCCAAGATTTCCCAAATAGCTCAACATTTGAGTGCAGTTAAAAAAGTATCCATCACATACCACAGTACCAATGGTCCAGCCGTAGAAGGGTCAAACCAACGCCTCACTTATGGCAACGCCGTACTGCCCCAAACCCTAAGGTTTAGAGGCTGTTTAGACGGTCACATAATCGAGTTAAGGTTTGTGTAGGGTCCACCGCGTTACTTGCACGACTTAAAACGTTCTTTAACTAAGGAAAAATCCAACACTTGGAAATTTTTCGACAAGGGAAAATGTGAGTTATTGATATCCGTTCGAACTCTTTAACATGTTCTAAATTACCCGGAAAATATAAACGAACTTAACTTTCCGATCGAATCAACGAATACAAAAGATCTCCAGAAAACTCAACACTTGAGTATAATTAAAAATTCCCAGAAGCATGTAGAAAACACCTACGGAATTTACTGTGGAAAAACCAACCCTAATACACAATTATGGCTGCGGAACCGCCGCGCAAGGCAGGGTATTGCCGCGGTGGATTGAGGGGTTTATGGGTTCATTTTTCACAGTAGTCCTTAGAATTCCCTGCTTAATTTTCTGAGTATTTTTAATACAGAAAATCAACATTTTAAAAAATTTCCAGAGAGAGGGTGTATATCGACGTTTCGGGGTTCGATCGGACTTTAAACTTCTTCTAAACGACGCCTAAAGCTCTAGCTTGGCTCTGATACCACTGTAGGGTTACTAGACACTGTCATAAGGGTCTATAAGGCATCAACCATGCCCGATTTAAAATTTAGAAGTGCCGAACAACCTAACCAAGATCGTAGACTAGAGATTAGGCAAAACAATGAGCAAGTAAACAACTTTACTTCTAAGAGTTTGGGATTACAACCTTTGTAGTTCGGTCCTTCACATCATAAGCTCCGTGTTGGGGTCCCTTCGCTGAGATCATCAAGTACGTGCACTCTAGAGAGGCTCCATGAAGAGAAAGATGCAAGCTTGCTTCCGATCTTCGATAATAAAGATGATCTACATTGAAGAAACCCAAGCCCAAGCTTTTGCTTCACTAATCAAGTATTAGCAAAGCAAACACTCTAATCTATGTGGCTAGAATAGATGAGGATGATGAAGTAGGAATTTAGCTCTCATTTGTTTTCTTTATTTCACTCATTTTCATCACTTATGAAAAAGTTAAAAAGCTTTTTCATCAAAAGGAAGAAGGAAGAAGAAGAAGAATCTCTTTTGTGATGAATAATGAAACTTGTGTGAGGTTAGAAATGCAACCATGGGTTAAGAATGAAAACTTAACCCATGTAGAGAATTAACCATATTGAAGTGTTTGGGTTTGGTTAAGAAATATCAACAAAATATCTTTAGAAAATATCTTTAGTTAAGAACAAAAAACAAAGCTTCTAGAAGCTTCAAGAATGCTTAACCCTAATCTAAACCCTAACCATGTTTAAACTCCACAAAACATGTTGCATTTGTAACCTTAACTTATTACAATATTATATATCACATATATAATATATTTTGTAAGAAAATAAAATAATACTATTAACATATATCACATATATATCAATGTATTAACTGAGTGAGAAAAAGAATCTTTAAGTGAGCTTATACTAGTTAATGTAATTTAATATATCAAATATATAATTACACATTAAATTATCGAATCAACACTTGATCCGATAATCCGGCTATTTCACAAATAACCGACTAATATAATCTGTAACAGTTCATCGAATCAACACTTGATCCGATGACCCGGCTATAACACATATACCCGGCCGATATCTCATATCGCGAGAATCTAATACGGTATCACATACACGTACTGTTCTCGGTCCCGTACATATCATATATATGCTCCTAATCCGTTTTGCCTGAGCCGGGAAACCTCTATGCAGGACTCTAAAGAATTGTCAATACACTAGTAGTAGGTGATGATCATATCAAACATCCACAAGCTGCAAGCGGTCAGCTAAATGTAACAGCCACCCAGGTATTGAGCGGTCAGAAGATCAACAAGCTAGCTTGTACATTCTCCTGCGAATCGAACCAGTAACACTCCCGTACAGTCCGGTCTCTTCGTCTGATATGTCGCATATCTCGCCTAGGGGTGGTAAACGTCAGACCCCAGTAGCTTGATAAGTCGTGTCGATATGAGGTCTATAATAGTTTGAGAAACTACTGATAACACTTACCAGTAAATCTCAGCAACCCTGCACAGGGATTTCCAGTTATAGCCAATCGAACACAGTGCAACATCAACTCCCTATACCGGGAGAGACGAAACCCCTCCTATCACTCATTACCTCTATGTTATTCGGGATTGTACCCAAAAGCCACCGTTTTGCATGCCCCATTGGACGAGGTATGATGGGAATCAATGCACAGTGGGAATCACACAAGACTCTATGATGATCTCGGGTCTACAGACTAACCTGTACCAGTGTCACCAGAGAACTGCCATCTGACGTGTGGTATAATACCATCTGGGAGTTCACGGCGAGTCCGCCCAGTGTACCGAATCTGCACTGAGCACCCGTATACCTTCTCTGATGTCAAAAAACAATGGATATGGGATCATCCATCGCCCATCATATGAGTCAAGAAAGCGCATACGCTAGTCTACTCTGGAGTATCGATGCCATGTCTCGGTACTCCCACGACTAGGAACATTTGAAGGATGTACTTGACGACTACACTGTCCCCACTAGTATGATCCGCATCATAGTCCTGATAGTCAAGTACTCATCCTAAGGGCTTTATCAACATGTAATATAGAGACAATCAGAGTACATGTTAAGATAAAGGGCAACAAGATAGCATACTGTCATGTCGAGCAAGAAAGTCCTACCTATGTATGTCCAAGCATCCCCTACAATATACATCGTATGTGCAGTAATGGCCTCTAAGGCATACATATAACTAACATTCGCAAGGGAATATCTTCTACCACACCGAGGAGCAAAAAGCGTTTTGTTTCTCAGCATGCCCCCATTTGGAAAGGGAATTTCTTGTGAAGAAATTAGTGGTCATGAGGTAGAACTGGAAGGAGTTCCAGCTATACAAACTGCAGCTGATGACTTGGTAAACCCGAAGGATTTAATAGTTTCCAACGAAGCTCAACCACTCCGCCGATCTGCTAGGGTTCCTCATCCATTAGAGAGATACTTCGGTCTTCTCTATGACAGAGGGAGCGAGGATTGCATCATGAGATGATGACCCAACTAGTTTCGAGCTGGACATCAAGAGTGGGGACTCTGTGAGAATGGCTGGATGCTAAGCGAGCTGAGATGGAATCCATATACAACAACAAAGTATGGACTTTGGTTGCTATATCTGAAGGGTTAAATCCCCATCAGGAGCAAGTATATCTTGAGAAGATTACTTGGCGTACATGGTAAAGTTGAGACTTTCAAAGCTATGCTTAAGTCCATCCAGATCGTACTTGCCATTACTACATACCATGATTACGATATCTGGTAGTTGGGTGTCATGACTGCTATTCTAAATGATGATTCAGAAGAGAGCATCTAAAAGTACACATCCAGAAGGCTTCGTAGATAGTGCGAGAAGCGGAAATGTGTGCAAGTTGCTTTATATTTTAAAGCATGCATAGAGGAGTTGGAACATCTGTTTTGATGTGGTAGTCAAAGCGTTTGACTTCATCAAAATGGTAGATGAGCCTTGTATATACAAAACGGGTAGTAGGGAGTATGGTGGTGATCCTCGTATTGTACATGGATGACATACTCCAGATAGGAAAGGAGTTTCCTATGCTGCACTCGATCAATCTCTTCTTATCACAAGGATTCTCCATATAGGATCAAGGTGTTACCTCCTAAATCCTGGGTTTTGGTTCTATGAGATAGATCTAAATGGATGTTAGTTTTCGCACTAGGTGTAGTGAGATGGTATCAATCGATCCTGGGGAGAATCACTGGATAGCTTCGAGGATAGTAAGGTTGACTGAATGTCAGTCACAGGCAGTGTCTTTACCCTCAATGGATGGACGGTATGTTGAAAGAGTTCCAATCTAGATACCATGGCATACTAGACGATAAAAGATGGATACATTGCTACCATGGATGCTACCAAATAGGTAGTCTGGATGTATATAGTTCATGATATGAACTTCGTTCCTACCATTGTGTGATAATGGAGTTGTGGCTTTGGCTTAGGAACCCTCGTCCCATCAGTGATCCAGACATATTCTTAGGCAGTATCACATGATCATTAAGATGGATGATCTCCAGGGAGATCGAGGTTAGGAGAGTAGACACAGAGGACAATAGCACGGATCAACACACAAAGGTCTATTTCCCGAAAGAGACTTTTATGGGATGGTTGAGTATGAGATACTTCAACCTCTGCTGATTGTTGGGTATGAGATACTACAACAGATGGCCCTAGTGCAAGTGGGAGATTGTTAGTGATATGTATGCCCTTGAGGCCATTACTATACATACGATGTATATTGTAGTGGATGCTTGGACATATATATGGTGGACTTTATTGCTCGACATGATAATACGCTATCTCGTTGCTCATCATCTTAACGTGTACTCTGATTGTCTCTATGTTACATGTTGATAAAGCCCCTAGGATGAGTACTTGACTACTAGAACTATGATGCAAATCATACTAGTGGGGACAGTGTAGTCGCTAAGTACATCCTTCAAATGTTCCTAGTCGCAGGTGTAACTAGACATGGCATCGATATATCAGAGTAGACTAGCGTATAGCTTCTCAACCAACCCATGTAGATGGGTGATGGATGATCCCATATCCATTAGTGTTTGACATCAGAGATAGTATACGGGTTCTCAGTAAAGACTGGGTACACTGGACGGACTCTCCGAGAACTTCCAGATGTTATTTTACCTAACATCAGATGGAAGTTCTCTGGTGACACTGGTACAGGTTAGTCTGTAGACCCGAGATCGTCATTAAGTCTTGTGTGATTCCCACTGTGCTTTAATTCCACCTTACCACGTTCAAGATAACGTACAAAATGGTAGATTTTGGGTACAGTCCCGAATCATATGTAAGCAATAGCGATAGGAGGCGTTTCGTTTCTCCCGGTATTGGGAATTGATGTTGCGCTATGCTCGATTATCTATAACAGGAAGTCCTTGGCCAAGGCTGCTTTAGAGATATACCGGTAAGTGTTATCAGTAGTTTCTCGACCCGTTATGAGCCTCACATCGGTACGACTTATCGAGTTACTGTGGACTGACGTTTACCACACCTAGACGAGATATGCGACATATCAGATGAAGAGACCGGACTGTACGGTAGTGTTACTGATTGGATTTGCAAGAGTACGAGCAGGCTTGCTTGTTGATCTTCTGATCGCTCAATACCCGGATGGCTGTTACGTGTAGCAGACTGCTTGCGGCTTGTGGGTGTTTGATATGATCATCATCTACTGCCGGCGTATTGACGAGTCTTTAGAGTCCTACACAGGGGTTTCCTGGCTCAAGCGAAATGGAGTAGGAGCACATATGTGATATGTGTGGGACTAAGATTAATACGATATGAGATACCGTATTCTATTCTCGCGATTTGTGACATTGGTCGGTTATATGCGATATAGCCGGGTTATCGGATCTAGTGTTGATTCGATAAGTTGTTACATGTGATATTAGTCGGTTTTATGTAATATAGCCGGATTATTAAATCAAGAGTTGATTTAATAATTTAATGTATAATTATATATTTGATATAGTATATTACATTAACTAGTATTAGCTAACTTAAGATTTCTTTTCTAACTTGATGTGCACATTGTATATATGTGATATGTATATTTGTGTACATGAATTGTGTCATTCTTGATGATACATGCAAGATGGGTGTATGAGACTTATAGCCATGCTAGGTTTTAAGCTAGGGTTTTATTTGTTTTAATCAAATAAAACATTTGGATTTAGTCAAGGTTAAGCTTGGAGAAGCTTGTAGAACATTGACCAAGTTCACTTGTTTGCCATGCTTAAGATATTTCTTAACCCAAGCTTTAACCTTAGCCCTTGGTTAATTCTCAACATGAGTTAGGCATGAAGGTTTATCTCACTCATGGTTGCAATTAATTCATTTGGATGATTAACTCATATGATGAGTTCATTCTTTTTCTTCTTCCTCCTCCTCCTCAAAGCTTTCAAGCTTCAATGGATATATTAGAAAAAGTGTGAGAAAATGAAATCTAAAGTGAGCCCACATCCAACTTCATCATCCTCTACTAGTTGCTATTTAGTATACGGTGTTTGCTTCACTAATTTCATAATTAGTGAAGAGAAAGCTTGTGTTAGTGTCTCCCCGACGTAGATCATCTTCGGCCCTGAAGTCTTCGAAGCAAGCATGTTCGTTTCTTTATGGGAGCCTCTATAGAATCCGGAGTTCACGATCGCAGCGAAAGGGGCTACTACATAGAGCTATTGAAGTGAAAGACCGGTCTACAAAGGTTGTATTCCTTGCTCACTAGACTTGCAAATTGTTTGCATTTATATTTTCGTCGATTTCTAGTTAACGATTCTAAGTTAGGGTTAGCTAAAACGGCAAAAATTTGTATTTGGAATGGACGATGCCTCCCGAAACCTCGCTGCCGTCTTAGGTAACCCTGCAAAGGGATCACGGCCCTTGCCTCGTCGAATGAGGTGCTGGATATTCATAACCGAATACCATTGTTCAAAACAAAAGAAAACGTCCTTGCAATAACACCGTTTGAAAATTTGTTCCAACGACATCGAATAGGTTTGTTTTCGTTGCATTGATCGGAATCAATGCAGTCCCATCAATTAATCACACCAAAAAAGAACGAAAATATGATGTACATATATGCCATTCGCATTCGCCACTAGGTCCCATCATCACCCGTTAGGTTACTTAATTAACGACAGATCGGGGACTGGACTAGCGCGGGTGTAAAACATATACAAAATCTACTAGTATATATATAGAAATATATAATAGTCACTCCAAGCATGATAAATGCAACATCATAGACAAGTAATAAGCATCACAGAACAATACAGATAATCTGGGAGCCCCGGGTTTCCTTTGAGCCGCAACTGAAACCCGACGTTCCCTTGGTCGTGTGGATAGTGATTGACACGAAAAAGTGTTTTTGTTTGTAATTTAACCGCAATCAATAACGGTGTCGCACGTAGCTTGACCGAGATGATTACGGGTCATCCTCTGGGAAACGTGGAACCTTTTTAATTTTACTTTAGATGTGTTGAAAAAGAGAAAGAAATAAGAATTTTGTTGAATGGTTTCTAGATCTACGGTAAACAAGAATGTAAAATATAGATCTAGATTATTTTAAAGATGTAGTTAATATTAATAAGAGGGCTTGTAGGGTTCGTTAGGATTTAGTAGTTATGGACGATTAATTAAAAGTTGTCCTTTTTATCCATTAATAGATTTAGAACTAGAACGACGGCGATGCGTGTAGATTAGGGTTTCTGGAGGGAAAAGAAATCCCACTCTTAACCCTTATCTCGACACGGAACTCCGTTCATATCTAGGCTTTACCAAAGCAATCATTAATCCAATCTCTAATCGCGGTCGGAACTAGCAAAAAATTGCTAGCGCGCCCGATTAGGATGTTAATGATTCTTTTGATAAAGTTCCTAAACTTTATAGGACTTAAAAAGGGTTTAGTTATTTTCATCGTCCATTAGTCTACCCTAATCCTACGAACCCTAACAAGCGGAGAATTACTCGCGCATGTTGGGAGAAGAAGATGAAAAGAAAGAGAGGGAAAACATAATGTAAAATGCAAAAATAATAAAAAAGAACTACCTTTATTAATCAACTGAACAAGCTACACTTTTATTCCGTAGAAAATGATTACAAACTAGTGCTTCTCGATCTTTCCAATGGAGGTAGTCGAACAGTCGATGATCAGCCTGGATGCGTGAGCGTTGGGAGCTTTGTGATCTCTTCGGCTTGATAGCTTTTCCAAGAGGCCTTCGGTGCCTTTTTATAGTGCAAAGCCAGAATATTATTGTTGAAAACTTGCTAAAATTTAGCAATGATTTATCTCCCAAAATCTTTCCTTCTAACCCCCTTAAATTGCGGCGGATCCGCGGCCCAAGGGTGGGTTTGGCCGCGGATCCGCGCTCAAGGGTGGGGATCATTTGATGATTTTTCTTGTGCTTTCATCTGGTGACATTTGGCAATCCTAGGCATCTTCAGAATCTGAAAATCTTTTCTCGGTTACTTCCAGACTTGGTCTCCAAGTTTTGCTTCTTAATTTGGCAAGATTTCTTCAACAAATTGATTTGTTTGATAAATTCTACCTAACAACTTGGAAAATTCTGGACAATAATCTCAAATAATATTTAGTAGACTCAGTCCTACTAGGATTTGGTCAATAGATTTATTTGCATACATTTTCCTACCAAATGATAATTAAAATATATTAACACATGAAAAATAATGTTTTACACACAAACCCTCATATGTATAATATATTATAATAAAGTCCTTTTTTAATATGAAAATGGTAGGAAAAATGTAATACAAATGTGCAGTTTTATCAACTGAACAAATACCCCCAAACTTTTCTTTGATCGTCCCGAGCAAACTAGTTTATTTAAGAGGAGAAAAAGAAAGGAGAAAACTAAGCACACTTTCGTAGGCAGACATGATTGCACTGAGCACGTGCAACAAGCCGTTAAACCTCTAGGTGTCCCTAGTAGGAGGAGTGTTGTCTCCTGTGGGTTTTCAGCGGATTACACCCACAAAATCCAATAACAAAAGAAAGATGGTGAAATTTACATATAAAGGTAGGAACCATAAAAGAAAGGCCTTGAAAAGAAGAGTTTCCAACTAGCTTTTCAGTTGTCATGAGCCCTATCTTAATAGTCATGAAAAAATGTTAGAAATCACATCATCCCTCAATAAAACATCATCTTTATTCTTCATTCCTACCTTTCATCCAAACATTGATCATATAACCCCACGTGTGTGTAAAGAACATCCCTACACTCGGAGAATTCAATTCAAGCTATCATACTCTTGTCCATCTACCTTAGTACTTTTTAATTTGATGAATATTAAGATTCCCTCACACATTTTCATGCGACCGTTAATAATTCTTGAGGTACTAACAGATCGATTACTCGTGTGCTTGCTGATTAGGTGATATTATTTTCCTCGTCTTGCACCACCTAAGGCTTAGCAGTGACTCCCAGACCAGTTGGCCTTAGGGCACTAGGTGAAGAGGCACCCTCGCTATATTTTTTTATTGCTGTCTTGGCGATAACAAAACCAGTGTTCATTTTTTTTTTCTTTTCACCATTTTTATATTTTCTTCATTTTTTTTTCTTCATACTTTGGCTTTTAGACAAGAGCATTTCAAGGTATCCTCTACTATCCCGAGTTTCAAGACGTGTGCAAGTGCATATTGTAGGGTATCAACATTCAAATATTTGGCTTCCAGAATAGAAACTATTTTTCAGACTTATTTTATCCTCAGATTAGTGACATCCTTCATCTTACTAACTCTTGGGACAACGGCTCATAACTACTTATTACAAGTTCGTTTAAGAAACTTCTAATTTTCTTGGTTTTCTTAAACTATTCCTATCTTTTGGATGTAATTTTTCACTTTCTACTCTTTTATTATAAATATTTTTTTTTAAATTTTTGAAAAAGTTGTGCTTATGCAAAATATGATGCAAATTGATATGTAAATAAGCACAAACCTCCCCCAAACCTGTTTACAACAGTGTCCTCACTGATGTCATCCGTTAAGCTCAAAAACCTGTAGACTTGGGAGGAAATTATTAATGTGGGCAAGAATATATGAAAGTGAAAATCCTCCCCCAAACTTATTTTAGGCTCACAATTTTGTAAAAATAATTTTCTTTCAAGAGAATATACCACCCCTCCCCCAAACGTGAGTTAAACAATTTTAATCTTTTAAAAATCATATGAGGGGGTCAAGGTTATTGGTCAATACCAAGCTTTGCAAAGACCGAAAGTCAACACCAACCATTCAAAAATTTTATCAATGAAGTACCAAAGTTGGTGGAAGAATATGTCACCTTTCGACAAGAAGAAGTAGGGAGGTGACAAGAGGTGTAATGGAAAAGGATTGCGTCTCAATTTGGAGAGACGACACCGTGATAGTGATGATGGATTACTCGCATTATCATGATTGTCCAAAAGAGGGGGTGGAGGTCCAATTTCTTCATCTTGGAGTTGATTCATCTCAACACCCGTGTCTTGTAACAATGCGAGTTCATCAGCGAAAATTTCCTCAAAGCTTTCATCGATACCCCGAAGAATAACGTCATCAGAAAAAATGGGGTGATCGTCCGACTCTATAAAAAGTTCCTCATCAGCGTTAGATGTTGACCCGGACAACTCGGTGGAAGAGTCCGTGTCAAGCAACAACATATGAAAATAGTCAAAATTATGAGGTTGATCATATTCGCTGCTGTCGACATCCATTAATTCGACAGAACACACATGAGCATAGGGTTCAGAGGGTTCACTTCCCAACCTGTAAATGTTAAGCTCAATTGACTTCTTTCCAAAGGATAGGGTCATAGAGCCGTTTCTACAATTGATTACACCGTTGGAAGTGGCCAAAAAGGGTCGACCGAGTATCACCGGAATTTGATTATGTGGGTTTGCTACAGGTTGTGTATCTATAACGATAAAGTCCAAAGGGAATATGAATTCCCCGACTTTGATTAACACATCCTCTAGCTCACCCCTCGGTTGGGTGATAGATCGATCGGCCATTTGAAGAGTGCAATGCGCTGGTTTTAACTCTCCGATCCCTAATTGCTCATAAACCGAATACGGAAGCAAAATTAACACTAGCACCTAGATCGAGTAGAGCACAATTAATATTTTTACCACCAATAGAAATTGAAATTGTAGGACTTCCGGGGTCCTTTCATTTCTTGGGTAGTTGTTGTGTAAAAGCGGTGCTCACATTACTCGCAAGGAAAACTTTTTTAGGTATTTGAACTTTTCTCTTCCTAGTGCACAAGTCCTTTATGATTTTCGCATATGAGGGAACTTGTTGAATAGCATCTAGGAGAGGAATGTTTATGTTAACTTGCTTAAAAATTTCCACAATCTTCTCCATTTGTGGACTTGGTCTGTTGCCCCTTAACCTGTTTGGGTAAGGTGCTTTATTAATAAGGGTTTGGTCCAACATTGGAGAGGATTGTGGGGATGGATTCGATCCCAAAACTGGAGTAGGAATCGACTTAGATAGATTTGGCGAAATGGACGAAGGGTTCGAGCCTTGGGGAAAACGGAGAATAGGCTCGGGTGAAGGTGGGAGACTAGACGAATTAGGGGAAGAAGAAGGGGTATCATTGGTGTCACTATCATCACACTGCTCACCCACTCGGTTATTCAGCACTTTTCCTGATCTCAACGTGGTAACAACACTCACATTATAACTTTGTGAGTGGCCAGGATTAGGTATGGGTTGAGATGGGAGTTTCCCTTTCTCTCTCGCACTCATTGCGGCGTTTAACTGTGCGATTTGGTTTTCTATTGATTTAATACTCTCCCCATGGGAGGAGGAGTTTTTCGTTAGGGTATCAATAGAAGACCTCATCTCAGCCGAAATTTGCATGGATTGTTTCATGAACATATCCAAAGTTTGTGTGAGTGAGTTGTCAGTACCGACCATTTGTGGTGTAGAAATGTTGGCCGGATTTTGGAAATTCTGTGACTGAAAGGGGGGCTGATTATGTGGTTGTGGTTGCTGTGGAGGTCTTTGAAAATTACTTTGTTGGTTTTGATTCGAAGCAAAGTTAGGATGATTCCTCCATCCTTGATTATATGTGGAAGAATAAGGGTCGTTTCTAGGTCGCTGCTGAAAAGCAGCATTAGCTTGAAACGATGCATTCATAGGACATTCTTCCGTTAAGTGTGAAGGATCCGAACAGCAACCACAAACGGTCTTAGGAAGCGTGACCTGATTTAGGGAGAATGATGAAAATTTGTTCTCAATAGCATCGAGTTTCTTCTGCATCGCTGCCATTTCGGCTTTTACTGCGATGGAAACATCGAGCTGGTGAATACCTCCCTTAGTTGAAGGTGGTCTTACGCTTTCCCACTGCAATGTGTGTTCAGCAAGGTCTTCCAGATATTTCCATGCTTCACCGTCATCTTTAGACATGAAATTGCATTGACACATTGTTTCAAGCATCTGCTTTGTCGCTGGATTAATGCCCTCATATATAATCCGACATAAATCCCATCTTTGTTTTCCGTGATGGGGGCATTGGACAAGCAGGTCTTTGAAATGTTCAAAGCACTTCCAAAATGGTTCATTGGGAAGCTGGGTGAACTGGTTGATCTCGCTCCTAATGTGGGCAGTCTTATGATTTGGGTAAAACTTCTTAAGAATTGCTATGACGAATTCGTCCCAATTAGTGTAAGAGTGTGCGGCAGTATTATAAAGCCATTTTTCTGCCAAGTCGCACAGTGTGAATGGGAGAAGACGTAAGCGCATAGCATCTAGAGTCAACTGTGAAGTACCCACCATTGCACATACGTTTTCGAATTTGGTGATGAAAACGTACGCGTCTTCCGACTCAAGCCCGTGAAATTTGGGCAGCAGGTTGATGTAGTGGGGTTTAATTTCGAAATTATCCCCGTTAGGTGGTGGAAGAGATAGACAAGTAGGAAGAGGACCACGAATAGGATAGCATCTCTCTTGGAGAGAGATGCGCGGTGGATTCTGCTCACCTGCGGATGGTGGCAGCGTGGTGTTATAATTAGATGGCGTGCCGTCCATCACGGTCGATGTGGTGTGTGGTGGGGGAAAAGAAGATGAAGAAGTACCGACTTCGGCGTCGATAGCAGGAACGCGGACAAGACGGGCACTAGGATCCCGTGTCCAGCCGAGCATGCACTAAGCGGGTTTAGTGCAAGTGGCAGCGTGTGTGTGATTTAAAATTGGCTTGTTTTGAAAAGGTGGGACTCAACACAAATCACCCTATGATGCACAAGCAACCCTAGAACTAAGGTCGCCTAGGTCTGCTAGACAGCTCCTAATTAAGGCTAGAAATAGGACCTCAAACTGCCTCTTCACGGACAAGTACGGCCAGGTAAGTGGGAAGGAACCACCACTACAGTGGGCCTAATTAATAACCACTAGCCTAGACACCGCAATGTCAGTTAGGATAAACGGCCGATGCCTATACTAGTCTTTTTCTTATTGAGCTCGACAGTGCTTAGAGTCTGGTCTAGATATTTTTTAAATTAATGAAGGGTTGATCTGTATGCTCGGTTTGTGATTTGTGGGGCTTAGGAAGGGTGATGAAATCCCCACTAATCTTGATTTGGTCCTTTCCCCTTAAAGTCCGTATTAAATATGCAAAACAAAACCAATCACAAAACTTTTGCAAAAAGATTTTTGAGCGGCGCAATTTTTGCAAAGAATCCTGCAGAAAATTGATTTTATTGGATTTGAGAGGAGAGAGAAGGAGTTAAGAAAGATACCAGAGAAATGTGAAAATTCAGTAACTAGATCTCCTGTTTTCTCAAGTCCGTGACTCCAGATTCCCTCGCAAAATTCACACACAGATCGTTAAATATGCAATTTGCAATTTTGGTTTAATAATGATATGAATCGTCTAAGAAATCAACACAAATAGCAAAAATAAAAAATTACTCACGTTTCCTCGGCAACGGCGCCATTTGATTGACACGAAAAAGTGTTTTTGTTTGTAGTTTAACCGCAATCAATAACGGTGTCGCACGTAGCTTGACCGAGATGAGTACGGGTCGTCCTCTGGGAAACGTGGAACCTTTTTAATTTTACTTTAGATGTGTTGAAAAAGAGAAAGAAATAAGAATTTTGTTGAATGGTTTCTAGATCTACGTTAAACAAGAATGTAAAATATTGATCTAGATTATTTTAAAGATGTAGTTAATATTAATAAGAGGGCTTGTAGGGTTCGTTAGGATTTAGTAGTTATGGACGATTAATTAAAAGTTGTCCTTTTTATCCATTAATAGATTTAGAACTAGAACGACGGCGATGCATGTAGATTAGGGTTTCTGGAGGGAAAAGAAATCCCACTCTTAACCCTTATCTCGACACGGAACTTCGTTCATATCTAGCCTTTACCAAAGCAATCATTAATCCAATCTCTAATCACGGTCGGAACTAGCAAAGAATTGCTAGCGCGCCCGATTAGGATGTTAATGATTCTTTTGATAAAGTTCCTAAACTTTATAGGACTTAAAAAGGGTTTAGTTATTTTCATCGTCCATTAGTCTACCCTAATCCTACGAACCCTAACAAGCGGAGAATTACTCGCGCATATTGGGAGAAGAAGATGAAAAGAAAGAGAGGGAAAACATAATGTAAAATGCAAAAATAATAAAAAAGAACTACCTTTATTAATCAACTGAACAAGCTACACTTTTATTCCGTAGAAAATAATTACAAACTAGTGCTTCTCGATCTTTCCTATGGAGGTAGTCGAACAGTCGATGATCAGCCTGGATGCGTGAGCGTTGGGAGCTTCGTGATTTCTTCGGCTTGATAGCTTTTCCAAGAGGCATTCGGTGCCTTTTTATAGTGCAAAGCCAGAATATTATTGTTGAAAACTTGCTAAAATTTAGCAATGATTTATCTCCCAAAATCTTTCCTTCTAACCCCCTTAAATTGCGGCGGATCCACGGCCCAAGGGTGGGTTTGGCCGCGGATCCGCGCTCAAGGGTGGGGATCATTTGATGATTTTTCTTGTGCTTTCATCTGGTGACATTTGGCAATCCTAGGCATCTTCAGAATCTGAAAATCTTTTCTCGGTTACTTCCAGACTTGGTCTCCAAGTTTTGCTTCTTAATTTGGCAAGATTTCTTCAACAAATTGATTTGTTTGATAAATTCTGCCTAACAACTTGGAAAATTCTGCACAATAATCTCAAATAATATTTAGTAGACTCAGTCCTGCTAGGATTTGGTCAATAGATTTATTTGCATACATTTTCCTACCAAATGATAATTAAAATATATTAACACATGAAAAATAATGTTTTTACACACAAACCCTCATATGTATAATATATTATAATAAAGTCCTTTTTTAATATGAAAATGGTAGGAAAAATGTAATACAAATGTGCAGTTTTATCAACTGAACAGATAGCCTGTGCAAATGAAAACTTAGATCCCTATGAGTGCGGCAAGTTACCCGCCAAAACAAGAAGCAAGGCAGCCCCCTTCAACAAAGTGAATGGGCCACCCATCACTTCATGGAATCCGGTAACTTGAGCACCCCACCTTGGGTCAACCTGTACCCACTACGAGTGCGGCGAATAGCCCGCCAATTCTAGAGTGAGGCCCCCTCCTTCTCGAAGCCATGAGATGCGGATCCGTTGCCCTCCAGAACCCGGCTATCCGTGCACTCCATCGCGGGGTTATCTTAGTACAGAAAAGAAAAATATGTACAACGGTGACATCGACCATAACCCGGTCATGCCCCAAACAAATAATATACAAACAGACAGTGACGGCAATCCACATGTCAGATGCTCGCCCCGCGATATCAAATGTACAAATAAAAATAAACTTTACTAACATTGCACACAAGCTATCCACCATGATGAATCCGCAACAACACAACACAACACAGAACATCAACGTGAATGTTACGTTTGCAAACCCGTATAAAAGAACTATAGCTATTAGACAAGTTGTACCGATCAAATGACATTCACGGTCGCAGATAGTAATGTATGTACTGTAAATTTTAAACAATGTTAGAAATATCGACTTCGAAATAACCCCGAATAGCTCGAAAGAACTAGATAAAACCATATTCAAACTGGGCTAATCTAGGAATACCAATAAACCAACATTCCAGAGACAAGACCACTACCTAAATATGAAGCCCAAACTCACACCTTTAGCCGGCCTCTTCGGTTTTGGGATCATAGTGCTCGGCCAAAATCAGGTGAAAAAGGTTCGTGTTTGGGGTGCAGTCTAGGGGTCACTTAAGTAGACTTCTGCAGTTACTAAAATAATATTTGAAGACACTTTAAAATTTGATAGAAACTGGAATGTCGACGGGTATTGTTTGAGGTTGTTTCGGTTATGATAGTTTAACATTGTCTAAACCAACTAGTATGTGGTTAATGGATTGGCTCTGATACCATGTAAGGCTACGCCAGCGCCCCGACCATCTTTCGGTGGAAAAATGCGGATTAAAACTTTTAGAACTTGACGCTAACGGAAACCTAAACTACGGATTGTGCCATTAACCTTATACTAGTTATCATAAAGGAGTTTAGAGAGGTTATACCGATCAATCCGTCTCCTTTGGTCTTCGACCTCTGTCCAAGCTCCTCATGGCTGCCTCGATGATGTTTGTTCTCCGGTCTCCCTTCGTCGAAGAAGATCCATGTCGAGGGTCCTTTATACGGGCTCCTGCTTCAAAACCGAAGCAAATCAGACAACAAGTTTGCTAGCCTAGATGCCCAAGATGAAGTATAGATAGTGTGTGATACTTTATCTCAATACACCTTAGGATTCTCAACACATAAGAGGGATATGGTGGAGGTTGAAGAAGATGCCCATGGAGTGAAGAGTGTGAGCTCATGAAATGAAAAGTGCAAGTGAAGAAAATATTGTGGTTGCTCATTTTCTTTTGTGTGTGTTGTGTGATTTATTGTCATGGCAACAAAAGAAAAAACCCACACTAGAAATATCTCACAAGCCATCACAAAATATCCCACAACACTATGCACAAATATCTTAGCCAAGACAAAAGTCTAGCCATGCCAAGAATGAGTCATAATTTCCACCATTAAACATTTAAACTACAATGTTTAATCCAAGAAAAAAACAAAGCTGCAAGTAAATAAATCTTGTAATGAATTACAAGAATACCCCTCATCCATATATACATACCCGCATCCGTATTCCGACTGAATACGAATACTACAAGATGAAAATAATCCAACAATATAAAACTAGGATCCGGCTTAAACCAAAGCCCACTAGTGTTATCCGTCCGATCATGATCCGTGCACAAGTGCACGTATATGATCAAAGCCTACCGTAAAACAATACGGCCTCTACAACGTTTCACCCGAACTAGGTAAACCTTTTGTGTGGGACTCTAAAGACTCGTCAATACGTTGGTAGTGGGTTTAACCACAAGCACGTTAGTGGCACTAGCTGTACGTAACGGCTGCCCGGGTTTTGAGCAAAAGGGAGGCCGACGAGCAAACCAAACCTGAAACCGTACTGAGCCTAACAGTGACAATATCCGTACAGTCTGGTCCGTTCGTCTATGAGTATCGCATATCAGGGTCTAAGGGTGGATAAAGTCAGACCCCTAAAAACGCGATACATAGTGTCGGTATGAAACCCATCACCACCTGAGAAACTATTGATCCGAATCAGTAATTCTCGACTACCTTGGCCAAGGATTTCTGGTGATGGCTACCCGTGCACACTGCGACATCAACCCCTAATACCGGGAGAGAAGAATCCCCTTACGATCCGCTCACTGACTTCATGTGGCTCGGGACTGTACCCAACTAATACCTGTTTGCACGACTCCTTTGTGCCGTGGTAGGGTAGTAATCAAAGAATAGTGGGAACTCAAACGAGACAAATGATGATCTTAGGTCGATAGACTAACCTTTACATATGTCACCAGGGAACTGTTATCTGACGATAGGTATAATACCAACAAGCAAGTTCCCGGCTAGTCCGTCCGGTGTACTCATAACCCAACGAGCACCTGTATATATCTTAGGTGAACCAACTGACACCAATAGCTTGTGAGACTGGCCACCGCCCCTCATCGGGGTCTCATATACACTAGCCCACTCTGGAGTATCAATGCTCAGTCTCGAAACTCCCTCGACTAGGGACACATTAAGGATGTGCTTGTAAACCACCCATCTCTCACGTATATGATCGCCATCATACTGCTAGTAGTCAAGAAAGAATCCTATGGGCTCTATCGACATGTAATCGTGATCTGTAGTCACCTGAAGCATATACACGATGATAAAGACAAACCAGATAGCATACTATCATCTCGAGTAAGACTGTTCTACCGATACAGGTCCTTCCTCAATCATTGCAATCATGTGCCTGCGATCCAATAATTAACTTGATGGCACTATATAGCCAACACAGGGTAGTCTAAAAGTTCAACCATTAATTGTTCCTAGTCATGGGTGTATCGAGACGTGGCATCGATATTCTATAGTAGACTAGCTTATATGTTTCATGACCCATTTGATGGGCGATGGAACATCCCATATCCATTGGTGTTTGACATCAAAGATTGTATACGGGTGCTCAGTGGAGACTGGGCATACTGAACAGGACTCGCCGAGAACTCATAAATGGTATTATACCTAATGTCAGATAGCAGTTCTGGTGACACTGGTACAGGTTAGTCTATAGAACCGAGATCGTTATTGAGACTTATGTGATTCCCACTGTGCTTTGATTTCCACCTTACCGCGTTCTAAGGAGAGCATGCAAAACGGTGGTTTTTAGGTACAGTCCTAAGTCACATGGAGGCAACGAGCTATAGGGGGTTTTGTCTCTCCCGGTATTGTGGGTTGATATTGCGCTTGCGCTGTGCTCGATTGGCTATAATAGGAAGTCCCTGGCCAGGGCGGAAACTGAGATTTACTGGTAAGTGTTATCAGTAGTTTCTTGACCCGTTATTAGCCTCACATCGGCATGACTTATCAAGTTATTTGGGTCAGACGTTTACCACCCCCAGACTCGATATGCGACATATCAGAAGAAGAGACCGGACTGTATGGTAGTGTTACTTATTGGATTCACAGGAGTATGAACAAGCTTGCTTGTTGATCTTTTGATCACTTAATACCCGGGTAGCCGTTACGTATAGCTAGTACCGCTGACAGCTTGTGGGTGACTGATATGATCATCACCTACTGCCGGCGTATTGACGAGTCTTTAGAGTCCTACACAGAGATTTCCTAGCTCATGCGAAACGAAGAAGGGCACATATGTGATATCTGCGGGACCAAGATTAATACGTTTATTTGATACCGTATTCTATTCTCGCGATGTATGATATTAGTCGGTTGTATGTGATATAGCCAGATTATTAAATCAAGTGTTAATTCAATAATTTAATATATATATATATATATATAATTATAAATTTGATATATTAATATACATTAACTAACATTAGCTCACTTAAGAAAATGTTTTCTCTAAATACATTTAAATATATATGTGATATATATTAATGTATTTATATTTGTACCATACTTGATGATACATTAGACATGGGTGTATGAGACTTATACCATACTTAAGATAATTTAGGGGATTTAATTATTAAGGGAAAAAATTAGGTGGTAAAAGCCATGGTTTAAGATGCTTGGAGAAGCTTGTGGAAATATTGACTTAGTCCACTAATTTTGTTTTACTCTAAATATTTATAAATCCAACCATTATCTTTATCTATTATTAAGTCTCTACAAATATCATATATGATATTTTCTTACCCATGGTTGCAATGGTTCAACATTTGATCACTTCTTCATCTCCTTCATAGCTTTCTAGCTTTCTTGTGAGAAGAAAAAGTGTTAGTTATATGTATGCCCTAGAGGCCATTACTATACATAGGATGTATATTGTAGTGAATGCTTGGACATATATAGGGAGGACTTTCTTGCTCGACATGATAGTATGCTATCTGGTTGCTCTTTACCTTAACGTGTACACTGATTGTTTCTCTGTTACATGTTGGTAAAGCCCTTAGGATGTGTACTTGACAACCTGGACTGTGATGCGGATCATACTAGTGGGGACATGGTAGTCCATAAGTAAATCCTTCATGGTCCCTAGTCGTGGGTATATCGAGACGGGGCATTGGTATACCAGAGTAGACTAGCGTATACCTTCTCGACCCATACAGATGGGCGGTGGATGATCCCATATCCATTGGTGTTTGACATCAGAGATGATATACGGGTGCTCAGTGGAGACTGGGTACACTGGACGGACTCGCCGAGAACCCCCAGATGGTATTATACCTCACGTCAGATGGCAGTTCTCTGGTGACGCTGGTACAGGTCAGTCTGTAGACCCGAGATCGTCATAGAGTCTTGTGTGATTCCCACTGTGCTTTGATTTTCACCTTACCACGTCCAAGAGGGCGTGCAAAACGGTGGTTTTTGGGTGCAGTCCCGAATCACATGGAGGCAATGAGCGATAGGAGGTGATTCGTTTCTCCCGGTATAGGGAGTTGATGTTGCGCTGTTTTCGATTGGCTATAACCGGAAATCCCTAGCCAGGGCTGCTGAGATTTACTGGTAAGTGTTACCAGTAGTTTCTCGAACTGTTATAGACCTCATATCGACACGACTTATCGAGCTATTAGGGTCTGACGTTTACCACCCCTAGGTGAGATATGAAACATATCAGACGATCAGACCGGACTGTATGGTAAGTGTTACTAGATGGATTCACAGGAGTATGAGCGGGCTTGCTCGTTGATCTTCTGATCGCTCAATACCCGGATGGCCGTTACGTTTAGCAGACTGCTTGCGGCTTGTGGGTGTTGATCAGTCGAAAATATTGCATATTTTAACCGGCAATTTCCCTATCATCTGCATACATGTAGAAGTGTACGGTATTCATAATTCACATATTAGCTAATCGGTCGCAAAATATCAGATTACATGTATTCGACCTTAAAACCGGCATTTCTAGGGAAATTGACTGCAATTCATTACATGGCATATTTTCTATATATTGCAACCCGTGTTTCGAAGTCTATGCAGGAAAAGGAGAAGCTCGCTCGAACATTACACCGCTCATAAACTCACTAAATTCAAATCTGGTATCAACTCAAAGGAGCAATTGAAATTCAACATATCAAAGGAAGCCACAAACAGCAGTATAAGGCCACACCAGAAGACCCAAAGTCTAAGCTCACCAACAAGCCGCGGATCCGCGGCCAGAGCATGCTTGTGCCGCGGATCCGCGGTGGGCCCAGGGAATCACCTCTTCAATTTTGTACCAAAATGCTTCATTAAGGGCCCACTGCTCAGAAATGCAACTCAGCTTCCAGAAGACTCCAGGGGTTTCTGCCAGATCAGCAAGCTTTGGGATCAACACTAAATTAGCCTATCATTCTAGAACTTTCCCTAAACCCTAGCTTAAACCCTAAGCTAGTTCCTAACAAACTCTTTCAACAAACTTTGTGAGGGAAACTTCTAATTCAAACCTAAACCTAGGGTTTGGGAGTTCTATAAATAAGACCCTAGACTCAAGGATTATGACATCTTTTATCATTCTAGAAAATAGATCATCTTAGAGAGAAAAGAAGAGAGCCCCCTTCATCTTAGTTCCTTCTCTCTTCCTTCATCTTCTTCTTCCTCCTCAAATCTTTTGAGAGGAAACCCTAACCCTAATTCCAATCACAAGCCAAAATCCCGAGTACCATTTAGGCAAGAATCTTTACAACCTTTAGGAGCGGAGCCGATCTTCACCGGAGCAAGCGATCCAAGCCGATCCACGACTCACGAAGCCGAGTGAAGCCCGATCAACAACTAGATTCATCCTCTTGTAGTTCTTGAGCGATTGTAATCGAAAATTGTTGAGATAAATAAAGGTGATATTCTTTTATCTTGTTTTCTTTAAATTCCGCATCATGTTATCTTTACATTTCTTGAATATTGTCTGTGTGGTGATGTGTGAATAAAACTCCGCTCGTTAAGGAGTTGAGACGATCTTTAGTATGATGATGTAACAAAGTTTTAATCGATTCTTGAATCCCACGAGTTTGTAAACCCTAGCAAGTTCAAGAATCGACGACCCAATTCGTTGCGATGCTTTCTTGATCGACATCGCTCGAGATTGGGGAGTACCGATCGTTTCTTGAAATTGCTAGAGGCTAGAATATAAATGGTATCCTCGAAAGAACACGGGTTAAGAGATGAAACCCTAGTTTCATCAAGAAAGCCCTAACTCTCGTCGATCATCATTGATCTAGTATCAATTCTTCGAAGGACAAGAACACGAAATCTTTTAGATTACATCACGTCTAAAGATCCGATCGATTCCTACGAGCCTCTTTTAGATTCTTGATTGTTGATTGGAAATACTATCGAAACCCTGATTCTTGATTGTTTATAGTTTCTTGATTCTTGAATAAAGAATAGTGACACTCGAATACAAATCGTTCTTGAATCATGTTTTCGTTTATTGTTGCTTAACATTTCATTTCAAACACATTAAAATTCAAATGAATTGAGCTTTCCCTGTGGACGATCCGCACTCACCAACTAACTACGGATGACACCGTAGTTTGATTGCGGTCAAAATATTTTTTGATTGTGAAGTTCTTTATAAAGTTTCAGAATACCAACCCATTTGAGTTGATTTACGCACAACAAGAAATAGCATATCAATCAAAATGGCGCCGTTGCCGGGGATCGCGCTAATTCGTTTATATTTTTAGTTTGAAGTGAAAGAATTATTACATTCTACTTCTTGAAAGCAAAATTCGTACAAACTCTTACACGTGTGTTGTGATTTGATTGCAAGGTGATCTGGAGCATTCTGTGCTGTGGAAAAATTATTTGGGATATACCAGAGAACAGAGGGAAGCAACAGAAAGCAGCTGAAGAAAATTTGTGCACTGATTCCACCATCAAGCCGCGGAACCGTGGTCTTATGTACCCATATGCGGCGGAACCGCCGCAATCTTGAGGGGTCTCTGCAATTTCTTTGCTTCAGGTGACTTCTTGCTCTCTCCCCTCTCCTCTTTTTAGCTCCATCTAATCTTTTCTGCAGGCTTCTTTGCAAAAATCGCAGCGCCGCTAAAAAGCAATTTAAATTTGTGCGTATTTTTGTTTCTTGGTTGTTTGCATTACTAATACGGAAATTAAGGGGCAAAGACCAAATCCAAATTAGGTGGGGAGTTCATTACCCTTCCTAGGCCCCAAAAATCACAAACCTCCATACGCATTTGTCCCTCATTAATTAAAAGAAATCTAGAGAATGACTCTAAGGACTGTCGCGCTCAATTAGGACAGGAGAAGGCCGTGGGTAATCCATTGTTTATCTGCGTTTTCTTGTGGTGCCTAAGGCGAGTGTGTCTAAGGCTAGTGGTTATTAATTAGGCCCACTACTTACGTAGTGGAGTACCTTCCCACTTACCTGGCACTTATCCGGCCACAGGGGAACAAGGAGGCAGTGGAGGATTCTATCCTGCGTCTTGTCTTCTGGCAGTTAGGAGCGGTCTAGAGATCAGACCTAGGGGACCAGTAGATATTAGGGTTTGTGTGTTGCATCATTTTTTCAAAATCCGTCCCTTTTTCAAAAGCAAGCACGCATTCATTCATTTACCTCTAATTATTAGTCAACGCTGCCACTTGTACTAACCCTTTTTAGTACAAGATAGGCTGGACACGGGATTCTAGTGCCCGTTTAGTCCGCGTACCTCCTATCGACTCCGAAGTCGATATTTCACCATTTACCTTTTCTTTATCCACTACCACACCCACATCGATGGATCCGAATCCATCAAATTTCTTTTCCACTAATCTGCCACCGTCCGTTGGTGCGCAGAATCCACCCCGCATTTCTCTCCAGGAGAGATGCTACCCTATGCGAGGTCCTCTTTCGACCTGCTTATCCACACCACCAGCCAATGGGGATAACTTTGAAATTAAGCCCCAGTATATCAATCTTTTACCTAAATTCCACGGTCTCGAGTCTGAGGACGCTTACGTTTTCATTACCAAATTTGAAAACGTATGCGCAATGATGGGTATGTCACAACTTTCAGTGGATGCTATGCGTCTACGACTTCTTCCATTTACTTTGTGCGATATAGCCGAGAAGTGGCTATACAACACTACCGCACATTCTATTACGAATTGGGAAGAATTCGTCGCTGCATTCCTTAAGAAATTTTACCCAATGCAGAAAACAGCTCGAATCCATAGCGAACTCAACCAATTTACCCAGCTTCCTAATGAACCATTCTCGAAATGCTTTGAACGTTTCAAGGATCTTTTGGTTCAATGTCCTCATCACGGCATCCCGAGATGGGATCTTTGCCGAATCTTATACGAGGGCATTAACCTAAACACTAAACAGAACCTTGAAAACATGTGTCAAGGTACTTTTATGACTAAGGATGATGGGGAGGCTTGGAAGTTCTTAGAAGAGTTCGCAGAAAAATAATTACAGTGGGAGAGTGGAACCCAACCATTGAATAGGGGTGGCGTACACCAAGTAGATGTGTCCATAGGTGTTCGAGCTGAAATGGCAGCAATGCAAAAGAAGCTCGAAGCTATGGAAAACAAATTTGCAGCAGCCTCCCTAAACCCAATGTCGCTCCCCAAAACTGTTTGTGGGTGCTGTTCTGATCCGTCCCATTTGACGGAAGAATGTCCATTAAATTCACAGTTTCAAGGTCACGAGCATTCTAATGCCGCATTTCAAAGACCTAGAAACGATCCTTATTCTTCCACATATAATCAAGGTTGGAGGAATCACCCAAATTTCGCTTGGAACCAAAACCAATCTCATAACACGGTTCCAAACACGAATCAATTTCAAAGGGTTCTTCCTCCACCACAGCAACCCCTTCAACTCACACAGCACCCCTACCCGTCACAAAACTTTCAAAATCAGGTTAACATGCCTACACAGCCTAATCCCATGACCTGTCCTGACGATTTCTCCCAATTCACTCAAACCATGAAATCACTTTTGTCAAATTTCATAGAGGTTTCGGCTGAGGTTAGATCTTCCGTCGGTGAAATAAAGAAAAACTCAGCATCCCAAGCTGAGAGTATTAGAACGATGGAAGCTGAAATCGCACGACTTAAAGCCGAAATGAGTGCAAGAGAAAAAGGGAAACTTCCTTCTCAACCCCTACCTAACCCTGGGCATTACAATGTAAATGTCGTCACAACGTTGAGATCAGGAAGAGTGCTAAATAATCATGTTGGGGAAGAAGTTGATAATACTGAAAATCATATCAACGCCCCGGCTGAGACTTTCCCTCCCACACACACTTCTCCTTCTGATCCTTCTTCTCCTACCACACTACCTTCTCGAGAGCCTATTCTCCATTTCCCATTAGGCTCAACACCTTCACCCAACCCTTATAGTTCTCCAAAGACGGTCCCCACGCCTCTTTTGGGATCTCGTCTACCCCCCTTTCCTTCTCCTATGATGGACCCGGCGCTTATTGCAAAAGCACCTTACCCGAATCGGCTAAGGGCTAACAGAATGAGTCCTCATATGGAGAAAATAATAGAAATGTTCAAACAGGTTAACATCAATATCCCTCTCCTAGATGCGATTCAGCAAGTCCCCGCTTATGCGAAAATTCTTAAGGACTTGTGCACTAGGAAGAGGAAGACCCAAGTGCCAAAGAAGGTCTTCATGTCTAATAATATCAGCACTTCTTTTATCCCACAGCTACCAAAGAAACGAAAGGACCCAGGTTGTCCTACCATTTCGATTTCTATTGGGGATAAACACATAAATCGTGCTCTTTTAGACCTTGGCGCAAGTGTTAACCTGCTCCCTTATTCTGTATACGAGCAACTAGGGATTGGAGAGTTGAAACCTGCTCACTGCACTCTCCAAATGGCAGACCGTTCGATCACCAAACCTAGGGGTGAGCTCGAAGATGTGTTGATTAAGGTCGGGGAATTTGTATTTCCCGTAGACTTCATTGTTCTCGACACACAACCAGTAGCAAACCCTCGAAACCAAATTCCGGTGATTCTGGGTCGTCCTTTCCTTGCCACTTCCAACGCTGTTATCAACTGTAGAAACGGTTCAATGAACTTATCCTTTGGAAATATGACTATTGAACTGAACATCTATAGAGTTGGAAGTCAGCCATCACTACCCTCTGCTCATATACTAGATGCGTGCTCTGTCCACGAGATCGCTCCCGATAGTTGTGGAGCTGATAATCTTTGCTTTCTAGATCTCGACGACATTACCACATCTTTGCTTGATCTTACACCTGATCTTATTGAGGACACTTTTTCTACACATGAGTCCTGCACTTCTGACTTTACTCCACCCGAGTCTGTATCTTACACAGGCTACGAGCTTTTACTTGACTCCGAGAATCACTCGATGATCCCTCCTTCTATCATTTCTCCGCCAGTTTTAGATCTCAAAATTTTACCTTCTCACCTCAAATATGCATATCTTGGTGAGAATGAGTCTTTACCGGTTATCATTTCCGCTTCTCTTGCATCAGAGCAAGAGAATGCACTTTTATCGGTATTGAGATCTAACAAAGAGGCGTTTGGTTGGACCATGGCGGACATCAAAGGGATTAGTCCCTTGATTGTTGAACATCATATAAATGTGATGGATAATGCCAGACCAACCCGAGAACCACAGAGACGGTTGAATCCCGTCATGAAGGAGGCGGTCGTCAAATGCTTAGATAATGGTATTATATACCCAATCTCCGATAGCCAGTGGGTGAGTCCTATACATGTCGTCCCTAAGAAATCTGGCATCACTGTTATAACCAATGAGGCGAATGAGTTGATTCAGACACGTGCCCAAACTGGGTGGCGTGTATGTATTGATTATAGAAAACTCAACGCCGCTACGAGGAAAGACCATTTTTCTCTACCATTCATTGATCAGATGCTAGAGCGCTTAGCCGGACGAGAGTATTATTGTTTCATGGACGGATACTCAGGCTACAATCAGGTCCCCATCGCCAAAAAGGATCAAGATAAAACCACTTTTACTTGTCCTTTTGGTACTTTTGCTTACAGTCGCATGCCCTTTGGGCTATGCAATGCTCCCGCTACCTTTCAGCGGTGTATGATGGGGATATTCTATGATATGGTAGAGAATTTCCTGGAGATTTTTATGGACGACTTCTCGATTTTCGGAGATTCCTTTTTAGATTGCCTATCGAATCTTGACGCTGTTCTTTCTCGTTGCAAAGAGAAGAACTTAACCTTGAACTGGGAAAAATGCCACTTCATGGTCCAAGAAGGAATTGTGCTTGGACATGTTATATCACGAAAAGGCATTGAGGTTGACAGAGCTAAAATAGATGTCATTCAAAACCTACCTCATCCAAAAAGCGTCAAGGACATTCGATCATTTCTTGGCCACGCGGGCTTTTATAGGAGATTCATAAAGGACTTTAGCAAAATTGCTAGACCTTTAACCTTACTCCAGGCCAAGGATACGACCTTCCATTTTGACTCGGATTGCGAGACAACTTTCGACTCACTTAAACACTCACTCACCACAGCCCCCGTTTTATCGTCTCCTGATTGGGACTACCCTTTTGAGCTAATGTGTGATGCATCCGCCTTTGCAGTATGTGTAGTCTTAGGACAGCACACTGACAAGATGCCACACGTGATCTACTACGCTAGTAAGACCCTGAATGATGCGCAAATCAATTATACAACCACTGAAAAAGAGCTTTTAGAAGTGGTATTTGCATTGGAAAAATTCAGGCCTTACTTAATTGGCTCACCTATAGTTGTGTACACTGACCATTCCGCTTTAAAACATCTTTTGGCGAAGAAAGATGCAAAAGGTCGACTCGACTAATATGTTGGATCCTTCTTTTACAAGAATTCGATCTTGTTATTAAAGATAAGAAAGGATGTGAAAACGTAGTAGCTGACCACCTTTCACGCATCGTTTCTTCTCCTATGACCCTGCCAATCAATGATTCGTTCCCTGACGAACAAATCTTGAACGTATCCACTGAACCTTGGTTCAGGGATATTGTGAACTATCATGCCACGGGACTGATACCCAGCGATTGGTCAAAACAGGACAAATACCATTTTCTATCCCAAGTAAAACACTTTTACTGGGATGAACCCTATTTGTTTAAATATTGTCCTGATCAGATCATTCGCCGGTGTGTCCCGAATGACGAGTTCAAGAGTGTTCTTTCATTTTGTCATGATCAGGCCTGTGGGGGTCACTTTGGTCCTAAAAAGACAGCGGAAAAGGTTTTGCAAAGAGGATTTTATTGGCCGACCTTATTCAAGGACGCATTTGAGTATTGCAAAACCTGTACACAATGTCAGTACACGGGTAGAATATCCCGGAGAAATGAAATGCCTCAACAACCGATCTTGGTTGTTGAAATCTTCGATGTTTGGGGCATTGATTTTATGGGTCCTTTTCCCAACTCCTTTGGGAATTTGTACATACTGCTGGCGGTTGATTATGTGTCAAAATAGGTAGAAGCCATTCCATGTCGCACTAATGACAAGAAAGTTGTCATTAAGTTCTTAAAAGAGAATATCTTTTCGCGATTTGGACACCCACGCGCTATCATTAGCGATAATGGGACACATTTCTGCAACAGATCTTTTGAGACTCTGATGCGGAAATACGGAATCAACCACCGACTTTCTACACCCTGTCATCCCCAAACAAGCGGGCAAGCTGAAATTTCAAATAGACAGATCAAACTTATCCTGGAGAAGACCGTTGCTAAGAATAGAAAAGACTGGTCGACCAAATTGACGGATGCTCTTTGGGCATTCAGGACTGCATATAAAACCGACCTAGGAATGTCTCCATATAGGATAGTGTTTGGAAAAGCATGCCATTTACCGGTCGAGATAGAACATAAAGCATTGTGGGCTATAAAAGAAATAAACTTTGATCTAAAAGAAGCCTGCAACTTTCGGAAGCTGCAACTTAATGAGCTAAGCGAACTCCGCGATGAAGCTTACGATAATGCTGTAATCACAAAGAATAGGACTAAGGTTTTTCACGATCAACACATTTTGAGGAAAACATTTTCACCTAATCAACAAGTCCTTCTTTATGATTCACGATTACACCTTCACGCGGGTAAGCTCCGATCTCGATGGAAGGGACCTTTTGTTGTGCGGTCTGTATACCCGCACGGGGCAGTAGAGATAGAAAATGTTAAAAACGGCACATTTTTCAAACTAAATGGACATAGACTAAAGCCGTATTTTTCCACTGACCCCACGGAGGAGCTCTTGTTCTTACAAGAGCCAGTTTATTTTGAGTAAAATTCCTCCGTCTCACCTTCATATCATGTATATCATTGCATCATGTTTTGGATGAAGGTGAGTGAAAAAGAATAAGTTTGGGGGAAGTTCTTCACTTATATATTTTGCACCCACTAATAATTCCCCCCAGTCTTACAGATTTCTGTAGGTATAGCGATTGGCAACAGTGAGGACACTGTTGGAAACAAGTTTGGGGGAGGTTTGTGCTTATTTTTGTATCATTTGTATATCATCTGCATAAGCACAAAACATTACTTTTAAAAATCTATAAAAATTTAAAAATTTTCAAAACTCATAAAAAATTGAAAAATTTTCAAATATAAAAATAATTTTAATATTTACTCTTTTTTTGTATATAAATAAAATAATGAAAGTTTAGATAGTGAACAATTACATCCATGAGATTAGAAAAATTTTAGAAAACTAAGAAAATTAGAAGTTTTCTTATACGAACTAGTAATAAGTAGTTATGAGCCGTTGTCCCAAAGGTTAGTAAGATGAAAGACGTCACTAATCTGAGGATAAAACTAAGTCTGAAAAATAGTTTCTATTCTGGAAGCCAAACATTTTGAACGTTGCTACCCTGCTATTCGCACTTACACACGTCTTAAAGCCTGGGATAGTAGAGGATACCTTGAAATGCTCTTGTCTTAAAGCCAAAAGTATGAAGGAAATAAAAATAAAAAGTGAATAAAAAGTATAAAGTGGTGAGAAAAATGGACACTGGTTTTGTTATCACCAAGGGCAAGAAAAATGTATAGCAAGGGTGCTTCTTCACCTAGTGCCCTAAGGCCAACTGGTCTGGGAGTC
This sequence comes from Agapanthus africanus, assembly GCA_030015575.1. NCBI lineage: Eukaryota > Viridiplantae > Streptophyta > Magnoliopsida > Asparagales > Amaryllidaceae > Agapanthus > Agapanthus africanus. Next base: position 291,155,693 of record JASDDO010000029.1, read on the forward strand.
ACTGCTATGCCTGAGGTGGTGCAAGACGAGGAAAATACACCAAATAAGCAAGCACATGAGTAATCGGTCGGTTAGTACCTCAAGAAGTATTAACGGTCGCATGAAAGTTTGTGAGCAATCTCATCTAATATTCATTGATTAAAAAAGTACTGAGGCTGAAGGGCAAGAGTATGATAGCTTGAATTGAATTCTCCGGGTGTAGGGATGTCTATACACACACGCAGGATGATATGATCAATGTTTGGAAGAAAGATAGGAATGAAGAATAGGACGATGTTTTATTGAGGGAGGACGTGATTTCTAACATCTTTTCATGACTATTAAGATAAGGGCTCATGATCACCGAAAATCTAGCTTAGTTGGAAACCCTAATTTTCAAGGCTTTTCTTTTACAATTCTTTTCTTTAAATGTAATATTCATGATCTTTCTTTCATTATTGGATTTTGTGGGTGCAATCAGCTGAAAACCCTCAGGAGACAACACTCCTCCTACTAGGGACACCTAGAGGTTTAAAGGCTTGTTGCACGTGCTCAGTGCAATCGTGTTGCCTACGAAAGTGTGCTAGTTAGTTTTTCTCTTTCTTTATTTTCTCCTTCTCTTTTTCTTTAATAAAACATTCGCTCGAGACGATCGAAATTATGTTTGGGGGTATTTGATCAGTCGAAAATATTGCATATTTTAACCGGAAATTTCCCTATCATCTGCATACATGTAGAAGTGTACGGTATTCATAATTCACATATTAGCTAATCGGTCGCAAAATATCAGATTACATGTATTCAACCTTAAAACCGGCATTTCTAGGGAAATTGACTGCAATTCATTACATGGCATATTTTCTATATATTGCAACCCGTGTTTCGAAGTCTATGCAGGAAAAGGAGAAGCTCGCTCGAACATTACACCGCTCGTAAACTCACTAAATTCAAATCTGGTATCAACTCAAAGGAGCAATTGAAATTCAACATATCAAAGGAAGCCACAAACAGCAGTACAAGGCCACACCAGAAGACCCAAAGTCCAAGCTCACCAACAAGCCGCGGATCCGCGGCCAGAGCATGCTTGTGCCGCGGATCCGCGGTGGGCCCAGGGAATCACCTCTTCAATTTTGTACCAAAATGCTTCATTAAGGGCCCACTGCTCAGAAATGCATCTCAGCTTCCAGAAGACTCCAGGGGTTTCTGCCAGATCAGCAAGCTTTGGGATCAACACTAAATTAGCCTATCATTCTAGAACATTCCCTAAACCCTAGCTTAAACCCTAAGCTAGTTCCTAACAAACTCTTTCAACAAACTTTGGGAGGGAAACTTCTAATTCAAACCTAAACCTAGGGTTTGGGAGTTCTATAAATAAGACCCTAGACTCAAGGATTATGACATCTTTTATCATTCTAGAAAATAGATCATCTTAGAGAGAAAAGAAGAGAGCCCCCTTCATCTTAGTTCCTTCTCTCTTCCTTCGTCTTCTTCTTCCTCCTCAAATCTTTTGAGAGGAAACCCTAATCCAAATTCCAATCACAAGCCAAAATCCCGAGTACCATTTAGGCAAGAATCTTTACAACCTTTAGGAGCGGAGCCGATCTTCACAAGAGCAAGCGATCCAAGCCGATCCACGACTCACGAAGCCGAGCGAAGCCCGATCAACAACTAGATTCATCCTCTTGTAGTTCTTGAGCGATTGTAATCGAAAATTGTTGAGATAAATAAAGGTGATATTCTTTTATCTTGTTTTCTTTAAATTCCGCATCATGTTATCTTTACATTTCTTGAATATTGTCTGTGTGGTGATGTGTGAATAAAACTCCGCTCGTTAAGGAGTTGAGACGATCTTTAGTATGATGATGTAACAAAGTTTCAATCGATTCTTGAATCCCACGAGTTTGTAAACCCTAGCAAGTTCAAGAATCGACGACCCAATTCGTTGCGATGCTTTCTTGATCGAAATCGCTCGAGATTGGGGAGCACCGATCGTTTCTTGAAATTGCTAGAGGCTAGAATATAAATGGTATCCTCGAAAGAACAAGGGTTAAGAGATGAAACCCTAGTTTCATCAAGAAAGCCCTAACTCTCGTCGATCATCATTGATCTAGTATCAATTCTTCGAAGGACAAGAACACGAAATCTTTTAGATTACATCACGTCTAAAGATCCGATCGATTCCTACGAGCCTCTTTTAGATTCTTGATTGTTGATTGGAAATACTATCGAAACCCTGATTCTTGATTGTTTATAGTTTCTTGATTCTTGAATAAAGAATAGTGACACTCGAATACAAATCGTTCTTGAATCATGTTTTCGTTTATTGTTGCTTAACATTTCATTTCAAACACATTAAAATTCAAATGAATTGAGCTTTCCCTGTGGACGATCCGCACTCACCAACTAACTACGGATGACACCGTAGTTTGATTGCGGTCAAATTATTTTTTGATTGTGAAGTTCTTTATAAAGTTTCAGAATACCAACCCATTTGAGTTGATTTACGCACAACAAGAAATATCATTCAATCAGGTGTTTGATATGATCATCACCTGCTGCCGGTGTATTGACGAGTTTTTAGAGTCCTACACAGAGGTTTCCTGGCTCAAGCGAAACGAAATAGGAGCGCATATGAGATATGTGCGGGACCGAGAATAATGCGTGTATGTGATACCGTATTCTATTCTCACGATGAATGTGTCGATTGGTTGTATGCGATATAACCTAGTTATCGAATCGAGAATTGATTCGATAAGTCGATACATTGGATATTAGTCGGTCATATGCGATATGACTGGATCGTTAAATCAAGAGTTGATTTAATGATTTAATGTATAATTATATATTTGATATATTACTTTGCATTAACTAGTATTGGTTCACTTAAGATTGATTATCTCACTTGAATGTGCACATTGTATATATGATATATGTTTGTGCACTAGTTTGTATCATGTTTGATGATACATGCAAACTTGGGTGTGTATATTTTAAACCATGGTTTAGGTTAATGGTTAAGCTCTTATTTTCTTTCTTTATTTATTTTTAGAAAAACAAAATGGTGGGTTTTCTTATTTTTGGCTTGAAGCTTCATGAAACTTCAAAGCAACTTTGAAAAAGTCTTGCCATTTTGTTTTGTTCCTTAACCTAACCATCAACCTAAACCCTAGTTCATTCTCTACACAAGTTAACTCACCCATGGTTGCTAAATGATAGACTTCACTTGATTTTTATTTATATTATTCATTCTTTTTCTTCTTCTTCATCTTCTTCTTCAAGTGGAGAAAAAGAAAAGCTTTCATGAAAAATGTCAAGTGATGAAATCAAGTGAGAAATCCAAATCCAAAGTGAACCCACTTCCTATTTCTTCATCCTTTGCCACTTGCCATGTAGTATTGGGTGTTTTCTTCACATGTTTCATGACTTGGTGAAGATGGAGCTCGAGTTAGAGTCGCCTCGACGTAGATCATCTTCGGCACCGAAGTCAATGACCGAGCCCGCTCATTTCTCTGATGAAACCGACGCTAGAGTCCAGCATCCCGATGATCGCAGCGGAGGGATGTCATCTCAGAGCTAAAGAAGTTGTGGACCAGATCTACAAAGGTTGTAATCCCTTTCACTTAGCAATAAAGTTGTTTATTTGCATGTTTCGCCTAATCTCTAGTTAACGATCTAGCATTTGGGTTTCTCGGCACTTACAAAAATTTGATTTTGGCATGGTTGATGCCTTGTGGAACCTCATTAGTGTGCCTAGGAACCCTACAGTGTTATCAGAGCCTAGCTAGAGCTTTAAGCGAAGTGTAGACGAATTTAGAAGTCCGATCGAACCGGTACACCCTGACAAAACCCTTCTCTGTACATTTTTCAAAACAGTGGATTTTTGTGAATTAAAAATGCTCAGAAAAACAAGAAGGAAAAACTAAGAATTACTGTGAAGTACGGTCCACTAAGTCAATAATTTGATCGCGGAACCGCGGCGAAAACAAGGGTTTGGCGGCGGTTCCGCGGCCAAAATTTGACTTAGTCCCTAAAATTTCATATATTTATTCTTAGGTCCTTTCTTGGCAAATTTTTATGGGAATTTTTTAATTACACTTAAGTGTTGAATTTTCTAGGGTTTTATTGGGGACTCGTTAATTTGATCGGATAATTTAACTTCGTTTATGTTTTTCCGGATATTTTAGAAACAGTTAAAAAGTTCGACCGGATATAAATACCCACTTTTTCCCCTGTCGGGAAATTTCCAAATGTTGGATCTTTCCATAGTTTAAGAACATTCTAAGTAGTGCAAGTAATGCGATGGACCCTCTAGAAGACAACAAACCTTAACTCGATTATGTGACCGTCTTGAACTGCCCTTTGAACCTTAGGGTTTGGGGCAGTACGGCGTGCCACATGTGAGGCGTTGGCTTGACCCTTCTACGGCTGGACCGTTGGTACTGAGGCATGAAGTGAATGTTTTTAAACTTATTTCATGTGTTGAGCTGTTTCGGGAAAACTTGGGTGTTTGATTGTTCGATCGGAAAGTTTAACATTTTCTATTTATCTTGAATGTGATACAATATTTGGAATTCACAAGTAGTTATGAGATAACTAATATGAATGTTATAAACATAGCACTTTAGTCTCACTTGACCGGTTACCACGGGATTTTGATGTGATGAAAAGTCTGTCGCAATCACGTAGCATACGCGGATACTCGCCGGATAAACTTAATAGACAGCTACACCCCTTAGCCCCGACCAAGTGACTGTAGGAGAACCCCGTCGCCGAAAGCATCGCAGTAGCGGTGTTCCGCCTTGGTGCACTTCGTTGACGGTATCGGGGGTGCGGCCGCCTACTAAAGTTTGCGACGAGCATTCGATTAGGATGTCGGGAATCTTGTTGAATTGCCCGACTTGATATTGAAAAGAGTTTTTGATAATGAGACTAAAATGCGGGGTTTATAATTGTTAGCCATGCGATGTCTAAGGAATTCGTTTGGTTAGGCATGCGATGTCTAAAGAATTTGCGGATTCCAACTGTTGTAGTTTTACACTTTCCTTTCTGTGACCGTAAGTGTAGTATGTAGCGGTATTGCCGATTGTCGTTGCTGTACGTCGACGACAATCGGTGTATGCATACTTACTTACGTTGATGACATGTGATGTTATGTGTTGTTGGATATGTTATATTGGATCATCGTGTTTGAATAGCCGGGGGTTTTTATATGAGATGAGTGTTTTTCATTTTCATTCTTGTAAAAACTTGTATGTAATATTCTTTCATTGGGGCACTTCCAAGTTGCGGAAGATGTCACCGTTGATGTATATTATTTACTTTTCCGCATTAGGATAGACCCAAGGAGGGGAGCACAAGTAACCGGGTTCTAGGGTCCAGTGGGAGACTATCTCGAGGAGTTGTGTCCGGGTCTCCTAACTTTAGAATTGGTAGGGTTTCTTGCCGCTCTCGTAGGGGTCTAGGGGTGTGGGATTGGCTATTCAGGCTCAAAATAAAACACGGACGTCCTAGTATATCCAATATTTCATATGATATTTTTCTGCTGCGTTATCTATGATGTGATCATGTGATATGTTCAGATAGATATTGTATATAGAATATATGATATATTATATAGAAGTTTCTTATGTTTTACACCCGCGCTAGCCCTGCCTCGCTCTGGCGTTAGTTACCTAACTTAACGGTGCAGACTGGACATCGAGGCGAATGCGGATGGCATAAGCGTACGTTATATTTATCTGTGATGTTTAGGTGGACTTAAATGATGGGACTTCATTAATGTGATTAATGAAAGAAAAGAAACCTAAAGATGTTGTGGAATCGAATTTTCAATAACAGGTAGCTACAGTTCTTGCTTTGCATCGCGGTGTTCCTTATAGAACATCCTGCACCTTATTCGATGAGGAAAGGGCCGAGATCCCTTTACCGGGAGTGATCCCTTTAGCAATAACTGGCAGATGCTACACACTCGGTTTGTCTTTAGATAGCTTCTATAGTTTCTGCTTTGCACAGTGATATATATGATATATCACGCACCTCATTCGACGAGGAAAGGGCCGACGATCCCTTCACCGGGAGTGACCCCTTTAGCAAAACTAGAAAAACCTAAAAAACACTCCATTTTAAAATCATTTAATTCTACAACGATATCAAGTTCATTACGCTCATGGTTTTCTTAAATAGCCCTCCGTCATTTCAGATAAGTACTAATTAGTATTCGTGCTGCGGCAGTTTGGCCTCCGTCAAGGCGTAGTGTACAGTAGCTAACTAATGCTTATCTGCTAGCATATGATGCGATTAGATTAGGGTATTTGTACGGCATTGTTTGGCCTCCGTCAAGGGTCGTGCGGGTGGGTTTAATTCAATCAGGAAATGACGGGTTGAACTTGACTAGTGGACTATGGGTAGTTTGGCCTCCGTCAAGGTCATAGGACGCTAGGGGTAAAATTTTATCGGGAATTTCAAGTGTTGAAATTTGCAATAAGATTGCATACCTTCTATGAGATAGTTGGATTCCGATACCCGCTGCGAGTAAGAGTTACTCCTGGGAGAATTTTACACATTACAATTAGCCAATCAAGTAGGTGTCTAGAAAGGTGTTAACGAGGTTACGCCTCTGAGAAAACGAGGTTTACATTAATTAGGTTCATGCGAAAGCACGGGGGACCTCCCTCAAAGTACCGACACTGGCCTGGCTGAAAGATTGGCAAACTTATAGCGTGTAATTAATCCCGGCTAGTCTTTCCTTTTAGGGTTTGAAGGAAGATTTGATAAAAACAGTGGGAGCCATCCTGATTAGATATAATAATAACCAATCTATTCTTGCAAGAGCGCACACTGAGTGTTTTCTTCTCTTTCAATAGGTAGCGACCATATCACGCTTTAATCAAGCTAATAATACGGATTATTGACCGAACCTGCTTGTTATACTGAGCTGGGGAACGTTGGTCCCACTCCAACTTATAATTATTATAAGGCAGAGCAGGATATTGGGGATTACCAGAATTCCCGTGCCGCCCAAACGAAGACAGTGCATGTTGATGCATCATCTTCGGGTGTATTCATTATAAAGAACTGTTTCTCAGTATCCTCTACGTCCTAGGTATTAGATACCGGATCAGGATCCCGCAAATGTAATCCGTTATATGGACTACAGAAAGGTAGAGAACTGAGAACGGGTGATAAGTTTGATGAGACAGAAAACGGGGCAAGTGTTGCAGCCAACTCTGTTGGTCACTGTCACCCTGTATTACCAATACATTGATTCTGAACAAATGCTATTAGATACTATACCTGATATACAAAATCATATCAATCTCTTTATTTAGTAAAGAAAGGATATAATTTTGTATTGTTGGATAATGTTTTGAACATTTCCTATATCAAAAGTTGATCGGTTCAGGTGTGTTATCTAAAAGCATTGACGTTCCAAATCAAAATACATTTCCTAGTATAAAGAACACACATAAGAGGAAGAGTTCAGAAATGAACGAATCCTTCTTGAGGCATTGTAGACTAGGTCATATCAATGCGACCCGACTGGCTGAAGTTACATTTAGATGCATATTTAAATTAGTTTGAATTTACATCTTGTGAAACTTGCCAGTCATGTCACAAAAATTAGATGACCATAGCTCTGTTTATTGGAAACAGAGAAAGAGGTAGTAAACTCTTCGGACTGATACATGATGATGTATGTAAGGTCCCCTGTCTACACATTCCAAGACCGGTCCGTTGTATTTCATTACATTCTCTGATAATCTCTCAAGATTCAGACATATGTTCCTGTTGAAACACAAGTCCGAACCTTTTGAGATATTCACAGAATATAAGTTAGAAGTAAAGAACCAAATGCGGGTATAAGTATTATGTCCTTTGATGAGATCAAGAAGGAGAATACTTAAGCACGGAATTCCTGGATTATTCTAAAGGAGAATGAGATTCTCTCTCAGTATTACTCCATATACACCATAGCATGATGATATATCGGGGCGGAGCAATAGCACCCTATGAGAGATGGTGTGCTCTATGATGAGTACTACTGAGTTTCCTATTTCCTTTTGGGAGTTATGCCTTTGAGAAGTTGCATACCTATTGAATAAGGTTCAAATCAAATCAGCTGCCTACCATTTCATATATGATATGGAAAGGGAAGAGCCCATTTCTTGAGTTAGTTAAGATTTGGGGTTGTCCGGCCTATGTCTAAAAGCAAAATCCGGACAAGATCGAGGCAATGTATGTTCTGTAGAACTGGAATGGTTCCAGCTATACGAACTGCAGCTGATGATTTGGTAGAACCAAAGGATTCAATAGTAACCGACGAACCTCAGCCTCTCCGTCGATCTAGTAGGGTTCCTCACCCACCCGAGAGATACTTCGGTTTCTCTATGACAGTGGGAGTGAGGATTGCATCATGAGATGATGACCCAACTAGTTTCGAGCTGGCCATCAGGAGTTGGACTCTGTAAGAATGGCTGGATGCTTAGCGATCTGAGATGGAATCTTTATACACCAACAAAGTATGGACTTTGGTTGCTTTATCTGAAGGGTTAAATCCCCATCAGGAGCAAGTATATCTTGAGAAGATTACTTGGTGTACATGGAAAAGTTGAGACTTTCAAAGCTAGACTTGTTAAAGGTTTACATCATTGCCCAGGTATGGATCATGATGAAACCTTTTCTAAGGAGCTATGCTTAAGTCCATCCAGATCCTACTTGCCACGGCTACATACCATGACTACAATATCTGGCAGTTGGGTGTCATGACTGCTTTTCTAAATGATGTTTTAGAAGAGAAAGTTTATAAGTACACAGTCAGAAGGCTTCGTAGACAGTAGGAGTAGTGGAAACGTGTGCAAGATGTTTTATGTGATGAAGCAAGCATCACGGAGTTGGAACATCTGTTTTGATGAGTTAGTTAAACAGTTTGACATCATCAAAATGGTAGATGAACCTTGTATATACAAAAGGTAGTGGGGAGTATGGTAGTGATCCTCATAGAGTACGTGGATGGCATACTCTTGATAGGGAAGGAGTTTCCTATGCTACGATCGGTCAATCTCTGTTTATCACAAGGATTCTCCATATAGGATCAAAGTGATACCTCCTAAATCCTGAGTTTTCATCTATGAGATAAATGTAATTGGATTGTAGGATTCTCACTAGTAGTAGTGAGACGGTATCAATCGATCCTGGGGAGAATCACTGGAAAGGTTCCAGGGTGATAAGCACGACTGAATGTCAGTCACAGGCATTGTCTTTACCCTCAGTGGAGGGACGGTATGTTGGAAGAGTTCCAGGCTAGATACCGTGGCAAACTAGACGATAAAGGCTAGATACATCGCTACTTAAGATGCTACCAAAGAGGAAGTCTGGGTGTATATTGGTTCATGAGATGAACTTAGTTCCTCCCATTGTGTGACAATGGAGTTGTGGCTTATGCCAAGGATCGTCTGTCCGATCAGTAATCCAGACATATTCTAAGGCAGTATCACCTACTCATGGAGATGGTTGATCTCCACGGAGATCGAGGTTAGGAAAGCAGACTCAGAGGACAACATAGCGGATCCACTCACAAAGACCTTTTCCCAGAGAGAGACTTTTATGGGATGGTTGAGTATGAGATACTACAACCACTGCTACAGATGGCCCTAGTGCAAGTAGGAGATTGTTAGTTATATGTATGCCCTAGAGTCCATTACTATACATAGGATGTATATTGTAGTGAATGCTTGGACATATATAGGGAGGAATTTCTTGCTCGACATGATAGTATGTTATCTGGTTTCTCTTTACCTTAACATGTACACTGATTGTCTCTCTGTTACATGTTGGTATAGCCCTTAGGATGTGTACTTGACTACCTGAACTGTGATGCGGATCATACTAGTAGGGATATGGTAGTCCATATGTACATCCTTCAAGGTCCCTAGTCATGGGTATATCGAGACGGGGCATCGGTATACCAGAGTAGACTAGCGTATACCTTTTCGACCCATACAGATGGGCGGTGGATGATCCCATATCCATTGGTGTTTGACATCAGAGATGATATACGGGTGCTCAGTGGAGACTGGGTATACTGGACGGACTCGCCGAGAACACCTAAATGGTATTATACCTCACGTCAGATGCCAGTTCTTTGGTGACACTGGTAAAGGTTTGTCTTGTTGGATATAGTGCCCTCTAAGTCAATTATTGGATCGCAGGTACGTGATTGCAATGATTGAGGGAGGACCTATACTGATAAAACAGTCTCACTCGAGATGATAGTATGCTATCTGGTTTGTCTTTATCATCATGATAGAGCCCATAGGATTCTTGTTTGACTACCAGCAGTATGATGGCGATCATATATGTGGGAGCTGGGGTCTATAAGCACATCCTTAAAGTGTCCCTAGTCGAGGGAGTTTCGAGACAGGGCATCGATACTCCATAGTAGACTAGTGTATACAGTCGAGACCCCGACGAGGGGCGGTGGCCGGTCTCACAAGCCACTGGTGTCAGTTGGATCACCTAAGAAGTATACAGGTGCTCATTGGGTTATGAGTACACCGGACAGGACTCGCCGGGAACATGCTAGTTGGTATTATACATATCGTTAGATAGAAGTTCCTTGGTGACATGTGTACAGGTTAGTTCATCGACCTGAGGTCTTCATTTGTCTCGTGTGAGTTCCCACTGTGGTTTGATTTATACCCTACCACGGGTCAAAGGAGTCATGCAAACAGGTATATTTTGGGTACAGTCCCGAGCCACATTGGAGGCAAGTGAGCGGATCTTCGGGGATTCGTCTCTCCCGGTATTGGGGGTGAGATCGCGCTGTGTTTAAGAGAGCCATTACACGAAATCCCTGGCCAGGGTATTCGAGATTTACTGGTAGGAATACCAGTAGAATCTCAGGGTGTTCTGGGATGCTCTCTGACACGACTTATGCAGCTGTTGGGGGTTTGACGTTTATTGGCTCCTTAGGCCGTATATGCGATACTCATAGACGAATGTTCCGGATTGTACAGATATTATCACTGTCAGGCTCAGTAGGGTTTATAGATGAGTTCGCTCGTCAGCTTCCCTTCCAATCAATACATAGGCAAAACGTTACGTACAGCTTATAACTCTGACGTGCTAGAGGTTATACCTAGTGCTAGTGTGTTGATGAGTCATTAGTGTCCTCCACCGACACTTTCCCAAGTTCGGGCGAAATGTTGTAGATGCCGTATGGAGGGTTCGGAAAATGCACGTGCGTTTTCGCACGTGTCGTTTTTTGGGCAGATAATACTGGCAGGCTTTGGTTTAAGCCGGAACCCAGTGTTATACTGTGTAGATATAATATCTTTGTCTCAGTTGCATTTGTATTCGGTCGTAATACAAATGCGTGTATGTTTATACCGATACGGGGTTGTCCTGAAATTCGTTTCGTGATGATTTTCGGAAGTTGCCAATTTCCAGTTTTCTATCAGCCGTATTTGACAGTCGGTCAAATACGGATTTATCTTTTCTTGAAGAGGTGAGTCAGTGTTCTAGAAGGTTCTAGAGAGGGTGACAAGGATAGTGAGTCATTAAGTTATTAATGGTGTAATTAATGACTTGGTGACTAGGTTAAATGTCATTGGTTGCATTTATTGCTAAGATGATGATTCATTCTTTGTTGATAACTATCATTTGTTATGATCACCACTTGGACTCCTACACTCACCTCCCTCCTCTTCATAATATGGCTAGCTACTTCTTTGTGGGAAGAGAGATTTTGATTCATTCATTTGTGTGAGAAAAGATTTTGATAACTAGTGTATGGAAATTTCAATTTTAGTTCAATTTCCATTCACCCGATTCCAATTGGCAACTTCTAAACCCGTTCGTGTTCGTCCGTGACCTTGGACGTAACGAGACAAAGTGTTCTACTCATTCTCTACTTCATCTTGGTCATCTCTTTTAGCAAACTTGACGATCGAGTTGCCTCGGTTCAGAGAACGGGAGCCCGTTTAAAGATCCGTCGACGTGGTGCCACCTAGACGACGAGACCGGAGATCGAGCAAGTTCGGATCAGTTGCAACATAGCGTGGGATGATGGTTGAAGACCGAAGGACTCGGATCATTCGGTATAACAATTCTACCCTCTTTACAATTTGTTAGTTTAGCTTTAATGGACGATCCGGGATAAAGTACGCGATAGCGCCAGTCGTAAAAGTTTTTTTCCGCATTTCGGCGTCTATTAGATGGCCGGGGCGCTGCCGCTTACTTACAGTGGTATCAGAGCCTCACCATTAAGCTATACTAACTTGTGCTAACACGTTTAAAAGAACGATCGAACGGAATTTTCAAAACTACATTTTTCTGTACATGATGTTTCTGTCCATTTTTAAACTGTTCTAAAATTCATTTTGAGCATTCCAGAAAATCATGCAGGGTTTTTTAAGAATACTGTGCAAATTTGGGCATGTGATCCCATTAAATCACCACGGAACCGCGGTCAAACCTAGGGTTTGACCGCGCTTCCGCGGCGGTTTAGTGAGATTGGTGCACTAAATTTTTTCAGGGCTTCTTCACTGGGAAATGTGGTTTCTGGTACTGTTATTTTGGGCCCATATTTTATTATTGTACAACAGATGCTTTTGGGGCCCACTTCGGGAAATTTTGACGATCGAAATTTTAAACTTGTTAGTTTGCAGTGTTTTCATTATATCTCCGACCGGGAATGTCATTTGATCGGTAAACCACGTCTGATTGCTATAATTCTTTTAGATGGGTTTGCGAACGTGACATTCGCGTTGATGTTCTGTGTTGTGCTGTAATGTTGCGGATTCGTCGTGGTGGATAGCAGGGTGCAATGATAGAGCTCTTTAAATTTATTTGCACATTTGATATTGCAGGGCGAGCGTCTAACATGTGGACTGTCGTCGCTGCCTGTTTGTATATTATTCTTTTGGGGCACGACCAGGTTGCGGTCGATGTACCTGTTGTACTATTTTTATTTCTGTACTAGGTTTACCCCGCGGTGGAGTGCACGGATAGCCGGGTTCTGGAGGGCAACGGGTCCGTATCTCATGGCATTGAGAGGCAAAGGGACCTCACTCTAGAATTGGCAGACAATTCACCGCACTCGTAGGGGCTACAGGTTGACCCAAGGAGGGGTGCTCAATTTACCGGATTCCGTGAAGTGCCGGGTATTCCATTCATTATGTTGTGGGGACTACCTCGCTTCAGGTTTTGGCGGGTAACTTTCCGCACCCGTAGGGGTCTAGGTTTCATTGCACAGGCTATCCACATGACCAGGGGAACGTCGGGTTTCAGCAGCGGCTCTGTGAAACTCGGGGATCCCAGATTATTTGTATTGTTCTGTGATGCTTATTACTTTTCTGTAATGTTGCATTTTATCACACCTGGAGCGATTACTGTATATTAGTATATATACTATTAGATGTTGTATATGTTTTACACCCGCGCTAGTCCAGTCCCCACTCTGTCGTTAGTTAAGTAACCTAACGGGTGATGACGGGACCCAGTGATGAATGCGGATTGCATATACGTACATTTTATTTTCGTTCTTTTCTGGTGTGATTGATTGATGGGACTGCATTGATTCATATAAATGCAAGGATAAAACAAACCTATATTTGATGTTGTTGGAATAAATTTTAAAATTATTACAAAGACGTTTCCTTTTGTTTTGCATAGCGGTATTCAGTTGGAATATCCAGCACCTCATTCTACGAGGAAAGAGCCGAGATCCCTTCACCGGGAGTGACCTCTTTAATAAAAGGTTTTCACTACTATATATTTTTATAAAGCTATCAGGTTCCTTTAACGAGATCAAGTTCATTACGTTAAAGGTTTTTCGCCAAAAACCAGCCATAATCCTCCGTCGTTTCTTATGGATGGTCAGTAGTATTCAAGCTATGTTTGTTGGCCTATGTCAAGACATAGTGTTTAGTAGCTGCTGGGTATTCATTTGTTGCGTAGATAGATGCATTAATTTAAGTCAGACGTACACCTTGTTGGCCTACGTCAAGGGCATGTACGATGACTTAAGTTGATCAGGACAACGACGGGTAGAACTTGACATGTTGCTTATGACTTGTTGGCCTACGTCAAGGTCATAAGAGCATGGGATAAAAATTACGTCGGCAGTTTCAAAGATACAAGAAACTTGCCAGACTTGCGCATACCTTCTGGAGTGTATTAACTTGAGTGGCTTCCATCAAGTTATCATGCAATGATAGTTGGATCCCGATTCTCACTGATGAGTTGGTATACTCTTCGGGTGACCCTGACTAATTCTTCTTTCTGGTTTGGAGGAGAATTTGAGATTACAATGGGATGTTTCCTAATTAGATAAAGGGATAACCATTCTGATTTAGGCTAGAGTACACGCAGAGTGTTTTTTTTCTCTCTCTCTTATTGACAGCGACCCTTGACCGACCCTAGACTATGACTCGGTAACCAAGTTGACCGAACTTTATTAAAATAATGGCTTTTGGATTGTCTATAGTTGCATAAGTCATTACCGCTCCTTATTTTACCCTTTATATTTCTCAGAACACCCCGTATTACTACGGACTTCCAATTCCATTGGATAGATCCATCGTATGGTTATATACGAACTCGGAGGGATTACTTTGAGGATGGATCCAGGTTCAGGAGAAATTGAATTGGCTTATTCAGTTGTCTTTTATTATCACCATCTCTCAGGTTGCGAGGGCTCCTTGGTTTAGGAGAGTACACCTATTACGCTTATTGGATAGTCTTATTCCAAACCATAGGCAGGTTCCAAAAGGTTGGGAATGAAGAAAACCAATTAGCTTAAGTAGGGTGTGCAGAAGGTAATATGTAAAGACAAGTTAAAGGGATTAGAAAGAGGGCAAAGTAAATTGCAACTGTTAACATTCACGACCAAACCATGTATTTCATCGCCACTCCTACTTCACCTTTCATTTCTCCAGAACAACCCGTATCATTACGAACATCCAATTCCATTGGATAAATCCATCGTATGATAATATACGAACTCGAAGGATATTTTTCAAGGATGGATTCTGGTTCAGGAGAAATAGGAATAGGGTATTATTCAGTTGTCTTTTATCGCCACCTTCTCTCAAGTTGCGAGTACTCCTAGGATTAGGAAGGTACACCTATTATGCTTACTGGATATTCTTCTTCCAAACCATAGGCTGGTGCCGAACGGTAGGGAAGGAAGAAAACCATTTAGCCTAATGTTGGTGTACAGAAGGTAACGATTAAAAGACAAATAAAGGGAATAGGAAAGATGGCAGGGAAATATACGATTAAAGTCATGATATGGATTTTGGAAGAGGCATTACTAAAGAATACCAGGATACCCCTACAAAACATATTTATGTTTCATATTCACTATGTATTGTTAATAGAAAACTGATTTCCCAATTAGATACTTACTCTAGGGTATGTATTTACCAGGTATGATTCTCACATCTGTATGAGAATACAGATGTTGAGTGGAAGTGAGTTGTTGGGAATTAGGTGATTATCCTCATTATATCGGAATTCGTTGTAATTGGTGATATTTGAGGAAATCACCTGGATACAATTTTCAACCTACGACGCACAGGTAATGAGTTATTCAACTCAGAGGACTTATACAGAGTATTGTATGTTGTCCAGTGTCCGTCAGGACGAAGGTATAGGTCCTCGTACTCTGTTCTGTTTACTTGTGACTTCTCTAGTTTTTAGACAAGTGTTTTGTAGAAATACAATGTCTAAGTTTTGAGAAGTTGTGGGTATAAGAATAAAGTAGAGAACCATGTATCGCAAGTATCGGGATTCTTCAAAGAAATCAAAGATGTAGATACTTGTGATAGGTATTCAGTTGATAGTAATGGTTTTTGAGAAACTTGTTTCATTTTCAGGTTACTCATAATTGGATGGATTCCTAAGTTGAGTAATATTGATTAGCCTCTCTCCATTAAGTTGATATGCACTGGAGACAGCTGCATAATTTGAATCCGGTTCCAATTAAATAAGTGCAAAACTTTCTATATTGGATATAGAATGCTACATATCTTAACGATGTTAAGGTACAGGGAGTTGTCCAGCTTATGCTCAAAACCAGACACTGGATAACTCAAGGAAGGTTTCTATAATGGAAGTTTGTGGGTTGACCCTAGCTTCGACGAGGGTTAAATTTCTACCATCTAGAAGATCAATAGTGATATTGTTCCTGACTCGCCACCGTTTTATTAAAATTGATTTTTTCAGAAAACAGAAATGGGAGTATGGTATAACTGGAAGTGATTCCAGAACCGCAAACGATTACGGAAAGTTTAATTGGACCTATATATTCAATCAGGTTTGACATTCCAATAGCCACTCCGTAGATATGGAAGGTAACCTCAGGCACCCGAGAGGTACTCCGGTAGCCTCAAGGACGGTGACAAGGAGGTTCTTGTTTACCCAGACTTGACACTACTGTTGTTCCAGACTATGAGACACGGCAGGAGGAAATGTATAGCGTCGTTCTAAACTAGTTTTAAAAGTATACGTATATATTATTCTGCCAGAGGGTTGTCGTAGTCAGTGGGAGCAGTGGAAGCATAGTGGGCAAGAAGCTAGTGTCTATTTATAGACTTAAGCAGATATAGCGGAAATGGATCATCTGATTTTTGATGTGACAGTCATGGGTTTGACTTCATCAGAATTGGGGATGGATCTGTTAAGAAGGTAGTAGAGTGTGATGTCCTGGTATTTGAATGACATACAAAGAATAGGAATTAAAATTCCTATACTACGATCGGTTGTACTTTGGTCGTCACACAGTTGTTTTTCCACAAAGGATATGGATATAATATCTAACATTCTGGTAACTAGATCTAATGGTTTTTAGATCTAGATTTGGGTAGTTTCCCAATGTGGGTATTTTGACAATATTCTAATAGTATTTTAGAATAGATGACTCCTGGTATGGTGGTGTACCTGCAGGTGATGGATTCAGCCTCTCTAAAGTTGACTTACAGACTAAAGGGGAGAGGGACGTTTATGATTGGCAGATCACTTGCTTAGGCAATTGAGTCAATCGTGAGATGTCAAGTACAACACCAGATGTTGTTATTGCACTTTATGCGATAAGTTTATATTAATCCAATCATGGAGAAATATTAGGAAGCAGTTTTAGAACATAAGTGAATGTTCTACGGATTAGATGACGGCGGCCTCCTTCGGGAGACGGTTATCATTCCAGGCTTCAAAAGTGACATGGATTACAGAGTGATTGTCAGAGTTACAGTTTTTCCTCAGACGAGGGACAGTATTATGGACAGGTGGTCCAAGAGGATACTGTGGGAGGCATGGTGCGCAATAATGATTAGTTTCAGTGATCGATACAGTCTAAGAAGTTTGGATTGGGGGTTCATTTATGAATTAGGTTCCATCAGATATCCAGACACATTCTAAGACAGGTATTACTCGATTCGGGAGATGGTTTTCTCCGCGAACTTGAGATTAAGAGAGACATAGAATGAAACTTCAAGGCAGATCCACTCACTGAGGTTATTTCTCGAATACAACAGTTTTACAAACGAGCTTTGTGAAACTGATTAGTAGAGGAGTTGGATGTTCAGTATCACACGAGCTGTGAGTACGCGACATCGCAATAATTAGCCTTAAGTGCAAGTAGGAGATTGTTGGATATAGTGCCCTCTAAGTCAATTATTGGATCGCAGGTACGTGATTGCAATGATTGAGGGAGGACCTATACCGATAAAACAGTCTCACTCGAGATGATAGTATGGTATCTGGTTTGTCTTTATCATCATGATAGAGCCCATAGGATTCTTATTTGACTACCAGCAGTATGATGGCGATCATATATGTGGGAGGGGGTCTATAAGCACATCCTTAAAGTGTCCTTAGTCGAGGGAGTTTCGAGACAGGGCATCGATACTCCAGAGTAGACTAGTGTATACAGTCGAGACCCCGACGAGGGGCGGTGGTCGGTCTTACAAGCCACTGGTGTCAGTTGGATCACCTAAGATGTATACAGGTGCTCATTGGGTTATGAGTACACCGGACAGGACTCGCCAGGAACATGCTAGTTGGTATTATACATATCGTTAGATAGCAGTTCCCTGGTGACATGTGTACAGGTTAGTTCATCGACCTGAGGTCGGCATTTGTCTCGTGTGAGTTCGCACTGTGCTTTGATTTATAACCTACCATGGGTCAAAGGATTCATGCAAACAGGTATATTTTGGGTACAGTCCCGAGCCATATTGGAGGCAAGTGAGCGGATCTTCAGGGATTCGTCTCTCCTGGTATTGGGGTGAGATCGCGCTGTGTTTAGGAGAGCCATTACATGAAATCCCTGGCCAGGGTAATCGAGATTTACTGGTAAGTATACCAGTAGAATCTCTGGGTGTTCTGGGCTGCTCTCTGACACGACTTATGCAGCTGTTGGGGGTCTGACATTTACCGGCTCCCTAGGTCGTATATGCGATACTCATAGACGAATGTTATGGACTGTACAGATATTGTCACTGTCAGGATCAGTAGGGTTTATAGATGAGTTCGCTCGTCAGCTTCCCTTCCAATCAATACATTGGCAAAACGTTACGTACAGCTTGTACCTCTGACGTGCTAGGAGTTATACCCAGTGCCAGTATGTTGATGAGTCATTAGAGTCCCCCACCGACACTTTCCCAAGTTCGGGCGAAACGTTGTAGATGCCGTATGGTGTTATGGTAGGGTTCGGAAAATGCACGTGCGTTTTCGCACGTGTCGTTTTCCGGGCAGATAATACTGGTAGGCTTTGGTTTAAGCCGGAACCCAGTATTATACTGTGTAGATATAATATCTTTGTCTCAGTTGCATTTGTATTCGGTCGCAATACAAATGCGCGTATGTTTATACCGATACGGGGTTGTCCTGAAATTCGTTTCGGGATGATTTTCGGAAGTTGTCAGTTTCCAGTTTTTTATCAGCTGTATTTGACAGTCGGCCAAATACGGATTTATCTTTTCTTGATGAGGTGAGTCAGTGTTCTAGAAGGTTCTAGAGAGGGTGACAAGGATAGTGAGTCATTAAGTTATTAATGGTGCAATTAATGACTTGGTGACTAGGTTAAATGTCATTGATTGCATTTATTGCTAAGATGATGATTCATTCTTTGTTGATAACTATCATTTGTTATGATCACCACTTGGACTCCTACACTCACCTCCCTCCTCTTCATAATGTGGCCGGCCACTTCTTTGTAGGAAGAGAGGTTTTGATTCATTCATTTGTGTGAGAATAGATTATGATAACTAGTGTATGGAAATTTCATTTTTAGTTCAATTTCCATTCACCCGATTCCAATTGGCAACTTCTAAAACCGTTCGTCCGTGACCTTGGACGTAATGAGACAAAGTGTTCTACTCATTCTCTACTTCATCTTGGTCGTCTCTTTTAGCAAACTTGACGATCGAGTTGCCTCGGTTCAGAGGCGGGAGCCCGTTTAAAGATCCGTCGACGTGGTGCCACCTAGACAACGAGACCGGAGATCGAGCAAGTTCGGATCAGTTGCAACATAGCGTGGGATGATGGTTGAAGACCGAAGGACTCGGATCATTCGGTATAACAATTCTACCCTCTTTACAATTTGTTAGTTTAGCTTTAATGGACGATCCGGGATAAAATACGCGATAGCGCCAGTCGTAAAAGTTTTGTTCCGCATTTTGGCATCTATTAGACGGCCGGGGCGCTGCCGCGTACTTACAAGTCTGTAGACCCGAGATCGTCATAGAGTCTTGTGTGATTCCCACTGTGCTTTGATTTCCACCTTACCACGTCCAAGAGGGTATGCAAAACGGTGGTTTTTGTGTACAATCCCGAATCACATGGAGGCAATGAGCGATAGGAGGGGATTCGTCTCTCCCGGTATAGGGAGTTGATGTTGCGCTGTTTTCGATTGGCTATAACCGGAAATCCCTTGCCAGGGTTGCTGAGATTTACTGGTAAATGTTACCAGTAGTTTCTCGAACTGTTATAGACATCATATCGACACGACTTATCGAGCTACTGGGGTCTAACGTTTACCACCCCTAGGCGAGATATGCGACATATCAGACGATCAGACCAGACTGTATGGTAAGTGTTACTGGTTGGATTCACAGGAGTGTGAGCGGGCTTGCTCGTTGATCTTCTGATCGCTCAATACCCGGGTGGCCGTTACGTTTAGCAGACCTCTTGCGGCTTGTGGGTGTTTGATATGATCATCACCTGCTGCCGGCGTATTGACGAGTCTTTAGAGTCCTACACAGAGGTTTCCTGCCTCAATCGAAACGAAATAGGAGCGCATATAATATATGTGCGGGACCGAGAATAATGCGTGTATGTGATACCTTATTCTATTCTCGCGATAAATGTATCGATTGGTTGTATGCGATATAACCTAGTTATCGAATCGAGGATTGATTCGATAAGTCGATACATTAGTATTAGTCGGTCATATGCGATATTACCGGATCGTTAAATCAAGTGTTGATTTAATGATTTAATGTATAATTATATATTTGATATATTACTTTACATTAACTAGTATTGGTTTACTTAAGATTGATTATCTCACTTGAATATGCACATTGTATATATGATATATGTTTGTACACTAGTTTGTATCATGTTTGATGATACATGCAAACTTGGGTATGTATGCTTTAAACAATAGTTTAGGTTAATGGTCAAGCTCTTATTTTCTTTCTTTATTTATTTTTGGAAAAACAAAATGGTGGGTTTTCTTATTTTTGGCTTGAAGCTTCATGAAGCTTCAAAGCATCTTTAAAAAAGTCTTGCCATTTTGTTTTGTTCCTTAACCTAACCATCAACCTAAAGCCTAGTTCATTCTCTACACATGTTAACTCATCCATGGTTGCTAAATGATAGACTTCACTTGATTTTTATTTCTATTATTCATTCTTTTTCTTCTTCTTCATCTTCTTCTTCAAGTGGAGAAAAAGAAAAGCTTTCTTGAAAAATATGTCAAGTGATGAAATCAAGTGAGAAATCCAAATCCAAAGTGAACCCACTTCCTATTTCTTCATCCTCTACCACTTGCCATGTAGTATAGGGTGTTTTCTTCACAAGTTTCATGACTTGGTGAAGATGGAGCTCGAGTTAGAGTCGCCTCGACGTAGATCATCTTTCGCACCGAAGTCAATGACCTTGCCCGCTCATTTCTCCGATGAAACCGATGCTAGAGTCCAGGATCCCGATGATCGTAGCGGAGGGACGTCATCTCGGAGCTAAAGAAGTGGTGGACCGGATCTACAAAGGTTGTAATCCCTTTCACTTAGCAATAAAGTTGTTTACTTGCATGTTTCGCCTAATCTCTAGTTAACGATCTAGCATTAGGGTTTCTCGGCACCTAGAAAAATTTGATTTTGGCATGGTTGATGCCTTATGGAACCTCATTAGTGTGCCTAGGAACCCTACAAAAAGAAAAGGAGAAGATTAATTCTGAAGTGAGCAAAATTCCTACTTCACCGGTCTATACCAAACTAGCCATTTAGTATAGATTGTTTCATTCACTAATTCTCAATTAGCGAAGTAGTAGCTTGAGTTAGAGAATTTTCGACGTAGATCATCTTCGGCCTCGAAGATATTTGAGCAAGCTCGTTCCTTTCGCCTAGTGGAACCTAAAGAGAGTCCGGGAGACCACTACTTGGAGAAAAAGGACCACTACACGGAGCTTTAGATGTGAATGACCGGTCTATAAAGATTGTATTCCTATATCACTTAGTGTGAAGTTTGATTACATGTTTTAAAACCCTAATTCTCTAGTAAGATCCTTGTTTCGGGCTCTCTCGGTATCCTAATTTTTTTAAGTTGCATACTTGATGCTTGACGAAACCATGTCAGGGTGCTAAGTGAACCCAACAGTAATGAAAAACATGGATTCTACTGTCTTGATGAATAGCCAAACCCACATCCTTAGACCCCTATGAGAGCGGCATGCAATCCGGCCAATTCTAGAGTTAGGAGACCTGGTTTCGACCCATCGAGATGGCCTCCCACTGGACTCTAGAACCTGGTTACTTGTGCTTCCTGCCATGAGTCTATCCTAATGCGGAAAAGTAAATAATATATATCAATGGAGACAACATCCTCAAACCGGAAGTGTCCCAATAAAACAATATTACATATAGTTTTTATATGAATGAAAATAGAAAAACTCTCATCTCACGCAAAAAACCCCGGCTATTCAATCACGATGATCCAATATAAAATATCACAGCAACACATAACATCACATGTCATCAATGTAAGTAAATGCGTATCTCGAATGTCGTTGACGTATAGCAACGAGATCGAGGATACACCACATATTACACTTATGGTCGCAGAAAAGAAATGAAAACTACAATAATTAGAATCTGCATATTCCTTAGACATCATAAACCCGGAATATCATATATTCCGAATTTCATGCCTAACCCTATAAACCTTGCATTTTAGTTTCGAATTGAAAACACTTTTCAATAAACAGTCGGGTAATTCAACAAGATTCCCTATTAAATGATCGAATGCTCGTCGGGAACTCTAGTAGATTGCCGCACCCGCAATGCCGTCAACGAAGTGCACTTAGGCGGAACACCACAGCCGCAAGCACCTGAGTGGATGCTTTTGGCAACTGGGTTCTCATATAGTCACTTGGTCGGGGCTATAGAGCGTGGCTATCTAGTAGTGTTTCCCGTGAGTGTTTGATCGCGTATGAAACGCGATTGCGATGAAATTTTGATCCTAATCGAAACTCTGTGGCAATGGATCAAATTAGACTAAAATGGTAGATTTATAAAAAAAAACTAGTTTTCACAAAACTAATTAATGTGGATTCCAAACATTGTATCACGTATCATAACTTAAATCCGAAATGATGTTAAAACTATGACTTCGAAACAATCCGAATTGCCCTAACACAAACATAACATGACATGCAATCTGGGAAAAATCAAACATAACCTGAAACCCTAAATCCAACACACCGGAACACCTAAAAAAACATAGGCCAAAACTTATTAAGGCGGCCGTCCAGGCCGGGAATTTTCTTGATGTCATCGGCCAAATCATGAAATTATTGGCTCATTTTTCTATGGTGTTCTAGTTACATCATATGTAGCATTCTGCACCTGTTTAAAAAAATTTCAGAAGCCATTTAAAAATCGACAGAAAGTTGGATTTAGTTTCTTCTTTTTCGGAGTCGTTTCGGTTCATAATTCTAATTACATCGCTTAATGCTCTCTGATGCCATGAAAGTATTTCTTAGCACCACCACTAGATTAATACTAGCATCAAGTATGCAATTTAAAAAAATCTTGGGGTGCTAAGCTACACTAACCTAGAATCTAACTAGAGTATTAGGTTTTAACATATGATAAAGCAAGTTTTACTCTAAGTGATAGAGATTACAAGCTCTGTAAACCAAGTCCTTCACTTCTAAAGCTCCAAGTAGTAGTCCATATGACTCCTTTTGGTTCCACTTGAAGAAATGATCGAGCTTGCTTCTTGATCTTTCAAGCCGAAAATGATCCACCCAAAAGTATCTACTTCAAGCTCTATCCTCTATTAAGAGGTAACATAGATATTTAGTTTGCTAGATTAGACAACTAAGAAGATGTAGAGAAGCTAATGGAGTGTTTTATCCCACAAGACCCTAGGGTTCACAATACATGTAAGGGTTAGGGCCAAGATGAAGACGGAGGAGAAAATGGAAAGATCAAGAGAGCAAAGCAAAATGAGCTAGGGTTGTTAGCAAGTCATGTGTAGAACGACTCATTTCATTTCTCACTTATTGAAGCATGGATTATATCACAATATTAAATCCAACCATGAGTCGATAGTGAATGGAAACACATAAAGTAATATTAAGAGCCATGCTTCACCCCATGCCAATAATATCTCTCATTTTCCACTTCATTTATCTATTTCTATAAGTAGATAAACATAATAATGAGGTGTCTCCTTCTAGAAGAATACCATGTAAAATTACAAGAATGCCCTCACCGTATATATACCCGTATTCGTATTCCGAAAAATATGAATACTATGAGATGATAACAATCCAATAACATAATATTAGGATTTATCTTAAACCAAAGCCCACTGGTATTATCCTTCCGAACATCATTCATGTAGCTAGTATACGTATGTGATCGAAACCCATCCGTAAAACCATACGGCCTCTATATTGTTTTTCCCGAAGCAGGGAAACCCTTTGTGTGGGACTCTAAAGACTCGTCAATATGCCAGCAGTAGTTAATGATCACATCAGTTACCCACAAGCCGTCAGCGGTACTAGCTGGATGTAACGGCTACCTAGGTATTGAGAGAGAAGAAGATCTAGAAGCAAACTTGTCCAAACTCTTATGAAGCCTATAAGTAACACTTACCGTACAGTCTGGTATCTTCGTCTGATATGTCGCATATCGAGTTTAGGGGTAGAATCGTCAGACCCCAGTAACTTGATAAGTCATGCCGATGTGTGGCCCATAACGGTTCGAGAAACTACTGACAACACGTACCCGCAAATCTCATCAGCCCTGGCCAGGGACTTGGTGTTATAGCCAATCGAGTATAGCGCAACATCAACTCTCTAAACCGGGAGAGACAAAACCCTTCCTATAGCTCACCGCCTCCATGTGACTCGAGACTATAAACAAAATCCACCTATTTGCATGACTCCTTTGACCCGTGGTAGGGAGGAAATCAAAGTACAATAGGAACCAAACAAGACACTATAACGATCTCGAGTTTATAGACTAACCTGTACTAGTGTCACCAGAGAACTGCTATCTGATGATAGGTATGGTACCATCTAGGAGTTCTTGGCGAGTCTTCTTCAGTGTACCCATTCTCTAATGAGCACCTGTGCACAATCTTTGATGTCAAACACCAATGGTTATGGGAATAACCATCGCCCAATACAGGGTCAAGAAACGTACACACTAGTTTACTCTGAAACATCGATAGCCTGTCTCGATATCCCTCGACTATGAACTGTTAAAGGATGTGCTTGTGAACTATCCAGGCCCTACTAGTATAATCTGTATCATAGTCCGGGAAGTGAAGTCCATATCCTAAAGGTTCTATTAACATGTATCAGAGAAATAGTATAATAATACAAGCGTACATGTTAAGATAAAGAGCAACCAGATAGTATACTATCATGTCGAGTAAGAAAGTCATATATATATATGTCCAAGCATCCACTATATCATACAATAATAGCCTATGGGGCATACATATTCCTAACATTTTATAGGTGCAGGGTTCCGATTGATTGCGTGTAATAGTTGCGCGAAATTTAATCGGGCAGTTTTTAATACTAGCGGGCTTAGGATTAAACCAGTTTATTAAATCAGATATTAATTTAATACTAGTATTAATTTTAGTGGTGTTATTCTATCTCTTGGGTATCCGTATTTCGATACAAATATGGGTATGTATATACGGTAGAAAGTATTTTGTATTTATACAAAATACATTCTAGAATGGGACACCACATTATGCATGATTTTATATTTATTGAAAAATAGAAAAATGAGGTGTAAAAGAGGCATGGCATTAAGCATGGTTTGGCATTTATTATCATCACTATTGAAGCATGGCTAATTTTTAAAAGAAAAAGAAAATGGGTTGATATTTGTTTTAGCTAGCCATTCTTCATGGATAACTCCTTCATTATTTTCTTGAGCTCATTTTTCCTTTAATTGCTTCATCCCATGGCTCTTTGCTCTCTTCTTTTCAAAACAAAATTCCTAACACTCTCATGAGTTGATAAAGAAGGAATTTTTGATAGAAACTCACCACTTATATTCTCCTCTAACCTTTAACTAGCTAGATTAGCAATATAGTTAGTTAAGTTTCTTTCTTTTGTGAAAGTTGTAGCTTGAACTTAGAACCTTCGGGTGACTCATCTAGGATCCAGGAGACTGGTGATCAAACCACATCAAAAACCCGCAAAGGAGCTTAAGAAGAGGATTCAAGACCCGAAGGACTTGAATCCGATAGGTATAAAGTTCTATCATAGTAGAATAATCACCTTGGTTGTATAGCTAGTTAGGGTTTTATGCTAGATCTTGTTAAGAAGGTCTTCTTTGCATGCTCATAAAAATTTGTTTTTCAAAATTCCGCATCCCTATAACTGTCTATAGGATGTAATATAGACTTATATTGGTATCAGAGCCGGTCACAAAACTTAACAAGATAGTTTGCAAAAAGTTAGAAATTCGATCGATGAAAAATTGCATGAAATCAAAATTTCATACTATGCTTGCTGTCGATTTTCAAAACAGCTCAAAAAATTATTTCAGTGGCCTTAAAAATACAAGCAGGCGTTTATAAGAACACATAAGAAAAATGGGCTTGTAGTTCACTAAGACCACCGCGGAACAGAGACAAAGTGTGTTCGGCCGCCGTTCCACGGCTAAGTCGAGGTTGACTCGGTCCAATTTTCTTCTGTAGGTCTTTGACATGGAATTGAGATTTTTGGCATATGTGGATTATACCCAGATTTGTTTGTGTACTAGATTGTACATGGGGGTGAAAGCGGAAAATTTTAATCGATTGAAATTCTAAAGTTTTCCTTTTCCATGCGTTTTTTTTCTGCGACCGTGAATATCACTGAGCGGTATAACCTGACTGATTGCTATATGTATGATCAGACGGGTTTAAGAACATGATATTCGCGTTGATGTTCTGTGATTGCACTGTTGTTTTGGATAATTTTTCGTGGTGGATGGCCTATTGTGTAGTAGTTGTAGTACAGTGTTTATTCATTTGTATATTCATTATTGTGGGGGCGAGCGTCCGACATGTGGACTGTCGTCTATGCCCGTTTGTATATTATTTTATCGGGCCACGGCCGGGTTGTGGTCTATTATACCGTTGTAAATATATTTCCTTTTTCTGCACTAAGATTATCCCACGGAGGAGTGCTCGAGTAGCCGGATTCTAAAGGGAAACGAGGACCCATCTCATTGATTGGAGACTGGGGTGCCTTACTCTAGGATTGGCAGGCTACTCGCCTTACTCGTAGGGGGTATAAGATGACCCACGGTAGGGTGCGCAAGTTACCGTATTCCGTGATGTGCTAGGTGGCCTACTCACTTTGTTTTTTGGGGTTGCTTCGCTTCCGGGATTGGCTGGTTGCTTGTCGTGCTCGTAGGGGTCTAGGTTTTTCATTTTACAGGCTATTCACGCGACAGGGAACGTCGAGTTTCATTAATGGCTCAAATGAAACTCGGGGCTCTAAAATTATCCGCTATTCTTGTTTCTTATCAGTTTTCTATGATGTTGCTTATATCATGCCTCGGATGAATGATTAGACACACACACACACACACACACACACTAGTATATGTTGTATATGTTTTGCATCCGCGCTGGCCCTGCCCCCGCTCCACCGTTAGTTAAGTAAACTAACGGTGCATGACGGGGCCCCGTGGCGAATGCAGATGGCATATACGTACATTTTATTTTCGTTTTTTCTGGTGTGATAGGAATTAAATGATGGGACCGCATTAATCCTTAATAATGCAAGATAAGAAACCTAAAAAGATGTTGTTGGAAGATTTTGAAAAACCCACTCGGTTCTTTTTGAAAACACTCGTTTAAAAGGCGAAGTTTGAACTACTCCTTTTCAAAGCTATCATTATTCAACAATATTATGTTCATTACGTTCAAGGTTTTCGTGAAAAACTAGCCGTAACACTCTGTCATTTCAAATGAGTAGCACATCGTATTCATTCTATGTTTGTTAACCTTCGTCAAGGTATAGTGAATGGTAGCAGTGTGTTGCTTGTTTGTAGCATAGATAGATGTATTAGTTTAAGACAGTCATACAACATTGTTGGCCTTCGTCGAGGGTGAGTACGTGTGGGTCTAAATTAATCAGGACAACAACGAGAAGAACTTGACTTGCATCTTATGATTTGTTGGCCTTTGTCATGGTCATACAAGATTTGGGTAAAAATCACATCGGGAGTTTCAAATACAATGGAAACTTGCAAATTTAGAATACGTTTTATAGTGTGGTGACTAGAGTGGATTCCATTTGGTTCATCACATAATGATAGTTGGATCCCGATCCCACAGATAAGTAGGATTACTCTTGGGAGATACTTTTCACTTCACAGTTAGCTAACCTATTAGGTGTCTGAAAAGTGTTAACGGGGCTACGCCTCTGCCGAAATGAAGCGTATTTTAATTAGGTCCATGTGAGTGCACGGGGAACCTCCCTCGAAGTACCAACACTCACCTAGCTGAATGGTTAGCGAACTTGTAAAGTGTTAATGATCCCGACTAGTTCTCCTTTTAAGGTTTGATAGAGAATTTGAGGAAACAGTGGAAGCCATCTTGGCTAGATAAGATAATAAACCAATCTAATCTTCCAAGAGCATACGTTGAGTGTTCCTTTTCTCTCTCTGGAAGTAACCATGACGGGACTTAAATTACTACTTGAAAAAAACCCTGACTTGGCAAAATTATAAAGATTGGCTAAGGAACGTCAACATTGTACTTGCTTATGACAAAGTGGCATACGTCCTCACCAGTACTGCTCCTCCTGTCCCAGGACCAGATTCCTCAGTTGCAGATATTGAAGTCCCCAAAACTTAGGATCTAGATTGCGAGAAAGATAAGTGCATCGTGCTGGCGTCCATGAATAATGAACTCCATAAGCAGCACGAGGGTATGGAAATCAAATCTATTTTTCTCCATTGCAAGGAATTTTACGGAGAGCACTCTCGTATCGCAAGGTACGAGACCTCAAGAAAATTATTCCAGATGAGATTAGCTCCAGGATCAGCTGCAGGAGAGCACGTCCTAAAGATGATCAGTCTCATTGAGGAACTCGCAAACCTAGGATCCATGCTGGAAAATGAGTTATACATTGACTTGATTCTACAGTCCCTTCCTCACACATTCTCTCAGTTCGTGCTGAACTTCAACATGCATGATATGGAAGCTGATCTTCCAAAGCCCCTGAACATGTTGAGGGTAGCGGAGAGCTCCTTGAAAAAGGAGAAGACACCTGTTCTTATTGTTGGCGAATCTTCCTCTTTTAAATCCAAAGCGAAAGCTAAGGAGAAGAAGAAGAAGATCATCACGAAGCCGAAAGGAAGGGTCAAAAAGGTGCAAGGAACGAACAAATCGGGGAGAGTAAAAGCAGATAAGGATGGGTGCTTTCACTGTCACAAGAAGGGGCACTGGAAGAAGGATTTCAGGGCTTTCAAAGCCATGGGCAAGGACACGAAGCAAGTTGATTCTTCTGCTTCAGGTGTGTTCATAATCGAAAACTATTTTTCTGTTAACTCTACATTATAGGTACTAGATACCAGTTCCGGTTCTCACATCTGTAAATCTTTGTATGCTCTGAGAAACCGTAGAGTACTGAATGCAGGTGATATGACCCTCAGGGTTGGCAACGGAGCAAACGTTAATGCTGTTGCGGTAGGCGATTATCACCCGAGGTTAACAAGTGGGCACATTTTGATGATGTATAGCTATTTTTGTGTAAAAAGTATGCTATGTAATATTATACCAGTATCTTTATTATCTAATGAGGGATATAATTTTGCAATTAAAAGAAATGTCATGAACATTCACCTAAATCAAGAACTTATTGAGTCTGGCACACTTGAAAATGACATTGTCACGACCCGAAATTTGGTACGTGACGGCCCTTAAACTACGCAACGTCTACAAGAATAACGCAATTTAAGTAAGCCGAAAACCCAGCAATCTAAACCATCAAAGTAGTAAGAAATAATAGCATTTTCAAAACCTTTGAAATCTCAACCCAAATTCTTTAAAAAGTCTAACTTTATTTCCTTTAAAATTTTGACAGCACCCCTTTTGTAAAAACTAACCCTAAAAATGGGTACAACAAAGATAAAAGGAAAGCATCCCCAAACGGGAGCAAATACACGCCCAAAGGCGGAAAACAACCGCCACAACAGATATACGACACCATAGCTTAGAAATAATGACGATAAAAGAAAACTGTATATAAGTTCTCCAAGTCACAGAATAATATACAATATCGTCCTCACATCAAGTCTCTAAGTCAAAGTCAAACATGAAGTAGTAGATGGAGAGTACATGGATACAACGAACATACAATAATAAAAAAAATGGATAACCACAAAACCCACCTAAGTAAAACTGCACACTATAAGCTGAAGCGGTATCCGCAGCAAAAGATGATGAGATAAATGAATAGCCTGCCTCGACTACTCTGGGGAACAACCAGCAAAACACTGTGGCACAACGGGGGTGAGTTGCCGACTCGTGAATAGTAAATAACATATGCAGGTAATCATAAGTATGCACGCACAGCGCGAATCTAACATGTGCAACTAATAGTAATAATGCAATAATCATGAAAGCTACACTAGCAGGTACAACTGATACATGAAACAATAATAATATGACAATGTATATATGCAACAGTCATGAAAGGAACTCAAGCAGGTACAAATAACACATGAAACAATGTATATAAAATGAAGTATGTAAATGCAACAATCATGAAAGATACACTAACAGTTACAACTAGTACATGAAGCAGTGCATAAATAATAACTGTGAAGTATGGAATGAAACATGTCATTTCCACGGAATCCTGACATCGTGGTAGGACCAAAATCCATCAAGACATTCCAAATTAAAAATCCTCAAATCTGCCCTCCAAATTGGCTCTTATATCATGTAAGTCTCATATATCCTGAATGTACAAAATCAACAATCTCATATATGTCCTATATTCAATCTCAAATAAATCTCCTATATCCCAAATCTAATATCAAGTGAATCTCATACAACCTAAATATAATCGCATGAATAATTATGATGATGTATATAAAAACTATATCGAGCATATAGGCCTCGAGAACATAGGCCCCACATATCGACCATATAGGCCCCTCACATCGAGCACATAGGCCCCTTTCATCGACCATATAGGCCCCTCACATCGAGCACATAGGCCCCTTTCATCGACCATATAGGCTCCTCACATCGAGCACATAGGCCCCGAGCACATAGGCCCCTCTCATCGACCATATAGGCCCATTCATATAATGAATAAGTATATTTATGTGTGTGTGTCTACATATATATATATATATATATATATGTATGTATGTATGTATGTATGTATATATATATATCAGCGTCCCATACCACTGATATATAGACACACACACACACACGATGGGTATACATATATATACCAGCGTCCTATACCACTGTTATATATACGCAGGAGTAAAACAATCCGGAAAATATCATATGAAAACCATATCTCAAAGCCAAATCCATGAGTATAATATATGTACATGAAACAGTAATAGGAGCATATAAGGAAAAATCTCTATTTAACTGCAACAATTTATAAAGTAAAACATGTGGTTCCCAAGTTTTACGAATATATATAACATCAAGTAAAGCTAAATATGCAGCTATGTCATTATGTGTGTATGCACCTATCGCTAATAGTACAATACCCTGTAGGTATGCAGGTAACTAGCATGTAAGCATGACAAGGTATATGTGTAAGCATGTAGGTATACAGGTATGCTACATGTCATTTGCGTAAAGAAATATGAATCAATGTCTCAATGTCCCTATAGGTATGTGTATTGTGCGTAAGGTAGCAATTATTGACGGTGTGTGTGGCACACAATCAAGGCTCGTGCAACATAAGTCGTCAATGATATGTGCAGTGTTCTAAGGATACCGGTGGAACCACAACAATCACTAAGCAATATGGGTATGCGCAAACTATATATATTAAATAGAAAGTGCGACAATATTAATATCTCTAGCCCAGACGCATAACGCTATGCGGGCGATTACCCTGTAGATGTTAAATCTACTCACCGTGGTCTCGTGCTAAGTGTAACCGATTACTTGCTTCCCCTTCCTTGCAGTGTCCGACGTACCCGACTGCGAACCTAGAATTTACACAAAGAATACACATAAGCTAAAATCCTGTAAAAACGCGATATCAAAACCAAACGAGAAATTCACGTCGCGAATTAAATGCTTGTGAATCCGATACGCTAAAACGTGTGAATACGCGTCTGAAACTACCCCGACACATGGTGACACGCAGGAAACACTAAATCCACACACATAACACACGTGTCACGCAAGATTAAAAGTATAAGAAATACGGTATTTTGCTCCAGATTTTGATGCAGAAAGAATTTGAAAAAGTTGCATACACCAAAGACCTTAAATATGTAGCGGACTCCCACAACCCAAACCCTGACACCT
Source organism: Agapanthus africanus (assembly GCA_030015575.1). Lineage (NCBI taxonomy): Eukaryota > Viridiplantae > Streptophyta > Magnoliopsida > Asparagales > Amaryllidaceae > Agapanthus > Agapanthus africanus. The sequence goes on from JASDDO010000029.1 coordinate 291,187,958, forward strand.
ACACTCACCATCTGGCCGCAATTTGCGGCCAGAACCCTTAATTTGCGGCCTGGATTGGAATGGCGGTCTCGTGTTTCGTGTGTGTGGTTTAACTCTAGTATACATGCTCCAGTAAATGCAACTTTTTCCTGAAGCAACCGGGTTGAAAGCAGATCACTAAACTAGCACACAACCTAACTAAAACACTAATTAAGCACTAATTTAATACAATATGGTGTTTTAGTGTAAACTGAAACAATTACTATGATTAAACGACATAAACAACACATAGTTAAGCTAATCAAGCCATAAAAACCCTAACTTAACCTAATCTTCACTTAAACCACCTAATTAGCACTAAAACTCACCAAAGCACTACTTTAAGCTAATTGAGCTACAAGTTTAGCAAGAAAGTGAAGAAGATGAGCTTAATACCTTAAGTTGGTCTTAGGGGGTCTAAACTTGCTGGCCTTGCTTCCAAGAGTTCAGAATTTGCTTAAGAATCAACAAAAGAGGTGTTTACAAGAGGTTTAGTGAAGAAAGTTTGGATTTTTGATGAGGGGATGAGCTTGAGTGAATGAAGAAAGAGAAGAAGAAGAAGGAAGAAGAAGAAGAGGAGGAAGATAGGGGAGAGTTTCTGCTGCTGGAGCTGCTGGTGTAGGGAAATGATAATGAGGGAGACTGAAAATCCAAGGTTAAAGTGTCCCATGCCTCATTTATTGCCTCATGCTTTCTTGTTCCCGTTTCTATTCTTATTATCTTTATGATTGTTTTGTTCTGAATTAATAAGGAAATAAAACAATGAGGGAAATTTGAAAAAAAAAAAAGATAGACATGAAACATTAAATCTAGGTGAAAAAAATGTGTTGTTCATGCTAACTAAAAATATTACTTAAAACATAATAGTTTAGGAATTTGATTAATGTGTGAACAATGAATTAAATGATAACTAATAAAACATAAATATATACTTATTTACATATTTTCACAATTAAATTAGATTTATTCCGGTTTATGTGGAAAGTAACTATTAACGAAGTTTTATGAAAAACACGCATTATCGCTAACTGACACGAAATTAACCTAAACGAATTTCAAAGTGTTACAATATTCCCCCCTCAAAGAAATTCGGTCCCTGAATTTTAAAAAAAATCTAGCTACGCGTACCTTCAAAGAGATGAGTACAAAACTCACAATTATCACTCGCAGCCTCCTAAGTGATCACCTCACTATACGGCAACACCCAAGAAAACCCTCACAGATGGCAATGCCCTCGACCGAAGTTTCTCCACCTGCCGAGCCATTAACACAATTGGCTGCTGGTGAATGAAAGATCGCGTCCAAACTAAATGGTCTGATGCCGAATCATGTGAGAAAGGTTGTGAAGGAAATTGCAAAGTACCGACATAAGGAATACGGGGTGAATACTCAATAATCTGGGCGGAAGTGCCAAATTAAAGGCAACGGAACTAACTCGCTCTAAGGATCTCAAAAGGACCAACAATTCTGGAATAAGCTTCTTAAAACTCAACACGTCATTTATCGGAAAATCCATAGGAATACATGATCTCCCACTTCGAACTCAAGTCTGCGACCACTACGGTTGGCATAAGACTTCTGTCCGCACTGGGCTTTTCTCATCCTGATCTGAACCAACTGGATCATCTCCAAAGTCTCTAGACTAGCTGGTGTCCCAAAATCTTACTTATGCAGAGTCAGAAGAACAGACTGGTGATCGACACGACCTAATAACTAAACCTAAAGGTTGCCAATTGGAGTGTCTCCTGATAACTGCTATCGAAGGAGAACCCTAACAATCGCAAGTGACGATCCCAACTGCCGACAACAATTAGTACACACGCAAGCACATCTTCCAGAGTCTGTATAGCCTGCTCTCACAACCTCGTCCTGTGGATGGAAAAGCTGAGCTAAAGCTCAACCAGTACCCAAGGCTTCCTGAAGCTCCTGCCCAAGACGGCAAGCGAAAAGGGTGCCTCAATTGGATATAACGCGTGAAGGAACCCCATGCAACGCACAAACATAACAAAGAACAACCGAGCAAACCGAGTATAACCGGACAACAAACACTAAATGGAGTCACACCCTGCCTAGTCCTGGGTAGACACCATATCAAAATTCGTGGAGGTCTGCTCCCATTCATACTCCGGAATGGTTAAAGGTTGCAATTCTCCAGCCGGTCTCAGATGCTCAACCTTAGCTCACAACAAGACGGACAACTAAAAACGAAATCTGAAACTTCACTCTTCATCCCTGCCCACCTGTAACTATCCCACAAGTCACGTCAAATATTGGTGGAACTTTAATGAACACAGAAAGCTGACTGATGTGCCTGCTCTAGGATTTCGCGTCTCTGCCTAATAGTATCAGGTAGACAAACACGTCCCTAAACTTAGCACACCTTTGCCATAAATCAAGGACTCTGAATCTTTACCCTGCCGAGTATGCTCCAGAATTTCTGACAGCCGAGCATCGGCGGGCAGTGCCTCACGAAAGCGATAAAGGAAAAGTGGTCGGGCACGGACATGAGCAAGTAGTCCCCTCGATAGAGGCGAACTTAATCTGTACTCAACGATCGCATAAGGACTGTAAATCTGCAGAAGACTGTCTCAACAATCAAAACCCGCTGCAGGAAGATATACATTAAGCTCTGGTGGTCCGTGAAAATCTGACACAACTCTCCGAACGAGTAGTGTTTCCAAATCTCCAACGCAAGACGACCGCGGCTATCTCCAGATCATGAGTGGAATATCCTGCTAGTACTTCCTCCAAATGTAAGGAAGCAAAAGCGATAACTCTATAATGCCGCATCAACGTAAAGTCGAGCCCCACTCGTGAAACATCACAGTTAAACAACAAGGTCGTCCGAACCAGAAAGCAAAAAAATAACGGATGCAGTTGTTAACCGGGTCTTCAACTGCCGAAAACTCCGCACGCATGCCTCAGCCTAAAGAAAAAGGAACCTTCCTTCCGGTCAGTTCAGTCAACGGTGCAACACTACACTATCAATCCCGCATGAAATGGCGGTAAAATCTGCTAAGCCCAAAAATCTGCATACTTCCGTCCCATACACTAGTCTGGGCCAAAGCTGTACGGCATCGATCTTCCTCGGAACCATACGAAAACCGTCTCCCGTAACTACAAGACCTAGGAGTTAACACAATCAAGACTGAAGGAACACTCCGAGGATCTAGCAAACCGCTGGGACTCTCCCAATGTTTGCAAAACAAATCCTCAAGTGCTACTCCTGTCCCTCACGACACATTGAGTAGACCAGAATGCCGTCAATAACACAACAATAACTGGTCGAGGAACGGCCTGAAGAAATCTGGTTCATCATATCTACGAATATTGCTAGGGCATTGGTGAGTCCAATGACACCAACCAAAACACACAATGCTCGTAGCACGCACAAGGAAGTCTTCGGAATGTCATCACTCCGAACCCGCAATACTGATGACATGATCCCAAACAAATATAGAAAATGTCCCACACTCTGGAGTTGATCGAAGAAATTGTCAATGCGAGGTAAATAATACCTATCCGCACCGTAAGCCGGTTCAATTGACGATCAATCAATACAAAACCTCAAACATCCATCTCTCTTCTTGACGGACAGAACTAGGAGCTCCCCAATGTGAAACACTCAGACACACAAGCCCCCAACAAGCAACTCTGTAGCTGATCCTTAGGCTCCCTAAGCTTCGCCGACTCATCTGGAACAACATCGGAAAACTCTCACACGAAGGAACCCGGTCCAACAAACCCACTATGGCTCCGGTATCACAAATGAACGCCGAGAATCCTCGACATCCTTTCCTTAAAAGCGACTAGCAAAAAAGGCTGAATTCAAGTGTGAGAGATGGCACCACTGTCTTCCCACACAACAAAAACTGACTTGCCGGGAAAAACAATCCTGACTGTTTTCTCGCGGTAGTCCACAGACGCCTAGCACGTAGCTAACCAGTCCATGCCCAGGAGAACATCAAATCCAACTTCTCCAGAAGGATCAATACGATGGACGAATCCTTATGTCCTATCCAATTGGCACACGACTGAAATACGTGTCGCGCACAAAAGAATTGTTGACAGAAATTAACACAAAAAACGGCTAATCTAACTAACACGACTCTCGTCATAAAAATGCCACAAAGTGTGTAAATCAAACAAGTACATCATCAGAACATACGAATTAAGAATGCCTGAAAACTCTGCATTGGACGCCCGCACGTCCCGATGAGTGGATGCAAACGCTCGTGTCTGCCCTCTGTCGGCAATTGGCTGAACTCCTCCTCTGCAAACCTATCCCCTCTGAGTGAACCCTCCATGCCCATGACCTCTCCGAATACAACCCTGACGCGGTGTTAGGGAACAACTCCTGATGTGGTGATGTAGGTCCCCGCACCGATAGCATCCCCTCCATGGCTGCCGACCCTCATGGAAATACGAGCGAAAAGGCTGACCTTGTCCTAAGCCTCTGCTACTCCCACGACGGTCACGAAATCTGTCACGGCAGCTGAACCTCTGTCTCAGGGCTGACACACCTGGACGATTCCTCTGCTCCGGAACTCCCAAAGTCTCTGGAGGGTGTGCCTCGTCATCTGGGGCTGCATCCACTGGTGCTATGTATGTGACGGAATGGTGCATGCTGAACGCAAGGAACAACTGGGTAGCTGGGTGACAAGCTCCTGTCGCTGTGCTCGAACGGCCTTAACCAATGAACCCATCGTGTGGCGCATGTCTTGCATCTCTGCCATAAGCCCAGCGATACTATCTGTCGAAGGCGGATCCATCTGCTCCTGTGCAACGAGCGTGCCATCGCGGTCAGTCCTCGTCTTACCCGAGTCAATCCTGACCATGACCCTCGCTGCATCGCTCTGAGTCCCCACAGTCATCGGCGGTAAGGCTATAAATGGAAATAATATTCGATAAGAACACGGAAATCGAATCACAAAGATATGAATCATCAAGGAAGGAATTTCAAGAAATTTTGTACTTATGTCACTTTAGGCGGAGTACCGCATCGTGAGTATGCCGCGGACATACACACAGTATGTTACTCTGCTTTAAGCTACCTACTCCATCATACCAAGGTCATTCTATACTCCGAAAGGTAAAACCAAGCGCTCTGATACCAACTTTGTCACGACCCGAAATTTGGCACGTGACGGCCCTTAAACAACACAATGTCTACAGGCGTAACGCAATTTAAGTAAGCCGAAAACCCAGCAATCTAAATCATCAAACTAGTAAGAAATAATAGTATTTTCAAAACCTTTGAATACTCAACCCAAATTCTTTAAAAAGTCCAACTTTATTTCCTTTAAAATTTTGACAACACCCCTTTTGTAAAAATTAACCCCAAAAATGGGTACAACAAAGATAAAAGGAAAGCATCCCCAAACGGGAGTAAATACACGCCCAAAGGCGGAAAACAACCACCACAACAGATATACGACGCCGTAGCGAAGAAATAAATGACGATAAAAGAAAACACTATAAAAGATCTCTAAGTCACAGAATAATATACAATATCGTCCTCACATCAAGTCTCTAAGTCAAACATGAAGTATTAGATGGCTAGTACATTGATACAACGAATATAAAATAAGAAAAAAAAATGGATAACCACACAACCCACCTAAGAAAAACTGCACACTATGAGCTGAAGCGGTATCCGCAGCAAAATATGATGAGATAGATGAATATCCTGCCTCGACTATTGTAAGGAACAACCTGCAAAACATTGTGGCACAACGGGGGTAAGTTGCCAACTCCTGAATAGTTAATAACATATGTAGGTAATCGCAAGTATGCACGTACAGCGCGAATCTAACATGTGTAACTAATAGTAATAATGCAATAATCATGAAATCTACACTAGTAGGTACACCTGATACATGAAACAATAATAATATGACAATGTATATATGCAACAGTCATGAAAGGTACTCAAGCAGGTACAGATAACATATGAAAAAATGCATATAAAATGAAGTATGTAAATGCAACAATCACGAAAGGTAGACTGACAGGTACAACTAATACATGAAGCAGTGCATAAACAATAATTGTGAAGTATGGAATGAAACATGTTATTTCCACGGAATCCTGACAAAGTGGCAGGACCAAAATCCATCAAGACAATCCAAATTACACATCCTCAAATCAGCCCCCAAATTGGCTCTCATATAATGTAAGTCTCATATATCCTGAATGTACAAAATCAGAAATCACATATATGTCCTGTATCCAATCTCAAATAAATCTCCTATATCCCAAATCCCATATCAAGTGAATCTCATATAACCTAAATATAATTGCATGAATAATTATGATGATATATATAAAATACTATATCGAGCACATAGGCCCCACACATCGACCATATAGGCCCCTTACATCGAGCACATAAGCCCCTCTCATCGATCATATAGGCCCCTCACATCGAGCACATAGGCCCCGAGCACATAGGCCCCTCTCATCGACCATATAGGCCCACTCATATAATGAATAAGTATATTTATGTGTGTGTGTGTGCGCGCGTGCGCGCGTCCCATACCACTGATATATATACATACATACACACGATGGGTATATACATATCAGCGTCCCATACCACTGTTATATACGCAGAAATAAAACAATCCAGAAAACATCATATGAAAACCATATCTTAAAGCCAAATCCATGAGTATAATATATGCATATGAAACTGTAATACAAACATATAAGGAAAAATCGCTATTTAACAGCAACAATTTATAAAGTAAAACATTCGGTTCCTAAATTTTCTAAATCTATATAACATCAAGTAGAGGTAAATATGCAGCTATGTCATTATGTGTATATGCACCTATCGCTAATTGTACAATACCCTGTAGGTATACAGGTAACTAGCATGTAAGCATGTCAAGGCATATGTGTAAGTATGTAGGTATACAGGTATGCTCTATGTCACTTGCGTAAAGAAATATGGATCGATTTCTCAATGTCCCTATAGGTATGTGTATTGTGCGTAAGATAGCAATTATTGAGGGTGTGTGTGGCACACAATCAAGCCTCATGCAGCAAAAGTCATCAATAATATGTGCAGTGTCCTAAGGATACCAGTCGAACCACAACAATCACTAAGCAATAATGGTATGCGCAAACTATATATATGAAATAGAAAGTGTGACAATATTAATATCTCTAGCCTAGATGCATAACGCCATGCGGGCGATTCCCCTGTAAGTGTTAAATCTACTCACCGTAGTCTCGTACTAAGTGTAGATGACTACTTGCTTCCCCTTCCTTGCGGTGTCCGACATACCCGCCTGCGAACCTAGAATTTACACAAAGAATACACATAAGCTAAAATCCTGCAAAAACGCGATATAAAAACCAAATGAGAAACTCGCGTCGCGAACTAAACGCGTATGAATCCTATACGCTAAAATGTGTGAATACGCGTCTGAAATATCCCCTACAAGCGGTGACACGCAACAAACACTAAATCCACACACATAACACACGTGTCGCGCAAGCTTAAAAGTATAGGAAATACGGTATTTTGCTCCAGATTTTGATACAGACAGAATTTGAAAAAGTTGTATACACCAACGACCTTAAATATGTAGCAGACTCCCACAGCCCAAACCTCGACACCCACACTCACCATCTGTCCGCAATTTGTGGCCAGAACCCTTTAATTTGTGGCCTGGATTAGGAATGGTGGTCTCGTGCTACGTGTGTGTGGTTTAACTCTAGTATACATGCTCCAGTAAATGCAACTTTTGCCTGAAGCAACTGGATTGAAAGCAGATCACTAAACTAGCACACAACCTAACTAAAACACTAATTTAATACAATATGGTGTTTTAGTGTAAACTGAAATAATTACTAGGATTAAACGACACAAACAACACATTGTTAAGCTAATCAGGACATAAAAAGCCTAACTTAACCTAATCTTCACTTAAACCACCTAGTTAGCACTAAAACTCACCAAAACACTACTTTACGCTAATTGAGTTACAAGTTTAGCAAGAAAGTGAACAATGTGAGCTTAATACCTCAAGTTGGTCTTAGGGGGTCTAAACTTGCTAGCCTTGCCTCCAAGAGTTCAGAATTTGCTTAAGAATCAACAAAAGAGGTGTTTGCAAGAGGTTTAGTGAAGAAAGTTTGGATTTTTGATGAGGGAATGAGCTTGAGTGAATGAAGAAAGAGGAGAAGAAGAAGAAGAAGAGGAAGAGAGGGGAGAGTTTCTGCTCCTGGAGCTGCTGGTGTAGGGAAATAAGAATGAGAGAGAGAGAGAAAACCCAACGTCAAAGTGTCCCATGCCTCATTTATTGCCCCATGCTTCCTTGTTCCCATTTCTATTCTTATTATCTTTATGGTTGTTTAGTTTCTAATCAATAAGAAAATAAAACAATGAGGGAAAATTGAAAAAAAAATAGATAGACATGAAACATTAAATCTAGGTGAAAAAAATGTGTTGTTCATGCTAACCAAAATTTGTACTTAAAACGTAATAGTTTAGGAATTTGATTAATGTGTGAACAATGAATTAAATGATAATTAATAAAACATAAATATATACTTATTTACATATTTTCACAATTAAATTAGATTTATTCCGGTTTATGTGGAAAATAACTGTTAACGAAGTTTTATGAAAAACACACATTATCGCTAACTAACACGAAATTAACCTAAACGAATTTCAAAGTGTTACAGACATATGCATACTCAATCAACATTAAGTTTTCAATATCAAAAACACACTCAAAAGAAAAGCTCTAGATTCAAATCAAGCCTTCTTATGGTATTGTAGACATGGAGATATAAATGAAACAAGTTTGACTAAGTTGTATAAAGAAGGATATTTAGATCCGTTTGAATATACATCATATGCAATATGTCAATCATGTATCAAAGGACAGATGACCAAATCTCCGTTCACAGGACACGGAGAAAGAACCATTGAGCTCTTGGGACTCATACACAGCGATGTATGTGGTCCGTTGTCTACACATGCACGAAACGGTCACTCCTACTTCATCACTTTCAATGTTGATTTCTCAAGGTATGGACATGTGTTCTTAATGAAGCATAAATTCGTGACCTTTGAGAAATTCGAGGAGTACAAAAATGATGTAGAGAAAAAAACCTGGTAAAAGTATCAAGATACTTTGGTCTGATCGGGGTGGAGAATACTTAAGTACCAGTTTTCTTGAATGCTTAAAGGAGAATGGAATTCTCTCTCAGCTTACTCTTCCATATACACCTCAGCATAATGGTGTATCAGAGAGAAGGAATCGCACGCTACTCGATATAGTGTATTCTATGATGAGTAGTGTTGAGTTTCCACTTTCCTTTTGGGGGTTTGCACTGGAATCAGCAGCATACTAATTTAATAGTCTTCCAACTAAGTCTGTGTGTCACGTCCCGCTTCCTGGTGTACGCGGAAGAGGACGCAACGGGCCGCGACGTATTTACTCAGTAGTAAACACGTTAAGAGTAAATGAGCAATATAAATGAATACACAAGAACAACAATAGATGTAATAATAACAGGAAATTTTATTAACATTCTTTCTTTATATAAAACTAAAAAGAAAAGTACAATGATAGAAAGCGATGTCTAAACAGTGGCAGATGATCTGGAAGAAAAAAGTACAAGTAAAAGCCTAGAAGTTTGGCTCCTCTCTGAACTGCTCCAAATCGTCCGGACCGGGCTCGGTCTCCTGAGAGTTGGGTCTTCCTGACGAACATTCCAGAGAAAGAAGAGACATGAATGTCGTTAGCGAACTAGCGCTCGGTAAGTCCTAAAAGATAGAATGGAATAGACAAGTAAAGTGAATAGAGCTGGTAAATAATCTCTTTATTATGCTAACGTAGTTGTTTGTACCTTGGAACAGAATGTAACAGTGTATACGAGAGGAGTCCAACTATCCCATGGACTATGGTAACATGTAAGTACAAAGCCCCATCAAAACTCATGGGACAACGGCACAAGATGTTCATGTATGTGTCTTTTAGTGTCCATTATCGTTCCACTTTTAACGCATTCCATACCAGTCTACCCCGTTAAACCCCGTAATGTATATTGTATTGATTGGTAATTATCAGACTTGCCGAGACCTTGGAATAAGTTGTTCATATAAACAGTTTCAGGATGTATCAAGTAGTCATGTAATGAAGTCAAGTCATAGCCATGGTTCGGTAAAGTCAAATCACGTTTGCATGTTTGGTACTGTTATGGTATTCAAGTTAAAGTTTGATATATTGGATTCATGTTGAATTTGAAAGTCTACCCTAGCACCACCACTTGGTCAAAACCGATATCATGCAAGCAACTTTAAAATTTTTTGGGGTGCTAAGCTAGACTAACCAAAGATCTAACTAGATGATTAAGATTTCTATGATGATATCAAAAGATTTATACTAAGAGAATGAAACTAATATCTTTTTTGATCGTGTCCTTCTCTTTAAAAGCTCCGTGTAGTAGTCCACGCGGCTCCACTTGGCTCCACCTGAAGTTGGATCGAGCTTCCAACGCGACCTTCGAGCTGAAGATGATCCACCCGAAGCTCCGCTAATCCAAGCTACCACTTCACTAAACTTACTTTAGTGAAGGAAACACACTATATATAAGTGCTAATCAAGTGTAGGATGGTGAAGTAAGGGTTTTGTTTGCTCACTATGGTTTCATCAAAACCCTATGATTCACATCACATGTGAGGGTTAGGGTTTTGTGGAGGAGGAAAAAGAAGATGGTGTTGGATATGTATGCCCTAGATGCCATTATTGTATATGCATACATATGGATGCTAGGGATATGTATGTACATGACATTCTTGCTCAGTTATATAGTTGTTTCAGTTGTCTTTTATCGAGATATGTGTATTTTATTTATTCATGCTTTATTCAGCCTGCACATATTGATAAAGACTTAATACAGTAATATACTATTATGGTTTGACTTTATCTTAACATAGCAAATGTTATACATGTTATTACATATTGTGGTTACATGTTGATAAAGCCCGTAGGATCTTGCTTGACTACCTGCGTTATGATGGCGATCATACTTGTGGGTGCAGGGTAGTCCATAAGCACATCTTTAAATGGTCCCGAATCGCGTGAGTATTAGGACTGGGCATTGATACTCCAGAATAGACTTGTGTATACATTTCTAGCCCTGACAAGGGGCAATGGTTGGTCGCCCAGCCATTTGTCAGATGCACCTAAGATCGTATACGGATGCTCACTGGGTATGAGTACACTAGACGGACTCGCGGAGAATATCCAGATGGTACTATACCTATCGTCATATGGAAGTTCTCAGGTGATATGTTTACGGGTTAAGATTCAGACCTAAGATCGTCATTTGTCTCGTGTGAGTTCCCACTGTACTTTGATCACTACCTTACCACGGCTCTTCTGAGTCGTGCAAATAGGTTTTAGTTGGGTACAATCCCGAGCCACATGGAGGCAGTGAGCGATTGTTGGGGATTCGTCTCTCCCGGTATTGAGAGTCGATATTGCACAGTGTTTGATTTGTCAGGACCATAAGACCTTGGCCAAGGCAGTTGGGATTTACTGGTAGGTTGATCAAGAGTTTCCCGGATTGGTCCTGAGCCACATCAGCACAACTTATCGGGTTATTAGGATCTGACGTTTAGCACCCCTAGACCCGGTATGCGATACTCTTTGACGAAGAGACCAGACTGTATGGATATTGTCATGGATAGGCTCAGTAGGAGTTCGGACGAGTTTGCTCGTCGGCCTTCCTTTTCGACAGGTACCTAGGTAGCCGTTTCGTACATCTAGTGTAGCTGACGTGCTTGTCGTTAAACCCACTGCCGGCATACTGTCGAGTCTTTAGAGTCCCACATAGAGGGTTTCCCTGCCTCGGGTGAAACGATATAGATGCCGTATGGTTTTACGGTAGGGCTTCGATCACATACATGTACTTATGCACGTGTGATGTTTGGGCGGATAATGCTAGTAGGCTTTGGTTTAAGCCGGAACCTAGTATTACATTGATGAATTATTTTCATCTCATTGTATTCGTATTCTTCGGAATACAGATGTGGGTATGTATATACGGATGTGGGGGATTCTCATAATTACTTCGGGATTGTATCTAGAAGAGGACACCTAATTAGGGTTTTATATCTTTTTGAATTAAAGTTAAATGAGGTGGAGGAAATGAGGTAGATGTTGACAAAAGATTAAGCATGACTCACCACTTAGATATTTTGAAGCATGGTAGATATTTTATCTCTCAATTATTTAGATGCTTCATTATTCTAAACATGAGCTATTCTTTTTCCAAGCTCATATTTTCTTCACTAGCTTTTTCCTCAAGCTTCTTCTTCTTCTAAACCCTAAAAGTCTCATGGGTTGAGAAACCTAGGGCTCCAAGAGACAAACTAATCCATCTTCACACTCTACACACTCTAGTCTACATAGATTAGCAAGCTAAGTAACCTAGTTACATTGTTTTGGAGGTAGGTGCTCAATGTCGGAACTCTCGGGTGGATCATCTATGACGCGAGGAGGCCGAATTTCAAGCACGATCCGTACTTCCTTCGAGGAGCTAGAGGAGTGGATTGAAGGCCCGAAAGACTTGATTCTCATAGTATAACTTTCTATCATAGTAGATAGAAATCATTTGTAGCTAGTTAGGTTTATGGTAAAGATCCGGTTATGGGTTTTTCTAGCGCCAATCTTTGATCATTGATAAAAAAAATTGTTCCGCAAACGGCCACGGGAGATGGCTAGGGCGTTAGCATAACCTTTCATGGTATAAGAGCAAACCCATAAAACCTAAACTAGATATTTCTAACGTGCTTAAAAGATCGATTTAAAAAACTTTCAGAAATCACGTTTTCAAATCTTGGTTTTCTGCCGATTTTTAAATGCGTTCCAAAATTATTTTTCTGTATCTCATAAATTCGTGCAGGGTACTTTAGGAAAGTACAAGGATTTTGAGCACCTAATACCCTAATACCACCACGGAACCGTGGCATAATAGTGCATTTGGCCGCGGTTGCACGGCGGAATTGGGTCTTCTATGCTTAAAATTTCCTGTAGTGTTCTAATGTGTGGAAATGTGATTTCTTGTATATTTAGATTTTGGCCCTGATTTGTTTGAGCTATGAATTGCACTTGGGGGCCAATACGGAAGTTTTTTTTTGTTAATCAAAATTTTAAATGCGTTAAGTTTCAGTGCCTACATTACTATCTGCGACCGTAAATGTCATTAGAGCGATATAACTCGTCTAATTTCTATATTCTCTTTTAGACGGGTTTGCGAACATGACATTCACGTTGATGTTCTGTGTTTTTGCTGTGGTTGTGGTTGGATAGTCATGGTGGATAGCTTGTGATGCAATGATAGTAGTACAGTTAAGATTCATTTGTATATTTGATATTGCGAGGCGAGCGTCCGACATGTGGACTGCCGTTTTTGCCGAGTTGTATATTATTTGTTTGGGGCACGATCTGGTTGAGGTCGATGTCACCATTGTACATATTTATTTCATTTTCTGTTCTAGGATTATCCCATGGTGGAGTGCACGAATATCCGTGTTCTAGAAGGCAACAAGCCCGCATCTCATGGCGTTGAGACGGAAAGGGCTTCATTCTAGAATTGGTGGGCTATTCGCCGCACTCGTAGGGGTATAGGTTGACCCAAGATGGGGCGCCCAAGTTACCTGATTTCATGAAGTGCTGGGTGGCCCAATCACTTTGTTGAAGGGGTTGTCTCACTTCTGGGATTGGCGTGTAACTTTCCGCGCTCGTAGGAGTCCAGGTTTTCATTGCACAAGCTATCCACACGATCGGGAACGTCGGGTTTTTTTTGCGGCTCAAATGAAACCCGGGTTTCCAAGATTATCCACTATTATGTATTATTGCCTGAGATTCTGTGATGTTGCTTACTATCATTCCTGGGACGAATGTTGTATATACTTATATATATATATATATATATAAGTTGATGTTGTATATGTTTTACATCCGCTCTAGTCCAGCCCCCGCTCCGTCGTTAGTTAAGTAACTTAACGGGTGATGATGGGCCCTGTAGAGAATGCAAATAGCATATACGTACATCATATTTTTGCTCTTTTCTAGTGTGATAGGTTAATTGATGGGATCGCATTAATTTTTATTAATGCAAGAAAAGAAACCTAAATGATGTTGTTGGAACAAATTTCGAAAAACAACAGTGATGTTCTTTCGCTTTGCAAACTGGTATTCGGTCGTGAATATCCTCCACCTCATTGCATGAGGCAAGAGCCGAGATCCCTTCATGTGGAGTGACATCTTGAGAAAACGACTATACTGTAGATTACTCGGGTTTTTTTTCAAAACCAAAATTTTTCAAAACACGGAGCATAAACCACTCCTTTTCAAAGCTATCAGGTTCCTTCTATAAGTTAATGTGCAACACCCCACGAGTTGCGGGGAGGCGGAAATTTGAAAAACAATCATGTTTATAAAGCGAACATCAACTAACCGAAGATCATTTCTAAACAATACTTAACAATAAGCATAGAGTTCTAAGCTAGTATGTAAAGAAATTATACCAAACGATTCTAGTCCTTCGTCTTTACGATCTCTCCGGCCTCTTTGGATCTCCACGTCCTCCTCGGGTTCCTTCCATGATAGACGATCCACCCGAGAACCCTAATCCAAGCTATAACCCCTAAACATGAGGTTACTTAGTTTCTCTAGTTGCTAATAAAGGAACTAAGATGATGTAGTGATAGGTTATGGAGTGATTAGTCTTTCCTAATCCTTGTTCTCAACTCATGAGTGGTAGGATTAGGGTTTGGTGAAGGAGAGAGAGCTTGAGGAGAGAGAAGGTGGAGATGATAATCAAAATAAAAAGCTTCTTACTTGAATCTATGATACATAATGAATTATCAAATAATATCAATTAAATGATTATTCACCATGCTTCATTTATTCAAGGAGAGTGATTCATCATGTGCGTCATTAGATCATTAATGATGCATTAATGATGCATTTAATGATATGATGAATCATATGAATAAGTCACTAAAGCAATTAATGAAAATGCCACCTTAACCCCTCATGTCACATCCTTCTAGAAGCTTCTCGGAAATTACGAGAACGCCCCTCGCATCCGTGAAAACACGGAAAAACTTTAGACTGTATAAATCCAATAACCTGATACTAGAATCTGGCTTAAACCAAAGCCGGCTAGTAAAAACCGTCTGAATGTCGTACGTGCGATTAAACACGTATGCGTCCGAATCTTTGTCGTAAAACCATACGACCTCTATATCTTTTTGCCTGGATTTAGGAAATCTCTGCGTGGGACTCTAAAGACTCGACTACTACGCTCGCAGTGGGTTTAACCACAGACCGCAAGCGGCACTAGCTGTACGTAACAGTCCACAGGTAGTTGTCGATAAGAAAGCCGATGAGGTAAACCATCCGAAATACTACTGAGCCTGTCCGTGACAATATCCACGCAGTCCGGTCTGTTCGTCTAAGAGTATTGCATGTATGGTCTAGGGAGGTGGTGGACGTCAAACCCTTAATAACAAGTACAAGTCATGTCGGTATGGCTCAAGACCATCTGAGAATCTACTGATCATTCCATCATCAATTCTCAATAACCCCTGGCCAGGGACTTATAGTAATGACCAACCGACCATAGTGCGATATCAACTCTTTATACCGAGAGAGATGAATCCCTAACAGTCGCTCACTGCTTCCACGTGGCTTGGGACTGTGCCCAACTAAAACCTGTTTGCACGACTCCTTTGAGCCGTGGTAGGGTAATAATCAAAGCACAGTGGGAACTCACACGAGACAAATGATGACTTTAAGTCAACAGACTATCTGCACACATGTCTTCTGGGAACTGCTATCCGACGTTAGGTATAATACGATCCAGTCAGTTCTCGATGGGTCCTGTTCGGTGTACCCACACCCAGTGAGCATCTGTATACAATCTTAGGTGCACACCACCAATGGCTGTGGGACCAATCCATCGCCCCTCATCAGGGTCTTGATATGTACACACTAGTCTACTCCGGAGTATCGATGCCAAGTCTCAATACTCCTGCGACCAGGGACATCTAAGGATGTGCCTATTGACTATCCAGCTCCCACTAGTATGACTGCCATCACAACGCCGGTAGTCAGGCAAACACCCTATGGGCTTTATCAACATGTATATATAAATGAATACAACACAAAATATATCATATGTTAAGATAAAGACAAACCAAATAGCGTACTATCATATCAAGCAAGACTGTCATGTACATACATATCCCAAGCATCCAATACAATGTAGGCCTCTAGGGCATATATATCCAACAATATCCCACTTGCACTAAGGCTTATAATTGGCACAATGAGTACCCACTATCTGCAGTAGATTCAGTTGCTGGCGTACCGCATGCCCAACATCTCAAACAGCCTCTCGAACTGGACTTGAGGGATGGCCTTGGTGAATGGATCTGCCGTGTTGTCTTTTGTATCTACTCTCCGTAACTCGATCTCCCGATGATCCACGATCTCCCTGATTAGGTGAAACCGCCTTAAGATATGCTTGGATTTCTGATGGGACCTTGGTTCCTTCGCTAATACTACAGCCCCATTGTTATCGCAATACAAAGGTATTGGATTGGCAATGGACGGAACCACTTAATGTTCAGAAATGAACGTCTTCATCCAGACAGCCTCTTTTGCGGCTTCACAAGCAGCTATATACTCAACTTCCATAGTTGAGTCTGCGACGGTATCCTGTTTGGAACTCCTCCAACATATCGCCCCTCCATTGAGGGTAAACACAAAACCCGAAATAGATTTAGAATCATCTTTGTCACTTTGAAAGCCGGAGTCGGTAAAAGCCTCTACCTGGAGGTCCCCATTACCGTAAACTAAAAACATCTCCTTAGTCCTTCTCAGGTACTTGAGAATGTTCTTTACCGCTATCCAATGTTTCTCACCTGGGTCAGATTGATACCTGCTTACCACACTAAGTGCGTAAGCTACATCTGGCCTGGTACATAACATCGCAAACATTATAGATCCTACCGCCGAAGCGTAGGGTATAATGCCCATGCGAGCCATCTCTTTATCGGTCTTTAGAGATATCTCTTTGGAGAGGGTGATCCCATAACAAGCGGACATATTGCCGCGCTTGGAATCTTCCATACTAAATCACTTTAGTATAGTGTCAATATACCTGGACTGTGAAAGTCCCAACATTCTATTAGATCTATCACGATAGATCTTAATGCCCAGAATGTATGATGCATCTCCCAAGTCTTTCATAGAGAATTTCTGTGACAAAAAGAGCTTTACTGATTGTAGCATAGGGATATCATTCCCTATCAGTAGTATGTCATCGACGTACAAAACGAGGAAGACTACTGCTTCTTCTACAATCTTCTTATAAATACATGGTTCATCTACATTTTTGATAAAGTCAAATTCCTTGACTGTCTCATCAAAGCAGATATTCCAACTCCGCGATGCTTGCTTTAACCCATAAATGGATTTAAGCAATTTGCACACTCTTCCACTGCTCCTACTGTCTAAGAAACCTTCTGGTTGATCCATGTAAACACTCTCTTCTAAATGTCCATTTAGAAACACTGTTTTTACATCCATTTGCCAGATTTCATAGTCATGGAAGGCAGCAATGGCAAGCATGATCCGAATGGATTTAAGTATAGCTACTGGTGAAAAAGTTTAATCATTGTTCAATCCTGGTCTTTGACGAAAACCTTTTGCAACTAGTCTAGCATTGTAGGTTTCCACTTGTCCAAATGCACCAATCTTCTTTTTGAAGATCCATTTGCACACAACTGGTTTCACCCCAGGAGGAGCAAATTCTAAAGTCCATACTTTATTTGTGTACATGGATTCCAATTCAGATCTCATAGCATCCAGCCACTTCACTGAGTCGCTACTCATTATAGCCTGCTGAAAACTAGTAGGCTCATCATCATCGATAATGCAATCCTCTAGATCCCAATCAAGAAGAAAACCATAGTACCTTTCAGGAGGATGAGAAAGCCTACTAGATCTGTGGAGTGGCGTTGGTTCTTCATGTTCTATTGAAATCCGAGATTCTTCTAAGTCCTCGGTAGAAATTTGAGGTTCTGGAATTTCTTCCAGTTCTACCGCGCTCCCACTAATTTCTTTTGCAAGAAATTCGCTTTCTAAGAAGACAATGTGGCGAGCGACAAACACCTTTTGTTCTTCACTGTCGTAGACCATATACCCCCTTAAACGTTTGGGGTATCCTACAAACTTGCACAAAACCGATCGTGCCTCGAGCTTGTCCGGATTATGCTTTTTAACATATACTGGACACCCCCATATCTTGATATACTTGAGATATGGTCTCTTCCCGATCCACATTTCATATGGAGTGGTAGGCACAGACTTAGTCGGAACTCTATTTAATAGGTATGCCGCTGATTCTAGAGCAAATCCCCAGAAGGAAAGTGGCAACTCAACACTACTCATCATTGAATGCACCATATCTAACAAAGTGCGATTCCTCCTTTCTAATACACCATTATGCTGAGGTGTATAAGGTGGAGTAAGCTGAGATAGAATTCCATTCTCTTTTAAGTATTCAAGGAAACTGGTACATAAGTATTCTCCACCTCGATCAGATCGAAGTGTCTTGATGCTTTTACCAGTTTGTTTCTTTACTTCATTTTTATACTCCTTAAACTTCTCAAAGGCCTCGTATTTATGTTTCATTAAGAATATATGTCCATACCTAGAGAAGTCATTAGTAAAAGTAATGAAGTAAGAGTGACCGCTTCGTACATGTGTAGACATTGGATCACATACATCACTGTGTATAAGTCCCAAGAGTTCTGTGGCTCTTTCTCCGTGTCCGGTGAACGGAGATTTGGTCATTTTTCCTTTGATACATGGTTGACAAGTTGCATATGATGAATATTCAAACGGATCTAGATATCCATCTTTATGTAACTTAGTCAACCTTGTTTCATTTATAAGACCAAGTCTACAAAGCCATAGGAAGGCTTGATTTGAATCTAGAGCCTTTCGTTTACGCGTGTTTGGTATATTGAAAATTTGAGGTTGATTAAGTATGTATATGCTGTTTTCCAGTGTGCCAAACCCAATCAGTTCTTGATTTAGGAAAATGTTCATGACATTTCTTTCAAGCGCAAAATTATATCCTTCATTAGACAACAAAGATACTGATATAATATTTCACAACATACTGCGAATACAAAAATAGCTGTACAACACCAAAATGTGTCCACTAGTCAACCCTAGGTGATATTCCCCTATTGTAACAGCATCTACATGCATTCCATTGCCCATCCGGAGAGTCATATCACCTGCCCCTAGTACTCTACTATTTCTCAGATCCTGCAAAGAATTACAGATGTGAGAACCAGAACCGGTATCAAGTAACCATGAAGTAGAGTTTACTGAAAGATAATTTTCGATTACGAACACACTTGAAGCAGAAGCAATAGCTTGCTTCTTGTCCTTTGCTTTAAAGGCCAAACAGTCTTTCTTCCAGTGCCCTTACTTGTGACAATAAAAGACCCTTCCTGCCTTGTTCGTTCCATGCACCTTCTTGACCCCACACTTCGGTTTGGTGGCTTTCATCTTCTTCTTCCCTTTTGCTTTCGCATTCGATTTAGAAGAGGATGATTGGCCGACATACAGAACGGGGGTCTTCTCCTTTTTCAAGGAGCTCTCTGCTACCCTTAACGTGTTGAGGAGCTTTGGAAGATCAGTTTCCATCTCGTGCATATTAAAGTTCAGCACGAATTGAGAGAAGGTGTGGGGAAGGGACAGCAAAATCAAGCCGATATACAAATCATTCTCTAGCACACATCCCAGGTTTGCGAGTTCTTCACTGAGGGTGATCATTTTCAGGACGTGCTCTCCAACATTCGATCCTGGAGCTAACCACTTCTGGAAGAGTTTCTTTGAGGTCTCATACCTCGCGATACGGGAGTGTTCCCCATACAAATCCTTGCAGTGGAGGAATATGGATACAATATCCATACTCTCGTGCTGTTTCTGGAGTTCATTGTTCATGGATGCCAGTACGATACACTTAGCTCGCTCATAGTCTAGATCCCAGGTTTTGCAAACTTCCTTGTCCGCAACTGAGGAATCTGGTCCTGGGATAAGGGGAGGAACAGCTGTGGTAACATATGCAAGTTTGTCATAAGTCAGCGCAATATTGACGTTCCTTAGCCAATCTTTATAGTTCTGCCCGGTCAGTATATTTTTTCAAGTAATAGTTTAAGTCCTGTCATGGTAGCTGCCAGAGAAAGAGAAAAGAAACACTCAGCATATGCTCTTGCAAGTTTATATTGGCTATTAATTTATCTAAACAGGATGGCTCCCACTGTTTCCTCAAATCCTTCTTCAAAACCTAATGTCACGACCCGAAAGTACGGAACGTGACCGGCACATAGATTACGAAACGTCAAGAGGCGCAACGTAACCTAAGTAAGCCGAATCCCAGAAATCTAAACCATATAAAAGAAGAGGAAGTAAAAGAAAACATAAAGAAAACAAGTTTAAAAGCATCAGCAAATTTTCCTAAAAATTTCGGCAGAGTATCCTCTGTAAAAACTGGCCCCAAACGGGTAAAACAAGTATAATGTACATAAACAATAAAAAGCATCCTCAAACGGGAGCTAGCTCAACGCCAACAGGCGGAAACAACCACAACAAGCACAATAATATACAACGTCAAAGGGCGAGGCTCATAACTCAAAAGAAAACAAATCCACCAAATCAGAATAATACATGCGCGACTCTAAGGTCGAAATAAATAAATAGTCCAGTAAACTATCAAGAAATACAAGTTTGGTTGATGGAGCTTTCTAGATACAAATGAAATAATAAAAATACAACGGCGGTCCAGATACAAATGAACCAACCTACCGTGCAAATCACCCGGAATGAAAATGATGTGCCAGCAACTGCCAAGGAACTCTGTATATCAACCTGTAATAAAATTTGGCACAACAAGGGTGAGTTGCCAACTCATGAGTAGAAGACATCTACGAAAAGAAATCGAATACACGACGCTATCCTAGGTCATAATAATATACTAATATACTCCTAGTCATCAAGTAAGACAGGATAATAAGCTACGTGTAAATGCAAATACTCCATGCTCGTGTCAATGCCTCATATAGTACTATGTCATATGAATGAGTATGCATGCACCATGAATGTAAAATAACCAATCCTGAAATCTAGGTATATCTGTATAAGAAATATTTAGCTTTTATCATAGTAAAATGTGTATAAAAATCTGAAATATCAACAATGAAATCCATGGAAATCCGTGTCAAGCCTCGACACAAAGCATGTAAATCTCAAGTCTCAATACCTTATAATCTCAATGTCTCATAGTCTCAATATCTCGGGCTCCGTCAGTCCGGAACGGCCCATATCATCAAATCTCACGACAACGGTCGGTATCCTCCGGATATCCGCCGCGCCAGACATCACCGGTAGGTAGTCCTCCCCTGCCAGGCTCATCGTCTACAACTCGATCTTCTTGGCCCGGGGTACCATACCGGGCCCACCATGTACCCGAAACGGTTCATCCACTCCTCGAATCGGGTCTCGAAATCCAACAGAAAACATGAAATCTCATGGTGGACGATACATACATCACGAGAAAACCGCATCATATATTTTAAAAAGAAAGGAGGAGAGAGAGAGAAGTTTGTTTTATATATTTTTGCGGTTTTCCCCAAAATCTAGAAATCTCATAGAAATCCAAAATCCCAAAATCATTAGTAAGTATATGATAAGTGTCGGCATATGCCCCATAATCCTGCATGATAACATGAAAATGCGAATGCATGAAATGTTTAACTAATAAATACCATGTCTATACTAACACCAGAGAGTAATCTCAATATTATATCGATCTAGTTGCTAGCTGATTCTATCAATAAAAGATAATATGTTCTAAAGTGTACGTGACATAGCAATTACCGATAATGATGTGTGTGAGCCGGCAAATAAGTGTGCGTGGAATATGCGCATCATTGGTAATAGTGCTGGTGTCCTAACAGGCAGAGCTTTATACTGATATAGAAACATATGTATGAACTTGCAAAATTATGATTACAGCATGAATGTAAAGACGGATGTGGATAACCACTCATTTGCGATATACAAGTACAACTACCACTATATGAATCGAACCCAAACTAGTGTCCATCTAACCTCCTAAGGAACTAAATCTAAGAAATAAGTCAATAAGAAACAAGAGTCCACCTAAGGTCTAAATCCATATCTCTAATAGTCGGCGATCCAGCCTCAATAGCGTCACATACATATTACGGCTTCCTCGAATCTAGAGTGCAGATCAATCATCATATGTATGCCTCGTACCATAAAATCCATCGTACGGCATCCCAATATCGGGGTATGGGTCAAGTATCTCCTAGGTGTCTCATCATTCGTATAATATCATCATCAACACATGTCGTGATCAAGGTGCTATACTGTAATCGCATACATCAATCATATATCATTGCCATCATAAATATACATAATTAATTTATCCTCAGAAATATCATGTCATATATATCATATTGTGATTAAGCCACACTTATATCATATCATTATCAAGTCACACCTATATGATGTCGTAATCAAGTCATACATATATCATATCGTGATCAGTCACAAGTTACACTCCGGGTGCTATTTTAGAGTCCCGTGTACCTCAATATCATCACCACCCATTATAATTTATGTATACCTGTTAATTATCTCATTCTCTAATGATCCGCTAACACTTTAATACGACTGTATAGCCAAGAATCACGGCATCAAGCCCAGTTATACTGTTTCATTCCCATGTATCATATCACATCATTGTATCCCATATACGTGTTGTATATATATATATATATATATATATATACCTATACCTAGTCCTATATATATACACATACACGTATACACCACGTCGAGTTTCAGTGTGTGCGTGTGTGTGTATCTACCTGAAACCTACAAATCTCTTCCAAGGTATTCATCCTTTGGTATGTTCTTCCTAAATCAGTCTAGTCGAGCATATGGTCATTACTAGGGTCCTACTCATTAAGAATCTAGGGTCATATCTGGCTTCCTAATGTCAATAAGTACCATTACTATTCTACGTTGCGGGGTTGCTAAACACCATCCACCCGACTTCCTCCCCTCCCCGTAGATATACATCTACTCACCTGGTCCATGTCTGCCGAAGACGGTGTCGCCATCCTTTTCTTCATCGTCCGCAGTCCACGTGAAGGGTACCTATAAGAAAACAAATATAGTATCGTAAACTAAATCAGAGACAAAAGTCAAAATGACACACGGAACGCGCATAGGTTAAAACCTATGTCCCGTTCACGCAAAAGAACCAAATATTGCTCGATATCGGCGTACAAACTCCGATTAATCGAGATAAACATCAACAAACAACTCATAGTTTTAAAACTCATTACTTATAATATAAAACATTATTTAATTCATCGAAACCCTAAAATCCATCAAATCGCCCAATTTCGTAAAACCCGAAAATACCAATTTACCTTTTTTCTTCAAAACATGACATTTAAATGAAACCAATGGTCATAAAACTCATTAAATATCATAACTAGACTATACAACCCATTACTATATTTTTATTATACAAATTTGTATTAAAACAAAATTCCTAGTTTGCAACTTTTATAAATTTTCAACATCTTACAAGCAAAAATTCCACAATTCCACAACAAATTTGATTTTGCATGAATTAATGTATTAAACTACAATTTATAATAATAATGATATAATGAAACCATAATTTAGATTTTAAACCTCATTTATTTAAGAATTTCCAAAAACTAGTTAGCAAAAATAGCAATTTTTATCACAATTTATCAATTATCAATAAAACTAGTAACTAAATTGAGTTTTTTCATTCCACCAACAAGTTAATATCCTCTTAAGACCACAATCTAGTGCTACAAATATTAATTGGAATTTTATTTCACCGAAACATACAATATATAGAAATCTAGTTTAAAAAAAATGGTTTAATTTAACAATTTTGGATAAGCAATTTACAATCTATCATCCATACAAGAATTTCCACTTCTAAAAATGTTAAACTAGTTATTATAACCCTAATTAATTAATAAAAAACATAACTTGATTTTATAACCGTAACTTGAATTTTTAAAACTTGAAAATAGAATTAATTCATTAAATCAATTTATATTATAATGAAACATTAAATAACAATAATTCAAAAGAACAAGATTTATACCTTCACACAAGAAATCCAAACATGAAAATAAGACTCCAAAACACATGCTTTCCATCTCCAAAATCCATGTAAAAATGAGCAAAGAATAAAGGGTAGGAAATAATTAGGATTTTGTGGATTTTTTTATTGGATTTTTGATGAATTTTTAAGGATTTTTGAGACAAAATCAAGAGAGGAAAATGGGAGGGGCTGCCTTGGGGAGGAGGCCGGCCAAATTTAGGTTTGGAAAAGAGAAGAAGAATGAAGAAAGAATTGTGTAGAAAGCTCTCTCATAATATATCTCCCTTATGTCTTTTCAACCTTTTATTTAATTTTCTTTTATTTCTTTTCTAAACAACTCAAGAAAAATCTAGAAACATGGTTAAAATTTGTAACTAAATTTTGCATGATAAACACTAAATTCTAATATGCAATGGTTCATTTTTACAAATTAAACCCCTTCAAATTTGAAATTTACACTAATTTAGTGCATAAATAAAGCCTATGTTAATATTTAAAATAATTAATTTAGGAAAAATATTTAATTAAACTAAAAATTTATAAGTGACTAAATAAACACCATTTACTAGTAATAACATAATTAAAATAGGTATTTTTAAATTTATAGTGAAAAATAATTACGGTTTTGTTTTATGAAAAATACGTTTTACTTTACCGAAAATCATAAAATTCACTTAAACGGTTTTATTTATTTAATTATTTATTTAATTATTTTTAAAACGTTACAATCTTCCCCCTTTAAGAAATTCGGTCCCCGAATTTAAATCAAAACTCCCCCTCCAAATACTAAAACATTTAGCAAAACACTCAAATCGTCGGGGCTCCGAAATCATCAATACATAACTAAAATCAACTCCGTCAAGCATAATGCAATCATCGGAGTTATGGCGAGAATAAAATATCAAAACCCAATATGAAAACCATCATAATATACATCAATCTATAACTTATATATAGTGCGCATCATAGTAAAACC
The DNA here is from genome assembly GCA_030015575.1 of Agapanthus africanus. Taxonomy (NCBI): domain Eukaryota; kingdom Viridiplantae; phylum Streptophyta; class Magnoliopsida; order Asparagales; family Amaryllidaceae; genus Agapanthus; species Agapanthus africanus. The sequence goes on from JASDDO010000029.1 coordinate 291,213,267, forward strand.
GCCCAAATATCTGGATAAAGAAATATGCAAAAACCCCTTTTGAAAATCGCCGTACGATACACGTGTCACGGCATAAGTAGCAGACGTTTATTTAAAAAAAATAGCTATATATATATATATATATATATATATATCTTTTATTTAACATACACGTCCCGCCTGGTTACTAAATCAAATAATAATGATTATGAAACATACTGCTCAAACTGAAATCAATTCCATTCACATCATAAAAATATCATGTTCGTCCAGTGCGCACTGAAATCGAAACCAAATACAGATACCATGAATACCCACAAAAACAAAACAAAGTGAAACAGGTGTGCACCAAAAACATCTGTCAAGTGCAACGGGCGTGCATGACTCAATATCAGGTGCATCTAATCTGCATAAAACCCTGATTTAGTGCATCTGGTGTGCATAAAATCGCATCAAGTGCGCCAAGTATGCGCAAGAATCCTAATCAGGTGCACATGGTGCACGGAAACATACACCGAATATCAAAATCGAAATCACAGTACGAAAATGCATGGAAACTAGGTCGATGCATATGTCAAAATCATGTGTAACCCATCTGCACGAAATCAAATCAAAATCTCAAAATGTATTAAAACCAATTCAAGTACACTGGGTATGTACTAAACAACATCAATACAACTGATATATGAAACACAAATAGAATGTAATGAAGGTACACATAAGAAATACCAATCGTAGAATAAAATCCTCAAAATACCAAAATCCAACAACAGAAATATGAAATTCAAATCACCAAATCACAATCGTAAACACTATCGTCAATGTGCGCCTCTTTCCTCTGATATTGATTGCTTCGAACCCGTCTCTTCGTAGCTGTGCTGACTGCGCTACCAATGGCAATACTCATATCTAGAGTCTCCCGCGTAGTCGATCCCTTCACCTGATATCCGAACTACATTAAACTTTTCGATCAATCCATCAAAATTCCATAATTCCTCGAGAGCTCAACACTCAAGTACAGCTTAAAAATATCCGGTACATACCCCAGCATCGATGGTCCAGCCATAGAAGGGCAAACCCAAGACTCACTAATGGCATCGTGGAACTGCCGTAAACCCTAAGGTTCAAGGGCATTCTTGTGGTCATTATGTCGAGTTAGGGTTTCATTCTTCTAGAGGGTCCATCGAAATACCTGCATGTTCTTCCGAATACCTTAAACTTGGGAAAATGGTTTTCTGATAATCGTTCGAACCCTTTAACTTCGTCTGGACGGCATGTGAATACCCTTCGTCCGCACGCTAAGCAATGCTTCAATCCTCAAGAATAACCAATACCCTAATGGTTATCGCATTCGAGTCACAGCTCCCTCTGCCCGTGCGCCCGTAGTAACAGAAACCACCCTGCAACATCGATGAAGATAGATCAAAGGAACGAATGAAATACGGTGCAAACAAATGTACATCCTAAGGCTCCTTAAGCAGAGTAGCGTATCGTAAGTATGCCGCGGACCATACCCACGGTACGTTACTCTACCTAAATCGCCTACTCCATCAACCAAGTATCACCTAGACTTATACAAGGTTAAACCTAGCGCTCTGATACCAACTTTGTCACGACCCGAAAGTACGGAACGTGACCGACACTTAGATTACGAAACGTCTAGAGGCGCAACGTAACCTAAGTAAGCCGAATCCCAGAAATCTAAACCATATAAAAGAAGAGGAAGTAAAAGAAAACATGAAGAAAACAAGTTTAAAAGCATCAGCAAATTTTCCCAAAAATTTCGCCAGAGTCTCTTCTGTAAAAACTGGCCCCAAACGGGTACAACAAGTATAATGTACATAAACAATAAAAAGTATCCCCAAACAGGAGCTAGCTCAACGCCAACAGGCGGAAACAACCACAACAAGCACAATAATATACAACGCCAAAGGGCGTGGCTCAAAACTCAAAAGAAAACAAATCCACCAAATCAGAATAATACATGCGCGACTCTAAGGTCGAAATAAATAAATAGTCCATTAAACTATCAAGAAATAAAAGTTTGGTTGATCGAGTTTTCTAGATACAAATGAAATAATAAAAATACAACGGCGGTCCAGATACAAATGAACCAACCTACCATGCAAATCACCCGGAATGAAAATGATGTGCCAGCAACTGCCAAGGAACCCTGTACATCAACCTGTAATAAAATTTGGCACAACGAGGGTGAGTTGCCAACTCGTGAGTATAAGACATCTACGAAAAGAAATCGAATGCACGACGCTATACTAGGTCATAATAATATACTAATATACTCCTAGTCATCAAGTAAGACAGGATAATAAGCTACGTGTAAATGCAAATACTCCGTGCTCGTGTCAGTGCCTCATATAGTACTATGTCATATGAATGAGTATGCATGCACCATGAATGTAAAATAACCAATTCTGAAATCTGGGTATATCTGTATAAGAAATCTTTAGCTTTTATCATAGTAAAATGTGTATAGAAATCTGAAATATCAACAATGAAATCCATGGAAATCCGTGTCAAGCCTCGACACAAAACATGTAAATCTCAAGTCTCAATACCTCATAATCTCAATGTCTCATAGTCTCAATATCTCGGGCTCCGTCAGTCCAGATCGGCCCATATCATCAAATCTCACGACAACGGTCGGTATCCTCCGGATATCCGCCGAGCCAGACATCACCGGTAGGTAGTCCTCCCCTGCCAGGCTCATCGTCTACAACTCGATCTTCTTGACCCGGGGTACCATACCGGGCCCACCATGTACCCGAAACGGTTCATCCACTCCTCGAATCGGGTCTCGAAATCCAATAGAAAACATGAAATCTCATAGTGGACGACACATACATCACGAGAAAACCGCATCTTATATTATAAAAAGAGAGGAGGAGAGAGATAGAAGTTTGTTTTATATATTTTTTCGGTTTTCCCCAAAATCCAAAATCCCAAAATCATGAGTAAGTATATGATAAGTGTCGGCATATGCCCCATAATCTTGCATGATAACATGAAAATGCGAATGCATGAAATGTTTAAGTAATAAATACCATGTCTATACTAACACCAAAGAGTAATCTCAATATTATATCGATCTAGTTGCTAGCTGATTCTATCAATAAAAGATAATATGTTCTAAAGTGTACGTGACATAGCAATTACCGATAATGATGTGTGTGAGCCGGCAAATAAGTGTGCGTGGAATATGCGCATCATCCGTAATAGTTCTGGTGTCCTAACAGGCAGAGCTTTATACTGATATAGAAACATATGTATGAACATGCAATATTATGATTACAGGATGAATGTAAAGACGGATGTGAATAACCACTCATCTGCGATATACAAGTACAACTACCACTATATGAATCGAACCCAAACTAGTGTCCATCTAACCTCCTAAGGAACTAAACCTAAGAAACTAGTCAATAAGAAACAAGAGTCCACCTAAAGTCTAAATCCATATTTCTAATAGTCGGCGATCCAGCCTCAATAGTGTGACGTGCATAGTACGGCTTCCTCGAATCAAGAGTGCGGATCAATCATCATATCTATGCCTCGTACGGTAAAATCCATCATACGGCATCCCAATATCGAGGTACGGGTCAAGTATCTCCAAGGTGTCTCATCATTCGTATAATATCATCATCAACACATGTCGTGATCAAGATGCTATATTGTAATTGCATACATCAATCATATATCATTGCCATCATAAATATACATCATTAATTTATCCTCAGAAATATCATGTCATATGTATCATATTGTGATTAAGTCACACTTATATCATATCATCATCAAGTCACATATATATGATGTCGTAATCAAGTCATACATATATCATGTCGTGATCAGTCACAAGTTACAGTCCGGGTGCTATTTTAGAGTCCCATGTACCTCAATATCATCACCACCGATTATAATTTATGTATACCTGTTCATTATCTCATTCTCTAATGATCCGCTAACACTTTAATACGACTGTATAGCCAAGAATCACGGCATCAAGCCCATTTATACTGTTTCATTCCCGTGTATCATATCACATCATTGTATCCTATATACGTGTCGTGTATACATATATATATATCTATACCTAGACCTATATATATATATATACACATAAACGTATACACCACGTTGAGTTTCAGTGTGTGCGTGTGTGTATCTACCTGAAACCTACGAACGTCTTCTAAGGTATTCATCCTCTTGTATGGTCTTCCTAAATCAGTCTAGTCCAGCTTAGGGTCATTACTAGGGTCCTACTCATTAAGAATCTAGGGTCACATCTGGCATCCTAATGTCAATAAGTACTATTACTATTCTACGTTGCGGGAGTGCTAAACGTCATCCACCCGACATCCTCCCCCGTAGATATTCATCTACTCACCTGGTCCATGTCTGCCGAAGACGGTGTCGCCATCCTCTTCTTCATCACCTGTAGTCCACGTGAGGGGTACCTATATGCAAACATATATAATATCGTAAACTAAATCATGGACAAAAGTCAAAATGACACACAGAACGCGCATAGGTTAAAACCTATGTCCCGTTCACGCAAAAGAACCAAATATCGCTCGATATCGGTGTACAAACTCCGATTAATCGAGATAAACATCAAAAAACAACTCATAGTTTTAAAGCTCATTACTTATAATATAAAACATTATTTAATTCATCGAAACCCTAAAATCCATCAAATCGCTCGATTTCGTAAAACCCGAAAATGCCAATTTACCGTTTTTCTTCAAAACATGACAATTAAATGAAACCAATGGTCATAAAACACATTAAATAGCATAACTAGACTATGCAACCCATTACTATATTTTTATTACATAAATTTGTATTAATACAAAATTCCTAGTTTGCAACTTTTATAAATTTTCAATATCTTACAAGCAAAAATTCCACAATTCCACAACAAACTTGATTTTGCATGAATTAATGTATTAACCTACAATTTATAATGATAATGATATAATGAGACCATAATTTAGATTTTAAACCTCATTTATTTAAAAATTTCCAAAAACTAGTTAGCAAAAATAGCAATTTTTATCACAATGTATCAATTATCAATAAAAGTAGTAGCTAAATTGAGTTTTTTCATTCCACCAACGAGTTAATATCCTCTTAAGACCACAATCTAGTGTTACAAATATTAATTGGAATTTTATTTCACCAAAATATACAATATATAGAAATCTAGTTTAAAAAAAATGGTTTAATTTAACAATTTTGGATAAGCAATTTACAATCTATCATCCATACAAGAATTTCCACTTCTAAAAATTTTAAACTAGTTATTATAACCATAATTAATTAATAAAAATCATAACTTGATTTTATAACCCTAACTTGAATTTTTAAAACTTGGAAATAGAATTAATTCATTAAATCAATTTATACTAGAATGAAACATTAAATAACAATAATACAAAAGAACAAGATTTATACCTTCACACAAGAAATCCAAAAATGAAAATAAGCTTCCAAAATGCATGCTTTCCATCTCCAAAATCCAAGTTAAAATGAGCAAAGAATAAAGGGTAGCAAATAATTAGGATTTTGTGGATTTTTTATTGGATTTTTGAAGAATTTTTAAGGATTTTTGAGACAAAATCAAGAGAGGAAATTGGGGGGGGGCGCTGCCTTGGGGAGGAGGCCGACCAAATTTAGGTTTGGAAAAGAGAAGAAGAATGAAGAAAGAATTGTGTAGAAAGCTCTCCCATAATATATCTCCTTTATGTCTTTTCAACCTTTTATTTAATTTTCTTTTATTTCTTTTCTAAACAACTCAAGAAAAATCTAGAAACATGGTTAAAATTTGCAGCTAAATTTTTCATGATAAACACCAAATTCTAATTTGCAATGGTTCATTTTTACAAATTAAACCCTTTCAAATTTGAAATTTACACTAATTTTGTGCATAAATAAAGCTTATGTTAATATTTAAAATAATTAATTTAGGAAAAATATTTAATTAAACTAAAAATTTATTAGTGACTAAATAAACACCATTTGCTAGAAATAACATAATTAAAATAGGTATTTTTAAATTTATAGTGAAAAATAATTACGGTTTTGTTTTACGAAAAATACGTTTTACTTTACCGAAAATCATAAAATTCACTTAAACGATTTTATTTATTTAATTATTTATTTAATTATTTTTAAAATGTTACACCTAAAAGAAGAACTAGTCAGGATTTAATCACACGTCACAATACTTGCTTAACCTTTCAGCCAGGCAGGTGTTGGTACTTCGAGAGAGGTTTTCCAATGCTTTCGCGAAGTTACTTAATTAAAGAACCTCTTTCCTTAGAGGCGTAGCCCCTCTAACACCTTTCTAGACACCTGCTTGGTTTATAGTATTGATTGTTAAGTGAGAAAATTTTCCGAGAGTAATCCTACTCATCAGTGGGATCAGGATCCAACTATCATTGCATGATGCCTTAGATGGAAGCCACTCAAGTCACCACACTCCAGAAGGTATGCTAAATCTGCAAGTTTCCTTTATGTTTGAAACTCCCGATATGATTTTTACCCCAAGCTCTTATGACCTTGACGTAGGCCAACAAATCATAAGACGCAAGTCAAGTTCTACCCGTCGTTGTCATGATTAATTTAAGTACATCGTACAAGCCCTTGACGTAGGCCAACAAGGTGTACGTCTGTCTTAAACTAATGCATCTATCTATGCAACAAATAGCCAAACACACTGCTACCATACACTATGCCTTGATGTTGGCCAACAAGTATAGCATGAATATGATGTGCTGTCTACTTGAAACGACGGAGGGTTACGGCTGGTTTTTTGCAAAAAACCGTTAACGTAGTGAACTTGATATAATTGAAGGAACTGCGATAGCTTTTATTTTAAAAGGAGTGGCTTAAGCTCCGCATTTAAAATTTGCTTTTTGAAGAAAACTGAGTGGTTTTAAAATTGTTCCAACGATTCAGTTTAGGTTTTATTTTCTTTGCATTAATAATAATGCGTCCCATCATTAACCTATCATTACAAATAACAACGAAAATACAACGTCCTCTTATGCCATCCACATTCTCCACTGGGTCCTGTCGTCACCCGTTAGGTTACTTAACTAACGGCAGAGCGGGGACTGGCGGCTAGCGCGGGTGTAAAACATATGTGACGTCTAAATAGCTATCATATATAGATATTGTACATTCATCAGACGCAATAATAGGCATTCCAGATCACAGATAAACTTTATTGGATTTGCAAGCAATCCGTGTTTCTTTTGAGCCCGCAACGAAATATGGATTACACAGTTATGATGAATAGCCATTTACCCCACCCCAGACCCCCTATAGGTACGGCAAACTACCCGCCAAGTACCAGAAGTGAAGCGGTTTACCTCAACACTTCAAAATACCCGGTTGTTTGTATACCCCACCTTGGGTCTATCCTAGGAGCAAATGCAGTAAAAAGAATAATACAACGGTGGCTAGAACCGCAACCTAGATGTGCCCAGCAAAATAATATTACAACTTATTACATTTACATCGAATGAATTAATACAATAATTGTTAGTTATATGTATGCCCTAGAGGCCATTACTATACATACGATGTATATTGTAGTGGTTGCTTGGACATATATAGGGATGACTTTCTTGCTCGATATGATAGTATGCTATCTGGTTACTCTTTACCTTAATGTGTACACTGATTATCTCTCTGTTACATGTTGGTAAAACCCTTAGGACGTGTACTTGACTACCTGGACTATGATGCAGATCATACTAGTGGGGACATGTTAGTCCATAAGTACATCCTTCAAAGTCCCTAGTCGTGGGTGTATCGAGAAGGGGAATCAATATAGCATAGTAGACTAGCATATACCTTCTTGACCCATACAGAAGGGCGATGGATGATCCCATATCCATTGGTGTTTGACATCAGAGATGATATACAGGTTCTCAGTGGAGACTAGGTACACTGGACGGAGTCGTCGAGAACTCCCAGATGGTGTCATATCTCACGTCAGATGGCAGTTCTCTGGTGACACTGGTACAGGTTAGTCTGTAGACCCGAGATCGTCATAGAGTCTTGTGTGATTCCCACTGTGCTTTGATTTCCATCATACCATGTCCAAGAGGGCGTGCAAAAAGGTGGCTTTTGGGTACAGTCCCGAATCACATGGAGGCAATGAGCGATAGGAGGGGTTTCGTCTCACCCGGTAAAGGGAGTTGATGTTGCGTTGTGCTCGATTGGCTATAACAGGAAGTCCTTGGGCAAGGCTGCTTTAGGGATTTACTGGTAAGTGTTACCAGTAGTTTCTTGACTTGTTATGAGCCTCATATCGACACGACTTATCGAGTTATTGGGGTCTGACGTTTACCACCCCTAGGCGAGATATGCGACATATCAGACGAACAGACTGGACTGTACGATAGTGTTACTGGTTGGATTCACAGAAGTGTGAGCGGGCTTGCTCGTTGATCTTATGATCGCTCAATACCCGGGTGGCCGTTACGTTTAGCAGACCGCTTGCCGGCTTGTGGGTGTTTGATATGATCATCACCTACTACATGCGTATTGACGAGTCTTTAGAGTCCTACACAGGTGATTCCTGGCACAAGCGAAACGAAATAGGAGCGCATATGAGATATGTGCGGGAACGAGAATAATACCAGTATGTGATACTGTATTCTATTCTCGCGATTTGTGACATTGATCGGTTGTATGCGATATTGCAGGGTTATCGAATCAAGTGTTGATTCGATAAATTGTTACTATTGATATTAGTCGGTTATATACTATATGACCGGATCGTTAAATCAAGTGTTGATTTAATGATTTAATGTATAATTATATATTTGATATATTATTTTACTTTAACTAGTATTGATTGATTTTCTCATTTGAATGTGCACATTGTTTATATGTGATATATGCAAGTGTACATGTTTGTATCATGCTTGATGCTACAAACAAGTTGTGTGTATGAGACTTGAACCAACTCAAGGTTATATTAGGGTTTACTATTTTCCTAAGCATATAACAAAAGAGTATGACTTTGGTTATGAAGCTTCATGAAGCTTGATAAACATTGACAAAGTCCACTCTTTTGTCATATGTTTAAAGATATTAGTTAACCCAACCTTTAACCTAATGGTTTGGTTAAATCTCTACATGAGTTAAGCATGAGGGCTTAACTCAACCATGGTGCCATTATTTATTTGATAAGTTTCATTTTGGATATGATTGAGATTCTTTTTCTTCTTCTTCTTCTTCTTCTTCATCAAGCTTCACAAAAGCTTGCTAGCTCCAATGGTGCCATAGGAAAAAGAGTGAGAAATCCAATTCTAAAGTGAATCCAGTTCCTATTTCTTCATCCTCTACTATTTGCCATGTAGTATAGGGTGTTCTCTTCACAAAGTTTTTGACCAAGTGAAGGAATAGCTTGAGTTTGAGTCTCCCCGACGTAGATCATCTTTGGCATTGAAGTCTACGACCTAGCCCGCTTATTTCTCCGACAAAACCAACGCTAGAGTCCGGGATCTCGATGATCGCAGCGGAGGGACGTCATCACGGAGCTAAAGAAGTGGAGGACCAGATCTACAAAGGTTGTAGTCCCTTTCACTTGTAGCAAAGCAGCTTGCTAGTTCATAGTTTTCGCCTAATTTATAGTTAACGATCTTCATTAGGGTTTCTCGGCACATATTTTTTAATTTGGCATGGTTGATGCCTTGTGGAACCTCTTGAGTGTGCCTAGGAACCCTACAGTGGTATCAGAGCCTAGCTAGAGCCTTAGGCGTTGTGCAGATGATGTTAGAAATCCGATTGAGTCACGAAACCCTAACCAAGACCATTCTCTGTACATTTTCTGAAAATGTGGATTTTTCCAAATTAAAAATAGCCAAAAGATTCAGCAGGGTTTTGTAGGAATTGCTGTGAAATTCGTGGGACCAATTCCATTAAACCGCCGCGGAACCGCGGCCGTACCCTACCTTGGGCGGCGGTTCCGCGGCAATACAATGGCTTTTTCCTACTTTGTTTGCACAGTAATCTTTACTAGTAGTTGCTGTATTTTATAGGAATTTTTAATCTATGCTCTACAGTTGAGTTTTCTGGGGTGTATTGTGGACTCGATGATTCGATCGGATCATTTAACTTTGTCTATGTGTTTTTTCGGGTATTTAGGAATATGTTAAAAAGTTCGACCGGATATAAATACCCACTTTTTCCCCTGTCGGGAAATTTCCAAGTGTTGGATTTTTCCGTAGTTTGAAAACGTTCTAAGTAGTGCAAGTAACGCGATGAACCCTTTAGAAGACAACAAACCTTAACTCGATTATGTGACCGTCTTGAATAGCCCTTTCAACCTTAGGGTTTGGGGCAATACGGCGTGCCACATGTGAGGCGTTGGTTTGACCCATCTACGGCTGGTCCGTTGGAACTGTGGCATGAACTTTATGTTTTTAAACTTATTTCATATGTTGAGCTGTTTCGGGAAAACTTGAGTGTTTGATTGTTCAATCGGAAAGTTTAACATTTTCTATTTATCTGGAATGTGATACAATATTTGGAATCCACAAGTAGTTATGAGATAACTGATTTGAATGTTATAAACATAGCACTTTAGTCTCACTTGATCGGTTGCCACGGAATTTTGATGTGATCAAAAGTCCGTCGCAATCACGTTGTGTACGCGGATACTCACCGGTAAACTTAATAGACAGCTACACCCCATAGCCCCGACCAAGTGACTGTAGGAGAACCCCGTCGCCAAAAACATCCGTTCGGGTGCTCGCGGCAGCGATGTTCCGCCTTGGTGCACTTCGTTGACGGTATCGGGTGTGCGGCCGCCTACTAAAGTTTGCGACGAGCATTCGATCAGTTTTTCGGGAATCTTATTGAATTGCCCAACTTGATATTGAAAAGTGTTTTCGATATAGAGACTAAAATGCGGGGTTTATAATTGTTAGGCATGTGATGTCTAAGAAATTCAGAATGTTAGGCATGCGATGTCTAAAGAGTTTGCGGGTTCCAACTGTTGTAGTTTTACACTTTCTTTTCTGTGACCGTAAGTGTAGTATGTAGTGGTATTGCCAATTGTCGTTGCTATACGTCGACGACAATCGGTGTATGCATACTTACTTACGTTGATGACATGCGATGTTATGTGTTGCTTGATATGTTTTATTGGATCGTCATGATTGAATAGCCGGTGGTTTTTATGTGAGATGAGTGTTTTTCATTTTCATTCATATAAAAACTTATATGTAATATTCTTTTATTGGGGCACTTCCAGGTTGCGGAAGATGTCACCATTTGTATATTATTTACTTTTCCGCATTAGGATAGACCCAAGGAGGGGAGCATAAGTAACCGGGTTCTAGGGTCTAGTGGGAGACCATCTCGAGGAGTCGAGTTCGGGTCTCCTAACTCTAGAATTGGTAGGGTTGCTTGCTGCTCTAGTAAGGGTCTAGGGGTGTTGGTTTGGCTATTCATCACGACCGTGGAATCCGTGTTTTATACTGGCTCGTATTAAAAACACGGACGTCCTAGTATATCCAATATTTCATATATATTTCATCTGCTGTGATATCTGTGATGTGATCATGTGATGATCTGTGATAGATACTATATATAGTATATATGATATATTATATAGACGTTACTTGTGTTTTACACCCGCGCTAGCTCTGCTCCGTTCTGCCGTTAGTGTCCTAACCTAACGGTGCACGAGGGGACATCGAGGCGAATGTGGATGGCATAAGTATACGTCGTATTTATCTGTGATGTTTAGGTACTTAAATGATGGGACTTCATTAATATGATTAATGAAAGAAAAAGAAACCTAATGATGTTGTGGAATCGAATTTTCAAAAACAGGTAGCTACAGTTCTTGCTTTACATCACGGTGTTCCTTGTAGAACATCCTGCACCTTATTCGATGAGGAAAGGGCCGAGATCCCTTCACCGGGAGTGACCCCTTTAGCAATAAATGGCAGATGCTACACACTCGGTTTGTCTTTTGATTGCTTCTATAGTTTCTGCTTTGCACAGTGATATATATGATATATCCCGCACCTCATTCGACGAGGAAAGGGCCGACGATCCCTTCACTGGGAGGGACCCCTTTAGCAAAACTAGAAAAGCCTAAAAAAAACTCCATTTCAAAATTCATTCGATTCTACAACGATATCAAGTTCATTACGCAATAGGTTTTCTTAAAAACCTGTCATAGCCCTCCGTCATTTCAGATAAGTACTAGTTAGTATTCGTGCTACGTTTGTTGACGTTGTTAAGGTGTAGTGTACGGTAGCTGATTAGTACTTATCTGTATAAGCATATGATGCGATTGGATTAGGGTAGTCGTGCGACTTTATTGACTATGTTAAGGGTCGTGCGGGTGGGTTTAATTCAATCGGGAAATGACGGGTTGAACTTGACTAGCACTTATGATTTGTTGACTATGTTAAGGTCATATAGCTGCTAGGGGCAAAATATTATCGGGAATTTCAAGTGTTGAAATTTGCAATGAGATTGCATACCTTCTATGAGATAGTTGGATCCCAATATCCACTGCGAGTAAGAGTAACTCCTGGGAGAGTTTTACACATTACAATTAGCCGATCAAGTAGGTGTCTAGAAAGGTGTCAACGGGGTTACACCTCTGGGAAAACGAGGTTTACAATAATTAGGTTCGTGCGAAAGCACGGGGGACCTCCCTCAAAGTACCGACACTGGCCTGGCTGAAAGATTGGCGAACCTGTAGCGTGTAATTAATCCCGGCTAGTCTTTCCATTTAGGGTTTGAAGGAAGATTTGATAAAAACAGTGGGAGCCATCCTGATTAGATAAAATAATAACCAATCTGATCTTGCAAGAGCATACGCAGAGTGTTTTCTTCTCTCTCTCTCCAGGTAGCGACCATATCACTTCTTAATAAAGATAATAATACGGATGTATTGACCGAACCTGCTTGTTATACTGAGCTGGGGAACGTTGGTCCCGCTCCAACTTATAATTGTTATAAGATAGAGCAGGAAATAGAGGATTACCAGAATTCCCATGCCACCCAAACGGAGAAAGTGCATACTGATGCATCATCTTCGGGTGTGTGTTCATTACAGAGAACTGTTTCTCAGTATCCTTTACGTCCTGAGTATGAGATACCGGATCAGGATCCCGCATATGTAATATGTTACATGGGTTACAGAAAGGTAGAGAACTGAGAACGAGTGATAAGTTTCATGAGACAGAAAACGGTGCAAGTGTTGCAGCCAAGTCTGTTGGTCACTGTCATCCTGTATTACCAGAATACATTGATTCTGAACAAATGTTATTAGATACCGAACCTGATATACAAAATCATATCAGTCTCTTTATTAGTAAAGAAAGGATATAATTTTGTATTGTTGGATAATGTTTTGAACATTTCCTATATCAAGAGTTGATCGGTTCAGGCACGTTATCTAAAAGCATTAATGTTCTAAATCAAACTGCAGTTCTTAGTATATAGAACACACAAGAGGAAGAGTTCAGAAATGAACGAATCCTTCTTGAGGTATTGTAGACTAGGTCATATCAATGCGACCCGACTAGCTAAAGTTACATATAGATGCATATTTAAATTAGTTTGAATTTACATCTTGTGAAGCTTGCCAGTCATGTCACAGAGATAAGATGACCATAGCTCTGTTTATTGGAAGCAGAGAAAGAGTTAGTGAACTCTTGGGATTGATACATCCTGATGTATGAAAGTCTCCTGTTTACACATGCCAAGACCGGTTCTTTGTACTTCATTACATTCTCTGATGATCTCTTTATATTCAGACATATGTTCCTGTTGAAACACAAGTCCAAAGCTTTTGAGATATTCATAGAATATAATTTAGAAGTAGAGAACCAAAAATGGGTAAATGTATTATGTCCTTTGATGTGATCAAGGAGGAGAATACTTGAGCATGGGATTCCTGGATTATTCTAAAGGAGAATGAGATTCTCTCTCAGCATTACTCCTCCGTATATATCATAGCTCGTCGGTGTATCTGGGCGGAGCAAACACACCCTATATGATATGGTGTGCTCTATGATGAGTACTACTGAGTTTCCTATTTCTTTTTCGTGAGTTATGCACTTATGAAGTTGCATACCTATTGAATAGGGTTCTGATCAAATCAGTTACCTACCACTTCATATATGATATGGAAACGAAAGAGCCCATCTCTTAAGTTAGTTATGATTTGGTGTTGTCCAGCCTATGTTTAAAAGCATGATCCGGACAAGCTCGAGGCAAGGTCAGATCTGTGAAAGTTTGTTGGATATCCCAAGTATACGCAAGGGAATATCTTCTACTTAACCGAGGAACAAAAATGTTTTGTTTCTCAACGTGCCACCTTTGTGAAAGGGAATTTCTTATGAAGAAATTTATGGTCTTGAGGTAGAACTGGAAAGAGTTCCAGCTATAAAAACTGCAGCTGATGATTTGGTAGAATAAAAGGATTCAAACCAACGAATCTCAGCCTCTCCACCGATCTAGTAGGGTTTCTCACCCACCTGAGATATACTATGGTTTCTCTATAACAGTGGGAGCGAGTATTGCATCATGAGATGATGACCCAACTGGTTTCGAACTGGCCATCAGGAGTAGGACTCTGTAAGAATGGCTGGATGCTTATCGATCTGAGTGGGAATCCTTATACACCAACAAAGTATGGACTTTGGTTGCTTTATCTGAAGGGTTAAATCCCCATCAGGAGCAAGTATATCTTGAAAAGATTACTTGGTGTACATGGAAAAGTTAAGACTTTCAAAGCTAGACTTGTTAAAGTTTGCATCATTGACCAGGTATGGAATATGATGAAACATTTTCTAAGTAGTTATGCTTAAGTCCATCCAGATCCTACTTGCCACGGCTACATACCATGACTACGATATCTAGCGGGTGTCATGACTGCTTTTCTAAATGATGATTTAGAAGATAGCGTCTATAAGTACACAGCCAAAGGGCATCGTAGACAGTGGGAGCAGCGGAAACGTGTGCAAGATGTTTTATGTGATAAAGCAGGCATCACGGAGTTGGAACATCTGTTTTGATGAGTTAGTCAAAAAGTTTGACATCATCAAAATGGAAGATGAACCTTGCATATACAAATAGTTAGTAGGGAGTATGGTAGTGATCCTCATAGAGTACGTGGATGACATACTCTTGATAGGGAAGTTGTTTCCTATGCTACGCTCGGTCAATCTCCGCTTATCACAAGGATTCTCCATATAGTATCAAAGTGATACCTACTAAATCCTGGGTTTTGGATCTATGAGATAGATCTAATTGGATGTTAGGATACTCACTAGTCGTAGTGAGATGGTATCAATTGATCCTGGGGATAATCACTGGAAAGGTTCCAGGGTGATAAGGGCGACTGAATGTCAGTCACAGGCATTGTCTTTACCCTCAGTAAAGGGACGGTATGTTGGAAGAGATCCAAGCTAGATACCGTGGCATACTAGACGATAAAGGCTCGATACATCGCTACCAAAGATGCTACCGAAGAGGCAGTCTGGGTGTATATCAGTTTATGAGATGAACTTTGTTCCTCCCATTATGTGACAATGGAGTTGTGACTTATGCCAAGGAACGCCCATCCCATCAGTGATCCAGACATATTCTTAGGCGGTATCACCTGATCGTGGAGATGGTTGATCTCCAGGGGATCGAGGTTAGGAGAGTAGACTCAGAGGACAACATGGCGAATCCACTCACGAAAGGCCTTTTCCCAGAAAGAGACTTTTATGGGATGGTTGAGTATGAGATACTTCAACCACTGCTATCAGATAGCCCTAGTGCAAGTGGGAGATTGTTAGTTATATGTATGCCCTAGAGGCCATTACTATACATACGATGTATATTGTAGTGGATGCTTGGACATATATAGGGATGACTTTCTTGCTCGATATGATAGTATGCTATCTGGTTACTCTTTACCTTAACGTGTACACTGATTGTCTCTCTGTTACATGTTGGTAAAGCCCTTAGGATGTGTACTTGACAACCTGGACTATGATGCGGATCATATTAGTGGGGACATGGTTGTCCATAAGTACATCCTTCAAAGTCCCTAGTCGTGGGTGTATCGAGACGGGGCATCGATATACCAGAGTAGACTAGCGTATACCATCTCGACCCATACAGATGGGCGATGGATGATCCCATATCCATTGGTGTTTGACATCATAGATGATATACGGGTGCTCAGTGGAAACTGGGTACACTGTACGGACTCGCTGAGAACTCCCAGATGGTGTTATACCTCACGTTAGATGGCAGTTCTCTGGTGACACTGGTGTAGGTTAGTCTGTAGACCCGAGATCGTCATAAAGTCTTGTGTGATTCCCACTGTGCTTTGATTTCCATCATACTACGTCCAACAGGGCGTGCAAAAAGGTGGCTTTTGGGTACAGTCCCGAATCACATGGAGCCAATGAGCGATAGGAGGGGTTTCGTCTCTCCCGGTATAGAGAGTTGATGTTGCGTTGTGCTCGATTGGTTATAACAGGAAGTCCTTGGCCAAGGCTGCTTTAGGGATTTACTGGTAAGTGTTACCAGTAGTTTCTCGACCCGTTATGAGCCTCATATCGACACGACTTATCGAGTTATTGGGGTCTGACGTTTACCACCCCTAGGCGAGATATGCGACATATCAAACGGACAGACCGGACTGTACGGTAGTGTTACTGGTTAGATTCACAGGAGTGTGAGTGGGCTTGCTCGTTGATCTTTTGATCGCTTAATACCCGGGTGGCCGTTACGTTTAGCAGACCGCTTGCGGCTTGTGGGTGTTTGATATGATCATCACCTACTACCGGCGTATTGACGAGTCTTTAGAGTCCTACACAAGGGATTCCTGGCTCAAGCGAAACGAAATAGGAGCACATATGAGATATGTGCGGGACCGAGAATAATACCAGTATGTGATACTGTATTCTATTCTCGCGATTTGTGACATTGATCGGTTGTATGCGATATAGCCGGGTTATCAGATCAAGTGTTGATTCGATAAGTTGTTACTATTGATATTAGTCGGTTATATACTATATGAACGGATTGTTAAATCAAGTGTTGATTTAATGATTTAATGTATAATTATATATTTGATATATTACTTTACATTAACTAGTATTGGTTCACTTAAGATTGATTTTCTCACTTGAATGTGCACATTGTTTATATGTGATATATGCAAGTGTACATGTTTGTATCATGCTTGATGATACAAACAAGTTGTGTGTATGAGACTTGAACCAACTCAGGGTTATATTAGGGTTTACTATTTTCCTAAGCATATAACAAAAGAGTATGACTTTGGTCAAAGTTATGAAGCTTCATGAAGCTTGATAAATATTGACAAAGTCAACTCTTTTGTCATATGTTTAAAGATATTAGTTAACCCAACCTTTAACCTAATGGTTTGGTTAAATCTCTACATGAGTTAAGCATGAGGGCTTAACTCAACCATGGTGCCATTATTTATTTGATAAGTTTCATTTTGGATATGATTGAGATTCTTTTTCTTCTTCTTCTTCTTCATCAAGCTTCACAAAAGCTTGCTAGCTCCAATGGTGCCATGGGAAAAAGAGTGAGAAATCCAATTCTAAAGTGAACCCACTTCCTATTTCTTCATCCTCTACTACTTGCCATGTAGTATAGGGTGTTTTCTTCAGAAAGTTTTTGACCAAGTGAAGGAATAGCTTGAGTTTGAGTCTCCCCGACGTAGATCATCTTCGGCATCGAAGTCTACGACCTAGCCCGCTTATTTCTCCGACGAAACCAACGCTAGAGTCTGGGATCTCGATGATCGCAGCGGAGGGACGTTATCACGGAGCTAAAGAAGTGGAGGACCGGATCTACAAAGGTTGTAGTCCCTTTCACTTGTAGCAAAGTAGTTTGCTAGTTCATAGTTTTCGCCTAATCTCTAGTTAACGATCTTCATTAGGGTTTCTCGGCACATATTTTTTAATTTGGCATGGTTGATGCCTTATGGAACCTCTTGTGTGTGCCTAGGAACCCTACAATAACCCATCACAAAACCCGGCTAATCACCACAACAGTCCAATACAGTTTATATACACAAACAGTTATAAACAACATTACAGATATGTGCAACCCCCGCCAACCGACATACTAGCAGTTAGGGGAGGTTTACGAACACATAAAACATTCTACAGATATAATCAAACAAGCAAACATCGTATAATTTCGATCGATTAAACATATTTAATTTTGCTCCAATACTTAAAAAATACCAGAAAATACTAAATATCACATGAGATGCACAGAAGAAAACTGGGCCGAATCGGCCCCAACTCGGCCGCGAATTTGCGGCTCTTTCCCCGATTCAGGAGCCTATTTTTCTTGTGTGTTCTTATATTTTCATGCTGGTCATTCTGGAGGTCCCTGAAAAATTTTTGGACCTCATTTTAAAATCGACAGAAACTATATGATATCGGGGTTTTTTCCGGCTTGTTTTCCGTTCAAAATTTATACAACTTTGCAAGTGTTAATTATTGTTTAGTGAGGCTCTGATACCACTGTAAGTTGATGTGCAGCACCCCACGAGTTGCGGGGAGGCGAAAATTTGAAAAACAATCATGTTTATAAAGCGAACATTAACTAACCGAAGATCGTTTCTGAACAATACTTAACAATAAGCATAGAGTTCTAAGCTACTATGTAAAATAATTATACCAAATGATTCTACTCCTTCGTCTTTACGATCTCTCTGGCCTCTTTGGATCTCCATGACCTCCTCGGCTTCCTTTCGTGATAGACGATCCACCCGAGAACCCTAATCCAAGCTATAACCTCAAAACTTGAGGTTACTTAGTTTCTCTAGATGCTAATAAAGGAACTAAGATGATGTAGAGATAGGTTATGGAGTGATTAGACTTTCCTAATCCTTGTTCTCAACTCATGAGTAGTAGGATTAGGGTTTGGTGAAGGAGAGAGAGCTTAAGGAGAGAGAAGGTGGAGATGATAATCAAAATAAAAAGCTTCTCACTTGAATATATGATACATAATGAATTATCAAATAATATCAATTAAATGATTATTCACCATGCTTCATTTATTCAAGGAGAGTGATTCATCATGTGAGTCATTAGATCATTAATGATGAATTAATGATGCATTTAATGATATGATGAATGAGTCACTAAAGCAATTAATGAAAATGCCACCTTAACCCCTCATGTCACACCCTTCTAGAAACTTCTCGGAAATTACGAGAATGCCCATCGCATCCGTGAAAACACGGAAAAACTTTAGACTGTATAAATCCAATAACCTGGTACTAAAATCTGGCTTAAACCAAAGCCGGCTAGTAAAAACTGTCCGAATGTCGTACGTGTGATTAAACACGTATGCGTCCGAACTTTTGTCGTAAAACCATACGACCTCTATATCTTTTCGCCTGGGTTTGGGAAATCTCTGCGTGGGACTCTAAAGACTCGACTACTACGCTGGCAGTGGGTTTAACTACAGACCGCAAGCGGCACAAGCTGTACGTAACGGTCCCCATGTAGTTGTCAATAAGAAAGCTGATGAGGTAACCCATCCGTAATCCTACTGAGCCTGTCCGTGACAATATCCGCGCAGTACGGCTTGTTCGTCTAAGAGTATCGCATGTATGGTCTAGAAAGGTAGGGGATGTCAGACCCCTAATAACCGTACAAGTCGTGTCGGTATGGCTCAAGACCATCCGAGAATCTATTGATCATTCCATCAGCAATTCTCAATCAGCCCTGGCCAGGGACTTATGGTAATGACCAACCGACCACAGTGTGATATCAACTCCCTATACCGAGAGAGACAAATCCCTAACAGTCGCTCACTGCCTCCACGTGGGTCGGGACTGTGCCCAACTAAAACCTGTTTGCACGACTCCTTTGAGCCATGGTAGGGTAATAATCAAAGCACAGTGGGGACTCACATGAGACAAATGATGATTTTAAGTCAACAGACTATCTGTACATATGTCTCCTGAGAACTGCTATCTAACGTTAGGTATAATACCATCCAGTCAGTTCTCGGCGAGTCCTGTCCGGTGTACTCACACCCAGTGAGCATTTGTATACAATCTTAGGTGCACACCCCCAATGGCTGCGGGACCAATCCATCGACTCTCGTCAGGGTCTAGATATGTATACACTAGTCTACTCTGGAGTATCGATGCCCAGTCTCGATACTCCTGCGACCAGGGACATCTAAGGATGTGCCTATTGACTATTTAGCTCCTACTAGTATGACTGCCATCACAACGCCGGTAGTCTGGCAAACACCCTATGGGCATTATCAACATGTATATATAAATGAATACAACACAAAATATATCATATGTTAAGATAAAGACAAACCAAATAGCATACTATCATATCAAGCAAGACTGTCATGTACATACATATCCCAAGCAACCTATATAATGTAGGCCTCTAGAGCATATATATCCAACCCCTTCAAAGATATCAAGTTCATTACGTTAATGGGTTTTTCTCTAAAAACCCAGCCGTAGCCCTCCGTCATTTCAGAAAATTAGTACTTAGTATTCGTGCTGTGTTTTTTGATTATTCGTCAAGGCACGGTGAATAGTAGCTGAGTAATGATTCTCTGTTGCATAGATAGATGCGATTGGTTAGGACGGTCACATGATTTTGTTGATTATTCCTCAAGGATCATGCGGGTGGTTCTACTGCAATCAGGATAACGACGGGTTGAACTTGATTAGGACCTTTTGATTTGTTGATTATTCGTCAAGGTCACTTGGGTCTTAGGGGCAGAAACCATATCGGGAGTTTCAAATATACAGGAAACTTGCAGATTTAGCATACCTTCTAGAGTGTGGTGACTAGAGTGGATTCCATCTAGGTCATCATACAATGATAGTTGGATCCCGATCCCACTGATGAGTAGGATTACTCTCGGGCTCTTGGGAGATTATTTCACTTAACAATCAATGCTATAAACCTAGTAGGTGTCTGGAACGGTGTTAGCGGGGTAACGCCTCCAGCGAAAAGAGGTTATATAATTAAGAAGCTTCGCAAAAGCGTTGGAAAACCTCCCTCGAAGTACCAATACTATCCTGGCTGAAAGGTTAAGCAAGTATTGTGACGTGCGATTAATCCTGACTAGTTCTTATTTTAAGGTTTGAAGAAGAATTCGAGGAAACAGTGTTGGTTAGATAAATTAATAACCAATCCAATCTTGCAAGAGCGCACGCTAAGTGTTTCTTTTCTTTTTCTCTCTAGGTAGCAACCATTTCACGCCCTAATCATGATAATAAAATGTATCGTTTGACCGATCCGAATTTTTATCCGAGGCTGGGAAACGTCGGTTTGGCTCTAACTTATGATGGCGATCATAAGTATGAGAAGAGGAAAGATGATTGTCTGAATTCCTTGCAGACCCCAACAAAGAAGAAGCATACTATTGCATCTACTTCAGGTGTTCTTGTAATTGATAACTGCTTTTCGGTCAGTCCTACCTCCTGGATACTAGATACCAGATCAGGATCACATATCTGTAATTTATTGCTGGTACTGAGAAAAAGTAGGATAGTTAGACTTGCTGGGTTCCCTAGCACCGCCACTGGGTTTTGGGAGGCATCGACCATGCCGTTTTCAAAAAATTAGAGCTCTAAAGAACCCTAACCTAGAATCTTAAATAGAGAATTAGACGAAAGCTAGAATGTATACATCTTAACATCTGAGTGAACAAGGAATACAACCTTTGTAGACTAGTCCTTCACTTCAATAGCTCTGTGTAGTTGTCCCTTCGCTCCAAGTAGCGATCGTCCGGGCTCTAAAAAGGCTCCACAAGGTGAAATGAACAAGCTTGTTTGAAGTCTTCGAGGCCGAAGGTGATCTACGTTGAGGAGACACTAACTCAAGCTACCTCTTTACTAAGTGATGAACTAGTGAAGAAACAACCCAAACTAAACGGCTAGTCTAGTAGAGGTTGATGAAGTATGAATTTCGCTCACTTTAGAAATAATTTTCTCACTCATTTTCTTCATCTCCCAAAAAGCTAGAGAGCTTGAGGAAGGAGATGAAGAAAGGCAGCCATGGAGAGAAGCAAGTGAAGAATGAACCAAGTGGTGAGAATAGCAACCATGGGTGAGATAATATTTCATACTAACTCATGTAAAGACTTAACCATGGTTTAAGACAATGGTTGGATAATAAATATCTCATGTAAACCAAAATTAGTGGACAAATTCAGTGGTCACTACAAGCTTCTAACCCTGTGACTAATTTCCAACTAATTTTGATTTACTTTAAATAAACAAAACCCTTCATTACCATAAAAATGGTGTGAGTCTCATACACCGATGTCTCATGTATCATCTAGCATGACACAAAAGAATGTACATTAATATATATCACATATATAATAAATGCACATGTGAGAAAAAGAATTCTTAAGTGAGCTAATATTAGTTAATATAAATTAATATATCAAACATATAATTATACATTAAAATATTAAATCAACACTTGATTTAATAATCCGGTTATATCACATGTTGGCTATAATTCCCTCAAGGCAATTATCGTAATTGCAGGCAGGTGATTATGATGATTGAGGGTGGACCTATACCGGTAGAACAGTCTCACTCGAGATGATTGTATATTATCTGGTTTCTCTTTATCATCACTATTACATATTTATAGAGCCCATAGGATTCTTTCTTGACTACCGGCATTATGATGGGGTTCATATACGTGAGAGCTGGGTTTTCAATAAGCACATCCTTAAATGTCTCTAGTTGTGGGGGAATCGAGACTGGGCACCGATACTCCAGTGTAGACTAGTGTATACTGGTCGAGACCCTAACGAGGGGCGATGGACAGGTCTCACAAGGCATTGGTGTTAGTTTGTTCACCTAAGGTATTATACATGTACTCATTGGGTTATGAGTACACTGGACGGACTCGCCGGGAACATGCTAGTTGGTATTATACCTATTGTCAGATAGCAGCTCCCAGATGACATGCATACAGGTTAGTCTATAGACCTGAGATCATCATTTTTCTCGTATGAGTTTCCACTGTGCTATGATTATTACCCTACCACGGCTCAAAGGAGTTATGCAAACAGGTTTTAGCTGGGTATAGTCCCGGGCCATATGGAGGCAGTGAGTGGATCGTCAGGGATTCGTCTCTCCCATTATTAGGGGTTGATGTCACGCAGTGTATAGGTGGCCATCACCAGAAATACTCGGCCGTGGTAATCGAGAATTACCTATCCGGGATCGATAGTTTCTCAGCTGCTGATGGGTTACATACCAACATGAATTATCGCGTCAGTAGGGGTCTTATTTTATCTATCCCGCTAGACTCGATATGCGATATTCTTTGACGAACAAACCGGACTGTATGGATATTGTCACTATCAGGCTCCGTAGGGGTTTGGATGAGTTTGCTCGTCGGCCTTCCTTTCGCTCAACACCTGGGTAGCTGTTACATACAACTTGTGCCGCTGACGTGCATCTGGTTAAACCCACTGCCAGCGTATGAAGAGTCTTTAGAGTCCCGAGGGTTTTCACGGTTCGGGCGATATGGTATAGACGAGGTTTGTTGGTACATACAGGTGTCCGATTAAACATGTGTACAGGCTGCACAAACTTTAATCGGACGGTTGATAATACTAGCAGCTTAGGATTAAGCCGGATTATTAAATCAAGTTTGGATTTAATAATTTATATATGTATTTATATATATATATATGTATGTATGTATTCTAGTATTACTATTCACTACTCATTTTCTCTCTTGGCTATTCGTATTTTTATACGAATACGCGTATATGTATTTCAATACGTGTACCAGGTTGTATTACTTATTTATACGGAATAGTTTCTATAAGATGGCCACCTCATTAATTGATTTTCTTTTTAGAAAATCAATTTGGGAAATGAGGTGGAGGGTGAGTTGGCATGAGCATGGGTGATGGCGTGTTGAGAGGTATGGCATGGAATTGGTTTTTGGTAAAATGAAAAGAGATATTTTGGGTATGCATGAATGAGAGAGGGATAGAGGTGGCCACTATTCATTCTTTACTGGCCTTGCTCATTTCTTTTCTTCACTTGATCGATCACTTGCTTCATAGCTCACTTTCATTTCTTATTCTCACTTGGAGAAAACATTTAGCCATTCTTAAGTTGCTCATGCCATTGTTTTCTCACCTCCTTCTTCATCTTCTTGAGTTGCTCATAGAGCATTTGTGATGAGAGAAAATAGATAGTGACACATTCCAACACCTCCATTCTCCATTGCTAGCAACCTTGGAGCGTCGGTTGCCTTGCTTGGTGAGGCTGGAGCTTGTGCCATTTCCCTCTGGTGGATCATCGTAGATGGAGTAAGACTAGAAACCAAACTTGATCCGCAACCACTAGGAGCTTGGGATGAAGGTTGAAGATGTTAGTGTATATGCCCTAGAGGCCATTACTTATCATACTAGTTTGTATATTACTTAATTGAAGCTTAGGATATTCACAGTTGTATAGACAATCTTTCTCAAAATGGTAGTATACTACTTAGTTTGTTTCTGCTTTAATGTGTACATGTGTTTATTTTATTATATCACCTATATACGTTAGTGGAGCCCTTAGGATCTTTGCTTGATTACCAGCGTTGTGATGGCAGTCACACTCGTGGGGGCTGGGTAATCCACAAGCACATCCTTATACAGGTCCCTAATCGTAGGACTATCGAGACAGGGCATCGATACTCCGGAGTAGACTAGCGCATGCTCTTCTCATCCCAGCAGGGGAGACGGTCTGTCCCACAGCCGTCATTACGTCGTACTTGAGATAGTATGCGGATGCTCGTTAGGTTACGAGTATATTGGACAGGATTCGTCGGGAACTGATTGGTTGGTACTATACCTATCGTCAGTTATCAGTTCCCAGGTGACATGAGTACAGCTTAGTCCGCTGACTTGACACTGTCACTTCGTCTCGAGTGTGTTCCTACTGTACTTTGATTACTACCTTACCACTCAAAGGAGTCATGCAAATAGGTAGTAGTTGGGTGCAGTCCCGAAGCACTTGGAGGCAGTGACGGTTACACAGGATTTGTCTCTCCCGGTATTGGGAGTTGATATCGCGCTATGTCTAGGAGAGCAATTACACAAGTAGTCCCTGGCCAGGGAAAGCGAGATATACTGGTAGGTTTCCAGTGTTATCTCAGGGTGTTCTGGGCTACACTCCGACACGACTTGTACCGTTATTAGGGGACTGACATTTACCGCCCCCTAGGCCCGCCATGTGATATTCTCAGACGAACAAACCGGATTGTACGGAGATTGTTACATTCAAGCTCAGTAAGAGTTCAGATAGGTTTCACCTCGTCCGTCTTCTTATCGGCATCTACCTGGGGGCCGTTACGCACAGGTAGTGCCACTTGCGGTCTGTGGTTAAACCCACTGCCAGCATAGTGTCGAGTCTTTAGAGTCCCACACAGAGAGCTACTCGCCTTTAGGCAAAAGAGTAGAGGTCGCATGGTTTTGCGGCAGGTCGCATGGTTTTGCGACAGGGTTCGGTCACATCCGCGCACTTGTGCATGTTTAGTGACCGTGCAGTTATTACTAGCGGGCTTTGGTTTAAGCCAGATCCTAGTATACGTTTTGGGATTGGTTTTATCTCGTTTGTATTCGTGTTCCCCGGAACATGGATGCGGGTGTGTATGCACATTTGACAAAGACAGAGGCAGAGGATTCTCATTAGGGTTGTTGACTGATGACTTTTGCTAAACCCTAATGAGAATTAGAATTATGATTAACAATAATATTAATTAAGTATTATAGTGACATGGTTAGGGTTGAAGGGTTGACCTTGTTGACTTGTTGACTTTTGTTGACCGGTTGATTACGTTGGACTTGTTGACAACCATCATGACAATGGCTATCATTTGTTTGCATTGACTTGTGCTTACTTGATGGTTCATAAATTGCATTTAATGCAAGAAATGATATTGTCATTTGTCATGATAACAACCATCACATTATACTCAATTATTATTAGTTGTTATCATGATTTTGGATTATGAGAGCTTGGATGGAAAAAGACTTGCTCACTTTTTCATTTCCTTTCTCTCTCTTGCTCAAGCTCTCCCTCTTCCTCTTTCTCTCTCTAGCTCAAGGCAACTCCCTCTCATGAGTTGAGAACCAGTACCATAGAGATAAAAACACCAAAACACTCCTCTACACATTCTAGTTCACAAGGCCTAGCAAGCCAAGTGTTCTAGTTTCTTCAAGTTCGAAGTAGTAGGCAAAAGGTAGAAGCTTTCGGGTGGATCCATCTTCGGCGCGAGGAGACGACGAGGTGAGGCCGATCAGTACGCCGCAAAGAGTTGAAGACGAAGGAGTTCAAGAATGGTATAACCCCCTAACCGTGTAGGTAAAACTCCTAGTTTGGTTGTTAGGTAGTTGTTTAACAAAGATCCGTATTTTGAGTCCATGTTACCACCTTAAGAAAAATCGTTTTTCACCATTTCCGCAAGCCCAAAGAACCGAGGAAGGGTAGCTTGGACTTACAGTGGTATCAGAGCGTAGTTAAACACTATCTAACTTGTTAGCAAAGTAACTAGAAATTCGATCGAAGAAAAAGTCGCGAAATACGCCCCGAACAGAAACTTTCTGTTGATTTTTAAACTGCTGTAAAAATTATTTGACATATACAAAAAATCGACTCAGGGTTTTTATAGTACACTGCAGAAAAATGATCCACAGAACTGACCAACTCACTGCGGTTCCGCGGAAAGAACAGCTTCTTGCCGCAGATCCGTGGCCGAGTTGACTCGGCCGTGGATCGGTTTCACTGCAGTATATTTTAAGGGGTATTTTGAGATTTTTGGAGTATGTTTTTCAGCCCAGATTTTCCAGAAAGCAAAATTTGTTTTTGGGGATTAAAAAACCGTATTTTGATCCAGTTTCTAAAGACTTAAGCTGACAGGTATATATCTGTGATTGTTATATATATTAAACGTCTGCTAATCGCTATACGTCGATTAGTGGGGGTTATACATACATGTGATCTGTAATGTTGATGGTATGTGTATATGAATTCATTGGATTGTCGCGGATGAATAGTGGGGGTTGTGAGATGAGAGTTTTTTCATTATCTTTCAATTCATGTAAATTTGTAATTGATGTAATATTATTTATTTGGCCGCACAACCGGGGTGAGGTTGTAGCCGTCATTATATAATTTCATTTACTATTTTTGCTCCTAGGATAGACCCAAGGTGGGGTGCATAAACTACCGGGTATCTCGAAGTGTCGAGTGGCCTACTCATGTCGTTGAGGGAGGTTGCTGCGCTTCGGATATTTGGCGGGTTGTTTGCCGCACTCGTAGGGGTCTAGGGTGGGGTATTTGCTATTCATCACGACCGTGTAATCTGTTTCCGTTACAGGCTCGTACGGAATGCGGGTTCTTAGTATATCCAATGTGTTCATCTGTGATCTGGAATGGCTATCATTGCTATATATCTATATATGATATTATTTAGGCGTTGCTTATGTTTTGCATCCGCGCTAGTCCAGCCCCCGCTCAGTCGTTAGTTAAGTAACCTAACGGGTAATGACGGAGCCCCGTGGCGAATGCGGATGGCATAAGCGTAAGTCATATTTTGGTTGTTTTCTGCAATGGTAGGATTAAATGATGGGACGCATTAAAATTAATGCAAGAAAATAAATCAAGTAAAAGTCGTTGGAACACTTTCAAAACCACTCAGTTCTTTTCAAAAAACCAACTTTTAAATGCGGAGTTTGAGCCATTCCTTTTAAAAGCGATCTCGTTCCATCGATTATATCAAGTTCACTACGTTCACGGTTTCGCCAAAACCATTCGTAGCCCTCCATCATTTCAGTTAAATATTCGGTAGTATTCAAGCTATGTATTTTGACGTCATGCCAAGGCATAGTGATTGGTAGCTGCCTGATATTTATCTGTTGTATAGATAGAATGCGTTGGTTTGAGACAGTCGTGCTGCCATTTTGGCCTACATCAAGGGTAGGTATGGGTGGGTTCAAATCAACCTGGATAATGATGGGTAGAACTTGACATGTGACTTATGACAATTTGACCTCACGCAAAGGTCATAAGAGCATGGGGCAAAAATCCATATCGGGAGTTTCAAAAGAACCTGAAACTTGCTAGCGCTGCATACCATTTGGAGTGTGATGATTCTTGTAGGATTCTTTCAGTTTTGTCATGCGATGATATTTGGATCCTGATCCTACTGTGAGTATATTCTACTCTTCAGGAAATTTCTCACTTAACGATCAATGCTATAAACCAAGTAGGTGTCTAGAAAGGTGTTAGCGGGGCTACGCCCCCAGGGAAAAGAGGTTCTTAAATTAAGGAACTTCGCGAAAGCGTTCGAAAACCTCTCTCGAAGTACCAACACTGGCCTGGCTGAACGGTTAAGCAAGTATTCTACGGTGAGATTGATCCGGGCTAATTCTTCCTTTTAGGTTTGAGGAGGGATTCGAGAAACAGTGGGAGCCATCATGTTTATATAAACTAAAAACCACTCTAAACTTGCAAGAGCATCATGCTGAGTGTTTCTTCGGTCTCTACTAATTGCAGCGACCAACCGTCATGACCGGACTTAAGTTACTTCTAGATAAAAACATACTGACAGGGCCAAACTACAAAGATTGCCTCAGGAATATCAAAATGGCAATCACTTACGACAAGCTGGGGTATCTTCTTACCACCAAAGCTCCCCATGTCCCAGGTCCCACCTCCAGCATCGCGGATAGGGTAATCCGTAAGACCTGGGAGATCGATTGCGC
The DNA here is from genome assembly GCA_030015575.1 of Agapanthus africanus. NCBI lineage: Eukaryota > Viridiplantae > Streptophyta > Magnoliopsida > Asparagales > Amaryllidaceae > Agapanthus > Agapanthus africanus. The sequence goes on from JASDDO010000029.1 coordinate 291,242,097, forward strand.
AAAGGCTAAGTGCCCCGTGCTTGCCTCTACGGACAATGAACATCAGAGGAGGCATGAGAATATGGTCCATGAATCCATATTTCTCCATACAAAAGATCTATATGGAGAGCAATCTCGTATCGCAAGATACGAAGTGTCGAAGAAGCTATTTTCGGCAAGGTTGACCATCGGATCATCGGTAGCGGAACACGTGCTTAAGATGATTGGCTTCATTGAGGAGCTCGCGGACCTTGGGACCACGTTAGAGAACGATCTCTATACGGACTTGATTCTCCAGTCTCTTCCTTCCACTTACGTCCAGTTTATCCTGAACTTCAACTTAAAAGTAAAAGAAGTTGAACTTCCGGAGCTCCTCAACATGCTGAGGAGTGCAGAGGGCACCCTAGAGAAAGGTAGGGAAATATCCACTTTGTGTTGGAGATAGTGCCCTCAGAGTCAATTATTGGATCACAGGCACGTGATTGCAATGATTGAGGGAGGACCTATCCCGGTAGGACAGTCTTACTCGAGATGATAGTATGCTATTTGGTTTATCTTTATCATCGTGCATTGCTTTAAGTGACCTTACGAGTCGCTATTACACGTTGATAGAGCCCCTAGGTTTCTTGCTTGACTACCAGCAGTATGAGGGCGATCATATAAGTGAGAGCTGGAGTCTATAAGCACATCCTTAAAAGGTCCCTAGTCGTGGGAGTTTCGAGACAGGGTATCGATTCTCTAGAGTAGACTAGTGTATACAGTCGAGACCCCGACGAGGGGCGGTGGACGGTCTCACAAGCCACTGGTGTCAGTTGGTTCACCTAAGTTGTATACAGGTGCTCATTGGGTTATGAGTACACCGGGCAGGACTCGCCGGGAACATGCCAGTTGGTCTTATACCTGACGTCAGATAGCAGTTCCCTGGTGACATGTGTACAGGTTAGTTCATCGACCTGGGGATCGTCATTTGTCTCGTGTGAGTTCCCACTGTACTTTGATTACTACCCTACCACGCTCAAAGGAGACGTGCAAACAGGTTTTAGTTGGGTACAGTCCCGAGCCATATGGAGGCAATGAGCGGATCTTCAGGGGTTCGTCTCTCCCGGTATTGGGGGTGAGGTCGCGCTGTGTCTAGGAGAGCCATTACACGAAGTCCTTGGCCAAGGCAGGAGATTTACTGGTAGGTATTCCAGTAGTATCTCAGGGTGTTCTGGGCTACACTCCGACACGACTTGTACCGCTTTTGTGGGTCTGACTTTTACCAACCCCCTAGGCCCGCCATGCAATGCTCATAGACGAACGGACCGGACTGTATGGATATTGTCACTGACAGGCTCAGTAGGGTGTCAGGATGAGTTCGCTCATCGACGTCCCTTTTGGTCAATAGCTGGTGGCCCGTCACGTATTGGCTTATACCTCTGACGTGCTAGTGGTTAAATCCACAGCCATAGTATTGACGAGTCTTTAGAGTCCACCACACATTCAGTTACTCAAGCATTCGGGCGAAACGCTGTAGAAGCCGTATAGAGATATGGCAGGGTTCGATCAGATAGGTGCGGTATTGCATGGATCAGGATCGGACGGTTAGTACTAGAGGCCGTATGGATTTATGGCAGGGTTCGATCAGATACGTGCGGTATTGCACGGATCAAGATCGGACGGATATTACTAGCCGGCTTTGGTTTAAGCCGGATCCTAGTATAGTACAGTATAGATTTTGTCTCATTGCATCTGTATCCGGTCGGAATATAGATGCAGGTGTGTATGCACAGTATCGGGGTTTTCCTATTATTTATTACGGGACCAGTTTTCTGTAGTTGCCTGTTTGCATTCCGTTCCGGCCGGTTTTCCTTTGTTCTTTCCCGGCCGGACTTTTCCGATGGAGGGGGTTATTTGCAAGTTTGCAAATAACCATTTGTGGATGGGTTCTTTGTTTTTGTGGCATTATGATAAGTTAAGCATCTTTGCTTTTTCTTGATGGTTTTAGCATTAATGAGATTTGAAATTGATTTGAGATAGCTATCATTACCTTTTGATGTGAAGCTTACTTTTGATGTGGTCACCCCTTTGCATCTCCTACACTTACCTCCCTTCTTGTGTTGCTTTTTCCCTCTCCCATTCCTTTAAGGGGCCGGCCACAAGATGAGGAAGGAGGAGGGTTTTTCATTTTGAGTGTGGCATTTTTCTTGATCTCATTTTCATGCTAGGAAAAATGCAAGCACCATTTTTCCTTATCATGATTCCTCCATCATCTTCAAAGGCAACAAAACCCTAAAAGAGACATAGACTCTACATTATTCTACAGCAAATCTTGGGCACGTAGACTTGCCAGCTTCATGCCCGAGTAGCCTCGGTATAGAGGCGGGAGCCCGTAAAAGATGCAGACGATGTGGTGCCCTTCCGGCAAGGAGGCGACGACCGGAGTTTCCGCGGGAGATCGGGACGACGACGAGAAGACCGGAGGACTCGGATCACTCGGTATATCTCTTCCCCATCTTGTAGTTAGCTAGGACTAGTTTAATGGCCCGATCCGGGTTTTAGTGTGCGGTGGTGCCGGTTTGCTAGTTTGCAAAATTAAAGTTTATCACCGCTTCCGCATTTGGCCTCGGGATTGACGGCCGGGGCGCCGCCGTGCACTTACAGTGGTATCAGTGCCTCGCCATTAACATAGTCTAGCTTGCTCTAGTATGTTTAAAACCCGATCGAACAAAAATCGCAAAAACCATATTTTCAGTTCACTGTTCTCTGTCGAATTATTTTTAGCTCCAAAAATTTTTCAGGTAGTTTCAGAATACTGTGCATGAAAATCTAAGAAATCTGTGAAAATTTGGTCGCGAGATCCCTCCATACCGCCGCGGAACCGCGGCCAAACCCATGCTTGTGCCGCGGTTCCGCCGCGCTTTTCACTATTCATCGCACCAAATTTTAACAGTAGTCTTTTGTGTTGGAAATATGGGTTTTGGGATATTCTTTTTGGGCCTTGATTTTCTGTAAGTGCTACAGTTCTGCTTGGGGCCTACTTTGATAAATTTGTTCAGTCGGATATTTTAAACACATTAGTTCACATTATTTACATTATATCTGTGACCGTGAATGTCACTTGATCGGTAAATCCTGTCTAACTGCTATAGCCCGGTTAGACGGATTTGCAAACGTGACATTCACGTTGATGTTTTATGATTTTGCTGTGATGTTGCGGATCGGTCGTGGGGGATAGCCTGGTTGCAGTGGTAGTACAGTTTTGTTGTATTATGTATATTTGATATTGCGGGGCGAGCGTCCGACATGTGGACTGCCGTCACTGCCTATTTGTATTATTCTTTTGGGGCACGACAAAGTTGCGGTCGATGTACCCGTTGTATGTATATTTTACTTTCTGTACTAGGATTACCCCACGGAGGGGTGCACGGATAGCCGGATTCTAGAGGGCAACAGGCCCGCATCTCATGGCATTGAGACGGAGGGGGCTTCACTCTAGAATTGGCGGGCTATTCGCCGCACTCATAGGGGGTACAGGTTGACCCAGGAGGGGTGCCCAAGTTACCGGATTCCTTGAAGTGCTGGGTGGTCCATTCACGGTGCTGAAGGGGGCTGCCTCGCTTCAGGTTTTGGCGGGTAACTTACCGCGCCCGTAGGGGTCTAGGATTTCATTGCACAGGCTATCCACACGACCAGGGGAACGTCGGGTTTCAGTAGTGGCTCTGTGAAACCCGGGGATCCCAGATATCTGTATTGTTCTATGATGCTGTACATTTCTGTGATGCTGCATTTTTATCACGCCTTGAGCGAATATAATATATTGGTATATATATTAGTAGATGTTGTATATGTTTTGCATCCGCGCTAGTACAGTCCCCGCTCTGTCGTTAGTTAGCTAACCTAACGGGCAATGACGGGACCCAGTGGCGAATGCGGATGGCATATACGTATATCAGTATATTTTCATTCTTTGTGGTGTGATCAATTGATGGGACTGCATTGATTCGGATCAATGCAAGTTAAACAAACCAATTCTGATGTTGTTGGAACACTTTTCAAAAAGCTGTTATTGCAAGGACGTTCTCTTTTGTTTTGCACAGTGATATTCGGTTATGAATATCCAGCACCTCAGTCGACGAGGCAAGGGCCGAGATCCCTTCACCGGGAGTGACCCCTTGGACAGAATTTTGCGTCAGGGCATTAACTTCACTATAGCCGATTACTTTTGCTTTGCATCGTGGTATTCAGTTGGAATATCCTGCACCTCATTCTACGGGGAAAGAGCCGAGATCTCTTCACCGGGAGTGACCTCTTTAGCAAAGGTTTTCGTTAGTATATTTTTAAAAAGCTATCAGTTCCTTCAACGATATCAAGTTCATTACGTTAAAGGTTTTCGCCAGAAACCATTCGTAGCCCTCCATCATTTCAGTTAGATATTCGGTAGTATTCAAACTATGTATTTTGACCTCACGCCAAGGCATAGTGTTTTGTAGCTGCCGGGTATTTATCTGTTGCATAGATAGATGCGTTGGTTTGGGACAGTCGTACTACTATTTTGGCCTACGTCAAGGGTATGTACGGGTGGGTTCAAATTAACCTTGACAATGATGGGTAGAACTTGACATGTGACTTATGATATTTTGACCTCACGCCAAGGTCATAAGAGCATGGGGTAAAAATCATATCGGGAGTTTCTAAAGAAACTGAAACTTGCCAGATATGCGCATACCTTCTGGAGTGTGATACCGTGAGCGGATTCCGTCACGTTATCATGCGATGATAGTTGGATCCCGATTCCCACTGATGAGTTGGTTTACTCCTCGGGTGTTCCCGACTAATTCTTCTTTCAGGTTTGGAGGAGAATTTGAGGTACAATGGGAGGTTTCCAGATTAGATAAATTGGTAACCATTCTGATCTAGGATAGAGTGCACGCTGAGTGTTTCTTTTCTCTCTCTCTCTGGCAGCGACCATTGACCCGACCCCAAGACTATAACTTAGAGACCAAAATTGAACGAACCTTCTTTAACACTGGCTTTTAGATTGTCAGAGTTGCAAACCTCATTTCCACTCCTATTTTTACCCTTTTCTCCAGGACACCCCGTATTACTACAAAGGTCCACTTCCATTGGACAAAACCATCGTATGGTTATATACGAACTCGAAGGAACTTATTCCAGATTCGAGGATGGTTTCTGGTTCTGGAGAAAACGAATAGGACTATTCAGTTGTCTTTTCCTTTTTACCTTCTCTCAGGTTGCGAGTACCCCTTAGATTAGGGGATAGTACACCTATTACGCAAATTGGACAGTCTTCTTCCAAACCATAGGCAGGTGCCGACCGGTAGGGAATGAAGAAAACCAATTTGCCTAACGATGGTGTACAGAAGGTATCATATAAAGACAAAGAAAGGGATTAGAAGGAGGGCAAAGTAAATTGCAACTGTTATTCATGACCAAACCAAGTATTTCATTACCACTCCGACTTCACCTTTGAATTTCTCCAAGACACTCCGTATCACTACGAAGATCCACAGATATTTGGATACTCCATCGAATGGTTTTATACGAACTCGAAAGGAACTTGTTCCAGTTCGGGGATGGATTCTGGTTCAGGAGAAATAGGAATAAGGTTTATTCGGTTGTCTTTTGTCTTCACCTTTTCTCGCATTGCGAGTGCTCCTAGGATTAGGACAGTACACCCATTATGTTTATTGGATAGTCTTCTTCCAAACCATAGGCTGGTGCCGAACGGTAGGGAAAGAAGAAAACCATTTGGCCTAAAGGGGTGTGCAGAAGGTAATGACTAAAGACATATGAAGAGATTTGGTGAAATGGCAAAGAATTATACGGTTACAGTTGTGAATCTTGATAATGGAAGAGGCATTACTAGGAATACCAGGATACCCCATCGAAACATTTCAATGTTTCAGTTTCACTGTGTACTGTTAAAAGAAAACTGATTTCCCGATTAGACACTTACTCCAGGGTATGTATTTACCAGGTTTGATTCTCACATCTGTATTGTTTTACAGATGATGAGTGGGAGTAAGTTATTAGGAATTAGGTGACCATCCTCATTATATCGGAATTCGTTGTAATTGGTGATATTTGAGGAAGTCACCTGGGTTGTTTGCCGGACGGCAAATATTTGGTTTTGAATATCCGTTGTTATGCATCAATTTCAAATTGATATATCTGTACATCTATTTTTATAGAGTGAGATATACCTTTTTTGAAATTATGTCTATGACATTTACCTATATCAGTAGATGTTTAGGTAAGGAGCATTGAACAGCGGTGTAATTCTTCTTAACCATAAGTACAGTTTTCAACCTACGACACACAGTGAATGAGTCGCTTGACTCAAGGGACTTGTACAAAGTATTGTATATTGTCCAGTGTCCATCAGGACAGAGGGGTTGGTCCTCGTACTATATTCGGTTTACTTATGACTTCTCTAGTTTTTAGACACGTGTTTCGTGGAAACACAGGGTCCAAGTTTTGAGAAGTTATAGGTATTTGAATAAAGTAGAGAACCAGGTGTTGCAAGTATCGGGATTCTTCAAGTTGATCGAAGATGTAGATACTTGTGTAGGGTATTCAGTTGATAGTAATGATTAAGAGAACTTTCTTCTCTTTCAGGTTACTCATAGTTGGAAGCATTCCTAAGTTGAGTAACGTTTATCGTCCTCCTTCCATCTAGTTGACATGCACTGGAGACAGCTGCATGATTTGAATCTGGTTCAATTAAATCAGTGCCTCTGTTCCTATATTGAATATAGAACAGTTCATATCTTAACGATGTTAAGGTACGGGGAGTTGTCTGGCTTATGCTTAAAACCAGAATCTGGATAACTCAAGGCACGTTTCTGTAATGGCTGTTTGTGGGTTGACCCAGGCTATGACGAGGGTTGACTTTCTACCATAAGAAAGATCAATAGTGATATTGTTCTTGACTCGCCACAGTTTTAATTAAAATGGATTTTTTCATAAAACAGTAGTGGGAGTATGGTAGAACTGGAAGTGATTCCAGAACCACAAACGATTACTGAAGATTTCATAGGAACCTAAAGATTCAATCTGGTTTGACATTCCATTGGCCACTCCGCAGATAAGGTTGGTAACCTCAGGCACCCGAGAGGTACTCCGGTAGCCTCAAGGACGGTGACAGGGAGGTTCTTGTTTACCCACAATTGCCATTGCTGTTGTTCCAGGCTACGGGACCCGGCGGGAGGATGAATATAGCGTCGTTCTAAACTGGCTTTAGAAGTGTAAGTCTATATGACTCTGCCAGAGGGTTGTCGTAGTCAGTGGGAGCAATGGAAGCATTGGTGGACAGGTAGCTTTTGTCTATTTATAGACTAAAGCAGTTATAGCGAAGATAGATCATCAATTTCTGATGTGACAGTCATAGGTTTGACTTCATCAGAATAGGGATGGATCTGTTGAGAAGGTAGTAGGGTATGATGTCATGGTATTTGGATGTCATACACAAAGTAGGAAAGGAAACCCCTATACTACGGTCGGTTATTCTTTGGTCATCACACAGTGGTTTCTCCACATGGGACTTGGACATTATATCTGACATACTGATTACTAGATCTATAGTTTTAGATCTAGATTTGGGTGGTTTCCCAATCAGGGTACTTAGACAGCATTCTATGAGTATTTAGAATGGACGACTCCTGGCACGGTAGTGTACCTGCAGGTGATGGAGTCACCCTCTCTAAAGGTGTCTTACAGACTAAAGGGGAGAGGGATGTGCATGATTAGAAGATCACTTGCTCAGGCAATTGAGTCAATCATGAGATGTCAAGTACTACACCAGATGTTGTTCTTGCACTAGATGCAATAAGTGGACATTGATCCAATCCTGGAGAAACAGTCGGAAGCAGTTTTAGAACATAAGTGAATGTTCTAGGGATATGATAACGACAGCCTTATTCAGGAGACAGTTATCATTCCAGGCTTCCAAGATGACCTGGACGACAAGGAGGTTGTCAGAGTTATAGTTTTTCCTTCTGACGAGGGGCAGTATTTTGGACAGGTGATCCAAGGCAATACTGAGGGAGGCATGGTGCAGGACACTGATTAAGTTCAGTTGATGATACAGTCTAAGAAGTTTGGATTTGGTGTTCATTTATGAACTGGGTCCCATCAGACATCCAGACACATTCTAAGACAGGTATTGCTCATTTCGGGAGATGGGTTTCTCAGCGAACTTGAGATTTAGAGAGACATAGAAAGAAACATCAAAGCGGATCCACTCACTGAGGCTATTCCTCGAACGCAATAGTTTCGCAAACGAATTTTGTGAGACTGACCAGTAGAGGAGTTGGGTGTTCGGTATCACACGGGCTGTGAGTATGCGACATCGCAATAATTAGCCTTGAGTGCAAGTGGGAGATTGTTGGAGATAGTACCCTCAGAGTCAATTATTGGATCACTGGCACGTGATTGCAATGATTGAGGGAGGACCTATCCCGGTAGGACAGTCTTACTCGAGATGATAGTATGCTATCTGGTTTATCTTTATCATCGTGCATTGCTTTAAGTGACCTTACGAGTCGCTATTACACGTTGATAGAGCCCCTAGGATTCTTGCTTGACTACCAGCATTATGAGGGCGATCATATAAGTGAGAGCTGGAGTCTATAAGCACATCCTAAAGAGGCCCCAACTCATGTGAGTTTCGAGACAGGGCATCGATTCTCCAGAGTAGACTAGTGTATACAGTCGAGACCCCGACGAGGGACGGTGGCCGGTCTCACAAGCCACTGGTGTCAGTTGGTTCACCTAAGATGTATATAGGTGCTCATTGGGTTATGAGTACACCGGACAGGACTCGCCGGGAACATGCTAGTTGGTCTTATACCTGACGTCAGATAGCAGTTCCCTGGTGACATGTGTACAGGTTAGTTCATCGACCTGAGAATCGTCATTTGTCTCGTGTGAGTTCCCACTGTACTTTGATTACTACCCTACCACGCTCAAAGAAGACGTGCAAACAGGTTTTAGTTGGGTACAGTCCCGAGCCACATGGAGGCAGTGAGCGGATCTTCAGGGGTTCGTCTCTCCCGGTATTGGGGGTGAGGTCGCGCTGTGTCTAGGAGAGCCATTACACGAAGTCCTTGGCCAAGGCAGGAGATTTACTGGTAGGTATTCCAATAGTATCTCAGGGTGTTCTGGGATACACTCCGACACGACTTGTACCGCTTTTGGGGGTCTGACTTTTACCAACCCCCTAGGCCCGCCATGCTATGCTCATAATCGAACGGACCGGACTGTACGGATATTATCACTGACAGGCTCAGTAGGGTGTCAGGATGAGTTCGCTCATCGACGTCCCTTTTGGTCAATAGCTGGTGGACCGTCACGTATTGGCTTATACCTCTGACGTGCTAGTGGTTAAATCCACAGCCATAGTATTGACGAGTCTTTAGAGTCCACCACACATTCAGTTACTCAAGTTTTCGGGCGAAACGCTGTAGAAGCCGTATGGAGATATGGCAGGGTCCGATCAGATAGGTGCGGTATTGCACGGATCAGGATCGGACGGTTAGTACTAGAGGCCGTATGGATTTATGGCAGGGTTCGATCAAATACGTGCGGTATTGCACGGATCAGGATCGGACGGATATTACTAGCCGGCTTTGGTTTAAGCCGGATCCTAGTATAGTACAGTATAGATTTTGTCTCATTGCATTTGTATCCGGTCGGAATACAGATGCGGGTGTGTATGCACAGTATCGGGGTTTTCCTGTAATTTATTACGGGGCCAGTTTTCTGGAGTTGCCTGCTTGCATTCCGTTCCGGCCGGTTTTCCTTTGTTTTTTCCCGGCCGGAATTTTCCGATGGAGGGGATTATTTGCGAGTTTGCGAATAACCATTTGTGGAGGGGTTCTTTATTTTTGTGGCATTATGATAAGTTAAGCATCTTTGCTTTTTCATGATGGTTTTAGCATTAATGAGATTTGAAATTGATTTGAGATAGTTATCATTACCTTTTGATGTGAAGCTTACTTTTGATGTGGTCACCCCTTTGCATCTCCTACACTTACCTCCCTTCTTGTGTTGCTTTTTCCCTCTCCCATTCCATTAAGGGGCCGGCCACATGATGAGGAAGGAGGAGGGGTTTTTCATTTTGAGTGTGGCATTTTTCTTGATCTCAATTTCATGCTAGGAAAAATGCAAGCACCATTTTTCCTTATCATGATTCCTCCATCATCTTCAAAGGCAACAAAACCCCAAAAGAGACATAGACTCTATATTATTCTACAGCAAATCGTGGGCACGTAGACTTGCAAGCTTCGTGCCCGAGTTGCCTCGGTATAGAGGCGGGAGCCCGTAAAAGATGCAGACGATGTGGTGCCCTTCTGGCAAGGAGGCGACGACCGGAGTTTCCGCGGGAGATCGGGACGACGACGAGAAGACCGGAGGACTCGGATCACGCGGTATATCTCTTCCCCATCTTGTAGTTAGTTAGGACTAGTTTAATGGCCCGATCCGGGTTTTAGTGCGCGGTGGTACCGGTTTGCTAGTTTGCAAAATTAAAGTTTATCACCACTTCCGCATTTGGCCTCGGGATTGACGGTTGGGCCGCCACCGTGCACTTACACTTTGTTTGTGGGAGGATCTTCCTATTCTAAGTCTAAGGCGAAAGCCAAGGGAAAGAAGAAGAAAGCCCCCGGCAAACCAAGGGGCGGTGTTAGTAAAGTGGATACGAAGGGAAAAGTAAAGGAAACAAAGATAGCGGGGCAGCTTGTGGGTAAGGAAGAATACTTCTATTGTCATAAGAAAGGACACTGGAAGAAAGATTGCAGGGCTTGGAAGGCCAGAAACAAGGATCCGAAGCAAGTTGCGGCTTCGGCTTCCGGTGTGTATGTTATTGAAAACTGTCTTTCAATAAACTCTACTTCCTTGGTATTGGATATCTGTAATTCTTTCAGGCACTAAGAAAGCGTAGGGTTTTGAAGGCAGGTGATATGACCCTCAGAGTTGCAAACGGAGCTGGCATGGATGCTGAGTCCGTGGGGGACTATCACCTGGGCTTGTCAGATGGACACGTTTTGGTTTTGCGTAATTGCTATTTTGTACCCAATGCAACTTGTAATATTATTTCTGTATCTTTATTATTTAAAGAAGGTTATGAATTTGCATTTGTAAGTAATGTTGTGAACATTCACCTAAATCAAGTTCGGATTGGATCAGATACATTAAGTAATGGAATATAGGTATTAAACCAACCACAGATTTTCAATGTCCAGAATACACACAAAAGGAAGTCTCCGGAAATTAATCAGGCTTTCTTATGGCATTGTAGACTGGGTCACATCAATGAGAGAAGATTGACTAAGTTACATACAGATGGATATTTGGATCCATTCCAAAATCAATCATATGCAACTTGTCAATCCCGTCTCAAAGGAAAGATGACAAAGACTCCGTTCACTGGACACGGAGTAAGAGCGAGCGAGCTCTTGGGACTCGTACACAGCGATGTGTGCGGTCCAATGTCTACACATGCGCGAAACAGTTTTTCTTACTTCATTACCTTTACGGATGATTTTTCAAGGTTCGGACATGTCTTCTTAATGAAACATAAATCCGAAGCCTTTGGAAAATTCCAGGAATATAAGAATGAAGTAGAAAAACAAATCGGCAAAAGTATCAAGACACTGAGATCTGATCGAGGTGGTGAATACTTGAGTGCCGAGTTCCTGGATTACCTAAAACAGAATGGTATTCTCTCTCAGTTTACTCCTCCATACACTCCGCAACATAACGGTGTATCGAAGAGACGGAACAGAACTCTATTGGGTATGGTACGTTCCATGATGAGTAACGCTGAGTTACCACGATCATTTTGGGGATATGCGCTAGAATCAGCTACATACCTTTTGAACCGAGTTCCAACTAAGACTGTGCCTACCATACCATATGAAATGTGGAGTGGGAAGAAAACCTATTCTCAGTATCTGAAGATCTGGGGATGTCCAGCTTTTGTCAAAAAGCAGCATGCGGACAAACTCGAGGCACGCTCAGTACTGTGCAAGTTTGTGGGATACCCAAAAAACTCCTGGGGGTATCTTTTCTATTACGCAGAGGAACAAAAGGTCTTTGTTTCTCGTAATGCCCACTTTCTGGAACACCAGTTCTTAGAAAAAGAAATAAGTGGGAGCGCAATAGAACTGGAAGAAATTCCAGAACCATAGACTATTACTGAAAGCTTAGTAGAACCAGAGGGTTCGAAAGAACATGACATTCGTACGCCGCTCCGCAGGAGTAGTAGGCAGTCTCATCCGCCCAAGAGATACTAAGGTTTTCTCATAGACAGGGACAGAGAGGATTGCATCATTGATAGTGATGAGCCTACTAGCTTCCAGCAGGCCAATCAGAGCGTTGACTCGGTAAAATGGCTGGATGAAATGCGGAACGAGATGGAGTCCATGTACACCAACAAAGTATAGACTTTGGACATTGCTTCAGATGGGCTAAAACCCGTAGGATGCAAGTGGATCTTCAAGAAGAAAATTGGTGTAGATGGACAGGTTGAGACCTATAAGGCTAGACTTGTTCCAAAGGGATTTTGTCAAAGGCCTGGTTTGGACTATAACGAGACCTTTTCTCCAGTGGCTATGCTGAAATCCATTCGGATCCTTCTTGCCATCGCTGCCTTCCACGATTATGAGATTTGGCAGATGGATGTAAAGACCGCTTTTCTGAATGGAAATTTAGAGGAGTGTGTCTATATGGACCAGCCAGAGGGTTTCATTAAGAGTGGGAGCAGCGGAAAGGTGTGCAAGTTGCTTAAGTCCATCTATGGACTAAAGCAGGCATCGCGGAGTTGGAACATCTGCTTTGATGAGACAGTCAAAGAATTTGGCTTTATCAAAAATCCAGATGAACCATGCATCTATAGTAGATTTGTAGCAAGAACTGTTGTATTCCTCGTATTATACGTGGATGACATTCTTTTGATAGGTAATGACATTCCTATGCTACAATCTATCAAGGGGTTCTTGTCACACAGGTTCTCCATGAAAGACCTGGGTGGTGCCACTTACATTCTAGGGATCCGGATCCATCGTGATAGATCCAAGAGAATGTTAGGACTTTCGCAGTCCAGGTACATCAATACCATACTGAAAAGATTCAGTATGGAAGATTCCAAGCGCGGTAATCTACCGGCTCGTCACGGGATCACCCTCACCAAAGAGATGTCTCCCAAGACTGATTTAGAAAGAGATCGCATGTCTATTATACCCTACGCTTCTGCGGTAGGCTCTATAATGTATGCGATGTTGTGTACCAGACCGGATGTAGCTTATGCATTGAGTGTGGTAAGCCGGTATCAATCAAACCCTGGGGAGAAACACTGGATAGCGGTAAAGAACTTTTTCAACCACCTGAGAAGGACTAAGGAGATGTTCTTAGTGTATGGAGGAAAAGACCTCCAGATCGAGGCATTTGCTCACTCCAGCTTCCAGAGTGACAAGGATGATTCCAAGTCCATGTCGGGTTTTGTCTTAACCCTCAATGGAGGGGCGGTGTGTTGGAAGAGTTCCAAACAGGAAACCGTTGCTGACTCGACGGTGGAAGCGGAATACATCACTGCTACTGATGCCGCAAAAGAAGCCGTCTAGATAAGGAAGTTCTTGAAAGAACTTCAGGTGGTTCCGTCCATTGTTGATCCGATACCTCTGTATTGCGACAACAACGGGGCTATAGCTTTAGCGAAGAAACCCAGGTCCCATCAGAAATCCAGACACATCTTGAGGCGGTATCACCTGATCAGGGAGATCATGGATCTCCAGGAGATCGAGGTTCGGAGGGTTGCTTCAGAAGATAACACTGCAGATCCATTCACCAAGGCCTTGCCCCAGACTCAGTTCGAGCTGCTGATAGAGATGATAGGACTTCGATACGCCAGTACATGGCCTTAGTGCAAGTAGGAGATTGTTAGTGTATATGCCCTAGAGGCCATTACTGTATCATACTAGTTTGTATATTACTTAATGGAAGCTTGGGATATTCACAGTTGTATAGACAATCTTGCTTAAAATGGTAGTATGCTACTTGGTTGTTTCTGCTTTAATGTGTACATATGTTTATTTTAGTATATCGCCTATAGACATTAGTGGAGCCCTTAGGATCTTTGCTTGATTACCAGCGTTGTGATGGCAGTCACACTCGTGGGGGCTGGGTAATCCACAAGCACATCCTTATACAGGTCCCTAGTCGTAGGACTATCGAGACAGGGCATCGATACTCCGGAGTAGACTAGCGTATGTGCTTCTCATCCCAGCAGGGAAGACGGTCTGTCCCACAACCGTCAGTACATCGTACTTGAGATAGTATGCGGGTGCTCCTTAGGTTACGAGTACACTGAACAGGACTCGTCGGGAACTGATTGGTTGGTGCTATACCTATCGTCAATTATCAGTTCCCAGGTGACATGAGTACAGCTTAGTCCGCTGACTTTACATTGTTACTTCGCCTCGAGTGTGTTCCCACTGTACTTTGATTACTACCCTACCAAGGCTCAAAGGAGTCGTGCAGACAGGTAGCAATTGGGTACAGTCCCGAAGCACTTGGAGGCAGTGACGGTTAGACAGGATTCGTCTCTCCCGGTATTGGGAGTTGATATCGCGCTGTGTCTAGGAGAGCCATTACACAAGTTGTCCCTGGCCAGGGCAAGCGAGATATACTGGTAGGTTTCCAGTGTTATCTCAGGGTGTTCTGGGCTACACTCCGACACGACTTGTACCGCTATTAGGTGACTGACGTTTACCGCCCCTAGGCCCGCCATGCAATATTCTCGAACGAACAGACCGGATTGTACGGAGATTGTCACATTCAGGCTCAGTAGGAGTTCAGATGGGTTTCACCTCGTCCATCTTCTTATCGGCATCTACCTGGAGGCCGTTACGCACAGCTAGTGCCGCTTGCGGTCTGTGGTTAAACCCATTGCCAGCGTAGTGTCGAGTCCTTAGAGTCCCACACAGAGAGCTATTCGCCTTTAGGCAAAAGAGTAGAGGTCGTATGGTTTTGCGACAGGTCGCATGGTTTTGCGACAGGGTTCGGTTACATCCGCGCACTTGTGCACGTTTAGTGATCGGGCAGTTATTACTAGCGGGCTTTGGTTTAAGCCAGATCCTAGTATACGTTTTGAGATTGGTTTTATCTTGTTTGTATTCGTGTTCCCTGGAATGCGGATGCGGTTGTGTATGCACAGTTGACAGAGATAGAGGCAGAGGATTCTCATTAGGGTTGTTGACTGTTGACTTTTGCTAAACCCTAATGAGAATTAGAATTATGATTAACAATAATATTAATTAAGTATTATAGTGACATGGTTAGGGTTGAAGGGCTGACCTTGTTGACTTGTTGATTTTTGTTGACCGGTTGACTAGGTTGGACTTGTTGACCACCATCATGAAAATGGCTATCATTTGTTTGCATTGACTTGTGCTTGCTTGATGGTTCACAAATTGCATTTAATTCAAGAAATGATATTATCATTTGTCATGATAACAACCATCACATTATACTAAATTATTATTACTTGTTATCATGATTTTGGATTATGAGAGCTTGGATGGCAAAAGACTTGCCCACTTTTTCATTTCCTTTCTCTCTCTTGCTCAAGCTCTCCCACTTCCTCTTGCTCTCTCTTGCTCAAGGCAACTCTCTCTCATGAGTTGAGAACCATTGCCTTATAGATAAAAACACCAAAACACTCCTCTACTCATTCTAGTTCACAAGGCCTAGCAAGCCAAGTGTTCTAGTTTCTTCAAGTTCGAAGTAGAAACCAAAAGGTAGAAGCTTTCGGGTGGATCCATCTTCGGCGCGAGGAGACGACGAGGTGAGGCCGATCCGTACACCGTAAAGAGTTGAAGACGAAGGAGTTCAAGAAAGGTATAACCCCCTAACCGAGTAGGTAAAACTCTTAGTTAGGTTGTTAGGTAGTTGTTTAACAAAGATCCGTATTTTGAGTCCATGTTACCACCCTAAGAAAAATCGTTTTTCACCATTTCCGCAACCCCAAATAACCGGGGATGTGTAGCATGGACTTACAGAAGACCAAAGGACATGGATCAACTCGGTATAACCATCTAATTCCTAGTTTTACATATTGCTAGTATAGGGTTTAGGGTAGATCCGGGCATCGGGTCGTGGTAGCGCCAGCTTAGAAAAATTTCGTCCCGCAGTTGGTCACGCTTTGATGGCCGGGGCGCTTCCGTAACCTAACATGGTATGAAAGCCCCCCCGTAAACCCCTTACTAGCAGTTTAAATAATGTTTAAAGTATCAAAGCCGAAACAACTCCGAAATGATGCCCTGTAGATTCCAGTCTCTATCGTTTTTTCAGAGTCTTCAATTTTTTTTAAACAACTGTAGAAGACTAGTTGAGTGACCACTAGAACACACCATAAATACGAGCCCAAACAGCCGGATTTGACCCGGCGATATTTCTTAAAAAACGGGTGAGGCCGGTCTAAATTTGGATTTTGGAGTTTAAATTTTTTGTGTTTTCTACTCTCTGGAATATTGATGCAGTGGTATTGTTTGTTTTTCCCATTTTAGATATTATGTTATCTTTTCTTCAGGGGAAATTCGGGGTGTTTCGAAGTCAATAATTTAACACTGTTTAAATTTTTATAGTATATGCATTACTATCTACGACCGTGAATGTCATTAGAGCGGTACAACTCGTATAATTGCTATATGTTCTTTTAGACGGGTTTGCAAATGTGACATTCACGTTGATGTTCTGTGTTGTGTTGTGATTGTGGTTGGAGCGTCATGGTGGATAGCTTGGGTGCAATGATAGTACAGTTTAGTTTCATTTGTACACTTGGTATTGTGGGGCGAGCGTCCGACATATAGACTGCCGTCACTACCATTTTGTATATTATTTATTTATGGAACGACCGGGTGGAGTGCACGAATAGCCGGGTTCTAGAGGGCAACGGGTCCGCATCTCATGGCGTTGGGACGGAGGGGACCTTACTCTAGAATTGGAAGGTTATTCGTCATACTTGTAGGGGGTATAGGTTGACCCACGGAGGGGTTCTCAAGTTACCGGATTCTATGAATTGCTGGGTGGGCCATTCACGTTGTTGATTGGGGTTTGCTCACTTCTGGGATTGGCGGGTAACATTCTGCACTCGTAGGGGTCTAGGTTTTCATTGCACAGGATATCCACACGACAGGGAATGTCGGGTCTCATTTGTAGCTCAAGTGAAACCCGGGGCTCCAGGATTATCCACCACTCTGTGTTGCTTCGCTGAGATTCTGTTATATTGCTTTATATCATGCCTAGGACGAATGTTATATATATATTTATATATACTAGTAGATGTTGTATATATTTTGCACCCGTGCTAGTCCATTCCCCGCTCTGTTGTTAGTTAAGTAACCTAACGGGTGATGACGGGACCCAGGGGCGAATGCGGATGGCATATACGTACATCATATTTTCGTTCTTTTCTGGTGTAATTAATTGCTGGGACTGCGTTGATATTGATCAATGCAAGGATAAAGCAAACCTATATATTATGTTGTCGGAACAAAGTTTTTAGAAACTGACATTACAGATGTTCTCTTCTGCATTGCACAGTGGTATTCGATTGAGAATGTCCTGCACCTCATTCGACGAGGCAAGGGCCGAGATCCCTTCATCGGGAGTGACCTCTTGGGCAGATGTTTGCGTCAACGTAATAACTTTACTATATTCTATTCTTTCGCTTTGCATCATGGTATTCAGTTTTGAATATCCTGCACCTCATTCGATGAGGAAAGAGCCGAGATCCCTTCACCGGTAGAGACCTCTTTAGAAAAATTTTTCGCCACTATATATTTGTAAAACCACTTGGATTCCTTCAACGATATCAAGTTCATTACATTAAAGGCTTTTCGCTAAAAACCAGCCATAACCCTCCGTCGTTTCAGACGAGTATTGCTTAGTATTCGTGCTACGTATGTTAACCTAGTCAAGGCGTAGTGCTCGGTAGCTCTGTAGTACTTTTCTGCTGCATCGATATACGATTGGTTAGGACAGTCGTATAGTCATGTTGACCTAGTCAAAGGCTCATACGGGTGGGTCTAATTACTACAGGATAATGACGGGTTGAACTTGACTTGCGACTTATGATATGTTGACCTAGTCAAGGTCATAAGCCGCTTGGAGTAAAAACCATATCGGGAGTTTCAAACTTACAGGAAATTGCCAGGCATGTGCATACCTTCTGTAGTATGATAACTTGAGTGGATTCCATCAAGTTATCATACCATGATAGTTGGATCCCGATTCCCACTGATGAGTAGGATTACTCCTCGGGTGATTTTGCATGATCCCGACTAGTTCTCCTTTTGGGTTTGGAGGAGAATTCGAGGAAATAGTGCGAGCCATCCTAATTAGATAAAGTGATTAACCATTCCGATCTAGGTTAGAGTGCATGCTGGGCGTTTCTTTTCTCTCTCTCTTTGGCTGTGACCATGACCTGACCCTTGACTAAAACTCATGAACCAATTTAACCAAACCTTCTTAAAACACTTTGGATTTTGGAATGTCACGGTGTCGCATATATTATTGCCACATCTATATCACCTTTGCATTTCTCCAAAACACCCCGTGTCACTACGAACATTCACTCCTATTGGATATATCCATCATATAGTTACAAAAGAACTTGAAGCAACTTGTTCCAGATTCGAGGATGGATTCTGGTTCTGGAGAGATTGAATAGGATTATTCGGTTGTCTTTTCCCTTTACCTTCTCTCAGGTTGTGAGGGCTCCTAGGATTAGGAGAGGGTACACTTATTAAGCTTATTGGATAGTCTTCCTCCAGACCATAGGAAGGCGCCGAATGGTGCGGAAAGAAGAAAACCAATTAGCCTAAAAGTGGTGTACATAAGGTAATAAGTAAAGGCATATAAAGTGATTAGAATAGCGGCAAAGAAAATTGCGACTGCTATCATTCTTGACAAAACCGTGTATACCCCTACCACTCCCACATCCACTTTGGATTTCTCCAGAACACTTCATATCACTACGAACGTCCATAATGCTTGGACATGCCATCGTATAGTTACATACGAACTCGAAGTAATTAGTTCAAGATTCGAGGATGATTCCGGTTCAGGAGAAATAGAATAGGATTATTCAGATGTCTTTTCCCATTACCTTCTCTCAGGTTGCGAGGTCTCCTGGCATAAGGAGTGTACACCTATTACGCTTATTGGATAGTCTTCTTACAAATCTTAGGCTGGTCCCGAACGGTAGGGAAGGAAAAAAACCAATTAGCCTAAAGAAGGACAAAAGGTAATAAGTAAAGACATAATAAAGGGATTGCAGTGAGGGCAGGTACGTATATGGTAACTGTGATGAATCAGGATAGTGGAAGAGGCGTTACTAGGAATACCAGATTACCCCTTTAAAATGTTTTCATGTTTCTGTTTCAGTTTCAGTCTACGATGTCAATTGAAAACTGTTTTCCCAATTGGAATCTAACTTCAGGGTATGTATTTACCAATTCAATTTCTCACATCTGTATGTTATTAAATATGGTGCGTGGGAGTAAGATATTAGGAATTGGATGATTAGATCCTTATTATATCGGAATTCGTTGTAATTGGTGATATTTGAGGAGATCACCTGGGTTTTGCCGGATGACAAATATTTGGTTTTGAATATCCATTGTTATGCACCAATTTCAAAATGATATATCTGTACGTTTATTTTATAAAGTGAGATATAACTTTTTGAAATTATGTCTATGATAACATGTAATGTTTCAGAAATCGTTTAGGTGAATTTTCCGTTACTCGGTAAATAATTTGTGTTTTCCGTAAAAAAATCGAAACATAATCATTTTTCAATATAGAAGTAAATGCACCTAGTTTAACTAGGAAATTGCTAGTACGTGGTATTTATTTAGTCACATATAATTATTAGTTCACTTGAATATGTTTCCCTAATTAAAATATTATTATAAGCTTTTATTTATACACTTAATTAGTGGTAATTATAAATTTGAATGGGTTAAATATACAAATGTGAACCATGTCAATTTAGATACAAGTATGTAATGTGTTCATCTCTTCTCAAATTGTTTCCATGTTCTCGAGTTTTCTAGGGTTAAAGAAAATTAGAAAAGAAAATGAATTAGTGAATATATTGATTTGAGGTGCATTAATTAAGCTTTAATGAATATCTTAATCTAGAATTGTCCACACTCACACAAAACTCTCCCTCTCTCCTCCTTGGCCAAGCCCATTAGTGGCAGCCCCAAATTTTCCTCACCTCCATTTTCAACTCAAAAAGCTTCCAAAATCGACATTTAATCTCAAAAATTCCAAATTAAATCCCTACGCATTACTCATTAGACTAATCTAGCTTGGATCAAGAAGCAAGTTAACATTTTGGAGGCCATTTTGGGAGTCAAAATTTGGATGTTTGATACCAAGTTGTGAGGTATAAAATCCTAACCCTAAACTTTAATTGTTAGTTAATTACTTTAATTTAGCTTATTGGGTGTTTAAATGTGGTGTTAATTAGCAAGTTTAGAAATTCATGAGAGGGTTTTGAAATTAAGATAGGGTTTTGATTAATTGGTATGGTTATATGTGTAGTTTAACATGTTTACACATGAAAAGTCTAAGCTAGCTGTTAGTTTGCAAATTATTACTTTGAAATTGTCTAAATGGTATAATTATGCAAACTAGGTTTTTAGAATTTATAAAGGTAAGTAAGCTTAAAATATAGTTAAGAGTTGTGAAGCCTAATTATGATGTTAGATGAATATGGTAGCCACTATATCGCTAATCCACGAGGTTTTTCACCAAAACTCCTTTGGGTTGATTACTAGGTTTTCGGTATAATTAGATGTTGGTTTTATTTGGCGTTGTGAATATATATATATATATATATATATATATATATATATATATATTATCTTCTTCTATGATATATATTGTGTTATGAATATGCGATTGGTACGATTGGGTTTTAGGCTTGGTTGTTTTCACAATATAGCGATCCTAGTTATGGTTTTGGCTATGTTTTCCGTTATTGGGATTCTTGGTTTTGAGATTTGATATTGTATTTGGTCGTTGGATATTTGTACGTCAACGACGAGGTTTGTTTGGTTGTTTTTGCAAGCGTAGGCTATAGGTTCTAACCTATGAGCGCACCGTGTGCCGTATTGGTTTTCCGGATTTGGTTTTCATAACGTGGCGATTTGTGTTGATTTGTAGGTACCTTCGCGTGGATTCTGAGACGACGAATCACATCGACTATGGCGGAACAAGGAGTTCCACAGGTGAGAAGATTTATATCTATGGGGGAAGTCGGGTGGATGGCATATAGCTCCCCCGCAAATTAGTAATGGAAACCGATATATAGAATACAGTCGGAGAAACCTATATTAGAAAACTACAGATATGGTTAAAAAAGGATAGTTAGAGATGATATGAATGATTGAATATACATATCGAGATATGAGATGAAAGCTATAGGGTTATGACTCTTTGACATGATATGATAAAAAGGATGTCTCGAATTGATATATAAAGATATGAAAAGCAAATGTGAAGTACGACATATTGATATGTAGTTGCAAGAGAAAAGGTATGAGAATTGTAGTAGCGTGACGTGAGATCGATAAATACAATACAAGATCTAAAAGATAGTTGCATATGTAAGATAATTTGACGTGAGATATTAATGTGATGAAAAGAGTATACGATGAGATATGAAATGAGATGTATAATGATATGACATGAGATTAATGAGTATGATAAGATTGTGATGGCTATGTTATGAGATTGGTAAAACGAGATATTTATATATAATTATGATATTGATGAGTAATATGTCGTGCGTGACATAGATCCGTACACTCATTGTTGTATAGGTTGATAGAATCCCTAATTGTTTAATGCCGCCGTACGATGGATTACCGTACGTGATGAGTTTTACCTGATGATTGATCCATACCCATGATTAGAGGATGCCGTACGATGGATTGTACCGTACGTGATGTTGTGAGGCTGGATGCCGATTGACAGATTCACCGACTCGGATAGGCTATAGATATTTAATCCCTGTCTACACCGCTTAGTTTAGCCTTTACGTAGATGTTGGATTAGATACGCGTACTTATTAGCATTGCGCTTACGATTGACGTGCTGCTACGTTCATGATATTCTCATTTCATTATATATATAACTATGCTATTACACCTACACCATTACCGATGATGCGTATGTTACACTTATATAGATTTGCCGGCTCACACACCTTCTTCATCGATAATTGCTATGTTACTTACACAGTAGAGTTGCTACATCATGCCATGATATATTGCTATGGTCCCATCATTATGCTATGTTGCATGATGTACTTGCTATGCTCACATCATTATGCTATGTTGCATGACATACCTTGCTATAGCTATACATACACCTATGTGGTATTATATTATTAGTGACATTTAGACATTGATTCTTATGCTATTGCGCACATGAAATGCATCATGCTTACATACTTACATGTATATACACACGTCTTGCTAGAGCTACATGTACGCCTTTATATGATGTTGCATTTGATTTTGGAGGAATTGGGAACCACATGATATATTTAAAAACTGGATTCATTTAAAAGAGCGGTTTTCCCTTAATATGCTTTTATTACTGCTTGATGTTGCATATATCATATTTCATGGATTTACGCATTGACATACGGATTTCATGCGATTTATGGATTTGAGAACCGTGGGAATATTTCAAGAAAGTATGCATTGTTTTGAAAACTTGGTTTCTCTTGATATGATATTTCGGTGCGTCCACCATGACTTTTCTCGGTTCTGAGACATGTGTTAGAAACCCAATTCGAGATGGGGTAGGCACCGTCTGTGGGTACATGGTGGACCCGGTAAGGTACCCGGGGCAAGAAATGATTTTCGTGGAGTAGTCGATGACCGTGGTGGAGGGAACACTACATACCGGTAATAGTATTTAGACTCGGCGGTTATCATGAGGATACCGACCGGAGTCGTGAGATGGATTTGAGGGCCGACCAGAGTATGCGGCACCTGAGGGCCGATCTGAGGATGCGGTGCCTGAGATATGAGTATTTACGTGTCGATACTGGACACGGGTTTCATGATGTTTCGATTGTCGGTGTTGCACACTCAGGTTCCATGATTTGATGTGTCATTGATGGACACATGTTATTTGATATCCTCATATATTCACATGCATATAGGCATTGATTATATTGTTGGATGATATCCACATGCATACAGGCATTGATTATATTATTGGATGATATCTACATGCTTACAGGCATTGATTATATTGTTGGATGATATCTACATGCATACAGGCATTTGATTATATTGTTGGATGATATCTACATGCATACATGCATTGTTGTTGGCATATATGTAGACACGGTCACCATAGATATCATAGTATTGCTTTTATGATATAGTTGACCTAGGAAATCGTTGTTTTATTCGAATTCTACCTGCTGATGTTTTCTACTCACGAGTTGGCAACTCACCCCCGTTGTGCCACAGTTCTTGCAGATTAACCGCACGACTCAGTAGCGGCACCACTGGCACACAGCTTGCTTTCAGGTGATATGCTTTGGTAGGTCGTACACATTGGCTCGTGCCACTATTGTATTATTATTCTTATTTTATCTAGTCAACTCCATCATTCAGAAAACTAGTATTTGTATATATAGTAAGACTTAGCAAGACTTGTAGTTGCGAGACTTAGAGCAATGGGCTATATGTTTGCTTGGTGGGTTTGATGTCTTGCTGTTAATTTTCCTTTGTGTTGATCTTCGCCGTTGGGTGTCGTATACATATATATGCTTGTGGTGGTTGTTTCCGCCATTGGGCGTGATTTGCTCCCGTTTCGGGATGCTTTATTTATATTCTATGTTTGTACCCGTTTTGTGGCTAGTTTTTACAAATGATGTGCTGCCGAAATTTTTAAGAAAATAAAATTAAGCTTAAGGATTTTTACTTAAGGTTTCTAAATGTTTTAGCAATGTTTACATTACTTACTTCTTTGAAAGGTTTAGATTTTTGGGCTTCGGCTTACTTAATTTACGTTACGCCTCTAGACGTTGCTTGATTTAAGTGTCGGTCATGAGCTAATATTTTCGGGTCCTGACAAAGTTGATATCAGAGCGCTAGGTTTAACCTTGGTTCGAGTTTAGACTTGACTATGTGGAGTCTGGGGCATAATTTATTTCGGAACCTAGGCTTGACCTTACGGAACTTAGACTTGAACAGGGGGTATTAGACCCGAACTTTCGTTTCATAAGTTGACCTTGATTGATGGAGTAGGTATCTTGAGTAGAGTGACGTTCGGTACGTATATTCCACGGCATATTTATGTTACGATACTCTACTTAAGAAATCTCAGGATGTACATATCTTGAGATCTGTGATTCCCTTCGTTCCTTTGATCATACATCCATTTGAGATCCTTGATTCTATTCGATTCCATTATCATACTCTCACCGATTCTGTTCCTTCTTATGATCATGTATCCATTTTGGTATCTATTGACTCTTTTCATCCCTTTGATCTATTTTCATCGATACTTGCTTGAGTTTCCTGTTACCATGGTTTGAGCGCAGATTGAGCTGCAGCTAGTGATGCAGTCAGGGCGAGCTTGTCATAGACAAGGACTGACCATCGTGTTTTCTGGTGACATAGGAACGTATCGATTTAGTGTTTGTGTTGTGACCTCTCATTTGAGGTGAGTGTTCGGTTTTGCATCGGATGATCGGGCCATTGTTAGAGGCTGCCAGTTTTGAAAGGACTGTTGATGTACAGCCTTCCTCAGAGTTTTTGGTGTCGCCTACTGTCCAAACAGATGACCCCGCTCTTGCTGAGATTAATGGGATGTCGCTTCCAGAGCTTACGATCTGAGATCACTGGAGCTTTCAGGTAGAGATGCGACGGTAGATAGCTAGTCTATCTTGAGTTGAGTTGAGCGACTGCGATGATTCGTCTGATTGATGCGCCGACACAGGCCCAGTTGAGTTGAAGATTTTCAGTATGGAGAATCTTACTCAGATCTAGAGTAGATCGACCCAGAGATGACGTTGTTCGTTGGATGATCCAATAGGAGATCAGTAAGTGGACCAGCTTCGGATAGACGGCCTCACCCAGATGCATTGTGAGTTGATCACGAACGAGAGAATATAAAGTGTTCCTTCGATGATTGGGACGAGTTCCCGAGGACGTGTTCGGTTAGATATCTTCTACAGAGTGATGAAGATACTGAGTTCATAATTTCCAGTCCGTGTGAGAGATTCTGGATTGACCGTAGCTGTGAACAATTGCAGTATGCAGATAACAATATATAACGTCGAAGTGGACGATAATAAAGATGAGTGGAACAAGAGGTTCGTGCGAGATGTTAACGAGCTGTTGTTACTCCCCATTAAGATTAGAAATCTGATATGTATACAGATACGTTAGGATACGGCCAGTTCCTAAGGAAATGTTGTGCTTAGAACGCCGATGTCCAGAAAACGAGGAAAGATTATGCAAGGGTACCAGCCTCTGTATAGTTCGGCATAGGCGAGATCGGAAGAGACCCTGAGCAGGTTCCTTCAAGGACACTGCTGCGATAATATTTGCACCAAGGATCAGTTGTGTCACGTGTATTCAGAAGGCCAAAAGCCGACGCCAGTAACGTGCTGCTTTACGAGTGGTCATGCTAATTGGCCGACAGATGACCAGAGGAGCATCAGAGTGGAATCATTTCCATTAGCACACCTAACCGGGCCGAGGAGCTGATAGATTGCGAGATTGGTAATCCACAGAGAAAATGAGGACTCTGGGACAGAGGACGCTAAATAGTGAGCAGGAGGCAAGCAGATGTTCTTGCTTTGCAGTTTTGGGCGCACCAACATTTTTCGACATTGTAGGAGTTATACCTCAATGTCATTTTTGGCGATTTGTGTTTATGATCCGAGTATCACGCTTATATCGCTTGGATTTGAGTTTTGATGATTGAGTTTCATGATATCGTTTTCGTGCACCATAGTTGCACCAACTCGATATTTACATTTTATGCATAGTTATTGCACTTAATATACGTTTTATATACCGTTGTGTTGGGTTGCAATTTGTGCATATCTATTTCACTTGATGTTGATTTTGTGCCTTGGTTGCACGCGTTTATGATTTCGTGGATTTCATACGGTTGATTTAATTTTGTGCATGTGGTACGCAATCGATTGATTTTTGCACTCGATATAGCTCTCATGTGCTTGTAGTGCATTGATACGGATTTATGCACATAGTTGCACACGTTTATGATTTTATGCACCTTGGTACACTCGGTGTTGTTTTTTATATGCATTTGAGTTATTGATGTGTTTTCGTGCACTTGTTGCCCTCGATTTGTATTTTGTGCATTTATTGCACTAGATTTTTATGCCGTGCATTTGTTGCACCGGATTTGTATTTCGCGTATTGGATGCACCGGATTTTTGTTTCGTGCATTTTTTGCACCGGATTGATATTTCTTGCATTGGTTGCACTAGATTTAAACTCCGTACCTTGGTTCCTCCCGATTTATGTCTTTGAGCATTCGTTTTACCAGATTTATATTTTTGTGCGCGTTTGCACTTGATGTTCGTTTTCGTGCATGCTACTGCACTAGATGCTTATTACGGACTTGATGTGCTTGAGTTGGATTTTTGCGCATGTTAGGTGGTTGGTATTGGATTTTGTGCGCATCGGATGCACTTGATTTAGATTTTTATTCGTGCGTGTTGGATGCACTTGATTTAGATTTCGTTTTGCATGACTGATGCACTTGATTTGGATTTTCGCGCATGTGGGACGCATGATATGAGATATGATTTTATGCACACTGGGTGCACTCGATTGGGATTTTCATTTGTGCATGTTAGTTGCACTGGGTTGAGATTTTTTTATGCACTATAAATGTACTTGATATTATTGTCGTGCACATCCATTGCACTGGACAGATGTTATCGTGCACACCCGTTGTACTTAGTTAGGTTTTGTGCATATTCGTAGCATTTGTATTTGGTTTTGATTTCCGTGCGCACCAGACGCACGTGATTGTTGGATACGCCTTTTGAGTCCAATTTTGCTCTTGAGCACTTTGTTTTCATGATGGGCACTATATTATGTAATAGTCGAATAGGACTGATCTCAGGACAGTACCTAAGTACTTTGCATGTAGTAAAAGTTTAACAAGAGGTTTTCAAAAAAAAAGAGCTATAGTCTCGCTATTTCTTTATGTCCGCGAGTGACAGTAACGTTTATAATGGAAAACCTTTTGGGATATTTCAAAAACGAAGGAACATATATTTGAGCAAAATATATATAAGTATATTTACTGTTTTACAATTAAGTGTCTATCACTTGTGCCGCGAGTTACGCATCACACGGCGACTCAGGAATGAATTTGCATGTGTTTTATTCCGTTTTATGAGATATTTCCAAGGATGCGTACTATATACATATTATAGTATTCAACTAGTGTTTATTGGATTTCAGTAGTAGATTTAGAGATTTGTTTCTCCATTATATCTCCAGTGATTACGTTATGCTTGACGGAGTTCGATTTTGAGTTTCATACTCGTTTTCAGGCGCACACGATGCGTTGTGGTATTTCTGTATCTTCCATGATTTCGGAGCCCGTTGATTTGAGCTAATAATTGAAATGTTTTAATATTTGGGGATTTAAATTTAAATTCGGGGACCAAATTTCTTTAAGGGGGAAGATTGTAATGTTTCAGAAATCGTTTAGGCGAATTTTCCGTTAATCGGTAAATAATTTGTGTTTTCCGTAAAAAATCGGAATATAATCATTTTTCAATATAGAAGTAAATGCACCTAATTTAACTAGGAAATTGCTAGTATGTGGTATTTATTTTGTCACTTATAATTATTAGTTCACCTGAATATTTTTCCCTAATTAAAATATTATTATAAGCTTTTATTTATACACTTAACTAGTGGTAATTACAAATTGGAATGGGTTAAATAAACAAATGTGAACCATGTCAACTTAGATACAAGTTTGTAACATGTTCTTCTCAAATTCTTTCCATGTTCTAGAGTTTTCTAGTGTTAATAGAAATTATAAAAGAAAATGAATTAGACAATAGATTGATTTGAGGTGCATTAATTAAGCTTTAATGGTTATCTTAATCTAGAATTTTCCACACACTCACACAAAACTCTCCATCTCTCCTGCTTGGCCAAGCCCATTAGTGGAAGCCCCAAATTTTCCTCACCTCCATTTTCAACTCAAAAAGCTTCAAAATTCCACATTTAATCTCACAAATTCCAAATTAAATCCCTACACATTATTCATTAGCCAAATCTAGCTTGGATCAAGAAGCAAGTTAGCATTTTGGAGGCCATTTTGGGAGTCAAAATTTGGATGTTTGATATCAAGTTGTGAGGTATAAAATCCTAACCCTAAGCTTTAATTGTTAGTTAATTACTTTAATTTAGCTTATTGGGTATTTAAATATGGTGTTAATTAGCATGTTTAGAAATTCAAGTGGGGGTTTTGAAATCAAGTTAGGGTTTTGATTAATTGGTATGTTTATATGTGTAGTTTAACATTTCTAGACATGAAAAATCTAAGCTAGTTGTTAGTTTGCAAATTAGTACTTTGAAATTGTCTAAATGATATAATTATGCAAACTAGGTTTTTAGAATCTATAATGATAAGTGAGCGTAAAGTATAGTTAAGAGTTGTGAACCCTAATTATGATATTAGATGAATATGGTAGCCACTAGATCGCTAATCCATGAGGTTTTGCACCAAAACTCCTTTGGGTTGCTTACTAGGTTTTCGGTATAATTAGACGTTGGTTTTTTTTGGCGTTGTGATGATATATATATTATCTTCTATGATATATATTGTGTTGTGAATGTGCGATTGGTACGATTGGGTTTTAGGCTTGGTGGTTTTCACAATATAGCGACCCTAGTTATGGTTTTGGCTATGTTTTCCAGTATTGTGATTCTTGGTTTTGAGATTTGATATTGTATTTGGTCGTTGGATATTTGTAAGTCAACGATGAGAGCTGTTTGGTTGTTTTTGCATGCGTAGGCTATATGTTCTAATCTATAAGCGCACCGTGCGCCGTATCGGTTTTCCGGATTTGGTTTTCATAACGTGGCGATATGTGTTGATTTGTAGGTACCTTCGCATGGATTCCGAGACGACGAAGCACATCGACTACAGTTAAACAAGGAGTTCCACAGGTGAGTAGATTTATATCTACGGGGGAAGTCGGGTGGATGGCATATAGCACCGCCGCAAATTATGAATAGAAACCGATAATAGAATACAATCGGAGAAACCTATATTAGAAAACTATAGATATGGTTAAAAAAGGATAGTTAGAGATGATATGAATGATTGAATATATATATCGAGATATGAGATGAAAGCTATAGGGATATGACTCTTTGACATGATATGATAGAAATGTTGTCTCGAATTGATATATAAAGATATGAAAAGCGAATATGAATCACGACATATTGATATGTAGTTGCAAGAGACTAAGTATGGGAATTATATTAGCGTGACGTGAGATCGATAAATACAACATAAGATCCAAAAGATAGTTGCATATGTAAGACGACTTGACGTGAGATATTAATTTGATGAAAAAAGTATACGATGAGATATGAAATGAGATGTATAAAGATATGACATGAGATCAATGAATATGATAAGATTGAGATGCATGTGTTATGAGATCGGTAAAACGAGATATTTATATATAATTATGATATTGATGAGTGATATGCCGTACGAGACTTAGATCCGTACCCTCATTGTTGTATAGGTTCATAGAATCCCTAATTGTTTAATGCCGTCATATGATGGATTACCGTACGTGATGTGTTTTACCTGATGATTGATCCATACACTTGATTAGAGTATGCCGTACGATGGATTGTACCGTACGTGATGTTGTGAGGCTGGATGCCGATTGACAGGTTCACCAACTCGGATAGGCTATAGATATTTAATCCTTGTCAACACCGCTTAGTTTAGCCTTTACGTAGATGTTGGATTAGATACGCATACCTATTAGCATTGCGCTTACGATTGACTTCCTGCTACGTTCATGGTTTTCTCATTCAATTATATATATATATATATATATATATATATATATATATATATACCTGTGCTAGTACACCTATACTATTATCGATGATGCATATGTTACACTTACACAGATTTGCCGGCTCACACACTTTCTTCATCGATAATTGCTATGTTACTTAAACGTTAGAGTTGCTACATCATGCTATGATATATTTCTATGCTCACATCATTATCTTGTGTAGCATGATATACTTGCTTTGCTCACATCATTATGCTATGTTGCATGACATACCTTGCTATAGCTACACATACACCTATGTGGTATTGTATCATTATTGACATTTAGATGTTGATTCTTGTGCTATTGCGCACATGAAATGCATCATTCTTACATGGTTACATACTTACATACACACATCTTTCTAGAGCTACATATACGCCTTTATATGATGTAGCATTTGATTTTGGAGGAATTGGGAACCGCATGATATATTTAAAAACTGGATTCATTTAAATGAGCGGTTTTCCCTTAATATGCTCATTTTACTGCTTTATGTTGCATATATCATATTTCATGGATTTACTCATTGAGATACGGATTTCATATGATTTATGGTTTTGAGAACCGTGGGGATATTTCAAGAAAGTATGCATTGTTTTGAAAACCCAGTTTCTCTTGATATGATATTTCGGTGCGTCCAACATGAGTTTTCTCGGTTCTGAGACTTGTGCTAGAAACCCGTTTCGAGGCACGGTAAGCACAGTCTGTGGGTGCATGGTGGACCCGGTAAGGTATCCCGGGGCAAGAAATGATTTTCGTGGAGTAGCTGATCAGCCTGGAAGATGGAACACTACCTACCGGTGATAGTATTTGGACTCGGCGGTTAACCGAAGGATAACGACGAGGGTCATGAGATGGATATGAAGGCCGACCAGAGTATGCAGCGCCTGAGGGCCGACCTGAAGATGCGGCGCCTGAGATATGAGGATTTACGTGTCGTTGCTGGACACGGGTTTCTTAATGTTTTCAGTGTCGGCGTTGGACACTCAGGTTCCATAATTTGATGTGTCATTGATGGACACACGTTGTTTGATATCCTCATATATTTACATCCATATAGACATTGATTATATTGTTGGATGATATCCACATGCATACAAGCATTGATTATATTGTTGGATGATATCCACATGCATACAGGAATTGATTATATTGATGGATGATATCCACATGCATATAGTGTTAGTTATGTATATGCCCTAGAGACCATTGTTGTACATATGAGGTATATTATAATGGATGCTTGGATATATATAGAGTGGACATTCTTGCTCGTCATGATAGTATGCTATTTGGTTTCACTTTATCTTAACATGTTGACTTGTATTAGCTTACTGTCTTACTCTCACATGTTGATAAAGCCCTTAGGATCTATACTCGACTACTAGGACTATGATCAGATCATACTAGTGGGGCCATAGTAGTCGATGTGTACATCCTACAACTGTTCCTAGTCTAGAGTGTATCAAGACAGGGCATCGATACACCAGTGTAGACTAGCGTATACGCATCTTGACCCATATGATGGGCGATGGATGATCCCATATCCATCGGTGTTTGACATCAAGGATGGTGTATGGGTGCTCAGTGGAGACTGGGTACACTGGACAGACTCGCCGAGAACTCCCAGATGGTATTATACCTCACGTCAGATGGCAGTTCTCCGGTGACTCTGGTACAGGGTAGTCTGTAGACCCGAGATCGTCATAGAGTCATGTCTGATTCCCACTGTGATTTGTTTTCCACCTTACCACATCCAAGAAAGCGTGCAAAACGGTGCGTTTTGGGTGCAGTCCCGAATCACATGGAGACAATGAGTGATAGAACGGGATTCGTCTCTCCCGGTATAGGGAGTTGATGTTGTGATGTGTTCGATTGACTATAACTGGAAGTCCCTGGCAAGGGTTGATATAGAGATTTACTGGTAAGTGTTACCAGTAGTTTCTCGACCCGTTATGAGCCTCACATCGACACGACTTATCGGTTACTCGGGTCTGACGTATACTACCCCTAGACTAGATATGCAACATATCAGACGAAGAGACCGGACTGTACGGGAGTGTTACTATTTGGATTCACAGGAGAATGTACAGGCTTGCTTGTTGATCTTCTGATCGCTCAATAGCTTGGTGGCTGTTATGTTTAGCTGACCGCTTGCAGCTTGTGGGTGTTTGATATGATCATCACCTACTGCCGGCGTATTGACGATTATTTAGAGTCCTACACAGTGGTTTCTTGACTCAGGCAAAACTGAGTAGGGGTACATATGTGATATGTGCAGGACAAAGGATAATACGATATGGGATACCGTATTATATTCTCGCGATATTTTGATATGAGCCGGATCATCGGATCAAGTGTTGATTCGATGAATCGGTACATGATATATTAGTCGGTAATATTCAATATAGCCGGATTGTCGGATCAAGTATTGATTCGATAATTTAATATATAATAATATATATGATATATTGCATTACGTTATCTAATATTGGCTCGCTTTATTGTTTCATTTTCTCACTGGGTAATACATTGATATATATGCGATATATGTTAATTGTATTATTTTCTTTTTTAATTGTATTATTTTTTTGTTAAAAAAATATATTATATATGTGATATATAATATAGTAACAAGTTATGATTACTAATGCTACTTGATTAGTGGAGATTAAACCTAGTTATGGTTTGATTTGGGTTAGTTTTTTCTTGTAGCTTCTAGAAGGTTTTACTTTGTTTCTAGCAAAGATATTATGCTTGATATTTTGCTAGATATTTTTAACCCAACCCAAACCCTTCACCCTAGGTTAAGTCTCTTCATGGGTTAGCCTCTTCATATTAAACCATGGTTGCATTTTTAATCATTATAAAAATTTCATTATTCAACACAAAAGGAATGTCCTTCTTCTTCTTCCTTGAGCTTTGAAAAAGCTTTCTAAGTTTTCTTTATATGATGATTTAGTGTGAGAATTTAATATTAAAAGAGAGCATAAATCCTACTTCATCATCCCCATCCAATCTAGCCAATTAGATTAGGGTGTTCATGTTGAATATAGAGCCCTCAGAGTCAATTATTGTATGATATTTGGTTTGTCTTTATCATCGTGTACATACTTTATGTGATATTGTAGTTCACTATTACACGTTGATAGAGAATAATATGCTACCATGGTTTGTCTTTATCATCGTGTACTGATTTAGGTGAGCTTACAGGTCGCTATTACACGTTGATAGAGCCCTTAGGATTCTTGCTTGACTACCAGCAGTATGATGGCGATCATATACGTGGGAGCTGGGGTCTATAAGCACATCCTTAAAAGGTCCCTAGTCGTGAGAGTTTTCGAGACGGGGCATCGATACTCCGGAGTAGACTAGTGTATACTGTCGAGACCCCGACGAGGGGCGGTGGCCGGTCTCACAAGCTACTGGTGTCAGTTGGTTCACCTAAGATGTATATAGGTGCTCATTCGGTTATGAGTACACCGGACATGACTCGCAGGGAACAAGCTTGTTCGTATTATACCTGACGTCAGATAGCAGTTCCCTGGTGACATGTGTACGGGTTAGTTCATCAACATGTGATCGTCATTTGTCTCGTGTGATTTCCCACTGTACTTTGATTACTACCCTACCACGGCTCAAAGGAGTGGTGCAAACAGGTTTTAGTTGCGAACAGTCCCGAGCCATATAGAGGCAGTGAGCGGATCGGCAGGGGTTCATCTCTCTCGGTATTGGGGGTGAGGTCGCGCTGTGTCTAGAAGAGCCATTACATGAAGTCCTTGGCCAAGGCAGGAGATTTACTGGTAGGTATTCCAGTAATATCTCAGGGTGTTCTGGCCAACACTCCGACACGACTTGTACTGCTTTTGCGGGTCTAACTTTTACCAACCCCCTAGGCCTGACATGCGATGCTCATAGACGAACGGGCCAGACTGTACGGATATTATCACTGACAGGCTCACTAGGGTGTCAGGATGAGTTCGCTCATCGACCTCCCTTTTGGTCAATACTTGGTAGCCCGTTACGTACGGCTAATATCTCTGACGTGCTAGTGGTTAAATCCACAGCCAAAGTATTGACGAGTCTTTAGAGTCCCCCACAGACAGTTTCTCTAGTTTCGGGCGAAACATTGTAGAGGTCGTATGGATTTATGGCAGGGTTTGAACGTACGTGTGCACGTGTTATCGTTCGGACGGATAATACTAGCGGGCTTTGGTTTAAGCCGGATCCTAGTATTATACAGTTTAGATTTTGTCTCATTGCATTTGTATTCGATCAGAATACAAATGCGGGTATGTATATACAGTCGTGGGGTTTTCCAGTAATTTATTACCGGATCGCTTTTTGAAGTTACCAGTTTGCATTCCGTTTCGGCCATTTTCCTTTCTTTCTTTCTTTAGCTGAAAATTGATGGGAGGGGCTTATTTGTAAAAGTTGCTTTTACAAAATGGAGGGTGGTTTTTGTGGCACATGTTTGCTTCATGATGGTTCATCATCAGTTTCTTTTTGTGATTGGATTAGGATGAGACTTTGGTGTGACAAAATTTCATTATGATCATCAACACCTTTTCCTTATGCTCACCCACCTTATTTGTGCTCACCTCCCCTCTTCTCTTATGCTTGGCCGAGAGCATCATTTTGGTGGGCCTCCATTTTGTGTGGGAAAATGATTCATATCAATTTACACCAAAATTCTTTAGCTCATCTAAAAAGTTTACTCCTCCACCTTCACCTTCACATCCAAATGGCAACTTCTAATAACCCTTCGAGATATAGCATTCTACACTCAGTCTACAACAATCTTGGACACGTCTGCTAGCCAACTTCGTGTCTAAGTTGCCTCAGTTCAGAGGTGGGATCCCGTAAAAATACTCGGTGATGTGGCGCCCTTCCGACGAGGAGATCGAGACCGGAGATACCGCGAGGAGCTTGGGATGGTGGCCGAAGACCGAAAGGCTCGGATCGCTCGGTATAGCTCTCTACCCTTTCTCCAGTTAGCTAGTAATAGGTTAATGATCTGATTCGGGTTTATAGTCTGCAGTAGCGCCGGTTTCTAGTTTAGAAATTGTTTTGTTTCCGCATTTTGGCCTCGGACAGACGGCCGGGGCGCTACTGTTGACTTACATGGTATCAGAGCCACGCCATTAACCTTTTCTAGCTTGCTGTAATGTGTTTAGAATTTCGATCGAACGAAAATTTCAAAAACCACAATTTCAAAGTGCAGTTTCTTTCGATTTTTTTATGTGCTCAAAAAATTATTTGGTATATTGAAGAAATATGTGCAGGCTTTTTCAAGAGAACTGAAGAAATTTGGTTGGCTGATTCCACTGTAGCGCGGCGGATCCGCGGCCGTAACAACGTTTTGGCTGTGGATCCGCCGCCGTACTGTAACCACAGTGCACCAAATTTCTTCAGTAGTTCTCTGTGTTGGAATTGGGGTTTTTGATATATTCTTTTTAGGCCCATATTTATTTTGAGTGTTACAGTTGTGCTTGGGGCCCACTTTGGGAATTTTTGTCGATCGAAAATTTTAAACATGTTAGGTCACAGTATTTATGTTATATCTGTGACCGTGAATGTCATTTGATCGGTAAATCCTGTCTAATTGCTATAGTTCTTTTAGACGGATTTGCGAACGTGACATTCATGTTGATGTTCTGTGTTGTGCTGTGATGTTGCGGATTTGTCGTGGTGGATAGCC
The DNA here is from genome assembly GCA_030015575.1 of Agapanthus africanus. Classification (NCBI taxonomy): domain Eukaryota; kingdom Viridiplantae; phylum Streptophyta; class Magnoliopsida; order Asparagales; family Amaryllidaceae; genus Agapanthus; species Agapanthus africanus. The sequence continues at coordinate 291,277,991 of JASDDO010000029.1, forward strand.
TGGATGCAATGTTAGTACAGTTTGGTTGTATTTGTACATTTGATTTTGTGGGGTGAGCGTCCGACATGTGGACTGCCGTTACTTCCTGTTTGTATATTATTCTTTTGGGGCACGACCGGCTGAGCTCGATGTACCCGTTGTATATATATTTTTACTTTCTGTACTAGGATTACCCAGCGGAGGGGTGCACGGGTAGCCGGCTTCTAGAGGACAATGGGCCCGCATCTCATGGCTTAGAGACAAAGGGGGCTTCACTCTAGAATTGGCGGGCTATTCGCCACACTCGTAGGGGGTATAGGTTGACCCAAGGAAGGTTGCACAAGTTACCGGATTCCGTGAAGTGCTGGGTGGTCCATTCACTTTGTTGAAGGGGGCGGCCTCGCTTTAGGTTTTGGCGGGTAACTTGCCGCACCCGTAGGGGTCTAGGATTTCGTTGCACAGGCTATCCACACGACGAGGGGAACGTCGGGTTTCAGTAGCGGCTCTATGAAACCCGAAGATCCCAGATTATCTGTATTGTTCTGTGATGCTTATTACATTTCTGTGATGTTGCATTTTATCACGCCTTAAGCCATTATTATATATTGATATGTATACTAGTAGATGTTGTATATGTTTTACATCCGCAGTAGTCCAGTCCCCGCTCTGTCGTTAGTTAAGTAACCTAACGGGTGATGACGGGACTTAGTGGCGAATGCGGATGGCATATACGTACATCATATTTTCGTTCTTTATTGGTGTGATCAATTGATGGGACTGCATTGATTCGGATCAATGCAAGCTAAACAAACCTATTCTAATGTTGTTGGAACATTTTTCAAAAGACTGTTATTGCAAGGTCGTTCTCTTTTGTTTTGCACAGTGGTATTCGGTTATGAATATCCAGCAGCTCAGTGGACGAGGAAAGGGCTGAGATCCCTTCACTGGGAGTGACCTCTTGAACAGAAATTTGCGTCAGGGTAATAACTTCACTATAGTCGATTACTTTTTGCTTTGCATAGTGGTATTCAGTTGGAATATCCAGCACCTCATTCTACGGGGAAAGTGCCGAGATCCCTTCACCGGGAGTGACCTCTTTAGCAAAGGTTTTCGCAACTATATTTTCATAAAAAGCTATCTGGTTCCTTCAACGATATCAAGTTCATTACATTAAAGGTTTTTCGCCAAAAACTATTCGTAGCCCTCCGTCATTTCATAAAGGTAGCACTTAGTATTCATGCTATGTATGTTGGCCTTCGTCAAGGAATAGTGTATGGTAGATATTTGTTACTTTTCGTCAGCATAGATAGATGCGTTGGTTTGGGACAGTCGTACAACTATTTTGGCCTTCGTCAAGGGTATGTACGGGTGGGTTCAAATTAACCTGGATAATGACGTGTAGAACTTGACATGTGACTTATGATATGTTGGCCTTCGTTAAGGTCATAAGAGCATGGGGTAAAAATCACATCGGGAGTTTCTAAAGAAACTGAAACTTGCCAGGCATGCACATACCTTTTGGAGTGTCATAACATGAGTGGATTCCATCACGTTATTATGCAACGATAGTTGGATCCCGATTCCCACTGATGAGTTGGTTTACTCCTCGGGTGATCCCGGCTAATTCTTCTTTCAGGTTTGGAGGAGAATTTGAGGTTACAGTGGGAGGTTTCCTGATTAAATAAATTGATAACCATTCTGATATAGGCTAGAGTGCACGCAGAGTGTTTCTTTTCTCTCTCTCTCTTCGGCAGCGACCATGACCCGACCCGTGACTATAACTCAGTGACCAAGTTGACCGAACCTTCTTATAACACGGGCTTTTGGATTGTCAGAGTTGCATACCTCATTGCCACTCTTTCTTTTACCATTTTCTCCAGAACACCCCGTATTACTATGGAGGTCCACTTCCATTGGATAAAACCATCATATGGTTATATACGAGCTCGAAGGAACTTGTTCCAGATTCGAGGATGGTTTCCGGTTGGAGAAAACGAATATGACTATTCAGTTGTCTTCTCTTTTTACCTTCTCTCAGGTTGCGAGTGCTCCATGGATTAGGACAGTACACCTATTACGCTTATTGGATAGTCTTCTTCCAAATCATAGGCAGGTGCTGAACAGTGGGGAATGAAGAAAACCAATTAGCATAACGATGATGTAAAGAAGGTAATAAGTTAAGACAAATAAAGGGATTAGAAAGAGGGCAAAGTAAATTGCGACTGCTATTCATGACCAAACCAAGTATTTCATCGCCACTCCTACTTCACCTTTGTATTTCTCCAGGACACTCCGTATCACTACGAAGATACACAGTTATTTGGATACTCCATGGTATGGTTATATACGAACTCGAAAGGAACTTGTTCCAGTTCGGGGATGGATTCTGGTTCAGGAGAAATAGGAATAAGGTTTATTCAGTTGTCTTTTATGTTTACCTTCTCTCGTGTTGTGAGTGCTCCCAGGATTAGGACTGTACACCTATTACGCTTATTGGATAGTCTTCTTCCAAACCATAGGCTGGCGCCGAACAATAGGGAAGGAAGAAAACCATTTAGCCTAAGAGGGCGTACAGAAGGTAATGACTAAAGACACATGAAAGGATTTGGAGAGATGGCAAAGAAATATACGGTTACAGTTGTGAATCTGGATAATGGAAGAGGCATTACTAGGAATACCCGGATACCCCTATGAAACATTTTAATGTTTCAGTTTCACTGTGTACTGTTAAAAGAAAACTGATTTCCCAATTGCCCTTGCTCCACGGTATGTATTTACTAGGTATGATTATCACATCTGTTTGGTTTTACAGATGATGAGTGGGAGTAAGTTTTTAGGAATTGGGTGATCATCCTCATTATATCGGAATTCGTTGTAATTGGTGATATTTGAGGAAATCTCCTGGGTTGTTTGCCGGACGACAAATATTTTGTTTTGAATATCCGTTGTAATGCACCAATTTCAAATTGATATATCTGTTCGTTTATTTTTATAAAGTGAGATATAACTTTTTGAAATTATGTCGATGACATTTACCTATATCAGTTGATGGTTAGGTAAGGAGCATTAAACAGCGGTGTAATTCTCCATAACCATAAGTACAGTTTTCAGCCTACGACACACAGGGAACGAGTTATTAGACTCAGGGGACTTATACAGAGTATTGTATGTTGTCCAGTGTCCATGAGGACAGAGGGGTTGGTCCTCATACTATATTCGGTTTACTTATGACTTCTCTAGTTTTTAGACAAGTGTTTCGTAGAAACACAAGGTCCAAATTTTGAGAAGTTATAGGTATATGAATAAAGTAAAGAACCAAGTGTTGCAAGTATCGGGATTCTTCAAGGTGATCGAAGATGTAGATACTTGTGTATGGTATTAAGTTGATAGTAATGGTTTTGAGAAACTTGTTTCTCTTTCAGGTTACTCATATCTGGAAACATTCCTAAGTTAAGTAACGCTGATCGGCATCCTTCCATTTAGTTGACATGTACTGGAGACAGTTGCATGATTTGAATCTGGTTCCAATTAAATCAGTGCCTATGTTTCTATATTGGATATAGAATGGTTCATATCTTAACGATGTTAAGGAACGGGGAGTTGCCCGGCTTATGCGTAAAACCAGACTCTGGATAACTCAAGGCACGTTTCTGTAATGGCTTTTTGTGGGTTGACCCGAGCTATGACGAGGGTTGACTTTCTACCATCTGGAAGATAAATATTGATATTGTTCTAGACTCGCCACAGTTTTAGTAAAATGGATTTTTCAGAAAACAGTAGTGGGAGTATAGTAGAACTGCAAGTGATTCCAAAACCGCAATTGATTACTGAAAATTTGATAAGAACCTAAAGATTCAATCTGCTTTGACACTCCATTGGCCACTCCGTAGATGATGGTTGGTAACCTCAGGCACCCGAGAGGTACTCCGACAGCCTCAAAGATGGTGACAGGGAGGTTCTTGTTTACCCAGACATGACACTACTATTGTTCTAGACTATGAGATCCGGCGGGAGGATAAATATAGTGTCATTCTGAACTGGCTTTAGAAGTGTACGTGTATATGATTCTGCCAGAGGGTTGTCATAGTCAGTGGAAGCAGCGGAAGCATAGTAGACAAGTGACTTATGTCTATTTATAGACTAAAGCGGTAATAGCGGAGATATATCATCTGTTTTTGATGTGACAGTCATGGGTTTGACTTCATCAAAATAGGGGATGGATCTATTAAGAGGGTAGTAGGGTGTGATGTCCTGGTATTTAGATGACATACATAGAGTAGGAAGTGAAGTTCCTATACTACGATTGGTTATACTTTGGTTGTCACACAGTGGTTTCTCCACATAGGACATGGATATTATATCAGATACTCTGGTTACTAGATCTATGGTTTTAGATCTAGATTTGGGTAGTTTCCAAATCTTGGTACCTAGACAGCATTCTAAAGGTGTTTTAGAATGGACGACTCCTGGCACGGTAGTGTGCCTGCAGGTGATGGAGTCACCCTCTCTAAAGGCGTCTTACAGACTAAAGGGGATAGGGATGTGCATGATTGGCAGATCACTTGCTTGGGCAATTGAGTTGATCATGAGATGTCAAGTACCACACCAGATGTTGTTTTTGCACTAGATGCAATAAGTTGATCATAATCCAATCCTGGAGAAACAATCGGAAGCAGTATTAGAACCTAAGTGGATGTTCTAGGGATATGATAGCGAAAGCCTCATCCAGGAGACAGTTATCATTCCAGGCATCCAAGGTGACCTGGATGGCCGAGTGACTGTCAGAGTTACAGTTTTTCCTCTGACGAGGGGCGGTATTTTGGACAGGTGGTCCAAGCGGATACTGAGGGAGGCATGGCGCAGGATAATGATTAAGTTCAGTTGACGATACAGTCTAAGAAATTTGAATTTGGAGTTCATTTATGAACTAGGTCCCATCAGACATACAAACATATTTTGAGACAGGTATTGCACATTTCGGGAGATGGATTTCTCCGCGAACTTGAGATAAAGAGAGACAAAGAAAGAAACATCAGGACGGATCCACTCACTTAGGCTATTCCTCGAACGCAATAGTTTCGCAAACGGGTTTTGTGAGACTGATTAGTAGAGGAGTTGGGTGTTCGGTATCACACGGGCTGTGAGTATGCGGCATCGCAATAATTAGCTTTGAGTGCAAGTGGGAGATTGTTGGATATAGTGCCCTCAGAGTCAATTATTGGATCGCAGGCACGTGATTGCAATAATTAAGGGAGGACATATACCGGTAGGACAGTCTTACTCGAGTTGTTTGTATACTATCTGGTTTATCTTTATCGTCATGTACATGTAAGTCGATGTACAACACCCCAATACTTGTGGGGAGGCGGAATTTTCAAAAACAAACTTGTTTAGTGAACAAACATCGACTAACCTCTTAAATCGAAGCTAAACGATAACTAACCAAACACATAGTATTTCTAAACTACCATGCTTAGGGATTATACCTAACGAACCAAGTCCTTCGTCTTTACGATCTTCTCGTCCTCCTCGGCCTTCTCTATTTAATAGACGATCCACCCGAGAGCAAAACTCCAAGCTTAGCCTCTAAACTTGAGGCAACTAAACTTCTTTAGTTGCTAATCAAAGAAGATAGATGAGATAGAGTGATGGTTATGGATTGTTTAGTCTATCTAATCCTTGTACTCAACACACGAGAGGGTAGGATTAGGGTTTGAAGAGAGAGAGCTTGAGGAGAGAGAAAGTGAACATAATAATGAAGTGAAAAAATGAGATATGATAATATATATCAAGCATTTCTTTTTATGAAGAAAAGAAAATAAAAGAATTTAACAACCATTCTTGATAATATCTTGTGATGATTCACATCCATGAGTCATTAAGCATTTATGATGCATTAATGACATGGATGAATCATCCATATGACTCACCAATCTCATTCATTGTATATGACACCTAATCATCCTTAGTCATCACCTTCTAGAAGCTTCTCGCGCAATTACGAGAATGCCCCTCCTATCCGTGAAAACACGGAAAAACTTTAGACTGTATAAATCCAATAACCGGATACTAGTAACTGGCTTAAACCAAAGCCGACTAGTAAAAACTGTCCGAAAGTCGTACGTGCGTAAACACACGTATGCGTCCGAACCCTTTGTCGTAAAACCATACGACTTCTATATCGTTTTGCCTGGAGTAGGAAACTCTCTGTGTGGGACTCTAGAGACTCGACTACTACGCTGGCAGTGGGTTTAACCACAGACCGCAAGCGGCACTAGCTCAGATGTCGATAAGAAGGCCGATGAGGAAACCCATCCGAACTCCTACTGAGCCTGCTGTGACAATCTCCGTACAGTCCGGTCTGTTCGTCTAAGACTATCGCATATCCGGCCTAGGGGGGCGGCAAGCGTCAGTCCCCTAAAAGTGGAATAAGTCGTGTCGGAGCGAAGCCCATTACACCCTGAGAAACTACTGGAACCTACCAGCAAATCTCGCTTGCCCTGGCCAGGGACTTTGCGTAATGGCTCTCTGACACAGCATGATATCGACTCCCAATACCGGGAGAGACGAATCCTATCTAACCGCTACTGCCTCCAAGTTCTTCGGGACTGCACCCAACTGCTACCTGTTTGCACGACTCCTTTGAGCCGTGGTAGGGTAGCAATCTAAGAACAGTGGGAACACACTCGAGGCGAAGCAGCAGTGTCAAGTCTGCGGACTATGCTGTACTCATGTCACCTGGGAACTGTTAACTGACGACTGGTATAAAACCAACCAACAGTTCCCTGTGAGTCCTGTCCGGTGAACCCGTAACCCAACGAGCACCTGTATACTATCTCCAGTACGACGTACTGACGGCTGTGGGACAGACCATCTCCCCAACTGGGATGAGAAGCGTACACACTAGTCTACTCCGGAGTATCGATGCCCTGTCTCGATAATCCTACGACTAGGGACCTGAATAAGGATGTGCCTGTAGACTACCCAGCCCCCACTAGTGTGACTGCCATCACAACGCTGGTAGTCAAGCAAGATCCTAAGAGCTCTATCAATACGTATACTCACATATTAAGATAGAAAAACCAAGTAGCATACTACCATGTTTAGCAAGACTGTTATATACATGTGAATATCCCAAGCTTCCATTAAGTAATATACAAACTAGTATGATACAATAATGGCCCCTAGGGCATATACACTAACAGTACATACTTTAGGTGAGATTGTAGTTCACTGTTACATGTTGATAGAGAAAAGTATACTACCATGGTTTGTCTTTATCATTTTGTACTACTTTAGGTGAGCTTACAGGTCGCTATTACATGTTAATAAACCCCTTAGGATTCTTCCTTGACTGCGAGCAGTATGATGGCGATCATATACGGGGAAGCTAGGGTCTATAAGCACATCCTAAAAAGGTCCCTAGTCGTGGGTGTTTTCGAGACGGGGCATCGATACTCCAGAGTAGACTAGTGTATACGGTCGAGACCCCGACGAGGGGCGGTGGCCGTTCTCACAAGCCACTGGTATCAGTTGGTTCACCTAAGATGTATACAAGTGCTCATTGGGTTATGAGTACAACGGACAGGACTCGCAGAAAACAAGCTAGTTGGTATTATACCTAATGTCAGATAGCAGTTCCCTGGTGACATGTGTACGGGTTAGTTCATCGACCTGAGATCCTCATTTGTCTCGTGTAAGTTCCCACTGTACTTTGATTACTACCCTACCACGGCTCAAAGGAGTCGTGCAAACAGGTTTTAGTTGTGTACAGTCCCGAGCCATATGGAGACAGTGAGTGGATCGGTCGGGGTTCGTCTCTCCCAGTATTGGGGATGAGGACGCGCTGTGTCTAGGAGTGCCATTACACGAAGTTCCTGGCCAAGGCAGGAGATTTACTGGTAGGTATTCCAGTAATATCTCAGGGTGTTCTGGGCTACTCTCCGACACGAACTTTTGGGGGTCTGACTTTTACCAACCCTCTAGGCCCGACATGCGATGCTCATAGACGAGCGGACCAAACTGTACGGATATTATCATTGACAGGCTCAGTAGGGTGTCAGGATGAGTTCGCTCATCTACCTCCCTTTTGGTCAATACTTGGTAGCCCGTTACGTACGGCTAATACCTCTGACGTGCTAGTGGTTAAATCAGCAGTCAAAGTATTGACGAGTCTTTAGAGTCCGCCACAGAAAGTTTCTCAAGTTTCGGACGAAACGTTGTAGAGGCCATATAGATTTATGGCACGGTTCGAATGTACGCGTGCACTTATGCACGTGTTATCGTTCGAATGGATAATACTAGCGGGCTTTGGTTTAAGCCGGATCCTAGTATTATACAGTGTAGATTTTGTCTCATTGCATTTGTGTTCGGTCAGAATACAAATACGGGTATGTATATACAGTCGCGGGGTTTTTCTGTAATTTATTATCGGATCGCTTTTTGAAGTTTCCAGTTTGCATTCCGATCCGTCCATTTTCCTTTCTTTCTTTCTTTGGCTGAAAATTTATAGGAGGGGCTTATATGTAAAAGTGGCTTTTACAAAATGGAGGGTGGTTTTTGTGGCACATGGTTGCTTCATGATGGTTCATCATTACTTGCTTTTTTTGATGGGATTAGGATGAGACTTTGGTGTGACAAAATTTCATCATGATCATCAACACCTTTTCCTTATGCTCACCCCACCTTGTTTGTGCTCACCTCCCTCTCTTCTCATATGCTTGGCCGAGAGCATCATTTGGGAGGGCCTACATTTTTTGTGGGAAAATGATTCATATCAATTTACACCAAAATTCTTTAGCTCATCTAAAAATTTACTCCACCACCTTCACCTTCACATCCAAATGGCAACTTCTAATAACCCCTCGAGACATAGCATTCTACACTCAGTCTACATCAATCTTGGACATGTCGGCTAGCCAACATCGTATCCGAGTTGCCTCGGTTCAGAGGTGGGAGCCCGTAAAAAGACTCGGTGATGTGGTGCTTTTCCGACGAGGAGATCGAGAACGGAGATGCTGCGAGGAGCTTGGGATGGTGGCCGAAGACCGAAGGACACGGATCGCTCGGTATAGCTCTCTACACTTTCTCCAGTTTGCTAGTAATAGGTTAATGGTCCGATCCGGGTTTATAGTCCGCTGTAGCACCGGTTTGTAATTTAGAAATGTTTTTTGTTTCCGCATTTTGGCCTCGGACAGACGGCCGGGGCACTACGTAGACTTACTGTTCACCTCTTTAGTGAGTGAGAGCTTGAGTTAAAGAAACTTCGAGGTAGATCATCGGAGAAAAGAAAGACTACAAGAAAGCATGGATCATTCGGGTTGTGGAGCCTCTCTTGAGTCCGGGAGATCATGTATCGCGGTGAAGGGACTTCTACTCGGAGCTTATGAAGCGAAGGAGCAGACTACAAAGGTTGTAATCCCTCATTCTTAGTTGTAAAGATATTTACTTGCATGTTAAACCCTAATTATGTAGCAAAGATCCCGGGTTTTGGTTGTTTGGCACTTCTAAATTCTGAATCGGGCATGGTTGGTGCCTTATATACCCTTGTAAGAGTGCCTAGGAACCCTACAGTGGTATCAGAGCCTAGCTAGAGCATTAGGCGACGTGTATACGAAGTTAAAAGTCCGATCGAACCCCGATACATCGAAAATTACCCCACTTTGGAAATTTTGTAAAAATATGATTTTTTCTGCATTAAAAATACTCAAAAAAATCAGCAGGGAATTATAAGGATTACTGTAAAATACGACATCCTAATTCCACTAAAGAGCCGTGGAACCGCGGCAATACCTTGCGTGCGCGTCGGTTCCGCGACGGAACAGTAAAATTAGGTTTAGGGTTTTGTACGGTAATATCCGTAGATACTTGTACATTCTTCTGGGTATTTTTAATCTTACTCAAGTGTTGAGTATTCTGGGGATTATTTTGAATTCGTTGATTCGATCAGAAAGTTTAATTTCGTTCTGTTTTCCGGATAATTTAGAAAGTATTAAAATGTTCGAACGGAAATCATTAACTCACTTTTTCCTGACACGAAAAACTTTTAAGTGTTGAATTTTTCTTGAGTTTAAATTTTTCGGAAAAACGTGCAAGTAAAGCGGTGGACCCCCTTGAAGAACACAAACCTTAACTCGATTATGTGACCGTCTGAAACGCCTCTAAAACTTAGGGTTTGGGACAGTACGGCGTGCTACATGTGAGGCGTTGGCTTGATCCTTCTACGGCTAGACTATTGGTACTGTGACATATTCTGGGACTTTTTGAACTCCGCTCAAGTGTTGAGCTATTTAGGAAAGCTTGGGTATTTGATTATTCGATCGGAAAGTTTAATATTGTCTATTTATCTGGAATGTGATACAATATGTGGAATTCATAAAGTTAGGCATGAAATGCGAAGTATGTGATATTTCGGATTTACGATGTCTAAAGTGATTGTGGATTCCAAATGTTGTAGTCTTACACTTTCTTTTCTGTGACCGTAAGTGTAGTATGTAGTTGTATTGCCGGTTTTCGTTGCTATACATCAACAACGATCGGTGTATGCATACTTACTTACGTTGATGATATGAGATATTATGTGTTGCTGTGATATGTTATATTGGATCATCGTGTTCTGAATAGCCGGGGGTTTTATGTGAGATGAGGGTTTTTATTTTCATTCATGTAAAATTCATTTGTATGTAATATTCTTTTATTGGGGCACTTCTGGGATGAGGTTGATGTCACCAATGTATATTATTTACTTTTCCGCATTAGGTAGACCCAAGAAGGGGAGCACAAGTAACCGGGTTCTAGGGTACAATGGGGGCCATCTCGAGGAGTCGAGACCGGGTCTCCTAACCCTAGGATTGACAGTGTTACTTGCCACTCTCGTAGGGGTCTAGGGATGTGGGTTTGGCTATTCATCGCATCCGTGGAATCTTTGTTTTATACAGGCTTGTATTAAAACACGGACATCCTAGTATATCCAGTATTTCGTATATGTTCTTCTGCTGCAATATTCTGTGATGAGATCATATTACTGCCTGAGACGAATGCTTATACTATATATATATATATATGTTGATATATAAATATTTCTGCTTTCGTTTCTTTTGTGATGCTTAGGAAGCATAAGCTGATGGGATATATTAATGAGATTAATAAAAGGAAAAGAAACCTAAAAGATGTTGTCGAATCAAAACTTTATAAAAAGGGTATCTACAGTTTTGCTTTGCATAGCGGTATATATGATATACCCTGCATCTTATTCGATGAAGAAAGAGCCGAGATCCATTCACCGGGAGTGACCTCTTTAGCGAAACTGGCAGATGCTACAAACTCACGGTTTAGTTTTTGACAGCTTCTATAGTTCTTTCTTTGCACGGCGGTATATATGATATACCCTACACCTTATTCGATGGGGAAAGAGCCGAGATCCCTTCACCGGGAGTGACCTCTTTAGCGAAACTCGAAATGCCTCAAAAACACCCCTTTCAAAATCACTTGTTTCTACAACGATATCAAGTTCATTACACAATAGGTTTTCTGAGAAACCTGTCATAGCCCTTCTTCGTTTTAGATAAATCCTACTTAGTATTCGTGCTGCGTTTGTTGACCTTGTCAAGACACAGTGTACGGTAGCTAATTCGTTTTTATTTGCTAAAATATGAGATGTGATTGGTTTAGGGTATTCTTACGACCTTGTTGACCTTGTCAAGGGTCATGCGGGTGGGTTTAATTCAATGAGGAAATGACGGGTTGAACTTGAGTTGCGATTTACGGTTTGTTGACCTTGTCAAGGTCATAGATCGCTAGGGTCAAAATATTATCGGGAATTTCAAAGTATTGAAATTTGCAAAGTGATTGCATACTTCCTATGAGATAGTTGGATCCTGATACCCACTGCGAGTAAGAATTACTCCTGGGAGAGTTTTATACAAGACAATTAGCCGATCAAGTAGGTGTCTAGAAAGGTGTTAACGAGGTTATGCCTATGGGAAAATGAGGTTTATTTTAATTAGGTCCGTGTGAGAGCACGGGGAACCTCCCTCAAGTACCGACACTGATCTGGCTGAAAGATTGACGTAATTGTAGGGTGTAATTAATCCCGGCTAATCTTACCTTTTAGGGTTTGAAGGAAGATTTGATAAAAACAGTGGGAGACATCCTGATTAGATAAGATAATAACCAATCTAATCTTGCAAGAGCATATGCTAAAGTGTTTTCTTCTCTCTCTCTCCAGGTAGAGACCATGTCAGGCTATAATCAAGATAATAATATGGATGTATTGACTGAACCCGCTTATTATACTGAGAAGGGGAACGTTGGTCCCGTTCTTTCTTATGAGGGTTATAAGACTGAACAGGGAATAGGAGAATATCTGGATTCTCACGCCGCCCAAATGGAGAACATGCATGTTGATGCACCTTCTTCGGGTATGTTAGTTATTGAGAACTGTTTCTTAGTTCACCCTACATCCTGGGTATTAGATATCGGATCGGGATCCTACATATGTAAATTGTTACATGGGCTACGTAAAGGTAGAGAACTGGGAAAAGGTGATCATTCTATTCAAGTAGGGAATGGTGCAAGTATTGCAGCAAAAGCAGTTGGCAAATATCACCTAATATTACCAAGTAGTAATATACTGATTCTGAATGAGTGCTATTATATACCGAACATGATGTGCAACATTATATCAGTTTCTTTATTAAGTAAAGAAGGATATAATTTTGTAGTAAAGGATAATGTTATGAACATATTCCTAGATCAAAAGTTGATTGGATCAGGCTCGTTACATAATGGCATATTCATTCTCAATCAAAATACAGTCCTTAATATACAAAACACACACAAGAGGAAAAGTTCAGAAATGAACGAATCCTTCTTATAGCATTGTAGACTTGGTCATATTAATGCGACCTGGCTAGCTAAGTTACATAAGGATGAATATTTGAATTCGTTCGAATTATCATCTTATGATACTTGCCATTCATGTCTCAAAGGAAAAATGACCAAAACTCCGTTTAGTGGACACGGAGAAAGAGTTACGGCTTAGGACTGGTACATAGTGATGTATGCGGTCCCATGTCTACACACGCCAGGAACGGTTCTTCCTACTTCATTACATTTATTGACGATCTCTCAAAATTCGGACATGTGTTCTGTTAGTTATATGTATGCCCTAGAGGCCATTACTGTACATTGGATGTATATTGTAGTGGATGCTGGGACATATATAGGGAGGACTTTCTTGCTCGACATGATAGTATGCTATCTGGTTGACCTTTACCTTAACGTGTACACTGATTGTCTCTCTGTTACATGTTGGTAAAGCCCTTAGGATGTGTACTTGACTACCTGGACTGTGATGCGGATCATACTAGTAGGGACATGGTAGTCCATAAGTACATCCTTCAAAGTCCCTAGTCGTGGGTGTATCGAGACGGGGCATCGATATACCAGTGTAGACTAGCGCATACCTTCTCGACCCATACAGATGGGCGATGGATGATCCCATATCCATTGGTGTTTGACATCATAGATGATATACGGGTGCTCAGTGGAGACTGGGTACATTGGACGGACTCGCCGAGAACTCCCAGATGGTATTATACCTCACGTCAGATGGCAGTTCTCTGGTGACACTGGTACAGAGTAGTCTGTTGACCCGAGATCGTCATAGAGTCTTGTATGGTTCCCACTGTGCTTTGATTTCCATCTTACCACGTCCAAGAGGGCGTGCAAAACGGTGGTTTTTGGGTACAGTCCCGAGTCACATGGAGGCAATGAGCGATAGGAGGGGATTCGTCTCTCCCGGTATAGGGAGTTGATGTTGCGCTGTGTTCGATTGGCTATAACCGGAAATCCCTGGCCAGGGTTGCTGAAATTTACTGGTAAGTGTTACCAGTAGTTTCTCGAATTGTTATAGACCTCATATCAACACGACTTATCGAGCTATTGGGGTCTGACGTTTACCACCCCTAGGCGAGATATGCGACATATCAGACGATCAGACCGGACTGTACGGTAGTGTTACTGGTTGGATTCACTGGAGTGTGAGCGGGCTTGCTCGTCGATCTTCTGATCGCTCAATACCCGGGTGGCCGTTACGTTTAGCAGACCGCTTAGGCTTGTGGGTGTTTGATATGATCATCACCTGCTGCCGGCGTATTGACGAGTCTTTAGAGTCCTACACAGAGGTTTCCTGGCTCAAGCGAAACGAAATAGGAGCGCATATGAGATATGTGCGGGACCGAGAATAATGCGTGTATGTGATACCGTATTCTATTCTCGCGATGAATGTATCGAATGGTTGTATGCGATATAACCTAGTTATCGAATCAAGTATTTATTCGATAAGCCGATACATTGAATACTAGTCGGTTGCGTGCGACATGACCGAATCATTGAATCAAGTGTTGATTTAATGATTTAATGCATAATTATATATTTGATATATTACTTTGCACTAACTAGTATTGGTTCACTTTAAACGGATTTTCTCACTTGGTTTGTGCACATTGTATATGTGATATACTTTTGTACACATGATTGTATCATGTTTGATGATGCATTCTTTTTGGTTAAGTGTAAAGAATTAAACCATGGTTAAGTTGGAAATTAGGGTTTTGTTTTATCCATTATTTATTCATTTATTTATTTTGGAAAAATATTAAGCATAAAGAAATGAAATGGTGGCTAATTTTGGACTTGCATGTTGAAGCTTCATGAAGCTTTGACTTAGTCACCATTTTGTCTCATGCTTAACCCTAACCACTCCACTCAACCCTAGTTGATTCTCTACACTTCACCATGGTTAGATTATGATAAGCATTCCTTTTATTTTCTATTTTGAAAATAACTTATCATAACAATATTCATCTTCTTCATCTTCTTCTTCCATGAAGAAGCTTACTTCATCAATGGTGATTGATGAAAACAAGTGAGAAATCCAATTCTAAAGTCTACCCACTTCCTATTTCTTCATCCTCTACCTCTTGCCAAGTAGTAGAGTATGTTTTCTTCACAAGTTTCTTGACTTGGTGAAGTGAGAGCTTGATCTAGCGATGCTTCGACGTAGATCATCTTCGGCATGGACATCGACGACCTAGCTCGCCTATTCTCCGATGAAGCCGACGCTAGAGCCCGGAATTTATTTTGGACAGCGAGAGGACTTCATTGCGGAGCTATGGAGGTGGAGCACCAGATCTACAATGGTTGTATTTCCGTATTCTCGTAGTTAAGTTGTTAACTAGTTTGTGTTTCGCCTAGACATCTAGCCAACGATCCGTAGTTTAGGGTTTCTCGGCACCGTAAAATTTGAAATTGGCATGATCGATGCCTTGTGAGACCTCATTAGGGTGGCTAGGAACCATACAGTGGTATCAGAGCCTAGCTAGAGCCTTAGGCGAAGTCTAGACGGAATTTGAAACCCGAACGAACCCGAAACCCATTCCCAAAATAGCTCTCTGGACTTTTACCAAATTCTGGGATTTTCCTAAATTAAAAATATGCAGAAAAATCAGCAGGCGATTATAAGGGTTACTGTAAAAATCGATGACATGATTCCTTAAAGTCACCGCGGATCCGCGGCATGAGCATGCTCATGCGGCGGATCCGCGGCTAGTTTGTCGTTTTGTGCATCTAATTTTGCACAGTAATTCCTCTTTTGAAATGCTGATTTTCCTGGGAATTTTTAATTGTTTTTCAAGAGTTGAATTTTCTGAGTTGTTTTGGGGATTCGAATGTTCGATCGGATTATCAAATTTTGTCTGTGTGGCTTTCCGGATAAATTTTAGAATATGTTAAAAAGTTCGACCGGATATAAATACCCAATTTTTCCCCTGTCGGGAAATTTCCAAGTGTTGGATTTTTCCGTAGTTTAACGACGTTCTAAGTAGTGCAAGTAACGCGATGGACCCTCTAGAAGACAACAAACCTTAACTCGATTATGTGACCGTCTTGAACTGCCCTTTGAACCTTCGGGTTTGGGGCAGTACGGCGTGCCACATGTGAGGCGTTGGCTTGACCCTTCTACGGCTGGACCGTTGGTACTGAGGCACGAACTGAATGTTGTTAGACTTGTTTCATGTGTTGATCTGTATCGGGAAAACTTGGGTGTTCGATTGTTCGATCGGAAAGTTTAACATTTTCTATTTATCTGGAATGGGATACAATAATTGGAATTCACAATAAGTTATGTGATAACTGAATGAATGTTATAAACATAGCAGTTTAGTCTCACTTGATCGGTTGCCACGGAATTTTGATGTGATCAAAAGTCCGTCGCAATCACGTAGCGTACGCGGATACTCGCCGGGTAAACTTAATAGACAGCCTCACGCCATAGCCCCGACCAAGTGACTGTAGGAGAACCCCGTCGCCGAAAGCATCCTTTCGGGTGCTCGCGGTAGTGGTGTTCCGCCTTGGTGCACTTCGTCGACGGCGTCCGGGATGCGGCCGCCTACTGAAGTTTGCGATGAGTATTCGATCAGGATGTCGGTAATCTTGTTGAATTACCCGACTAAATATTGAAAAGTGTTTTCGATAATGAGACTAAAATGCGGGGTTTATAATTGTTAGGCATGCGATGTCTAAGTAATTCATTTGGTCAGGCATGCGATGTCTGAGGTGGTTGCGGATTCCAACTGTTGTAGTTTTACACTTTCTTTTCTGTGACCGTAAGTGTAATATGTGATATCGCCGGTTTCGTTGCTATATGTCAACGACAATTGGGATGCGCATATTTACTTACGTTGATGACATGTGATGTTATGTGTTGCTGGATATGTTATATTAGATCGTCGTGTTTGAATAGTAGGGTTTTTTTTATGTGAGATGAGTGTTTTTTCATTTTCATTCATGTAAAAACTTGTATGTAATATTCTTTTATTTGGGGCACTTCCAGGTTGCGGAAGTTGTCACCCTTTGTATATTATTTACTTTTCCGCACTAAGATAGACCCAAGGAGGAGAGCACAAGTAACCGGGTTCTGGAGTCCAGTGGGAGACCAACTCGAGGAGTCGAGTCCGGGTCTCCTAACTCTAGAATTGGTAGGGTTGCTTGCCGCTGTCGTAGGGGTCTAGGGGTGTGGGTTTGGCTATTCATCACGACCGTGGAATCCGTGTTTTATACTGGCTCGTATTGAAAACACGGACGTCCTAGTATATCCAATATTTCATATGTTTCTTCTGCTGCGATATCTGTGATGTGATCATGTGATGTTCTGTGATGGATACTGTATATAGTATATATGATATATTATATAGACGTTACTTATGTTTTACACCCGCGCTAGCCCTGCCCCGCTCTGCCGTTAGTCACCTAACCTAACGGTGCATGAGGGGACATCGAGGCGAATGCGGATGGTATAAGTGTACGTCGTATTTATCTGTGACGTTTAGGTACTTAAATGATGGGACTTCATTAATGAGATTAATGAAATAAAAGAAACCTAAGATGTTGTAGAATCGAATTTCAAAATAAAACAGGTAGCTACAGTTCTTGCTTTGCATAGCGGTATATGTGATATATCCTGCACCTTATTCGATGAGGAAAGGACCGAGATCCCTTCACCGGGAGTGACTCCTTTAGCAATAACTGGCAGATGCTACACACTCAGTCTGTCTTTTGATTGCTTTTAAGAGTTTTTTCTTTGCACAGTGATATATATGATATATCCCGCACCTCATTCGACGAGGAAAGGACCGACGATCCCTTCACCGGGAGTGACTCCTTTAGCAAAACTAGAAAAGCCTCAAAAGCACTCCATTTTAAAATCATTTGATTCTACAACGATATCAAGTTCATTACGCAATAGGTTTTCAGAAAAACCTGTCGTAGCCCTCCGTCATTTCAGATAAGTACTAGTTAGTATTCGTGCTGCGGTAGTTTGGCATTCGTCAAGGCGTAGTGTACGGTAGCTAACTAGTATTTATCTGCTTGAGCATATGATGCGATTGGATTAGGGTATTCGTACGGCGTTGTTTGGCATTCGTCAAGGGTCGTGCGGGTGGGTTTAATTCGATCAAGAAATGTACGGGTTGAACTTGACTAGTGGACTATGGGTTGTTTGGCATTCGTCAAGGTCATAGAACACTAGGGGCAAAATATTATCGGGAATTTCAAGTGTTGAAATTTGCAATGAGATTGCATACCTTCTATGAGATAGTTGGATCCCGATACCCGCTGCGAGTAAGAGTTACTCCTGGGAGAGTTTTACACATTACAATTAGCCGATCAAGTAGGTGTCTAGAAAGGTGTTAACGAGGTTACGCCTCTGGGAAAACGAGGTTTACATTAATTAGGTTCGTGCGAAAGCACGGGGGACCTCCCTCAAAGTACCGACACTGGCCTGGCTGAAAGATTGGCGAACTTGTAGTGTGTAATTAATCCCGGCTAGTCTTTCCTTTTAGGATTTGAAGGAAGATTTGAAAAAAAGCAGTGGGAGCCATCCTGATTAGATAAACTAATAACCAATCTATTCTTGCAAGAGCGCACGCTGAGTGTTTTCTTCTCTCTCTCTCCTGGTAGCGACCATATCACGCCTTAATCAAGATAATAATACGGAATATTGACCGAACCCGCTTGTTATACTGAGCTGGGGAACGTTGGTCCCGCTCCAACTTATAATTGTTATAAGACAGAGCAAGAAATTGGGGATTACCAGAATTCCCGTGCCACCCAAACGAAGAGAGTGCATGCCGATGCATCTTCTTCGGGTGTGTTCATTACATAAAACTGTTTCTCAGTATGCTTTACGTCCTGGGTATGTGATACCAGATCAGGATCCCAGATATGTAATCTGTTACATAGGGCTACAGAAAGGTAGAGAACTGAGAACGGGTGATAAGTTTCATGAGACAGAAAACGGGGCAAGAGTTGCAGCCAAGTCTGTTGGTCACTGTCACCCTGTATTACCAATACATTGATTCTGAACAAATGTTGTTAGATACCGAACCTGATATACAAAATCATATCACTCTCTTTATTAGTAAAGAAATGATAAAATTTTGTATTGTTGGATAATGTTTTGGACATTTCCTATATCAAAAGTTGATCGGTTCAGGCACGTTATCTAAAAGCATTGATGTTCTAAATCAAACTACAGTTCTTAGTATACGGATCACACACAAGAGGAAGAGTTCAGAAATGAACGAATTCTTCTTGAGGCATTGTAGACTAGGTCAGATCAATGTGACCCGACTAGCTAGAGTTACATATAGATGCATATTTAAATCAGTTTGAATTTACATCTTGTGAAACTCGCCAGTCATGTCACAAAGATAAGATGACCATAGCTCCGTTTACTGGAAACAGAGAAAGAGTTAATGAACTCTTGGGACTGATACATGATGATGTATATAAGGTCTCCTGTCTACACATGCCAGGACTGGTTCTTTATACTTCATTACATTCTCTGATGATCTTTCGTGATTCAGACCTATGTTCCTGTTGAAACACAAGTCCGAACCTTTTGAGATATTCACAGAATATAAGCGAGAAGTAGAGAACCAGAATACGGGTATAAGTATTATGTCCTATGATGAGATCAAGGAGGAGAATACTTGAGCACGGAAATACTGGACTATTCTAAAGGAGAATGAGATTCTCTCTCAGCATTACTCCTCCGTATACACCATTGCATGATGGTATGTCGGGGCGGAGCAAATACACCCTATATGATATGGTGTGCTCTATGATGAGTACTGCTGAGTTACCTTTTTCCTTTTGGGAGTTATGCACTTGAGAAGCTGCATACCTATTGAATAGGGTTCCAATCAAATCAGTTGCCTACCACTTCATATGTGATATGGAAAGGGAAGAGCCCATGTCTTAAGCTAGTTAAGATTTGGGGTTGACCGGCCTATGTCTAAAAGAAAAATCCGGACAAGCTCGAGGCAAGATCTGTTATGTAGAACTGGAAATGTTCCAGCTATACAAACTGCAGCTGATGATTTGAAATAACCAAAGGATTCAATAGTTACCAACGAACCTCAGCCTCTCCGCCGATCTAGTAGGGTTCCTCACCCACCTGAGAGATACTTCGGTTTCTCTATGACAGTGGGAGCGAGGATTGCATCATGAGATGATGACCCAACTATTTTCGAGCTGGCCATCAGGAGTAAGACTCTGTAAGAATGGCTGGATGCTTAGCGATCTGAGATGGAATCCAAGTACACCAACAAAGTATGGACTTTGGTTGCTATATCTGAAGGGTTAAATCCCCATCAGGAGCAAGTATATCTTGAGAAGATTACTTGGTGTAGATGGAAAGGTTGAGACTTTCAAAGCTAGACTTGTTAAAGGTTTTCGTCATTGACCAGGCGTGGATAATGATGAAACCTTTTTCCAGTATCTATGCTTAAGTCCATCCAGATTCTACTTGCCACGGCTACATACCATGACTACGATATCTGGTGGTTGGGTGTCATGACTGCTTTTCTAAATGATGTTTTAGAAGAGTGCGTCTATAAGTACACAGCCAGAGGGCTTCGTAGACAGTGGGAGCAGCGGAAACGTGTGCAAGATGCTTTATAGGATTAAAGCAGGCATCGCGGAGTTGGAACATCTGTTTTGATAGATTAGTCAAAGAGTTTGACATCATCAAAATGGTAGATGAACCTTGTATAAACAAAAAGGTAGTAGGGAGTATGGTGGTGATCCTCGTAGAGTACGTGGATGACATACTCTTGATAGGGAAAGAGTTTCCTATGCAACGCTCGATCAATCTCCGCTTATCACAATGATTCTCCATCAAGGATCAAAGTGATACCTACTAAATCCTGGGTTTTGGATCTATGAGATAGATTTAAATGGATGTTAGAATACTCACTAGTTGTAGTGAGATGGTATCAATCGATCCTAGGGAGAATCACTGGAAGTGTTCCAGGGTGATAAAGACGACTGAATGTCAGTCGCAGGTATTGTCTTTACCCTCAGTAAAGGGACGGTATGTTGGAAGAGTTCCAAGCTAGATACCGTGACATACTAGACGATAAAGGCAGCATACATCGCTACTTAAGATGCTACCAAAGAGGCTGTTTGGATGTATATTGGTTCATGAGATGAACTATGTTCCTCCCATTGTATGACAATGGAGTTGTGGCTTATGCCAAGGAACGCATGTCCCATCATTGATCCAGACATATTCTAAGGCAGTATCACCTGATCATGGAGATGGTTGATCTCCAGGGTGATCGAGGTTAGGAGAGCAGACTCAGAAGACAACACGGCGGATCCACTCACGAAGGCATATTCCCAGAGAGAGACTTTTATGGGATAGTTGAGTATGAGATACTACAACCACTGCTACAGATGGCCCTAGTGCAAGTGGGAGATTGTTAGTTATATGTATGCCCTAGAGGCCATTACTGTACATTGGATGTATATTGTAGTGGATGCTGGGACATATATAGGGAGGACTTTCTTGCTCGACATGATAGTATGCTATCTGGTTGACCTTTACCTTAACGTGTACACTGATTGTCTCTCTGTTACATGTTGGTAAAGCCCTTAGGATTTGTACTTGACTACCTGGACTGTGATGCGGATCATACTAGTGGGGACATGGTAGTCCATAAGTACATCCTTCAAAGTCCCTAGTCGTGGGTGTATCGAGACGGGGCATCGATATACCAGTGTAGACTAGCGCATACCTTCTCGACCCATACAGATGGGCGATGGATGATCCCATATCCATTGGTGTTTGACATCAGAGATGATATACGGGTGCTCAGTGGAGACTGGGTACACTGGACGGACTCGCCGAGAACTCCCAGATGGTATTATACCTCACGTCAGATGGCAGTTCTCTGGTGACACTGGTACAGAGTAGTCTGTTGACCCGAGATCGTCATAGAGTCTTGTGTGGTTCCCACTGTGCTTTGATTTCCATTTTACCACGTCCAAGAGGGCGTGCAAAACGGTGGTTTTTGGGTACAGTCCCGAGTCACATGGAGGCAATGAGCGATAGGAGGGGATTCTTCTCTCCCGGTATAGGGAGTTGATGTTGCGCTGTGTTCGATTGGCTATAACCGGAAATACCTGGCCAGGGTTGCTGAGATTTACTGGTAAGTGTTACCAGTAGTTCTCGAATTGTTATAAACCTCATATCGACATGACTTATCGAGCTATTGGGTCTGACGTTTACCACCCCTAGGCGAGATATGCGACATATCAGACGATCAGACCGGACTGTATGGTAGTGTTACTGGTTGGATTCACTGGAGTGTGAGCGGGCTTGCTCGTCGATCTTCTGATCGCTCAATACCCGGGTGGCCGTTACGTTTAGCAGACCGCTTGGGCTTGTGGGTGTTTGATATGATCATCACCTGCTGCCGGCGTATTGACGAGTCTTTAGAGTCCTACACAGAGGTTTCCTGGCTCAAGCGAAACGAAATAGGAGCACATATGAGATATGTGCGGGACCGAGAATAATGCGTGTATGTGATACCGTATTCTATTCTCGCGATGAATGTATCGAATGGTTGTATGCGATATAACCTAGTTATCGAATCAAGTATTGATTCGATAAGCCGATACATTGAATACTAGTCGGTTGCGTGCGACATGACCGAATCATTGAATCAAGTGTTGATTTAATGATTTAATGCATAATTATATATTTGATATATTACTTTGCACTAACTAGTATTGGTTCACTTTAAACGGATTTTCTCACTTGGTTTGTGCACATTGTATATGTGATATACTTTTGTACACATGATTGTATCATGTTTGATGATACATTCTTTTTGGTTAAGTGTAAAGAATTAAACCATGGTTAAGTTGGAAATTAGGGTTTTGTTTTATCCATTATTTATTCATTTATTTATTTTGGAAAAATATTAAGCATAAAGAAATGAAATGGTGGCTAATTTTGGACTTGCATGTTGAAGCTTCATGAAGCTTTGACTTAGTCACCATTTTGTCTCATGCTTAACCCTAACCACTCCACTCAACCCTAGTTGATTCTCTACACTTCACCATGGTTAGATTATGATAAGCATTCCTTTTATTTTCTATTTTGAAAATAACTTATCATAACAATATTCATCTTCTTCATCTTCTTCTTCCATGAAGAAGCTTAATTCATCAATGGTGATTGATGAAAACAAGTGAGAAATCCAATTCTAAAGTCTACCCACTTCCTATTTCTTCATCCTCTACCTCTTGCCAAGTAGTAGAGTATGTTTTCTTCACAAGTTTCTTGACTTGGTGAAGTGAGAACTTGATCTAGCGATGCTTCGACGTAGATCATCTTCGGCATGGACATCGACGACCTAGCTCGCCTATTCTCCGATGAAGCCGACGCTAGAGCCCGGAATTTGTTTTGGACAGCGAGAGGACTTCATTGCGGAGCTATGGAGGTGGAGCACCGGATCTACAAAGGTTGTATTTCCGTATTCTCGTAGTTAAGTTGTTAACTAGTTTGTGTTTCGCCTAGACATCTAGCCAACGATCCGTAGTTTAGGGTTTCTCGGCACCGTAAAATTTGAAATTGGCATGATCGATGCCTTGTGAGACCTCATTAGGGTGGCTAGGAACCCTACATGTTCCTGATGAAACACAAGTCTGAAGCTTTTGAGAAATTCAGAGATTATAAGCACGAAGTAGAGAACCAAACGGGCAGAAGTATTAAGATCCTTCGATCTGATCGAGAAGGAGAATACTTGAGCAATGAGTTCCTAGATTATCTAAAAAAGAATGGGATTCTCTCTTAGCTTACTCTTCTTTATACACCACAGCACAACGGTGTATCGGAGTGAAGGAATCGGACCCTATTAGATATAGTGCACTCTATGTTGAGTTATGCTGAGTTACCTATTTCCTTCTGGGGTATGTACTGGAGACAGCAACATACCTATTGAATCAAGTTCCGTCTAAATCTGTACCTACCACACTATATGAGATATGGAGTGGGAAGAGACCGTATCTTAAACAAGTTAAGATATGGGGTTGTCCGGCCTATGTCAAAAGGAAAAATCCGGACAAACTCGAGGCACGATCAGTTCTTTGCAAATTTGTAGGATATTCGAAGAATTCTTATGGATATTTTTTTTACCACAGTGAGGAGCAAAAGATGTTTGTTGCTCAACATGCCACCATTTTTAGAAAAGTAATTTCTTGCAAAAGAGATTAGTGGCTCTGAGGTAGAACTGGAAGAAGTTCCAGAAACACAAACTGCAACTGAAGATTTAATGGAACCAGAGGATTTAGTTGTACCCGACGAACCCCAGCCTCTCCACCAATCTAGTAGGGTTTCTCGAACACCTGAGAGATACTATGGTTTTCTTATTGATGGTGGAACCGAGGATTGCATCATGGAAGATGATGACCCGACTAGTTTCGAGCAGGCCATCACGAGTGGTGACTGTGAAATGGCTGGATGCAATGCGATCTGAGATGGAATCCATGTACACGAACAAAGTATGGACTTTGGAAAATGCTCCTGAAGGGGTAAAACCCATTGGGAGCAAGTGGATCTTAAAAAAAAATTGGTGTTGATGGAAAAGTTGAGACTTTCAAAGCTAGATTTGTTGCAAAGGGTTTTCGTCAACGACCAGGTGTGGATTATGACGAAACCTTTTCTCCAGTGGCTATGCTTAAGTCCATCCGGATCTTACTTGCCATTGCTGCATACCATGACTACGAAATCTGGCAAATGGATGTTAAGACCGCCTTTCTAAACGGTGATTTAGAAGAGTGTGTGTACATGACTCAGCTAGAGGACTTCGTAGATAATGGGAGCAGCGGAAAGGTATGCAAGCTGCTTAAATATATTTATGGGTTAAAGCAAGAATCGCGGAGTTGGAACATCTGTTTTGATGTTGTAGTCAAAGAGTTTGACTTCATCAAAATATAGATGAACCTTGTATTTATAAGAAGGTTGCAGAGAGTAAGGTTGTATTCCTCGTATTGTACGTTGATAACATACTCTTGATAGGAAATGATGTTCCTATGCTGCAATCAGTCAAGCTCTTCTTATCACAAAGATTCTCAATCAAAGATCTAGGTGATGCCTCCTGCATATTGGGAATCATGATCTATAGAGATACAACTAAACGGATACTGGGATTGTCCCAATCCAGGTACATTGACACCATACTAAAGAGGTTTAGTATGGAAGAATCCAAGCGTGGGAACCAACCCACGATCTCTGGACTCACTCTCTCCAAAGAGATGTCTCCCAAGACTGATTTGGAGAGAGCTCGCATGCAAGGGATGCCCAATGCTTCGGCAGTAGGCTGTATCATGTATGCGATGCTATGTACCAGACCCGATGTAGCATACTCACTAAGTGTAGTGAGTCGGTATCAAGAAGATCCTGGAGAGAGTCACTAGACAGCTGTGAAGAACATTCTCAAGTACTTACGAAGGTCTAAAGAGATGTTCTTGGTGTATGGTAACGGAGAACTCCAGGTGTAGTCCTTTACCGATTCGAGCTTCCAAAGTGATAAGGACGACTCTAAGTCGCACTCGGGATTTGTCTTTACCCACAATGGAGGGGCGGTATGTTGGAAGAGTTCCGAACAGGATACCATTGCAGACTCGACGATGGAGGCTGAATACATCGTTGCCAATGATGCTGCCAAAGAGGCTGTCTGGATAAAGAAGTTCCTTAGTGAACTTGGTGTGGTTCCATCCATTGAGCATCCAATACTTCTGTATTGTGATAACAATGGAGTTGTGGCTTCGGCAAAGGAACCCATGTCCCATCAAAAGTCCATACATATTCTGAGGCGGTATCACCTGATCAGGGAGATAGTTGATCGCCGGGAGATCGAGGTCATGAGAGTAGATACGAAGGACAACACTGCGGATCCATTCACGAAGGCCATTCCCCAGATATAATTTGAGAGATTATTCGGGATGCTAGGTATGAGATACTACAGCAGCTGGCCTTAGTGCAAGTGGGAGATTGTTAGCTATGTATATGCCCTAGAGGCCATTGTTGTACATATGATGTATATTATAATGGATGCTTGGATATATATAGAGAGGACTTTCTTGCTCGTCATGATAGTATGCTATTTGGTTTCACTTTATCTTAACATGTTGACTTGTATTAGTTTATTGTCTTACTCTCACATGTTGATAAAGCCCTTAGGATCTGTACTCGACTACTGAGACTATGATGAGATCATACTAGTGGGGCAAGAGTAGTCGATGAGTACATCCTATAACTGTTCCTAGTCGGGAGTGTATCGAGACAGGGCATCGATACACCAGTGTAGACTAGCGTATACGCATCTTGACCCATATGATGGGCTATGGATGATCCCATATCCATCGGTGCTTGACATCAAGGATGGTGTATGGGTGCTCAGTGGAGACTGGGTACACTGGACGTACTCGCCGAGAATTCCCAGATGGTATTATACCTCACGTCAGATGGCAGTTCTCCGGTGACACTGGTACGTGGTAGTCTGTAGATCCGAGATCATCAAAGAGACTTGTGTGATTCCCTTTGTGCTTTGATTTCCACCTTACCACGTCCAAGATGGCGTGCAAAATGGTGGCTTTTGGGTGTAGTCCCGAATCACATGGAGGCAATGAGCGATAGGAGGGGATTCGTCTCTCCTGGTATAGGGAGTTGATGGTGTGCTGTGTTTGATTGGCTATAACTGGAAGTCCCTGGCCAGAGCTGATATAGAGATTTACTGGTAAGTGTTACCAGTATTTTCTCGACCCGTTATGAGCCTCACATCGACAAGATTTATCGGTTACTGGGGTTTGACGTATACCACCCCTAGACTAGATATGCAACATATCAGACGAAGAGACCGGACTGTACGGGAGTGTTACTGTTTGGATTCACAGGATAATGTACTTTCTTGCTTGTTGATCTTCTAATCGCTCAATACCTGGGTGGCCGTTACATTTAGCTGACCACTTGCAGCTTGTGGGTGTTTGATATGATCATCACCTACCGCCGGCGTATTGACGATTCTTTAGAGTCCTACACAGAGCTTTCTTGACTCAGGCAAAACGCAGTAGGTGCATAAATGTGATATGTGCAGGACCGAGGATAATACGATATGGGATATTGTATTATATTCTCGCGATATTTTGATATGAGCCGGATCATCGGATCAAGTGTTTATTCGATGAATCGGTACATGATATATTAGTCGGTTATATTCGATATAGCCGGATTGTCGGATCAAGTGTTGATTCGATAATTTAATTTATAATAATATATATGATATATTTCATTATATTATCTAATATTGGCTCGCTTTATCGTTTCATTTTCTCACGGGGTAATACATTGATATATATGTGATATATGTTAATTGCATTATTTTCTTTTGTTACAAAAATACATTATATATGTGATGTATAATATAGTAACAAGTTTTGATTCCTAATGCAACATGATTAGTGGAGATTAAACTTAGTTAAGGTTTGATTTGGGTTAGCTTTTTCTTGTAGCTTCTAGAAGGTTTTTACTTTGTTTCTAGCGAAGATATCACGCTTGATATTTTGCTAGATATTTCTAACCCTACCTAAACCCTTCACCATAGGTTAAGTCTCTACATAGGTTAGCCTCTTCATATTAAACCATGGTTGCATTTTTAATTATTATGAATATTTCATTATTCATCACAAAAGGAATTTCCTTCTTCTTCTTCTTCCTTGAGATTTGAAAAAGCCTTCTAGGTTTTCTTCATGTGATGATTTAGTGTGAGAATTTGATATTAAAAGAGAGCATAGATCCCACTTCATCATCCTCATCTAATCTAGCCAATTAGATTAGGGTGTTCACTTCTTTAGTGAGTGAGAGCTTGAGTTAATGAAACATCGAGGTAGATCATCGAAGAAAAGGAAGACTACAAGCTAGCATGAATCATTCGGGTTGTGGAGCCTCTCTTGAGTCTGGGTGATCATGGATCGCGGTGAAGGGACTTTTACTCGGAGCATATGAAGCGAAGGAGCGGACTACAAAGGTTGTAATCCCACACTCTTAGTTGTAAATATGTTTACTTGCATGTTGAACCCTAATTATCTAGCAAAGATCCCGGCTTTGGGTTGTTCGGCACGTCTAAATTCTGAATCGGGCATGGTTGATGTCTTATAGACCCTTGTAAGAGTGCCTAGGAACCCTATATACTGGCATTGATTATATTGTCTGGTGATATCCACATGCATACAAGAATTATTGTTGGCATATATGTAGACACGGTCACCTTAGATATCATAGTATTACCTTTATGATATAGTTGACCTAGGAAATCGTTGTTTTATTCGATTTCTACCTGCTGATGTTTTCTACTCATGAGTTAGAAACTCACCCCCGTTGTGCCACAATTCTTGCAGTTTGACCGCACAGATCAGTAACGGCACCGCTGGCACCAGCTTGCTTTCGGGTGATTTGCATTGGTTGGTGGTACACATTGGCTCGTACCACTCTTGTATTATTATTCTAAATTTATCTAGTCAACTCCATCAATCAGAAAACTAGTATTTGTATATGTAGTAAGACTTAGCAAGACTTTTTGTTGCAAGACTAAGAGCGATGGGCTATTTGTTCGCTTGGTGGGTTTGATGTCTTGCTTTTCATTTTCCTTTGTGTTGATCTTCGTCGCTGAGTGTTGTATACATATATATGCTTATGGTGGTTGTTTTCGCCGTTGGGCGTGATTTTCTCCCGTTTGGGGATGCTTTATTTATATTCTATGTTTGTACCCGTTTCGGGGCTAGTTTTTACAAAGGAGGTGCTGCCGAAATTTTTAAGAAAATAAAATTAAGCTTAAGGATTTTTACTTAAGATTTCCAAATGTTTTAGCAATGTTTACATTACTTACTTCTTTGAAAGGTTTAGATTTATAGGCTTCGGCTTACTTAAGTTACGTTATGCCTGTAGACATTGCGTGATTTAAGTGCCGGTCACGAGCTAATATTTTCGGGTCGTGACACAATAGCGGGGTAATTCTCCTTAACCATAGTAAAGTTTTCAACCTACGATGCACAAGTTTTGAGTTATTGAACTCAGGGGACTTATACTAAGTATTGTATGTTGTCCAGTGTCCATTAGGACAATGGGGTTGGTACACATACTATATTCTATTTACCCATGACTTCTCCAGTTCTAGACCATTATTTTGTTAAAATACAAGGTCCAGATTTTGAGAAGTTATAGGTATAAGAATAGAGTAGAGAACTATTTGTTGGAAGTATCAGGATTCTTCGAAGTAGTCAAAGATGTAGATACCTGTGTTTGGTATTCCGTTGATAGTAATGGTTTTGAGAACTTGCTTCTCTTTCGGGTTACTCATATAAGGATGCATTCCTAGATGAGTAATGTTGATTGGCCTCTTTCCATTTTGTTAATATGCACTGGAGACAGCTGCATGATTTTGAATCTGGTTCCAATAAAATTAGTGCCTTTGTTTCTATATGGTATTTAGAATCAATTTGTATCTTAATGATGTTGAGATATAGGGATTTGTCCGGCTGATGCTTAAAACTAGAATCTGGATAAACTCAAGGCACGTTTCAGTAATGGCAGTTTGTGGGTTATCCCAGGGTTTGATAAGGGTTAATTCTCTACCATTTGGAAGATCCATAGTGATATTGTTATTGACTCGCCACAGTTTTAGTAAAATGGATTTTTTTTCAGAAAACAGAAGTGGGGGTATGGTAGAACTGGAAGTGATTCCACAACTACAAACGATTACTGAAAATTTAATAGAACCTAAAGATTCAATTGGTTTCGACATTCCATTAGCCATTCCGCAGATTTGGTGGGTAACCTTAGGCACCCGAGAGGTACTTCGGTCTTCTCAAAGACGGTGACAGGGAGGTTCTTGTTTACCCAGACTTTCCATTGCTGTTGTTCTAGACTATAAGACCAGGCAGGAGGATGAGTATAGCGTTGTTCTAAACTAGCTTTAGAAGTGCACGTGTATATGACTCTGCCAGAGGGTTGTTGTAGTCAGTGGGAGCAGCGGAAGCATAGAGGGCAAGTAGCTTATGTCTATTCGTAGACTAAAGCAGGTATAGTGGAAATAAATCGTCTATTTTTTATGTGACAGCCATAGGTTTTGACTTCATCAGAATAGGAGATGGATCTGGTAAGAAGATAGTAGAGAGTGATTTCCTGGTATTTGGATGACATGCACTGGATAGGAAGAGATCCTCCTATACTATGATCAGTTTTACTATGGTTGTCACAAGGTGTTTCTCCATAAAGTATCCGGATAAATATCAGTTATTCTGGTTACAAGATCTAGATTTAGGAAGTGTCCCAATCTCGATACTTTGACACTGTTCTAAAGGTGTTTTAGAATGGACGACTCCTTGCATGGTGGTGAACCTGCAGGTGATGGAGTCACCCTCTCTGAAGGATGACTTTCAAACTAAAAGGGAAAGGGATTTGCATGATTGGCATTTTACTTACTTATGCAGTTGAGTCAATCATGTGATGTCAAGTACAACACCAGATATTGTTTTTTTGCACTAGCTGCAATAAGCATATATATTATTCCAATCCCGGGAAAACGTTAAGAAGAAGTTTATGAACATAAGTGGATGTTCTAGGGATATGATAACGGCTGCCTCCTTCAGGAGACGGTTATCATTTCAAGCTTCTAAGGTGACCTGGATGACAGAGTGACTATCAGAGTTATAGTTTTCCTTTTTTTCAGGGGCAGTATGTTGGACAGGTGGTCCAAGAGGATACTGAGGATATGCATGGCGCATGATACTGATTAAATTTAGTGGATGATACAGTCTAGGAAGTTTGCTGGATTTGGAGTTCATTTATGAACTGGGTCCCATCAGATATTCAGAAAAATTCTAAGTCAAGTATTACTCATTTCGGGTAATAGCTTTCTCCGCGAAGTTGAGATATAGAGAGATAGAGAAAGAAACATTGGAGCGGATCCGCTCACTGAGGCATGTTATAAAATGTAATAGTTTCACAAATGGGCTTTACGAGACTGATTAGTAGAGAAGTTGTTGTGTTTGGTATCACACGGGCTGTGAGTATAGGACACAGCAATAATTGGCCTCAAGTGCAAGTGGGACATTGTTGGCTATAGTGCCCTGAAGGCAATTATCATAGTCGCAGGAAGGTGATTATGATGATTGAGGGAGGACCTATACCGGTAGAGCAGTCTCACTCGAGATGATAGTATGCTCTGTGGTTTGTCTTGATCATCACTATTACATGTTGATAGAGCCCATAGTATTCTTTCTTAACTACCAGCAATATAATGTCGATCATATACGAAAGAGCTGGGTGGTCTATAAGCACATCCTTAAATGCCCATAGTCGTGGGAGTAAAACTGGGCATCAAAACGCGACGAGTGGCGGTGGCGAGGTCTCACAAGACATTGGTGTTAGTTTGTTCACCTAAGATAGTATAAATGTGCTCATTGAGTTATGAGTACACTGGACAGACTCGCCGAGAACATGCTGGTTGGTATTATACCTATTGTCAGATAGCAGTTCCCAGGTGACATATGTACAGGTTAGTCTGTCGACATGAGATCGTCATTTGTCTTGTATGAGTTCTCACTGTGCTTTGATTACTACCCTACCACCTCAAAGGAATCCTGCAAACAGGTTTTAGTAGGGTGCAGTCCCGAGCAATATGGAGGCAGTGAGCGGATCGTCGGGGATTCGTCTCTCCCGGTATTGGGGGTTGATGTTGCGCAGTGCACGGGTGGCAATCACCAGAAATCCTCGGTCGGCATAACCGAGAATTACCGATCCAAGATCGATAATTTCTCAGGTGGTGATGGGTTACATACCGACACGAATTATCGCATCAGTAAGGGTCTGACTTTATCCAACCCCTAGAGTCGATATGCAATACTCTTAGACAAAAAGACCGGACTGTACTGATATTGTCACTGTCAGGCTCTGTAGGGGTTTGGATGAGTTTTCTCGTCGGCCTTCCTTTCTCTCAATACCTGTGTAGCCGTTATGTACAGCTAGTGCCGCAGACATGCTTGTGGTTAAACCCACTGGCAGCGTATTGACGAGTCTTTAGAGTCCCACACAGAAGGTTTCATGGTTCAGGCGATATGGTATAGACGATGTATGTTGGTACATACAGGTGTCCGATTAAATTTGCATACAGGCTGCACAGACTTTAATTGGACGGTTGATAATACTAGCAGCTTAGGATTAAGCCAGATTATTAAACCAATATTTGATTTAATAATTTTTTTATGTATTTATATATGTATGTATTGTAGTATTATTGTTCACTATTCATTTTCTCTCTTGGCTATTCGTATTTTTATATGAATACGCGTATATGTATTTCGATACGTGTATCTGGTTATATTCTGTATTTATACGGAATGGTTTCTAGAAGATGGCCACCTCATTAATTTATTTGCTATTTAGATAATCATTTTGGGAAATGAGGTGAAGGGTGAGTTGGCATGAGCATGGGTGATGGCATGTTGAAAGGTATGACATGGAATTGTTTTTTGGAAAAATGAAAAGAGAAATTTTCGGTGTGCATGAATGAGAGAGAGAGAGGCAGCCACCATTCATTCTTTAGTGGCCTTGCTCATTTCTTTTCTTCACTTGATTGATCACTTGCTTCTTGGTTCACTTTCATTTCTCATTCTCACTTGGAGAAAACACTTAGACATTCTTGAGTTGCTCATGCCATTGTTTCCTCACCTCCTTCTTCAT
This sequence comes from Agapanthus africanus, assembly GCA_030015575.1. Lineage (NCBI taxonomy): Eukaryota > Viridiplantae > Streptophyta > Magnoliopsida > Asparagales > Amaryllidaceae > Agapanthus > Agapanthus africanus. Next base: position 291,310,623 of record JASDDO010000029.1, read on the forward strand.
CTTCTTGAGTTGCTCATGGAGCATTTGTGATGAGAGAAAATAGATAGTGACACATTCCTACACCTCCACTCTCCATTGCTAGCAACCTTGGAGCTCCGGTTGTCTCGCTTGGCGAGGCTGGAGCTTGTGCCGTTTACCTCAGGTGGATCATCGAAGATGGAGGAAGACCGGCAACCAAACTCGATCCGCAACCACTAGGAGCTTGGGATGAAGATTTAAGACTGAAGGACACGGATCAACTCGATATAAACATCTAACTCCTAGTTTTACATAATGCTTGTATAGGATTTAGGGTAGATCTGGGCATTGGGTCTTGGTAGCGCCAGTTTAGAAAAATTTTGTTCCGCATTTGGTCATGGTTTGATGGCCGGGGCGCTACCGTAACCCAACATCATATATAACCGACTAATATCATGTGTATCAACTTATCGAATCAACACTTGATTCGATAACCCGACTATAACATATATAACCGACCGATAACACAAATCGCGAGAATAGAATATGGTATCGCATACACGTATTAATCTCGGTCCCGCGCATATCACATATATGCTCCTATTCCGTTTCGCCTGAGCCAGGAAACCTCTGTGTAGGACTCTAAATACTCGTCAATATGCCGGCAGTAGGTGATGATCATATCAGTCACCCACAAGCCGTCAGCGGTACTGCTAAACGTAACGGCCACCCGGGTATTGAGCGATTAGAAGATCAACAAGCAAGCCTACTCATACTCCTGCGAATCCAATCAGTAACACTACCGTACAGTTCGGTCTCTTCGTCTAATATGTCACATATCTTGCCTTGGGGGTGGTAAACGTCAGACCCCAATAGCTTGATAAATCATGCCGATGTTGTAACGCCTTAGATTTCGGTTAGTTTTCATTTAGACGGTAATGCGGATTTACTGTAAAAATTTTACAAATTCGGGTTCCTCACATTTTATAACATTTAATTAATAATTTATTATTATTTGTTATGAGCATGCACGCACGTGTACACGTAAATGTGAGGATTTGTTTGTGCTATTTTTGTTACTAGCAACCTTGACACTTAGCCTAATCATTTGTTTATCCTAATCTTTTCTTTAATCCAATCTTTAACCTAAACCTTAGATCTTTTGGATGAGAAAGTGGAGATATTTGTTAGGAAGTGAGGAGGTGGCAAGGGTGGTGTGAATGCATTAATATGAGAATTAATGCATTGGTTACACTCACCCTCATCTCTCACCCTGCACTCACCTTCCTCTCCCTTCATCATTTGCTCTCTTTCTTTTTCTCTAACTCTTTTATTCTCTCATCTCTTTCTCATCACAACTGAACACTCTCTCATTTCTACACAAAATTCATCACAAATATTCAAAACTTCATCAAAATCACATTTGAATCACTTTTGCCTCTTGGATGCCTTGGAGCATGCAAAGCTTGGATCTTTGAGTTCTTTTGAGTAGGTAATGTTCTTTTGCTGTTATTTAAGTGTTTTTAGTGTAACTTAGCTTGTTAGTTTTAGTTTAGAAATGTTAAAGTTTAGTTTGTTGCATAATATCGTATTTTTAGTGTCGGTTTGTGACTTCTGTGATCTGCTGTGACCCGGATTTTTTACGAGGCAACCGAAAAATATAGTTGTGATGTACCTGTGACCATAGGACTTTACCTTCAGCAAGGACCCTTGGAGATCGGACCCGGCAGGCGACGTATGAAGGTGATTCCGGCGACCTCGGACCTTTGAGGGAGTTGGGGTGTGGGTTTTTGAGGGTAGGTCTATACTGGGGTTTGGATGTATTTAGTTCTGTTTGTTTGTTTAGTTTTCACTGTATGCAAAATCTGGAATCACTTAGGTAGATTGTAGTGTTTTGTGTTCGCGCGATACGTTACACGACACGGATCGTGCACTTTGGATGGTTTTGCTCTTTAGTTGTTTTCGTCGTGTCGCTACGTGTGTTAGCCACAATATGAACACTTGAGAGTATGTTTTGGGTTGTTGCGTTGGTTAAATGTAGTGTGTATGTGTTTTGGGTCTTTTATTAATATACACTTGTTTTATTGTCTTAATATTGTACGTTCGCAGGCGGGGACTACGGACACTGCTACAAAGGAAAAACAGGTGGTTGGCTTCACTTAGCCAGGGGCGTTGGTGAGTAGATTTAACATCTACAGGGGAATCACCCGCATGGCGTTATGCGTCTGGGCTAGGGATGTTACTTTTGTCGCATATTCTATGTCGGATTTAGAATTTTCGCATTCACCCTACTTCTTAGTTATTATTGTGCTTGGACTAGTATCCTTAGGACACTGCACATATTATTGACGATTCATGTTGCACGAGCACTGATTATATGCTACACACACCGTCAATAATCCATGTCACGCACGACGCACATATAGAAATGCCATTGTTTGGTTAGGTACATTATGACATTGATTCATATTTATTATCGCATATGACTTATAGCATACCTGTATACCTACATGCTTACACATATGCCTTGGTACACTTACATGCTAGTTACCTGCATACCTATAGAGTATTATATCATTAGCGATACGTACATACACACTTTATGACATAGGTACAGGTATACTTTGCATACACACTTCACTTATACCCAAGGGGTATATTACATCACTACTATAGGTAGATACATATACCTTGCTATGTTGTAACGTTTTAAAAATAATTAAATACATAATTAAATAAATAAAATCGTTTAAGTGAATTTTGTGATTTTCGGCAAAATTAGCAGTCTTTTCCGTAAAAAGTCAAAATAGGTATTTTTTATTTTAGACCTAATTATACAAAATTTAGATAAGATATTACTATAAATTGGTCATTAAAATGTCACTTAAAATTTTCTAGTTAATTAAAAAAATTTCCTTAATTAATTGTTTTTAATATTATTTTAAACTTTTAAAAACATCAAGATTTAAGCTAAGATGGGAATTGGATGCTTACTAGGTTTTGAAAATTCTTTAAAATGCGGGATTTAAAAATAAAGTTAGGGTTTTAGCAAGTCCTAAAGGTTACAAGGAGTAGTTTAACGATTTAAAATATGCAAATCAAGTCTAGAAGTGAAATTGTGACATTTTTCTTAAAGTATCGAAATCGGGTATGTTTGCAAAACTAGAATTTCAATTTAATAAAAATTAGGGTGTTAAAAATATAGTAATGGTTTATATAATCTAGTTATGCTATCTAATGAGTATTATGACCATCAGTTCCATTTAAACATCAAGTTTTAAAGTAAAATGGTGAATTGACGTTTTCTAGGTTTTTAGGAAATCGAACGATTTGATCAATTTTAAGTTTTCGATGATTTAAACCAAGTTTTATATTATAAGTAATGGGTTTTGAAACTACGGGTTTTTTTATTGGTTTTTACCACAATCCATAGGCATTTGTACGCCGATATCGAGCGATATTTGGTTCTTTTGCGTGAACGGGACATAGGTTTTAACCTATGCGCGTTCTGTGCGTCGTTTCGACTTTTGTCCGTGATTCAGTTTACGATACTATATATGTTTGCGTATAGGTACCCCTCACGTAGACTGCGGACGATGAAGAAGAGGATGGCGACACCGTCTTCGGCAGACAAGGACCAGGTGAATAGATGCATATCTACAGGGGAAATCGGGTGGATGGCGTTTAGCATCCCCGCAAACGTTGTAACAACTAGGATTATATTAGTAACTAATTATATTTTAATTAGCGAATTTTTTTTAATAAAAGTTTACCAAATTGACTTTCAAATATTTTATCAAAATTAATAAACATTTTTCTAGAATTTTCCTAAGCCTGCACAAACATGTGCATGTAACCTAGGATTAAAATTGTGTTAAACTATGTTTAGGCAACCATGGTGGTCTAATCCGTTTTGTTAAGCTAACTAGTTTTAAATTAAGAAATTGGTTTTCAAAAAAGGGGATTTAAATATTTTCTTTTGGGTTGACTTGAGGGAAGGAGAGAGAGTATGCATGGTGGCTTGGGCACATGCAAGCATTTATGATGAAATGAGAGATGTGTTGCTTTGAGGTTTGGTCACAAACCATCTCACTTCAAAACTTTTCATAGCCTCCACACTCTCCCTCTCACTCACATCCCTCACACCTCTCACGCACACATACACTCAAACTCACCCTCTCACTTAAACCCTACAGCAGTAGCTACTGCTACCTCAGCCCAAGCATATCAACACAAACCATATCATCAGCATCAGATGCATCTGCAGCAGCACTCTCTTCAACAAACAGCCCCTAACCTCATTTCAAACACCCAGCAGCTGCACAAGCAACAACAGGAGTTCAGCAGCAGCAACACCGTACTACACACCCTCCACAACAACAACAAACACCACAGCAACAACCATAAGAGAAGTAGCAAGCACCGGCATCAGCTGAAACAACAGCTTCAGCCTTTAGCAGCAGCAGCAGCAACAGTCTAGGCAGCAACAGCAGCTCCCCAGCAGCTCCATCCCCTCTCCTTCTTCTCCTTCCTTGTTTGTGAGGTTCCTAGCAGGGTATGACTTCTAAACTCCTTCTTTGTTGCTTAGTTGTGTAGAAATAGCTTCGATTAGCGATAATTTTACTATTTTATGCTTGTTTTGGTGATATGTGTGAAGTTTTGATTAAGTGATGTTAGTGTTGGGTAGACTAGCCTAAGTAAGTGTTGTTAAGGCCAAGTTAACCTAGGATAACCCCAGATTACACTAAAATACCCTCAGTTTTCAATTTGTGCAAAACTTGGCGTTTTTGTGCAAAAACATAGCTTTATGAGATCTGCTGCTACCCATGTAGGTTCAGAATAAAAATGAGTGGACCATAGCCTACTGGTGACAACCTGACCCCACTGACCGAGCCCGACCCCACCACTCCAACCCACGGCCGCCGGAATATTCGTTCTGGCCGCAAATTGCGGCTAGGCCAGGGAGTTATGAGCTAGGGTTTTTGGTTTAGGTGTCTGCTAAATTTTGTGGGTCCATGGTATATATAGTTTTGTAATATTCTAACCTGGGTAAAATCTGGGACAGTATGTCGTTTTCTGGTAATTTTAGGTAGCGCGATACGCGAGTGGATTCTGTGATTCAGCGTATCACGGCGTATCGGATCGAGTTCTGGACACACACTCGTTCCAGCGTGTCGCGTGCACGCGCGTTGATTCACGACGTGAGTTTCTCATTTCGTTCCAATATCGCGTTTTACGAGATTTTGATATATTGGGATTGTTGTGTAAATTCCAGGTTCGCAGACGGGAACGTCAGACGCCGCCAGGAAAGGAAAGCAGGTGGTCGGCTATACTTAGCACGTGACCAGGTGAGTAGATTTAACATCTACGGGGAAATCACCCGTATGGCGTTAAGCGTCAGGGCGTAATAGGATGTTAGTTTTATCTGTACATGTGACATACTAGAATAACATACCTTCTTATATACATGGATATGCTAGTAGTATAGAACACTGCACTGTCACTAACGGTCCAAGTTGCACGAGCACGATTTATATGCTACACTCACACCGTTAGTGATTGCCATGACACTCACATTATAGGATTGCCATAAACCGCATACCACATTGATTCTGCTTTATTGACGTTGTCATGATTTGCCGCATACTATCATATGTATATTCATACCATGCGCACTTTATACACCCTTTTGTGCGTACCTTCATGGAGATATCACTACTTGGACACATATACACCACATATCCATATTGTGCCATATACTTTACATATATTCATACTTGGGCACATATACATCATATGTCTACATTAGTGCATATATGCATTGCTACATTCACCTCGCGTACTTATCCATTCACACATCCATACCTACACACATATTCATATATTACATACATGGATGATATTGGCTTAATTTTAAACTAAGGGACCGCAAACGATATTTTCCAAAACTGGATCTTTTAAGAGAGCGGTTCTCCCATTCTTTTACTCTTAGTGTCATACGACACATTACATGAATTTACGCATTGGATTTAATTTATGTGATTTCTGGATTTGGGAACCGGAGTAAAATTTTAAGAAAATACGCACGATTTAAAAACCCGGTTATCTTTGATATGATATTTTAGTGCATCCACCATGAGTTTTCTCGGTTCCATAGAGCTTGTGTGAGTATACCCGATTCGAGGAGAGGTAGGCACCGATTGCGGGTACATGGTGGACCAGGTACGGTACCCCGGGACGAGAAGACTCGTATTGTTAGACGGTGAGCCCGGCGGAGGGACTACTATCTAGCGGTGATTAGTTAGACCTGGCGATTATCCGGAGGATACCGACCAGAGTCGATTGATGGATACGGGACGACGCGTACTGCCTGGGCTGAGGGCCAATTCCGTAGACGGGGCCCGTGGGCGGATCCGAAGGACGGACGCCCTATACTGGAGGATTTGCGTGTCGATGCTGGACACGGCTGATTTTATGATATTTCGAGTGCCGATGTTGGGCACTCACGATTGTATGAGATTCACAGGATTTGAGGGCCGACGTGGATGACGACGCCTGAGTTGTACCGGGAGTTGGGTGTATTGATAGACACCAGTTATTTTTCCGAAGTTGATATTCCTTGTAGACATTAATTTTTCCCCTACTCAGTATTCATTACTTGACATCTCATCCTGTAGCTAGCATACCTGCTATAGTACACACGCTTGCATATTATCGCATACCCTACTCATCATATATAGGGTTGTTAGAGTACATTTGCCATGCCTGATTATCACATATCTTGCTCATTACATAGAGTTGTTATTTTATAGCACTTGTTGCGTAGTATTGAGCATCCAGTTCATCATATAGATGTTACCTATTGGTATAGGTTAGATTATCGCAGCACGTGCATACTTGCGATTACCTTTATTTGTTATCTACTACTCACGAGTTGGCAACTCACCCCCGTTGTGCCACAGTGCTTGCAGGTTGCCCTTTGGAGTAGTCGCGACTGGCAGTTTACCGCATCTTTTGATACAGATACCCTTGCTGAAGCGTGTTAGCCCTTTTGCTAGTAGGTGGGTTTTGTACAGTATCTGTTTATTTCAGTTGTATATTGATGTATCTAGTACTCTCCATCTACCTTCATGTATTGACTTAGAGACAGTTGTGAGGACGACAATGTTATTTTGTACTCTGGTGTCGAGCTCGTTGTGAGCCGACTATATTTATGCAGACTTATATTTCTTGCTATCTTCATTTCATTAATTTTTGTCATACATTATCATCGTGATGCTCTATTTATTCCACATGTCATTTTACTTACATCTTGTCTTTTGCCCGTCTCCCGGGCCAAAATTTTATACAAAGGAAATGTTGCCAAAATTATTAAAATAACACTTGAACAAAAAGGGGATTTTTACTAAATTAATTAAAAACGTTTTCTAGACATTTACGATTGTTTTTACAAAATGTTTTAATAGTCTATATTTAATTGTTTTGATTTCTGGGTTTCGGCTTACTTAGTCGCGTTACGCCTATGGACGTTACGTGACTAAGTGCTGGTCACAGGTCGAACTTTGGGTCGTGACAAACGTAGAATAGGAATAGTACTTATTGTCATTTGGAAGCCAGACGTGACCTCAGATTCTTGATGAGTTGGACCCTAGTAATGACCGTAGGTTGGACTAGACTGATTTAGAAAGACCTTACCCAAGGATGAATATCTTGGAGGAGATTCGTAGGATTCGGGTAGATACACACACACGCACACACAGAACTTGACTTGGTGTATATGTGTATGTGTGTGTGTGTGTGTGTGTGTGTGTGTGTGTGTATAGGGTTATGTGTAGGTATACACACATACACACACACAACACGTATATGTAATACGAGGATGCGATATGATACACGGGAAAGAAACAGTATAACCGGGCTGATGCCGTGATTCTTGGCTATACAGTCGTGTTATGGTGTTAGCGGATCATTAGAGAATGAGATAATGGATTTGCATACATGAACAATAATAAAGGGTGGTGATGATATTGAAGTATATGGGACCCTAAAATAGAACCCGGACCGTAACCTGTGCCAGAAATTCTGAGATGATATATTTGTGACTTGATTACGATATCATATATATGTAACTTGATTACGATATGATCTAAGTGTGACTTAATCACAATATGATACATATGACATGATATTTCTGAGGATAAATTAACGATGTATATTTATGCTGGCAATGATATATGATTGATGTATACGATTAAAGTATAGCACCTTGATCATGACATGTATAGATGATGGTATTGCGAATGATGAGACACGTAGGTGATACTTGACCGTACCCCGATATTGAGATGCCGTACGATGGATTTTACCGTACGAGGCATAGATGTGATGATTGATCCGCACTCTTGATTCGAGGAAGTCGTACTACGTACGTGACGCTATTGAGGCTGGATCGCCGACTATTAGAGATATGGACTCAGATTTTAGGTGTACTCTTATTTCTTATCGACTAATTTCTTAGGTTTAGTTCCTTATGAGCTTAGATGGACACTAGTTTAGGTTCGAGTCATATAGTTGTAGTTATACTTGTATATCAAAGGAGTGGTTATTACGCATCTGCCTTTACATTTAGCCTGTAATCATTATGGTGCATGTTCATACCTATGTTTCTATAATCATAATAAAACTTTTCCTGTTAGGACACCAGTACCATTACCGATGATACGCATATTCCACGCACACTTATTTACCGGCTCACACACATCATCATCGGTAATTGCTATATCATGTACACTTTAGATCATATTATCTTTTATTGATAGAATCAGCTATAGCTAGATTGATATAATATTGTGATTACTCTCTGGTGTTAGTCTAGACATGACATTTATTATTTAGACATTTCATGCATTCACATTTCCATGTTATCATGCAGTATTGTGAGGCTTATGCCGACATTTATCATATACTTACTCATGATTTTTGGGATTTAGGATTTCTATGAGATTTCTGGATGTTTGGAAAACCGCAAGAATATATAAAAACTTTTCTCTCTGTCCTCCTCTCTTTTTAAAATATAAGATGCGGTTTTCTCATGATGTATGTGTCGTCCACCATGAGATTTCATGTTTTCTGTTGGATTTCGAGACCCGATTCGAGGAGTGGATGAACCGTCTCGGATACATGGTGTGCCCGGTATGGTACCCCGGGGCAAGAAGATCGAGTTGTAGACGATGAGCCTAGCAGGGGAGGACTACCTACCGGTGATGTCTGGCGCGACGGATATCCGGAGGATACCGACCGTTGTCATGAGATTTGATGATATGGGCCGATCCGGACTGACGGAGCCCGAGATATTGAGACTATGAGACATTGAGATTATGAGGTATTGAGACTTGAGATTTACATGTTTTGTGTCGATGCTTGACATGGATATTCATGGTTTTCATCGTTGATATTTCAGATTTCTATACACATTTTATCATGAAAAAAGCTAAAGATTTCTTATACAGATATATCTAGATTTCAGGATTGGTTATTTTACATTCATGGTGCATGCATACTCATTCACATGACATAGTACTATATGAGGCACTTACACGAGCACGGAGCTTTTGCACTTACACGTAGCTTATTATCCTGTCTTACTTGATGACTAGTAGTATATTAGTGTATTATTATAACCTAGGATAGCGTCGTAGATTCGATTTCTTTTCGCACATATCTTCTACTCACGAGTTGGCAACTCACCCCCGTTGCGCCAAATTTTATTACAGGTTTGATGTACAGGTTTTCCTGACAGCTTCCTGGCACATCTTTTCTTTCAGGGTGATTTGCACGGTAGGTTGGGTCACTTGTATCTGGACCGCGATTGTACTTTTATTATTTCATTTGTATTTAGAAAGCTCCATCAACTAAACTTGTATTACTTGTTAAGTTTATTGGACTAGTTGTTTATTTCGACCTTAGAGTCGCGCATGTATTATTCTGATTTGGTGGATTTGTTTTCTTTTGAGTTTTGAGCCTCGCCCTTTGGCGTTGTATATTATTATGCTGGTTGTGGTTGTTTCCGCCTGTTGGCGTTGAGCTAGCTCCCGAGTGGGGATGTTTTTTTATTGTTTGTATATATTATACTTGTTTGTACCCGTTTGGGGGTCAGTTTTTACAGAAGAGACTCTGCCGAAATTTTTGAGAAAATTGGATGTTGCTTTTTAACTTGTTTTCTATATGTTTTTCTTTACTTCTTCTTTTTATGGTTTAGATTTCTGGGCTTCGGCTTACTTAGGTTACGTTGCGACTCTAGACGTTTCGTAATCTAAGTGCCGGTCACGTTCCGTACTTTCGGGTCGTGACAAAGTTAGTATCAGAGCGCTAGGTTTAACCTTTGTATAAGTCTAGGGTGACCTTTAGCTGATGGAGTAGGTAACTTAGATAGAGTGACGTACCGTAGGTATGATCCCTGGCATACTAACGATACGCTACTCTGCTTAAGAAGCCTTAGGATATACATTTCTGTGTGCCGCATTCTATTCATTCTTTTGATCTATCTTCGTTGATATCGGATGGTGGTGTCTGTAACTACGGTCGCATGGGCAGAGGAAGCTGTAGCTCGAATGCGATAACCCTTAGGGTATCGCTTATTCTTGAGGATTGAAGTATTGTTTAGCATGCGGACGAAGGGTATTCACATGCTGTCCAGGCGAAGTTAAAGGGTTCGAACGATTATTAGAAACCCATTTTCCCAAGTTTAAGGTATTCGGAAGAACATGCAGGTGTTTCTATGGACTCTCTAGAAGAATGAAACCCTAACTCGACATAATGACCATGAGAACGCCTTTGAACCTTAAGGTTTACGGCAGTTCCATGGTGCCATTAGTGAGACTTGGGTTTGCCCTTCTATGGCTGGTCCGCAGATGCTGGGGTATGTGCTGAATATTTTTAAATTGTACTTGAGTATTGATCTCTCGGGGAATTTTGGGATTTTGATGAATCGATCGAAAAGTTTAACGTAGTCCGGATATCAGGTGAAGGGACAGATTTCACAGGAGGTTCTCGATTTGAGTATTTCCGTTTGTAGCGCAGTCAGCACTACGAGGAGACGAGTTCGAATCAGTCGATATCAGAGGAAAGAGGCGCACTTTGACGATAGTGTTTACGATTGTGATTTGGTGATTTGAATTTCATATTTCCGTTGTTTGGATTTTGGTATTTTGAGAATTTTGTTCTACGATTGGTATTTCTTATGTGTACATTCATTAAATTCTATTCGTATTTCATATGTCAGTTTTATTGATGTTGTTTTATACATACCCAGTGCACTCGATTTGGTTTTATACATTTTGAGATATTGATTTGATTTCGTGCACATGGGTTGCACATGATTTTGATGGATGCTTCGACATAGTTTACATGCATTTTTCATACCGTGATTTCGATTTTGATATTTGGTGTATGTTTTTCGTGCACCATATGCACTTGATTGAGATTCTTGCGCACACTTCGTGCACTTGATGCGATTTTGTGCACACCAGATGCACTAAATTGGGGTTTTGTGCAGATTAGATGCACTAAATCGGGGTTTTATGCAGATTAGATGCACCTGATATCAGTGTCGTGCACGCCCGTTGCACTTGACAGATATTTTTGGTGCACACCTATTGCACTGTAACGTTTTAAAAATAATTAAATAAATAAAATCGTTTAAGTGAATTTTATGATTTTCGGTGAAGTAAAACGTATTTTTCGTAAAACAAAACCGTAATTATTTTTCGCTATAAATTTAAAAATACCTATTTTAATTATATTATTACTAGTAAATGGTGTTTATTTAGTCACTTATAAATTTTTAGTTTATTTAAATATGTTTCCAAAATTAATTATTTTAAATATTAACATAATCTTTATTTATGCACTAAATTAGTTTAAATTTCAAATTTGAAGGGGTTTAATTTGCAAAAATGAACCATTGCATATTAGAATCTAGTGTGTATCATGCAAAATTTATTTACAAATTTTGCCAAGAATCTATACATTTCTTTGGTTTATTTACATTAGAAATGAAAGAAATTAAAGAAAATGTTGAAAAGACATAAAGAGGTGATATTTTGGTGGAAGTTTCTACATTATTCTTCACCCTTTTCTTTCTCTCCCTCACCTCCTAATTTTGGCCGGCCTCCTCCCCTTGGCAGCCCCCCATTTTCCTCTTTTGATTTTGTTACAAAAATCATCAAAAATCCTACAAAAATCCCAATAAAAATCCATAAAATCCTAATAAATTCATACCCTCTATTCTTTGGTCTTCTTTGCACGGATTTTGGAGATGGAAAGCACTCATTTTGGAGGCTCATTTTCATGTTTAGATTTTATGTTGTGGAGGTATAAATCTTTTTCTTTTGATTTATTTTTATTAGATGTTTCTTTTAAGCATAATTAGATTTATTAAATTAATTCTATTTGCAAATTTTAAAATTCAAGTTAGGGTTTGTAAATTCAAGTTGTGGTTTTATTAATTCATTAGGGTTATAATAACTTGTTTAACACTTTTAGAAATGGAAAATCATCCATGGTTGATATATTGTAAATTGTTATCCAAAATTGTTTAAACTAAACAATTTTTGCAAACTAGATTTCTATATATTATATATATTGGTGAGATAAATTCCAATTAATGTTTGTATCATTAGATTGTTGTTTAAATGAGAATATTGACATGTTTAAGGAATGAAAAACTTAGTTTGGTCACTAGTTTCTTTTGATAATTGAAAAATACTATAAAAAAAATGCTATTTTTGCTAACTAGTTTTTTTGAAATTCTTAAATAAATGAGATTTAAAATATAATTTATGCTTTCATTATATCATTATGATTATGAATTGTAGTTTAATACATTAATTCATGCAAAATCAACTTTGTTGTGGAATTGTGGAATATTGCTTGTAAGATATTGAAAATTTATAAAGGTTGCAAACTAAGAATTTTGTATTAATACAAATTTGTGTAATAAAAATATAGTAATGGGTTGTATAGTCTAGTTATGCTATTTAATGAGTTTTATGACCATTGTTTTCATTTAAATGTCAAGTTTTGAAGAAAAATGGTAAATTGGCATTTTCGGGTTTTACGAAATCGGACGATTTGATGGATTTTAGGGTTTCGATGAATTAAATAATGTTTTATATTATAAGTAATGAGTTTTAAAACAATGAGTTGGTTGTTGTTGTTTATCTCGATTAATCAGTGTTTGTAAGCCGAGATCGAGCGATATTTGGTTCTTTTGCGTGAACGGGACATAGGTTTTAACCTATGCGCGTTCCGTGTGTCGTTTTGACTTTTATCCGTGATTTAGTTACGATACTATATATTTTTGCGTATAGGTACCCCTCACGTGGACTGCGGGCGATGAAGAGGAGGATAGCGACACCGTCTTCGGCAGACATGGACCAGGTGAGTAGATGTATATCTACAGGGGGAAGTCGGGTGGATGGCGTTTAGCACCCCTGCACGTAGAATAGGAATGGTACTTATTGAAATTAGGAAGCCAGATGTGACCCTAGATTCTTAATTAGTAAGTCCCTAGTAATGACCCTAGGCTGGACTAGACTGATTTAGGAAGACCATACCAGAGGATAAATACCTTGGAAGAGATTCGTAGGTTTCAGGTAGATACACACACGCACACTGAAACTCGACGTGGTGTATACGTGTATGTGTATATATATATAGGACTAGGTGTAGGTATATATATATATATATACAACACGTATATGGGATACAATAATGTGATATGATACACGGGAATGAAACAGTATAGCTGGGCATGATGCCGTGATTGTTGACTATACGGTCGTATTATGATGTTAGCGGATCATTACAAAAATAATATAATGAATAGGTATACATAGATAATAAAGGGTGGTGATGATATAGAGGTACATGGGATTCTAAAATAGCACATGAACCGTAACATGTGATTGATATTCTGGTATGTTATATGTGCGACTTGATTACGATATCATATAGATGTAACTTGATTGCGATATTTTAAAGGTGTAACTTGATTTCGATATCTTATAGGCGTGACTAAATCACGACTTGACATATGTGACTTGATCAAGATATGATATATGTGACATGACATTTCTGAGGATAAATTAATGATGTATATTTATGCTGACAATGATATATGCTTGATGTATGCGATTACAGTATAGCACCTTGATCATGACATGTGTTGATGATGATATTATACGAATGATGAGACACGTAGGTGATACTTGACCCGTACCCCGATATTGGGATGTCGTATGATGGATTTTACCGTACGACTCATAGATGTGATGATTGATCCGCACTCTGGTTTCGAGGAAACCGTACTACATACATGACGCTATTGAGGCTGGATTGCCGACTATTAGGGATATGGACTCAGACTTTAGCTGTACCCTTATTTCTTATCGACTAGTTCTTAGGTTTAGTTCTTTAGGAGGTTAGATGGACACTAGTTAGGCTTGAGACAAAGAGTTGTAGTTATACTTGTATATCAAATGATTGGTTATTGCACATCTGTCTTTACATTTATACTGTAATCATAATATTGCATGTTCATACATATGTTTCTATAATCAGAATCAAACTCTGCCTGTTAGGACACTAGCACCATTACCGATGATGCGCATATTCCACACACACTTATTTGCCGGCTCACACACATCATCATCGGTAATTGCTATGTCACGTACACTTTAGATCATATTATCGTTTATTGATGCAATCAGCTAACAGCTAGATTGGTGTAATATCGTGATTGCTCTCTGGGGTTAGTATAAACATGGCATTGATTACTTAGACATTTCATGCATTCATATTTCCATGTTATCATGCAGTATTATGGGCATATGCCGACACTTATCATATACTTACTCTTGATTTTGGGATTTTGGTTTTCTATGAGATTTCTGGATTTTGGGGAAAACCGCAAAAACATATAAAAACTTCTTTCTCTCTCCTCTTCTCTTTTTAAAACATAAGATGTGGTTTTCTCGTGATGTATGCGTCGTCCACCATGAGATTTCATGTTTTCTGTTGGATTTCGAGACCCGATTCGAGGAGTGGATGAACCGTCTCGGGTACATGGTGGGCCCGGTATGGTACCCCGAGGCAAGAAGATCGAGTTGTAGACGATGAGCCTGGCAGGGGAAGGCTACCTACCGGTGATGTCTGGCGCGGCGGATACCCGGAGGATACCGACCGTTGTCGTGAGATTTGATGATATTGGCCGATCCGGACTGACGGAGCCCGAGATATTGAGACTATGAGACATTGAGATTATGAGGTATTGAGACTTGAGATTTACATGCTTTGTGTCGATGCTTGACACGGATTTCCATGGATTTCATTGTTGATATTTCAGATTTCTATACACATTTTACTTTGATAAAAGTTAAAGATTTCTTATACAGATATACCTAGATTTCAGGATTGGTCATTTTACATTCATGGTGCATGCATACTCAATTATATAACATAGTATTATATGAAGCACTGATACGAGCACGGAGTATTTGCATTTACACGTAGCTTATTATCCTGTCTTACTTGATGGCTAGGAGTATATTAGTATATTATTATGACCTAGGATAGCATCGTGCATTCGATTTCTTTTCGTAGATGTCTTCTACTCATGAGTTGGCAACTCACCCCCGTTGTGCCAAATTTTATTACAGGTTGATGTACTGGGTTCCTTGGCAGTTACTGGCACATCATTTTCATTCCGGGTGATTTGCACGGTAGGTTGGTTCATTTGTATCTGAACCGCTGTTATATTTTTATTATTTCATTTGTATCTAGAAAGCTCCATCAACCAAACTTGTATTATTCGGTAGATTACTGGACCATTTATTTATTTCGACTTTAGAGTCGCGTGTATTATTCTGATTTGGTGGATTTGTTTTCTTTTGAGTTCTGAGCCTCACCTTTTGGCGTGGTATATTATTGTGCTTGTTGTGGTTGTTTCCGCCTGTTGGCGTTGAACTAGCTCCTGTTTGAGGATGCTTTTTATTGTTTATGTATATTTTACTTGTTGTACCCGTTTGGGGCCAGTTTTTACAGAGGAAACTCTGCCGAAAATTTTGGAAAAATTTCTGATGCTTTTAAACTTGTTTTTTCTTCATGTTTTCTTTTACTTCTTCTTCTTTTGTATGGTTTAGATTTCTGGGCTTCGGCTTACTTAGGTTACGCTGCGCCTCTAGACGTTTCGTAATCTAAGTGCCGGTCATGTTCCATACTTTCGGGTCGTGACAAAGTTGGTATCAGAACGCTAGGTTTAACCTTGTATATGTCTAGGTGACCCTTGGTTGATGGAGTAGGCGATTTAGGTAGAGTAACGTACTGTGGGTATGGTCCGCGGCATACTTACGAGACGCTACTCTGCTTCAGGAGCCTTAGGATGTACATTTGTTTGCACCGTATTTCATTCGTTCCTTTGATCTATCTTCGTCGATGTCGGAGGGTGGTTTCTGTTACCACGGGCGCACGGGCAGAGGGAGCTGCGGCTTGAATGCGATAACCATTAGGGTATTGGTTATTCTTCATGATTGAAGCATTGCTTAGCGTGCGGACGAAGGGTATTCACATGCCGTCCAGACGAAATTAAAGGGTTCGAACGATTATCAGAAAACCATTTTCCCAAGTTTAAGGTATTCGGAAGAACATGCAGGTATTTCGATGGACCCTCTAGAAGAATGAAACCCTAACTCGTCATAATGACCACAAGAACTCCCTTGAACCTTAGGGTTTACGGCAGTTATGCTGTGCCATTAATGAGGCTTGGGTTTGCCCTTCTACGGCTGGACCATTGATGCTGGGGTATGTACCAGATATTTTTAAGCTGTACTTGAGTGTTGAGCTCTCGGGGAATTATGGGATTTTGATGTATCGATCGAAAAGTTTAATGTAGTCCAGATATCAGGTGAAGGGATCGACTAGGTGGGAGACTCTAAATATGAGTATTGCCGTTGGTAGCGCAGTCAGCACAGCTACGAAGAGACGAGTTCGAAGCAATCGACATCAGAGGAAAGAGGCGCACATTGACGATAGTGTTCACGATTGTGATTTGGTGATTTGAATTTCATATTTTTGTTGATTGGATTTTGGTATTTTGAGGACTTTGTTCTACGATTGGTATTTCTTATGTATACCTTCATTACATTCTTTTTGTGTTTCATATATCAGTTGTATTGATATTGTTTAGTACACACCCAGTACACTCGATTTCGTTTTATACATTTTGAGATTTTTGATTTGATTTCGTGCATATTGATTACACATGATTTTGATATATGCTTCGACCTAGTTTTCATGCATTTTCGTATTGTGATTTCGATTTTGATATTCGGTGTATGTTTTCATGCACCATGTGCAC
The DNA here is from genome assembly GCA_030015575.1 of Agapanthus africanus. Taxonomy (NCBI): domain Eukaryota; kingdom Viridiplantae; phylum Streptophyta; class Magnoliopsida; order Asparagales; family Amaryllidaceae; genus Agapanthus; species Agapanthus africanus. The sequence goes on from JASDDO010000029.1 coordinate 291,327,997, forward strand.
CTGATTGAGATCCTTGCGCACATTCGGTGCACTTGATGCGATTTTGTGCATACCAGATGCACTAAATCGGGGTTTTGTGCAGATTAGATGCACCTGATATTAAAGTTGTGCACGCCCGTTGCACTTGACAGATATTTTTGGTGCACACCTGTTGCACTCAGTTTTGTTTTTGTGTGAATTTGTGGCATCTGTATTTGGTTTCGATTTCAGTGCGCACCGGACGTATATGATATTTTTATGATGTGATTGGGATTGATTTCAGTTTGATCAGTATGTTTTTATAATCATTACTATTGATTTAGTAAGCAGGCAGGACGTGTATGTTAAATAAAAGATATATATACATATAGCTATTTTTTTAAAATAAACGTCCGCTACTTATGCCGTGACACGTGCATCGCACGACGATTTTCAAGAGGGGTTTTTGTATTCTTCTTTATTAAGATGTTTAGGCGATTTTACTACGATGCGCACTATATATATATAAGTTATAGTTTTGATATATATTATGTCGGTTTTCGTATTGGGTTTTGATATTTTATCTTTACCACAACTCCGATGATTGCGTTATGCTTGACGAAGTTGATTTTAGTTATGTATTGATAATTTCGGAGCCCCGACGATTTGAGTGTTTTGCTAAATATTTTAGTGTTTGGAGGGAGAGTTTTAATTTAAATTCGGGGACCGAAATTTCTTAAAGGGGGGAAGATTGTAACGTTTTAAAAATAATTAAATAAATAATTAAAAAAATAAAATCGTTTAAGTGAATTTTATGAATTTCGGTAAAGTAAAACGTATTTTTCGTAAAACAAAACTGTAATTATTTTTCGCTATAAATTTAAAAATACCTATTTTAGTTATGTTATTGCTAGTAAATGGTGTTTATTTAGTCGCTTATAAATTTTTAGTTTAATTAAATATTTTTCCTAAATTAATTATTTTAAATATTGACATAAGCTTTATTTATGCACTAAATTAGTGTAAATTTCAAATTTGAAGGGGTTTAATTTGCAAAAATGAACCATTGCATATTAGAATCTAGTGTGTATCATGAAAAATTTATTTACAAATTTTGCCAAGATTCTAGACATTTCTTTGGTTTATTTACATTAGAATTGAAAGAAATTAAAGAAAATGTTGAAAAGACATAAAGAGGTGATATTTTGGTGGAAGTTTCTACATTATTCTTCGCTCTTTTCTATCTCTCCCTCACCTTCTAATTTTGGCCGGCCTCCTCCCCTTGGAAGCCCCCCATTTCCCACTCTTGATTTTGTTACAAAAATCATCAAAAATCCTACAAAAATCCCAATAAAAATCCCCAAAATCCTAATAAATTCATACCCTCTATTCTTTGCTCTTCTTTGCATGGATTTTGGAGATGGAAAGCACTCATTTTGGAGGCTCATTTTCATGTTTGGATTTTATGTTGTGGAGGTATAAATCTTTTTCTTTTGATTTATTTTTATTAGATGTTTCTTTTAAGCATAATTAGGTTTATTAAATTAATTCTATTTACAAATTTTAAAATTCAAGTTAGGGTTTTTAAATTCAAGTTGTTATTTTATTATTTCATTAGGGTTATAATAACTTGTTTAACACTTTTAGAAATGGAAAATCATGCATGGTTGATATATTGTAAATTGTTATCCAAAATTGTTTAAATTAAACAATTTTTGCAAACTAGATTTCTATATATTATATATATTGGTGAGATAAATTCCAATTAACGTTTGTAACATTAGAATGTTGTTTAAATGAGGATATTGACATGTTTAAGGAATGAAAAACTTAGTTTGGTCACTAGTTTCTTTTGATAATTGAAAAATACTAAAAAAAATTGCTATTTTTGCGAACTAGTTTTTTTGAAATTCTTAAATAAATGAGATTTAAAATATAATTTATGGTTTCATTATATCATTATGATTATGAATTGTAGTTTAATACATTAATTCATGCAAAATCAAGTTTGTTGTGGAATTGTGGAATATTGCTTGTAAGATGTTGAAAATTTATAAAGGTTGCAAACTAAGAATTTTGTATTAATACAAATTTGTGTAATAAAAATATAGTAATGGGTTGTATAGTCTAGTTATGCTATTTAATGAGTTTTATGACCATTGGTTTCATTTAAATGTCAAGTTTTGAAAAAAAACGGTAAATTAACATTTTCGGGTTTTACGAAATCGGGCGATTTGATGGATTTTAGGATTTTGATGAATTAAATAATGTTTTATATTATAAGTAATGAGTTTTAAAACTATTAGTTGGTTGTTGATGTTTATCTCGATTAATCGGAGTTTGTACGCCGATATCGAGCAATATTTGGTTCTTTTGCGTGAACGGGGCATAGGTTTTAACCTATGCGCGTTCCGTGTGTCGTTTTGACTTTTGTCCGTGATTTAGTTACGATACTATATATGTTTGCGTATAGGTACCCCTCACGTGGACTGCGGGCGATGAAGAGGAGGATTGCGACACCGTCTTCGGCAGACATGGACCAGGTGAGTAGATGTATATCTACGGGGGGAAGTCGGGAGGATGGTGTTTAGCACCCCCGCACGTAGAATAGGAACTGTACTTATTGACATTAGGAAGCCAGATGTGACCCTAGATTCTTAATAAGTAGGACCCTAGTAATGACCCTAGGCTGGACTAGACTGATTTAGGAAGACCATACCAGAGGATGAATATCTTGGAAGAGATTCGTAGGTTTCAGGTAGATACACACACGCACACTGAAATTCCACGTGGTGTATACGTGTATGTGTGTGTGTGTGTGTGTGTGTGTGTGTGTGTATAGTACTTGGTGTAGGTATATATATATATACGTATGTATATATATATATAACACGTATATGGGATACAATGATGTGATATGATACACGGGAATGAAACAGTATAGCTGGGCTTGATGCCGTGAATCTTGACTATACAGTCGTATTATGATGTTAGCGGATCATTACAAAAATGATATAATGAATAGGTATACATAGATAATAAAGGGTGGTGATGATATAGAGATACATGTGACTCTAAAATAGCACCCAAACCGTAACATGTGATTGATATTCTGATATGTTATATGTGCGACTTGATTACGACATCATATAGATGTAACTTGATTGCGATATTTTAAAGGTGTAACTTGATTTCGATATCTTATAGGCGTGACTTAATCACGACTTGACATATGTGACTTGATTAAGATATGATATATGTGACATGACATTTCTGAGGATAAATTAATGATGTATATTTATGCTGACCATGATATATGCTGGATGTATGCGATTACAGTATAGCACCTTGATCATGACATGTGTTGATGATGATATTATACGAATGATGAGACACGTAGGTGATACTTGACCAGTACCCCGATATTGGGATGTCGTACGATGGATTTTACCGTACGAGGCATAGATGTGACGATTGATCCGCACTCTGGTTTGGAGGAAACCGTACTACGTACATGACGCTATTGAGGCTGGATCACCGACTATTAGAGGTATGGACTCAGACTTTAGGTATACCCTTATTTCTTATCGACTAGTTCTTAGGTTTAGTTCTTTAGGAGGTTAGATGGACACTAGTTAGACTCGAGACATATAGTTGTAGTTATACTTGTATATCAAATGAGTGGTTATTGCACGTCTGTCTTTAAATTTATACTGTAATCATAATGTTTCATGTTCATACATATGTTTTTATAATCAGAATCAAACTTTTCCTGTTAGGACACTAGCACCATTACCGATGATGCGCATATTCTACACACACTTATTTGCCGGCTCACATACATCATCATCGGTAATTGCTATGTCACGTACATTTTAGATCATATTATCGTTGATTGATGCAATTAGCTAACAGCTAGATTGATGTAATATCGTGATTTCTCTCTGGGGTTAGTATAGACATGGCATTGATTACTTAGACATTTCATGCATAAATATTTCCATGTTATCATGCAGTATTATGGGCATATGCCGACACTTATCATATACTTACTCATGATTTTAGGATTTTGGTTTTCTATGAGATTTCTGGATTTTGGGGAAAACCGCAAAAACATATAAAAACTTCTTTCTCTCTCTTCCTCTCTTTATAAAACATAAGATGCGGTTTTCTCGTGATGTATGCATCGTCCACCATGAGATTTCATGTTTTCTATTGGATTTCGAGACCTATTCGAGGAGTGGATGAACCGTCTCGGGTACATGGTGGGCCTGCTATGGTATCCCGGGGCAAGAAGATCGAGTTGTAGACGTCAGCCTGGCAGGGGAAGGCTACCTACCGGTGATGTCTGGCGCGGCGGATATCCGGAGGATACCGACCGTTGTCGTGAGATTTGATGATATGGGCCGATCCGGACTGATGGAGCCCGTGATATTGAGACTATGAGATATTGAGATTATGATGTATTGAGACTTGAGATTTACATGCTTTGTGTCGATACTTGACACGGATTTCCATGGATTTCATTGTTGATATTTTAGATTTCTATACACATTTTACTATGATAAAAGTTAAAGATTTCTTATACAGATATACCTAGATTTCAGGATTGGTCATTTTACATTCATGGTGCATGCATACTCATTCATATGACATAGTACTATATGAGGCACTGACACGAGCACGGAGTATTTGCATTTACACATAGCTTATTATCCTGTCTTACTTGATGGCTAGGAGTATATTAGTATATTATTATGACCTAGGATAGCGTCGTGCATTCGATTTGTTTTCGTAGATGTCTTCTACTCACGAGTTGGAAACTCACCCCCGTTGTGCCAAATTTTATTATAGGTTGATGTACAGGGTTCCTTGGCAGTTGCCGGCACATCATTTTTATTCCGGGTGATTTGCACGGTAGGTTGGTTCATTTGTATCTGAACCGCTGTTATATTTTTATTATTTCATTTGTATCTAGAAAGCTCCATCAACCAAACCTGTATTATTTGATAGATTACTGGACCATTTATTTATTTCGACCTTAGAGTCGCGTGTATTATTCTGATTTGGTGGATTTGTTTTCTTTTGAGTTCTGAGCCTCGCCCTTTGGCGTTGTATATTATTGTGCTTGTTGTGGTTGTTTCCGCCTGTTGGCGTTGAGCTAGCTCCTTTTTGGAGATGATTTTTATTATTTATGTATATTATACTTGTTGTACCCGTTTGGGGCCAGTTTTTACAGAGGAGACTCTGCCGAAATTTTTGGGAAAATTTGCTGATGCTTTTAAACTTGTTTTCTTCATGTTTTCTTTTACTTCTTCTTCTTTTATATGTTTAGATTTCTGGGCTTCGGCTTACTTAGGTTACGTTGCGCCTCTAGACATTTCGTAATCTAAGTGCCAGTCACGTTCCGTACTTTCGGGTCATGACAAAGTTCGAATGTAATGCACCAGGTGGAGTTGGGGCTGAATACCACCTACCCCGTGAAGAAGTGAGATGTTATCCGGTATCGAGATGGGGATGTAACCGATACGGATACACACGGAGAACCACTATAGAACAATGGGGAGTATTGAATTCCATTCCGAAAGAGGGTACGATCTGAACTATAAATGGAAATGACACACTCCTATAACACAGAGGCGCCTTTTGGATGAATCGGAACTCCAGAGTTTGAAGAACTCCGTAGTTAAGCATGCTTGAGCCAGAGAAATTCTGGGATGGGTGACCTACTGGGAAGTAGCCCCGGGTTCATTTAAAGGGACAAAACCGTGCGGTTTCGGCCATAGCGGACAATACCATCTGTGTTTAGGATTAGGTCGTGACAAGCAATCAGTTTTGTTTCCGTGCGTATTCGTGGCATCTGTATTTGGTTTCGATTTCAGTGTGCACCGGACGCACATGATATTTTTATATTGTGATTGGGATTGATTTTATTTTGAGCAGTATGTTTTTATAATCATTACTAACTGATTTAGTAACCAGGCGGGACGTATATGTTAAATAAAAGATATAAATATGTATAGTTTTTTTTAAAAAAAAATAAATGTCCGCTACTTGTGCCGTGACACGTGCATCGCACAGCGATTTTCAAAAGGGGTTTTTGCATGCTTCTTTATTAAGATGTTTAGCCGATTTTACTATGATGCGCACTATATATAAGTTATAGTTTTGATTTATATTATGTTGATTTTCGTATTGGGCTTTGATATTCTATTTTCACTGTAACTCCGATGATTGAGTTATGCTTAACGGAGTTGATTTTAGCTATGTATTGATAATTTCGGAGCCCCGACGATTTGAGTGTTTTGGCTGAATGTTTTAGTAATTGGGGGGAGTCTTAATTTAAATTCGGGGACCAAATTTCTTAAAGGGGGGAAAATTGTAACGTTTTAAAAATAATTAAATTCATAATTAAATAAATAAAATCTTTTAAGTGAATTTTCTGATTTTCTGCAAAATTAGCAATCTTCTCCGTAAAAAGTCAAAATAGGTATTTTTCATTTTAGACCTAATTATACAAAATTTAGATAAGATATTACTATAAATAGGTCATTAAAATGTCACTTAAAATTTTCTAGTTAATTAAAAAAAATTCTTAATTAATTATTTTTAATATTATTTTAAACTTTTAAAAACATCAAGATTTAAGCTAAGATGGGAATTGGATGCGTACTAGGTTTTGAAAATTATTTAAAATGCGGGATTTAAAAATAAAGTTAGGGTTTTAGCATGTCCTAAAGGTTACAAGGAGTAGTTTAACGATTTAAAATATGCAAGTCAAGTCTAGAAGTGAAATTGTGATATTTTGCTTAAAGTATCGAAATCGGGTAAGTTTGCAAAACTAGAATTTCAATTTAATACAAATTAGGGTGTTAAAAATATAGCAATGGTTTATATAATCTAGTTATGCTATCTAATGAGTATTATGACCATCAGTTTCATTTAAACATCAATTTTTGAAGTAAAATGGTGAATTGACCTTTTCTAGGTTTTTACGAAATCGGACGATTTGATCAATTTTAAGTTTTCGATGATTTAAACCAAGTTTTATATTATAAGTAATGGGTTTTGAAACTACGGGTTGTTTATTGGTTTTTATCTCGATCCATCGGCGTTTGTACGCCGATATCGAGCGATATTTGGTTCTTTTGCGTGAAAGGGACATAGGTTTTAACCTATGCGCGTTCCGTGCGTCGTTTTGACTTTTTTTCGTGATTCAGTTTATGATACTATATATGTTTACGTATAGATACCCCTCACGTGGACTGCGGTCGATGAAGAAGAGGATGGCGACACCGTCTTCGGCAGACAAGGACCGGGTGAGTAGATGCATATCTACGGGGAAAGTCGGGTGGATGACGTTTAGCACCCCCGCAAACGTAGAATAGGAATAGTACTTATTGTCATTTGGAAGCCAGACGTGACCTTAGATTCTTGATAAGTTGGACCCTAGTAATGACCGTAGGTTGGACTAGACTGATTTAGAAAGACCTTACCCGAAGATGAATATCTTGGAGGAGATTCGTAGGATTCGGGTAGATACATACACACACACACATAGAACTTGACTTGGTGTAAATGTGTATGTGTGTATATATATATATATATATATATATATATATATATATATATATGGTTATGTGTAGGAATATATATACACACACATAACACGTATATGTAATACGAGGATGTGATATGATACACGGGAAAGAAACAGTATAACTGGGCTGATGCCATGATTCTTAGCTATACAGTCGTGTTATGATGTTAGCGGATCATTAGAGAATGAGATAATGGATTTGTATACTTGAACAATAATAAAGGGTGGTGATGATATTGAAGTATATGGGACTCTAAAATAGAACCCGGACCGTAACCTGTGCCAGAAATTCTGAGATGATATATGTGTGACTTGATTACGATATCATATATGTGTAACTTGATTACGTTATCATATAGGTGTGACTTGATTACGATATGATCTAAGTGTGACTTAATCACAATATGATACATATGACATGATATTTCTGGGGATAAATTAACGATGTATATTTATGCTGGCAATGATATATGATTGACGTATGCGATTACAATATAGCACGTTGATCATGACATATGTTGATGATGGTATTACGAATGATGAGACACGTAGGTGATACTTGACCATACCCCGATATTGGGATGTCGTACGATGGATTTTACTGTACGAGGCATAGATATGATGATTGATCCGCACTCTTGATTCGAGAAAGTCGTAGTACGTATGTGACGCTATTGAGGCTGGATCACCGACTATTAGAGATATGGATTCAGACTTTAGGTGTACTCTTATTTCTTATCGACTATTTTCTTAGGTTTAGATGCTTAGGAGGTTAGATGGACACTAGTTTAGGTTCGAGTCATATAGTTGTAGTTATACTTGTATATCAAATGAGTGGTTATTACACATTTGTCTTTACATTCAGACCGTAATCATTATGGTGCATGTTCATACCTATGTTTCTAAAATCAGAATAAAACTTTGCCTGTTAGGACACCGGCACCATTACCGATGATGCACATATTCCAAGCACACTTATTTGCCGGCTCACACACATCATCATCGGTAATTTCTATGTCACGTACACTTTAGATCATATTATCTTTTATTGATAGAATCAGCTATAGCTAGATTGATATAATATTATGATTACTCTCTGGTGTTAGTCTAGACATGACATTTATTATTTAGACATTTCATGCATTCACATTTCCAAGTTATTATGCAGTATTGTGAGGCTTATGCCGACATTTATCATATACTTACTCATGATTTTTGGGATTTTGGACTTCTATGAGATTTCTGGATTTTGCGGAAAACAGCAAGAATATATAAAAGCTTTTCTCTCTATCCTCCGCTCTTTTTAAAATATAAGATGCGGTTTTCTCGTGATGTATGTGTCGTCCTCCATGAGATTTCATGTTTTTTGTTGGATTTCGAGACCCGGTTCGAGGAGTAAATGAATCGTCTCGGGTAAATGGTGGGCCCGGTATGGTACCCCGGGGCAAGAAGATCGAGTTGTAGACGATGAGCCTCGCAGGGGAGGACTACCTACCGGTGATGTCTGGAGCGGCGGATATCCAGAGGATACCGACCGTTGTCATGAGATTTGATGATATGGGTCGATCCGGACTGACGGAGCCCGAGATATTGAGACTATGAGACATTGAGATATAAGGTATTGAGACTTGAGATTTACATGTTTTGTGTCGATGCTTGACATGGATTTTCATGGTTTTCATCGTTGATATTTCAGATTTCTATACACATTTTACCATGAAAAAAGCTAAAGATTTCTTATACAGATATATCTAGATTTCAGGATTGGTTATTTTACATTCATGGTGCATGCATACTCATTCACATGACATAGTATTATATGAGGCACTGACATGAGTACGGAGCTTTTGCACTTACACGTAGCTTATTATCCAGTCTTACTTGATGACTAGTAGTATATTAGTGTATTATTATGACCTAAGATAGCGTCGTGCATTCGATTTCTTTTCGCGGATATCTTCTACTCACGAGTTGGCAACTCACCCACGTTGTGCCAAATTTTATTAGAGGTTTGATGTACAGGTTTTCCTGACAGCTTGCTGGCACATCTTTTATTTCAGGGTGATTTGCACGGTAGGTTGGTTCACTTGTATCTGGACCGCCATTGTACTCTTACTATTTCATTTGTATTTAGAAAGCTCCATCAACCAAACTTGTATTAGTTGTTAAGTTTATTGGACCAGTGGTTTATTTTGACCTTAGAGTCGCACATGTATTATTCTGATTTGGTGGATTTGTTTTCTTTTGAGTTTTAAGCCTCGCCCTTTGGTATTGTATATTATTGTGCTGGTTGTAGTTGTTTCCGCCTGTTGGCATTGAGCTAGCTCCTGTGTGGGGATGTTTTTTTTATTGTTTGTATATATTATACTTTTTTGTACCCGTTTGGGGCCAGTTTTTACAGAACAGATTCTGCCGAAATTTTTGAGAAAATTGGATGTAGCTTTTTAACTTGTTTTCTATATGTTTTTCTTTACTTCTTCTTTTTATGGTTTAGATTTCTGGGCTTTGTCTTACTTAGGTTACGTTGCGCCTCTAGACGTTTCGTAATCCAAGTGCCGGTCCCGTTCCGTACTTTCGGGTCGTGACATATATCTTTATGTTTACATATATATTAGTTATAACAACATGTTTACCTTCACTTGATGTTGTTTAGAATTGGAGAAATTAGGAACCGCGTGATATTTTATATTAACTTGTTGCGTGTTAAATAGAGTTTTTTCCTTTATATGCTTATATTACTGTTTCATATTGCATATATTACATTCATGGATTTCATATGATGTATCTGATATTTTTACTCCTGTATATATAACAGTGGAATGCAACGCTGTTATATATGCGCTTACACCAATATTAGTGGAATGGGACGCTAATATATGTGTATTGATTCATGCATTTGCATTTATCCTTTAGTTGATATTTGTATGCATCCACTTTGAGGTTTGTTATATACCGATACGTGGATCAAGGGTGTCGATACCGGACACTTACGATTCGAGGAACTTATTAATGTGAGAAAGACCGATACGTGAATCACGGTTGTCGATACCGGACACTTACGATTCGAGGAACGTTTAGATTTGAGTATTTCTGTGTCGATGCTTGACACAGTGTTTTCATCATATTTATTCATGCAATTTTACTTAGGATACTAGAGATTTACTTGATATTGGATTTGGGATATAGGTGATTCATTTGATATTGGAAACAGGATATTTATGAGATTGCTAATTTGGAACATTCAGGATATATGAGATTATTCGATATTGTACATTCAGGAATTGTGAAATTTATATAACATGAGAGCCAATTTTGGGGCTGATTTGAGGAGATTGGGATTTGGATTGTCTTGTTGGATTGTGATCCTACCACGATATCAGGATTCCGTGGGAATGACATATTTTATTCCATACTCCATATTTATTGTTTATACACTGCTTCATGCATTAGTGTACCTGTTGGAGTACCTTCCATGACGGTTGCATTTACATTCCCTTATTCATATCATTTCTTCATGTATTGGTAGTACAGATATAATACCTTATATGATTACATACAGATTGTCATATTATTGATTCATGTATTAATTGTACCTATTAGTGTACTTTTCATGATTATTGCATTACATATGACCATTCATTGCTATTAAATGCTTATGTTAGATTTGCGTTGAATGTGCATACTCGTGATTACCTGCTTATGTTATTTACTATTCATGAGTTGGCAACTCACCCCCGTTGTGCCACAGTGTTTTGCAAGTGTTCCTCAGGATAGTCAGAGACAGGGTTATTTTCATCTATCGTATCATCTTTTGCTGCGGATACGCTTCCCCTGACAGTGTGCAGTTTTGCTCAGGTGGGTTTTGTAGTTATCCGATGTTGTATTGTATATTCGTTGTACCTATGTACTCTCCATCTACCAGTATTATGTATGACTTAGAGACTTGGTGTGAGGATGATATTGTATATTATTTTGTGACTTGGAGGTTTTTTACGCTGTTTTATTTATATCGTCTCTTTCTTCGCTACGGGGTCGTATATCTGTTGTGGTGATTGTTTTCCGCCGTTGGGCGTGGATTTTGCTCCCATTTGGAATGCTTTACTTTATATTTATGTTGTACCCATTTTGGGGGCTTGTTTTACAAAGGGGTGCTGCCAAAATTTTAAGAAATAAAAGTGAGATTTTAAAGAATTTGGGTTGTGATTTCAAAGGTTTTGAAAATACTATTATCACATTCTTTCTACTTTTGATGGTTTAGATTGCTGGGTTTTGGTTTTCTTTTACTACGTTATGCCTGTAAACATTGCATAGTATTAGGGCCGTCACGTTCCAATTTCGGGTCGTGACAAAATTGGTATCAAAGCGCTAGGTTTTTACCTTTTGGAGTGTAGGATGACCTTGGTATGATGGAGTAGGTAGCTTAAGCAGAGTAACGTAGTGTGTGTATGTCTGCAGCATACTCACGATGCAGTACTCCGCCTAAAATGACCTAAGTACAAATTGTTTGAAATTCCTTCCTTGATGATTCATATCCTTGTGATTCGATTTCCGTGTTCATATCGAATCATATCTCTATTTATAGCCTTTGCCGCCGACGACTATAGGGACTCAGAGAGGTGCAGTGAGGGTCGAGGTCAGAGTTGACTCGGGTAGGACGAGGACTGACCAGGATGGTACGCTCGTTGCACAGGAGTAGACAGATCTGCCTTCGACTAATAGTATTGCTAGGCTTATACCAAAGATGCAGGACATGCGCCAGACGATGAGTTCTTTGGTTGAGGCCATTCGAGCGCAACGACAGGAGGTTTTCACCCCTGCTACCCAGGTATTCCTTGCGATCAGCACACGGCATTTCGTCTCATACATAGCACCAGTGGATGCAGCCCCAGTTGACGAGGCACGTTTCCAGAGACTTTGGGAGTTCCGGAACCGTGGAGGACTCGTACCGGTATACCATCCGAGAGACAGAGACTTAGTTGTTGAGACAGCTTTTGTGACCGTCGTGGGTGTAGCTGAGGTTTGGGTTGAAGAGAGTCGTGTTAGCTAGATCGGCCATTGTTGTGTTAATTTCTGTCAGCGATTCTTTTGTTGCGCGACACGTATTTCGGTCATTTTCTAATCGGTTAGGAGATTCATCCGTCACTTGATCCTTCTAGAGATGTTGGATTTGGCGTTCTCCTGGGCATGGACTGGTTAGCTACGTGCTAGGCGTCTGTGGACTACCGTAAGAGAACAGTCAGGTTTGTTTTCCCTGCAAGTCAGTTCTTATTGTGCAGGGGGACAGAGGTGCCGCCTCTCACAGCTTGAATGCAGCCTTTTTCGCTAGTCGACTTTTGAGGAGAGGATGTCATGGATTCTTGGCGTTCATTCAAGATATCGGAGCCTCAGTGGATTTATTGGGCCGGGTTCCTATCATACGAGAGTTTTTCGACGTCGTTCTAGATGAGCCAGTGATGCTTAGGGAGCTTAAGGATCTGCCGCAGAGTTGTATGTTGGGGAGTTGTGTGTATGATGTTTCGCATTGGGGAGCTCCTATTTCTGTTCGTTAAGGAGAAAGATGACAGTTTGAGGTTGTGTATCGACGGATCGTCAATTGAACTGGCTTACAGTGCGGATAGCTCTCATTTACCTCGCATTGATGATTTCTTCAATCAGCTCCTGAGTGCGAGACATTTTTCTAAGTTGTTTGGAATCAGGTCATCATTGTTGCGGGTTCGGAGTGATGACATTCCAAAGACTGCTTTTATGCATGCTATGGGCAGTGTGTGTTTTGGTGGTGTCATTGGACTCACCAATGCCCTAGCAGCATTCCTGGATATGATGAACCGGATTTCTTCAGGCCGTTCCTCGACTAGTCATTGTTATGTCATGATAACATTCTGGTCTTTTCCTTGTGTCGTGAGGAACAGGAGCAGCACTTGAGGATTTGTTTTGCAGACTTTGGGAGAGCCCCAGCGGTTTGCTAGATTCTCGGAATGTTTCTTCAGGCTTGTTTGTGTTGACTCCTAAGTCTTCTAGTTACGGGAGATGGTTTCGTATGGTTCCGAGGGAGATCGAGACCGTATAGGTTTGGCCCATACTTGTGTACAGATGGAGGTCCGTTGATTTTGGGCTTAGCAGATTTTTACCGCCGTTTCGTACAGTATTACTAGCGTATTGTTGCACCGTTGATTGAACTGACCAGAAAGGAGGTTCTCTTTTTTTGGACTGAGGCATGCGTGCTGAGTTTTGCAGCAGTTGGTGATTCAGTTGACAACTGCACCGGTTTTTTCTTTCTTTCTGCTTCGGACGACTTTTTTGTTTAACTGTGATGTTTCGCAAGTGGGGCTCGACTGTGTACTGAGGTGACACTATAGAGTTACTGCTCTTGCTTCCCGACAGTTGGAAGAAGTACAAGCAGGATATCCCACTCATGGTTTGGAGATGGCCGCGGTGGTTTTGCGTTGGAGATTTGGAGACACTACTTGTTCGGAGAGTCGTGTCAGATTTTTTCATGGAACACCAAAGCTTAATGTACATCTTCCTGCAGCGGGTTTTGATTGTTGAGAAAGTCTTCTGCAGATTTACAGTTCTTGTGTGATCGTGGAGTGCAGCTTTGGTTCGCCTATTCTGAGAGGATAGCTTGCTCATGTCCGCGCCCAACCACTTTTCCTTAATCGCGTTCGCGAGGCACTGCCCGTTGATGCTCGTTCGTCAGTGATTCGGAGCATACTCGGCTGGTTAATGATTCGGAGTCCTTGATTTGTGACCAAGGTGTGCTACGTTTAGGCGTTGTGTACCTGTTGCTGATGGGCAGAGATGCGAAACCCTAGAAAAGGAACTTCAGTCAGCTTCGGTGTTCATTCAAGTTCCACCAACATTTGGCGTGACTTGTGAGATAGTTACTTGTGGACCAGGTTGAAGAGTGATGTTTTGGATTTCGTTTCAAGGTGTCTGTCTTGTTATGAGTTTGGGTTGAGCCTCTGAGACCGGCTGGAGAGTTGCAACCTTTAACCGTTCTGTAGTGGGAAAGGGGGCAGATCTCCACGAATTTCGTTATGGTGTCTACCCAGGTTTAGTCAGGGTGTGACTCCATTCGGGTGTTTGTTGTCCGGTTTTGCTCAGTTTGCTCAGTTCTTTGTTAAGTTTGTGCGTTGCACGGAGTTCCTTCATGAGTCGTACCTAATGAAGGCACACTGTTTGCTTGCCGTCTTGGGCAGGAGCTTCAGGAAGCCTTGGGTACTGGTTGAGCTTTAGCTCCATCTTTCCATCAGCAGGATTATGGTTTTCTGAGAGCGAACTATACCGACTCTAGAGGTTATTCTTGTACATTCGTACTAATTGTTGTCGACAGTTGGGATCGTCACTCGCCATTGTTAGGGTTCTTCTTCGATAGCTGTTATCAGGAGATACTCCAATTTGCAACCTTTTGGTTTTGTTTGTTAGGTGGTGTCATTATCCAGTCTGTTTTTCTGACTCTGCGTAGTATGATTTTTAGACCCCAGCTAGTCTGAGGATTTCGGGAATGATCCAGTTCGTTCAGGTCAGGATGATTACAGCCCATTGCAGACAGAGGTCTTATGCCGAACATGGTGGTCGCAGACTTGGGTTCGCAATGGAAGATCTATTCCTACGGACTTTCCAATGAATGACGTGTTGTGTTATGCAAAGCTTATCCCATGATTGTAGGTCCTTTTGAGATCCTTAAGAGAGTTAGTTTCGTTACCTTTAATTTGGCACTTCCACCCAGATTTTTGACTATTCACCCCGTTTTCATTGTGTTGATACTTTGCCATTTCTTTCATGACCTTTCGCACATGATTCAGCACCAGATCATTTAGTTTATACTCGAGCTTTTATTCACCGGCAGCCAGTGGTGTTAATGGCTCGGCAGGTGAAGAAATTTTCGGTCAAGGGTCTGGCTATCTGTGGAGGGTTTTCTTGGACGTAGCCATTTAGTGAGGTGATCACTTAGGAGGCTGCGAGTGAGATTAAGAGTTTTGTACTCTTCTCTTTGAAGGTACTCTTAGTGAAAATTTAAATTCGGGTCGGATTTTATAAGGGGGAGATTGTAACGCCTTAGATTTCGGTTAGTGTTCGTTTAGACGGTAATGCGGGTTTACTGTAAAAAGTTTACCAATTCGGGTTACTCACATTTTATAACATTTAATTAATAATTTATTATTATTTGTTATGAGCATGTACACACGTGTGCACGTAAATGTGAGGATTTGTTTGTGCTATTTTTGTTATTAGCAGCCTTGACACTTAACCTAATCCTTTGTTTATCCTAATCTTTTCTTTAATCCAATCTTTAACCTAAACCTTAGATCTTTTGGGTGAGAAAGACGAGATATTTGTTAGGAAGTGAGGAGGTGGCAAGGGTGGTGTGAATGCATTAATGTGAGAGTTAATGCATTGGTTACACTCACCCTCATCTCTCACCCTACACTCAGCTTCCTCTCTCTTCATCATTTCCTCTCTTTCTTTTTCTCTAACTCTTTTATTCTCTCATCTCTTTATCATCACAACTGAACACTCTCTCATTTCTACAAGAAATTCATCACAAATATTCAAAACTTCATTAAAATCACATCTTTGAATCACTTTTTCCTCTTGGATGCCTTGGAGCATGCAAAGCTTGGATCTTTGAGTTTTTTTGAGTAGGTAATGTTCTTTTGCTGTTGTTTAAGTGTTTTTAGTGGAACTTAGCTTGTTAGTTTCAGTTTAGAAATGTTAAAGTTTAGTTTGTTGCATAATATCGTATTTTTAGTGTCGGTTTGTGACTTCTGTGATCTGCTGTGACCCGGAATTTTTACGAGGCAACCAAACAATATAGTTGTGATGTACCTGTGACCATAGGACTTTACCTCGAGCACGGACCCTTAGAGCTCGGACCCGGCCGGTGACGTATGAAGGTGATTACGGCGACCTCGACCCCTTGGGGGAGTTGGGGTGTGGGGGTTTTAGGGTAGGTCTATGCTGGGGTTTGGGTGTATTTTGTTCTGTTTGATAGTTAAGTTTTCTCTGTATGCAAAATCTGGGATCACTTTGGTAGGTTGTAGTGTTTTGTGTTCGCGCGATACGATACACGACACGGATCGTGCACTTTGGGTGGTTTTGCTCTTTAGTTGTTTTCGTCGTGTCGCTACGTGCGTTAGCCACAATACGAACACTTGAGAGTATGTTTTGTGTTGTTGCGTTGGTTAAATGTAGAGTGTACGTGTTTTGGGTCTTTTATTAATATAAACTTGTTTTATTTTCTTAATGTTGTAGGTTCGCAGGCGGGGACTGCGGACATTGCTACAAAGGCAAAACAGGTAGTTGGCTTCACATAGCCAGGAGCGTTGGTGAGTAGATTTAACATCTACTGGGGAATCGTCCGCATGGCGTTATGCGTCTGGGCTAGAGATGTTACTTTTATCGCATATTCTATGTCGGATTTAGAATTTGCGCATTCACATACTGCTTAGTTATTGTTGTGCTTGGATTAGTATCCTTAGGACACTGCACATATTATTGACGATTCATGTTGCACGAGCACTGATTATATGCTACACACACCGTCAATAATTGCCATGTCACGCACGACCCACATATAGAAATGCTATTGTTTGGTTAGGAACATTGTTACATTGATTCATATTTCTTATCGCATATGACTTATAGCATACCTGTATACCTACATGCCTACACATATGCCTTGATATACTTACATGCTAGTTACTTGTATACCTATAGAGTATATATCAATAGCGATTGGTACATACACACTTCATGACATAGCTACAGGTATACCTTGCATACACACTTCACTTATACACATGGGTTATATTACATCATTACTATAGGTAGATACATATACCTTGCTATATCTTTATGTTTACACATATATTAGTTATAGCTACATGTTTACCTTTACTTGATGTTATTTAGAATTGGAGAAATTACGAACCGCATGATATTTTATATTAACTTGTTGCATGTTAAATAGCGGGTTTTCCTTTATATGCTCATATTACTGTTTCATGTTGCATATATTACATTCATGGATTTCATATGATGTCTCTGATATTTTTACTCATGTATATATAACAGTGGAATGGGACGCTGTTATATATGCCCTTACACCAATATTAGTGGAATGGGACGCTAAAATATGTGTATTGATTTCTGCATTTGTATTTATTCTTTACTTGATATTTGTATGCATCTGCTTTGAGATTTCTTATATACCGATACGTGGATCAAGGGTGTCGATACCGAACACTTACGATTCGAGGAACGTATAAATGTGTGAAAGACCGATACGTGGATCACGGGTGTCGATACCAGACACGTACGATTCGAGGAACATATAGATTTGAGTTTTTCTGTGTCGATGCTTGACACATTGTTTTCATTATATTTATTCATGCAATTTTACTTAGGATACTAGAGATTTACTTGATATTGGATACTGGATATTAATGAGATTACTGATTTGGTACATTCAGGATATATGAGTTATTCGATATTGTACATTCAGGATTTGTGAGATTTATATTATATGAGAGCCGATTTGGGGGCTGATTTTAAGTGATTGGGATTTGGATTGTCTTGTTGGATTGTGATCCTACCACGATGTCAGGATTTCGTAGGATGACATATTTCATTCCATACTCCACATTTATTGTTTATGCACTGCTTCAGTGTACCTGTTGGAATACCTTCCATGACGGTTGCATTTACATTCCCTTATTCAGATCATTTCTTCGTGTATTAGTAGTACCGATATAGTACCTTACATGATTGTACATACAGATTGTTATATTATTGCTTTATGTATTAATTGTACCTTTTAGTGTACTTTTCATGATTATTGCATTACATATGACCATTCATTTCTATTAAATGCTTATGTTAGATTCGCGATGTACGTGCATACTCGCGATTACCTGCTTATGTTATTTACTATTCATGAGTTGGCAACTCACCCACGTTGTGCCACAGTGTTTTGCAGGTGTTCCTCAGGATAGTTAGAGGTAGGGCTATTTTCATCCATCGTATCATCTTTTGCTGCGGATACCGCTTCGCGTGACAGTGTACAGTTTTGCCCAGGTGGGTTTTGTGGTTATCCGATATTGTATTGTATATTCGCTGTACCCATGTACTCTCCATCTACCAGTATTATGTATGACTTAGAGTCTTGGTGTGAGGACGATATTGTATATTATTTTGTGACTTGGAGGTTTTTATGCTCTTTTTTTATATCGTCTCTTTCTTCGCTATGGCGTCGTAAATCTGTTGTGGTGATTGTTTTCCGCCGTTGGGTGTGGATTTTGCCCCCATTTGGGATGCTTTACTTTATATTTATGTTGTACCCATTTTGGGGGCTTGTTTTACAAAAGGGGTGCTGCCAAAATTTTAAGAAATAAAAGTGAGATTTTAAAGAATTTGGGTTATGATTTCAAAGGTTTTGAAAATACTATTATTACTTTCATGCTACTTTTGATGGTTTAGATTGATGGGTTGTGGGTTTCTTTACTACATTACGCCTGTAGACATTACGTAGAATTAGGGCCGTCACGTGCCAATTTTGGGTCGTGACAGATGTGAGGTCCATAACGGTTCGAGAAACTACTGACAACACTTATCAGTAAATCTCAGCAATCCTGGCCAGGGATTTCTTGTTATGGCCAATCGAGCACAACGCAACATCAACCCCCAATACAGGGAGGGACGAAATCCCCACCTATCACTCATTGCCTCTATGTGACTCAAGACTATACCTAAAAACCACCGTTTTGCACGTTCTCTTGAACGCTGTAAGGTGGAAATCAAAGCACAGTGGGAATCACACAAGACTCTATGACGATCTCTGTTCGACGGACTAACCTATACCAGTGTCACCAGAGAACTGCTATCTGACGTGAGGTATAATACCTTCTAGGAGTTCTGGGCGAGTCTGTCCAGTGTACCCAGTCTCCATTGAGCACCTGTATACCATTTTTGATGTCAAATACCAATGCATATGGGATCATCCATCGCCCATCACATGGGTCGAGAAGCGTATACGTTAGTCTACTCTGGAATATCGATGCGCCGTCTTGATACTCCCACAACTAGGAACAATTGAAAGATGTACTTACCGACTACAATGACCCCACTAGTATGATCTGCATCATAATCCTGGTAGTAAAGTACTCATCCTAAGGGCTTTATTAATATGTAGCAGAGAGACAATTAGTGTACATGTTAAGATAAAGAGCAACCAGATAGCATACTATCATGTCAAGAAAGAAAGTCCCCTATATATGTCCAAGCATCTACTATAATATACATCATACGTACAATAATGGCCTCCAGGGCATATATACATACAACTAACAAGACTTGGTGATATGTCATCAGAGTAGGGAACGGAGCACAAGTTGATGCTGCAGCCGTCGGTGAATATCACCTGTGTTGCCAAATGGCAATACTGTGATTTTGAACAATTGCTGCTATGTACCTTCCATGGTTTGCAACATAAAGTTTCTTTAATTAATAAAGATGGATATAACTTTTTTCTTGATAGAAATATCATGAACATTTACCTTGATAAGGTACTGGTTGCAGAAGGTACAATGTTTAATGGTATCTATGTTCTAAATCAAAATAAAGTTTTCAATATACAAAACACACGCAAGAGGAAGAGTTCAGAAACGAACGAATCCTACCTGTGACATTGTAGACTTGGTTATATTGGAGAGAAAAGACTACGTGAGTTGCATAAAGATGGACTTCTGAATGCGTTCGAATTTTCATCTTATGAAACTTGTCAGTCTTGTCTCAAGGAAAATATGACCAAATCTCCGTTCACTGGACATGGAGAAAGAGCAGCAGAGCTCTTGGGACTCATACACAGTGATGTATGTCGTCCAATGACTATAAATGCAAGGGGTGGGTTCTCGTACTTCATCACATTCACTGACTATCTCTCTAGGTTCGGATATGTTTTTCTTTTGAAACACAAATCTGAAGCTTTTGAGAAATTCAAAGAATTCAGAAACGAAATAGAGAACCAGATTGGCAAAAGTATCAAGATCCTCCAGTCTGATAGAGAAGGGGAGTACTTGAGCACGGACTTTCTAGATTATCTAAAAGTGAATGGAATTCTCTCTCAGCTTACTCCACCATATACACCACCGCACAACGGTGTATCAAAGCGGAGGAACCGTACCCTATTGGACATAGTTCGCTCCATGATTAGTAACGGTGAGTTGCCTCTTTCATTTTGGGGACATACGCTTTTGACAGTGGCATATCTTTTGAATCAAGTTCCATCGAAATCTATACCTAAGACTCTGTATGAAATATGGAGCAGTAAGAAACCATGTCTTAAATTTATTAAGATATGTGTTTGTCCGGCCTATGTGAAAACACAGAAACCGGACAAATTTCAGGCACGATCAGCTCTATGTAAATTTGTGGGATATCCTAAAAATTCACCAGGATATCTGTTCTACCGCATTAAGGAACAGAAGGTGTTAATATCTCGCCACGCTACCTTTTTAGAAAAGGAGTTTCTTGCAAAAGAAACTAGTGGGAGTACGGTAGAATTGGAAGAAATTTCTTAACCAGAAAATGTAATTGAAGATTTGGTCGAACCGCTAGATTCAGTAGTCCTAGACAAACCTCGGTCACTCCACAGATCTGGTAGGATTTCTTATCCGCCCGAGAGATACTACGGTTTTCTCATAGATGGGGATCGAGAGGATTGCATCTTTGAAGAATATGATCCTAGTAGTTTCAGGCAAGCCATTATCAGTAAGGACTCTGATAAGTGGCTGGATGCTATGCGATCCGAAATGGAGTCCATGTAAACTAATAAAGTGTGGACCTTGGATATTGCTCCACATGGGGTAAAACCCGTTGGATGAAAATGGATCTACAAAAGGAAACATGGTATAGATAAGCTGGTTGAAACATATAAGGCTAGACTCGTTGCAAAAGGTTTTCGTCAAAGACCAGGAGTGGAATATGACGAAACCTTTTCTCCAGTGGCTATGCTCAAATCCATTCGGATCCTACTTTCCATTGCTGCCTTCCATGACTATGAAATCAGGTAGATGGACGTAAAAACGACTTTTCTAAACAGAAGTTTAGAAGAGTGCATTTATATGGATCAGCCAGATGGTTTTGTAGACAGTAGGAGCAGCGAGAAGGTGTGCAAGTTGCTTAAATCCATTTATGGATTAAAACATGCATCGCGGAGCTGGAACATCTGTTTTGATGAACATGTCAAGGAATTTGACTTCATCAAGAACGAGGATGTGTCATGTATATATAATAAGATTGTAGGGCGAAGTATCTTATTCCTAGTCTTGTACGTGGACGACATTCTTTTGATAGGAAATGATATTCCTATGCAACAATCGGTCAAGTTGCTCTTATCACAAAGGTTATCCATGAAGGACCTGGGTAATGCCTCATACATTCTGGGGATCAAGATCTACAGAGATATATCTAAGAGATTATTGGGTCTTTCGCAGTCCAGGTACATAGAGACCGTACTAAAGAGATTTAGTATGGAAGATTCTAAGTGCGGTAACATACCCGCATTGCACGGAATCATCCTCTCCAAGGAGATGTCTTCCAAGATTGATGAAGAGAGGGTTTGCATGAGCACTATACCCTACGCTTCGGCGGTAGAATAAATAATGTATGCGATGTTATGTAGAAGACCAGATGTAGCTTATGCGCTAAGCATGGTGAGCCGGTATCAGTCAGACCCAGGTGAGAACCACTGGACAACTGTGAAGAGTATTCTCAAGTACCTAAGAAGGACTAAAGAGATGTTCCTGGTTTACGGTAATGGAGACTTCAGGGTCGAGTGCTTTACCGATTCAAGCTTCCAGAGTGAAAAGGATGACAGTAAGTCTGTCTCTGGTTTTGTGTTTACCCTCAACGGAGGCGGGGTGTGTTGGAGGATTTTTAAACAGGACACCATCGCAGACTCGACGATGGAGGCTGAATACATTGCTGCCAGTGATGCGGCGAAAGAAGCGATCTGGATGAAGAAATTCATTGCTGAACTTCAGGTTTCTCGGTCCATTGTTGATCTGAGACCTTTGTATTGCGATAACAATGGGGCTATAGCTTTAGTGTAGAAACCACGGTCACATCAGAAATCCAGACACATCTTAAGGCGGTATCACCTGATCATGGAGATCATTGATCACCAGGAGATTGAGGTGCGGAGAGTGGATAATAAATAAAACACGGCGGATCCATTTACAAAGGCCCTCCTACAAGTGCAATTCGAGTGACTTTTTGAGCTATTGGGTATGCGGTATGCCAGCAACTGGCCTTAGTGCAGACGTTGGTTATTTGGTACACCAATTACTGGCCTTTAGTGCAAGTGGGAGATTGTTGGATTTGTATGCTCTAGAGGCCATTATTGTATACGCATACATCTGGATGGTAGGGATATGAATGTATTGGAAATTCTTTCTCAGTTATATAGTATATTGTTTCAGTTGTCTTTTATCAGGATATGTGTATTTGTTTTTTATTCATGCTTTATCCAGCTTGCACATATTGATAAAGACTTGATACAGTAATATACTATTATGGTTTGACTTTATCTTAACATGGCATATGTTATAAATGTTATTACATATTTCGGTTACATGTTGATAAAGCCCGTAGGATCTTGCTTGACTACCTGCGTTATGATAACGATCATACTTATGGGAGCAGGGTAGTCCATAAGCACATCCTTAAATGGTCCCTAGTCGCATGAGTATCGAGACTGAGCATTGGTAATCTAGAGTAGACTAGTGTATACATTTCTAGCCTTGAAAAAGGGAAATGGTTGGTCCTGCAGTCATTGGTCAGATGCACCTAAGATCGTATACATGTGCTCACTGGGTGTGAGTTCATTGGAAAGACTCATGAAGAACATCTAGATGGTACTATACCTATCGTCAGATGAAAGTTCTCAGGTGACATATGTACGGGTTAGTCTTCGGACCTTAGATCGTCATTTATTTCGTGTGAGTTCCCACTGTGCTTTGATCACTACCTACCACGGTTCTTCTGAGTCATGCAAACAGGTTTTGGTTGGGTACAGTCCCGAGACAAATAGAGGCAGTGAGCAGTTGTTGGGGATTAGTCTCCCCTGGTGCTGGGAGTCGATATCGCAGAGTGTTCGATTGGTCAGGTCCATAAGACCTTGGCTATGGAAGTTGGGATTTACTGGTAGGTTGATCAGTAGTTTCCCGGATTGGTCCTGAGCCACATCAGCATGACTTATCGGGTTATTAGGGTCTGACGTTTACCACCCTTTAGACCCGGTATGTGATACTCTTTGACAAAGAGACCGGACTGTTCGAATATTGTCACGGATAGGCTCAGTAGGAGTTCGGACGAGTTTGCTCGTTGGCCTTCCTTTTCGACAGGTACCTTGGTAGCTATTACGTACAGCTAGTGCCTCTGACGTGCTTGTGGTTAAACCTACTGCCAGCGTACTGTCGAGTCTTTAGAGTCCAACATAGAGGGTTTCCCTGCTTCGGGCAAAACGATGTATAGGCCGTATGGTTTTACGGCAGGGCTTCGATCACATACATGTACTTGTGCAAGTGTGATGTTCGGGAGGATAATGCTAGTGGGCTTTGGTTTAAGCCATATCCTAGTATTATATTGATGGATTATTTTCGTCTCATTGTATTCGTATTCTTCAGAATACGGATGCGGGTATGTATATACGGATGGGGGGCTTTCTCGTAATTACTTCGGGATTGTTCCTAGAAGAGGACACCTAATTAAAGTTTTATATTTTTTGATTTAAACTTAAATAAGGTATAGGAAATAAGGTGGAGGTTGACAAAAGATCAAGCATGACTCATCACTTAGATATTTTGAAGCATGGTAGATATTTATGAGATATTTTATCTCTCAATTATTTAGATGCTTCATTATTCTAAATATGAGCCATTCTTTTTCCAAGCTCATATTTTCTTCACTAGCTTTTTCCTTAGGCTTCTTCTTCTTCTTCCTCTAAACCATAAAAGTCTCATGAGTTGGGAAACCTAGGGTTCCAAGAGATAAACTAATCCATCTTCATACTCTACAGACTCTAGGCTACTTAGATTAGTAAGCTAAGCAACCTAGTTACTTTGTTTTGGAGGTAGGAGCTCAAAGTCGTAACTCTCGGGTGGATCATCTATGACGCAAGGTGGCCGAAGTTCAAGCACGATCCGTACTTCCATCGAGGAGATAGAGGGGAGGATTGAAGACCCGAAAGACTTGATTCTCAGGGTATAACCTTCTATCATAGTAGATAGAAATCATTTTTAGCTAGTTAAGTTTATGGTAAAGATCCAGTTTAAGGTTTTTCTAGCGCCAAGATTTGATCTTTGTTAAAAAAAATTCCTTAAACTTCCACGGGAGATGGTTACGGCATTAGCATAACCTTTCAGATGGAAAAAGGAGAGAGCTCAAAAAAAGGCTAAGGTGTGAACTAAAGAAAAACTCAAGTCAAGTAAAAAATGGCTCCTCACTTGTGTTCACTTATTGAAGCATACAATTTATTCCAATAATAAATTCTTCCTATGCTTCAATAGTGAATACAAGTGAATAAATAAATATAAAATCCATGCTTTGCACCATGCCACAAAAGTCTCCCTATTTTTCCACCTCATTTTCTATTTTCATAAAATAGAAAATCCAACCAATGCTTCATATAATATATATAGATATAACAAATATATATATATATACATATATATATATATATATATATATATATATAAAGAAAATAACTAGTGAGCTAAATATTAGTTATTATATAATTATATCAAATATAATATATATGAAATTATTAAATCAACACTTGATTTAATAATCCGGTTATATCACATATAACTGACTAATATCATTTATCTGTATATCCCATTATCAAATCGACAATTGATTCAATAATTCTGTTATATCACGTATAACCAAACCGATAAAAAATTACCACCAGATTAGAATACAGTATCATATACTCATATTTAATCAGGCCACCCACATGTCAACATATGTGTCTTACTTCGTTTCGCTTGAACTAGGAAACTTCTATGTGGGACTCTAAAGTCTCGTCAATACGCCAGCAATCAGTAATGATCACATCAGTTACCCACAAGCCGTCAGCGGTACTAGCTGGACGTAACGGCTACCCAGGTACTGAGCGAATAGAAGGTCAACAAGCAAGCTTGTCCAAACTCCTATGAAGCCTATAAGTAACAATTACCGTACAGTCCGGTCTCTTCGTCTGATATGTCGCATATCAAGTCTAGGGGTGAAATCGTCAGACCCCAGTAACTTGATAAGTCATTCCGATGTATCGCTTATAACGGTTCGAGAAACTACTGATAACTCTTACCCGTAAATCCCATCATCCCTGGCCAGGGACTTATTGTTATAGGCAATCGAGCATAGACCAACATCAACTCCTTGTAACGGGAGAGACGAAACCCTTCCTATTGCTTACTGCCTCCATATGACTCGGGGCTGTACCCAAAATCCATCTGTTTGCATGACTCCTTTGAGCCGTGGTAGGGAGGAAATCAAAGCACAGTGGGAACCAAACAAGACTCTATGTCGATCTCGGGTCTACAGACTAACCTGTATTAGTGTCACCAGAGAACCGCTCTCTGACGATATGTATGGTACCATCTAGGAGTTCTCGGCGAGTCCTGTTCGGTGTACCCATTCTCTAATGAGCACCTGTGTACAATCTTTGATGTCAAACACCAATGGATATGGGATCAACCATCATCCCCTATAGGGTCAAGGAACATACACACTAGTCTACTATGGAATATCGTTGCCCTGTCGCGATACTCCCTCGACTATGAACAATTAAGGGATGTGCTTGTGGACTACACAAGGCTCAGTAGTATGATCCGTATCATAGTCCTGGTATTCAAACAAACATCTTAATGACTTTATCAACATGTATTAGAGAGACAGCATAATAATATAAGCGTACATGTTAAGATAAAGAGAAACCATATAGCATACTATCATGTTGAGCAAGGAAGTCTTCTATATATATGTCCAAGCATCCACTATAACATACAATAATGGCCTCTAGGGCATAAATATTCTTAACAATCTCCCACTTACACTAAGGCCATGTATTGTAGTATCGCATACCTAACATCCCAAAAAGTCTCTCAAACTGCGTTTGGGGGAGGGCCTTCATGAGTGGATCCGCTACGTTGTCTTTCATGTCAACTCTCCTGACCTCGATCACCCATCGATCTACTATCTCCCGGATCAGGTGATACCGCCTATGAATATGTCTGGATCTCTGATGGGACCGGGGTTCCTTGGCTAAAGCCGCGGCTCCATTATTATCACAATACACAAGTATTGGAAGCTCAATGGATGGAACCACATAAAGTTCAGCAATTGAAAGGTTACACTAGTGCCCCGGCCAACTACCGTAGCCAAATGCGGAACAAAATTATTTCTAACGATTAGAACATGGCACTAGAATAACCTTTAACCCGAATCTTTCCATTAACCTATCTAGCAAATGTAGTAGTACTATCTACTATGAAGGAAGTCTCACCAAACGAACCGAGTCTTTCGGTCTTCTTTCTTCTTCGTTAGCTCCAAGTGGCCACCTTGAACATTCTTGATCTTCTTTGTTGGACCCTTTGGTTCTCTGCGATCGATCTTGCTCTCCGGTCCTCCTTTGTCGTAGATGATCCACCTGAGGGATATGATGCTTGGTTCTAGCTCCTCATAATATGTCAAGTGGAGCAACCAGAGAACTTAGGTTGCTAAACCAAGTAGTATAGGATGTAGTGTGAAGATCTAAGTGTTTGCTATCCTTTCTTGCCTCTTCACTTGTTTCTTAACTCATGAGAACGGTAGTGAAGAGGAAGATGATGAAGGTGGAGGAAACTCAAGAGGAGGGAGGGGGTGAAGAAAAATGGGAGCTCAAGAATTATGAAGCATGCATGAGAGAGAAAATCAACACAAAGGTTTTGTATATGAATTCTCATTAATAAACAAGTGTCGCCATGCTTCAATAGTAACCACAAATGAATAAAGAATTCATTTGTAAACTATTGAATCCATGCCACACGCCATGCCTCCCTCTCCTTAATTTTCACCTCATTTCCATATATCAATAAATGGAAAAGTCCATGATGAGGTTTCCACCTTCTAGAAGGTAATATGTAATAAAATAAGGATTACGGTCTGCTGTATCTACATACCTGCATTCGGATAAAAACATAGATGCCTAAAGAGATAGAATAACAAGAAAAACGTAATACTAGAATATACAAATCAAAATACATATATGTAAACTATTAAATCAATACCTGATTTAATAATCCGGCTCAAACCGGAGCCGGAAAGTATTACCAACTGTCCGATCGAAAGTCCGCGTACAAAGTACATCAATCGATCGAGACCCTACACGTATCCAATACGGCTACTACATCATTTCGCCTGAACTAGGAAAACCCTCTGTATGGGACTCTAAAGACTCGACAGTATGCCGACAGTGAGTTACTGGATAAATCCATAACCACAAGCACGTCAGCGGCACTAGTTGTACGTAACGGCTACCCAGGTACTTGTCGAAAAGGAAGGCCGACGAGCAAACTCATCCGGATCCATACTGAGCCTATCTATAACAATCTCCGTACAGTCTGGTCACTTCGTCTGAGAGTATCACATACCGAGTTTCGGGGGTGGTAAACGTCAGACCCTGATAACCTGGTAATTCTTGCTGATGCGGCTTAGGACCATTCCGGGAAACTACTGATCAGTCTATCAGTAAATCCCAACTGCCTTTGCCTAGGTCTTATGGTCCTGACCAATTGAACATAGTGCGATATCGACGCCCAATACCGGGAGAGAACGACAATCGCTCACTACCTCCATGTGTCTTGAGACTGCACCCAACCAAAACCTATTTGCACGACTCAGTAGAGTCACGGTAGGGTAGTGATAAAAGCACAGTGGGAACTCACACGAGACAAATGAAGATCTCATGTCTAAAGACTAACCTGTACTCATGTCACCTAAGAACTTCCATCTGACGATAGGTATAGTACCATCTGGATGTTCTCAGCGAGTTCGTCCGGTGTACTCGCCCCCAGTGAGCACCTGTATACAATCTTAGGTCTAAAGACCAATGGCTGCGGGACCAAACTATTATCCCTCGTAGGGGTCTAGAAACGTATACACTAGTCTACACCAGAATATCGATGCCCAGTCTCGATACTCCCACGACTAAGGACCATTTAAGGATGTGCGTACCGACTACCCAGCTCCCACAAGTATGATCGCCATCACAACGCAGGTAGTCTAGCATTGATCCTACGGGCTATATCAACATGTATAAAAGATATGTAATAGCAAGTAAAACTTGCACATGTAAAGATAAAGACGAACCGAATATCATATTATCATATTGAGTAAGATTGTTCTGTACATATATATGTCCAAGCATCCATATGTATACATATACAATAATGGCCTCTGGGGCATACATATCCAAAAATCTCCCACTTGCACTTATGCTATATATTGGCATACGGAGTATCCAACGTCTGCTTTAGGGCCAGCAGTTGGTGTACCGCATACCCAACATCTCAAAAAGTCTATTGAACTGTGCTTGAGGAATGGCCTTGATGAATGGATCCGCAGTGTTCTCTTTTGTATCCACTCTCCGGACCTCGATCTCCTAGCATCTACGATCTCACTAATCAGGTGATACCGCCTTAAGATGTGCCTGGAATTCTGATGGGACTGTGGTTCCTTCGCTAAACCTATAGCCCCATTGTTATCGCAATACAAAGGTATTGGGTCAGCAATGGACAGAACTACCAGAAGTTCACTAATGAACTTCTTCATCCAGACTGCCACTTTTGCGACATCGCTTGCAGTAATGTATTCAGCCTCCATCGTCGAGTCTGTGACGGTATCCTGTTTGGAGCTCTTCCAACACACCGCCCCTCCGTTGAGGGTAAACACAAAACCCGAGACAGACTTGTTGTCAACTTTGTCACTGTGGAAGCTTGAATCGGTAAAGGACTCAACCTTTAGGTCTCCATTACCGTAAACCATGAACATTTTCTAAGTCATTCTCAGGTATTTAAGAATATTCTTTACCGCTGTCCAGTCGTCCTCACCTGGGTTTGACTGATACCAGCTCACCACGCTTAGCGCATAAGCTACATATAGCCTTGTACATAGCATCACATAAATTATAGATCCTACAGCCGAAGCGTAAGGTATAGTGCTCATGCGAACCCTCTCCTCGTCAGTCTTGGGAGACATCTCCTTGGAGAGGGTGATTCCGTGCAATGCGGGTATGTTACCGCGCTTGGAATCTTCTATACTATATCTCTTTATTTCGGTCTCTATGTACCGGGACTGCGAGAGTCCGAGTAATATCTTGGATCTCTCTCTGTAGATCTTAATCCCCAGAATGTACGAGGCATCTCCCAGGTCCTTCATGGAGAACCTTTTATGATAATAATAGATTGACCGATTATAGCATAGGAATGTCATTTCCTATCAAAAGAATATCGTCGACGTACAATACTAGGAACACGACAGTTCGTCCTACAATCTTCTTATAAGTACAAGGCTTATCCTCGTTCTTTATGAAGTCAAATTCCTTGACTGTTTCATCAAAACAGATGTTCCAGCTCCGCGATACCTGCTTTAATCCATAAATGGATTTAAGCAACTTGCACACCTTCCCGCTGCTCCCATTGGCTACGAAACTTTCTGGCTTATCCATATAAACGCACTCTTCTAATCTTCTGTTTAGAAAAGCCGTTTTTACGTCCATATGTTAGATCTCATAGTCATAGAAGGCAGCAATGGTAAGTAGGATCCGAATGCATTTGAGCATAGCCACCGGAGAAAAGGTTTCATCATAGTCCACACCTGGTCTTTGACTAAAACCTTTTGCAACGAGTCTAGCCTTATAGGTTTCCACCTGCCCATCTACAACAAATTTCCTTTTGTAGATCCATTTGCATCCGACGGTTTTTACCCCTGGTGGAGTAATATCCAAGGTCCACACTTTATTGGTGTACATGGACTCCATTTCGAATCGTATAGCATCCAGCCATTTCTCAGAGTCGGTACTGATAATGGCTTGCCTGAAACTAGTAGGATCATCTTCTTCAAAGATGCAATCCTCTCGATCCCCGTCTATAAGAAAACCGTAGTATCTCTTGGGCGGATAAGAAATCCTACCAGATATGCGGAGTAGTTGAGGTTCGTCTGGGGTTATCGATTCTCGAGGTTCCACCAATTCTTCAGTTTGGTCTGTGGTTCATGAATTTCTTCCAGTTCTACCGAACCCCCACTTGTTTCTTTTACAAGAAATTGCCACTCTAAAAAGGTGGCGTGGCGAAATACAAACACCTTCTGTTCCTCAGTGTGGTAGAATAGATATCCTATTGAATTTTTAGGATATCCCATAAACTTCTATTAAACTGAACGTGCTTGCAATTTGTCCGGATTTTATACTTTTACATAGGCTGGACAACCCCATATCTTAATGCGTTTAAGATACGGTGTTTTTCCGCTCCATATTTCATATGGTGTCTTGGGCACAGATTTGGACGGAACATCATTCAATAGATATGCCGTTGTCAAAAGCGCTTTTCCCCAAAATGAAAGAGGCAACTCAGCATTACTCATCATGGAGTGAACCATGTCCAAAAGGGAACGATTCCTCTTCTTTGATACACCGTTGTGTTGTAGTGTATACGAAGGAGTAAGCTGAGAGAGAATTCCATTCTCTTTTAGGCATCCTCGGAATTTCGTGCTTAAGTACTCCCCTCCTTTTTCAGATCGGAGGATCTTGATACTTTTTCCTGTCTGGTTCTCTACTTCGTTTCTGAATTCTTTGAATTTCTCAAAAGCTTTAGATTTCTGTTTCATAAGATACACATATCCGAACCTAGAGAGGTCGTCAGTGAATGTGATGAAGTACGAGAACCCACTCTTGCATGTATAGACATTGGACCACATACATCACTGTGTATGAGTCCCAAGAGCTCTGCTGCTCATTCTCCGTGTCCAGTGAACGAAGATTTGGTCATCTTTTCTTTCAGACAAGATTGACAAGTTTCATAAGATGAAAATTCGAACGTATCCAAAAGTCCATCTTTATGCAACTTAATTAGTTTTTTCTCTCCGATATGACCAAGTCTACAATGCCACAAGTAGGATTCGTTCACATCTGAACTCTTCCTCTTGCTTGTGTTTTGTATACTGAGAACCGTGTTTTGATTAAGAACATAGATACCATTACACAGTGTACCTTCTGCAACCAAAACCTGATTAAGGTAAATGTTCATGATATTTCTATCAAGAACAAACTTATATCCATCTTTATCAAGTAAAGAAACTGATATAATGTTGCAAATCATGGAAGGTATATAGTAGCAGTTGTTCAATATCATAGTATTGCCTTTTGGCAATACTAGGTGATATTCACCGACGGCAGAATTATCAACTTGTGCTCCATTCCCTACTCTGAGGGACATATCACCAGGTCAACCATCCTACTTTTTCTTAGTCCGTGCAATAAATTATAGATATGAAACTCCGATCCGGTATCTAGTACCTAGGAAGTAGAACTGACTGAAAAACAATTTTCAATAAACAGAACACCTGAAGAAAATGCAACAATATGTTTCTTCTTAGATGGGGTCATCAAGGAATTGATGCAATCCTCTTTCCCTAGCTAATACTCATGACTGTCTGCAGGGTTACCTAAGACGGCAGCAAGGTTTCGGGAGGAATCATCCTGCCAAATTCAAAAATTTGCCGTTTTAGCTAACCCTAAGTAATAATCGTATACTAGAAATCGACGGAAAAACATATATAAACACTTTACATCCTAAGTGAGCAAGGAATACAACCTTTGTAGACCGGTCCTTCACTTCAATAGCTTCGTGTAGTATTCCCCTTCGCTGCGATCATGAACTCCGGACTCTAGAGAGGCTCCATTGAAGAAACGAACATGCTTGCTTCGAAGACTTCGAGGGCGAAGATGATCTACATCGAGGAGACACTAACCCAAGCTATCTCTTCACTAATTAAGGAATTAGTGAAGCAAACAAACTATACTAAATGGAATGTAGTAGAGGACGATGAAATAGGAATTTTGCTCACATTAGAAATCATTTTCTCACTCAAAATCATCACCATTGAAAAAGCTAGAAAGCTTTTGTCAAGAAGAAGAAAAAGAACAAGTGATGAAAATGAATTATTTTGTGAGGTTAGAATTGCAACCATGGAGAGCTAGTGTCATGCCTAACTCATGTAGAGAATAAACCATAGCTATGAGTTAAGGGTTAGGTTAACAAATATCTTAAGGATGACAAACAAGTGGACTTAGTCAATGAAACCTACAAGCTTCTACAAGCTTTGAACCATGACACATTATCCAAAAGTTTAAAATCCTTAAGAAAAATAAAACCCTAACTTAACCTAGCATGGTTTGAGTCTCATACAAACTATGTTGCAAGTGTAACCTAGCATGACACACATATATATATCACATATATATTTTGTGCCAAAAAGAAAACAATACATATATCGCATATATATAAAGTATATCAAATGTGAGAAAAGAAATCATAAGTCAGGTAATACTAGTTAATGTAATGTAATATATCAAATATATAATTATACATTAAATTATTAAATCAACACTTGTTTTAATTATCCGACTATATCTCATATAACCGACTAATATCAAATGTAACATCTTATCGAATCAACACTTGATCCGATCACCCGGCTATATCACATATAACCAATCATGTCACACATCGCGAGAATGGAAAGCGGTATCACATATCGCATTAATCTTGGTCCCGCATATATCACATATATGTTCCTACTCTGTTTCGCTTGAGCCAGGAAAGCTCTGTGTAGGACTCTAAACACTCGTCAATACGTCGGCAGTAGGTGATGATCATATCAAACACCCACAAGCTACAAGTGGTCTACTTAACATAATGGCCACCCCAGTATTGAGCGATCAGAAGATCAACAAGCAAGCCTGCTCGTACTCCTGCGAATCCAATCAGTAACAGTACCGTAAAGTCCGGTCTCTTCGTCTGATATGTCGCATATCTCGTCTAAGAGTAGTAAACATCAGACCCCAGTAACTCGATAAGTCATGCCGATGTGAGGCTCATAACGGGTTGAGAAACTATTGATAACAATTACGAGTATATCTCTGAAGAAGCCTTGGTCATGGACTTCCGGTTATAGCATATCGAGCACATCGCAACATCAACTCCCAATACCGGGAGAGACGAAACCCCTCCTATCGCTCATTGCCTACATGTGATTTAGGACTATACCCAATAGACACCGTTTTGCACGTTCTCTTGAACGTGTTAAGGTGGAAATCAAAGCACACTGGGATTCACACAAGACTCTATGACGATCTCGGGTCTATAGGCTAACCTGTACCAGTGTCACCAGAGAACTGAAATCTGACGTGAGGTATAATACCATCTGGGAGTTCTCGGCGAGTCCGTCCAGTGTACCCAGTCTCCACTGAGCACCCGTTTACTGTTTCTGATGTCAAACACCAATGGAGATAGGATCATCCATCGCCCATCTACATGGGTTGAGAAGCTATACAATAGTCTACTCTGCTATATCGATTCCCTGTCTTGATACACCCTCGACTAGGAACATTTGAAGGATGTACTTAACAACTACTCTGTCCCCACTAGTATGATCTGCATCATAGTCCTGGTAGTCAAGTGTTCATCCTAAGGGCTTTACCAATATGTAACATAGAGACAATCAGAGTACATGTTAAGATAAAGAGCAACCAGATAGCATACTATCATATCGAGCAAGAAAGCCCTCCATATATATGTCCAAGCATCCACTACAATATACATCGTATGTATAGTAATGACCTCTAAGGCATACATATCACTAACAATCTCCCACATTCATTCGGGCCATCTGTTGTAGTATTTCATACCCAACAAGCAGCAGTGGTTGAAGTATCTCATACTCAACCATCCCATAAAAGTCTCTACTGGAAAATAAGCCTTTGTGAGTGGATCCACGCTGTTTTCCTCTATGTCTGCTCTCCTTAACCTTGATCCCCCTTGAGATCAATCATCTCCATGATCAAGTGACACTGCCTAAGAATATGTCTGGATCACTGATGGGATGGGGGTTCTTAGGCATAAGCCACAACTCCATTGTTATACAATGGTAGGAACTAAGTTCATCTCATGAACTAATATATATATATATATATATATATATATATATATATATATCTAGACTGCCTCTTTGGTAGCATCCTTGGTAGTGATGTATCTAACCTTTATCTTCTAGTTTGCCACGGTATCTAGCTTGGAACTCTTCCAACATACCGTCCCTCCACTGAGGGTGAAGACAGTGCCTGTGACTGACATTCAGTCATCCTTATCACCCTGGAATCTATCCAGTGATTCTCCCCAGGATCGATTGATACCAACTCACTACACCTAGTAAGATCCTAACATCCATTTAGACCTATCTCATAGATCCAAAAACCTGGATTTATGAGGTATCAGCTTTATCCTATATGGAGAATCCTTGTAATAAGAGGAGATTGACCGAGCGTAGCATGACATACAATACGACGATCATCACCATACTTTCTACTACCTTTTTGTATATACAAGGTTCATCTTCCATTTTGATGATGTCAAACTCTTTGACCACCACATCAAAACAGATTTTTCAACTCCGTGATGCCTGCTTTAATTCATAAAGCAACTTGCACACGTTTCCGCTGCTCCCACAGTCTATGAAGCCCTCTGGCTGTGTACTTATTGACGCACTGTTCTAAATCACTATTTAGAAAAGTAGTCCTGACACCTAACCGCTAGATATCGTAGTCATGGTATGTAGCAATGGAAAGTAGGATCTGGATGGACTAAAGGATAGCTTTGAAAGTCTCAATTTTTCCATATACACTAAGTAATCTTCTCAAGATATACTTTCTTCTGATGGGGATTTAACCCTTCAGATAAAGCAACCAAAGTCCATACTTTGTTGGTGTATATGGATCCGATCTCAGATCGCTTAGCATCCAGACATTCTCATAGAGTCCCCACTCCTGATGGCCTGCTCGAAACTAATTCGGTCATCAT
Organism: Agapanthus africanus; assembly: GCA_030015575.1. Taxonomy (NCBI): domain Eukaryota; kingdom Viridiplantae; phylum Streptophyta; class Magnoliopsida; order Asparagales; family Amaryllidaceae; genus Agapanthus; species Agapanthus africanus. The sequence continues at coordinate 291,363,733 of JASDDO010000029.1, forward strand.
CTCATGATGCAATCCTCGCTCCCACTGTCATAGAGAAACCGAAGTATCTCTCAGGTGGATGAGGAGCCCTACTAGATCGGCGGAGAGGCTGAGGTTCGTCGGGAACTATTGAATCCTTCGGTTCTACCAAATCATCAGCTGCAGTTTGTCTAGCTGGAACTCTTTCCAGTTCTACCTCATGACCACTAATTTTTTCACAAGAAATTCCCTTTCTAAAAGGTGGCATGCTGAGAAACCAAACACGTTTTGTTCCTCAGTGTGGTAGAAGATATTCCCTTGCGAATGCTTAGGATATCCAACAAACTTCCACAGAACTGACTTTGCCTCGAGTTTTTCCGGATTTTGCTTTTGACATAGGCCGGAAAATCCCAAATCTTAACTTCCTTAAGAGATGGGCTCTTCCCATAACATATCACATATGGAGTTGTAGGCACCTGATTTGGTTGGAACCCTATTCAATAGGTATGCAACTTCTTAAGTACATAACTCCCAAAAGAAAATAAGCTTCTCAGTAGTACTCATCATAGAGCACACCATATCACATAGGGTGTGATTTCTTTGTATCGATACACTGACGTGCTGTGGTGCATACGGAGGAGTAATGCTGAGAGAGAATCTCATTCTCCTTTAGAATAGTCCAGGAATTCCGTGCTCAAGTATTCTCCTCCCTGATCTCATCAAAGGACATAATACTTATACCGATTTTGGTTCTCTACTTCTGTCTTATATTCTTTGAATTTCTCAAAAGCTTCAGCCTTGTGTTTCAACAGGAGCATATGTTCGAATCTTGAGAGATCATCAATGAATGTAATAATTATAAAGAACCATTCCTGGTAGGTGTAGACAGGGGACCTACATACATCATCATGTATCAATCCCAAGAGTTCAGTAAATCTTTCTCTGTTTCCAATAAATAGAGCTATGGTCATCTTATCTTTGTGACATGACTGGCAAGTTTCACAAGATGTAAGTTCAAATTAATTTAAATATGCATCTTAATATAACTTAGCTAGTCGGGTCGCATTGATATGACCTAGTCTACAATGCCTCAAGAAGGAATCGTTCATTTCTGAACTCTTCCTTTTGTGTGTGTCATATACGTTAAGAACTGTAGTTTGATTTAGAACGTATATTCTTTTAGATAATGTGCCTGAACCGATCAACTCTTGATTTAGGAAATGCTCAAAACATTATCCAACAATACAAAATTATATCCTTATTTACTAAATAAAGAGACTGATATGATGTTGTATATGAGGTTCGGTATCTAATAACATTCATTCAGAATCAATGTAATTTGTAATACAGGGTGATAACTGCCAACAGACTTGGCTGCAACAAATGCACCATTTTTAACACTTAAAACCTATCGCCCGTTCTCAGTTCTCTATCTATCTGTATCACATGTAACAGATTACATTTATGGGGTCCTGATCCGGTATATCATACCCAGGACGTAAAGGATACTGAGAAATAGTTCTCTGTAATGAACACACCTGAAGAAGATGCATTATCATGTACTTTCTTCATTTGGGCGGCACGAGAATTCTGGTAATCCCCTATTTCCTGCTCGGTCTTATAACAATTATAAGTTGGATCAGGACCAGCGTTCCTTAGCTTAATATAACTAGCAGATTCGGTCAATACATCCATATTATTATCTTGATTAAGGCATGACATGATCTCTACCTGGAGAGAGAGAGAAGAAAACACTCAGCGTAAGCTTTTGCAAGATTAGATTGGTTTTTAATTTATCTAATCTGGATGGCTCCCACTGTTTCTTTCAAATCTTCATTCAAACGCTAAAAGGAAAGACTAGCCGGGATTAATTACACCTTACAAGTTCGTCAATCTTTCATCCAGGCCAGTGCCGGTACTTTGAGGGAGGTTCCCCGTGCTTTCGCACGGACCTAATTAAAATAAAGCTCATTTTCCCAGGGGCGTAACCTCATTGACACCTTTCTAGACACCTACTTGATCGGCTATTTATAATGTGTAAAACTCTCCCAGGAGTAACTCTTACCCGCAGCGGGTATCGGGATCCAACTATCTCATAAAAGGTATGCAATCTCATGGCAAATTTCAACACTTGAAATTCCCAATAATATTTTGCCCCAAGCGTCCTATGACCTTGACAGAGGTCAACAAAACATAGGCAGCTAGTCATGTTCAACCCGTCATTTCCTGGTTGAACTAAACCTACCCGCACAACCCTTGACAGAGATCTACAAGGTCGCACGACTACCCTAAATCAATCGCATCATATGCTTATGCAGATAAGCAGTAATCAGCTACCACACATTACGCCTTGACAGAGGTCAACAAACGTAGCACGAATACTAACTATTACTTATCTGAAATGACGGAGGGCTACGACATGCTTTTAAGAAAACCTTTTGCGTAATGAACTTGATATCGTTGTAGAATTAAATAATTTAAATGGAGTGTTTTGAGGCTTTTACTAGTTTTTCTAAAGAGGTCACTCCCGGTGAAGGGATCGTCGGCTCTTTCCTCATCGAATAAGGTGCATGATATTTCACAAATATCACTATGCAAAGCAAAAACTATAGAAGCAATCAAAACACAAACCGAGGGTTGTAGCATCTGCCAATTATTGCTAAAGTGGTCACTCCCAGTGAAGGGATCTCGGCTCTTTCCTTATTGAATAAGGTGCTGGATGTTCTACAAGGAACACCGCTATGCAAAGCAACAACTAGAGCTACCTGTTTTTGAAAATTCGATTCCACAACATCTTTAGGTTTCTTTTATTACATTAATCTCATTAATGAAGTCCCATCGTTTTAAGTTTACCTAAACATCACAAATAAATACAACGTACGCTTATGCTATCCGCATTCGCCTCGATGTCCCCTCAGGCACCGTTAGGTTAGGTAACAAACGACAGAGCCGGGTAAGGCTAGCGCGGGTGTAAAACATATGCAGCATCTATATAATATATCACATATACTAAATCCAGTATCTATCTCAACATATCAAATGATCACATCACAGATATCACAGCAGAAGAATCACATATGAAATACTGGATATACTAGGATTTCCGTGTTTTAAATTAAGCCTGTATAAAACACGAATTCCATGGTCGTGATTGTAGGGTTCCTAGGCACACTAATGAGTTCTCACAAGGTATCAACCATGCCAATTTTAAAATTTTCCGGTGCCAAGAAACCCTAATATAGATCGTTAACTAGAGATTAGGCGAAACATGCAAGTAGTAAACAACTTTACTGCTAAGTGAAAGAGACTACAACCTTTGTAGAACCGGTCCTCCACTTCCTTAGCTCCGTGATGATGTCCCTTCGCTGCGATCATCGGATCCCGGACTCTAGCGATGGTTTCGTCGAAGAAATGATCGGGCTAGGTCGTCGACTTCGATGCCGAAGATGATCTACGTCGAGGCAACTCAAGATCAAGCTCCAACATCACCAAGTCATGAAACTTGTGAAGAAAACACCCTATACTACTTGGCAAGTGGTAGAGGATGATGAAATAGGAAGTGGGTTCACTTTGGATTTGGATTTCTCACTCTTTTTATCATGGCACCATTAGAGGCTGCAAGGTTTCTTCTTCTTGAAGAAGAAGAAGAAGAAGAAAAACAATATGATAAGAATCATTATATTAATTGAAAATAAAGTGATTCTTATCATATTAGCAACCATGGTGGAGTTAACAAGTGTAGAGAATAAACTAGGGTTAGGTATAATGGTTAGGTTATGGAACAAAACAAAATGGCATGACTTTTTCAAAGATGTCTTGAAGCTTCATGAAGCTTCAAGCCAAAATAACAAAAAGCCACCATTTAGTTTTGTCAAAAATAAATAAGGAAAGAAAATAAGACCTTAACCATTAACCTAAACCATGGTTTAAAACATACACGCCCAAGTTTGCATGCATCTTCAAACATGATACAAACTTGTGCACAAAAATATATCACATATACAATGTGCACAATCAAGTGAGAAAAAAATCATAAGTGAACCAATATTAGTTAATGTAAAGTAATATATCAAGTATATAATTATACATTAAATCATTAAATCAACAATTGATTTAATGATTCGGTCATATCGGATATGACTGACTAATATCCAATGTATCGGCTTATCGAATTAATCCTTGATTCGATAACTAGGTTATATCGCATACAACCAATCGATACATTCATCGTGAGAATAGAATACGGTATCACATACATGCAATATTCTCGGTCCCGCACATATCTCACATGCGCTCCTATTTCGTTTTGCTTGAGCCAGGAATCCTCTGTATAGGACTCTAAAGACTCGTCAATACGCCGGCAGCAGGTGATGATCATATCAAACTCCCACAAGCCGCAAGCGGTCTGCTAAACGTAACAGCCAGCCGGGTGTTGAGCGATCAGAAGATCGACAAGCAAGCCTGCTCACACTCCTGTGAATCCAACATGTAACACTTACCGTACAGTCCGGTCTGATCGCCTGATATGTCGCATATCTCGCCTAGGGGTGGTAAACGTCAGACCCCAGTAGCTTGATAAGTCATGTCGATATGAGGTCTATAACAATTCGAGAAACTACTGGTAACACTTACCAGTAAATCTCAGCAACCCTGGCCAGGGATTTCCGGTTATAGCCAATCGAACACAGCGTAACATCAACTCCCTATACCGGGAGAGACGAATCCCCTCCTATCGCTCATCGCCTCCATGTGATTCGGGACTGTACCCAAAAACCACCGTTTTGCATGCCCTTTTGGACGTGGTAAGGTTGAAATCAAAGCACAGTGGGAATCACAAAAGACTCTATGACGATCTCGGGTCTACAGACTAACCTGTACCAGTGTCACCAGAGAACTGCCATCTGACGTCTGGTATAATACCATCTGGGAGTTCTCGGCGAGTCCGTCCTTTGTACCCAGTCTCTACTGAGCACCCGTATATCATCTATGATGTCAAACACCAATGGATATGGGCTCATCCATCTGTATGGGTCGAGAAGGTATACGCTAGTCTACTCTGGTATATCGATGCCCCGTCTCGATATACCCACGACTAGGGACCTTGAAGGATGTAGTTATGGACTACCATGTCCCCACTAGTATGATCCGCATCATAGTCCAGGTAATCAAGTACACATCCTAAGGGCTTTACCAACATATAACAGAGATACAATCAGTGTACACGTTAAGGTAAAGAGCAACCAGATAGCATACTATCATGTCGAGAAAGAAAGTCCTCCCTATATATGTCCCATCATCCACTACAATATACATCCTATGTACAGTAATGGCCATTAGGGCATACATATAACTAACAATCTCCCACTTGCAGTAGGGCCATCTGTAGCAGTGGTTGTAGTATCTCATACTCAACCATCCCATAAAAGTCTCTCTCTTGGAAAAGGCCTTTGTGAGTGGATCCGCCGTGTTGTCATTTGAGTCTACTCTCCTAACTTCGATCTCCTTGGAGATCAACCATCTCCATGATCAGGTGATATTACCTTAGAATATGTCTGGATTACTGATGGAATGGACGTTCCTTGGCATAAGCCACAACTCCATTGTCACACAATGGGAGGAACTAAGTTCATCTCATGAACTAATATACACCCAGACGGCCTCTTTGGTAGCATCTTAAGTAGCGATGTATCCAGCCTTTAATCGTCTAGTATGCCACGGTACTAGCTTGGAACTCTTCCAACATACCGTCCTTCTTTTGAGGGTAAAGACAATGCCGGTGACTGACATTCAGTCGTCCTTATCACTCTGGAACCTTTCCAGTGATTCTCCTCAGGATCGATTGATACCATCTCACTACTACAAGTGAGAATCCTAGCATCCAATTACATCTATCTCATAGATGAATACTCAAGATTTAGGAGGTATCGCTTTGATCCTATATGGAGAATTCTTGTGATAAGCGGAGATTGACCGAGCGTAGCATAGGAAACTCCTTCCCTATCAAGAGTATGTCATCCACATACTCTACGAGGATCACTAGTATACTCCCTACTACATTTTTATATATACAAGGTTCATTTACCATTTTGATGATGTCAAACTGTTTGACTAACTCATCAAAACAGATGTTCCAACTCCGCGATGCCTGCTTCATCACATAAAACATCTTGCATACGTTTCCGCTGCTCCCACTGTCTACGAAGCCTTCTGACTGTGTACTTATAGACTTTCTCTTCTAAAACATCATTTAGAAAAGCAGTCATGACACCCAACCGCCAGATATTGTAGTCATTATATGTAGCCGTGGCAAGTAGGATCTGGATGGACTTAAGCATAGCTCCTTAGAAAAGGTTTCATTATGATCCATATCTGGTCAATGATGCAAAACTTTAACAAGTCTAGCTTTGAAAGTCTCAACTTTTCCATGTGCACCAAGTAATCTTCTCAAGATATACTTGCTCCTGATGGGAATTTAACCCTTCAGATAAAGCAACCAAAGTCCATACTTTGTTGGTGTATAAGGATTCCATCTCAGATCGCTAAGCATCCAGCCATTCTTACAGAGTCCCACTCCTGATGGCCAGCTCGAAACTAGCTGGCTCATCATCTCATGATGTAATCCTCGCTCCCACTGTCATCGAGAAACCGAAGTATCTCTCAGGCGGATGAGGATCCCTACCAGATCGGCGGAGAGGCTGAGGTTCATCGGGAACTATTGAATCCTTTGGTTCTGTAGGGTTCCTAGGCACTCCAAGGAGGTCTCACAAGGCATCGAACATGCCATATTAAAATTTTACGGTGCCTACAAACCCTAAACTACGGATCGTTTGCTAGATTTCTAGGCGAACAATGAAATAGTTAACACTTAACTAAAAGTTTAACGGAAATACAACCTTTGTAGATCCGGTCCTCCACCTCCACGGCTCCGCAACGAGGTCGTCTCCGCTGTCCAAATCAAATCCGGGCTCTAGAGTCGGCTTCGTCGGAGAATGGGCAAGCTAGGTCGTCGATGTCCATGCCGAAGATGATCTACGTCGAGGCATCGCTAAATCAAGCTCCGACTTCACCAAGTCAAGAAACTTGTGAAGTAAACACACTCTACTACTTGGCAAGAGGTAGAGGATGAAGAAATAGGAAGTGGGTTAACTTTAGAATTGGATTTCTCACTCAAAAACATCAATCACCATTGATGAGGTTAGCTTTTCTTCACTTGAAGCAAGGAAGAAGAAGAAGGAAATTGTTATGAAAAGAATTAGAAAAGAAAATGAATTCTTATCATAATTTTAACTAGAGTCAAGTGTAGAGAATGAATCATGGTTAGTGGGAATGGTTAGGGTTAAGGATGAGATAAGAATGGTTGACTTGAACAAAGCTTCATGAAGCTTCAACTAAAGAACAAAATTAGCCACCATTCTTTTCTCTTTTCTTTTATTCATTTATCAAAAATAAAAAGGATAATTAAATAAGATAAATGAATAATAAATAATAAACCCTAACCATTTCATTAACCAAGGTTTAATCTTTACACTTGAACCCTAGCATGACATGTATCATCAAACATGATACAATCAAGTGCACAAAAGTATATCGCATATACAATGCGCCCATCCGAGTGAGAAAATCCATCTTAAGTAAACCGATACTAGTTGATGCAAAGTAATATATCAAATATATAAATATGCATTAAATCATTAAATCAACACTTGATTCAATGACCCGGTTATGTCGCACACAACCGACTAGTATACAATATATCGGCTTATCGAATCAACGCTTGAATCGATAACTAGGTTATATCGCATACAACCATTCGATATATTTATCGCGAGAATAGAATACGGTATCACATACACGCATTATTCTCGGTCCCGCACATATCTCATATGCGCTCCTATTTCGTTTCGCTTGAGCCAGGAAACCTCTGTGTAGGACTCTAAAGACTCGTCAATACGCCGGCAGCAGATGATGATCATATCAAGCATCCACAAGCCGCAAGCGGTCTGCTAAACGTAACGGCCACCCGGGTATTGAGCGATCTGAAGATCGACGAGCAAGCCCGCTCACACTCCAGTGAATCCGACCAGTAACACTACCGTACAGTCCGGTCTGATCGTCTGATATGTCGCATATCTTGCCTAGGGGTGGTAAACGTCAGAACCCAATAGCTCAATAAGTCGTGTCGATATGAGATCTATAACTGTTCGAGAAACTACTGGTAACACTTACCAGTAAATCTCAGCAACCCTGGCCAGGGATTTCCTGTTATAGCCAATCGAACACAGCACAACATCAACCCCCTATACCGGGAGAGACGAATCCCCTCCTATCGCTCATTGCCTCCATGTGACTCGGGACTGTACCCAAAAACCACCGTTTTGCACGCCCTCTTGGACGTGGTAAGATGGAAATCAAAGCACAGTGGGAACCACACAAGACTCTATGACGATCTCGGGTCAACAGACTACTCTGTACCAGTGTCACCAGAGAACTGCCATCTGACGTGAGGTATAATACCATCTAGGAGTTCTCGGCGAGTCCGTCCAGTGTACCCAGTCTTAACTGAGCACCCGTATATCATCTCCGATGTCAAACACCAATGGATATGGGATCATCCATCGCCCATCTGTATGGGTCGAGAAGGTATACGCTAGTCTACTCTGGTGTATCGATGCCCCGTCTCGATACACCCACGACTAGGGACTTTGAAGGATGTACTTATGGACTACCATGTCCCCACTAGTATGATCCGCATCATAGTCCAGGTAGTCAAGTACAGATCCTAAGGGCTTTACCAACATGTAACAGAGAGACAATCAGCATACACGTTAAGGTAAAGTTCAACCAGATAGCATACTATCATGTCGAGCAAGAAAGTCCTCCCTATATATGTCCCAGCATCCACTACAATATACATCCTATGTACAGTAATGGCCTCTAGGGCATACATATAACTAACAATCTCCCACTTGCACTAGGGCCATCTGTAGCAGTGGTTTGAAGTATCTCATACTCAACCATCCCATGAAAGTCTCTCTCTGGGAACAGGCCTTTGTGAGTGGATCCGCTGTGTTGTCCTCAGAATCTACTCTCCTAACCTTGATCTCCCTGGAGATCAACTATCTCCATGATCAAGTGATACTGTCTTAGAATATGTCTGGATCACTGATGGGACGGGCGTTCCTTGGCATAAGCCACAACTCCATTGTCACACAATGGTAGGAACATAGTTCATCTCATGAACCTATATACACCCAAACAGCCTCTTTGGTAGCATCTTAAGTAGCGATGTATCGTGCCTTTATCGTCTAGTATGTCACGGTATTTAGCTTGGAACTCTTCCAACATACCGTCCCTTTACTGAGGGTAAAGACAATGCCTGCGACTGATATTCAGTCGTCCTTATCACCCTGGAACCCTTCCAGTGATTCTCCCCAGGATCGATTGATACCATCTCACTACAGCTAGTGAGTATCCTAACATCCATTTAGATCTATCTCATAGATCCAAAATCCAGGATTTAGGAGGTATCACTTTGATCCTATATGGAGAATCATTGTGATAAGCGGAGATTGATCGAGCGTAGCATAGGAAACTCCTTCCCTATCAAGAGTATGTCATCCACGTACTCTACGAGGATCGTCACCATACTCCCTACTACCTTCTTGATTATACAAGGTTCATCTACCATTTTGATGATGTCAACTTCTTTGACAAATCCATCAAAACAGATGTTCCAACTCCGCGATGCCTGCTTTATCATATAAAACATCTTGCACACGTTTCCGCTGCTCCCACTGTCTACGAAGCCTTCTGGCTGTGTACTTATAGACGCTCTCTTCTAAATCATCATTTAGAAAAGCAGTCAAGACACCCAACCGCCAGATATCGTAGTCATGGTATGTAGCCGTGGCAAGTAGGATCTGGATGGACTTAAGCATAGCTACTGGAAAAGGTTTCATCATTATCCACGCCTGGTCAATGAAGAAAACCTTTAATAAGTCTAGCTTTGAAAGTCTCAACTTTTCCATCTACACCAAGTAATCTTCTCAAGATATACTTGCTCCTGATGGGGATTTAACCCTTCAGATATAGCAACCAAAGTCCATACTTTGTTGGTGTACATGGATTCCATCTCAGATCGCTAAACATCCAGCCATTCTTACAGAGTCTTACTCCTGATGGCCAGCTCGAAGCTAGTTGGGTCATCATCTCATGATGCAATCCTCGCTCCCACTGTCATAGAGAAACCGAAGTATCTCTCAGGTGGGTGAGGAACCCTACTAGATCGGCGGAGAGGCTGAGGTTCGTTGGTAACTATCGAATCCTTTGGTTCTTTCAAATCATCAGCTGCAGTTTGTATAGCTGGAACACTTACAGTTCTACATAACAGATCTTGCCTCGAGCTTGTCCGGATTTTGCTTTTAGACATAGGCCGGACAACCCCAAATCTTAAATAACTTAAGATATGGGCTCTTCCCTTTCCATATCACATATGAAGCGGTAGGCAACTGATTTGATTTGAACCTATTCAATAGGTATGCAGCTTCTCAAGTGCATAACCCCTAAAAGGAAATAGGTAACTCAGTAATACACATCATAGAGCACACCATATCATATAGGGTGTGATTGCTCTGCCCCGATATACCATCGTGCTATGGTGTATGCAGAGGAGTAATACTGAGAGAGAATCTCATTCTCCTTTAGAATAGTCCAGTATTTCCGTGCTCAAGTATTCTCCTACTTGATCTCATCAAAGGACATAATACTTATACCCGTATTTTGGTTCTCTACTCCTAACTTATATTCTGTGAATATCTCAAAAGGTTCGGACTTGTGTTTCAACAGGAACATAGGTCTGAAACTCGAAAGATCATCAGAGAACGTAATGAAGTATAAAGAACCATTCCTGGTATGTGTAGACAGGGGACCTACATACATCAACATGTATCAACCCAAGAGTTCACTAACTCTTTCTCTGTTTCCAGTAAACGGAGCTATGGTCATCTTATCTTTGTGACATGACTGGCGAGTTTCAGAAGATGTAAGTTCAAACTGATTTAAATATGCATCTATATGTAACTCTAGCTAGTCGGGTCACATTGATCTGACCTTGTCTATAATGCCTCAAGAAGAATTCGTTCAGTTCTGAACTCTTTCCCTTGTGTGTGTTCCATATACTACAGAACTGTAGTTTGATTTAGAACATTAATGCTTTTAGATAACGTGCCTGATCCGATCAACTTTTGATATAGGAAATGTTCAAAACATTATCCAACAATACAAAATTATATCCTTTCTTTACTAATAAAGAAACTGATATGATTTTGTATATCAGGTTCGGTATCTAACAACATTCGTTCAGAATCAATGTATTGGTAATACAGGGTGACAGTGACCGACAGACTTGGCTGCAACACTTGCCCCGTTTGTATTCTGCCTCATGAAACTTATCACCCGTTCTCAGTTCTCTACCTTTCTGTAGCCCTATGTAACAGATTACATATCTGGGATCCTGATCTGGTATCACATACCCAGGACGTAAAGGATACTGAGAAACAGTTCTCTGTAATGAACACACCCGAAGATGATGCATCAGCATGCACTCTCTTCGTTTGGGCGGCACGGGAAATCTGGTATTCCCCAATTTCCTGCTCTGTCTTATAACAATTATAAGTTGGAGCGGGACCAACGTTCCCCAGCTCAGTACAACAAGCGGGTTCGGTCAATAATCCGTATTATTATCTTGATTAAGGCGTGATATGGTCGCTACCTGGAGAGAGAGAGAAGAAAACACTCAGCGTGCGCTCTGTCAAGAATATATTGGTTATTATTTTATCTAATCAGGATGGCTCCCACTGCTTTTTATCAAATCTTCCTTCAAACCCTAAAAGGAAAGACTAGCCGGGATTAATTACACACTACAAGTTCGCCAATCTTTCAGCCAGGCCAGTGTCGGTACTTTGAAGGAGGTCCCCCGTGCTTTCGCACGAACCTAATTAATGTAAACCTCGTTTTCCCAGAGGCGTAACCCCGTTGACACCTTTCTAGACACCTACTTGATCGGCTAATTGTAATGTATAAAACTCTCCCAGGAGTAACACTTACTCGCAGCGGGTATCGGGATCCAACTATCTCATAGAAGGTATGCAATCTCATTGCAAATTTCAACACTTGAAATTCCCGATAATATTTTGCCCCTAGCTCGCTATGACCTTGACGCATGCCAAACTACGCCGTACGAATACCCTAATCCAATCGCATCATATGCTAGCAGATAAGCACTAGTCAGCTACCGTACACTACGCCTTGACGCATGCCAAACAACCGCAGCACGAATACTAACTAGTACTTATCTGAAATGACGGAGGGCTACGACAGGTTTTTCTGAAAACCTATTGCGTAATGAACTTGATATCGTTGTAGGATCGAATGGTTTTAAAATGGAGTGCTTTTGAGGCTTTTCCAGTTTTGCTAAAGGAGTCACTCACGGTGAAGGGATCGTCGGTCCTTTCCTCGTGGAATGAGGTGCGGGATATATCATATATATCACTGTGCAAAGCAAAAACACTTAAAAGCAATCAAAAGACAAACCGAGTGTGTAGCATCTGCCAGTTATTGCTAAAGGAGTCACTCCCGGTGAAGGGATCTCGGTCCTTTCCTCATCGAATAAGGTGCTGGATGTTCTATAATGAACACCGCGATGCAAAGCAAGAACTGTAGCTACCTGTTTTTATTTTGAAATTCGATTCCACAACATCTTAGGTTTCTTTTATTTCATTAATCACATTAATGAAGTCCCATCATTTAAGTACCTAAACATCACAGATAAATACGACGTACACTTATGCCATCCGCATTCGCCTCGATGTCCCCTCGTGCACCGTTAGGTTAGGTAACTAACGACAGAGCAGGGCAGGGCTAGCGCGGGTGTAAAACATAAGTAACGTCTACATAATATATCATATATACTATATACTGTATCTATCACAGAACATCACATGATCACATCACAGATATCGCAGCAGAAGAAACATATGAAATATTGGATATACTAGGACGTCCGTGTTTTCAATACGAGCCAGTATAAAACACGGATTCCACAGTCGTGATGAATAGCCAAACCCACACCCCTAGACCCCTACGAGAGCGGCAAGCAACCCTACCAATTCTAGAGTTAGGAGACCCGGACTCGACTCCTCGAGTTGGTCTCCCACTGGACTCCAGAACGCGGTTACTTGTGCCCTCCTCCTTGGGTCTATCCTAGTGCGGAAAAGTAAATAATATACAAACGGTGACAACTTCCGCAACCTGGAAGCGCCCCAATAAAAGAATATTACATACAAGTTTTTACATGAATGAAAATGAAAAACACTCATCTCACATAAAAACCCCCGGCTATTCAAACACGACGATCCAATATAACATATCCAGCAACACATAACATCACATGTCATCAACGTAAGTAAATATGCGCATCCCAATTGTCGTTGACATATAGCAACGAAACCGGCGATATCACATATTACACTTACGGTCACAGAAAAGAAAGTGTAAAACTACAACAGTTGGAATCCGCAACCTCCTCAGACATCGCATGCCTGACCAAATGAATTACTTAGACATCGCATGCCTAACAATTATAAACCCCGCATTTTAGTCTCAAAATCGAAAACACTTTTCAATATCAAGTAGGGTAATTCAACAAGATTCCCGACATCCTGATCGAATGCTCGTCGCAAACTTCAGTAGACGGCCGCACCCCCGATACCGTCGACGAAGTGCACCAAGGCGGAACACCGCTACCGCGAGCACCCGAACGGATGCTTTCGGCGACGGGGTTCTCCTACAGTCACTTGGTCGGGGCTATGGAGTGAGGCTGTCTATTAAGTTTACCCGGCGAGTATCCGCGTACGCTACGTGATTGCGACGGACTTTTGATCACATCAAAATTCCGTGGCAACCGATCAAGTGAGACTAAACAGCTACGTTTATAACATTCATTTAGTTATCACATAACTACTTGTGAATTCCAATTATTGTATCCCATTCCAGATAAACAGAAAATTTTAAACTTTCCGATCGAACAATCGAACACCCAAGTTTTCCCAATATAGATCAACACATGAAATAGGTCTAACAACATTCCGTTCATGCCTCAGTACCAACGGTCCAGCCGTAGAAGGGTCAAGCCAACGCCTCACATGTGGCACGCCGTACTGCCCCAAACCCGAAGGTTCAAAGGGCAGTTCAAGACGGTCACATAATCGAGTTAAGGTTTGTGTCTTCTAGAGGGACCATCGCGTTACTTGCACTACTTAGAACGTCGTCAAACCACGGAAAAATCCAACACTTGGAAATTTCCCGACAGGGGAAAATTTGGGTATTTATATCCGGTCGAACTTTTTAACATATTCTAAAATTTATCCGGAAAGCCACACAGACAAAATTTGATACCCCGATCAAAACACCGAATCCCCAAAACAACACAGAAAATTCAACTCTGTAATAAATATTAAAAATTCCCAGAATATCCAGCTCTAGAAAATAGGAATTACTGTGCAAATAAAAGTCAACAAATGTACAGTCTCGCCGCGGAAGCGCCGCGCCACGTGGCCTTAGGCCGCGGTTCCGCGCCGTGATGACGGCGTTACAGCTCCGTTTTGCACAGTATTTCACAGTGAACCCTGCTTGATATTCTGGATATTTTTAATGTGGAAAAAGACCAGATTTTAAAAAATGGACAGAGAGCATGTTTGAATCGGGGTTTCGGGTTCGTTCGGACTTCAATTTCCGTCTAGACTTCGCCTAAGGCTCTAGCTAGGCTCTGATACCACTGTAGGGTTCCTAGGCACTCCAAGGAGGTCTCACAAGGCATCGAACATGCCATATTAAAATTTTACGGTGCCTACAAACCCTAAACTACGGATCGTTTGCTAGATTTCTAGGCGAACAATGAAATAGTTAACACTTAACTAAAAGTTTAACGGAAATACAACCTTTGTAGATCCGGTCCTCCACCTCCACGGCTCCGCAACGAGGTCGTCTCCGCTGTCCAAATCAAATCCGGGCTCTAGAGTCGGCTTCGTCGGAGAATGGGCAAGCTAGGTCGTCGATGTCCATGCCGAAGATGATCTACGTCGAGGCATCGCTAAATCAAGCTCCGACTTCACCAAGTCAAGAAACTTGTCAAGTAAACACACTCTACTACTTGGCAAGAGGTAGAGGATGAAGAAATAGGAAGTGGGTTAACTTTAGAATTGGATTTCTCACTCAAAAACATCAATCACCATTGATGAGGTTAGCTTTTCTTCACTTGAAGCAAGGAAGAAGAAGAAGGAAATTGTTATGAAAAGAATTAGAAAAGAAAATGAATTCTTATCATAATTTTAACTAGAGTCAAGTGTAGAGAATGAATCATGGTTAGTGGGAATGGTTAGGGTTAAGGATGAGATAAGAATGGTTGACTTGAACAAAGCTTCATGAAGCTTCAACTAAAGAACAAAATTAGCCACCATTCTTTTCTCTTTTCTTTTATTCATTTATCAAAAATAAAAAGGATAATTAAATAAGATAAATGAATAATAAATAATAAACCCTAACCATTTCATTAACCAAGGTTTAATCTTTACACTTGAACCCTAGCATGACATGTATCATCAAACATGATACAATCAAGTGCACAAAAGTATATCGCATATACAATGCGCCCATCCGAGTGAGAAAATCCATATTAAGTAAACCGATACTAGTTGATGCAAAGTAATATATCAAATATATAAATATGCATTAAATCATTAAATCAACACTTGATTCAATGACCCGGTTATGTCGCACACAACCGACTAGTATACAATATATCGGCTTATCGAATCAACGCTTGAATCGATAACTAGGTTATATCGCATACAACCATTCGATATATTTATCGCGAGAATAGAATACGGTATCACATACACGCATTATTCTCGGTCCCGCACATATCTCATATGCGCTCCTATTTCGTTTCGCTTGAGCCAGGAAACCTCTGTGTAGGACTCTAAAGACTCGTCAATACGCCGGCAGCAGATGATGATCATATCAAGCATCCACAAGCCGCAAGCGGTCTGCTAAACGTAACGGCCACCCGGGTATTGAGCGATCTGAAGATCGACGAGCAAGCCCGCTCACACTCCAGTGAATCCGACCAGTAACACTACCGTACAGTCCGGTCTGATCGTCTGATATGTCGCATATCTCGCCTAGGGGTGGTAAACGTCAGAACCCAATAGCTCAATAAGTCGTGTCGATATGAG
The DNA here is from genome assembly GCA_030015575.1 of Agapanthus africanus. NCBI lineage: Eukaryota > Viridiplantae > Streptophyta > Magnoliopsida > Asparagales > Amaryllidaceae > Agapanthus > Agapanthus africanus. Next base: position 291,379,983 of record JASDDO010000029.1, read on the forward strand.
GTCTATAACTGTTCGAGAAACTACTGGTAACACTTACCAGTAAATCTCAGCAACCCTGGCCAGGGATTTCCTGTTATAGCCAATCGAACACAGCACAACATCAACCCCCTATACCGGGAGAGACGAATCCCCTCCTATCGCTCATTGCCTCCATGTGACTCGGGACTGTACCCAAAAACCACCGTTTTGCACGCCCTCTTGGACGTGGTAAGATAGAAATCAAAGCACAGTAGGAACCACACAAGACTCTATGACGATCTCGGGTCAACAGACTACTCTGTACCAGTGTCACCAGAGAACTGCCATCTGACGTGAGGTATAATACCATCTGGGAGTTCTCGGCGAGTCTGTCCAGTGTACCCAGTCTTAACTGAGCACCCGTATATCATCTCCGATGTCAAACACCAATGGATATGGGATCATCCATCGCCCATCTGTATGGGTCGAGAAGGTATACGCTAGTCTACTCTGGTGTATCGATGCCCCGTCTCGATACACCCACGACTAGGGACTTTGAAGGATGTACTTATGGACTACCATGTCCCCACTAGTATGATCCGCATCATAGTCCAGGTAGTCAAGTACAGATCCTAAGGGCTTTACCAACATGTAACAGAGAGACAATCAGCATACACGTTAAGGTAAAGTTCAACCAGATAGCATACTATCATGTCGAGCAAGAAAGTCCTCCCTATATATGTCCCAGCATCCACTACAATATACATCCTATGTACAGTAATGGCCTCTAGGGCATACATATAACTAACAGGTTCTACCAAATCATCAGCTGCAGTTCGTATAGATGGAACCTTTCCAGTTCTACAGAACAGACATTGCCTCGATCTTGTCCGGATTTTGCTTTTAGACATAGGCCAGACAACCCCAAATCTTAACTAACTTAAGAAATGGGCTCTTCCCTTTCCATATCATATATAAAGTGGTAGGAACTGATTTGATTCGAACCCAATTCAATAGGTATGCAGCTTCTCAAGTGCATAACTCCCAAAAAGAAAATAGGAAACTCAGTAGTACTCATCATAGAGCACACCATATCACATAGGGTGCTTTTGCTCCGCCCCGATATACCATCGTGCTATGGTGTATACGGAGGAGTAATGCTGAAAGAGAATCTCATTCTCCTTTAGAACAGTCCAGGATTTCCGTGCTCAAGTATTCTCCTCCTTGATTTCATCAAAGCACATAATACTTTTACCTGTATTTTGGTTCTCTACTTCTAACTTATATTCTGTGAATATCTCAAAAGGTTCGGACTTGTGTTTCAACAGGAACATATGTCTGAATCTTGAAAGATTATCAGAGAATGTAATGAAGTACAAAGAACCGGTCGTGGCATGTGTAGACAGGGGACCTTACATACATCATCATGTATCAGTCCCAAGAGTTTACCAACTCTTTCTCTGTTTCCAACAAACAGAGCTACGGTCATTTAATCTTTGTGACATGACTGGCAAGTTTCACAAGTTATAAATTCAAACTAATTTAAATATACATCTAAATGTAACTTCAGCCAGTCGGGTCGCATTGATATGACCTAGTCTAGAATGCCTCAAGAAGGATTCGTTCATTTCTGAACTCTTCCTCTTGTGTGTGTTCTGTATACTAAGTACTGTAGTTTGATTTAGAACGTCAATACTTTTGGATAACGTGCCTGAACCGATCAACATTTGATATAGGAAATTTTCAAAACATCATCTAACAATACAAAATTATATCCTTTCTTTACTAAATAAAGAGATTGATATGATTTTGTATATCAGGTATGGTATCTAATAGCATTTGTTCAGAATCAATGTATTGTTAATACAGAGTGACAGTGACCAACAGACTTGGCTGCAATACTTGCCCCGTTTTCTGTCTCATGAAACTTATCACCCGATCTCAGTTCTTTACCTATCTGTAGCCCATGTAACAAATTACATATGCGGGATCCTGATCCGGTATCTCATATCCAGGATGTAAAGAATACTGAGAAACAGTTCTGTATAATGAACACACCCGAAGATGATGCATTAGCATGCACTCTCTTCGTTTGGGCGGCATGGAAATTCTGGTAATCCCCAATTTCCTGCTCTGTCTTACAACAATTATAAGTTGGAGCAGGACCAACGTTCCCCAACTCAGTATAACAAGCGGGTTCGGTCAATATCCGTATTATTATCCTGATTAAGGCGTGATATGGTCGCTACCTGGAGAGAGAGAGAAGAAAACACTCAGCGTGCGCTCTTGCAAGAATATATTGGTTATTATTTTATCTATTCAGGATTGCTCCCACTGGTTTTATCAAATCTTCCTTCAAACCTTAAAAGGAAAGACTAGCCGGGATTAATTACACGCTACAAGTTCGCCAATCTTTCAGCCAGTCCAGTGTCGGTACTTTGAGAGAGGTCCCCCGTGCTTTCGCACAAACCTAATTAAAGTAAACCTCGTTTTCCCAGAGGCGTAACCCCGTTGACACCTTTCTAGATACCTACTTTATCGGCTAATTGTAATGTGTAAAACTCTCCTAGGAGTAACTCTTACTCGCAGTGGGTATCGGGATCCAACTATCTCATAGAAGGTATGCAATCTCATTGCAAATTTCAACACTTGAAATTCTCGATAATATTTTGCCCCAAGCGATCTATGACCTTGACTGAGTCAACAAACCATAGACCGCAAGTAAAGTTCAACCCGTCATTTCTTGATTGAATTAAACCCACCCGCACGACCCTTGACTGAGTCAACAAGGCCGCACGACTACCCTAATCCAATCGCATCATATGCTTTGCAGATAAGCACTAATCAGCTACCGCACACTATGCCTTGACCGAGTCAACAAACGCAGCACGAATACTAACTATTACTTATCTGAAATGACGGAGGGCTACGACAGGTTTTTAAGAAAACCTTTTGCGTAATGAACTTTATATCGTTGTAGAATCAAATGATTTTAAAAATGGAGTGTTTTTAAGGCTTTTTCTAGTTTTGCTAAAGGGGTCACTCCCGGTGAAGGGATCGTCGGCCTTTTCCTCGTCGAATGAGGTGCGGGATATATCATATATTTCACTGTGCAAAGAAGAAACTATAGAAGCAATCAAAAGACAAACCAAGAGTTGTAGCATCTGCCAATTATTGCTAAAGGAGTCACTCCCGGTGAAGGGATCTCGGTCCTTTCTTCGTCGAATGAGGTGCAGGATGTTCTATAAGGAATACCGCGATGCAAAGCAAGAACTGTAGCTACCTGTTTTTAAGAAATTTGATTCCACAACATCTTTAGGTTTCTTTTATTTTCATTAATCAAATTAATGAAGTCCCATCAATTAAGTCCACCTAAACATCACAGATAAATATAACGTACGCTTATGCCATCCGCATTCGCCTCGATGTCTCGTCTGCACCGTTAGGTTAGGTAACTAACGCCAGAGCGAGGCAGGGCTAGCGCGGGTGTAAAACATAAGCAACGTCTATATAATATATCATATATACTATATACAATATCTATCTGAACATATCACATGATCACATCACAGATAACGCAGCAGAAAATATCATATGAAATATTGGATATACTAGGACGTCCGTGTTTTCAATACGAGCCAGTATAAAACACGGATTCCACGGTCGTGATGAATAGCCAATCCCACACCCCTAGACCCCTACGAGAGCGGCAAGAAACCCTACAAATTCTAGGGTTAGGAGACCCGGACTCGACTCCTCGAGATGGTCTTCCACTGGACCCTAGAACCCGGTTACTTGTGCTCCCCTCCTTGGGTCTATCCTAGTGCCGAAAAGTAAATAATATACAAAGGGTGACATCTTCCGCAACCTGGAAGTTCCCCAATAAAAGAATATTACATACAAGTTGTTACATGAATGAAAATGAAAAAACACTCATCTCACATAGACCCTTCCCCCCCGGCTATTCGAACACGACGATCCAATATAACATATCCAGCAACACATAACATCACATGTCATCAACGTAAGTAAGTATGCATACACCGATTGTCGTCGACGTATAGCAACGACAATCGGCAATACCACTACATACTACACTTACGGTCACAGAAAAGAAAGTGTAAAACTACAACAGTTGGAATCCGCAACCTGTTTAGACATCACATGCCTAACCAAATGAATTCCTCAGACATCGCATTCCTAACAATTATAAATCCCGCATTTTAGTCTCATTATCGAAAACTCTTTTTAATATCAAGTCGGACAATTCAACAAGATTCCCGACATCCTGATCGAATGCTCGTCGCAAAATTTAGTAGGCGGCCGCACCCCCGACACCATCGACGAAGTACACCAAGGCAGAACACCGCTGCCGCGAGCACCCGAACGAATGCTTTCGGCGACGGGGTTTTCCTACAATCACTTGGTCGGGGCTATGGGGTGAGGCTATCTATTAAGTTTACCCGGCGAGTATCCGCCTACGCTACGTGATTGCGACGGACTTTTGGTCGCATCAAAATTCCGTGGCAACCGATCAAGTGAGACTAAAGTGCTATGTTTATAACATTCATATCAGTTATCTCATAACTACCTGTGGATTCCAAGTATTGTATCCCATTCCAGATAAATAGAAAATGTTAAACTTTCCGATCGAATATCCAAACACCCAACTTTTCTCGATAACAGCTCAACTCTTGAAATAAGTTCAAAAACATCCATTTCACGCCACTGTACCAACGGTCCAGCCGTAGAAGGGTCTAGCCAACGCCTCACATGTGGCACGCCGTACTGCCCCAAACCCTATGGTTCAAAGGGCAGTTCAAGACGGTCACATAATCGAGTTAAGGTTTGTTGTCTTCTAGAGAGACCATCACGTTACTTGCACTACTTAGAACGTCATTAAACTACGGAAAAATCCAACAATTGGAAATTTCCCGGTAGGGGAAAAAGTGGGTATTTATATCCAGTCGAGCTTTTTAACAGTTTCTAAACTATTCGGAAAAACTTAAACGAAGATAAATTATCCGATCGAATCAACGAGTCTCCAATACAACCCTAGAAAACTCCACACTTGAGTGGAATTAAAATATTCACAGAAAAAATTAACAATAAAGGACCTAAGAATAATTACATGAAATTTCAGGGACTAAGTCACAATTTTGGCAGCGTAACCGCCGCAAAACCCCTGGTTTGGCCGCGGTTACGCGGTTAAATTATTGAATTAGGGTTCCGTACTTCACGGTAACTCTTAGTTTTTTCTGCATAATTTTCTGAGAATTTTTAATTTGGAAAAATCCACAGTTTGTAAAAATGTAGAGAGAAGGGTTTTGTCGAGGTTTACGGGTTCGATCGGAGTTCTAATTTCGTCTACACTTTGCCTAAAGCTCTAGCTAGGCTCTGATACCACTGTAGGATTCCTAGCCACACTAATGAGTTCTCACAAGGTATCAACCATGCCAATTTCAAAATTTTCCGGTGCCGAGAAACCCTAATATAGATCGTTAACTAGAGATTAGGCGAAACATGCAAGTAGTAAACAACTTTACTGCTAAGTGAAAGAGACTAAAATCTTTGTAGATCCGGTCCTCCACTTCCTTAGCTCCGTGATGATGTCCCTACTCTGCGATCATCGGATCCCGTACTCTAGCGATGGTTTCGTCGAAGAAATGATCGGGCTAGGTCGTCGACTTCGATGCCGAAGATGATCTACGTCGAGGCAACTCAAGATCAAGCTCCAACTTCACCAAGTCATGAAACTTGTGAAGAAAACACCCTATACTACTTGGCAAGTGGTAGAGGATGAAGAAATAGGAAGTGGGTTCACTTTGGATTTGGATTTCTCACTCTTTTTATCATGACACCATTAGAGGTTGCAAGGTTTCTTCTTCTTGAAGAAGAAGAAGAAGAAGAAAAACAATATGATAAGAATCATTATATTAATTGAAAATAAAGTGATTCTTATCATATTAGCAACCATGGTGGAGTTAACAAGTGTAGAGAATAAACTAGGGTTAGGTATAATGGTTAGGTTATGGAACAAAACAAAATGGCATGACTTTTTCAAAGATGTCTTGAAGCTTCATGAAGCTTCAAGCCAAAATAACAAAAAGCCACCATTTAGTTTTGTCAAAAATAAATAAGGAAAGAAAATAAGACCTTAACCATTAACCTAAACCATGGTTTAAAACATACACACCCAAGTTTCCATGCATCATCAAACATGATACAATCTTGTGCACAAAAATATATCACATAAGCAATGTGCACAATCAAGTGAGAAAAACATCTTAAGTGAACCAATATTAGTTAATGTAAATTAATATTTAAAATTTATAATTATACATTAAATCATTAAATCAACACTTGATTTAATGATTCGGTCATATCGCATATGACCGACTAATATCCAATGTATCGGCTTATCGAATCAATCCTTGATTCGATAACTAGGTAATATCGCATACATCCAATCGATACATTCATCGCGAGAATAGATTGCGGTATCACAAACACGCATTATTCTCGGTCCTGCACATATCTCATATGCGCTCCTATTTGGTTTCGCTTGAGCCAGGAAACTTCTGTGTAGGACTCTAAAGACTCGTCAATACGCCGGCAACAGGTGGTGATCATATCAAACACCCACAAGCCGCAAGCGGTCCGCTAAACATAACGGCCACCCATATATTGAGCGATCAGAAGATCGACGAGTAAGCCCGCTCACACTCCTGTGAATCCAACCAGTAACACTTACCGTACAGTCCGGTCTGATTGCCTGATATGTCGCATATCTCACCTAGGGGTGGTAAACGTCAGACCCCAGTAGCTCGATAAGTCGTGTCGATATGAGGTCTATAACAGTTTGAGAAACTACTGGTAATACTTACCAGTAAATCTCAGCAATCCTGGCCAGGGATTTCCGGTTATAGCCAATCTAACACAGCGTAACATCAACTCCCTATTCTGGGAGAGACGAATCCCCTCCTATCGCTCATCGCCTCCATGTGATTCGGGACTGTACCCAAAAACCACCGTTTTTCATGCCCTCTTGGAAGTGGTAAGGTGGAAATCAAAGCACAGTGGGAATCACACAAGACTCTATGACGATCTCGGGTCTACAGACTAACCTGTACCAGTGTCACCAGAGAACTGCCATCTGACGTGAGGTATAATACCATCTGGGAGTTCTCGGCGAGTCTGTCCAGTGTACCCAGTCTCCACTGAGCACCCGTATATCATCTCTGATGTCAAACACCAATGGATATGGGATCATCCATCGCTCATCTGTATGGGTCGAGAAGGTATACGCTAGTCTACTCTGGTATATCGATGCCCCGTCTCGATATACCCACGACTAGGGACCTTGAAGGATGTAGTTATGGACTACCATGTCCCCACTAGTATGGTCCACATCATAGTCCCGGTAATCAAGTACACATCCTAAGGGCTTTACCAACATGTAACAGAGAGACAATCAGTGTACACGTTAAGATAAAGAGCAACCATATAGCATACTATCATGTCGAGCAAGAAAGCCCTCCCTATATATGTCCCAGCATCCACTACAATATACATCCTATGTACAGTAATGGCCTCTAAGGCATACATATAACTAACAGTGATGAAGAGTCAATCCCATACCCCTAGACCACTACGAGAACGACAAGCAACCCTACCAATTCTAGAGTTTGGAGACCCGGTCTCGACTCCTCGAGATGGTCTCCCACTGGACCTAAAACCCGGTTACTTGTATTCCCCACCTTGAGTCTATCCTAATAAGGAATGGTAAATAATATACAATGGTGACATCATTCTCAACCCAGATGTGCCCCATAAAATAATATTACATATAATGAATTTTACATGAATGAAAATGAAAAACACTCATCTCACATAAAACCCCCGGCCATTCAAACACGACGATCAAATATAATATATCCCAGCAACACATAACATCACATGTCATCAACATAAGTAAATATGCGTATCCCAATTGTCATTGACATATAGCAATGAAACCACCACATATTACACTTACGGTCGCAGAAAAGAAAGTGAAAAACTATAAAAGCTAGAATCCGTAACCACCTTAGACATCACATGGCTAACGAAATGAATTCCTTAGACATCGCATGCCTAACAATTATAAACCCCGCATTTTAGTCTCGATCTCAAAAACACTTTTCAAAATCTAGCCGAGCAATTCTACAAGATTCCTGACATCCTGATCGAATACTCGTCGGAAACTTTAGTAGACGGCCGCACCCCCCGATGCCGTCAACAAAGTGCACTAAGGCGGAACACAGCTGCCGCGAGCACCCGAACAGATGCTTTTGGCGACGGGGTTCTCCTACAGTCACTTGGTCTCGGCTATGGGGCGTGTCTATCAATTAAGTTTACCCAATGAGTATCCGCGTATGCTCCGTGGTTGCGCCGGACTTTTGATCACATCAAAATCTCGTGGCAACCGATCAAATGAGACTAAATTGCTAGATTTATAGCATTAAAACTAGTTATCTCATAACTATTTGTGGATTACAAATATTGTATCCCATCATATAATATCCAGATGATGTTAAACTTTTCGATCAATTCATCAAAGTCCCACAATTTCCTTACAGCTCAACACTTGAGCATAGTTCAATAATACCCAGAAGATGCCTCAACAACTATGAACCAGCCATACAATGGTCAAACCAACGCCTCACATGTGACAACACCGAACTACAACAAACCTTAGGGTTTAGTGGAGGTTCTGACGGCTACATAATCGAGTTAATGTTTCGTTCTTCTAGAGGGTCCACAGAATCACTTGCATATTTTTCCGAATACGTTAAACTTGGAAAAATTGGTTTTTGACATTCGATCGAATCTTTTAGCTTCGTCTAGATAATATTTGAACAACCCGAAACAATGTTAAAACTATGAATAAAAAACACTCTGAATTGCTTATAGTGTAAGATTACATCACATGCAAAATTAGAAAAAATAAACAACACATAAAACATCAAAACCAAGCCACTGGAACACAGACAAAAATTCAGGGGAAACTTCTCGGATTTGGCCGAGATCATCAAGGTGGTGGCCGGCCCAATTTTCATCAAAACCCCTGAAATTTTCACAGTGTTCATGATATATCACATATATCACTCTGTACTTGTTTTAAAAAAATTTCGAAAAACTTTTAAAAACGACAAAAATTTGAGTTTCGCGTTGCAAGTTTCGGAGTTGTTTCGGTTTCGTAATTCTAACAAAATCTGTATTAATTTCTAGCATGGCTCTGATACCTCTGCAGGGTTACCCAAGACGGCAGCAAGGTTTCGGGTGGCATCGTCCATGCCAAATTAAAAAAATTATCGTTTTAGCTACCCCTAACTAAGAATCGTATTTTAGAAATCGATGGAAAAACATATGTAAACACTTTACATCCTAAGTGAGCAAGGAATACAACCTTTGTAGACCGGTCCTTCACTTCAATAGCTCCGTGTAGTAGTCCCCTTCGTTATGATTGTAAATTTCGGACTCTAGAGAGGCTTCTTTGAAGAAACAAATATGCTTGCTTCGAAGACTTCGAGGCCGAATATAATCTACGTCGAGGAGACACTAACCCAAGCTATCTCTTCACTAATTATGGAATTAGTGAAGCAAACAACTTATACTAAATGGAAAGTAGTAGAGGATGATGAAGTAAGAATTTTGCTCACATTAGAAATCATTTTCTCACTCAAAATCATCACCATTGAAAAAGCTGGAAAGCTCAAGAAGAAGAAGAAGAAGAACAAGTGATGAAATGAATTATTGTGTGAGGTAAGAATTGCAACCAGGGTGAGTTAGTGTCATGCCTAACTCATGTAGAGAATAAAACATAACTATGAGTTAAGGGTTAGGTTAACAAATATCTTAAGGATGACAAAAAAGTGGACTTAGTCAATGAAACCCGCAAGCTTCTACAAGCTTTGAACAATGACTCATTATCCAAATGTTTAAAATCCTTAAGAAAAATAAAACCCTAACTTAACCTAGCATGGTTTGAGTCTCATACAAACTATGTTGCAAGTGTAACCTAACATGACAGACTTATATATATCACATATATATTTTGTGCCAAAAAGAAAACAATACATATATCACATATATGTAAAGTATATCACATGTGAGAAAAGAAATCATAAGTGAGGTAATACTAGTTAATGTAATGTAATATATCAAATATATAATTATACATTAAATTATTAAATCAACACTTGATTTAATAATCCGACTATATCTCATATAACCGACTAATACCAAATGTAACATCTTATCGAACCAACACTTGATCCGATAACCCGGCTATATCACATATAACCAATCATGTCACACATCGCGAGGATAGAATGTGGTATCACATATCGCATTAGTCTCGGTTCCGCGCATATCCCAAATGTGCTCCTACTCCGTTTCACCTGAGCCAGGAAACCTCTATGTAGGACTCTAAAGACTCGTCAATACGCCGGTAGTATGTGATGATCATATCAAACACGCATAAGCCGCAAGCGGTCTGCTAAACGTAACGGCCACCCGGATATTGAGAGATTAGAAGATCAACAAGCAATCTTGCTCATACTTCTGTGAATCCAATCAGTAACACTATCGTACAGTCCGGTCTCTTCATCTGATATGTCGTATATCTCGTCTAGGGGCGGTAAACGTCAGACCCCAGTAATTCGATAAGTTGTGCCGATGCGAGGCTCATAACGGGTCAAGAAACTACTGATAACACTTACCTGTATATCTCTAAAGCCTTGGCTGAGGACTTCCTATTATAGCCAATCGAGCACAGCGCAACATCAACTCCCAATACCGGGAGAGACGAAACCCCTCCTATCACTCATTGCCTCCATATGATTCGGTACTGTACCTAAAAGCCACCGTTTTGCATGTTCTCCTGAACGTGGTAAGGTAGAAATCAAAGCACAGTGGGAATCACACAATACTCTTTGACGATCTCGTGTCCACAGACAAACCTGTACCAGTGTCACCAGAGAACTGCCATCTGACGTGAGGATAATACCATCTGGGAGTTATCGCCGAGTCCGTCCAGTGTACCCAATCTCCACTGAGCACCCGTATACTGTCTCTGATGTCAAACACCAATGGATATGGGATCATCTATCGCCCATCTACATGGGTTGATAAGTTATACGCTAGTCTACTCTGGTATATCGATGCCCTATCTCGATACACCCTCGACTAGGAACATTTGAAGGATGTACTTAACGACTACTCTGTCCCCACTAGTATGATCAATATCATAGTCCTGGTAGTCAAGTACTTATCCTAAGGACTTTACCAACATGTAAGATAGAGACAATCAGTGTACATGTTAAGATAAAGAGCAACTAGATAGCATACTATCATGTAGAGCAAGAAAGTCCTTCATATATATGTCCAAGCATCCACTACAATACACATCATATGTACAGTAATGTCCTCTAGGGCATACATATCACTAACACCGTCATCATAAGTTAGAGCCAAACCGTCATTCCCCAGCCCCGAATAAGAATTCGGATCGTTCAAGTGATACATTTTATTATCTTGATTAGGGCGTGAAATGGTTGCTTCCTAGAGAGAGAGAGACAGCGTGCGCTCTTGCAAGATTAGATTGGTTATTAGTTTATCTAATCAGGATGGCTCCCACTGTTTCCTCGTATTCTTCTTCAAAGCTTAGAAAAAGAATCAGTTGGGATTAATCACACGTCACAATACTTGCTTAACGTTTCAGCCAGGCTAGTGTTGGTACTTCGAGCGAGGTTTTCCAACGCTTTCTCCAAGTTCCTTAATTACATAACCACTTTTCCATGAAGGCGTAGCCCCGCTAACACCTTTCTGGACACCTACTTGGTTTATAGCATTGATTGTTTAGTGTGATAATTTCCCGAGAGCAATCCTAGTCATTAGCGGGATCGGGATCCAACCATCATTGTGTGATGCACTAGATGGAATCCACTCTAGTCACCACACTCATGAAGGTATGCTAAATCTGCAAGTTTCCTGTATGTTTGAAACTACCGATATGGTTTTTGCCCCTAAGACCCAAGTAACCTTGACTGAACTAACATATCAAAGGATCCTTGTCAAGTTGAACCCGTCATTATCTTGATTGCATTAGACCCACCCGTACGAGTCTTGACTAAGACAAAATGACCGCACGACTGTCCTAACCAATCGCATTATGTACTACAGAAAAATATTACGTAGCTACCGAACACTATGCCTCGGCTGAGCACGAAATACATGGCACGAATACTAAGCAATACCATTCCGAAATAACGGAGGGCTACGACTGGGTTTTTGGCAAAAGACCCATTAACGTAATGAACTTGATATCCTTGAAGGAACCTGAGTAGTTTTGAAAAAGAGTGGTTTAAGCTCCGCTTTTGAAAACAAGTGGTTTTGAAGAAAACCGAGTAATCTAAATTACAGAATTTTGCTCAAGAGGTCACTCCCTGTGAAGGGATCTCAACTCTTGCCTCGTGGAATGAGGTGCAGGATATTCATGACCAAATACCACTATGCAAATCGAAAAAACATGCCTGTATTTTTTCGAAATTTTTTCCAACAACATCATTTTAGGTTTCTTTTCTTGCATTAATCAAAATTAATGAGGTCCCATCATTTAACCTATCACACCAGAAAAAAACGAAAATACAATGTACGTATATGCCATCCGCATTCGCCACGGGGCCCCGTCATCACCCGTTGGTTACTTAACTAACGACAGAGCGGGGGCTGGACTAGCTCGGGTGTAAAACATATACAACATCTACCTAGTATATATATATATATATATATATATATATATATATATAACAATCATCCCACGCATGATAATAAGCAACATCACAGAATTATAGCCAACAAAACAGAAAGGTGGATAATCTTGGATCCTCTGGTTTCATTTGAGCCACAAATAAAACCCGACGTTCCCGGTCATGTAGATAGCCTGTGCAATAAAATCCTGGACCCCTACGAGCGCGGCAAGTTACCCGCCAATCTCAGAAGTGAGGCAACTCCTTCAATAATGTGAATGGGTCAACTAGCACTTCACGGAATCTGGTAACTTGGGCGCCCCTCCGTGGGTCATCTTATACCCCCTACGAGTGCGGCGAATAGCCCGCCAATTCTAGAATATAGCCCCCTCTGTCTCAACGCCATGAGATACGGGCTTGTTGCCTTCTACAACACGGCTATTCGTCCACTCCACCTTAGGGTAATCATAGTACAGAAAATGAAAATAATATGTATAAATGGTGACATCGACCTCAACCCGGTCGTGCCCCAAACAAATATTATACAACCCGACTAAAACGGCAGTCCACATGTTGGACGCTCGCCCTGCATTAACAAATGTACAAATGAATACAAACTGTACTAAATCATTGCACCACCGACTATCCACCACGATAATCCAACCTCAATCACAGAACATCAACGTGAATGTCATGTTCGCAAACTCGTCTAAAAGGACATATAGCAGATAGACGGGTTTACCGATCAAATGACATTCTAGGTCGCAGATGCTAATCTAAATACTAATAAAAATTAAACAGTTGTTAAAATATAACGACTTCGAAACACTCCGAATTCCCCTAAACTGAAAAATAGCAGAACGTCAAACTTATGCAAAAACAAACAACACCCGAAACCCAAGCTCCACGAGATAAGAACATAGACTAAAACACGAGGCAATCCACCACAAGGAAACTAGTGAGGCCGGATTTTTTAAGGTTGTGGCCGGCCAAAACTTGGTAGAATTGATTTGTTTTGTTCAGGGTTCATCTTTCAGTTAAAAGATCACTCTGCACTTGCATAAAAAATTTTTTGATGTCTCTGAAAAATCGACAGAAACATGAAGTTTTGCTTCAATGTTACGGAGTTATTTTAACATTGTTTAAACTTGCTAGTGTAGGGTTTATAGGCTGTCTCTGATACCATGAAAGGTTACACCAGTGCCCCGGCCAACTACTGTCGCCAAATGCGGAATATTTTTTTTCTAACGATTAGAACACGGCACTAGCATAACCTTTAGCCCGGATCTTTCCATAATCCTATCTAGATAAAGTAGGAGTGCTATCTACTATGAAAGATGTCTTACCAAACAATCCGAGTCCTTCGGTCTTCTTTCCTCTTCGTTAGCTCCAAATGGCCACCATGAACATACTTGATCTTCTTTGTTGGCTCCTTTGGTTCTCCGCGATCGATCTTGCTCTCCAGTCCTCCTTTGTCGTAGATGATCCACTTAAGGGATATGATACATGACTCTAGCTCTTCACAATATGTCAAGTGGAGCAACTAAAGAACATGGGTTGCTAAACCAAGTAGTCTAGGATGTAGTGTGAAGATTTAAGTGGAACACAGATTCCCCCTGCCCAGGGTAGGCGAGGGTTTATTGATTATGGGGATCCGAATCTCCGTCAGCCGCGGACTAAGATGTCGTTAATTACCGTTTGCTATTGGAGCGAGGGAATCTCCGATTGACGGGTCAAACTGGTCATGCAAACTCAATGTGCAGTGTGCGTATATGTGTCTTGAGGGCTTTTGGATATATCGAGGGCCTCACAGAGTTTTTATAGTGGGTCCCATTACTCGAATTGCAGGCTGGGGGTCAAAGGGGCTAGCAGCTTCTTGCGGAGTACAGGGCTGCGCCCCGTTAGAAAGATTTTCCTGCCAGGGGACGTGCTTTGAGTGTAGAGTGTATGAAAAATGAGCGGTGAGGAGAGTCTTAAAATCACATGCATGGTACATGGGCACTGGGCGCAACCAGGTCGCGTGCCTGGCATGTGGGCGTTTGGCACCCGCGGGTCACGTGCCTGGCGTGTAGGCGAGTGGGTGCATGTGGGTCACGTGCCAGTCGCGTGGGCGTTTGGTGCCCGCGGGTCACGTGCCTCGAACGTAGGCGCTTGGTGCCCGCGGGTCACGTGCGCGGCAAGCAACCGCTGGGCGCCAGCGGGTCACGTGCGCGGCACGCGAGCGCTGGAGACACCAACGAAAAAGGGCTTAGCCCCTGGGCCAGGAGTTGAACTCCCAAGGGATTTTGAGTGGAGTTAAACTCCAAAAGATTAAATTTTGAGTTAAACTCCTAAATGATCTGTAATAGGAGTTAAACTCCTTTGAGAATTTGGGTCTTGGAGTTGTACTCCCCAAAGACCTACGGAGGTGATCAAAGAGGACCCCTATCTTCTCTCTTTAGCCCTGGAGCTTCTTTTAAGCCTTGGATCTGTCCAAAATTGGATTTTGGGAGATGGTTCTCCTTCTTCCTCCTCTTGATCGGCTGGATCTTGGAGAAAAGGGGTTGAGACATAAAAGTCTCCCCTTTTCGATATCTGATTGAAGACCGAGCTCCCCTTCAAGTGTTTTGTGGTGAAAAACAACTTCTTTTTATGGAAAAGGGAAAAGTTAAACTCTCGATTTAATTTAAAAGGGGGGAAGGTTTTAGAACCTTGAGAAAGAAGAAGGAGGCACAAACCCTAGAATTTTTTAAATTGGAAAAAGTTTTCATTCATATTTTCATCATGTTTGCCTTTATAGGCTACACATTTTACATGCAGCTGCTTGAGCTTTTCCAAATGGCGCTTGTGCCACCTAATACTTTATGTACTTGTTTCTTTTTGTACATAAGCCATGGGAGTTACAAAATTTTTGCTTTCTACCCAACTTTACATACATTTATTTTATAAAAAGAATATAATTACATTAAACCTATTTATTGCTTCATTCCTTTTATCATGAGGCCGGTCTCTTCCATACTCGGTCATGACCGGGGCTTAGGCCCACTTAGCTTGGAGTTGACTTTTATTTTGACTTGGTCGACCGGGGTGTAAATTTTGACCCCAACAAATTACCCCTATCAATAAATGAACACCGCGTGTATGGATCGTGTGCATGAAATTGATGGTTCTTCTTTTGCGTGGAGGTTGACTTGATCTTGTTCCCGTGTTGAAGACGTGGAGGTAGATGCTACCTTTTTTGCAACGTGGACAGTCGTTGCTTCCCTTTTAGCGACGTAGACGGCCGGTGCTACCTTTTTTGCTACGTGGACGGTCGGTGCTACCCTTTTTGCGACTTGGAAGGTCGATCCTGCCCTTTTTGCGACTTGGACAATCAGTGCTGCCCTTTTTGTGACATGGACGGTCGGTGCTGCCCTTTTAGCGACGTGGACGGTCGGTGCTGCCCTTTTTGCTACTTGGATGATCGGTGCTGCCCTTTTTGCGACTTGGACGGTCGCTGCTGCCCTTTTTTGCGAATTGGACAGTCGATGATTTGTTTGACTTGATCCGCTTCTTGCGGTGTCGGGTTTGGATTTGACTTGTGCCGCTTTCTAAGGTGACGAGGTTGATGTTGACATGCTCCGCTTTCTGGGGTGCCGGGATTCGACTTGTTTCCGAGGTGGAGTTTGGTTCCGCCAGGGGTTCATTGGTTGTCTTGCTGACTTGATGTGATTTGGGTTGATATCAGCACCGCTACACTGGAATATGGTACCAGGAGCGAATCATCATTTTCCATGAGGGAATTTCCTTTGTTCCCAGTTTAACGACTTAGGGGTCGTTTGTTCCCAGTTTAACAACTTAGAGGTCATATGTTCCCAATTTAACGACGTAGAGGTCTATTGGGTCGAAAGTTTGGAATTTTGGGATTGGGGTTAGTATCAGGGTTGCTAACATTGAAGAACAGGTGCCAGAAGAAATTCATCATTTGCCTTTACCTGCTGGAGGAACGATGTCTTAGGAGACCGGTTTAGGTCCCTATCACCTAAGGCTTTTTCAATTTTATAAGCCATAAGGGTCCAATAAAAGCATTTTCTCCTTACGAGTTGAAAGGACCCTATAGGTGTATTTTCTTCTTAAGAGTCATGTGGACCCCCAAGTGTCTTTTTCCTTTGTGTTGTAAGGATCCCACGAAGGTGTTTTCTTATGAGTGAGAGGATCTCGTAATTTTTGTTCTCCCCATGTACCGTGAGGACACATGAGTGGGTCTTCCCAAATGGGGTATAATTCCGATTGCGGAGACCGACCGCGGGGCTTCTGATTGCCATGTGGCCTGGATGTGATGAGAATTGTTTGAGCCCATGAATTGTATACGGTAGTCAATTTTGGGACTGGCCGTAGGGCTGGAGAATTTGGGAGATTTGGATTTTGGTTGGCGTCTGTATCGCTATACTAGAATATGGTACCAGGAGAGACTCATCATTCGCCGTTTTGGAAGACTTAGGATTTGGGGTTTTGGTCGGTATCAGCACCGCTAATACTGAAGCGTAATGCTAGGAGCGACTCATCATTTGCCATTTTTCGTTGGGGAGTGAAGGCTCAGGAGACAGTTTCAGATCCCTATCACCTAAGGCTTTTCAATTTTATGAGCCGTAAGGGTCTCATAAAAGCATTTTCTCCCTGCGAGTCGAGAGGATCTCGAAGGTGTATGTTCTCCTTAGGAACCTTGGGGATTCCTAAGTGTATTGGTCTTTTATGAGTCGTAAGGATCTCACGCAGGGATTTTCCCCTCATAAGGTCGAGAGGACTTTGCAAGTGTATTTTATCACAATTCATGAGTTTGCGCCCTTTCGGTTTTTCACAAACTCGCCGGGAGTCCTGCTATTTTTACTCACGAAGCCCTTTTGGGTTTTCATCTGTGCCCATTTTGCTTGTGGACATACCGTTTTTTTTGCCGATGGGACTTTTAAAAGTAGTCTCGCTGGTAAGACTTGGAGAGATAGGGGTCGTTTACGCCCGTGGATTGTATACGGTTTTACAGGATGTATGATCCAAACCATAGGGCCGGTGTACTCAATTCGTCTGCGACATGGAGCATTCACGAGTAGTATTTCTTGAGATATCGGCCATTGATGGGTGGTATGGGCCTTTCTCCCTCAGCACTTATTAGTTGGCAGGATCCTCCGTCGAACACTTTCATGATGACGTATGGTCCTTCCCAGTTTGGCTCGAATTTCCCTTTGGCATGTCGATTGGGGATGATCAGCCTTTTGAGGACCAACACCAATTCGCCTTTCTTGAAAGCGTGGAGACGGGCCATCTTGTTATAGGCCTGTGACATTTGGCCTCGGTATACCTCCAGATTTTGCTGTACCGCAAGCCTCTTTTCTTCGAGGGCGTCAAGCTCTTCGAGCTGAAGAAGCACGTTTTCCTCTTCCGTCAACTCATGCTGGATGGCCATTCCTAAGCTTGGAACTTCGATTTCGAAGGGGAGGATCGCCTCGACTCCAAAGAGTAATGAGTATGGAATGGACTGAGTTGGAGTGCGGTGCGTGGTAGGATATGCCCACAACACCTCATGGAGAATCAGATCCCAGTCTTGTTTATTGGCTGAGGCATTTTTCCTCAGGAGGTTGCATAAAGTTTTATTAAAGGCTTCGGATAGCCCATTGGCTCTTGGATTATAGATGGAGGAATATCTCCAGTCTATCTTGTGTTGAGTAGTGAATCTTAAGACTTTGAAGCTCTTGAAAGAAGGCCCATTGTCAGAAATAATTCTTCTTGGTGTACCAAAGCGGTAGAGAATATTATGCCGGAAGATATCAGAATATCTTCCGTCTTGACATATTTTAGCGGGACAGTTTTAACCCATCTTGAAAAATAGCCAGTTGTGGTCAATATGAAATGGTGTCCTTTGGATTACGGAGGATCAATTGGGACAACTATGTCGGCGCCCCAAACCTTGAAAGGCCACGACGCCACCGTAGGATGCAACGGATTATGATGCTTGTGAATGAAATCACCGTGGATTTGGTAGAGATGACAATTCTTTTCTTGCTCTTCGCAATCGCTTATCATGGTGGGCCAGTAATACCCAATCCGTTTAATTTGAAGCCGTATCTTAGGGCCAGATTGGTGAACACCGCAAACGCCCAAGTGAACTTCTTTCATGACTTTTTGGGCTTCGTCCAATGACAAACACATGAGCCAGAGTTGGTCATATGATCTGCGGTATAGCGTGTCATTTACGAACACATATCGGAGAGCTCTCTTCTTCAGCTGAACCCTCACAGATTTTTCTTCGGGCAGCTTGTCGTATCAGAGGTACTTTATGAAAGGCTCCCTCCAATCGGGCTCATCTTGAATGATCATAACTTCTTCGGCAGGAATGCTATTTTGTTCCACGCTTTCCTCTTCTCATAAAGTGAATGGGGTAGAATTTGCCGGCTTCTGACTGTGATCAGAATTTCATCCATGTCAGGATCAGCCAGCTCCTTGGCTAAGCGAGCGAGTACGTTAGGTTTTCCATTCAACGCCCTAGGAACTCTCATCAGCTCAATATGGGTGAACTGTTTCATAAGCTCCACCACCCGGCTTCTGTACTGAGCTAACTTAGGTTTGCATATCTTATATTCCCCACTTACTTGGTTGATAACAAGCTGGGAATCACCGTAGACTCATAGCCGAAGGATTTCCATTTCAATAACGAGCTCTAGACCAGCTATCAGAGCCTCATATTCAGCCTCGTTGTTTTTGCGAGGCTCGGTGAGAGCAAAAGAACGCCGTAGGGTTCCCATCGATGGCATGATCAACACCAATCCTATCTCTGCTTTAAACTCTAGGAAGCTTGATTTACTGGTGGTCCTTATTGATGAGGCTCCATCGAAGTAGAGCTCCCAACATCGCTCATCATCCTCGATGTGCAGCACTTGTTCGTCGAGTAACTCGCAA
Source organism: Agapanthus africanus (assembly GCA_030015575.1). Lineage (NCBI taxonomy): Eukaryota > Viridiplantae > Streptophyta > Magnoliopsida > Asparagales > Amaryllidaceae > Agapanthus > Agapanthus africanus. The sequence continues at coordinate 291,399,641 of JASDDO010000029.1, forward strand.
TTGAATAGTGACCCTTCTAGTATGGGATGAGCAGCCAGGAAGTAAGAGAGAGCTTGCCATTTTACTGCTTTCCGGGGATTATAAACCATGTCAAACTCAAGTAGCATGACATCCCATCTTGGCATTCTACCAGCTAGGCTTGCTTTGGTCATTAAGTGTTTGAGCGGATCGACTTTAGAGATCAGCATAAACCGATGAGCGAGAAGATAGTGCCTCATCTTCTTCACAGCGAACATCAGAGGCAGGTGATTGAATTTAATTTTCTTTGATGTGTGTATTACTCAAATGATTCCCGGTAATGGTACCATTTGATTGATCTTTATCTTTGTGTGTCGGTTTAGAAAATGAATAGAATTCACAATCAAAGAATTATTTGACCACAATCAATAACGGTGTCCTGTATAGATTTCGTTAGCAAGTGCGGATCGTCCACAGGGATTGTGCGATTCGTTCTTAATTATTTTATTTGAATTGAAACATTAATAGAAAAGAAAAGCAAAATGATTCAAGATTTTTATCGATGTGTTACAAGTGTCACTATTCTAATCAAGAATCAAGAAAAAGATAAACATCATGAATCAAGATGTGATATAATTCCAATCGATTTGGGTTTTAAGATTTGAAGTAAAACTCGTAGGAATCGAGTAGATTGTAGATGTGAAAAAGACTAAAGATTAACGTTTCTTATCCATTAACCAATTGATACTACTCGATGTCGATTGATCGAGGTTTAAGGATCTTGCGAAGAATTAGGGTTTCTTCGTCCTATCCTTTGTCCTTTCGATGAATCACAATCGCTAGATAGCTTCTTAAAAATCCAATGATCGATCGTTGATTTTCTAGATCGTGCGAAAAGAATCAAGAACACATTTTACAACCATCTAGATCATCGATCATTCTATTTTCAAGAATTTACAATTGCTATAGGACTTAAGAAAACGTTTATAGATTCATCAACATCAGCATTCTACAATCATCTCGATTCCACCACGAGCGGAGTTTATTCACACATCATCACAAAGAATACATTCAAGAATCGAAATGAAATCATGATGCTTGAATTGAAATGTAAACAGGTTTAAAGAATCTTCACCTTTATTACAAAAACAAGTAGTTACAACTCTCAAGAATTACAGGAGGTAGGAACTTCACCCGTCGAATCTTGCATCGCTCGGCTCCTTGAGTCTTGGATTGCTCGAATCTCATGCTCCGTTGAAGTCCGACTTTGCTTCAAAAGGTCGTCGAAGACTTGCTTTTCTTGAACTCCATGAATCTTGAATTGGGTTTTTCTAGATTGGATTAGGGTTAGGGTTTGGAGGTGGCTGTTGGTGGGTAGATGAAGAATTAGAGTTTCTAACAATCAACAACTAATTCTCCAACAATGAATCAATTTTCAACAATGAATCATCCTTTTACAAGTGAGCCTTAGGGTCTATTTATAGGTTTTCCAAACCCTAGGCCTGGGATTTGAAATAGCAATTCCCTCCAAAAGTTTGTTGTAGGGAGAGGCTTCTAGAAGTAGTTAGTTAGGAGCTTAGCTTAGGCTTTAAACTAGGGTTTAGGGAGAAGGTTCTAGAATGGAAGCTAGTTTCGTTTAGGAACTCAAGGTTTGCTGAACCGGTAGAAGCTTCTGGAAAGTGGAGTGTCTTGAAGAGCCATAGGAGCTGAGGTAGGAGCTATGAAGCAGGGAATTAGGGCTGATGTGGCAGGGCCGCCGCGGAACCGCGGCACTAGGCAGCTCCGGCCGCGGTTCCGCGGCCAAGTTGCTCTCTTGAGGCTTCATACTTCATATGTTGGCTTCTTCTGTACTTTGATGTATTTTCTGATATGTTGAATCCCAAACTTTCTTCTAGATCACTACCAGATTCCAAATCCTTGAGTTGGTGTATCTTTTAGCCGTCTTTGTTTTGTAAATTTGACTATTCTTCTGGATTTCGCTGCACGGACTTCGAAACACAAGTTGCGCAATATAGAAATGATGCCATGCTATGAAATGCAGTCAATTTCCCTAGAAATGCCGATTTTAATGTCTAACACATGTAATCTGATATTTAACGACTGCTTTGCTAATATGTGCTATATGAATGCCGAACACTTATATATGAATGCAAATGATAGGGAAATTGCCGGTTAAAAGATGTAATATTTTCGACTAATAAAATTCCCCCAAACTTAATTTCGATCGTCTCGAGCGAACTTTTTATTAAAAAGAGAAGGAGAAAATAAAGAAAGAGAAAAACTAACTAGCACACTTTCGTAGGCAACACGATTGCACTGAGCATGTGCAACAAGCCTTTAAACCTCTAAGTGTCCCTAGTAGGAGGAGTGTTGTCTCCTGAGGGTTTTCAGCGGATTGCACCCACAAAATCCAATAATAAAAGAAAGATCATGAATATTACATTTAAATAAAAGAATCGTAGAAGAAAAGCCTTGAAAATTAGGGTTTCCAGCTAAACTAGCTTTTCGGTTGTCATGAGCCCTATCTTAATGGTCATGAAAAAATTTCCGAAATCACGTCTTCCCTCAATAAAACATCGTCTTATTCTTCATTCCTATCTTTCTTCCAAACATCGATCATATCACCCTGCGTGTGTGTAAAGACATCCTTACACCCGGAGAATTCAATTCAAGCTATCATACTCTTGCCCAGCAGACTCAGTAGCTTTGCAATTAATGTATATTTAGATGAGATTGCTCACACACTTTCATGCGATCGTTAATACTTCTTGAGGTACTAACCGACCGATTACTCATGTGCTTGCTTATTTGGTGTATTTTCCTCATCTTGCACCACCTCAGGCATAGCAGTGACTCCCAGACCAGTTGGCCTTAGGGCACTAGGTGAAGAGGCACCCTCGCTATATATTTTTTTTATTGCCCTCGGCGATAACAAAAACCAGTGTCCATTTTTCACACCACTTTATATATATTTTTTATTCACTTTTTTCTTTTTATTTCCTTCATACATCGGCTTTAAGACAAGAGCATTTCAAGGTATCCTCTACTATCCCAGGCTTCAAGACGTGTGTAAGTGCGAATAGCAGGGTAGCAACGTTCAAAATGTTTGGTTTTAAGAATAGAAACTATTTTTCAGACTTAGTTTTATCCTCAGATTAGTGAGTACCTTCATCTTACTAACCCTTGGGACAACGGCTCATAACTACTTATTACTAGTTCGTATAAGAAAACTTCTAATTTTCTTAGTTTTCTTAAAATTTTCTAATCTCATGGATGTAATTGTTCACTATCTAAACTTTTATATCTTATTTATATACAAAAAAGGGTAAATATTAAAATATTTTTATACTTGAAATTTTTTTAAATTTTTATGGGTTTTGAAAATTTTTAAATTTTTATAGGTTTTTAAAAGAAATGTTTTGTGCTTATGCAAATGATGCAAAAAATAAGCACAAACCTCCCCCAAACTTTTTATCAACAATGTCCTCACTGTTGCCAACTGCTATACCTACAAGAACTATAAGCCTGGAGGGAATTATTAGTATGGGCAAAATATATAAGTGAAGAACTTCCCCCAAACTTATTATTTTCACTCACCTCCATCCAAAAGATGATGCAGTGATATACATGACATGAAGGTGAGACAGAGGAATTTTAATCCAAATAAACTGGCTCCTGTAAGAACAGGAGCTCCTCCGTGGGGTCAGTGGAAAAATACGGCTTTAGTCTATGTCCATTTACTTTGAAAAATGTGCCGTTTTTAACATTTTCTACTTCTACTGCCCCGTGCTGGTATACAGACCACACAACAAAAGGTCCCTTCTACCGAGATCGAAGCTTACCCACGTGAAGGTGTAAACGTGAATCATAAAGAAGGACTTGTTGACCAGGTGAAAATGTTTTCCTCAAAATGTTTTTATCGTGAAAAACCTTAGTCCTATTCTTTACAATTACAGCATTATTATAAGCTTCATCGCGGAGTTCGCTTAGCTCATTTAGTTGCAGCTTCTGAAAGTTGCAGGCTTGGTTGAGGTCAAAGTTTATTTCCTTAATAGCCCACAATGCTTTATGCTCAATCTCGACAGGTATGTGACATGCCTTCCGGAACACTATCCTATATGGAGACATCCCTAGGTCGGTTTTATATGCAGTTCTGAATACCCAAAGAGCATCCGTCAGTTTGGTGGACCAATCTTTTCTATTCTTAGCAACAGTCTTCTCCAGGATTAGTTTGATCTGTCTATTTGAAATTTTAGCCTGCCCGCTCGTTTGGGGATGATAGGGTGTAGAGAGTCTGTGGTTGATTGCGTATTTCCGCATCAGAGTCTCGAAAGACCTGTTGCAGAAATGTGTCTCATTATCGCTAATGATAGCGTGTGAGTGTCCAAATCGCGAAAAGATATTCTCTTTTAAGAACTTAATGACAACTTTCTTGTCATTAGTGCGACATGGAATGACTTCAACCCACTTTGAGACGTAATCAACCGCCAGCAGTATGTACAAATTCCCAAAGGAGTTGGGAAAGGGACCCATAAAGTCAATGCCCCAAACATCGAAAATTTCAACCACTAGGATGGGTTGCTGTGGCATTTCATTTCTCCAGAAAATTCTACCCGTGTACTGATATCGTGTACAGGTTTTGCAATACTCAAATGCGTCCTTGAATAAGGTCGGCCAATAAAATCCACATTGCAAAACCTTCTCCGCCGTCTTTCTAGGACCGAAGTGACCCCCACAGGCCTGATCATGACAAAAAGAAAGTACACTCTTGAACTCTTCATTCGGGACACACCGGCGAATGATCTGATCAGGACAATATTCAAACAGATAGGGTTCATCCCAGTAAAAATGTTTTACTTGGGATGGAAAATGATATTTGTCCTGTCTTGACCAATCGCTGGGTATCAGTCCCGTGGCATGATAATTCACAATATCCCTAAACCAAGGTTCAGCGGATACGTTCAAGAGTTGTTCATCAGTGAACGAATCATTGATCGGCAGGGTCACAGGGGAAGAAGTGATGCGTGAAAGATGGTCGGCTACGACGTTTTCACATCCTTTCTTATCTTTGATAACAAGATCAAATTCTTGTAACAGAAGGATCCAACGTATTAGCCGACCTTTTGCATCTTTCTTCGCCAAAAGATGTTTTAGGGTGGAATGGTCAGTGTACACAACTATAGGTGAGCCAATCAAGTAAGGCCTGAATTTTTCTAATGCAAATACAACCGCCAAAAGCTCTTTTTCAGTGGTTGTATAATTGATTTACGCATCATTCAGGGTCTTACTCGCATAATAGATCATGTGTGGCATCTTATCAATGTGCTGTCCTAAGACTGCACCTACTGCAAAGTCGGAAGTATCACACATTAGCTCAAAGGGGTAGTCCCAATCTGGAGACGATAGAACGGGGGCTGTAGTGAGGGAGTGTTTAAGTGAGTCGAATGCTGCTGCACAATCCGAGTCAAAGTGGAAGGTCGTATCCTTGGCCAGGAGAAGAGTTAAATGTCTAGCAATTTTGCTAAAGTCCTTTATGAATCTCCTATAAAAGCCCGCATGGCCAAGAAAAGATCGAATGACCTTGAAGCTTTTGAGATGAGGAAGATTTTGAATGACATCTATCTTAGTTCTGTCAACCTCAATGCCTTTTCGTGATATAACATGTCCAAGCACAATTCCCTCTTGGACCATGAAATGGCATTTTTCCCAGTTCAAGGTTAAGTTCTTCTCTTTGCAATGAGTAAGAACAGCGTCAAGATTCGATAGGCAATCAGAAAAAGAGTCTCCAAAAATCGAGAAGTCGTCCATAAAAATCTCCAAGAAATTCTCTACCATATCAGAGAATATCCCCCATCATACACCGCTGAAAGTTAGCGAGAGCATTGCATAGCCCAAAGGGCATGCGTCTATAAGCAAATGTGCCAAAAGGGCAAGTAAAAGTGGTATTATCTTGATCCTTTTTGGCTATGAGTACCTGATTGTAGCCAGAGTATCCGTCCATAAAGCAATAATACTCACGTCCGGCTAAGCGTTCCAGCATCTGATCAATGAAAGGTAGAGGAAAGTGGTCTTTCCTCGTGGCGGCATTGAGTTTTCGATAATCAATACATACACGCCACCCAGTTTAGGCGCTTGTCTGAATCAACTCATTTGCCTCATTGGTAATAACAGAGATGCCAGATTTCTTAGGGACGACATGTATTGGACTCACCCATTGGCTATCAGAGATTGGGTATATAATACCATTATCTAGGCATTTGACGATCTCTTTCATTACCGCTTCCTTCATGACGGGGTTCAACCGTCTCTGTGGTTCTCGGGTTGGTCTGACATCATCCATCACATGTATATGATGTTCGACAATCAAGGGACTAATCCCTTTGATGTCCGCCATGGTCTAGCCAAACTCCTCTTTGTTAGATCTCAATACCGATAAAAGTGCATTCTCTTGCTCTGATGCAAGAGAAGCGGATATGATAACCGGTAAAAACTCATTCTCGCTTAGATATGCATATTTAAGGTGAGAAGGTAAAATTTTGAGATCTAAACCTGGCGGAGAAATAATTGAAGGAGAGATCATCGAGTGATTTTCGGAGTCACAAAGAAGCTCATAGCCTGTGAAAGATACAGACTCGGGTGGTGAAACGTCAGGAGTGTCACACTCAAGTGTGGGAAACGTGTCCTCACTAAGATCATGTGTAAAGTCAAATAGTGTTGTGGCAGTGTCGTCGAGATCTATAAAGCAAAGTTCATCAACTCCGCAATTTTCGGGAGCAATCTCGTGGACAGGACACACATCAATAAGATGAGCAGAGGGTTCTGATAGATGACTTCCAACTTTGTAGATATTTAGTTCAATAGTCATATTTCCATAGGATAAGTTCATTGAACCGTTTTTATAGTTAATGATAGTGTTGGAAGTGGCAAGGAAAGGTCGACTCAAAATCACCGGAATTTGGCTTCGGGGGTTTGCTACAGGTTGTGTGTCGAGAACAACGAAGTCCATGGGGAATACAAATTCCCTGACCTTAATCAACACATCCTCGAGCTCACCCCTAGGTTTGGTGATCGAACGGTCTGCCATTTGGAGAGTGCAGTGAGCAGGTTTCAACTCTCCAATCCCTAGCTGCTCATAGACAGAATATGGGAGTAGGTTAACACTTGCGCCAAGGTCTAAAAGAGCACGATTTATGTTTTTACCCCTAATAGAAATCGATATCGTAGGACATCCTGGGTCCTTTCGTTTCTTTGGTAGCTGTGGGATAAAAGCAGTGCTAATATTATTAGACATGAAGACCTTCTTCGGCACTTGAGTCTTCCTCTTCCTAGTGCACAAGTCCTTAAGAATTTTCGCATAAGCGGGAACTTGCTGAATAGCATCTAGGAGAGGGATATTGATGTTAACCTGTTTGAACATTTCTATAATTTTCTCCATATGTGGACTCGTTTTGATAGCCCTTAACCAATTCGGGTAAGGTTCTTTAGCAATGAGTGCCGGGTCCATCATAGGAGAAGGAAAAGGGGGTAGACGAGATCCCAAAAGAGGAGTGGGGATCGTCTTTGGAGAACTAGAAGAGAGTTGTTGAGGTGTCGAGCCTAAAGGGAAATGGAGAATAGGCTCGCGAGAAGGTGGTGTAATAGAAGAACAAGGATCAGAAGTAGAAGTGTGTGTGTGAGGGAAGCTCTCAGCCGGGTTGTTGATATGATTTCCAATATCATCAACTTCTTCCTCAACATGGTTCTTCAGCACTCTTCCTGATCTCAACTTTGTGATGGCATTTACATTGTAATGCCCATGGTTCGGTAGGGGTTGAGAAGGAAGTTTCTCTTTTTCTCTCGCACTCATTTCGGCTTTGAGTCGTGCGATTTCAGCTTCCATCGATCTGATAATCTCAGCTTAGGACGCTGAGTTTTTCTTTATCTCACTGACGGAAGATCTAACCTCAGCCGAAACCTCTATGAAATCTGAAAAAAGTGATTTCATTGTTTGAGTGAATTGAGAGAACTCGTCAGAACAAGTCATAGGATTAGACTGTGTAGGAGTGTTGACTTGATTTTGGAAATTTTGTGACTGGTAGGGGTGCTGAGTGAGTTGAAAGGGTTGCTGTGGTGGAGGAAGAGCCCTTTGAAATTGATTCGTGTTTGGAACCGTGTTTTGAGACTTGTTTTGGTTCCAAGCAAAGTTCAGGTGATTCCTCCAACCCTGATTGTACGTGGAAGAATAAGGATCGTTTCTAGGTCTTTGAAATACGGCATTAGTATGCTCGTGACCTTGAAACGGTGAGTTTAATGGACATTCTTCCGTTAAATAAGACGGATCAGAACAGCACCCACAAACAGTTTTGGTGAGCGACATTGGGTTTAGGGAGGCTGCTGCAAATTTGTGTTCCATAGCCTCAAGCTTCTTTTGCATTGCTACCATCTCAGCTCGAACACCTATGGACACATCTACTTGGTGTACGCCACCCCTATTCAATGGTTGGGTTCCACTCTCCCACTGTAGTGATTTTTCAGCGAACTCTTCTAAAAATTTCCATGCCTCCCCATCATCCTTTGTCATAAACGTGCCTTGACACATGTTTTCAAGGTTCTTTTAGTGTTTGGGTTAATACCCTCATATAAGATTCGGCAAAGAACCCATCTCGGGATGCCGTGATGAGGACATTGAACCAAAAGATCCTTGAAGCGTTCAAAGCACTTTGAGAACGGTTCATTCGGAAGCTGGGTAAATTGATTGAGTTCGCTACGGATTCGAGCTGTCTTTTCCATAGGGTAAAATTTCTTAAGGAATGCCGCGACGAATTCTTCCCAATTCGTAATGGAATGTGCGGTATTGTTATATAGCCACTTCTCGGCTATATCGCACAAAGTAAATGGAAGAAGTCGTAGACGCATAGCATCCACTGAAAGTTGTGACGTATCCATCATTGCGCATACGTTTTTAAATTTGGTGATGAAAACATATGCGTCCTCAGACTCGAGACCATGGAATTTGGATAGAAGATTGATATACTAGGGCTTAATCTCAAAATTATCCCCGTTGGCTGGTGGTGTGGATAAGAAGGTCGAAAGAAGACCTCGAATAGGATAGCACCTCTCCTGGAGAGAGATGCGGGATGGATTCTGCGCACCAACGGACGGCGGCAGATTAGTGGAAAAGAAGTTTGATGGAGTCGGATCCATCGATGTGGGTGTGGTGGTGGGTAAAGGAAAGGTAAATGTAGAAATATCGACTTCGGAGTCAATAGGAGATACACGGACTAAACAGGCACTACAATCCCGTGTCCAGCCTATCTTGCACTAAAATGGGTTAGTAAAAGTGGCAGCGTGGCTTATATTTAGGGGTATGAATGAATGCGGTGTTTGCTTTTGAAAAAGGGACGGATTTTTGAAAAAAAATGATGCGACACAACAAAATGCAACAAGCAAAACCCTAGAATCTAGTGGTCACCTAGGTCCGGCTCTAGGCCGCTCCTAACTGCCAAAAGACAAGTCGCAGGATAGAATCCTCCACTGCCTCTTTGTCCCCCTGTGGCCAGGTAAGTGCCAGGTAAGTGGGAAGGTACTCCACTGTAAGTGCACGGCGGCGCCCCGGCCGTCAATCCGACGCCGGAATGCGGAAGCGGTGATAAACTTTAATTTTTGCGGACTTTGCAAACCGGCACCACCGCACACTAAACTCCGGATCGTAACCATTAACAAGTCTAAGCTAACTAGAAGAAGGGTTAGAGATATACCGACTGATCCGAGTCCTCCGGTCTTCATCTCCACTCCGATCTCCTCGCGGGATCTCCGTCCGTCTCCTCCTCGTCGGAAAGGGCACCACGTCGCCTGTATCTTTTACGGGCTCCCACCTCAATACCGAGGCAACTCGGGCGCGAAGCTGGCGAATCGACGCGTCCAAGATTTGCAGTAGAATGTGTAGTGTCTATGTCTCTTTAGGGTTTTGTTGCCATGGAGGATGGAGGGATCATGAATGGACTTTTGAATGAAGTGTAGAATATTGCAAGCATGCAAATGAGATATAGATAATTTCCCCCATCCAAATGAACTCCTCTCTCTTCTCAAAATGGTGTGGCCGGCCAAGTCTATATGAGGGAAAATGGTGGGAGGAATTAACAAAGGAAGGTGAGTGTAGGAGATAGAAGGAGGTGACCACATCCTAAAGCAAAAGAAACATCAACCATACTTCACACCTTAACCTTTCATATCTCATTTAATGCAAGAATGGTGCAAAAGATAATGAAAGCTATCATAATCAATAGTTTTGCAAGAAACCCCCTCCACAAAAATTATTTGCACAATTGCAAATAACCCCCTCCATCGGAAAAGTCCGGCCGGGAAAAAGCAAAGGAAAACCGGCCGGAACGGAATGCAAACTGGCAACTCTAGAAAACTGGTCCCGTAATAAATTACAGGAAAACCCCGATACTGTGCATACACACCCGCATCTGTATTCCGTCCGGATACAAATGCAAAGAGACAAAATCTACACTGTACTAAACTAGGACCGGCTTAAACCAAAGCCGGCTAGTAATATCCGTTCGATCCTGATCCGTGCAATACCGCACGTATCTGATCGAACCCTGCCATATACCTATACGGCTACTAGTACAAACCGTCCGATCCTGATCCGTGCAATACCGCACGTATCTGATCGGACCCTGCCATATCTCCATACGGCCTCTACAGCGTTTCGCCCGAAAACTGAGTAACTGAAAATGTGGCGGACTCTAAAGACTCGTCAATACAATGGCTGTGGATTTAACCACTAGCCCGTCAGAGGTATAAGCCAATACGTAACGGGCCACCAGCTACTGACTAAAAGGGACGTCGATGAGCGAACTCATCCTGACACCCTACTGAGCCTGTCAGTGACAATATCCGTGCAGTCCGGTCCGTTCGTCTATGAGTATCGCATGGCGGGCCTAGGGGGTTGGTAAAAGTCAGACCCCCAAAAGCGGTACAAGTCGTGTCGGAGTGTAGCCCAGAACATCCTGAGATACTACTGGAATACCTACCAGTAAATCTCCTTGCCTTGGCCAAGGACTTTGTGTAATGGCTCTCCTAGACACAGCACGACCTCACCCCCAATACCGGGAGAGACGAACCCCTGAAGATACGCTCACTGCCTCCATGTGGCTCGGGACTGTACCCAACTAAAACCTGTTTGCACGACTCCTTTGAGCCGTGGTAGGGTAGTAATCAAAGTACAGTGGGAACTCACACGAGACAAATGACGATCCCCAGGTCGATGAACTAACCTGCACACATGTCACCAGGGAACTGCCATCTGACGTCTGGTATATGACCAACTAGCATGTTCCCGGCGAGTCCTGTCCGGTGTACTCATAACCCAATGAGCACCTGTATATATCTTAGGCGATCCAACTGACACCAGTGGCTTGTGAGACCGGCCACCGCCCCTCGTCGGGGTCTCGACTGTATACACTAGTCTACTAATGGAGTATCGATGCCCGGTCTCGAAACTCCCACGACTAGGGACCTTTTAAGGATATGCTTGTAGACCCCCAGCTCCCACTTATATGATCGCCCTCATACTGCTGGTGGTCAAGCAAGAATCCTAGGGGCTCTATCAACGTGTAATAGCGACGTGTCATGTCACTTAAAACAGTACACGATGATAAAGGTAAACCTGATAGCATACTATCATCTCGAGTAAGACTGTTCTACCGGGATAGGTCCTCCCTCAATCATTACAATCACGTGCCTGTGATCCAATAATTGACTCTGAGGGCACTATCTCCAACAATCTCCCACTTGCACTCAAGGCTAATTATTGCGATGTCGCATACTCATAGCCCGTGTGATATCGAACACCCAACTCCTCTACTAGTCAGTCGCACAAAACCTGTTTGCGAAACTATTGCGTTCGAGGAATAGCCTCAGTGAGTGGATCCGCTCTGAAGTTTCTTTCTATGTCTCTCTAAATCTCAAGTTCGCGGAGAATGCCATCTCCCGAAATGAGCAATACCTGTCTTAGAGTGTCTGGATGTCTGATGGGACCGAGTTCATAAATGAACTCCAAATCCAAACTTCTTAGACTGTATCGTCAACTGAACTTAATCAGTATCCTGCGCCATGCCTCCCTCAGTATTGCCTTGGACCAGCTGTCCAAAATACTGCCCCTCGTCAGAGGGAGAACTATAACTCTGACAACCTGCTTGTCGTCCAGGTCACCTTGGAAGCCTGGAATGATAACTGTTTCCCGAATGGGGCTTTCGTTATCATATCCCTAGAACAGCCACTTATGTTCTAAAACTGCTTCCGACTGTTCCTCCAGGATTGGATCAATATCAACTTATTGCATCTAGTGCAAGAACAACATCTGGTGTGGTACTTGACATCTCATGATTGACTCAATTGCCTAAGCAAGTGATCTGCCAATCATGCACATCCCTCTCTCCTTTAGTCTGTAAGACACCTTTGGAGAGGGTGACTCCATCACCTGCAGGTAAACTACCGTGCCAGGAGTCGTCCATTCTAAATACTCTTAGAATGCTGTCAAAGTACCCTGATTGGGAAACCACCCAAATCTAGATCTAAAACCATAGATCTAGTAACCAGTATGTCTGATATAAAATCCATTTCCTTTGTGGAGAAACAACTGTGTGACGACCAAAGTATAACCGATCGTAGTGTAGGAGTTTCCTTTCCTACTCTGTGTATATCATCCAAATACCAGGATATCACACCCTACTACATTCTCAACAGATCCATCCCCTATTCTGATGAAGTCAAACCCATGACTGTCACATCAGAAATAGATGATCTATCTCCGCTTTTTCTGCTTTAGTCTATAAATAGACATAAGCTACCTGTCCACCAATGCTTCCGCTGCTCCCACTGACTACGACAACCCTCTGGCAGAGTCATATAGACGTACACTTCTAAAACTGGTTTAGAACGACGCTATACTCATCCTCCCGCCGGGTCTCGTAACCCGGAACAACAGCAATGGCAATTGTGGGTAAACAAGAACTTCCCTGTCACCGTCCTTGAGGCTACCGTAGTGCCTCTCGGGTGCCTGAAGTTACCCACCTTATCTGCGGAGTGGCCAATGGAATGTCAATCCATATTGAATCTTTAGGTTCCTTATCAAATCTTCAGTAATCGTTTGTGGTTCTGGAATCACTTCCAGTTCTACCATACTCCCACTACTGTTTTCTGAAAAAATCCATTTTTAATAAAACTGTGGCGAGTCTAGAACAATATCGCTATTGTTCATCCAGATGGTAGAAAGTCAACCCGCGTCATAGCCTGGGTCAACCCACAAACAGCCATTACAGAAACGTGCCTTGAGTTATCCAGTGTCTGGTTTTAAGCATAAACCGGACAACTCCCCGTACCTTAACAATGTTAAGGTATGAACTGTTCTATATCCAATATAGAACCAGAGGCACTGATTTAATTGAACCAGTTCAAATCATGCAGCTGTCTCCAGTGCATGTCAACTAAATGGAGAGAGGCCGATCAGAGTTACTCAACTTAGGAATGCTTCCAATTATGAGTAACCTGAAAGAGAAGCAATTTCTCTTTATCATTACTATCAACTGAATACCATACACAAGTATCTACATCTTCGATCACCTTGAAGAATCCCGATACTTGCTACACCTGGTTCTCTACTCTAATCAAATACCTATAACTCCTCAAAACTTAGACCCTGTGTTTCTACGAAACACATGTCTAAGAACTAGAGAAGTTAAAAGTAAACAGAATATAGTATGAGGACCAACCCCTCTGTCTTAATGGACACTGGACAACATACAATACTCTGTATAAGTCCGCTGAGTCTAACAACTCTTTCACTGTGTGTCGTAGGTTGAAAACTGTACTTATGGTTAAGAAGAATTACACCGCTGTTTAACGCTCCTTACCTAACCATCCACTGATATAGGTAAATGTCATCGACATAATATCAAAAGGTATATCTCACTCTATGAAAATAGACGTACAGATATATCAATTTGAAATTGGTGCATAAAAACGGATATTCAAAACCAAATGTCTGCCGACCGGCAAACATCCCAGGTGATTTCCTCAAATATCACCGATTACAACGAATCCCGATATAATGAGGATGATCACCCAATTCCCAATAACTTACTCCCACTCATCATCTGTAAAACCATACAGATGTGAGAATCATACCTGGTAAATACATACCCTGGAGTAAGTATCTAATCGGGAAATCAGTTTTCCTTTAACATTACACAGTGAAACTGAAACATTGAAATGTTTCGGTGGGGTATCCCGGTATTCATAGTAATGCCTCTTCCATTATCCAGATTCACAACTATAACCGTATAACTCTTTGCCACCTCTCCAAATCCCTTCATATGTCTTTAGTCTTTACCTTCTGCACACCCTTTTAGGCCAAATGGTTTTCTTCCTTCCCTACCGTTCGGCACCAGCCTATGGTTTGGAAGAAGACTATCCAATAAGCATAATGGGTGTACTGTCCCAATCCTAGGAACACTCGCAATGAGAGAGGGTGAAGATAAAAGACAACCGAATAAACCTTATTCCTATTTCTCCTGAACCAGAATCCATCCCCGAACTGGAATAAGATCCATTCGAGTTCGTATATAACCATACGATGGAGTATCCAAATAAACTGTGGATCTTCGTAGTGATACGGAGTGTCCTGGAGAAATACAAAGGTGATGTGGGAGTGGTAACGAAATATTTGGTTTGGTCGTGAATATCTGTTGCAATTTACTTTGCCCTCTTACTAATCCCTTGCTTTGTCTGAACTTAATACCTTCTGCACACCATCGTTATGCTAATTGGTTTTCTTCATTCCCTACCGGTCGGCACCAGCCTATGGTTTGGAAGAAGACAATCCAATTTGCGTAATAGGTGTACTACCCCTAAACCAAGGAGTACTCGTAACCTGAGAGAGGGTAAAAGGAAAAGACAACTGAATAATCCTATCCGTTTTCTCCAGAACCAGAAACCATCCTCGAATTCCTTCGAGTTCGTATATAACCATACGATGGAGTATCCAAATAAACTGTGGATCTTCGTAGTGATACGGGGTGTCCTGGAGAAAAGGGTAAAAGTAGGATTGGCAATGAGGTCTGCAATTCTGACAATCCAAAAGCCTGTGTTAAGAAGCTTCGGTCAACTTGGTCACTGAGTCAAAGTCTTAGGGTCGGGTCAATGGTCGCTGCCAAAGAGAGAGAGAAAAGAAACACTCAGCGTGCACTCTAACCTAGATCAGAATGGTTACCAATTTATCTAATCTGGAAACCTCCCACTGTACCTCAAATTCTCCTCCAAACCTGAAAGAAGAATTAGTCGGGGTCACCCGAGGAGTAAACCAACTCATCAGTGGGAATCGGGATCTAACTCTCATCGCATGATAACGTGACGGAATCCGCTCACGGTATCACACTCCAGAAGGTATGCGCATATCTGGCAAGTTTCAGTTCTTTTGAAACTCCCGATGTGATTTTTACCCCATGCTCTTATGACCTTGGCGTGAGGTCAAAATATCATAAGTCACATGTCAAGTTCTACCCATCATTGTCCAGGTTAATTTGAACCCACCCGTACATACCCTTGACGTAGGCCAAAATAGTAGTACGACTGTCCCAAACCAACGCATCTATCTATGCAACAGATAAATACCCGGCAACTACCAAACACTATGCCTTGGCGTGAGGTCAAAATACATAGCTTGAATACTACCGAATATTTAACTGAAATGACGGAGGGCTACGAATGGTTTCTGGCGAAAACCTTTAACGTAATGAACTTGATATCGTCGAAGGAACGGATAGCTTTTTAGAAAATATAGTGACGAAAACCTTTACTAAAGAGGTCACTCCCGGTGAAGGGATCTCGGCTCTTTCCCAGTAGAATGAGGTGCAGGATATTCCAAATGAATACCACGGTGCAAAGCAAAAGTAATCGGCTATAGTGAAGTTAATGCCCTGACGCAAACTTCTGTCCAAGGGGTCACTCCCGGTGAAGGGATCTCGGCCCTTGCCTCGTCGACTGAGGAGCAGGATATTCCAAATGAATACCACGGTGCAAAACAAAAGAGAACGTCCTTGCAATAACAGCTTTTAGAAAAGTGTTCCAACAACATCAGATAAGGTTTGTTTTTTAACTTGCATTGATCCGAATCAATGCAGTCCCATCAATTGATCACACCAAAAAGAACGAAAATATACTGATGTACGTATATACCATCCGCATTCGCCACTGGGTCCCGTCATTACCCGTTAGGTTAGCTAACTAACGACAGAGCGGGGACTGGACTAGCGCGGATGTAAAACATATACAACATCTACTAATATATATACCAATATATTATATTTCGCTCAAGGCGTGAATAAAATGCGACATCACAGAAATGTACAGCATCACAGAACAATACAGATATCTGGGATCCCCGGGTTTCACAGAGCCACTACTGAAACCCGACGTTCCCCTGGTCGTGTGGATAGCCTGTGCAATGAGAATCCTAGACCCCTACGGGCGCGGTAAGTCACCCGCCAAAACCTGAAGCGAGGCAGCCCCCTTCAGCACCGTGAATGGACCACCCAGCACTTCACGGAATCCGGTAACTTGGGCACCCCTCCTGGGTCAACCTGTACCCCCTACGAGTGCGGCGGATAGCCAGCCAATCCTGGAGTGAAGCCCCCTCCGTCCCAATGCCATGAGATGCGGGCTTGTTGTCTTCTAGAACCCGGCTATCCGTGCACCCCACCGCGGGGCAATCCTAGTACAGAAAGTAAAATATACATACAACGGGTACATCGACCGCAACCAGGTCGTGCCCCAAAAGAATAATACAAACAGGCAGTGACGGCAGTCCACATGTCGGACGCTCGCCCCGCAATATCAAATGTACATAATACAACAGCACAGTACTAGCATTGCATCCAGGCTATCCCCCACGACCGATCCGCAACATCACAGCAAATACATAGAACATCAACGTGAAAATCACGTTCGCAAATCCGTCTAACCGGACTATAGCAGTTAGACCGGATTTACCGATCGAGTGACATTCACGGTCGCAGATATAATGTAAATACTGTGAAAAATGTGTTTAAAAATTTTCCGATTGATCAAACAATTAACAAGTGGGCCCCAAAGAAAACTGTAGCACTCACAGAAACAATTGGCCCAACTTTAATATTCCAAAACCCATATTTTAAGCCCAGAAGGCCTCTGTAAAAAATTGGTGAAGTGATGTGAATAGTGTGCGGCGGAAGGGCCGCACAAATGGGCTTTTCGCGGCGGTTCCGCGCTCCAACTTTGGATTTACTTCGTCAAATTTTTACAGAGATCTTAGATTTTCCAGTACATCAATATTTTATAACCTGAAAAATTTTTCGAGACCAAAAATTTTCAACAGAAACTGATGCGAACTAAAATGCAGTTTTGGAACTTTTTGATCGATCGGAAATGCAAACACATTACACAAAGCTAGACTAAGTTAATGGCGAGGCTCTGATACCACTGTAAGTGCACGGCGGCTCCCCGGCCGTCAATCCGACGCCGGAATGCGGAAGCGGTGATAAACTTTAATTTTTGCGGACTTTGCAAACCGGCACCACCGCACACTAAACTCCGGATCGTAACCATTAACAAGTCTAAGCTAACTAGAAGAAGGGTTAGAGATATACCGACTGATCCGAGTCCTCCGGTCTTCATCTCCACTCCGATCTCCTCGCGGGATCTCCGTCCGTCTCCTCCTCGTCGGAAAGGGCACCACGTCGCCTGTATCTTTTACGGGCTCCCACCTCAATACCGAGGCAACTCGGGCGCGAAGCTGGCGAATCGACGCGTCCAAGATTTGCAGTAGAATGTGTAGTGTCTATGTCTCTTTAGGGTTTTGTTGCCATGGAGGATGGAGGGATCATGAATGGACTTTTGAATGAAGTGTAGAATATTGCAAGCATGCAAATGAGATATAGATAATTTCCCCCATCCAAATGAACTCCTCTCTCTTCTCAAAATGGTGTGGCCGGCCAAGTCTATATGAGGGAAAATGGTGGGAGGAATTAACAAAGGAAGGTGAGTGTAGGAGATAGAAGGAGGTGACCACATCCTAAAGCAAAAGAAACATCAACCATACTTCACACCTTAACCTTTCATATCTCATTTAATGCAAGAATGGTGCAAAAGATAATGAAAGCTATCATAATCAATAGTTTTGCAAGAAACCCCCTCCACAAAAATTATTTGCACAATTGCAAATAACCCCCTCCATCGGAAAAGTCCGGCCGGGAAAAAGCAAAGGAAAACCGGCCGGAACGGAATGCAAACTGGCAACTCTAGAAAACTGGTCCCGTAATAAATTACAGGAAAACCCCGATACTGTGCATACACACCCGCATCTGTATTCCGTCCGGATACAAATGCAAAGAGACAAAATCTACACTGTACTAAACTAGGACCGGCTTAAACCAAAGCCGGCTAGTAATATCCGTTCGATCCTGATCCGTGCAATACCGCACGTATCTGATCGAACCCTGCCATATACCTATACGGCTACTAGTACAAACCGTCCGATCCTGATCCGTGCAATACCGCACGTATCTGATCGGACCCTGCCATATCTCCATACGGCCTCTACAGCGTTTCGCCCGAAAACTGAGTAACTGAAAATGTGGCGGACTCTAAAGACTCGTCAATACAATGGCTGTGGATTTAACCACTAGCCCGTCAGAGGTATAAGCCAATACGTAACGGGCCACCAGCTACTGACTAAAAGGGACGTCGATGAGCGAACTCATCCTGACACCCTACTGAGCCTGTCAGTGACAATATCCGTGCAGTCCGGTCCGTTCGTCTATGAGTATCGCATGGCGGGCCTAGGGGGTTGGTAAAAGTCAGACCCCCAAAAGCGGTACAAGTCGTGTCGGAGTGTAGCCCAGAACATCCTGAGATACTACTGGAATACCTACCAGTAAATCTCCTTGCCTTGGCCAAGGACTTTGTGTAATGGCTCTCCTAGACACAGCACGACCTCACCCCCAATACCGGGAGAGACGAACCCCTGAAGATACGCTCACTGCCTCCATGTGGCTCGGGACTGTACCCAACTAAAACCTGTTTGCACGACTCCTTTGAGCCGTGGTAGGGTAGTAATCAAAGTACAGTGGGAACTCACACGAGACAAATGACGATCCCCAGGTCGATGAACTAACCTGCACACATGTCACCAGGGAACTGCCATCTGACGTCTGGTATATGACCAACTAGCATGTTCCCGGCGAGTCCTGTCCGGTGTACTCATAACCCAATGAGCACCTGTATATATCTTAGGCGATCCAACTGACACCAGTGGCTTGTGAGACCGGCCACCGCCCCTCGTCGGGGTCTCGACTGTATACACTAGTCTACTAATGGAGTATCGATGCCCGGTCTCGAAACTCCCACGACTAGGGACCTTTTAAGGATATGCTTGTAGACCCCCAGCTCCCACTTATATGATCGCCCTCATACTGCTGGTGGTCAAGCAAGAATCCTAGGGGCTCTATCAACGTGTAATAGCGACGTGTCATGTCACTTAAAACAGTACACGATGATAAAGGTAAACCTGATAGCATACTATCATCTCGAGTAAGACTGTTCTACCGGGATAGGTCCTCCCTCAATCATTACAATCACGTGCCTGTGATCCAATAATTGACTCTGAGGGCACTATCTCCAACATCCACTACGTAAGTAGTGGGCCTAATTAATAACCACTAGCCTTCGACACACTTGCCTTAGACACCACAAGAAAACGCGGATAAGCAATGAATTACCCACGGCCTTCTTCTATCCTACGTGAGCGCGACGGTCCTTAGAGTCATCTCTAGATATTTTTTAGTTAATGTGGGTCAATGCGGATGCAAGTTTTGTGATTTTTGGGGCCTAGGAAGGGTAATGAACTCCCCACCTAATTTGGATTTGGCCGTGCCCCTTAATATCCATATTAGAATGCAAACAACCAAGAAACAAAAACACGCAAAATTTTTAATTTGCTTTTTGCGGTGCAGCGATTTTTTGCAAAGAAGCCTGCAGAAATTTGTTAGTTGGAGCAGAGAGAAAAGAAGATAAAAAAGTAAGAAGTTACCTGAGGAAGTTTGGTGCAGAGATGCTCCCACACCGCCGCGGTTCCGCCGCAAACGCTGGCTCCCACCGCGGAAATGCGGTCGTAATGAATGATCACTGCCAAATTTTTTTTCCAGAGAGGCTCTGTAGACTCCCTCAGCTCTCTGGTATATTCCAAAAATTATTTCAATTGCACAACAAGCTCCAGATCTCCTTGCAATAAACCACAACAAATCGTTTAGGGTTTATGCGAATTTTGATCTCAAAATTACAATGGAATAAATCATTCAATTCAAATTTCAAATAAAGAAAGAATTAGTGTGCGATCCCCGACAATGGCGCCATTTGATTGAATTGATTTCTCGATTGTGTGTGTCACTCAAATGATTCCCGGTAATGGTACCATTTGATTGATCTTTATCTTTGTGTGTCGGTTTAGAAAATGAATAGAATTCACAATCAAAGAATTATTTGACCGCAATCAATAACGGTGTCGTGTATAGATTTCGTTAGCAAGTGCGGATCGTCCACAGGGATTGTGCGATTCGTTCTTAATTGTTTTGTTTGAATCGAAACTTTAATAGAAAAGAAAAGCAAAATGATTCAAGATTTTTATCGTGTGTTTCAAGTGTCACTATTCTAATCAAGAATCAAGAAAACGATAAACATCAAGAATCAAGATGTGATATAATTCCAATCGATTTGGGTTTCAAGATTTGAAGTAAAACTCGTAGGAATCGATTAGATTGTAGATGTGAAGAAGACTAAAGATTAACGTTTCTTATCCATTAACGAATTGATGCTACTCGATGTCGATTGATCGAGGTTTAAGGATCTTGCGAAGAATTAGGGTTTCTTCGTCCTATCCTTTGTCCTTTCGATGAATCACAATAGCTAGATAGCTTCTTGAAAATCCAATGATCGATCGTTTATTTTCTAGATCGTGCGAAAAGAATCAAGAACAAATTTCACAACCATCTAGACCATCGATCATTCTATTTTCAAGAATTTACAATTGCTATAGGACATAAGAAAACGTTTAAAGATTCATCAACATCAGCATTCTACAATCATCTCGATTACTCCACGAGCGGAGTTTATTCACACATCATCATAAAGAATACATTCAAGAATCGAAATGAAATCATGATGCTTGAATTGAAATGTAAACAAGTTTAAAGAATCTTCACCTTTATTACATCAACAAGTAGTTACAACTCTCAAGAATTACAAGAGGTAGGAACTTGACTCGTCGAATCTTGCATCGTTCGGCTCCTTGA
Organism: Agapanthus africanus; assembly: GCA_030015575.1. Taxonomy (NCBI): domain Eukaryota; kingdom Viridiplantae; phylum Streptophyta; class Magnoliopsida; order Asparagales; family Amaryllidaceae; genus Agapanthus; species Agapanthus africanus. Next base: position 291,420,970 of record JASDDO010000029.1, read on the forward strand.
GTCTTGGATCGCTCGAATCTCGTGCTCCGTTCTAGTCCATCTTTGCTTCAAAGGGTCGTCGAAGACTTGCTTTTCTTGAACTCCATGAATCTTGAATTGGGTTTTTCTAGATTGGATTAAGGTTAGGGTTTGGAGGTGGTTGTTGTTGGGAGATGAAGAACTAGGGTTTCTAGAAATCAACAACTAATTCTCCAACAATGAATCAATTTTCAACAATGAATCATCTTTTTACAAGTGAACCTTAGGGTCTATTTATAGGTTTCCCAAACCCTAGGCCTTGGATTTGAAATAGCAATTCCCTCCAAAAGTTTGTTGTAGGGAGAGACTTCTGGAAGTAGTTAGTTAGGAGCTTAGCTTAGGCTTTAAGCTAGGGTTTAGGGAGAAGGTTCTAGAATGGAAGCTAGTTTAGTTTAGGAACTCAAGGTTTGTTGAACTGGAAGAAGCTTCTGGAGTCTTTTGCAAAATGGAGTGTCTTGAAGAGCTATAGGAGCTGAGGTAGGAGTTATGAAGCAGAGAATTAGGGCTAACATGGCAGGGCTGCCGCAGAACCACGACACAAGGCAGCTTCGGCCGCGGTTCCGTGGCCAAGTTGCTGGCTTGAGGCTTCATACTTCATGTGTTGGCTTCTTCTGTACTTTGATGTATTTTCTGATATGTTGAATTCCAAACTTCCTTCAAGATCACTACCAGATTCTAAATCCTTGAGTTGGCGTATCTTTTAGCCGTGTTTGTTTTGTAAATTTGACTATTCTTCTGGATTTCCCTGCACGGACTTCGAAACACAAGTTGCGCAATATAGAAATGATGCCATGCTATGAAATGCGGTCAATTTTCCTAGAAATGCCGGTTTTAAAGTCTAACACATGTAATCTGATATTTTACGACTGTTTTGCTAATATGTGCTTATGAATGCCGAACACTTCTATATGAATGCAAATGATAGGGAAATTGCATGTTAAAAGATGCAATATTTTCGACTAATCAGCAGGCATTGCTTTTCGATCGGGGAATAGTTATGTTCCACCCCGACTAAAGTTCGAATGAGGCAGTGGAGGGCATTCTCTTTTCCCTCCTCGTTGTTCTGGGCAAGGAGTGCACCGAATGACTCATCTAGCGCGGCAGGATAGAGAATAAATGGTTTATTTAGAATAGGGGCAGCAAGCACAGAAGGGTGCAACAGGTACTGTTTGATGCTTTCGAACGCACCTTGACATTCGACAACCTAGGCAAAAGGAGCTCATTTGTTCATGAGCTTTGAGAAGGGCCTATATCTCCCCGATAAATTTGAGATAAACCTTCCTATATAAGCAAGCTTGACTTGACTAGATCTTAGCTTCGTCAAACTCTTTAGAGGGGGCATCTCTATGATAGCCTTTATCATGGATGGTTCAACTTCGATCCCCCAATATCGGACTATAAAGCCCACGAATTTTCCCGATGACACGCCAAAAGCACACTTCAGAGGATTCATCTTCAGATCGTATTCCCTCATTCTAGTGAGAACGGTCCTAAGATCTTGGATATGATCGACCTTGGCTTTAGTCTTGACGACCAGATCATCAACATAGCATTCGATGACTTTATGTATTAGGTCATCAAAGATATTGGTCATTGCCCTTCGATATGTAGCACCTACGTTCTTCTTTCCAAACGGCATCACTTTGTAGCAGTAAATTCCGATCGGGGTTCGAAATGTTGTATGCTTCTCATCCCCAGGCGACATTTTTATCTGATTGTACCTAGACGACCCGTCCATGAAGGTGAACAACTCGTAATTTGAGGTGTCATCGACCATCATTTCCATGACCAGAAGAGGGAAATCATCTTTAGGGCATGCCTTATTGAGATCCCTGAAATCGACGCAAACTCGCATCTGCCCGTTCTTCTTTTTCACTGGGATGATGCACGCAATCCAGTCCGCATATTTCTCTTTCCTGATGAAGCCGGTATCGATGTGTTTCTTGGTTTCCGCGATGACCTTTTCTTCCGATTCCTTTCTCATTCTTCAAGGAGCTTGTTTAACTGGCTTAGCATCAGGAGATATAGCCAGCTTATGCATGACCACTTCAGGGTTTAGGCCTGGCATTTCTTTGTACGTCCACGCGAAACAGTCGGCGAACTCATGCGGTAGGACAATTATCTGCTCTTTCATTTCCTCTTACAAGAGAGAGCTAATTTAGGTCGGCATTGGATTATCAGGCGTTCCCAAATCGATCTCGGTTAGCTCATCGAAGGTTGCTTTTCTGCCATCTTCGAGCTCTTCAGGGGCTTCTTCTGGCTCGGCTAGCTCGTCTTCCTCATTTGACTCTTCGCCGGCTTCACCTATATAGATCATATAGCATGCTTTGGCATCGCGTTGGATGAAACCTATGCCCCGTCTATCTGGAATTCGTCCATCGATGAGTGCTCGGACCTGAGGCGGATGCCATAGCCCTTCTTAAAACAATGCTTCTGACTCCGTTTGATATAACCGGCATTCGCACCATTTAAAGTATTCCCGCATCTCGGACGCATAATATCTGGGATTGAGGATGACCCTTATGCCTTTCTCGTATGGAAGGCATGTCACAGAAAAATCGTCAGGGTGTGCAACAGGATTTGACCCATAAAACAGGATGCCCTTCTGTCCACTTTTCCTTCTGGAAACGTAGAAAGTTTTAAGCTGGACCATGGTAGATACTGCATCTTGCTCTTTTCACATCTGCTCCGGCACCCTTGTGACGAATAGGGACCGTTCTGCAATTTCGAAGGTCTCTCGTAGTTTCGCTTGTTGCATAGGGGCCCAGTCTGCAAAGCTGTTACAAGGCAAGTCATATTCCTCCGACTCTACAGTGTCGCTATCTAAACGAAGGCGAATTTTGCTGTCGAATGGGCCTTAAGTATCATATTCATCCGTATCTCTACCGAAATGTGGGAGAGTTTTATGGAAGGACGTACTTCCAACGTTGGACTCATCAGTGTCACTGCCGAAATGCTGACGCACTTAGGGGGTTTTTCTTTTGAAAGTAACAGTCTGCTCAGATGTCCTTTTGAGCTTTGCGGTCGTTCTGTCGTTGGTCAACTGTAGCTCAGCACTTTGGAGGTTCACAAAGTACTGAGAATCTTCATATCAGACTTCATGGACACCGGACGGCTAAATGTCTTCGTCAATGCGTCTTTCTTCGTCATTTATATTGTACTTCATGCATTGATGGAGTGTTGACGGAACGATACCGTAATCGTGGGGCAACGACCATCCCAAGTGAATTTTATAAGACGTGTCAGGATCGATCACATATATCTTAGCTTCGGTTTGAAGATCCCCAAATTTGATTGGCAGAGCCATGGATCCCAGAACTTCCTGGAATTTTGGTTAAAACCTTGAATGACAATCCTTTCCATTGACAAGTGTCGGACGTCCATTGACAGACTTTTCATAGTCCGCAAGTTCATGATGTTCATTGAGGATCCCGTATCAATCAATATGTGATTAATCCAATCTCTGTCGCTGTACACGGTCACGTAAAGCGGTCAATTATGCTCGGCCGTTCCCAGTAGCAAGTTTTCGTCCTTAAACATGACCGTGGCGGCATACAGAGCGTACTGGGCTTCTTTCATATTAATTTCTGTGAAGCGAGCCTGTATCGCTCAAGATTTTGTAGAGATTGAATGAGAACTTCCCTAAGCTCCTTAGATACGACCAAGGCATCATAGATGCTCAGGAGAGACGGAAGCTTCCGGAGATAGGCCAAGACATTGTAGTCCACTGAGGAAGGACTTGAGTTTTCACGAGCTGGCTCTCTGCCATCTTCTTCATTAACGACCTGTTTTTCCTTTCCTTTTGGGGTGTTTCCCTAATTTGGCGGTAGAGCCCTACCGCTTCTGAACTGGATTTTGTTGGCCTTTGTGGTGAGCTCCTCGTCCTCTTCGGGAAAATAGATCTTCCTCAGAGTTTCTACAAATGTGGACGGCATAGCAGGTCACTACTGGGATTTCTTCATTGGAGTCTTCTTCTAACTCCTCCAGAATTTCAGCCGCTTGTACATGGAGGAAGTCCTTCAATTGAATCAGAGTTCTTTCCTTCTGTTTATAGACCTTGAGAGAATCGATATATTTTTGAATGGTCGATCTCCCTGCGTACTCCTTTTCGCTTCGAGCTGCACTTTTCCTCTTCTTGTGCTTTTTGGATTTTGAGCCCGATGGAGTCGAATTGGCAACTGGAATGGTATGCTTCTTCTGCCCTTCCCATTCCGTTCTGGGCTCTTTCCGAACATCTTCTTCATCTTATTAGATATGTGCATACTCCACGGAGACTGTGGTTAGTCGGTTTCATTTCTTAGGGCAGCGGGTTCAGCTGTCTGCTCCCAGAACGCTTCAGCTTCTGTCTGTATAAAGTTGGTGGATGCAACTTAATTATTCACCAACACACTCTTAGACAGCTCGATCTCTCCAGTCTAGTACTTCTTCTCGACCCAGTCTTTGAAGATATAGCACTCCTCAATTGTATGGCTCACTACTCTATGGTATGGACAATACAGGGGATTGTCGGTCATTTTTGCTTCATGGGGTCTCTTCGACTCTGGCAATTGTAGACTATTGTTCAAGGCATCTTTCATACGGACCTTGTCCCTTCTGAAAGAGTAAACCTTGTTCTTTTCCTCCTCTAGGGAAGGCCGTTCTCCTCCTATCAATGGCTTTCGAGGCCGGTTTGTTTTGGAATCGCCTGCCTTTCGCTTGTCTTCATTGCCGGATACATTGAAGACATTGGTACGGCTGGAATTCCTGCATCTACAGTTGTCGTCCCTCTTGCTTTTCTAAATCTTGTCTCTCGGAGAGTCTGGGGTGGGCTCTTGCTTCGAGCGTTCTAGCATTTGGACTTTCTTAGTTAGCTCCTAAAACGCCTTGAGGCCTGTTGTACATAAGAATGGAACCATCCAATTGCTGAGGTTCCTAATGAGAAGGCTGACAAACTGGTACCGCTCCTGTGGAGGTTCTCACTTGACCGTGAGATTACTCCATAGGGTGATAAAGTCGGTGTTATTTTCATTCATCCCCGGCTTGGTTCTTACAAGGTCAGCAATGGAGATTTTATCACTGACACACATGAACCTTTGCCAAAACAGAGACTCCATTTGGGCAAAGGTAGTAACGTACCCTTTTGGTATACTCGCGTGCCAGTCGAAAGCGACAAAGGTTAGGCCGTTGACAAACTGATTAAGAAGGAGCGCGTCATTGCCCCCTGTGTTTCCGCACGATGCTTTAAAATGGGCGACGTGCTGATTTGCGTTTCCCGTCCCGTCAAATCTTCCAAACTTAGGAATGTCGTAGCCACTCGGGAACCTGATCAGATCGTACTATGCAGGATACGCCCACCCACTACTGCCGATTTCTATCTGAGATTCGGCTTCGGCTACCAATGTTCTAACCTTGCTAGTGACCAAATCCATTATCCGATCATGTGTTAGTGGTGTTAGTGTATATGCCATAGGGGCCATTATTGTATCATACAAACTTGTATATTACTTAATAGAAGCTTGGGATATTCACAATTATATTAACAGTCTTTCTAAACATGGTAGTACGCTACTTGGTATGTATCTATCTTAATATGTGTGCACATATTGATAGAGCCCTTAGGATCTTGCTCGAATACCAGCGTTGTGATGGCAGTCATACTAGTGGGGGCTAGGTAGTCTACAAGCACATCCTTTTTCGGGTCCCTAGTCGTAGGATTATCAAGACAGGGCATCGATACTCCGGAGTAGACTAGTGTGTACGCTTCTCATCCGAGTTGGGGAGATGGTCTATCCCACAGCCATTAGTATATTGCACTGGAGATAATATACAGGTGCTCGTTGGGTTACGGGTACACCGGACAAGACTCGCAGGGAACTGTTTGTTGGTTTTATACCCGTCGTCAGTTAACAGTTCCCAGGTGACATGAGTATAGCATAGTCCACAGACTTGACACTGCTGCTTCGCCTCGAGTGTGTTCCTATTGTTCTTAGATTGCTACCCTACCACAGCTCAAAGGAGTCGTGCAAACAGGTAGCAGTTGGGTGCAGTCCCGAAGCACTTGGAGGCAGTGGCGGTTAGACAGGATTCGTCTCCCCCGGTATTGGGAGTTGATATCGCGCTGTGTCTGGAGAGCCATTACCCAAAGTCCCTGGCCAGGACAAACGAGATTTATTGGTAGGATTTCCAATAGCTTATAAAGGTGTAATGGGCTTCACTCCGACACGACTTATACCGCCTTTAGGGGACTGACGCTTGCCGCCCCTAGGACCGATATGCGATAGTCCTAGACGAACAGACCAGACTGTACGGAGATTGTCACATCAGGTTCAGAAGGAGTTCGGATGGGTTTCCTTCATCGGCCTTCTTATCGACATCTACCTGGGACCGTTACGTACAGCTATTACTGCATGCAGCCTGTGGTTAAACCTACTGCCAGCGTAGTAGTCAAGTCTTTAGAGTCCTACACAGAGAGTTTCCCTGCTTTAGGAGAAACAATATAGAGGTCGTATGGTTTTACGACAGGGTTCGAACACATACGTGTTTTTACGCACGTACGATGTTCGGAAAGTTTATACTAGTATGCTTTGGTTTAAGACAGATTCTAGTATTGCAATATTGGATTTATACAATCTCGGTATTTCCGTGTTTTCAAGGATGAGAGGGCATTCTCGTAATTAGTCGAGAAGCTTCAAGATGATTGATGAGTTGGAGGCTTAGGTGGAATCTGCATTAAATGGATTAATGACTCATGGTGTGATTCATACAAAGGAGTTAATGAAGCATTTATTGCTTAATGACTCATGGTGTGATTCACACAAAGTGAATTAATAAAGCATGGTTGATATTATCATTTGATTATTCATTTAATAATTATTATGCTTCATATATTCTAAATGAGATATTATTTCATTATCATTCTCACTCTCACCTTCTCTCTCCTCAAGCTCTCTCTCTTCAAGGACTAACCCTAACCTGCCATGTGTCGAGATCCAAGGGTTAGCTAGACTAATAGATCCTTAATCCTATATTATATCCTCTAGGTTACTTTGATTAGCATTCATAGCAACCTAGTTACCTCAGGTGAGAGGTTTAGCTTGGAGAAGTAGCTCTCGGGTGGATCTTCTATCACAACGAGGAGGCCAACGAGGAGGTGATCAACGAGAACAAGAAGGAATTGATTCATTAGGTATAATCATCTTTCATAGTAGCTAATCACTTCTATGTTGTTGTTAGTTAGGGTTTAGCAAAGATCCGTAAAGTTAGTCGATATTAGTTTAAACAAAATGATTATTTTACCTATTCCGCCTCCCCGCATCATGTGCGATTTCTAACGTCGACTTACAGTGGTATCAGAGCCTCGCTAAACCATAACCAACTTGTTAGCAATGTTTTTAGAAATTCGATCGCAAAACGAACCCGAAAAAAAACCATTTTAACATAGTTTCAGCCAATTTTTAAAAAGGGTCTACAAATTTTTCAGGGACACTTAAAAATACAAGCAGGGAATTATAAGATTACTGGAGAAATTTGGGAGCGTGACTCGGCCAAACCGCTACGGAACCGCGGCCAATCCAAGCGATCCGTCGTGTATCCGCCGCCGAGTTGAAGCCGAATCAGCCCAAATTTGCCCAGTAACTTTTCTGTGTTGATGTTTTATTTTCTGGGATGTTTTGTTTCTGCTCTGGTTTCTTGTGTACAGAGAATTGTTTGGAGTAAAATCATTTGTGTTTGCTTGATCGAAATTCTAAGATGTTTGGCTAACTTGATTATATCCGTGATTTGTTTAATGTGTTCGTAAACCTCCCCTAACTGCTAGTATGTCAGTGAGCAGGAGGTTGACATTTCTATAATGGTATTTACTGGTTTGTGTTTGTGGACTTGTTGGATTGTCGTGAATGGATAGCCGGGGATATGAGATGAGTGTTTCTTTCATTCAATGTAATTTGTAAATTGCTGTAATATTCTTTTGCGGGGCACTTCCGGGTTGAGCTTGTAGCCACCGTTGTATTATTTCATTTACTGTTTTCTGCTCCTAGGATAGACCCAAGATGGGGTGCACAAACTACCGGTTACTTCGAAGTGTTTAGTGGCCTACTCATGTTGTTGAGGGAGACCGCTTCACTTCGGGTACTTTGCGAGTAGTTTGCCGTACCCGTAGGTGTCTAGGGTGGGGTTTTGGCTATTCATCGCGACTGTGTAATCAGTCTTTATTTGCAGGCTCAAAAGGAATGCGGATTCGTAGAAAGTCCAATATGTTCATCTGTGATCTGGAATGCATATTATTGCATCTGACGAATGTACAATATCTATATATGATAGCTATTAGACGTCACTTATATTTTACACCCGCTGTAGCCCAGCACCCGCTTTGTCGTTAGTTAAGTAACCTAACGGGTGAATGACGGGGTCCAGTGGCGAATGCGGATGGCACAAGAGGGCGTTGTATTTTCGTTGTTTTTTTCAATGATAGGTTAATTGATGGGACGCATTATATTAGTGAAAAGAAAATAAACCAAGGTTGAATCGTTGGAACAGTTTAAAAGAAACCAGTTGGTTATTTTTAAAACAGATGATATTTTTAATTGCGGAGCTTTAACCACTCCTTTCAAAAGCTATCAGGTTCCTTCGATCATATCAAGTTCACTACGTTCACGGTTTTCCAAAACCATTCATAGCCATCCGGTATTTCATTTGGGTATTCAGTAGTATTAAAGCAATGTATTTTGACCAACGTTAAGGCATAGTGTTTGGTAGCTACTGGGTATTCTTTTGTTGTATAGATAGATGAGTTAGTTTGGGACAGTCGTATTATCATTTGGCCAACGTCAGGGGTTTGTACGGATGGGTTCAAATTAATAAGGTAATGATGGATAGAACTTGACATGTGACGCATAACATTTTGACCAACGCCAAGGTCATAAGAGCATGCGGCAGAAATTTATATCGGGAATTTTTAAAGAAACTGAAATTTGCAAAGAGATTCATACCATTTGGAGTGTGATAATTTTGGTAGGATTCCTTCAGCTTTATCATACAATGATATTTGGATCCCGATCCTACTGTGAGTATACGCTACTCATCAGGAGATTCATCACTTAACGATCAGTGCTATAAACCAAGTAGGTGTCGAGAAAGGAGTCCGCGGGGCTACGCCCCAGAGAAAAAAGGTTATTTAATTAAGGAACTTCGCAAAAGCGTTGGAAAAGCTCCCTCGAAGTACCGACACAGGCCTGGTTGAACGGTTAAGCAAGTATTGTACGGTGAGAATAGTCTTGACTAGTTCTTCTTTTTTCGTTTGAGGAGGGATTCGAGAAACAGTGGGAGCTATCCAGTTTAGATAAACTAAAAACCACTCTAAACTTGCAAGAGCATCATGCTAAAGTGTTTCCTCTCTCTCTATCAATTACCGCAACCCAGAACATGACAGACCTTAAGTTGCTATTAGATAAAAATATTCTGACAAGGCCAAACTTTAAAGATTGGTTCCGAAATTTCAAGATTGCTTTGAATTATGACAAATTGGGGTATGTCCTTACTGCTAAGGCACCTGCTGTCCCTGGTCCAGAATCCAATATTTCGGATAAGGAAATCCATAAGACTTGGGAGTTTGATTGCGAGAAGGCCAAATGCATCGTAGTTGCCTATATGAATAATGAACATCAGAGAAGGCACGAGAATATGGATCTTGAGTCCATATTTCTCCACACCAAGGAACTCTATGGAGAGCAATCTCGTATAGCTAGATACGAGACCTCGAAGAACTTATTTCAGTCGAGGCTGGCCGTCGGATCATCTGTATAAGAACATGTCCTAAATATGATTGGCTATATTGAAGAGCTCGCGGACCTCGGGATGACTTCTGAGAACGAGTTGTATACAGACTTGGTTCTTCAATCCCATGCTTCTACTTATGCCCAGTTTATTCTGAATTTCAACATTCAAGGAAAAGAAATTGAACTTCCTGTTAGTGTATATGCCCTAGGGGCCATTATTGTATCACACTAGTTTGTATATTACTTAATGGAAGCTTGGGATATTCACATGTATATAACAGTCTTGCTAAACATGGTAGTATGCTACTTGGTTTTTCTATCTTAATATGTAAGTATACGTATTGATAGAGCTCTTAGGATCTTACTTGACTACCGGCGTTGTGATGGCAGTCACACTAGTGGGGGCTGGGTAGTCTACAGGCACATCCTTATTCAGGTCCCTAGTCGTAGGATTATCGAGACAGGGCATCGATACTCCAGAGTAGACTAGTGTGTGCGCTTCTCATCCCAGTTGGGGAGATGGTCTGTCCCACAGCCGTCAGTATGTCGTACTGGAGATAGTATACAGGTGCTCGTTGGGTTACGGGTTCACCGGACAGGACTCACAGGGAACTGTAGGTTGGTTTTATACCCGTCTTTAGTTAACAGTTCCCAGGTGACATGAGTACAGCATAGTCTGCAGACTTGACACTGCTGCTTCGCCTCGAGTGTGTTCCCATTGTTCTTAGATTGCAACCCTACCACAGCTCAAAGGAGTCGTGCAAACAGGAAGCAGTTGGGTGCAGTCCCGAAGCAGTTGGAGGCAGTGGCGGTTAGACAGGATTCGTCTCCCCCGGTATTGGGAGTTGATATCGCGCTGTGTCTGGAGAGCCATTACCCAAAGTCCCTGGCCAGGGCAAACGAGATTTATTGGTAGGATTTCCAATAGCTTATAAAGGTGTAATGGGCTTCACTCCGACACGACTTATACCGCCTTTAGGGGACTGACGCTTGCCGCCCCTAGGACCGATATGCGATAGTCCTAGACGAACAGACCAGACTGTACGGAGATTGTCTCATCAGGCTCAGAAGGAGTTCGGATGGGTTTCCTTCATCGGCCTTCTTATCGACATCTACCTGGGACCGTTACGTACAGCTATTACTGCTTGCGGCCTGTGGTTAAACCCACTGCCAGCGTAGTAGTCAAGTCTTTAGAGTCCTACACAGAGAGTTTCCCTGCTTTAGGAGAAACGATATAGAGGTTGTATGGTTTTACGACAGGGTTCGGACACATACGTGTTTTTACGCACGTACGATGTTCGGAAAGTTTATACTACTAAGCTTTAGTTTAAGCCAGATTCTAGTATTGCAATATTGGATTTATACAATCTCGGTATTTCCGTGTTTTCACAGATGGGAGGGCATTCTCGTAATTAGTCGAGAAGCTTCAAGATGATTGATGAGTTGGAGGCTTAGGTGGAATCTGCATTAAATGGATTAATGACTCATGGTGTGATTCATACAAAGGAGTTAATGATGCTTTTATTGCTTAATGACTCATGGTGTGATTCACACAAAGTGAATTAATAAAGCATGGTTGATATTATCATTTGATTATTCATTTAATAATTATTATGCTTCATATATTCTAAATGAGATATTATTTCATTATCATTCTCACTCTCACCTTCTCTCTCCTCAAGCTCTCTCTTTTCAAGGACTAACTCTAACCTGCCATGTGTCGAGATCCAAGGGTTAGCTAGACTAATAGATCCTTAATCCTATACTATATCCTCTAGGTTACTTTGATTAGCATTCATAGCAACCTAGTTACCTCAAGTGAGAGGTTTTGCTTGGAGAAGTAGCTCTCGGGTGGATTTTCTATCACAACGAGGAGGCCGACGAGGAGGTGATCAACGAGAACAAGAAGGAATTGATTCATTAGGTATAATCATCTTTCATAGTAGCTAATCACTTCTATGTTGTTGTTAGTTAGGGTTTAGCAAAGATCCGTAAAGTTAGTCGATGTTAGTTTAAACAAAATGATTATTTTACCTATTCCGCCTCCCGCATCATGTGGGGTTTCTAACGTCAACTTACAGTGGTATCAGAGCCTCGCTAAACCATAACTAACTTGTTAGCAATGTTTTTAGAAATTCGATCGCAAAACGAACCCGAAAAAAACCATTTTGACATAGTTTCTGCCAATTTTAAAAAAGGGTCTAAAAATTTTTCAGGGACACTTAAAAATACAAGCAGGGAATTATAAGATTACTGGAGAAATTTGGGAGCATGACTCGGCCAAACTGCCACGGAACCGCGGCTGATCCAAGCGATCCGTCGTGTATCCGCCGCCGAGTTGAAGCCGAATCAGCCCAAATTTGCCTAGTAACTTTTCTGTGTTGATGTTTAATTTTCTAGGATGTTTTGTTTCTGCTCTGGTTTCATGTGTACAGAGAATTGTTTGGAGTAGAATCATTTGTGTTTGCTTGATCGAAATTCTAAGATGTTTGGCTAACTTGATTATATCCGTGATTTGTTTAATGTGTTTGTAAACCTCCCCTAACTGCTAGTATGTCAGTGAGCAGGAGGTTAACATTTCTATAATGGTATTTACTGGTTTGTGTTTGTGGACTTGTTGGATTGTCGTGAATGGATAGCCGGGGATATGAGATGTGTGTTTCTTTCATTCAATGTAATTTGTAAATTGCTGTAATATTCTTTTGCGGGGCACTTCCGGGTTGAGCTTGTAGCCACCGTTGTATTATTTCATTTACTGTTTTCTGCTCCTAGGATAGACCCAAGGTGGGGTGCACAAACTACCGGTTACTTCGAAGTGTTTACTGGCCTACTCATGTTGTTAAGGGAGACCGCTTCACTTTGGGTACTTTGCGGGTAGTTTGTCGTACCCGTAGGTGTCTAGGTTGGGGTTTTGGCTATTCGTCGCGACTGTGTAATCCGTCTTTATTTGCAGGCTCAAAAGGAATGCAGATTCGTAGAAAGTCCAATATGTTCATCTGTGATCTGGAATGCATATTATTGCATCTGACGAATGTATAATATCTATATATGATAGCTATTAGACGTCACTTATATTTTACACCCGCGCTAGCCCAGCACCCGCTTTGTCCTTAGTTAAGTAACCAAACGGGTGGATGACGGGGCCCAGTGGCGAATGCGGATGGCACAAGAGGGCATTGTATTTTTGTTGTTTTTTTCAATGATAGGTTAATTGATGGGATGCATTATATTAATGAAAAGAAAATAAACCAAGGTTGAATCGTTGGAACAGTTTAAAAGAAACCAGTTGGTTATTTTTAAAACAGATGATATTTTTAATTGCGGAGCTTTAACCACTCCTTTTAAAAGCTATCAGGTTCCTTCGATCATATCAAGTTCACTACGTTCACGGTTTTTCAAAACCATTCATAGCCCTCCGGCATTTCATTTGGGTATTCAGTAGTATTAAAGCAATGTATTTTGACCAACGTCAAGGCATAGTGTTTGGTAGCTGCTGGGTATTCATTTGTTGCATAGATAGATAAGTTAGTTTGGGACAGTCGTATTATCATTTGGCAAACGTCAGGGGTATGTACGGATGGTTTCAAATTAATAAGGTAATGATGGGTAGAACTTGACATGTGACGCATAACATTTTGACCAACGCCAGGGTCATAAAAGCATGCGGCAGAAATTTATATTGGGAATTTCTAAAGAAACTGAAATTTGTAAAGAGATGCATACCATTTGGAGTGTGATAATTTTGGCAGGATTCCTTCAGCTTTATCACACAATGATATTTGGATCCCGATCCTACTGTGAGTATCCGCTACTCATCAGGAGATTCATCACTTAACGATCAATGCTATAAACCAAGTAGGTGTCGAGAAAGGAGTCAGCGGGGCTATGCCCCAGAGAAAAAAGGTTATTTAATTAAGGAACTTCGCAAAAGCGTCGGAAAAGCTCCCTCGAAGTATCGACACCGGCCTGGCTGAACGGTTAAGCAAGTATTGTACGGTGAGAATAGTCTTGACTAGTTCTTCTTTTTTCGTTTGAGGAGGGATTCGAGAAACAGTGGGAGCTATCCAGTTTAGATAAACTAAAAACCATTCTAAACTTGCAAGAGCATCATGCTAAAGTGTTCCCTCTCTCTCTATCAATTACAGCAACCCAGAGCATGACAGGCCTTAAGTTACTATTAGATAAAAATATTCTGACAAGGCCAAACTTTAAAGATTGGTTCCGAAATGTCAAGATTGCTTTGAATTATGACAAATTGGGGTATGTCCTTACTGCTAAGGCACCTGCTGTCCCTGGTCCAGAATCCAATATTTCGGATAAGGAAATCCATAAGACCTGGGAGTTTGATTGCGCGAAGGCCAAATGCATCGTACTTGCCTATATGAATAATGAACATCAGAGGAGGCACGAGAATATGGATCTTGAGTCCATATTTCTCCACACCAAGGAACTCTATAGAGAGAAATCTCGTATAGCTAGATACGAGACCTCGAAGAACTTATTTCAGTCGAGGCTGGCCGTCGGATCATTTGTATGAGAACATGTCCTAAAGATGATTGGCTATATTGAAGAGCTCGCGGACCTCGGGATGACTTCTGAGAATGAGTTGTATACAGACTTGGTTCTTCAATCCCATCCTTCTACTTATGCCCAGTTTATTCTGAATTTCAGCATTCAAGGAAAAGAAGTTGAACTTCCTGTTAGTGTATATGCCCTATGGGCCATTATTGTATCATACTAGTCTGTATATTACTTAATGGAAGCTTGGGATATTCACATGTATATAACAGTCTTGCTAAACATGGTAGTATGCTACTTGGTTTTTCTATCTTAATATGTAAGTATACGTATTGATAGAGCTCTTAGGATCTTACTTGACTACCGGCGTTGTAATGGCAGTCACACTAGTGGGGGCTGGGTAGTCTAAAGGCACATCCTTATTCAGGTGCCTAGTCGTAGGATTATCGAGACAGGGCATCGATACTCCGGAGTAGACTAGTGTGTACGCTTCTCATCCCAGTTAGGGAGATGGTCTGTCCCACAGCCGTCAGTACGTCATACTGGAGATAGTATACAGGTGCTCGATGGGTTACGGGTTCACCGGACATGACTCACAGGGAACTGTTGGTTGGTTTTATACCCGTCGTCAGTTAACAGTTCCCAGGTGACATGAGTACAGCATAGTCTGCAGACTTGACACTTCTGCTTCGCCTCGAGTGTGTTCCCACTGTTCTTAGATTGCTACCCTACCACGGCTCAAAGGAGTCGTGCAAACAGGTAGCAGTTGGATGCAGTCCCGAAGCACTTGGAGGCAGTAGCGGTTAGATATGATTCGTCACTCCCGGTATTGGGAGTTGATATCGTGCTATGTCAGAGAGCCATTACGCAATGTCCCTGGCCAGGGCAAGCGAGATTTGCTGGTAGGTTCCAGTAGTTTCTCAGGGTGTAATAGGCTTCGCTCCGACACGACTTATTCCGCTTTTAGGGGATTGACGCTTGCCGCCCCCTGATTGGTAGAGATTTTTACGATCAAAAATATAATTACCGCAATCAGAAACGGCGTCGCTTCGCAGCTAGCCGGTGAGTGCGGGTCGATCCACAGAGACGGGTAAATTTCTTTAGTGTGTCTTAACGAGTTGATTCTATTTGTCGTTTTGGTTTTATAAAAATCTAGATCTAAAACTTAATTAATCTAATTTAAATTCTTGCTAGGGTTAGGCTTAGAGGAAGTTTTGGAGATTGATGTTTCCTCACCGCTTTCAATGCCGTATTTTAGATCCATTAGGTGTTATAGTAATTATCGATAAAGTGGATACGACTCTTTTGGGAAGATGTTTTCTTCCTCTAGATTCGTATCCTTCCTTTATCGTTAATTACCCTAACCCCCATGGAAAACGTGCGCAACCGGCCCTTTATACTGCGGTTCACCGTTACCTCTAGGGGTAGGGTGCCGCAGGGAGCGGTTGTGCGCGCATGAATGGAGTTCTTAATGGGTTAGTTTAATATGGTATTGAAAGGGGTGAGAGATTTCATCTCTCAACCCTTTCCCTAAGGCTAACCCTAACAAGCGAGGAGACTACTCGCTCATTAGGGGATGAAATAACATTAAAAGAATAATAGAAAAACACTTACTAATGGTGATGGCTCCCTCCAAGCGATAAAGAACAGATCTGAATGTCACTTCCAGAATTTCTGAATTTTATTTATTGAAAAAAGGCATACAATTTTTAGATCTAAGATTACAATTTATAGGAAAATAGAAAACCTAGGGCTACAGACTCTCGCACATGCAAAATTACAGATTTGACCCCTGAGAATCCCAACACCAGAACAGTCGCAGCAACAGAAGAAATCTCCACCGACACGTGTATTAGACGGCCGCGGATCCGCGGCGCCAGCATGGGTTTGGCCGCGGATCCGCGGCCAAACTGTGGACTTGGGCTGTAAGATTTTGTGGGCTTTCTTCTGGGCTTCTTGGCTTTCTGTTTCTATAGTCCTTTTCTCTGTTAGGCTTCTAGGTATTCTCCAGATATTTCAGTGAATATTCGTAGCGATCTTTCAACCGTTCTCATGACATTTTGGACCTTACACTGTTCTCTGACTAGGCGTGACTAGTATCGGTCTGCTTGTTGGTCAAAAGTCCCTTTTTCTGTTGTTTTGTGTCTTTTTCACTGTATTTGCTCCAGAAACCTGTATCCTGTAATATGCAACAAACGTGCGTCAAGAGTACCTGTTTATTTATAAAAAGGCTAAGAATAGGGGAATGATAAATGCAATATTATGGTCTGAACAAATACCCCCAAACTTACCTTTTGCTCGTCCTCGAGCAAACTTATTATTTTATTCTCAAAAATCCTAACCGCACTTTCGCAGGGAAACGCGATTGCACTGAGCACGTGCAACAAGCCGTTAAACCTCTAGGTGTCCCTAGTAGGAGGAGTGTTGTCTCCTGAGGGTTTTCAGCGGATTACACCCACAAAATCCTATCAACTCGGCCCATTGATTTTAGTTCTCCAATTAGGTTTTCTAATAAGGAATTCTATTATCTTCTACTTGTAAATTATCCACCCATATTCTTCACGCTTCCTCATTATTTAACTTAAGATTATATATGTTATGTAGACTTACTTAGCTTTCGGCATTTCCTAAGTTCTCCTTCTAGGGTTTTATCTCCACTTAGGAATTTCTATCAACTCTACTAAAGATACAAGTTCTATTTTTCATTCCTCTCTGTTATCTAAATTCCAATCACATACCCCTACGTGTGTGTATAGATCATCCCTACACTCAGAAATTCAATTCAAGCAATCATGCCCTTGTCCATTGTCCAAAGTACTAATTAGTTGGTGAATTTAAATGAAATTTGCTTACACATCCTTCATGCGACCGTTAATACTTCTTGAGGTACCAACGACCGATTACAAAATGCGCTTGCACTTTAAAGCGTACTTCCTAGTCTTTGCAACACCCAAGGCTTTAGCAGTGACTCCCAAACCAGTTGGTCTAAGGCACTAGGTGATGAAGCACCCTCGCTAAATATTTTTCTATTTTTACAGCCTTAAGTAATCACAAAAACCAGTGTCCATTTTTTTCTTTATTCACTTTTTTTTTATTTTTTTTATTTTCATTGTACTAAGGACTTTAGACAAGAGCATTTCAAGGTCTCTTCTACTATTCCAAGTTTCAAGGTGCGTGAATGTGCAAATTGTAGGGTATACATTTTCAGAATTTAGACTTAAGCTAGGAACTATTTTTCAAACTTATACTCTAATAAGAACATCAATACTCTTCCTTCATTTTGACTTAACCCAAGAAGTGAACCCAAAATTTGCCTATTTCTAAATAAACTACAAGGCATATACTTTCTACCGTTAAACTTTAAGGAATGTTATTTTTAGGGTTTTTAACTTACTAAGTCTAAGATCTAGTTGTTCCTAGCTAGTTGACCTATTTGTCAAACTCAAGTCAATTAGCCAAAATTGAATACATTTATTTATAATTTTTGAAAATTTTCAAATTTTTATGGGTTTTCAAATAAGTATGCAAATGCAAAAATATGTACACATGAATGCGAAGGAAGAAGACGTACCGAGTATACCCCCAAACTTGAACTTGACAGTGTCCTCACTGTCATGCTAAACCAAGAGGGTCAAAATACGGGCACTTCCCTGTTTATTTATAATTTTTTTAATGTTTTGAATTTTTTTTTATTTTTTATAGAAAAAGAAAACAAAAGGATATATACATATATACGAAGGTTCCCCCCAAACTTAAGCTTGGCCTTACACAAGCCAAAGGTTAGCACCAACCATTCAAAGATCTTATCGTGGTAATGGTATAGTTGGTGCAAGAATGGGATGGAAAGAAAAGAGATGAAAAGCATGCGAGACCGTTTGGAAAGAAGAATGATAGAATATGGTCTCGGTGGGGGAGAAGAAAGACGGAAAGAAGAAAGAAGTGGAGTGCGATCTTGAGGGTGTAAATTGAGTGAATAAATTAGCGCAATTTGTGATGACCGATGTGTTAGAAGCGATTGCGCTAACCTACCAACTCGTCGTGCGATGGGGTCAAATCCCTCAAGATTCGCAAGAAAACATGGGTACGCCGAACTTGGTATCGGAGATGAAAGCATAATGGTCATTTGTTCGGTCGGAACAATAGGAAGGAGGGAGGGTGATATAACAGTCAAAGGTTCAGGAGGCTGAATTGGAAAATCCGACACATCAATTAAAAATGGTTCAACCTCGATATTATCCTCAAGACTTTCCTCAATACTATCCTCAATATTCAACCCATCCATGCCATTGTCATCAAAATCTAGACGCATATGAGATTCGGGAGAAACATTTAATAACTCAGGATGATGATTTGAACATAAAATTTTAAGCAAATCGACAGGTTCATCATCCGAAATATTCCCGGCGTCTATATCCTCAATCAAGTGAAAATCAATTTCTTTAGACACTTCATCCACAGCATGGATATTTATCAATGTAGGTTCTAGAGTGGAGGTGTAAAGATCGAAAAGATTAGGTGCGGCTTCACTTGAAAGGGGTTCCTCACAATTTGGCAAGTCAAACACTACAAAATCGCACAACTCATTTTTATTTTCAACTGGTGAATCATTTGGAACAATCGATGGAAAACTGGAGTTGTGGGTTTCAATTGGGTAAGGGTAGGTTTGATTTGAAAATCCTCTCTCATTCTCACTCTGTCCAACTGTCGCCTTATACATTGAAAAATTCGGAGCTAGCGGGACACTAGCTACCGGTTCACTAGGTTGCATAAGGGCGGCCATGGATGCTTCCACATTCCTCATTATTTTATTTGTTACAGCAATATATGCTTCCAACGACTTTTCCAAACTAGACTTAGGAGGTGAGGAGGTTTCAGTAAAAGATTCAAAATTAGTTGGGTATGTGAAACTCCCTAATGGCTGTGTCGAAACAGTGTCTAGTGAAGGTGGGAAGGTCGGGTATGACTGGTAGGAAGTGGGTGGTAAGACAGGAGTAGGGTCAACATATGGATAAGAAGGTGAATAATTGTGCGGATCCCTAAAACTAGATGAGTGGAGAGGGGTGAAAGATCGACTGCGAGATTGAGCAATATGCTCCGCAATGGACATCGGCCTAGGAGTGACAGAAGGACTTGAAGAAGTGGTATCAACATATGTAGGTTGTAACGGTTGACTCGGTTGACACAAAGTGGGTTGAAAAGTCAAACTATTTCTCCTAGACGCCTCTATTTGATCTTTCAACGAAATTTTTGGCAAGGAGGGATCGTTTTTAAATTGACCGAAACAATTGACGAACGACGCAAAGTTAGGTTCGGGATACCAAGATTCGGCAAGAGATTTATGATGTGGGGTACCCATGATAGAAGAATGCAAGGATTTCTAAGCGACAAAATTTTTGCAAGTTTTTAAAAGATTTTTCGTTAAAATTTTTTTTTTATTGGAGAGTTTTGCAATAAGGTTTTAGAAAATGGACTCGTGACACAACTGAATCAACCACACATGCAAAATCAGGCCTAGATCTAGGGTCGCCTAGGTCTACTAGTCAGCTCCTAACTAGGGCTAGAAATAGACCTCAAACCGCCTCTTCACGGACAAATACGGCCAGGTAAGTGGGAAGGAACCACCACTACAGTGGGCCTAATTAAAAACCACTAGCCTAGACACCGCAATGTCGGTTAGGATAAACGGCCGATGCCTACCCTAGTCCTTTTCCTATTGAGCTCGCTGTCCTTAGGTCTGAGTCTAATCTTTTTTAATTAAAGGTGGTCGATGCAAAATGCTTAGGTGTTTTCTGGGGTCCTGGGAAGGGTGATGAAATCCCCACCCAATCTGAGTTTGGTCAAATAGCCCCTTAGAATCCGGTTAAATTATGCAAAACAAATAAAATTTTACTTGCAATCAAAATTTTTTAGCGCAGCGCAAAGAAACCTGCAGAAAATCTGTTATTTAGAAGGGGTAGAAGATTTTTTTGCACAAAGAACCCTGCAGAAAATTTTTACGGTGGATATATTGTAGGTTGTAGAGGGGAGAATGAGGAACAAACCCAAAAAATTTCAGGTGCTGACGTGGCAGACGAGGCGCGGATCCGCGGCCGTGGGCCTTCCTTTGCGGCGGAAACGCGGTTGACCAGAGGGATTGGCCTCTGGAAAAAATTCTGTTGTTCTGTGCCTTTAGTTCCTCTCTGTTCTTATATGTACTTTTCTGTTTTTCCCTCTGTAAAATTCCAGATCCACGATTCTTCGCTGTTCCTGCAAGATTCAAATAGCAAACCCTTCAAACAGATCAAAGTCAATAATTTTTGTATTTTTTTTTATATTTTCAGATTTTTATAATTTTCAAAATTTATATCAACCCGAAAATTCACAAAAAGAAAGATTACGCCGTCCCCGGCAACGGCGCCATTTGATTGGTAGAGATTTTTACGATCAAAAATATAATTACCGCAATCAGAAACGGCGTCGCTTCGCAGCTAGCCGGTGAGTGCGGGTCGATCCACAGAGACGGGTAAATTTCTTTAGTGTGTCTTAACGAGTTGATTCTATTTGTCGTTTTGGTTTTATAAAAATCTAGATCTAAAACTTAATTAATCTAATTTAAATTCTTGCTAGGGTTAGGCTTAGAGGAAGTTTTGGAGATTGATGTTTCCTCACCGCTTTCAATGCCGTATTTTAGATCCATTAGGTGTTATAGTAATTATCGATAAAGTGGATACGACTCTTTTGGGAAGATGTTTTCTTCCTCTAGATTCGTATCCTTCCTTTATCGTTAATTACCCTAACCCCCATGGAAAACGCGCGCAACCGGCCCTTTATACTGCGGTTCACCGTTACCTCTAGGGGTAGGGTGCCGCAGGGAGCGGTTGTGCGCGCATGCATGGAGTTCTTAATGGGTTAGTTTAATATGGCATTGAAAGGGGTGAGAGATCTCATCTCTCAACCCTTTCCCTAAGGCTAACCCTAACAAGCGAGTAGACTACTCGCTCATTAGGGGATGAAATAACATTAAAAGAATAAAAGAAAAACACTTACTAATGGTGATGGCTCCCTCCAAGCGATAAAGAACAGATCTGAATGTCACTTCCAGAATTTCTGAATTTTATTTATTGAAAAGAGGCATACAATTTTTAGATCTAAGATTACAATTTATAGGAAAATAGAAAACCTAGGGCTACAGACTCTCGCACATGCAAAATTACAGATTTGACCCCTGAGAATCCCAACACCAGAACAGTCGCAGCAACAGAAGAAATCTCCACCGACACGTGTATTAGACGGCCGCGGATCCGCGGCGCCAGCATGGGTTTGGCCGCGGATCCGCGGCCAAACTGTGGACTTGGGCTGTGAGATTTTGTGGGCTTTCTTCTGGGCTTCTTGGCTTTCTGTTTCTATAGTCCTTTTCTCTGTTAGGCTTCTAGGTATTCTCCAGATATTTCAGTGAATATTCGTAGCGATCTTTCAACCGTTCTCATGACATTTTGGACCTTGCACTGTTCTCTGACTAGGCGTGACTAGTATCGGTCTGCTTGTTGGTCAAAAGTCCCTTTTTCTGTTGTTTTGTGTCTTTTTCACTGTATTTGCTCCAGAAACCTGTATCCTGTAATATGCAACAAACGTGCGTCAAGAGTACCTGTTTATTTATAAAAAGGCTAAGAATAGGGGAATGATAAATGCAATATTATGGTCTGAACACCCCCCTAGGCCGGATATGCGATAGTCTTAGACGAACAGACCGGACTGTACGGAGATTGTCACAGCAGGCTCAGTAGGAGTTCGGATGGGTTTCCTCATCAGCCTTCTTATCGACATCTGAGCTAGTGCCGCTTGCGGTCTGTGGTTAAACCCACTGCAAGCGTAGTAGTCGAGTCTCTAGAGTCCCACACAGAGAGTTTCCTACTCCAGGCGAAACGATATAGAGGTCGTATGGTTTTACGACAAAGGGTTCGGACACATACGTGTGTTTACACACGTACGTCGTTCGGACAGTTTTTACCAGTCGGCTTTGGTTTAAGCCAGTTACTGGTATCCGGTTATTGGATTTATACAGTCTAAAGTTTTTCCGTGTTTTCACGGAAAGGAGGGGCATTCTCGTAATTGCGTGAGAAGCTTCTAGAAGGTGATGACTAAGGATGATTAAGTGTCATATACAACGAATGTGATTAGTGAGTCATATGGATGATTCATCCATGTCATTAATGCATCATAAATGCTTAATGACTCATGGATGTGAATCATCACTAGATATTATCAAGCATGGTTGTTAAATTCAATTCTTTTCTTTTATTGTAAAAGATAAATGCTTGATATATATTATCATATCTCATTATTCTCACTTCATGATTATGCTAATCTTCTCTCTCCTCAAGCTCTCTCTCTTCAAACCCTAATCCTCCCCTCTCATGTGTTGAGTACAAGGATTAGATAGACTAATCAATCCATAACCCTCACGCTATATCACCTAGCTTCTTTGATTAGCACTTAAAGAAGTTTAGTTGCCTCAAGTTTAGAGGCTAAGCTTGGAGTAAAGCTCTCGGGTGGATCGTCTACTACTTCGAGAAGGCCAAGGAGGAGGTGGAGTTCGCAAAGAAGAAGGAAACGATTCGTTAGGTATAATCCCTAAACATAGTAGTATAGAACATCTATGTTTATAATTAGTTATCGTTTAGCTTCGATTCAAGCGGTTAGTCGATGTTTACTCGTTAAACAAGTTAGTTTTTAAAAATTCCGCCTCCCCACAAGTATTGGGGTATTGTACATCGACTTACAGTGGTATCAGAGCCTCGCTAAACAATAAATAACTTACTTGCAAATTTGTATGAATTTCGAACGGAAAAACGAAACCGGAAAACCCTAAAATCACAAGTTTCTGTCGAATTTTAAATGAAGTCCTAAAATTTTTCAGGGAGGTTCAGAAAGCTCTAAAGGACAGTAGAAGAACACCCAAGAAATTTAGGCCCCTGAATCGCCTAAAGCGCCGCGGAACCGCGGCGGATCCTACCGATCCGCCTCGCTTCCGCCGCCGAGTTGGCGATTCAGGAACCCAATTTTCCGGTGTTGGTTCTTTGTGTTTTTTGGTATTTTCTGGAAATTTTTAATTTTTTGCTCAGGTTTCAGATTTACAGAGAAGTATTGGAGCAATATTAAAAGTGTTTAATCGATCTAAATTATACAGTATTTGCTTGTTGGATTATATCTGTGTTTGTATAATGTGTTCGTAAACCTCCCCTAACTGCTAGTATGTCGGTTGGCAGGGGGTTGCACATTTCTGTAATGGATTTTATCTGTTTGTGCATATGAACTGTGTTGGACTGTTGTGATGTATAGCCGGGGTTAAGAGATGGGTTATTATTTAATTCATTTGATGTAAATGTAATTTGTTGTAATATTATTTTGCGGGGCACATCCAGGTTGCGGTTGTAGCCACCGTTGTATTATTTCATTTTACTGTTTTTGCTCCTAGGACAGATCCAAGGTGGGGTACACAAACTGCCGGGCGGATAGTTTGCAGTACCCGTAGGGGTCTTGGGTAGGGTAATGGCTATTCATCACAACTGTGTTATCCGTCTTTTCTTGCAGGCTCAAAAGAAATACGGATTGCTTGCAAATCCAATTAAGTTCATCTGTGTTCTGGAATGAATATCATTGCGTCAGACGAATGTAATATATATATATATATGATAGCTATTTTAGACGTCACTTATGTTTTACACCCGTGCTAGCCCAGTCCCCGCTCTGTCGTTAGTTAAGTAACCTAACGGGTGATGACGGGACCCAGTGGCGAATGCAGATGGCATAAGAGGACATCATATTTTCGTTGCTTTCTGCAATGATAGGTTAATGATGGGACGCATTATCTATAATGCAAAGAAAATAAACCAAAGTTTAAATCGTTGGAACAATTTAAAAGAAACCACTCGGTTATTTTTAAAACAGATATTTTTAAATTCGGAGCTTTAACCACTCCTTTTAAAAGCTATCAGGTTCCTTCGATTATATCAAGTTCACTATGTTCACGGTTTCGCCAAAACCAGTCGTTGCCCTCCGTCATTTCTTATGGATAGTCAGTAGTATTGAAGCTATGTTTGTTGGCTTTCGTCAAGGCATAGTGTTTGTTAGCTGCTGGGTATTCATTTATTGCATAGATAGATGTGTTGGTTTAGGACAGTCGGATTACCTTGTTGGCTTTCGTCAAGGGTATATACGGGTGGGTTCAAATTAACAAGATAATGATGGGCAGAACTTGACATGTGACTTATGATTTGTTGGCTTTCGTCAAGGTCATAAGAGCATGGGGCAAAAACTTATATCGGGAATTTCTAAAGAAACAGAAATTTGCAAAGAGAGGCATACCATTTTGAGTTTGATGAATGTTGGTACCATTCCTACAACATTATTAGACGATGATATTTGGATCCCGATCCTACTATGAGTATATGCTACTTATCAGGATATTTGTCACTTAACGATCAATGCTATAAACCAAGTAGGTGTCTAGAAAGGTGTCAGCGGGGCTACGCCTCCAGAGAAAAGAGGTTCTTAAATTAAGGAACTTCGCGAAAGCGTTGGACAACCTCCCTCGAAGTATCGACACTGGCCTGGCTGAACGGTTAAGCAAGTATTGTACAGTGAAAATAGTCCTGGCTAATTCTTCCTTTTTGGTTTGAGGAGGGATTCGAAAAACAGTGGGAGCCATCCAGTTTAGATAAACTAAAAACCACTCTAAACTTGCAAGAGCATCATGCTAAAGTGTTTTCTTCTCTCTCTCCTAATTGCAGCGACCCTGAAAATGACTGGACTTAAGTTACTTTTAGAGAAAAATATACTGACGGGGCCAAACTATAAAGATTGGCTGCGGAATGTCAAAATGGCCTTAACCTACGACAAATTAGGGTATGTCCTCACCACTAAGGCACCTGAAGCCCCAGGTCCCAAATCCAGTAATGCGGATAAGGAAATCCGCAAAACCTGGGATTTAGATTGCGCAAAAGCCAAGTGCATCGTGCTTGCCTCAATGAACAATGAACATCAGAGGAGGCACGAGGATATGGACCTTGAATCCATATTTCTTCATACAAAAGATCTGTATGGGGAGCAATCTCGTATAGCAAGATACGGGACCTCAAAGAAACTGTTTCAAGCGAGGTTGGCTGTCGGATCATCGATAGGTGAACATGTCCGAAAGATGATTGGCTACATTGAAGAGCTCGCAGACCTGGGAACGACTTTAGATAATGAGCTCTATACAGACCTTATTCTCCAGTCCCTTCCTATCACCTACGCCCAGTTTATACTGAACTTCAACATTCAAAGAAAAGAAGTTGAACTTTCAGAACTCCATAACATGTTGAAGAGTGCAGAGGGCACCTTGCAGAAGGCAAGGGAAACACACACTATGTTTGTTCGCAGTGCTTCTTCTTCCGGGTCCAAGGCTAAGGCAAAAGGAAGGAAGAATAAGGCTGCCACCAAACCTAGAGGAGGTGTTAGTAAGGTGGTAGAAAAGCGAAAGAAAAAGTTGCCAGTACCAGTAGTGGCTCAGGATGAGTGCTTCCATTGTCATAGGAAGGGGCACTGGAAGAAGGATTGCAAGGCGTGGATCGCCAACAAGAACCAAGGACCGAAGCAAGCTGTGGCTTCGACTTCAGGTGTGTTTGTAATTGAGAATTGTTTGTCAATCAACTCTACTTCCTGGGTATTGGATACCGGATCAGGATCTCATATTTGCAATTCATTGCAGGCACTGAGAAACCGTAGAGTGCTAAAGGAAGGTGATATGATCCTCACGGTTGCAAACGGAGCTAGCGTGGGAGCTGTGTCCGTCGGGGATTATCACCTAGGATTGACCAGTGGACACATTTCGGTCTTACATAACTGTTTTTGTGTACCTAGTTTTACGTGTAATATCATATCTGTTTCCTTGTTATCAAATAAAGGTTATGATTTCACGTTTGTAAGTGATGTTGTCAACATCCACCTTAATCAAAGTTTGATTGGGTCCGGTACACAGGATAACGGTATATATGTCTTAAACCAAATCCAGATTTTCAATGTCCGGAACACACTAAAAAGAAAGTCTCCAGATTTAAATAAGGCTTTCTTATGGCATTGTAGACTAGGTTATATCAATGAGACAAGATTAACTAAGTTACATAAAGAAGGATATTTGGACTCGTTCGAATATCAAACTTATGCCACTTGCGAATCATGTCTCAAAGGGAAGATGACAAAGACTCCATTCACTGGACATGGAGAAAGAGCAAGCGAGCTCTTAGGACTCATACACAGTGATGTATGCGGTCCAATATCTATACATGCGAGAGGTGGTTATTCCTACTTCATTACTTTTACAGATGATTTCTCTTGGTATGGACATATCTTCTTAATGAAGCATAAATCCGAGGCCTTTGAGAAATTCCAGGAATACAAGAGTGAAGTGGAAAACCAAACAAGCAAAAGTATTAAGACACTGAGATCTGATCGAGGTGGAGAATACTTAAGTGCCGAGTTCCTAGGTTATCTAAAAGAGAAAGGAATTTTCTCTCAGCATACTCCTCCATACACTCCACAGCATAACGGTGTATTGGAGAGGTGGAATCGAACCCTATTAGATATGGTACGATCCATGATGAGTAATACTGAGTTACCGCGATCATTCTGGGGTTATGCACTAGAGTCAGCTGCATATCTTTTGAACAGAGTTCCAACCAAAACTGTGCCTACCACACCATATCAGATATGGAGTGGGAAGAAACCCAATCTTCAGTACCTGAAGACATGGGGATGTCCAGCTTTTGTAAAAAAGCAGCATCCGGACAAGCTCGAGGCATGCTCAGTAGAGTGTAAGTTTGTTGGATATCCGAAGAACTCCATGGGATATTGTTTCTATTACGCAGAGGAACAAAAGGTTTTTGTTTCTCGTCATGCCCGCTTCTTAGAAACTGAATTTTTAGAAAATCAGAAGAGTGGGAGCGTAGTAGAACTGGAAGAAATTCCAGAACCATAAGCTGTTACTGAAAGTTTGGTAGAACAAGAAGTTTCAAAAGAACAGGACATTCCCGCACCCCTCCGCAGAAGTAGTAGGCCGTCTCATCCGCCTGAGAGATACTACGGTTTTCTCGTCGACGGGGATAGAGAGGACTGCATCATAGATGATGATGAACCTACTAGCTTCCAGCAAGCCATCCAGAGCGGCGACTCGGTACGATGGCTAGATGCAATGCGAAGCGAAATGGAGTCCATGTACACCAACAAAGTATGGACTTTGGACTTTGCTCCAGGTGGGGTAAAACCCATAGGATGCAAATGGATCTTCAAGAAAAGGATTGGTGTAGATGGGCAGGTGGAAACCTATAAGGCTAGACTTGTTGCAAAGGGTTTTCATCAAAGACCTGGTTTGGACTATGACGAACCTTTTTCTCCAGTGGCTATGCTAAAATCCATTCGTATCCTTCTTGCAATTGCTGCCTTCCATGATTATGAAATCTGGTAGATGGACGTTGATCAGTCGAAAATATTGCATATTTTAACCGGCAATTTCCATATCATTTGCATACATATAGAAGTGTACGGTATTCATATTCTACATATTAGCAAATCGGTCGCAAAATATCAGATTACATGTATTCGACCTTAAAACCGGCATTTCTAGGGAAATTGACTGCATTGCATTACATAGCATATTTTCTATATCTTGCAACCCGTGTTTCGAAGTCTATGCAGGAAAAGAGAAGCTTGCTCGATCATTACATTGCTCGACCATTACAATCGCTCGTAAACTCATTGAATTCAAATCTGGTATCAATACGAAGGAGCAAATACAAATCAATATATCATACAAGTTCCCCAACAGAAGTACAAGACCACTGCAGAAGACCCAAGGCCCAAGTCCATTAAGGAGCCGCGGAAGCGCGGCTATTTCCTGGTTCTTGCGGCGGCTACAGGGAATCAGTTCCCCAATTTCAGTGCACAACTCCTGTTTCAGTGGCTACAGCTCAATAATGCTCACAAACTTCCAGAATACTCCAGATACTTCCACCAGATCAGCAAACACCTAAACTAGCCTAATCATTCTAGAACTTTCCCTAAACCCTAGCTTAAACCCTAAGCTAACTCCTAACAAACTCCTTCTAGAAACTCTTCAACAAACTTTGGGAGGGAAAGTTCCAATTCAAACCTAAGCCTAGGGTTTGGGAATTCTATAAATAAGACCCTAGGCTCATCATGTTAAAAGATTATTCAACCTTGGGAAAGTTTAGAAAATCAATCTCTTTCTTCATCCCCTCTTCCTCAAGTTTAGTGAGAGAGCTTGTAGGAAACCCTAACCCTAAATCCAACCACAATTCAAGATCTTGAGTGCAAGCCAAGCAAGATGCCTTCAACCCTTTTATGAGCCGAGCCGATCTTCAATCGGGCAAGAGATCAAAGTAGATCCACGATCCACGGAGACGAGCGAAGCCGAGTCAACGATCGATTTCTTCTTCTTGTAGATTCTTGAAAGAATGTATTGAAATTGTTGATTAAATAAAATGTGATATTCTTTTATCTTGTTTTCTTTAAATTCCGCATCATGTTATCTTTACAATTCTTGAATATTATCTGTGTGGTGATGTGTGAATAAAACTCCGCTCGTCAAGGAGTCGAGACGATCTTTAGTATGATGATGTAACAAATTTGTAATCGATTCTTGAATCCCACGAGTTTGTAAACCCTAGCAAGTTCAAGAATCGACGACCCAATTCGTTGCGATGCTTTCTTGATCGACATCGCTCGAGATTGGGGAGTTCCGATCGTTTCTTGAAATTGCTAGAGGCTAGAATATAAATGGTATCCTCGAAAGAACAAGGGTTAAGAGATGAAACCCTAATTTCATCAAGAAAACCCTAACTCTCGTCGATCACCATTGATCTAGTATCAATTCTTCGAAGGACAAGAACACGAAACCCTTTAGATTACATCACGTCTAAAGATCCGATCGATTCCTACGAGCCTCACTTATATTCTTGATTGTTGATTGGAAATATTATCAAAACTACCGATTCTTGATTGTTTATAGTTTCTTGATTCTTGAGTAAAGAATAGTGACACTCGAATACAAATCACATCTTGAATCATGTTTTCGTTTATTGTTGCTTAACATTTCATTTCAAACGTATCAAAATACAATTGAATTGTGCAATCCCTGTGGACGATCCGCACTCATTCATTAACTACATCCGACACTGTAGTTTGATTGCGGTCAATATAATTTTTTTGATTGTCGTTACTTTTTACATATACACGTCAGAAAATGCATCAATCAAAATGGCGCCGTTGCCGGGGATCGCGCTAATTCATTTACATTTTTAGTTTGAAGTGAAAGAATTATTACATTCTACTTCTTGAATTCAAAATTCGTACAAACTCTTACACGTGTGTTGTGATTGACTGCAAGGTGATCTGGAGCATTCTGTGCTGTTGAAAAATCATTTGGGATATACCAGAGAGCTGGAAATATCAACAGAGAGCACCTGAAGAAATTTGATCAAGTGAACCCATCAAGGCAGCGCGGAAGAGCGGCCTGAACCCATCATCTGCGGCGGATCCGCGGCTTGAAGGAAGGATCACTGAAAAATTTTCAGTGCAGGTGATTTCTGTCTCTCTCCCCTCTCTCTTTTTAGCTCCAATTAACCCTTTGCTGCAGGATTCTTTGCAAATAAATCGCAGCGGCGCAAAAGCAAATTAAAAATTGTGTGTGATTTTGATTTCTTGGTTGTTTGCATTCTAATACGGAAATTTAAGGGGCACGGCCAAATCCAAATTAGGTGGGGATTTCATTACCCTTCCTAGGCCCCGAAAATCGTCAAACTTGCATCCGCATTACCTCCATTAACTAAAAGAAATCTAGAGAAGACTCTAAGGACTGTCGCGCTCAATAGGACAAGAGAAGGTCGTGGGTAATTCATTGCTTATCCGCGTTTTCTTATGGTGCCTAAGGCGAGTGTGTCTAAGGCTAGTGGTTATTAATTAGGTCCACTGTAGTGGTGGTTCCTTCCCACTTACCTGGCACTTATCCGGCCACAGGGGGACAAAGAGGCAGTGGAGGATTCTATCCTGCGGCTTGTCTTTTGGCAGTTAGGAGCGGTCTAGAGATCGGACCTAGGTGACCATTAGATTCTAGGGTTTGTGTGCTGCATTTGTTTTGTCGCATCATTTTTTCAAAATCCGTCCCTTTTTAAAGCAAGCACCGCATTCATTTTACCCCTAATTATAAGTCAACGCTGCCACTTGTACTAACCCTTTTTAGTGCAAGATAGGCTGGACACGGGATTCTAGTGCCCGTTTAGTCCGCGTACCTTTTATCGACTCCGAAGTTGATAATTCTCCATTTACCTTTTCTTTACCCATTACCACACCCACACCGATGGATCCGAATCCATCAAACTTCTTTAACCCTAATCTGCCACCGTCCGTTGGTGCGCAGAATCCTACTCCACCCCACATTTCTCTCCAGGAAAGATGCTATCCACATAGAGGTCCTCTTTCGACCTGCTTATCCACACCACCAGCCAATGGGGATAATTTTGAGATTAAGCCCCAGTATATCAATCTTTTACCCAAATACCACGGACTCGAGACCGAGGACGCTTACGTTTTCATTACCAAATTTGAAAACGTATGCGCAATGATGGGTACGTCACAACTTTCAGTTGATGCGATGCGTCTACGACTTCTTCCATTTACTTTGTGCGATATAGCCGAGAAGTGGCTATACAACACCACCGCACACTCTATTACGAATTGGGAAGAATTCGTCGCTGCATTCCTTAAGAAATTTTACCCAGTCCAAAAGACGGCTCGAATCCGTAGCGAACTGAACCAATTTGCCCAGCTCCCTGCCGAACCATTTTCAAAATACTTTGAACGTTTCAAGGATCTATTGGTTCAATGTCCTCATCACGGCATCCCGAGATGGGAGCTTTGCCGAATCATATATGAGGGCAGTAACCCTAACACTAAACAGAGCCTTGAAAACATGTGTCAAGGTACATTTATGACTAAAGATGACGGGGAAGCTTGGCGATACTTAGAAGAGTTCGCTGAAAAATCACTAATTTGGGAGAGTGGAACACAACCATTGAATAGGGGTGGCGTACACCAAATAGATGTGTCCATAGGTGTTCGAGCTGAAATGGCAGCAATGCAAAAGAAGCTCGACGCTATGGAACACAAATTTGCAGCAGCCTCCCTAAACCCAATGTCGCTCCCCAAAACTGTTTGTGGGTGCTGTTCTGATCCGTCACATTTAATGGAAGAATGTCCATTAAACTCTGCGTTTCAAGGTCACGAGCATTCTAATGCCGCATTTCAACGACCTCGAAACGATCCATATTCTTCCAGTTACAATCAGGGTTGGAGGAACCACCCGAATTTTGCTTGGAACCAAAACCAATCTCAAAACACGGTTCCAAACACGAATCAATTTCAAAGGGCTCTTCCTCCACCACAACAGCAACCCCTACAACTCACTCAGCACCCCTATCAGTCACAAAATTTCCAAAACCAGGGCAACACTCCTGCACAGTCTAATCCTATGCAGCCCTGTTCTGACGAGTTCTCTCAATTCACTCAAACCATGAAATCACTTTTATCAAATTTCATGGATGTTTCGACTGAGGTTAGATCTTCCGTCAGTGAAATAAAGAAAAACTCAGCGTCCCAAGCTGAGAGTATTCGCACGATGGAAGCTGAAATCGCACGCTTAAAAGCCGAAATGAGTGCGAGAGAAAAAGGGAAACTTCCCTCTCAACCCCTACAGAATCCTGGGCATTACAATGTAAATGCCATTACAACGTTGAGATCGGGAAGAGTGCTGAATAATCATGTCGGGGAAGGTATTGATGATACTGAAAATCATATCAACACCCCGGCTGAGTCTTTCCCACATACACACACTTCACCTTCTGATCCTTCTTCTTCTACCAAACCACCTTCGCACGAGCCTATTCTCCATTTCCCTTTAGGCTCAACACCTTCACCCAACCCTTATAGTTCTCCACAGACGGTCCCCACACCTCCTTTGGGATCTCGTCTACCCCCCTTTCCTTCTCCTGTGATGGACCCCGCGCTTATTGCGAAAGCACCTTACCCGAATCGGCTAAGGGCTAATAGAACGAGTCCTCATATGGAGAAAATTTTAGAGATGTTCAAACAGGTTAACATCAATATCCCTCTCCTAGATACGATTCAGCAAGTCCCCGCTTATGCGAAGATTCTTAAGGACTTGTGCACTAGGAAGAGGAAGACCCAAGTGCCAAAGAAGGTCTTTATGTCTAATAACATCAGCACTGCTTTTATACCCCAGCTTCCAAAGAAAAGAAAGGACCCAGGTTGTCCTACAATATCGATTTCAATTGGGGGTAAAAACATAAATCGTGCTCTTTTAGACCTTGGCGCGAGTGTTAACCTGTTACCTTATTCTGTCTATGAGCAATTAGGGATTGGAGAGCTGAAACCTGCTCATTGCACTCTCCAGATGGCAGACCGATCTATCACCAAACCAAGGGGTGAATTAGAGGATGTGTTAATAAAGGTCGGGGAATTTGTTTTCCCTGTAGACTTCATTGTGCTCGACACACATCCTGTAGCAAACCCCCGGGGCCAAATTCCGGTGATTCTAGGTCGTCCTTTCCTTGCCACTTCCAACGCTGTTATAAACTGTAGAAATGGTTCAATGAATTTATCATTTAGAAATATGACCATTGAACTAAATATCTATAAAGTTGGAAGTCAGCCATCAGAACCCTCGGCTCATATTTTAGATGTGTGCTCTGTCCATGAGATCGCTCCCGATAGTTGTGGAGCTGAGGATCCTTGCTTTACTGATCTCGATGACATTAGCACATCTCTGTTTGACTTAGCACAAGATCTTAGTGAGGACACTTTAGCTACACATGAGTCCTGCACTTCTGACTTTTCTCCACCCGAGTCTGTATCTTTCACAGGCTCTGAGCTTCTTTGTAGATCCAAAAATCAATCTGTGACCCTTCCTTCTATCATTTCTCCGCCTGAGTTAGATCTCAAAATTTTACCTTCTCACCTGAAATATGCATATCTTGGTGAGAACGAGTCATTACCGGTTATCATTTCCGCTTCTCTTGCATCAGAGCAAGAGAATGCTCTTTTATCGGTATTGAGATCTAACAAAGAGGCGTTTGGTTGGAGTATGGCGGACATCAAAGGGATTAGTCCCTTGATAGTTGAACATCATATACATGTGATGGATGATGCCAGACCGACCCGAGAACCACAGAGACGGTTGAATCCCGTCATGAAGGAAGCTGTCATGAAAGAGATCGTCAAATGCTTAGATAATGGTATTATATACCCCATCTCCGATAGCCAGTGGGTGAGTCCTATACAGGTCGTTCCTAAGAAATCCGGCATCACAGTTATCACCAATGAGGCGAATGAGTTGATTCAGACACGCGCCCAAACTGGGTGGCGTGTATGCATCGATTATAGAAAACTCAACGCTGCTACGAGGAAAGATCATTTTCCTCTACCATTTATTGATCAAATGCTGGAACGCTTAGCGGGACGAGAGTTTTATTGTTTTATGGACGGATACTCAGGCTACAATCAGGTCCCCATCGCCAAAAAGGATCAAGATAAAACCACTTTTACTTGTCCTTTTGGTACCTTTGCTTACAGTCGCATGCCCTTTGGGTTATGCAATGCTCCCGCTACCTTTCAGCGGTGTATGATGGGGATATTCTCTGATATGGTAGAGAATTTTTTGGAGATCTTTATGGACGACTTCTTGATTTTTGGAGACTCTTTTTCTGATTGCCTTGCGAATCTAGACGCTGTTCTTACTCGTTGCAAAGAGAAGAACTTGACATTAAACTGGGAAAAATGCCACTTTATGGTCCAAGAAGGAATAGTCCTTGGACATGTCATTTCACAGAAAGGCATTGAGGTTGACAGAGCTAAAGTAGATGTCATTCAAAACCTGCCTCATCCCAAAAGCATCAAAGATATTCGCTCTTTCCTTGGCCATGCGGGCTTTTATAGGAGATTCATAAAGGACTTTAGCAAAATTGCTAGACCTTTAACACTACTCCTGGCCAAGGATACGACCTTCCATTTTGACTCGGATTGCGAGACAGCTTTCGACTCACTTAAACACTCACTCACCACAGCCCCCGTTTTATCATCACCAAATTGGGACTACCCCTTTGAGCTGATGTGTGACGCATCTGATTTTGCAGTAGGTGCAGTCTTAGGACAACACATCGATAAGATGCCACACGTGATTTACTATGCTAGTAAGACCCTGAATGATGCGCAAATCAATTATACAACCACCGAGAAAGAGCTTTTAGCGGTTGTATTTGCGTTAGAAAAATTCAGGCCTTACTTAATCGGCTCACCTATAGTTGTATATACTGACCATTCCGCTTTAAAACATCTTCTGGCGAAGAAAGCTGCAAAAGGTCGACTAATACGTTGGATCCTTCTTTTACAAGAATTTGATCTTGTTATCAAAGATAAGAAAGGATGTGAAAACGTAGTAGTTGACCACCTTTCACGCATCGTTTCTTCCCCTGTGACCCTGCCGATCAATGATTCATTCCCTGACGAACAACTCTTGAGCATATCCGCTGAACCATGGTTCAGGGATATTGTGAACTATCATGCCACGGGACTTATACCGAGCGATTGGTCAAAACAGGACAAATATCGTTTTCTTTCCCAAGTAAAACACTATTACTGGGACGAGCCCTATTTGTTTAAATATTGTCATGATCAGATCATTCGCCGGTGCGTCACGAATGAAGAGTTCAAGAGTGTTCTTTTATTTTGTCATGATCAGGCCTGTGGGGGTCACTTTGGTCCTAGAAAGACAGCGGAAAAGGTTTTTCAATGTGGATTTTATTGGCCGACCTTATTCAAGGACGCATTTGAGTATTGCAAAACCTGTACACAATGTCAGTATACGGGTAGAATATCCCAGAGGAATGAAATGCCTCAGCAACCCATTCTGGTTGTTGAAATGTTTGATGTTTGGGGCATAGATTTTATGGGTCCTTTTCCCAACTCCTTTGGGAATCTGTACATATTGCTGGCGGTTGATTATGTCTCAAAGTGGGTAGAAGCCATTCCATGTCGCACTAATGACAGGAAAGTTGTCATTAAGTTCTTGAAAGAGAATATCTTTTCGCGATTTGGACACCCACGCGCTATCATTAGCGATAATGGGACACACTTCTGCAACAGATCTTTCGAGACTCTGATGCGAAAATACTCAATCAACCACCGTCTTTCTACACCCTATCACCCCCAAACAAGCGGGCAGGCTGAGATCTCAAACAGACAAATCAAACTTATCCTGGAGAAAACTGTTGCTAAGAATAGAAAAGACTGGTCGACCAAATTGACGGATGCTCTTTGGGCATTCAGGACTGCATATAAGACCGACCTAGGAATGTCTCCATATAGGATAGTGTTTGGAAAAGCATGTCATTTACCTGTCGAGATAGAGCATAAAGCATTGTGGGCTATAAAGGAAATAAATTTTGATCTAAACCTTGCTTGCAACTTTCGGAAGCTGCAACTTAACGAGCTAAGCGAACTCCGCGATGAAGCTTATGATAATGCTGTAATCACAAAGAATAGGACTAAGGTTTTTCACGATAAAAGCATTTTAAGGAAAACATTTTTACCTGGTCAACAAGTCCTTCTTTATGATTCACGATTACACCTTCACGCGGGTAAGCTCCGATCTCGTTGGAAGGGACCTTTTGTTGTGCGGTCTGTATACCCGCACGGGGCAGTAGAAGTTGAAAATGTTAAAAACGGCACCTTTTTCAAAGTAAATGGACATAGACTAAAGCTGTATTTTTCCACTGACCCCACGGAGGAGCTCTTGTTCTTACAAGAGCCAGTTTATTTGGATTAAAATTCCTCCGTCTCACCTTCATATCCTGTATATCATTGCATCATCTTTTGAATGAAGGTGAGTGAAAGATAAGTTTGGGGGAAGTTCTTCACTTATATATTTTGCCCCCACTAATAATTTCCCCCAGATTTACAGGTTTTGTAGATATAGCTGTCGGCAACAGTGAGGACACTGTTGAAAACAAGTTTGGGGGAGGTTTGTGCTTATTTCCGCATCATTTGCATATCATCTGCATAAGCACAAAAACATTTCTTTTAAAAATCTATAAAAATTGAAAAATTTTCAAAACCCATAAAAATTTAAAAATTTTCAAATATAAAAATAATTTTAATATTTACACTTTTTGTATATAAATAAGATAATGAAAGTTTAGATAGTGAAAAATTGCATCCATGAGATTAGAAAAATTTTAGAAAACTAAGAAAATTAGAAGTTTTCTTATACGAACTAGTAATAAGTAGTTATGAGCCGTTGTCCCAAGGGTTAGTAAGATGAAGGACGTCACTAATCTGAGGATAAAAATAAGTCTGAAAAATAGTTTCTATTCTGGAAGCCAAACATTTTGAACGTTGCTACCCTGCTATTCGCACTTACACACGTCTTGAAGCCTGGGATAGTAGAGGATACCTTGAAATGCTCTTGTCTTAAAGCCAAAAGTATGAAGAAAAAAAATGTGTTTTAAAGTGGTGAGAAAAATGGATACTGGTTTTGTTATCACCGAGGGCAATAAAAATATATAACAAAAGGGTGCTTCTTCACCTAGTGCCCCAAGGTCAACTGGTCTGGGAGTCACTGCTATGCCTGAGGTGGTGCAAGACGAGGAAAATACACCAAGCATGCAAGCACATTAGTAATCGGTCGGTTAGTACCTCAAGAAGTATTAACGGTCGCATGAAAGTGTGTAAGCAATCTCGTTTGCCAAGAAGTACTGAAGCCGATGGGCAAGGGTATGATAGCTTGAATTGAATTCTCCGGGTGTA
Source organism: Agapanthus africanus (assembly GCA_030015575.1). Taxonomy (NCBI): domain Eukaryota; kingdom Viridiplantae; phylum Streptophyta; class Magnoliopsida; order Asparagales; family Amaryllidaceae; genus Agapanthus; species Agapanthus africanus. The sequence goes on from JASDDO010000029.1 coordinate 291,458,169, forward strand.
GGGATGTCTTTACACACACGCAGGGTGATATGATCGATGTTTGGAATAAAGATAGGAATGAAGAATAAGACGATGTTTTATTGAGGGAGGACGTGATTTCTGACATTTTTTCATGACCATTAAGATAGGGCTCATGACAACCGAAAAGCTAGCTTAGTTGGAAACCCTAATTTTCAAAGTCTTTCTTTTACGATTCTTTTCTTTAAATGTAATATTCATGATCTTGCTTTTATTATTGGATTTTGTGGGTGCAATCCGCTGAAAACCCTCAGGAGACAACACTCCTCCTACTAGGGACACCTAGAGGTTTAAAGGCTTGTTGCACGTGCTCAGTGCAATCGTGTTGCCTACGAAAGTGTGCTAGTTAGTTTTTTCTCTTTCTTTATTTTCTCCTTCTCTTTTTAATAAAACATTCGCTCGAGACGATCGAAATTAAGTTTGGGGGTATTTGATCAGTCGAAAATATTGCATATTTTAACCGGCAATTTCCATATCATTTGCATACATATAGAAGTGTACGGTATTCATATTCTACATATTAGCAAATCGGTCGCAAAATATCAGATTACATGTATTCGACCTTAAAACCGGCATTTCTAGGGAAATTGACTGCATTGCATTACATAGCATATTTTCTATATCTTGCAACCCGTGTTTCGAAGTCTATGCAGGAAAAGAGAAGCTTGCTCGATCATTACATTGCTCGACCATTACAATCGCTCGTAAACTCATTGAATTCAAATCTGGTATCAATACGAAGGAGCAAATACAAATCAATATATCATACAAGTTCCCCAACAGAAGTACAAGACCACTGCAGAAGACCCAAGGCCCAAGTCCATTAAGGAGCCGCGGAAGCGCGGCTATTTCCTGGTTCTTGCGGCGGTTGCGCGGCGGCTACAGGGAATCAGTTCCCCAATTTCAGTGCACAACTCCTGTTTCAGTGGCTACAGCTCAATAATGCTCACAAACTTCCAGAATACTCCAGATACTTCCACCAGATCAGCAAACACCTAAACTAGCCTAATCATTCTAGAACTTTCCCTAAACCCTAGCTTAAACCCTAAGCTAACTCCTAACAAACTCCTTCTAGAAACTCTTCAACAAACTTTGGGAGGGAAAGTTCCAATTCAAACCTAAGCCTAGGGTTTGGGAATTCTATAAATAAGACCCTAGGCTCATCATGTTAAAAGATTATTCAACCTTGGGAAAGTTTAGAAAATCAATCTCTTTCTTCATCCCCTCTTCCTCAAGTTTAGTGAGAGAGCTTGTAGGAAACCCTAACCCTAAATCCAACCACAATTCAAGATCTTGAGTGCAAGCCAAGCAAGATGCCTTCAACCCTTTTATGAGCCGAGCCGATCTTCAATCGGGCAAGAGATCAAAGTAGATCCACGATCCACGGAGACGAGCGAAGCCGAGTCAACGATCGATTTCTTCTTCTTGTAGATTCTTGAAAGAATGTATTGAAATTGTTGATTAAATAAAAGGTGATATTCTTTTATCTTGTTTTCTTTAAATTCCGCATCATGTTATCTTTACAATTCTTGAATATTATCTGTGTGGTGATGTGTGAATAAAACTCCGCTCGTCGAGGAGTCGAGACGATCTTTAGTATGATGATGTAACAAATTTGTAATCGATTCTTGAATCCCACGAGTTTGTAAACCCTAGCAAGTTCAAGAATCGACGACCCAATTCGTTGCGATGCTTTCTTGATCGACATCGCTCGAGATTGGGGAGTTCCGATCGTTTCTTGAAATTGCTAGAGGCTAGAATATAAATGGTATCCTCGAAAGAACAAGGGTTAAGAGATGAAACCCTAATTTCATCAAGAAAACCCTAACTCTCGTCGATCACCATTGATCTAGTATCAATTCTTCAAAGGACAAGAACACGAAACCCTTTAGATTACATCACGTCTAAAGATCCGATCGATTCCTACGAGCCTCACTTATATTCTTGATTGTTGATTGGAAATATTATCAAAACTACCGATTCTTGATTGTTTATAGTTTCTTGATTCTTGAGTAAAGAATAGTGACACTCGAATACAAATCACATCTTGAATCATGTTTTCGTTTATTGTTGCTTAACATTTCATTTCAAACGTATCAAAATACAATTGAATTGTGCAATCCCTGTGGACGATCCGCACTCATTCATTAACTACATCCGACACCGTAGTTTGATTGCGGTCAATATAATTTTTTTGATTGTCGTTACTTTTTACATATACACATCAGAAAATGTTTCAATCAGACGTAAAGACGGCTTTTCTGAATGGTAATTTAGAAGAGTGCGTATATATGGATCAGCCAGAGGGTTTCAATCAGAGTGGAAGCAGCGGGAAAGTATGCAAGTTGCTTAAGTCCATTTATGGACTAAAGCAAGCATCGCGGAGTTGGAACATCTGTTTTGATGAAACAGTCAAAGAATATGACTTTATCAAAAATCCAGATGAACCGTGCATATATAGTAAAGTTGTAGCGAAAAGTGTCGTATTCCTCGTATTGTACGTGGATAACATTCTGCTGATAGGAAATGATATTCCTATGCTATAATCTGTCAAAGGATTCTTGTCACACAGGTTCTCCATGAAAGACCTGGGTGATGCCTCTTACATTCTGGGGATCCGGATCTATCGTGATAGATCCAAGAGGATGTTGGGACTTTCGCAGTCCAGGTATATCAACACTATACTGAAAAGATTCAGTATGGAAGATTCTAAGCGCGGTAATCTACCGGCTTGTCACGGAATCACTCTATCCAAAAAGATGTCTCCCAAGACTGATTTGGAAAGGGATCGCATGTCGATTATACCCTACGCTTCTGCGGTAGGCTCTATAATGTATGCGATGTTGTGTACCAGACCAGATGTAGCTAACGCACTCAGCGTGGTAAGCCGGTATCAGTCTGACCCAGGAGAGAATCACTGGATAGCAGTAAAGAACATTCTCAAGTACCTGAGAAGGACTAAGGAGATGTTATTAGTTTACGGCGGAAAAGACCTCAAGTTATAGGGCTTTGCCGATTCTGGCTTCCAGAGTGATAAGGACGATTCCAAGTCCATGTCGGGTTATGTCTTTATCCTCAATGGAAGGGCGGTGTGCTGGAAGAGCTCCAAGCAGGACACCGTTGTTGACTCGACTATGGAAGCGGAGTATATTGCCGCTTGCGATGTCGCAAAAGAAGCAGTCTGGATGAAGAAGTTCCTAACAGAACTTCAGGTGGTTCCTACCATCGTTGATCCAATACCTCTGTATTGAGACAACAACGGAGCTATAGCTTTAGCGAAGAAACCAAGGTCCCATCAGAAGTCCAGACACATCTTCAGGCGGTATCACCTGATCAGGGAGATCAATGATCGTCGGGAGATCGAGATTCGGAGAGTCGCTACTGAAGAGAACATTGCAGATCCATTCACGAAAGCCCTACCTCAGATTCAGTTCGAGAGGCTACTCGAGATCATCGGTCTTCGATATGCCAGTATATGGCCCTAGTGCAAGTGGAAGATTGTTAGTGTATATGCCCCAGGGGCCATTATTGTATCATACTAGTTTGTATATTACTTAATGGAAGCTTGGGATATTCACATGTGTATAACAGTCTTGCTAAACATGGTAGTATGCTACTTGGTTTTTCTATCTTAATATGTGAGTATACGTATTGATAGAGCTCTTAGGATCTTGCTTGACTACCAGCGTTGTGATGGCAGTCATACTAGTGGGGGCTGGGTAGTCTACAGGCACATCCTTATTCAGGTCCCTAGTCATAGGATTATCGAGACAGGGCATCGATACTCCGGAGTAGACTAGTGTATACGCTTCTCATCCCAGTTGGGGAGATGGTCTGTCCCACAGCCGTTAGTACGTCGTACTGGAGATAGTATACAGGTTCTCGTTGGGTTACGGGTTCACCGGACAGGACTCACAGGGAACTGTTGGTTGGTTTTTTACCCGTCGTCAGTTAACAGTTCCCAGGTGACATGAGTACAGCATAGTCCGCAGACTTGACACTGCTGCTCCGCCTCGAGTGTGTTCCCAATGTTCTTAGATTGCTACCCTACCACGGCTCAAAGGAGTCGTGCAAACAGGTAGCAGTTGGGTGCAGTCCCGAAGCACTTGGAGGCAGTAGCGGTTAGATAGGATTCGTCTCTCCCGGTATTGGGAGTTGATATCATGCTGTGTCAGAGAGCCATTACGCAAAGTCCCTAGCCAGGGCAAGCGAGATTTGCTGCTAGGTTCTAGTAGTTTCTCAGGGTGTAATGGACTTCGCTCCGACACGACTTATTCCGCTTTTAGGGGACTGACGCTTGCCGCCCCCCTAGGCCGGATATGCGATAGTCTTAGACGAGCAGACCGGACTGTACGGAGATTGTCACAGCAGGCTCAGTAACAGTTCGGATGGGTTTCCTCATCGGCCTTCTTATCGACATCTACCTGGGGGCCGTTACGTACAGCTAGTGCCGCTTGCAGTCTGTGGTTAAACCCACTGCCAGCGTAGTAGTCGAGTCTCTAGAGTCCCACACAGAGAGTTTCCTACTCCAAGCGAAACGATATAGAGGTCGTATGGTTTTTCGATAAAGGGTTCGGACGCATACGTGTGTTTACACACGTACGTCGTTCGGACAGTTTTTACCAGTCGGCTTTGGTTTAAGCCAGTTACTGGTATCCGGTTATTGGATTTATACAGTCTAAAGTTTTTCCGTGTTTTCACGGAAAGGAGGGGCATTCTCGTAATTGCGTGAGAAGCTTCTAGAAGGTGATGACTAAGGATGATTAGGTGTCATATACAATGAATGTGATTAGTGAGTCATATGGATGATTCATCCATGTCATTAATGCATCATAAACGCTTAATGACTCATGGATGTGAATCATCACTAGATATTATCAAGCATGGTTGTTAAATTCAATTCTTTTCTTTTATTGTAAAAGATAAATGCTTGATATATATTATCATATCTCATTATTCTCACTTGATGATTATACCTATCTTCTCTCTCCTCAAGCTCTCTCTCTTCAAATCCTAATCCTCCCCTCTCATGTGTTGAGTATAAGGATTAGATAGACTAATCAATCCATAACCCTTACTCTATATCACCTAGCTTCTTTGATTAGCGCTTAAAGAAGTTTAGTTGCCTCAAGTTTAGAGGCTAAGCTTGGAGTAAAGCTCTCGGGTTGATCGTCTACTACTTCTAGAAGGCCAAGGAGGAGGTGGAGTTCGCAAAGACGAAGGACACGATTCGTTAGGTATAATCCCTAAACATAGTAGTATAGAACATCTATGTTTATAGTTAGTTATCGTTTAGCTTCGATTCAAGCGGTTAGTCGATGTTTACTCGTTAAACAAGTTAGTTTTTAAAAATTCCGCCTCTCCACAAGTATTGGGGTGTTGTACATCGACTTACACTTTCAGAACTCCTTAACATGTTGAGGAGTGCAGAGGGCACCTTGTAGAAAGCAAGGGAAACACCTACTATGTTTGTTCGCGGTGCATCCTCTTCCGGGTCTAAAGCTAGGTCCAAAGGAAGGAAGAAGAAGGCCACTATCCAAACAAGAGGTGGTGTTGGTAAGGTGGGAGCTAAGGGAAAGGAGAAGGTTGCGGTGCCAGTAGTGGCAAAGGATGAGTGCTTCCACTATCGTAGGAAAGGCCACTGGAAGAAAGATTGCAAAGCTTGGATTGCCAAGAACTAGGAACCGAAGCAAGTTGTGGCTTCGACTTCAAGTATGTTTGAATTTTCTGTCAATCTACTCTACTTTCTGGGTATTGGATACCGGATCAGGATCTCATATATTCAATTCATTGCAGGGATTGAGAAACCGTAGAGTGCTGAAGATTAGTGATATGACCCTCTGTCACGACCCGAGAGTTTCGACTCGTGACCGACACTTAACCACGCGATGTCTACAGGCGTAACGCGGCTAAGTAAGCCGAACCCAGAAATCAAAACAAATAAATAAAGAGTGAATAAAACATTTCCGTAAAAACAGTCATACATGTCTGAGAAACTTCCATTTATTTAGTAGAAAACCTTTTTAAGTGCAAAAGTTATAGTTTTATAATTTTGGCAACATTTCCTTTTTAAACATTTGTCCCGCAAGTCGGGTAAAAGCAAGGTGTAGCAGAATAACAAGTAAAATGAATAAGCATCACAATATGATATACGACGCCGTAGCGAAGAGTACACAGTAAAGCAAGGACAATATCATAAAAGATAAGACTGCATAATATAAAGTCGGCTCACATGCGGGCTCGACACCAGAATATAAAATCATACATATCGTCCTCACAACTGTCTCTAAGTCAATACAGAAAGGTAGATGGAGAATACTAGATACATCAATATACAACTAAAAGATAACAGATACCGTACAAAACCCACCTATCAGCAAAAGGCTATCTCGCCTCAAAAGGGTATCTGTGCCAAAAGATGCGGTAAACAGCCAGCCGCGATTACTCCCAAGGGCAACCTGCAAATACTGTGGCACAACGCGGGTGAGTTGCCAACTCGTGAATAGAGATAACATATAAAGGTGATCGCGAGCATGCACATATAGCGTGGCTCTACTAATGCCAGCAGATGATATCAATGCATGCCAACAGCGGATGCAATAGTAATGCAAGTACTCTAACCGGTAAATGCTACAGGATGAGATATATAGTAGTCAATACTGAGTATGGGATAAATAACATCTACATGGACTATGTCAACATGGAAAACAATAATCGGTGCCTCAGACTGCACTCAAATCCCAAATACACTCAGGCGCCGGCACACCCATCGGCCCTTAAATCCTGTATATCTCAGAGGAATCACGAGTGCCCAACATCGGCACCCAAAATATCATAAAATACCCGTGTCCAGCATCGACACGTAAATCCTCGTATATCGGGCTCCGTCAGTCCGGATCGGCCCACGGGGTCCGTCTGCGGTATCGGCCCTCGGCCCCGGCAGTACGGATCATCCCGCATCCATCTCTTGACTCTGGTCAGTATCCTCCGGACAACTGCCAGGTCCAACCAATCACCGGTAGGTACTCGCCCGCCTCCAGGCTCAATCGGCAAATCCCATCGATCATCTCGCCGAGGGGAACCATACCGGGCCCACCACGAACCCGCAAACGGAACATCCACTCCTCGAATCGGGTTTCAAGCACACGTCTCAGCACCGAGAAAACGCGTGGTGGACGCACCAAAATATCATATCACGAGGTACCGGGTTTTTCAAAATAGTGCATCTTTTCTTAAATAGTTCCACGGTCCTCAAAACAGAAATCACATGAAAATCCAACTCCAATAGTAAATCCGATGCGAGGTACAATATATATCAATCCATGGTATGGGTATAAAGGGAAAACCGCTTTTTAAAATAGTTTCCGTTTTTAAAGATGTCATGCGGCTCCCAATGTCCAGGAAATCATCACCAATCATATGTAAGATAGACTATAACAATATAATCATGGCAGCTCTACAGTGGGTGTGGCATGGCAATTACTAACGGTGTGTGTGTAGCATGCAAATAGTGCTCGTGCAACATAAACCGTTAGTAATATTGCGGTGTTCTATCAGTTCTAAGCATATATCTATAACACATAGCAGGGAAATGCAATATGCAATGACAGTCCATAGGTAGATGCAATATATAATACTAAGGTCCTATCAGCCCTGACGCATAACGCCATGCGGGCGATATCCCCATAGATGTGAAATCTAATCACCGTGTCTCGCGCTAAGTGTATCCCACCACTTGCTTGCCCTTCTTCGCAGCGTCTGTCTCACTGGCCTGCGAACCTAGAATCACATAACATATATCACACATAAGCTCAATACCACAGAAACGCGACATTACGGTCCAACAAGAAACCCGTGTCGCAAACCAATCGCGCGTGTGCGCGATACGTTAAAACGTGTGATCACGCGCCTGAAACTACCCCGACGCGTCGCGATACGCAAAAACCCCAAACCTACTCACGTATCACGCGTGTCGCGAAGGTTTAGAAAAACGGCAAAATAGGTATTTGGTCCCAGATTTCTACACAGAGCTAAACTTACAAAACTATATATATAACAACACCCTACACACTAGCAGACACCTACAGGACAAAACACCAACCAAAACACTACCCATCTGGCCGCAATTTGTGGCCAGAAAGAGGAAATTGGCGGCCAAAGGGAAGAATCAGGGGGTCGGGTTCAAGCTAGGGTATCAGCACACCACCACTACACTGCAGTCATCTCAATTTCACTCAGATCTCATCGGGTCAAAAGCAGATCCAGAAAAGCTTAAATTTGCTTAAAAACGACAATTTGCATCAAATAGTGAAACTGGTGGTATTTTAGTGCAATCGGGGTTAAGCTAAGCTAACATGGTCTCAACAAACCTCAATTATCCTACGGAAACCAATTTACACCTCATTAGCACAAAGTTCCCACTAAACACCCCATATCGCACTAAAACGCACCAAAATCCATTAACCGATGCAAAACTACGCCAACCAAGCAAACTAGGGAAGCAAGTTAGGAAATATACCTCATACTTAACCCTAGGGAGCTGCAGGAAGCAGAGGAGATGAGGGGAAGAAGCTGCAGTTGCTGTTGTTGCTGTTGTGCTCACTGCTGCTGCTGCTGTTCTTTGCTGCTGCTGCTACTGTTTCTTGCTGTTGCTGCTGCTGTGCTTGGTGCTGCTGCTGTGCTTGAAGCTGCTGCTGTGCTTGGTGCTGTTGTTGCTGCTGCTGCTGGGGGTTCTGCTGAGGTAAGTGTGTGTGTGTGTGAGTGTGAGAGTGTGAGAGTTTTGAGAGAAATGCAAAGGAATGAGAGGAAACACTCAAGGTCCAATTGTCAACCCTCGTCTCTCTCTCTTCATTTAATGCAAGCATGGCTTGAGCCATGATGCACCCTCCCTCTCTCTCACAAGTTAACCCCTAAACAATTTGAATTAAAGTAACTTGTAATTAGCTAATTAAACCCACTTTAAAAAACCCATAAGACTTAATCCTATGATTAACCCACCATGGTTAATAATTATGGTATAACTCAGTTTAAAAACCCTAGTTTACATGCACATGTGTGTGCAAGCCTAGGAAAATTTTGGGAAAATATTTATTAAATTAAGAAAATATTTAAAACACAATTTGGTAAACTTTTTGTTAAAAACCATTATTTAAATATAATTATTCACTAACATATCCTAAGGTGTTACAATCTCTCCCCCTTAAAGAAATTCGTCCCCGAATTTCAAAAATCTAACTATACGCACCTTCAAAAAGATGGGGATACGTCTTCATCATCTCGCTTTCGGTCTCCCAAGTGACCTCCTCACGGTTCTGACCACGCCAAAGTACCTTAACTGATGGAATGTCCTTCGATCTTAATTTCTTCACTTGTCGATCCAAGATCCTCACCGGCTGCTCTGCATAGGAAAGGTCGCGCTCAAGCTGGATCGTCGGATGCTGAATTGCATGCGAAGGATCATGAAGATATCTGCGGAGCATCGAAACATGAAATACGGGGTGCACATCTGGAAAGCTGGGCGGAAGGGCTAAACGGTAAGCTACTGCACCAACACGCTCGAGGATCTCGAAGGGGCCCACAAACTTGGGACTGAGCTTCCGCTTCTTCCCAAACCTCATCACACCTTTTATTGGGGAGACCCTCAAGAAAACATGATCACCAACAGAAAACTCAAGCCTGCGTCGCCGACGGTCCTGTAAGTGCACGGCGGCGCCCCCGGTCGTCAATCCGACGGCCAAATGCGGAAACGGTGATAAACTTTAATTTTGCGAACTTAGCAAACAGGCACCACCGCGCACTAAACCCCGGATCGGGCCATTAAACTAGATCTAGCAAAAATAAGATAGGGAAGAGATATACCGACTGATTCGAGTCCTCCGGTCTTCATCTCCACTCCGATCTCCTCGCGGAAACTCCGGTCGTCGCCTCCTCGCCGGAAGGGCACCACATCGCCTGTTTCTTTTACGGGCTCCCGCCTTTATACCGAGGCAACTCGGCATGAAGCTGGCAAGTCGACATGCCCAAGAAGTGCTGTAGAATGTAGTGTAGATGATGCTTGTCTCTTTGGGGTTATGTTGCCTTGATGGAGGAATCAACAAGATATGAACTTGGGGATTTTTGTAGCAATGAAAATGAGATGGATGATTAATTTCTTTCACCAAAAATGAAACCTCTCATTTTCTCTCCTCTCTCAAATTTGTGGCCGGCCCTTCATGATATGAGAATGGTGGAGGGATTAATCAAGCATGAAGGGAGGTGATTGTAGGAGAAAAGCAAGGGTGACCACAAACAAACATAATGATCACAAAACTCATATCCAAATCAAATCCTTTCTCTTCACAATAAATGCATCATGGATGAAAGATATCATAATCAATACTTTTGCAATAAAACCCTCCACAAAGTGTTATTTGCAAACTTGCAAATAACACCCCTCCATCGGAAAAGTCCGGCCGGGAAAGAACAAAGGAAAACCGGCCGGAACGGAATGCAAACTGGCAACTCCAGAAAACTGGTCCCGTAATAAATTACAAGAAAACCCCGATGCTGTGCATACACACCCGCAACTGTATTTCGTCCGGATACAAATGCAATGAGACAAAATCTACACTGTACTAAACTAGTATCCGGCTTAAACCAAAGCCGGCTAGTAATATCCATTCGATTCTGATCCGTGCAATACCGCACGTATCTGATCGAACCCTGCCATATATCCATACGGCCACTAGTACAAACCGTCCGATCCTGATCCGTGCAATACCGCACGTATCTGATCGGACCCTGCCATATCTCCATACGGCCTCTACAGCGTTTCGCCCGAAAGCTGAGTAACTGAAAGTGTGGTGGACTCTAAAGACTCGTCAATACTATGGCTGTGGATTTAACCACTAGCACGTCAGAGGTATAAGCCAATACGTAACGGGCCACCAGCTATTGACTAAAAGGGACGTCGATGAGCGAACTCGTCCTGACACCCTATTGAGCCTGTCAGTGACAATATCCGTACAGTCCGGTCCGTTCGTCTATGAGCATCGCATGTCGGGCCTAGGGGGTTGGTAAAAGTCAGACCCCCAAAAGCGGTACAAGTCGTGTCGGAGTGTAGCCCAGAACACCCTGAGATACTACTGGAATACCTACCAGTAAATCTCCTGCCTTGGCCAAGGACTTCATGTAATGGCTCTCCTAGACACAGCGCGACCTCACCCCCAATACCGGGAGAGACGAACCCCTGAAGATCCGCTCACTGCCTCCATGTGGCTCGGGACTGTACCCAACTAAAACCTGTTTGCACGACTCCTTTGAGCCGTGGTAGGGTAGTAATCAAAGCACAGTGGGAACTCACACGAGACAAATGACGATCCCCAGGTCGATGAACTAACCTGTACACATGTCACCTGGGAACTGCTATCTGACGTCAGGTATAAGAACAACTAGCATGTTCCCGGCGAGTCGTGTCTGGTGTACTCATAACCCAATGAGCACCTGTATACATCTTAGGTGATCCAACTGACACCAGTGGCTTGTGAGACCGGCCACCGCCCCTCGTCGGGGTCTCGACTGTATACACTAGTCTACTCTGGAGAATCGATGCCCTGTCTCGAAACTCCCGTGACTAGGGACCTTTTAAGGATGTGCTTATAGACTCCAGCTCTCACTTATATGATCGCCCTCATACTACTGGCAGTCAAGCAAGAATCCTAGGGGCTCTATCAACGTGTAATAGCGACCTGTCAGGTCACCTAAAGCAGTACACGATGATAAAGGTAAACCAGATAGCATACTATCATCTCGAGTAAGACTGTCGTACCGGGATAGGTCCTCCCTCAATCATTGCAATCACGTGCCTGTGATCCAATAATTGACTCTGAGGGCACTATCTCCAACATTCTCCCACTTGCACTCAAGGCTAATTATTGCGATGTCGCATACTCACAGCCCGTGTGATACCGAACACCCAACTCCTCTACAAGTCAGTCTCACAAAGCTCGTTTGCGAGACTATTGCGTTCGAGGAATAGCCTCAGCGAGTGGATCCGCTCTGAAGTTTCTTTCTATGTCTCTCTATATCTCAAGTTCGCGGAGAAAGCCATCTCCCGAAAAGAGCAATACCTGTTTTAGAATGTCTGGATGTCTGATGGGACCTAGTTCATAAATGAACTCCAAATCCAAACTTCTTAGACTGTATCCTCAACTGAACTTAATCAGTATCCTGCGCCATGCCACCCTCAGTATTTCCTTGGACCACCTGTCCAAAATACTGCCCCTCATCAGAAGAAAAACTAAAACTCTGACAACCTCCTTGTCGTCCATGTCACCTTGGAAGCCTGGAGTGATAACCGTCTCCTAAAGGAGGCAGCCGTTATCATATCCCTAGAACATTCACTTATGTTCTAAAACTGCTTCCGACTGTTTCTCCAGGATTGGAACAATATCAACTTATTGCATCTAGTGCAAGAACAACATCTGGTGTGGTACTTGACATTTCATGATTGACTCAATTGCCTAAGCAAGTGATTTGCCAATCATGCACGTCCCTTTCTACTTTAGTCTATAAGACACCTTTAGAGAGGGTGACTCCATCACCTGCAGGTACACTACCGTGCCAGGAGTCGTCCATTCTAAATACTCTTAGAATGCTGTCAAAGTACCCTGATTGAGAAACTACCCAAATCTAGATCTAAAACCATAGATCTAGTAACCAGTATGTCTGATATAATGTCCAAGTCCCATGTGGAGAAACCACTGTGTGACGACCAAAGTATAACCGATCGCAGTATAGGAATGTCACTTCCTATTTTGTGTAAGTCATCCAAATACCAGGATATCACACCCTACTACCTTCTCAACAGATCCATCCCCTATTCTGATGAAGTCAAACCTATGACTGTTACATCAGAAATAGATGATCTATCTCCGCTATATCTGCTTTAGTCTATAAATAGACATAAGCCTGATGTCCACCAATGCTTCCGCTGCTCCCACTGACTACGACAACCCTCTGGCAGAGTCATATAGATGTGCACTTCTAAAGCTAGTTTAGAACGACGCTATACTCATCCTCCTGCCGGGTCTCGCAGCCTGGAACAACAACAATGGCAAGTGTGGGTAAACAAGAACTTCCCTGTCACCGTCCTTGAGGCTACCGAAGTACCTCTCGGGTGCCTGAAGTTACCCACCATATCTGCGGAGTGGCCAATGGAATGTCAAATCAGATTGAATCTTTAGGTTCCTTATCAAATCTTCAGTAATCGTTTGCGGTTCTGGAATCACTTCCAGTTCTACCATACTTCCACTACTGTTTTTGAAAAAATCCATTTTTATTAAAACTGTGGCGAGTCAAGACCAATATCACTATTGATCTTTCTTATGGTAGAAAATCAACCCTCGTCATAGCCTGGGTCAACCCACAAACAACCATTACAGAAACGTGCCTTGAGTTATCCAGAGTCTGGTTTTAATCATAAGCCGGACAACTCCCCGTACTTTAACAATGTTAAGATATGAACTGTACTATATCCAATATAGAACCAGAGGCACTGATTTAATTGAACCAGATTCAAATCATGCAGCTATCTCCAGTGCATGTCACTAAATGGAGAGAGGCCGATCAGCGTTACTCAACTTAGGAATGCTTCCAATTATGAGTAATCTGAAAGAGAAGCAATTTCTCTTTATCATTACTATCAACTGAATACCATACACAAGTATCTACATCTTCGATCACTTTGAAGAATCCCGATACTTGCTAGACCTGGTTCTCTACTCTATTCAAATACATATAACTCCTCAAAACTTAGACCCTGTGTTTCTACGAAACACATGTCTAAGAACTAGAGAAGTTAAAAGTAAACAGAATATAGTATGAGTACCAACCCCTCTGTCCTAATGGACACTGGACAACATACAATACTCTGTATAAGTCCGCTGAGTCTAACAACTCTTTCACTGTGTGTCGTAGGTTGAAAACTGTACTTATGGTTAAGAAGAATTACACTGCTGTTTAATACTCCTTACCTAACCATCCACTGATATAGGTAAATGTCATCGACATAATATCAAAGGGTATATCTCACTCTATAAAAATAGACGTATAGATATATCAATTTGAAATTGGTGCATAACAACGGATATTCAAAACCAAATATTTGCCAACCGGCAAACAACCCAGGTGGCTTCCTCAAATATCACCAATTCGAACGAATCCCGATATAATGAGGATGGTCACCTAATTCCCAATAACTTACTCCCACTCATCATCTGTAAAACCATACAGATGTGAGAATCAAACCTGGTAAATACATACCCTGGAGCAAGTGTCTAATCGGGAAATCAGTTTTCTTTTAACAGTACACAGTTGAACTGAAACATTGAAATGTTTCGATGGGGTATCCTGGTATTCCTAGTAATGCCTCTACCATTATCCAGATTCACAACTATAACCGTATAATTCTTTGCCACCTCTCCAAATCCCTTTATATGTCTTTAGTCATTACCTTCTGCACACCCCTTTAGGCCAATTGGTTTTCTTCCGTCCCTACCGTTCGGCACCAGCCTATGGTTTGGAAGAAGACTATCCAATAAGCATAATGGGTGTACTGTCCTAGTCCTAGGAGCACTCGCAATGCGAGAGAAGGTGAAGATAAAAGACAACCGAATAAACCTTATTCCTATTTCTCCTGGACCAGAATCCATCCCCGAACTGGAACAAGTTCCTTTCGAGTTCGTATATAACCATACGATGGAGTATCCAATAAACTGTGGATCTTCTTAGTGATACGGAGTGTCCTGGAGAAATACAAAAGGTGATTTAGGATTGGCGAAGAAAAACTTGGTTTGGTCGTGAATATTAGTCGCAATTTACTTTGCCCTCTTACTAATCCCTTGCTTTGTCTTAATCTTAATACCTTCTGCACACCATCGTTATGCTAATTGGTTTTCTTCATTCCCCACCGTTCGCCACCAGCCTAAGGTTTGGAAGAAGACTATCCAATTTGCATAATAGGTGTACTATCTCCTAAACCAAGGAGTACTCGCAATGAGAGAAGGTGAAAAGAAAAGACAACTGAATAATCCTATTCGTTTTCTCCAGAACCGGAAACCATCCTCGAATTCCTTCGAGTTCGTATCTAACCATACGATGGCTTTGTCCAATGGAAGTGGACGTTCGCAGTAATACGGGGTGTCCTGGAGAAAAGGGTAAAAGTAGGAGTGGCAATGAGGTCTGCAACTCTGACAATCCAAAAGCGAGTGTTAAGAAGGTTCGGTCAACTTGGTCACTGAGTCATAGTCTTAGGGTCGGGTCAATGGTCGCTGCCAGAGAGAGAGAAAAGAAACACTCAGCGTGCACTCTACCCTAGATCAGAATGGTTATCCCTTTATCTAATCTGGAAACCTCCCACTGTACCTCAAATTCTCCTCCAAACCTGAAAGAAGAATTAGTCGGGGTCACCCGAGGAGTAAACTAACTCATCAGTGGGAATCGGGATCCAACTCTCATCGCATGATAACGTGACGGAATCCGCTCATGCTATCACACTCCAGAAGGTATGCGCATATCTGGCAAGTTTCAGTTCTTTTGAAACTCCCAATGTGATTTCTGCCCCATGCTCTTATGACCTTGGCGTGAGGTCAAAATATCATAAGTCACATGTCAAGTTCTACCCATCATTGTCCAGGTTAATTTGAACCCACCCGTACATACCCTTGACGTAGGCCAAAATAGTAGTACGACTGTCCCAAACCAACGCATCTATCTATGCAACAGATAAATACCCGGCAACTACCAAACACTATGCCTTGGCGTGAGGTCAAAATACATAGCTTGAATACTACCGAATATTTAACTGAAATGATGGAGGGCTACGAATGGTTTCTGGCGAAAACCTTTAAGGTAATGAACTTGATATCGTTGAAGGAACGAATAGCTTTTTAGAAAATATAGTGACGAAAACCTTTACTAAAGAGGTCACTCCCGGTGAAGGGATCTCGGCTCTTTCCCCGTAGAATGAGGTGCAGGATATTCCAACTGAATACCACGGTGCAAAGCAAAAGTAATCGGCTATAGTGAAGTCAATGCCCTGACGCAAACTTCTGTCCAAGGGGTCACTCCCGGTGAAGGGATCTCGGCCCTTGCCTCGTCGACTGAGGAGCAGGATATTCCAAATGAATACCACGATGCAAAACAAAAGTGAACGTCCTTGCAATAACAGCTTTTTGAAAAGTGTTCCAACAACATCAGAATAGGTTTGTTTAACTTGCATTGATCCGAATCAATGCAGTCCCATCAATTGATCACACCACAAAGAACGAAAATATACTGACGTACGTATATGCCATCCGCATTCGCCACTGGGTCCCGTCATCACCCGTTAGGTTAGCTAACTAACGGCAGAGCGGGGACTGGACTAGCGCGGATGAAAAACATATACAACATCTACTAATATATATACCAATATATTATATTTCGCTCAAGGCGTGAATAAAATGCAACATCACAGAAATGTACAGCATCACAGAACAATACAGATATCTGGGATCCCCGGGTTTCACAGAGCCACTACTGAAACCCGACGTTCCCCTGGTCGTGTGGATAGCCTGTGCAATGAAATCCTATACCCCCTACGAGTGCGGCGAATAGCCAGCCAATCCTGGAGTGAAGCCCCCTCCGTCCCAATGCCATGAGATGCGGGCTTGTTGCCTTCTAGAACCCGGCTATCCGTGCACCCCTCCGCGGGGTAATCCTAGTACAGAAAGTAAAATATACATACAACGGGTACATCGACCGCAACCAGGTCGTGCCCCAAAAGAATAATACAAACAAGCAGTGACGGCAGTCTACATGTCGGACGCTCGTCCCGCAATATCAAATGTACATAATACAACAAAACTGTACTAGCATTGCATCCAGGCTATCCCCCACGACCGATCCGCAACAACACAGCAAAACACAGAACATCAACGTGAAAGTCACGTTCGCAAATCCGTCTAACCGGGCTATAGCAGTTAGACCGGATTTACCGATCGAGTGACATTCACGGTCGCAGATATAATGTAAATACTGTGAAATAATGTGTTTAAAATATCCGATCGATCAAAAATTAACAAGTGGGCCCCCAAGCAATACTGTAGCACTCACAGAAAATCTGGGCCCAATATTAATATTCCAAAACCCCTAAAATAAGCCCAGAAGCCCACTGGAAAAAATTGATGCAGTGACGACACCAATGTGCGGCGGAACCGCGGCCTAAGGGGGGGTTTGGCCGCGGTTCCGCGCTTCAGTGATCGAGTCACTGCGTCGAATTTTTACAGCAGTCTTAGAACTCCCTGCACATCATTCTGAGACAACCTGAAAAATTTTTCGAGACCAAAAAATTTCAACAAAAAACTGATGTGAACAAAAATGCAAGTTTTGGAATTTTGGTCGATCGGAAATGAAAAACACATCAAACGAAGCTAGACGAAGTTAATGGTGAGGCTCTGATACCACTGTAAGTGCACGGCGGCGCCCCGGTCGTCAATCCGACGGCCAAATGCGGAAACGGTGATAAACTTTAATTTTGCGAACTTAGCAAACCGGCACCACCGCGCACTAAACCCCGGATCGGGCCATTAAACTAGATCTAGCAAAAATAAGATAGGGAAGAGATATACCGACTGATCCGAGTCCTCCGGTCTTCATCTCCACTCCGATCTCCTCACGGAAACTCCGGTCGTCGCCTCCTCGCCGGAAGGGCACCACATCGCCTGTTTCTTTTACGGGCTCCCGCCTCTATACCGAGGCAACTCGGGCATGAAGCTGGCAAGTCGACATGCCCAAGAAGTGCTGTAGAATGTAGTGTAGATGATGCTTGTCTCTTTGGGGTTATGTTGCCTTGATGGAGGAATCAACAAGATATGAACTTGGGGATTTTTGTAGCAATGAAAATGAGATGGATGATTAATTTCTTTCACCAAAAATGAAACCTCTCATTTTCTCTCCTCTCTCAAATTTGTGGCCGGCCCTTCATGATATGAGAATGGTGGAGGGATTAATCAAGCATGAAGGGAGGTGATTGTAGGAGAAAAGCAAGGGTGACCACAAACAAACATAATGATCACAAAACTCACATCCAAATCAAATCCTTTCTTTTCACAATAAATGCATCATGGATGAAAGATATCATAATCAATACTTTTGCAAAAAAACCCTCCACAAAGTGTTATTTGCAAACTTGCAAATAACCCCCTCCATCGGAAAAGTCCGGCCGGGAAAGAACAAAGGAAAACCGGCCGGAACGGAATGCAAACTGGCTACTCCAGAAAACTGGTCCCGTAATAAATTACAGGAAAACCCCGATGCTGTGCATACACACCCGCATCTGTATTCCGTCCGGATACAAATGCAATGAGACAAAATCTACACTGTACTAAACTAGTATCCGGCTTAAACCAAAGCCGGCTAGTAATATCCGTTCGATTCTGATCCGTGCAATACCGCACGTATCTGATCGAACCCTGCCATATATCCATACGGCCACTAGTACAAACCGTCCGATCCTGATCCGTGCAATACCGCACATATCTGATCGGACCCTGCCATATCTCCATACGGCCTCTACAGCGTTTCGCCCGAAAGCTGAGTAACTGAAAGTGTGGTGGACTCTAAAGACTCGTCAATACTATGGCTGTGGATTTAACCACTAGCACATCAGAGGTATAAACCAATACGTAACGGGCCACCAGCTATTGACTAAAAGGGACGTCGATGAGCGAACTCGTCCTGACACCCTACTGAGCCTGTCAGTGACAATATCCGTACAGTCCGGTCCGTTCGTCTATGAGCATCGCATGTCGGGCCTAGGGGGTTGGTAAAAGTCAGACCCCCAAAAGCGGTACAAGTCGTGTCAGAGTGTAGCCCAGAACACCCTGAGATACTACTGGAATACCTACCAGTAAATCTCCTGCCTTGGCCAAGGACTTCGTGTAATGGCTCTCCTAGACACAGCGCGACCTCACCCCCAATACCGGGAGAGACGAACCCCTGAAGATCCGCTCACTGCCTCCATGTGGCTCGGGACTGTACCCAACTAAAACCTGTTTGCACGACTCCTTTGAGCCGTGGTAGGGTAGTAATCAAAGCACAGTGGGAACTCACACAAGACAAATGACGATCCCCAGGTCGATGAACTAACCTGTACACATGTCACCTGGGAACTGCTATCTGACGTCAGGTATAAGACCAACTAGCATGTTCCCGGCGAGTCCTGTCTGGTGTACTCATAACCCAATGAGCACCTGTATACATCTTAGGTGATCCAACTGACACCAGTGGCTTGTGAGACCGGCCACCGCCCCTCGTCGGGGTCTCGACTTTATACACTAGTCTACTCTGGAGAATCGATGCCCTGTCTCGAAACTCCCGTGACTAGGGACCTTTTAAGGATGTGCTTATAGACTCCAGCTCTCACTTATATGATCGTCCTCATACTACTGGCCGTCAAGCAAGAATCCTAGGGCCTCTATCAACGTGTAATAGCGACCTGTCAGGTCACCTAAAGCAGTACACGATGATAAAGGTAAACCAGATAGCATACTATCATCTCGAGTAAGACTGTCGTACCGGGATAGGTCCTCCCTCAATCATTGCAATCACGTGCCTGTGATCCAATAATTGACTCTGAGGGCACTATCTCCAACAGGTCCGCATAAGATCTCTGCCTACTCTGGGCTGCTCTCATCCTATCATGGATCAACTGGATCTTCGCTGTCGTCTCCTCAACGATCTGTGGCCCTAAGATACTGCTCTCACCGAGCTCGGTCCAACAAGTGGGCGACCTGCATCCCCTCCCATAAAGAGCCTCAAATGGTGCCATCTGAATGGTCTCCTGGTAGCTGTTATTGTAGGAGAACTCTACCAAGGGCAAATGATGATCCCAGCTACCTCCGAAATCTAATACACAAGATCTGAGCATGTCCTAGAGAGTCTGGATGGTCCGCTCTGACTGTCCGTCGGTCTGCGGATGAAACGCTGTGCTGAAACTCAAGCGAGTGCCCAAAGCCTCCTGGAGCCTCTGCCATAGTCTACTGGTAAACTGGGTGCCCCTGTCGGACACAATACATGTCGGGACTCCGTGTAGTCTCACTAT
Source organism: Agapanthus africanus (assembly GCA_030015575.1). Lineage (NCBI taxonomy): Eukaryota > Viridiplantae > Streptophyta > Magnoliopsida > Asparagales > Amaryllidaceae > Agapanthus > Agapanthus africanus. Next base: position 291,478,309 of record JASDDO010000029.1, read on the forward strand.
CTCGTCAATGTAGATCTGGGCATACTGAGTAAATCTGAAAGTCGTCTTCACCGGTAGGAAGTGAGCCGCTTTCTTCAAACGATCCACGATCACCCAGATGGAGTCATACCCCCGACTAGTCCTGGGTAGACCCACAACGAAATCCATTGAAATCTGCTCCCACTTCCACTCCGGAATGGGTAACGGCTGTAGCTCTCCCGCGGGCCTCTGGTGCTCAGCCTTGACTTGCTGACAAGTCAGGCATCTCGACATAAAATCTGCGATGTCCCTCTTCATTCCGTCCCACCAGTAAACACCTCTCATATCATGATACATCTTGGTAGAATCAGGATGGACGCTATATACCGATCGATGTGCCTCCTCAAGAATCTCGCGTCTCAGTCCCTCAGCATCTGGTACGCACAGTCTAGCTCCAAATCGTAGGATCCCCTGATCATCGATCACGAACTCGGAAAATCTGCCCTGTCCAATCTGTGCTATGATCTCTGAACATCGGTCATCACTGAGCTGTGCCTCACGTATACGATCGATCAACTGTGGGCGTGCACGGACATGCGCTATCTGTCCTCCAATCGGCGTGAACTCGAACTGTATCCGGCTGTCGCATAATATCTGCCAGTCTGCTGATGACGGCCCCTATACTGCGCTCAAACAAGATAGACTACCCCCGGGCCTCCTACTCAGAGCATCCGCCACCACATTTGCCTTGCCCGGGTGATATAAGATCTCGCAGTCGTAATCCTTCACTAACTCCATCCATCGACGCTGCCGAAGATTCAGGTCCCGCTGCTGGAATATGTATTTCAGACTCTTGTGATCCGTGAATATCTGGCACGACTCGCCGTATAGGTAATGTCGCCAGATCTTAAGTGCGAAGACCACTGCTGCCATCTCCAAATCATGTGTGGGGTAGTTCTGCTCATGCTTCTTCAATTGTCGCGAGGCATACGCGATCACCCTATCATGCTGCATCAGTACGCACCCTAACCCCACTCGAGAAGCATCACAATAGACCACAAATCCGCCCGATCCGGAAGGTAAAGATAACACCGGTGCCGTCGTCAGCCGTGTCCGTAACTGCTGGAAACTGTGCTCGCACTCCTCCGTCCAAACGAAAGGAACTCCCTTCCGGGTTAACCCGGTCAACGGTGTAGCAATACGGGAAAAGTCCTGCACAAAACGCCTGTAGTAACCGGCCAACCCAAAAAAGCTGCGAATCTCCGTCACCGATGTGGGTCTGGGCCAACGCTGCATGACCTCGATCTTCCTCGGGTCTACACATATACCGTCTCGTGAAATCACATGCCCCAAGAAGTCTACGCTGTCTAGCCAGAAAGCACACTTGGAGAATTTCGCATAAAGCTGGTGCTCCCTCAAGGTCTGCAATGTAATCCGCAGGTGCTGCTCGTGCTCCTCACTACTCCGGGAATACACCAAGATATCGTCGATGAAAACTATGATGAACAGATCCAAATAAGGCCGAAAAATACGGTGCATCAAGTCCATGAAGGCTGCTGGCGCATTGGTGAGTCCGAACGACATCACCAAAAACTCGTAATGGCCGTAGCGCGTACGGAAAGCTGTCCTGGGAATGTCCTTCTGTCGAACCCGCAGTTGATGATAGCCCGATCGTAAATCGATCCTCGAAAAGTACCCTGCCCCCTGAAGCTGGTCGAACAAATCGTCGATACGCGGCAAAGGATACATGTTCCTCACTGTCACCCTGTTCAGCTGGCGGTAGTCGATACACAGACGCAAACTGCCATCCTTCTTCTTAACGAACAGGACTGGACCACCCCAAGGAGAAACATTGGGTCGAATAAGTCCCTTGTCCAGCAAATCTTGCAACTGATCCTTCAATTCTCTAAGTTCCGCCGGGGCCATCCGATAAGGCGGTATAGAAATAGGCCCCGAGCCAGGAACCAAATCAATACAGAAAGAAATGTCGCGCTCGGGCGGCAACCCTGGGAGCTCGGCAGGGAACACGTCGGGAAACTCGCTAACAACCGGAACCTGATCCAATGGAACCTCTGTAGCGCGAGCATCAAAAACATAGGCGAGAAATCCCTGACATCCCTTCCTCAAAAGCTGTCCAGCGCGAAAATAAGAAATCATACTGTCAGGGGCGGCACTACGGTCCCCCAACACAACAAAGACCGACTCGCCGGGGAAACAGAATCTAACTGTCTTCTCGCGGCAGTCCACAAAAGCATAGCACGTGGCTAACCAATCCATGCCCAAAAGAACGTCGAAGTCCAACATCTCCAGAAGGATCAAGTCGACAGGCAACTCTCTCTCGCCAATACAGACGATACAGGATAGGAACACGTGCCTAGCAACAAACGACTCTCCCACAGGAGTGGTCACCACAAGCGGCTGATCAAGCAAAAACCGGACTCTCTACCCAAACTCGGCACAAAGTGTGTGGATACGTACGAGTGTGTGGATCCGGGATCGAACAATACATGGGCATCAACTGAACATACAGGAAGGGTACCTGAAACCACTGCATTGGACGCCTGCGCGTCCTGATGTGTCAAAGAAAAAACCCACGCCTGTCCACCACCTGTGACCGACTGCCCTCTGCCTCGGTCATCTTACCCTCTCTGAGCGACTCCTCCACGACCACGACCTCTATGTGCATGAGTTTGGCGCGGAGCAACGGTAGGTACAACGGGCAACGCCCTCTGGGGTGGTGAAGGTGGTAAAGTAACATGCGGTGCTGCTGCCTCCCTCCGGTGTGTCTCAGGACAATCTCTAACGAGGTGAAGTAGGCTGCCGCATCTAAAGCAACCCCGCGGCGACTGCTGACTCTCTCGTGGATAGGAACTAAACATCTGGCTCCGTCCCGAATCTCTGCCACTCCCCGTACCTGGGCGATACCTGTCGCGGCGTCTGAATGTCTGTCTCCATGCGGATATGCCAGTACGAACTCTCTTCGGCTCTGGAGCTGCCGAAGTCTCAGCCAGGCGCTCCTCGACCAATAAGGCTGCATCTACAGCTGCTGCGTAAGTCTCGTAGTGCTGCGCGCTGATCACAAGGAACAATGGTGTAAGCAAGCCTCGAACAAATCTCTTGATGCGCAAATCCTCGGTAGCCACTAAATATGGGGCATAGACTGCCAACTCTGTAAACAGCACGTCATACTCTGACACTGTCATCCCTGGCGTCTGGCGCAAAGACTCAAATCTGCGTGCTCAGGAGTCCTTGACACTCTGGGGAAGAAAACGGGCTAGAAATACTGTCACGAACTCCGTCCAGGTCATAGGAGGAAGACCTGCTGCTCTGCCCTTCTCAACTGAATCACACCACTTCTGCGCAAGACCTTCTAGGCGAAAGCTCGCGAACTCGACCTATCTCGCATCTGCGCATCTGAGGGAACGGCATATACGGGCCATCTTATCAATAAAGGACTGTGGGTCCTCGGCTGTATCGGTGCCTGTGAAGACCGGAGGCTTCAGCCTCATAAACTCTGATAGCGATACTGTGATCACCTCCGTGGCTGCAGGGACAACTGGCTGTGCGGTGGGTACCATCGCGGTCGCTGGAACAGGTGGAGCTGTCTCTGGTCGCTGGGCTCAAAGCGCCTCAACTAGCGATCCTATCATCTGGCGCATCTCCTGCATGCTAGATCCCACCGTCTGGCGCATCTCCTGCATACCAGCCCCTAGCGTGGCGATCTAATCTGTCACAGGAGGAACAGTCTGCTCGGGTACAACGGGTGCACTGCCCAGATCAGTCCTCGTCTTGGACGAGTCAACACGAATCTCGGCCCTCGCGGCCGCTCTCTGTGCCCTCGTAGTCTTAGGCGGCATAATGGCTGAAAGAAAATTAGGATTCGATAAGAACACGGAAATCGAATCGCAAGAATGTATGTATTCACGAAGGAATTTAAATCAATAAGTCCTAAGGTCGCGTAGGCGGAGTACCGTGTCGTGAGTATGCCGCGGAACATACGCATGCTACGCTACCCTGCTGCAGCTACCTACTCCATCATACCAGGGTCATCCTACACTCCGAAAGTAAAACCTACGCTCTGATACCAACTTTGTCACGACCCGAGAGTTTCGACTCGTGACCGGCACTTAACCACGCGACGTCTACAGGCGTAATGCGGCTAAGTAAGCCGAACCCAGAAATCGAAACCAATAAATAAAGAGTGAATAAAACATTTCCGTAAAAACAGTCATACATGTCTGAGAAACTTCCATTTATTTAGTAGAAAACCTTTTTAAGTGCAAAAGTTATAGTTTTATAATTTTGGCAACATTTCCTTTTTAAACATTTGTCCCGCAGGTTGGGTAAAAGCAAGGTGTAGCAGAATAACAAGTAAAATGAATAAGCATCACAATATGATATACGACGCCGTAGCGAAGAGTACACAGTAAAGCAAGGACAATATCATAAAAGATAAGACTGCATAATATAAAGTCGGCTCACATGCGGGCTCGACACCAGAATATAAAATCATACATATCGTCCTCACAACTGTCTCTAAGTCAATACAGAAAGGTAGATGGAGAATACTAGATACATCAATATACAACTAAAAGATAACAGATACCGTACAAAACCCACCTATCAGCAAAAGGCTATCTCGCCTCAAAAGGGTATCTGTGCCAAAAGATGCGGTAAACAGCCAGCCGCGACTACTCCTAAGGGCAACCTGCAAATACTGTGGCACAACGGGGGTGAGTTTCCAACTCGTGAATAGAGATAACATATAAAGGTGATCGCGATCATGCACATATAGCGTGGCTCTACTAATGCCAGCAGATGATATCAATGCATGCCAACAGCGGATGCAATAGTAATGCAAGTACTCTAACCGGTAAATGCTACAGGATGAGATATATAGTAGTCAATACTGAGTATGGGAAAAATAACATCTACATGGACTATGTCAACATGGAAAACAATAATCGGTGCCTCAGACTGCACCCAAATCCCAAATACACTCAGGTGCCGGCACACCAATCGGCCCTCAAATCCTGTATATCTCAGAGGAATCACGAGTGCCCAACATCGGCACCCAAAATATCATAAAATACCCGTGTCCAGCATCGACACGTAAATCCTCGTATATCGGGCTCCGTCAGTCCGGATCGGCCCACGGGGTCCGTCTGCGGTATCGGCCCTCGGCCCCGGCAGTACGGATCATCCCGCATCCATCTCTCGACTCTGGTCAGTATCCTCCGGACAACTGCCAGGTCCAACCAATCACCGGTAGGTACTTGCCCGCCTCCAGGCTCAATCGGCAAATCCCATCGATCATCTCGCCGAGGGAAACCATACCGGGCCCACCACGAACCCGCAAACGGAACATCCACTCCTCGAATCGGGTTTCGAGCACACGTCTCAGCACCGAGAAAACGCGTAGTGGACGTACCAAAATATCATATCACGAGGTACCGGGTTTTTCAAAATAGTGCATCTTTTCTTAAATAGTTCCACGGTCCTCAAAACAGAAATCACATGAAAATCCAACACCAATAGTAAATCCGATGCGAGGTACAATGTATATCAATCCATGGTATGGGTATAAGGGGAAAACCGCTTTTTAAAATAGTTTCCGTTTTTAAAGATGTCATGCGGCTCCCAATGTCCAGGAAATCATTACCAATCATATGTAAGATAGACTATAACAATATAATCATGGCAGCACTACAGTGGGTGTGGCATGGCAATTACTAACGGTGTATGTGTAGCATGCAAATAGTGCTCGTGAAACATAAACCGTTAGTAATAGTGCGGTGTTCTATCAGTTCTAAGCATATATCTATAACACATAGCAGGGAAATGCAATATGCAATGACAGTCCATGAGTAGATACAATATATAATACTAAGGTCCTGTCAGCCCTGACGCATAACGCCATGCGGGCGATATCCCCGTAGATGTGAACTCTACTCACCGTGTCTCGCGCTAAGTGTATCCCACCACTTGCTTGCCCTTCTTCGCAGCGTCCGTCTCACTGGCCTGCGAACCTAGAATCACATAACATATATCACACATAAGCTCAATACCACAGAAACGCGATATTATGGTCCAACAAGAAACCCGTGTCGCAAACCAATCGCGCGTGTGCGCGATACGTTAAAACGTGTGATCACGCGCCTGAAACTACCCCGACGCGTCGCGATACGCAAAAACCCCAAACCTACTCACGTATCACGCGTGTCGCGAAGGTTTAGAAAAACGGCAAAATAGGTATTTGGTCCCAGATTTCTAGACAGAGCTAAACTTACAAAACTATATATATAACAACACCCTACACACTAGCAGACACCTACAGGACCAAACACCAACCAAAACACTACCCATCTGGCCGCAATTTGCGGCCAGAAAGAGGAAATTGGCGGCCAAAGGGAAGAATCAGGGGGTCGGGTTCAAGCTAGGGTATCAGCACACCACCACTACACTGCAGTCATCTCAATTTCACTCAGATCTCATCGGGTCAAAAGCAGATCCAGAAAAGCTCAAATTTGCTTAAAAACGACAATTTGCATCAAATAGTGAAACTGGTGGTAGTTTAGTGCAATCGGGGTTAAACTAAGCTAACATGGTCTCAACAAACCTCAATTATCCTACTGAAACCAATTTACACCTCATTAGCACAAAGTTCCCACTAAACACCCCATATCGCACTAAAACGCATAAAAATCCATTAACCGATGCAAAACTACGCCAACCAAGCAAACTAGGGAAGCAAGTTAGGAAATATACCTCATACTTAACCCTAGGGAGCTGCAGGATGCAGAGGAGATGAGGGGAAGAAGCTGCAGTTGCTGTTGTTGCTGTTGTGCTCACTGCTGCTGCTGCTGATCTTTGCTGCTGCTGCTACTGTTTCTTGCTGTTGCTGCTGCTGTGCTTGCTGCTGTTGTTGCTGCTGCTGCTGGGGGTTCTGCTGAGGTAAGTGTGTGTGTGTGTGAGTGTGAGAGTGTGAGAGTTTTGATAGAAATGCAAAGGAATGAGAGGAAACACTCAAGGTCCAATTGTCAACCCTCCTCTCTCTCTCTTCATTTAATGCAAACATGGCTTGAGCCATGATGCACCCTCCCTCTCTCTCACAAGTCAACCCCTAAACAATTTGAATTAAAGTAACTTGTAATTAGCTAATTAAACCCACTTAAAAAAAACCCATAAGACTTAATCCTATGATTAACCCACCATGGTTAATAATTATGGTATAACTCAGTTTAAAAACCCTAGTTTACATGCACATGTGTGTGCAAGCCTAGGAAAATTTTGGGAAAATATTTATTAAATTAAGAAAATATTTAAAACACAATTTGGTAAACTTTTTGTTAAAAACCATTATTTAAATATAATTATTCACTAACATATCCTAAGGTGTTACAACAGGTTGCTAACGGAGCTAGCGTGGGTGCTGTGTCCGTAGGCGATTATCACCTTGGATTGACGAGTGGACATATTTTGGTTTTGCGTAACTATTTTTGTGTACCCAGTTTAACGTGTAATATCATATTAGTATCATTGTTATCAAAAGAAGGTTATGATTTAACGTTTGTAAGCGATGGTGTTAACATCCACCTTAATCATGGTTTGATTGGGTCTGGTATACTAGATAACGGTATATATGCGTTAAACCAATTACAGATTTTCAATTTCCAGAACACACTAAAAGGAAAGTCTCCTAATATAAATCAGGCTTTCTTTTGGCATTGTAGACTAGATCACATAAATGAGACAAGGTTAACTAAGTTACATAGAGAAGGATATTTGGATCCGTTCGAATATCAATCTTATGCCACTTGTCAATCATGTCTCAAAGGAAAGATGACAAAGTCTCCATTCATTGGACAAGCAGTAAGAGCGAGCGAGCTCTTAGGACTCATACACAACGATGTATGTGGTCCAATGTCTGCACATGCAAGAGATGGTTTTTTATATTTCATAACTTTTACGGATGATTACTCTAGGTACAGATTCATTTTCTTTATGAAATATAAATCCGAGGCCTTTGAGAAATTCAAAGAATATAAGAATGAAGTAGAAAACCAAACCGGCAAAAGTATCAAGACACTGAGATCTGATCAAGGTTGTGAATACCTAAATGCCGAGTTCCTAGGTTACCTAAAAGAGAAAGGAATTCTCTCTCAACTTACTCCTCCATACACTCCATAGCACAATGGTGTATCGGAAAGACGGAACCGAACCCTATTGGATATAGCACGTTCCATGATGAGTAATGCTGAGTTACCGCGATCTTTCTGGGGTTATGCGCTAGAATCAGCGGTATATCTTTTGAACAGGAATCCAACCAAGACTGTGCCTACCACACCATATCAGATGTGGAGTGGGAAGAAACCCTATCTTCAGTATCTGAATATATGGGGTTGTCCATCTTTTGTTAAAAAACAGCATGCGAACAAACTCGAGGCACGATCAGTGCAGTGTTAGTTTGTGGGATATCCAAAAAACTTTGAGGGGTATTTCTTCTATTACGCAGAGGAACAAAAGGTTTTCTTTCTCGTAATGCCAATTTTCTAGAACATCGGTTTTTAGAAAAGGAAACAAGTAGGAGCGAAATAGAACTGGAAGAAATTCCAGAACTCTAAACTACTACTGAAAGTTCAGTAGAACCAGAAGTTCAAGAAGAACAGGACATTCCCGCACCCCTCCGCAGGAGTAGTAGGCCGTCTCATCCGCTTGAGAGATACTACGGTTTTCTCATAGACGGGGATAGGGAAGATTGCATCATTGATAATGATGAACCTACTAGCTTCCAGCAGGCTATCCAGAGCGGCTACTCAGTAAGATGGCTGGATGCAATGCGGAATGAAATGGAGTCCATGTACACCAACAAAGTATGGACTTTGGACTTTGTTCCAGATAGGGTAAAACCCATAGGATGCAAGTGGATCTTTAAGAAAAAGATTGGTGTAAATGGCAGCTGGAATCCTATAAGGCTAGACTTTTTGGAAACGGTTTTCGTCAAAGACCAGGTTTGGACTATGACGAAACTTTTTCTCCAGTGGAAGTGGCTATGCTCAAATCCATTCGGATCCTTCTTGCCATTGCTGCCTTCAATGATTATGAGATTTGGAAGATGGACGTAAAGACAGCTTTTCTAAATGGTAATTTAGAAGAATGCGTCTATATGGATCAGCCAGAAGGTTTCAATCAGAGTGGGAGCAGCGGGAAAGTGTGCAAGTTACTTAAGTCCATTTATGGACTAAAACAGGCATCGCGGAGTTGGAACATTTGTTTTGATGAAACGTTCAAAGAATATGACTTGATCAAAAATCCAGATGAACCATGTATATATAGTAAAATTGTAGCACGAACAGTCGTATTCCTCGTCTTGTATATGGATGACATTCTCTTAATAGGAAATGACATTCCTATGCTAGAATTCGTCAAAGGATTCTTGTCACACAGGTTCTCCTTGAATGACCTGGGTGATGCCTCTTACATTCTGGGGATCCGGATCTGTCGTGATAGTTCCAAGAGGATGTTGGGACTTTCGCAGTCCAGGTATATCGGCACTATACTGAAAAGATTCAGTATGGAAGATTCTAAGTGCGGTAGTTTACCAGCTTGTCACGGAATTACCCTATCCAAAGAGATGCCTCACAAGACTGATTTGGAAAGGGATCGCATGTCAGTTATACCCTACGCTTCTACAGTAGGCTCTATAATGTATGCGATGTTGTGCACCAGACCAGATGTAGCTTACGCAATAAGCATGGTAAGCCAGTATCAGTCAGACCCAAGGGAGAAGCACTTGATAGCAGTAAAGAACATTCTCTAGTACCTGAGAAGGACTAAGGATATGTTCTTGGTTTACGGCGGAAAAGACCTCAAGATTGAGGCTTTTACTGACTCCAGCTTCCAGAGTGACAAGGATGACTCTAAGTCCATGTCAGGTTATGTCTTTACCCTCAATGAAGGGGCAGTGTGCTGGAAGAGTTCCAAGCAGGACACCGTTGCTGACTCAACGATGGAAGCGGAGTATATCGCTGCTTGCGATGCCGCAAAAGAAGCGGTCTTGATGAAGAAATTCCTCATAGAACATCAGGTGGTTCCATCCATTGTTGATCCAATACCTCTGTATTGTGACAACAACGGGGCTATAGCTTTAGCAAAGGAACCCAGGTCCCATCAGAAGTCCAGACACATCTTAAGGCGGTATCACCTGATCAGGAAGATCATAGATCGCCGGGAGATCGAGGTTCGAAGAGTTGTTACAAAGAAGAACACTGCAGATCCATTCAAAAAGGCCTTACCTCAGACGCAGTTCGAGAGACTATCATAGATGATGGGTCTTCGATACACCAGTACATGGCCCTAGTGCAAGTGGGAGATTGTTAGTGTATATGCCCTAGGGGCCATTATTGTATCATATTAGCTTGTATATTACTTAATGGAAGCTTGGGATATTCACAGTTATATTAACAGTCTTACTAAACATGGTAGTACGCTACTTGGTCTGTATCTATCTTAATATGTGTATACATATTGATAGAGCCCTTAGGATCTGGCTTGACTACCAGCGTTGTGATGGAAGTCACACTAGTGGGGGCTGGGTAGTCTACAAGCACATCCTTTTTCAGGTCCTTAGTCGTAGGATTATCGAGACATGGCATCGATACTCCGGAGTAGACTAGTGTGTATGCTTTTCATCCCAGTTGGGGAGATGGTCGGTCCCACAGCCATTAGTACGTTGTACTGGAGATAGTATACAGGTGCTTGTTGGGTTACGGGTACACCGGACAGGACTCGCAGGGAATTGTTTGTTGGTTTTATACCCGTCGTTAGTTAACAATTCGCAGGTGAGATGAGTACAGCATAGTCCGCAGACTTGACACTGCTGCTTCGCCTCGAGTGTGTTCCCACTGTTCTTAGATTGCTACCCTACCACGGCTCAAAGGAGTCGTCCAAACAGGTAGCAGTTGGGTGCAGTCCCGAAGCACTTGGAGGCAGTGGCGGTTAGACAGGATTCGTCTCCCCCGGTATTGGGAGTTGATATCGCGCTGTGTCTGGAGAGCCATTACCCAAAGTCCCTGGCCAGGGCAAACGAGATTTACTAGTAGGATTTCTAGTAGCTTCTAAAGGTGTAACGGGCTTCGCTCCGACATGACTTATACCGCCTTAAGGGGACTGACGCTTGTCGCCCCTAGGCCCGATATGTGATAGTCCTAGATAAACAGACTGGACTGTACGGAGATTTTCATATCAGGCTCAATAGGAGTTCGGATGGGTTTCCCTCATTGGCTTTCTTATCGACATCTACCTGGGACCGTTACGTACAACTATTACTTCTTGCGGCCTGTGGTTAAACCCATGCCAGCGTGGTAGTCGAGTCTTTAGAGTCCTACACAGAGAGTTTCCCTGCTTTAGGCGAAACGATATAGATGTCGTATGGTTTTATAACAGGGTTCAGACACATACGTGTTTTTATGCACGTACGATGTTCGGAAAGTTTATACTAGCAAGCTTTAGTTTAAGCCAGATTCTAGTATTGGATTATTGGATTTATACAATCTCGGTATTTTCGTGTTTTCACGGATCGGGGGGGCATTCTCGTAATTAGTTAAGAAGCTTCTAGAAGATTGATGAGTTGGAGGCTTAGGTGGAATTTGCATTAAATGGATTAATGACTCATGGTGTGATTCATACAAAGGAGTTAATGAAGCATTTATTTCTTAATGACTCATGGTGTGATTCACAAAAAGTGAATTAATGAAGCATGGTTGATATTATCATTTCATTATTCATTTAATAATTATTATGCTTCATATATTCTAAATGTGTTATTATTTCATTATCATTCTCACTCTCACTTTCTCTCTCCTCAAGCTCTCTCTCTTCAAGAACTAACCCTAACCTCTTATATGTTGAGATCCAAGGGTTAGCAAGACTAATAGAACTCTAATCCAATTCTAACCTCTAGGTTACTTTGATTAGCACTCATTGCAACTTAGTTACCACAAGTGTGAGGTTTAGCTTGGAGAAGTAGCTCTTGGGTGGATCTACTATCACAACGAGGAGGCCGACGAGGAGGTGATCAACGAGAATAAGAAGGACTTGATTCATTAGGTATAATCATCATTCATAGTAACTAATCACTCTTATGTTGTTGTTAGTTAGGGTTTAGGAAAGACCCGTAAAGTTAGTCGATGTTAGTTTAAACAAAATGATTGTTTTACCTATTCCGCCACCCCGCATCATGTAGAGTGTCTAACGTCGACTTACAAGTGGGATGGTGCCATCTGGGGCCATGGCGTCCCCAAAAGCAGAATGTAGCCGGCTTTTGTTTGGCTCGCCCAATCTTGGTCCCAAAGGGACAGGCATTGGTTACTTTGGGTTGTCCTGACCCGGCTCATGAGTAGAGACTTGTGCTTGATTGGGAGGTGTCCGGGAAATTTGAGCCATGAGCTGCATCACGACATTTTTCAAGTTTTCGATTTTGGAGTAAAGCTTGGCCATCTCTTTATCTTTCGTCCTTAGTTGTTTTCAGAGTTCTTGAAGCAGCTCTTGCTCTACAGTCCTGGGGTGGAAAGTCGGCTCTTCCTCGCTGTCCGAGCTTGACTCAACATGGACTGAGGGGTCTATATTCCTATCGGCCTCATCGAGAGGGTTTTCCTCATCTAATGGAGGCGGATGATCTTGGAAAGCAGCAACCACATTCAAGCCAGATTGGGCTTGGGATGTGGTGGCCGCATCCATACTTTTGCTGCGCAAGTTGTCGCTGGGACGCTGGCCTACCATATAGACCGTATGGATAACATATTCCACTGTATTTTTATTAATGGCAGCAGATTTTACGGATCGATGTCGTGGCCCTCCTTTTTCAGTAACGGGCAATCGACTTAAAGCTGCTGGCCTGACCAGGTTCTCGAATAGTGCTGGCGCTTCTTTTCTGGGTTTGCTTCACTGCTTTCGCACGGCACAGAGCGCCTGATAGACACTTGAAGAGATGGTGTCATTCTTTCACTACCGGGGCTGGTGTCACGACTCGAAATATTAGCTCGTGACTAGCACTTGAATCACGCAACATCTAAAGGGGTAACGGAATTGAAGTAAGCTGAAACCCAGAAATCTAAACCTTTTAAGAAAAATAAAGGAGGTGGGGTATTGAAATAAAGGTATAATGAAATCAAGTTTTCTTAATGCATAGAAAAGAAACATGAATGATTCAAGTGAAATTTACTAGTTTGAAAACATGTTTTGTCTTTTTAAAAATTTTGGCAGCACCTCCTTACTATATTCTGATCCAAAACCATAAATACATAATAATAATAAAGGCATCCCCAAGCCGGAGCTAGCTCTTCGCAAAACGACAGATCACAACCACGCAATACAGTATAAATAAGTATACGACGCCAAATGGCGAAGTTCACACAAAGGATAAAGAAATCAGCAAGATATAACCTCAAAAGTGAATATAAACCCATCGCTCCAATCTCGCAACTACAAGTCTCACTAAGTCTCATTACTTATATAATTACAAATTTTGATTGATTGACGGAGTAAACTAGATATAATATGAAACATAAATAGAAGAGTGGGTACAATACAAATGTCCCACCGACCAATGCAAAACACCCGAATGCAACTGTGTGCCAGCGAAGCCGCTACTGATTCAAGCGGTCAACCTGCAAGAACTGTGGCACAACGGGAGTGAGTTGCCAACTCGTGAGTACAAAAATATCAGCAGATATAAATCTAATAAACAATGACACCTAGGTCAACTATATCATAAAGTTAATACTATGATATCTAGGGTGACCGGGTCTGCATATGTGCCAACAAGGTAGTCAATGCCTATATGCATGTGCATAACATCCAGCAGTAATAATCAATGGATGTATGCATGTGGATCTCGTCCACCTATATAATCAGTGTCTGTATGCACGTAAATATCATAAAAGGGTGTGCATGAAAGTATGATGATATATATCAACAGTGTCCCTCACGACATATTAAAATCACGGAACCTGAGTGCCTAGCATCGACACTCGAAAACATCCTGACAACCGTGCCCAGCAACGGCACGTAAATCCTCATATATCGGGCTCCGTCAGTCCGGATCGGCCCACGGGCTCTGGCTTTCTGGATCGGCCCATATCATCTCTCGACTCCGGTCGGTATCCTCCGGATATCCACCGAGCCCAAATACTATGACCGGTAGGTAGTAGTCCCTCTACCAGGCTCACCGTCTACTGCACAACGATCCGTTCTCGTCTCGGGGAACCATACCGGGTCCACCATGTACCCGCAATCGGCCTCATCGGCCTCCTCAATCAGGTTTCACATGTCACTCTTATAACCGAGAAAACACAAGGTGGATGCACTGAAACATCATATCAAGAGAAACCGGTTTTTTAAAACAACAAATAATCACTTTTGAAATGTCCACGGTTCTAAAATCCAGAAATCTCATGAAAACAGCATATCTCAATGCGTAAAATAATAGAGCATGATGTATGCGACATATAAGAGAAATGCGAGCATATCCGTGTATCATGCAACATGGAAAAGTGATATGACATATTAAGGGAAAACCGCTCTTTTAAAATGATTCCAGTTTTTAAAATATAACATGCGGTTCCAAATTTCCCAATAAAACTAGTTATCTATTTAGGTACAATATGTATATACGTAAGTATAGATGTACCAATGTATGTGTGCACCAATATGGATATACAATGTGTATGTGCGCAAATATAGGTATACAATGTCTATGTGCACCAATATGAATATACAATGTGTATGTGCGCAAATGTGAATATATCAATGTATATGTGCACCAATGGGGATATACAAGGTGTATGTGCGCAAGTAGGGATATATCGATGATGCAGCAATCCTACTGTGTAGTGACATGGCAATTATCGATGATGAAGTGTGTGAGCCTACAATCAGTGTACGTGTAATATACGCATCATCGATAATGGTGCAAGTGTACTATCACACGTATGAGTAATGCAATGCGAATAATTTGAATGCAGCATAAGGTAATCATACGCAAATACTGACGGGTATACATATCTAACATGATCGAGTCGGTGAATCAATCAATCAGCAACCAGCCTAACAATATCGCGTACGGTATAATCCATCCTACGACAACCTCTAGTCAAGGGTAAGGATCAATCATCAAGTGAAACTTATCACGCACGAAAAATCATCGTACAGCGACATTAAGCTATCAGAGATCCTATCATCCTATAAGACAAATGAGAGTACGACCTAATATCACGTACGGCCTATCATCCAAGATTCACAACATTCTCTCTACACACACACACACACATGTACCTTTTTCCCAGGTCACATCCGCAATAATCTCATATTAGGGGACCGGCAGCGTATAAATCATCTCGATCGACTCACATCAATATACCAACATATCATCATATCATCATATCAACATATAATCATATCCATCTTATATTCTTTCATTGCATTTATACCTAATATCAAGTCGAGTTTACATAAACTTTCTATCTCTACTATAAGTATAAGTATCTAATCTAACATACACACATCCGAACCATACAATCAGATTTTTAAAGAAACGAATCGTAGTTTTGAAAATAGGGGCTACGGTGTTTTAAGGAAAAGATATCGTTTGAAAATCCGTAACATGCCTCAAGGAATATATTTAAAATATACATACGATTCTTCGGTTTAGAAAAAAGGTACGGTTCGGATGACACATCTATATCGACTATGTAGTCCCACAATACCCTAAAAGGCAATATCGACAAACATCATCCTCCAATACCGTCATCACCTATTAGCCGTATAGTATCACTTCTAACTACCCTTAGTTTCTAATATAGTTTCACTAACTATCAGTTAACTCTAACCCTAGTTTCTAAATCTAGGCTTTCTTAACCATAAGCTACAAATAGTTCCCACAAAAACATTGAGGGGGTGCAATACGCCATCCACCCGACTTCCCCCGTGGATATAGATCCACTCACCTTGCTTCTTGCTTGCCGAAGTCATTGACGCCATGCTCCGTCCTCTCGGAATCTATGTGAAGGTACCTAAAAGAATAAACAATCGCAATGCGTATTAAAATCAAGGCGGAAAACCAAAACGGCACACGTTTCGCTCATAGGTTAAAACCTATAGCCTAGCATGCAAAACACGACCAATAACCCCGGTCGTTGACGTTCAAACACCACACGACGGAAAAAAAATACCAAATACCAAAATCAAGTCAAAATGAAGTCGTAAAAAAATGCATCAACACATGGAAATGTTCCCAGATTTTACCCTAATAGGAATTAGTCAATTCTGCATCTGGGAAGGGTCTAGTGTTCAGATAATGGAGCAACAGAACAAGAACGAGATAGATCCTCACTGATCTGGCCGTAAATTGTGGCCAGAAGGGATATAATTGCGGCCTTGAAGTTGAGTGGGGGTCTGAAGTCTTGGGGTTTGCATCTAGGTGGCCTGCTTATCTCTATGTATTTGCAATTAAATTTTCAAAGACTCCGGGTATTAGCAGATTTCATTTTCCTATCACAATTCCCATAATTTCAATATCGACAGAATTTCAAAGTTCATGTTCCAGGGTTAAGTCTCAGGTTTGGGTCTGAATTCTAGCACTAAGGAGGTTTGTGTGGCCTCTACTAAGCTTAATGTCCCAACACAACTCAAGAATTCCACAAACCCTAACTTGGAATTTTCTAACCTCTCTAAACATCACAATATCACCTCTAAACTTGCATGAAAGCTAAATTGATTGAAATACTATGTTAAGGGTAGTGAAATTATCTCACTTGGGTAACCCAAGAAAAACCCTAGCTCCTCAAGGTTGTCAAAATCTCACTTTTCTTGGTCTAATGTGTAGAGGAGAAGCAGGTGATCAATTTTAATGAAAGGGGGTTAGGGTTTTGATGGGTATTTTTAGACCATCTCTAGGGGTGAAGTGGAGGTGGAAGAAGATGAAGAAGGAGAAGAAGAAAAGAGATGGGGCTGCCGTCCTCTCTCTTTCTCTCTTTTATTCTAACCCTCTATCTCAATTATTACCCTTTTGCCCTTTTTCACCCATTTCTTTTAAACATCAAAACTAAAACACAAAATACCCTTAAAAAAACACAAATGAGATAACATGCAACCAAATGCAACATGACATGGTGCACTAGCCATGAAAACATGTAGAAACACGGATTTGACTTAATCGTGATTAGTAGTGCACTAATCGGGTTTTTATCAAAACTGCATATAATAAATTTTAAAATTGCCAAATCCATTAAATGTATTTTTAAATGAATAAATCATTTTAATTTCCTTTTATTTCACAATTATTGGTATATATTTATACCCTTTTTCGAAAACTCCAATTTCGCAAATCGGGCAGTTTTTGGGAAAATATTATTTTAATATTAAATTCCAAAAATAATATTTTATATTTTCTGAAATGCTAAAATCTTCCCTCCTTAAATAAATTCGGTCCCCGAATTTAAATTTAAACCCCCAAAATCTAAAACATTTCAATAATCAGCTCAAAACAATGGGGCTCCGAAATCATGGAAAACGCAGAAATAACACAGCGCGTCAAGTGCACATAAAAATGAGTACGAAACTCAAAATCAAACTCCGTCAAGCTTCACGCAAATCATCGGATTTGCACGCATATCCTCGGAGTTACAATAGAGATGCAGATCTCGAAATCCACTACTGAAATCCAATATACACTAGCCAAATACTATAATACTTGTATTGTACGCATCTTTCAAAACTCCAAAATTTGAATAAAATACATGCAAAATCTTTTCTAAATCACCGCGGAAATGCGTAACTCATGGCATAACTGACGGATGCTTATTTTAAGATAATAATATATGTCCATATATGTTTTCTTAAAAACATGTTCCGTCGTTTTCAAAATATTCCAAAAGGTTTTCCTTTATAAACGTTCCTGTCTCTCACGGACACGTAGGAAATAACGAGAATATAGCTCTTTTTCAAAAACCCTTTGGTAAACTTTTAATGCATGTAAAATACTCAGGTACTGTTATTGGATCAGTCCTGTTCGGCTACTACATAAGATAGTGCCTATCATGAAAACAAAGTGCTCAAAAGCAAAATAAGCCTCAAAAGGCCTATCCAACCATCACGTGCGTCTGGTGCGCATGGAAATCAAATCCAAATACACGTGTCACAACATGCACAAAAGCAAAACTTAGTGCAATGGGTGTGCAATGGGTGTGCACGAAAACATATGTCCGGTGCAATGGGTGTGCACGACAATAATATAAAGTGCATCTAGAGTGCACTAAAATCTAAATCCCATGCATCCGGTGTGCACAGAATCACATCTCATATCATGCGCCCAACATGCGCGAAAATCCAAATCAAATGCATAAGTCCCCCATGAATGAAATCGCATCCAATATGCACGGAAGAAATCTAAATCAAGAGCATCCAACATTCACGAGTAAAATCTCACTCAAGTGCATCCGATGCGCACAAAAATCCAAAATCAAGCGCCTAATAGGCGCAAAAATCACAACAAAGCGCATCGGGTCCGTAAAAGCATATAGTGTAGTAGCATGCACGAAAACGAACAGAAAGTGCCAACGTGCACGAAAATACAGATCTTGTAAAATGAATGCTCAAGAATATAAATCGGGTGCAACCAAGGTACGTAGTATAACTCCAGTGCGACAAACGCATAAATACCCATCCGGTGCAACAAATGCAATCTAGTGCAGCCAATGTGCGAAATACGAATCTGGTGCAGCAAATGCAGAAAATATAAATCTGTTGCGACGATTGCACGAAATGAAAACCTAGTGCAACAAGTGCACGAAGTGCTAATCTGGTGCATCCAGTGCACAAAATACAAATACAGTGCATCCAGTGCACGAAATACGAATACAGTGCATCCAGTGCAAGAAATACTAATACCGTGCACCATTTGCACAAAACACCGATCAATAACTCAAATACATAAACAACAACACTGAGTGTGCCAAGGTGTATAGAATCGTAAACGTGTCCAACTGTGTTCATAAAACGCATATCAATGCACTACAAGCATATATAAGCTATACCAAGAGCAAAAATCAAATCGAGTGCCTACCACACGCACAAAATTAAATCACCGTATGAAATCCAAGAAATCATAGACATGTGCAACCAAGGCGCAAACCTGATATCAAGTGCAATAAATATGCACAAATCAAAAACCAACACAATGGTGTATAAAAACATATCTCAAGTGCAATAACTATGCAGAAAATGTAAATACCCAATAGGTGCAGCCATGGTGCACGAAATCAATATCAGGAAACTCGCCATCAAAATCCAAATCTAAGCGATATAAGCGTGATACTCAGATCACAACGCAAATCACAACAAAAAACATTGAGGTACACCTTCTACAATGTCGAGAAATGAATTGGTGCGCCTATGACCAGAAGGGAAAAAACATCCGCTGGCCTTCTACTTACGGCCTTGCATTCTCTGTCTCTGGGTCCTTATCTTCTCTAGAGATTACCAATCCCGCAATCCATCGGCTCACTGGCCTTGTCAGGTGTGCTAATAGGAACGATTCCGCTCTAGCACTTCTCTTTTCACCTCCCGGTCAATCATCACGACCACTCGTAAGGCAGCACGTCACTGGCGTCGGCCTCTGGCTCTCTGAATACACGTGACACATCTGATCCTGGATGCAAATCTCATTGCAGCAGTGTCCCGGAAGGAATCATGATCAAGGTCTCTTCCGATCTCGCCTATACCGAACTGTATGGAGGCTGCTACTCTTAAATAATCTTTTCTCGTTTTCTGGAGATCTGCGTGTTCCGCACACTTTTCCTTGGAAACTGGCCATGTCCTAATGCCTCTGTAAGCATATCAGGTCTCTAGTCTCGACGGGGAGTAATAACAGCTCGTCAGCATCTCACAAGAACCTCTGGTTCCACTTGTCTATATCATCGTCCACTATGACGCCGCGTTTTGCTGTCTGCGTACTGCTTCTGTTCTCGGCCACGGTCAATCCAAAGTCTCGCATACGGACTCGAAATTGTGTACTCTGTATCGTCATCACTCTGTAGAAGATATCTGGCCGAACACGTTCTCGGGAACTCGTCCCAACCATCGGAGGAATACTTAATACTCATCCGTCCTTGGTCAACTCACAACACATTTGGGCGAGGTCTTCTATCCGAATCTGGTCAGCTTGCTGATCTCTTATTATATGATATCCGGATGACGTCAAACTTTTCGATCGAGTCATCGAAGTCCCAAAATTTCCCAAAAGCTCAACACCTGAGCACAGTCTAAAAATATCTGGTACATACCACAGTACCTCTTGACCAGCCGTAGAAGGGCAAACCCAAGCCTCACTTATGGCACCACTAAACAGCTGCAAACCATAAGGTTCAAAAGCGGTTACATGGTCATCATGTCGAGTTTGGGTTTCATTCTTATAAAGGGTCCACAGAATTACCTGCATGTTCCTCCGAACACTTTAAACTTGGGAAAATGGGTTTCTGACACTCGCTCGAACCTTTTAACTCTGCCTGGCCGACATGCGAATACCCTTTGTTCGCACGCTAAACAATGCCTCAATCCTCCAGGAAAGGAGATACACCTGCGGTCATCTCTGGATCGGTCTGCTCTAGATCTGATTAAGACTCCCCACACTGGAAATCTTCAACTCAACTGGGCCTGCATCGATGCATCAATCCGACGAATCACCTTCGTTTCTCAAATCAGGGTAGACTAGCTATCATCTGTCGCATTTCTTCCTGGAAGCTCCGGCGATCATATCTCGTAAGCTCTGGAAGCGATATCCCATCAATCTCAAGAGCAGCTGGGTCATCTGTCTGCACGGTAGGCGACATCACCATCTCTGAGGTATGCTGTAAATCAACAGTGCTCACGCAACTGGAAGTTTTATGAAAGGCCCGATCATCCGGTGCAAAAACTAAACACTGGCCTCATCCGAGAGGTCATAACACAACATTACATCGAGACGTTCCCCTGTTATCAGAGCACACAATGGTTAGCCCTCGTACCAGATGGGCTCGCCCTGATCGGAACACCAGCAGCAGCTCAAACTACGCTTAACTATGGTGACAGGAAGCTCAATTGAGTATCGAAAAAGCAGATCAACGGCCTGAGAGGAAACGACAGATCCAGAATTGATACATGATCATAAGAAGGAACAACATCAATGGGAGTATGATCATGGAAACAAATAGAATCAAGGATCTCAAAAGGATGTATAACAATGGGTACGAAGAGAATCATAAGTCTCAAAAATATGTACATCCGAAGTTTTCTTAAGTGGAGTATCGTATCGTAAATATGCCGCGGAATATACGTACGGTACGTCACCCTACTCAAGCTACCTACTCCATCAATCAGGGTCAACCTATGAAATGAAAGTTCGGGTATAGTACCCCCCCCTCTGTTCAAGTCTAAGTTATGTAAGGTCAAGCCTAAGTTCCGAAATACATACCGGCCCTAGACTCCGCATAGTCAAATATAGATTCGAACCAAGTTAAACCAAGCGCTCTGATACTAACTTTGTCACGACCCGAAATATTAGCTCATGACCAGCACTTGAATCACGCAATGTCTAAAGGCGTAACGGAATTCAAGTAAGTTGAAACCCAGAAATCTAAACCTTTTAAGAAAAATAAAGGAGATGAGGATTTTAAATAAAGGTATAATGAAATCAAGTTTCCTTAATACATAGAAAAGAAACATGAATGATGCAAGTGAAATTTACTAGATTGGAAACATGTTTCGTCTTTTTAAAAATTTTGGTAGCACCTCCTTTGTATATTTTGATCCAAAACCACAAATAAATAATAATGATAAAGGCATCCCCAAGCGGGAGCTAGCACTTCGCCAAACGGCGGATCACAACCATGCAATACAGTATAAATAAGTATACGATGTCCAACGGTGAAGTTCATACAAAGGATAAAGAAATAAGCAAGACATAACCCCAAAAGTGAATATAAACCCATCGTTCCAATCTCGCAACTACAAGTCTCACAAAGTCTCATTACTTATACAATTATAAATTTTGATTTATTGATGGAGTTAACTAGATACAATATGAAACATAAATACAAGAGTGGGTACGATACAAATGTCCCACCGACCAATGCAAAACACCCGAATGCAACCGTGTGCCAGCGAAGACGCTACTGATCAAAGTTGTCAACCTGCAAGAACTGTGGCACAATGGGAGTGAGTTGCCAACTCGTGAGTAGAAAAATATCAACAGATAGAAATCGAATAAACAACGAGTCCTAGGTCAACTGTATCATAAAGGTAATACTACGATATCTAGGGTGTCCGGATCTGCATATGTGCCAACAAGTTAGCGAATGCCTATATGCATGTCCATAACATCCAACAGTAATAATCAATGCTTGTATGCATGTAGATCTCATCCACCTATATAATCAGTGTCTGTATGCATGTAAATATCATAAAAGGGTGTGCATGATGGTATGAGGATATATATCAATGGTGTCCCTCACGACACATCAAAATCATGGAACCTAAGTGCCTAGTATCGACACTCGATAACATCATGAAAATAGTGCCCAACATCGGCATGTAAATCCTCATATATCAGGCTCAGTCAGTCCGGATCGTCCCATGGCCTCCGTCAGTCCGGATCGGCCCATATCATCTCTCGACTCCGGTCGGTATCCTCTGGATATCCGCTGAGCCTACATACTATCACCGGTAGGTAGTAGTCCCTCTTCCACGCTCACCGTCTACTGCACAGCGATCCGTTATCAACACAAGGTACCATACCGGGTCCACAATGTACCCGCAATCGGCCTCATCCACCTCTTCGAATCCAGTTTCACATGCCGCTCTCAGAACCAAGAAAACACATGGTGGACGCACTGAAATATCATATCAAGAGAAACCGGGTTTTTTAAAACAACACATAATCTCTTTTGAAATGTCCAATGTTCTCAAATCCAGAAATTTCAAGAAAAGAGCATATCTCGATGCGTAAAATAATAGGGCATGATGTATGCGACATATAAGAGAAATGCGAGCATATCCGTGTATCATGCAACATGGAACAATGATATGGCATATTAAGGGGAAACCACTCTTTTAAAATTATTCCAGTTCTTAAAATATAACATGCGGTTCCCAATTTACCAAAAACCAGTTATCTATGTAGGTACATTATGTATGTGCTCAAGTATAGATGTACCAATGTATGTGTGCACCAATATAGATATACAATGTGTATGTGCGCAAATATGGATATACAATGTCTATGTGCACCAATATGAATATACAATGTGTATGTGCGCAAATATGGATATATCAATGTATATGTGCACCAAATGGGATATACAAGGTGTATGTGAGCAAGTATGGATATATCAGAGTATATACGCAAGCATGTTATGCAAAAAGTCATATGATGATGCAGCAATCCTACTGTGTAGTGACATGGCAATTATCGATGATGAAGTGTGTGAGACTACAATCAGTGTACGTGTAACATACGCATCATCGATGATGGTGCAGGTATACTATCACAGGTATGAGTACTGCAATGCGAATAATATGAATACAGCATAAGGTAATCATACGCAAATACTGAGGGTATACGGATCTAACATGATCGAGTCGGTGAATCAATCAATCGACATCCAGCCTAACAACATCATGTATGGTATAATCCATCGTACGACAAGCTCTAGTCAAGAGTAAGGATCAATCATCAAGTAAAACTTATGACGCACGGAAAATCATCGTATGGCGGCATTAAGCTTTTAGGGATCCTATCATCCTATAAAACAAATGAGGGTACGGCCTAATATCACGTACGGCCTATCATCCATGATTTACAACATTCTCTACATACATATATAGATATATACCTCTTTCCCAGGTCACATTCGTAATAATCTTATATCAGGGGACCGGCAGGGTATAAATCATCTCGATCGACTCACATCCGTATACCAACATATCATCATTTCATCATATCATCATATCCGTCTTATATTCTTTCATCGCATTTATACCTCATATCAAGTAGAGTTTACATAAACATTCTATCTCTACTATAAGTATAAGTATCTAATCTAACATACACACATCCGAAACATACAATCAGATTTTTAAAGAAACGAATCGTAGTTTTAAAAATAGGGGCGACGATGATTTTAAAGAAAAGATATCGTTTGATAATCCGTAACATCCCTCAAGGTATATATTTAAAAGATATATACGATTCTTCGGTTTAGAAAAAGGTATGGTTCGGATGACACATCTACATCGCCTATCTAGTCCCACAGTACCCTAAACGGCAATACCGACAAACGTCATCCTCCAATAACGTCATCACCTATTAGCTGTATAATATCACTTCTAACTACCCCTAGTTTCTAATATAGTTTTACTAACTATCAGTTAACTCTAAACCTAGTTTCCAAATCTAGGATTTCTTAACCATAAGCTACAAATCGGTTTCCAGCAAAACTTTACGGGGGTGCTACACGCCATCAACCCGACTTCCCCCGTGGAATTAGATCCACTCATCTTACTTCTTGCTTGCTGAAGTTGTTGACTCCACGCTCCGTCGCCTCGAAATCCACGTGAAGGTACCTACAAGAATAAACAATCGTAATGCGTATTAAAATCAAGGCGGAAAACCAAAACGGCACATGTTTCGCTCATAGGTTAAAACCTATAACCTACCATGCAAAACAAGACCAATAGCCCCGGTCGTTGACGTTCAAACGCCACACGACGGAAACACAATACCAAATACCAAAATCAAGTCAAAACGAAGTCGTAAAACAATGCATCAACTTATGGAAATGGTCCCAGATTTTACCCTAATAGGAATTAGTCAATTCTGCATATGGGAAGGGTCTAGTGTTCAGACAATGGAGCAAAAGAACAAGAACGGGACAGATCCTCACTGAACTGGCCGAAAATTGCAGCCAGAAGGAATTTAATCGCGGCCTCGAAGTGGAGTGGGGGTCTCAGGTCTTGGGGTTTGCATCAAGGTGGCCTGCTTATCTCTCTGTCTTTGCAATTAAATTTTCAGAGACTCTGGACATTAGCAGATTTCATTTTCTTATCACAATTCCCACAATTTCAATACCGGAAGAATTTCAAAGTTCATGTTCTGGGGTTAAGTCTCAGGTTTGGGTCTGAATTCTAGCACTAAGGGGGTTTGTGTGGCCTCTACTAAGCTCAATTTCCCAACGCAACTCAAGAATTCCACAAACCCTAACTTGGAATTTTCTAACCTCTCTAAACATCACAATATCACCTCTAAACTTGCATGAAAGCTAAAGTGAATGAAATACTATGCTAAGGGTGATGAAATTACCTCACATGGGCAACCCAAGAAAAACCTTAGCTCCTCAAGGTTGTCAAAATCTCACTTTTCTTGGTCCAATGTGTAGAGGGGAAGCAGGTGATCAATTTTAATGAAAGAAATTTAGGGTTTTGATGGATATTCTTAGAACATCTCTAGGGGTGAAGTGGAGGGGAAAGAAGTTGAAGAAGGAGAAGAAGAAAAGAGATAGGGCTGCTCTCTCTCTCTCTCTCTCTCTCTCTCTCTCTTTTATTCTAACCCTCTCTCTCAATTATTACCCTTTTGCCCTTTTTCACCCTTTTCTTTTAAACTTCAAAACCAAAACACAAAATACCCATAAAATAACACAAATGAGATAACATGCAACCAAATGCAACATGACATAGTGCACTATCCATGAAAAGCTGTAGAAACACGGATTTAGCTTATTCGCGATTAGCAGTGCATTAATCAGGTTTTTATCAAAACTTCATTTAATAAATTTTAAAATTTCCAAACCCTTTAAATATATTTTTAAATGAATAAATCATTTTAATATCCTTTTATTTTACAGTTATTGGTATATATTTATACCCTTTTTCGAAAACCCCAATTTCACAAATCAGTTTTCGGGAAAAATATTATTTTAATATTAAATTCCAAAAATAATATTTTATATTTGCTGAAATGTTACAGCTGGGAAACGTCTCTTTGCAACATCGTTCGGACTGCCGTCATCTTAATTCTGGCGGTCATGGCGTTTTACTGAACCCACTTTCGAGGTTCGAGAGAATTGTTGACTTTTACGGTCGACTCAGCCATCGTCGCAGGATGACTCTGCTCTTAGAATATCATAAGATTCTATAAGGTCGGAGTCCTGGCCTTGTTGTTGGCACGATACCTGAGCCTCTTCTGTCTCAGACTTTCTGTTTTGAGCACTTGGCCGATTATGGCTCTTCGGGAAGCTGCTGTATACCGTGCAATGGAGGGATTTAACGATACGCCTGATTGTGCACTTGTTGGAGTCGTCTGAGCTTGCTGGAGATGCTTTGTGGCTCCATTGTTGTTGATGGCCTGGCCTCCAGTCGGGATAGCGGAGAGTCGTTGGAACACAGATTTGCCTTTGAGGTGGGGTGCTTTGGCGATCAGAACGTTCGGCCTCCTGCCCCTTGAGGCCGGTTTGGCTGCTTGGTTTGTCGGGACCTCCGCCAGATGAGTGCTTCCAGTAGGGTAGATGAGGACAGAACCAAATTGACGGGGTGACTCCTCCCATTGCCAGCTGAGACTAGTGATTTATCTCAAAAACTATCTATTACTGCAATCAAGAACGGCGTCGCTTTGCAGCTAGCTGGTGAGTACGGGTCGGTCCACAGGGATGTTGTGAATCTCTTAATCACACTAACGAGTTAATTCCGAAGGATGTTCGGATTGGTTATTAAATCTAAAAACTAGATCTATCTATAAACTAAATTAATCTAGATCTAAATCTTGCTAGGGTTAGGTTTAGGGATGGTTTTGAAATGGAAGTAAATCTCAACGCTTTCTACACCCAAATGAAGATCTATGAGGAGTTATGGTAATTATCAATAAAAGGGATTAGATCCATTCGGGAAGGTGTTCCTTCTTTTAGATTCTTGTCCTTCCTTTAGAGATCCTTACCCTAACCTCCATAGAAAACGCGCGCAACCGGGCCTTTATACTACGGTATCACCGCTACCTCGAGGGATAGGGTGCCGTAGGGCGCGTTGTGTGCGTGTATGCATGGAGTCCTATTGAAAATATATGATTGGTAAGAAAGGGATGAGAGATCTCATCTCTCAAAAGCCTTCCCCAAAGCTAACTGTAAACAATTATCTACGGCAAGGAATTAAATCTACCTAGGGCAAAAAATTAAAATCTAAACTAGAGCAATTAAATAACACTACTTACAGATGGCTCTCTCCAAACATTAACGCAGGGTTGTCAGATCTGAATTAATGAATTGAAAAGAGACACCGATGCTCTCCACAAGAATTCTGGAATTTATTATTAAAAGGAGGCATCATCTAATACAATCTTTAGAGTTCCTATTTATAGAGGATAGGAAACCCTAGGTTACATTTAATTCGCATATCTGTTTTTACGAAAATACCCCTAAGAAAAGACCCAGTCTACAAGCCTTACACCGCCACAAAATTTGTCGCCGACACGGGGTTAACCCAGCCGCGGTTCCGCGGCTAAAGTAAGGCGTTGAAGCTTGGTTTTTCCTGTGCTGTTTCTTCTTGACTTTTTCTTCTTATTTCTCTGGTTCTTTTCTCAGGTTGGCTTCTAGGTTTCTTCCAGATTTCCAGTGAACACTTATAGTGAACTTTAACCCTTCGTTTTGAGTCGATGTCTTGAATCTTGCTTTGTGAACTGTTCCTTATGTAGGCTTGATCAAGAGTCTTCTGTTATTGGTTAAAGTTCCACTTTTGCATCGTCTTTTCATCGTTTTCACTGCTTTCTGTCTAAGAACCTGTAACCTGTAATATGTAGCAGACATGCGTCAAAAGTACCTGTTTATTTATAAAACGAATAAGAATGGGGAATATAATAATACAATATTATGGTGTGAACAAATACCCCCAAACTTATCTTTTGATCTCCCTCGAGCAAACTTATTATTTATTCTAAAAACCTAACCGCACTTTCGCAGGGAAACGCGATTGCACTGAGCACGTGCAACAAGCCGTTAAACCTCTAGATGTCTCTAATAGGAGGTGTGTTATCTCCTGAGGGTTTTCAGCGGATACTACCCACAAAATCCTATCAATTAGGCATATTGACTTTTGTTCTCCAATTAGGTTTTCTAACAAGGAATTCTATTATCTTCTACTTTTAAATTATCCACCCACTTTCTTCACACTTCCTCATCATCTAACTTAAGATTATATATATCTTGTAGACTTACTTAGCTTTCGGCATTTCTTAAGTTTTCCTTCTAGGGTTCCAAATCTACCCAGGAATTTCTATCAACTCTACTAAAGATACAAGTTCTATTCTTCACTCCTTTCTCTCATCTAAACTCCAATCATATATCCCCACGTATGTGTATAAATCATCCCTACACTTGGAAATTCAAATCAAGCAATCAGGCCCTTGTCCGTTTTTCTAAGTACTTATTTATTGGTGAATTTTTAAATGAATTTTGCTTGCACATCCTTCATGCGACTGTTAATACTTCTTGAGGTACCAACAACCGATTACAAGATGTGTTTGCACATTAAAGCGTAATTCCTAGTCTTGCAACACCCAAAGCTTTTTAGCAGTGACTCCCAAACTAGTTGGTCTAAGGCACTAGGTGATGAAGCACCCACGCTAAATATTTTTCTATTTTGGCAGCCTTAAGTAATCACAAAAACCAGTGTTCATTTTTTTCTTCTTTATTCACACTTATATATTTTTTTCATTTTCATTGTACTAAGGACTTTAAACAAGAGCATTTCAAGGTCTCTTCTACTATTCCAAGTTTCAAGGTGCGTGATTGTGCAAATTGTAGCGTATATATTTTCAGAATCTAGACTTAAGCTAGGAATTATTTTTCAAACTCATACTCTAATAAGAACATCAATACTTTTTCTTCGTTTCGACTTAGCCCAAAAAGTTAACTCAAAATTTGCCTATTTCTAAATAAACTATAAAGACATATACTTCTACCGTTAAAGTTTAAAGAAGGTTACCTTTAGGATTTTTAATTTACTAAGTCTAAGATCTAGTTGTTCCTAGCCAGTTAACCTATTCGTCAAACTCAAGTCAATTATGGCCAAAATTGAATACAATAATTTTTATAATTTTTTAAAATTTTCAATTTTTATGGGTTTTCAAATAAGTATGCAAATGCAAAAATATACATATGAATGCGAAGGAAGAAGACTTACCGAGCATACCCCCCAAACTTAAACTTGACAGTGTCCTCACTGTCATGCTACACCAAGAGGGTCAAAATTGTCGCCACTCCCCTGTTTATTTATTTATAATTTTTTTTGTTTATTTGGTTATTTTTATTGTTAAAAGAAAAACAAAAATATATATACAACAAGGTTCCCCCCAAACTTTAGTTTGGCTTTACACAAGTCAAATGTTAGCACCAACCATTCAAAAATCTTATCATTGTAATGGTCAAGTTGGTGAAACAATGGTGTGTAAAGGAAAGAAATCAGAAACACACGAGACCGTGTGGAGAGAAAGATAGAATATAGTCTCGGTGGAGGAGAAGAATGGCGGAAAAGAAAATGAAGGGTCGCGCGATCTTGATGGTGTAAATCGAGTGAATAAATTAGTACAATTTGTGATGACCGATGTTTTAAAAGTGATTGTGCTAACCTATCAACCCGTCGAGAAATGGGTTCGAATCCCTCAAGATTCGCAAGAAGGCATGGGTACGCCGAAATTGGTATTGGAGATGAAAGCTAAACGGTCTCTTGTAAGATCGAAATGATAGGAATGACGAAAGAGAGTGAATTAAGGATAGTCTCATTCTCTTCGTAATAAACTATCTCGAACTGGAAAGGTTCCAACAATGGTTCGAAACGACTGTAAGCAACCGAGTCTGATGGTTCAACTAACTCATATGAAAATGTAAAGGACTCAAACTCGGGCGGTGAGTCATCAACATCGTCCAAAAAAGTGAAACACTCGTAAGTGGTAACGGCGGTGAAAACTGTGTCAGATTCGAAGGAAAATTTTTCAAGCTCACAGTCTTCAAGCATGATATTAGGCGTGGTCGGAACGATGGAAAGGAGGGAGGGTGATTTAGTTAAAGGTGCAAGAGGATGAATTGGAAAATCCGACACATCAAACAAAAATGGTTCAACCTCAATTTTGTCCTCAATACTCTCCTCAATATTATCCTCATAATTCTCCTCAATATTTATCTCATCCATGCTATTATCATCAAAATCAAGACGCATATGAAGTTCGGGAGAAACATTTAATGACTCGGGATGATGAATTGAACATAATTCAATCAAATTGACTGATTCATCATCCGAAATATTCCCAGTGTCTATATCCTCAATCAAGTGAAAATCAATTCTTTCTGACACCTCATCAAAAGCATGGATATTTATCAATTTAGGTTCTCCAGTAGAGATGTGAAGGTCAAAAGGATTAAACGTGGTTTCACTCGAAAAGGGTTCTTCACAATCTGGAAAATCAAGTACTACAAATTCGCACAACTCATCATTTTGGACACATGTTTGAAAATTGGAGTTGTTGGATTCAATTGGGTAGGGGTAGGTTTGATTTAGAAATCCTCTCACATTCTCACTCTATCCAACCGCCTCCTTATACATTGAAAATTTTTGAGCTAGCTGGAAACTAGCTATCGGTTCACTAGGTTGTATAAGGGCGGCCATTGACGCTTCCACATTCCTAATCATTTGGTTTGTTGCAAAGATATAAGCCACCAACGAATGTTCCAAACTAGACTTGGGTGGTGAGGGGGTTTCGGTAAAAGATTCAAAATTGTTTGGATATGTGAAACTCCTAAAAGGCTGTGTAGAAACAATGTCTAGTGAAGGTGGAAATGTCGGGTAGGACTGGTAGGAAGTGGGTGGTTGGACAGTGGTAGGGTCAACATGTGGATGAAAAGGTGAATAGTCTTGTGGATCCCTAAAACTAGATGAGTGGAGAGGGGTGAAAGATCGGCTACGAGATTGAGCAATATGCTCAGCAATGGACATCGGTTTAGGAGTTACAGCAAGACTTGGAAAAGTGGTATCAACATATGAAGGTGGTAAAAGTTGACTTGGTCGACACAAAGTGGGTTGCAAAGTCGAACTGTTTCTCCTAGACGCTTCTATTTGATCTTTCAAAGAAATTTTGGGCATAGAGGGGTCGTCTTTAAATCGACCGAAACAATTGACGTACGACGCAAAGTTAGGTTCGGGATACCAAAGTTCGGCAAGAGATTTATGATGTGGGGTACCCATGATAGAAGAAAGAGAAAAGAAAGAAGGTAGGTGGTGCAAGGATTTTACGCGACAAGTTGCAAGTTTTATAAAAGATTTTTCCTTTTTCCTTTTTTTGAATTTGGAACTGTTTTGCAAAAAGAAAAATTTATAAAGTGCCAAGACACACTTTTGATCAACCAAAAATGCACAATCAGGCCTAGATCTTGGGTCACCTAGGTCAGCTAGACAGCTCTTAACTGTTCCAAAAGGCTAGAGATAGGACCTCAAACCGCCTCTTCACCGCCAATTACGGCCAGGTAAGTGCCAGGTAAGTGGGAAGGAACCACAGTAGTGGGCCTAATTAATAACCACTAGCCTTTGACACACTTGCCTAGACACCGCAAAGTCAGGTTAGGATAAACGGCCGATGCCTATAACTAGTCCTCTGTCCTATTGAGCGCGACGTCCTTAGGACGGTGTCTAGTATTTTTTAATTAAGATATGGTCAATGCAAATGCCTTATGTGATTTTTGGGGTCCTGGGAAGGGTGATGAAATCCCCACCCAATCTGAATTGGTCAAAAAGCCACTTAAAGTCCTATTAAAGATATGCAAAACAGTAAATCACTTGCAATCAAAGATTTTTATTTTATACGCGGCGTAAAGATTTGTTATTGGAAGGGGGAAGATTTTTATGCGCAAAGAATTCTGCAGGAGATTTGACAAAAGATATATTTTAGGTTGCAGAGGGGGGAAAAAGAAACAAACAGTGAAAATTTCGCGCGATGACGTCAACATGACGCGGCGGTTCAGCGGCGGGAGCGCGCTTGCGCGGTGGAATGGCGGTGGTACGGAGGCTTCAGGTCTCTAAAAAAATTGTGCTGTTCTGATTTTCCAACCTCTTTCTGTTCTGGTGTATCTTTTTCTATTTCGAACTCTGGATTTTTCCAGATCCGTCTCGATTGTAGATTCTACAAAATTCAAAAAAAAATGCCCTTCACAAAATACAAAGATGATAAATTTTTATATTTTTTTGATTTTTCAGTTTTTATGATTTTTTTAATTTTATATTAACCCGAAATTGCAAAAAGAAAATGTCACGCCATCCCCGACAATGGCGCCATTTGATTTGTCTCAAAAACTATCTATTACCGCAATAAAGAACGACGTTGCTTTGCATCTAGCCGGTGAGTACGGGTCGGTCCACAGGGATGTTGTGAATCTCCTAATCACGGTAACGAGTTAATTCCGAAGAGTGTTCGGATTGGTTACTAAATCTAAAAACTAAATCTATCTATAAAATAAATTAATCTAGATCTAAATCTTGCTAGGGTCAGGTTTAGGGATGGTTTGGAAATGCAAGTAAATCTCAATGCTTTCTATACCCAAATGAAGATCTATGAGGAGTTATGGTAATTATCAATAAAGGGGATTAGATCCATTCGGGAAGGTGTTCCTTCCTCTAGGTTCTTGTCCTTCCTTTAGAGATCCTTACCCTGACCTTCATGGAAAACGCACGCAACCGGGCCTTTATACTACGGTATCACCGCTACCTCGAGGGATAAGGTGCCGTAGGGCGCGGTGTGTGCGTGTATGCATGGAGTCCTATTGAAAATATATGATGGGTAAGAAAGGGATGAGAGATCTCATTTCTCAAAAGCCTTCCCCAAAGCTAACTCTAAACAATTATCTACGGCAAGAAATTAAATCTACCTAGGGTAAAGAATTA
Source organism: Agapanthus africanus (assembly GCA_030015575.1). Classification (NCBI taxonomy): domain Eukaryota; kingdom Viridiplantae; phylum Streptophyta; class Magnoliopsida; order Asparagales; family Amaryllidaceae; genus Agapanthus; species Agapanthus africanus. The sequence continues at coordinate 291,511,264 of JASDDO010000029.1, forward strand.
AAATCTAAACTAGAGCAATTAAATAAAACTACTTACAGATGGCTCTCTCCAAATATCAACGCAGAGTTGTCAGATCTGAATTAATGAATTGAAAAGAGGCACCGATGCCCTCCACAAGTATTCTGGAATTTATTATTAAAAAGAGGCATCACCTAATACAATATTTAGAGTTCCTATTTATAGTGGATAGGAAACCATAAGTTACATTTGATTCGCATATATGCTTTTACGAAAATACCCCTAAGAAAAGACCTAGTCTACAAGCCTTGCACCGCCACAAAATTTGTCGCCGACACGGGCTTAACCAAGCCGCGGTTCCGCGGCCAAAGGCATGCTTTGGCCGCGGTTCCGCGGCCAAAGTAAGGCGTTGAAGCTTGGTTTTTCCTGTGATGTTCCTTCTTGACTTTTTCTTCTTGTTTCTCTGGTTCTTTTCTCAGGTTGGCTTCTAGGTTTCTTTCAGATTTCCAGTGAACACTTGTAGTGAACTTTAACTCTTCGATTTGAGTCGATGTCTTGAATCTTGCTTTGTGAACTGTTCCTTATGTGGGCTTTATCAAGAGTCTTCTGTTTATTGGTTAAAGTTCCACTTTTGCATCGTCTTTTCATCATTTTCACTGCTTTCTGTCCAAGAACTTGTAACCTGTAATATGTAGCAGACATGCGTCAAAAGTATCTGTTTATTTGTAAAATGAATAAGAATGGGGAATATAATAATACAATATTATGGTGTGAACAACTGGCAGGGAGAACTACGCGGGCATTGATCTTAACCATGTATGAGATCAGTGTCGCGTCAGAAGCTGAATTCATCTTAGGAGACATCGTCGTTGAAAGTTGATTGCTGGACGAAAGGAAAACTACTTCAGTACAAACATCGATATATATGCTAAATGAGTTCATATGAACGCTTGACCCGAGATATGGGAGGAGAGAAAGGTCCCACCGGGCGTGCCAGAATCTGTAGGGTGTTTTTCGTTACCCCATTGAGATGGGAATACGCGCGTGCTTATCAGGCATACTACAGATTCCCCCTGCCTAGGGTAGGCAGGGGTTTATTGATTGTAGGGATCCGAATCTCTAGCAGTCGCGGACTAAGCTGCCGTTAATTACCCTTCGCCTTTGGAGCGAGGGAACCTCCGATTGACGGGTCAAACTGGCCATGCGAACTCAATGTGCCGTGTGCGTATATATGTCTTGAGGGGTTTTGAATATGTCGGGGGCCTCGAAGAGTTTTTACGGGGATCCCACTACCTGGATAGCTGGCTGGAGGTCAAGAGGGCTAGCAGCCCCTTGCGGGGTGAGGGGCAGAGCCCCGTTAGAAAATTTTTCCTAGCAGGGGACATATTTTGAGTGTAGAGTGTATGAAAAATGAGGGATGAGGAGCATCTTAAAGTCGCATGCATGGCACGTGGGCACTGGGCACCCACGGGTCGCGTGCCTGGCGTGTGGGCGCGTGGGCGCCCGCGGGTCACGTGCCAAACGTATGGATGCTTGGCGCTCGCATGTCACATGCCAGGCGCTCGGCGCCCGTGGGTTACATGCGCGGCACGCGACCGCTGGGCTCCAGCAGATCACATACGCGGCATGCGACTGCTTGAAACACCAGCGAAAATGGGCTTAGCCCGTGGGCTAGGAGTTGAACTCCCATAAGATTTTGAGTGGAATTAAACTCCAAAAGATTTAGATTTGGAGTTAAACTCCTAAATGATCTGGAATAGGAGTTATACTCCTTTGAGGATTTGGATCTTGGAGTTGAACTCCCCAAAGATCTTCAGAGGTGATCAAAGGGGACCCCTCTCTTCTCTCTTTAGCCCTGGAGCTTCTTTTGAGCCTTGGATCTGTCCAAAGTTGGATTTTTGGAGATGGCTGTCCTTCTTCCTCCTCTTGATCGGCTGGATCTTGGAGAAAAGGAGATGTGACTTAAAAGTGTCCCATTTTCGAGATCTGATTGAGGATTCAAGCCCCCTTTAAGGGTTTTGTGGTGAAAAACTATTTCTTTTTTTGGAAAAGGGAAGAGTTAAACTCTTGATTTAATTTAAAAGGGGGGAAGGTTTTAGAACCTTGAGAAATGAGAAGGAGGCACAAATCCTAGAATTTTTTAGAAGGGAAAACATTGTCATAGTTATTTTCATCATTTTTGTCTTTATAGGCTACACACTTTACATGCAGCGCCTTGGGCTTTGACAAATGGCGTTCGTGCCACCCTATGCTTTAAGTGCTTGTTTCTTTTTGCACATAAGCCATGGGGTCCACAAAATTTTGGCTTTCTACCCATTTTACGTACATTTATTTAATAAAAAGAAAATAAATACATTAAACCAATTTATTGCTTCATTCCTTTTTGTCATGGGGCCGGTCCTTTCCATACTCGGTCCTGACCTGGGCAGGCTCGCTTGGCTTGGAGTTGACTTTGATTTTGACTTGGTCGACCGGGGTGTAAATTTAGACCCCAAAACTGGTCTTGTGATCATTTTTAGTGAAGGAAGTATAAGGTTTTGTTTGAGTTTTGGGGTTGAAGCATGGTGATAGAGGAGGTGGAGAATGGGGAGATGATGAAGAAGAAAGGAGGCGAAGACAATATGAGAAGAGAGTGAGGTGAAGAAATGTGTGGAAGTGTGTAGAATTTCACTCTCTCTCTATCTTTCTCACCATGATACTTTTCCCATCACTCTCTCTCTCTCTCTCACCTATTTTCTTTTTCTTCTTCGTTTTTGAAACCAAAAATCAATAAGCAACTAAAGAAATATAGCCAGGGTTCAATAAAATGTGACAAGTGTTTGCAACATGCTTTGTTGCATGTCCCACACATAAACATGATTAATGCATAACTAGTAAATATTAATTGAGTTTAGTATTAAACTTGTATACAATTAATTGTATAATAATTTATAAAATGTCTAAATCACATAAACACCTTCTAAATCAATAGTTATTATTAATTTTCCAAACTACCGGCCGTTATACCATGTCATTAAAACTAGTCATCAAACTTTTTAAAATATTAGTAATATTTATTATGCAATTATTTAAATTCCCAAAAATTAATCTTTTATTTTCTAAAATGTTAAAGTTACCACACATCAAGAACATTTCTTTAGTTCTTCTCAAGTACTTAAGAATGCTTTTCACAGCTGTCCAGTGTTTTTCCCCAGGATATGATTGATACATACTCACTACACCTAGTGAGTAGGCTATATCTGGTCCGGTACATAACATTGCATACATGATTAACCCGACTGCCGAAGCATAGGGTATCCTTTTCACGCGAGTCCTTTCCAAATCAGTCTTGGGATACATCTCTTTGGAGAGAGTGATTTCTGAGCAAGTGGGTAAATTACCATGCTTAGAATCTTCCATACTAAACCTTTTTAGTATGGTGTCAATGTACCTAGATTGGGACAATCCCAACATCCGCTTAGATCTATCCCTATATATCTTTATCCTTAGGATATAGGAGGCATCACTTAGATCTTTCATGGAGAACTTGTGTTATAAAAAGAGCATGATCGAGTGTAGCATAGGAACATCATTTCCTATCAAGAGTATGGCATCCACGTACAATACGAGGAAGACAACCTTACTCTCTATAACCGTTTATATATACAAGGTTCATCTACATTTTTAATGAAGTCAAACACTTTGATAGCTTCATCAAAACAGATGTTCCAGCTCCGTGATGCCTGCTTTAATCCGTCGATTGATTTAAGCAGATTGCACATGCTTCCGCTGCTCCCACTGTCTACGAAGCCCTCTGGCTGTATCATGTACACACTTTCTTCTAAGTCACCATTTAGAAAAGCGATCTTGACGTCCATCTGCCAGATTTCGTAGTCATGATATGCAACAATGGCAAGTAGGATCCTGATGGACTTAAGCATGGCGATAGGAGAAAAGGTTTCATCATAGTCGACACCTGGTCGTTGACGAAAACCTTTTGCTACAAGTCTAGCTTTGAAGGTCTCAACCTTTCCTTTTACACCAATTTTCTTCGTAAAGATCCACTTTCTCCTAATGGGTTTTACTCCTTCAGGAGCAACATCCAAAGTCCATACTTTGTTGGTGTACATAGATTCCATCTCAGATTGCATAGCATCCAGCCATTTCACAGAGTCTCTATTTGTGATGGCCTGCTCGAAACTAGCTAGGTCATTATCTTCCATGATGCAATCCTCTCTCTCACAGTCTATGAGAAAACCGTAGTATCACTCAGGTGGATGAGGAACCCGACTAGATCTACGGAGTGGCTGAGGTTCGTCGGTGAATATTGAATCCTCCGATTCTAACAAATCGTTAGTTATAGTTTGTGTTGCTGGAATTTCTTCCAGTTCTACCTCATTACCACTGATTGATAGACATTTGTTGTGCTTAGTTTTAATTACCGCAATCAAGATGGTTTCGCTTGGTAGCTAGTCGGATGTGTATGGGTAATTAAAACTAAGCACAACAAATGTCTATTAATCAAATGGCGCCGTTGCTGGGGAGACGGTAGTTTATTTCTTTGTGTCATTTCGGGTTAATTTGTGAATATATATATAACAAAAAACAAAACAAAAAAACTGTAAAAAAATCATCTTGTTATTTTTTATTCCTTTTTGTACAAGTGTGCAGAATAGAGAGAATATCAAGTTCAGTGTCAAAGTTGTGGGGAGTTAGACCATATCTTGCGGATGCACCACGACGGATCATGACGAAACTAAGGTTAACCGTACAATTCTGGAGCAAATTTAGTGACCAATCAAAGATTCAGGGGCTCTAATCAAGAAGAGGAGATTACAGTTACCTCAGTGAAGATTTTTGAAGCTCCTAATCGTCTATCAAGCCACGGAACCATGGCAAAAGTGTAAGTTTGACCGCAGAACCGCGGTCAACCAGTGACATCAGCATCTAAAAACTTTTATGAGTATTTCAATCTTCTTTTCACCCCATTTGAACTCCATCGAACTATTCTTTCTACAGTATTCTTTGCGCAAACTCTCTTCCAATCACCAATAAAACCGTTTTTGTGCAGGATTCTTTGCCCCGCTGCCAAATAAAATTTTTTTTGCAAGTGTTTTATATATTTTTGTTACCGTTTTGCATAAATAATACGGACTTTAAAGGGCTATAACACCGATTCAGATTGGGTGGGAATTTCATCACCCTTCCTAAGACCCAAAAAATCACTAAAAGCATACGCATTACTCTTGAGCTTAATAAAAAATATCTAGACTCAGCCAACTAAGGACTTGTCGTGCTCAATATGAAAGAGGAAGGTTGTAGGCATTCGATCGTTTATCTAAACTTGACTTTGTGGTACGTAGGCTAGACAAGTTAGTAGGTAATTTTAAAAGGCCCGTCTCACGGTGATTCATGAGCGGGACCCTCCTTACCTCACTTGTTCTTATCTGGCCACAATTGGTAGTGAAGAGACGGTTTGAGGGTTATATCACAACTTGTCACTTTGGAACAGTTAGGAGCTGCCTAGTGGACTTTGAAGACCATAGCTCTAGGTATGATTATGTCACGACCCGAATTTAGTTCGTCATCGGTACTTAAATCACGCAACGTCTAAAGGCACAACGTAAATTAAGCCGAAACCCAGAAATTTAAACCTTTTAAAATTCCGGGAAGCACCTCCCTCGTGTATTTTGATCCAAAACCACATATCCATGATAATATAAAAGGCATCCCCAAACGGGAGCTAGCTTTTCGCCAAACAGCGGATCACAACCACGAAAGACAGAATAAGTATACGACGCCCAACGGCGAAGATCCACACAAGGAATAAAGTAAAGCAAGACATCACACCCACCAAGCGAACATATAACCCATCACTCAAGTCTCGCAACTACAAGTCTTGCTATGTTTTACTACTTATACAATTACTAGTTTTTGATTGATGGAGTTGAGTAGATACAATATGAATAATCATACAAGAGTGGCACGATCCTGTAAGTCGGCGTTACACACCCCACATGAAGCTGGGAGGCAAAATAAGTAAAAAAAAACAATCATTTTAAATAAGGTAACATCGACTAAGCATTCGGATCTTTGTTAAACGATATCTAACACAACTAACTAGAGGTATTATCTACTCGGTAAGAAGATTATACCTAAACTTCCAAGTCCTTCTTCTTTACATGCTATCCTCCTTGACAACTAGAGCTCCTTTGGAGTAGAAAGGATGGCACCTCCTCGTCGGCTCCTCGATGTGATAGATGATCCACCTGAAAGTTCCTACTACAAGCTTTAACCTCTAATTTGAGGTAACTAAATGGTTAGGATTGCTAATCCAAGTGACCTAGAGGATATAGAGATGGATTAAAGATTGATTAGTCTTTCTAACCCTTGGGATCTCAACACATGAAAGAATTAAGGTTAGTGTGAAGAAAAGAGAGAGCTTGAGGAGAGAGAATGTGTTTGTTATTATGAAATGAAAAATAACTCATTTGTGTATATTATGAAGCATAAAATATCTTGCACAAATATCTTCATGCTTCATTTAATACAAATGGATGAATCATCTCATGAGTCATCGTTTCATTTAAGGCAAATAACACATCATCTCCTCCACCTCATTAAGCTTAATCGATAAATGAATTAAAACATAATGAGTCACCTTTCTTCTAGAAGCTTCTCGATTAATTACGAGAATGCCTCTCCCATCCGTATTTATGAAAAACACGGATATACTGAGACTGTATAAATCCAATAATCCAATACTAGAATCTGGCTTAAACCAAACACCGCTAGTATAAACTGTCCGAACATCGTACGTGCACAAATACACGTATATATCCGAACCCTATCGTAAAACCATACGACCTCTATATTGTTTCTCCTGAAGCAGGGAACCTCTTTGTGTGGGACTCTAAAGACTCGACACTATGCTGGCAGTGGGTTTAACCACAGGCTGCAAGCGGTACTAGCTGAACGTAACAGTCCCCAGGTAAATGTCGATAAGAAGGCCGATGAGGAAACCCATCCGATCTCCTACTGAGCCTGATGGGACAATCTCCGTATAGTCCGGTCTATTCGTCTAAGACTATCGCATATCGGGCCTAGAGGGCGGCAAGCTTCAGTCCTCTAAAAGCGGTATAAGTCATGTCGGGGTGAAGCCCATTACATCTTGAGAAGCTACTGGAAATCCTACCAGTAAATCTCGTTTGCCCTGGCCAGGGACTTTGCATAATGACTCTCCAAACACAGTGCGATATCAAGTTCCAATACCGGGAGAGACGGATCCTTTCTAACTGCCACTGCCTCCAAGTGCTTCGGGACTGCACCCAACTACTATCTATTTGCACGACTCCTTTGAGCCATTGTAGGGTAGCAATCTAAGAACAGTGGGAACACACTCGAGACGAAGCAGCAGTGTCAAGTCTGCGGACTATGCTGTACTTATGTCACCTGGGAACTGTTAACTGACGATGGGTATAATACCAACCAACAGTTCCTTCCGAGTCCTGTCCGATGTACCCGTAACCCAACGAGCACCTACATACTATCTCCAATACAACGTACTAATGGAAGTAGGACAGACTATTTCCCCTACTGGGATGAGAAGCGTACACACTAGTCTACTCTGGAGTATTGATGCCCTGTCTCGATAATCCGACGACTAGGGACTTGGAAATGGATGTGCTTGTAGACTACCCAGCCCCTACTAGTGTGACTGCTATCATAACGCTGGTAGTCAAGCAAGATCATATGGGCTCTATCAATATGTATTTGCAATATGCCAAAAAGAAACATATACATATATTAAGATAGATGTAAACCAAGTAGCATACTACTATATTTAGCAAGACTGTTAATATAACTGTGAATATCCCAAGCTTCCATTAAGTAATATACAAGCTACTATGATACAATAATGGCCCCTATGGCATATACACTAACAATCTCCTACTTGCACTAGGGCCATGTACTGGCCTATCGAAGACCTATCATTTCGAATAGCTTCTCGAACTGTGTCTGAGGTATGTCCTTTGTCAATGGATCTGTGTGTTCTCCTCTGTAGCAACTCTCCGAACCTCGATCTCTCGGCGATCTATGATCTCCCATATCAGGTGATATCTCCTTAGGATGTGTCTGGACTTCTGATGAGACCTGGGTTCCTTTGCTAAAGCTATTGCCCCGTTGTCGTCACAATAAAGTGGTATTGGATAAACAATAGATTGAACCACCTGAAGTTCTATGAGGAACTTCTTCATCCAGACTGCCTCTTTTACGGCATCGCAAGCTGCTATATACTCCGCTTCCATCGTCGAGTCAGCAACGGTGTCCTTCTTGGAACTCTTCCAACACACCGCCCCTCCATTGAGGGTAAAGACATAACCTGATATGGACTTGGAGTCATCCTTGTCACTCTGGAAGATGGAGTCAGCTAAAGCTTCAATCTTGAGGTCTTTTCCTCCGTAAACCAAGAACATATCCTTAGTCCTTCTCAGGTACTTGGGACTGTTCTTTACTGCTATCCAGTGCTTCTCCCGTGGGTCTGACTGATACCGGCTTACCACGCTAGTGTGTAAGCTACATCAGGTCTGGTACACAACATCACATACATTATAGAGCCTGCCGTAGAAGCGTAGGGTATAATCGACATGCGATCCCTTTCCAAATCAGTCTTGGGAGACATCTCTTTGGAGAGGGTGATTCCGTGAAAAGCCGGTAAATTACCGCGCTTAGAATCTTCCATTCTGAATCTTTTCAGTATAGTGTTGATATACCTAGACAGCGAAAGTCCCAACATCCTCTTAGATCTATCACGACAGATCTGGATCCCTAGTATGTAAGAGGAATCACCCAGGTCTTTCATGGAGAACCTGTGTCACAAGAATCCTTTGACAGATTGTAGCATAGGATTGTCATTTCCTATTAAAAGAATGTCATCCACATACAAGACGAGGAATACGACAGCTCGTGCTACAATTTTACTATATATACATGGTTCATCTGGATTTTTGATAAAGTCATATTCTTTGACCGTTTCATCAAAATAGATGTTCCAACTCCGCGATGCCTGCTTTAGTCCATAAATGGGCTTACGCAACTTGCACACTTTCCCGCTGCTCCCACTCTGATTGAAACCTTCTGGCTGATGCATATAGACGCACTCTTCAAAATTACTATTTAGAAAAGCTGTCTTTACGTACATCTGCCAGATCCATAAACATGAAAGGCGGCAATGGAAAGAAGGATCCGAATGGATTTGAGCGTAGCTACTGGAGAAAAAGTTTCATCATAGTCCAAACCAGGTCTTCGACGAAAACCCTTTGCAATAAGTCTAGCCTTATAGGTTTCCACCTGTCCATCTACACCAATCTTTTTCTTCAAGATCCACTTGCATCCTATGGGTTTTAGCCCATCTGGAGCAAAGTCCAAAGTCTATACATTGTTAGTGTACATGGACTCCATCTCGGTCCTCATTACATCCAGCCATCTTACCGAGTCACCGATATGGATGGCCTACTGGAAGCTTGTAGGTTCATCATTATCAATGAAGCAATCCTCTCTATCCCCGTCTATGAGAAAACCGTAGCATCTATCAGGCGGATGATATGGCCTACTACTCCTGCTGAGGGGTGCGGGAATGCCCTGTTCTTCATGAACTTCTGGTTCTACCAAACTTTCAGTAGTAGTTTGTGGTTCTGGAATTTCTTCTAGTTCTATTGCGCTCCCACTTATTTCCTTTTCTAAAAACTGCTGTTCTAGAAAATGAGCATTACGAGAAACAAAAACCTTTTGTTCCTCTGCGTAATAGAAAAAATACCCCTTTGAGTTCTTTGGATATCCCAGGAACTTACACTGTACTGATCGTGCCTCTAGTTTGTCCGCACGCTGGTTTTTAACAAAAGCTGGACATCCCCATATCTTCAGATACTGAAGAAATGATTTCTTCCCGCTCCACATCTGATATGGTGTGGTAGGCACAGTCTTGATAGGAACCCTTTTCAAAAGTTATGCAGCTCATTCTAGTGCATAACCCCAGAAAGATCGCGGTAACTCAGCATTACTCATCATGGAACGTACCATATCCAATAGTGTTTTGTTCCCTCTTTCTGATACACCGTTTTGTTGTGGAGTGTATGGAGGAGTAAGCTGAGAGAGAATTCCTTTCTCTTTTAGGTAACCTAGGAACTCAATACTTAAGTATTCACCACCTCGATCAGATCACAGTGTCTTGATACTTTTTCCGGTCTTGGAATTTCTCAAATGCCTCGGATTTATGTTTCATCAAGAAAATGAATCCATACCTAGAGTAATCATCCGTAAAAGTAATGAAAGATGAAAAACCGCCTCTCACATGTGTAGACATTGGACCATATACATCGCTTTGTATGAGTCCTAAGAGCTCGCTCGCTCTTACTTCATGTCCAGTGAATGGAGGCTTTGTCATCTTTTTTCTTTGAGACATGATTGACAAGTGGCATAAGATTGATATTCGAACAGATCCAAATATCCTTCTCTATGTAACTTAGTTAACCTTGTCTCATTGATGTGACCTAGTCTACAATGCTATAAGGAAACCTGATTTATATCTGGAGACTTTCTTTTTAGTGTGTTCTGGACATTGAAAATATGTAATTGTTTTAACACGCATATACCGTTATCTAGTGTACCGTACCAAATCAAACCATGATTAAGGTGGATGTTAACAACATCGCTTACAAACGTGAAATCATAACCTTCTTTTGACAACAACGACACGGATATGATATTAAACGTTAAACTGGGTAAACAAAAACAGTTGCGCAAAACCAAAATATGTCCACTCGTCAATCCAATGTGATAATCCCCTATGGACACAGCACCCACGCTAGCTCCGTCAGCAACCTGGAGGGTCATATCACCAACCTTCATCACTCTATGGTTTTTCAATGCCTGCAATGAATTGCAAATATGAGATCCCGATCCGGTATCCAATACCCTGGAAGTAGAGTTGATTGACAGACAATTTTCAATTACAAACACACCTGAAGTCGAAACCACAACTTGCTTCGGGTCCTGGTTCTTGGCAATCCAAGCTTTGCAATCTTTCTTTCAGTGGCCTTTCCTATGACAGTGGAAGCACTGGTCCTTTGCCACTACTGGCACCGCAACCTTTGCCTTTCCCTTGGCTTCCACCTTACCAACACCACCTCTCGGTTTGGTAGCGGCCTTCTTCTTCCTTCCTTTGGCCCTTGCCTTAGACCTGGAAGAGGAAGCACCGCGAACTAACATAGTGGGTGTTTCCCTTGCTTTCTGCAAGGTGCCCTCTGCACTCCTCAACATGTTAAGGAGTTCTGGAAGCTCAAATTCCTTACCTTGAATGTGGAAATTCAAGATAAATTGGGCGTACGTACAAGGAATGGACTGAACAACCAAGTCTGCATATAGCTCGTTCTCTAATGTTGACCCGAGGTCTGCGAGCTCTTCAATATAGCCAATCATCTTTAGGACATGTTCTCCTACAGATGATCCGATGGCCAGCCTCGACTGAAACAAGTTCTTCGAGGTCTCGTATCTAGCTATACGAGATCTCTCTCCATATAGTTCCTTGGTGTGGAGAAATATGAATTCAAGATCCATATTCTCGTGCCTCCTCTGATCTTCATTATTCATAGAGGCAAGCACGATGCATTTGGCTTTCGCGCAGTTTATCTCCCAGGTCTTGCGGATTTCCTGATCCGCGACACTGGATTCAGGACCTGGGACGGCAGGTGCCTTAGTATTAAGGACATACCCCAATTTGTCATAAGTTATTGCCATCTTGACATTCCAGAACCAGTCTTTATAGTTTGGCCCTATCAAAATGTTTTTATCTAATAGTAACTTAAGGCCTGTCATGTTCTGGGTCGCTGCAATTAGGGGAGAGAGAGGAAACATTTTAGCATGATGCTCTTGTATGTTTAGAGTGGTTTTTAGTTTATCTAAACAGGATGGCTCCCACTGTTTCTCGAATCCCTCCTTAAACCAAAAAGGAAGAACTAGTCAGGACTATTCTCAACGTACAATACTTGCTTAACCGTTCAGCCATGCCGGTGTCGGTGCTTCGAGGGAGGTTTTACGACGCTTTCGCGATGTTCCATAATTAAATAACCTCTTCTCTCGGGGGGTGTATCCCCGCTGACACCTTTCTCGGCACCTACTTGGTTTATAGCATTGATCGTTAAGTGACGAATCTCCTGATGAGTAGCGGATACTCACAGTAAGATAGGGATCCAAATATCATTGTGTGATAAAGTTGAAGGAATCCTACCAAAATTATAACACTCCAAATGGTATGCAACTCTTAGCAAATTTCAGTTTCTTTAGAAAATCCCGATATCAATTTCTGCCCCATGCTCTTATGAACTTGGCGTTGGTCAAAATGTCATAAGTCACATGTCAAGTTCTACCCATCATTATCTTGTTAATTTGAACCCATCCGTACATATCCCTGACATTGGCCAAAAGGCAGTACGACTGTCCAAAACTAACTCACCTATCTATACAACAAATGAATACCCAACAGCTACCAAACACTATGCTTTGGCGTTGGTCAAAATACATATCTTGAATACTACTGAATACACAAATGAAATGACGGAGGGCTACGAATGGTTTTTGCGAAACCGTGAACTAGTGAACTTGATATGATTGAAGGAACCTAATAGCTTTTAAAAGGAGTGGTTTAAGCGCTGCGGTTAAAAATCTACTGTTTTAAAAATAACCTAGTGGTTTCTTTTAAACTGTTCCAACGATTCAATCTTGGTTTATTTTCTTTGCATTAATATAATACATCCCATCAATTAACCTATCATTGCAGAAAACAACGAAAATACAACGCCCGCTTATGCCATCCGCATTCGCCACTGGGCCCGTCATTCACCCGTTAGGTTACTTAACTAACGACAGAGCGGGGGCTGGGCTAGCGCGGGTGCAAAATATAAGTAACGCCTACTAGATATCATATATAGATATTGTACATTCGTCAGACACAATAATAGGCATTCCAGATCACAGATGAACATATTGGATATACAAGCAATCCGCATTTCGTTTGAGCCTGCAATGAAAGACGGATTACACAGTCACGATGAATAGCCAAACCCCCATCCTAAACCCCTATGGGTATGGCAAACTACCCTGCAAGTATCCAAAGTGAAGTGGTCTACCTCAACGACTTGAGTAGGCCACTAAGCACTTCAAAGTACCCGGTAGTTTGTGCACCCCACCTTGGGTCTATCCTAGGAGCAGAAAACAGTAAATGAAATAATACAACGGTGGCTACAAACTCAACCCAGATGTGCCCCGCAAAAGAATACTACAACAAATTACAATTTACATTTGAATGAAAAAATCTCTCTTCTCACATCCCCGGCTATCCATTCATGACAATCCACCAAGTTCATATTCACAAACCAGTAAAAACCATTACAGAAATGTGTAACCCCTGCTAACCGACATATAGCAATTAGGGGAGGTTTACGAACACATCAAAACTGAACTTGAAACATTAAACAACTTCAAACTGCGACTTTGAAACACTCCGTATTTGCCATAGTTAAGAATATCCAGTAATATCAAAATTGGCAAAAATAAAGAACTCCAGAAACACAAGATTATAGTCAAAAGACCACACCAAAAAAATGTAGCAATTCCTCCATCAAAAAAACGGTGTCGCCAGAAAAACTAGGAGTTTCGCCGGCCCGAATTTCGAGGAAGTGTCTCGTTTTTGTTTGGTGTTCTTTTTACTGTATAAATATCGCTCTGTACTTGTTTAAATAATTTTCAGAGCAAGTTTTAAAATCGACAGAAACTTGCATCTTAGGGTTCGTTGTTTTCGTGTCGTTTCGGTTTCGTAGTTTAACTTCTTGTTTAAACTGTTAGCTATAGTTTAGTAGGTTCTTGTACCACTGTACGTCGACGTTACACACCACACATGAAGCGGGGAGGAAAAATAAGTAAAAAAAACAATCATTTTAAACAAGGTAACATCGACTAAGCATTCGGATCTTTGCTAAACCATATCTAACACAACTAACTAGAGGTATTATCTACTCGGTTTTAAGATTATACCTAAAGTTCCAAGCCTTTCTTCTTTACTTGCTATCCTCCTTGACCACTAGAGCTCCTTTGGAATAGAATGGATGGCACCTCCTCGTCTGCTCCTCGATGTGATAGAAGATCCACCTGAAAGTTCCTACTACAAGTTTTAACCTCTAACTTGAGGTAACTAAGTGGGTAGGATTGCTAATCCAAGTGACCTAAAGGATATAGAGATGGATTAAGAATTGATTAGTCTTTCTAACCTTGGGATCTCAACACGCGAGAGGATTAGGGTTAGTGTGAAGAAGAGAGAGATCTTGAGGAGAGAGAATGTGTTTGTTATTATGAAATGAAAAATAACTCATTTGTGTATATTAAGAAGCATAAAATATCTTGCACAAATATCTTCATGCTTCATTTAATACAAATAGATGAATCATCTCATGAGTCATGGTTTCATTTAATGCAAATAAAACATCATCTTCTCCACCTCATTAATCTTAATCCATAAATGAATTAAAACATAATGGGTCACGTTTCATCTATAAGCTTCTCGAGTAATTACGAGAATTGTAAGTGCACGGTGGTGCCCCGGCCGTCAATCCGACGCCAGAAACGCGGAAACGAAAAACTTTGCGAAACTTGCAAACCAGCACCACCGCGCACTATTAACCCGGATCGGGCCATTAACCTAGCTACTAGCAAAACAGAAAAGAGTAGAGAAGCTATACCCATCGATCCATGTCCTTCGGTCTTCGTCTCCACTCCGATCTCCCGCGGAATCTCCGTTCGTCACCTCCTCGTCGGAAAGGCACCACGTAGCCGGGTTGGTATACGGGCTCCCACCTCTGGAACGAGGAAACTCGGGCACGAAGTTGGCTAGCCGACGCGTCCAAGGAATGCTGTAGGCAAGTGTAGAATTTCTTTATCTCTTACGGGTAGAAGTTGCCTTTGATGATGGAGAAGAAAGAAAAAGCTTTGGAGGAAAATGGTACTCTCATTTCTTGCAAGAAAAATGAAATGAGGAAATGCCACACATAAAAATGAACCCCCTCCTTCTCCTCAATGTGTGGCCGGCCAAAAATAGGAGAGGAAAAGTAACAAGGGAGGTGAGTGTAGGGATAGCAAGTGGTAACCATAAACCATATGAAGATAATGAGGTATAAAGGTCACATCCATATTAAGATCAACTCTAATCACATTTAATGCTAAAGAAATGATGCATGAAAAGTCAAGATGCTATCATAATCTTTTCATATCCAAATAAACCCTCCATAATAGCTAATTTGCAAACTTTCAAATTATCCCCTCCATCATAAAAGTCCGGCCGGGAAGGAACAAAGGAAAACTGGCCGGATCGAAATGCAAACTGACAACTTCAGAAAACTGACCCCGTAATAAATTACAGGAAAACCCCGCGACTGCATATATGTTAGTGCATATGACCTAGAGGCCATTACTTTATCATACTAGTTTGTATATTACTTAATGGAAGCTTGGGATATTCACAGTTGTATAAACAATCTTGCTCAAAATGGTAGTATGCTACTTGGTTTGTTTCTACTTCAATGTGTACATGTGTTTATTTTATTATATCACCTATACGCATTAGTGGAGCCCTTAGGATCTTTGCTTGATTACCAGCGTTGTGATGGCAGTCAAACTCGTGGGGGCTGGGTAATCTATAACCACATCCTTATACAGGTCCCTAGTCGCAGGACTATCGAGACAGGGCATCGGTACTCCGGAGTAGACTAGCGTATGCGCTTCTCATCCCAGCAGGGGAGACGGTCTGTCCCATAGCCGTCAGTACGTCGTACTTGAGATAGTATGCGGGTGCTTGTTAGGTTACGAGTACACTGGACATGACTCGTCGGGAACTGACTAGTTGGTATTATACCTATCGTCAGTTATCAGTTCCTAGGTGACATGAGTACAGCTTAGTCCGCTGAATTGACACCGTCACTTCGCCTCGAGTGTGTTCCCACTGTACTTTGATTACTACCCTACTATGGATCAAAGGAGTCGTGCAAACAGGTAGTAGTTGGGTGCAGTCCCGAAGCACTAGGAGGCAGTGACGGTTAGACAGGATTCGCCTCTCTCGGTATTGGGGGTTGACATCGCACTGTGTCTAGGAGAGCCATTACATGAGTAGTCCCTGGCCAGGGCAAGCGAGATATACTGGTAGGTTGTAGGGTTGCTAGGCACGCGCACAAGGGTCTACGAGGCATCAACCATGCCCGAATAAAAATTTAGCCGTGCCGAACAACCCGAATACGGAACTTTAAACTAGAGATTAGGCGAAAACTAGCATGTTAACAACTTTAACACTAAGTGAGAGGGATTACAACCTTTGTAGATCCGGTCCTTTACTTCATATGCTCCGTGTTGTGGTCCCTTCGCTGCGATCATCGGGATCCGGACTCTCGAGAGGTTCCACGAAGAGAAAGACGCAACCTTTGCTTCCGATCTTCGATACTAAGATGATCTACCTTGAAGTTTCTTTAACACAAGCTAACACTCATGAAATGATATGAACACCCTCATCTAAATGGCAAGGGAAGATGAGGATGATGAAGTAGGATTTTTGCTCTCTTTATTTATCTTTTTCTCATATTTATCCATCACAAAAATCAAAGCAAGAAACCATTTCAAGCAAAGAAGAAGAAGGAAGAAGATGATGAACAATAATGGAATTCCTTTTGTGATGAATAGGAAAAGAATAATATGATAGAATTATGCAACCATGGTCAAGTGAACCTTTGTAGAGAATTAACTAGGGTTAGGGTTTGGGTTGGGTTAAAGCATGACTCACTTGAAAATATCTTTATCATGACAAAAAGAAAAGCTTCTAGAAACATCTAGAAAGCTTAACCCTAATCCAAACCCTAATCATGTTTAAACTCCACTAAACAAGCTGCATTAGTTATCATATCATGTTACAATATTATATATCACATATATAATATTTATCGTAACAAAATAAAATAATACATTTAGCATATATCGCATATATATCAATGTATTACCCGAGTGAGAAAAAGAATCTTTTAGTGAGCAAATATTAGTTAATGCAATTTAATATATCATATATATTATTATACATTAAATTATCGAATCAACACTTGATCCGACAATCCGGCTATATCGCATATAACCGGCTAATATTTATCCGTACCGATTCATCGAATCAACACTTGATCCGATGACCCGGCTGATATCAAATATCGCGAGAATAGAATACGGTATCACATATCGCATTATCCTCGGTCCCGCACATATCACATATATGCCCCTACTCCGTTTTGCCTGAGTCAAGAAACCTCTGTGTAGGACTCTAAAGAATCGTCAATACGCCGGCAGTAGGTGATGATCATATCAAACACCCACAAGCTGCAAGCGGTCAGCTAAACGTAACAGCTACCCAGGTATTGAGCGCTCAGAAGATCAACAAGCAAGCCTGTACATTCTCCTGCGAATCCAAACAGTAACACTCCCGTACAGTCCGGTCTCGTCGTCTGATATGTTGCATATCTCGCCTAGGGGTGGTAAACGTCAGACCCCAGTAGCTTGATAAGTCGTGTCGATTTGAGGTCTATAACAGTTCGAGAAACTACTGATAACACTTACCAGTAAATCTCAGCAACCCTGGCCAGGGATTTCTGGTTATAGCCAATCGAACACAGCACAACATCAACTCCCTATACCGGGAGAGACGAATCCCCTCCTATCGCTCATTGCCTCCATGTGATTCGGGACTGTACCCAAAAGCCACCTTTTTGCACGCCCTCTTGTACGTGGTATGATGGAAATCAAAGCACAGTGGGAATCACACAAGACTCTATGACGATCTCGGGTCAACAGACTACTCTGTACCAGTGTCACCGGAGAACTGCCATCTGACGTATGGTATAATACCATCTGGGAGTTCTCGGCGAGTCCGTCCAGTGTACCCAGTCTCTACTGAGCACCCGTACACCATCCTTGATGTCAAACACCGATGGATATGGGATCATCCATCGCCCATCATATGGGTCAAGATGCGTATACGCTAGTCTACTCTGGTGCATCGATGCCCTGTCTCGATACACCCACGACTAGGAACAGTTATAGGATGTACTCGTCGACCACCGTGGCCCCACTAGTATGATCTCATCATAGTCCCAGTAGTCGAGTACATATCCTAAGGGCTTTATCAACATGTAATATAGAGACAATGAGAATACATGTTAAGATAAAGTACAACCAGATAGCATACTATCATGTCGAGCAAGAAAGTCCTCCCTATATATGTCCTAGCATCCACTACAATATACATCGTATGTACAGTAATGGCCTCTAAGGCATACATATAACTAACAATCTCCCACTTGCACTAGGGCCATCTGTTATGGTATCGCATACCCAACAATTAGCTGCGGTTGAAGTATCTCATACTCAACCATCCCATAAAAGTCCCTACTGGGAAAAAGGCCTTTGTGAATGGATCCGCGCTGTCGTCCTCTGTGTCTACTCTCCTAACCTCGATCTCCCTGGAGATCAACCATCTCCATGATCAGGTGATACTGCTTAAGAATTATATCTGGATTTCTGATGGGACGGTAGTTCCTTGGCATAAGCCACAACTCCATTGTCACACAATGGTAGGAATGAAGTTCATCTTATGAACTTATATATATCCAGACTGCCGCTTTGGTAGCATCCTTAGTAACGATGTATCTTGCCTTTAATCGTCTAGTATGTCACGGTATCTAGCTTGGAACTCTTCCAACATACCGTCCCTTCACGGAGGGTATAGACAATGCCTGCGACTGACATTCAGTCGTCCTTATCAGCCTGGAACCTTTCCGGTGATTCTCCCCAGGATCGATTGATACCATCTCACTACAACTAGTGAGTATCCTAACATCCAATTAGATCTATCTCATAGATCCAAAAACCCAGGATTTAGGAGGTATCACCTTGATCCTATATGGAGAATCCTTGTGATAAGCGGAGATTGACCGTGCGTAGCATAGGAAACTTCTTCCCTATCAAGAGTATGTCATCCACGTACTCTACGAGGATCTCCACCATACTCTCTACTACCTTTTTTGTATATACAAGGTTCATCTACCATTTTGATGAAGTCAAACTCTTTGACTACCACATCAAAACAGATGTTCCAACTCCGCGATGCCTGTTTTATCATATAAAACATCTTGCACACGTTTCCGCTGCTCCCACTGTCTACGAAGCCCTCTGGCTGTGTACTTATAGACGCTCTCTTCTAAAACATCATTTAGAAAAGCAGTCATGACACCCAACCACCAGATATCATAGTCATGGTATGTAGCCGTGGCAAGTAGGATCTGGATGGACTTAAGCACAGCTTTGAAAGTCTCAACTTTTCCATGTACACCAAGTAATCTTCTCAAGATATACTCGCTCCTGATAGGGATTTAACCCTTCAGATAAAGCAACCAAAGTCCATACTTTGTCGGTGTATAAGGATTCCATCTCAGATCGATAAGCATCCAGCCATTCTTACAGAGTCCCACTCCTAATGGCTAGCTCGAAACTAGTTGGGTCATCATCTCATGATGCAATCCTCGCTCCCACTGTCATAGAGAAACCGAAGTATCTCTCAGGTGGGTGAGGAACCCTACTAGATCGGTAGAGAGGCTGAGGTTCGTTGGAAACTATTGAATCCTTTGGTTCTACCAAATCATCAGCTGCATTTTGTATAGCTGGAACCTTTCCAGTTCTACATAACAGACCTTGCCTCGAGCTTGTCCGGATTTTGCTTTTAGACATAAGACGGACAACCCCAAATCTTAACAAGCTTAAGATATGGGCTCTTCCCTTTCCATATCATATATGAAGTGGTAGGCAACTGATTTGATTTGAACCCTATTCAATAGGTATGCAGCTTCTCAAGTGCATAACTCCCAAAAGGAAATAGGAAACTTAGTAGTACTCATCATAGAGCACACCATATCACATAGGGTGCTATTGCTCCGCCCCGATACACCGACATGCTGTGGTGTATACGGAGGAGTAGTGCTGAGAGAGAATCTCATTCTCTTTTAGAATAGTCCAGGAATTCCGTGCCCAAGTATTCTCCTCCTTGATCTCATCAAAGGAGATAATACTTATACCCGTATTTTGGTTCTCTACTTCTAATTTATATTCTGTGAATATCTCAAAAGGTTCGGACCTGTGTTTCAACAGAAACATATGTCTGAATCTTGAGAGATTATCAGAGAATGTAATGAAGTCGAAAGAACCGATCTTGGCATGTGTAGACAGGGGACCTTACATACATCAACATGTATCAATCCCAAGAGTTCAGTAACTCTTTCTCTATTTCCAATAAACAGAGCTGTGGTCATCTTATCATTGTGACATGACCGGCAAGTTTCACAAGATGTAAATTCAAACTAATTTAAATATGCATATATATGTAACTTAGCTAGTCGGGTCGCATTGATATGACCTAGTCTACAATACCTCAAGAAGGATTCGTTCATTTCTGAACTCTTCCTCTTGTGTGTGTTCCGTATACTAAGAACTGTAGTTTGATTTAGAATGACAATGCTTTTAGATGACGTGCCTGAACCGATCAACTCTTGATATAGGAAATGTTCAAAACATTATCCAACAATACAAAATTATATCCTTTCTTTACTAATAAAGAGACTGATATGATTTTGTATATCAGGTTCGGTATCTAATAACATTTGTTCAGAATCAATGTATTCTGGTAATACAGGGTGACAGTGACCAACAGACTTAGCTGCAACACTTGCACCGTTTTCTATCTCATGAAACTTATCACCCGTTCTCAGTTCTCTACCAATCTGTAGCCCATGTAACAGATTACATATACGGGATCCTGATCCGGTATCACATACCCAGGACGTAAAGGATACTGAGAAACAGTTCTGTGTAATGAACACACCCGAAGATGATGCATCATTATGCACTTTCTTCGTTTGGGTGGCACGGGAAATCTGGTATTCCCCAATTTCCTGCTCTGTCCTATTATAAGTTGGAGCGGGACCAACGTTCCCCAGCTCAGTATAACAAGTGGGTTCGGTCAATATATCCGTATTATTATCTTGATTAAGGCGTGATATGGTCGCTACCTCGAGAGAGAGAGATGAAAACACTCAGCGTATGCTCTTGCAAGATTAGATTGGTTATCTAATATATCTAATCAGGATGTCTCCCACTGTTTTAATCAAATCTTCCTTCAAACCCTAAAAGGAAAGAGTAGCCGGGATTAATTACACGCTACAAGTTCGCCAATCTTTCAGCCAGGCCAGTGTCGGTACTTTGAGGGAGGTCCTCCGTGCTTTCGCACGAACCTAATTAAAGTAAACCTCGTTTTCCCAGAGGCGTAACCCCGTTAACACCTTTCTAGACACCTACTTGATCGGCTAATTGTAATGTGTAAAACTCTCCCAGGAGTAACTCTTACTCGCAGCGGGTATCGGGATCCAACTATCTCATAGAAGGTATACAATCTCATTGCAAATTTCAACACTTGAAATTCCCCATAATATTTTACCCCTAGCGTCCCATGACCTTGATGCAGGCCAACAAACCACAGTGCGCTAGTCAAGTTCAACCCGTCATTTCTTGATTGAATTAAACCCACCCGCACGACCCTTGACGCAGGCCAACAAAGTCGCACGACTACACTAACTCAATCTGCATCATATGCATAAGCAGATAAATAATAGTTAGCTACCGCACACTACGCCTTGACGCAGGCCAACAAACGTAGCACGAATACTAACTACTACTTATCTGAAATGACGGAGGGCTACGACAGGTTTTTCAGAAAACCCTTTGCGTAATGAACTTGATATCGTTGTAGAATCGAGTGATTTTAAATGGAGTGTTTTTTAGGCTTTTCTAGTTTTGCTAAAGGGATCACTCCCGGTGAAGGGATCGTCGGCCCTTTCCTCATCGAATAAGGTGCAGGATATTTCACAAATATCACTATGCAAAGCAGAAACTATAGAAGCAATCAAAAGACAAACCGAGTTTGTAGCATCTGCCAGTTATTGCTAAAGGAGTCACTCCCGGTGAAGGGATCTCGGTCCTTTCCTTATCGAATAAGGTGCTGGATGTTCTACAAGGAACACCGCTATGCAAAGCAAGAACTGTAGCTACCTGTTTTATTTAGAAATTCGATTCCACAACATCTTAGGTTTCTTTTATTTCATTAATCTCATTAATGAAGTCCCATTTTATTATGCTTCACAAGCATCACAGTTGAAACGAAATCTGCAATATAACATATATCTCATATATATATAATATAAACATTCGTCTCAGGCAGTAATATGATCTCATCACAGAACATTGCAGCAGAAGAACATATATGAAATATTGGATATACTAGGATGTCCGTGTTTTCAATACGAGCCTGTATAAAACACGGATTCCACGGTCGTGATGAATAGCCAAACCCACATCCCTAGACCCCTACGAGAGCGGCAAGTAACACTGCCAATTCTAGGGTTAGGAGACCCGGTCTCGACTCCTCGAGATGGTCTCCCACTGGACCCTAGAACCCGGTTACTTGTGCTCCCCACCTTGGGTCTACCTAATGCGGAAAAATAAATAATATACAACGGTGACATCTTCCGCTACCTGGAAGTGCCCCAATAAAAGAATATTACATACAAATGAATTTTACATGAATGAAAAAGAAAAACTCTCATCTCACATAAAACCCCCGGCTATTCAAACGCGACGATCCAATACAACATATCACAGCAACACATAATATCTCATATCATCAACGTAAGCAAGTATGCGTATCCCGATTGTCGTTGATGTATAGCAACGAAGCCGGCGATACACCACATACTACGCTTACGGTCACAGAAAAGAAAGTGTAAAACTACAACAGTTGAAATCCGCAACCACCTCAGACATCGCATGCCTGACCAAATGAATTCCTTAGACATCACATGCCTAACAATTATAAACCCCGCATTTTAGTCTCATTATCGAAAACACTTTTCAATAACAAGTCGGGCAATTCAACAAGATTCCCGAAAAACTGATCGAATGCTCGTCGCAAACTTTAGTAGACGGCCGCACCCCCAGATGCCGTCGACGAAGTGCACCAAGGCGGAACACCGCTGCCGCGAGCACCCGAACGGATGCTTTCGGCGACGGGGTTCTCCTACAATCACTTGGTCGGGGCTAAGAGGTGTAGCTGTCTATTAAGTTTACCCGGCGAGTATCCGCATACACTAGTGATTGCGACGGACTTTTGATCACATCAAAATTCCGTGGCAACCGATCAATTGAGACTAAACTGCTATGTTTATAATATTCAAATTAGTTATCTCATAACTACCTGTGGATTCCAAATATTGTATCACATTCCAGATAAATAGAAAAAGTTAAACTTTCCGATCGAATCATCAAGCACCCAAGATTTCCCCAATATATCTCAACACTTGAAATTAGTTTAAAAACATTCATTACATGCCACAGTACCAATGGTCCAGCCGTAGAAGGGTCAAGCCAACGCCTCACATGTGGCATGCCGTACTGCCCCAAACCCTAAGGTTCAAAGGGCAGTTCAAGACGGTCACATAATCGAGTTAAGGTTTGTTGTCTTCTAGAGGGTCCACCGAGTTACTTGCATGACTTAGAACATTCTTAAACACGAGAAAAAATCCAACTTTTGAAAAATTTTCCGACAGGGGAAAAAGTGAGTTATTGATATCCGTTCGAACTTTTTAACAGTTTCTAAAAATTATCCGGACAAAACACATAGACAAAATTAGACAATCCGATCGAATAATTGAATCCCTAAAACAACCCCAGAAAAACTTAACTGTTGAGTAAAAATAAAAATTTCCAGAAGACTCAGCACTTCAAGACAAGAATTACTGTGTAAGCCACGTGGTGTAACTCAGCCAAATAGCCGCGGAACCGCAGCTAATTCCAGGGATAGGCCGCGGATCCGCGCCTCACTTGTCGAGTTAAAACCACGTGCTTCACAGTATCTTATAGAATTTCCTGCTGAATTTTTTGGCAATTTTTAATTCGCAAAATTCCAAACTTTCAGAAAATTTCCAGAGAAGGGTTTGTTTGGGTTTTCCGGGTTCGATCGGACTTCAAACTTCGTCTAGACTTCGCCTAAAGCTCTAGCTTGGCTCTGATACCACTGTAGGGTTGCTAGGCACGCGCACAAGGGTCTACGAGGCATCAACCATGCCCGAATAAAAATTTAGCCGTGCCGAACAACCCGAATACGGAACTTTAAACTAGAGATTAGGCGAAAACTAGCATGTTAACAACTTTAACACTAAGTGAGAGGGATTACAACCTTTGTAGATCCGGTCCTTCACTTCATATGCTCCGTGTTGTGGTCCCTTCGCTGCGATCATCAGGATCCGGACTCTCGAGAGGTTCCACGAAGAGAAAGACGCAACCTTTGCTTCCGATCTTCGATACTAAGATGATCTACCTTGAAGTTTCTTTAACACAAGCTAACACTCATGAAATGATGTGAACACCCTCATCTAAATGGCAAGGGAAGATGAGGATGATGAAGTAGGATTTTTGCTCTCTTTATTTATCTTTTTCTCATATTTATCCATCACAAAAATCAAAGCAAGAAACCATTTCAAGCAAAGAAGAAGAAGGAAGAAGATGATGAACAATAATGGAATTCCTTTTGTGATGAATAGGAAAAGAATAATATGATAGAATTATGCAACCATGGTCAAGTGAACCTTTGTAAAGAATTAACTAGGGTTAGGGTTTGGGTTGGGTTAAAGCATGACTCACTTGAAAATATCTTTATCATGACAAAAAGAAAAGCTTCTAGAAACATCTAGAAAGCTTAACCCTAATCCAAACCCTAATCATGTTTAAACTCTACTAAACAAGCTGCATTAGTTATCATATCATGTTACAATATTATATATCACATATATAATATTTATCGTAACAAAATAAAATAATACATTTAGCATATATCGCATATATATCAATGTATTACCCGAGTGAGAAAAAGAATTTTTTAGTGAGCAAATATTAGTTAATGCAATTTAATATATCATATATATTATTATACATTAAATTATCGAATCAACACTTGATCCGACAATCCGGCTATATCGCATATAACCGGCTAATATTTATCCGTACCGATTCATCGAATCAACACTTGATCCGATGACCCGGCTGATATCAAATATCGCGAGAATAGAATACGGTATCACATATCGCATTATCGTCGGTCCCGCACATATCACATATGTGCCCCTACTCCGTTTTTCCTGAGTCAAGAAACCTCTGTGTAGGACTCTAAAGAATCGTCAATACGCCGGCAGTAGGTGATGATCATATCAAACACCCACAAGCTGCAAGCGGTCAGCTAAATGTAACAGCTACCCAGGTATTGAGCGCTCAGAAGATCAACAAGCAAGCCTGTACATTCTCCTGCGAATCCAAACAGTAACACTCCCGTACAGTCCGGTCTCGTCGTCTGATATGTTGCATATCTCGCCTAGGGGTGGTAAACGTCAGACCCCAGTAGCTTGATAAGTCGTGTCGATTTGAGGTCTATAACAGTTCGAGAAACTACTGATAACACTTACCAGTAAATCTCAGCAACCCTGGCCAGGGATTTCAGGTTATAGCCAATCGAACACAGCACAACATCAACTCCCTATACCGGGAGAGACGAATCCCCTCCTATCGCTCATTGCCTCCATGTGATTCGGGACTGTACCCAAAAGCCACCTTTTTGCACGCCCTCTTGGACGTGGTATGATGGAAATCAAAGCGCAGTGGGAATCACACAAGACTCTATGACGATCTCGGGTCAACAGACTACTCTGTACCAGTGTCACCGGAGAACTGCCATCTGACGTATGGTATAATACCATCTGGGAGTTCTCGGCGAGTCCGTCCAGTGTACCCAGTCTCTACTGAGCACCCGTACACCATCCTTGATGTCAAACACCGATGGATATGGGATCATCCATCGCCCATCATATGGGTCAAGATGCGTATACGCTAGTCTACTCTGGTGCATCGATGCCCTGTCTCGATACACCCACGACTAGGAACAGTTATAGGATGTACTTATCGACCACCGTGGCCCCACTAGTATGATCTCATCATAGTCCCAGTAGTCGAGTACATATCCTAAGGGCTTTATCAACATGTAATATTGTCACGCCCCGCTTCCCAAAATATGGAATACGAGGGGTAGACAAGGCCAGCCATGCTCCTACGGTCAAGGAAAAGTCCTGCCGTAGTCACACTTCGGCTTCTAGTTTCTCATGGTAAACAGTATATAATGCGCAGGTAATGAGAAATGCAGTAACTGAAGAAACAATATAAAGACTGACCTAAAGTGGAACAAAAGAATGTAACTCGGGAGGGCAAATCAAGAAGTCTGTGTTGCACGCCTAGTTCTGGTCCAGGCTAAATCTTCTCCTCACACTGAGCATGCATACTCAGGTCGTCAGAGCGACACAATAGCAATATAATGTATATAGTTAAATAACAGTTCTAACAGTGGTAAAGAATATGAATAACAGTAAATCAGTGACAGCATGAATATAAATGAGCAGAGATCAATGCAGCGGAAAAGTAAAGCAGTATAACAATATGTCACGAATGTCAACACAGTATAGAAGGAATGTAAATGACAGTAACCCTATCGGTCTCTAAGTCTCACTGCACAGGTCAATAAGCCTATCGTCAGTCCAAGTGTGAGAGTCAACCACTCGCGAGTGTCCTCCACCCAAGGGTAGAACCCAAGGGCAAGGGACCACGGGCCCAACACGTAACGAATGTATCACGGTGTCTATAGCACATACCATGTAAATCTCCATATAACTCCCTAAATATATAAGCCGGCATGGGACTCCCGAGATTCTGTTGAATTCACACTTGAACTACCCCACACCCCGGGGTCTACATCAAACACTAACCATCAATCTAAATACTAATCGATCCGTGACAAGTCTGCGCGAGAACTGGAGGCAGGACCTCCATCAAGCACGTCCCGACTAATACCTAAGATAAATGGCAGTGTCTGGTGTCTTATCTGTGACACCCGTGCAAACGCTTCCATAAGTGTCCCATTCCACTTATTAGTCACACGTGCACGCATCCCACAGACGTCGACAATGCAATAGAATAATATGGTCACTGATTGTGCACAAGTACGTATCACTTTCACTTAATCACGAATACACGAACACTGACGTACTTGCCACAATCAACACTAAAATCTAACACTGGGTAAATGCACGATGTCACTAGGTTATCACTACAATGATATAGGTGTGATATGATGCGTGAACAAGTATATAAACATGATGAGGATGTTATGAATCAGCATTCTTTCACTTGCACGATTTATCATGAAACATACGTATATAATTTGGCGAAATGATCAACAGGTAGTAATTAGTATGTTCAGTTATCTATCCATCTAATTTGGTTTCAAGCAAAACGGGTTCCAGGATCATTAGTTATAACTGTTTCATTTTAAGCGCACGCTGCTGGAAATCCGGCTTCAGAATCAGGAATCCATTTCGAAACGCATTTTAACCCCAGTTGGGATCATAATTTAGCGACTCTACAGTTGAATGAATTCTATGGTTTTCAGTAAAGTTTTCAACGCAACAAACGGATCTTCAATCGCGTCTGTACGTTAGGAGTTATGATCAGTTTAATATTAACATGTCAGTTCTGGTTCTGCTGGGACTGTTATGTGCCCCGATCTATTAAATTACAGATTTAATATCAAATGGTAACGGAACAGGATGAAATCAATTGTGTTGTCTAGCTAACAGATTTATCTATAATAAACAGCGGAGTTCCGCAACTTATGAGTTAAGGAAATTCTATGGTATCCAATACGAAACAGCAAGCAAATACTGGAGTCACTCTGGACTGCAGTCCAGAGTCGCACTCCGATCCGAATATCGTCACAGTTTAAATACAGAAATGTCTGAAAACTGGTATAGGGTTAAAGTTCATCGAGTCTGCTTCGATTTAAGCCCTCGAACGCACCATTCTACTATGTATATGATTTATAGTGAATTTAACGATTTTCAGATACAACAGGATTACGGTTTTACGATCAAACTTGGGGGTAATTGTTTTAGTCATTATCGATTACATTATCCCACAAAAACCACACACTATACTCACAGCCCTACGGGCCAACCTACACCATCGAGTTCCGTCAAATCTGATAATGATTTTCTATGGGAACAAGCATCGAACAGTTTTGTGACAATATATAGCATCAAGCAAACATGGAATATATCTACGATTCTGATTTGTAATATATACAGAATAGCATGAAAGCAAGTAAGAACTTGCCTGGAGGTGCCCCGGGATGTACGGTGGCTGTGACGTCACGAACGCGCGACACGCGCGCGGCACGGCAACTTGATTTGGCTCGGACTCGTGTCTCGGCTTGAACTGGATGGCACGGGCTCGGTTGAGTTGGTTTTGCTAGGGGTTTGCGGGTGTTGTCGAGGCCGAGGATGAGGAATTTGCAGAGGGAGAAGTATTTGGAGAGAGAGAGAGGGTGAGAGAGAGAGAGAAAGTGCACACAGAGAGAGAGAGAGAGGGTTCAGTGAGAGAGAGAAAGGGAGAGAGAGGGAAAATTGTGTATGCAGTGAGAGAGAGGAGAGGGAGAGTAGAGAGTGAGAGAGACAGAGAGATAGAGGGATGAGCAGAGAGAGAGAGCAGAATGAGAGAGAGAGAGAGAGAATTAGAGAGAGAGAGTGCTAGAGAGAGAGAGAGAGAGACAGTGAATGAGGGAGAGAGAGCAGCACAGAGAGAGAGATATGAGATTCAGAGAACGAGAGTGAGAGAGGTGATGACGACGACGTCGACGATGATAGTGAGGTCGACGACGTGGTGCAGGGGGTGTGACGACGGCGACGGTGCAGGGGAGTCGAGCTCGGGTGTGGGTGAGTGGGTGCAGGCGAAGGCGCTCGGGCAGTGGAGGAAGAGGGGAGGAGGAGTGAGCGGAGATGGTGGCGATGTCGATGGTGGAGGTGAGGGTGTGGGTTCAAAGAAGAGAGAACGGGAGTGGAGAGAGTGAGGGGAGAAGACGTGATGGAGAGGGGAAAGGAGACGAGGCGAGATTGAGGGGACGAGGTGCGCGTCGTGGGGGTAACAGTGAGCGAGGCACGGCGCGTGTCGGGCGGCGACGTGGGCGCAACGGCAAGAAACGCGCGCGAAATTTGTGGAGGTAGCCGTTGGAAAATTTTAGAAGATGAACAGGGGAGAAGATTGGGCCGGGCCGAGTTAGGGGGAAAAAGAAATTAGTTAAGGGAAAATTAAGGAGGCGGGCCGGGCCAAGAAAATCACAAATAAGGGGAATATGGGGCCTGGGCTGGCAGGATTAAGAGAAAGAAAGGATTAAAGAAAATAGGGAAAAGGCTGGGCCGGGCTTGTGTGGAAAGGCTGAGAGAATTAAATGGGAAAAATTAAAGAAAGAAGAAAGGAAAATGGCAGTGGGCTGTTTGGGCTGTGGGATAATTTAGGAATATAAGAAATAGGGTTAGGACTAGGACTTGGGTTCATACTAACAAATATGGAAATGGCTGAGGAAGTTTGAATAAATTAATTACATAAATGGGTGGGCTTAGGGTAAAGAAAATATAGGGTATAAAAGAATATGGTTTTGGGTTTCAAGAAGAATAATGGGATTTAGAAGGGATAGTAAATAAATAAAATTTATAGGTAAAATAAATAAAATCATAAAATAATAAACTACGGATTTAGACGTATAAGAAAAAAACTGGGTATTACATCATACCACCCTTACAAAAATTTCGTCCTCGAAATTTCAAGGAACGACAACTATAAATAGATAAGCGAAAAGTTGCTACATTGGACACTAGTGGTTTACTTTAAACGGGTGGATAAATCTCGAAGGTATATAGATGTAATACGAACGTACCAAAAGACGGGTCGAAAATATAATGCAAGAACAGTTAATAAAACAACTACATTTATACGAGAAAAGAAATAATAATAGTAACGAACAATAATATTCAATACGTACTAGGTAAATTTGAAACCTAAATATGTGCACAAATAAATATATCAAAAGTAGCCCATCAGAAATAATAGGTATAAGGCACAACCATTTATACTGGTAAACATGGGCGCGAACCCGAAAATAAAATAACGGGAATAAGGCAGTGAAAATTAGTCGGTAGGGTATAACATTTTAGGAAAACGTATCGATCAAATCGTTTTGAAATAGCTTAGAAAACTCATATCGTAAAAATAAGAAACATGGAACCAAATGTGCGCGGTGTAAGGTCGCGCTACCGAAAATGAGAATACTAATAGTGTACTTAAATTACATAAAACAGAGTAATCAATAACACACACTCTTTAATAAATTTAAGATACTGAAAACTAAATTTTAAATAACAATGTCCCTAAATATGTTTGGGGTAATAGAGAAATCACCAATATGAATAAGGCTAGCTGGGGTAGTGATTACAAGAAAATATGGATCATTCAATGGTCGGAGTATGGCGGCTTTAGACTGAAGATCAAGGAGATTGGGATAGGGTCAGCACAGGAAGTAAGGATGAGTAACAAAGTAATAAAAAAGGGAAAGTGTGGGGGAAACGACAGTCGGTACAACCCACGAATCAAGATTGGAAGAGTTAGTGAACTCGGAAGTTTCACAGGAACTGTTCTCCTCCCGGAAGGGTCTCAAACGGGGCACAGACGAGATATGAAGGGTGGCTCATTCCAAGGATCAGGGTGCGGTACTTTCTAATCGAAACTGGGTGAAAAACTATATAATGAGTAGGGGGACAGTCAGGGATCTCGGCAGAAAATAAATGGTTGTGGGTAATAAACAAGTATCCGGCGAAACAAAA
This sequence comes from Agapanthus africanus, assembly GCA_030015575.1. Taxonomy (NCBI): domain Eukaryota; kingdom Viridiplantae; phylum Streptophyta; class Magnoliopsida; order Asparagales; family Amaryllidaceae; genus Agapanthus; species Agapanthus africanus. The sequence continues at coordinate 291,542,178 of JASDDO010000029.1, forward strand.
TCAAAAGGTTTACGAATCCAGAAGGTTTACTTTATTCAAGAAAATTTGAAACAAGACATTCTCAAGGACGAAAAGTGGCCTTAAACTATACACAATTTATTTGGCCAGAAAGGTAACATCAAAAGAAATTCCGTCAGTCGCGGTTGTGGAGATTCAGTAGGTTGCGGTAGGCTCGCGCGCTCAGGTAGGGGCGTCCATTTCCATAGCGCCTCGCAGGTATCGCTAAAGGAAGTTCTTCCATGGCAGGGTCTTGATCCTCTGGTCCTTCATCCTCGGATATAACTTCTTCATCGAGGTCTGATTCCATGTGATTCTCTCCTTCTGGGTTTTCTTCCACGGGGTCTTCCTCCACTGGATTTTCTTCTATTGGATCTCCCTCGGGATCTTCCTCTATTAGGTTCTCTTCAGGATCTACTTCTTCTTCGTCAGAATCAGCTATCATGCCAAACTCTGGGGCGGCTGCTCCTTCGTCCTTTGAATCATTGTTTTCGAAGTTGACCTGTGGACCATTGGCCTCATCATCGGAACTCGTCAGTGTGTGATTTAAGGAAACGCACGACTGTGCATCCTCTTCTAGATGCGGCGCTGCTCCAGGGTGGGCCATAGCCTGAAAAGAGAAGTCATCATTAGATAGTGGAATACATCAAGGAAAGCTCAGGGTACAAAATATAGGAAAAATATGCGGTTGCAGGAACTGAAGGATCAGAATGAAAATACTGTGATAATGAATAGAATTTGACATAAAGAAAGCATGAGAATGATACATATATATGATTCAAATTTCATTGCATTCAACTAAAAGTTCAAAGGATACAAGATTTCAAACAGAAAGAAATATTCATAAAGGATTACACATTATTATTACTGAAAGTAGATAACATGAAAATTATTCTTCGACTACTATAACATTGCATTCTCGTCACGTGAGTTGAATCCTGCGTTTGATCCGCCTTATCGTCGAAGTCCGAACTACGCGGCAATCCTCACTTGGCAGAAGTGGGGAGAGTAGACAAGTTTCTTCCTTGCAGTTCTTTCCTTTCTGGGCAACCGTTGATGATGTGTTCGCTGGATCCACAAATTAGACATTTTCCTTGGGCGCGGCGACAATCCCTCTGAAGATGTCCTGGCCTCTTACAATATCCACAGCAAAGGTTCTTCTGATGCTTCTGTTGACGCTTCATCTTCTTCTCCTTCCTTCGTCCAATAGGGATCCCTTTATGATAGGAGACTCCCGCTGGTGCCTGATTCACCTGTCTTCTCAATCCTTCAGCTAATAAGTCGTTTGTCCGCTCCTGGGCTTCCCTTAAACCTTGCAGTACATTCAGAATCTCAACAGTCTGATTCTGGGGAGCGGATAAAGATGAAGAGTCGTTGGAAGACATGATCCTGAAACAACAATTTCGAGAATGATATGAGTCACACGCTAAATGAATCAAAATATGATATGGATAGGACACGGATTGAAGAATATCAGAGATGATGAATTTTATTACAAGTGGAGAATCAACCGTATGACTTTAAGTCACCTGAACCGAATACGGTAGTGCGATTTGCAACCACGTAATCTTGTCAGGTCACCCGAAACCATAACGAATGGACAGCTGAACGCACGATGTGAATATGGATCAAGAATGACAGTTTACAACCTAGACCGAAAGATGTCTTAGATTGCCAAAACTGTACACAGAAGACTGCAATCCCAATTGATGCAAAACCTGGCTCTGATACCAACTAAACCATGTCACGCCCCGCTTCCCAAAATATGGAATACGAGGGGTAGACAAGGCCAGCCATGCTCCTACGGTCAAGGAAAAGTCCTGCCGTAGTCACACTTCGGCTTCTAGTTTCTCATGGTAAACAGTATATAATGCGCAGGTAATGAGAAATGCAGTAACTGAAGAAACAATATAAAGACTAACCTGAAGTGGAACAAAAGAATGTAACTCGGGAGGGCAAATCAAGAAGTCTGTGTTGCACGTCTAGTTCTGGTCCAGGCTAAATCTTCTCCTCACACTGAGCATGCATACTCAGGTCGTCAGAGCGACACAATAGCAATATAATGTATATAGTTAAATAACAGTTCTAACAGTGGTAAAGAATATGAATAACAGTAAATCAGTGACAGCATGAATATAAATGAGCAGAGATCAATGCAGCGGAAAAGTAAAGCAGTATAACAATATGTCACGAATGTCAACACAGTATAGAAGGAATGTAAATGACAGTAACCCTATCGGTCTCTAAGTCTCACTGCACAGGTCAATAAGCCTATCGTCAGTCCAAGTGTGAGAGTCAACCACTCGCGAGTGTCCTCCACCCAAGGGTAGAACCCAAGGGCAAGGGACCACGGGCCCAACACGTAACGAATGTATCACGGTGTCTATAGCACATACCCTGTAAATCTCCATATAACTCCCTAAATATATAAGCCGGCATGGGACTCCCGAGATTCTGTTGAATTCACACTTGAACTACCCCACACCCCGGGGTCTACATCAAACACTAACCATCAATCTAAATACTAATCGATCCGTGACAAGTCTGCGCGAGAACTGGAGGCAGGACCTCCATCAAGCACGTCCCGACTAATACCTAAGATAAATGGCAGTGTCTGGTGTCTTATCTGTGACACCCGTGCAAACGCTTCCATAAGTGTCCCATTCCACTTATTAGTCACACGTGCACGCATCCCACAGACGTCGACAATGCAATAGAATAATATGGTCACTGATTGTGCACAAGTACGTATCACTTTCACTTAATCACGAATACACGAACACTGACGTACTTGCCACAATCAACACTAAAATCTAACACTGGGTAAATGCACGATGTCACTAGGTTATCACTACAATGATATAGGTGTGATATGATGCGTGAACAAGTATATAAACATGATGAGGATGTTATGAATCAGCATTCTTTCACTTGCACGATTTATCATGAAACATACGTATATAATTTGGCGAAATGATCAACAGGTAGTAATTAGTATGTTCAGTTATCTATCCATCTAATTTGGTTTCAAGCTAAACGGGTTCCAGGATCATTAGTTATAACTGTTTCATTTTAAGCGCACGCGGCTGGAAATCCGGCTTCAGAATCAGGAATCCATTTCGCAACGCATTTTAACCCCAGTTGGGATCATAATTTAGCGACGCTACAGTTGAATGAATTCTATGGTTTTCAGTAAAGTTTTCAACGCAACAAACGGATCTTCAATCGCGTCTGTACGTTAGGAGTTATGATCAGTTTAATATTAACATGTCAGTTCTGGTTCTGCTGGGACTGTTATGTGTCCCGATCTATTAAATTACAGATTTAATATCAAATGGTAACGGAACAGGATGAAATCAATTGTGTTGTCTAGCTAACAGATTTATCTATAATAAACAGCGGAGTTCCGCAACTTATGAGTTAAGGAAATTCTATGGTATCCAATACGAAACAGCAAGCAAATACTGGAGTCACTCTGGACTGCAGTCCAGAGTCGCACTCCGATCCGAATATCGTCACAGTTTAAATACAGAAATGTCTGAAAACTGGTATAGGGTTAAAGTTCATCGAGTCGGCTTCGATTTAAGCCCTCGAACGCACCATTCTACTATGTATATGATTTATAGTGAATTTAACGATTTTCAGATACAACAGGATTACGGTTTTACGATCAAACTTGGGGGTAATTGTTTTAGTCATTATCGATTACATTATCCCACAAAAACCACACACTATACTCACAGCCCTACGGGCCAACCTACACCATCGAGTTCCGTCAAATCTGATAATGATTTTCTATGGGAACAAGCATCGAACAGTTTTGTGACAATATATAGCATCAAGCAAACATGGAATATATCTACGATTCTGATTTGTAATATATACAGAATAGCATGAAAGCAAGTAAGAACTTGCCTGGAGGTGCCCCGGGATGTACGGTGGCTGTGACGTCACGAACGCGCGACACGCGCGCGGCACGGCAACTTGATTTGGCTCGGACTCGTGTCTCGGCTTGAACTGGATGGCACAGGCTCGGTTGAGTTGGTTTTGCTAGGGGTTTGCGGGTGTTGTCGAGGCCGAGGATGAGGGATTTGCAGAGGGAGAAGGATTTGGAGAGAGAGAGAGGGTGAGAGAGAGAGAGAGAAAGTGCACACAGAGAGAGAGAGAGAGAGGGTTCAGTGAGAGAGAGAAAGGGAGAGAGAGGGAAAATTGTGTATGCAGTGAGAGAGAGGAGAGGGAGAGTAGAGAGTGAGAGAGACAGAGAGATAGAGGGATGAGCAGAGAGAGAGAGCAGAATGAGAGAGAGAGAGAGAATTAGAGAGAGAGAGTGCTAGAGAGAGAGAGAGAAAGAGAGTTACAGAGAGAGAGAGAGACAGTGAATGAGGGAGAGAGAGCAGCACAGAGAGAGAGATATGAGATTCAGAGAACGAGAGTGAGAGAGGTGATGACGACGACGTCGACGATGATAGTGAGGTCGACGACGTGGTGCAGGGGGTGTGACGACGGCGACGGTGCAGGGGAGTCGAGCTCGGGTGTGGGTGAGTGGGTGCAGGCGAAGGCGCTCGGGCAGTGGAGGAAGAGGGGAGGAGGAGTGAGCGGAGATGGTGGCGATGTCGACGGTGGAGGTGAGGGTGTGGGTTCAAGGAAGAGAGAACGGGAGTGGAGAGAGTGAGGGGAGAAGACGTGATGGAGAGGGGAAAGGAGACGAGGCGAGATTGAGGGGATGAGGTGCGCGTCGTGGGGGTAACGGTGAGCGAGGCACGACGCGTGTCGGGCGGCGACGTGGGCGCAACGGCAAGAAACGCGCGCGAAATTTGTGGAGGTAGCCGTTGGAAAATTTTAGAAGATGAACAGGGGAGAAGATTGGGCCGGGCCGAGTTAGGGGGAAAAAGAAATTAGTTAAGGGAAAATTAAGGAGGCGGGCCGGGCCAAGAAAATCACAAATAAGGGGAATATGGGGCCTGGGCTGGCAGGATTAAGAGAAAGAAAGGATTAAAGAAAATAGGGAAAAGGCTGGGCCGGGCTTGTGTGGAAAGGCTGAGAGAATTAAATGGGAAAAATTAAAGAAAGAAGAAAGGAAAATGGCAGTGGGCTGTTTGGGCTGTGGGATAATTTAGGAATATAAGAAATAGGGTTAGGGCTAGGACTTGGGTTCATACTAACAAATATGGAAATGGCTGAGGAAGTTTGAATAAATTAATTACATAAATGGGTGGGCTTAGGGTAAAGAAAATATAGGGTATAAAAGAATATGGTTTTGGGTTTCAAGAAGAATAATGGGATTTAGAAGGGATAGTAAATAAATAAAATTTATAGGTAAAATAAATAAAATCATAAAATAATAAACTACGGATTTAGACGTATAAGAAAAAAACTGGGTATTACAAATATAGAGACAATCAGAGTACATGTTAAGATAAAGTACAACCAGATAGCATACTATCATGTCGAGCAAGAAAGTCCTCCCTATATATGTCCTAGCATCCACTACAATATACATCGTATGTACAGTAATGGCCTCTAGGGCATACATATAACTAACATAGGTTTCCAGTGCTATTACAGGGTGTTTTGGGCTTCACTCCGACACGACTTGTACCGCTATTAGGGGACTGACGTTTACCGCCCCTAGGCCCGCCATGCGATGTATCAGACGAACGGACCGGACTGTACGAAGAATGTCACATTCAGACTCAGTAGGAGTTCATATGGGTTTCACCTCGTCAGTCTTTTGTCGGTATCTACCTGGGGACCGTTACGCACAGCTAGTGCCGCTTGCGGTCTGTGGTTAAACCCACTGCCAGTATAGTGTCGAGTCTTTAGAGTCCCACACAGAAAGCTATTCGTCTTTAGGCAAAAGGGTAGGGGTTCGCATGGTTTTGCGATAGGGCGCATGGTTTTGTGACAGGGTTCGGTCACATCCATGGACTTGTGCACGTACAGTGTCTGGACAGTTGACACTAGCGGGCTTTGGTTTAAGCCAGATCCTAGTGTACGTTTTGGGATTGGTTTTATCTCGTTTGTATTCGTGTTCCTTGGAACACGGATGCGGGTGTGTATGCATAGTTGACAGAGAGACAGAGGCAGAGGATTCTCATTGGGGTTGTTGGCTGTTGACTATTGACTTTGCTTAACCCTAACGAGAATTAGAAATATGGTTAATGATAATTAAGTATTATTGTGCCATGGTTGGGTTGAAAGGTTGACCTTGTGGACTAGGTTGACCGGTTGACTAGGTTGGACTTGTTGACCACCATCATTACTATGGCTATCATTTCATGCAAAGACTTTTAGCTTGCTTATTTGTTCACACATTGCATTTAATGCATGAAATGATATTGCTTTTTGTGATATGATAACCATCACATAATACTTGATTTATCATGATGGCTCATGATGCTTTTTGATTATGAGAGATGAGAATGAGATGAGTATGGTTCATTCTTTCATTTGCTTTCTCTCTCTTGAGCTCTCTCACTCTCAAGCTCTCCCTCTTCCTCTTGCTCTCTCTACCTCAAGGCAAACCAATCTCATGTGTTGAGACTCAATGCCTTAGAGATAAAAAGACACCAAAACATTCCTCTACTCATTCTAGTTCACAAGGCCTAGCAAGCCAAGTGATCTAGTTTCTTCAAAGTCCGAAGAACAAGCCAAAGGTATAAGCTTTCGGGTGGATCCATCTTCGACGCAAGGAGACGACGAGGTGAGGCCGATCCGAACACCGGGAGGAGTTGAAGACGAAGGAGTTCAAGAAAGGTATAGACCCCTAACCGAGTAGGTAAACTCTTGTTAGGTTGTTCGTTAGTAGTTTAACAAAGATCTGTATTTGAGTCCATGTTACCACCCTCTTGAAAATCGTTTTTCACCACTTCCGCAACCCCGTAAGAACCGGGGAAGGGTAGCATGGACTTACAGTGGTATCAGAGCCTAGTTAAACACTACCTAACATGTTAGCATAGTAACTAGAAATTCGATCGGAGAAAAAGTCACGAAATATACCTAAAAATCCAACTTGCTGTCGATTTTTTAAGTCTTAAAAAAATAATAAATCATGCTTTAAAAATCGACTCAGGGTTTTTTAAAGATACTGTAGAAAAACGACGCAGAGATTCCATCAAACCACCGCGGAAATGCGGCAATAGCTTGCTATTGCCGCGGTTCCGCGGCCATCTTGACTCTTCTCTGGATCGATTTTGCTACATTATACTCAGTGGGTTATTTTGGGAATTTTGGTATATGTTTTTTCAGCCCAGATTTTCCAGAAAGAAAATTTTATTTTTGGGGCTTTAAAAACCGTATTTTGATCGAGTTTCTAAAGACTTAAGCTGACGGGTTTTTTATCTGTGATGTGATATTTGTATTGAACGTCTGCTAATCGCTATATGTCGATTAGTGGGGGTTATACAAATCTGTGATCTGTAATGTTGTTGGAATGTGTATATGAATCCGTTGGATTGTCGCGAGTGAATAGCCGGGGGGTTGTGAGACGAGAGTTTTTCTTTTCTTTCAATTCATGTAAATTTGTAAATTGATGTAATATTATTTGTATGACCGTACAACCGGGTCGGGGTTGTAGCCGTCATTGTATAATTCCTTTTTACTGTTTTTGCTCCTAGGATAGACCCATGGAGAGGGTGCACAAACTACCGGGTATCTCGAAGTGCCGAGTGGCCTACTCACGGTGTTGAGGGAGGTTGCTCCACTTCAGGTACTTGGCGGGTAGTTTGCCGCACCCGTAGGGGTCTTGGGTGGGGTATTGGCTATTCACCGCGACCGTGTAATCTGCTTTTCGTTACAGCCTCGTACGAATTGCGGATTCCTAGTATATCCAATGTATTCATCTGTGATCTGAAATGGCTATCATTGCAATATATATATCTATATATGATATTATTTAGGCGTTGCTTATGTTTTACAGCCGCTCTAGCCTAGCCCCCGCTCTGTCGTTAGTTAAGTAACCTAACGGGTAATGACGGTGCCCAGTGGCGAATGCGAATGGCATAAGCGTACGTCATATTTTGGTTGTTTTCTGCAATGGTAGGATTAAATGATGGGACGCATTAAAAGAACTAATGCAAGAAAATAAACCAAGTAAAAGTCATTGGAACACTTTCGAAAAACCACTCGGTTCTTTTCAAAACCAACTTTTAAATGCGGAGCTTGAGCCTCTCCTTTTAAAAGCTATCTCGTTCCATCGATTATATCAAGTTCACTATGTTCACGGTTTAGCCAAAACCATTCGTAGCCCTCCATCATTTCAGTTAAATATTCGGTAGTATTCAATCTATGTATTTTGACCTCACGCCAAGGCATAGTGATTGGTAGCTGCCGGATATTTATCTGTTGCATAGATAGAATGCGTTGGTTTGGGACAGCCGTACTGCCATTTTGGCCTACATCAAGGGTAGGTACGGGTGGGTTCAAATCAACCTGGATAATGATGGGTAGAACTTGACATGTGACTTATGACATTTTGACCTCACGCCAAGGTCATAAGAGCATGGGGCAAAAATCACATCGGGAGTTTCATAAGTACTGAAACTTGCTAGAATTGCATACCATCTGGAGTGTGATGATTCGGGTAGGATTCCTTCAGTTTCATCAGGCGATGATATTTGGATCCCGATCCTACTGTGAGTATATGCTACTCCCTGGGAAATTTCTCACTAAACGATCAGTGCTATAAACCTAGTAGGTGTCTAGAAAGGTGTTAGCGGGGCTACGCCCCTAGGGAAAAGAGGTTCTTAAATTAAGGAACTTCGCGAAAGCATTGGAAAACCTCCCTCGAAGTACCGACACTAGCCTGGCTGAACGGTTAAGCAAGTATTGTGCGGTGAGATTGATCCCGACTAATTCTTCCTTTATGGTTTGAGGAGGGATTCGAGAAACAGTGGGAGCCATCCTGTTTAGACAAACTAAAAACCACTCTAAACTTGCAAGAGCATCATGCTGAGTGTTTCTTTTCTCTCTTCTAATTGCAGCGACCAATCGACATGACTGGACTTAAGTTATTACTAGATAAAAACATACTGACAGGGCCAAACTACAAAGATTGGCTCAGGAATGTCAAGATGGCAATCACTTACGACAAGCTGGGGTATCTTCTTACTACCAAAGCTCCCTCTATCCCAGGTCCCAAAACCAGCGTCGCGGATAAGGAAATCTGTAAGACCTGGGGACTAGGCCGCGCGAAGGCCAAGTGCCTCATGCTTGCCTCTATGGACAACGAACATCAGAGGAGGCACGAGAATATGGACCTCGAATCCATATTTCTTCATACAAAAAAACTGTATGGGGAGCAATCTCGTATCTCAAGATACGAAGTGTCGAAGAAGTTATTTTCGGCAAGATTGGCCGTCGGATCATCGGTAGCGGAACACGTGCTTCAGATGATTGGCTACATTGAGGAGCTCGCGGACCTTGGGACCACGTTGGAGAATGAGCTCTATACGGACTTGATTCTCCAGTCCCTTCCTTCCACTTACGCCCAGTTTATAATGAACTTCAACTTACAAGAAAAAGAAGTTGAACTTTCAGAACTTCTCAACATGCTGAGGAGCGCAGAGGGCACCCTACAGAAAGGTAGGGAAACATCCACTTTGTGTTAGTTATATGTATGCCCTAGAGGCCATTACTGTACATAGGATGTATATTGTAGTGGATGCTGGGACATATGGAGGATTTTCTTGCTCGACATGATAGTATGCTATCTGGTTACCTTTACCTTAACGTGTATGCTGATTGTCTCTCTGTTACATGTTGGTAAAGCCCTTAGGATCTGTACTTGACTACCTGGACTATGATGCGGATCATACTAGTGGGGACATGGTAGTCCATAAGTACATCCTTCAAAGTCCCTAGTCGTGGGTGTATCGAGACGGGGCATCGATATACCAGAGTAGACTAGCGTATACCTTCTCGACCCATACAGATGGGCGATGGATGATCCCATATCCATTGGTGTTTGACATCAGAGATGATATACGGGTGCTCAGTAGAGACTGGGTACACTGGACGGACTCGCCGAGAACTCCCAGATGGTATTATACCTCACGTCAGATGGCAGTTATCTGATGACACTGGTACAGAGTAGTCTGTTGACCCGAGATCGCCATAGAGTCTTGTGTGGTTCCCACTGTACTTTGATTTCCATCTTACCACGTCCAAGAGGGCGTGCAAAACGGTGGTTTTTGGTACAGTCCCGAGTCACATGGAGGCACTGAGCGATAGGAGGGGATTCGTCTCTCCCGGTATAGGGGGTTGATGTTGCGCTGTGTTCGATTGGCTATAACAGGAAATCCCTGGCCAGGGTTGCTGAGATTTACTGGTAAGTGTTACCAGTAGTTTCTCGAATTGTTATAGACCTCATATCGACACGACTTATCGAGCTATTGGGGTCTGACGTTTACCACCCCTAGGCGAGATATGCGACATATCAGACGATCAGACCGGACTGTACGGTAGTGTTACTGGTCGGATTCACTGGAGTGTGAGCAGGCTTGCTCGTCGATCTTCAGATCGCTCAATACCCGGGTGGCCGTTACGTTTAGCAGACCGCTTGCCGGCTTGTGGGTGTTTGATATGATCATCACCTGCTGCCGGCGTATTGACGAGTCTTTAGAGTCCTACACAGAGGTTTCCTGGCTCAAGCGAAACGAAATAGGAGCGCATATGAGATATGTGCGGAAACGAGAATAATACGAGTATGTGATACTGTATTCGATTCTCGTGATGTGACATTGATCGGTTATATGTGATATAGCCGGGTTATCGGATCAAGTGTTGATTCGATAAGTTGTTACTAATGATACTAGTCGGTTGTGTGCGACATGACCGGATCATTGAATCAAGTGTTGATTTAATGATTTAATGCATAATTATATATTTGATATATTACTTTGCATTAACTAGTATCGGTTCACTTTAAATGGATATTCTCACTCGGGTGTGCGCATTGCATATGCGATATGATTTTGTGCACATGTTTGTATCATGTTTGATGATGCATGCTTTTTGGTTAAGTATAAAGAATTAAACCAAGGTTAAGTTGTTGATTAGGGTTTTACTTATTGATTTATCTTATTTATTTATTCATTTTGAATAAATTGGAAGATAAATGAATGGTGGATACTTTTGTTTTTAGTTGAAGTTTCATGAAGCTTTGACTTGTTGACCTTTTGTTCTCATCCTTAACCCTAACCATTCAACCCAACCTTCGTCAATTCTCTACACTTAACTGAGGTTAAGATTATGATAAGTATTCTTTTATTTTTCTATTTTCAAATAACTTATCATATTCTTCATCTTCTTCTTCTTCTTCACTTCAAGAAAAAGCTTCACAAGCTTTAATGGCAAAGTGAGAATTAGAGTGAGAAATCCAATTCTAAAGTCTACCCACTTCCTATTTCTTCATCCTCTACCTCTTGCCAAGTAGTAGAGTGTGTTTCCTTCACAAGTTTTCATGACTTGGTGAAGGTGGAGCTTGATCTTTCGATGCCTCGACGTAGATCATCTTCGGCATGGACATCGACGACCTAGCTTGCCCATTCTCCGACGAAGCCGACGCTTGAGCCCGGATTTGATTTGGACAGCGGAGAGGACCTCGTTGCGGAGCTATGGAGGTGGAGCACCGGATCTACAAAGGTTGTATTTCCGTATCTTGTAGTTAAGTGTTAACTAGTTAGCTTTTTCGCCTAGTTTTCTAGCAAACGATCCGTAGTTGGGTCTCTCGGCACCTAGAATTTTTGAAAATGGCATGTTCGACGCCTTGTGAGACCTCTACTGTGTGCCTAGGAACCCTACAGTGGTATCAGAGCCTAACTATAGCCTTAGGCGAAGTCCAGACGGAATTTGAAGTCCGATCGAATCGAAAACACGAACCCAAAATAGCTCTCTGACTTTTTCCAAATTCTGGATTTTTCGAAATTAAAAATATGTAGAAATATCAGCAGGAATATCTAAGGGTTACTGTAAAATTTGTACGCCTAATTCCATCATTGAGCCGCGGATCCGCGGCACGAGCATGGCTCGTGCGGCGGTTCCGCGGCAGTATTGTCTTATGTGGCGTAGAATTTTCCACGGTAATTCATTGTTTCTGGTTATGGTTTTCCTGGGTATTTTTAATATTTTTCAAGAGTTGAATTTTTCTGGAGTTGTTTGGGGATTCGGTGTTTCGATCGGGGTATCAAATTCTGTCTATTTGGCTTCCGGATAAATTTTAGGATATGTTAAAAAGTTCGACCGGATATAAATACCCAATTTTTCCCCTGTCGGGAAATTTCCAAGTGTTGGATTTTTCCGTAGTTTAACGACGTTCTAAGTAGTGCAAGTAACGCGATGGTCCCTCTAGAAGACAACAAACCTTAACTCGATTATGTGACCGTCTTGAACTGCCCTTTGAACCTTCGGGTTTGGGGCAGTACGGCGTGCCACATGTGAGGCGTTGGCTTGACCCTTCTACGGCTGGACCGTTGCTACTGAGGCACGAACTGAATGTTGCTAGACTTGTTTCATGTGTTGATCTGTATCGGGAAAAGTTGGGTGTTCGATTGTTCGATCGGAAAGTTTGACATTTTCTATTATCCGGAATGGGATACAATAATTGGAATTCACAAGAAGTTATGAGATAACTGAATGAATGTTATAAATCTAGCGGTTTAGTCTCACTTGATCGGTTGCCACGGATTTTGATGTGATCAAAAGTCCATCGCAATCACGTAGCGTACGCGGATACTCGCTGGGTAAACTTAATAGACAGCCTCGCTCCATAGCCCCGACCAAGTGACTGCAGGAGAACCCCATCGCCGAAAGCATCCGTTCGGGTGCTCGCGGTAGCGGTGTTCCTCCTTGGTGCACTTCGTCGACGGTTTCGGGGGTGCGGCCGTCTACTGAAATTTGCGACGAGCATTCGATCAGGATGTCGGGAATCTTGTTGAATTGCCCGACTTGATATTGAAAAGTGTTTTCGATTTTGAGACTAAAATGCGGGGTTTTATAATTGTTAGGCATGCGATGTCTAAGTAATTCATTTGGTCAGGCATGCGATGTCTGAGGAGGTTACGGATTCCAACTGTTGTAGTTTTACACTTTCTTTTCTGTGACCGTAAGTGTAATATGTGATATCGCCGGTTTCGTTGCTATATGTCAACGACAATTGGGATGCGCATATTTACTTACGTTGATGACATGTGATGTTATGTGTTGCTGGATATGTTATATTGGATCGTCGTGTTTGAATAGCCGGGGGTTTTTATGTGAGATGAGTGTTTTTCATTTTCATTCATGTAAAAACTTGTATGTAATATTCTTTTATTGGGGCGCTTCCAGGTTGCGGAAGTAGTCACCGTTTGTATATTATTTACTTTTCCGCACTAGGATAGACCCAAGGAGGGGAGCACAAGTAACCGGCTTCTGGAGTCCAGTGGGAGACCAACTCGAGGAGTCGAGTCCGGGTCTCCTAACTCTAGAATTGGTAGGGTTGCTTGCCGCTCTCGTAGGGGTCTAGGGGTGTGGGTTTGGCTATTCATCGCGACCGTGGAATCCGTGTTTTATACTGGCTCGTATTGAAAACACGGACGTCCTAGTATATCCAATATTTCATATGATTATTCTGCTGCGATATCTGTGATGTGATCATGTGATGTTCTGTGATAGATACAGTATATAGTATATATGATATATTATATAGGCGTTACTTATGTTTTACACCCGTGCTAGCCCTGCCCCGCTCTGTCGTTAGTTACCTAACCTAACGGTGCACGAGGGGACATCGAGGCGAATGCGGATGGCATAGGTGTACGTCGTATTTATCTAGTGATGTTTAGGTACAGTATGATGGGACTTCATTAATATGATTAATGAAAGAAAAGAAACCTAAGATGTTGTAGAATCGAATTTCAAAATAAAACAGGTAGCTACAGTTCTTGCTTTGCACAGCGGTATATGTGATATATCCTGCACCTTATTCGATAAGGAAAGGACCGAGATCCCTTCACCGGGAGTGACTCCTTTAGCAATAACTGGTCGATGCTACACCCTCGGTTTGTCTTTTGATTGCTTTTAAGAGTTTTTGCTTTGCACAGCGGTATATGTGATATATCCTGCACCTTATTCGATAAGGAAAGGACCGAGATCCCTTCACGGGAGTGACTCCTTTAGCAAAACTAGAAAAGCCTCAAAAACACTCCATTTCAAAATTCATTCGATCCTACAACGATATCAAGTTCATTACGCAATAGGTTTTCAGAAAAACCTGTCATAGCCCTCCGTCATTTCAGATAAGTTGTATATAGTATTCGTGCTGCATTTGTTGGCTTTCGTCAAGGTGCAGTGTGCGGTAGCTATATGCTGCTTATCTGCTAGCATACGATGCGATTGGATTAGGGTAGTCGTGCGTCTTTGTTGGCTTTCGTCAAGGGTCGTGCGGGTGGGTTTAATTCGATCAAGAAATGTACGGGTTGAACTTGACTAGCGGGCTATGGTTTGTTGGCTTTCGTCAAGGTCATAGCACGTTAGGGGCAAAAATATTATCGGGAATTTCAAGTGTTGAAATTTGCAATGAGATTGCATACCTTCTATGAGATAGTTGGATCCCGATACCCGCTGCGAGTAGAGTTACTCTTGGGAGAGTTTTATACATTACAATTAGCCGATCAAGTAGGTGTCTAGAAAGGTGTCAACGAGGTTACGCCTCTGGGAAAACGAGATTTACATTAATTAGGTCATGCGAAAGCACGGGGGACCTCCCTCAAAGTACCGACACTGGCCTGGCTGAAAGATTGGCGAACTTGTAGTGTGTAATTAATCCGGCTAGTCTTTCCTTTTAGGGTTTGAAGGAAGATTTGATAGAAAGCAGTGGGAGCCATCCTGATTAGATAAAATAATAACCAATCTATTCTTGCAAGAGCGCACGCTGAGTGTTTTCTTCTCTCTCTCTCCCAGGTAGCGACCATATCACGCCTTAATCAAGATAATAATACGGATATTTGACCGAACCCGCTTGTTATACTGAGCTGGGGAACGTTGGTCCCTCTCCAACTTATAATTGTTATAAGACAGAGCAGGAAATTGGGGAATACCAGATTTCCCATGCCGCCCAAACGAAGAGAGTGCATGCTGATGCATCATCTTCGGGTATGTTCATTATACAGAACTGTTTCTCAGTATCTTTTACGTCCTGGGTATGTGATACCAGATCGGGATCCCAGATATGTAATCTGTTACATAGGGCTACAGATAGGTAGAAAAACTGAGAACGGGTGATAAGTTTCATGAGACAGAAAACGGGGCAAGAGTTGCAGCCAAGTCTGTTGGTCACTGTCACCCTGTATTACAATACATTGATTCTGAACGAATGTTATTAGATACCGAACCTGATATACAAAATCATATCAGTCTCTTTATTAGTAAAGAAATGAAAAAATTTTGTATTGTTGGATAATGTTTTGAACATTTCCTATATCAAAGTTGATCGGTTCAGGCACATTATCTAAAAGCATTAATGTTCTAAATCAAACTACAGCTCTCAGTATACGGAACACACACAAGAGGAAGAGTTCAGAAATGAACGAATTCTTCTTGAGGAATTATAGACTAGGTCATATCAATGCGATCCGACTGGCTGAAGTTACATATTGGATGCATATTTAAATCAGTTTGAATTTACATCTTATGAAACTTGCCAGTCATGTCACAGAGATAAGATGACCATAGCTCCGTTTAATGGAAACAGAGAAAGAGTTAGTGAACTCTTGGGATTGATA